>JAWNNM010000051.1:0-4800000 GCA_035044965.1 Lordiphosa andalusiaca | reverse complement strand
ACAAAGTTTGGAGACGTTTCCATGGAAAATAAAAAAGTTTTTCTCACCAAGACTAGTTTTTCGACCTATTGTTCCTATGGGAGCTATGAGATATTGTCATCCGATCCGGCCAGTTTCGACAAATTAGTGGCGTGCAGCAAAAAGAATACTCTGTACAAAATATTAGTTAGGTAGCTTCAAAACTGAGTGACTAGTTTTGCGTAGAAGCAGACAGATGGATAGCTAGACGGACGGACAAAGCTCAATCGACTCAACTCGTCACCCGGATCAAGAATATATATATAGTTTATGGGGTTGTAAATGAATATTTCTATGCGTTGCAAACTTCTTCTCAAAATTATAATATCCTTTGCAAGGGTATAAAAAGTGGAACTTTGATAATAAAATTTAATAATTATTAAATTATGGACCAAACTGAACATGTTTGACAGAAACAGAAAAGCTACCAAAAAAATGTTGTTAAAAATCATCCCTTATATCGGCGAGTACGGAAAAGCTAAGGAAATGTCAGAAAATATGAAAACTGTTCGAGCAGGCCCCCGCCCATCCGCCCGGGAGCACTGTGACAAATTGTCCACTTATTAGCCCCAATACTGTATTTAAAAGGAACACGTTTTGTCCTAGTTTAATGCTCGTCTGCTGTTGGAAATAGTTCTTTATTAAATAAATTGTTGTTTCAACTGCTTTTTAACATTCTGCAAACTACAGTTCATTCAGAAATTGAGGAAACATGATCGAAAACCAATTAATGCCCTGCTGGTTTGCTTTCACCATGCATAGAACACCAAGACAATTCAAAATTGCTGCCTATACAAAAACCTTATTGCATCCATTCGATAAATCGTGATGTCGATGACATAATCAGGGCGGTCAGAACCTACACAGACAAAAAAATCAGAAATTAATCCAAAACGGGATTGAAAACAAGGTAATCCCGGAGCAGGCTACAGGTGATGATGTTTTGGCGATTAAAAGAAAAAGTGGGAGTGAAATCAATATTTTCCGAGATCGGTTTTGGGATTACCCTGTTTTCAATCCCGTTACGGATTGATTTCTTTTTTAGCATTTAGAAGCACTTTATGATGCAATGTGTTGAGCAAATAGCTGCCGTCGATTGCCCGCCTGCACTTAAGTTTCGTGAGATTTCCAAACTAATTGGCAGCCCTACTCCTGCAGTATTACTATCTAGTTACTTTCATTAAATAGTTTGACATTTCTTGGGACAATCTTAGCCAGAATATTAAAAACATACTCGAAAGAGTTATGATATAATGATCTATTAGCATTTTAAAGGAAACGAATGAACCTTTAAACCGATAGAATTTTCAGAATTTTTATTAAAAAACCTTACATCATTGTGTGGTCCCCCTAAAACAATGCCGCCTCCGACCACAACTAACAAAACTTTGTGACATTTTTGGCCCACATGTGTCACTGAAAATTATGCGTTGGCCGCCAGAGACAAAACAAATTCCAATTGAATCTCTAAAGCGATTCATGCTGCTCGATGCTGCTTCGCCTGCTCCAATTTGCTGACCATTTGGCTTACTTTGGCTAACTTTTTCGCACACGTTGTGGCATGCAAATGGTTTTAGGCCCGTTCCATCGAGACATTGTGCAACGTTGATCGGAGGAATGCTTCTAAAGGCGGGGGCCAGGCTGGGGGGAGGGTTGAGCCTGCCACAGTTGCATAACCTGAATTAGTTGTTATTACCGTTTTGGACGATGAGTTCAGCTCAAAGATTTACCATTGATCGATGGCCCTAATACGAGCAGCGGCAGCGACGCCTCGGGTTGGGTCTGGCACTTGCCAAAAGCGCAACAAGTGTGCAAAACGCAGCCGACGCAGCCGCTGTCGCCGCTGACTCCGAGTCGGGCTTACAAGACGCACCAGGCCAGATTACAAACTTTCAGTTGCTTTCAAGCTGCAGAAGACGGCGGTTGAGGAAAACGGCTCAGCGCTAAGCTAAGCTAGTGAAAGAGAGCGATACAGAGAGAGAGAGAGCGCGCAAGCGACTTGCGCACGAGAGAGAAAAGTGAAAGAAACCCAAGCTCAACAACGTCTTCGTGCAACAACTGCGAACTTCTTTGACTTCAGTTGAACTGCAGAACTCAAAGCGAACGGATCGTGCCACGGGAAAAGTTCGTGCGGCGCATCAAAGCGCGTGATAACATTTGTTTTTTTTTTTCGAAATTTGTTATTGTTTAATTCCTCATCTCGTGCTTGTAACGGTAACAACGACAACGACAACAACAACAACAACAAGAAGAAGAAGTGCGCTGGGAAATTTTGTGCCTATTTTTTTTTTTTACAAATTTTTTTCAAGTGCTCAAACAAATCCCCTCCCCCACCTTAAAAAATAATAATCACAATTTTTGGTGCCAATTCACAATCAAACATAACTAAACTAAACTAAAAACTCAACAAAACACATACAGGGAGTTGCAGGCATTCTTCCGCTGCCCACTCCCCAACCCCCACCCCCTCTCCCACCGCCCGCACACACTCGTGCATAGATCAGGTGCAAGAGCGAGAGAGCAGCCAGTCACAATGCAACGCACGCAGTTGATGCTGCCGTTGGTGTTGTTGGTGTCGGTTTTGGCGCAGGCGCAGAATATAGGTGAGTGTGTCAAGTCAAGAAAGACGAAAAAAACAAGAAACGAAATTCTCAACTACTGAGGGGGAAACAAAATGTAAGAGAAAGAGAACGAAGAATGTATACCTTATAATAAAAAGTGAAGCTAAAACAGAGGGAAGGTGTCCTGGAAATGTCATATAAACGATTGCATTTTGAACTCAAGAACAGACATGATATAGTACGGCTAGTAGATCACTTGTGAGGGTAGATAGTTGTGTCCCTTTCACATAAAGCTTAAGTGTTCTAAGGAAAACATTCTAACACTTACGACTTTTGTGAATTCTGGAACACCCCGAAGTGAAGGAATTGTAGAGTTTGCAATGTGAACTCGTTATTTTTTCGTTTTAAACCATAAATTTTGGCTTTTTGATTCAAATGCTGTATATTTTAAGGCATAAAAACATAAACCAAGACAAAAGTTTTCTTTCTGAAAGACTTTTAAAGACTTAGACAGGATTTACACGGATTTCGTTTGTAGTAAAGAGGAGTAGAGTGGCCTTTTTCCCACAAGCATGATCTTTATGAAAAAAACTTGATAAAGCAAACTTCACAGTGTAAACCTCGTCTTACAGTTCAATTTCAAACCAAAGTTTCCTCGCTCAAGCTTCGTAGTTGAACCAATCGTTCATATAATCCTTCTAGTACTAAGTCTGTCTACCTTTCGATTCTTTTAGATCTGTAAAAAAAGGGAACTTATACCTTGATTTCAATTGAAATATTAATAATATTTCATTAAACTTTCCAATTAGAAATCAGTTAGCTCTGAACGGCCATCGTTTGTCAATTGATGATCTTCCTGGGTTAACAAGCGTGATCAAAAACGAGCTTTAGAGCATAGAACAAAATCTTTTGGGAACTATCATCAGCAACTAAATTCTGTACCTGTTTTCGTATCAGTTTGATTTCGAAAAACTGTTTGTGGATTGTTTTTTTTTTCCCCTTTAAAGCCAAAAAAAATCTCTCAAAATGTCGACTCGACTCTGCCTAATCAGATATTATTTAGAGAAGGATGGTAGAGATACTTTTTTTAAAACTGAGGGAAAAATTCGAACAAAACGAAACCACTTTTTGTTATACCCTTGCAAAGGGTCTGATAATTTTGCCCAGAAGTTTGCAACGCATAGAAATATTCATTTCCGAACTATATATATTCTTGATCAGGGTGACGAGCTGAATCGATTGAGCTTTGTCGGTCCGTCCGACTGTCTGTCTATTCCGCGTTTCTATGCAAACAAATCCTTCAGTTTTAAAGCTATCCAGCTGAAATATTGCACAGAGTCTTGTTTTTGCTGCACGCTACGTAAATGTCGGAGCCAACCGGATCGGATGACTATATCTTGTAGCTCCCATAGGAACAATCGGTCGGAACACTAGTTTTAGTATGAAAAACTTTTTTCTTATCAATGGAAACGCCTCCAAACTTTGTACTCATAGGTTTTCTATGCTTTTTCATAATTCTGCCAAGTTTGAAGAAAATCGGACAACTATATGGTATACCTGCCATACAAAGGATAGGTCTGAAAAACAGTTTTAGTAAGAAAAACATGTTTGTTTTTAATGGTAGCATCTTCAAATTTGGTGTTTGTGTGTTTTACATGCTTTTACTTAATTCTACAAATTTTTGTCCAAATCGGATGACCATATCATAAAGCTCCCATACGAAAGAGCGGTCGAAAATGGGTCGTTGTGGGTAAAAGATTAATTTTGAATATATTAAAGAGAGCAATTGCAAGGGTATGAAAACTACACTTAAAGCTTAGCTTTCTCAATTGATGTTAAATGTGATAAATTGTGATTCTGCTTTTACTGATTAATAGAACTTTTAGTGAATTTTCAGTTAACGTTACGACTCTTAGACAGTTCCCAGAATTTCTGTTAGGTCATATAGGTTCTTATGAAAACCAAAAAATTGCTTTTCTAACTGGAAACTTTTTGGTTCAAGTACCAAATTCAAATTATTCTTGTTTTCTTACTCCTTCAAAATCCCTGGCATGTCGTATCCAAAAGTGTACAAACTTGAGACACTGTGTTGCTACAAGAAATACCTTAAGCCCAGTTTTCTTAGTAAAATAATAGCATTAAAATGCAAAAGGCTTATCTGCTGGTTTTAGACCTTAAAGCAAACAAAATCTAAAGTTAATTGTTATTACCCTTAAACAAGTCTACAAATTTCTGTATAAGCTTTTTTGTGTAGTGCTGTGGAAAATAAATTGATTTTAAAGTTTAAAAATAAGAATTTATGTTTAACTTATATCACCTACTACCTTTTTATACGTACTATATCATATTACTGGGATTTTGAAAAACTTCAAACTAAAACCAAATTTCGGTTTCGATCAAGGCTAAACTGAACTGAATCGTTTCGTTTTAAATCTCTGCTGTTGAATTCCAATTTCACTTCAAAACTCCTGCTACCCAATTTAAGTAAGAGTATTTCGTTTAAAAAGCAATGCAAACAAATTTTCTCTCGTTCTCGTTGATGTTGTTGCTGCTGGTTGCCTGTTTTCATCACCCATTTTTGGGGCGCACCTTAAAAAAATTCTTTTTCACATTTTTGTGTGTGTGTGTGTGTGCTTTTGTGTGTTTATTTTTGCGCATATATTTTTGTTGTTGTTTTGTTTTTGTTTTTATTTCCGTTTCTGGTTGGAAACAAGAGTAAACTGTTGCATTTTCCCACGTTCATAAACAAAAAAGTCCCGAGCCAAAGCCAAAGCCAGAACCCAGACCAGACCAGTCCAGTGCCAGTTCCAAGTCAAGTGTTTGGTCAGTATTTTATCGGTCAACTTTTTGTGTTTTGTCGCCATTTAATTGTTTCGTGGGATATGCTCGACCAACAAATGAGATCGTTTATGCATGGCGGGTGGGGGCTGGTGGGTACAGGTGGCTGTCTCAGTTTGCCAGGAAACGGATGTTTCTTTTGGGTCAACGGGTAGGGTGACACACTAAAGACTTAGGCAACGAACTGGTATTTTGCACGTGGCACCGCCACTTGCTGCTGCACGTGGCCATAGATTGAGTTACAACACCTTGAACTTGTAGAAAGTCTTGAACACAAAAGGAAGAGAACGGCAAATGAAGGGAAAGAAGAAACTGCACAAAAATGGTGTGTGGGTTGTTCAGTTTGTTTGGTTTTGGATTTCAGATCTACAGCAGATGGGTCAGAAGCAGCAAGTGGTCTTGCCATAGTTGATGTGTATAAATGACCAAATAGGGCAATTTCTTAGCCACGAATTCTGATATATTGTAATTTGGATATGGTACCAAGCTAGGCTTATTATTTAAAGTTTCATTTAGTTCATTTCAGTGTAATAAATGTATTTAATTTTATTTTATTTAAATGGGTTTTTTAATTCCCAGCTTAAAGTTCCAACTTTCCACCTCAACATAGAATGAAAATATAGAAAAGTTTTACCTTTTTTAGACTTTTTTTTTTAAATTTTTTAGTAATTAAAGCAAGACTAGACAACAGAACATTGAAGTGAGAAACTAATTATAATCTAATTAACTTATAAAAATGGAATATATGCATATGTATCAGTTATTTGCTTGGCAGCAAACCAACGTCGACCTGCTGACTTGCTGACAAAGCAGTCTTACCTTGGCAAGCATAGAGAAGAATTATCTTTCCTAAAGAAAAGACCCACGTCTTATTTCATGAACCCCAAGGGTGCCTTGGTCAGCTCCTAGTCTTATATTTATATTCAATATTTTGAGGACATTATTTTAATTAAAAATTGTTTCTAATGAAATTTAAACCATTTTAATTTGAAAAATTGTATCAATCAAAGAGAATTTTTAATTTAAAAAAATATCTCGATTTTGCATAACAAATTTTCATTATTTCTTAGCATTATTTATGGTTTATTTTACCATAAATCTGTATTTAAAAATATTTACAAATTTATTATTAGGTATTTCTGATATTATGAAAGAACACACCGAATTTGGGGAACCATTAAATTTTTCATATTTTAAATTGGGGTATTATTTCACTATGAAAAAGTAGAGTATAATGGTATTATTCTTTATAAAAAGGCACGCCAAATTTGAACCTTATTATATTTGATATTTTTGGGTCTTATTTCATTCCATTTTCAGCCCATTCTCTTTACAAAGATATAAATC
Source organism: Lordiphosa andalusiaca (assembly GCA_035044965.1). Lineage (NCBI taxonomy): Eukaryota > Metazoa > Arthropoda > Insecta > Diptera > Drosophilidae > Lordiphosa > Lordiphosa andalusiaca. The sequence continues at coordinate 4,793,236 of JAWNNM010000051.1, read as the reverse complement.
AAGAGATTAAATGCAAAATTATACAATTTGTATAAGATCTTAGGTGGGTTAAACTTCGGATTTCGTTTTTTGCTTATCTCTAAAGTAGCTTATCTCTAAGTATCTCTAAAGTATACGAACTCTCTCAATGTAAGGTTCATCCAAAGTCTATCAGTTGAAACAGAAACTATTAATGTTTTGCAGTCAGAATCAGCTGTTAGTTGTTAAAATCAACGGGACTTAATTGGAGTTGAAAATTGAAAACATTAAAAAAAGACAATGCTTAGTATCGGAGATCTGCAAGGAGTTCCTGCTTTCTTGATTACCAGTGCACTACTCGCTTGAAAAGCGCATGCACTAACACCCAAGAGTTCCATACTAGTATTTCTTTGATCGGGTGTCAAATATGTTGCATCGTTTTAGTGTGGCAGACGCACGCTCACAGCAGACACACTGCTAATACCAGGATACTAAGCAAGAGTAGAGAGAAGATAACTTAGAAACTCTAGGATGCTGCTCTTTAATCACTGATGTTATGGGAGTGAATGTCGAGTCTCAGTTAAGTGTGTTTTTGAAATGTGGTGGAGTGGCTGCTTCCAAATTGTAGATTTTGAGGCGATTAAAGTGTGAATTCTCACTTTTCTTTTTAGATTAATTCTGCATAAGTTTAAAATCAATTTTTTTTTGTATCGATTAGGGTGTGAGTTTGCACTTTTCTTTTTAGATTAATTCCGCACAAGTTTCCAATTGATTTCCTGTTCACTTCAGCTGGTTTTGTAGAGTGACCATGTGTTTTGATGACTTCTTTTCAATAAATCTGATTACTGATTCACTTAAATACTAAGTTATATCACTAAGGGCCGTTTTCTCTTCTTCTATATAGCTGCTATATGTCAGATAAGATTATTCTCTATTATTTGTTAGCTTATGTGATACATAGCTCTATGTAGAAGATGTGAAATCGGCCCTAAGAGTAGTTGGGAACGATGGGAATGGATCGAAAAGTCTGATTTATTATATACTACCACAGGTAATACCATGCTTAACTAAAATAACCACTCTAAATCTACTTCAAAGATCAAAAAAATCGTTTTTCCTTTTGTTAACCATTCAAGAAGAGTTGGTTTCGACCTTATGTAAACAATTTTAGTATAAAACGCCTAAATCAAGTTAATTAAAGCACTTTTTGGGCCTTCAATAGCTGCACTCTTCTAACGCACGGTCGGCTTAAGGCTTAAGGCTTGCTCTGCTTCCATATTTGATCTTCTTTGTAGCAGCTGTATCATGGCTAATACTTAAGTATGTTTACTATATCTTGCTTTATAAACGGAAGTAACAGAAAACGCTGTACAATTGTACTTGTAATCTCCAAAAAGAGAGCGGCAAAAAGGGTGAGAGAGTGTCAAAATCAATCAAAACTCAAATGAGTAAAAGAAATGAGCTGCACGAGTGTCGTGGGTATCATTGGTACAATTCTACCAGGAGTGGAGTAAAGAATATCAAATACTAATGCAATGCACTATCCCTGCTTGGTAATCTTTATAATTTTGCAATCTTCTTTTGCTCAAAACTTGTTAATTGTTCATTCATAACTTCACCTGATAACTTTATCTTTATAAATCTATCTATAAAACTCTTTATGAATGGAATCATGCATTGAGAAAGTTTTTTAAACAAACACCACATCTGTCACTAAATAATGCTTCAGTTGAAAGTTTTAGACTTTAGTTTTGATTTAGTATTTTACTTGTGCTTTTTATTTAAGGGGGAGGGGTAAAACTCTCTAATTGCCATCTTAAATATTTTTCTGTACAAAATTCCACAATACATAAAGGAAAATTCAATGTTGGGAAAGTTGTTTTTTGCTATAATTTCAGTCTGTCTATTGTGATAATACTTACACAGAGTTGACAATAAGAAAAGTAAAAGTAAGCAAGAAGCAAAGACAACAAAGTCTGCTCAGATATGTAATAAAAGTATGTATATGTGTGTGTGTGTGTGTGTGTATGACCAGCTCATCATCATTATGGCTTAGGCCAAAGAAGAAGAGGAGGCAAGTCAACCAAATTGCGGAAGCTTGACGTTTAATTGCAATGCGAAACTATGGATACCTTTTGTATCTTTTGCAGTTAAATTTCAATGTATCTGCTTGCACAATGGACCGCAAATGGCTATGGAAGAAGGGCGTTTAAGCTGAGAGGGGGGCGTGGCGCACGGTGCACGCATGCATGGAAATAATCATTGCGGCTGGCTGCTGCATTTGATGCTGCAGTTGCTGTGGTCGAGTTTATATAAGAGCACAAATCTAACAAGGAAGTAGGAAGAGCGAGTGTGTGTGTGTGTGTGTGTGTAGAAATCCTTCAGATCTCACTTTTACTTTCGCTGCTCGAATTGCGTGGCCAGCGAAACTCATTAAAAGCTTGCCCCCAATACCAATAACGTTAATGAAGAGGATCGTAATGAAGATAATGATGATGATGTTGTTGGTGTTGGTGTCACAACAGTTGAAAGTGTTGCGGCCTCGACATGTGGGAGGCAGACGCCTGACTTGGTTAGGTAAGCTGTGTCAAGGGCCTTGGATCAACTCGATGTGTGTGATAAAAGTAGGGAAAATTTAAGTCAAATCAAATCCAATTTAAGCTTAGCTTTTGTTTTTGGGGCCAGTGACGAAACTGAACGCACACAGAGCGCTTAGAGTTATTAACCAAGCAATTATTAATAACAATTTCAATTGTTGTTGTTTCTGTTCGCTGCTGGCTGGCATTGAGTCGTGAATCACACACACACACACACACACACACACAGTAGCCAATTTGCAGCCATTCGAATGCCAGCAACAGCAACTGCCACAACAATTGCACATATATTACAATTAATTCAATTTGAAAGATCCAACAACAACAACAACAACACAAACTCACATAAATTCTGTTCAACATTTGCTACACCTTTTTATGCACCGTCTTTCTCTTCTGTGTGTGTCTGCTTTCATGGTGGCATTTAAATGCGTTGTTAATGGCAAACAATTTCATTTACAATATTTATTAGACGCTAGTTTCACTTTTTAAACATTTTCACTGTGACATTAAAATTTCACACACACACACACAACCAGACAGATCAACGACAGCAAAACTTTCATACATTTTTAATTGCATATAAAAACAGAAACAATATGTACATATATATATATGTATGTATGTGCAAAAGTATGTATGTGAGACAGCCCTACCCATAAATAGTTAGTGGAATCAAATTGATTGAAAAATGACGATGACACTCCCTCACAGTTAGCCAACAAGCAGCAATCTTTGATGTATGAAATCATCGAATGCCGGCTCATCCGACAGTTTCCACTGTGGGCGATGTAATTTGAGAACAAAGATCGATTCTGTTCTTCAGTTTGCCAACGGTGTTTGAGCATTTTTATGTGTTTGATGCTCTTTTAGGGACTTTGATGGAGTTTTTGGATTAAGAGTCACTCAAGCAGCTTTGGATGAGGTTTGAAGGAAGAAAACTTGCAGTGGAGTTTAAGTAAAGTCGTTTGTGCAGCATCACGAATCACGAAATGGCATTGACAACAAAATATGGATTAAGGATCGAAACGATATGGTAGAAATGTAGCAGGCGTCCTTATTGTTATTGTAATTACAATTTTCCAAAAGGTTAAACCGCATAGAAGGAAACATATTCAACCACATAAAGTATATATATTCTTGATCCGCTTGATCACCTTGTCCGTCCGTTTCTATGCTATCTCCTGCTTCAGTTTTAAAGCTATCTTCACCAAACTTTGCACAAAGTATTCTGGTACAAATACGCTGCACATTTGTCGGAACTGACCGCATCCGATAACTATAACATATAACTGCCATAGGAACGATCGGTCGAAAAACTTTGTTTTCAATGCAAACGTCTCCAGACTCCGTATTTACTAGTATTCTATGCTTCTTCATGATCCCACCAAGTTTAGTCGAAATCGGACATCTTTAAGGCATAGCTGCCATAGAAAAGTGAGGTTAGAAAAAAAGTTATAGTGAGAAAAACTTGTTTGTTTTCAATGTAAACCTCTTTATAATTGGCATATATTTATTTTATAAACTTTTACAAAATTCTTCAAAGTTTTGTCGAGATCGGATGACTTAAACCTATGGCTGCCATAGGAATGATCGGTCGAAAAACTAGTTCTAGTGGGAAAAACTTTTTTGTTTTCAACGCAAACGTCTCTAAACTCAGTATTTACTAGTTTTCTGTGCTTCTCCATGATCCCACCAAGTTTGGTTAAAATCGGACTTCTGTATAGTATAGCTCCCATAGAAAAGTAAGGTTAAAAAAATAGTCTTAGTAAGAAAAACTATTTTATTTTCAATGTAAACCTCTAGAAAATTGGCATAAATTAATCCCACAAGCTTTCACACAATCGGATGGCTATAGATTATAGCTGCCATAGGAATTATCAGTCGAGAAACGAGTAATAGTGACAGAAACATTTTTGCGCACAGATCTCAGAGATGGTAAGAGATAGAAGTTTGACGTGTATGGGGCAAAAACTTCTTATATCTGCAGGTAGATCAAGTGTGTTTTCAATTTGGGCCACGCCCCCTTCCGCCCACGCAAATTGGGAAAAACGTCCTATCTGCCAGAGTTTTAAAGATAGATGGTTTGTTCCTCCTAGACATATTTAGTAATCAGGATAACTTATCGATCAGTCTGAGGAATGGTGAAAATCGGATGAACGGTTGTCGAGTTATGATAAAAAGACTGTTCGCTGCTGCGACGCAGTAGCAGCGCTGCTTTCAGCTGCTACTGTAGTAACAAAATTTATGCTGAGCTTATAATCGATATGTTATAGTCGGGCTTCATCGACTTTCTTTCTTGTTTTGATATTAAATATACATTTTTCATTCCTTTTGGATAATGTTCAGCTCTGATCCGTGCAAGTTAAAGATCCATTTAACATTAAATGCATATTTTAAAATCCAAAAATGGATATTCAACAACATCCTTACCAAATGTATACTAAAATCATCTAAATTATATCTTTTGACATCCTATTTTTTCTGTGTACTTATATTGAATTAAATCTACCATCTGTCTAAAAGTATTCAACAAAATATTATATTAAGCATCCACTTGTAATTCTCAAGTTTTAATTCCGAGCACTCTCGATGTAAAATTTGCAACTGAAATTCAGGTCTATTTAGCGATTGTTAAGTAATGTATTGTTAAGTATTTTCTGATTGGATGAAAGGGAAAAGGGAATAGCAATACCTAACGTAATTTGTTTGTATAAATCGATAAGCTATTATCAAACTCACCTTTGAAACTATTGCCCAACTCTCTCTTTGACGAGAGAGATAAGTAACACGACACACTCGACTGTTGGCAGGAACTCAATACTTGATACCCATAAGTCGATACTCAGTCCTCGTTAATCGTTACTTACTATTTGAAACTCAATACTCGTTTCTCAATACTCAGTACTTAGTAGTTAATAGTCGTAACTAAGTAATCGACACTAAGTACACGACACTACCCAGAGGCGGAAATTGCTATTACATAATGGATTACTCCTGCATTACTTTGCCTTCTGTATGCCAGAAATAATCCCATACAGTCCGGTTTATGGCTGCTTTGTAAACGGTGTGCGCACAACCTGCATTACTGATAATACAGGATCTATGCTAGAGCCGAACTGTCATCGGATTCTCATTACAAATGCGTATTACTTTTTCAAAATTGTAATGCAGCTCGTATGCAGTCTGTTTACTAACCCTTTATAGATTAGAAGCAGGTGTAGTGCATTACTTTTTCGTCAGGCGTAATGCATACTTTCGACAGACCACATTTAGCTCTCCGCCGCTGGGTAAGTACTCCATACTAAGTACTCGACACTAAGTACTCGAAACGCAGTACTACTAACTTGCCACTCGACCCTAAGTACCCTAAGTACCCCTAAGTATGTTTTCGATACTCTATACCAAACTCTCAGTACTCGATACACGATAAATGTGCCATGACAGCGTGACGCGTGACGGTAAAATCGAAGTTTACTGCTACTTAAATCTTTCGTAAAGACATTTTAGATGTTTCGCATCAACAATCTACAATATAGAAGAGACATTCTATATGTGTATAGTATGTTTGATTGCTGGTGTCAATGAGGAAGAGCCATAGGTGATGTCTTATCTCTGTGAACCATTTAGAATCGTTACTTAAGTGGTTCAAAGCCATAACTGAGAAGTAATATCTTCGAACTATGAAACTACATATTTTCTCAGCTCCGAAGCAGACAGCTGAACCAGTTTAAAAGTGGTTCAAGCTCAAATCCCCGAAATTATCTGCAAAACAATCTGGTACACCGAAACATATCCTAATATTTCAAATATGGAAATATCTACCCCAAAGTCGAAATGTGGGCGGCAAACTTTGATATGAAACTCTTTGGTTTTCCATTCGATTTCAATTCACATTAACCAAATGCGAACGTGGTAAACCAGTAGACGGTAATTATTCGGTCGGCTAACGGCTTAGATGGGTAAACAGCAGGATCATCTCTCTCTCTGAATCGGTATAATTTCCCTGCACTTGATGAATCAATTGTTTTTTTTTTCTTAATTTTCTTTTGTTTATTAAACTGAGCACATAAATCGCCATAACAATAGATAATAATGTCCGGGCTCTTGGACTCTCCCTGGGTGTGTGTGTGTGTGGACGCATGACAATTGCAATTTAGCTTTTTTTGTTCCGCTTTGCCAGATAAATACCAACCAGAGAGGAGACGTTGGCGCCAAGACGTAGAGATGTGATGATCATGAGGATCGAGGCGCAAGTTCAATGACTTGCCTCAGCAATCGGAAGTGTTTGGTTCATGGCGATGAGTTGGCAGCTTTGCAGCTGTGGCCAATCAATAACAGAGCAACAACAGCAGCTACAGTTATGTCTTGTGGCAAGTTGCAGCAGCCTCCACCTGCTACAACAATTTGATTTCAATCTCTCAGTTTCGTAATCTCTTCAGCCAGCGGCTAGCGGTAAAACGAGTCTAAATTGGAATGCCGCCACCAAACCAAACGACCGACCAAATATATAAAAAAAAAAAGACTAAATTTCTGAAGTGAAATTTTCTCTCCATCATTTGGTTGCGGCTCATTTGCATTTTTACAACACAAAAACCAAACATCTTATTTGATTTAGTGGAATGAAAAGAAGAATATATTGTTTCCTTTGTCGTTTTTTGTATATTTTTGGTTTTTGTTCTCAAGAAAATGGAAAAATCTTCGCATAGCATTGAAAATGTTCACAGCCACAAATTAGGCTCAAAGCCAAAAATTAATGCTAAACAACAGACCAAATTTTTGTGGCTCTCTCGGCACGAGCACGAGCCAATGCTTTGATGTTGCTGCTGTTGCAGGTGTTTGGCTGCAGCTGCCGCTGCCGCTGCTGCTGTGCACACACACACACACACACCAGCTCAACCAGCTTTTGGGTTGCCAGTTGACCCAGTTTGTGTCAGAGAAGGACAACAACGATGGCAGCAAACCACAAATGTTGCTGGTGTGCAAAAAAAAAAACATCGTTGCTGCTGCCGCTGGCAACACTTTTCTACAGCTTGCACATTGATTTGTTGGCCTGTGTGTTTGGAATGCGGTCAACTGGGTTGCTGCCAGCTCCAGTCGCTGTCGTCGGTCAATGTCGTCGATCGTCTCCACGTCTATTTCTTCTTCTTGGTGTTTTTTTTTTTTTTTTTGCTCTCTTCTTATATATTTTGTCGATTGCCGTTGCTTGGCCTTGCTTTTAGAAGCGGCAATCAGCAGCGTTTCCTTTGCGGCAGAAGTGCCGCAAAATCATATCGAACCTGTTATAAAAAGCTTAGAGTGAAAAAAAAAGAGAGGAGGAGATGAGATGCCCTGGGTCTGCTGATGCTGCTTGACGCTGTCATTGTCATGTTGCCAGCGGCGTGCTCGGCCGTTCTATCCACTTGTTGCCGCTGCTGTTGTTGCTGTTGCTGTTTGACGTAACTGTTTACGCTTGAAATTTATTATTGTTGTTGCTGTTGTTGCTGTGCGTACCGTTACATAAAAAAAAGAGAAGTCAAGTCAAGTCAGAGCGCATGTTTATTTAATACGCTTAGCAGCTTTTAGCATGCCAACTTACAGACAAGACCAACCCAACCCAAGGCACAGGCACCGGCACAGGCACTGGCATCGGCACCGCCGCGCCATGTTGATGTCTCATTTAATGCGCATGATGGGCAATTTTTATGCGCAATTAATTCTAAAAGGCAAAGCAAAATAAACGCATAAAACTATGGACAGCCAGAGCCACATATATGGCATGTGTAATAAGCCACTTCTTTTCATACCCTATCAACGAATAAAAGAACTGAAACTGAAACTAAAACTAAACAACTATAATCCAAATTGTGGTAAGAGGGGTTGCTTGAGAAGTCAGTGATAAGTCCTAGAGTTTTTTCTTTGACCTGCACCAGTAAGTGTAACTTTCCGATTTGATTCGGCTTGATACTTGCTCCCAGGGGTGGCAGTTTTTGTTCCAAATTTCTGTTCCAGTTCCAGTTCTGTTTCTAAATCTTTGTTTTCCCAAGCGAAGGCAACCATTTTCTTCGTCCTTTGCCTCAGAATCTGTGAGTCTTCCTTTCTACGCTCACGCTACACCACAACAATAAACAACTGTATTTGCAGCTTCCACTGTAGTTATTTCCCTCTATTTCCTTTCGAGCGCTTGACTTACAGTGTCAAGACCTCTACAAAAGGTATGGTTCGAGGATTCTAGTCCAGTTGCAAAATCTAAGGTTTGGTGCGCGAACCTGTGCCTGATCTCATTGAACCCCTTAGGTTTTGGTTTAAAACTTAATTCTTGGGTTTCTTCTCTTATCTTATTAAACCCCTAAGGTTGAGGTTTCAACCTTGTTCCATAGCATTTTGTATATCAAAGATCTTTCTGACTTTATTCTGAAGCGGTTTTATAGCTTCTTTACTAAATGAGATCATAATGATATAATTTAAGAGTGCTATGTTCATCTTGCGATGTTCCAGAAAGGAGGATTATTAATACAATTGCTGATTTAACCCCACATTATTCTAACGAGTAGCCGGGTGTGGTGCAGCGGGTAGTGTGTGATCCCACCTCGGGGCATCTCACAAAATAATATTTTTGTTTAAGAACTTACACACCCGGGAGGACCCTCACTTTGTAGTAACTAGCCATGAAAAAGCTTCTCAAACTATGCCGAACGGATGCGGCATTAGGCTGCATTGAGAAAATCAGACTTTAGTTCGGAATTTTGTAATTGAATCAAATATTTATACTCCGTTTGTACTTACTTTTTAGAATATTTCGCTTGATAGTTATTCCTGTTTTCCATAGCTCACTCCTTAGAGACGGAGTATTTTTTATTTTTGTACTTGAATATTAAGTATTCTTACTCCGTTTGTACCTAATTCAAATACAAAATTCTTATCTTTTTTTAAACATTCGATAGAGAGTCGATTATATGATGATTATATGATTTTGGTATTTTTTTGTGATTCGAAATTATATTTGAATAGAACAAGCAGTGTAAAACGAATGAATCAAGAAACAGCTGGTAGGTATTTAAAGCAGAGGTGCCCAAGAGCACCTGATGTTTGCATAGTTACCGCAAAAAATATATCTGAAGCAATAACAACAACAAACGCAATCATTCGACGCACTAGAACAAGTGCTGCATACACAAAAGAGCGATAGTTTGTAAATGCGATCAATTCTGCTAAAGGCATAGGACAGAAAGAGAAGAGGGACAAATATGAAGGTGTTATTACATATTTGCTATGCGCAAGCTGCTTTACGCATTGAAATGGCTATGCGAAAAGCAACAACAAATGCGCCCGATGCGTATAGCTTGCGGGCACCCCAGGTTTAAACTGAGACGGCTGATCTGTCAATTGGGTTAAGACACATTGCAGAAGAAAATAAAACACTGAATTATACACAGAGAAGAAACAGGATATTTTAATATATTCATTGGATGATTTCCGGTATCCATTTGGAAACAAAATGTCTTCGATAATCTGTTAAGTATTAAACGTAGCTAAAAATCATCGTAGAGAAAAAAAAAGGATGTTAGAAAATATTCATTGGATGAGTTTCGGTATCCATTTGGAAAGAAAATGTCTTTGATAATCTTTTAAGTATTCAACGTAGCTAAAAATCATTCAAAGCATATGAAAAATGATGATCATTTGGATGATATTGCAGGTCCGCTGGATGATTAAAAGGATATTTAAGACATATTCTTTCCAAATGGACCTTTTCATGTCCTTTTTTCTGTGTAGGCTTTGTGTTTAGCATTTTAAATCTTGAGGAAAAGACCTTATTCGTAAGATTTTTATGAATTTCAAGAACTATTAACCTGTGCTCGAACCACAAAGAACTAAAATCAGACTTAATTTCTAACTAAACTGAGCTGCACCCGAAACTCTGCTTTAGGTGACAATCTTTAGAACTCTTCAAAGTTCATCTCCAACTCCAAATCAGACAAATCTAGTACCATCTAACTGCAAATGGAAACAAGTTTGTGCTGTTCACACATCCACAGACTGTAACTTTTACATTTGACAGTCGACTGCGAGTTCTCTGCCGAACCGAACTGACTGACTGACAAATACCGTCTCCACAAATCCACCTACCCGCTCCGAACTACACTAATTGAAAATTTACTACACACAATGGTCAGGCTTTTAACGGAAGTTCAAATCAAAAGACTTAAGCAACGAACTTGCCATAGCCATAGTCTGCCATAGAGACTGCAACTTGCAAATGGCCAACTGCAAGCAGGGCGCATCCATTGCGCAAAAATACGAAAACACAAAAGCCAAACAAAACGAAACACTTGCGAAATGTATTTTGTTTTTTTTTTAACGAGGTTCTACTAATTTGGCCAGCTCACAAGCAACAAACTCCTCCGACAAACTGGGTCAAGCGAAGAAGCTGCGTGAGCAACAACAAAAACTGGTCAAGTCAAGCGCCAATTTATGTAAATCCAAAACCAATCAGCCTCAAAACGGCAACCGACAGCTTCGGCATCGGCAACGGCTCTGTGCATGATCATTATGAGCGCTGATAGGCTAACGGTTTACACCGTTTTCGACTGGAAGAATGCAAAGAAAATTTCTTTCCATCAACGAAAAGCAACAACAGCAAACAAAAAAGGGAAAAGACCCTAGCCGAGTTTTCACTTCAAATACGAAGCTCAACTATCGCAATTGGGTCATCAAGTTGGAGGGCACTTGCACTTTTCAAATTTTGTAATTGAAGCGGCAAGAACTCGGCAAGATGAAGCAGTCGCCGCCGAAGCGTGGGCGTTTGCCAATCAGCGCATGACGCTGTACCAAGTGCTCCAACTCCAGATCCCCGCCGCCGCCCCTATCTCTAATTAGCGCCTGGGTCAAGCAAGCAGTTTACCCAAAAAAAAACAGAAAAACAAAACGAAACTGAAACAAAGAAAGCAGTTCCCAGCCATTTGCGCCTCATTTGAAGACCCCCTCCCTGTGTGCCCTGCCTGGCATGGCAATTAGGCGGCTGCCGCCGACTGCTGACTGCTGACTGCTGCCTCCTGCTGACTGCATTGTGGTCTCTGGTCTCCACTGGTGCACTTGACGCTGCGCATTTAAAATGAAATTAGCCGCCATACGCAAATTGCGGACTTTGTGGGGGGAAAATGTGGAGCGGAGTGGAGTGTGTTGGGTTTAACACAACTCGACTTGGGTTGGGTCACTTGTTTGGTAGAAAGTTGCAACAGAGTATGCCAACTGCATACCAACGACTGTTCAAGATTTAGTTATGGCTGAAAATGTTAACCGAAAAATTTGTACATTTTTGAATGGGGTTTCATGTCTGTAGTTTGCCTCCCCCACCCCCCCGCAAACAAGAGCAAGAGCTTAAACCTTTTACTTTTCGAATGGCAAGCAAAGTATAGACCTGAGATTTAAATATCATTGGTTTCCTGTTACGACTTTCCTTTGATTTTGTTAAAGAAAATATTTAACCTTTCGCCTTGGCTCGTTTCCGGCTGAAATAGAATAGCTCTTTAGGTTACAAAAAGAAAGCCAGATGGTCAACATCGACTGTCATATACTCTGCTCCAACGAAATTGGATGCAGCAGCAAACATTTTTTCGCTAATAACTCGACTACAGTTTATTTGTTGTTCACCATTTGTTTGGCAAATTGATAAATATATATGTCTGGAAGGTAGGAAACTTCTATCTATAAAACAGTGAGAGATATGACGAGTTTTCCATGTTGCAGAGGCCAAATTCACTTGATTTGCCTCTAAACATCTCTGAGATCTGTTTCTTAATGCGAAACTTCTGTACATATTTAGTAATCAGTATTAGTTACCGATCTGCCGAGGAAATGGTGAAGATCAGATCAAGAATAGCCGAGTTATGAGCAAAACAAACATTAATGCTGGAACAGCGATGACAGCACTTACAGAGTATTATATAGTCGGGCTTGACTGACATTTTTTACTCGTTGTTCTGCCCGATTGGACGTTTTCATTCAAAAGTTTCATATATTTCTGCACAATCTTACTCAAAAACAGAGTATTACTGTACCGTAGGCACAAAGAGCATTTTAAGTTTGTGCAAAAATATGTAACAGCCAGAAGGAAGCATCTCCGACCCCATAAAGCATATATATTCTTGATCAGCAACAACAGCCGGGTCGATATAACCATGTCCATCCGTATGACAGAGATAGAGGTTTGACATGTATGCTACATCTGCTTCTTATGTCTGCAGGCAGATCAAGTTTATTTTCAATTTTGGCCACGCCCCCTGCCGCCCCCGCAATTTGGAAAACACGTCTTATCTCCTACAGTTTTAAAGATAGATGGCTCGTTCCTACTAGACATATTTATTAATCAGGATAACTTATCGATCCGCCAAAGGAATACAGAAGATCGGCTGAACGGTTGTCGAGTTATGATCAGAAGACTGTTCGCTGCTGCAGCTAAGTAGCAGCGCTGCTTTCAGCTGCTACTGCAGCATCAAAATGTATGCTGTATGAGTATGTTATAGTCGGGCTTGACCGTCTTTCTGTCTTGTTTTGTATTTTTTTTTTCATATTTGACTTCAATTTGTTAAAATACACTCTGCATATTATAAACTAGTTCATTTGTGGCGACTTAAAGTAGTTCTTGCTTGAAGATGAACTAGTTCCGCCTTTCATCTGGTTGAACTGCCTTTTTATACTCTTTACCATTGATACAAAGAGTATATAAGGCTTGTGCAAAAGTGTTTAACCCGATCCCATAAAGTAAAGCCAAATCAATACAGTCCTATCTCTCTGTATCCGTCCGTATAAAGAAACATATCTCAGAGATGGTAAAAGTTAGAGGTTCGATGTGTATGGAACACGCCCCCCCAAAGTATGGAGAGAACGTCATATCTCCCACAGTTTTATACAAAAAAAGGTTTGTGTCTTCTAAACATACTTAGTAATTATAACTATTCATCAATCCGCCAAGGGAAGGGAAGAATAAAGACCAAACAAGAGATAGTCAAGTTATGAGCAGGGGAATGTTCGCTGCTGCATTGCAGCAACAAAATGCATGCTAAGCATAAACTTTTGTCATTTTATAGTCGGGTTTGGCCGACTTTCTGACTTGTTTTAGCATAAACTTGTTCCGCATTTCGTTTTATTGCAATAATTTGGCTGAGGATGACTGAGGAACTAGTTAAAGATCACTTAAATATATTTTCAATCACAAGTATGGCGGGTTCTAGTTCTTCTTGCTCAAAAGATAAAATATTAGTGTTTAAGTAAAAAGAATACTCGACGCTTTGTATAAATGCTGCCTAGTAATAAGTGAAATAGAGAAATGCATTGAGAAGAGATTGACTCTTAAGTTATATTGCTGCAGCTGAAATTCTGCCGTCTGCCTGAAGCTTACTTTGATGTTTATACCTACACCCCAAAATAATCATAAATTCATGTTAATTTGGCCCAATAATTGGCTCCAAAGACAGCTTAACCCTACGTTAAGATTGCTGATGACAACTTTTGGGGCCATTTCAACCATTTTTGTACTCTGTACATAGTCTGTTATTTCTATTGAAAGAAAAGTTCAACTGAGTGACCCCTGATTTGTGTGTTTTCCATTCCGTATCACAACTTCCCCCCCTAAATGTAGTTGATGTGTTCTCATTCTGCTACAACTATTCGATTGAATAACATTCTCTGGTTAAAAATAAAAATTCAACAAAATTTGTAAATCGAAACACAACATGGAGACTGCAGGCGATGCTATTTCAACTAGCCATTCGGAGGGTCATATCAAGGACCTGCTTACATTCTACAATGAACTCCTGGAGACCGAGTTCCATGATATCACCGAATTGCGCACTGGTGGCGCCTATTGCCAGCTGTTGGAAATGCTTTTCTCCGAGTCTATGATCTGTTTGCCACGCATCAAATTTGAATGCACCGATTTGGACGATTGTGTGCACAACTTCAACATCATGATACAGACCTTCGAGAGACTGGAGGTGAAAAAGGAAATACCGGTGGATCGTCTGGTCCAAGGACATCCCACGGAGAATCTTGAATTTGCACAATGGTTCCAACTATTTTTCAATGCAAATCACGATGGACACAACTACGATCCCTGGTGCGAACGCAATGGCCTCCGTTTAGGGTATTTTCCTGAGATGAAGAAAAACGAAGAAAATAGTGTGCAGTCAAGCAACATTCCAATGACATCCGAACCGGTAGAGGGACTCACCTCACCCATAGATGATTTCGACATGGATAACTATTAATTTTCATTTTAATTTTTAATCATTTCCTGGCTGTGTTCAATAGAGGGAATGTTCCTTATTAACGCATCTGAAATTGTTTTTGTACATTCAAACTGGCAAATGATACAGCCACACTGGGTATATACGGCTTGGCTGCCATGCACAGGCATGTGATGATCAGGTTTTCCACAAATTCTGCATAAAGACCAGGTCTATTTGGTTTTCCCAAATGCAGCGAGCATTTCCAAAGAAGTTCAGGGCAGTCGCAAAAAAGGATTTAGAATGCTTTCTATCGTCTCCTTGTTCCCACAACTAAGAACTTTGGAACAGTGTCATATTTTTGCTTTTTGTGGATGAGTTTTATTGCCCTTCTGCCCTAGTTTTAGTTATCCATTGTTTTATGTCATAATGTCCTGCAAGGGTCTACAGGGGTATGTCTCTTTCCATTGGTACCATTGGCAGCTCTAAGCTGTTCCTCTTGCACTCTGTGGCTGTAAACTAGATTGCTTTTTGGTGCCGTTTGAAGACCACAGGGCTTTTCAATTTCAGTCAAAAGTAAGGCTGCTATGTCGACTAGAATTGAAATGTTCCTTGGAGTTTCGTTCAAGTTGTAGATTATTTAATTGGAAATTGGCAGGAAAACGCTACAACAGTTCGGCAGATGGACTGAGAGCTTTGCCGTAGCGTGAAATTTTGCCGCCCAGGGCGGAAATGAAATGGCCGCCCACCAACTCCACCCAAACTTTTTCCAGTAGTCTATAGCAAAATACTTCAGCGATGCGTTGACATGGCATAAAAGGAATAGCAACGTTCCAAGGTACCAAAAAAAAGTTACCTCAGCTGCCATAACTGAAGCGGCTAAGGAATGGTTTGAGCATGGCACGAAATCGGCTTTAGGATTAATTTTCTTAATTCTTCGCTGAACTCCTGAATGTTTTCCAGACATAGCAATAGCATTGTCGTACGCCTGGCCTCTACAGTTTAGTATATCTCAGCCATCAGCTTCAAGCTTGTCCAAAATCATTTTTTGTAATCCCTTCGCAGTTTTATCTTAGCTTTCAATCAAATCAATAAACGATTCTACCTCTTAAATTTCTTCATTTTCGATAACAACATACCTCAATACTTGGCTATGAGAAACGTCCGGGGTGCTGTCAAATAACATGGAATAATATCTGCCTTTCTTTATTCGCTCAATTATTTTCTGGGGAACTGCATTTCCCAAAGTTGCAATAAACTCGATTTGTATTTGAGGTGACATATGTATATGTTACCGAAAGTTTGTCGCTCAGATTGTTTCGAACAAGATGTTCACGCAGAACAGGATCATTTTTGGCTATCAAGTGGACTAATTCTTAAAAGTTGCCAATGGTTTCATCATCTCTGTGATCACTTATGGCCAAATTTTGTTTTGCGAGTAATCGTATTATGTTAATCATTCTACCGAGAATTTTTCTGAAACCTTTTCGATTCACTTTCCATAAAGTCTTGCTCTTTTTTGTCAATAATCTATCCTTTTCGCATTCTGGACTCCAACTCTTTCCATTTAAAATAATTTTTGGTAGTGAAGAGTGAACTTTAGGATTTACCTTCCACCAAGTATTAAATCCCTTGGATGAGCAAAACTTTGACCCATTTGGAGCGTTTGGTTGCTCAAAAAACCGACAGCAAAAGCAGAATATTGATGATTTTAAAGGAGAATATGGAATCCAAGCAAAAAAACCTTCTCGATTTGCCTCTTAATCATTAGTGTGGAAAATACTCAAAAATATGTATTTAAGAGAATAATTAATACATATTTTAACATTTTTAACAAGCCCCCCCGGGGCAGGGGGGCCCCCTCGCTACGCCACTGGCTTCTCCTCTGCTTATTTTTCAAAAACTCGGAAATTTTTCTTAAATTCCGAAAATACTTTCTAGCCAATCTATACATCTATATCTATACATATATATAAAATTGAAAGTATGTTTGTATATTTGTATATTTGTTCCTTAATCGCTGATCCAATCTTCACAAATTTTCCACAGTATGTTCATGCCGATCAGGAACTTGTCATAGGCTATGTCTCATGTCTGTGACTTGGTCCAAAAACCGCTAAAATTGCAAAATGCAACCGTTCATCCGATTGTGTTGATTTTAAAAAGTGACTTTGCCATTGCTGTCAAATAAATTTGTGATAAATTTGTAAAAAATGCCTCCAAAGAAATCATATATTGGGCAACGTGCTCCAAGAGCTTTGAAACAGCAAATGAAACGACTGAAGAACGTGAAAATCGCCTGAGTGGGGTTCGAACTCGAGCGTCCACTGTGAGAGCAAGTGAAACAGCTGAGGAGCGAGAGGTACGTCTCCAAGGTCTTAGAACTCGAGCTTCCACTGTGAGAGCAAATGAAACCATTGAGGAGCAATGTCGAGCGTCCACTGCCAGAGCAAGTGAAGCAGCTGAGGAGCGAGAGGTACGTCTCCGAGGTCTTAGAACTCGAGCTCTCACTGTGAGAGCAAATGAAACCGCTAAGAAGGAAGAGGTTCGCCGACCCGGGCAAGGCCGGGTATTCAGCTAGTTGTAAATATTTTCTGAATTTTAGAAAGTCTCAGAAGTCCTATTAGAAGAAATTTTAGAAAAATTTCTAAAATTTGACACCTTTTTTAAGGCAAAATTCTTAATATTAGGGCGATTTCGGAAGCTGCTCTTTGCATCTTCCAAAGGTAGTCCAGCGCTCCATAGGTAAAAATAGGTCTGACGACCGCTGTCTTCAGTAGCTTTTCCAGTCTCCTATCGAAAGTCTTTCTGCAGGCAGTCTTTCTCCGGAATTCCTCTTCGAGCAGAGCTATGAGTCCAGTAAGACGCTCAAAAAAGCAAAGGATATAAACTGAGGAATCTTAAGTTTCCTTGTGAACAACATAAGTGGGCCACCTAGACAGTTCGGCAATGTATACAAGTTGAGCTTAAAAACTTAAGCTGGCCACAATGCCTTCGTTTTGATTGTATCTCAGGCTGGGCTCAAAAGAAAATTTCTTTCTCATCCCATCCCATTTATTGCTGTCAGCTTTGGCAAATTGTCAAACCACACAAAACGCAAGAAAACGTCCCTCCCACCTTCCCCCCACTTAAAGTACTCAAAGTACATGGGTTTTTTTGTTGTTTTTTTTTTTAGTTTTGTGTGTTCATTGTGTTGGCCTGACTGACCCTGCCAGGCTTTCGCTTTTTCTACTTATAATATTTTCCTTTTGGCAAAACTTGGTTTTGGAATCTTCCAGTTCAAATTTCCAGCCCCCCGCCATACACAAATGTTAACAAACAATCAAAGAAAAGGCCAAGGCGTTGATGGGCAATTTGTTACAACAAATGCAGTTACAGCAACAGCAAACCGAACCGGACCATGTCCAAAACAAGTTGGAAATTATAACGGTTATTATGATTATGATTATTATTATATGATTTTTATCGCACAATGAATATTCCGTCTGTATGGTGCTTGTTGTACAAATTGCTCTGCTCTGTCAGTATGTGCGTGCGTGTGAGTGTGTGTGTGTGTGTGAGTGTGTGTGTGGGGTATCACTTTCACTTAGTTCGCTCGCGCACGTAGAAAGCAAATGAAAGCAAAGCAAACGAAAACAACAACAACAACGAAAAAAAACCTCAGCACAAATGCCGCCAAGTGGAAGTAACTTTGAATACAGACAAAACGACAGATGTATGTATGATACACAACTGCACAGCACCCACTCAGTGATGACAGCGTGAAATATTAATGGGTGGGCAGGGAGCAGGAAGGGGGAAATGATCCAAAAATTGATGGCAACAGGTGACAATTTGCAAAAATTGCAACACACTTGACTTGTGCAAAGAAAGCGAACTGCTGCTTTGGAGGTTTTCAACACTTAGTCAAAACTGTTCCAAGATGATCCCAAATCTGGTTGAATTGGTCATCTTAGGAACCGGAATAAAAAAGTATTTCAAGCGAATAAATACCAAAAATTTGCAAAATGCAATTTAACCAACTCAGAAGTGAATACAAAAACAATCTATTTGTTTGCAAAATACGACTAAGTTTACAAAGGAAAAACCAATGCAAATTGAATCTGAAACAAACCAAGAGGCTAAAGTGTGTTCTTGCTGAACCAAAAACCACAAATAAAAGCGGTTCGGACTGTTTCATCAAGGTGTTTCTAATTAGCATAATAAAACCATTCTTTTATGTGGACTAGTTCCAAGTCCAATTCGACTGCTTTACATATATTTGCCTGGTCAACTGATTGGAGCTAAAATGTTAAGAAATATATACCATCTTCGCTGGTCCATACCAAACTTAAGCTTGTCAAATTTTAGAGAATTTAATTCAGAAACCAATTGCCATAAATCTAAATATTGTGTCTCCCTCCGGCTGAATCACTGAGTCCTCAGCAGCTCATCTTTTAGCTCCAAAAAAACCAAGTTGTCAGCCGAACTTTTAACTTAATTTCTATTGGTTTCAGTGTAAATGCTTACTATTTACTTTTCTCTGGTGTTAAGCTCCCTTTCATTAAATTTTTGTGTCCAATACTTTGCCAGGAGACATAAGTAACGAGGTAACAATGGTGTATAGGTGCGCCTCACCCCCCTTTGCCACAAATGTAAGCCTCTTAATTGAGACATTGAACAATAAGACGAGATCATACTGGT
Source organism: Lordiphosa andalusiaca (assembly GCA_035044965.1). Taxonomy (NCBI): domain Eukaryota; kingdom Metazoa; phylum Arthropoda; class Insecta; order Diptera; family Drosophilidae; genus Lordiphosa; species Lordiphosa andalusiaca. The sequence goes on along the minus strand of JAWNNM010000051.1, from coordinate 4,773,792 downwards.
AAATGGTTTCAAGTTTCAAACATTTCTGGTGCGCCGCATTTATACCGTGAGACCTTTTTTAGGAAAATGCACTCTGCAAACTTAGGAAGAAATTAATGAAAATATGGCTTAGCACAACAAAATGAGACTAAAGTTTCACATGCTTTCTCTATAATTTGAGAAAAGCTCTGTTATCGAAAAGGTGGAAGGTCAGTACCAAAATATACCATAAAATGTATTTTAAGTATCTATTCAGCATGATTTGTAATCAGCGCTGCTACTGCGTTAAAGCAGCGAACATTCTCTTGCTCATAACTTGAGTATCCTAGGAAGTAACTAATACTTTAAATATGCTTGATCTGCCTGCTAGTATAACAAGTTTTTATCCCATACTTGTCGAACTATATCGACTCGGCTTTTGATACTGAGCAAGTACTTGTATAAATACTTCAAGGGTCGAAGATGCTTTCTTCTAACCATTAATTACATTTGCTCTGTGTAACACTGGTACAGAGTATAACATCATATAGAAAGAAAGTATATCAAAGTAATAAAAAAGCAAACGATTCTTTAGCTGCTACTGCAGCATCAAAATGTATGCTGAGCGTATAGTTTCGTTGGTACAGAGTATGTTACAGTCGGGGCTTAACCGACTGTCTTTCTTTTTTTTAATTTACTTTGCAGCCCTCTTTAAGTTTCACTCGCTCCAAACTAACACGATAGGTCCAATTTTCTGATGTCCACAATATATTTGTCGAACCGAACCGAAATTTTTGGTTTGGAAGAGATTCGGGTTCAGATTTTAATTCTAAATAGGTTTGGTTCAAGGTTCAGCTCGCAGGTAAATAATATTCAGAATTCCGGGCTCGGACCGGTTCGGTTCAAAACCAAAGTTTTCCTTCCACATTTTTGAAAGTGTAACCTCATGCTTATGGCCTGACTCCTGGATATAATTATAAAGCAATGATACGTTCCCAGCGGCGCACAGCTAAATGTGTTCTGCCTGACTGAGCAGTAATGAACTACAACTGCTGCTTTTCCATAAAGGGATACTAAACAGACTGCGCACAATCCGCATTACAATTTTAAATAAGTAATGCGCAATTGTAATGGGAATCCGATGGCAGTTCGGCTCTTGCATACATCTTTTATTACTAGTAATGCAGGATGTGCGCACCCCGCTTACAAAGCGGCCATGCATATGGCAAAGTAAACCAGACTGTATATATGATTTTTTCCGTCATACTGAAGGCAATGTAATGAAGGAGTAGATGCACTCCTGCTGCCTCGTCAACTGTATACTCAAAAATTAGTAGGCTTTTCGCTTTCATTTTCGCTCTCTGAGTTCTGTGTTAACTATGTACGTCTCCCTCTAACTACTGTGTTTTCCTCTGTCAACAACCATTTTGGTTAACGTAAGGTATATAACAACACAATAGAGGTATTCTTGCAAGTGATTTTGATTCTGAATCTGATTATATTTTTGGTGTTAATCTGCAGAAAATGCCAAAAAAAAAAACCAAGCGGAAAATGTAGTTTGTCTAAGTACTAAGCTTTATCCACATAAAGCTTTCAAAGCGGCCCTCGTGCTCCCATATCGAAAACAAATTGCTTGTATTAGGGAACAGAATTCTTAATGCTAGGAATGTCATATCCTCATGGTTCTCCTTGAAAATTGTTCAGTTCTTTAAATCTTTCGTACTGTCGTTTCCTCTAACTAACTGAAATTAAACATAAAAGTGTAAAAATTCATAGAGAATTAAGATTTAAAAAGTAGCTGTACAAAATGTCAAAAATTTCAAAGTTGTAAACTTTTTTCAATTATTTGAATCACTTTTATGTGTCATTTTGAGGTGATTAATTAAGGACATATTTTTATCTTATTTTTACAAGCGGCCAATCTCACAAAGTCGACTTTTCTCCAGGTTAGCTGGTCACACCGAAATTAAAATCAGTATCACAATCCAAAATCACTTGCAGAAATACCCCCACAATTGTAGATTCTGTGGTTAACATCACTTAACACTTCAATAATACAACTTCTTTGATATATATTTACATGAAATGCATCCCTGTTTCGAATTCCGAGTTGGTTTTCGTGTTGGTTTATTTTAAACAAGGCAATTGGAAGGGGGAGAGGCATATAGCCTGTAACAAGATTAGGTTTAAGGAAAATCGGCGATGTTTAACGTGTCGAAATTGCTCCATGATAAGTGGATGCAATTTGTCAAATAAAACGAACTGATCTAGTAACTAAAGGTATTCTTCTCAAATGTGTAATTATGAAAAAAAAAATATTACAAAAACCAAGGATTGCATTTTAAACTTTCTAAAGGGTTAGCCCTTCAGTTCAGCTTAGACCTGAAACATAGCTGAATCAGCCCTGAAATGGAAGGGCTGGTACTGAATTTATGGCATTCTTTATATAATATGTTTGTATGTTTAACACAGACATTTCCTAGTACGACATGACCTCAGCTGATTTTGCGCATGATTTCAATGCAGAAAGTACTAAAACATGCCTGAATTCAGTTATTCCTACATCAACCTTGAAAAATTCAGTACTGCAACGTAGAACTGCAGGAAATTTCAATCCAAGCACAATCAGTTGTTTTTAATGGTGACACTTGGCTGTTCGATAACACATCGATAGAAAATCAAGCTATTTAGCGGAAACAAGGCTAAAACAGGCCTGGGCGAATGGCAAATGTGGTAATAGTTTCGAAGCTTCAAACCAAGGCTGCAAACCTTCAAAATTATCCATGAGGTTCGGTCCGGGGGTTCGAACCCATTGTAAACTCCAAGGTTTGGTTCGCGCACCTGTTCTTGGCACCCCTGAACCCAAGGTTCTGGTTCGAACCAAGGTTTGCTTGCACATAAAAGAATAGCTTCACTTTTGATTTATTAAAATGAAACATATATACTTTCTATCTGTATGCTTAATCATAATGATCATTACTTAAGTTATTTTAATAATCAAATTCATTAGATGACATTAAGAGCTTTTAGAAACTGCTTAGTTTAAGCTAATTAGCATTATATCTTCCAAGAGCTGTTCATCTATACTAGCTCTTAAATCAGAAAGAACATACTTAAGCACTGAAAATGCTTCTTCAATTGATACCTGAGTTGCTGGTACAGCTAGTTTAGTCAAAGCAATATTTTTTAAGTCTTCTTATTATTATGACCTTTTCAACATTATAAAACATTTGTCGATGGATGTGATCTTAGACAACTTTCAATGGAATCTATAACATCCTTCATAGATTTTATATAGATTCATAAGTGGTCCGGTTCGGGTTCAGGTTCGAGGAGTCAAAAATGTAAGGCGCTTGGTTCATGCTCCGGTTCGCACACCCCAAAAAACCCGAACCGAACCGGTTCTCAGGTTTGCAGCCTTTGCTTCAAACGAATATTGATATGAGATAAATGTTCATTTCACTTTAAAACAAAAACACAAATAGAATGTTATTATTCAAGCTTGCAATATTAAAGAGCGCTGTGGTCTAAATTCAATCACAGACTACTACTTAGATTATAAGCTATAGCACTAGACATTTCCTCACGCTGTCATCTCTCAGCCAAAAGAAAATAACAACAAAAAAACTACTCCCACAACTCATGCAAGTATAACCACTAGGCGACCAAAAACCCGCAGCCACATTGTTTATGCTTGGCTGCCCTGGGGCAACCTTTTGGTCTTCAAAGTCTCTAAAATTAGTTGTATTTGTTTTATCTTAGCGTGGGAGTTGCCTCCCTTTTTTTTTTTATTTTTTTGTGCAAGTAATTTTTGTAACTGAAACTGAAATTGAAAAATTGTTTCATGAACTTGATTTCTTAATTTGCGTGACTAATGACTCTGTCATACTGCTTTTTGTGTGTGTTATTTTTGTTATTTTTGGGAGATTTTGTTTCAATTTGGCTGAACTAATTTGTACGGCGGCGGGGGGGCGCAAATGAATAAGAAACACACACAAACCGAAACACCGTTATGATGAAATTGCATTTGGCATTGGTGGAAGATACAAAAAAAAAATAGAGTGTCTTAGAAGAAAGAAGCTGCTGCTGCTGCTGCGAAAGGCATCTGGAAATGTGTAGCAACTGGCAGCAAGACATGTTTTTTTTTTTTTTTTGCTTTTTAATGGAGTTGCAGCTGCCGCCGCTGCTTGGAGTTGGAAAGTTGCACTGGTCAAATGATGTTGCAGTTATTCGACCATTTATATTTATGGCATGCCTGACTGGCTGGCTGGTTACCTGATGAGTGTGGACTTTGAAGTTGAGCTAAACTGCAATATATATAAACCATAGTCAGCAATTCTTAATGATTTGCCAGCCTCTGTCGGTCTGTGATTATGTAAAGACCAGCTGTGTAGCATATAACAAACTAAAACTGGTCAAGAGAATAGAGCAATTGATGATGTTGGCTGGTGTATGCAATACCCTTTCACAAAACAACTGCCAGCGCTTACGCACAAGAGTAAGCGGTGAGCGAGAGTCGCTTGAACTCAAATGGGAACTTTGCCTGTGAAAGATTAGCCAGCTTAGTTTTGTTTGGTGCATACACTCAATAAAAAAAACAACAGCCAAAATCGCCTTAAAATTTTGAAATCCGCCTTAAAAAATTGGTCAAAGGCGATTCATCATTTATTTTACAAAAAAAAATTTCTAAAAATAAGACTAAGTTTATCTGAAATTAAGAATATATTTACCATTAGCTAGAACAAAATTTCCGTATTGTAGAAAAGCATTTTCTAGATTTTAGAAAAACCTTTCTAGATTTTAGAAAAAAAAAAAAACATTTTCAACTATTATAGACAGTCAAGGAAAGCGAGTGAGGGGGGGACTACTGGACACAGAAGAGGGAGAGACTCCAACACTAAGAAGCGGATAACCCCTTATATGTCTTTCTCAAAATCACATTGCAATTAGTAATCATTATTTTAGTTTCTGACGGTAAAGACCTTGCCTGGGACTAGAACTCGGGACCTCGGGGAAACTTTAACACGAAAGGCATCTCTTATCGCTCTCTTATCTACCACCAAACACGCGAGTGACTCATAGTAAAGAACGCAGTCTAGTACTAAAAGCACTCAGCTGCCTCTTTTCGAACTTGAGAATTACTACATTCGGTGTCTTTTTATATTTTTCTAAATTTTTCGGGCGGCTTTCTAGATTATTTTTCTATATTTTAGGCCGAATTTCTTAGCAAGCCGAATATCAGTGGCCCCTTTTATATTCCGAATGCACAGAATTCGTACTTGAGAATTACAAGGGGTGTCTTTTTAATAATTTTATATTTTTTACGGCGATTTTCTAAACTTTTTTTCTATATTCTAGACCGATTTCTAAATTTAAGAAATTATTTTCTAAAACTTTTTTTTTAGGGTGGTTTTTTCTAAGTTTAAGTTGAAAATACTGTCTAAAAAGAAGAAAGAAAAATTATTTTATTATTTGATTATTATTTATTATTATTTATTATTATTTATTATTATTTATTATCATTTATTATTATTTATTATTATTTATTATTATTTATTATTATTTATTATTATTTATTATTATTTATTATTATTTATTATTATTTATTATTATTTATTATTATTTATTATTATTTATTATTATTTATTATTATTTATTATTATTTATTATTATTTATTATTATTTATTATTATTTATTATTATTTATTATTATTTATTATTATTTATTATTATTTATTATTATTTATTATTATTTATTATTATTTATTATTATTTATTATTATTTACTATAATTGATTATTATTTATTATTATTTATTATTATTTATTATTATTTACTATAATTGATTATTTTATTAGTTTATTTTTCTAAACACTAGAAAATACATTTTTTGAGTGTATTTTTGAAAGGTATGCAAAACCGACTTTGAACCAAATCGAACCGAACTGGTGTCCTTTCTCAAGTGCTAAACCATTCGTATGGCGGCACATCGACAATGTACCAACCATTTCACACTATTCAAGTGGCTCCACATTGCCCATGGTTACAGTTTGTGTGGCTGCACCGCAACTCTGGTACTACACACAGTTTGTGTGGCGCCAACTGAACGATGCGAAGTTCTTCACAAGTTCTATAGATCAGTTTGCATCACAAATTGAAAACATTAACCATTATTCTTCTACAATTCCCCGCCAAAAGTTGCCCCTTTTAAACAATTAAGCAAGTTCCGTTCCAGTTTTCATTTGTCAGTTTTGTTATTATTGTTGTTACTTTTGGTCACTTTGGCTCTGTGTGGCGTCAACGGCAACGGCAAACGGCGACACTCAAAAATGTTTGGTATTCAAAGATTGCGAAATGTTCTCGACTTGTTGTTGCTGTTTGTCAATGCAAAGCGTGAGAAAATGGCCACAACAACAAGCGGCAACTGTCAAGCATAGAAAAAAGCCATCAATTTAGTTGGCATTCGTTGATGTTGCTGTTGCTGTTGCTGTTGGGTCGTTGTTGTTGCTGTTGCCGTTGCCATACCAGTCGTACGTTGTGCTCATGAAGTGTTGTATCTTTGCATCTGCAAAGATATGCAAAAATTGTGAGCGCCGTGTGCAATTTCTATGATTAGTTTTTCGATTTTGCATTTGGTTTGTGTTTTTTTTTTTTCAATTTAGTTCCCAGGCTGAGAAATAGCCAATGTCATGAGTTTGAGAATGATTGCCTGGCATGTGTACTAATTACTTGTTATTTTTTTTTTTTCTATTCCCTCAACAGAATCCGATTGCAGTTTTCCCGGCTCACCGGCTCACAGTAGTGTTGTATTCTCCAGTGCGAATCTAACGCAGGGTACAGTCGCCTCCTACAGTTGTGAGCGAGGATTCGAGCTATTGGGACCGGCCCGGCGTGTCTGTGACAAGGGACAATGGGTGCCCGAGGGCATACCCTTTTGCGGTAAGTTAATCGAGAACAAAAACAAAAGACTTAAGACACGAACTTGCTGGGGCTCGGTCAATTAGCACCTCCAAAACTAGCGCTGACACACGCATCATCAGCAAAAAAAAGAAAAAAAACTTTCACCAAACAACAAATTTGAAGCGTTCTCAAATCGAAAACAAAATAATGCTAAAGTTGTCGTGAACGAACGAACGAGCGAACGAACGGACGAAAAAGTGAAACATGATTAACACAATAAGCAAATTGAGTCGAAGACAGCAAAACAGAGTGAAAGAGTCAACAATATTCCAATTCCAGTCAAGAAGTTGAACGATCAACCAACTCGCCACACAAATTGACCCACTTTTGATGGCGTTCGTTTGGTGTTTTTTCAGTTTTTTTTTTTTTTTGGAGCCGAGAGAAAAAGAACGAATTTCTATGGCCTGACATGCACTTCCGCCAGGCAAACAAACAAAACTCGAAATTGATTGACATAAACGGAGCAGACAAATAGAATTTAATGAATGAATGAATGAGGGGAGGGGAGGGGATGGGAGGGAGCGAATGTGTGAATGGGTGAAAGAGTGAGTGAGGGCAGCCTTGACCCCAAAGAAATTATGATCAATGATTATTGGCTTGATGAAATGGGAAAGTATGAAAGAAAATTTCAAGAGCTTTTAATTGAAATTGCTTTTTAAGTCATTAAAAAGTACACTTGAAAAAAGGAACAGCCATCAGAGCGCTGGCTCTGAGAATGTCAAGTTGGGTTAAAGATAACTGAAACATCAAACGCTTTCTAAACTGTTTCATTGAGTATTAAAACTAAAAAGATTTCGATTGAATTTAATTGAATTTAGTTGAATTTATAAAAGATCTCCAACAATTACAATTTGTATGCCCTTAACAAAACTGAGAATCCTACGTAGCCCCGTTCTCCGACCAGCTGGTCCTTTGAAAGCTATAAGTTATAAGTAAGACTTTTGTAGGTCAGTTACAAAGCATTTAAAATTCATAATGAACGAGTTTTGAGATGCTAATATTAAAAACAAACTCGTTTTTTACTCACCACGAACCATTTTCTGATTGATAGTTCCTATAACAGCCATAACATATAGTCATTCGATCCAGTCGATGTCGACACATTAGCAGCTGGCACTAAAAAGAAGACTAAGCCAAGCTTTTACAAACTTCTGGGAAAAACTACCTTCCCAAGTTCGACCTATTTTGAAGGTTTCGGATTCAAATTCGGAAATTTGCATTTCAATAGTTACCAATCAACATCCTAATTTTACAATCAAAATGCTTGCATATACTAATGGCTATTGAAATTTGTTCGATCGATATCGATTAGTTATCGATAACTTATCGATGGCAGCCCAACATAAAGCTCAGGTTAGCCTACGTCTAAGGCGAGCAAACAAAATCAAAAGCAAACCGCAGCGGTTAGTCAAACTATTATACCCTTGATCCATTGGCAAACATTCTTCCATATCTTCCAAGAAATGTTATGTTTTCTTTTTCCTCTGACGGATGAGCCTTATGATCACACCAACTGAAGCAAAGAATAACGGGTAAAATTGTGTTTCTTCCAATAATTGTGAGTCACATGTAACTTATTATGTTCTTTAGTTGTCCCTTCCTGTTGCAGCATCATCGGAGCAACAGCTTTTTCGATAGCATATCGATAGAAAATTTAGCTATGCGCGTAAAAAGACTAGGTCATTTAGCCGTTTTCTATACTGTGAAGAAATCCATTTACAAATCATCCTGAGATCAGAACTCCAGAATGTGCCAGTGGAACGGGTGTTCAAGTCACCAGAGCTTGAAGGAGAAGAAGTTCTTATCATTCGACAGACCTCGCACCTTACCACATTTAGCACAACCCCTAGAATTGGGGTTATCTCATAGATTATCCAGAACTCAAACCCATTAGCAAACTCGGCTGCTGATGCTGATCAATAATAAATATATAATAAATTCCTTCTGCCTGTTACATACATTTGCACGACTTTAGTATACCCTTTTTGCTCTGCGAGTAACGGGTATTATCCTATTTTTCTATGGCCCTGGACTTAGCAGGGTTTTGCCAAGTAAAACCCTTAGATAGATATAAACAAATCATACAACAAACAGCAATTTGAGCATCAAACTAACTAATAACTTACAAAATTAGAAATATCTTTTGCGTCATCTGAAATCTGTTTGATGAGGTGAACAAAACTTATAATTTGATTTTCAACTATAGAAAAAAAGTCTGCAGAAATTCTGTATCACCGAAGGGCAGCAAAACAGTCCGGAATCATACCCTCTAATACCCTGTTTAAACACAACAAAATTATCATGATCATAATGCTCTTTAAAGTATGCTACGCTTAATAATATTACTAATTCAGAAAAACAATTCCCTAATAGTTGGCTGACTACTAACTCATTTTGAATACCTTCAATTAGTACGTCAAACTTAGTAGAATGCAAAGTGTGGATTATGTGATGAACTGACTCTCAGTTACTTATTTAAATTGAGAATTATTTAAGGAAATAAAAATGGCATACATTTAGGGGCATTTAACATGATATTTTTTATGGGTAAATGAAACAGTTTGATTCGAATTTAAAGGGTTTTTTGAACCAAAGAATGAAACGAAGCATGTAAATTAGCTACCAGCCGACCCCGAACAGGTTCTGTTTGATTAAGGCCCATTTCTCATCTTCTACATACATTCTTTGATATAACCCTGCTATTTTCGTGCTAATATGACAGTTCGCTCCAAGTAGAAGATGAGAAATTGGCCATGAATGTATGAGAAATTGAAATTAATTTTGTTAATTTGAATTCATCCATAACTTTCTGCCTTAGTTCGATTTCTCATCGATAGCTCTCATAGATAGCTTGGCTAAGCTCAGATTTTGCTCTGTTATTTGTAAGTTTATGTGACAAACAGCTCTATGTAGCAGATTAGAAATCGGCCCTAAGGCCCCAACTCCCATCTCCTAGATAGCTGGCTAAGTGTCACTTAAACTTAAAGCCCTTTTCACATCTTCCACATAGATCTTTATACAGAGATTAGCAGAGTAAACTGTGTGTTTATCGGACACATAACAGTTATTTAGAAGTTATGAACTCAGACCTTAGAGTTTACTCAGTTGTTTGTAAGTTTATGTGACTTATGGGCTATCTACAAGATGCAAAATCTGTCCTAAGTTGTAAGATTATCTGACCATTTGCATTAATTTAGAAGATGAGAAATAATCATGCTCATTTGGTGCAACTTCGACCAACCCCGCTGCTTTAATAAGTTAGTATTTGCCATATTCATTCGCACAATTGGTACTTAGGCTTGAACCATACCGTTGCTTCTAGAAACTATTACCTGCAGAAGGTTTAAATTTTCTGAACCGAACCATCTACACATTTAATGAGACAGGAATTTTGTGATTGAGTCCTAAAACCATTAAATCAGGCATTCAAAGTAATGTGAATTGAGAGTAGATTAGCTATTTTCCCATTATCCCCAGGTGATTCATACAAAATATAATTGAAATGTTGCCTCCATGGATTGATGCAATACAATGTAGGTGAGAAGGTTCAATTGATAAACTCAAATGTGACTTAAAACATTCACGACCAGCGAACTTCGTGAGCCATAACTTCATTATATGGTTACTTGTGTTTTGCATATTGCAACATCCTGTCGAAGGTAGAGGTCGAAATGTCTTCGAAGGGCTCAGCTGCTGTCAGTAGCTGTTAAAGGTGACGCCTGACTACTGATGATAACATTTGGTGTGGACATGAAGAGTTTTTAACAATTTCACACTCTTATTTCAAATTGTTGCCCTTTGCTCTTTATTGTTCCACACACACAACAAAACCTATTTTCAACTGCAGTTGATGGCTACCGGTGTGGAATGTGCCTGGGAGCGGCTCGAACCGACAGCCCCGAGGTGAGGAAAACAAAATTGAATGATTATGACTGAGATTCGTGTTTGAAATTGGTCCATGACACAGCGGGGCCACAGAATTCCGAAATATATATATAGAAATTTAATTAAAAGGCAATTAAAGGCATTTGTCACAGCGCCCGACCGACCGACCGACCGAGAGACCGACCGGCCGACCACCAACAGAAGAACGAAAGTGCGGACAGATGTGCGCCACCTGCTGACGACTGAGAGCAGGAGAAAGCAGCTTTACGATGCGATCTCTTGAGCGTCATGAGCCGCTGAGCTGAACCAAGCCAGACTTGGCTTGGTTTATCCGACAGATGCATCTGATTAATGAATCTCAGTGCGTAGCAATGTAATTAAGGCCCATGTCAAGTAAAAGCAATGAGAAATTTCACTTTTGCTTTTCATATTTGGAATTTATCTGCCAGAGATTCTTGTGCCGACATTTAAATGCCGAAGGTTTTGCCAACAAACAAGAAGCATGTCAGGGCTCAGGCACAGTTTGGTCAATTAGCCAAGGGACCTTGAGGTTTGGTGCTGGGAAACTGAATTGAATGACAAAAGAACCGCCAAGAAAAATCTTGCAATAAGCCATTCATTGCTTCTCCATTTCGTTTCTTTTGCAGTGCTCAATGTGGCCGCTGGCAAGGCGCCCATGCAGATATCAACCGAGGGCGCTGGTGCCCCACAGAAGGCCATCGATGGCTCCACATCGGCCTTCTTTACGCCGGAAACCTGCTCGCTCACCAAGTCGGAGCGTTCACCCTGGTGGTATGTGAATCTGTTGGAGCCGTACATGGTGCAGCTGGTGCGCTTGGACTTTGGAAAGTCCTGCTGTGGTAAGTACTCAATGGGGTGAAAGCAAAACGAACAAAAACCAACTCTGCCATTGTCTAGTTAGATAATTTTATGATCTGCCACTCTGCATGTGTTATACAGACACCACGCCAGAGCAGCGCACACACATCCTTTTGCTATGCCATGGGAACTCGTTTGCCTTCTCATTGTCTTCTTTCTGTTTTTTTTGTAAGCCAAACTCTCGCCTAGTGGCCCCCATCTCCAAGTCTGGATCGGTGCAAGTTCAATGCACCTCTTTCCCAGGCTGCCAATCGCGAAATTGAAATGGCAAGCGCTGCACGAAACTCACCTGGCCACGAGCTTCGATGCAAAAAAGGGTTGCCGAAAAAAAGAAGAAAAAAAAAAGAAGAAAAAAAAAAGCAAACAAAACAAACAACTGCCAGCCAGTTTTCCCTAATGCTTTCACTTGCAACCGGCAACCTGAAGTCGCCATCGATGTCGTCGCCATCGTCTTCGTCTTCGTCTTCGTTCGTTGATATTATGTGACGACAACTCGTTGTCTCAGTGACTCAGTGTGGACGGGCACAGCCTGAAAATTTATGATTACTTTCACTTGGGTGAACCCGCCTGACCTGTTGACAGCTCACCCAAACCATAATAGCTAGGAAAACATGGCCCCAAAGCAATAGCTTCTTTTTCAATTGTTTTTCTGTTAACATTTTGAATGTGAATTGACAGTTGTGATGTGAAATGTTCTTGAAATCGTGAGGATCGCTTGGAGTATCTGTGAGGTAGGTGTTGAGCCATCAGCCATGTATTCTCGGAAACAAAAACTCACAGTCATCAAATGATCAGTTTCTTTAGGCTGCAAGAACATCCACTTTTTGGGCGGTTTCAAACCGAATTTACCCATGGGCTTGGGTTGGGAAATTTGAGGTTCGAGGCTTTTGTGCTTGGACAATGTTATGAACCTTGGTTCAGTCCATGCTCTACGCAATGTTATTTCTGTAGATATAAGTTTAGAAGGATTTTTACTTTATCTGCCAATTTTCGGATACCATCTTGAAAAACGAATCCTCTGTTGATGCGACTCACAAATGTATCCAGTTTGAAGTTCTTCAAAAGATTGAACCAGCTGATGCTCATTGACATAAGCAAATAGTAATCAAAAGGGACATTTTCAGGACTTTTCTTCGGGTGTGTCAAACATTTCCGACCCCATAAATTATATATATTCTTCATCAGCATAAACAGCCGTCCGTTCGTCTGTCTGTCTGTATGAACGCGTCGATCTCAAAAACTATAAGAGATAGAGCCACAAATTTTTGCATGAAGGTAGACTTATGCTGTACGCAGATCAAGTTTGTTTCAGATTTGGAAAATTTCACCCCGTCCCCCTTTTATCCGCAAAAAACCAAGACCTCCTCTAGGCATCCTAGACCTTAAAAACCGTCAGATCCACAATTTTTAAGTTAGAGCCTCGTGGTTTAGTATACATCAAGCTAGGCCCAATATCTATATATTCTACAATCAGATCGGACAAAAAACACCGTAGTTAAAAGCGAAACAGTTGAGCTGATAAGAGCACCCCCTGACGTTTCGGCAGCTTTAAGATCCGCTTGAAGGGTTTCTTCTTCTTCTTCTATTCCAATCCCTAGGTGAGACATAGGGCATCAAAAGGCTTGAAGGGTTTACCTGTTGCATTCTTCTGATCTTCGCTTGGGAAGAAGTTTCCTGACTTCTTATTACAATGCCTTTCAGATTGAGCGGCATTTGGCAATAAAATATATCATGTTTTCAGATGTCCTTCAATCAGATAACATTCGCTATTTGTTGGGTACGAAAAAGCACTTCAGTTCAGGATTTATAAAACATATTAGCGATATGTGGCAGATTTTTATATCGTCATGAAAGTAGTTAGCATCGGTTAGCCTCTTGCTTTGAGTTTTATATATCGTAGGGCAGCGGTGGGCACCAAAATCATATAAGGGTCAGTATAACAGGTCTAGCGTCGTGGCTTATTAACTTATTCAGGAGCTTAAGAGCTTTTAAGTCTACGCAAAGCTTTTGCTTGTCACTTTTTAATGGTTTGAGTCTGAGCAGGGCATACTCGTTCGGTATTTGGTATTAGATTTTTCAGCTTATGAGTATACTTTCCAGATGGAGACATAGATTATACTGACTTGCCCAAACTTATGCAGAAGCTTTGAAGCTTTTCAGTCTATGCAAAGCTTTTTGTAAATTCTTATAACAATTTTCCCTTCCTTACAGGCAACAAACCCGCCACAATTGTGGTGCGCGTGGGCAACAATCGTCCAGATTTGGGTACAAATCCCATTTGTAATCGCTTTACGGGTCTCCTGGAGGCCGGTCAGCCGCTCTTCCTGCCCTGCAACCCACCCATGCCGGGTGCCTTTGTCAGTGTACATCTGGAGAATAACACACCCAATCCTTTGTCCATATGTGAAGCGTTTGTGTACACAGATCAGGCTTTGCCCATCGAACGTTGTCCCACATTCAGAGATCAGCCGCCTGGTGCACTGGCCTCGTACAATGGAAAATGCTACATCTTCTACAATCGTCAGCCTTTGAACTTCCTCGACGCTTTGTCCTTTTGTCGCTCACGCGGTGGCACTCTCATCAGCGAGAGTAATCCCGCCCTGCAGGGTTTCATTAGCTGGGAACTGTGGCGTCGCCATCGCAGCGATGTAAGCTCCCAATACTGGATGGGTGCGGTGCGTGATGGCAGCGATCGCAGCAGCTGGAAGTGGGTGAATGGTGATGAGTTGACCGTTTCGTTCTGGAGTCATCCGGGCGGTGATGAGGACTGTGCACGTTTCGATGGGTCCAAGGGTTGGCTGTGGAGCGATACGAACTGCAACACGCTACTGAATTTCATTTGCCAGCATCAGCCCAAGACCTGCGGACGTCCCGAACAGCCACCGAACTCGACGATGGTGGCGCTGAATGGTTATGAAGTGGGTGCACAGATTAAGTACAGCTGTGATGCGAATCATTTGCTGGTGGGTCCGGCTACGCGTACCTGCCTGGAGACGGGATTCTATAATGAGTTTCCACCGGTGTGCAAATGTAAGTAGGGAAGGAGAAGGAGTAGGATTAGCAATGAGACGTAGGTAAACACAATTTCCACTCCTCTAGACATTGAATGCGGTTTGCCAGCCAGCATAGCCCATGGCTCCTATGGTTTGCTTAACAACACGGTGGGCTACCTCAGCCTGGTGAAGTATGCCTGTGATGAGGGCTACGAGATGATAGGCCGTGCGTTGTTAACCTGCGACTTTGATGAGCGCTGGAATGGACCGCCACCTCGTTGCGAGAGTAAGTTCCATTGGAGCTGGCATAGTGGACACCGCTAACCCCTTTTCTACCCTCCCCTAGTTGTGGAATGCGACACGCTGCCGGGCAACTACTACAGCACCATTATACATGCTCCCAATGGCACCTACTATGGCTCGAAGGCAGAAATCAGCTGTCCTCCCGGCTATCGCATGGAGGGACCACGTCTGCTTAGCTGCCTGGCCACTGGACAGTGGAGCAGTGCCCTGCCACGTTGCATTAAGCTGGAACCCTCCACACAGCCCACCGCCGCCGCACCCACGGCACCCTCCTCGGCGGCCACACCGCCACCATTTAGACCCAAGCTCACCACCAGCACCAGTCGTACACCCTACCGGCCGGTCTCGACGGTCAGCAGCAGCAGCAGTACGGTGGGTACCTATCCCAGCATTAGCACACCCCAGGTGGAGATCAATGGAGAACGTGAGTAGTTGGACCCGATCCCCCGTAGCTAGCCATTTGCAGGCTTGACTCAGCTTTCCCTGTGTTTTCAGCCGACTCCGAGGAGGAGATCAATGTGCCAGTGCCGGGTACGGTGCGAGAAGAGTTCCCCCCACGCCGCACCGTACGTCCCGTGCTCATACCCAAGAAGCCCAGCAGCACTCCCGCGCTGCCCGCCACCACACAGCATGTGGTGCCACCGCCGTCTACCTATGCACCGACACCACCACGCAGCCGGCCCAGTGCACCCACCTTGGAGACCACCACCCGGAATACACAGCAAATTATACAGAATTCGCATCCGCAGGATAATGAGATTGCAGACAGCGTCAATATCAGGCAGAATCAGTCGCCCAATGTTAATGTGCCCTTCGCGGTGGACAATCCCGATAGGAAGGAGACCAAGGAGGCGAAACTCAATCTGGGTGCAATTGTGGCGTTGGGTGCCTTTGGTGGCTTTGTGTTTTTGGCCGCTGTCATCACCACGATCGTGATTCTAGTGAGAAGGTAAGTCCGTGGAGGAAATGGATTCGGTTTTGTTTTCAAGGATTTGCCATGCCAGTTTTCTATTTGCCGTGCCCCTGTCCACCAACCAACCAACCAACCAACCAACCAACCAACCAAACCACCCCTTTTCTAAGAGAGCCTCTCGACCCTTCACTCACACACTCACACTCACACACACACACACACACACACACATCGAAAGCCTTTCTCTTTCTCTGGTTGTACAACTCTCTGTTTTCTTCTCTCTCTCTCTCTCTCTCTCGCCTGGGCAAATCATTCGGCAGCAATCCGAACAGCAAACGGCGGCACATAGCCAAACATTTGCATCATCCGCATCATCTGCCAAACCACCACCACCACCACCACCATCCTCATCAGCATCAACATCCATCTCATCTGAAGCAGCAGTATCAGGAGCAGTTCTCCCAGAGGTACACCCACCACAAGTACGCCCCCCCGCCGCGACCCAGTCGCCTGCCCAGCTATGCCACAGCGACGGCCACCAGTGCCACCAGCTACGCCTCCACGGCCCAACTGACCCGCTGTAGTGGCAAGGGTATGCGCCTCTTCGGCAGTGCCGATGGTGCCGGTGCCGGTGCCGGTGGTGGCGGTGGCGGCGGCAGCCTCAGCTCCAGCGTACGCTGTGAGCCGGCCCCCTCCCTGTGGTGCAGTGTGCTGGCGCTGCCGTTCGATGACCAAAAGCTGGGCCGACGGGAGTTTAGCAGCTATGGGCGAGGCTATCGGGCCCGGGCGGGCCTCTTTAGCAACACGCATATGTGAGAGAGAGGAGAGAGATGTGTGTGTGTGTGTGTGTGTATGTAGAAAGGACGAACGAACCGACACTACCTGCTCAAAGCGAAAACCAATTGTGTGCCAAAGATGAACCACGAAACCAACTCCAAAGCCAAAAACGAAACGCAAAAGAATAAATGTATCCAAATGTAAGCAGCAAAAAGGCAAAAAGCCAAAAAAAAAAAACAAAAACCAATCACCAAACAAAACACCCACCAACAACACAGACCACCACATCCATCAGTCAGATACCAAAAGCTGCGCCAATATGATATCAACTAATTAATCCTTGAATGCTGTGGGCCAACGTCGCCTCCTTCTCTCTTTTGCCGGTTCACTGCCATCCATCACACTCACACACGCCACACCATACCACACACACCACACCACACACACACTGTCTCCTGCACGTCTGGGCTCTCTTTTGCTACCCCCCCCCCTATTTTTCTCTGTCTATCTCTCATATTCTCTCTCACTCTCTCTCTGTGTGTCTTTGTGCTTAACCCTTGTGTCACTAACAAACCCTTTCTCTTTGTTTGAGTGCATTTTTTTGTGTTGCCCCCCTTTGTCACAATTTTCACTAATTTTCCTTACCCATTTTCTCTCCCAGAAATCGAACCACTCAACATTATCGCCATCGCGCCTCACCCGACTGTAACACCGTAGCCAGCTTCGATAGCTCCACCTCCGGCAGCCGCAATGGACTCAACAGGTGGGTGGAAATTGCAAAAAAAACGAAAGCAGACGAAAGCTACAGCCTGAAGTCTAAAGAGTTTCTAGATTGTAGGATCTGGTTAACGGAATACTCACTGAACAAGTTCACTTGTTCTCCATTTTATAGCCTTGCATAGGGTATACTGAAATGGTACAGATGTTTGTAAGGCATAGAAGGAAGCAGTATATATCTATTCTTGATCAGCGTGACGAGCTGAGTTGATATAGCCATGTCCGTCTGTTTCTATGCGATCTCCTCCGTCAGTTTTAAAGCCATCGCCACCAAACTTTGCACGAAGTCTTGTAGAACAAATAAGCTGCACATTTGTCGGAACCGGCCGGTTCGGATGACCTTAACATATAGCTGCCATAGGAACGATCCATCGAAAATCTAGTTCTAGTGAGAAAAACTTTTTTGTTTTCAATGCAAACGTCTCCAAACTCCGCTTTTACTAGTTTTCAATGCTTCTCCATAATTCTGCTAAATTTGGTCGAAATCGCACATCTATATAGTATAGCTGCCATGGGAAAGTAAGGTTAGAAAAATAGACTTAGTAAGAAAAACTTTTTTGTTTTCAATGTAAACCTCTTTAAAATTGGTTCATATTTATGTTATAAACTTTTACACAATTCTTCAAAGTTGTATCAAAATCGGATGACTATAGGTTATAGCTGCCATATGAATGATCGGTTGAAAAACTAGTTCTAGTGAGAAAAACTATTCAGTTTTCAAAGAAAACGCCTTCAAACTTTGTATTTCTTAGTTTGCTATGCTTTTCCATAATTCCATCAAGTTTGGTCGAAATCGGACATCTATATGGTATAGCTGTCATACAAAAGTAGAGTCAGAAAAGTAGTCTGGGTGAGAAAATCTTGTTTGTTTTCTGTGGAAATGTCCTTCAAATTAGTTAAAACACGTGCTGCAAGTGTATACAAACTTCGACCGAGCGGAAGTTAGCTTTCCTCACTCAAATTACTCACTTGCTCAGTGGTTCAGTTGTTCACTTTCTTGTCAACTAAATATGTGAAGGGTAATGTGACGATTAGCGATCGTTAGAACTAATTGAATTCCTTTGAATTCCACTGCGGAATGTTGTTTATATGCCTGGTCACCTCTTAAATGGTTGAGCTTTTTTATGAAATTCTTTTGATGAAATCTGATACAACCGCATGTTGCTTACATTGAACCATGATGGAACTAGTATACTTGTATTACATCATGCATTGAACAACCAGAAACCCGAGCAAAAAACAGCTGTGCAGTCAACATTACTCAGTTTGTCACTGAACAAGTCTCACTGAACAACCCCCCACTGAACAGCTCACTAAACCAGAGAGATTAAACCAGACTCACTGAACAAAAATGCATAATTGAAAAAGATAAGGGTACATGTTTACTTGATCAGTTCAGTGAGCAACTCAACATTGTTTACTCACTCATGAACTACCCCAAACAGAAAATTCGACTTAAAATAAATTAATTTTTCTAATTTCAAGAAAATGAATTTGTTTTTAAACAGATTTTTCTAAAAACTAATATAACATAGCAAAATAGTTTCTTAAATCAAATAGTTTATCTTCCTATATATAATATATACAGAAAACTTCAGCCCATGAATCATTGGCCGCGTTCAGCAGAAGAACTTGCTTCCTGATCAATCATACATTTTCCTAATCTTTCTGCTGAACTCCAGTGATACGGCAATCATGATAGACAATTTGACGTATCATGATAGAGAAGCTTGTATCGAGAAAAAAGTACGCTCCTTTTGAGTGTTACTGCCTACCTACAGCTGTTATTGTATATCGATAGGTTTTTTTTTCGATACCGATACGCGTATGTTGGTTCATTTTGTGCACTGAATTTAAAAATTAGTGGTTTTTTATGGGCGATGAATAGTTTGAAATAACTAAAAAACTTAAGTTTGACAACTATTATGAAATTTCCATGTTGACACGGAGCGTTTTCTACGTCGGCAACGCTTTTAAGAGATTGTCTTTCAAAGTCTTTGTCCAAAAATGTAGCACCTCGTTCAGCATAAAGTATTCGATGTATAATTTTATTTCTTAGCGATCAATCCTTCATGGCCGATGAACTTGCTCCCTGTTCAATAAAACATTTTTAGTGATTTATTTGCTGACCTCCAGTGATACGGTATCCTGATAGCCAATTTGTCGTATTATGATAGAGAAGAAAGTATCAAGGAAATAGTACGTTCCTTTTCAAGTCAGCTGTAATTATATATCGATAGGTTTTTTCAATTTCGATATGCGTATCTAGGATCATTTTGTGCACTTAAGTTAATGGGGCAATAAATAAATTGATACTACGATGCTGTCTTTTAGAGTGTTTATCCAAAAACAAAGTGATTCGTTCATCTGAAACTATTCAATGTTTTATCTGTTCTGATACCTCCCCAGCGATCACTACTTCTGCTGAATACAGCCACAGCTTCGATATCCTAAGTCAGTCTGATTTGAAGCGCTAAAATTGTTATTTCTATCGAAAGAAAAGTTCAACTGAGTGACCCCTGTTTTGTGTGTTTTCCATTCCGTATCACAACTTCCCCCCTAAAAAAGTAGTTGATGTTCTCATTCTGCTACAACTATTCGATTGAATAACATTCTCTGGATAAAAATAAAAATTCAACAAAATTTGTAAATCGAAACACAACATGGAGGCTGCAGGCGATGCTATACCAACTAGTCATTCGGAGGGTCATATCAAGGACCTGCTTACATTCTACAATGAACTCCTGGAGACCGAGTTCCATGATATCACCGAATTGCGCACTGGTGGCGCTTATTGCCAGCTGTTGGAAATGCTTTTCTCCGAGTCTATGATCTGTTTGCCACGCATCAAATTTGAATGCACCGACTTGGACGATTGTGTGCACAACTTCAACATCATGATACAGACCTTCGAGAGACTGGAGGTGAAAAAGGAAATACCGGTGGATCGTCTGGTACAAGGACATCCCACGGAGAATCTTGAATTTGCACAATGGTTCCAACTATTTTTCAATGCAAATCACGATGGACACAACTACGATCCCTGGTGCGAACGCAATGGCCTCCGTTTAGGGTATTTTCCTGAGTTGAAGAAAAACGAAGAAAATAGTGTGCAGTCAAGCAACATTCCAATGACATCCGAACCGGTGGAGGGACTCACCTCACCCATAGATGATTTCGACATGGATAACTATTAATTTTCATTTTAATTTTTAATCATTTCCTGGCTGTGTTCAATAGAGGGAATGTTCCTTATTAAAGCATCTAATGTTGTTGCTGGAAATTTACACACGTGCAAATGATACAGCCGCACTGGGTATATACGGCTTGGCTGCCATGCACAGGCATGTGATGATCAGGTTTTCCACATATTCTGCAAAAAGAGCAGGTCTATTTGGTTTTCCCAAATGCAGCGAGCATTTCCAAAGAAGTTCAGGGCAGTCACAAAGAAGGGTTTGGAATGCTTTCTATCTTCTCCTTATTCCCACAACTAAGAACTTTGGAACAGTGTCATATTTTTGCTTTCTATTCTGTTCTTTGCCTTGCTCCCCCAGTTCTAGTTTTCCATTGTACTTATGTCATAATGTCCTGCAGTGGTCCAAAATCAATATTTAAAGATCAAATTGATATTTAATAATGTCATTTTGTCACAAAAAATTGAAATATATATTGGAAATGACAGGTTGATCCACCTAAACAGCTTGCACTTCACTCTGCTTTTTTGGCTAGGTATTTTGAATAATTTTGAGAATTAAAAAAACAAATTAATCATTTTTATTATATTTTTAAACCCTTGGGATGGGTATTATAATTTTGACCAGAAATTTGCAACGCATAGAAATATTCATTTCCGACCCCTTCTTCGTTTTGCCACACACTACTAACATGTAGGAACCGACCGGATCGGATGACTATATCTCATAGCTCCCATAGGAACAATCGGTCGCAAAACCAGTTTTAGTGGGGAAAAACTTTTCTCTTTTAAATGATGTTGCCTGGTCACACTTTATTCTCATAGTCTGCTCTCTACATTCTGGTTACGAGAATATTATCAGCGTCTGAGTACCAGGCTTTATATATAAAAAAAGAAAAAAACTGTCAACTTGTCAAAAAACTATTAAATAAGGCTGCCAACTTCTTGAAAAATGATTGAAAAGGCTGTCCACTTAGTAAAAACTGTTTCTCAAGTGTCGGTCACACTCAAAATTAATAAATCAAGCTGCCTACTTGTCAAATATGTAAGCAAAGCAATCAATTATTCAATAAATTTATGAAATAAGGCTGCCAACTCCTTAAAAAATGATATAAAGGGCTGTCCACTTGGTAAAAACTGTAGGTAACGTGTCGACTACCCTCAAAATTAGTAATTAGAGCTGCCAACTTGTCAAATATCTAAGCAAAGCTCGTAAATTTTACAAAAATTTATTAAATGGGGCTGCCAACTTGCTAAAAACCTTAAGTTATTAGCTATATTTTTTCAAAAATTATTGAATATGCTGTCAACTTGGTAAAAACTGTAGGTAAAGTGTCGGCCACACTCAAAATTAATAATTAGAGCTGCCAACTTGTCAAATATCTAAGCAAAGCTCGTAAATTTTGCATAAATTTATTAAATGGGGCTGCCAACTTGCTAAAAACCTTAAGTAATTAGTTATATTTCCCTCATAAATTATTGAAAAGGCTGTCCACTTGGTAGAAACTGTAGGTTAAGTGTCGGCCACACTCAAAATTAATAATTAGAGCTGGCAACTTGTCAAATGTGTAAACAATGCTCGTAAATTTTACAAATAATTATAAAAGTGGGCTGCCAACTTGCTAAAAACCTTAAGTAATTAGTTATATTCCCTCAAAAATGATTGAAAAGGCTGTCCACTTGGTAGAAACTGTACCCAAAGAGTCGACGACCTTCAAAACTAATACTTAGAGCTGCCAACTTGTCAAATATCTAAGCAAAGCTCTTAAATATATAATACAACTATGAAATGAGGCTGCCAACTGGTCAAAAACTCAAAAGCAAAAACAAAGTTTCCTTAAAAGTTATTCATTGAGGCGGTCAGTTTGGCAAAATCTCTAAGCAGGGAGTTGGAACCGCCAATTTTATTAAAAAAGGCTGCCAACTTGCATAAAGTTCTAAGTAAAGAATTGAGTTCTCTCATAAATAAAGCTAAAAAAGATTGTGGTTACCTTTTAAAGTTAGATAATGAGTGTATTCTAAGAGTTCAGAGTTCTGAAAACAAGCATGGCCCTGCCAACTCGATTTTTTAGAAACCGCTCTGAAATGCTGGTAGTTTTGTGATAAGGTAATTGGCTAGAATAGTTGTCAGTGACGTCTTCTCTGCTTTCGTATCAAAATCAGAGCAGTTCCGAGTTATGTCTCGGCTTTTCGCTGTCAAATTCTCTAATCGAACTAACCATTACATGCTCTTCCCCGCTCTTTCAGATACTATCGCCAAGCCTGGGAGAATCTGCACGAGTCCGCCTCTAAGAACAGCTCCCACAATGCCCTGCGCCGCAAAGAGACCCTGGATCCGCCCAGCATGACCCGCTCCCGTGACAATCTGCGCGACAATATGCAACGTTCGCGTGAGAACTTGGACAGGTGAGTTGTCTAATCTCTATCCGAAAACTTCCTCCAAAACTGTGTTTACATTCTCCTCCAGCAGATGCGGCCGCGATAATTACGGCATGCGTGACGATTCCGAGATGGTGGTGTCCGATGTTTGCCTGAAGGGTGAGAAGAAGCGTCATCATCATCACCATCACAAGAGCAGCTCCCGCAATGGTGACTATCGTGATCGGGATCAGTCCGCCGGCAGGCGTGATCATCACAGACATAGCGGAGGCGGCGGCGGTGTTGGCGGTGGCGGCGGCGGTGCGGGCGGTGGACACTATTGACCAACCATGGTCATCACCATTAATGTGGAGCAACAGCAATAGCAAAGTGTTTCAGCCTGGAGAGGAGCGCAAGCAACAACGAAACTTTTTTGTCTAATTTTAGCGATTTTTTCCTCCCCTCCCCTCCTCCCCCTTGCAAGTCAATACTTCTTAGCTATACGCATTATCGTACGTAACGAACGTACACATAGGATATAGGACTTATGCACACTCGTACTTAGACACTTTCGGCCTCCTTCACTCGAATATTTATTGCAAACAAAACGAAACGCATTGAAAGAGACATCAAGTGGCTTTGGCTTTTTGTTTATTAGTTAAATCTTTTTATGAATTAGTTGTATGTGGACAGGCGAGGTTTTATTTTGGTATTCTTGCAAAAGATTCAGACTTGCTTTAACTTTTATGAGTGCCAGAAACAATTTTGTTTTGCATAACAACTTGAAATTTGTCCTTTTGCAAGGGTAGATCAGCTTCGGCCATAGCCGAAGTTTAGTTAAAATATATGTCAGCACAAGTTTAATACCATTCCCCTGCCTCCCAAACACCCCCACCCCTACCTCCTACATCCCCAGCAGCAGTCAAATTATGTGCAACTTGGTTTAGCCTGAGTTGAAGCGTTGCGAAGTGCATTTCCACCCAGCCAGGCCAAATCGACTTGCTCATAGTCACAATTTTAGTTACGTAAAACATTTAAATATATATAAACAAGCAACAAACACACACCACAAAAGGCCGAGTAGTACGCGCGTGCCATTAAAGGCAACCGAATTTTTGTTCCCCTCCAAAAAAAAAAAAAACAACCGAAAAAAAAACAAAACAACTTCATTCTCTTTTTTTTTTTAAATTAAATAACTTGTAGACAAATGTAGAAATGGTGGGCAATATCATTTGTATTTTGTGCATTATTTTCCAAATGTAAATAATAATAATTTATTTCATAAATAAACATAATGAACATTTTTACTAAACAAGCAAAATGAAGATGTGTTTGGTTTTGAATTTAACCGCTCAATTGATGCGGCTGCAGGCGCCCTCTAGCGGCGGTGCGTGGTAATAAAATAAAATGTGCGCGGAGCCAGCCAGTATCGATAAGTTGTATCGATAGTTTTATGGTAAGGTAGATATGGGGTCGCATGTAAGTGAATGTAAATGTACATTAGTGTGACCTTTTTGAAGTTGCCAGTAGGCTATTTCTAGCCGTAAACCAAGAATCGAATATTTGGCATAGTTAGTTTTCTTTAATCGGTGGAAAATTTTCCCACTCAGTTGATAAAACAACAGCAGTTCCTGTTGATGACACTTGGGAGTTAGCTATTATAATCGATATCGATAGAACATTTAGCCTTTTAGCGGAAAAAGGCTACATGCTGTGACTGTGACTTGAATATTCGTCACGGAATGTGCCAAAGTCACAGGACAAAATTTGAAAGTTTGAAATGTGAATTTCCTGATGCACAAACAAAAATAATAGTTTTCAGGTAAGAATCAGTTTAGAATTTTTTTCGAAAGTCAGCTTATTTTTAAGGGTTATAGCTATTTTCAAATAATTAAAGATAATAAATAGAGCTTAACATCGGAAACTATAATTGGAATGCAAGGAAACATTTAAATTCACAAAAATATGTATTAGGGTGTCAGTTCTTTTCCCATTTCGGAGTGAAATTTAAAGTAAAGCGATTGTAATTCCGAATCGCTTTAGTTTTGGTGTTCCCGTTTCCAAGTGAAATTGAACTGGATTTTCTTTTCTAATTAATGTTCGAATCGCTCTTAATTTTAA
This sequence comes from Lordiphosa andalusiaca, assembly GCA_035044965.1. Lineage (NCBI taxonomy): Eukaryota > Metazoa > Arthropoda > Insecta > Diptera > Drosophilidae > Lordiphosa > Lordiphosa andalusiaca. The sequence continues at coordinate 4,748,675 of JAWNNM010000051.1, read as the reverse complement.
ATTCAGCTGAATAGCACCTTGAAATCATAAAATCTGCACAATATTTGACTTATGAAAGCTTTAATTCTTCAAAGAAGAAAAGTATTTATTACCGTTGTCAAGAAAATTCTTATTTTCTCTATATTTTACTGACTTCAAGACAAGAAAAAAGATACGGTTACCATGATTTCGCATGATTTGATCGAATTCGAAAACAGCAACAGACCTGTACATCTTAAATGAAGCACTGTGGTTCAGGAAACCTACAAGCCGTAATTTAATTTATGTTAAAAAGTTAGGTAAGTCGACAGCTTAAGCACTCAGCGGCGTGGAATGCGTGGTATTGTGATTTTGGACTGTTGGTTTGACATATCAAATCTACTGCCATAGTCAACTCTTTTAACCTGCTAAATTTTTTGTAGAATAATTTTATTATTTCTCTATTTTTAGAAATATTTAACACTTCCAAATCCAGTTTGTGGCTTGAAAGTATTTGCCTTATCCGCAGGTACCTATTTTACAGCTGTTTGTAAGCTTTTATTTTATGTCTCCTTTTAGGAAAATTTCATAAGCCGACACTGGTCGACACCCAATTGTCTTATATTGGAAAAATTCATGGTTTCATTGCAACATTGAAAACAGCTTTAAAAGATAGAAGCATTTGGCATAATAGCTAAATTTCTCTAAAATTTTCCCAACACTGACACACACCACTTGCCCATGTAGAAGCGATGTAGAATGTAAAGTCACTTGGCAGTATGACCGTCTATTGATAAATCCCAGCAACCCTGCTAGCACGCCATATTGTGACAGCAGCTGTCAAATTCCCTTTCGCTCTTTCTTCTACGAGTGTTCGCCATACGAGATGGTACGGAAAATTTTTAACAAAAATTAAATCTTTAAAATACAGTGACATCCATTGAGATTTTGTTAAGAAAATTGCATAATTGCTTGCAGTGTGTGCAGCTGCAATTGTTTTAACAAACATTTCTTGTTTTCTATTAACAATTTCCGCTAATCTGTGATTTGTTTGTTTTTTTCTCTCGCTCCCCACCCCCCTCCATCTACCGATGAACAGACGAAGGGTACCTCGAGCTTTGGTAAACGTCATAACAAGACGCACACCTTGTGCCGTCGTTGTGGACGCTCCTCTTACCACATCCAGAAATCGACTTGCGCCCAGTGCGGCTATCCAGCTGCCAAGTTGCGTTCGTGTAAGTGTTGGAAAACCCAATCTCCATTTTGTATGCCTCAAACTTATACGAATGTTTATCCCACAGACAACTGGTCCGTTAAGGCCAAGAGGAGGAAGACCACTGGAACTGGCCGCATGCGTTACCTGAAGGTGGTGCGCCGCCGTTTCCGCAACGGCTTCCGTGAGGGCACCCAGGCTAAGCCCAGGAAAACCACCCAGGCCGGCAAATAGATTGACACAATCTATTGATTCCCAGCTCCAACAACATGAACCAGCGCGCGCTCGCCTGGAATACAAAATCCAGCATAAAATGAATGTGTGCTCCTTACTCTCTGTCTGTTGTGGCTAAAGAGGAGTTAATAAATTTAATTTTTTTTGATTAAGTGAATGGTGGTGATTATTTTTTTTATTGTTTCGAGTGAAAAGTGAGCTGAGAGAAAGCCAAAGTGAACAGCAGCGAAATTATGCTAAAAATTATATATTTTTTTTAATGTGAAATGGAAAATAAGATCCACATCGACTCCAGCTGGACGGGAGTGCGGCCGCCTGGTGTTTGTACAATCCGCTAGGCAGAAGCAGAATGTATTCGTCAGGAGTTGCAGTTCGTTTAGTTAGGGGAACGCTCAACCAATTTATGTATGTATCCATGCAAGAAACATGCCGGTTAGTTCTAGTCCAGCCGCTTCATCACACTGGGTGCCTCCGTTTAACAATTTATACAATGTACAATACTTTGATTCTTTGAATCACTTCTAGTTCCTGCCTGATGGCTGACCCCTGTTTGTTTCTTAAATAATGTTAGATATATTCTTCAGGTTCCAGAGTGAAGTGAATCAGAACTCGGTAGCGGAATTCAATTTGCCGGGGGTTTGTTACCTTCTTTCATTCAGTGTCTTTCTTTTGTTATAATCCAGTCTTGTGTGGCTATTCTGCATTGGAAACTAAATGTATATTCTATTGTAAATGCCGGTCTCAAGCCCAGAGGTGGTGCTAGAGTAAACAGCAGGCTTGGAGGTGTTGTTTCCCCAAATCCCTGAGTAGAGTGTAAAATCATTATGGTCTGTTCAGAAGTATGAGAAATGTGTTGGGAATCTCAACTTGGATTCATTCAAATAAACTCGCCAGCTTCAGTTCTCACGAATTATTAATATAGTCTTAAAATTTCGGCTTGGCCACCTCCCCGTCTCACCGGACAAAGCTACTTTCATAGATTGCTCTTAGTTTACCCTTGTAGCATGTCTTTTGATAGACTCCTAACTTTCTGCTACTCAACTCAGTTGTTTAAATTGGTACTTCTATTATTCTATAGCTTCATTGAATTCAGCTTCTTTTCTATTTATGGAAATTTGTGTTCCATTTACTGACCTGTGTACTTAAATACTTCAAACCTGGAGTTCCAAATGAACTATCTACTCAAACAAAATCGGGTTTTAACTGTGCTAGTTGGTTTTGACTAGGGCTTGGCTTGGATGCAATTAGTTTGCCAGGAAATGCTAATTGTGTTTCTTTAGAACTGTTTAACAGGAACTCAGCTATGCTTTTAGAAAGGGAAACCTTTACCATTTCAAAATATACAAATTTCATACAAAATTGAACTAAAATTAGCATCTGGCCCATGCCTGAAAAAAATAATGAAACCGCATTTGTTTTCAAACGAATTCATGTTACTAGCATTATACAAAATCGCCTTTAAACTATATACATTCATAAGTTTTAAGTGATATTTTCAACTTTGAAGCTTAATTTGTGGTATGCATTGCTTAAAATCTTTTACTCAAAGTAGTTTCAAAGTTGTTCATGACTTTTCACCTTGCTTGGAATTGGATTGTCTGGGAAATATATTCCAAAGATGTAAGCAGCTTAATATTAATATTTAATTCTTCAAATGAAGGCATCCAGGCCAAGGTTCTTGGATGAAAAGCCAGTATATTAATATCTGTTGAATAAGGCTAAGGCGATTGGGCTAGGGACATTCTATTTTAGGGTTTCAAGTTGGTTAATATAATATAAATCACTTCAACGACCTTCTACTTAATTCATGGTTTAAACCTTTGTTGTAATGGTTTTGTTGTCATAGAATAATGATTGGAAAGGTACTCATTTTTCGTACATAGGTAAGATTACCAGTTCCTCGGTAAAGTTACAAAAAGGCTACTTTTAAATAAGCATTGTAAAGCATAGATGATTACCCACAACCACCTGAATTAAATCGTAGACAACCTGCAATTTTAAGAAATCCTGTAGCCAGCTGCACATAAAAACATCCAAAGATTCTCGGGAATCTGTAGAACAGTTCTGTGTTTCGAGTTTCGTTACATATTCTAATTATTCTAATTTTGCCCAGAAGTTTGCAATGCATAGAAATATTCATTTCCGACCCCATAAACTATATATATTCTTGATCAGGGTGACGAGCTGAGTCGATTGAGCTTTGTCCGTCCGTCTCTCTGTCTGATTCTACGCGAACTTGTTCCAGTTTTAAGGCTGTAGAGCTAAAATGTTGCGCAGAGTTTTCTTTTTGCTGCACACTACTAATATGTCGGAACCGACGCTTATCGGATGACTATATCTCATAGCTCCCATAGGAACAATCAGTCGGAAAACTAGTTTTAGTATGCAAAACTTTTTTCTTTTCAATGGAAATGTCTCCAAACTTTGTAATCGCAGGTTTTCTATGTTTTTTTTTATAAATCTACCAAGTTTTATTAAAATAGGACAACTATATGGTATAGCTGCCATACAAAAGATAGGTCTGAAAAATAGTTTTAGTTAGAAAAACTTTTTTGTTTTTAATGGTAGCATACTGCAATTTTGTATTTGTTTGTTTCACATGCTTTCACATAATTTTTAAAATTTTTGGCCAAATCGGATGACTATATCATATAGCTCCCATACGAACGATCGGTCGAAAAATGGGAAATAGAGTAAGGGTATAAAAACTTCGGCACTGACGAAGTTAGCTTAGCTTTCTCGTCTTCTTTTCTGCCAGAGCTGATAATGCTGCATTTTTTTTAGGCAGCTTCTGACTGGCGACGAGGTAGATGACAGTATTAGGAACTTGTGGGAGAAGCTATTCATCTATTGGAGAAGCACACTGACTTATGGGAGGGAAATTCTGAAGGCACTTGAGTACTCTAAGGTAGGAGTCGGTGCATTGCACTGAGGAACAATCAGGTATCTTAAAACGATGTGGGCGACAGACGGATTGAGATATCCATGTAGGTCGCAGAAAACACATTATTTTGTTTTTTTTTTAAAGATTTTCCCTTTAAAATAATTGAAAAATTACTTAACCATATAATTATAATTAAGAGCAGTTAAGTACTCTACAGTTTAACCCATTTTTCCAGGGAAACAATTAAATTGAGGTTCAATTAGGAGTATATTACATGTAGTTAAATCCCGTTTCGAGATTTGATAACGCAAAGTTGCTCAATCACCATTTTTCTCATTTTTATAAATTTTTTTTTACTTTTTTTGTTTTGAAAGCAACTAGATTGCATTCAAATTGTGCTAAGGGTAAGAAGGATTATTAAAGAATGGAATAGAAACCCTTGCAAACTAAATGGTTGCAAATAACTGTAAGTAAAGTCTCGGGATTCGCCAAACTTCGTATTTATGTACATGCGCACGAGCGAATCGCTTCTTATTTTGCCAGTATTTTGGAAACAGGACACATCTACAATTAACTTTAGAACGAACTGTAAGTGCGTATTCTTTTGCCTTTTATTTTACATTTAATGTGTTTTTACACCACTTTTAGTTTAAAGTCAGAAAATATATAATTCTTATATTTCAGACTATTTAGGCTGGAGCTCCCAATATTTGAATTTCGATAATACATATTTTTTTTAAAAAACAGTCATTAGGTTTCACCTTTGCGTCAACTTCTTAAGCGCCTAAGTGCAGGCTGGAGGCTGGTCGCTTGAAACGCTGTATTGTAAGTTTTGCTCCGACTTAATTGAAATGTTGATCGAACACTCTCGAAAAAAGGAACAAACAACATTTGAGAACCATGCTCCCATGTATTTGTCTGGCATTCTTTAATCTTCTTCTTCTTCTAACTTTAAGAAACTAAAGTTCCTTATACCTATGTTTGATCTTTTGACAAGATAACTTAAACTTCGGACCTAGGTCAGGTAAAAGGAACTCGAATATGGGAATACCAAGGTAAGGTAAAAAGTACACAAAATAGCTTTATGCATGTAAATAGTTGCACATACCTAGGTAGCTTCCAACACTGGGTATAATAACTTAGTAATGGATTAAGGGCCGATTTCTCATCTTCTTAACTGCCGCTATGTGTCACATAAGCTTAGATCTTGCTCTGTTATTTGTAGGTTTATGTGATAGATAGCTCTTTGTTGAAGATTAGAAAACGGCCCTAAATCGTACATTTTTATAATCTGTACATAAGGATCAATAACTTTGGATGACATTTTTTTCATATATTGCTTAAATTTGCCTTTTGCCCATAATAAACATAATTAAAACGACACAATTTCGACAAACGCGGCACTATTTCAATAAAATTCGACATTATTCTGACAAAAACGACTTTATTTCGATCAAGACATCATTCCAATAGAAAAAAAACTACATTATTTCGATTCCGGCGACATAATTTCGATTCCAAATGTACTGTGCGAAATTATTATGCTCGTGTTTATTATTTTAAAATAAAAATGGTATAATCCATGCCCATCTTGGACCATCACAGGACAAGTTATCTCTTAATATTTGTTGCTCATACCTAAAACATGAAGTGGCACATGCATAATCCCGCTCACGTCTCATCACTAAATGAATGATCGATATCGAATGCTAGAAGCCTAAAAGTATACAGTGTTTTGTGGCAAGGTGACATCAAGATCATAATGTGGAGCTCATAGGAGTATGCTTTAAAATGTTCCGCAACCAAACAGACAAAAATTAATGAAAACTATTAGAAGTACGACAATGGAGAATGCTTGTCGCGTCAAGTATACCAAGTAACTTATCCTAATGAGTCTGATAAAAAAACAGGCACATTAGTTTTTCAACGAAACTGCTCTTCAATTATATATTATTTCTAGATTTAAGGAACCCCATTGAAGCGGTTTAACAACAACAAAACCTAGAAAAATCTTCTTTGTGGAGTTGTCGAAGTTATTTTCAGTGTCCCTAGTAAATATTCTCAAGATCATGTGACTGGTTTTTCTGCACATGTGACTGGTATAGTCAAAATCTTTATAATATATTTGAAAACTATTCTTTTGGGCAATTATCCAGCGCTTTTAACAAACTTTTGAGTTGAGAATACATAGCACCTCACATTAAATATTGTTTTCCACAGTTGTTAGCCCATTATGTAGAGCTTTTAGTCAGAATTTAATAGTTCTTATTATAGATCTGCAACTTATTGCATTGTTAACCCTTTTTATAATGCGATTTGCCTCAACGCAGCACACACGAGGTCTCCTCACTGCGTGGAACACTTTTTTCCCATCTCGATGTGTTTTCGGTTGAGCAAAACAAAAGAGTTTATCTGTCAATTACAACTCAGAGAAACAGTTTTGAGCAAGAGCTTACAAAACAACTGTCTGCAAATAAGTAACCTAGATTTTTAAAAAGTGTAAGATCTTGCCAACATTTTCTAATGAATATTTGCTATTAGAGCTATTTGGGGCAGCAATTTTTACAGGCTTAAAACAGCTGACGATATTATTAATAATCTCTTAGAACAGACCGATTATATTCGCCTATATTGCCGCCCATCACTCTGGATTGTTCCGACCTTCACATTCAAACAGGAGATGCATAGTTCTTCTTCCCAGTACACTGTGCACTGTTCGCTATCATCATGACCGACTCTTTTCAGGTAGATCCTAAAATAGCCTTGTCCACTAAGGAGCTGGGTTAGGTATAAGTTCACCTCTCCATGCTTTCTAAACAGCCATGGTAACAATTCATGAAGAGTCAACTCTTGTCTGAATAATGGTTATCGACATTGGCTGCATTCATAAAACGGCATCAAAATTTGTAAAAGATGAATTATGTGACTATTATCAAGCGTAATAAACTACTACAATCTGCTATTGCACTTATGAGATATAATGTTTCTTCGATGATTTCAAAAACTCTGCAGGTAATTTCGAAACTCAAGTTCTAATATGTAGGACCGTTTTCTCATGTTCAGGTTTTGGCAAATTTGGGTGGTTTTAGTTAATTTACACTGCTCCTTTTGCAAATGATTAGAATCCAACAGGCTTTGCCAAAAAAAGAACATGAAAATCGGCTCCAAGACTGTATTGAAATAATAGGATTTATCCCCTTTATCCACCCTAATGTTATGTACGCCACTGGGGACATTATGAGAGAGTTCGATTCAATCATGATACAACAATAATGGTGGACGTCTTACTAGTCAGTGTGATGACTACTTTTGCCAAAAGCTTTCGCTTCAAGAGTACGCACAGCACTGAACGTGAAGTTACTTTGCAGAAAACTCACACTGACGCCGCCTTACCTTTATTGTTGTATCAAGGATTCAATATTTGGTCCCGGCCTCAGCTTAAATAAAATGATCTTTTCTCTAAGATGGAAAATATAAAGTATTCTTACAACAGTTTCAAGTCGAACCGCCCCTTTTCCACAACTCGACTTGATCTTTTGCTTAAATATCCGAATATCAATAGCATTTCCCCCGTGATCCATCAAATGCTCACCCTCGTTTTCATTCATAAAATTATCAATATATTTAAATTACGCACAAAAAAAAAAAAAAGTGGTTTTCACATTCGACCTGGCTTAGAGTAGATAACATTAATGTAGGTAGGTGTAAGTATAATATGGTAAAACAAGTGGTCCAACCGGGAACGAGCCCGTTGCGACAGCAAGCAAGAAAATATCGTACAACAAGCAGTGATTGGTTTGACTACGAAACGGTTTCATGTTCGCTCGATTTGACTAACAATACAATTTACAATGTATAAAGCGTTCCACTAAAAACTAAGGGATGGGGGAGGGGGTTTGGGGGGTACGGTAGGCAGGCTCTAAATTAAATACATTGCCACTCTAAATGCTAACAAATATGCACAAAAAAGAATTATACAATTAAGGACTAATCGGCGTGCGAATGCGGGAGAGATGGGGCAGTACCATTCGACGTCGTCGTCGTCGTCGTCGTTGTCGTTGTGGGCGCTGTTGGCGCCTCCTTAACGAGTGTTCGCTTGATCAGCAACTTCTTGAGATTCTGAAATGGCGCATCGAAGAGCACTGTCAGGGCCACGGAGGCGAGGAATATCGAAATGAATTCATTGGTATCAAGCTGGAAACGGAAAGGTATCAATATCAACAAAGATTGGCCACAGTTTCAGGGGGCAATGCACACACTTACAATTATCGATACAAAATTGTAATAATGATGCACATGACGTCGCCGTCCCACATTAAAGAAGAACACGGGGAACTGTGTCAGGTAAATGGCATATGACAATTTGGTGGACACCTGAAATCCACGCCAGGAGAACAACCGGGTGAGTTTGTCTGTGAACAGAAAACGATCATCAGCTGGTGATGGCATTAATGAAAAACACAAAACTTACTCCTGTAGCCATTGTGTGAGACGAACACTATCCAGGAGAAGAACAGGCACCAGGCAATGGGTGCAAAGGCTGCATAGATGGCCGCATGCGTCGAATTGTATACATAGTTGATGTCGCCCATGGGAGCGGGACCCAGCAGTGAGGCCAGCACACAAACGGTGGCACCCAGCCAGCCCAAATGTAGCTGCAAGCTACTCAGTCGTGCACCCTGGAATTTGCGCAAAACATAACCCAGCAGTATGCCCATTATATAGACAGTGGAGCGATGGGGTGGGAAGGAGTACATGTAGTCGGCGGTGCGGAACAGACGCTGAATGCTGCAAAGGAGAGAGAGAGAGAGGTGGGGAAGTCAGTCTTCAGTTCAGTTCTTCCACTGCTCCACCAAATACCACCACTCACTTGGTGCCAAAGTAGATATAGTTGGACAACTGATTCACTATGGTCGTATAATAGCGAGCCGCCGTTCCCACGGTGCACAGCAACAGCAGCGTAAACAGACCACGTCGTGGCCAACGCCACAGACCCAATATAAACAGAGGAGCCACCGCAAACAGTTCCGTGTCGATACCCAAATGATGTGTATGCGTCAGGCACATCTCGCTGAATCCAAAATAGTTGTGAATGAAGAGCAGATTGCGCCACCAGTGTTTCTTGCATATATCAGCATGATGGCCCACCACCAGATTCCATTGTGGTCCCGAACCCCACAGGGGTAGGACATAGGTACAGAACAAGATGAGAGCGGCCAGGGGAGGCACAATGCTGTGGGGTCAAAAGAGTTTCACATTGACTTAGGGATTCGATTTCACACACCACTCCCGACTCACCGCATCAATCGGCTGATGTACTCATTCTTCAGCCGGATGGGCTGCTGTTTCATCAGGCGTCCGAACAGCGAGTACGAGGTCAACATGCCACTAAAGAGCAAAAACGGATCCGTATAAAGTGAAGCGGCCCGGCCTATCACCGTCCAGGGCTGTCCCAAACTCTCCGACATGGCCGTACGATTGTTATAGGGATTGAAAAACATGGCCATGGACTTGTGTGAGAATATCAACATGAGGGCGTTGAGAAACCGTATGCCATGTACGGCTTCGATGTCACCCGGCGCACTGCTGGTGCTGAAGAGCCAACGTAGATTTTTGTCCAACGAGAAGGCCGTACACCAGGCATCTGAAAATCCCAGGTGAGATGGCAAACTTTATGCTAGAAATGAGAACTCACTTTGTTTTCCGCCTTGCGTCTTAGTGCCACGATCATAGATGGTAGAGAGCACAGCCAATGACAGGATGAGCACAAAGAAACGGACTGCCCAAGTGGTGTTGCGATCCCACGGCTGTTGATCTCGCACCTGGCACATTTGCGGCTCCACACGCACATTGAAACTGATGCCGGTGAAAGCAGTTTGATTCTTCAGATACTCCGCCACACTGTACTCCACATCGCGAGCTGAACAACCAGAGGGCACACAGATACCCCAATTGACTAGCGAGTAACGCGGCACGCGATGACCGGGCTAAAATGGTAAGAGATGAAGAGGGGGGGGAGGGAGGGCAAGAGTCAAAAATGAGCTACCGTTCAAGTTTGAGTTCATGGTTAATTAGTTAATTAATTGGTTCATTAAACTAGCCAACATCAACTTCCTACTTGGCCGTCTTAATGTTTACTTAAATGCCTTAAAACGCCTCTTGTCAGCGAAGAGTTTATAACTCAAATAAGTTGAGTAAGTGAATGGCAAGTGGATATTTTCATTGTGGACCTTCGATTTTGTATTAGTGTGCACATTTCCATGACATTCACTTGTTGGAACGTTATTTTTATGTGGTTGTTCTTTGGCTCTGGTACATACACCTCATGGTGAAATGTAATGTAAACATTGGAAGGTTCTTTAAATTGGAAAAACAGATACTCTGTACCTTCCAAAGTTTGTATCTTATCACACAAAGTGTTTAACTGCGTTTTTTCCCCCCATTACTCGACTAATCTTAATCGGATCTTTAATATTCTCTTAGCGAATCGATCACATTATTTAGAAGATACATTTCCAGAAGATATGAACCTTCTTTCTAAACAACTGTGGGATATATGAGGTTTTTTGTCAAGTTTGATTATATACAGAATATCATATAGATTGGCACAAAAATAGTATTTGGCCCTTAATATACCTTCGCCCTCTTACATTTTCCGACTTTGGCAGTGGGTTTTTCGAAATTGGAAAATAGTTTTTATAGTTCTACCGTTTGTTTGCTCAAAAGTGATCCAAAAAGTGGATTTTATTCTGAAATTAGAAGTCAGAATTAGAATTTTCAGGTTATACTAGTGATTCCAAATGATATCCGTCTACTGAGCACAAATCTGTTATAGGAAATGGTCGCTCACGTCTAGAAATTATGGTAAATTTAGCTTTAAATGCCAATAAGCGTTTTATGGAAAGTTTGTACTCTCTTATACAGTATTACTCCTAAGTTTTAAAATAAACTATGCCAAACAATTCTTCGGTATTTTTAAGCAAAGATATAGTATACCAATTTGAATACACACGATTAACTAGGAAATCTTTCAGTTGGCTAATCATGTATTTGGAATTCTCATGAAAGCTTTTAACAATATCCATTCCATTTCTAAGGACGGTACAAAGTATTGTAATTTAGAACACTTGTATTAAAAATAAACCATCTGCGCTTAAAAAATTCAAAGAAATACATGGTGTGTGTTTTTTTTTTAGTAAGAAACTAGCTGACCCCGTCAGACGTTGTCTTTTGTGTATTATTCTAGTGCAAAATTACCAAAAAAAAAACATATATGTGTTCGAGAGGTACCCGAAAGAGTTTACCGATTCGGACCATATTTGTTATCAGCCTTCCTCTATTCATGACGAATTTCTTTCTAAAGTTTCATCCAAATCGGTTAAGTTTAGGTCAAGATATGGTGCAAAAAAGCCGTGGATGGCAAATTACGCGATCCCTGTGTGACCTACCAGAATCAGCTATAGATATAAACCACCTACGCTGTTACTACTACACTCACACGAAATTTCATTGAAATCGGTCCAGCCGTTTGGGAGGAGTGAGGTAACAAAGCCATGTACGGAAGAATTTTATATATTAAGATAATACTTTTCGATTATATCAAAAATTAGCCAAACCAACCGAACATTTTCATCACAAAACGAGTATAAATATGCAGTGTAAAGAACTTTAAGCTCAAATTATGAAAATTCCGGAGACAGACTTGCGTTCACCACACGAAAATCGTCTAGAATAACCATCAACCCTTCAATATACTAGACCTTATTGCCTAGTAGTATTTGTTCCATTGAGTTTACAAACTGAAATCCATTCAAATAGGCACAGAAAATAACGTTTTCCCTTAAACTGACGCCCTCACCCCGATTTCCGAGATTGTGGGTAGATTTTCCCTAACTTTAGGATTAGTTTCGCTTCTTTTTGGCCCATAAAGCTTACAAACTTAATTGCAAGCATATTGGTTCAAACATAATGCTTGGTCTTGTAGCCACCGCAAACCATTTTATAGCCAGGTGGTGGCTTTTCCTAAATTGGAAAACATAATCAAGAAATTTTTTCGTTTACTATCCTTTCAAACCGTGTGTGGTACAGCGGGTAGTGTGTGTGATGGTGACATACCAATTAATTTTTCAAAATTAATCACAGTAAGCATCAAAATTAAGCCTAAAAGGGTTATTGTACGTAATTAATTCAGACTAATTGCCCACATTTCGTTGGACTTGTCGCCCAGTTTAAACAAAATCCACAGGTTATTGAAAAATGTTAAATAGCTGCCTTTTTTATATGAAAGAAGAGGATAAACTTTTTATTTCTTACTTTCTTTGCAGAGAATGCGGTATCCGAAAGATATTCCCTAATATCCTGACATTTTGTGTACAGACTTTGGTAATCCTGGCCGGCTAACTAGCTGTCATGTGGTTAAAGGAGAATGACCAATGGCTGTCTTAAAACTAACTGGCGGATGTGTGATCTTATGGTGTTTCTGAGCAGATCGGCCAGGGTAATGGTTTGCTCTAGCTAGCTGGCGGAAGGAAAGTATATATGGGGATCTAAGTCTGTGGTTTTTCAACCCTGCAAGCACACCAAATCTTGCCCAAATTGTGCCGAAAACTAAGAAATAATCACACGTGCAAATTTGATTGCGAAATGTTCCTCTTCGAAATATGAACAAACCGATATTCAAGTCAATCGAACAAAAAATTACACTAAACTAATGACTAAATATTTGAACCGGTTTCACCATTCAATACCCACCCTTAACTTATTCAATCAAATTCGGAAAAGTCCACTCAATCTAGGTGTATACTCGGCGGAGTCCGGGTCCTTTGCCTTGTGCGTGCGGAATAAGTTTAAAATTGGGTAAGTACAAAATCACACACTACATAAGATTTTTCTAATCTCATTATAAACCTGCAGACCTATTTTCCAATCAAAAAGTGTGGACCTGACCCTTTTTTGGACTGCTAAATAATGTAACTTCATAGTACTAGTGTTTATACCAAATTCATGCACAGCTTAACAAAATTCTGAGATACTTTTGAACTGTTTCGAAACAGGTTCTGAGGCAGTAAAATATCTAACTCCATATGTACCCAACCTACAGATCAAATTTTAAGTTCATAGCTTAATTAGCTGCTGAGATATGACCCTTCTGAGTCGATACACAGACTTCAGACATGGCCTTTAACTCACATACTGTCAAGATCGACTCAGCTTACTAGTTATGGAGAATCTTATGCGATGTTTTCTTCTCAAGAAACTTGTCTCAATTGTAAAACTATAGACCCTAATTGTTAGTGCTTGAGAGTAGATTGGATTTCCGATTAAAATCCTAACAATATGTTGCGATAAGAAATACAAATTATAGCAATCAACAGTTTTAATTTTGTATTTGAAGTATTTCCTATTCTTCTTCTAAATCCGAGCGTAAACAACAACAACAACAACAACAAATTATCATTCTCTCATTTATCTTTTGACATAATTTCTTGTCTACACGTGCCTTTAAAATTCCAACTATGTTTGATATCCGAGTTCAATGCTCTCTCAGTTCACAGAGCTTTGTTTCGTTTCTATTTTTTGTTAATCAAAATTCATGATTAGCATATTGTGGCCAAATCTATTGAATGTTTCGTTTTGCTCGCGTTTTTCGTCAAGTTCAATGTCGAAAAACCAGGGGAGAAGATCTGCCCCAGTATGCGACGTGAGTGCGTACAACTTTCACATGTGATATTTCGAGATTTACTTAATGGAGCTTAGTCATATGTATGATGATTGTCATCGCGGCGGTGACGACTCCTCTTTACTCACATCATTGAATTCACTTTTGAAGGGACCGTGCGATTGCAACAGCTTAAAGAATGCCTGCAAACGCTTCGATTTGTGTGGCAACACGGGCTGGGCATAGGCCAGACAATACTGTCCACGCAGCGGAGTGGAGTCCTCGTGCGGTGACATACGCTGCTGAATGGCCAGGCATTGATCAAAGTCACCAGGTTGATTGATATTGCCATTCAATAGGCCCGAGTTTAACTTTCCGCTGGAATCGTGCACTGAAAAATAAGAGAAATTGTATTAAATATGATGGAAATTGGTTTTCAATCAGAAAGGAAGAGTTATTTGTCGAGCATAAGTCTTAGCTTATATCATATATTTGTAGATCAAATCCAACTTAGTGCAAATTTCTCAGCTTCTTCTAAACTTTCATATAACAGAGTAACATCTAAGGGTATATTTCGAATCTTTTACATAGAGCTATCTGTCACATAAACCTACAAATAACCGAGCGAAATCTAAGTTGAACTGACACATACACAGAAACAAAAGATCTAATAGGCCTTCATCTGCAGAAAGATTAATTGAAATATCAAAATTTGTCTTATAATATAACTTTTTATACCCTTGCAGAGGGTATATTAAGGGGGTTTAGGGTTTGTAACGCATAGAAGGAAGCATTTCCGACCACATAAAGTATATATTCTTGGTCAGCATGACGAGCTAAGTTGATTTAGCCTTGTGCGTCTGTTTCTATGCTATCTCCTACGTCAGTTTTAAAGCTTTAGCGACCAAACTTTGCACGAAGTCTTCTGGTACAAATACGCTGTTCATTTGTTGGAACCGGCCGGATTGGCTGACTATAACATATAGCTGCCATAGGAACGATCGGTCGAAAAACTTGTTCTAGTGAGAAAAACTTTTCTGTTTTTAAAGCAAACGTCTCCAAACTCCGTATTTACTAGTTTTTAATGCTCCTCCATGATTCTGCCAAGTTTGGTCGAAATTGGACGTCTATATAGTATAGCTGTCATACAAAAGTAAGGTAAGAAAAATAGTCTTAGTGGGAAAACTTTTTTGTTTTTTAATGTAAACCTCTTTAAAATTTCAACGAATTTATTTTATAAGCTTTCACACATTTCTTTAAAGTTTGGTTCAAATCGGATAACTACAGGTTATAGCTGCCATAGGAATGATCGGTCGAGAAACTAGTTTTAGTGTGGAAATCTTTTTTGTTTACAAAGAAAACGCCTCCAAACTTTGTATTTCTTAGTTTGATAGGCTTTCTCGTGATTCCACTAAGTTCGATCGAAATCGGACATTGATATAGTTTAGCTGTCAACCAAAAGTAGAGTCAGAAAAGAAGTATTAGTCAGAAAAACTTGTTTGTTTTCAGGTGAAATGTGGCTCAAATAAGTTAGAAGAAGTGCTGCAAGGGTATACAAACTTTCCTCTATTTTTATACTCTGTACCGAAGGTACATAGAGTATTATAAGTTTGTGCAAAAGCATGTAACATCCAGAAGGAAGCATCTCCGACCCCATAAAGTATATATATTCTTGATCAGCAACAACAGCCGAGTCGATATAGCCATGTCCGTCTGTCCGTCCGTATGAACGCACAGATCTCAGAGATGGTAAGAGATAGAGGTTTGACATGTATGGGACATATGCTTCTTATGTCTGCAGGCAAATCAAGTTTATTTTCAATTTTGGCCACGCCCCCGCAATTTAGAAAAAATTGCATATCTCCCACAGTTTTGAAGATAGATGGCTTGTTCCTTCTGGACATATTTAGTTATTAGGATAACTTATCGATCCGCCAAAGAAATGAAGAAGATTGGATGAACGGTTTTCGAGTTTTGATCAAAATTTTCTTGGTACAGAGTATGTTATAGTCGGGCTTGACCGACTTTCTTTCTTGTTTTCTTCTGTGCAGCAGCTATTTAGAAGATGAGAAATTGGACCATAGTTTAACTGACACATGGCAGCTATCTAGGCTCTAAGACACATTAAACTTAAAAAGTTAAAGGTTAGCTCTTTGTACATATCCTAAATACATATTTAAGCTTTAAAACCTCAAACCGGAGTATTGATTCTCCAAACTGAAACCTAAAAGAACCAATCAAAGCTCAGCTCTGGAACAGCAAACAGCAACTCGACATACCGGAACAGTGTCGGTTCATAAGTTCTTCACTGAGAACTTTCTCAGCTTTTAAAAGTTAACAAAAGGAAGAATAAATTTGTTATAATTTTCTTATTTATAGTTATGCTAAAATTAAAGCAAAAAATTGCTATCTTCCATTGCTGAGTTCCCATCGGTTGAGTTTCGAGATTCAATTTCGGTCGCTTAATCGGGGCGGGGGCGTGATGGGGCGTGCGCAGTAATGCATGCAACGCAGCGCGGTGACCTTGACTGTGAGTGTGTGCGCGACGTTGTTCGTTCTGATTCTCTGAGCTGAGCTCAGCAGCCGGCCAGGCCGGGCCACAGCTGGTCGGTGTCGGTCAACCACTGGCTGTGGCAGTTAGTTAGTTTTGTGCCAAGTTCGCAGTTGGCAAAAATTTCAAATTGTTGCCATCAGGTTGGCATTGTGACTGCAAAATGTGGGTAAAGTTCGACGTTTGACCTTCAATTCACATGCACGAACATGCACACACACACACACACATGCGGACAAATGCATCGCACATACATACATACATACCTGTATGTATGTACGTACAGTTTTCAGAACTCGCTTGATTTGATGCATTTGACTTTGCACTCTTGCAATTCATGTCGACTCGTCTGGCGGTCATGCTGCGGCTTCAACTTGCTGCCAGTTGGCAATGACTCGAATATTGGAGCCTCGCTTCAAGCGAATTGGCTATCACTTGCAGAACTAGAACCTGTCCCGGCTAATTTGAAAACTGTTGTGTACTGCTGCCTGTCCATTCATCATCATTCTACTCACTTTTCAGTGCCCACAGATCAAAGTTGTTCAAGGCATCCAGATATTGGCCCATCTGCTTGCGACACAGGGACGAGGCTTCGGGATTCCGTGCGGCATCAAATGGCTGTGAGATGGCCAGAAAGCGTTGGCCAATATTGTACAAGTAGGCTGGAAGGAAAGGAAAGGGGAAAGGGTTAAACAGGGAATTTAAAAGATGACAACAAATCAATGAAACATTTTCGAAGAAATTACTTGATCATTTAACGGCAAAGTTCTGTTAGCACCCGAAACAACATCAATGTACAGTCAAATAATTTGGCTGAACAGCTGTTTCGGGATATCAAGCTCAAAACAGTTGAGCTAACGTCGCATTGAAACGATGGTAAATGGAATGCCAAATTTTGATGAATTAATAAGGCAAGTAAGTAGCATTGCAATTGATCAACTCGTTTGTAATACATTGAGAAACAACCTTTTCATGAATGAATATAACTCCAATCTGATTGATATCAAATTGATATGTACAGCAGACATTGGTCAAATACAGTCAGGCATGTTCCCATTTCCGAGTCGAATTATAAATAAAACGATTGCAATTCAGTTTCATTTTCATCGCTTTCGTTTTGAATCACATGCAATTCTACAGGAAAATGCTTAATAAAAAAGATTTTAGGTCAAATTTTATGCTTCATAAATCCATTAAATTTTCAAAATCTCCACAATATTCGACATGTATAAATAAAAACAATTTCAAGATGAAAGGAATCGAGGCGAGGCTTATGTTTCCATTCAGCTCCTTCCATTTAGCAACATGTTGCATTCCTTCTCAGTCAGCCTTGGTTTTCACAGATGGGCAATTCTCATCTCCTGTACCATGTGGCATCTGAAAAAAGGTACAGTGTTTCCTAAATATTTTTCAAGTGTTGCACAATGTGCATAAAGCTTCTTCGATTTGGGAATAAAATCTTTACTTAGTCTGCAGCATTTCCACTCGAACCCTAAGAATAAGGGATAGTATATATTTTCAGCCATATTGTAGCATAACTTTGAGTAGTAGTTTTCGTGTTCTCTCTTCCGTTTCCCGTTTCTTTACAGCATAGTCGATTCTAGGCTGTATTCCCCACTGATTGGGATTTTCAAGTGTTTGCTACTTCTCCAAATCATCATTCAAACTTATTCACTAACGAAAATATAGTTTTATGGTAGAGAGCAGGTGTTTTGTAACAGTTTTAGGATATATATGGTTCAGTCATATCGAATATTTTGTTGACTTAGTTCAAACTAAAAGGCAACGTGTAAATGAAATGAGGAAGGGAGTTCAGTTTCTAAATGAATGGGATAGTTAGGTGTGTTCTGCTGGAAACAACCCCACACTTGTGATAAGTAGCATGTTATCGCCTGAGCTGTCGCCTGTTATATCTTGTATTTGGTGCTGGTAAAGATATTTGTTCGCTCTAGAAGCGTGTTTCATGTGCTTCCTATCGTTGCTCGGGTGTCTCTCAGCTTCAGCTCAGCGTTTCATATTCATATTTTCAGTAAGAACCACACCTAGATATTCGAAGATCTTTACTATCTCCAGAGGGGTTCCATTAAGGGTCTAAGATTCCTTGCCTGCCTGGCATCCTGAGTTATCCCGAACCACTATTGCCTTATTCTTCTTAATATTAATTCTTCGATTCCAAGTGTTGGCATAAGCCTGTGTGTAAGCATGACCAAATGATCAGCATATATTTGAACTTCAAAAACGTCTCCAATCATTTTGACTTCTCCTAGCCAAAGTTCTGTCATGTCTGCCACAAAAAGAGCAAAAAGCAGGGAGCTGAGTAGGCATTCCTGTTTCACACCTTGATTCGACACAAATTCTTCGGATAATGCATGTTCATCCCATATTATAGTAGATTTCAATCATTTTTGGCTGATTTTCCCCTGTTCCTCAACTTGAAAACAAGAAGTTGCACTCCATTCTTTAATCTATAAACCAATTATGTCAATTGTTTTTCCTCACACAATTCAATGTCTTGTTTTTACACATATAGTCAGCCTCGAGGTTTAATTTTATGCTCTCAACATATTCATTCTTCTGTTAACTAAGCAAAAATACTGATTACCTCTGTTAATTGGCCACCATTCCGGTTTAAGACTATTACATCAATGTCAAAATCGGCTCCAATTTCATCAGTTTATCTGTGTTAATCTAAGAGTATTTATTTTAGCACACAAACGCCACAAGTCAGGGTTAGTTTATAAATTATCGTGTTAGTCACGAACACAGAATTTCATCTAACTGCTTAAGAACACAGAAATAAAAAGAAGAAATAATAACTTTTGCTTAAATTCTAAACGAACTAAGAATTGTTCAAAACTTTGCCAGTTAGTTACTCTTAGCTTCTGAATTATTCATACAAGATGTAGATTTATAAATTTATTAATGGTGCTAATCGTTTTTAAGTCAACAAATTTTGGATTTATGGCAGCCAAAATGGGGGAACGAAGGGTCTCTTATTAGTATTTCGTATGGACATTATTCTTGCTAATATGTTGTGTACTTAGATTTTGGGGTTTTCCCAGCGATCATGCCGGGCATACTAAGTAAGTGATTGAATCCCTCTCCCCCCCCCCCCCAAACAAAAAAAAATCAAAGATTTACAACATTGAATCGCACAGTTCTTCCTCAACGATTAGCAACCTTTCTATATATCTTTTGCCATATTTCAGTTTGTACATACAAATATATATACTATATATAGGGAATGACGACAGGTCTAAATTCCGCAGTCAATGCTTGTCGCGTCTCTCTCTCTCTCTCACTCTCTGACGCATTTTAACACTTTGGGGACTGCCCAACCAAAACTGGCCACCACCACCACTCCTCCTCCTCCGCCTGCCCCTCCACTGACAGCTGCCAGACGGATGCAGGCAATGAAGCGTAAGCTTGCCGCCAGTACAAAACGCGCTCAGAATTTCAACTAAAAAAAAATTAGCAACTTTGAAGATTTGTACTTCAGCATAAAAAGAGACTAGCGACAGCCCAACAATGATAATGTTAATGTTAATAAGAACAAAGCAGTAGCCAACGAGCTCATCTCCTGCATGCTGATGTGATGCCTGCCCTGGCTCTAGCCCTGGCTTGGAACAGCACGTGTGCCATACCAAAAGTTTGGACGACATGTGTACCGATCGATAAGTGTGTGCATAGATGCCATTACAATTTGGCCGGGCCATTTCTGATAACGATTTAAGCCATAACGAAGTGCAGCGGTACGCAAGCGCTCAAAATATTTATTTGACAGACGATTTGGTGAGAAGACAATAAAAATATGACTTCCTGGATGTCAATTGGCTGACCTTGGATAAATCAGTAAACAGCAGGTGATAAATTATGGATAGAATGAGGAAAATGGAAGAGAGGCGTTTTTGTAGATTATCAGTGGAATGAATAGTTAACAGAAAAACACTCCCAGTGCCGCCTGCCACGGTGGGGGTTTTTGCTCCAAGATCTTTCAAATATAGTTCAAAAGTAATCAACCTTCGGTAGATACGCACTTAGATTCGGTTCAAGAACGCGGATTAATTGTTTGTTTAACAAAATTTCATACTCCTGGGGTGATTCTTCGAATGTTTAAAAGCCACCGACTCTTTTATTTCTGAAAGTTAGTTTTGAGCCGAACCGCCTCGAATCCGGAAATTCAACTTTCAGATTACTTTGAACCGAACCTCTTAAGGTATAAAAGCTGAACTTGAACCTGTTCCGGAACTAAAATTTCTGTTTGATTTAACAAAAATTATTATATTATATTAAATTATAGATAAATTATGACAACATTTGAGCTACTGCCTAGCGACTTTTTCTGCTATCCTATAGTTTTGAACGACTAAGTCTTCGAATCGGCAGAAAAGTTTAATGAAAAAAA
The DNA here is from genome assembly GCA_035044965.1 of Lordiphosa andalusiaca. Lineage (NCBI taxonomy): Eukaryota > Metazoa > Arthropoda > Insecta > Diptera > Drosophilidae > Lordiphosa > Lordiphosa andalusiaca. The sequence goes on along the minus strand of JAWNNM010000051.1, from coordinate 4,727,772 downwards.
AATGTACAAAAATGTTTAGAGTTAACTTTCAAACTCTTACCCATATAACCCACCCAACATTTGGAAGATCATTATTATAAAAATCGCCTTGATGAGTCTTTTCCGACTCCTTTTGACGATCAAAACGAGATGCCAATCATATGCTATTAATTGAGACTCGAAAATGTCTCATGAATATGCTCATAATGTGGTTTAGTGAAATACGGCTAACAAAAGACTCTCAAGTGACTCGAATATGAGTCAAAAGTGATCAGAAAAACGGGTTAAAAACGACTCTTCACGAAGTGTCGCTGCTAGGGTACCATTTTCTCCCGACAAAAGTATAATTTACGATCAGAAAACGAGCCCATTTTTGACTATTTTAATCAGATCGAGGATTCAAAAAAGGCTCGAATGTGATCAAAAAAATTATAAATATATCCCATATAATAATATTTTCATAGGAATAATCGGTCGGAAAACTAGTCTTAGTGAGAAAAACTTTTTTCTTTTCAACGGAAACGTCTCCAAACTTTGTAATCGTAGGTTTACTAGGATTTTTTTTATAATTCTACCAAGTTTTATTAAAATCGGACAACTATATGGTATAGCTGCCATACAAAAGATAGGTCTGAAAAATAGTTTCAGTTAGAAAAACTTTTTTGTTTTTAATGGTAGCATTCTGCAATTTTGTATTTGTTTGTTTCACGTGCTTTCACATAATTTTTTAAATTTTTAGCCAAATCGGATGACTATATCGTATAGCTCCCATACGAACAATCGGTCGGAAAATGGGAATTATTTGAAAATATTTAAGCGAGCATTTGCAAGGGTATTAAAACTTCGGCACAGCCGAAGTTAGCTTAGCTTTCTCGTTTTAAGTTCCTCGACTCAAAGTTTATTAAATGATTCACAAAATAATAGCCCAACATTATTTTTTTAACATTATTCACATGAAGTCCACAAAATTGTATATTATATATTGATTAAGCTCATGTGAAGTTTTCTACAAAACAGTTTGGACTCAAAATCGACACAATTTCCATACAGCTTGTGTTGTTTTAAGATCAATTTCTATATAAACTTGTCTAAATCATGGGTTAAACGAAGGCTCGAACCAAAAACTTCGCCTAAAAGCATTGACTTGAATTCAAGGTGGGTGAATCTTGGACCTCATATGATAATAGCTTTAGTAGTTCATATTAGGTCCAAAATTCCCTCACCTTGAATTCAAAACAAGTCTTTTAGGCGAAGTTATTGGTTCGAGCCTTGGTTTAGCCCATACCTAGAAAATCGATTTCTTTAACAGTAAAAATTAGATCTTAAGACTATGTCAGACTTAAGACTATGTATACATACATTTATCGCTTTTGCACGACCAAACTGTAAAGTTTGGGAAACAAGCAAGAAAACCATATTTTTTTCAAAGATATACCTCAAAATTATATGTCAACATAGTTCATTATTAGCTTAATACACTTTTAGTAAGACTGTTCTACAAATTTTGGATGCCATTTCCTGAAAGTATTCATTAAATATTCAGTTTCACTTTTTAAATAAGCCTTTTTTTGCAAACAGCCTGCTTTCGGCTGGAAAATCATTTGTCAAGCAACAACAACCACATAAAGGAGTGGAGCTGATGCCGGGTGCTGTGTTGTCTTCGGACTAGAAGTGCTCCTAGTGGGGATCTTTAAACTGTAGATTAAACTTAACATTAACATTATTAATTGGCATCTTTTTTTTGTATAAATTATATCCGAAAAGCTGTCTTGTTATTTTATGCTAAGTTTCTCAAAATAGACTCTATAAAAAAAAACAAAAATGATTAACGACCACACAAATGAATGCCAACAGTATTTTTAGCGTGGACCGCGAATTCCTGGATGTCACAGACTGTTCTGTGTTAAAGCCTGTGAACCGGTTTAAAAAATGAAAATATATTTTCCAAAATTCGGTGTCATAAGGGTTCCAAAAAGGACAGAACCGGTTTAATAGTGCTGCATCTCTGTTTTGGAAATTCGGTGTGTGGTTTGCCAAGGAGAGTAAGAACCGATCTGATCAGAGTTGGGAATTGCTGAGAGCCGCTGATCAAGAGTTTTCGAACTTTATGTTGCTAGTCTAGGCGCATCGGCTCGCTTCTAACTGGTGAAACCCTTCCCTTAATCGAATTTTTGGGTATTTTTTAGACTTTAAATAGTTCGTGGAACGACACATTGAAAACTTTTAAGACACCAGCTGTATACCCGGCATCCCACGGGTCCCTCGAATTGTGTGAATAACTTTAATATTTTAGCTTAACATTTGAATTCGTTGAATTGATAAGGGATGGCACTTTATATTTCCAACTCACATAGCAAATATTCAGCTCAAAGCTTAAGTTATGTTTGAGAAATACCCATGAGCAACTATTGAACTGGTTCATTAGGCTGATCCGGAAATGGAGAAATACTTTATTAAAATCACAACCAACCTGAACATTTAACACAGCTTATTATGTATGTTCTCAATATCACTTCCACGGCAACTTTACGAAAGTGGAACTGAATCTTGTTCCCGGATCCCAAACAAAGTTATGCTTGTGGGTCGATGTTGGTTCGTTACGTTTGTTAGATGTACATAAAGTGCATTTTTCTTAATTCAGTAATCAATTTAGAACTGATTTGTACAGTTTGATTTGTTAAAAAAGTCTTAAGTTGATTTAAAAACAGTTCTTGTTATATGTCTCATAAATTTGGCATCGCCAGCAAAAACGAATGTTCCATTAATGATCGCTCCGCTGCGAAATGTGACTTGTTATATTAACTAGTCCCGTTTTCGATTCGTTCCATTCCGAATTCTGAGCAGCAAAACCAAACCGAAGTGGAATTGGGCTTGAACTACTTCTCAAAGAGAAGTGGAATAGTGACTGTACAACAGCGATGTTCAAGAAGAGAGGCTCTCTGTAGCTCTCTGTATCTCTCTGATACTCACTGAAGCATTACTTCGGCAAGCATTCGGCATGAATTGCCTAAAGTGTTCGGCCCCTGGAGCTATGGGTGAACATCGCTGCTGTACAGTGAAAATGTAGTGAAGATCGGTCTTTGTATACACCGAAAAAAAGTCCGAAAACCGAAAAAGTTAATGTCATATCCGTTTTTTTATATTCTTTTGACGATTTTCAGCAACGTCGGTAACAAAATTAAGATTAATTTAACATTGAATGGATATTTTGGCATCTGCATCCAGTCCAAATGGATACCAAAAACCTACTTTATTCTCTGTATATCTTTAGCTTGGCAGTTACAGCGTATATAACAGTTTGAATGCTGAATAAATCCAGAATTCCAAATAAAAATTTGAGCTCGAGTTATGTTGTGGCTATTTCTTCCAAATAAAATACCTTTAATTGATTTATTACCATTCTATATTTATAGTCGGATTGTTTAATAACAATTCAGCTTGGTAATTAACAAATCATTAATAGTTTTTATTTGACAAATTACATTCATTGTTTTGTAATTGCTGTTGACAGCGCACTAAATGCCCATTCAGACAGGGCAACCTGTACAAGTTTTATAAGGCAAATATCGTCTGGGCTGTTGATGCTGGTCAAGAATATATAGACTTAATGATTGGTGATGCGAGTGTGAAAAATCATTAAATTAAAAACAGGCCCTCCAAAAACAAGCGAACATAAAAATTTAAGCTTCTTCTCGTTCTCTCTACCGTTCTTGGCTCACAATTGAACTATTACTACACATAGAAAAAACTCTGTTACGTTAAGTTTACCAAAAACTTGTATTTTCTTTATCAATGAAGGGGAAAGTCGTATTTAAAGAACGTAGCTTAAGACCGTTTATTTTAAAAGCTCTTTCTTCATTCTTTAGTAGGCTGTGCCTCGATACTTTGTGTGGGATTTGAATTCAGCACCTCCAAAAGACTGAAAACGTGGACGTCTGCATCTTAGCCCACACGACCATCTAGCGCTAGATTGACCATAAGCACTTAGCATTTTGAGTGCCAAATCTATCAAAAAGCCCTGCAGCCTAGGGGGAAGACTATTGCACTAGAACGTCGAGGCAGTGGGTTGAAATCAAGAAATAATTAGGTATTTTTTTTATGTTTTCATTTGTTTTTGCTATTGTGTACATTTTGGTTCTAGCACCGATTGTCACAAACATCAAAATGACACAATTTGAGAACGAGTGTTCTTAATTTAGAAAGAATGTTTTATGATTTTTATAGGTTTTTGAATATGAGGACATAGAAAATGGGTATACAAGTAAGAAAATTTGTGCTACATTTTGGAACATCATTTTTCCTGAGTGTATTCCATATTTGTAGTTGGATTGTTAAATAACTACATGTTCAGCTTGGTAATTTACAAATCATTAATAGTTTTTTTTTAACAGTTTACATCTATGGTGTATAATTATTGTTGACAATTCACTAAATGTTCGTTCGAGGGAACACCCAGAGCTACAAGTAGGCGAGAGCCGAGCTGTGGCTTTTATCACAAAGCCTATGAGCTGCAAGTTTACAGCTGTGAGCCGTTTTCTGCTACGATCTCTCGACCTGTGGCTGACAGCTCAGAGCAGAGCAAAGAGTCGAGCATATGGATTTCGAGAGCTGAGCCATAAAGCACTCATGACGTAGGCGCAGATCTTAACAATTGGTGTTTAGTTTGGTAGTATATACATAGTTAGATGTTTCTTTTTGTCGAAAATTTGACTTAGAACTATATATATGAGGACGGATATAAGTTTTCTCTACACAGCAAAAAGAAATCAATCCGAAACGGGATTGAAAACAGGGCAATCCCGGATATTTTTAAGCCGACCCCGGAAAAGATTGATTTCATTCCACATGCTTTTTAATACCAACAAACAGGATCAATTGGATCCTGCTCCGGGATTACCTGGTTTTCAATCGCGTTTCGCATTGATATCAGATTTCTTTTTCTGTGTGGTATATACCCAAATACCAAATGATTCTGTTCGGATCTAGGCACTGAAATGCTGACAAAAATTTGACCCAGTGTTTTGCATACATAGTTAAGCTTGAGGTTTATAAGAAGCATTCAAACCAAGGTCTTGGTTTTACAGGAAATAATGTTTATTCTTGGTTCTAGGCTTAACTTTTCAAACAGATGTTCCTAATCCATACCAAATGTTATAACGCAACAGTCTTTTAGCCTTAATGTCAATGGCTAACTTGTTAAATGTGTATAATGTGTGTCACTTCCTTCACAGGTTCAACCAAGCTTCAAACCAAATACTGTTTAGTTTCTCTTTCTAATATGATTTTTACCACAGATATTTATCAAATATGATCATTTGATTGAACCAAATTGCATTGGTATATCAAAACTTTTACTTTCTACTTTCGTTATTAATGGAAAACTTAACTTCCTTTATCATTTTGGCTTAATAATCGATCATTTTTAACAACTGTTATTAGTGCGGCATCAAATTGTGCAACATTTGAACACATTGGTAAAAAGGAGTTTTGTCTTTAAAATTGTAATATCTTTTCCATACATGCGAATATTTTTCCGATTTGTGACCAGTTGGCAACAGCCGCTTTATTAACTGTCTGCATCTTAACCGGACTATGCGTTTGACCCACTTGGGTGACTGGCGCATGCCTCCAGCTGTCAGGCTAAAGTCATGACTGGCGGCGGACTTATTGCCCAATTCTGCGCCGTCTTAAATATATATACACAAAACAGATATTGCCAAACTTCCACCAAGGTGTTCTACTTCATAGCCAGTAGCCAGTAGCCAGCTTGCTGCTGTTTCACAACTCCTTCGACAGCTCCCGCCAAAAAGTTCCGGGGCTGCCAATTAGCGCCATCCAGCAGAATCTTGGATATATCCGAGTCCATATTTACCCAACTTGGTTGCGCGGCAATCGAGCAAAACAACTAAACGAACAAAAATCACTTTCAATATTTGCTTAGCAAATTGTCAGTTCGGCAGCCTGGCAACTGGCTTTTTGTTGTTATTTGTGTAATTTGCCACCGTTTCAAGTTTATTGATCATCTGCCCGACAATTCTGGCTATCTAAATGCTTGGATTATCTAATAACAATTCCAATTGTAATTGAGTCGAGTGGGTGGATGTGGATGACACTCTGATGCCCGAGTACTTTGGGGCAATCTTCGTCATTCTCATCATGACTCGATTAATTTGTTGCTGTTGTTGTTGTTGTGTGCTTTTCGGCTTTGCCTTATGAAATGGCAAAAAATAAAGAGAAACAAGTTTTCTACTTTGTTTTACGACACATTTAACGGTACATGGGTTGGTCAACTGGCGAAGATCAATTGCAAATCAACAAGCCGCAGCTGTCAACTGAACAAACACTTTAGATTACCACGAGGGGGGACTGACAAAGCGATAAAAACACACAAAAACAGCCAAATTAAATATAGAAGAAAAGTAGTTTCTATGATTTTGTGCAGAATTCGCACCGCAATTTGGAATGGGAGAGCTGTTTGAGAGCTGCGTTGGACTTTTATGTAAATTGTCGAAAAATGTTTGCCACTGGGTTTCTTTTCTAGAACTAACACATCTTGAATGAAAACTGTTTTGGAAATCCGCCTGCTTATTCTGCTAATATCGTGGAAAAAATCCACTAGCGCAAATTTAGATTTATCGGTATAGCATTAATATTGTACTTAAAACTTTAAGGTCCGATTTCTCATCTTCTACTTAACTGCCATGTGTTAGATAAACTCAGATTTTGCTCTGTTATTTGTAGGTTTATGTGACAGATAGCTCTTTGTAGACGATTAGAAAACGGCCCTAAGTATGTTTTATTCTAGAAAGTCCTTAAGCTAAAACATTCTAAAATGGAGTATCTTGAATCAAGAAATTTGCGTGCTTACTTTAAGGTTTTGAGATTGAGCAGAGAAAGGTTTGGGCCCTTTGGTCGTTGCAGAGTTATTATATTAATAAATCGTTTTAACAAAATTAAGGAAGAAACACCCTATTCTGGCAAACTAGCTATAGCCGAAGTTTTCGTATTAAGAACGTATTGGTTGCTCTGCTCTGCCTTACTCTGCTGTTTACATGTATGTGCTTATATCTCTATATATTAAACTTTAAATTTCTGAAATTAGCTTAAACCCGGAATGAGCTGCTACGCCTTCTATGAACTATTCGCTCTTGCAAGTCTTGTAAATTTCGCATTTTATTTAAAAAGATCTTCCCGTCTTCATGAGAATCTAAGGTCTTATGAGAATTGGGCGAAGTTAGCGTTAAGCAGCTCCAAATTTTCACTAGCAACAACATTTAAAATATCACTGTAGGTGCTTTGTATTGTCGTTCATTAGTTTAAGTTGTCCGTTTTTATGATAATTTTGTGATTCTAGGATGGCTTCAGTTTCAACGAATGATGAGCTTATTGTGTTCGTGTAACATTTGTTGCAATTGCGGGACTTTTTCTCTTTTTGTTGTATTATAGATGGCAAAATGCAGATTCATTTTATTAAAATATATTTGTGTTCTTGATCATTAGCCAAGCAGAATGAATAACAATTTTTACCTAAAATTTGTATGTTTAGAGGCAAATTCTGTAATGTTTATCTTTTGTTGTTAGAAGTGTGTTATATTGTGTTGTATTGTATGTGGTGTATTAGTATTCATCGCTGATGTTGGTGAAATAACCTTGTTGTATTGTAATTTCGTTCATATACAATTTCACCAACATCAGCATTTTATACCTTGATGTGTTGCCAGAAATGGTTCGAATAAGAAGGTTCTTTCTCAAATTTAGCTGTGGCAATGGTCACAAACGACAGATATCTGACCTTTGTTGATCTGGTTTGATCGTAGCTAATGATTTTCATTTGTTCTTATTCTGATTCCCTTTCAAATAGCCCCGTTTTGTTGTAGCTTTGTATGCTGAAAACGACACCCAATTTTACCATGACCTCTTTCTTGACTTCGTTACAAATATGAAACTATAAGCGATATTTACCTTTGAATAAGTCGCACATAAATTTTTCACACATCAACAATTTATCTTTGAAATGGGCAAAAAACATGCACTTAAAGTTTGGAAAACAACTGGAAAAACAAAACAAATCATTTATAACAAATGCTGAGTTGTCATTTGAAATGTGCGCCAACTGCTGAGAGTTTTGCGACCTTTTATCCTAAACTTTCGGAAAGTACTTAAGAACAAACCAGCCAAAGGAAGTATCAAATTTGGTTCAATGGTTTCCAAGGTTTTAAACACAATTACAAACCACGATGCATAAAAGTAAATATTCTTAGAATTGTGGTAAAAGTGAAACTTTTTAGCAAACTTTTTACTATTTGAGACTGAATTCGTATCGGATTTTGGTCTACTTTTTCTTTGCACGACTTAACATAAGATTACACTCATATAAAAATGGCCTAAATTCGCCTTCAAAATTTGAAAATCTTCCTTGAAATCTGTCCTAAGGCGATTCACCCTTTATTTTTAAATTAAAATTTAAATATTTTCTAGTTTATGGCATATTTTTCCAAGTTTCAGAAAACCATTTCTGTTTATTTAAATATTGTTTTTAAAATATGGCGAATTTCTAAAATTCATGAAAGTCTTCCATGAAATCAGTCCTAAGACGATTCACCCTTAATTTAAAATTATTAATATAATATTATAATATATTATAATATTTTCTAGCTTACACTCAAAAAAAATCAATGCGAAACGGGATTAAAAACGGGGTGATTCCGGATATTCTTGAGCTGATCCCGGAATAAGATTGATTTTACATCCATTTTTTTTGATCCCGAAAAACAGGATCACTTTAAGCATGCCCCGGGATCACCCCGTGTTTAATCCCGAATTCGGATTTTTTTCTTTCTGTGTATGGCATATTTTTCTAAGTTTCAGAAAACCATTTCTGTTTATTTTAATATTGTTTTAAAAATATGGCGATTTTCTAAAATTCATGAAAGTCTTTCATGAAATCTGTCCTAAGCCTGGGGTGAATTAATTTAAGAAAAATATTTTCTAGTTTTTGGCCAATATTTCTAAGATTTAGAAAACTATTTTCTAGTTTTGGGCATATTTTTCTAAGTTTCTCAAAACTATTACTGTTTATTAAAAAAAAAATTGTAAAACAAAATCAAATTTGTTTTCTGAGTGTATTTGTTGGGCGGATGCAACAATTACAATATGTTTAATAACTTTTTAGTTTCCCTTGCCAATTCTGCCCACTGTGCGCCTTATAACAACCACAGCACGTGCAGCTAGAAAGAGCGGTATTCCGTAGATTCCATCCAAGTCCACATTGAAATGTCTCATCGTGTGGTCATTATTAGGTCATTGTCTTAAAAACTGATTCAACCTTATTCTCTTTAAAAATAAAAATGTCTGTTACATTTCACATTCAGTTGTAATTTCTTTCCAACATTATCCATTTCACACACTCGGACGTGCGACTTCACACATCTTCAACTTCTTCCTCTAATCTGGGCTGCGCCCAACGGAAGGGGATTTCTTAACTTAACATTTAACACTCTCTCTTGCCCCTTAACTTGGCAAAGTATTTCGCCAATATTTGTTCCAAAACTAAAAAAAAAAAAAAGCTAACGGCAAGGCCAAACCTTTTAGCAAGAATAAAGTGCACAACAATGGTGGAGATCTGTCAAAAACGGGGCGAGCCATGTTAACGAGCCGGAAGTGCGCGTCACTCCAATGATGACTCAAAGCCCAAAGTCCAGCTGTTCTTTGGCCAGAAAGGGTTTCGGCCTGCTTATTGGTCACGTTCGTACCCCCTCCCGGTACGAGCGGAGGTCTTTGTGACCATTAAAAAAAATCCAAAATAAAAAATTACAAAACGACGTCAAGCGACAATGATGAAGACCTGACCAAAAATGATCGCAGCAATTGATTTTATTTGACGCACGCGCTTCTTATGCAACATTTCGCTGTGGGTCACACAAATTCGAATGTCGGATTTCGTTGTGCAAAAGTACAAACGGAAAACAAGTTGTGAGGCGGGGGGGACTGGAGTAATAACAGTAACAATTGACAATTGAAGAAAAATATAATCAAATAAAATCAAAAATGCCGAAGGCCACAGGCAAAAGCCCAGGTGGGTGGCGTGAGAAAGTTGAAATTGATACCCCTTAAACGGTTACAGTCACATGAACATGCCCACATCCAAGCTAGGTACAGTTCATTGGAATGCAAAATTTGAAAATTGCAGAAAACATTCCATTATCGGGCACGTGAATATGGGAAGTATCACGCAGCTTTTGTTGGGCTGGTAAATATGATGACACTTGGTACTCCATTTCGCTCCGAACCCTCAAGGTTCGAAACCAATTATTGCACTTAAAGAGTTCAGCGAATTTATTTGAAATACGGTATATGGTCTATTTTTTGTTGTTTGCTGTTTGCTTTGTTGATGTCGCTTTTGTATGTTTCGTCTTTTTATACTCTTGGGAATAAATATTCCATAAGCCATATATATTCTTGATCAGGGCCATTTGTTTGTCTTTTTCTAGATATGAAATTTAGTACAGAGTCCACTTGTCACCAGTAGCGGATCTAAAAGGGGGACTAATAGTGCTGAAGCACTCCCTAGAAGTTAGTATTAAATGTGCATTACCCAGCTTATTCTGAAAGTTTTGATAACTGTAAGATCATTGCATATCTTTGGTGAACTTAGATACTTTGGCTCTGGGCTAGCTTCAACCCCTTTAGCGCCCCTTCCTAGATCCGCCACTGCTTTTCACTGCACTCTGCTAATATGTCAAAACTAAGGTGATCGGATGACTATATCTTATATAAGCCTTGGGAACGATCGGTGAGAAAAATCATTTAGCGTTTCTAAACTCAATCAATATTATTACTTGCTTTTTAACGCATTTGCCAAAATTGTTCAAAATCGGATGACTATATCTTCTGGCTGCCATATGAAGTATCGGTCGGAAAATGGGATTAAATTAGAACAACTATTTGATTTCCTTCAATCGATGTCAGAAGCCATTTCCGAATTTATTCAAACCTAGTTTGAGTCGTGGGGTCGATTGAGGTGCAGCGGGTAGCGTGTGTAGCGGAGGTCGTGGGTTTGATACCGCCTCGGGACATCTAATGAAACACTTTTTTCTTTGATAACTTACACACCCGGCCACCTTCACACGCTACTAACGCCAGCTTTAAAGTAACTAGCCTTAAAAAAGCTCCTCAAACTTTGCAGTTTGGGTTCAGCGTTAATCTGTAGGTCCATTTTTCTGGTGCTAAAGCTAAAAGCACACAAGCTAAAAGGTTCATTGGTTGAAGTAGGAGAAGATTGACTTAAGAACGGATTTTCCAATTCAGGATTTCTTTGTCTTGTTATCGACATTAGGCTTACATGAGACTTATTTTGCTTCTTATTTGAAATCGTCATAGTCCCTTTATCGGTTTAAATCCAGAAAGCTCAACTGCTCTCGTACTTCACTTGATCTTGAAAGCGGATTGGTGCAAGAATAACCAAGTTTGACTTGAGCTCGATATTCAAGCTTGAAGTGACTCTAAATTAAGGTTACGACTTTAATATCTTTTTGAAATTTTCAAAAGTAGCAAGTTATAAACCTGTACGAGGTCATTAGTTGTTTTGACACCCTCAGTTCTATCTCTAATATAATCCAAATCAGCAGTTTATTACTCCTGATGCCCTGCTATGACTGTTTGGGAATTCCAAAACAGCATAAATGCAAAAAAGACATGAAAAGTCAAACGCCTAAATTAAATTGCCTATTGTTAGCGTTTGTATGCATGTTTTCTGGGCGATCTATAGTATTGTGTCAACTCTTTTTGATATTTTCGTTAAGTAATACTTATTAGCTTTAAAATAAACTATTCCAAACATTTCTGCGATTTTTGTAAGCTGAGATATACCATTTTGAATACAAATGTTCAAAACTAATGAGTCGTATAATGCCCAAAGTGATGCTAGTCAAAATCAAAATAACATAAATTGAATTCGTATGAAAATGTTGAAGCACATCCATTGATATCCTTGGGGGGTACAACAAATAGTCATGTTGAACACATATATTCAGCATGGTATATCTTCGATTAAAAAAAATTTCAAAAAAATGTTGGACTGTTGGTTGTAAATGAAAGAAATTTTACTTTAAGAAAACATCGAAGTGAGTCAAAACAAAGGAAAAAGAGGCAAAAAACGGCGATTTCAACAGCTTTAAGTTCAATTTAACAAAAATCTAGACCAGATTCGTGTTAAGCACACCTTAGTTCTATAAAATCACTACAATTCCTTCAATACTCTGAACCTAGCTGCTTCGTGCTATAATTTGTGGTTTTCGGCACTTCAAAAAGTCGTTTGCCAAGTGAAGAATATTGTTTGAAAATTGGAGTTCGTTTTTGAAAAGTAACTCAAAATTTATAAATTAACATTTGAAGATTTAATGTTCGCCTTTTATTTTGATAGTTCTTTTAAACATACAACTTTTTTGAGTATCGATTAAGGTATAGAATGGGTTGACTCATTGAGGTGATTTTGGGTGAAAGAGAATTGGTTCCCCTGGTTTGGATTAAAGTCCACTTAAATTTTACTTGTTGCTTGCCTTAACTGGAGTATATGTACTATATCTTTCTCAAAGTCCGGTTTAGAGAAAATCGATAAATTCCTATTGCTGAGTAAAGAACTGTTTTTCAAGTCCTTGAAAAAATTTCCTTATATGAAAGTTCCGAACCAAAAACCTTAGATTCAACCAGCTCAGGAAATTAAACTTATTCCGTTCACTGGTTTTTGGAAATTTAAGGCTGATAGATATAAGCCACGATACACCCAGTCTTACGTAGCATAAAATGTTTAAAACAAAGTAAATTGTGCAGATTGAAAAAATTCCGGATTTTTTCGATTTTAATAGGCGGCAGCTACCATAAACACTGAAATCCTTACCACGCTCATCATCCTCCAACGGATCATCCTCCTGTACGGCCTCCACCTCCTCCACATGTCGTATCGTAAAATTTCCAGCTGCCGTATGCAGATCACTCAGATTCCCCGTTGTCAGAGCGGCATTATATTCCAGCACTGTTGTTGCACTTGCCGCATCATCGGCAAATAGCTTCAGACTATAGTTGACCTTATCCTCAAATATGGAGGCAATTTGGCTCTCCAGTTTATCACTGGACGCATCCGCACTCTCCGGTGTGGCCAGCAGATTATCACCCAAATTGCAATTGTCCTTCAGATTGCAGGTGGGATTCACAACGGCGGCAGCAGCTCCATCCAGCGCCAAGCTATTGCCAATCAGCGAGGCGATCAGCAACAGTGGGAGCAGCATCCTGGCGGTTGGTTTCTGGCGAATCTGTTTTCTCCTTTTTTTTTTTTTTTGGTTCTAGTTTTTCTTTCAACTTTTTGTTTGGCTCATCACATAAATCACTGACAAAACACGCGAAAAAAAATAATATATGATTTTATTTATAGAACTATCCACCGATTGACCAACAACTCGAACTCGATCGAAGATTCTTAAGCTTTGGCTAAGCGCTTTCAGCGACAAATTCAACGACCGCTAAGACGAAACATTCAACGTCAACTGATTGTCCAAATGCCGCCAAACATACGAAGACCGCTCAGCGTTCAGTTCGCAGCTAGCCGCGTGTGTGTGTGTGTATGGGTGAGCGGGTGTGTGTGTGTGTGTGTGTGTGTGCGGCCGGCAGACCGAATTTCAAAACCCAAATGCAAACCGAATTTTGAGCGCCAGACTGGAACTGAAGCCGGAGCCAGAGATCTTTGCAAGAATTAAGCTTGATAATATTAGTTACGGGGGCTTTGGCCCATCCATCCCCCCCCCCCCACCAGAAGGAGCTGGTGTGTGCATCTGTATGTTGTTATCTGGCTCAGAATGCATTTTCCCACATTTTATTATAAACAATTTTCCGGCTTTGTTTGGCTAATAGTGAGAATTTCTAGAAATTTTCACTAATCTATTCCATGATGTCAGCCTAATTAGGTTTATTTTTCGTCTTAGTGCCAAGAAATTCGTCGTTAATTAAAATTAAGTTGGAACTGTCTAGTTATCACCCATCCGTGACTATAGACAAATCACATCCTGAGGAAAAGAAGTACAGGCAACTCATACTGGGCTTAGCTGGCGAAGGGAGTAAGGATTTCGAAACCCTAAACCGATCAAAATAAAGAGCCAACATCAAACTCAAGAAAATTGATTTTATATCGATGTTTGGAATGTTTGGAACAGTTCTAGAATTGGTGTATCAATCCGAAAATGCTCATTCCAAGTACTGATCCTTCCTGAAGAATTGGTAATACCCATTTATCCTGCCTGTCGCCTTTTCAGGATGGTAAGCAGTTGTTATTGTGCTTTACCTTTTATTAAGGCCTGTATCCAGCACTGCGGAAAATTCCTGCCAGGAATTTGCTAATTATTTTGAGTGTGTGGAACCCAACTAAAACAAACTGTCGTTCAGAGCGTTCTCTGTCTCTCTCTCTAGTCTCTGTCTCCCGCTCTCCAACCGTTCTTACTGTCATTCGCTGGCAAGCATATATAACATTAATGAATTTAAGAACTTTAAACACAATTACAAGTATTCCACCTTCTTCATTAATTTGTGCTGCAACACTTTCTCAAGCACTTTTCACAGAAATGTTGTCAAAATGCTTTTTCTCTGTGGCTCGTGAAAGACATGGTCTTGCTTCAACCGCTTATATTAAATCAATCTTCTTCTCACAGTTTTTGCCTCCATCTTGTGACAAATCACTTCCGAAATAATTGTAAACAATATATTCCTGGCCTGAATGACAGCTGTTTCTCGTTCCACACACGCTTCCGAAACGCCGCTATTGATACGCCGCTATCTATAAAGTGTGGATTTCGTTCGTGTTGCTGGATACACAACAAACGAAAAAGCAAACTAAAAATTCCTGGCACAGTTTTTTTTATATGAAGTTTGGCAGGAATTTTTAGTTTCCGCTGTGCTGGATTTTATGTTTTATATGCTTGCCAGCGAATGACTGTAAGAACGCTTGGAAAGCGGGAGACAGAGACTAGAGAGAGAGAGACAGAGAACGCTCTGAACGACAGTTTGTTTTAGTTGGGTTCCATACACTTAAAATAATTAGGAAATTCCTGGCAGGAATTTTCCGCAGTGCTGGATACAGGCCTTTAGTCTGAATTTCTTTCCTTGAAAGTTGTAGATTAAGTTTCATTACTCTTCCACTCTGCAGTTTTTTGTTTTTTTGCACCTTTTCAACTTGAACCCTTAATTCAAATATCTAATTTCGAAAAGCTCCAAGCTCGGCTTAGCCCTTTGGCGAAATTGAATGCGGTAATACGTGAACTAGCCAAAAAACAAAAACCCGTATTTCTTATCAAACCGAAGGCTGAAATTCTCTATGAATGATTGAACCGAACCGGTCATAAGTTCATTGCCCAGTTAAGCTAGTAAATTATGTGTCTTGAGCTTTAATTGGCTGTTTTGATGCTGATTAGGTGCAGTCTTCTCATGGCCAAGATTGTACCAAACACTTGGCCATTCATCTTGTCCCTGCAAAATTTAATGGTAAACCGTGGAAATCTCAGCTAACAAATTTACAAATAAATACTTTGCATTTCCATTGCCTACAATTTTACTAAAAATAGTTTGTGTCGTCCAATAAATTAGCTTAGATTATACTTAATTATGTGTCACGACTCTTTCGAATACCTTCTTCCAAGCAATAGTTATTTGTGCAAAAATACATAAGAAAACGTTACAAACATTGCACGATTTTGTGACTTTATTTTAGTTTACGATGCATACAGAAGTGGCATCTATCTGAACTGAAGGGTCTCATACCGGGTTTTTTTTCCCAAAGTTTGATTTTGTCGAACTGTGTTATTCTTATTGGTTGTACTTTTTTGGCATCGCTCGGTGTCTGTTTTTGATGCTAAACGGATTCCTTGAAGATAATGTCCCAGCTTTCCATTAAGAACTTTTTGCAGCAGTCTTAAAAGTACTCAAAACCCTGGCCTGTTTTCTTAGCTCAGGTTTATGAAAGTAGACTTATTGAATTCCCTGAACCTTGTTTAAAAATCACATATCAGGAGCAAGTAGAAGAACTGCAATAATGGTCAATATTTTACCTCCATAACTTTCAATTTAGAATTTTAATCCAAGGACTGATAACAGTACTTGATCATAAATTAGGCTAATCAAAACCAAAACTGGCTTAGAGAAATGAAAATTAAACCGTTAGAAACAAGTCTTGTCGTTGTTGAACCTATACCAATCGGTGAGCTTTCAAAAACCAAATAAAAAAAAAAAAGGGTCATCAAACAAGTCCCAGCTCTCTCGACTTGTTTTTTTTTTTTTTTTTGTATTTTGCTGTATGGATTTTTGGCCATTTAGAATATTTTAGCCTGTTGGCCATGACAAGGCAGAAACCAAAAAAAAAAAAAGAAAAAGAAAACAATAAAAATATATCAAAAAAAAAAAAACCAAAAGTAAGTCAGTCGCTGGGAGAAAGGGGGCATGGCGGCATTTCTTCTTTACAATCGGCAACAACAATTTGCATAATTTAAATTGGCCAAAACTCGTGTCATCGATGTGGGCGCGTGAGTAGAAGGAATTTCGCAACTTTTAAGTTGGATTATTAAAGCCAAGCCAATTGGCCAATCCCATAACTGGTTTTGGCTCTTTTCCTTTTTATAAGGCCACAAGAACTGCCCGCTGATTGTCTAATTTTTGTATGGTATTGATTTCCAGCCGTGTGATGCCCAGAGACGATAATGATGACAATTGTGATGTACAGCGACGGCCAGAACTTGTCCCAAACAAACAAACATCATGTTGTTGTGCAAAAAGTCGTTGTTTATTTGTTTTGGCTCTGTGTTTTCGTTTTTATTCGGTTGATTTCTGTAATAGAAACTGACGCAAATGCATTGAAAGTGAGCCTCTGGTTGCCAATATCAAATTACTCAACTGACTCGTTTAACTATTTACAGCTCGGCTGGCCATAAAAACGCAAGTAAAAATGGCAAAAATCGGAGCTGCGTCCACCTTGTTGATTCTTGCAGCAAGCTAAAATTGCAAACGGAACCAACATATTTGCTGAAGAAAGGTTAACTGGGAGACAATGAAGTTGAAATACTCTACGCTGGGCGTTTGCATTTCTCATAAGAAGATTTACAGCGTTTGCAGTATATCCTGCTGAAAAAGTCGTATGGAAGGAATATATTATTAACCGAGTCTGTACTTTTATTCAGAAAAATGTTGTTACTAGTGCGTTTTTACTCACACAAACGAAAAACCAAAATCAGAAACAACAACTAACACAAGAAAACCTAAAAGAAAACCGATTACTGCCGGTTGTGTGCGTGTGCTTGAGGCTACAGCGCTGTCTGCACGTTTTGTTGTTGCCTTTAATTCCGCAAGAGCAGCCAGCCTATGTGTATGCTTATGCGCATGGCTGACGCGTTCGCGCATTACAACAACATGGGCGCATGAAGCGTATAAAGCGTGGGCATCGCTGCTGTAGAACGAGAGTTGGCAATACCTGTACTACTTACATTGACTAGACAATCGAAAACCTTATCACTTTACAACTAAGTACTGTAACTAGTTAGTTTCAGCTTAAAGTCTTACAGTTACAATTGTCGGTACTTACTCGACTAGGTAGGTATATGTGAAAAGAGATTGACTACCCCCAGGACATATCCAAGAAAAGAGTAAGCACGGAAATGCATTGCTGTTGGCATGGACTGTGATTACTCTGGTTTCTAGTAAGTACCGAACTTAGCACCTATATACTAGTGCAGCTTACTGCAGGGAAGGTATTCAAATCAGCCCCCATTTCTTCTTCAAAAATAAGATTTCTCTCAGTTCTAACGCTTTCTGGACATGCCATTAGAATCAAACAGCTTAAGAAAACATAGCAATGATGTGTTTGATAACCAGTTCCTGGAATGATTCTAAAAATGGTTTCTTTTTTCGAAACGAAGGGTCGATTAGCAGATTGAGATGCACCCAAAACTGATACGGCTTGCTGAGAAAGAGCATATGACGAATTACGTAGTATCTACAAACAGGAAGTCGCTCAACTTAGACGATTTGTGGCAATGGCCGGGCTTATGCTGAGATTGTATTGATTCTTTGAATTATGTCAGCTATTTAAAACGAGATTTTTGGAGCTCCGAATCGTTGGTTCGAACCAAAATTTACCAATGATTAGGGTTTGCAAATTTGAGGTTTAAGGTTTTTGGGCTAAGATATTGGATCGATCCTTGAACTACAAGTTTATATGGTAATCGGGTCGTAAGTAGTTTGTAAAGTGTAAAGTGTTGTTTATTGCGAAGTGAAATTCCTTTGTTTTAGTCTACATATTAAAAAAACTTCCAAAGTAATGTCAAGTTCTGAGAATTTTAAAGGTAGCTTTCCTTTTTCATTAAGCATTCCCGACGATTGCAAAACCATTAGAGGAAGTCGCTAGGCAGTAGGTAAATTTTTTCTTTTTCTTGCACCGAACAGATATTTTAGGTTCGGAACAGGTTCAGGTTCAGCTTTCATACCTTAAGAGGTTCGGTTCACAGTAAGCTCAAAGTCGGAGTTCCGGGCTCAAACTGGTTCGGTTCAAAACCGGCTTGCAGCCCTGATTAATTGGATTTAAATAAGCATTTAACTGAAAAGTTTCACGTTTCCCCAAGCTCAACACATTCTAAAATTTTATGCAAGAATTGAAAAAGTCACAAACTTAACTTCTTTTTCAAAAGTATACAAATTTTTGACTACCAGCAGAAATTTGTGGCTGTCTCTCAGGTCGACAAGTTTTTACGGACGGACTGACTATATTGACTCGGCTGTTGATCAAGAATATATTTTTGCTTTATAGTATCTGAAATTGTTCATCTCCCTGTTACATACTTTTGTACAACTACAGTGGGTTTCGAATTAGAAATCTCTAATATTTATATGTTTAAAGGGGAGCTAACCTCCAATCCCTTGCTTATCCTTGCTTCCGCCACTGGCCACATAAATGTTGAAATTGTACAAAATAAATGTTAATGTTTTCATTGAAACTTACATTTTTTTGGCTGGACGTTAGTTTTTTTAAACTCTTTACACAAATTATTTAAAATTTATGGCAGGATTGGGAGGGAAAAGGATTGTGTTTCAAATTGGCGCCGAGATCGTTAAGGGATTTTGGAATATTTCCATGTATCACGGTCGCCATCTTTTGAAAACTACCATTGAAACAGGCTTTCGCTTATGTCTGACTTCTGTCTATAAAATGTGTTTTCAATTTATTGCCAACTTACGTGAAAAATTTACCAAAATACATTCCAAACAAGAAAGAAAGTCGGTCAAGCCCGACTATAACATACTCTGTACCAAGATTCTTTTGATCATAACTCGAAAACCGTTCATCCGATCTTCTTCATCTTCGGATCGATAAGTTATCCTAATAACTAAATATGTCCAGAAGGAACAAGCCATCTATCTTCAAAACTGTGGGAGATATGACGTTTTTTCTAAATTGCGGGGGCGGGAGGGGGCGTGGCCAAAATTGAAAATAAACTTGATCTGCCTGCAGACATTAGAAGCATATGTCCCACACATGTCAAACCTCTATCTCTTACCATCTCTGAGATCTGTGCGTTCATACGGACAGACAGACGGACAGACGGACAGACGGACAGACGGACAGACAGACAGACGGACAGACGGACATGGCTATATCGACTCGGCTGTTGATGCTGATCAAGAATATATATACTTTATGGGGTCGGAGATGCTTCCTTCTGGATGTTACATACTTTGCACAAACTTATAATACTCTATGTACCTACGGTACAGAGTATAAAAATGAATGAACTATTACCGAACAAAATATCGGAAGGTTCATGGCGATTTGGAGCTTATCCAAACTTTAAGTTTGTTAGGTCATTTAAACCTTGTAATTTATCAATTTATATATCCACAGGGAAGCGTGAAGAACATTCTTTTGAGATAAATCTTTATTAAAACTAACGAATCAAATGCCTCTTGTTGTTGTTTTATTAGTGTTCAATACATTCTGCTTTCGGATAAGAATTTGCTTATGTTGCATTACCTTTCAAGATCGGTAAAGAACCTAGTAATTGTTAAGCTTGCAAAAAAACGCGTGGTGCAGATGGTAGAGCTTCGCCTTACAAAGTGAAGGCAGTGCTTTCCCCACAAAAAGCGTAGATTATTTTTTTAGAATTTTCAGCAATGAGTTTATTTCTTAACAATGCACTTTTCTCCCTCGCTGGTGGGACGTCCATTACACAAGCTTAGGAAAAGTGACCTTATATTTAGAAAAGTTTATATTTTAGGCCCTCTAGAAACAAAATGTCCCCGAAAGTAGCAATAAGCGATATTTTTTGGAGTAACCGCTCAATAGTATGAAGCAGTTTACATACCCCTTGCTAGAGTGTATCACAACAAAACATTCTCTTTCATCGAGGCGAGTCAATTAGGCCGGTGACCAAAAGAAGAATGTGGCAATTGGCTCTTGCTCTGACTGTGGCAATCTGAACGAGTTTGGTTCCGCGGAACCAACCAGCAACCGACAGCGGCGGCAGCAACAGCAGCGGCAGCGACAGCGTCGTCTCATTAACTAGCAGCGGCGTGTTGCACGTCTATTTTTCAAGAGGCAACAACCAATGTTCAGGCCTGGTGCCACGTTCGTGCGATGTTGCTGCCTGCCTGCTTGCCTCACTCTGCACTTGTTGCCGGCAGCAATTGGGCAAGTTTCGGACGTTGCCGAGTCTCGATTCGCGTTGCCAATTGAAATGTTGCTTTGGCATTTCGTGCGAATTTTCCATTTTCCCGCCATGAATTTGTGCTTGGTTCGGTTTTTTGGGTTGTGTAAAAGTGCATTAGCACTGCTTGGTTAGAATTCTTGTTTGAACAAGATGACAGACCGTTTTGTGGGGACGGCAGGTGGTAAGTAAAGGCCAACCTTTTTTTTTTTTTAATTTTTCTTTTTTTTTTTTTTTTTTTGGTTGACATAGTTGACTATGTAAATGGCCATAAAAAAACCCTTTGTCAGCATTTTCAATGCAAATGCATTAAATGTTGCATACAAACTGGTTTTTCTCTCCACAAAGCGAAAAAATAAAGCAACAACAACAAGAGGGGAGGCCAAGCAAAGCCCACCAAGAAACATGTTTCAGCAAATTTGTATAAGACGCGCTAAGAGCTAACAAATATGCGATAAGAATACACGGAGCGGTTCTTGGCACCATCGGTTAATCCATTGAACCTTTAATGAGTATTGTTGCATTTCATTTTGAATTTGCACAAAAAATCAAAGGGTAAATAGACACTAGACCGGGAGTTCATGCCCATTAAGTGTGGGGGGGGGGATAAATTACTGGAAAAAACGTGAGGAGGCATAACAGACTGAGCAAATGTTAGAGGTAACATTCGAGGATTGTACCACAATTAATCGATCTGTTGGTATAGGTCAGTTGGTGTCTTCCTTGACGGTTTGTGCATCGGTTTCTTTGAAACAAACGTTCACAGCATTCTCAACAAGTGTGTTCAGTGGTCAGTTCAAAGCTTCAGCTTCAAATTTGTTGATCAATGAGTAATTAAATAAACCCCAAGCCAATCTTCAATCTATGGACTGGTCCTGCTGAAGCTGCTCAATAAACTGAGCAAGTTAGCATATTCGTTAACTACAGTTCACTCCCCTACCTCTTTGTTCAGTTCAGTGTTGTCTTAGTTGCTTATTTTGCCATTATTTTATAAGATCTGAATGGAAGTATCAGCATGTTCTTTGAACAATGAAAGCCGAGCAAATGCTCCATTTAAGTCAGCTAACCCAATTTATAGGAAACACCCAGTGAACTAGTTTCATGCTCAATTTAATTCGTTTTGATTAACCGTAAACCATAAATTAATCAATAATTATACGTTTGTTTATTCACTTCCAAATGTTAATCAACCGTTAAACGACTGTTAAGCAAATGTTTGCCCCTTGTCTCACAAATTGATTGGATTGCTGTGGTCACTAATGGATCGATTGTTGTTAATCACATACATCAGATCGACCTTAGGGCGACCCCTTTACATGTTGGCTTACCAGCTTATGATTTCGTGCCACAGCCTGGCAGCCAAGTAGAGCGTTTTGCAGTGCAACTTGCAACATTCAATGTTCAAATTGAATTTGAATTTTAACTTTCAGTTTGTGCAAATGTGTGTAACAGCCAGATGGAAGTTTAGTAAGTATAAAGTATTATATATATATATACGTAGTTCATATATAAACGCGGCGATCTCAGAGACCATAAAAGATAGAGCCACAAATAATTGCTTGAGGTAGGTGCATGCCAATCGGAGATCAAGTGTGTTTCCGATTTAGAAATTATTATACAACAAAATTATAAAAAAGCATAAAAAAAACTTATGAATACAAAGTTTGGAGATGTTTCCATTGCAAAGAAAAAAGTATTTATCACTAAAACTAGTTTTCCGACCGATTTTTCCTATGGGGGCTTTGAGATATAGTGATCCGATGCGGTCGGTTCCGACATATTAGTTGCGTGAAATTTAAGCTCCAAAGCATCAAAGCTGAGAGACAAGTTAACGTAGAAACAGACAGACGGACGGACAAAGCTCAATCGACTCAGCTCGTCACCCCGATCAAGAATAAATTTGGTTTCTTGGGTTGGAAATTAATATTTCCATGCGTTGCAATCTTCTGGGCAAACATATAATATCTAGAATCTAGAAAATCACCCTAAAATTAGAAAAATATAAAAATGACACCGCTTGTAATTCTTAAGTACGAATCCCCTGCACCTAAAGGATACCGATATTGTCTTGCTAAGTGTTGAACATTTGATTACATCCTTTACTGTCTCAGGCGAATACTTGAGTTAGTCGAAGGCTTCAGATGCCTCTAAATGTTGTAGTCCGAGAGACGGGGTCAGGGCCCCTGAGAGCTCGAATCCTAGGCACAAAGTCAAGCAAAAAAAATAATTACTGCTAATTTGTGTGTGTTTTTCAAAGAGAAAAGACTTGAACCAACGGAAAGGAAATGTATAAAAATTTAAAATTCGCTACGACGCGACTTGGTATTCTCTAAAATCTGGAAAACATTTGTTCTAGAACTACACAAAAAACAAAACAAAGATCCGAAGACGGTCCATTTTAACTGGATGTGTATTTTAATATCCTTTTAATCATCCAACGGAGCTGAAAATTCATCCAAATGAAGATCATTTTTCATATCCTTTGGATGATTTTCAGTTCCGTTGGATGTTTGAAAGGATATTTGAGACATGTGCAGTCCAAATGGTTACTGGAAATCATTCAATGGATATTTTTTAATATCCTTTTTCTTCTCTGTGTAAGAAACGTACGTATTGGTTCTTAATTTTAGAAAACGTATGGTGAATCGCCTTTAGGCCCTTTTTTAGACGAATTTGTTGTATTTTAGGACGCTTATTACGCTTATTTTTTTTTAAGTGTATAAAAATGTAGAACACTTATGTTTCAGAAAGTCGGACATGGCGACATCGACTCGTCTGTTCATGCTGATCATGAACATATATCCTCCATTTAGTTGGCAATGCTACCATCTGGCTGTGGCAAACTCTTGCACAATCTTAATTTACTCACTGTACCGAGTGTAGAAGAAACTCAGACTACAACAAGTTGTATGGAAAGTGATTATCTTCAAAAGCAGAGCTAATCTGCCGATCTATCTTTTGCCTTCAACAACCCGCTGCCGACCCCAATAACGTTTTAATATTGATCAAGCTGCGAGGAGATTCCATGATATCCCATGCCAGTTTATCCACACCCAAGTTGCTTCAATGAAAACGAGAGTGAAACACGTCTTTGATTGCATCCACAGATGGAGACTTCTTTATCCACGCTTTCGCGCGGCTCTCTTGCAGTG
Organism: Lordiphosa andalusiaca; assembly: GCA_035044965.1. Lineage (NCBI taxonomy): Eukaryota > Metazoa > Arthropoda > Insecta > Diptera > Drosophilidae > Lordiphosa > Lordiphosa andalusiaca. Next base: position 4,703,918 of record JAWNNM010000051.1, on the reverse strand, counting down.
CGTCGGCGGCCTTGGCAAGTGTAACCCATTTTCCACTTCGGGGGCCAATGCAACGATTTGTATGTGGAATTTTAAACAGTTTCATTGTTAATTGTCAATGTTGTTGTTGTTGTTGTTATTGTTGTTGACATTTTCGGTGTCTTGTCTGCGCAGTGTTGAAGGGCAATCGAAATGGTCAAAGCCAATTTGCATTTGATCAGGCGCGGGACCACGTCACCGCCATCATCCACATCCACATCCACATCCACATGGCGTTTAATGGCTCCTTGTCCAATTAACAAGTTGTACACAAAATCGCACTGCGTAATTAAATATAATAAAATTGAACAATTTTGAGCATTTGTGGATTTTTGTGTGTGCTTTGTTCTTGTCAAAAAAAAAAACAAACACAAAAAAAATAAATTCAACTGAAGTTAGACTTGTGTTGGGTTAATTTAAATGCACAAAATTTAATGAGCAATTAAATTAAATAATGTTGACGGTTGGTTTTAAGCGCAGATCCAGTCATTCGTTTAATAGCTCCCTGAGGGCACTCGCAAAGACCATTGAACCTTCCGAAGTGTTCTTGGTTGGCCAAATGGATGGATGGATGGATGTATAGTGGTCGGTCAACTAATCACGCTTGGACGGTTGATGGCATAATAAACGCCAACAGTGACAGGGCGAAAAGACAAAAGACTAACCAACTGGCATTTAATTTTTGCTCATTTGTTGATAAATTGGGAGATGATTTAAGCAAGGAAGTAAAACGTAGAAAGTAAAAGCTTGATACAAATGTTAGTCACCAATGGAACGAGGATTGACCCGGAAGTACAGCAGCGGATTGGGGGAATTATGGTTCATTAGAATTATTGTATACTCTGACCACATCAACTTCCATTTAGATTCAAAACTACTTTCAATTTGTATACCCTTGCAGAGGGGTATTCAAATTTTGCCCAGAAGTTTGCAACGCATAGAAATATTCACTTCCGACCCCATAAACCATATATATATTCTTGATCAGGGTTTGAGCTTTTTTCCGGCTGTCTGTCTGTTTCTACGGGAAATAGTCTCTCAGTTTAAAAGCTATAGAGCTGAAATTTTGCTGCACACTACTAATATGTGGGAACCGACCGAATCGGATGACTATATGTCATAGCTCCCATAGGAACAATCGGTCGAAAAACTAGTTTTAGTATGAAAAACTTTTTTCTTTTCAATGGAAACGTCTTCAAACTTTGTGTTTATAGATTTTCTATGTTTTTTCATAATTCTACCAAGTTTTATTAAAATCGAACAACTATATGGTATGGCTGCCATACAAAAGATAGGTCTGAAAAAACAGGTTTACCTAGAAAAACTTGTATGTTTTTAATGGTAGCATACTGCAATTTCGTACTTGTTTGTTTCACATGCTTTCACATTATTTTACAAAATTTTGGCCAAATCGAATGACTATATCATACGAACGATCGGTCGGAAAATGGGGGAAAAAAGAGTAATTTTTGGAAAACATTTAAGCGAGCACTCGCAAGGGTATAAAAACTTCGGCACAGCCAAAGTTAGCTCTTAGCTTTGTCGTAAAATGAACATCTTCAACGCCTTCAAGTGGCAGTGCCAATATTTTATGTCAATTTGATCAAGAAACCCTATCAAGTATCTACGTAAAATATGTGGGTAAATACTTGGACAATTGGCTGAACTGCGATGACTTGACATTATTGTCAAGGGGCGTGGCCATGTCTGGCTCGAATGCTTCCCACACAGCACAGCCAGTAGTTGAGTTCCTCTTCTTAAATTAGACTTATATATTCGGTAGACGAGATCTTTGATTAAAGACAGCAACAACAACCTTTGGAACATGAGCATGTTGACTCAGACAGATACGCCTCAATGCGTCCCACAGTTCCGGTCGAAATTGGAGAGGGGTGTAGTTAATAACTAAGTAAGTCTGTATGTACGCCAGCCATTTCAATTTATGCAAATTGCCGGGTCAGAAATGTGCGAAAAATAAAAACCGCTAATAAGAATGATCAATTCATTTTAATCGATAAGCCACCGCTTCAAACAACTTTCAAAAGAAGTTTCAGTTTCAGGGGTCAGTTTTTATACACCGTTTTTTTTTTGTTTTGGCCAATGATGTAAGCAAAAATAAGCAAAAGGCGAAAATATGCCTAATATTTGTTGTTGGTTTCTAATGTAAACAAAAAGCTTAGTTTTTTGATATTTTTATGGCCTTACTCGTACCTTGAACTTGCGTGCGGGTGAGGGTATGGGAGAGCCATCGAGCATACCCGTGCGAGGCGTGAAATATGCGCGCATAAATCGCGTTTTATGGCAGTTAAATTGTTGCTGTACGTACCGACTTTACTGCCACCCCCCCCACCCCCTGATGCTCCCCATGTACAATGTAGATTTATGTTTGTACTCATCTCTAGATATGGTCAGTCAACTGACTCATTAGCTCTCGCATCTAGCATCTGCTGTTTCCTACTTCTTGCAGTAAGTGTTAAAGTATACCTAATGGACTTTGCCTGCTTGGTATTAGCGCCTTATTTTCATTATCAAATTGAACAACACAACAATCATTTTGGGGTGAACATCAATGTTTGTGGCCAAAGATGTTGAAACAGGTTTCCAAAAAAAAATGGAAAAAAAAAAACAATGAAACTTGGAACAACTTGCCAAATAATAAATACTCACCTGCTTCTTTAAAGTGCTGGTAAGCAAAACAATTAACAAAGAATTCAAATGCCAAAATGGTATAATAAAACCAAAAAAAAAAACGCTTAAAGAAAGCGAAAAGACTCAAGAAATTCGAATCGATGAATATGGCAAATGGATGCTATAGTACCCAGCGGCGCAAATTCACGTTACGGAATCGAGCACCTCCTTCACAGTTCGAAGGTAGTGTGCCAGAAAGCATCGATTACAACCCAGTATACTTTTACATTAGCATGGCCGCTTTGTGGGCTGCCTGCTTTCGAAACCTCATTACCTGTAATCGAGAAAGTGGGCGACAGCCGAATGCTTTTCGGAGCTCCATTACAACTGCATATACTAATCTAAGAGTTGTAATGGACGGTGTGGGTGGGCCGGCCACTTAACAACACACAATTTTTGAATAATACGCGCTGTTGTAATGCAGATGCTTTACGACTCAATGTACTTTTCAGTAGTAGGTATATCGGGTGGTAATACGTTTGATATACAGCTCTGTAAGCAGTCGTAAGTGCAGTTGTAATGTGTTTGAAGCACTGCTCTATATTCCCTATATTAAAGCAGTGTATGGAATAGACAAAAAAAATTAAAAAAATTAAGTTTTCAGTCAGCTTAAATATATAAAAATATATTAAAAATACTGCTTTTAAAGCCATTAAATATTATTGGTGCTAGACTCATTTTTATTAACATTTTCCTTTTTAATAAAATCATTATTTTTAGTTTTCTTAATTTTATTGTCATATTTTTGTTGATGTACGTCCGCTCACTCGTCAAAAATTAAGTGGCAAGAATTTGAGGAAAAAGAGACAAATTCCTGAGACAATAACAACAAACAATGCGCATTTCTACATGTGTGTGTAAGCAAAGGGAAACACAAAACTTCATAAGAAAACACTGTATACAATGTATCGCGAGAGTGGTTTATACTTTGTAATGCATGATGTGGGCTTGCCTCATTTAGCTGTGCGCCGCTGGGTAACAATCGGTATAAGAAACAGTACAGAGGCACTTACTTCCAAGCGAACCGATCTGTAATGAAACAGTTGAATATGAAATGAAATATAAAACCAAATAGTTGGCTTTTTCAAGCATATTTATCGACATATTTTATATATTTTTAGTCCTGCTTAAAATTCACAAATCAAGCTGATTTCTGTTCCGAGATTCGTATCAAAAGTAACTTATATTTCAAATAATAATATTATAATAAATGTTTAAAACTATCAACTAAATATGCTTAAAACCATTGAACATTTCTAAATACTCAAGTCATTTGTTTAAATTTTTGGGAATATTTTTACCGAATTGTTTTCAATATTCTGAAAACATTAAGTAGATAAAAGAAATCCGTTCTAATTCATCGTTTTCAAAAGGGTCACTAGAAACTACACTCAGAAAAAAAGGGCTAGCGGCGTTCTAGAGCGAACGGTATCAAATTTAAGCCGTTTTGTACTCGAAATTACAGGTATGATTTGTTCCAGAGTGTACTTAAATTGAGTACGAAACATTCTAAGCTCGAATATTAAAATGAGAACAAACGCTTTACATTCAATTAAACCGACCGGATCGCATGACTATAACATATAGCTGACAAAGAAACGATCTGTCGAAAAACTTGTGTTAGTGGGAAAAACTTTTTTGTTTTCAATGCAAACGTCTGCAAACTCCGTACTTAGTAGTTTTCTATGCTTCTCCATGATTGTGCCAAGTTTGGTCGAAATCAGACAACTATATAGTATAGCTGCCATAGAAAAGTTAGGTTAATAAGATAAACTTTTTTGCTTTCAATGTAAACCTCTTTCAAATTTGCATATATTTATTTTATATGCTTTCACACAATTCTTTAAAGTGTTGTCAAAATCAGTTGACCATAGCATATAGCTGTCATGGGAATGATCAGTCGAGAAACTAGTTTTAATGAGAAAAACTTTTTGGTTTTCAAAGAAAAACGCCTCCAAACTTTGTATTTCTTAGTTTGCTATGCTTTCCCTTGATTCCACTAAGTTAGGTAGAAATCGGACATCTATATGGTATAGCTGTCATAAAAAAGTAGAGTCAGAAAAGTAGTCTTAGTGAGAAAAACTTGTTTGTTTTCAGTGGAAATAACTTTTAAATAAGTTAGAATAAGGTGCTGCAAAGGTATACAAACATCAGAAAGGTTGAAGTTAACTTTCCTCTATTTTTTATTAGTTTTTTGTACATAAATATGGATGTCGGCTTTTTTTTGAAACATCAAACTTTCTTAGCATTCTGTGGAGTTAAGTAGTTTCGGCTTAAGTCGTGTTTTGTCGCTCAAAACTTACACGCACTTTAATGCACGAAATCTTACGAATCGTGCTGAGTTGTGCGTGTCTGTGAAACGTAGAAATTCACGACACGCTTCTGGACAGCCCTACTGGAAAGCACTTTGAGAGAGTTTATAGTATAAACTTTAAACCGTTTCAATGTGATTGATAACCGCTAAGTGATCTCAAATGGGCAACCCAGGAAACTGGCTCAGCGCATCTCTAGAAGGAGTTCCTCTTGTACACGAGTTCCAATTAATCACCAACAATGACTAATTTTCATAACTCATTCAAAAAACAGCCTTTTGAAAAATATACACAAATATTTCTATTTGGTTCATAGAAAGTTCAAAAGAGCTCGAGGCTTGGTGACTCCTGTGATGCTTCACCCTACTTTCAGAAATGGAAATTATCTGCAATGTGCAGAAATATGTGTAGGAATCGTCGGTGAGTATTTCAGAAGCAGCCGGATTTTGGAAAGTTCTGCGATCGGCCTAAGTAGAACACTCCACATCAAAGCCGGCAAGTACTTATACTTCTTTTCAGGCTACACCCAGAAGTCTTTGGCATGGTATAGTCCTAGACTAAGCTACGTCCCTTTTGCCATTGATCTTCGGACTCTCTGGTCTTATTGTAGTCGACTCTGTTCGTCCTCTAACTGCTATTTTGAAATCGAAATCCACTTTCCATGTGCTTCCAAGGATATTTAAAGACAATAACCTGATGTTTGACTGTCACCTTTCACCACGACGCAACAGAATGCAAAAAAATGACTTAATCATAAAAGCTTGGTGCTAAACGCGCTCTCTCTCACTCCCCCAAGGGGGCAAACATCAAAGATGTTTAAATCATTTCCAAATTGTTTACAGCAATATTGTTTAATTTGAATGTGCAAATTAGTCAAAAGCTTTAAACTGGTTCTAAGCGATGATGTTAACTGCGACACGTAGGCGGCTCAAAATAAATCTAGAAGAGAGCAACAACCCATCCATCCATACATCGACTAGCCAAAAGTTGCACAAAGTGTTGACCTTGGTGTAAGCCCCCGTCCCCCCCCCGAATGATGACCTTTTGTTATCACAATCTAAATGAATGCAAAGATTGAGAAATGGTCACAAAAGTGAATCACAGCTGCATTTGTTTACCTTTTTTTTTTGTGGAGCGTCAGCAGTTTTTGGTATTCGAAGGTCCAAAATGCGATGCCGTAAGCTGCATTCGCATTTGCATTCAGATTTGTACATCAGGCATTGTCGGTCGTCTGGCAAAGAGGGGATGGGATGTGGAATCTTGTTGAAAAAATGGCAAGGTTGGGGATGTGGCCCCAAAAGTCAACGCATGTCAGTTCGATGTTAACATTTCAAATCTGTTTTCTGTTACTTTTTCACTGTTGGTCACGTCAAAGTGCGTAACCAGTGTTTGGATTTGGGCCCCAGCCAGTTGGCCAAGTGGCCACCCATCGGATTGGACACGTGTGTGCCTTATCGAAGTGCCAAATCGCGACCTTGAGATGGGTTTTTTTTTTCGTTTAGCTTGGGGAATATGCTTATGGAGCTCCGATGTAATGTTGTTGTTAATTTTTTGAATTTTTAATGTGAATTTCATTAGTTTTTGCTGACTAAGATGAGGTATGCTTCAGCTGAGGTGGGTGGGCTGTGAAAACTGATAAAATTATGAAAATGAGGGGAGGTGGAACTGATTCCCTTCGCTAATTCGTGGCATTTTTGTGTATGTCGATAAACGACTAAGTTTCACGCTTTGATGTACTGAAAAATCCTTAAATATTTTACACAAATCAAAAATGTTTGGATTCAAAACCATGAAAATCTTTATTTAAGTGCAAAGTTCCTGAACCAAGCTAGTTTTTTAAGATCCCTTAACTCAAACCTGTATTTTAAGTCGGTTCGAGGTCATGTTATGCTCCCACATGCCAGAAATCTTAATTTCAAAGATTCTGGATTTCTTTTAAGAACTTTAAGAGCTCATCATCCTGATTTGGGATGCCTGCAAGCTATACGCATTGGCCGTATTAGTTGTTGCTTTCGACATAGCCATTCCAAAGCGTATACTGACTTGCGCCTAGCGGCATTATAGCAACAAATTCAAATGTGTCTCTTCTCTCTCTCTCTCTCTCTCTTCTATGCCTCTTACAGAATTGAACACAAATACAGAATATTTCCCGTTGATATTTGTAAGCTTTGTTGTTATGCTTCGAATGAATGCGCTTGCATCAGACAGTTACAAGCTCTTACGTTTTCTTGTGGTTATTGTTGCTTGAGAATTGTTATACCCTTGCAGAGGCTACTACAATTTGGTCCAGAAGCTTACAACGCACATAAGTAAACAATTTCGACCTTGACAATATGAGGAGGAATATTTTACCGGTTTCAAACCGGTTCAATAGTGGTTCAGAACAACTTGAAATGTTCGATCCTGTGTTATGGATCATACATCTTCTGAATATATCGAACGTCTCCAAGTTTTCTTCATCAAAACAGTACTTAGACTAGCTTCAACTAAAATACGTTAATAAAATATTGAATATGGAGAGGTAAAAACTGCCCAAGCTCATAGCTTGGCAATGTTAGAGTGAAAGGTCCAAGTTCTTTGAAAGATAATTGAGCATGGCTAATGATTGCAGCGTCATCAGCTTGGTCATTGAAGACTATTTACTCTGCTGTGGCGACAAGCCCACTCACAAATCATTGCCAAGCAGCACGGAGCACTGAGAGAACACTAGATAAATCCATGTTACTCAACCTTTGGAGCAAGAATCTAAAACTATGCAAAATTTTTGTGCATTTCGTATATTTATTAGTTAGCCACCTAACGGCCGCACAAATAAAGAGCTATGACTGTGTGATGCAAACGAAATCATTCCTTGGACAACAAATGTTACGCACACAAAAGCTATCGAATTTTTTGTTGTGCTCAGTTCTGCAAGAGACATGTGAAAGAAAGAGAGAAGAGATACACAGCAGAAGTTGTTGTTGAAATTTCATTGTGCATACGCATTGGAATGTCTTTGCGCAAAACAATAACGAATGCAGCCGGCGCATTAAGGCTGAGGACATCCCTGATTTCGGATCTACATTTACAATATTATAAAAAATGGAGGAAAGTTAACTTCGGCTTGGCCAAAGTTTGTATACCCTTGCCGTAGTTTGAGGGACATTTCCATTGAAAACAAACAAGTTTTTTTCACTAAGACTACTTTTTAGACTCTACTTTTAAATGACAGCTTTACCATATGGATGTCCAATTTATCAACCGAACTAAGTGGAATCTTGGGAAAGCATAGCAAACTAAGAAATTTAAAGTTTGGAGACTTTTGCATTAAAAACAAAAAGTTTTTCTCACTAAAACTAGTTTTTCCACCGATCATTCATATGGCAGCTATATGTTATAATCATCCGATTCCGCCGGTTCCGACAAATGTGCAGCGTATTTGTACCAAAAGACTTTGTGCAAAGTTTGGTGGCGATAGCTTTAAAACTGACGGAGGAGATAGTATAGAAACGGACGGACATGGCAATATCGAATTAGCTCGTCATGCTGATCAAGAATATATATGCTTTATGTGGTCGGAAATGCTGCCTTCTATGCGTTATAAACATCCTTTGCAAGGGTTTAATAAAAACTAAGTCTACTCCTATTCATAGCTGACAAGTTGGAACTAGTTTTTCCACCGATCGTTTCTCTTGCAGTTATATGCTATAGTATTCCAATTTGTATCAAACTTTGTAGAACAATCAACGTTGAGAACTATGCCAACTTCAATGAAGAAAGTTTTACGGATGACATATTCGTAATCACTTTGAATGAGTTAAGATTGCAATCTCTGACTCTAGAGGCACAAAAAAAAGGTAAAGTTTTTACCAGGATTTTACGTTTGTCAACCTGCAGACGTAAAACTCCCCGCCAAAAACAATTCTTAGTCTGGTTTTAAAGATGCTTTATCACTTCGAGAAAAGGGTTAAAAGTTACAAAAGCAAAAGAAAAGTCGATAGAGATCAAGCAGGATTGTCAAGATGGATAACCAACCCTCGTTACTTTAAAGCTATGGCCAATAGATTGAACCAAAATATTGATGATAAACTGAAGTTGGTTAAAAAAAAAAATGTGTATAATGTTCAAATCGTCATCGTGTACAGCCGGCTTAAGCCATGAGTTGACGATCCTTTAGTGAATTGACCAGTTCTGTCCTCTTCATCTAACTCCTGTCCGCCTCCAGTTTCAATGCCTGCAGGCGACGGCAATGTCCATTGCGGCAGCTCTGTACATACGGATTCAGGCGAACGCGTCCGAACCAGTGCATCGACGGTGCCTTGTTCAGAACATGCTGAAAGTCCTTGAACTGGGTAATGCTTAGAAAATTGCGATTGGTGCATTTCGCATCATGATGGTAGCCCGCCATCCGATCGTAGATCCAAATGCGACGCTGGTCATAGCGTATATTAAAGTTGTTCCTAGTGACTGTACGCTGGATGAATATTTCGAATTCCGGATGGTACAGCAGCATCGACATATTGCTCGAAACACTCTTCCGCAGATATGCGATGGCGCCCTCCGGTATGCAACTGTAGCGGACGCAGCGGAATACACGATTCATCCAGTCGCGTCGGGCATTGTAGTCGTGCAACAGCCACATGATGCCGGCCAGCAGCACCTCCAGCTCCGTGTTGACGCAAATGGCTGGTGAGTTGAGCAGGCGCGTCACCGAGTCACCGCACAGCTCAAGGAACTGCGGAGTACAGATCATGGTGAGGAAGTACTTGTGGACGCGCCGCAATATGGGATGATGCGGTGGCGACAGATTCCACTTGCTCATGCCATAGTAGATGTGGAAGCCCACCTCCTCGCTGGCCACCTGCGGATCCGCGAACATTTCGAAAAACTGATCCAACAAAGCTCCAGCGCCCAGATACAAAGCGGCCATGTACAGGGGCATCAGATCCTTGGGCGCGACCACAAAACTCGAATGACGTGTCCAGGCGTAGAGGGCGCCAAAGGCCGCATTGGTGACGCGCCGTTCGGGCACCACAAAGACCATGCCGGCGGTACCATGGCGGAAATGGTCACAGGAGCGCTTAAGGAAGTGCAGATCGCACTTGTTGTAAACGCCACCGATGACCACAGTGCAGGGTATGAGGACACATGACTTGCCGTGACATGATGAACGGACGACGGCAGAGGGCTTTGAAATGTGGTTTTGCTTTTCGGTTTGGGTGGCGGAAGTGGCCAGTTTGATACGCCGTGCGGAAGCTGCTGCCGAGGTGGTCGGCTGCTCGTCCAGCTGGTCATCCTGTTCCTGCAGCAGGCGTGTTGTGTAAACAGAGGGTTATGTCTAAATGGAAGAAGAACAAACGCAAGCTCACTTACCTTTTGGTTATGTCCCATGGGCGGCATGCTTGATGAATTAAATGGACCAGCCTAAAAGTATTCCGTACAAATCTCAACGTGGACTACCTGCGGGGGCAATTGGGGTCCAAAGAAATGAAAATGCACAAATTAGGTTACAAATTCTTGAAAATGTGCACAGGAAACACCGCGTGGATATTTGACAGTTGACGGGAAACAATTCAATCTGAAACAGTGTTGTAAAATGCCAAACAAACAGCTCCTTTCCGGAGAGCAAAAGACTTGAGACGAAGGCCAGCGAAAGCCAGAGAGAGCAGAGCAAGTGCAGTGCAGTGCAGACCAGGGCTGGAGTGGATGGATTTGATCAATTTGAACTTGTGCAGTTAGAAAACAAGAGTTCAGCAGTAAAATGAAGTCACCAGTAAAAACGGAATTATGCATAAATGTTTTTTAAATCTTCATGGACTACAACTGAAGTGTTTATAAGAATGTTAAGAAATTTCTGAGTTTAAATCTCCTTATCAAGAATGCTACGATGTTAAAGATAATTCCGAAGAATATCTAGAACGAAGTATTTAAAAAACAGTTGTCGTTAGTAGTTTTGGGTTGTTGATGAGTGAATTGAGTTGTTTCCTAAACTAAACCAGCTGTTCTTCTTGAATTGTTCATTATTCTGAAATCTAAAGCACTTTATTTTAATATCTGACGATCTCAACAATGTTTTTGGTATTAGAATATTATGAGCAATTGAATAAATTTAAATATATTTAGCCTAATCGCATGTATTTCAAAATGGTATATCTTGGCTTAAAGAAATCATAATATTGCTTGAAATCATTTTAAACAACATCATTTTAAAGTTATTGGCCTATACATAAGGGATGTAGCGCTGGTTGCTTCGATTCCGGGTCTCCTTGATATGTGAAATTAAAATACAAAGCGAGATTTTGATTAGTTTGAATGTTATTTCGAAATGTGAATGATTTAATTTTAAAGAATTAAACCAGAAATCGCAAATATTAGTACCGTAATGGTTTTCAAAAAAGTTAAAGCGAAAAATATAATATGTCCTAGAAGATTGCGAAGACACCACCTATTCTACTTTTAGTTTAGCCAACCTAAAACAGAATAGTCTTTTGTTTGAAAGCCGAAGGACTCGACGCTATCGCTTTTCCCCCCTAATAATTATTTATAATACTATAAATAGTTTTCTGTATTGTAGTTAACTTTGAAATAAATAAATAAGTTGTTTAAAATAATCTTAATTTAATTCTTATTTTTTTAACTTTAATATAAAACTTATGATTTAATAGTTCAGTTTCAATTTTTAATGAAAATCGTGATATGAGTGTTATTTTCAATTCATAGATATATGTCGAATTTTGTTATGTACCACTTGGTTTAAAAGATATTTGGGCTTAATATTTATTTTTAATTTAAAAAATAAAGCTATAATACCATAAAAAAAAGTGCTATTTAATTGTTGCACAAAATTTACGGAAAATTAAAGATAAAAGACGGCTGCTTGATTGATCGTCGACAGGCCCAGATGGCTGATGCGTCCTCTGAAGGTCGTGGTGTGTCTTTGTTTAAAGTTATGCGAAAGTATAACAGGACTTTAAGAGGGCCGAAACTGCAGGCTTATAAATCATAAATAATCCTTTGTAAAAACATTAAGGGCAATTTTACAAAATTTCTGAACTGATGAAGCATTACTGCCACAAAGTCTACTTTAAATAAGAAAATAGGAAAGCTTCTTCCTATAATATTTTGAATCCGGCTAAAACCCTAAACTTATTTAAACTGCAAAAAATTGCATTAAGTCCAACAACAACTATTTTGAATCTATAAATAAGGCTTATGCTTTGGTTGCGTTCCTTTTCCTCACTCTAGAAACATTGAACATTGAAGGGTTCACTACCCACTCAATTCTTTCCCATTTGAATTCATTATTTCTTTGTTGTTCCACTTGTAATCTTTGTTCGCAATCACCATTAATGCATCATTATTACTTAAATATAAATAACAACTATTTGCAAACATAACAAAATTGAACTTTAAACCCAGCTAGATAAGCCTAGGCCTCATTGTAGTCAGCATGAAGAGCTGAAATTGCAGTAAAAGTGGAAGATAGTGTAACGATAAGCAAAGTCAAAGCCGAAGACTTGAATTGTTGTTATGTAGGTCAGCATTGCGAAGCTACATAACTCGTTTTTGGGCTGAGAATGCACATTGCATGGGAACCTCGAGATCGGCAACTACAGCAAGTGGTCTATGATAAGGTAAGGCAAGCAGAAACGCATGCATGAATGCATACATATTTATGTTTGTATGTGGGTGAGTCGGGGGGGTGGTCACTCAAAGACAAATACTCTATATCAGATCGAGCATATGCGTGAAGAAACCAAACTTTCATTTAAGGTGCGATAATGGAAAGATTTGTTTATCTTCGGTGATTCCCCATTCGACATGTCAATTCTGTATGGGAAAATTCCTTATAGGTTACAATTTTTAAGATTTTCAATAGTTTCAACTGAAAGATTAAGAAATACTATCACCAATTTGCATTGACAGGTCAATTTAAGAATAAAGTTTCTCATAACTATCATCTGTTACCAGTAGTTCGTCAAATTTTGGAACAAACTGAGTTGATTTTGCTTCTGCTCTATAAAAATCATTATTTCAACGGAATGCTTATTCCTAGACGTTCCGCTCTTCGGTGGGGAAGCTGAGCTAACATTTTTTTTTAGCTGATTAAAGCAAGCTTTGGGAACTATTTTAAAAGTTTCGTTCATCAAATATCTCCTATTCGGCGGTGGTATATTTTACTTTAATTCGCTTATCAGTTTTAAGGACGAAAATATGCGAAAAGCATGTTTTTCGTTTTCAATTTAAAAACATGCCGTGTAAAATGGCAGTGGATTTGCTTTATCCTTTGTAAGCCCAAACAAAGTCCACACAGTTTCAAAATTGAAAGCCTCTATTACTTGTACAGAACAGTCAGGTGAAGTTATAAATGTTTGGCTGAGTATATATTGCAAACCTCGACGTACTGAAAAATGAAATAAGATCCCAAAATATTCATATTAAAATTTGGAGTATTATTTTCTAATAAAAATGAAATAAAGCCTTAAAAATGAGTTTGGGGTCTAATATCATTTCAAAATTTATTTAGAAAATAATGCCAAAATATTCATATTAAAATTTTGAGTCTTATTTTCGAATAAAAATGAAATAAAGCCTTAAAAATGAGTTTGGGTTCTAAAATCATTTCTGCTTTTGGGGCCTTATTTCATTTTCAAAATTTATTTAGAAAATAATGCCAAAATATTCATATTAAAATTTTGAGTCTTATTTTCGAATAAAAATGAAATAAAGCCTTAAAAATGAGTTTGGGTTCTAATATCATTTCTGCTTTTGGGGCCTTATTTCATTTTCAAAATTTATTTGGAAAATAATGCCCCAAAAAACGGAAATAACACCCCAAATCTTATGAAAAATGGGTGTTTTTGTTTTTTAATATTTAATTAATATTTAATATTTATTTAAAATATATTTGTTTTGGCCTTATTTCTTAGAGCCTTCATTTTTTATGCTATTTTGTTGTATACCAAAATAAATTTTAAGAAGAGAAGGAAATTCGATTTTAACAGACAACTTTTTGTCAAATTTTAAAACTTCCAACAAAATAAATGTAAAAACTTATTAAAGCAATTCATTGTTTACTGCTTCGCTGACTGCCGCACTCGGAACTAGTGACTCCAAAGCTGCAGTTGCTTCACTAGTTCACTGCAACTTCTAAGGTTCAAACGGAAGCGAGTGACTTCGGTGGGCAGCACTCGTTGGCCTGCCCTTTTTTTTCTGCTCACTTCAACACTCGGACGCACACTGAAATAATAATGGAAAAAGTAAGTTTATTCCGCAAAATTATGAAATTAAAGTTAAGTCAAAATCGGCATTATATCTAGAACGACTTTGAAACGGACAAGACGGACATGAATGCGGATGGCAATGGCAATGGTAAGTTTGTACAGTCCGGACAGCGTGGCGCCTGTTTTCTCTCGAACTTTCCGGTTGTGCCACTTCAGAAGAACAGCTGTCAGCCCTAATGACCAAGTGCTCAATTGACGGATCGGACACTCAGCCCTTGGCACGTTTCGTTGGAACCCTTGCCCTGCAGGAACCCGGTGAGGGCGTGCTAAATGTAAGTATAGTTAAATGTAACACGCGTGTGTATGTATGTACTCCATAAGTCGTGTCGTCCATTTAGATTCCAATTCGTGGGAATACCGCAGGATATGCTACGTATTACACGTTGGATGATGTTGGTTCCTTTGCTCATGGCTTGGAAGCAGAGGCTGTTGTGGGGCATCATCGAGAGAATGACGACCTATTCTTGCACATCAAATTCAAGAACTCGTCAATTGTGGAGGCGTTTTCCAATGAAGTGGTTAAGGCGATGTGTCCAACATTACTCATTGAGTTTTATGTCCAACATTTGATCGATTCTTCCATATGAAGATGAGAAAAAACGTAAGAAATGTGGTGCACAATTCTGCACCAACAAATCACATTCGAATCACACAAACACACTTGCACACACACACACACACACATGTGAATAGAAATAAGATTTTGTTTTTTTTCACTTCCTGCAAAGAAACAGTATTAAACCAATTCAAAATGTTTGGTTTTATGGAAATGTCACAAAAGCAGGCGGATTGAATGAGGTTTCTAACTGTACCAGGCAGATTTGCAGTGTAGTTCCATTTCAGATCTGTTCCATTAATAAAAACTGAAAGTATTGACACGGGAGACTGTCAAGCAAAAATTTTGATTGAAAAAAGTTAGCTAATTTGCTTGTATTTGGATCCTCCTGGTCTTTCTTCTTTGCCTCCATTCATCGGATTGTTTGGGTCCAGAATATTTATCAAAAATGCGGGTTAGGTATTAACTGAAAATGTTGGAATTTCAACACTTGAAGGTCTATTTCTCATCTAGAACCACCCAGTAAATTGCAAGTTTATGTAAAATCGGCTGCTCTTTTTTGCTGACTTCAGTCATATTTTGATGCCCAACAATGATCTAAAAGATGGACGATGGTTCCTTACTTAAAACCAATTTCTCATACTCCAAATAGCCAGATAAACTTTCATTTTTCTCTGTTATTGCTATGTTTATGTGAAAGATAGCTTTATGTAGAAGATTAGAAATCGAAATGAAGCAAGATGGCGGATTAGAGTTGAGGGACAACGTAGTAGTTCTTTCCCGATATTGTTAGTTCAAAAAATGTCCTTTTTGGTATCCCAGTTCATACAAAATGAAGCTATTTTACATTTGAAAATACAAGACAAGTATCCAGTGGTCCAGAATAGTTAGGCCTGGAGTTTAATCCTTCAAGGTTTAGGCAATTTCTTTAAGAATTAACATTTTCCACACCTTAAGTGCACCTGAAACCCACAAAAAATGAATGTACGCTGCTTAATTAGGGTCTTATTTCTTTGTTGTACTTATTTCTTCAGTTAATTCTATATTTCTATTAAGTTTAAGGCCAAGCGGACATCATTTGGGTGTGAATCCCCTACAAATTCCATCTAATTTCATAGACATTTGGCCATTTATTGTATATATTTTTGGAAATCATTATATTTATTTGGTTAAATATGGTTTAAACTTCGTTTTTTCTCATATTTTGACAAATTTCAAGTAAATCGTATATTAATTAGATGAAGTTCCTATGCAAAATTCATATATTTTCATACAACTTTTTAGAAAAACTCTCACTTATAAATATTTTGTTTATAAAACCAGTCACAAATTTTGGAAAATAGTTAATTTTATTTGAGTAGGTTAGGTTTCAGTATAGCTTTTTAAATGTTTTCATAATTTTGCCAAGTTTCCAGTCCAAGGGACTTTATTTTGATTTAGCTCCCATACAAAGTTTTAGTATTTTCAAACGGAATATTAAGAGATTTTTGCTGTGAACGGATGGCTTTTAAGACCTTATTTTTTTTTACATCAACCACTTTTTCTTGAATTGAATATTTTCCTTAAAAGGGCCAATTAGATTATAGAATGAAGAAAACATTTGCCAGCCTACGTGTAAAATAAGCGTTCAGCAACATCTTGAAGTGTTTTACTATATATATATCTCAAAACAGAAATGTTAAATCTATCCAGCAAAATGTTAAGAGCTTAAAAATGTTCACCAAAGCCGTACAAATGAATGATAAGTCAACAAACTATACTAGAAATCATAAACAATATTAGTTTGGGACTTGTCTTACTGTCTCCCTTTATATAAAGTTTTGCTAAAATTTGTGGAAAAGGCAACGGGTGTGCCTCAAGCTCTTATATTAAATATTTTTACTTGAACTTGAACTCTCTACTTTTGGTGCAGAGTTTAAAAATAATGATGAGACACTTCAAAATAACGCGGATGAGTACTGATATAGCACTTTCATATAAATTCATGTCCCTGATTAAGTACTGCAATTAAGTCATTCATTTGCGAACAAAAATAAATTCATATTTATAGCGGAAGCGTTTTAATTTCGGTACACCGAATGTATTAAATCTTTAGAAATATAAGTCTTAAGTTTTCAACCTCTGCATGTTGGTTCCGAAGATATTTGTTTGGCATACACTCAAACTATTTCTTACTTTCAGTTCAAAAACCAAACTACTTACTTTATAGTCACTTGCAAAAAAATGCACTTTATAAAAAAAAACCTAAATACAAAGACAAATCAAATGAAACTTAAAATGCTTGTTGAAATGTAATATATTATACACCATTTTCACATTATTTTCTAAACGTTTGTGTTATTGGTTCAAATAGAAAATATTTTACAACACTTGCCGAAAACATATTTAGGTTCGAAAATAATGAAAGATATTACGAATACGAACAGCATTATTTATGGAAAGTTTGCTTTTTCTCCTCTGTTACGATTAAAAATGGGGAAAAATGGGATTATAGAGATGTGCAATTTATGTGATAGGGAGAATTAAACAGGTTTGACCCCGTAGATATATTTTAGAGCAGCATCAAAAGCCGAGTCGATATGGTCATCTCCGACTGTCTGTATGAACTCGTCGATATTAGAGACTATAAAGAATAGAGCCACGATCTTGTGCATGAAGGCACGTATATACTTCCTTAAAACATCGATTAGAGTCGTTTATAAATTAGCTTAGAATAAATTCCCAAAACAGACTGTCATCTCCTAGGGGGCAGTACCTGTCACATAACAGAGCAAATAGTGTAGAAGCTATTTAGAAGATTAACAATCGGTGCCCAAAAGGGAATAATAAGATTTATGTATGTTACAATATAAATCAAGTTTATTGTCCTTTAGACGTAATTAAACTCATACTACATCACTTAATGAAATACTATTAATTTTGAGGTTCTTTGCACACTTGACTTGAGTAACTAATAATTTTATAAATTAAGTCTCCAGCCATTGGTTCCTATTGGTTAATATTGACGTTACTTGGTTGTATCCGAAATTATGTTTAAACTTTTTGCTATCAAATTACCGAATTTAGGCATGATTTAAGCAAAAAAAATTCCATGAACCGCTGTTCTATACTGTCAAGATTTTAAAGGATCTTATCTTGATAACTTTACAATTTGCAAACCTGTTTGATATTTTAAATTTTAATCAACTTTGCCTTGGGCTCGAACCCTTTTAACTTGGAAAATGAATAACTAATGATATTGGATAGGCCCGCGGATGTTCGCTACTTATAATGTGGCCAGGTGTGGTGCAGTGGGTGGTGTGTGACTGCTGCTAAAACTTAGACACCCAGTCACTTTCACTAGCTTATGGCGCCCAAAGTTTTTAAATAACTAGCCATGAAAAAGCTTCAACTTCGTTCAAATTCGGATTCAGCCCCCCTGATAAAATAAGTAGCACACATGCCAAGAGATTAAAAGGAGCCAAGCTTTTTTTTGCTGTTGGAAGGATGGCAACAGAAATTTCTGAGTTGGCATTAATCGCATAACGAATCATCTAGACAATTATTTGAAATCAAATGTTACATACTAAATTTTATTTGTAAATAATTTAACAAATAAATTACGATCTTTCGAATAATTATCTAGATGAAATTGGTTGTAATACTCTGTACCGTAGGTACGTGGAGTATTATATGTTTGTGCAAAAGTATGCAACGCTGCTTTCAGCTGCTGCTGCAGCATCAAAATTTGAGCTAAGTGTATAATTTCGTTGGTACAGAGCATGTTATAGTCGGGCTTGACCGAATTTCTTCCTTGTTATCCTGTTATTTTCGTAAGATTAGGCGTCGACACCCACAAATGACAGGAAGGACAGGACAGGAAAATAATTAGGATAACTTTAATGGGCTTATGCAACTATAATGTTAGTTATCCTTGAACAAATTGTTTGCAGATAATTTAACAAAAACATTTCTATTTTCTTTATTTGAAAAATAATTTTGGATAAAGCATAATTTCAATTTTCTGAAAATCCATTCGGATATTCGTATTTAATAATTCAAACTCTGTTATATGTTATGTTAAAAATGGTTTACCATTTGGATTGGCAAGGATCTCATGGTGTTCTTTAGTATTTCGTTGGGGAGAATGCAAAATTTCTGATAAGTTTTTTACATCAAAATTTAGGATTAAGTCAAAGATAATTTCGCAGGAATTCTAAAGAAAAATTCCTGTTTTTGAAGTATTTAAAAGGAGGCTGGACATAGAAAATATAAAGCTTCGACTTGAAGCTGTATGGCTATCAAAACAATGGTAGTTTCCCCCATTAAATACATGAGACAATGAACGGACTTTGCTCTGATAACAATCATAATTGTTTTTCGTGTGTGTAAAAGTACAATGTCCAAGTTAAGAATGAAAGATTGAACTCGAAACATTAGGAATGCTTTTCTTTGCTGCGAACTCATTATTATCATTGTGGCTGCTGGTTGAAAGAGCATACAACAAATGCGTGACAGAAATTTGGAAATTCTGCTGCGCTGTTGTGTCGTTGAGACACATTCGGTAAACCGTTGGATTTAGTTGAGCTTGGCACAGTGACAAGTGCGGACGCTAACGCAACATTAAACTGCCCACCTCAGCGGAGCAAAACCCCTCCCCCCACCACATCAATCCTTCTGCACACCATCCGACCGACTAGCTGCCAAACCGGATCGCATTGACCAACAGTTGATCGCCTTTGGCTGGAAAATGAATGCGTGGGCATTTGTGGCATTTATTTTGTGGGCGCTTTTCCTGCGAAGGATCGGATCTGTATATAGAGTATAACGTTTTAAAGGGGCACAAATACCACAACACACTAAGGAAACTGAAGGCAATCCAAGTGGTAGGACCGACACAAGTTACCCAAGAACCCACAAATCTATGTAACACACTTACCTACTACAAACATATGGAATATTTATATACATTACTGTAAAGGAATTTATCTAGTTATTAACAAACAAAATGAAAACATAAAAAAGGAAACAACCAGAAACAGGCGAAACGAAATGGGATCGATAATACCTAGCTTAAGGAATTGTCAGGGAACACACAGTTGGACAACAGCAATAAGTATGTGTATGTGTATATGCTATAATCTATTAACTATATATAAATATATATATATATATATGTGTATATGAATAAATGTATATTTTTTTGTTGACTTGAACGTTGATAATGATAAAAACATGAAAATATGCTACCTATATATTATATACCAACTGATGAATTGGCGAATTGTATTTTCCATATAGTTCAAGAGTAAAAAAATAAAAACTATCCACAGAACAAAACCAAAGCACAACGTGTGTTCACCAATGGATTTCAGAGGAAGTGCGTGTGTCGGGGGTAAGTAGGATCGTGTTAGGTCAACAAATGGATCGGCATTTCTATGTTTTATTTCAAATTTCACAAATTTTTATGAAATTCGGACAAACGTTGAAAAGATATGTCTCATAAAAGTATTTGTAAGAATAACTTCTATGTTTTCAATAATCCCGTTTTCAATTTTGGTATAATGCTTAGGCACAATCCTACAAATGTTATCAAAATCGGATATAGCTGTCATAGGAACGATCGGACGAAGAACTAGTTCTAGGGGCAAAATCTTTCATCATCCTTACATAGTAAGGCTCTGGCTTGAAACCTTTGGTTAGTCTCAGTCTCTTCTTATTCTTCTTATTAAATCGTTGGCATCGTCTTTTGACTTCGTGTTTATAAGTGTTTATGGATTTCAATGATTTCAACAAAGTTTATATTGCTATAGAAAAGTTAGGTTTGAAAAAAATCCAAGAAAATCGTTTTTGTTTTCAATGTAAGCGTCCTCAAAATTTCAAGGAGTTGTGAAGGTATATAAACATCGACTTGGTCGAAGATAATTTTCCCTCAATTCCGTTTGGACAAGGCAAATGTTTGCACATTTTTATAGTGCATGTGTAGAAGAAGCACATAAATTAATAGGAAACCACCAAGAACTTCTTTCTTAAACACATCAGTATTTGCTCTAATGTTGCTCGCACAATAATAGATCAAGTGTTTCCTTTAAAAGTATCGGAAAAAGTACTTGAAACTGATAACCATCCAGTAAACAGATGGTAATACTATTGAAAGCTGCGCCGAATAGCTCTTGACATTGAAAAACCAAGGTAAACAAATGGGAGCCAGTGAGGACGTTGAAAATAATATTGATATTTCATCGAATATTTTTCTTAATATTTTTCCAAGAGACAAGTCGAAAAAAAATGGGCTAATATTGCTTTTAAAGCTTAAACTAAGTAGAATATCCTATAAATCGAGTTTGCATTTTTAAACTCGTGCCGGGATTACTCTAAGAAAACAATGATAACATTTATTTCGCCGTTTTTTTTATGCCTCTGATTGAAAAAGGTATGGTTCAAGGAATCACTTTAGTCAATTTCAGAAAAACACAGAACTATCCCAATTTATTGGCTGGAAAAATATTATACATTGCAGAGTATTAGAACTTTAGAATCTTACCGAAACTCAGCATTCGAAGTCGTAACTTCGAAAATAAAATTAAGCATTTGTCATTTCACATAGTACAAAATTTTGTCTTTTGAATAATATCCATAACAAATAAGGTCCATTCGGGAATAGTTAAATGCCCTCCAGTTGGACACTCCCCCTCTCATAAAAATTATTTTAAATTTTCTTCTCAACGATCTAAAACGCCATGGTCCAAGTTTCTAAGCCACACTATTGGTTTGATAGCTAAAGAAACCGGTCTAAGAATTAAACCTTTGACTTTCTAACGGGCGCTTCGAACCTTGACTAGAATTTTATAGGTCTTTCATCACTCGATTTTGAAATCAGAGACAAAGTTATTCTTAATATGTGTCAAATGACTAGATATCAACTTAAATTTTAGGAAAATATCGAAAAATCAATAATATGGAATATCAACATGTAAAATAATTACTGCATAAATAGATTCCGAGTGCTGGTCGATTAATTGGAACTAGGACTGTTAACAGGAATCATGCATTGTTGTCGGAGAACAGGCTTATGATGGCAAGTGGCAACTTCCCTATCTTTGCGGGTGACTTTTTTTTGGTAAACAGCAAACAAGCAATTTTATTGATCATTATATACATAATCTGCCGAAAATTCTAGGAAGGAAATAAACTTGATCTGCCGGCAAGTATAAGGCGTTCTTTCAGAGCGTCTACTTAAAGCTCTCCACAGCGTCCCTGTTGCCGATTTGTTATTATGGTTACTAATTGGAAAAGTCCAAGGTGAGTGCTCCACTTAAATATTCATTGTCATTGTTATGAATTGATAAGAAAGAAGCCAATATTGTTTACCAGATGTTCTCATCCAAAGTCCCCCATTCACTCACACCAATGGGACGGGGGGCAACCCCTACATCTACATCTACACGTCACGCTGTGCGTGTGGATGCGTCGAAAACAAGCGCCTCGCAGCTGATAAGAGCACAAAATTCTCGTAAACTTTAAAAACTTGTTTATTTGTTCATATCAAAATTAAGTCCTATACTAAAATATGTACGAGAGATGCCATCAATCCTAAAGTAGCCTGGGCTGCATGCGCAGCATAATGCCATTTCCGCTCTTCATGACCAGCTCCGCCAGGGGCTTGGGCTGATGATTATCGGCCGGCAGGAATTGATAATGACGCAGCAGCATGGATAGTGAACACTTCAGCTCCAGCATGGCAAACTTTTGGCCTATGCAATTCCTGGGACCGGCACTAAAGGCCGCAAAGGCGAATGGATGCATTTGCTTTTCATTCAAATAGAAACGATCCGGATCAAACCGTTCGGGATCGGGAAAATAGCGTGGATCACGATGCAACATGTAGATTAGGCAATTGACGGACGCACCCTTGGGCACCGTCAACTTGCCCACATGCAAGTCCTCCTGCACTTTGCGTGAGAAAAACGGCACGGAGGGATGCAAGCGCAATGTTTCCTTGATGACCGCCTCCAGATAGGGCATCGACTCCTTCTCCCTGCCCTCCAGCTCACTGGCCTCCTCGTAGACACGCTGCTGTACATCAGCATGCTTGGAGAGGAGACTGAGAGCAAAGGCTATGGCCGAGCTGGTGGTATCATGACCTTCAAACATGAAAGTGTCCACCTCTTCGCGTATATCGAGATCACTTAGCTCCGAGCCTGCACCGGCCTCCATTTGGGAGAGCAACAGCATGTCCAAGAAGGCTAGACGACGCTTCGTGCCCACATCATTGTCGTCATCATTCTCCTGTGTGTTCCTGGACAGTTGTGCTTGCTGTAGTTGCTCGCGCCGCAGACGTATGACCCGATGCGTTTCGTTATGCAGGATACGCAAAGCGGCATCACGTTTTCGACCCGCCCGGGTGTACTTAAAGAACAGATTCATGCGCTGCCAGAAGGAGAAGCTCTGCTTGTGCAGCACTCGACAGATGCTGTATGGAGAAGCGAGATGTGTCATCAACCAATTGCCAACCCCCTCTTGTTCTGTTCTACTCACGTCTGAACCGCACGCACATACTCCGATTCGCTCTCCATTTGGGCATGCTTCTTAATCCCCATGGCAGTTTCACAGATGGCGTCCAGTGCAAACAGTGTGATATAGGGATAAATATCAAAGATCTCACCATTGGCCCGCTCTTTCAGTCGACTGACCAATATGCGACAATTCTCCTCCATGGGCTCCTTAAACTCGCTGAGTATGCGGAAATGGAATCCTGGGGTCAGCAGCTTGCGTCGACGATGCCACGACTCTCCACCGTTTGTCAACAGACCCCTGCCCAGCCAGGGTTCCAGCAAGACATAGTTGTGGGATTTGTATAACAGGGCATTGTTGCCCAAGAGCTGTTTAATATCCTCGGGATCACTGAAGAACACCATGAGATCCTTGCCAAACCAAATGCGAAATACTGAACCATGTTTCAGACGCAGCTCTTTCAGCCAGTTGAGAATCTCTGGAGGGGGAGGGGATTAATCAAGATCTACTTATGCTGAGTTAAATATTGACACTCACCTCCCTTCTTCACATTGGCTATCAATTCACTGATGCTGGGTCCCGGCAAGGTGTTGGCGAACCGTTGCAATCGCAAGAAAATCAAAATCTGCGGCACAAATCGCAGGAAAAGCGCCCACAAAATAAATGCCACAAATGCCCACGCATTCATTTTCCAGCCAAAGGCGATCAACTGTTGGTCAATGCGATCCGGTTTGGCAGCTAGTCGGTCGGATGGTGTGCAGAAGGATTGATGTGGTGGGGGGAGGGGTTTTGCTCCGCTGAGGTGGGCAGTTTAATGTTGCGTTAGCGTCCGCACTTGTCACTGTGCCAAGCTCAACTAAATCCAACGGTTTACCGAATGTGTCTCAACGACACAACAGCGCAGCAGAATTTCCAAATTTCTGTCACGCATTTGTTGTATGCTCTTTCAACCAGCAGCCACAATGATAAGAATGAGTTCGCAGCAAAGAAAAGCATTCCTAATGTTTCGAGTTCAATCTTTCATTCTTAACTTGGACATTGTACTTTTACCCACACGAAAAACAATCATAATCATAAAACAATCATAATTGTTTTTCGTGTGGGTAAAAGTACAATGTCCAAGTTAAGAATGAAAGATTGAACTCGAAACATTAGGAATGCTTTTCTTTGCTGCGAACTCATTCTTATCATTGTGGCTGCTGGTTGAAAGAGCATACAACAAATGCGTGACAGAAATTTGGAAACTCTGCTGCGCTGTTGTGTCGTTGAGACACATTCGGTAAACCGTTGGATTTAGTTGAGCTTGGCACAGTGACAAGTGCGGACGCTAACGCAACATTAAACTGCCCACCTCAGCGGAGCAAAACCCATCCCCCCACCACATCAATCCTTCTGCACACCATCCGACCAAGTAGCTGCCAAACCGGATCGCATTGACCAACAGTTGATCGCCTTTGGCTGGAAAATGAATGCGTGGGCATTTGTGGCATTTATTTTGTGGGCGCTTTTCCTGCGATTTGTGCCGCAGATTTTGATTTTCTTGCGACTGCAACGGTTCGCCAACACCTTGCCGGGACCCAGCATCAGTGAATTGATAGCCAATGTGAAGAAGGGAGGTGAGTGTCATTGTTTAACTCAGCATAAGTAGATCTTGATTAATCCCCTCCCCCTCCAGAGATTCTCAACTGGCTGAAAGAGCTGCGTCTGAAACATGGTTCAGTATTTCGCATTTGGTTTGGCAAGGATCTCATGGTGTTCTTCAGTGATCCCGAGGATATTAAACAGCTCTTGGGCAACAATGCCCTGTTATACAAATCCCACAACTATGTCTTGCTGGAACCCTGGCTGGGCAGGGGTCTGTTGACAAACGGTGGAGAGTCGTGGCATCGTCGACGCAAGCTGCTGACCCCAGGATTCCATTTCCGCATACTCAGCGAGTTTAAAGAGCCCATGGAGGAGAATTGTCGCATATTGGTCAGTCGACTGAAAGAGCGGGCCAATGGTGAGATCTTTGATATTTATCCCTATATCACACTGTTTGCACTGGACGCCATCTGTGAAACTGCCATGGGGATTAAGAAGCATGCCCAAATGGAGAGCGAATCGGAGTATGTGCGTGCGGTTCAGACGTGAGTAGAACAGAACAAGAGTGGGTTGGCAATTGGTTGATGACACATCTCGCTTCTCCATACAGCATCTGTCGAGTGCTGCACAAGCAGAGCTTCTCCTTCTGGCAGCGCATGAATCTGTTCTTTAAGTACACCCAGGCGGGTCGAGAACGTGATGCCGCTTTGCGCATCCTGCATAACGAAACGCATCGGGTCATACGTCTGCGGCGCGAGCAACTACAGCAAGCACAACTGCCCAGGAACACACAGGAGAATGATGACGACAATGATGTGGGCACGAAGCGTCGTCTAGCCTTCTTGGACATGCTGTTGCTCTCCCAAATGGAGGCCGGTGCAGGCTCGGAGCTAAGTGATCTCGATATACGCGAAGAGGTGGACACTTTCATGTTTGAAGGTCATGATACCACCAGCTCGGCCATAGCCTTTGCTCTCAGTCTCCTCTCCAAGCATGCTGATGTACAGCAGCGTGTCTACGAGGAGGCCAGTGAGCTGGAGGGCAGGGAAAAGGAGTCGATGCCCTATCTGGAGGCGGTCATCAAGGAAACATTGCGCTTGCATCCCTCCGTGCCGTTTTTCTCACGCAAAGTGCAGGAGGACTTGCATGTGGGCAAGTTGACGGTGCCCAAGGGTGCGTCCGTCAATTGCCTAATCTACATGTTGCATCGTGATCCACGCTATTTCCCCGATCCCGAGCGCTTTGATCCGGATCGTTTCTATTTGAATGAAAAGCAAATGCATCCATTCGCCTTTGCGGCCTTTAGTGCCGGTCCCAGGAATTGCATAGGCCAAAAGTTTGCCATGCTGGAGCTGAAGTGTTCGCTATCCATGCTGCTGCGTCATTATCAATTCCTGCCGGCCGATAATCATCAGCCCAAGCCCCTGGCGGAGCTGGTCATGAAGAGCGGAAACGGCATTATGCTGCGCATGCAGCCCAGGCTACTTTAGGATTGATGGCATCTCTCGTACATATTTTAGTATAGGACTTAATTTTGATATGAACAAATAAACAAGTTTTTAAAGTTTACGAGAATTTTGTGCTCTTATCAGCTGCGAGGCGCTTGTTTTCGACGCATCCACACGCACAGCGTGACGTGTAGATGTAGATGTAGGGGTTACCCCCCCGTCCCATTGGTGTGAGTGAATGGGGGACTTTGGATGAGAACATCTGGTAAACAATATTGGCTTCTTTCTTATCAATTCATAACAATGACAATGAATATTTAAGTGGAGCACTCACCTTGGACTTTTCAAATTAGTAACCATAATAACAAATCGGCAACAGGGACGCTGTGGAGAGCTTTAAGTGGAGGCTCTGAAAGAATGCCTTATACTTGCCGGCAGATCAAGTTTATTTCCTTCCTAGAATTTTCGGCAGATTATGTATATAATGATCAATAAAATTGCTTGTTTACCAAAAAAAGTCACCCGCAAAGATAGGGAAGTTGCCACTTGCCATCATAAGCCTGTTCTCCGACAACAATGCATGATACCTGTTAACAGTTCTAGTTCCAATTAATCGACCAGCACTCGGTATCTATGTATGCAGTAATTATTTTACATGTTGATATTCCATATTATTGATTTTTCGATATTTTCCTAAAATTTAAGTTGATATCTAGTCATTTGGCACATATTAAGAATAACTTTGTCTCTGATTTCAAAATCGAGTGATGAAAGACCTATAAAATTCTAGGCAAGGTTCGACGCGCCCGTTAGAAAGTCAAAGGTTTAATTCTTAGACCGGTTTCTTTATCTATCAAACCTATAGTGTGGCTTAGAAACTTGCATCATGGCGTTTTAGATCGTTGAGAAGAAAATTTAAAATAATTTTTATGAGAGGGGGAATGTCCAACTGGAGGGCATTTAACTATTCCCGAATGAACCTTATTTGTTATGGATATTATTCAAAAGACAAAATTTTGTACTATGTGAAATGACAAATGCTTAATTTTATTTTCGAAGTTACGACTTCGAATGCTGAGTTTCGGTAAGATTCTAAAGTTCTAATACTCTGCAATGTATAATATATTTCCAGCCAATAAATTGAGATGGTTCTATGCAGAGCGGGCAAACAAACGAAACGAAACGTTTCTGAATCGTTTCGTTTCTTTCTTTGCACAGAGCGAAATACTAACAAAACCCGAGAAAAGTAACTGTAACAAAAAATGAGTTCTGTTCAGTTTGCGTTCGTGAGAGCAAACTAAACGTAAAGCGAAATGCTCTCATCTTGATTTGCGGACAAAGGGAATCGGAACGATATGCTACGAGCGCGAACAGTTCGGAAACGTTTGCTGCTCAATTTGTATTTGTATTTGTATTGTTGTTTTTTTTATCGGTTGCTTACTTCTTTGTTTCTCTCAGCTTTCTTGTTTTCGTTTCCGAAACGTTCCAAGGCAGTGCAGCTGTTGGGAGAACAATATTCCAATCGTTTCGTTTGCGCTCTTCGGCAATATAAAGTTAGTGGTTTCGTTTTCCCTGACTAGAGTAACAGCTACAAAACATATGAATCGTTTCTTAGCTTTCGCGAACGGTTCGTTAAACGTTTCGTTTGTTTGCCCGCTCTGGTTCTATGTGTTTTTTTTCGAAATTGACTAAAGTGATTCCTTGAACCATACCTTTTTCAATCAGAGGCAAAAAAAAACGGCGAAATAAATGTAATCTTTGTATTCTTAGAGTAATCCCGGCACGAGTTTAAAAATGCAAACTCGATTTATAGGATATTCTACTTAGTTTAAGCTTTAAAAGCAATATTAATCCATTTTTTTTCGACTTGTCTCTTGGAAAAATATTAAGAAAAATATTCGATTTATCGCCTCAGAAAAATATTCGATGAAATATCAATATTATTTTCAACGTCCTCACTGGCTCCCATTTGTTTACCTTCGTTTTTCAATGTCAAGAACTATTCGGCGCAACTTTCAATAGTATTACCATCTGTTTACTGAATGGTTATCAGTTTCAAGTACTTTTTCCGATACTTTTAAAGGAAACACTTGATCTATTATTGTGCGAGCAACATTAGAGCAAATACTGATGTGTTTAAGAAAGAAGTTCTTGGTGGTTTCCTATTAATTTATGTGCTTCTTCTACACATGCACTATAAAAATGTGCAAACATTTGCCTTGTCCAAACGGAATTAAGGGAAAATTATCTGTTTATATCTGTTTATATATAATACCTTCACAACTCCTTGGAATTTTGAGGACGCTTACATTGAAAACAAAAACGTTTTTCTTGGATTTTTTTTTCTATAGCAATATAAACTTTGTTGAAATCATTGAAATCATTGAATAAACACTTATAAACACGAAGTCAAAAGAAGATGCCAACGATTTAATAAGAAGAAGGACATAGAATGAGCAGGAAATACGGGCTGTTCAACTTGAGTGAGACTGAGACTAACCAAAGGTTTCAAGCCAGAGCCTTACTATGTAAGGATGATGAAAGATTTTGCCCCTAGAACTAGTTCTTCGTCCGATCGTTCCTATGACAGCTATATCCGATTTTGATAACATTTGTAGGATTGTGCCTAAGCATTATACCAAAATTGAAAACGGGATTATTGAAAACATAGAAGTTATTCTTACAAATACTTTTATGAGACATATCTTTTCAACGTTTGTCCGAATTTCATAAAAATTTGTGGAATTTGAAATAAAACATAGAAATGCCGATCCATTTGTTGACCTAACACGATCCTACTTACCCCCGACATACGCACTTCCCCTGAAATCCATTGGTGAACACACGTTGTGCTTTGGTTTTGTTCTGTGGATAGTTTTTATTTTTTTTACTCTTGAACTATATGGAAAATACAATTCGCCAATTCATCAGTTGGTATATAATATATAGGTAGCATATTTTCATGTTTTTATCATTATCAACGTTCAAGTCAACAAAAAAATATACATTTATTCATATACACATATATATATATATTTATATATATAATAGTTAATAGATTATAGCATATACACATACACATACTTATTGCTGTTGTCCAACTGTGTGTTCCCTGACAATTCCTTAAGCTAGGTATTATCGATCCCATTTCGTTTCGCCTGTTTCTGGTTGTTTCCTTTTTTTATGTTTTCATTTTGTTTGTTAATAACTAGATAAATTCCTTTACAGTAATGTATATAAATATTCCATATGTTTGTAGTAGGTAAGTGTGTTACATAGATTTGTGGGTTCTTGGGTAACTTGTGTCGGTCCTACCACTTGGATTGCCTTCAGTTTCCTTAGTGTGTTGTGGTATTTGTGCCCCTTTAAAACGTTATACTCTATATACAGATCCGATCCTTCTTAGGTTAAAGCGAGTTTCGTATGGTTTTTACGTGTTTTTTAAAGCTTAGCAGGAAACAATGGCGGCTAATGATATGATATTTGGCTAGAATAGTGCTAGGCGGCGTAGGGCACCCCCATGGGAGGGATGCTCACCCCATATAATCTAGCTACATAGTTTAACTCGAGAACAACAACATGGAACTGGGGTCCTGACTCTTTATAGCCAGGGTATGCATATAGTGCGGCACACCTCGCGTCTCTGTAGATGCGGCTCTTCGCCCGTCTGGCCACCGCCGCCGCCTCCACCACCATCACCGCCGCCGCCGCCTCCTCCTCCTCCTCCAAACTTGAAAAACGAACTCCTTCGTCAGTGTTTGCGTTGCGCCTGAGGCGAAGCACTTGCAACGTTGCCAGGACTACTGCCAGCTCCAGCACCGCTGTTAGCGCCCGCCTCCGGCGTGGGGGGCAGCGCAGCGGTCACGCTGCCGTAGCTGGCGCGCTGCTGCGACTGCGGATGAGGATGCGCATGGGGCGAACTGGACGGCCCCGTCTGTGTGTTCAGGGTCGAGGCACGGGCCAGCGCACTATGCCGCTTGGGTATGACAAAGGGCGGCGGCGGTTGTGGGGTATACTGCGGCGGTGTCGAATTGGCCGAGGCCTGGCGTACAAAGGAGCGCGTTGGCGGCGTCTGTACCGAGCCACTGCGGGCAATGGCACCGGTGCGCGGGGGGATGGCTGGTGGGGGACCCGGTGGAGGGGCTGTACGCAATTTGGGTGGCGGCGAACTGATGCCCACCAGGCTCTCCGTCGAGGGTTGTGAGGGCACACGCGGCGGCAGCTGGGGCAGCTGAACACCGGGTGTGGGGGATGCGGTGGGCAGCTTGGCCTGCGGCTGCACCGTTGACATGGTTATAGTGGGTTTCTGCATGGGCACAGTATGCCTAATGGTTATACTACCGCTCTGCGGTTTGCTGGTACTGACCCGCGCCATGGTCTGTGCAGGTGCCGGGGCCGAGGAGGGAACTACAACTGGGGGCGGCTGGCTTGGGGCTGCAGTTTGCTGCTGATGATGATGCTGATGGTGCTTCTGCTTCTGCTGGGCATGTATGTCCTGTATTTGGGGTGTGATGACCACCGGATTCTTCTTCTGATCCTGTCCAGCGGCGACGTAGGAGAAGACGCACAGCACCGAGTAACAGATCTGATCGGACTGCATGTGATGCGTTTGTTTTAGACACCAGAATGGCACAAGGCAGAGTGATTGAAGGATGTTCGGGTGGTTGGGTGGGTGGTGGTCACGACACAGAACGAGACAAAAAGCATGCAGTTGGAACACATGGGAGTGGAACACAAAGGCAAAGGAAACTCAAAAGAAAACGGAAGAAATCATTGTGTATGAATCAGTGATCATTTGGTTATCGGTTCCTCGTTTATTTACAAACAAAATCATGGTAGAATTTCAAAGCATTTCAATTGGCAATCGATGCTGGTTCCGATTCCAGTGTTTCGACGCGGCTGGACTGATCCTTTACAGCCTTGTTGAGATGGCAAATGTAGGCAAATCGCACGGAGGTCACCCGGTGAAAGCTCAGCACGATTTCAGAGGCCTTTTGTGAGTGGTTTTTGTTATCGTATTATTGGGTGTGTGTATTAGATGATGGATGATGTGTGGTGGTGGTGGTGGTGGTGGTTGTGGTGGAGTTTACATATTTGTGTTGTAGTTGTTGTTGGTGCAGACATGTTGTTGTTGTTGTTGTTGTTGTTTACATAGAAATATATATATACACATAAGGAAAATGTAAACAAAGTGCAAACCCAAAAAATAGAAGAAGAAAAAAACCCAAGGAAAGAAAGGGAATATACGAAAGAAATAAAAAAAAGAAAAATCAAACAGATTTTCTTAATTTTCATTATATACAAACTTTCTTGGATGTGCAAATATTTATACAATGGGATTAGAACAAGTCAATTATATCAATTGATATGCACACAAAGGCAATAATCGTTTGGGTGTAATCAACATAATCAACTCGGGAAATATCTGATATATAGTTTTCGAAGATCTGACAAAAGATAGGTTATAACTGTTGACAGTAAAGTCGCGTCTTTTTCGATCTATGAGTATGAACGTTTTGGTGAAACATTTGGAGAACAACTTAGTAAAATTTCGACTTCTTTAAGCATATTGTTGATTACTTTTTATGACCACTGTGGGCTTATTAAATATTGTATGTTTTTTAAATATTTTATGGTAAGTGTTGGGATATTTTTCAAACATTATGGGAATTTGGTTGCTATATTTTGGTGAAATTTATCCGAATTAAAATAAGTTGGAAGGTTTTTTATTATGAACAAATAATAATTTTACAGGAAAAGTCATCAAATTAATGAGAACTACTCAAAAGGAAATGGTTTCTACTTTTCGAATTAAAAAATAGGACCCAACTTTGGTACGAAAATGTATCTTCAACTCCGGAAGAGTAGAAATGGAAAGATACCTGGTCTACAAATGCACAAAAGAACCAAAGTGGGAATGCTAGAGCAAAAATTTGAATAAAATGAACTAATAAAAGATATAGAATGGCGCATACAGGCATTTTCTCAATTCACAGACGTAACTGAAGTGGATTATACACCCTTTATCGCAACACCAAAAGCAGAAAATATGTAATTTGTAAGAAATGTTGCACTTGCATAGTTGATGCATATTAGGATTATCAATCATTTCCAAAATACCAAAACCGATAACAATAAAACTCAGAAAATCTATATTTAAAAATTACTGTATCTATAAATCGTTATTTCCTTATGCCTTCTTAAATCCCAGAACAAATCTTGAAGAATTCATAAGCAATTACACTTGAAAGAAGCATTTGTATTAGCGCATTGATCCCACGAAAGTGCTGATAAAAAATTTCAGAAAACCTCAAATTAGTATTTGGCTAGCTAATTTTTGTAGGAAACGGTCTTGGTACTCGCGACGAAAGAAAAATTACTTTGATCTTAGTATTTTACATTAGAAGAAACACTTTGATGCTCACAAGTTACAGTAAATCTGTATTTTCACTTGTTTCTGATATCTCATATTGGTTCCTCCAATAAGATATCAGACAAGTGTAGCAGTCAATCTAAGAAGCAAACAAATATTTGAAAAGCTGCACGAATGTTTTCTGACGAGTGTTTTGACAGCCAACTCACAGTAAACTGGGGTATTTTTCAACCATCTCATAGAAGATCTGGAGGAGGAAACAGACTTAGCAACTATAGGAATTCTTATTCAACTCTTACCACATCAAAGAAAATGCATTGCTGGTGCCTGTCTATATACATATCTTATGCTACATCAAGAAACCCGAGTCTGAACTACGCTCGGTTGACTTTTCGAAAATTGAGAACATGCCTGATGGATTTTCTCTAAAATTCTATATAAATGATTATTGCCTATATGCTTGATTTTACCCAAAAGACCAGATTAAGCGCTTTGCGTACATTTCAATTTGAACAAGTTTATGGTAAATATTAGAAAAAGAAAATGGTGCAATTTGTATGAATGCTGGGAGAGTGCAAGGTGCGTTTATTTTTTCTTTATTTTGAAAGGTAACACAAACATAACCTCAACTTACCATGCTTGATTGATATTTGCGTTGAATGAGATTGCGTGTCTTGGGATCTGCAAGAAACAATGGAATAAGAGCTAGTGGTAATACATTTTTAACAACACTATTTTATGCACTTACTGTACTCCTCCAGCACAAAGATGCCGCCTTTTTGCGTAAAACATTTGCGTATATGATCCAAACGCACAAAGAACTGAAATTATTTAGCCAAAAACACATGTCATTTAGCTTGGCCAACACAAGCAAGTGGAAACGGAACGCAAAAGTGGAACATAACGGAAACGGGGAACAGAAAAAGTTGAATGCAAATCAAAAAGCGGAAAACCAAAGAGCTTCACACAAAAAGCATGTTTAATATATTTAGTATCTTTCTATATACTCGAGTATATATATATAGAGAGAGAGAGAGGTAGATAGATAGATAGATTTTAATCAGTTTCTTTCCATTATGGTTTTATGTGAATGTGTCAGGGTGTTTGGCTGTGTGTATATGTGTGGAACTAACTTGAAACAGAAACTCAAACGCAAGGCAAAACACTGCAGGCAAACAAAAGCTAAATGCTATGCAATCGCATGGGTGTGAAAGGCAAATGGGCAAGCACAAACAGGTAGGCGGTAGCGGCAGCAGCGAGACAGAGACAGCTACAATTTTACAACATTCACAAGTAACCAGAGCAAAACTAAAGAGAGAGCGAGAGTTAGATAGAGCGACAAAATGAGGATCAACTAATCATCATCGAAAATCAAACCAAAGTCAAGTGAAATGAAAACGTTTGCGATTGCAACTGTGGAAACGAAACGCAACGCAACGAAATGGCAATCTTAAAATGAGAAATGAAACTTTTGGGAGAGAGAAATGCAGCAAAATCAAATCAAATTGTTAATTTGTTTTACTTTACTTTTTTCAAATATCTTTTGTTAAATATATAAATATGTATATATATATATTTATATAGATAAGAATATATGTATGTATATATTTGCTCAGTTTTAAAATCTAATTAGCACTTGTGAGATGGTCGTATATATATAAAGTAGCTGGGATTTTGAGTACAAAGGCGTTTTTTTGTTTCAACGGGCGGGGAGGGGGTAGAATTATTCACTGAAAAACTTTCAATTTTAATTTTGCACTAATACAAAAACAACTAGTTAACGGCTGTATGTGTGAGTGTGTGTGTGTGGTGTTTGGGGTGTATGCGTGGAGGAAGTTTACAAATGAAATTAAAATCAAAAAATTAAAATTAAATCAAATCAAGTCTGTACGTTCATTTTTTTTTTAATATATCTTAGACTGGAACACAACTAGGGCGGTGCGAGCGGCAGGGAAATAATGGAAGGGTGTACAGTAGACACCCATTATTTCTTATAATCTTTGTTGTGGGTCTACTGTAATTAGTAGAATTGAGTCACACAGTACACAGGTCTTTGGGAAGTGCAATGGATATATGAACCAACTCTAGTAATTACATAATACTATTGTACATTTGGGGTAAAAGTACACTCCTCGTCACTTAAATAGGGCGGAGGAATAATTTAGTCTTTCTCAAAACTAAAGCCAAATTAAAAAGATACATTTTGAGAATTTAGCTTAAACGATTTCAACCAAGTAATGTGGAGTTGTTATAAGTTAACTCTAGTACTGAAATACTGAAAGCATTTCCGGAACGACGGTATTTGGAATTGTAGAGTGACCAGGCAGCAGCAAAAATGTACTAATTTGTCAGCTGTAGTGTGCTTCCAAAATGTGTTTGTTATATAAAAATTATATAAATTGATGTTCAAACGTTTCAACTTATCGATTTATTGCAAACAGAATGTAAAAATTTGTCTAATTTATTTCTGCACAAAGACTTTGGTTTACTGTTGCTTTATGTTATCGCTGGGATTCTTGGCGCAAATGTTTCATTGCCAGTTTGTTCCATGCTGGTTTACATGAAAGGGATCGTGTATCGCCCTAATTTGGTGTTAACGTGAGTGAAGTGCTGCCCAGCGCCGTTACAGCCGGTGCTACCCATCTTAATTGTTTGATTTCCTTATAACTCGACCATCGTACATCCGATCTTCACGAATCCTGTGTCGAATCGATAAAAAATGCTGATAGCTAAGTATGCGTAGAAAGTACAAAGTATCTTTGACGCTTTTACCAAATTTAGGGACGGGAGACGGACGGACATGGCTATTTCAAGTTAGCTGTTGATGCTGCTCAAGAAAATATTTACTTTAAAGGTTCTCAACAGATGGTTATACTCTGTACCATGATACAACAAAGAAGGTAAGGCGCTAATTCTTTTTAAGTACTGAACACGAACGAACCTCACGATTCAATAGTACGCAAAACACTTAATGTTTTAAGTACTTTGCTGAGGGCGCACAGCGCGAGCACCATACCTTTGTTGTTGTAGCAGAGTATAACCATCTGTTGAGAGACATTTTCCATTTACTTTTCAATTCCCTACTAAAAAAGAGGGTTATAGTATGCGATAAGAGGCCAACTTTAAAAATGTTTGCCTTTTATGGAAAAATTCATTCATTCTATATACGGTCTGTTTTATAGTTTTGAACTAATCATGAGGAATCGAATAGGTTCATGGTTTCCGCTTTCAAAAACTGATTTTGTTTAACATTTTTAGCATTGAATTTCGCGTCTTGGCAGAATCGGGGTTTGAGAATCAATCGCATTCGGAGAGTGGAAAAAACTGGAATACTTAGCACTAACTGTAATTTTTCCCCAGCAAATGCTTGCAAAAGTCATCCATCACGGAGTGTCACAGCAAACGGCGCGCTTTTCTCTCTCTTGGACCAAGCCTCGGCATGCATTCGGCTCAAGTCGATGTGAATTGCCAAATGAGCTCGGTCCATGCGGGCCAGGCGTGACAATTGCTGATTTAAAGTGTGAAGCGATTGTTGCGATCTCTGACTCTGAAGTATGAAAGTTAATCCCTAGCAACGTTTGGTAAGACAACTAAGTATCATTAGCGTTCGAGTTGAGAAAAGTTTTAGAGACTAATTTATATAGCTGAACAGCTCGATAGAAAGGATACAAGGATCAAATGTGCATTACTATACTTACCGTGGCAATAGCTGATGATACCATTAACAACTCAAAAAAACTCCGCAAAAACCAAAATTGTAAGTAGGAAGTTATAAAAGGATTAATAAATGAAAAACTGTTAAATAAAGTGCTAATTTTTAAAATTCTGATTTGTAGAGATTGTGAATGGAGAACCGAAGGGGATGGCTTGCTATATCCTATCCACGTGACGAGGAGTATACGCTTAGCTTAAAGAGTGTCAGAGGGTGTGTGTGTGTGTGTGTGAGTTTCAGTTCGAAGTATACAGTGTTGGGTGGTCTTCATTTCAATTGCTCTTGGTCAGTTTATGTTTTTTTTAATTTTTTTTTTGGTGTGGGGGACTTGGATTACATTAACAGTAACAGGCATGCACTCTATATGCTTGGTTTTTTTTTGTATTATTTTCGAACTGAAAAGTATAAAGTTCAACGGAGCTAGCGTTTTAGATTGAGAGCGGCTTTACTTTACTTTCTTAAATTTTGTAAGTCAATACGAAATCGGAATCTAGTAACCAAACAAAAGTATAAGACTCAGTCAGAGCTGAAGACAGCTTAAAAATATGTATATATATAGTGACAGAGAGAGAGAGAGAGAGAGGTAGAGAAATTTAGAGAGAGAGTGAGAAAGAGACAGACAGAGCGAGAGACAGACTAAGCTTAAAAGAGTTAAAGTCGTTCCATAATTTCTTTGGTGGTCGGGGTTTTAAAAAGGGGTTCTTTGGTCTGTTTTTTTTTTTTTGGTTCAACTACAACTACGATTTGCGTTTAAATCTTTGCTATACAAATAACTCTACACAAGCAAAATGATAAACACTAAAAACTGATGCTTTGTTGGTTTCTCTGTGATAACTTAAGAAAGTAACAATCAACAAAAAAAGAACCAAAGAATACTAAACTTAAGAACTGAGGAAATATTTTCAAAGCCGAGTTCATAAGTCGCTCAGAGATATCGATTCAATTACGAACTCCTCCTTAGCTGTTTCTTTACTGCACAGTGAAAAGTTTTCTAAGTTTTTCTTAGTTTCGTTTTGTTGTTTATTTAACTTTGTGGAGCAACTAACGGAACAGTAACAGCACAGCGAAGTACGATTATATAGAAGTATCGAGCTAGGTTCAAAATTAAGTGAGGCAAAGCGCTATTGTTGGTGGTGGTGGTGTGTGGGTGGGTGGGTGGGTAGGTGGCGGTATGTATGTATGTATGTACATTCAAAAAGGAACTTGCTCTTCAATTGGTGCCAACTGAAAAAACAAACAAAAATAACCAAAAAACTGTAACTGAAATGCTGATAAATGTAGTCAACTGAGCGCAGCGGTTACCAATTTTGAGCTCATACCGCTTACAAAACAATGACTTGACTACAATCAACGATACCACAAACACCGCATCACCTTGGGCACCAGCCGAAAACGTAAAGCTTCCATGCCGATACCCAGCTAAATGAGCACACCAAGGGCTTCGAGAGCAGGAAAACTAGTGGTACGAAGCTTTATATAATAATCTCCCACACAGAAAAAAAGATCCATTTAAAAAGGATATGTCTAAAATATTCTTTTAACCATCCAGCGGGTCCGCAAAATCATCCAAATGAGCATCTTTTTTCATATTCTTTGAATGATTTTTAGCTTCGTTGGATGATTCAAAGGATATTTTAGACAAATGCTTTCCAAATGGATACCGAAAATCATCCAAAGAATAATCCTAAATATCCTTTTTTCTCTTTGCAGTTGGTATGTAGACTTGCTTACAGGATTTTGTAACTCTACCATAAACTTCTTTCCTTATTACACTTTAATCCTACACTTTTTTCTTACCCTTACAACAGGTTGGTAGCTTTTTATAGATTGGGTTCTACTTTAGAATTCCCTAATCCTTCCAAGGTCCCTTGGGTATTTTTTCCTTAGTCTTTTATCTGAGTCCCTTTTCTAGTGTTTCTGTTTTTGCGAATCCAGATGGATTTGGTGTATTTGCATTGCTCATTTTGAGCAAGAGCTTAGCAACTGCTAAGAATCCTTCTGAATTTGCAAAGCTAGTATTATTTTTCGTATTCACTGAGAAGTTTTCTAAATTTTGTCTTTTTTTGCTCCAGACTTGCAGCAGCTTATTCCTCTAATTCCCTTCGGTATCCACTAAAAGTTTTCTGTATATGCCCCTTTTCGGCTTCGTTTACTTGTTTTTGCTACAAAACCAGGTCCACACAGTCATGTACTATCTTTGTACACACCAAATTACTTGTGATTAATGCCCTTCAAAGTATGCAAACTTTATTTCCCTAAGTAATTATCTATTAGATCGAAGCTTTCGCTAGTCAATTATGGCCGCTTCATAGAAAATCGACACTGCAAATTCACCCAGATTGTTGGGTAAGTTATGAGTATACAACAAAATCTTGAGTTAAGACATGTATAACGTAGCATACTTTAAGGAGCATTAAGCATAATATACTTTGTGTGTATAAACGTAGTAGCTCATAGTCATAGCACTATCACTTGCTTGTTCAAAAAATATTAAAAGCTATTGAGAGCATTTGAGCCCTAGAGAAAACCATTCAAAACTAAATGAAATTTTTTGGGAAATTTACAACATTTTTGCATCGATCAAATATTATAAATTGAGCAGTAGAAATTCAACTGGAAAGTTATATATGTTTAGATTACCCTGGCTTAAAAACTTTAAGCAGAGACACATAACACCACAAAGGTGGTTAGTAGATAGTACAGCTGTTTCAAGACGAGCCACCGCCTATTATCATCGAGCATTTCATGTGGACTGTCAGTCGAGCAGCCAACTCTAAA
The DNA here is from genome assembly GCA_035044965.1 of Lordiphosa andalusiaca. Lineage (NCBI taxonomy): Eukaryota > Metazoa > Arthropoda > Insecta > Diptera > Drosophilidae > Lordiphosa > Lordiphosa andalusiaca. The sequence goes on along the minus strand of JAWNNM010000051.1, from coordinate 4,664,693 downwards.
TGCCACAACTGTTTGGGAATTTCAAAGCAGCATGCGCTCAAAAATAGAAAGAAAGCGCAGTAAAAGACAGAAACCTTTGTGTGTGTGTGCTTTCCCAATGGCCTCTTAGAGTGAGAGATATACTCCACGCTGCTAAAACGGTGACCAAAACGCTTGCTCGCAGAATTCCATTCAAACGGGTATTTTTTGTTGCCATAAATGGAACTATTTTGGTTTAGTTTTGAACAACAACACCGTGCCTAGCGTTTTAGTCCATGTTTGACTGTTTTGAAGACCTTTATGCTAAATAAACCTTCAGTTTTAGCCGTCTCGAATTCATGTTATGCTTTTTAGATCAAGAACTCCTGAGTTATCCAAATTTATATGATTTAATTCTTGTTCTCGTTCTTTTGCACCATCGACAAGTAAAGTTACTGAAGCTTACAGCCAGATGTGTGCCGGGTTTGCGGCCTCTCGAAATCAAATGAAATCGTGTGAGCATTTCTCAAGAGTTTCAACCCTTTTTTGAAAACTCTCCAGAGAATAAAGTGCATTTTGATCTATTAGTCTATTTACTAGAACCTTAAACCATGTCTGATGAAATCCTTATGACAATTTTTGGCTCCCTCGGAACAAGTTTTCAGATCAATGGAGCATTAAATGAATAATTGTAATATTCAAAAAAGTCTTTTAATAATATTCAGTCCAAACGGATACCAAAAACATCCATTGGATTATCAACAAATGTCCTTTTCTCTCTGTCTAAGTAATATAATAAACCTATACTACATTTTGATCGTTAAAAATCTCTGCCCTAGTGGGTAACTTTGTACCTAATAAATGCGGTATAAGTGTACTTCAATTGATTAACAAAAAAAGTGTCAGTTTTGCAAGCGGTATCTGTGAGTATGCTAGGCTGCTACGGATGTCCACGCCGCTATCTCTATGTGTGGAGAGTGCCATGAACACATGAACGCATGCGGATCATTGACAAGGTACATGGACTATGCCATTCCATCAGACAGACTGTTTGACAAGCACGGTCGCCATGTGAAAGCGGTTACCGCATGCTACAATGTTCATCCAATGTGGATTTGTGTTCTTAAAATGAGAAAACCAAACAAATTTCAGAACAACACGCAAAAAAGTGTCTAAAAGTACTTTCAAATGCCCGGGCTTAATATTATAAATGCAATATGTGGGGTACATGGGTGTGTTTTTGTGTATGTTTGTGTGTATATGTGGTACAAGTTTTTGTTGTTGTTGTTGTATCGGAAATGAAACGAAAAGAACGGAATTCAAATCGCAAAATCAAGAATCAGAATTCACTTAAAGTAGAAAACGTTTACAAATTTACGGCTCTGTTTCAACAAATTGCAACAAACAAACCAACCAACCAACCAACAGTTCAAAAATGAAAATCTCAGTTATACAAGGTGGTTTTTTGTTTTTTTTTTGTTTTTAAATATCAACTACTAATTTTGTTAGTTTTTTGCTGTATAGATTTTGGTTTTTAAAACTGTTGAATGCCATTATTTATTATATAATTTTGTTTGTTTTTTTTTTTTATTCGGTGGGTGAAAGTGAAGGAAAATCAAGTGTGAAGTAAACCGAAAAATTGAAAACCGAAAACAAAACAAAATCTCAACAAATATTTTTTTTTGTATTTTTTGGGGGAAAGGGGGAGAGCAGGAACAATAGAATGGCTTATAAAAATTTAAAAGTTCAAATATAACAAGAAATTTGTTCATTGCAATACCTCGAAATCCTTTTCGTTATAGATTTTGGTTATCGTTTCAGTTTTTAGTTTATTTTTTTTTTTTTGTATTGTTTTTGTAAGACCAATCAATGGGGAATAATTCGTTTCGATTCGTATATGTATATATATATATATTAAATATATATAAATTGTTATTTATTGATTTATGTTGTTTGTTTTTTTTTTTTTTTTGGTTTTGGAGCAGGAGCAACACCAACGGTTGTGCAGCGATCCGCGTACGATATTCAAAAAACATTAAACAAACCACAAAGAAAATTAAGATGATAAAAAGAAAGTAGAAAAACGCTTTTTTCATTTAGATTTTTGGTTGATAAAGAATTGAATTTTTTGTAGTTTTGTAGTTGTTGTTTTGTTTCAAAAATTTCTTAAAAAAAATGTAACTTTTTTATTTTTTTTTCATTCTGCTAGCGAATTTTGTACCAAATAAAGGGTGTTCCAAAAAAGGCAAGCAAGAGGTAAGTTTTGCAGGGGAAAGAGGTTTTGGTGAGAATGGAGCGCTGCACAAAGCCTATCGAACAAATTTTGATGTGTAGGCTCCTATTGCATGTACATACGTACATATGTAAAGTTTGATACTTTAATACTCTAGAATATTCCCAAACCTCTTCTTCTTGCTCAGCATTTTCTTATGTGAGTTTTCTTTCCCTTTATTAAGCCAAGTACTCAAACAAATCAAATCTAGAGCTAGCCAAACAGACAGCTGCAACACTAAAATACCACTGTGCAATAGCACTACATGTCAAACGGTCACACTGCATTGCTTTTGTTTACATTCAAATTCATTTACCTAATAAAAGGGAAAGTGTGAAAGTATTTGGATAATATTTGGATGCCTTAGTTGTGTTTTTATTTATTTTTTTTTTGCTTCTTTCCAGTTGCACTCAATCATCTGTTTAGTCAGTCAAGGTAGCGGCACCAAGAATTTTACGCTGGGTATGAGCGAAAGCTTTTAGTTTGTCTGAAAAACTAATGGGCATTTTCAAAGAAGATTCAATATAGAAGCACAGTTTGCGGTTGCGACAGCTTTTCACTCAAAAATATATCAAATGTTCGTTGACATTATAGCTCTTTCAGCTATTTTTGAAAGTCTCTAACCACCATGTTTTCCTACGTAACAATTCCTTTGTGACATGGTCAAATTTTCAGAGTGAAGCTGTCAGTATCTGTTGAGGCATCGTGTATCGCTTATAGAATTCACAACGCACTGTTAAAGGGCCCTACAAACAGATAGAGCGCGGCTTCACCTTGTTGATTCCACCATTTCATAAGGTGGTTAGCATCAAACAAAATAGAGAGGCGTCTCTATATTGAATCTTAAACACCCAGCTAATACGATTTACCTTATCTGAGTACTAACCTAAATACTGAAACTCCTTACCCAGGGCAATTCATTGTAAATCAATCAGCCCAAGTCTTTTATTTACTTATAAAGGGACTTAGGTTAGATTTACACGATGAAGCGAACTTTATGAAGTTGTTGAAAAAGCTTTCGTTTGTAGGAAAAAAGGTGAACAAGAATGAGCTTTTGAGAAAGACGTATAGAGGCCAGTTTATTCTCACAAACGAAAGCCTTTTCAGAAACTGCATAAAGCTTGCTTCACCGTATAAAAACCGTTTAAGGCTAGCTTCGTTTGAAAAAGCGTTAAGTTGTTATTGAAAAAGCTTTCGTTTGTAGGAAAAAGGTGTAGAAGCATGAGCTTTTAAGAAAGACGTGCAGAGGGCAGTTTATTCTCACAAACGAAAGCCTTTTCAGAAACTGAATAAAGCTTGCTTCACCGTATAAAGCCCGCTTGAAAAAGCGATAAGTTGTTTGCACTGGCAACATTATTGCGTTCTCGTATTGAAACTCTGATATTGGTTTTGTTTACAGTTTGAAAGACAACTTGCAAGGAATAAGTTGGATTTCGAAGATGCTTTCTTAAAAACCGAGTGCGGCTGTGTCTTTTTTACCCCCGCTTTAACATTCTTTTTTTTCGTTTTTTGGGGCGTAACACTATCTTTTCATATTGCAGACAGCTAAGTATGGACGTTTAACACATTCTTCAGATACAATAAACATTTCTTTCTATTCAAAATGGCGGAAGACGCGTATCTTGAAAAAGGCATCGTTCTTCAAACTAAGTACGAAGCTTTTAGGGAGACTGCCGCGTCAACGTTCAGAGTTGTTTTTCGATTATGCTAGTGACATCACTTGTAACGATACCCGTACGATAGGCGAAATAATCGAAACTCCGACGAGTCACAACTCGAAAACTCGCGGATGCAGATGCATTCAAATTCAATGCAACTTTTTTGCTATGACTTTTGTACAGCAGGAAAGCAGTATTCAACACTAGAATGCAGGATTGCATAAGATACAATGGGCGTTATGTGGGATTTCCGAAAGCTTAAAGCTTTAAGGGAACATTAGAGAGTCGATAGAGCTTTCAATTTTTCCAATCTCACAAAAAACCAACTATTTACCTCTTGCTTGACAGTTTGCAACACCCTTTAAGAAACGATATGAAATGTGGTTGTTGTTGTTGTTATGTTTTCATAGAGAGTGGAGGGGGCAGTTTTGAGTGGGGGGAAAAGGGGTTTGGTAAACAGGGGCTACTTAGAGCTTAAGAATATTGTTAAATGAAAAGAAAACATTAAAAGGAAAACGAAATTGAAGTACAAAACGCAGCTCGAACGGAATGTAACATAGAAAAAGTAGAAATTGAGATAGAAAAAGTCTTAAGTTGGAGAAAGAGAGACAGAAGAGACAGAAGAGAGAGAGAGAGAGAGAGACAGGGAGTTCTATATACCGAACCACAAAATCAAAGTTTAAAGCAAATTAGCCACATAAAAAAAAAAGGAACAAAACTCAAAAACTTCAGAGTTAAACAAAATCAGCAAATATACACAAGGACCATCTCAAAAGTTACCAGTTGTTTTTTTTTTTTTAATTTAGATCTTTCCTTAACAACGTTATTTCTGTGGCCTAGCAATTGATTTGAAGAATTGACAATGAACCGAAAATCCAAAGAGCAAATGAAATCAATTAATAGCCAAACTCTCGTCTTGGATATCAACTATATATGTATGTATGTACATAAGAGATATGGCTTAACTAAAACACAAAATACAGTAATTCCAGTTCACTCGTCTTCGTTTTCATTCTTCGTTGATTTGGCTTGGGCCTCAAGATCGGAGTTAGTGACAAAATTTCAGATGATCTGGAGTGGGGTTTGGGTGGGTGGGATGGATTTTAAGTTCGATAGTTGCACTATAGAGTGTAGTACGCTCACTAATCCAAGAATAATTAAGAAATCGAATAAAAAGGAGACACAATCATAATGGTGGAAACAAAATGAAGAATGTTCATATAAGGAATAATAAAAGAGAAATGTTTGGTTTCTTATTTATTTTTTTGGTTTTTGTTTTTTTTGTTTGTTTTTTTTTTTGGTTAGATAAGAAATAAAATAGAGAGTATAATGAATATAGCATTCAGTACATTCACTAGCACATTATATGGGTATGATGATATGGAGTTTGGTATTTTTTTCTTTTCTTTCATTGATCGAAGGGATTATTAATTAGAGATTCCGTATGCTTGATTTTTTTCTTGAAGCGAGTAAAAATCAAAACGCTAAATGAAAGCCCAAAACAAAAAACCAAAGATTAAAACGAGACGGAAATCAGGTTCATAAAGTTAGATAAGGATAGTTAAAGTATACTTGATGCGAAAGTCGTTGGGTTGGGTTTTTGGTTTTCACCAAACAGAAAAGAAACCATAAAATATTTATGTGTATAAATACGCGTTAGAGGGTAAGACGGTACTACATATCTAGTAGCCTGACATTTACATATATGTATATATATATATATTAATTAATATATATATATGTGGGTGGGCCATATAGCTAGACATTATACAAAAGGGCTCTACCAGCATATACATTCAATATTTGGTCCAATTGAAGCCCTATACACCCACACTTGATAAGTAGTTCACTGGCGGCAGGCGGGGGGAGGAGGGAGGGCGATAAAGAGAGGGAATGAGTCGACCAAATTCTGTCTGTATATGGACTTAGAGCAGGGGTCGGCAATTTGAGTAGAGCAGAGAGTCGTCGGCCATGGTGTTTGCGAGTAAGAGAGAGCTTCTCTGCTCACATTGCCGACCCCTGATTTAGAGACCTGCACGAATACTTTCACAACTCCTCACCCGTTGATGTACACATGCGTATTCGTACCCAAAAGATTTCTAAATTTGACTCCAAAAAGTTAAAGTGTCGCTGGCAAAAGCCTTTTGTGGAAAAGCAACTTAAGGGGTGCCCAATACAAGGATTGCTTTCACTAACTAAAGCCTTGGCTACCAAGTCCAATTTGGAATATTCCTTTGGAAAGATTGACACTTTTGATCATAAGCTTTGTAAGTTACGCTTCGTTCGGCGGGAATGCTTTTCTTTTTCAAACAAACTCGACGAACTTTACTCCTACATCTTTTGCCATCGGAACACGCTTATAAAACGAAGATAAGGTGTCTTTGAATGCCATCCGACTAGATGGTTTAAAGCCAATATTCCTGAGAAGTGAGACCAGTTAACATTTGATATTCCACAAACATTTGTTCGTCAGTAATACAATTCCTTCTGTGTCGAAATGCCATTTTATCTGTGTAAATCACGAGGTTTATCAGTCATATTCCTAATTCCACTAGTTTATGAGAAGAAAATGGAGCTTGACTTCGTTCCGGTTTCAATTTTCTTCCGACTAAAATTCTTCTCCTTTTATTTTTGGCACACCACGGGCCGTTCCATAGCATCGGGGAGTGAAAGATAAGAGAGAAGCACAGCAAAGCAAGTAAATCGACTGCAGTCCTTATTGCTCACCAATTCAAGCACATTCGTCTGTTCTCTCCATTTGGTAGGGTCTGCTCTTTTTCAGCGATGTTCAAGAAGAGCGAATCCAAAAAGTGAGAGGGTATTGTGTTGGGCAGCGAATGCAAGCAAAGAGAGCGCTGCTTACGCTCATATGCCTGATTTCGGCATGCGCTCGGTTCTTGTGAGTGTAAAAAGCCGATGGCGTGAACATCACTGCTTTAGTTACATGAAAGGAAGTAAACACATGTTCAAACGAAACGTTCGAAAATGGTAGAGGCTGACCTTACGTTATTGCTGGCTCACTTTGCGTAGAAAGATCTTTTGAAATCAATTAAAGACATAAATGCAAATTAAATTACACGAACAATTTCTAAATTGAGCACCGAAATGAGCAAAGTTAGCTTTATGTACATCAAGCGACTGAAAGAGTGCCTAAAATGGCAATTACTATTCACTTCAACGACAAGTTTATCTATTTAGCATCACTTTAATATCGTTCCTGATACACAGATAAAAAAAGCAAATATTTAGCATCACTTTAATATCGTTCCCGATACACAGATAAAAAAAGATCCATTTGAAAGGGATATGTCTCTAATATTCACTCAATCATCCAGCAGAGTTGCAAAATCATCCAAATGATCATAATTTTTCATATTCTTTGCATGGTTTTTAGCTCCTTTGGATGATATTTATATTAAGGATATTTAAGACATATCCCTTCCAAATGGATGCCGAAAATTATTCAATTAATATTTTTTAATTACCTTTTTCTCTCTGTGTACTAATTTAATTACTTCGTTTATTCCTACCAAAAACCGGAATTTTCTTTCATTAGCCTTATCATACAAGGGATAGATGGTGTTTGGTTTCTCGGACTGATTTTCTTTTCAAACCAACTCAGAGAGTCTAAGTAGAGTTCTGTTTAATAACTTATTTTTGGTGATTTTCATATATAATCTACTCTCCACTGGATTCTTAAAAGGGAAATCGGTGAAACTTTAACTCTTACATAGCTTTTGATGCTTTTAATCAGTTCTCCTCAAAGACGTAAGGCCAAATTTGCTGTATCAAAATTTACATTTGTAAAACTTTACTGAAATGAGGCACCATGATGATGGTTGGGATGCAATGTTTGTTTAAGCATTTCAATAGAGTTGTAGATTTCCTGTTTCCATCATCAGTAGACTTCTTCGGTGCTTCAAAACGTTGATACTTTGATACTTCACTTTGCGCTCTTTTTTGTACAAAAAAGGTAAGGTTCGACTAGTGATACATTTGAAGAAAGCCCATAATCCTGAAATTCAACGGGTTCTATGGGTTTTGGCTCTGTACTGTCTTGCAGCCTTGCTTGAAATCTCTTTTAAAGTGGTTCACAGAAGGTACAAGGCTATAAAGGAACGGTTTCACTTTATGCTCAGCAGAAAGTGGATTGAAAAAGGATTCAAATTACCTACCTAACTTATTCTCTAAGCTAATCTAAGGATCACGAGCAATTGTTGCATGGCTTATACGCTAACCCTTTTCACAGAAAAAAGATTGTTAAAGTTATAATTAAGCAATTCGCTGAGTTTTTGGTATTCCACTCCCTCATCATCCCTAAGAATGTACCTTTTTCATTCGTCGATTCTATCGTGTCGTATCCTATCTTGATTCGGATCGAATTTGGACTCGTGCAGGGCCCTCTAAATGCAAATGACTCGATGATCATCGATCAAACATTGAACTGAAAACAAAAATATTGAGAAGGTCCTTGCTTTTCATAAACAGAACTTGATGCCCCATTTTCAAGGGGCATTTCATTTAATATCTTTTTTTTTGCACAAGAGAAAACAACGAGAAAGAGAAATCAATGGGAACGAAAGCAAAACCAAAACCAAAACCATAAAAGAATTGATACTCAACACAGGGAGAAATAAAATACCAAAACCAATCGATGGTACTTAATGGAAACCAAGTTGTAAGAGAAATGTATCGATATCGGAATACGAGAGAGTACGGCCAAAATGTGTATGTATTTTTATTATCCCTTATCAATTTGCCAGAGAACCAGACGAGGATTATTGAGTATGGCCACCCCCGCTGAGTGATGAGTCTATGGGAGCTGAGTTTGTGTCTTTCATTTCTTGGCCAGGGGTGGGGGGTGGGGGGTTGGGTGTAGGGTGTAGGGCAGGGGACTCGTTATGGGGACTTTGATGCTTTATGGCTTTTTATAGATGCAGAGAGTTATACACAAAACGAGTAGTTTAGAGAGCGGCGAGTATATGTATATGTATGCATGTGTGTGGGTGTGTGTGCGTGTGTAGTCGGGGTGTAGTTTTACGTACAAGACGAGCACTTACCTTGCTATTGGAGAACAACAAACCGACACCTTCAAGACAGACCTGCAGTAGACCACCCTCGCCCGTATTCATATCCTGCACCGGAAACTCACCACCCAGCTCGGGCACATTGGTGGGCGTGCCCCCACGCTCCATGGCCTCCTTAATGCAATTATACAGCTCCTTGCACTGCAAAAGATCCTTTAGACCCACTGGCTTTTGAGTAACAACTCGTTTTGTATAGCCTACCTTTCGGGTGTAGTACTTGTGCAGCTGCGTCTGACCGCCGTTCCGTCGCCATAAACACAGCAATTTGGTCTTGGGTGAATAGGTCATATTGACCAGACGCTCATACCACCAGCGCTCCACTATGGTCCCGTCCACGGAGCGCAGTACCAAGCCATCATCGCGTACCTCCATGAAGCGCAAGGGTCCATTCACATCGGTACCCTGATGCACCGTAAAACTCTGGCGATGCAACAGACGCGAACCCAAGGGTTTCAAGTCGATGTCATTGCCGTTCTACAAGGGGGTACAAAAGCAAGCATAAATCTCAATCCCTGGGATACATCCTGCGTCCGGGCACTCACCAGATTGTTGATCTGATCCACCACATTGTGCACCTCTTGGGAATAGACCAGGCCAATGTGACTCTTGCCCAACAAGCGACGTATCTTGCGACGTATCTCATCCTTGTTGACATTCAACATCACAAGTATGGCCGTCAGATTGTATAACATGGTGGAGAGTAGACGATCTTCGTCATGTTCGAGACGCTTACGTTCCGATTCACTGAGCGACTTGTAGCGTTCCATCATCTCGATGGGACCCTGGAAGCAACAGACGAGTGGCTTAAGAACAACAGCTCAGCAGAGGTTTCACCGCACTCACCTGGTCCATGCCAATCATATCGCGTTCCTGGCTAACTGCATCTAGAAAGGCATCCTCCCAGAATTGCATTTGATTCCACAGATTTAAGCGATCCTTGCCCAACAGACCCTCAAAGAGATACACTCGCGGACTGTCCGGTGAGGGTGAGGAGGAGGTGTTAATGAGATGACCACCCGTATAGCGGAAGCCAGCGCTTAGCGTGGATTTGCCCGACCATAGATTGCCACCGCTCTTTTTCGAATCCTTCGATGTGGTGGTCTGTAAGACAGTTGGTAAGACATCGGATTAGGCTACATCATCATTTGTTTAAGCCAAACTACAAAACCGAGCTACGCCATGTGTCTGTTTTGGTACGGGGGCGGGCGGAGGGTGGGCGGGGTGGGGTTAGCCATACGTTTACACTTACATTTTCGTACTCGGTGTCTGAGACCGTGGAACGGCAGCTGGATGGCATGCGTACGCTTAAACTGCCACCGGGAAGCAGATCACTGACCACCGAGAGCGCACCCGTAGAACCAGCAGGCTACAGCAGGAGATATATATTTATATATATATATATATATATACAATTGTGGGTGTATATAAACGGAATGGTAGTGTAAGGTATAAAGCACAGTGGAACAAAACGGAACTGCAGGCAATTGCAAGAATCCAAATCTTAGAGACAGCAGAGCAGAGAACTCAATGGATGAGGAACGTTCTTGTTCAACTGCTGCTGCTGCAAAACTTGTGAGTTTTGCCACGCCTTTGCAAACCCGCCACCCCACCTGTGCAACACCATACACATTGAACGAGACACTAAGGGGATACTCTAGTCCCAGGATGTGGCTAAGCGGTTCTACGATATACAAATAATTGCCACTACAAAAGCACGACACTTGATGGGGGAGGGGGCGGCATAGTGGAGTTTGTGGAATGAACGAATGGATGAGCCAGTTTATACTCACATCCGAATCGAATGAGGTGAGCATATTCTTCAAGGCACTTCGCTTCTGCGACAACATATCCTTGAACATCTCCGTCGTCGATTGCCCATCCGTGCTGTCCGTCGAGGATAAGCGACGTGTGGCCGCTGCCGAAGTTGTCGCTCCAGCCACCGGCAGCGTCGTTGTGTGCGTCGAGCTCTTGCGCGACTCCTGCGGCGAAGCCCACTCGGAACCCAGGCCCGAGTGTGAGCCATTCGGTGAGCTGGGTGAGCGTAGATTTTCACGACTACCCAGTGGACTGGCCGCATGACTGGATAGCAGGCTGGAGGACATATCGCTGCCCTCGTTTATCTCCTTGCTCCAGAAGTGCGTGTGGGCCACCTCCATCAGCTGGAAAACTGAGGCCATACCACCCAGGCCAAAGTTACTGAATGTCACATCCAGTCCACCGGCAATGGCCTGAACACACTTCAGCATACCCTTCCAAACGGGTTTGGTCACACACTGTGTTTGATAATAGAAGTAGAGAGATAAGATAGAAAGTTAAAGTCGATCGTGCCGGAATTTCCTGTAACTCAGGGAGAGAAATGTTTATAAAGTTTTATAAACCAGAAAGAAAGTCGTTTAAGCCCATACCTTCCAAAGTTTTCAAATCCAAAGGGATTGAAAACAGGGTAATCCCGGAACAGGATTAAAGTGATCCTGTTTTTTGGGATTAAACATAATAAGTGTGAGGCAAATCAATCTTTTCTCGGATCGGTTCATGAGTAATTGGGATTACCCTGTTTTCAATCCCGTTTCGGATTGATTTCTTTTTTCAGTGTACCGAATTAATTCAAGGAGCTAAAGGAATAAAGTCGTGAGTGTCTTGGATAACTTGGATTAAGAATTGTTGCTCTAGGTATTCTCATTCAAGTACGAGTTGAGTTGAGTTTATTCTATTCATTCAAGCGTCCGACTTAGACTTAGACTTACCAGGCCGAATCAACTTGGATATATAATACATATATGGATTGAAAGTCTTTCTTGCAATTGACCACCACTTACCACATCGTCTATATGATCGTCGGGTGCTATCTTCTTGTCCAGCGTCTTGTTCAGCTTGCTTAGCACCAAAGTGCGATACGATTCATCCTCCATTAGCTTTCTGAACCGATTGAGTTTCAGCCAGCCCACACCCTCACCGGCCAGCACCTGGTTAGTGACATCCTTGAGGAATGCCTGATTCTCGGCATTGCTGTGCGAGCGCTCTTGATTCTGTTGACGGGTGAGATCCTCTTGGGTTTGCCTGGGTCCCGAATGCTTAATGAGCGGCGTACGCTCCACCAGGCCCTTGCGACTGGGGAATGGATCAAAGTTGATGCCCGTCTTGGACTTGGTAGATCCCGCACTGGACGTCTTATGCTGCACGTTTGACTGTTTCTGTTGGTTTTCTGTTTGGAAAAGTGGGGGATGATGCATTTTGGGTATCGGTGAATGTATTCCATTACTCACTTTTTCCACCGAACATGCCCGAAAACATGGTGGAAGTGGAGGAGGCCAGACCATTGAAATCAGTTCCGATTGAGGAGAAGAAATTGTTACCACCGGGGCCGCCATGGCCACCGCTTTGTTGCACCTGCTTCTGGGTGGCCAATTGGGAGCCCGGCATCGGTGTGGGACTGGATACAGGACCGCCATGTTCGTCGACCTTAATGATACCCTTCTTGGTGGCCGCTTCCTTTGCTGTTTTGGTCAGATCACCCAATGTGGATTTACCCACATAGGTGAGATCCTCCAAAGTGTTTTTGCTAACGCCAGCCGCCTGTTTGGACACTTCCAGTGCCTGCTTGGAGGCCTCGCCCGCCGCCTTCTTGGCATGGAGTGTGAACTGGGAAATGAGATGACACTGTAAGGCATAATCCTTGACCATCTGGGTGATATTTATATATATATATATATATATTGTGACTAAGTCGAACTACTGTCAAATGTCTACACCATTTCATTGGGATGCAGGATTGAAGGTGAGTGTGAGCATTGTGAGAGTGTGTGTGTGGGTGTGGGTGTGGGTGGAGTACCAACCTTTTCAAAGGTATGACGCATTTTGTCATCAAGATCTTCGTCCAGCGCATGCTACACATTTGTACAGTAGTCACATGGAACGGTGTAGTGTTTCGTTTACGTATCAATCAAACCCAAACAAGAGCACAACATTGAGTACCACAACACAAGGGATGCATCGAATGCGATCACTGAACTGGTCACTTACCTTGTCCACGTGGGCCAACAGACCCTCCTGACTGCTCTGTCGCGTCGTCTCACGCACCAGCTCCTTGGCATGCGATGCAAAGTTCTCAAAGAGGGAACTCTGTGAGCTCTGACGTCCTGGGCTGCTGGAACTTGAGCCGGAGCTACCAGTCCGAGCCAATATATTGGTGACGCTGGGCTGTTTGACGGTCGGAGTCAGTGGTGGCTGGAATTGAGGTGTTCAGTGCCTCAGACTGATGAGATTCGCAACTTCACTTACCGGTATTTTCTTTTCCGTCCTTTCGATGTCGCTGGTATTGCGCTGCAGCTTGCCGCTGGCTATACTCTTGCCGGTGGTCACCGTGGAGCCCGTATCCGATTCCGCCTCAATGCTGGCCATCTTGATGGTCGCCTCCAGGCGTGCAGCCAACGGTGTGGTCATCTCGAACGGTGTCTGTGTCGGTGCGCCCTTGGACTGAAAGTCAAACTCCGAATCCCGATTGAAACTGGGCGAGCTGAGATCCGAGCGACTGGACGACGACGAGACCGGAGAATCGGCTCGCTCCTCATCCTCCTTGCTGACCGTCAAGTCTGCCAGTCCCTCTGGATACTGCAGCTTACTGGGCGGATGGTAAACCAATGCCGGATCCAGATTCGAGGACAGCGTCTGTGGCACCACATGCGGTCGATTGTACGACCCGAAGACATCATGCAGGCTGGGCGACAGATCGGACGAGGCCATCTCCGAAACAAAGTCGCTCAGCGAGCTGTACGACGAGCTGCTGCTGTCCGCCCCCTCCGAGTCCGAGCCGCTCTCATCCGTGGGCTGGCACTCCAGCTGTTTCAGCGACCGCAGCGCCCCGTTCAGCGAGCTGCCATCGTCCCACACCGAGAAGCGGATGGGGGTCAGCGAGTGGGCAAACCACTTGGGCTTGTCGCCCACCTGCATGGGATCCATTACGCCGGTCTGAACGCGCAGGAAGGCCACATTCGTGGGGGTCAGCGACCACTCGGCCAAAAACTCCACCGCCTGGGTGCGGGCAAACTGATTGAGGAACTGCGAGGCGCGCGGACGAGATCGCAAGAAGCTATTGATCTGAAAGGCCACCACAGGACGCGGATACAGGCGCAGGGTGCGTGTGTGCTCCGCGAAATTGGCCAATGTGTTCTGGGCATTGAAGAAGCGTACCATGGCCACCCGAGTGGCCACATCCACCGAATCCACATCGGTGCCGTACACAAAGGGGTTGAGAGCCGGTGAGTTCATGGGACTGGGCTGGCGTGAACTGATTGCCCCCTGGGCGGACACCGAGTTGCGTTGACTGGCCTGGGCAGAGTGGGGTGGTGTCTGCAGTGGCAGGCGCACCTGTGAGACTCTTAACGGGAAAGGAGCATAAATATGTGGACTGGCAGGGGCAAAGTGTAAATCCGGAACATACCCCAGCAGCGGCGGCTCTTGTAGACTATCCCTTACCGAGGGCAACAGCTGTTGGGAGGACACCGCCTGATTCGTGGCGCTCATCGAGGTGAGAGCCTAAATGGAATGGGGGGGGGGGGGGGGGGGGTGGTAAATAGCGTGAAAAGAGTTGAATGTGGTGTGTCTAAGATTGGTTCACACCAGGATACTGGTGGAGGCTTCAACATGACTAACTATGAGAAAGGGGGCTCTAGGCTACATTAGGTTAGTTACATATAAATAAATACACACACACTTACACAGGCACACACACACACACATACACACAGACAGACACAGAAGAAATGACTGATCTGGCATGCACACCAAACTGGGAACAGTACTTAAGAGAGAGACAGAGAGACAGAGAGAGAGAGAGAGAGAGAGACAGAATCGCAGCATCAGCGCTAAGTGAAAGTCTTTCATCTTCTGAGTCGGATTAGGTATACGACCAGGCAACTAGGTTATGTTCTATGTTCAATGACTGTATGCATGCTGTTGCGTGGATCGATCAATGAGTACACGAGCTATCGAGAAGACTCTTGGAAGGACATTAAGCCATATCCCTTATAAAATGAATACCCACTATCAAGATTCTTAAAGGAGATGTAAGAATCTTGGAAACAGAACTAAGCGTAGACTAGGTAACTTCGGAGGCTTTCATGTGGAACAAATTGCTGTTAAGTTAGAGATTTCTTCTTGTGGTAGACGAAACCTATTCCTTTCCTAGAATAAAACACATTCTAAATGTTCCACAAAAATGTATATTTCTGTGCTCAGATAGGCTAAGTCGGTTTTGTTCTTATCGCGAGAACGTTGGGCTTATTTACAGAAAATATTTTTCGAGAACCATTTTCGTATTTTAAGATCTCTTTTTTCTTGCTTTTGGAACGATTGAAAACCGCTCTAGTATATTCAGAAAAAAAAGCTAAAGATTATACCACACGTTTCTTAACGGACGGCTGCATCTTAGCGCACACGACCATCAAGCGCTCGAGAGAAATAGTGATCAAATTATGGTAAAGAATGTAGCCATTAGCATTGTCACAAACTAGCAACAAGCACCGATCTATTGCTTTGGAACGTCAAGGTCATGGGTACATAGGATTTGAATTGGTAGACTTCTATAGGGAGATTTTTGAAATTTGATGATAGTGGTTTGATTGTTTTGGTATTCTCTGTACGAACTTCATTCATGGCAAGCATATCTGCCTGGGAGACACTACAAATACAGATACTCTTTCGTATATACAATGCCAACCACTTGGGTTTTAAGTTTCAAGCAAGATTTTTGATCCTCGACGAACTGGTTTTCAGAATTCTCTAGATGGGATAAGGACGTCCCTTAGAAAGATGCTGCGTTGTTTTGAGTTAGACACTGCGGCCTTCGCTGGGCCTGGTTTGACTTTTCTTAGTGTCGTTTTCTCAAGATGCACGTTCAACTGATTCTTTGGTATCTCACGGTTGTACTTAGATCATCTAAATTTACGCTTAACCAAGCCCACATCGATGCCAATTAGAGACTATACCGGTCTATGAACTGTTCGCAGCGATAATGGAGTACATCTTATAGCTTACAGGATAAGCGAGAAATATATCATTAAGAAGCAACTGTCATAGAAACCCTGCATTTTACTTTAAAAATTTGCATTGAGTTTCCTAAATGGCAACATGTGGCAATTTCTCCCAATTATGGAAGAGTCTGTCATAGTTATGACACCAAAATCTGGAAAGCAGAAACGTCAAGCCTCATCATATGTACCAATAAGCCTTCTGTCCTGCTTATCTAAACTCTTTGAGGATATCTCAATATCTCTTCCAAAGAAAGCAGAACCAAATCTGAAATCTATTGTGAAATAAGTTTTATTGAAAATGTAGAGACTAGTGCATTAATTTAAGGAACTCTTTGTATAACTAGAAGTCACTTAAGCATCATACGAAAGCTACATCAACAAGACGCGCTACCTTATGTATAAGTGGTCTGTAGCAGCGTCTCAGTTGGACGCACGGATAAGCTTGAGGATGATTATAGACAAAAAGCGTTGTCTATCTAGGAAAAACCAGTCTCGAAGTTTGTATAACAGTGGAGCTCACTCTCTCATATAAAACAGAAGATAACAAACGTGTACTTATTGATCGGTTCACCGTATGTACAAGCCCTGACTACTTTTAGTTTGTACACAATGTATGCTTTCAGCATGATGCTACTTTCAGAAGACTTTATATTTGGGATAGTAGTAGCTAAATTTTATATATTTTATATTTGCATTTTTCTGAAAGGTGATTCAATTATTATTAAATTATTCTTACTTTCTTTTTAAACATTTGCAGAGGGTGCATTGAAGTTGTCCAGTTGTTTGTAACGCCTATGGGGAAGCATTTCCTACCACATAAAGTATATATATTCTTGATCAGCTTGACGAATTGAGTTGATTTAGAAGTGTCCGTCTAGTTCTCTGAAATCTCCTCCGTCAGTTTTTAAGCTTTCGCAACCAAACTTTGCACGAAGTCTTCTGGTACAAATACGCTGCACATTTGTCGAAGCCGGCAGGATCGCATGACTATAACCCATAGCTGCCATAGGAAAGTTCGGTCGAGAAACTAGTTCTAGTGAAAAAAACTTTTTTGTTTTTAATGCAAACCTCTCCAAACTCCGTATTTCTTAGTTTGCTATGCTTTTCCATGATTTCACTAAGTTTGTTCGAAATCGGACATCTATATAGTATAGCTGCCATAGAAAAGTAAGGTTAAAAAAATGGTCTGCGTACGAAAAACTTTTTTGTTTTCAATGTAAGCCTCTTTAAAATTGGCATACATTTATTTAATAAGCTTTCACACAATTCTATAAAGTTTTGACAAAATCGCATGACTATAAGTTATAGCTGCCATGGGAATGATCGGCGGAGAAACCAGTTTTAGTGAGAAAAACTTTTTTGTTTTCAAAGAAAACGCCTTCAAACTTTGTATTTCATAGTTTGCTAGGCTTTGCCATGATTCCACTAAGTTTGGGTGAAATCGGACATCTATATAGTCCAAATTTCATACAAAAGTAGAGCCAGCAAAGTAGTCTTGGCGAGAAAAACTGGTTTGTTTTCATTGGAAATGTCCTTAAAATTGGCATTTATTTATTTCATATGCTTTAGCACAATTCTAAAAAAGATATGTCTAAATCGGATGACTATAGCATATAGCTGCAGTGCCATAGATCGGTCGAAAGCGAAGTTCTATTGAGAAAAACTCTTTTGATTTCAATGAAATCGACTCCGAATTTCTCACATGTTATTCTTTCTCTGTTTATTTGCTACTTTAAACCCGGGAACTTCGATTTTAGCTTGTTTTATGTACGCCTAAAGTCGGAATATGTGGAGGAAAAACTGTGCAACTTTTTAGATTTCCATACTATCAGGTTCAAACACATTCTCACAGAACTATCTCTATCCAACTATGACTACCTGCCAATCTTTCGAAAATAAGAAAGATAATTAAAGCACCTTTCAGAAAACCACCAACACATATAGCTGCAGTTACCATTATCCTACATAAATTGAGTACAAAAAGTAGCATTATGCAGAGATCGCATGGTTTACCAAATGGAAGTGGTCAGGGGGGATTCTTAGTATTTTACATGTATGTACAAAAATCAAAAACTCAAATCTCAAGAAACTCAAAAACGATTCAACCAAAACTTTGTTTGTATATTTCTTATTATTGTTTTTTTTTTTTTTTTTTTGCGAACGATATTTACACCAAGTCCAGCTTCATCCATAAGTAGCATAGCCTGCAGTAGTAGTAGTAGTTGTTGTTGTTGTTGTTGTTGTTGTTGTTGTAGTTGTGAGTATAACAGATAATGCATGAGTGTTGAAAGTAAACATACATGTTTATATATATAGAAAGAGAGTATTATAGATAGAGAAAGATAGACGGTAGATTTTGTTTTTCGTTTTTTTTTTTTTTTTGAAATGTTTAAAGAATTGGCAAAGGAAAAGATATGCAAATGTAGTCAGGATCCAAATCATATTGAGTATTTTGCATTGAACGACAAATTCCATAGGTGAATAAGTATTATAAGTATAATGTTTAGACACGATGACCAGCATGTTGACGACAATTAGTGCTCGAGTGCCTCGAGCGGTAGTAGAAGGTATAACAATCACAGAATGGAAAGAAGGTGATACAAAAAGAACCAATGCCATGTACATATGTATGTATGCTAAAGCCCAGATTCATTGCCAGCCGTATGGTGGGATCCGGACAGCTGTGCCCGCTCTGTCAGTGTCGGTCGGAGTGATTGGAGTTTTTTTTTATATTGTTTTGTTTTTTTTTGCTTGTGGAAATTGACTTTGTTTTTTAAGTTCTTATGCAATGGATAGCACCCAGTTGGCGTTATTATTGCCTGGACGCATCTCAGGCGCCACAGCCATTGATCCGCGTCTCGATCAGTTGATCGTCTACACAGCCCTATTGGAGCATTTGCTGCTACAGAAACTGCACTACGAGAACGAGCATGATCTGGAGCGGCAGCGATTGGAGCGATTCAAGTGCGAGGGCTTCAGCTCCTATCGCCTGCAGGTGCAGGAGCAGGTGGTAAAAAAGGTACAGGCCATGCTGCCGGGCATTGTATACAAGATGCGCAACGATCTGGACCACTTCGAGCGTTTCTTGCATACCGAAGAGCAGCAGCTCAAGCAACTCAATGCGGAGCTACTTGGACACGGTTGGCAACTGCTCAACGCCTGCAGGGAGAATCTGGAGCGTACGCCCTGAATCGAACCCAATTTGACCAAATTAAAAATGTTTCCCAACCATACGGCCAGAGTGAACCCACTTCGTTTGACCCTTGCGCGCTGTCAGAAGGGGGAGTTACCTGTTTCAGGTGATTCTTGAGGATGGTGCCCTCGGGCTCCGGTAGCGGGGGTATCTCCTCATAGCCGCCCGTGGGCGGTGTTAGTTTTGTAGAGTCCAGGTCCACCAGCCAAATGTCATCGGGCAGCCTGAAAGAACAAGCAGTGCTATGATGAGTCCGGCCTTAGTTCTCCCCCCCCCCCCTTTCGAGACGCACCTGAAGTTCTTTTTGTAGACCAGAAACGAGGCAGGCACACCAATGACAAAGGGCGTGGGGGCCAGCAGCAGCTGTTCGGCACAACTGAGGCAGGTGGGCAAGAGTGGGATGACGGGGAACATGTACTCCAGCGGGTAGAGCATGGTCACAAACGCCATCACGGACATGGATAACGCATTGTAGTCGCGCGACTGAAACAGAACCTTATTTTCTTGCATTATGAGGGTCCAGACCTTCAGGCAGGTCTCCACGCCCAGCAGCTCCAGCGGCAGGTGCAGGGGAAAGTCCACCAGCGAGAAGCGAGTGTGATCGGGCAGTGCAAAGAGCAGTGGTTCATGCACTGTGGGCGATAGCACCTCCACCTGAAAGATAATTATGTTAATAAGAGGCTTGCAGCATCTCTAGCATATCCTTCACCCAACCCACCTCAACTCGCGTGGACCCCGGCACTGGCACCGGCGTGGAGAGCAGCCGCAATATCCAGGTCTCAATTTCACGCACATCGTGCAACACTATCGATGGTGTCGCCTCGCTGGCATGTCCCGCCAACACCGTCCACACATTGTCCCGATTCACCTTCTGCGAGGCACCCACCCGCTTCGGTGACGACGACTCATTGCAGGCATCGATCAGCTTCTTCAGTATGAACAAGCACTCCCGGAACGTGGTGAAGAACGGGTGGTGCGAGATGATGCAGAGCGAGGTCAGCGATTGATTGCGTAGCTTGGTGCGTTTGCGGGAGGCTCGCGGCGAGGGCGAATGACTGCCGCCCGACTCCGAGTCCGCCGAGGGGGCCATCAGGCCCAGCTTGGGCGCCGAGGTGGCGGGATGCTGGTGATGGGCATGCAGCCGCTGTTGGTCCGAGTCGCGGCGCGAGGTCAGTTCACGATCCGAATCGCTGGGCGCTACGTTACTTCTGTAGTCGCTAGAAGTAGTTAAGAGGCCGTAACTATTATGGAAATGGTTTGGAAACGGTCAGACAAGCCAGACAGCGGACAGCCCTGGATCCATGCTCCGCACACAACACTTGCCTGCTGAATGCTGAGTCGGAGCTGCGCTCCATGCTCTTGCGCCAGGATTCACGGCGAAAGGCGGACGAGCGACGTCCGCGTGCGCCGCCTGCACCGCCGGCACCAGAACCACCCGCAGCCCCATTGCCCGTCAGGCCACTGCGTTCGGGACCGGCTGCTCCGGCCTGGACAGCCGAACTGGGACGCTCGATGGGCCGGTAGAAGTTCACACAAATGCCATAGCGTGTCTTGCCCGAATCTTTGTCGGTGAGGGCGAACACAAACGAGGTCATGTCGCGTATGGCTGAGCCGGTGCGCCTTGGTCCCACACTGGTGCAGCCTTCTGGCTGACAAAAGTACACCATGTCCAGGGGTAGCGGAAAATCGGCATGATCCGAGGGTGGATAGCGTCGCAACAGATCGGGCACCTATATATATATATAATAAAACGCAATAGTGTACACCCTCTCTTCATCCCTAACCGAAGACTTACCTGCACAGGTGGCGCCTTGGTGCCCTGCATACCCTTGGGCATGGGCGGTGTGGTATGAGCACCCACTATGGCCATGTAGTCCACCAGTCGGGGGCATAGTGAGGCACGTTGCTGGTCTGACATCCTTGCAAACTGGGATGAAAAAGCAGGGAAGGACAAATGAACAAAAGCAGCGGCGAAGGTCATAGCGAAAACTTGTTAAGCTGTTAAATCTAATTCGAGGTTGCAACCTGCGAGACGGTTTTCCGTTTTCCACAGGATGGAAATGAGGCTAAAAATAACCAGTGGGAGAGCTGAGTACCCTGTTCTCTTACTACTCAGGGTACTCACGACTCCCAGTGGAGCTGTGGAGTTGTTGAAATGAGGAGATTCATATTTGCTGTCAGTAAAATTGTTTTCTTTCATTTTTCTTGTTAAAAAATTTGAAAATTTACTTAATTAAACAACGCCACAGCTCAACTGGGGGAAAGTGAATACCCCTTAGTTGTTTACTTTCATTCTTATGGGTTCGTTAAGGCTCTCGGCTCTCGGCTCTTCACTCGCAGCTCCTTGCCCCGAACCACTCGAAAGTAGGTACTGTCTCGGTTCAGTGTTTCACACAGTTTCTGTACCGCCGGTTCGGTTTATTAGATGGTTTTTGGAGCCAACTGAACCGCGGTTTCAGTTCGGTTCAGTGGTGGAGGCACACTCTGAAATATTATGATATCTGTTGTAATGTGACTTTTGGCACAATTTGAAAATATAATTCCCATAAACCATTTGAATACCTTTAAAATCCTTAGAAGAATGTTTAATATTAATTGTGCCGATTTTGCAGAATGCATCCATAAGTTCTTAGAGGAATCCCCTTCGAAAGCAGAGAAAGTCGGCTAGAAGTGAATAAGTACCATCAAAGATCTAAAGTTATATTTATAGATGACGCGTGAGAAACAAATCTTATATTGGTAGCCAATGTCAGCTACCAGAAATAGTCGCTATAAATCTTTAGTACCACGCATGATGCATCTTACACACCCTACTTATCATAACTCTCCTGGCTATAATTTTGGCTTGGTTTTGGATTCAGTGGCATTTCACACCACCCATGCACCGGTTCGGTTCATTACATGGGGTTTTAATTCAAGTTCATCCCGCTTATACCAGTTTCCGATTTTCCCAACTTTTTGGTACGAAAACTTAACATTTTTTACATCTTTTAACTCAATTTGCACAGTCAACCCAACCAAAACCGAATGTAAGTTCTTATCTAAGCTTGAAGAACTAAACAAACTTTAAAGAACTAACAAGAAAATAGGATACTGTCTTAATTAAGGCTCCCAGCCTCAACTGAGACTGGATTTTCTAAGTAAATGTAGTTAGTTTCATTTGCGCTTCTAAGAGTTCTATATTGAAAGAGATCCACTACTATTATCCTATGTAAGTTGTTATTACCGGGTCCTTCGAGTCGGATATGGCGGTAACAATGTTGTGTGGGCAAAGCAAAGTATACCAAAAGGTCATTCGAGTCGGATATTTAGGAAATAATGTTTCGTAGGCAAAACGAAGCATACCAGAAGGTCCCTCGAGTCGGATATTCTAGAGAGAATGTTTTATAGAATGATAGCGAAGCAAACCAGAAGGTTCTTCGAGGCGCATTTTCTGGGCATTAAGTTTTGTGGGCAGAACGAAGCATTTCAAAAGATGGTAACGAAGTGCTGCAGAAATTTGAAAATGTGGTCCACTAGAGGAAAGAATGCAGAGTGATGATATGTACCATTAAGCGATCGGCGGTCAATTCCAGAAGACTTACAGGATTCATTTTTGTAAAATTGTCATGCTTAAAGGTTATGTCGATCCGGCATCGCTAAGAATGTAGAGGGTAGAACGAAAAGTCGTGTACAAATTAACTTAGTTTCACTAATTCAAGGAAAGGGGAAAGCGGTTTACTTCTTAAAACTCGTCAGAGAACTGAATCGAACCTTTATGTGTTTCGGTTCGGTTCAGCATTTTTAAAAGGACCGGCTTTCTGTTCGGTATAACAGCTGATATAAGCAGTTCGGTTCGGTTCAGATCCGGTTTGCATCCCTGATAAACACCTCAAATGGAAGTGGTAGTCGAAATCCTAGTTATCACCCAAAATAACAATCTCTGACATTAACTTTTTATTAATGATCTCATTCACAGCGCTCAAAGTGGAAGGTCCAATATTCAATCACTTTTCCAGCATTTCTACCGTTATCTTGCAAACTAAGCAAGTAATGATAGCATCCAATTTTTGAATCGAAGCTGGATTATCAACGAAATCTTTAGATTTCACATAGCCCCGAAGAAAAAACCAGAATGAAAGTCGGTCAAGTCCGTCTATAACATATTCTGTACCAATGAAATTATACGCTCAGCATAAATTTGTAAGCTGCAGCAGCAGTTGAATGCAGCGCTGTCACTGCGCTGCAGCAGCGAACAGTCTTTTGATTATAACTCAAAAACCGTTCATCCAATCTTCATTATTCCTTTGGCTGATCGATAAGTTATCCTTATTACTATATATATCTAGAAGGAACAACCCACCTATCTTTAAAACTGTAGGAGATATGACGTTTTTTCTAAATTACGGGGGCGGCAGGGGGCGTGGCCAAAATTGAAAATAAACTTGATATGCCTGCAGACATAAGAAACATATGTCCCATACATGTCAAACCTCTATCTCGTACCATCTCTGAGATCTGTGCGTTCATACGGACAGACAGGTGGACATGACTCGGCTGTTGATGCTGATCAAGAATATATATATACTTTATAGGGTCGGAGATGCTTTCTCCTGGCTGTAACATACTTTTCCACAAACTAATAATACTTTCTAGTATAAAAAGCCAGAGTTGTAAAATCACACGACCTAGGCGGCTACTTGACAAGTCCGAAACGCTCAATCGTTTCTCAACAAAGCCGTTATTTAGCTTACACAACCTCGAGCCAGCTAAACACAACATTCTACAAATTAGAAAGGTTGCTAACTATCAACTTTTACACGATTTCTGTGTTAAATATTCATATTGCTTTCTTGTATAGTCTTCAAGTAGGATGAGAATAAGTCAGTTAAAAATAATTATGCAGGTTCTTTTTAATGCTCCAGCAAAAGCGACATATCTCAGCGATATTGGGCGAAGATCCTTTGGTTTTTTGTCGAATTTTAATAGTGAGTGCTTCAAATATTAAATGTTTTTCTAGATTGATTCAACACTAGAAGAACTAACCAATAAAAACGTGAAGTCTTTTGGAAATTTTGTATATCGTACCGAGACTTTATTTGAGGATTACTTATGCAAAAAAGACCGCAAGAAATCCGGCCGTATCGTCGAAATCCACTGCGCAAGCAGAAAATCATGTTTCATGAGATGAATATCAACTAGGACTGCTTTTATCGCATCATAAAACGTGACTTTGGACTTTGGACTTGTTCACAACAGCATTGAAACATTGAAAACGAAAGTCTAAATCAAAAGCAGTGCGTCACCAGTGCGCGAACAATGCCCACAGACCAGTTCTGTTTACTAACGAGAAAGTTTTCATCATGGAGGAATCGTTCAAACAAAAAGAACGATAGAGTGTGATCAAAACAAGCATCCGAACTCATTCCAAAAGTTTAGAGCAGTCACCATATGGCTTATGTGATGATTTGGTGGGGTCCCCAAGCTCCATTTTTGTGAAAAAATATTCAAAATTTCGTCGAAAACGTATCAATCCAATGTTTTTGGAAAAACGGTGGTGAAGCCTCTCAACACGACATCATGTGCAAACAAGCGATGGCTTTGAGGGATGCAAACCGCTCGGTAATTGTGAATATTTTTCCAAAACATCATTGAAATTATCATTCTAAGCTTACTTTTTAGCTCTTGCATCGAAGTCATTGGGAACTTTACTGAAAACATCCACAAAATCCTTGACAAAAGTTATACAGCCACGCCGTTGCGTTGCTTCAGTGATTCCCTCCTTCTCTCAAATATTCCCAAAATAGATGCAGGCTCCGCTTTTTGGTCGGAATTCTGCTGTGCTTACACTCCCCTTTTCAAGAGTACCCCACAAATATGTACACCATATAATCCTGCCCGCTTCCTGTCCACCGCGTGTACAAAACACGACCACTTTAAGGGCTTTCAATGCACCAGCACCCGTATGGTTTTTGCAGCGCTTTAAAAGGCTTTCAATGCCACCACCTCCAACTTCCGAGAGAAAAAAAGGAAAAATAAACCAATATGAAACTGCCAAGTGAAAACCCCACACTCCTCTTCCTCATTGAAGGAGGAGCGCAACATGGACGTATTTTAAAGCGAAAATCGCATTGACGTCAGAGTGTCAGAGTCGAGAATGTTGACAGAATGGAATGCTAATGCCGCAGTGAGAGTTCATTTTGCTATTGGCATGCGAATCATTTAGGAATTTAGTGCCCATCCAAATGACACTAAGGCTGGCAGGAAGTTTGCCCCAAGGTCACACAAGTAGAAGGAAAAACCCAAAGTCAACATCAACGCCGCCGCATCCATCAGAAATGACACGCGCTGCTTGGCACAAAGGGGGGGATGGGGGATGGTGCACCCCATCGCTGTGCACATGTGGCCACAAAACATGTCGGAGCAAATCATGTCAAGGCTGCAGTTTTTACAGCATGGAAAACTTTTGCTCACAACTTTATCATTTAAAGGCACCAAAATGCCAGACTCCTACGCTGTCGGAACAACCCCAACCACCAACCCCCTCCCCAGCTCGAGCGACATGACATCAGAGCAACCGCATCCATTTGTCCGTCAGTCAATTGTCTTGCGTCTGTGCTGGGGTTAAAAATAGCGTAGCGAATCTGTCATTATTTACCCAAAAGTGTCAGCGACATTTTGTACGCATTTGTCTGTAATGAAATCACATCCCGCCGACCCTGTCAGTGGCATCCAATGACGTCTCATTTTCCATTTTGGAGCAAAGGAAGATGGCATTTCCGTACATTGGTTTGACGCTTTTGGGACCAATCGATAAAGTAATCCGCGCAGCAGATTTGAAGTTGTTTTCCCTTCTTTTGCAAATGAAAGAAATGAAAAAAATTGGAAAGAAAATGTGTCACAACAAGACATGACAAATGCAGCAACTTCCGCTGAAAGCATAAAAGTACGTGGGTGGCTTAAGAAGTCTGTGACTAACACTCAGACACACACACACACACTCGCACACTCGCACACACACAAGATAACAATTACCAAGAAAACCCTTTCTTTCAAAGGCTCTGGTGTCTCAGCTAGAATGTGTACAATTTGCATCTCCAAGTGGCAGGCGGGGAAAACAAGTGGGAAGACTTGCATTAGACGAGCTCTCAGATTGAAAAAGTTGCGCACTTTAATATTTAAAGAAGGAAATCAACAGATAGGTAAAGAAAATTATACTTAAACTACCTCTGGTACTGAAAAAAAAAACCATGCACAGAAAAAAATAAGATCAAATATCGAGTTGATCTTCCAATATAATTTCAAAAATATCAATTTTTAAAGATCCAAGAGTTACTATTTAATATCAATATGATGCTGTAGTATTACATTGATACTAAAAATATTATATTAATAAGCGAAATTCTTACAGTGATATGAAAAATACCCTAGTGACGTGATTTTAGATCAAAGTAGACATCGAAAATCTGAGGGCAGAAAGAGACAAGCAGAGTTTCTTAAAACAAAGAGCGACAGCTATAGTCCAACTCGAAAAAGGCAAAAACAATGTACATGGCCGATTTGCCTGTTTTTGCTTTCATTGCTGATTGCAGTTCCCAACTGCTTAAAGCGGTGAGCGCATGAAGAGACATTCAAACAGCGACAGCCATTAGCGAAATGCCTACTGAAGGTTGAATCGGGAGATTCATGAAACAGTACTATAAAGGCAACCAGCTCTTTTTGGTGTATTTAAATGCATAAGTTGTTTCCAGTTGTGAACAAACGCAACTTTTCGGGACCTGGAGCCAACTAAAGTCACTAATTTTATTTCTAATATATCTTTGACATTTGAACCATGTCCAATGGGTACTATACAAATATCGCATTGATACATAATAATACATTATACAATAATACCCCTTTGATATTATAAAAATATTAATACCATAAAAATAGATCAGGGATATTAACAAATATCAGATTGTTGATCTGAAACATTTCACATTGATATGTTCGAAATGTACGAGTGATATTTTCGATCATATCCACTGGGTATTCTTCAGATGAAGGCCGATTCGATGCTGAAAAATACCCGATTGATACTAAATATCGTGATCTTTTTTTTCTGTGTGGTTCTTCATGATCCATTGAATGATTTTGTTATCTATTTGGACCTAAATGGATCTGTTGTTTTTCTGCGTAGATAATCAAACAGGTTAATAACTTGATCTTTGTACAGGGTCTAACAACACTGCCAAAAAAGGGTAGCCTCCTTCGCCCTAAATATTAGAAAATAAACACAAGAGCGCATATCATAGTCGGGTCGAGTTCGATTTTCTCCCTTACTCAGGGGAATCCATATTTAATAGCCACCACTTATGTTAATTAACAGACCATCAACAGTAATTTAAGCATATCAACATTATGTTGGAAAACATTTACATATTCATAACAACTCGACCACTTATTATCCGGTCCATTTGGATTTCAATCTATACGAATTTCGTGTAAAAAGAAAATTATTTTACAATGTCACAAAAAACTATCTGGCATGTTCCGGTTTTCACTTTAGTGAATTCGAATTTATTACATGTGTAATTTTTTGATGAACAATCAAGGTCATCTGTATCAAACCTTAAAATTTGCACTTCCTTTTAATAGGATGAACTCAAAATTAAAGGTTTTATGCCGATTTAATTTATAAATTTCATCCAACAACCACTTTACCAAATTCGAATTCGACAAATTTTGTCGAAAGTGAAAACCGGAACAGGCCTGTATATATATTCTTGATCAGCGGTACAAGTCCGATATCCGATTACTAATTTATGATTGACCATATTATCTGCTGAATTGGCAGCGATTGGTAAGTGTGACCATCGTGATTGCCTTGACAGAATCATTCAAAATGAATGAAATGTATAGATCAACTGTTACCCTCAAATCTGACGAGAAAGCTAAGCTAACTTCATCTGTGTCGAAGTTTTTATACCCTTGCAAGTGCTCGCTTAAATATTTTCAAAAAAAAATCTCTTTTTTTACATTTTCAGACCGATTGTTCCTATGGGAGCTATATGATATAGTCATCCGATTTAGCCAAAAATTTGCAAAATTATGTGAAAGTGAGTGAAACAAACAAATACTAAATTGCAGAATGGTACCATTAAAAACAAAAAAGTTTTTCTAACTAAAATTGTTTTTCAGACCTATCTTTTGTATGGCAGCTATACCATATAGTAGTCCGATTTTAATTAAACTTGATAGAATTATTAAAAAACATAGAAAACTTAGGATTACAAAGTTTGGAGACGTTTCCATTGATAAGAAAAAAGTTTTTCATACTTTAACTAGTTTTCCCACCGATTGTTTCTATGGTAGCTATGAGATATAGTCTTCCGATGCGGTCGGTTTTGACATATTAGTAGTGAGCAGTTAAAAGAAGACTTTGTGCAAAATTTCAGCTCGATAGCTTTGAAACTAAGAGACTAGTTCGCTTAGAAACGGACAAACAGACGGACGGACAAAGCTCAATCGACTCAGCTCGCCACCCTGATCAAGAATATATATAGTTTCTATGCGTTGCAAACTTTTCGGCAAAATTATAATACCCTTTGCAAGGGTACAAAAGTTAGCTGACAACCTAGCAACCCTAGAAACTATTGCTAATTTGTTTAACTAAAGTCAGAGAATAACCCCAACTTACCCATCAATGGCATTCATGCAAAAAACCATCAGCAGTCGCAAATCAGTAATCGTAAATCGAATTTAACTGCTGAATGCGTCCATTGATTCCCTTTTTTTTTTGTATCTTTTAAAAATAAACTCCAGCCAACTTATTGATGTGTCCCCTTATTTTCACTCAGCTCTCCCTTGGCCCCTTGGCCCCTTTGCTGCAATTTGTCTTTGTCTACATTCCCAGCCTATTTAAAAGCCACTTTTGTCTGGCTTTCTGTTGTACACCATTTCCAAATGGTGCCTCCTCCGGTGGAGTGAAGTGAATGACTTGTTGTTGCCTTCTTGCACGTGCCCCCCTTTTAAATGGGTAGGCGCACACGTTAAATCAATAAAGGGCTCGTCCAAGTGCAGTTGGGTTTCTTAAGGAAGGTATACAACGGCACATTGTCATCATCATCAAGGCCATAAATGGCCGCATGAATTCTGAAATGCGCTCAAAAGTATGCTATCCCAAAATACTCAACACACACACACAAGGCAAGAAGGTTGAACATTTTTGGGGGGGGGGGAGGACAAGGCTACACACGCACATTAGCGGGGTGTACGCAACAAGGTCACTGGAAAAATCGTTAAGAACAAAAAATATAAAAAAAAAAAAACAATGTGTCGATACTGTGGTATACATACACACACGCACATCTATTTAGCTCCCATAAACCGAACTTTTCATATGCCCCCCAACCAAAATTGCACTCACCTCTGCTCACTCACTCCTCTCCACTCACTGATTCAGCAGGCTTAATTAGTTAATAACTATTTGGACAATTTGGCTCGCTAATTGCTCGACAGTTTGTTGTGCACATTTCGTACATTTGTTTCACTTGAAAGTTCAAAAACTCAAAAAAATTCCTGCACTAACAACAATTTTCTCTGCTGCGTATGGGGTTTTGTTTTGGCCAAGGGACGCAACGTTTGCGTCTGGGCTGAGCACTGGCCGTGGTGTGACTGAATTCCGAGCCAGCGAGTTGTCCCCCGACAGTTGGTTGTAAGCTGTAATCGCCCGTGGTGGTGTTGGGTTCGTCCACAATGTTGAAATTCCTTTGCTAACCAATTTGCTGGAATGGGTGGAAAGCGTAGACATTTCCATGCCGCACTTGTTGGATTCTTTCGTTGATTGGAAATATTTTGATGGATGCGGACTGCGCAGGTGCGAGACGGCCACGTGCTTTCCAGAGCAGGGGAGGGAGACCGGAGTGGAGTGGAGTGGAGTGGTCCCGGGTAGCTAAAGCTCAAGTTGAACTAAATGGACGTTGAAATTGAATTAACAGAATGCTGGTTAGTCAAGTTGAGCAAATGCATGCAACATGAGAAATGTGATTATAAACTTGGGAATTGTACCTTTTTTCCAGTGGGTTCAAAGGCAAAAGTTTTGGCACATCATTTGAGTCGTTGATAATTGGATGATATGAAAGTTTTTTTTTTAATTTTTCAAAGGGCACATGGGAAGTGTGTGTGTGTGGTTACAATTAGAGTGCTTTAAGCACCTAAAAATTTGGCAGAAGGAGCAGTCGAAGGGTCTCAAGTCGAGCCTTGGTACATTACTTTTCAACATCGTTAAGTCATTTTTTTCAACATTGTCAACTGATCGGCTTTATTTTTTGTTGAGCAGAAGATAAAGATACCTCAATTTATAGTCCAATGATGCATTTTTGATATGATTATCCATAATTATTTGATATCCTTTTCAATTTTACCTTTTCAAATATACAATTTGACCTACGTATGCCGTAGTTAACAGGGCAATTCATCAAAAAATTTGAAAATTCAAATAATTTACACGGTAATAATGACTTCGACCTTGAGAAAATGCCCGAAATGACCTGCCCGACTTCGAAATACCCGTTACTCAGGGCAATTACTGTTTAATAAACTCAAGCGGCTCTGAGAAGTATGCAATGTTTTTTAACTCTGCCATTTATTATCCGATCTTTAAGAAAATGTGTGAGATTGTGGGCCACATACACTACGCTGCAAAATATGAGCTTGATATTTTAAAAACTGTAGGAGATATTCATATTTCAATATTTTTCAATTTCAAATTTTTCAAATTTTTATTGCGGGGACGGGAAACAAACTTGATCTGCGGGCACACAATACCAGTTTACATTTAAAATTTATTGGCTCCAGCTTTTCTAGTCGCTGAGATCTAGGTTTTCATACAGACAGACGGGCATGGCTATATCGACTCGACTATTGATGCTGATCAGGAATATATAATATGTATGTATACTTTATGGGGTCGGAGATGCATGCTTTTGCCTGTTAAATACATTTGCACAACTTTAGTAAACCCTTTTAATAGTCGGAAATATTCATTTCCGACTCCATAAACTATATATATTCTTGATCAACTAGTCACTTGAGTCGATTAAGCTTTGTCCGTCCGTCTGTTTGTCTGTTTCTACGCGAACTAGTCTCTCAGTTTTAAAGCTATCGAGCTGAAATTTTGCACAGAGTATTCTTTTTGCTACACACTACTAATATGTCGAAACCGACCGGATCGGATGACTATATCTCATAGCTCCCATAGAAACAATCGGTCGGAGAACTAGTTTTAGTATGAAAAACTTTTTTCTTATCAATGGAACCGTCTCCAAACTTTGTAATCCTAAGTTTTCTATGTTTTTTAATAATTCTGGTAAGTTTAATTAAAATCGGAAAACAATATGGTATAGCTGCCATACAAAAGATATGTCTGAAAAACAGTCTTAGTTAGAAAAACTTTTTTGTTTTTAATGGTACCATTCTGCAATTTTGTATTTGTTTGTTTCACATACTTTCACATAATTTTACAAATTTTTGGCCAAATCGGATGACTATATCATTTAGCTTCCATACGAACGATCGGTCGAAAAATGGGAAAAAAGAGAATTTTTTGAAAATATTTAAGCGAAGGGTATAAAAACTTCGGCACAATCGAAGTTAGCTTAGCTCTCTCGTTACTCTTCGAGTAACGAGTATACATATGAATATATTTCCATTCCATTTCATCCCATTTCCATTCTTTCGTACATTACCAAAGTTTTCGAGCAAATACGTTACTAAAAGAAACACTACTGAAATAGAGCAAGGCTTCGGATCGGTGAACCACGGCATACTTTGTACAAAGCTTAAGATACTGTACACTCATAAAAAAATTCGCAAAATTAATTAGAAAATTAATCTTTGTCAGAAAACCTTTTTTGATTTGAATGCAAACCTCTTTAATATTGGCATATATTTATTTTATAAGCTTTCATACAATTCATCAAAGTTATTTCGGTATCGGAAGACCATAGGCTATAGCTGTCATAGGCATGATCGGTCGAGATACAAGTTTTGTGAGAACAACTTTTTTGTTTTCAAAGAAAACGCCTCTAAACTTTGTATTACTTAGTTTGCTATGCTCTCCCATGATTCCACTAAGTTTGGTCGAAATCGGACATCTATATAGTATAGCTGTCATAGAAAAGTGCAGTCAGAAAAGAAGTCTTAGTGAGAAAAACTTGTTTGTTTTCAGTGGAAATATCCTTCAAATTGGTTAGAATCTTCGGCCCAGCCGAAGTTAACTTTATTCTATTTTTTGAAATTGTTTTTCGATAAGCTTCAGACTCATATTGAAAGCTACTCAAACAAAAGTATGGATTAAGTGATTAAGTGAGAACATATTGTTCCAAAATTAAGTAACCAACTCCTGCTTAATTTAAGGCTACAACTTTGCCATTTATCACTTAATTCAAAATGCCCCCAGATATGCCAAATTCAGATTTATGGCTAAATCTTCAAAAATGTGTATGAAGTGGGAAAACTGATGACAGATTTGGAATCAGGATGGCCCAAATACTCTGAACATTTCTCAAATCATTAATGATCTAGCAAAATCTAGACAGTTTTGGACGGCGGGAGGACGTTGTTAACGAACTTAAAGCTAATCTCAAACTCAAAAGTATTATAAACCCAACCGGTGTCTGTGAACCACTGTAAACCTACCCAAACTTGCATCCATACCAACATCTCAATCATTTACATAAACCATTTATGGAAATTTATTACAACAAAATACAGTTGGACTGTACAGTAAAGCATCGGCATAAAAAACTATCAAGAATTCATTATGCGTTTCTGTTTCTTTTAAATGCAAGCGACACACACAAAGTTAATATATTGATTACCGGCCAGCCATGTGGGCTCAAACAATAACTAGGGAGCTTAAAGCTAGCGAGGAGCCCCTCAAAGAAGCTGCCTCCTATAAATGCACAATCTGGTTGGGGGGAGGGGGAAGAGTGGGATGAGACATACACACATGGCCGCCAATTGGATACAATTGTAAAAATAGTATTAGAACTTTAAATAAATGCAACAGAAAACAGCCTTATCCGTTGTGGTTCCGGTCATCATCATCATCTGGGGGTTAGTGCAGCAAAAAGAGTGCCGGCTGCTCGAGATATTGCTTCCACACATTCGAGAAGCTGGCCATGGTAACACCATCGATAACACGATGATCGGCCGACCAACTGACACTCATGATATACGCCTTGATCACCTCGTCCTTGTCATTGAAACGGGGCACAGCTTTGGTACGTCCCATGGCTCCAATGGCCACCTGTGGCGCCATAATACAGGGATGTGTATAGGTGCCGCCCACCTGTGAGGAATACAGATATTCGTATTACCATTTTTTGTTATTCATACAGAGATCAATTCACTTACAATCCCAATATTGGACAATGAGAAAGTTCCATCAGCAAAGTCTGTGGGTGTCAAAGAGCCCAGACGTCCACGTTCCACCAAAGCATTGAGATCCTTGGCAATCTCAATGATATTCTTCGACTGACAGTTCTTAATATTGGGCACCACCAGACCCTGAGGTGTATCAATGGCCACGCTTATGTTATGCGCTCCCTTAAAGACAATCGACTCATTGGCCAAATCTAGGGAGCTGTTCACAATGGGATACTTGGACAAAGCAATGCTGGCGGCCTTAATGCAGAATGGCATATAGGTGAGCTTGGGTACACCGCTCTCCTTGGCCACTGATTGAAGTTGGGCACGGAACTGCACCAATTTCGACATGTCAATCTCGTCGCTATAGGCAAAGTGAGGTATTTTCTAGATAAGATAGGCGAAAAGTGTCAGATAAAATATTAACGTTTCCACAACAACTCACCAGTGACTCGGACATGGATTTCAGCATGGCCTTGCGTACACCCTTGAGCACCTCTACACGATCGGCGGGGGCAGTAGCTGCCACACTAGCAGCCGCCTTGGCCACCGCCTGCTGCTTGGCCACAATGGTGGGATGGGGCACATTTGTGCCGGCAGGTACTTGTCCCAAATACTCCAAGACATCGCCTTTCAAGACACGTCCATTCTTGCCAGTTGGCGCCACCTGAGACAAGTCCAGCTTGTGCTCCTTGGCCAAACGACGTACGGCAGGCGTTGCCGGTGTAATGAGACGAGCTCCACTCAACTGAGCAGCATTTGGGGTGGCCTCCTCACTGGAGGAGCTGCTCGAACTGCTGTCCGTGCTCGCCTCCTCATCGCCCTCCTCATCCAGCACATCAAAGTCCAGCAGGGGTTTGCCCACCAGAGCAATCTCATCGATGCTATGATAGATTTTGGTTATCTTGCCATCATAGCGACTGGTAATGGTCACAGAAGCCTTGTCCGATTGCACTTCACACAGATTGTCGAACTGCTCCACAGTGTCACCCACCTTCACAAACCATTCCTTGACCGTAACCTCACGTATGCCCTCACCAATGTCGCTTAGATTAAAGGAGACACTTTTGTCCAGGCAGGGGGTTAGGTGTAGGCAACGCTGGAGCTGTGCGGGAGGAGGACCAAACAAAGTTTCATGAAATTGACCGAAAAGAACGCGTCGTCTCGTATAGTTGCTATAGCTCTCTCGCTCTAGCACACGGCCATGGGCCACAGCCAAATCGATTACATAAGCGGTGCCATTTGGAACTGATCTCTGATCCTAAACGACACTACTACCACAACTACTCACTGCTGCTTGTTGTTGGGATCCAGGGCGACGACAGTAGTTCCTTAGCAGCCAACAAGTAGCGCCATTTCTAAGCAAGTGTGTGGCCATTTGATCAAATTTTAGCGATCTCAAACTGAAAGTGTGAAAGAATTATAAAAATAACGGCGTTTGGCTGGGCAGTTCTCTTTTGTACCTTATAAATGCTGCTGCAGTATGTTGGCTTACAAAAAAAAATAAAAGAAGAACACTGACAACGGCCCCAACCAAAAAACAAATGCTCTTATCACGCGTGTTTATGGGCCCAACAAATTTAATTTCAGTTTGTTTTTGCAAACGCAACAGCTGTTGATCGTGTGAGGTTGAGCGCCACCTGGCGAAAAAGTGTGGCACATTTAGACATTTTCAAGCCAGATTTGTGCAGAGCTAAACTAGCTGTTTTTATGCGATTAATTTCCTTAGAAAGCAACAGGTGGGGGATTTTTTTCCACAGCTTGGATTTCTGCATTGACTGTTACATCTTTATTCGTAATGAATTTTTAGCCATATTTTGGTTACCTTAACTTGTGTGTTTAAGCTGTCGATCTAAAGCAAAGTTTAACTGTTCAAAAAATTAAATTTAGGTTTTGTGGAACCACAGCTCGTAAGCTGACTTTACATATATATCCAAAGAATTTCTCTAACTATGGCAAAGCATAATATATCAAAAATGTACTTTAAAGCCGTTATTTTAGCCATTTTCAAGCTAGCTTACCATGAGCACTTGCAGCCAGCTGTTCGCATAGCAATTCCACGCACCCTTTCCAGCACTGCAATCATCAAAACAACGTGACAAAATGGCAAGTAAAACAATAATGTAATTTTAATCATTTTTGACCACCTTCTGTACATTTTCGACTGCAGACCAATCTACGCAAGGAGCTGGAGAAATGCAAACATCCCAACAGTCGGAAAACCAAAGCCCTGGGCAAAAAGGCTCGTCGCCAGAATAACAAGCACAAAGTTCGCTTGGGACATGCAGTGAAAAGTAATCTCATGGGCGAGAAGCTGGCCTGGTTCCTTGGCCACATGGCTCAGGGACGCACCGAACCATTGACGGCACAGGAATTTGAGGATTTGATCGCATTGTATATGCAACGGTTCGATGAGGAGTTGGAACAGATTAATCTGAAGCAATCCATTGGCAAGCATCGGGCAAATCAGCATGCGGCTCGCAAGGATGTGATCACCATGACGCTGGAGAGGGAGCGCAACGAGTACCAGAGTGGCGGCATGGGTAAGCAGCGGCAGCCAAATGCCCATAAGTAGATCTTACATGTTTTTGCCTTATTTTAGAGTTGCTGGATCTGTGCGACTCGTCCAAATTCAAAATGCTACTTGATTGGGATGGCAGTGCGCTAAGTGTGCAGCATTTGAAGTTGGATTTGGTGTCACAGAAAAAACTGCAGTCCCTGAAAACCGAAGGCGGTAACTCCGTTGCTGCCAAAGAAATGGACAAAATGGAGACGGTATAGCATTTTGATGAATTAAAAATAAAAGACATCTGTAGATGTGTATTTCAAATCTGCCGCCCAGTTACTTCATTTATTTTGCGTCTTATTGAATATGGCAGCCCTGCTGCTGTCAAAAGTAATTGTCACATCTGGCCACACTCAACGCAATGCTTTCACAAGCTGGCAGCCTGGCCACTGGGGGAGACAACAAACAAACAAAAGTTGAAATTCGAAATTCATTTTCATTATTCTAATCGTCGCCTTGCAAAACGGTTCAATACGTTTCGGTCGGAACTTTTTGGATGCTTCCCTAAAATTATGATTCCAAAAATTAATTAGAAAAGTGCCACAAAAAAATGTTTGTTATTCTTTCGGAGTGAATCAGCTGGGAGCTAAATTAACGCGAATTTTCTGGAATATTCTGGCAAAGGTAAGTTGGGGAATTGTGGTCACAGCCAAGCAACCACCCACAGCATAGCGCAGCCCTACACTGTCCTTGAGTCCATTTCACAATTTTCCACAGCTGCGCAATATATATACATATATATTTTTTCCGTTTCTGTTTTCGTTGGTTGGTTTATTGCGTTGTTTTGTTTATGTCTTGCATTCATTTTGGATGAGTGTGTGTGTGTGTGTGTGTGCGTATGAGTGTGTGTGTGCGAGAGTGATCTAGATGTTAATTTTGGAAACTGTGTCAAATATGCAACATGATCGCAATTTTCTTTTTGTAAGTGTAAAAAAAAAACTAAATTGATTAAATTTCCTGACGTCTTCTGCCCTAGCTTTGTCTTTGCATCAGTATTGTGTGATTTCGTTTATACGACAGCTAGTACGTGAATTGGCAAAGATTGCGATAAACTCACTGAGATCATCTAACATACAAGATGATGAGTCACAATGATTTGCCCGGCCGAGATTTGTCTTATTAGCAGCATTTTCCTATTAGAAACTGACCCTTTTCATATTTTGCAAAAACAAATAGCTAATAGTTATAAAGCATATCAGCCTTTTAGCTGTATACATCCTATAATATTTGATTAATACAACATTCTTTTCTTTCTACTTGAAATGATTTAATTTTCAACTAGATTTTTCCCAAAATTTTGAAAAAGTTTTGAAAAGCTATTCAAAATCTTGTACTACTCAGATTATGGATAAATTCAACCTCCTAAAATCTGGAATAGTTAACCCTGGCATTCGAACTCGCGCAAATTTAATATTTTGCGTTCAGAGGGTCGATAATTCTAGATTCTGTTTCCAGGAGTGATTTTGTTTTCGAATTTAGTTTAAGTTAATCATTAGTATGTTTTCCTGGAAACTTAAATCAATACTGGGGTAAACAAATTCAAGCGTAAAAATATAAAAAAGTTAAATTCGGCTCGGCCGAAGTTTGTATATCCTTGCAGCACGTTTTTTAACTATTTTGAAGGACGTATACAGTGAAAGCAAACAAGTTTTTCCCCAATAAGAATACTAATCTGACTACTTTTGTATGACAGCTATACTATATAGATGTCAGATTACGACCAAATTTAGCAGAATTATGAAGAAGCATTAAAAACTAGTAAATACGGTGTTTGGAGACGTTTGCATTAAAACCAAAAAAAGTTTTTCTCACTAGAACTAGTTTTTCGACCCAACGTTCCTATGGCAGCTGTATGTTATAGTCATCCAATACGGCCGTTTCCGATAAATGTGCAGCGTATTTGCGCCAAGAAGACTTCGTTCAAAATTTGGTGGCGATAGCTTTAAAACTGACGGAGGAGATAGCATAGAAACAGACGGACAGATGGACATAGCTATATCGACTCAGCTCGTCATGCTGATCAAGAATATATATATACTTTATGTGGTCGGAAATGCTTCCTTCTATGCGTTACAAACATTTGGACAATTTCTATATACCCTCTGCAAGGGTATAATAACCTATAATAGTAGAATCTATAGTAGCCTGTGATGTTGATTTACATGGGAAATATCTTTCTACTATTCTACAACAACTACGAAATGGTATTTCACTTGATAGTAAATTATATTTTGAATATTCATTATATCAATATGCTCCAAAATCCGTTTTCGACCCAAAAACCAGCTGATTCCCATATAATTTGAGTAGTTTTTAGGTCGAAAACGATTAATAGAACACATAATAATTAATGTATTGCTTGGACTGAACCAAGGTTCGAACTAAAACCTTATTCCAAAAACCTCAAATCTGATCAATTTGATAAATTTTGGTTTGAACCAGCGTTCTGGAGATCCATTAAAGACCTGGTCTATACGCTTCTTTCCTTTTCAAAAATGTTTTAAAAAATATACCGGATGCTATTCCGATACGATGGGAGTAAGTGCTTAAATTTCATCATTATCCAATTAAGAAACCAAAATACTCACAAATTAAATCACACAAAAATCTTTCTCCAATCCCAATCAATGAATAAAGTAGGTCTGCATATTGAAAGTCCTTATATAACGGAATGTTTGGAATCATTAGGAGGTTGGATAATTATAATTTATTACATTAAGGTACCAAAATGTAAGTAGAACTGAATGAATTTCGGTTTATGGACTAAATTTGAGACCTAGTATAAGAACCAACTACCTACGATCCCGACCTTCCCACTAGCATTTCTAGTTAATACACAACTTGCATAGTCCAAGATTCTAAGATTCCGACCTTCCCACAAGCATTTCTAGTTAATACACAACTTGCATTGCCCATAACTCGCAATGCACCCGTATAAACTTGATATGTATGCATGTATGTGTACGTGTAAATGCACTTCTAACAGTTAACGGTTATTTGCCTTGTTTTGTTCACAGAAGGCAACAACAACAACAACAGCAGCAACAACAACAAAGCCTGACCCTGAAGCTAAGCTTTTAAACAAAGAAAAGAGAGCGAAAGAAAATTGCAAAATTAATCAAAATCAACAAAAAAAAAAAACCAGTTAAAAGTGAATTGCGTCTTAGGTTTTCAAACAAAGAAAACAAAGAAAAGCTTGCCCGTCAGCCAACAAAAGCTTGACTTGAAAGCTTTTCATCTCGTACCTAAAATGGATTCCAAGGAGAACAATGAACAGCAGCAGCAGCGACAGCCGGAAGACCAGGATCGCCTGCGTACGGATAGCGAGAGCTCCATCGACTCGCTGACACGCTTCGTCCTGCCCAGTGTGGCCGGCAGTCCACCCAAAATTGTGACCATAGATGAGGTGTCCAGCATGTTCAAGAACTTACGCAATATGGAGCTGGCCCATGAGATAGCCCTGAACCCAGAGTTCAGGCTGCAACAATATGAGCCACCCATGGACAGGTGAGTTGATTCTGTTCCTACTACTATCATTAGCTAATCTTTGTATATCCCTAGCCTGGAGGGTCGCATTAAGACCATGGTGCACAAAGCCTTTTGGGATCTGTTGCGCCAGCAGCTGGAACGCCAACCGCCCGCATTTGACCAGGCCATACGTCTGCTGGCCGAGATCAAGGAGTGCTTCCCCGTTGTGCTGACACCCAAAAATGAGCGATCCCTGCAGCACATCAACGAGGTGCTCGACGATGCTGTCATCCGCCAGCAGGCGGAGCGTGGCACCCTGGACTTTAGGGCCTATGCCAATTTTGTGATCAATCTGCTGGCCCGTATCTGTTCACCGCAACGGGATGAGGCAGTGGCTAAACTAAGAGAAATTGATGATGTGGTCGACACCTTCCGTAGCATTATGGAGACCATGTCCCTGATGAAACTAGACATGGCCAATTTTGTGCTAGAGGTGGCTCGCCGGGATATAGCCGTCAATTCGGTGCAGTATGAGAAGGATAAATTTAGCAAATATCTGAATGAGTTTCATGGCAATGGTAACCAGTGGAGTTCTGTGGGTGACCGCAGTTTATTAACGATTTGATTCTATCCAGCTGGTTTTCCTGCCACCGAGGATTGGCTGCAGCGGCATCAGCGCTCGGGCGCCAGCCAGGATGAGATTATCTACCAGGCTTATATGCAATTGATGGACTATCCGGCCGACA
The DNA here is from genome assembly GCA_035044965.1 of Lordiphosa andalusiaca. Classification (NCBI taxonomy): domain Eukaryota; kingdom Metazoa; phylum Arthropoda; class Insecta; order Diptera; family Drosophilidae; genus Lordiphosa; species Lordiphosa andalusiaca. Next base: position 4,624,323 of record JAWNNM010000051.1, on the reverse strand, counting down.
AAGAGTTCCCCGAACTGTTGCGCCTCGATAAGGACCGTTTCCAGGGGCTTAGCTGGCGTGCACAGCGTTTGATTTTGTGCGCCTCGCTGATTTCCATAGCGCAGACTCTTCCCATAATCTCACAGCGTCGTGAGAATCGTGTCAAATTGGCACAGCAGTTGGATATCATTGTGAGGGATCTGAAGCAAGCAGAGTAAGTGACTTAGTCTCCACCACTGTTGCTCATCTAAACAAGCATGTTTCTCTTTTAGCCAAGTTGAGGTGACTTTGGAAAATTGCTACGAGCAAATACGCGCCTTTATCCAAGCAGCTCTCAGCCAAGAGCAGATGCCCACCATGAGTGAGCAAGATCAGGACACTCTGAAGTCTCAGCTGCTGCAGCTAAGCAACAAAACCTCACCGGTGCGCAGTCTAATGGGTAAGAGCAAAACAAATAAATATATTTTGAGACTCGAACTCATGCTTGTCCCTTTCCTTGCCTACAGCCAAGCGTCTGGATGGCTTTGTGCGCATTGCTTTGCGCTCCAACAATGGCATACCGGCTGCCCCAGCTGGCTTTGCGGAATATGAGGAGGAACTGGTTGCATTTATAGCCTCATTCCGTCGTCTTGTATCCTACAATCATGCGGTATTTGGTGAACACTTTGTCAAACTGCTCAACAAGCAGCGTTCCAGTGATGAGCCCACAGCCGAGGCAACTGCCTCCGGCCTGAGCGCCACTCAGGCTCAGCTGGCTAAACCTTAAGACCCACGGGGGCAAGCAAATGGGAATGAATTCGAAAGAGCCGCTGGAACAACGAAGCATCGTCTGTTTGTTTCTCTTTATTAATATATATATATATATTTTGTAACTGTAATTTTTGGGACAACCAAATTTTGTAGTACCCAGTGATAAGTCCTAATCCTCCAAAAAGAAAAACTGGTGCTGGGGCGTCGTCTGTGATAAAGAGAAAAGTGTTAAAGGCTATGACAAGGCAAACGGCACCCTGAAACCGCGACTAACGCCCACCCAAACTGCCTGCTGGCAGCTGCAGAACTCAATTACAATTATCCTAATCTCCGAGTATCTGATGTATTAATCCGTAAACCCTACCTACCCCCACATCACCCATCAAATCCTTAAGTTAGCTTAATGCAATGTATTTAACGATTCTAATTTTTGATTTTATCAACAAAGAAAAAAGGAAGCATCAAAGTGAGAGAGAGAGAGAGAGAGAAAGAGAAAGTTCTATGTGCAACTAGACGAAATGATTGTAGCCTATATACATACATATAAAATATACATACCTAGACTTAATTTATGTTTACTTATACAAAATGAACTAAAGAAATAAACAACATAATGCTGCTGGACTATGCTAAGGCAGTTCCATATACGATTTATTGTTGGAGAAAGAAGCTAATTTGAAGCATTTAATTCTAAGAAACGATTGACTTGATAACCTGTAAGCCTAGATGATACCCTGATGCAACAAGAAAAGAATGCCTTCGGAATCCTAACAGGCCTAACATGGACAATTTTAGGCTGGTTCGGTGCAGATTCAACAGATTAGGTACTATGAGAGCTTCTAGAGCTACAAAGATGCTGACAGTAAATGGGATTTCTAGGGGAGTTGTAAACCTAGCAAGGGAGAATAATAGACCAGGATTGATTATTCCATCGGACGAGCATAATTTGTCACATGTCACACACAAGTTGTACTTTCTGTTCTACGTAAAATGATTCAAAATGTGATATACTTGGCTTTACATAGCCCCAAAGGACCACGCCGAGTTTCTCTCAATCTTTTGGCTTGTGTGCTTCTAGTTTCAGTATGACTAAAAAACTTCTCTAACACGGATTACTTTTAAATAGAAGCTGGCCTAACCTAAAATACGTGCACTTGTTTTGACACAACTTGACCTTTGCTTTTACTCGATTCCAATAAATTGTGATAATTATATAAGTTCTGATAAACTGACTACAGAGATTCTTCGATCCGAACCCAAATCCAAGCAGAGGGTTAACAATTTCGAAGGTCCGGTTCTGTGTTCTTGTTCGATGTACCTTTATGCATTTATTTCAAAAAAAACTTCGTTGCGCTTGAATTTTGTACGAAACTAGTGAAAATGTTTATGATTTGAAAAACCTTTATGGGCGTCATATTTAGATGTAGCTCACAAAATTATCATATAGATTGTAGCACAACTTTCATACCCTGTGCCCATTAAAAATAAGGTATATATTTTCTTGAAAAATAGAGGAAAGCTAACTTCGGTTAGGCCAAAGTTTGTATACCCTTGCAGCACGTTTTTGCAATATATCAAATTGTCAAGATGTTTGTAATGCATAGAAGGAAGTGTTTTCGACCACATAAAGTATATATATTCTTGATCAGCATGACAAGCTGAGTTGGTCAAGCCTTCTGTCTGTTTCTATGCTATCTCCACCGTCAGTTTTAAGGCTATCGTGACTTAACTTTGCCCGAAATCTTCTGGTACATATGCGCTGCACATTTATCGGAACCAGCCGGATCGGATGACTATAACATATAGCTGCCATAGGAATGATCGGTCGAAAAACTAGTTTTAGGGAGAAAAACTTTTTTGTTTCCACGCAAACGTCTCCAAATTTCGTATTTACTAGTTTTCTATGCTTCTCCATGATTCTGCCAAATTTGGTCAAAATCGGACAACTATAAAGTATAGCTGTCACAGAAAAGTAGTCAGAAAACAAGAAAGACAGTCGGTCAAGCCCGACTATAGCATACTCTGTACCAACGAAATTATACGCTCAGCAAAAATTTTGATGCTGCAGTAGCAGCTGAAGCAGCGCTGCAGCAGCGAACATTCTTTTGATCATAACTCGAAACCCGTTCATCCAATCTTCACCATTCCACTGGCTGAGCGAAAGGTTATCCTTATTACTAAATATATCTAGAAGGAACAACCCACCTATCTTCAAAACTGTGGGAGATATGACGGTTTTTCTAAATTGCGGGGGCGGCAGGGGGCGTGGCCAAAATTGAAAATAAACTTGATCTGCCTGCAGACATAAAAAGCATATGTCCCATACATGTCAAACCTCTATCTCTTACCATCTCTGAGATCTGTGCAGTTATACGGACAGACAGACGGACATGGCTATATCGACTCGGCTGTTGATGCTGATCAAGAATATATATACTTTATGGGGTCGGAGATGCTTTCTTCTGGATGTTACATACTTTTGCACAAACTTATTATACTCTATGTACCTTTGGTACAGCGTATAATTAGTGTTAATTACAAAAACTAGTTTGTTTTCAATGTAAACCTCTTGAAAATTGACACAAATTGATTTTATAAACTTTCACATAATTCTTTAAAGTTTTGTCAAAATCAAATGACTATAGGTTATAGCTGACATATAAATAATCGGTCGAGAAACTAGTGTTAGTGATAAAAACTTTTTTGTTTTCGAAGTAAACGGCTCCAAACTTTGCATTTCTTAGTTTGCCATGCATTCCCATGATTCCACTAAGTTTGTTTGAAATCGGACATCTATATAGTATAGCTGTCATACAAAAGTAGAGTCAGAAAAGTAGTCTTAGTGAGAAAAACTTGTTTATTTTCAGTCGAAGGACATAAATTCGTTAGAAAAAGTGCTGCAAGAGTATACAAACTTCGGTCGTGCCGTAGTTAACTTTCCTCCATTTGTATTCGTTAAGTTTTGTGATTAACAGACAACTACCATAAACGAGTAATTTCTACTTTAATTAGAATCTTATAAGAGATTCAATTTAATCAATTTTTTATATGAAAAATTTAAGTAACTTGTAGTACGATAATGTCTATATGAGTTCTGGGGGAGTCCCAAGAAGCTGGGATCAATTGAGTGGACACATTGGACCCGATCCATAAAATGGAACATATACCGAGATCAACTCTAATTCGAATCATATATTAGAAAGCTGTAGTTCTACGCACTTTATAGATTGCTAAGGTAGGATATAGAACCATAGCTTATCTAGGTTTGGAAATGGCATTGAGGCACAACTCAAGCTGAGACTTTTTCATCAAGAATATATCAGCATTTCCATTGCAGGGAATTATACGATTTATAATAACTTCATGACAGCAGACTGACTGCTATGGAAATATGTTTTGGATTCAAATTTTCTTTCGGTCTCATCCTACCCACTTAGTGGTATTCTTCCGTTAAACGGTCACACTCACTCACCCATAGGGCAAAACAAATTGTCAACAGAACCTCTCTTATTGACATACATACATACCAGATACCCCAAATGCACTTCTGAACATGGCACGTTTCACGTGACAGTGACACGTCTACACACTCACATAACATGAACCTATCATTCGCCGGTTGCGGCTTTCTGGGCATCTATCATGTCGGTGTGGCGGTTTGCTTTAAGAAATATGCTCCTCAAGTGCTGCTGGAGAGGATTAGCGGTGCCTCGGCCGGTGCCTTGGCCGCCTGTTGCCTGCTGTGCGATTTACCGCTGGCCAGCATGACCACAGATTTTCTGCATGTTGTCCGGGAGGCCCGACGCTACTCCCTGGGACCGTTCAGTCCGTCCTTTAACATACAGCGTTGCCTGCTGGAGGGATTACAGCAACACCTGCCGCCGGATGCCCATGAGCGAGTGACGGGTCGTTTGTACATCTCTTTGACCCGCTGCTGCGATGGTCGAAATGTGCGAATCTCGCAGTTCGCCTCCCGGCAGGAACTGTTGCAGGCGCTGCTCTGCTCCTGCTTTATACCCGGCTTCTCGGGTCTGCTGCCGCCACGTTTGCGTGGTGTCCGCTACATGGATGGTGCCTTCTCCGACAATCTGCCCATATTGGATGAGCGGACGGTAACCGTGAGTCCGTTTTGCGGTGCAAGTGACATCTGTCCCAGGGATCAGAGTTCGCATGACTTTCACCTGAATCTCCATTGGGCCAACACAAGTATACAGCTCTCCCGGCGGAACTTACAACGTCTTGTGCGCATACTCTTCCCCGCCAGTGCGGAGTTCCTGTCCTCATACTGTCAGCAGGGCTATGAGGATGCTCTTAGATATCTGCAGAGCCATCAGCTGATTAACAGTCCGAACTGGAAACAGGCTCATGAATTGAGCGGAATGAAGAGGGTCATACACAGCTACATGGAGCAGGGCCCCCAGGATTGTCATCGCTGCCTCAAACTGATGGCACTGCCCGCTTTGATGCCGCTGGATCTGCTCCGCGCCACCGTTGGCCAGGTGAGCCGGCTCACGCCTCGACTGACCCAACAAATGTCCCAGCTGTTGGACGATCTCATGATTAAATTAAACAAATTCACAATATGCGATCAGCCGCACTTTGATCTCGATGCCATGGGCCTTTGTACGCGTGATCCCACACTGAGTGCGCCTACGTCACGGCGAGAAGTTGTGGACAATGGAGGCGATAAGGGTATACTATATACGCGACGCGACGCGATAACGCTGAGAAAGTCAAGGTAATTGAAATTTTGGACTCAAATGATTTGGCGACGGCGACGGCGGCCCCGGCGACCGTGACAAAGCCAACAAAAATTAGCAGAGGAGCGGCCGCACCAGGCGGCAATACGATGTGTGTATACAAATCGAGCCATTAGTCTAAAGAACCTATTTTGATTATGTACTTGTGTGTGTGTTTTTTGTTCAATTTCATTGACCTTTAAGGAGATAATTTTGTATAATTGTATTAGAAAATTAAACTGTTTTCAATGTTCCGAAGACGATTTGCCCATACATTTGATGTACTGGATGGAACAGGGGAGGGAAGGACTGAGGATCTGTATCATTGGGGATAAGTATCGTAACGAATTTTGAATTTGTTACAGTTTTCAAGGAAAAGATGTTAAAATTTTTGGAAATTATTACCAGGCCAGGCCTTGGGGTTCTTTGAGGAATTAGGAACATGCCTGAATTTCCTAACATATTTGGGTGTAAAAAGAAATAAAGTTTATTTATTTTGAATTGTTTTTTATATGGTTCACAAGACAGGTAAAATATGTAGGGATTTCTACAGGATTTACATATACATTCTATAAACCAAGTGCAGAAGGTTTGGTTTCTGCAGTTTCTTCAGACTGTCGGGCCTAACGTAATGGTTTGAGCTACGAATGCCGGATATAGTAACGATATTTATGTTCAAATATACGATATATCGTTATGGAACATTTTTCCAAGGCGACATATAGCAAATATAAGATATTTTTCTTCCATATTCTCGTTTCATCTTTTCTAAAAATATATATTTATTCGACATATCATTATCGAATATTTTTCCAAGGCGATATATCCGAAATCGAATATATTTTGGTAATATTTTTCTTTCAAATTTCGTTTCACCTTTTATTAAACTTTATATTTATATTTATATTAAACCAGTTGTGAACCGGACCGGCTATGAACCAAACCGCTTATTGCAGCTGTTGTACCGAAACGCAAACCGAACCGGCTTCCTTCCAGAACTGCTAAGCCGAACCGAAAACCACAAAGAACGAGAAAGCTAAGCTAACTTCGGCTGTGCCGATGTTTTTATACCCTTGCTTAATTATTTTCAAAAAATACCCTTTTTCCCATTTTCCGACCGATCGTTCGTATGGGAGCTATATGATATAGTCATCCGATTTGGCCAAAAATTTTTAAAATCATGTGAAAGTATGTGAAACAAACAAATACAAAATTGCAGCATGCTACCATTTAAAACAAAAAAGTTTATCTAACTAAAACTGTTTTTCAGACCCATCTTTTGTATGGCAGCTATACCATATAGTTGTCCGATTTAAATAAAACTTGATAGAATTATTAAAAAACATAGAAAACTTAGGATTACAAAGTTTGGAGACATTTCCGTTGAAAAGAAAAAAGTTTTTCTCACTAAAATTTGTTTCCGACCGATTATTCCTATGGGAGCTATGAGATATAGTCATCCGATTTGGTCGGTTCCGACATATTAGTAGTGTGCAGCAAAAAGAAGACTCTGTGCAAAATTTCAGTTTGAAAACTTCAAAACTGAGAGACTAGTTTGAGTAGAAGCAGACAGACAGACGGACGGTCAAAGCTCAATCGACTCAGCTCGTCACCCTGATCAAGAATGTATATAGTTTATGGGGTCGGAAATGAAATATTAATTTTCAATGCGTTGCAAACTTCTGGGCAAAATTATAATACCCTTTGCAAGGGTATAAAAACGATTCGTTTCGGTTCAGTTTCTGACGAGTTTAAAGACGTGATTAAAGAATGATACTTATTAATTGGGGAATTCGAATCGTTTCCCTAAGATAATATTTATACGACATCCCGTTGGACCCTTTCATTCTTAGCTGGATCGATATAGCACGACTTGACGAACATTTTACAACGTTTAGTGCTGTAGCTCTTCTGCAATTGTCCGCCGTTCACTTAGTATACCTGTCATCAATCTGTATTTTTGCCTCCAGGAAGATATTTTATATTTTCTATACTTTACCTTAATCTTTACTAGAATAATTTTTTTCTAATATTATATAATATGATAAATAGAGTGTGTAAGATACATGGTACGTTTTCTATTCTAGCCGACATTCTCTGTTTTCGAAGGACATTCATCTAGGAACTTATAGATTCTTATTTTAATTCTTTTAAAGATAAAGAAATGGTTTGTAGGAATTCAATTTACAAAGTGTTAGAAATCCTAATATTTCACAATGTGCCTTTATGAACCACTGAACCAGGATGAAATCGCGGTTCAGTTGGCTCCAAAAACCATGTCAGTTCACTGAACCGTAGTTTGCATCCCTGAACTTAACCGCTTTTTGTTTTAATTTATCAATTTTAGATCCTGCCAAATAATACACTGTCAAATGCTTATCTCAGATAAATAGTCAACAAAATTACACTTTATAGTCATCAATTAGAAACTATTGAGTTTCAAATTGTCGTTAATACTCCATTATCAATTTGAAAATTTCGCTGAGTTTTCTTTTGCGTATCAAATTAGTTTTTGAAGTATTAAATTGATACCCAAAGGATCAATTGGATACTCTTAAGGATTATATTGATACCAAAAATATACGATAGTTTAAATTTTAAATGGCATGTATCAAGTTGATATTGAGTCCCATTTTTGTTTGCTACATGAAAAGCACCCTACCCCCACCCTATTTTATAGTCAAAGGATCCCTCATACTGCTCGTTAAATAACCTAGAATGCCATTGATAAGGCCCCATATAAGTACCATACCATCACAAACGCGATTATCAGTAGCCTACGCAGCTGCAATGCACAAATTGAACCCCCACCGCCCCTCACCGCAAATGCAACACTTGCAAAACCAACAAGAACAACAAACAAGATCCGACACGAGAATTTATAATAATGAAAAACAAGTACGAAAGTTGGACAAGCCCGACTGTTAGATACCCAGTCACTGCCCAAGCTTGAATATATTATACATATCTGCACTCAGAAAAAAAACCAAGAACTTTGTACTTGAATTAAGTACAAACGATGTCAATAGTAGGGTAAATACGAAAATACTTGATTTAAGTACGAAATTCTTATATCAAGTAAGATTTTTTCAATTCCGAAATACTTGATGTTAGACTGTTTTGGGATATATAGGGTAAATACGAAAATACTAGATTTAAGTACAAAATTCTTATATAAAGTACGTTTTTTTCAATCCCGAAATACATGATTTTAGACAGTTTTGGGATATATAGGGTAAATACGAATATACTTGATTTAAGTACAAGACTGTTTTGGGATATATTAAGTATGTTTTGAATTATTCAAACATTTTTGTATCATTTTTTTTAGCTTATATGCTTCATAAAACACCGCCTGGATAAACGACCGATACTTTCTTAAAGTATATAGAGTGTGACTTTGAATCGTAAACTCAAACAAACCCAAAACAATGTGGTTGGATCAAGATCCTATGAATCAGTTGCAGGAAATATTGCAATGATCACATTAATTTAGGTATTGCAGAGCCAGATGAACTACAAAACTACAAAATATAATTCACATTTTCTTGATAATAATTATAAAGTATTTTAAGGTTTTTATCAGACTGCAAACGGTTATTGAACCGAACCCTATTGAACCCATAATTCCGACTTTCATTTTATAAGGAACCGAACATTTTAAAATATAAGTGATGAACCTGCACCTGTACCGGACCAACAAATTCCGGCTGTGGTGAGTCTAAGAATCGGCAGGAGTGGTGAATAAAACAATCTACAAAACTTCCTTAAAGGTTCCCACCAACAAAAGCCTCTGTTGTATAAGATACTCGACTGTAAAGCTTATGAAATGATTCACAAAATAAGAGGTTAACATTACTTTGGTATTGTTCTTAAAAGGTAGACTGTGAAATGGAATTTTACTTAGCAGTAAATTATATTTTGAATAATCCCATGTGTTCTATAAATCACTTTTCACCCAAAATCGACAAGAATTCACAAAAAAATTGATGTTTTTAGATCGATTACCAAATAAATTTTGTATAATTCTAGGGCTGAACCTAGGTTCGAGTTGAAACAAGAAAGTCTATAATATTCTCTGTACCTCCCAAAGTTTGAATTTATCACACAAAGTGTTAAGATGAATAAAGTGCTGCCCATCACTGTTCCAGCTGGTGCTGCCCAGCATAAATGTTTGCTTTCCCTATAAGTCGAATATTATTTCTCCGATTTTCACTATTTCTTCTGCAGATCTATAAATAATATTGAATACTATAAACGACCAGAATTCACATAAAATTTATGTCGTTTTTACGTCGATTACCAAATAAATTTGTATAATGCTGGGACTAAACCTAGGTTCGAGTCAATTCCTCTGCCGAAAATCCCAGAACCACAAAATTCCGAACTGAAGCCATTGGTAAACTTTAGTTTGGTCCCGGAAATTTGTTTGGGGTTTTTATATTGCCACTTTTTAACGAGATTTTCGATATTAAGTAATGGGCTCTGTACCGAACATCAAGTAAGAAAGTCGGTCAGGTCCGCCTATAATATTCTCTGTACCTTGCAAAGCTTGTATTCATAACACAAAGTGTTAAGATGAATAAAGTGCTGCCCATCGCTGTTCCAGCCGCTGCTGCCCAGCATTAATGTTTGTTTTCCCCATAACTTGACTAACGTTTATCCGATCTTCACCATTCCTTTTGCAGATCTATACAAAATATTTAATATTAAATATGTCCAGAAGGTACGAACCTTTTATCTATAAAACTGTGGAAATTATACGGTTTTTTCCAAATTCCAGGGGCTGGAAGAGGCGTGGCAAAAATTGAAAAATTCACTTGATTTGCCTGCATGTGAAATATTCATCTCTGAGATCTGCTTGTTCACACGGACAGGGCTATATCGACTCAGCTGTTGACACTGATCAGGAGTATATATACTTTTGCTTTCTTCTGGCTACCCACATTTCTGTCCCAGCCAATTATACCCCCCGTCTAACCTTAATACAGGGTATTACAAATATATATATACATAAAGAGAATAATAATAATCACGCCACTTGTTGTACTTTGCACTTGCTGACTGATGTGGCTGCTGCTGATTGCCAGCCACGCCTCTTCCGTTGCTTTTTTATTGGCTCTCGCCTGGACCGCCGCAGGCCCTCATCCTGAGGCCTTTATCGCCTAAGCGCTCTCTCTCTCTCTCTCCCTGTGTCGCTCTGCCCCTGTGTGAAGCGGGTCCGATCATAACATCAATTTTGGATTGCTATAGTTGACGCCTTTATGACTCTCTGATAAGAAATCTACATTCAAACTCAAACATACAAACATATGTATGTCTGCTCCATTCCGTTGCCAACTGGGGCCCGTCATCGTCTCGTTCGTCACCAAATGATGATGATGACAAAGTCCAAAGTCCAGGGCACCTTTAGCTTTATGTAAATTGTTGTCAGTGGTGCACTCGTATGCACATTGTACGTAACACACAAATATATATAGATGAGTTATCTTTGCGGTTAAACAATTTCAACACGAAACCCGTCTAACCAGTCACCCAGCCGCAGAAAACCAAAAAACTACCATGCCCAGAGCCACCAAGTCAGAGCGAAACCTTTTTTGGATCCACCTCATGAATATTTACCTGAAATTTTTGTCTGGTCGAAAATGAAGCGAAAAGGATTCCAAGCGTTCCTGGGTTGTTGGATTTTGTTGTCGCGGAATACAAATTGAAAACTTAAAAAGAAAGAAAAATGGTGACACTAGGCTAGTGAGAAAAGCTGATTGGAATATACGACTATATATAAATAAAATAGATTCCATCCTTTTAAGTATGCCAAACATTGATGCGTCTATAGAATAAATCCTGTCAGCAGGTGGTGTAGGTTATTCAAATAAGCGTTGCATACTTTTCGGCATTTCCTTAAGGAACATGTTAGTATTTTTTTTCATTTTTTCCTTAATGTTAGTATTTTAATGTCTGTTACACATTTCTTCCCCCGAACAAGGGGTAAATCGGAGTCGATCAAGGCCGACTTAAGCTTACGTTTTAGTTTTTACTAAATGGAGAATTCATTTTACTCATCATCATTATGATTTTAATCTGTCTAGTGTTGTGTTTTAAAGCCACAACTTGAGTATTAATCATAGCGTAGATCCTAAGTAGTATTGATTATTCTAAACCTAGCCTCTTACGCTATTAAAAGACTTTTATGAGAAAGTAAATATGGAGGCACTGTTGAATGTAATAACTATACAAATGATGAGTCGTTAATTTCGCAACTACCGATTAAGTCGCAAAACAGTTTCTACTAATTTAAAGTTTACAAGTATCTTATTTATGAATCATAAAACTGTTACTTCCTTGTTACTCTTAGGTCAGTTTTATTTGCAGTACTTGAAGCTCTAAATCAGGGGTGCCCTCGCTACATATGCTTCATGCGCATTTGTAGTCGTTTCGCGCAATGTATATGTATTGCAGCAACAACTTCGTATGTGTCTCTCTTCTCTTTCTCTTCTATGCCTCTTGCAAAATTGAAGGCAATAACAATTGTGTGCGCGCTGTCTGAAGTGTTGAAATTCTTGAAATTATACAGCTACACGCACACACAGCATTAGGCAATCACCGGTTCTCTCTCTTTCATTTTCTTCAAGTTGTTGTTGCTTCACCCAAAATTTGCTTTATTTATGTTAGTGACTGCGCCAGCATTACCCAGCAAACAAAGTTCGTAGCGCTCCGAGTTGAGTGTCAGTAAAGAGCCCAACTTAACAGCGGTTTTTAAGTAATCACATAAATTTTAAGGTTTTCGAAGCACATTCAGTGCTCTCTAAGCACTGACTCATAAACAGTCCTTGCGTCTGAGCATTTTCGGAGTTGAAATTGGCTGGCCGTTCAAGTGCCTAGAAAAGTAACTTTTGTGTCTCTTTTATGAGAAGTTTATTTGCTTCATTAAGAGGGTAAAAGCAAAGGACTCAGAAAACTTTCACATTAAGTGTGACCGATGAATAATACGCTCATTCCAGACTCTTTTTTGTGCAATTTAAGCTGTGCTTGACTATTCTACAACTAAAATGGAGTTCCAGTGCTACAAGTAAAGCTTTAAACGATTTCAAGAGCTCCCATATCATCGCCAAATTGCAGCTAGGAGTGCCGAAAAGACTTGCCACGGATCTTTGGAATAAGTAGTATCGTTTTGCATGCCAGGCTTTCCCAAATTTCCCCCATAAGGCGTCTCACTTTACTCTGATTTCCTAGAATGGTTGCGGAAGCAGTCAAATACCATAGGAATAGAAAAAATTGCTTAATGGAGGACTACTATAGGTTTTTTAAAATCTATAAAACAGTTTAATTTCTTTTTTTCGAACTGCAACTTGTTTCGAAAGTATTAAAAAAAATATAAAACAATTCCACTTTGGTAATTTCAAAGTACTAATTGAAAACCTCAGCTTACTGTTTTTCGGGATGATATTTTTATACCCGTTACTCGTAGAGTAAAAAGAATATACTAAAGTCGTTCCATATTTATCTGTGCCGCATGCGCTGCTTGCTAACCTAATGTTGAAATATTCAAATGAATGTTAATGCTCTGTTAATTTACATGAGGAGAGGTTATTAAACACTATTTCCCCTGAGTAACGGGTATATAGAAGTCGGACAGGGCCGACATTAACTTAAGCTCTCTGTTATTTATATAATTGGAACTTAAAATTAATTTTAAACTAGTATGAGATTTATAGGCCTTCAGGCTAAAGCCATATTTCCTCCGAAAGAATCCTCAAAACGTAAAATTCGATCAAATTAGAAAATTCGTTTTAAAGTGTAAGAAAGAAAATTGCCAAGAAAAATGTAAAGGTCTATACCACGTGTTATTGAAAATATTGTAAAATGTTTCAAAGATAGATTCGACATTTAAGTATACACTTTTCTCGGCTTTTCTTTCCACTTTCGATACAGAAACATGTTCAGACATAACTCCTTTTACTCCTTTTGAAAAGTGAAAGCCACAATCAAAAGTTGCCATCAGAACTCTTAAAATTCATGAAATAGGCTTTTACATTACCTGTAACAACATGCACAGCCGATCGAACGCTTTCGACCTTAAAACGACTGTCGACACACATGAGAAGTATCATGATCCAAGCTCGGCACAATTCTTAGATTATAATGCGATAACGAATGAGTTCATTGAACGTTGCGAAATGAGACGTAAAACATTTGCATTATCATTATGTAATTTAGCAATAACATTTGTATTAACTATACAAATATTATTATTTTTTATTAATGATTTTGAGTGAACTGTCAAGGACATCTTGGTCACCGGAAAGTACTAAAGTAGCCGATACTTATGGCGATAGTTTTAATGTAATTAACATTGATTTTCCAAAGTTGGGTGACATCAACATAATGGTGAGGCATAAGCCTACGCAGGAATTGGATTAGGGTATTATTATGATGAAGTTGCAATCATGGACATTGCTGGCTGCTTATGTCAAATGGTCCTTTAACAGGGGCAGCTAAGAAAAGTGTGCGCCACAGCCGAATTTGTTATGACAAATACATTTTTTTTGTTAATAAAAAACCCCAGATTCTAAAATGTTGAAGTCTTTCAATAAACTATAAGTAGACAGCGAATTTTGCATATTTTCAAACAGATTTACATCCAAGTAAGAGAATGTGCCCAACACTATTTGATTTGCTGACTTTTTACGATATACTATAATATAATGATATACCCAAAATTCTGAACTCAATTCCAAGAATATTTAATGAATTGGAAGGTCAGCAAAAGACAAAATGATGTGAAAAATTTGTAAAATACACATTTTTCCGAGTCTTCTAGGATTAAAATCGGTTTAAAAAAATGCAAAATCCATTGTCTGACTAAAAGAATGCACAACCAGCTGATAAGATTCGAAAATTTGAATCAAACTGTCAAAATTTGGTACACTGGTTCGAGCATGAATGAGCTCCGGCCCGGTTTGGTTCGGTTTAGAAGTGATTTAAATCCTGCTAAAAGTGAAAAATATTCTTTCAAAATGATAAAGAAACAAATTACTTGAAAACATAGAGAGAAAGTTAGCTTCGAAGTTTGTATACCCAGCCGAAGTTTGTATACCGTTGGAGCACGATTTTGTAACTTATTTGAAGTACATTTCCACTGAAAACAAATAAGTTTTTCTCACTAAGACTACTTTTCTGACTCTACTTTTCTGTGACAGCTATACTATATAGATGTCCGATATTTACCAAACTCAGTGGAATCATGAGAAAGCATAGCTAACTAAGAAATACAAAGTTTGGAGGCGCTTTTTTTGAAAACAAAAAAGTTTTTCCCACTTACACTAGTTTCTCGACTGATCATTCCTATGGCAGCTATAACTTAGATTCATCTGATTTTGACAAAACTTTAACAAAATTGTGTGAAAGCTTATGAAATAAATATATAAAAATTTTAAAGAGGTTTACATTGAAAACAAAAAAGTTTTTCTAACAAAGGCCTATTTTCTAGCCTTACTTTTCTATATTATATAGATGTCCGACTTCGACCAAACTTGGCAGAATCATGGAGAAGCATAGAAAATTAATAAATACGGAGTTTGAAGACGTTTGCATTGAAAACAACAAAGTTTTTCTCACTAGAACTAGTTTTTTGATCGATTGTTCCTATGGCAGCTATATGTTATGGTCATCCCATCTTGCCGGTTCCGACAAATGTGCAGTGTATTTGCACTAAAAGACTTAGTGCAAAGTTTGGTAAAGATACAATTCAAACTGACGGAGGAGATAGCATAGAAACAGACAGACAGACGGACATGTCTATATCGACTCAGCTCGTCATGCTGATCAAGTATATATATATATTTGATGACGCTTCCTTCTATGCCTTACACACATCCGGAAAATTAATATACCCTCTGCAAGGGTATACAATAAATTCTCGGGTTTCGAATTCAGATATTTGTATAAATTGATTATCGATTCCCACAAAAACCGACTTTGCTACGTACACACATTGTCAACAATTCGTTGAATAAATAAACAGATGTATACATCTGAGGTGGGTATGCGGTGTCTACGATATTGAAATGCGGTACTAGCTGTGAAAATGAAATATCATATTGTTAGAACAAACAGTACATGATCTTGGCCTATTTAAATACGTACTAGATAAATTTTCATAATAAATGTGAGAGTATGAGGTGGAAAATAAATTAAGTTCTCTGATTCAGAAAAAATCTGGTCGAAATTAGTATATTAAAACAAGAGCTTGCAAGGGTATGAAAACTTTGGCACAGACCAAGTTAGCTTAACCTTCTCGCTGAAATGTTGATTTTGTTGCGATGTACGTATCTTCGAGCTCCCAAAACACATTGAATCGAGAAAGAATACAGATCTAAGGAGAGAAATACCCGTTACTCAGGGCAATTAGTGTTTAATAACCTCAATCGGCTCAAATAAGTATGCAACATTTTTTTAACTCTGTCATTTATTATCCGATCTTTATGAAAATTTGTGAGATTGTACGTATTGGCCAAATACACTACACTGCTATTGCGGGGGCGGGAGTGGGCGTGGCCAAAATTTGAAATAAACTTGTCTACATTTAAAATTTGGTGGCTCTAGCTCTTCCAGTCTCTGAGATCTAGGTGTTCATACAGTCAGACGGACGTGGCTATATCGACTCGACTATTGATGCTGATGAAGAATATATAATATATACTTTATGGGGTCGAAGAAGCTTTCTTCTGCCTGTTACATACATTTAGCACGACTTTAGTTGGCCCTCATTACTCTTCGAGTAACGGGTACTCTCAGAAAAAAAACCAAGATCTTTGTACTTGTATTAAGTATAAACGATGTCAATAGTACGGTGAGTACGAAAATACTTGATTTAAGTACAAAATTCTTATATCAAGTACGAGTTTTTCAATCCCGAAATACTTGATGTTAGACTGTTTTTGGATATATTAAGTATGTTTTGAACGATTAAAATATTTTTAAAAATACTTATAGCTCATAATGGTCTTAAGTCAAGCCCGATTATGTGTCAAAATAAGTACAAAACATTCGTTCTTAAAGTGAGTAATTTCTATTGCCAGCACAAAAACAATTTAGGAAGAACAAAAGAGTATTTCAAACAAGAACAAAATGTTCTTGGTTTGAGCCCATACAGTATAGCTACTTTCCCTTTTATTCTTGAACGAGGTCTCTGTATTAAACAAAAAAATATCCAAGACCCATAAACAAAGATCAAGTTAGAGCTACAGTAGCTCAGAAATTTACAATCACTCCATTACAAAAGTGCTAGAGCCAGTTGGGAATTTTAAGAACAGACTCGCTTAAAAATAATTTGTATTTTCTGTTGCGCACTTTGTGGAGCTAGGATAATGAGTCTATTTTGTACTCAATCTAACATATTTTTTACTTAAACTAAGAACTCGCTTTTCTAGAATCTTTCATCTTACTGTAAGTACAAAATGTTCTTGAGTCAAGAAGGTTTGTTATCATTTCTATAAAACAGTCAGTCATATTTCGCGTTTAGAATGTTTCGTACTTAATTTAAGTACACTCAAGAACGAATCATACTTGAATTTTCAAGTACAAAACGGTTTAAATTCTATCCCGATTGGTGTAGAACGCCGGTAGCCTTTTTTTTCTGAGTGTATAAAAAGATGCGGGCATAATTGAGCGTCTTCCTTTGTGGCAACCCTGTCATGATGCATTGGTCGGAATTTACACGATGAAAAAAACTCTAAAACTTTCTGCCCTGAAACAAAAGCTTTTTGGAAAACGTTTAAAAACAGCTCAATCTTCCGATCCCCCAAGAAACATAACATTATTTTGATGCATGAATTTCTTTTATCTTGATAACATTTCAGTAATATCATGAGAAACCAGGAATGCAAACCACACGAAAATAAGTACTGGTTCGGTTCAGTGGTTCGCACAGTTTCTAAACCGCCGGTTCGGTTCATAACATGGTTTTTGGAGTTAAATGAACCGCGGTTTCGGTTCGGTTCAGTGGTCCACAAAGGCACATTATAAAGTATGATTTCGGTGAAGTGGCTATTTGATCATTTTTGAAATTTGATTCCTATAATCCATTCGAATATCTTTAAAATCCTTAGAGCAATCTGCAAAGATTATTATGTCGGATTCCCAGGACTTGTCTATCAGTTCCCAGAGGAATGCCCTTTTTTATTGGCAGATTAAGATTGAATTAAGGTTAAGAAGTACCACAGAAAATTTAAAATATTGTCTATTGAAAAGACAAATTTAGATTGATGACAGGTAAATAAGAAGAGATCGGCGGGAAATTGCAGATGACTTGTAAAATTCTCTTTAGGTCATCCTTAAAAGTTATATCGATCCGACAACGCTAAATATGTAGAGGATATGTAGAGTGTTTTTAAATTATCTTCGGGAAACGATTCAAATTTCCTAATTAATCAAAATCATGGTCAAGAGGAAAGCAATTCCCGTTAAAACTCGTCAGAGAACTGAACCGAACCGAAACGTTTTTATTTGTGGTTTTCGGTTCGGTTCAGAAATTTTAAAAGGAAGCCGGTTTGGTGTGCGGTTCGGTTCACCAGCGGGAATAAGCGGTTCGGTTCGGTTCAAAACCGGTTCAGCTCAGAACCGATTAATCATTGATCTTCTGTTAACTCTGGTTGCTTATATCACTAGCCCGTTCTTCACTCCGAAATCAATGAAAAGGGCACCGACGCAAGTCTGAAAACTGAAGCATAATTGCCCAATCATTAACGCCATCATTATCGACCTGAATGGTAGTCCAGGCCACAGAGTGTAGAGTGCCTGTGTGTGTGTGTGTGTGCATACTTCACTGTTATCTTTGGAATTCTGTTCTCTGAAACAGAAATTCTTGAACTTCGCCTGAATTGGCAGAGTAGATAAGGCGCTATATATAAAAACACAGCTAAAGAACAATTGCAGCTAACAAACGATAGTGAGTGATACTAAGCTAGTTGAGTTAATTAATTAACTAGCTGGCTAAATCAAGCAATAACCACAGGTGAGTTGTGGTCCGAAGATCCAATAATAATTGCAGTTAAGAAGATAAGGGAAGTAGCTCTTGGACTCTTAAATTGATACTTTTCTGTATTTTATTTTTTTTTTGATTTTTTTTGAAAATTGGTCAGGCTATAGATAAAAAAAGTGGTCTGAACATAGAACATATGTATATGTGCAAAATACTAGACTAAGAAGCGCATATAGAAAAGGAAAAAAATCTGCGTACTCTGGTACATCTGGATTAGAGCCTGATCATTGAAACATTCTAAGAGATTTGACATATTTTAAGTGAGAAAACTGACCTAAAATCTGGTTGCTTTCAAAGAAGTTAAATAATTTTAAAGGTTTTTTAACGCTTAAGTAGTTCATCGAACTCCTCTGGCTACAGTTCACAGTCCAACAGAAGCATTAAAGCACTTTTTCCACACTAATTTTGCTTAAGTTGCCCATTTCCTGTCATTTATGGTAATCATTCCCAAGAAGACCATCAAAAGCTGATGTTAATTCAGTCTCCAGGAGGGTCTTTCCTGATCCTATACTCCCTTTTTCGGTTTGTAATGAAAATTCTTGGCATCTTGTTTTTTTTTTGTTGTATGTAGTATTTCTGTTTGTTTTTCTTTTCTTTTGTTTTTTTTTTTTTTTTGTTTATTAAGAGACAAAGAGTTAATATAGTTGGTATAGGGGATTGATTTGTTGTTTTTCCGTTTATATATAAAGCATAATTCTTTAAAAATTAAACATTAAATATGTGTATTTTTATATATATATATAAAACATCTTCTTTTTTTTAATTCTCTACAATTCATCGATGTGTACAATAAAATTAAATAGCATTAGATTATTACGTATAGAGCTATAGCTACATTATATACATGCCACGTGTATATATGTGTATATATATGTATATGTGTGTGGTGTGTGGGTGTGTGAGTGTGTTTAGTGTGGTATTTCCATATAATCTAGATTATTATTATTCTTCATTCAATGCACTGCTAGGCACTTTTTTTTTTCAAATTTAGCACAGCTAAAAAAAAAAAAAATTGGGCAAAAAATAACGCCCTTATCTCTCTACAACTTAAGTAAATATATATATAGAGCATATATATGTGTGTGTATGTGTGAGTGGTGTGTGTGTGTGTGTGTGTTTTTGTATGTGTGAGGGCTACTTCAAATAAATATTTACAAAGCAAACATGGGAGTGGGTTTGGGGGCGGGGGCGTGGGCGTGGGAAGGGGGATCAGGGGCAACAGGGCAAAAAAAAAAAATTGGCTTGATTGCAAAGTAAAAAGAAAAAAAACACAATTACAATTTACTGGGCCGGTGTCACGGGCGGTTGTTTGGCCACAGCTGGTTTCTTAACCACTTGAGGCTTGGTGGCCACCACGGAACTGGAGCTGGTGCTTGCACCATACGGCGAACAGCTCTCGCCCAGTGTTGACTGCTCCACATTTGTGCCCATCGATGAGTTGATGAAGTTAATGTATTGATGCAATTTGAGGGCCGCTATCAGTGAGCTTAGATAGTCGTTGATGTTGCCCTTTTGGACCTGCTTGATTTGTCGGGAGACATTTCGATAGACGCGACGTGAGATCTTGTTGGATAGACGTCCCACCGTCTGTACGGTGTGTAAGACTGGGTCCTCGCTGGCGGGAACTGGCACTGGAAATAGCAAATGAAAATACAAAAGCATGAGGTTAATCTATGAATCAAAGACAACAAAAAAAAAAAACAACCGAGCTGGGCCATCGGCCGGGATGTTAGTAGGCCCAAAAAGCTTACCATGAAATTGTTGAGTTCCCTATCAATAAGCTCAATGATCTCTGGATTTCTTCTAACATAATCGACAATGTCGCTGATGATTTTCAGGGACATGGAGAGAAACACCGTTGAGGCGGCTACTAAGAATCTAGTGTCAAGCTCTTGATCATAATCATAGTCCGGTGCCACAACTACAGTTAGGCGGGGTCGAAAGGTCAATGGATAGAAGAAAGAGAGAGAGAGAGAGAGAGAGAGAAAGAGAGAAAGAAGCATTTAGTAAGTAAGCGGAGTTTTCTTTGTGGTAAACCATTATTATGATCAAGAATCCCTAAACTGGCTGGCCCTACACTCTATTCTATTAGGAAACTCTATCTAGGGGTTAGTCAGCATGCTTGGGTGTTAGAACAAACAAAAACAAACAAAACTTACTGTCATTATTTTCTGAGCTTTTGCCATTTTGCACGACAGCATTTTGTTTATCTGAGAATTAAAAATATTTACGATTTATTTATAGCTTAAACATTTATTATTATTATTATTTGTTATTCTGGTTGCCAAAAGCCAACACATTTATGGTGCATGCATGTACGCGTATGTCAACATGTATTAGTGGAATTTCGTTGCAGATATTGAGAGAGAGAGAGAGAACAAAATGGAAGGAGAAATTATTCTATAACTTATAGAACATTAAATTTCAAACATTCTGAAAACACATTTTAAGTATACATATTTATGTTCTTAAGCGACTTTAGACATTTGAAATTCGACTAAAGGGGGGTTAGGTTTTTGGACCTAACTAAATATTCGAAAATTATTACAATTATTTTCGAAACTAAGTTTGTAAGAGAGAGGTTTTGTATTAACTTTGTATAACCTACTCCCATTTTTATAACATTTCAAATATTTCTAGACCAAATTTGTACCAACAACCGGTCTTAAATCGCCAAACTTTTGCGGAAGTGAAAATGGAATCATAGCTAAGAATTCAAAATATGTAAAAATTTCAATATGCCGCAATTTAAATGGCCATCTTCGTCACTGAAAGCCCACACAATGATAAAAATTTCGATTTTAAGAGAAATTATATTCAGAAAACTGGTTTTAAATGGCAAAATTTTTGAGAAAGTCAAAATGGAAGAACGTGTAAAAGGTTTCTACCGAAAAATAGGACGGTACAAAAGGTTTTTGGTGCGAATACAACTTTATACATCATAATTTTCCTTGACAATAATCTCTTTAGTAAAAATATTAAGTAAGCTTCGTGTTTTTGCGAATTACAAATGATTTATGGGTTGTAATTTTAGCACTTATTCTTTTCAATAAAAATATTTTCTTTACTTTCTGCTAATTGGAAAACGTTCGCTTAATATGGATAACCTAAAGTCGCAGGGCAGTATGACCGATTTTGAAAGGTTTAGGTTAAGATATGTTTTGTTTAAGTACTTCAGTTTGACACATTATCAGATAATACTTATTATAAAGAAATTGGAAGCAGCTGAATTAAAAATATATGGATGGGATCTTTCCTACAACATTTGAAGTTACAGAGAGTAATGGCTTAAGGCCTAGTCGGAACTGTGAAGTAATAAAAAGTAATGCTAAATTTTCATACAAAAAAATTTGAAAAAAATCTGCTTTATAGGCCCATCATCTTATCAAGATTTATTTAAAGATAATTGACTTGAAAGGTCATAACGAAATGTAACTCTTAAGGAGTATTTTGTTGAAATCGCCGTGAATATTAATTACTTAGACTCATGAATTAGCTAATCATTTCTTAAGTTTTTGACGAATGGTACAAATAAGGCGAGATTTACGAAACCGAAACGGAGAAGAAATAACTGAAATTACTGGAATCACTTGTTAAGCGGTAAAATCAAAGACTTTAGAAACTCAAAGATGCGTAACTTAGGTAAGTTTTTGTGGCAAGCAAGTTTTTTTTATTTTGAAATTTTTATTTTTTTTTCAAATTATTTTTCTATTATAAAATTAATTTAATTTATTATAAAATTAATTTTTTTTTTTTTTTAATTTTTATTTTCAATTTGTATATCCTTGCAAAGGGTATACTAAAATTGTTCAGATGTTTGTACCGCACAAATGTAAATGTACACTTTCTTTGAATCGCTTGAATCCGCATCAAAAACTCAGCATTTGGTAAAATTAATCCATTTATTTAACGGAGATTTTAAGCTTTTTCCAAAGTTTTTTTTCATCGATTTAAAAAGTCAATAAATTTTAAAGTTTTTAATATAATTTGAAAGTGTTTAAGGGTTGAAAATTACAGAAATTGATAATAGTTTATGGATTTTTTTCAAAATCAAAACTCGCCACTTGAAAAAAATATTAAGATCCAAATTTTTAGGCGGAATGAATTTCCCTAAAACCTAAATTGCAAATTTTGTTAGGGATTGCAATGAGATTTTACAATAGAATTCACTTTTAGAAAAATGAAATTTTTTTTTTAAAATTGACAACTTCAACATTATTCAACATTACTCCAGTTCGGTTTAGTACTAAATCATAGCTAAATCAGTGCTGAAATGGAAGGGCTGGTACTGAATTCAGGGCATTGCCTTTATAAGTTTCATGAATTCAATGCTGAATTGTTCACATTTCGTCATGACCTTAGCTAATTTCAGAACTGAACTGATGGTTGAGTTTCAAGCGAAGTATTGAATAATTTCTGAATTCAGATATGCCTATTTCTCAGGTCTGAGTTCAGCCCTGAAAAACTCAGTACTGAAACGTAGAACTGCAGGGTAAATTCAAATATGATAACCAAATCGAATGAATAGCATCGGGTAGAGGGTGCCTTTTAATGAATTTCGCATTTTATACATTTCTTACAACTCACCATTATCCTCTTCTACATCCGATTCCGATTTGGGGAAATAATATTCCAATAGACGTTCGGCCAGAGCTGTGGTAGTATCAACACCATTTACGGCCAGGCTGCCATATTGTGTGGCCAAAACTTCATTGGCCTTCTGCCAGGCCAATTCCTTCAGCGAGGCAGCCTTCTGTTGTCCAGCGGCCTTAAATTTAACCACACGCTCGATATGTGGTTGCACCACATCGATGACTTTGCTCTTGGCCTGATTGTAAATCTCCTGTGGTGTATCCTTAATGATGGGCGCCTTAACCTCAAGCTGTTCAATACCTTTGACCAATGTTTGATCCACATAGGCAATGGGACGGTCCAGTTTGGTGACAAATGGAGCTGCTGTGCTGACGGCACGGGTGACACAATCCTCGGCAGCGGTGAAGGCCCATTCAAAGACACGATTTTTGCCTGCAAATAAAGAGAGGGTGGGGAGGGATGTGTGATAACAAGTTATCGGCATTTGTCAGCGACATTTCTAACTGATAAGCAACTGCGCAGTTACATACATATATGTGCTCATGGAGGCCCTTAGTCGCCTCCATCCATCTATCTATCTATGCATGTGTCTGTCGGTCTATCTTACCCGCTAGTTTAGACTTTGATAGTTCGTCATACGGCATCAAACATCATCATCCTCATTATCATCTTCATTATCATCATAAACGTTCAGCAGAAAATATCACAAACAAGTCGAAAGTCCAACTAACCTAGACAGAGGCGCGTTGCCTACATTTAGCATAGAGGGGGTGAGGGGGCGTAACAGGGTGAGGCATAGGGCAAATATTTATAAGCTCAGAGCGTTTTTCTCATAAATCATAATTTTTGAATCCAAAATATTCAATTGTCAAAAAATATTCCACTCGAAACCGTCGCTTCACCCTGTTATGCCTTCATGGCCTGAGACCCCCCATCGCCGCTGCCTCTGAGTGCATTTATTGTACATATGGATGCATGTGTGCGTGTGCCTACGTGTGCCGCGTATTTTTGTCTGTTATGTAAATTTGTTGTTTCTTTTTCTGTACTTCGTCATGGGGGCAAAGTTCTACCTGGCTGGCTGGCCGGCTGGTTGGTCGGTTAGTTGGCTGCTAGGTCATGGTTGGCCTCCACATCTTGCACCCTGTATCAATTGACTCCAATTGAGTTCAATTTTTGCTTATTGCCGTTTAATTTGTGGAAAAGAAATGGACACAGAAAGAGAGGCCAAAAAAAGTTCAAA
This sequence comes from Lordiphosa andalusiaca, assembly GCA_035044965.1. Taxonomy (NCBI): domain Eukaryota; kingdom Metazoa; phylum Arthropoda; class Insecta; order Diptera; family Drosophilidae; genus Lordiphosa; species Lordiphosa andalusiaca. Next base: position 4,599,980 of record JAWNNM010000051.1, on the reverse strand, counting down.
TTCGAAACTAACTAAAATGGCGGCGTCGTCATAACGGTTTCGGTTTCGGTTTCGATTTCGGTTGCAGTTTCATTTTCGATTTCGATTGCCGGTACTTGAGCCGAGAGTTCAATGCACTCCACTTGCATGGAGCACATTTTTCTCTCACGCTCTTTCTCTTCTTTTCTACTTACCCTTCACTTTGCCATAGACATCTTGTGACTTATCCCAGGCCGCATTTACCACAGGCAATTTGATAATGCGCTCCAGGGACTCCAGGTGCGGCAACAGATCCTTGGCATCTTTTTGCTGCTCCTGTTCCATCGCATTGCTGCTTTGGCTGGTATGGTTCTTGGCATGATTGGTGGTACCATTGCCGGTGGCATTCTTTTGCTCTGCACTTGCCATCTTTCTTTACTTTTTATTGCTTAGTTTTCACTTTTTTTTTTTGCACTTTTTTCTTCTTGAGACTCTTCACAGAAAAAAACAGCTTAGCTAGCCTGTCTATGTGTGTGTGTTTGATTTTTTAGAACTTCAACTTGGAAGAATGGTCTATGGCTGTATTTTTGGTTTCTTGGTGGAGCACACACACAGCTGAATCTGGGTTTTTGGGGGAGGCGGGGAAACACACGTCTGTTCGCTGGCACACTCAACACGTTTCTGACTGATTTGTGAGCTGCGCGGCTGGTTTATTAGTGGCGAGAGAAGAAGAAGAACGAACCGAGAGCCACGATGGGATCCACAGAGCTCTCTCTCTCTCTCGCGCTCTCGTTGCAGCGACTATTGACTTCGCAGTCGCGACTATGGACTTCGCAGTCGCAGTCAGAGGGCACAGTGTCCGAGAAAAGTATGGGAAAGCATTGGGAACACTTGCACTTGGACAGATACAGATAGGTGGATGGGATGGTGTGTCGTTAGACGTCTTATAATCATCTACATCAGGAAAGGACACTCTTTTGAGACTAAATGAGACTAAACATGCATATGAGTTGGGTTGCCTTCCTATCTGCAAACTGTTCCGAAGACGAACTTCTTATAACCGATTCGTTTATCTTGAACCGAACCAATCTTGAACCAAACCAATTTTAAAGCCAAGCCAGACACTTTTAAACACTTGAAAAGTCTATCATAATTTTACCCAGTAGCTTTTAACGCTTAAAAGGAACTATCTCCCAGCACATAATGGTTATATGACCTTATATTCTCCGACAAGCTGAAATTTTGCATAGAGTCTTTTTCTTACAATACACGAATGACTATTTATTTAACCTGCTGTAGAAAGAATCAGTTTCAAGTGTACTAAAAGTTCGGCATAGACGAACTTATCTTTTATTTCGCGTATATCGGAATTTCGAAGTAAGGTTGAAAAAATAGTCTTAGTAAAAAAAACTTTTGTGTTTTCAATTTAAGCCCCTTTAAGATTGGCAAATACTTATTTTATATGTTTTCACACAATTCTTCAAAGTTTTGTCAAAATCGGAGGAAAAGCTGCCATATGAATGATCGCTGGAGAAACTAGTTTTAGTGAGATAAACCTTTTGGTTTTCAAAGAAAACGCCTCAAAACTTTGTATTTCTTAGTTTGCTATGATTTTCCACAATTCCACTTAGTTTGGTTGAAATCGGACATCTATATAGTATAGCTGTCAAACAAAAGTGGAGTCAGAACTTGTTTGTTTTCAGTGGATATGTCCTTCAAATTATTTTTAAACATTAAAACCCACCCTGAGTAACAGGTATATCGAAGTCGGGTTGAGGCGACCTTAATTTGCGCTCTCGATTTTACTGTGTTCGTGCCTAAGATATTCTCAACAATATAATACAACACATATGTAACCTATATACATATATTGGTTATCGATTCCCAGTGCTAAATAAACATCTGTGTTTGCTTTTCCAAACTTATTAGGATTTTCAGAAGGGGCATGTAGTGGGTGGACTGTGACTTTTCTAGTCGCCCAGATCGACCGCTTCTAAGGTCTAAGTATCCACATCGACTCAGGTATTGTCACTGATTAATTTATATGTTCGATGGTACCTCTTTTAAGCAGCAATTTAAACAACTCCAGTAAAACTTTTCCACCAATTCACTTTTAAATATCACAATTGCTTTGTGACCTTAATCAATAATCAAACTGCAAGAAGAAAATATAGAACAATTAGAATAACTAACTTCTTCAACCGAACCCTAAACTTAACCTTTCGGACCTGAACCCGTACCGGATTCCCTCTGATGATGATTGAATTGGGTTTTTATGGGCTTTTAGGGAGGAAAACAACAGTACTACACTAGGGGAACGCTGCATTATCTACACTAAGGGAAAATGCTCTGAAATTTCATTATTTACACATTGGCATAAACGTTTGTAATTCTCAAGTTGGAATTCCGTTCTGTCTAAATATAAAATGGGCAACTGAAGTCAAATCAGAGTACTAATTAATACATTTTTATACACAAGGGGGCATAGTAACATGATTGTCTTAGATTGTACGATGAAATTTTTCCGTGTGTAATGACTAAGCATTTTTTAAATCATAACCAAGCTCGGAGTGGAGTGTGGAGCATTGAACTACAGCTTTGCAACTACCAAACGAGCCGAAAAAGCAAAACTATTTCAAATCAACTGAGATTTTCCTCCCCAACTATGTGATCTTCAACATTTCAGGGACCCCCTTAATGATAAAGACTTAAAGTTAAAATACAGAAAAAATAATCTGAAATCAATCCGAATCGGGATTGAAAACCGGGTAATCCCGTTACAGGATTAAAGTGATCCTGTTTTTTGGGATTAAAATATTTTCTCGGATCGGATCAAGTGTATCTGGGATTACCCTGTTTTCAATCCCGTTTTGGATTGATTTCTTATTATACCCTGTTCCCATTGAAAATGGGAAAAGGGGGATCATGAAGTTGTGCGAATGTATGTAACAGGGAGAAGGCAACATTTCCGACCCCATAAAGTATATATATTCCTGATCAGCATGAACAGCCGAGACCTAAAAAACCGTCAGATCAAAAATTTTTAAGTTAGAGCCTCGTGGTTAAGTATACACCAAGCTAGGCCCAATATCTATCTATTCTGAAAAGTACAATCAGATCGAACAAAAAACACCGGAGTCATAAGACCCCCCCAGTTGTTGGTCAGGACTAGAAAAAAGTGTTGCCTACATTTGGGATGATATTTTTGTTACATTCATCTTCAAAAACTCAAAAACAAATAAATGAAAACAAATGAACAGGGTATTTTGTGGTCGGGAAACTCGACTGCAGCGCTCTTACTTGTTTCAGTGTACTTTTCTGAGCTCAAAGTAACAATCTCAATTTATCTAATTCCGCTATTCGCATACAATTCGCACCCACTGTGCTGTGTTTTACGGATCGCCTCATGCGTTTTTTGGTTAGTTTTGTTGTCGTATTGTTACTTTGGACTTGAATTGAATTTCAAAAGCGAAAATGACGTTTCGAAATTTGCCAGTAATCAAATTAAGTGGACATTTGCATTTGGAATGACTGATGAAAATGAAAGGGGCGTGCCGAAGGGGATCAGCTCTTGTGTTGATCCTCGCTGCACTTAAGTACAATGCAAATTTTTTTTTTTTTTTGTACCAGACGATGGCCTCTACTATCAAATAGCAGCTTGACAACTAGATTAATAGTTGGTGCCCAAAATTGAAAGTACATTCCCGGCCATTGTTGATGTGGGGGGGCATTTCCATTATCATCACGCAGTTGCTACGTGTGATCTTTGACCCGAGCGGCGTTTCGGAGCGATAAGCGCCATTTGTATGTACAATTCTTACATACGGATTGCACTTTTTCCTTTTGAGGATTTGTGGAGAATTCAAAGTGCGGCGGCCACATTTGCTGTGTGACTAAACTATGAAACCAAAATGTGAAACATACATTTATATTATATGTCTGGCTGATAAGGCCTTGTCTGGCCATAAACATGACCGCTAACTATGTTAGGCCGGTGATTCTTTCCGACTCCAAAGTTCAATCCGTTTAGTCTGGTGTCGTCATGTCGTGCCTGTGCCATCGCTGGTTTTGTAACCGCATGTCCAACTGTTCGGGGGGCGATAAGCCTATGGTTAACACCATTTAAGTATCGCTCATAAGTGGCTCAATTTCAGTTAGTGTAGACTTTGAGTCGATGTAATCTCAGTTACAAACTGCGCATTCCCATATGGTGGTGGCCCAGTAAAAAATTGTTTACGATCCCCCTTTAGTGGGCCATAAAGTTAAGTCAATCATAACAAACGTTTCCACTAGAAGCAAGTGTGTGCGCGCGGGTAGTCTCTTCTTTCAATTTCGTGTCGACTTCAAGTGATACGAGACTCTATTATTTTTGCTTTGATTTGGTTTATTTATTGATTCAATGGACATTCTCTGGTGTCGCCTGTCTGCTGATTGCCGGGGGTATGTTTATGGTGCGTTTTTGAGGTATTTTCCGTATTAAATTTAGAAGGTCTCGCGATTTTCGTGTGAAATGCAATCGAATCTTATTTGGTCTAGCATAGATTTCATTACGTTCCTCAGCAGAATTATGGGGATACTTTAAATACTGGTTTTGAGTTTATTAAACAATTGTTTCCAGAACCTCCCGTTTCATTTCTCAAAGTTTTTCGGGAATTGCCTTATTATAACAACCCTTAAGGGAATAAAAAGTTGGGGTTTATAGAAACATTTGTGTCTAGTTGCTAGATTCAAAAACTCCTCGTTTCAGCCGAAAACTACACTCAGAGAAAAAATAGAGAATTTCATACTTGGATCGAGAATTTTCGAGATCAATAGTTCGATAAGAGTGAAAATTCTCGATCCAACACCGAAATTTTTGATACAAGTATGAATTTTTAATCCCGGAAAATGGATATTGGTTGCTTGTCCGTTTTCTAAGAAGTTAAAAAAATTCTTTCGGCTATTATAAATGCCTTGACCGAAATGGAACTTCGTTTCTGTCGGGCTTAAAATTCCCAATTGGTTCTAAAACTTTGCATATGGCAAATTTCAATGAGTCAACTACGTTTGACCTATTGGGCTTGTGGTACTATGAGCTAATACAACCGGATTAAACCATCCAAATTCAGCTCAACCGAACTCAAATCATGCGTTTGAGCCGACCATTGAAGCTTCAACTACCAGAATAATAGGTAATTTTTTCAAAAATGGGAACTCTCAACCATATGTTGCCCAGCCGGTTAAAACATACCTAGAAGTGCTGAAATGCGAACTTTTGCCCCAGCCCATCCGCTCTATAGCCCAGACAAAGCCACTTCCGACTACTATCGGTTATCATCGCTGAAGCTTGCTTTTGGGGGATCAGCGCTTTCACTCTTTTGAAGAACTTCAAAATTGGATCGATTAATGGATCGCAACAGAAGAGACATGGTGTTATTGAAATGATATACGTTAATTTCCAGATAGATGGAAAAACCCAGTTGTAGAACCCCTTGAAACATGAATTTGTAACAAACTTTTCACAATAAAGCGACAATTTTGAAATCAATATCCTTCAAAACCTTTCTGTACAGGTAATAGGATTGGAAAAAATGATAAAATAGTTAGAAATGTACTGAAAATGTTTCTAATTCAGCGATGCTCACCCATAGCCCCCAGAGGCCGAGCGCAATCGGCTCTTTACAGGCACACGAGCGCATGCCGAAGTCGGGCATATGAGCGTAAGCAGCGCTCTCTTTGCTTGCATTCGCTGCACAGCCGTTGATGAGGTGCACAGCACACAATACACTCTCACTCTTTGGCCCGCTCTTCTTGAACATCGCTGCTTTTAATAACTATTTTCAGTTTAAGAAAAATTGAGCTTGGATTTTAATATTGAAAAATAGTTCATGTTTTCATACCTAAGGCCCCCACACGCAGAAAGCGCAATGGAGCAGAGCTAGAGGCACTTACAAATACTATACCTAAAATTCTCTTCGTTTGCTCCGTAAAAACTATTATTGGTTGCAGTGCCCTTTCGTTGAATTTGATGTGGCCCACCGCTGATTTAGTTACCTGAGCTTTAAGCTTCGACATTTCCCTCATATTTCAGCCATACTAACTCAAAGAACCCAATTATCTTTTCAGGAAATCCATGAATAGACCCAACCCGGACTAAAAGACAACAATAGGAACCCACATCAGGTAAATGCAGAGGTTTACAGAGCAACCCTATAATGGTTATAACATTAATATCATATATTTCTCAATACATCGAAATCAAAACTGGCAATTGGACTCCAATTAAATATTACTCCCATTTGGTTTCACAATCATCTAATAATTCTCAGCAGAGCTCGCAAAATACGGTGTCTTTTTGGAGGGAATCGCTAAAAATAGTTGCTCTCGGACAAGGGGTATTAGACATAATGGAAACGGGAACCGAAAAGACATTTCAACTTTGACTGTTCTCGACGTACTCTTTGCTCAACCAATCATTTTTCACTCTATGCACGTGTGCCTTAGTAAACTGAAATTGTGTATGCGTGCTTGCCTGGATTTGCTCTGCATAAGCAAGCTCAGCCGCTCACCGAAAACCATGAAACAGAAAAGAAGACAGACCAAGTTTTTTATTGAGAGAGTGAGCGAGTCTATCAAAGTGTCCCTGTCATTTTGGTGAGCAGACAGCATAGAAAACAATTGGATGTACATATTTTGGAAGCTCTGATTCTCATCGATAAAAGAAATAATCATAACGCTTCCCTCATATCAATAAGTAGAAGTACAAATTGCAATTTTTAAAAATCTTTGCAGTTGCATGATTTTGTTGAGCATTATTATTATAATCTTCATCTTTTTTTAAGACCCCTAAGACATACTTGCCGACCGAATAAATTATATTGTCAGCCTAGCTCTTGCTCGCAGATACGTTTATTTACGTTTCAGGTCTTTTTTCAATGAAATGTGCTTATGCACTTGATCAGATTCCAGAATGTATTCTCTTTCTTTGTCTAAGCTATCGATAGATTTCTACTCTGCTGACACTTCTGCATTCCTTTCCAACGTTTATAAAAATAACCCGCCACCTTCCAGTCTCTTTAGCAATCGGTATTCGATCGGTATGCCTATATTGTCTGCTAATTAGCAAGCCATACATAATAATGTGGTTCTTTCATTATCACATATATATATAAAATATATATATTTATGCATTCCCGTAAAGTATTTCAAATTACTTACATATATGTTTGTGTTTATATATATATATGTATATATATAGAGAATGAGAGAGTAATCATCAGTTTTAATGATAGCAAAATGTGTACTTTGAAATCAAGTGAAAGACGTATGAGTAGTTTATTTTTTTATGTTTGTTCTAGGTAGATTTACCTGATAAGAAAGTTGAACAAAAAAAAAATGCTTTTGTTTTATAATAATAATTATTGCACGCTATCTAAATGAGGTTGCATAAAGCCTTTAAGTCAAGCTGTTAAATATTTTAGATATAAAGTGATTTGATGTCGACATACTCAAGGTCTTTCCAGTCAGTTCAATCATTGTGAACAGTCGTGATCCCATTTTCAGGTACACTGAATATGGTCCATAACCCGATTGGTTTGTGTAGGACGAAACATTCCGAAATTCAAAAAAACCACTGCAAATATTATTGAATTGAGAACAAACGTTCTTATAGTAAAACTTAAAGTTCCAGAAGGCGCATTCTTAGTGCAATTACTAAATATCTTAGATTGAGTAAAAAATAGAGTTATGCTACGATAAATGGGAAATATTTATATTCGAATCAGTTCTTAAAACTTTAACTGGCTATGACACTCTTTTTATAGAGTAATGCTCGATTTCTGAGATATGTAAAGTCAATCTATCTTGCTCTTTGAGTAGTTCATGGCTCTTGAACATTTTAAGCCTTCGTTGATTCAATCTACAGAACTCGTTTTAAGAACCAAATGCGGAATGGCTTGCGAATTTTATACTTATTTTTTGAATGTTTTGGGTTGGACATAAGAAATGCTTTCAGATGCTGTCAGAAATAATATTTTGAGATTTAAACGGCCTCGACTTCAGAACATTACAACCTTCAAATATAATCCAAAAGATTTCAAAATGGTTCGAAATGTTCTTAAAGTCGGGGCTGCAAACCCATCTCCGGGTCGTTGGTTCGAACCATAATTTACCAATGGTTAAGGTTCGAAAATTTAACGTTCGAGGTTCAGCCCATGCTTGACACAGTATTGATATAAATTAATGCATTACATTTATTTAGTTACTAAATTTGTTTTAATTTATGTACTTTATTTAATTGTTCTTAAAAATGCTTTCGACCTGAGAGCTACTCAAGTCGCACAGGATTCGGCTTGATTTTGGATCGAAAACAGTTTGTGGAACTTAAAGGAATATCGAAAATATAATTTACTAATGTTAAGCTCTTGCTTTTCTGAATCATTGAAAAAGCTTTGGAGTCGAGGACTTTAAAAAACAAAAGCTATTATGGGTGGGGATTCTATAAGTACACAGAAAAAAAGATCACGATATTTAGTATCATATGGGTATTTTTAGTATCAAAGCGGCCTTCGTCGAAACACTCTAGTATTTCAAGACTAAAACCAAAAACCAAACAAGTTTCTTAGTGCAAGTTCAAAGTCCTTTTTTTTTTTCTTTTTCTGCAAAAACTGTTTAATATCCCATTCTTGAATCTATCCGAAAGCTTGAGGTCTATGATTCTTTTTTACTCTTTTTAAATGGTATAACCGACAGAACCTAGGGCTTTTTTGGTGCTCGTTCCACAGAGGAATTTAATTGGTTTGACCATAAAGTAGGCGTTTTGTCGGCTCGTGAGAAATTTGTGAATTTCCTGCGGATCAGGCATGACCATCGCTGCTCTTAAGTAATGCGTTTCGCTTATGGTCAAGTGTCAGCAAGTGAGGCATCTATCAGACTATCTAACACTTTATAGATGCGTTTCAATGGGTTAGTATAAATTATAAAGGGAGATCTTTTAGCAACTTTTAAAATGGATTAATACGAGAAAACTAAGCTAATTTCGACTGGGCCGAAGTTTTAATATCCTCGCTAAAATATGTTCAAAAATAATTTTTTTCCCACAACAACCCATTTTACGACCGATCATTCGTATGGTAACTATATGATATTGTCATCCGACTTGGACAAACATTTTTAGAACTTGGTGAAAGCATGTTAAACAAACAAATACAAAATAGCAGGATGCTACCATTAAAAACAATGAAGTTTTTCCAACTTAGACTGTTTTTCAGACCTATTTTCTGTATGGCAGCATTATCATATAGTTGTTCGATTTTCATCAAACTTTTTATAGTCATACAAAAGCCTAGAAAACCTAAGAATACAAAGTTTGGAGACGTTTCCATTGAAAAGAAAAAAGTTTTTCTCACTAAAACTAGTTTTCCGACCGATTGTTCCTATGGGAGCTAAGGAATATAATCATCCGATCCGGTCGGTTCAGACATATTAGTAGTGTGCAGTAGAGAGAAGACTCTGCGTAAAATTTTAGCTCGATAGCTTCTAAAATGAGAGAATAGTTCGCGTAGAAACAGACAGACAGACGGACGGAGAAACCTCAATCGACTCAACTCGTCAACCTGATCAAGAACATATATAGTTTATGGGGTGGGAAATGAATATTTCTATGCGTTGCAAACTTCTGGGTACAATTATAATACTATAAAAATATAATATAAAAATAATATATAATATAATAAAATAATTGCAAGAGTATAAAAATACCAAGTGAGCTACCAAAAAGAAAGTTGCTTAAAAATCTTCCCTAACTTTAAAGGATCGGAGGTGCTTTCCTCTGTCTGTTCTATTTATTTGCACCACCTTGGTAAGGTCTTTTACTCCATGAGTAATGGGTATAAACAGCGGAAATAAGGTTATTCATCGTATCATTTAATCGGCTTAATACTTCCTATAGTAACGATCGGCTCTAATTACTTACACTTATCAGCACCCTCCCGGATACAAAACGAACCGCCCATGATTAGTGTATTAATCTTTTGACTAAAAGTTAAGTTTTAGTAAAGAAATTTAAACTGTTTCAGTGATTTAAGAAGGCTTCTGGACTCGCCATATTTAAAATGGTTTTTGATATTATCGATAACAAAATTCAAATATCGACGGCAAAGTTCGCTTGGTGATTTTCATAGACGGTTCCATAAAGCTATAAATTTAATGTAATTCATTTTTTATTTAACAGTTGATGCCCTTGTAAATTTATCCTCTTGCTTGAGTAAAGAAAAGTTCTTACCAAGTTGTGGCTTGGCCTTAAGTACATACGTTCCTCCTCAAGTTTATTGTTCCACATACCCGTATAAACACACAAACATACATAGATATGGTTCTTAAATATTTAAAACATACAAGTAGGTATTCGTCATAAGCCAGAACCACCAAAGACAAATAAACAACTGGACAAATTGGACTTTGAACGGTCTGCATACGTGCTCGCTGTCCATTGCGGCGCTGTCTGACGTCGTCGCTGGCTGAAGACTTCGCATAGCTTGGAGAGTCCAACAGACTCAGAACCAAACTCTTTGGCTAAATGTAGACAAACAAAACAAAAAAAAAAAAAACCACAACACAAATCAACGAGCAAAGTCTTAAAAATACGTCATCTTTTAGATACGCACAAAAGCTATCTGTGAGATACATATACATGCAGACATATTATACAATACAAGTGTATACATTGTGTTTGTGTGTGTGTGGAACAGTACAGTCTGTGGCTTAAGCGGACTGTTCCAGATCCAACCAGGCATTGCCTTATACAATTCAATACACACAGACATCCGAACATACACGAAACGCATTCCATTAACAGACTCAGACATCTAATCAGACGGAGAATTACTTCAGCTGGTATACCCTTGCAGAGGGTATACTTATTTCGATATCAAACTAACAGGGGATGCATAATAACAGCCAAAGCCTTTAAGATGTTGCTTGGTAATCATGTCAAGGCCTTAAAGCGTGCGAAAACCGCCGAATCCGCAACTAGAACTACACAACAAACAGAAGTGACGTATGTTCAATTTAAGTCGAGATTGCTTTGTGGGTTGGCCAGACTCCATTACGTTGTCGCTCTCGTTTTCTGGTGCAAACCAGTGATTCAGCATTGCAGTTGTCTTCATTCTGCCAGATAGATCTTGTATTAGAGCGTCTATTATTTACATCAGCGATGGACCGACCCGTTGTTCTGGCGCAATATAATGCTCGACGGTCTGGATGTGGTAACAATAAAAGATCCAAAGATGGATGGTTGTTGAAATTTTATATTGGTGCCCACCGCTGATTTACATTGTGCATGCATCTATCTATGAATATTAAGTTACCCAACACTCGGAAGAACATTTAATCAAAAATCAACTACACCCAGAAAAAAGTAGAAAAAAAAAGAAACTTGAAAAAATATTTATTCGTTCTTAAATTTTCAAGAATTTCGGTCTTGAAATCGAGCTAAATTCGTTCTCAGCTTGGTGCTTTTAGGCGAGGGGAGTGAGGTACAGAAACTGAGAGAGGAGAGCAAGCACATTTGAGAGAAAAGAGAGAACAGCGTTGAAGCTGCTCTTACAGTTTTGTATTTTATGAGAGAGGGGTGTGGGGAAGCTATCGAGCGGAGAGCGTAATGGATTTTTGCACTCATGTTGCTTTGGAATTCCCAACCTGTTATGGCATTGCTGGCATGGAGAGACCTCTGTTCGACTGATAGTTGACACAAAAGGACTGATGCTGCTTTGAGGTGTGTATTCTTCAAGCCGGCTAAAAGTTGCAACACGGCTTAACAATTAGTTTTCCATGAAATAAATTTAAACAAAATGAAAAAATCTACTGATATTGAATTGTTGTATGGTTGGAATCTGTGAAGCTCTTGATTTAAGAGCAAACGACCTTACTCTTGAATGTGATGAGCTCTTGATAATAGGAAGAACATTATCGGTTTTTGACAATGCTGTATGCCCTTGATTCAAGAATGAGCAATCTTGAATTTGAGTATGTTTAGCACTTGATCCAAGAACTCATGTGCTTGATTTGAGACTGATTCGTGCTTGAATCAAGTATTGAAGCTCTTGGATCAAGAAAAGCGGGATCAAAAATTCATACTTAGATCAGATTTTCGCATGGATCGAGAATTTTCACTCTTATCGAACTATTGATCTCGAAAATTCTTGATCCAAGTATGAAATTCTCTATTTTTTCTCTGAGTGTAGATGAGCCGTTCTGGAGCCGCTTTTGATGATTAAAAAATAGAAGAAAGTTTACTTCGGCTCTTCCGTAGTTTGTATACCCCTGTAGCACGCTTTTCTAACTAATTTGAAGGACATTTTCACTGAAAACAAACAAGTTTTTCTCACTAAGACTACTTTTCTGACTCTATTTTTCTGTGACAGCTATACTATATAGATGTCCAATTTCAAACAAACTTAGTGGAATAATGGAAAAGTATAGCAACCTAAGAAATACAAAGTTTGGAAGCGTTTTTTTTTTGGAAACAAAAAGTTTTTCTCACTAAAACTAGTTTCTCGACCGATCATTCCTATGGCAGCTATAACCTATTAGTCATCTGATTTTGACAAAACTTTTAAGAATTGTGTGAAAGCTTATAAAATAAATATATGCCAATTTTAAAAAGGTTTACATTGAAAACCAAAAAGTTTTTCTGACTAAGACTATTTTTCTAACCTTATTTTTCTATGACAACTATACTATATAGATGTCCGATTTCGACCAAACTTGGCAGAATCAAGGAGAAGCATAGAAAACTAGTAAATACGGAGTTTCGAGACGTTTGCTTTGAAAATAAAAAAGTTTTTCTCACTAGAGCTAGTTTTTCGACCCGTCGTTCCTATGGCAGCTGTATGTTATAGTCATCCCATCCGGCCGCTTTCGACATATGTGCAGCGTAATTGTACCAGAAAACTTCGTGCAAAGTTTGGTCGCGAAAGCTTTCAAACTGACGGAAGAGATACCATAGAAACACACGGACAGGCAGGCAAACCGACGGAGAGACGGATATAGCTAAAAACAACTCAGCTCGTCGTGCTGATCAAGAATATATATACTTTATGTGGTGGGAGATACTCCCTTCTATGTGGGATTAAACAAAAATCGAATATTACTTATACATATGCCCATGATATTATTTATTAAAATACGAATCGAAAAAGAGTCGCAAATGATTCGAAACTGATCAGAAGAACGGGTTAAAAACGACTCTTCACGAAGTGTCGCTGCTAGGGTAACATTTTCTACCGACAAAAGTTTATTTACAATCAGAAAAACAAGCACATTTATGTCTATTTTAATCAGACCTAAAGACTCGTACTCCTAGTGAAAAAAATTGTATATTATATTATATTTACAATATGTAGAAAGAAATAACAGGCTCAACTCGTGAGTATGTGTAACTGTACATGCCTCGTGTATTTTGGTAGTTTCTACATGTAGAAATCATTTTACCAAGGATTATCCGTATGAACAAACCGATCTTAATGATGGTAAGAGATAGAGCTTCGACAAGTATGGGACAAAAAATGCTTTTACTTGCAAGCAGATCAAGTTTATTTTCAATTTTGGCCTCGTCCCCTGCACTTTTAGAAAAATGGTCATATCTCCCACTGAAGGTTCATGCCTTCTGGACATATTTAGTAATTAGTATTATTTATAGATCTGCCAAAGGATTGGTGAAGATCGGATAAACGGTAGAGTGTTCGCTACTATTTCTGCTACTATTGGGGCAACAAACTACATCCCGATCCAAGACTTGCATTGGTAAAGAGCAGCGTACACTTTCGGCAATTCAAGCCGAATGCTTGCCTAAGTTATGCTTAAGTGAATGTCAGAGAGAGACAGAGAGCGACAGAGAGCCTCTCTTCTTGAACATCGCTGGTATAGAGTATATTACAGTCGTACTTGATCGATTTTCTTTCTGGTTTCTATATGCCACGTTTTACTTTCCCTTTTCTACATTCGACGTAACGTTTTGGATTACCGTTTCTACACGCGGCGTGTAGATAATTTCGACCTCAGAGTGTTGAATAAAATATCTTAACATTTAGATCTTAAGACAAAAATTACTGCGGGAACTAGCTCAGTTTTTTTTTCCACCAGAACCCTGAAAATCCTTTCTCTCCAAAGAGTATCAGAACTTCGGCCCTGACAAATTTAGTTTTACTTTCTTGACTTGTGTGGTTAATAGGGCTTTTGTCTGGCTTGGAAGCTATGTGCGTACATATGTAGATAATGATATTTGCGGTGCCCATGCACTTAAAACACAAAAGCAGCTTCCGTTTTGTGGTCTCTTCTTGAAAATCGTTTAATGTTATACTCTAGCATGAAATAATCAACCTTGATTTGGACAATATTTGGCTAGGTAAGCCATTCGAAGTGAATGTAAGGGGGCAGCTAAATGATTTAGTGACTATTTGAACTTCGCCCCAATAAACTACTGTTAAATTTTGAGTAATATACGTCATTTAGTTTGTGTTTTGACAGCAACTGAAAGCGGACAACCTCGTGAACTTAGTTGAAAATGAAACCAAGTGCATTTTGTGTGTGCTCAACGACTCAAGGAAATGCCTAATGAATACTATGGGGCACTGCACCTTTAATTTCAATAAATTGTATCAATTTCGTTGTTTGAACGAGCTTAAGTGACGACGAATACTAGAGATTGTTTAATCAAGTTAATGGATTGAGGCTGGGGATTCTGAGAGGTACGGAGTACTCGTCCCAAAATGTTTCCCAGGCCCTCTGTTGCGTCTTATGAAAAGAGCTTGGGTTAGAAAATTTAAAGTGAAATACTTTAATTAATCCATGTAACTACATGTATTACTTGCTGGTTGTAAAACTTAATATTCATAATTTGCATGTGTGTGAGTGTGTGTGTGTGTGTGGCCAGCCTGCAAATTCCCCTTCATTAATAATTGATTATTCTCATTGCTACACTTAGAAAACAAGTAAGAAAGTCCCCGAAGTTCGACCATTCTGTGAAAGTGTATGCTCAGCTTGAATTTTGCTGCTGCTACACAGAAAAAACTATTCGAGATATTCGGGACTAAATCAATTCCATGTCAGAATTTGATCAATCCCGGATTTTCTCATTCCAAGTACGAATGAAGTATCTCGGATTTTTCAATCTTGGAATTCTTGAATTCCTCTTAAATTCTGAATTACCAACATTATACCACATGGGATTATTTTAAGCTTGTTATCCGAAGTTGATCTCTTAGTTGGATCGAATCAAGAAGGCTCGAAATTGACTTAAGCTCGAAATTCATTTTGGATTTGATATTGAAATTGACTTGCTGCAAGTTTCCCCGAGATTAAATTGACCTCGATGTTCAAACTACACACAATTCGAAAAAGGATTTTTTCAAAATTACCGAGATTGACTTTATCTCTTCATTAAAACTGTATCTTGCCCCAAATGAGCTTCCCACAAGAGCCCTAATTTAACGAACTTTTCGATTTTTTAAGACCAGCCAGTTCTTGCCGGCTTGAGGTCATTAGTTGTTATCGTAACCCCGGTTATCTTTTTATACCCTTGCAGAGGGTATATTGAAATTGTTCAGATGTTTGTAACGCATAGAAGGTAGCATTTCCGACCACATAAATCATATATATTCTTGATCGGCATGCCGACTGTGTTGATTTAGCCTTGTCCGTCTGTTTCTATGCCTTCTAAGCTATCGCAACCAAACTTTGCACTAAGTCTTCTGGTACAAATACGCTGCACATTTGTTGGAACCGGCCGGATCGGATGTCCATAACATATAGCTGCCATTAAAACGATCAGTCGAAAAACAAGTTCTAGTAAGAAAAACTTTTTAGTTTTCAAAGCAAACGTTTCCAAACTTCGTATTTACTAGTTTTCTATGCCACTCCATGATTCTGCCAAGTTTGGTCGAAATCGGACATCTATATAGTATGGCTGCCATAGTAAAGTAAGGTTAGAAAAAAAGTCTTTGTAAGAAAAACTTTTTTGTTTTCAATGCAAACCTATTTAAAATAGATATATATTGGTTTTATAAACATTTGCACAGTTTTTCCAAAGTTTTGTCAAAATCGGATGACTACAGGCTATAGCTGCCTTGGGAACGTATGGTCGAAAAACTAGTTTTAGTGATAAAAGCTTTTTGGTTTTCAATAAAAAACGCCTTCAAACTTTGTATTTCTTTGTTTTCTATGCTTCTCCATGATTCCATCAAGTTTGGTCGAAATCGGACATCTATATAATATAGCTGTCATACAAAAGATAGGTCTGAAAAACAGTCTTAGTTAGAAAACTTTTTTTTTTTTTAAAGCCAGCATCCTGAAATTTTGTATACGTTTGTTTTACATGCTTTCACATAAATCATCCAAATCGGATGACTATATCATATGGCTCCCATACAAACGATCGGTCGGAAAATGGGAAAAAGAGTATTTTTTGAAATTATTTAAGCGAGCACTTGCAAGGGTATAAAAACTTCGGCACAGACGAAGTTAGCTTAGCTTTCTAGTTTTACTTTAGCTTCCTTCTCATGTCAGCATTGCTATGACTGTTTGAGAATTGTAAGGCATCATAGTAGCAAAAATTGACACATAAAGTGGAATACTTTGCGCATTTGTGTGTGTACCCATTTGGCCTCATGGTATTGGTCAGTTTCTATCGCTCTTTCGCTTTGACATGGTGCATCCGTACTCACTTCAATCTCGAGTCAGGATTAATTGACTTTCCAGTACGGATTTGAGATTGACTGCAAAATTAAATATTGCTTCAATCCTTTCGAGCTTGTATCAAACTCACTTTAGTAGGATTCAAGCTTGAGATTTCAATCAGAAGGTGAAGGTCAAATTAATCTTTTTGAACTTGATTTGTCTCGCCATTATGTTTGTCTGTGTAGGTACTTTCTTTTGCTCGTAACTTGACTATCGTTCATTCTATCTTTTGATAGATCGATAAGGCTGATTACTTAATATGTCTAGAAGGTACTAACCTAAAAGCTATCTAGAAAACAGTGATAATGCAATCTGTGTATCAAGAATTTTGCACCCAACTCTTAGTTTAGTTTTTTGATTTTCTTTCAAACCCTTTTTCTGAGTGCACAACTAGTTCCTTATAATTGTTTGCTTCTCCTTGGACTTAGACTGGGTCAGCCCTTGGCTGTGTGAATCTAAACATCTGCTCACCCTGGACTCCAGAGCGTACATACTACATGTGTGGGAGGTCAGTCCTTATTATAGTTTTCCGTTCCTTAAGTTGTTTAATTTAGTCATCAATTGGTCATTGTCTGGAAAAGTTGTCAGTTATACTACTAAGCGGTATGGATAACGGCACTGTGGTGACATCCTCTGTGTCAGCATTGCTGAGCAAATCGAATCCTGTGTTTTGTTGTTATCTCTTCTGGACGAGTTTGTTGATACTAAAGATGCTTTTAATGTCCTTGCTGACCGCACATTATCGTATGAAAACTAAAACTTATGCAAATCCGGAAGATTTACGTATGAGTAAGACGACCGAAGTTCGTTTTGGTGATCCCCTAGTGGAGAGAGCGCGTCGGTGAGTGTCTAAGGAAACCCTTCAAGAAGTTGTTGCGCTGGGAAGACTTTAAGTTAAGGCCAATTCTGTATCTATTTATCCCTATTCGTTTCCATTTAGCGCCCATCGCAATGATCTGGAGAACATCTTGCCCTTTTTGTTAATGTCGCTGGGCTATGTGGCCGCTGGACCGCATCCCTTGACCGCCAGACTGCTAATACGCATTGGAGCCAGCTCACGGCTGGTGCACACCATCGTCTACGCTTTGTTTCCCGTACCGCAGCCGGCTCGTGGTCTGGCCTTCTTCATCACCTTCGGCATTACCTGCTTCGAGGCGTTCTATGTGCTCATCTGTTGCATAAAATATATCTAGTTGTTTGGAGCCGGAGCCTCGGCGAGTCGTTTAATAGTCTCACCCCAATCAACTGTGGAACCAGTTTGTCTTGTTTCGTGATTTTTTTCTATTATTTTTTGTATTTGAAGTTTTTCCATTGCTTTGACTCTAAACCGCACTCGTACAAGTTCATTTGAGTAAGACGCACGCGTCCCGGCAACATGTCCAGCAACAATTTCAGTAGCAGCAGCCTCCCAACCACAAGAACCACAACAACAACAACATCCATGGCGCCCAACGAGCTGTACACTTTGGATAATCCAATCTTCTGTTGTTTTCTCTTTTGGGCCACTGTGCTGGTGGCTAAGATGCTGCTCATGTCCCTGCTGACGGCTCTGCAACGATTCCGCTATAAGGTGAGTGTGGGTGACTGTGTGATATTGTAGGATTTGAATCCTTTAAGCATTCCCATATTCACAGCTACTGGGTCTGGTGCCATTAGCGCTTAGACGTAAGGTAAAATACTACAGTTCAGTAAAAATATGCAACTTAAACTAGTTGATGACTAGAAATGAAAACATGTTGACCGATTAGATCATTTGAGAATCTAGATAAACTGCATAAAGGAATGTCGATTGTCGACTATTCTACCTAATACCGGAAACCTGGGTAAACTAAACACTCAAAATGGAAATCAACTTAAAAGACTTTCGAAAAATGATAAAAGATTCATTCTTGGACGCTTCGAAATAGTGCATAAATTGATGATATGTCGGCTTGATCCTTGCAAAGAGGCATATTCATATATCTCCTGGCTTACGTTGGAATAAGTTGAAAAAGCTGGACAGAATATTGAGATTGAGATCCTTTCTTAGAGTAAAGCGGAAGTTAAACAAATCAATAGGCAGCTTTCATGGCAGAAAAGTAGAGTGAAAAAGAGTATTTTTAGAGGAAGGAAAGGAAAGGACTACATTAATCAGGCATTGCTAACCGAAAGTCGAATAGATTGAATCTAAGGAAATCGCTTTTTCATTTGTACAAGTGAACTAAACCGAACCGAACTGTTTTTATATTCTTGCAGAGGGTATTATTAAATTTTCCAAATGTTTGTAACGCATAGAAGGAAACATTTCCAACCACATAAAGTATATACAAATATCATTCTTGATCAGCATGAGGAGCTGAGTTGATTTAGCCTAGTCCGTCTGTTTCTATGGTCATCTCTATGATATCTTCTCCGTCAGTTTTAAAGCTATAAAGACCAAATATTGCACAAAGTCTTCTGGTACAAATTCGCTGCACATTTGTCGAAACCGGCCAGATCGGATGACTATAACATGGGAACGAACGGTCGAAACCCAGTTCTAGTAAGGAAACCTTTTTTGTTTTTAATGCAAACGTCTCCAAACTCCGTTTTTACTAGTCTTCCATGCTTCTTCATGATTCTGTCAAGTTTGGTCGAAGTCGGACATCTATATAGTATAGCTGTCATAGAAAAGAAGAATCTGAAAAGTAGGTCTTAGTGAGAAAAACTGGTTTGTTTTCAGTGGAAAAGTCCTTCAAATTAGTTATAAAAATAGGGGAAACTAATTTGAACGACATTTTCCCTGAAAACAAACAAGTGTTCTCACTAAGACTACTATAATGACTCTACTTTTGTATGACAGCCATACTATATAGATGTCCGATTTCGACCAAACTTAGTGGAACCATGGGAAAGCATAGCAAACCAAGAAATACAAAGTATGAAGGCTTTTGCTTTGAAAACAAAAAAGTTTTTCTAACTAAGACTATTTTTCTAACCTTACTTTTCTATGGCAGCTATACTATATAGATGTCCGATTTTGAACAAACTTGGCAGAACCATGGAGAAGCATTGAAAACTAGTAAATACCGAGTTTGGAGACGGGTTCTTTGAAAACCAAAAAGTTTTTCTCACTAGAACTAGTTTTTCGACCGATGGTTCTTATGGCAGCTGTATGTTATAGTCATTCGATCCGGCCGTTTCCGATAAATGTGCAGCGTATTTGCACCAGAAGACTTCTTGCAAAATTTAGTCGCGATAGCTTTCAAACTGACGGAGGAGATAGCATAAAAACAGACGGACATACGGACTTTGCTATATCGACTCAGCTCGTCATGCCGATCAAGACTATATATACTTTATGTGGTTGGAAATGTTTCCTTCTATGCGTTACAAACATCTGAACAATTTTCATATACCCTCTACAAGGGTATAAAAACGTGCTGCAAGGGTATACAAACATCGGCCGAGCCGAAGTTAATTTTCCTCTATTTTTTTTGTAAAGTTCATGTGATGGTTAAAAAAACTTCCTAAAAATGTCCTTAGCTATTGAAGACAACATTTTGATTCTCTGGTCTAAAAACGAACCTTCAAATTGAAGATCAGTGGGTAAAATACGCTTTTCCAGTGATTCAGAGTTATTGATTTAATCTCAGAATTATAATGAAAGTGCAGCAGCTTCTTTTGTCGGTGTTTCTTTGACAGATAAAACATTCTAAGCATTCTGTGAAATTAAGTTGTGCCAGCTTTTATCGTGTCTTGTCGCTAAAAACTGACACGCACATGCACGCACGAAATCTGATCTTTTAACACGAACACAACGTTTTAAGACGTGCGTTTCTGTGACACGAATATTACTAATATACATCTGTATCCCTTCAAAGTTGTTGTATTCTGAACCATTTCAGAGTGCCACGCACACTTGAATCTCAACGCAGCCCAAGTAGCTACCCCAAGTCAAATGCGATTATTCAATATATTTCAACACCATACAACAGAGCTGTAAACTACAATTACCATTACAAATTTACAGATAATAATTGTTTAGTGATCGTAATTGCAACTTGGAATTACTTTTATTAGTGATTATTGTAAAATGTAATTACTTCCACAATTACATGAATAATTGCACCTGTAAGATTATGATTATTCAATGATTATGGTAATTACTTTTACAATTACTCAAATAATTGTACCTTTAAAGAGGTATTATTGAGTAATTGTGCTTGAAAATGTAAATTATTCACGTAATTATAGTTAAAAACTATCATTATTTACCAATCAAGTTTAGAAAACAGCAAATTTAACAATCTTTATCTTTATTTTTTCTTCCCAGTACTACAAGAAGGTTCTCAAATTAATGCTCTTATCACAACGTCCATTTCTTTTCGAATTTCAATTACTAATACTTCAAATATTTTACATTAAACAAATATCTAATAATATTATTGATTATTTGTGCTTGAAATGTTGAATTATTCATGTATTTCTAGGAATAAACTGAGATTATTTACTAGTTCGAAACCTCTTACATCCCACATTTGGAATAAACACTCAAATGTATATAAATAAGCCGCATTCTTACACAGATGACTATTAAAGTTTATTGTGTGCATTGGAAAGAGTAGAAAGGGTCAAAATGCAATTGCATTTTTATTCTTATTATCGAATTTGTTGTTTGCAAACTTGATTGGTAAAAACTCATATTTTTCACCTACAATTACGTGAATAATTGATATTTTTAAGCACAATTACTCAATAATTGCCCTTTAAAGGTAAAATTTTTGGAGTAACTGTATAAGTAGTCAAAATTTGAAGTAATCCTTGAAAAATCACAATATTAAGTTATAATTACGATTACTAAAGAAATCGTAGTCAGTAATTGAATTTTCATTGCCTGAATAATCGAGTTTAATGTAATGAAAACTCAAAACTTTTATAACTTTGCCATTTATCATAATAGTCCTTATGAAAATTTAAGAGATTATACGTATGGGGCACATACTCTATGGTACAAAATATGTGCAAGCTATCTTAAAATTTAGGATGTAGAAGTTATGCCACTTTTTTATAGCGTGGTGGAAGGGAACATGGTCGAAATTGTATCTGCGTGCATACACTTTACATTGCTCTAGATTTTCTATTCTCTGAGATCTACATAGGTATTCATACAGGCGGACATGGCCATATCGACTCGGCTGTGGATGCTTCAGGAATACCACTAATATGTGTAGTTATAAGGTTGAAGAAGCTTCCTTCTGTCTGTTACATATTGATACAAAAGACTGAGAAACTAGTTTGGCTAGGCTCAATCGACTAAGCTCGTCGACCTGGTTAGGAATATATAAAGTTTTTGAGATCGGAAATGAATATTCCATGCGTTGCTCTGGGCAAAACTATTCTTGGCAAGTGTCTACAAATTGGTAAGTTACTTGCTATGGAGGTACGTCTTTACTTTGCAACTGAACCTGCCTTGAAAGTTAATCATTTTCCGGGACAGAGCCTCCTTCCTACTTTCTATCAGATCTTTGAGCGGATCCTGCAGCTTAACATCTGTCGATTATTTTGTATGTGCCGCCACAACTCAGTAGATCAGGTCTATAGTGAAGTCAATCATATCCTCCATGTCTTCAGGAAAAGGAAAGAAGTGTCCCTCAGTAGTTTTAGATGTTTTCCTAGACTTAAATAGAGTCTAACTGGAATTCTACATCTTCTAGCCTCTTTTTGGGCTTTCTATTCGTGCTGATGTACTGCAAAAGTGTATTCAAGGTCTTTTCATACGGCCAAATCCTCCATCCAGTGACATAAAGTATACACTAACTGCCACCTTTGTGGATGAGGCCAGTTCTAATGCACCAAATTATGTAGAGCCGTGCTTCCATTTTACCAGCTCAAGATAAACGGCTGCTTTAGTGGGAACCCATGGTCCTGGTTAGTTCTTAAAACGTTCAAGGAATCCATCGGTGTCAAGGAACTTCGAAAGATTAGACTAGAATCAAAACAGATTACTAAAACCCATATGAAATTTAAAAAACCGGAAATGGAAATGCGCCTGATGCTGCCAAAACACTTACTGGCAATCCTTCTCATACATTTCTAACTTGCTCTTCTTAGATCTTTTCCAATGAAGAGGACTTGTTCTTTAAAAATCTGGAAGTGCAGTTTGATGATCCGCATGTGGAGCGGGTACGCAGGTAAGCAGGCAATTTCCAACTCTCTCTTCCTCTCTCTCTGAGTAAGTCTAATACATTTTTCTTCCCAGAGCTCATCGCAACGATATGGAGAACATTTTACCTTACTTCATCATGGCCTTGCTCTACATCAGCACCAATCCCACTCAGATGGTCGCCTGCAATCTGTTCCGTGTGGCCTCCATAGCCAGAATTGTTCACACACTGGTCTATGCGGTTTATCCGGTGCCTCAACCCTCCAGACTTCTGGCCTTTGCCATTATGATGCTCATCACCTTCTACATGGCCGCCGTGGTTGCCCTGCGCACTCTGAGCTTTATCTAGTGTTGTTGCAAATAAATATATGTTTTAACAATTTGGGGTTGTTTTTAATTTAAGACTACAATTAAGCATGAGATATATATAACAAAGAAATAAACCAAGTACTTTTGGCCATAAGTGAGCCGCGCTTAGATATTGAATCCAGCATCGCGCATGCATTGCTTGTGCGCCTCAATCAGACTCGTGCAGTTCTCCTCGCCGTTCTCGACAATGCTATTGGGCAAAAGGAGGTGAGTGGGGGGAGGGGAAAGGTTGCGTCACGGAAACACTTACCATTGGTCACGCACTCGCTTGGTCTCGGGACAGGCGCAGCAGGCCTTGCACTTGGGTTTCTCCCCAGAAGCGGCTCCGGCTCCTGCAGCCGAAACGCTGGGTGGTGCTACAGCGGCGGCCTGGGCGACTTCTACTCCCTTGGAGGTGCTGCTGCCCATGGCTTTCGAGAATAATGCAACTGTGCTGACTAGCTGTGGGTGCGTACGGCAAATGGCGATTAGTTGAGTTTTGCGATTTGTTTATATAATAAATCTTACAGTTGATAAATATATGTGGCTGTTATTTCACCACAATTCGGCAAAACTTCAAGTTCATACAAACACACACATAGAAGCACGCGCTAGAACACAAACAGCTGCTGCCTATCGGTTACTGTGTAGTGTTGTACAACGCAATGAAATATAAATCAATGTTGGCAAAAAAACATGGAAGTAGTTCAGTTGATTGAAATGGGCCCAAAACAGTTATACTTGAAAATTAGAACGGCCAAATTTGAGATATAATTGTTGTTTAAAGTCTTGAATAAATTTTTTCAGAGGCGGAAGTCTAACTACTAATTGAGTTTTTAATGATTGATTATTCTTGTCGGAGTTTATTACCTCAGAAAATATCCTAAGCCATTGATAAACACTGTTAAGTTTGTATTTCCAGCTTATTTTATAATTATTAGGATTTTTAAGGCTTTTTTAATTTTGTGGTCATTTACTCAAGTAAAGACACTTCCCGCTAAACCTGTCTTAATAAAGGCTAAGATTAGAGTGAGAATTCAAATATTAATAAATAAATAAATAATAATAGTAATAAATAAATAAATATTAATAAATTAATAAGAATATAAGAGATGTTGGAGCAATATCGACTGCTCTTATTACGGTTACCATAGATAAAAGCCCGTTTTTGCTTGAAATACAGCTAAAATTTTCACAAATTGCCATATTATATTGATTGATCTAACCGCAAAAGTGTAGATTAATATGTTTTTCAAGGCTACTAAACTTTTTTCACTTCAAGAAAGATAATAAATGTTTCCATCAAATTTAATAAAAAATTTGTATTAATCCACACTTTTTAGGTTCTAAAGCCCACTGTGCGACACTTGATAAACACAAAAAAATAGCTAAGTTGGCAACGCTGACACCGACACCTCTCTGGTCTCTCTACGAATTTATGGAGAATGGTCACACTATTCACTGAAATAATCACGAATATATATACAAATACAAATACATATATATAATTTGATCTTTAAACATACAGAAAATCAACAAAACAGAAATCTAAATTAGTTTAAGCAAAATCAAATTTCCCTTTATTCGCCGAGTGTTTGCCTGTGGAGAACGTCAGATGCTGTAGGCGTGTCCCACGCCCCTACCCCCCTTGAGACATGGAGAGTGAGAAGATATTGATGGCCGCTGGTGTGACGGTCGCTGCCGTGGTAGGAGCATTTGTCTTCTGGGGACCCTCCGGTGAGTGTGTGTGTGTGTGCCATGGGTTGTCGATAATTCATGTACATCTTTCCACTCTCCGGCTGCATAGGTTCCCGTTTGCGTCAGCGGCGTGGACAGATTGCTGGTCTGCATAACTTTGGTCGGACCTGCTTCTTAAACACCCTGCTCCAAGCCCTGGCCGCCTGCCCACAGTTCATTGCCTGGCTGCAGCTGTACAACGGCGTCTCGCCGGATCGCAAAAGTCTAATTAGCTCCATGCTAAACACCCTGGAGGTGGTCAATGGCACACATGCCACTTTGCGTGGTGATCCCCATTCGCCGGGAGCAGTTCTGCGCGCCCTTACCACCTTGGGCTGGGTAATACCCCAGGAGGAGCACGATGCCCATGAGCTATTCCATGTGCTGCTCTCTTCTCTAGAAGAGGAGGCCACCCGGCCACAGCCCATGGGCTGTCTATCTGATGCTTTGCCCATTGGTGCGGACGATGGCGACGGCATAGGTGTCGGCGGCGGCATTGGCAACTTTGGTGTGGCCGGGTTCCGGCCGGCGATGACCCCCAACGCTGGCCCAGGGCCCGGTGTTGGTATGGGCCAGCGTATTGGCGACCAGCCGAATCGCCCCTCGAGTGCCATGCTCTCGGACTTTCTGAACATGGAATATGACGAGGCCACCAGTCTCACGCGACTGGTGCGTTCCGAGGCCCATACGCCGGACTCACCGGCTTCCGTGTGCGAACGTGAGGCTCCCGATCGTCTGGGCTCACTACTGGACGCCATAACGCCGGGTACATCACATCACTTTGGTTTTCCCCTGGACCTGGATATTAATCCAGCGGCCTCGCCCATTTTGGGTGGCGAACGTTTGTCGCGTCCCCGTGCGCCCCAATCCCAAGAGCTAAACGAGGGTCTCAATCGGCGTGTCTCCACCTCCTGTCGTTCCCTCGAACGTCTCAATCGTGGACCCGGCCGTGTCTCCATTTGGTCCAACATGATGCCCAGCCAGGTGGCGCATCCGTTCCAGGGTGCCATGGGCGCCCAGATCGTTTGCAACGGTTGCGGCTCTAAGTCAGCGGTGCGCTATGACAAATTCGATAGCGTCACTCTCAATCTGCCGGCACAACGACGCACGGGCCTGAGTTTGGGCCATCTGCTTAGCGAGTACATCACCTCTGAGGATTTGAGCGATGTCAAGTGCGACAATTGCAATGAGACCACGACGCATACAAAATCAGTGACATTTGCCAAACTGCCGGCTTGCCTTTGCATACATGTGGCACGTACAGTTTGGTTGCCCACCGGACAGGTGTGCAAGCGTAAGGATTATGTACACTTTCCCGAGAGTCTATCGATGGCACCATATAGCTTTGTTCAGCCGCATCTTAATAGTCAGGTAAGTGGAGAGGGGGGAAACTTGAAACTGCCGAAATTGGTCCAAATTGGTTGATTGTTATTAGACAATTGGTTGGGTTATGTCCACAATAGACCTGCTACAGTTGTTCACTCCAAGCATGGCAATGTGTTGCCGCTTCATCTCAGTTTTCGGTTATATGAGAAAGAAGGGAAAACAAACGGACATTATGACTTGAGCGCTGACTTAACAACCGGAACAAAATAGTAAGGGTAGACACGGCAGATAAAGCCAAGCCCAAGCCAGACAACATGTGGTAAAGAAGCCCATGTTTGACCGATTCTGCAACCAACGCTTCTATGTAGAAGAAGAACATGAATCATTGTAAATACTGGCGGTTTATCAAGCTCCTCTTTGAATAACCTGAAACTGAACCTGTTACCATACAGCTCCCTTCTTGAATAATATATTTAAGCGTTAAGCGTCTCTAGCTCCTTTGCCCAGGGCTTGACTGATGACCCGCCTCTCAAAGAGACTTAAATCTTTCATCTGTCTGGCTTTTCAATTGAACCATGCCATGTGTCCAGGCGCTAGTATTGGTTGTACCTGGTATAAATATGTCCTTATGTTCCCTAATTTGAGCAGGGACAGTGACAGCATCAGCCGGCAAAGATGACTTTCTCGACCGACTGCAGACTGAAATCGTTTCAACCCTAAGCCCCTTCCAAATTCTTTGACTTGGCTAACAAATCTGTCTTACAATTTTGTATTTAAGTATTCTCATTCTTTTCTTCTTACTTATATTTGCAGGCTGGCACACCCTGGGGCTCCACCATGTCGTTATATTCCTCCAGCCTGCCCATGAACAATGGTCTTGGTGGTCCAAGTGGTGAGGGATTTGGCACCATGTTCCCAAAGAATTTGTATCGCCTGCTGGCTGTGGTAGTTCACTCGGGCGAGGCGAATAGTGGACATTTTGTAACCTATCGACGTGGATCCCTAAGAAATGCACATCGGTGAGTTCAATCTGAGATATCCCTCCCTCTCTCTTTCACAATTAAGTCCGCCTTCTTCTCCACAGCTGGTTCTACACCTCAGACACTATTGTGCGTGAGGTACCCATTGATGAGGTGCTCAGTGTGCCCGCCTATCTACTATTCTACGATCGCGGACAACAGCGGCAACTGCGCTAGTCTTTATCAACATCTCATCCTCTCCTCCCCACCCCCCCTCTTGGCAAACTTAACTTGGACTAGTCATCATCATCATCATCAGCAGCAGCAGCAGCAGCAGCAGCAGCATCCAGCATCAACGTTATAATTTGTGATTGCAAATCCAAAGAATCATTAACTCGGTGGCCATATAAATGCTAGCAAACACGGAGCACAGATACTCGAACTACCTACCTATCTATATATATTATATATAAATCTATCTATATATAATGATCTAAAGGAGCAAAAAAAAAACAAAAAACAAACAAAAAAAAAATCAACTCTCTTCATTTGTTAAGAATGCATTTAAAAATTTTTAATGAATTTCAAATTCGTCATGTGCTTTTATAGCTGTCTGTGTTTAGCAATATAGATCGAAACCAAATAATTGTTTTGCGCGTTATTTCCATAGGATAGATGTTCAATAAACATTTGCATAGTATACCTATACAAAAAAATAATACTTGTTAGTTGTGTTTCAATTGAAGTGGAGGAGCACTGCATCAGTTCGAGAGAGATGAAGAGAGAGAGGGAAATATGAATAAGAGTAGAGCAGACTTCTTGAGATGGCAACTAGTTGAGCTTCTCAGATTTCAGCTCCTAATTTGGATTCTACATTCAATTACCCTGGCCAAATTCATTGTGTTCCATGTTCTACCACTCTGAAGAGCAGCTTGACATCAGATCCGCAGGCTACTAAACCCGTCTGATTTTTTAGGTCCATGAAAGGCTTCTCCACTGGCGGTTACCCGTCACATTGCTCACACTAATCTAAATCTCACAATCGCACAATGGCTCAGGATTGTTTCTTGTGGCTAAAATTTTGTTTCTGAATGAAAATATGTTCAAGGATTCAGGTAGATAGAAGTTTATAATAGCCTGTTTGATGCTTAATTGTGAAAAATTAGTTCCAAATTCAATTTCCAAAGTATTGTCCATTGCTAGCCTCTACTTTTGCCTAATTTTTCGGGCAATTTTTGTTTACCCTCTTGAAAAAATAGAGGAAAGTTAAGTTCGGCTTTGCCGAAGTTTGTATACCCTTGCAGCACGTTTTTCTAACTAATTTGAAGAACATTTCCACTGAAACCAACAAGTTTTTCTCACTAAGACTACTTTTCGGACTCTTCTTTTCTATGACAGCTATACCATATAGATGTCCGATTTCGACCAAACTTAGTGGAATTATGAAAAAGCATAGCAAACTAAGAAATACAAAGTTTGGAGGCGTTTTCTTTGAAAACAAAAATGTTTTTCTCACTAAAACTACTTTCTCGACCGATCATTTCTATGGCAGCTATAACTTATAGTCATCCGACTTTGACAAAACTTTGAAGCTTATAAAATAAATATATGCCAATTTAAAAGAGTTTTTCATTGAAAACGACAACATTTTTCTTACTAAGGGCTGATTTCTCATCTTCTACATAGCTGCTATGTGTCAGATAAACTTAAATTTTGTAGGTTTATGTGACAGATAGCTCTTTGTAGTAGATGAGAAAACGGCTCTAAGACTATTTTTCTAACCCTACTTTTCTATGGCATCTATACAATATAGATGTACGATTTCGACCAAACTTGTTAGAATCTTGGAGAAACATAGATTACAAGTAAAAACAGAGTTTGAAGACGCTTGCATTGAAAACAAAAAAGTTTTTCTCACTAACCAAATCGCAAAAACTTAAACTTTTTTAGCGCAAAACAAAACACATTCAAAAAAGCAGGAAAATGTTTTAGGTAGGGTCAGAAAAGTATCTTAAATTATGCACGCTCACGACATCGTGACTATCGTAAATAAAAACATATGAAAATCGGAATAATATTAGCGGGATTTGGCGGAACTAAGAGTTGAATTTTGAAATTTGCATTTATAGCCTGCCAGATTGGCAGAATCCACCACTGTTCGAAGGTTCAAAACCCGGCGATAAGTAACATTTTTATTCATGGACCATTTGCTTTAAAATGTTTGCAGTAGCAAGTATTGTGCTAGGATTCACTCTGGACTCTAACGGTCAAAATGCAGGCATTCAAACATCTAACGGCCGATCAACAAAATATCAATTCAAACGAATGAAGAAACAGCGCCATCTGGCGGAAAGCATAGTGCTCTCTTCGGCAACGCAGCCATGCTTACAGCGAATTAATTTCATCATCTATGCTAATACTTCTTCAACAATTTACAGAATTTGTGGTTAATACGACTTCTAAATTTTAATTTTAATTTAAATTTGAAGTAACATCACACGTGCCATAGAGATCATTCAAACATTACTCGCTCTTGCAGCCCTGTTGTGTCAATGGTATTTTCGGCCTGTCGCACTGCTGGTCACACTAAAGCTATGCCTCTGTCTCAGCCGCCTCAGCTCTAGATGTATTTAGATAGGAAACTAAGAACCAATTTAAATTTTATTAAGGCAATTCGTGCAGGTGACCAGCCGATATGAGCGACCTCGTGCAATCCATGTTCCCGCTGCATCCCAAAATGGATGGCGAACTGGCTCAGGCATTTACAGAACACGAGGACGAAGAAGAGAAGCACATCCAGAAAGTGCAGAACGCGTTCCTCTATTATGGGTGAGTGTGCCGGCATGTGTATGTACTGTTTACCGTTGTGATAAGCGCTTACATTTTGCAGACCATATGCCTGTCTGCGGCTAAACAAGACATTGGATTACCTGAACAGCATGTCCAACGATGACCAGCGCCTGCTGTCCAAATATCGTGCACATTTGGATTGTGTGCGCACCTGCATAGAGCGCAATCAGGCGGTCATAAGGCAAATTTTGCGCGAACGTGTGCTCTATCCGTCGGGTGATGGCAGCCCCACAGCGAACGAGTTTGAACATGAAGCGCCCGCTCAGGTGCGTCACGGCGATATGGAGCAGGTACAAGCACGCACATGCACTCCCTCTTCTCTCCTTCTTCTACCATAATTTGGCCAACTTAAGCTCAAAATCAAATCTTTACCAGAATATTGTACTTGATGATGCTGATGTTGAACCTCTAAAAATTTTAAAGGCCCAGTCGACACTGAAGCTGATTGCGCGCGACTGGAGCACAGATGGGGCCCTGGAGCGTGAGCAATCGTATAAGCCCATCATTGACAGCATTGTGGAGTACTACAAGCCAAGTGACTAGTAAGTGTTGTTAATTGTTGGCCAGAAGATAGAACTAACTATCAACTCCTTTCGCAGCGAACTAAATGAAATCAAAATACTGGTGCCTGGAGCCGGCTTGGGTCGTCTCACCTATGAGCTGGCCTGTCTGGGATATTCGTGTGAGGGCAATGAGTTCTCCTACTTTATGCTGATTGCCTCCAATTTTGTATTAAATCTGTAAGTTTCAATTAAGGGCCAATTATTGCTGTATTTCTGTTAAATCTTTATTGTTTTGCAGCTGTGACTATGAGAACAAATATGTGCTGTATCCCTGGGTACATCAGTATGTCAACAATCTGCGACGCGAGGATCAAGTGGCGGCTGTACGCTTTCCGGATGTTTGTCCGCTTAAGAATCC
Organism: Lordiphosa andalusiaca; assembly: GCA_035044965.1. Lineage (NCBI taxonomy): Eukaryota > Metazoa > Arthropoda > Insecta > Diptera > Drosophilidae > Lordiphosa > Lordiphosa andalusiaca. Next base: position 4,569,044 of record JAWNNM010000051.1, on the reverse strand, counting down.
ACCCAAGGGCAACATTGAGATGGCTGCCGGTGACTTTTTGGAGGTGTACAAGACACCCGGATCGTACAATTGTGTGGCCACCTGTTTCTTCATTGACTGTGCCAACAATATAATTGATTTTATACGCACAATTTACAGGTAAGTGAGAACGATAAGTTGCAATCATTGCTCAGGGGGAGGACGATGAGTCAAAGTTAATATTTCTGGTTAGAATTAGACCGGATACAAGATTCTTATTCTTTGCCACAGTCACAACGATACTAAACTCAATAGAAGAAGGTTTGGTACGACAAAATAGTCATTAGCTTGCACTTTAGGAGAACGAGGTTAAATGAGCACCAATTATTAAAGGAAAACAAATCTTGCTGAGGAGGAAATTGGGAGACAGGGTCGTTAAACAAGCAGCTAAGTTTAATGCCCGAATGGCTTGCGGAATATCGCTTAGAACCAAATGAAAAGAAGGGTTCTTCCTTGAGGGAGCTGTTCTAAACACGACACTGTGAGAGCGTATGCGTTCTAAGAGCCTATTCAGCTAAGTGGGAGAAAATCTAAGTCAAGAAACTTTAAGTAGACGACTAGTTATTACAACTAGTTATTACAACCGTTTACTAAGAATAAAAATTCAAAAAGGTTGGCCATTTTAGAACGATTTGTAACTAGTCCATGCAGAGACTGACTTATAAATGGCTAGCAGAAATGCTGTAACTGCTTTGCACCAACTATTTCAAATCAGGGATAGAAACCGGAAACAGAAGACTTTGTGCAAAGTTTGGTTGCGATAGCTTTAAAACTGACGGAGGAGATAGCATAGAAACAGACGGACGGACATGGATCAAGAATATATAAGGTTGGCAAAAAAGTCTTGCGGAATTTTTATTGAATTTTCAATTATTCATAAAATTGGTTATAAAAATGCGATTTAAGTCAAATATGCGCCGTTTTGTTCGATGACGAGTTCCCAACAAGATGCCAACTTCATAATGCCCCTCTTATAGAAGCTCGCTTCCCTATTGTCAAATAACTCGGAGAGCCAATTTTCACAGGACTCTCTTGTGGCCAACTTCCGACTACCAAGCTCGTTCGCCATGGACAGAAATAGGTGGTAATCACTTGTAGATCCGGACTATACGGTGGATGCAAAAGAACCTCCCATCCGAGCTCCCGGAGCTTCTGGCGCGTCACCAAAGATGTGTGTGGCCTGGCGTTGTCCTGATGGAAGACAATTCGGCCTCTGTTGATCAAAGATGGCCTCTTCTGCATGAGTGCTGCATTCAAGCGGTCCAGTTGTTGGCAGTACAGGTCCGAATTGAGCGTTTGGCCATAGGGGAGCAGCTCATAGTGGATGATTCCCTGCCAATCCCACCAAACACACAGAAGAACCTTCCTGGCCGCCAATCCAGGCTTGGCCACCGTCTGGGCAGCTTCACCGGTTTTCGACCACGACCGTTTGCACTTCACGTTGTCGTAAGTGACCCACTTTTCATCGCCAGTCACCATCCGCTTCAAAAACGGGTCGATTTTGTTGCGATTCAGAAGCGATTCGCTTGCATCCATACGGGCCAAAATGTTTTTTTGCGTCAAGTCGTGTGGCACCCATACATCGAGCTTCTTTTTGAATCCAAGCTTCTTCAAATGGTTTATAACGGTTTGATGTCATGCCCAGCTCTTGGCCGATGCTACGGCCGCTACCATGCCGGTCTCTTTCGATCAATTCAGCGATTTTATCGCAATTTTCCACGACGGGCCTTCCGGACCGTGGCGCATCTTCGATCACCTCTGCACCAGAACGAAAACGTTGAAACCATCGTTGTGCGGTGGAAATGGAAACTGTATCGGGTCCATAAACTGCACAAATTTTATTGGCAGCATGAGATGCATTTTTGCCTTTTGCTTGCCTTTTGCCTTTTGCTCCATGTTTGCTACGCTATAGCTCACGAACGACTAAAAACAAACAACAATAAATCAAACACGTGTTAGCGCGTGAAAAGAGCTTTCCAAAAAGCTCTAGCGTGAACCGATGCGACGAATACAACTAGAACTACGCGCTTGCAAAGACAAGCTTGCGGAAATACCGCAAGACTTTTTTTATTGTCCAAATGGCATTATTAAATATCAATTTGATCGTAAAATATTGATTTGATATGCTTGAAAATAACAATTTGGTTTTTTTGAACAGGTAATTTTTAAGTGTTTAAGTGTGATGTGCGAAAATATAATTTAAAGCCAAAGATCATATCACCATTTTTTGCAGTGTATTGTTGTGCGAACTTAGAGCTACTCAAACTAGCTCTGACATGTACGCATCGACCGCTGACAAGCGCAATTTGCCCTCTTGCTCGGCTGTATAACGAAAAGTGCTCGTCGCCTGCGGACCAGGCGTGACAGTCGCTGTTTTAATTTATTAAAACATTGATGGACTACTTCAATGCTTCTTTCTTTGAACATTAGTAAAAGCATCTTTGTAAAGAACTTCAAATTGTGTCATTTCTCATATCCACCAGTAAAAGTAGGCATTGCAATCACAGTTTATTAGTTTAAACTTCCATTCGTAGCATAACTAAAATTTCTGTAACATTTCTTGGTATTAAAGTAAATTTGAAGTATATTTTACAATGTCGGAGACAAAAATACCCAAATTAAACAGCAATTTTTCAACTAAACTGAAACGCATTATTCGTAAGACTCGCAAGCAACGGCAATCCATTTCCCTTATGAATAGTGTAGACTTGGATGAGCTAGCGGATATAATAACGCCCAGAATATTGACTCAACTGCAGGTCTACGCTTCCTTACACAAAGAGGTTGAGCAAATCAAATTGAAATTGGATTCCTTCATTAGTCATGCAAACGACATTGATCATGATATAGCTGATATACGTTTAAAAATGCATAAAATCAGCAAATGGCACAATGTCAGGGAATGTTCCGAAACCCCGAAGGGCGATACTGATAATTGTAGGAGTCGTGTACGTGAACCCGAAGAACAGATCAAGCGTAACCAACGCGTTAACAGCAAGACTGGCGGTCGCACCACAAAAGATTCCAATACCAAAGCTGCCAGCTGTGTTGATGCCGTCTTGGAAAAACGCCAAAAGAAGGAATCACCAACAACCAGCAGTGGGAACGAACTGTCATTTTTGAACAAGAGCTATAACTCCACCTTTGATCCACCTGATATGAGAGTGGAGAGAGCCGAAAGACGCACCTTTCTCGCCAATTTGGTGATGCTGGAAAAATCGGAATATTCGCTCGGTTTGAATTATAAAAAAACGTATTTCAATGATGTCCTGAAGGCAAAGAATGCGGTAAAAAGACACAATTTGGAATAGAAATTGTTTTGTAAAAGTGTAATAATTGTAATAATCATTTAAATTTTGGAAGATAACGAACTTTTGCTATAAATCAGTTGCAATTGCTGTTTTTTTTTTATGAAAGTAGTTTTTCAGAGGGATATAATGGATTTTAGGAAAACCCTCAGCAATTCTTTACATTCCTTAGGTTGCGATGTCTCTTTGGGCCCTTAGCGATGTCATCTGTTCCCTGTTAACCCTTTTTATACCCTTGCAGAGGGTATATTAAAATTGTACACATATTTGTAACGCATAGAAGGAAGCATTTTCGAGCACATAAAGTTTATATATTCTTGATCAGCATGACGAGCTGAGTCGATATAGCCATGTCCGTCTGTTTCTACAGGGTTGTCCATATTCGACGGACCCATCTGGCAACGCCATAACTTTTGACAGAGATGTCAGATCGCTTAATGACATACCGCGTTTGAAGCGTCAGTCCAAGCAGATTTTTACCATGGAACAATACACGCCACGCGAGCGCTCTGAAATAGTTGAAATTTACATTCAACAGAACAAGTCAATTGTGAAAACTCAACGTGCTTCCGATGAAGCCCATTTCACATTGAATGGGACCGTAAATAAGCAAAATTGCCGTATTTACGCCACTGAAAATCCTCAGGAGATTCAAGAAGTGCCTCTTCATGACGAAAAAGTCACAGTTTGGTGCGGCGTTAGTGCGAAAACGGTCATTGGGCCGTTTTTCTTCCAAAATGAAAATGGCCATGCTGTTACCATCAACCAGGAGCGTTATCGCGACATGATGACCAATTTTGTGATGCCAATTATTCGTCGAAAGCGTATGAGGCAGTTCTGGTTTCAACAAGACGGCGCTCCACCGCACACAAGTCGCATAACAATCGATTTTCTGAAGAAATTGTTTCCGGGCCGTTTGATGTCGAAAAGTGGTGATTTGGACTGGCCACCGCGTTCGCCCGATTTGACGCCGCCTGACTTCTTCTTGTGGGGATATTTGAAGTCAAAGGTTTACGTTAACAAGCCAAGGACCGTAGAAGAGCTCAAGGACAACATTCGTGAAGAAATAGCCGCTATTCCGGCCGAAATGTTGGCGAAAACGATGGAAAATGCTGCAAAAAGGGCACAATACGCCATCAACGCCAGAGGCGGCCATTTGAGAGATATCATATTCAAAAATTGATGTAAACAAATCTACTTGGAACAAATTAAATGATTAAGATTGCCAACCGCCAAATTTTTATGTCTTTGATTTTTTTTAAAAAAAAACATGGGTCCGTCGAATATGGGCAACCCTGTATAGCTGTCATAGAAATGTAGAGTCAGAAAAGTAATCTTATTGATAAAAACTTGTTTGTTTTCGGTGGATTTGTCCTTCAAATAAGTTGAAATGCGTGCTGCAAGGGTATGCAAGCTTCGGCTGAGCCGAAGTTAATTTTCCCCTATTTTCTTATGAATCTAAATGGATTTGGGTACTTTATTTTTGACATCTAGTTCTAAGAACGATAAAGAATCAAAATAAAATAAAAACACAATTGTAACATTTAAAGAAAGCAACTTTTTGAGTAAAATCTGTAAAATATGTGTGTTTTTTCCATGGTGTGAGTGTTTGTCAATGACTACTGAGCTACCCAGTCGGACTTTGCAACATGAAAAAGGTACTTTCTCATGCTTACTTTTCACGTGATAAGAGGCATGCCAAAACCTGAGCCTTCCGCTTCAGTTTGCAATGGAAACGCCAAAAAAAAACTCAGGGGTTTCAAGGGTTCTTAGGGTTCTTAACTTTCTTAATACTCCAGATTAGAGTTGGGTAAAGGTTGTTCATTCCAGTGAACATGTTCACTTGTTCTTTTTATCAAAGTGAGTCAACTCAGTCAAATTGCTCAGTTGTTCAGTTGCTCAGTTGCTCAGTTGTTGAGTTGCTTAATTGTTGAGTAGCTAACGAGCCAATGTGTATTCAAATGAAAGACATACTTAACTACTGAATTTAATCTTCAATGAAGTTTATAACAAAACAGGATCTAAGTCAGTATCTCCGTTCAGTGGGAGGTATGATGACTGCTTAACACAGAGTTGCCATGGAGTCACCGAACTAAGTTAACAGTCACTGATCACCTTACTGAACTAGTTACTAAACCACTCTCTGAACCAGAGCTCGCAAGTAACTCTCAACACTTTCCTAGTGTCGGCAAAAAACAGTTTGGTTACGGACACAACGAAAAGAGAGAGCGAAAGACACCTTCAGTTCTGTTTTTGCTCAAATCTGTTTTGCTCAGAGCAGAGACACATTTTTTCGTTTCTGTTTCTCTCGTGTCTTTCACTGACCGTTTTGCCAAGAGCAAACTTCCAAAGTGTTTTTTGCGTATGTATGAGTGGTTGTGTGTTGCGCCCGTGTACATACACACTTATACATACACACAACCTACCAAACGCACAAACCAAAAACACTTTTCGCCGACACTTATTGTGTTCTGCTCATTTGAAGACAGTTTTCTGATGAGCACTCGCTAAAAAGTGTTTCTGTCAGTGGTCTTCGGCAGACCGACTCGTTTGTTTTGCTCAAACGAAAACACGTAACAGAAAACAGAAGAGCAGAGAGAATAAGTGTTTCGCTCAGTGAGAGAGCGTTTTTGCTGCGTTTGATTCTGTTTTTCTCTGAGGGTGATCGCATTCAAAAAAGTGTTAACACTTGTTTGCGAGCTCTGCTCTGAACAAATCTCTGAACTAGATACTGAATAAGTCACGGAGCAATAGAGACAGAACAAGAGCTGCTGCTGCAACTCTCAATGAACAATGAACAACAACTAATGAAGAGCATGTTCACTTGCTCAGTTTAGTGAGCAACTCAATTTTGTTCACTCATTCATGAACAACCCAACACTAATCCAGATGTACTTACTTTGTATATCGTAGGTGGGAAGACATGAGACGTTCGCTGACAAACCCCAGAGTTTGTCATGTTTTCGAATGAAACTGAGAAAACAACGTGTGAGTTTTTCATGCCATTTTAAGTACTACTTAATTTCTTGCAAAAAAAAATCATGTACTGACTATTTGAGTGCAATTTCATGCCACTAGATGGGCTGATTCTTCTCAACACATGATGCAAAGTCCGACTGGGTAGCAGTTAGGTGCCTCCATTGTTGATTTGGCATGGCCAAAAGTTTGTGTTGTTGTTCACAGGATGCCTTTTTATAGTATTTTACCTTTCTCAATATTTTTCTTTGATCTAGTTACCGTAGTCAAAGTGTGTCCCCTTTTTTTTCTATCAAATCGATCACAATCAAATAGAATTAGATCCCAGTCGAAATCAGAGTCAACCAGTCAGAAAAGAAGAGAAAATAAACTAATTCTAAACGAAATTGCACAATGTCGAAGCAGAATCAAATTCAACACTTTCACAAAACTGGCGACAAGCCGACGCCAATGCGTATCATCGATGCGGCCACCGGAGAATTCGGAGAGAATCAGAATCCCAATGCAGGTTTTCTTGAGCGGTTGAAAACGATTCCGGCTCGTGTCAGCACACTGTTCAGTGGAACCTTTAAGCGCCGTGGTGGTGTTGTTCTAACATTACCAGAGGATCCAGAACGGTTCATAACCAGCTACAAGAAATTGTACGAGACACCAGATAGACGGCGCCAGGTACTCACAGATCTGCCAGCCACAATGAATGACACAGGCAGCATGATTTGTAAGCTGACATTGGATGACATGGAAGACGCTGACGAAAGTATTCCTCTGGAAATTGTGGAGGATTTGTATGAAAGTCTGCTATTGGATGAGATTCTCTTGCCAACCATCAAGGAAATGGTGGAAAAGTATCCGAAATATTTGGAACAGAATGAGGGACAAATAAACGGAGAGGACATGGAAAGATACAACAAACAGTTGGAGCTCTACAAGCTAATCAAGGAGCGGATTGAAACGAAGACCCCCGAGAACTCGCGCGAGATCTTTTGCATTGTGAAGGGTTTAATGCGCAAACTGTTGGATTATGGTCAAATGCCAGCTGAAATTTTGGCCAAAATTGGTAAGGATTTACCATTCACTGCTCAAGGTGGATCCGCTTAAAATCAATTTCCTACCATGTGTCGAGTTTTGGAGTTCTTTTGCTTTTGTTAATTATTTTCATGATGTATTTTGAATTGTTAAACAAATAAATGGTGGTTGGTTAAACGTTGGTTTTTGTTCACTTGTTTCTATAAAGTAGATCAGCTTAGAGATGTAAAAGCACTAGCTTGGTCTTCCTTTGTTGATTCTTGCCTAAAAATGGAGAAAAAGAAACCTAAACCTAGGCTGGGCTTTGAATCGTTTCCTTTGAATTCAATTCTACACAGAAAAAAGTCAGAAATCAATCCGAAACGGGATTGAAAACAGGGTAATACCGGATATTCGTGAGCCGATCCCGGAAAAGATTGATTTTACTCCCATTTTTTTTTTATTAATCCCAAAAAAACAGGATCACTTGAAGCCGCCTCCGGGATTACCCTGTTAACAATACCGTTTCGGATGGATTTCGGACTTTTTATACCCTGTTCCCATTGAAAATGGGAAAAGGGGGATCATGAAGTTGTGCGAATGTATGTAACAGGGAGAAGGAAAATTTTCCGACCCCATAAAGTATATATATATTCTTGATCAGCATGAACAGCCGAGTCGATATAGCCATGTCCGTCTGTCCGTCCGTCCGTCTGTCTGTCTGTATGAACGCGTCGATCTCAGAGACTATAAGAGATAGAGCCACAAAGGTAGATTTATGCTGTACGCAGATCAAGTTTGTTTCAGATTTGAAAAATTCCACCCCGTCCCCCTTTTATCCCCAAAAAACCTAGACCTCCTCTAGAAATCCTAGACCTAAATAGCCGTCAGATCCACAATTTCTCAATCAAGTTAGAGCCTCGTGGTTTAGTATACATCAAGCTAGGCCCAATATCTATCTATTCTGAAAAGTACAATCAGATCGGAGTTATAAGCGAAACAGTTGAGCTGATAAGAGCACCCCCCCTCACTTGTTGGTCAGGACTAGAAAAAAGTGTTGCCTACATTTGGGATAATTTTGTTAAATTCAAAAACAATTAAATGAAAACAAATGAACAGGGTATTTTATGGTCGGGAAACTCCACTGCAGCGCCCTTACTTGTTTTCTGTGTAGAATTGAATTTGTACTGGTTTAGTCCCGATATCTCAAAGTCCGGTTGGTCAACTTGACAGGCAGTTTAACCGAATTTGAGTGTCTCATGATGTATGTGGCGTAACGGGAGGAACTAACTTAATCGCTGCAGTCAAACAATATGGTCATCCTGAAGCATCAATAGGCATTTAACAAAATCAGGCGAAACTGCTGTTGAGAAAAGCAAATGACTTAACAGCTCGTCATCTGGGGGAACAAATCTGACCGGTGGTTGGCTAACCGGAACCTTTGCGAAATCGGGCCTTAGTAGAGTCACAACTGTTTTGGTGCAGGCATTGAAGGAACTTGTTCTCGGGAACCATTAGATGCATGCTTCCAACTGGACGGCTGTTTGACAAGTGACATTTATGCCCTATAACTGCATCAAAAGTTATTGGCGTCGCTTGTTTGCAATCAAGGAATGGGGCTGCATAATGCGACTACAAAAAGGTGAAATCTTTCGTTTGTTTCGCCCACTAGAAATCGCCCAAAACTTTGTGTATCGTAGTAGAGTGAAGATATTTGAGGATACTGATGGAATAGAAAAGATCTCACCACAATCTATCAAAATCGCAAAAGATCAAACTCGTCGAAATCCACTGCGCAAGCAGAAAATCATGTCTCGTGAGATGAATATCAGCCAGGACAGCAATTAAAACGTGACTTGGGAGAATCAATGCATAGAGCATTCACACAAAAAGACCTGACAAAATCAAAAGCATTGCGTCGCCAGTGCGCGAACAATGCGCACAGACGAATTCTGCTTATTATTATTATTATTATATGTTGCTGTTGGAAATAGAGCGCACCGCGACCAGGTTTGGTCTGAGCTTCCACTCTCCTAGCAGTTCAATTTCCTGTACGAATGCCAGGATTAACGTGGGTTCTAGGCTAGTCCAATCTTGTTGTTGTAGCGGCTTTGTAGTTTCGGCTTGTACATAGGGATAATAGAGAGAGAGAGAGAGTAAGAGGACGAATGATTCGCCTGCTGGTAGCCCAGACTTGAATCCATTGGACTACAAACTGTGGTTCATACCAGGCTAGTTTGCCTAGTAGTTTTCCATTGGGTTTAGCAATTTTGAAAGGACGCCGAGGGGTTCAATTCTTGATTCTCTCCTAAAGGATAAGAATGATGTGAGACTACCAAATTTAGAGAGAAAGCTTAAGTACATGGGAGAAGTAACAGCAGAGCCTTCCCGACTGTTCGTTCTCTCTAACATTCTTGACCACAAGAAAACCTTTAACTTTTCCCCCTTCTTTCTTCTCTTCCGCTTGCAGAATTCTGGTGCCTGGTGGCATTTGGGTGAATCTCGGCCCATTGCTGTATCATTATAGCGATGTCAATGGCCAGAATAGCATTGAGCCCACCTACGAGGATTTGCTGATTATCATGGAGACCGTCGGCTTTGCCATTGAAACCTCACGCACTGGCCTGCGCACCAAATATGCCCAGAATCCTTCCTCCATGAAGCAGAGTGAATATCAGAGCCTGTTCTGGGTGTGTCGCAAACCCTTCGAACAGCACAGCTCCAAGGTGTGCAAGGAGCCGCAGGATCTCATTGTGCGCGAGGATAGCGATATGGATGAAGAGGAGACTGAAGCCAAGCAAACGTGATATACGCACAGGCATTATTATCATCACCAAAACCCACCTATAGTTGCCATCAACTGACCATCAACGAATTTCGGTTGTTGTAAAATATAAAATACAAAATATATATATATAAATATATATATCAATCCTTCGATCTTTATTCGTTTGCCATATTCCGCCAGCCCTCGTTGCGCCACTGACAGCGTGGATCCAGGTGTCGCTGCTTGATCTCGGCATAGATCTTCTCGAAATGCTGTGTGCCCTTGCGGGTGACCTCGGCGAGTAGCTCGAACCACAGCGTTTCACTGAAGTCATTCGCCTGGCACATTGTTAGCCTGGTGGTGCCAAACACACGCTCCCTCAGCTGACGCACCAGTTCGCCCAGGCTGGCATGAAACGCTGTGGCTTCATTGCCCACCACTTCCGGCATTAGGATGCTGTTTAGGCTATGCGTCTCGCCGCGCCCCCTGTAGATATGTAACCCCGTGTGACCATACAGCTGACTCAATTGCTTCTCCCACAGCTCGCGCATTTGTGGCTGAAACAGTTCGCGTCGTGTGCGAGTGCGCACAAATATCACCTGAGGCAGATAATCGCTGACATAGCCCTTGCAGGGTGCTTGTGGCCGCAGACGCAGTGCCGCATTTAACAGACGCAATTGCTCCAGATTCACTTCATCCACGGCCATGAGTAGCACATGACAAACGCTCAACAATTGGCAAATGGTGGACAGAGACTGCAGATCCACATACTCAGAGCTGAGGTTGCTGTTGCCCGCACTGAGCAGGGGCGCCGTGTCCAGCAGTATGTAACGCTCTTTGGTAATGAAAAACTGTAGATTTTCGGTACGTGGACGTAGCACATTCTTTTGTGGCTTCACCTTGTGCCGCGTGAGGAAGGTACACTCATCCGCCTCGGGGGCAAACAAATGCTGATAATAATCATAGTCCAGGGAACGTTCGGCGGCCAGCAGATTGAGTAGGGAGGACTTGCCCACACCCTGTGAGCCCAAAATGCCAATGACAGTGAAATCGGTATTGGTTTTGTGGAACAATTTGCGGGCATTGGCATTGAACACCCCATTGGAGACGATCAGTGGCGTGGGACGTGTCATGCGGGGCGGCAACTGCTCCTGAGTGGACAACAAGCCATTGGTCTTGTCCTTGTTGAGGGAGGAATTGGTGACCAAGGCTGCACACACCGAGGTAGAAGGCGTTGTGGTGATGGAAGCACCAATTGGGGGACATCTTTCGCTGCTGCTTCTGGCATCGCTGCTACGATTGATGATGATGGTCTTTATGGAGGCGGTTGGCTCATGGTTGCTGCTACTGGCACTCACTTCCAGTTCTTCCGCTTGTGGCGGTGGTGGCAGCGGTTGTTGTTGTTGCTGCTCCTTTTTAAGCAGTATCTTGGGCTGTATAAGGGCCGAGCGAGGATCCTCTCGACGGGCTATGGTCACTTGTCCACCAGTTGGCTGTTGGCGTAAATCATCTCGCTTCTTGTTGCGAAAACGTCTGCGCGTATCGGCCATGTCAAAAAACAAAATAAAAATATAAACAACGTATTTTGGCCAGATTCAGTGTGACCGTGGGCACAAACTAGAGATGTGCAAATAACAATGCGATTTCGCTGTCACGGCCAAAAGAGTGATTGGTGTCATTGTTGGAGGTATTAAAATAAGAAGTATTTTAAGATTAAGATACAAAAATTTTCGTAGAATCTCCATTAAATTTCCTGTTAAAACTTTCAAACAAATTACACAGTGCGACATTTTGCAACTTGAAATTTTTGATGACATTCAGACCCGCTAAAACTGAAAGCTATTGATGTATAAAGAAAAACCCTAGCTGGATTTGGTAAGGTTAGTCAGCATTTTTTATGGGCATTTGAAATTTTTGGGGTAAATTTCACACTTCTGACAAAGAGGCACGTTTTGTATCGCTCATATATCTGAAACCATTCAGAATTTGGACCCATATACCATGATTGTAGAACCTTTATTAATTTCGGTTTCAATCCCTGGCTAAGATTTGTATATCAATTTTTTTTAGCGCTCTCCCATAACCTTCTGGGCTTTTTCACTCAAATATAGTATTTCAATTTCAGTATTTCGTTTCTGTTTAAATTTTAGTTTTATTCCATTTTCCAATGTTGTGTGTTTTCTGCTTGTTTTTTCCAAAAATTGAAAATGTTATTTATTTTTAAGGTTCATTTTCTCGCTGGACTGCAGCTTTCTGTTCTTGATGGTACACGATTCTTGTTGATCACCTGCTTGGCTCCATCCAGAGATGCTGTTTATTGTTGCTGTTTATTGGAGTTCTCTTCGATTCCTGAACTTCTTGGGCTTAAGACGTCCCATAATGCAAATGTTGAACTGAATGCTTAATGTTGATACGTAAACAAATAAAATGTGAATGAAAAACTAAGGACGATTTCAAATTTACTTAGAAACTTTAAAGAACACGCTCACTGAGATATGGGGCCCTGTTCTTAAGTTCTAGTTTATGATACAAGAGCTACAAGGTAGCGCAACCGGAAGTACCGCTTCGCATAAGCGAGAATTTATCGAATCCCAGGGCTCAAGCACACAGGAAATTCTGGGTCACTCAGTTGATATTTACAGTTTGAAAAGCTTTCGATAGAAGTATCTTTATATACCGATATACACCTCTGAAACAGCGAACCAAAGTCCACTGAGAATATCGTAGCTGCACACTGTGCTACCTTGCAGATATTATTTAAAGATTCAACTCTATTTTTGTGACAATTTTGAATAGCACTGCATTATTTGTCAGCTTTTTACAACAAAATATAGTTTTTATACAAAAATCCAAGGTTTACAGTTTTATTTTATGGTAATTAGTCACAGCTGCGACTCGTGAGTGTTGAAAAGTACTCGTGACCGACTAACAGTTACCTACCCACACTTATGCTCATCTCTAATTCGTATTGCCATGCCGATTGTGATTATAACAGGACTTCCAGCCAGTGGCAAATCCACCAGAGCTCAACAATTGGCGGACTATTTTAAGGGCCGTAACAAGCAGGTGCACCTGATCAGTGAAAACGAGGCAGTGCCCAAGGCTTTGTTTGAGAAGAATGCCTACTTTGAGGATTCGCAAAAGGAGAAGGTGGTGCGCAGCGATCTCAAGTCGGAGGCGTCGCGTCAGCTGAACAAGGAGGAGGTGGTCATACTGGATGCGGGCAACTATATTAAAGGTGTGTGTGTGTGTGTGTCCCAGATGTGCTCTTTTCTAAAACTGAACTTCTACAGGCTATCGCTACGAGCTGTTCTGCCAGACCAAGGCGTCGCGCACCACTCAGTGTACACTTTTCTGCTGCATACCCCAGGATCAGGCCTGGACCTTCAACACACAGCGCCAGCAGCCGGATGAGGTAACTGCCATGGCCAACAATTCCGGCGTGCCCTACACCCGCGAGATCTTTGATGCTTTGTGTATGCGCTATGAAGAGCCGCAGAGTAATCATCGCTGGGATAGTCCCCTAATGGTGGTCCTGCCCGAAGATCAACTGGATGTGGAAAGCATTTACAAGGCTTTGTACGAAACACAACCGCTGCCCCCCAACCAGAGTACACAGAATGTGAGTTGTTTGTGGTTTTTGTTCATCGGCTAATCTCACAGCAATCCTTTTACATCTTTAGCCGCCCTTGGGTGCCACCAACTATCTGTTTGAGGTGGACAATCTGTTGCAGCAGATTATTAAGGAAATTCTGGGCGCCACCAAGATAAAAGCCTTTGGCCAGCTACGAATTAAGGATAGCACCAATGCCGTTAAGGTCACCACCTCAATGAGTGCCCTGCACTTGAATCGCCTGAGGCAAAAGTTTATATCTAGCAGATGTCGGGCTAGCCAAACGTCACCCATACCACTGGAGCAGGTGCCCCAACTGTTTGTGCAGTTCATCAATGCGCATACGACGGGATGCTAGAGAAAATTTAACCATGTAATTTGAATAAAAGGGAAAATGTTTTTCATCATTTTTATGGAAATGCATTCATATTTTACATAGCATACTTACTCGAGCGGAATTGTGAAAGCTAATTTGGGTGACATTGAGAGCCAAGTTGCACATACGCCCCGATGTACAGATGTTTGGTTCAACTTGATGCAATCCGTGGAGACTCGCAGCTGTTAATGCTGTTCCTATGGACTCGACTAAAGTAGTCTGCATCCTATGCAAGCTCTTAGAAGAAAAATTAATTAAAATTCAAGTTTGGTTACTGAGTTTGGCTCTGCCGAAGTTTGAATACCCTTCGGAGCACGTTTTTCTAACTAACTCTATTTTTGAGACCTTACTTTTCTATGGGAGCTAAACTATATAGATGTCCGATTTGGACCAAACTTGGTGGAATCATACAAAATCCTAACAAACTAACATGTAAGAAATTTAAAGTCGATTCCGTTTAAAACAAACAAAATGTTCTCAATAGAACTTCGTTTTCACCGATCATTCGTACTGCAGCTGTATGCTATGGTCAGCCGATTTTGACAAAACCTTGTAGAATTCTGCGAATGCATATCAAATAAATTAATGCCAATTTTAAGGACATTTTCAGTGAAAACTAATGTTTGTAACGCATAGAAGGAAGCATTTCCTACCACATAAAGTATATATATTCTTGATCAACATGACGAGCTGAGTCAATATAGCCATGTCCGTCTGATTCTATGCTATCTCCTCCGTCGGTTTAAAAGCTATCGCCAACAAACTTTGCACGAAGTCTTCATTTGTCGGCACCGGCCGGATCGGATGACTATAACATATAGCTGCCATAGGCACGACCGGTCGAAAAACTAGTTCTAGTGAGAAAAACTTTTTTATTTTCAAAGCAAACGTCTCGAAACTCCGTAATTACTAGTTTTCTATGCTTTTCCTTGATTCTGTCAAGTTTGGTCAAAATCGCACATCTATATGGTATAGCTGCCATACAAAAGTAAGGTTAAAAAACTAATCTTAGTAAAAAAAAACTTTTTGTTTTCAATGTAAACCTCTTTTAAATTGTCATATATTTATTTTTTAAGCTTTCACACAATTTTTCAAAGTTTTGTCAAAGTCAGATGACTTTAGGTTATAGCTGCCTTAGGAATGATGGGTAGAGAAACTAGTTTTATTGAGATTAACTTTTTTGTTTTCAAAGAAAACGCCTCCAAACATTGTATTTCTTAGTTTGCTATGCTTTTCCATTATTCCACTAAGTTTGGTCGAAATCGGACATCTATATGGTATAGCTGTCATAGAAAACTAGAGCCAGAAAAGTAGTCTTAGTAAGAAACACTTGTTTATTTTCAGTGGAAATGTCCTTTAAATCAGTTAGAAAAACGTGCTGCAGGGGTTTACAAACTTCGGAAGTTGACTTTCATCTCTTTTTTTTATTTTGCAATCTAGTCTAGGGTCAAATTCTGTCAGCGGTGGGTTTCCTGGCTTTGACCTTTAATTTTTGATGTTTAGCAATAATTTTTTGGAAATTCAACTTTGAAAAAACTTTTTTGTGAAGAGGTTCAAGATTTCCAAGTACTCAAAATCAACTCCGATAGCTGATTTATACATTTTCCCAAGCATTAAAGTGGGAGTTTGGCGTGATTTTTGTATAAATCTGTGAAATTTGAGCAATTAGTGAAATCTGCAATTGGGTTTTTCTGAATCTATATGAACTATTATGAAACTGAATTCGTTTTTATTGAGTTAAGAACCACATTTACTTGTAAAATATTTAATTTCAAAAATTTAACGAAAAAAGATTTGCCAGTATTTGCAAAGAATTTAGGCGTGTACTTTGAGAGGAAATATATAGAAAAATCGGTCCAATCAAAGTGAAATGATTGCTAGGAAAATGAATTGTGCTAGGAAAATTTGTGCAATATTTTTGGAAGGTAAAAAGCTTTTTATACAATATTCTTTAGGTCAGTTTTATAAGCTTAATGCCTTTACGGAGTTCTGAAGTAATTCTACTTTAAGAATTTCGCGATAAAGTTTCATTAAAATCAGAGCTGCAAACCAAAACAAATATTTGAATCTTCGGTACACTGGTTCGAACCCAAATAAACGAATGGTTAAGGTTCGAAAATTTAAGGTTCGAGGTTTTTGGGAGTAGGTTTTGGTTCGAACCTTGGTTCAGTCCACGCTTTACACAAAATTACTAATTTTTTCCTCTATGTGTTTTAAAAACAGCATTCGACCTAGAAGC
Organism: Lordiphosa andalusiaca; assembly: GCA_035044965.1. Classification (NCBI taxonomy): domain Eukaryota; kingdom Metazoa; phylum Arthropoda; class Insecta; order Diptera; family Drosophilidae; genus Lordiphosa; species Lordiphosa andalusiaca. The sequence goes on along the minus strand of JAWNNM010000051.1, from coordinate 4,552,742 downwards.
TCCCCAAATTGTATAGGAAACGAGTGGTATTCGGGTCGGAATTGGTAAGTAGGAAACATGGAAATATTCAATATATAATTTACAGTTTAGTGAAATTCCATTTCGTGGTTTACACAGAATAATATTAACAAAATAATGTTAAACTCTTGCTTTGAGAATTATTCAAGAAGCTTCACAGTCGAGGAGCTTTTGAAAACAGAGACTGTTATGGGTAGGGATTATATAATATAAGGAAATCTAAATCTCTGCCAGATTTTTTTCCACTCTCCTGCCCATTTTCGGAGTCAGTCGCACCAAATAACAGATGATGTCAGAACAGATGAGCCGAACCGAAATTTTGGGTTCGGAACAGGTTAGGGTTCAGCTTTATTTTCTATAGAGGTTCGGTTCAAGGTTCGGTTCATAGTAAAATAAATGTCGGAATTCTGGGTTCGAACCGGTTTGGTTCAAAACTGGTTTGCAGCCCTGATTAAAATGAAGAGATCAAAAATGTGATAATTTTATATTTTTAATAATATTTATAGTATTTAATAATGCTAAACTACTGAGTCAACAATTTATAAAAATTGTCGAAATAAAATGAAAACAAATAAATTTTAAATTTTAAATCTGGGCTAATTTTTGATACATTTATATGTATGTATATATATCATATCTTAATCCAAGCAGCTGTTAGAGAACTACACAGAAAAAAATGAATATCTAATCGGCCCTTATCTGCAAAAAAATAGCAATAAAAATATCAAATTTTATTGTATAATACAATTTCCATTTCAATATTATACTATTTCAAATCAAAAGTATACTTTTGGGATTTTGGGATTTAAATCTCTTAATATTTTTTCGAATTAAGGCTTAACATACTTAAGGCACTTCTTTAGAACTGAATATCGTAATCTATTTGTTTTTTCCTGTGTATCAATGCTACACATTTAAGGCTCAAACCTCCACTAACAATTCAAGAAGTGCTAAAATCTACGAACCGAAAAAAAAACACGAAAGCTGTGCGCACGTTGCTCGCTTTAGCCCATCACTGAGCCAGTCTAATCGGTCAATGAGATACGTTTTGTAGCCAGCCAGCCAGCTAGCCTGCCTGTACAATTTAATTTATTTCCTTATTTAAAGTTTAAACTAAATAAAATTACATTCTGTTACATTTGAAACATTCGCTGTAACCCCAAACTCGAATCCGCATCTGAACCCTACGCCGCCCAGCACTAACAGCAGGCAAAGCAGGCGAACTGAACTTCAAGTGAATGAACTTTTCTCTTATTGTTTTTGTTTTTCCGCATGGCTCACTCACACACCGAACCGGAGTCCACACACACACACATACACTCACATTCAGCCAAGGGCCTTCTCTTAAATGTAGCTCGCCTCAAGAGAGATGGAGAGAGAGTGTGAGGGGGAAAGAGTGAGCGAAAGAAACTAAGGAAAAAGAATTGGGAATTTAAATTGGGAAAAATTTATGATTAAGCAATATTTCTGAGGCTAAGAGAAAAAGAGTTTATGTCTAACTAAGAGAGCTAAGGCCAGAGCCCTCCAGCTCTCTCTCTTCCCCCCCCACACACACACACACAAGCGCGCGCCATTGCTTCACTGGACTCTCTCTCTCTCTCTCTCTTTGGCCTCTGCTTTGGGCCGCTGCAGCTGACAGTTACATTCACATTCACCGTCTTCATTCGCTGCGAGTTTGTCGCGCGCCCGGAAAGCACGCATCAAACGATATTTTTGCTGCTCCTCATACACATTTGTGTGGTTAATAATTTTTTTACGTTTTTGTTGTGATTTTTTTTTGGAAATGTTATAGTGGCTAAATGCTACAGATTGTATACAAGAATCGTGGGTGGCTGCCACCCGCAACAGCCTCCCCTCCCACCATCCATCTACATATCTCTCCCTCACTCTCTCCAGCAGAGTGCATTTTGTTTGTGCGTGTGTGTGTGTGCGTGTGCGTAAAGCAATTGACAAGTGTGACCGCCAACAACAACAACAACAACAACAGAAAGAAAATCTAATTTAAAGCCCTTGAAAGCAGATGTAATTTTTTTTCCATTTTTTTGATCAATTTTCCAGCTAGAAATACAACAACAACAGCAACAAAATATTGTATCAACAGCTGCTGCTGCATCTTGAATCAAAAAACATTAAGTGAACAACTCTATGTGACCCCCAACACCACCCCCGCCCCCCCCACTCCCAACTAAACTTATAACAAAGTGCTAAAATAACAACAACAAGAAGCAGATCTTAAGCAGCCAAAGAATCGCAAGAAGAAGAAGAAGAGAAAGAAGAAAAGTTTGCTCATGTTGATATCTGTGTGTGCGTGTGTGAGTGTGTCATAACATAACGGTTAAACTTAAATCGAAAAAGAAATGAAAACAACGTAATTTTGCATTGGGCCGAGCATGGATTTCGCCTCCATCTATAACAGCAAAAGACCAGGCAAAGGATCAGCAGCGGCCACCTCATTACCAACAACAACAACAACAACAACAACAGCAAAATCAACAGCAGCAACAACAACAAACAGAACATCATCCACCACACTGGCCACCACTAAGCAAGAAGAAGCTGGGCATTAAATGAGCGCCAGCCGGCCACAAAAATGCCACCGCTGCAAGGACGTTGTCAACAATTGATGTAAGTTCATTTGCATTTATCAGTAGGTGTTAAGGATTGGAAATGGGGATTTTTTATGTTTAGATGTGTAAGAGAACCAATTGAGAGACCAGGGATTAAGATGGTTCAGTTTGGTACATTTCCTGGATTTTTCCTTTGCCCTTTATTGTCCGAGTTCCATAAGTTGAATGGCATGTTGAGTAAGAGGACAAAAGCAAATGTTCGATCAGTTTGAAAAGGCATTCACTTATCTAAGCTTTTGTTTTAATTGCCGCCAAAGAGTACTTGAATCTATTTCTGGGCAGTATTACATACATCTGATTTAAGATCCCCTGATGTCTAAACGAACACCCAATATTTCTCTATTAAGATTTTCGGATTGTATTTTACATTTTTAAAATGAAAACTCAGCTCACAAAAGCTGAGCTTAAGCCTGTTTTATGTAAAGTCCAGGAAAATAGCTTTACAAGATAAAGAAACCGGCACCAAATTGCCACTGTATATAGCGAAAAAAAGTACTTTTATTATTATTTTAATTATTTTTTTTGCATACATATTTTTTCTATATTCTGGGCGCCGAAAAGAACCCAAACATTGATTCGTTCTCGCTTTGGTTTTAGTTATGTTTCTTTTTTCGACTTAAAAGTTATCAAGCCAATAACTTGTTCCTTTCAAGAGTAATTACCCTTTAATTCCCTAAAGTTTTCAGTTTAATGGTTCTGTCTTCTACATAAAATTGCTTTGGATTATACCTTTAAGATCCAGTGTTATCCGGCATCGCTCATCGATTGGTAATTCCGTAATAGCAGCTTTTGTATATAACTATAAACGACTTAATTTTGAATTGATTCCAAAAAATGCAACACAGAAAGAAAAAGATTAAATCGGCCTTCATCTGCCAAAAAGATCAATTAAAATATTAAATTTCACCCTATAATACAACTATTTGCATATCAAAATGGTACTATTTCGTCCTAAATATATGGACTCGATCATAACACGTTCATATAATTCCGTTTTGATAGTTAAAATTTTATAGTGATAGTTAAATAAATATCGGGATGTTTTGTGCTGCAAAACTAACTTTGTATTTCACCAGTTTAGCTTTTATCGAAACACGTATCAATCCCAATTTGTAAATTCAAACACTTTTTGTGTAAGTCGAATTGAGAACAAGGTTGTGTATGAGAATTTCCACAGAATGGTCCACCAAGACCGGGGAGAAGAAATGTCAATAACTAAGTATTTTTTCTAAATAAAAAACATGAAGAAAAGTAAAGGATACACAGTATATACTACTTTTCTTAGTTCTAATTAATCAAAATATTGGCCTTATAACAAAACGAATGCAACTTATTATATATCAGAGCTTTGATTTAATGTAATGTAATGATTATTACTTCCAGTCTGGGCGAAGAAATTTTTGGTTTTGTATAGATATAAAAAAAAGGAATACTTTATTTAGTTTCTTAATATTACCAAAGACTTAAAGACTTATAGATATTATAGATGACGCATGTGAAACAAATTGAAAACTGGTAGCTAATGTCAGCTTCCAGGAATAATCGTATTTTCTTTTGTATGCGTCATCTAGAATGGATAAAAATCTTTGGTAAAACACTTACTGCGTTATATCAAAGATATATAGATATTTATAGACGACGGAGGAGTATCAGATCAGAAATTAGAAGCCAATGTTGGCTACCAGGAATAATCGTTTTTTGTTTCACATGCGTCATCTATAATATCTATAAATCTTTGATATTATTTAATTTTAACACAGTTAATTTAATCCCAGTTGTAATAAAAAATTGCTTTCGACTTTAAAACTACCCAAATTCTAAAGGAAACGTGTTGTTTTGGGGTCGAAAGCGGTTTGGGAATATTCACAATATAATTTACTATTAAGTAAAATTTCATTTTGTGGTTTTTGTAGAAAAACATTACCTATTACATGGGTATCATTGAAACAGTGGAAAAGCTTTAGAGTAGAGGATCTTAATAAAAAACAGAGGCTATTATGGGTGGACATTTTATAAGTATGTAGTTCTAAACGTTATTCTAGGTTTTTCACTACATTATTCTGCCCATTTTAAGACTTAGTAGCTCAGTTTGCAGACCTGTTTTCAGTATTTAATTACTTTCCATTCGAATAATTCCGATTATTCAGATTTAACGTAATGATTACCAATTAGTTTTTATAGTTACTTTTACAATTACTTAAATAATTTTACCTGTAAAGAGAATTTTATAAAAACCAAAACGTGCTTGAAAGGTGGCAAAATATTCATGTTATTGTGGGTGAAAATAATGATAGCCAAAGTGGTACGATATGCAATAAGCATGACAATAAACATGAATATGATTTAGACAAAAAACCGACAGGGAAACAGAGTTCTTTGAAGCCTTCTTTTTCTACAATTCAATGACTTTGAAGTTTTTTGACCAAGTCGAAAATCTTTAAAGGCAGAAATATATTCTAAATCAATTAAATTTGCTGTCTTCCAAACTTGATTGGTAAAAAGTCATAATTTTTACTTAAAGCTATATTAATAATTCAACTTCAACTACCTCACAACGTTTTTGTATTTAGCACACAAAGCGTGAAGGTGTGCAAAGTGCTTTCTTCCGTAAACTTGAAATATGTACTCTGTGTACTTCTGGAACAGTGTATAGAAGCTGCTGGCAGAGCTCTAGATCGTTTGGGATAGATTTAAATAAGTATTTTACAAATCTTTTGTTCTTGCAAGTACTAAAATTAAGTATGAAAGATTTTAAAATGCAAAAAGTTCATTAAAAGAATTAAATTTCTTGAATCAATAATTTTTGGTACTTACGAAAGGCACAATAAAGTAAGAAAAGCTCGTCCAAAAGTGTAAAAAAAAAACGTTTATAGAGTACAAAATGTACTTATAATACAAACTCTCAGAAGAGTGCAACGGAATTTGCCATTTATTATGCAACTCATTTGTTTCTAAGATTCTCAACCGGTTCTATAATTTTTGATTTAGAGTGATGACAGATTTCTGACCTATAGTAATAACATCTTGGTTTTTGAATCTTTCCAGACTTCTTTTATATATTATCTGCATCATTTCAAGTACAAAAGTAAAGTAAAGCTTTAATTTATGTGTGCTTAAACCAAGAACCTTTTTACATTTGTTAGATGTGCCCTTGTTTAGTTTCAAGTGTGTTTGATGTGCCCCTATTTAAATTCTAGAAATTCAAGAATGTATTGAGATTGAGTTAAGAGTTTATCAGAATTCATTTTTTATGCACTGTACCGTAGGTACACAGAGTATTATAAGTTTGTGCAAAAGTATGTAACATCAAGAAGGAAGCATCTCTGACCCTATAAAGTATATATATTCTTGATCAGCATCAACAGCCGAGTCGATATAGCCATGTCCGTCTGTCCGTCTGTCTGTCCGTATGAACGCACAGATCTCAGAGATGGTAAGAGATAGAGGTTTGACATATATGGGACATATGCTTCTTATGTCTGCAGGCAGATCAAGTTTATTTTCAATTTTGGCCACGCCCCCTGCCGCTCCCGCAATTTAGAAAAAACGTCATATCTCTCACAGTTTTAAAGATAGGTGGGTTGTTCCTTTTGGATATATTTAGTAATAAGGATAACTAATCGATTAGCCAAAGGAATGTTGAAAATTGGATGAACGGTTTTCGAGTTATGATCAAAAGACTGTTCGCCGCTGCAGCGCAGTAGCAGCGTTACTGCAGCATCAACATTTATGCTGAGCGTAGAATTTCGTTGGTACAGAGTATGCTATAGTCGGGCTTGACCGACTTTCTTTCTTGTTTGTAACTGTTTTATTTATCTAGTACTTTGAGATGCAAGAAATTGTACTTGAAATAATAATTAGGTACTTGAATCAAGTATTTGCTTAATTGCTGTAATATTCACACCGTTTGTACTTTATTCACGTACAAAGTTCTTGATTTTTTTTGTAAGAGTAAGTTGGTAAGACTCTGAATTGAAAAGTGGAACAAATGAAATTGGTAAAATTTTGAGAAACGATTTATTTTTAAAAGTTGTATTTCTTTGTATTAGGTTATAAAAATCTTTGAGAAAAATTTCAAAATTATAGATATAAGTAGGATCAAAGAAGACTATTCCTTACTTTGATTCATATGAGTTTAAACTCATTTTTGGTAAGCCGGGTATCCAGCACAGCGGAAACTAAAAATTCCTGCCAAACTTCATATAAAAAAAACTGTGCCAGGAATTTTTAGTTTGCTTTTTCGTTTGTTGTGTATCCAGCAACACGAACGAAATCCACACTTTATAGATAGCGGCGTATCAATAGCGGCGTTTCGGAAGCGTGTGTGGAACGAGAAACAGCTGCCATTCAGGCCAGGAATATATTGTTTACAATTATTTCGGAAGTGATTTGTCACAAGATGGAGGCAAAAACTGTGAGAAGAAGATTGATTTAATATAAGCAGTTGAAGCAAGACCATGTGTTTCACGAGCCACAGAGAAAAAGCATTTTGACATCATTTCTGTGAAAAGTGCTTGAGATAGTGTTGCAGCACAAATTAATGAAGAAGGTGGAATACTTGTAATTGTGTTTAAAGTTCTTAAATTCATTAATGTTATATATGCTTGCCAGCGAATGACAGTAAGAACGCTTGGAGAGCGGGAGACAGAGACTAGAGAGAGAGACAGAGAACGGCCCCGAAGTCGACAGTTTGTTTTCGAGCCTTGGGTTCCTCGCACTCAACAGAATGGGCAAGTCCCTGGCCTTAAGGCCTGTATCGAGCACTGCGGAAAATTCCTGCCAGGAATTTGCTAATTATTTTGAGTGTGTGGAACCCAACTAAAGCAAACTGTCGTTCAGAGCGTTCTCTGTCTCTCTCTCTCTCTAGTCTCTGTCTCCCGCTCTCCAAGCGTTCTTACTGTCATTCGCTGGCAAGCATATATAACATTAATGCATTTAATAACTTTAAACACAATTACATGTATTCCACCTTCTTCATTAATTTGTGCTGCAACACTTTCTTAAGCACTTTTCACAGAAATGTTGTCAAAATGCTTTTTCTCTGTGGCTCATCAAAGACATGGTCTTGCCTCAACTGCTTATATTAAATCAATCTTCTTCTCACAGTTTTTGCCTCCATCTTGTGACAAATCACTTCCGAAATAATTGTAAACAATATATTCCTGGCCTGAATGACAGCTGTTTCTCGTTCCACACACGCTTCCGAAACGCCGCTATTGTTACGCCGCTATCTATCAAGTGTGGATTTCGTTCGTGTTGCTGGATACACAACAAACGAAAAAGCAAACTAAAAATTCCTGGCACAGTTTTTTTTATATGAAGTTTGGCAGGAATTTTTAGTTTCCGCTGTGCTGGATACCCGGCTTTAACCTAAAAAGTATACACCTTGTCCCTCATGACGTCTTTCACACTAAGGAACTCGAACTAACTTGGTCAGTTGAACATTTGTATTTTTGTTGAACTTATCTTAATCATCTCTTTTATGCAAATGGTTTTGCTTTTTTGTAATTTCTACCACTTCCAGCGATTCAAAGAGTTGCCCGTTGAATGTTTATTTATTTGTTTAAAGTGTTTGCCGTATGAGTAAATTGTACCTACCTCAATTTGCAACACCAAAGAACCAAAATGCTGGCAATTAGTTTTGTATTTAGCAAAAACTTTTGTTTATCATGAAACGACTCTGGGTTAAGTTTTTGTTTTGAAGGGCAGTGACGCGAGTTGGGGTTGCGGGTTGGGAGGGGTGGGAGAGACACCCGCCGAGCACATGTCAAGCCTGGTTCGTTGGCCTGGCCGAGATATCGGGGACCGGGTTCGCCGCTCTCTGTTTATGAATGAAACGCAACGAGGAAGCGCGCGCAAAATTCAACAAAAACAACAACAACAACAACATCAACATCAAAACCAACTATAAAACGCAATGCCAACTCAAAGAGCAAAGAAAAAAACGGGAAGAGCGAAAGGCAAAGAGAAATGCGAAAAGCCATTGCTCTCGCACTTGCTCCCGCTCTTTCGCTTGCTGGCTACGAGTTGAGTTCATCGACCTTTGCTATTGAAATTTTTGGGTAACGATACAAACACACACACACACACACACACACACATGAACATACAAATGCGCCGAGCTTATTTACACATTGATAAACAATCGTTGGTTACGCTGACGTCGACGTCGACGTCGACGTCTCTCGATGACTATTCGATGTTAAATAATTTCCTTATTACGACTTTTCCAATGCTCTTCTTCCCCCCTTCCACGCCAACGGCTTTGTGTGTGAGTGTGTGTGTTTGGACACTTAATCCATTAGATGACTAAAGCTGAATTTGTCAAGTTTAATATCTCTATTTAAGTGAAACGATTCCACAACTGAACCATTGAAAAAAAAAAAAAACAGCTTTGGGCCCGCATAAGAATGCATTTTGGCTTATTCTTGGACTAGATCATTTAGCTTTAGGCTCAGTCAGATGATTCACTACTAAACTTGCTTTATTTAAGGTTTGATCCACAGATTGCTCAGGAATTTGTTAATCAAGTTTCTTTTATCCGTCATTAAAATTATAATTTACTCGGTGCGCCACCATCAGGGAGCCCGCATCTATTTCATGGGCAGCATTTGTTTAACAGTTTAATTCTTCTAAATGCTGGCTGCCACAGTGGCTCAGAAGGTCGATTTGAAAGTTCCAAGTTTCAAGCCTAGGAACCATATAACGAACTGCGAACCGATACATCTCATCGGCTCAGTTTTGCTTCTTTTGTGTCTCTTTTATAATGCTTGGACTTGGGCCCAAGCAACACCAGCCAAAATAGTAGCCCAACAAGGCGAGGAGCGCAGCCTGCTGATGTGCTGGTTCAAAGATCTATTGAATTGGTAGATTTCCAAGCGGTAAGAGAATATTAACAAGTAAGGGCGCTGCAGTTATGTTTCCCGACCACAAAATACCCTGTTCATTTGTTTTCATTTATTTGTTTTTGAATTTTTGTTGATGAAGGTAACAAAATGATCATCCCAAATGTAGGCAACACTTTTTTCTAGTCCTGACCAACAACTGGGTACTGATTGTACTTTTCAGAATAGATAGATATTGGGCCTAGCCTAATGTATACTAAACCACGAGGCTCTAACTTGATCTTGAATTGTGGATCTGACGGTTTTTTTTATGTCTAGGATGGCTAGAGGAGGTCTTGGTTTTTTGGGGATAAAAGGGGGACGGGGTGGAATTTTTCAAATCTGAATCAAACTTAATCTGCGTACAGCATAAGTCTACCTTCATGCAAAAATGTGTGGCTTTATCTCTTATAGTCTCGGAGATCGACGCGTTCATACAGACAGACAGACGGACGGACAGACAGACGGACATGGCTATATCGACTCGGCTGTTCATGCTGATCAAAAATATATATAGACTTTATGGGGTCGGAAATGTTTCTTTCTGTGTGTTACATACATTCGCACAACTTCATGATCCCCCTTGACCCATTTTCAATGGGAACAGGGTATAATTAATCGTAGTGTACTCAAAGTTCAAAGTTCATTTTGATATAAACAATATAATTTAAGTTGTCAATTTGAAGGTTTGGAATATTAGTAGAAAAACGAGAAAGCTAAGCTAACTTCGTCTGTGCCGAAGTTTTTATACCCTTGCAAGTGCTCGCTTAAATATTTTCAAAAAATTCTCGATATCCCATTTTTCGACCGATCCTTCGTATGGAAGCTATATGATATAGTTATCCGATTTGGCCAAAAATTTGTAAAATTATGTGAAAGCATGTGAAACAAACACATACAAAATTGCAGGATGCTACCATTAAAAACAAAAAAGTTTTTCTAACTAAGACTGTTTTGCAGACCTATCTTTTGTATGGCAGCTATACCATATAGTTGTTCGATTTTAATAAAACTTGGTAGAATTGTAAAAAAACATTGAAAGCTCACGATTACAAAGTTTGGAGACGTTTCCATTAAAAATAAAAAAGTTTTTCTCACTAAAACTAGTTTTCCGACCGATTGTTGCTATGGGAGCTACGAGATATAGTCATCCGATCCGGTTGGTTCCGACATATTAGAAGTGTGCAGCAAAAAGAAGACTCTGTGCAAAATTTCAAAATTTCGATAGCTTTAAAACTGAGAGACTAGTAGAAAAAGACAGACAGACGGACGAACAAAGCTCAATCGACTCAGCTCGTCACCCTGATCAAGAATATATATAGTTTATGGGGTCGAAAATAAATATTTCTATGCGTTGCAAAATTCTGGGCAAAATTATAATACCCTTTGCAAGGGTATATCAAACAAAAAGTAAAAAAAATCGCTTCTGTACAGTTCAATTCAAATATTTTTGGACAAAAAAGTAACCCAAATCAACGTAGCTGCACAGTCTTTCAGCATCAAATTCATATAAGATCATGAAAAAATTCTGTTTGAATTCGAAAAGACAGCTTTCGGAAAGGATACCGCTGAAATCAATCAAGGGTCACCGAACATTTTTAGAATAAAGCTCCTTAAAGTAGGCAACAAAAATGTGCTGCTAATTCTTGCTTTTCGCATATCGAGAAGGGTATACAAAGTGCTTAGAATGAAAGGCCACAGTGGAAAAGTAACATTATTGGCTGGTTTCTTCTGCTTGATTGTGTGTGCGTGTGTGAGTGAGTAGCGGGTGGGTTGGCAAACGCACGATAACAACTGAGGATGGGGCTTTGTTTTGCTTTGCCTTTTTTTTTTTCAACGACTGCCTGTTACCAAGTCCCAAATGAGCTTGTGTGCGTGTGTGTGTGTGAGGCCAATGCCTCTTTGCTACCAAATTGTAGTGACAAGGGCGTCAAAGACTCCAAAAGCATACAAAAATTCTTCTACGTTTAGGTAAAAACCAAAAAAAAAAAAACGGCAAAGGACCTCAGCAAATCAAGCCACCACTTTACCGGCCACAAAGACAACAAAAACGTTGAACCTTCAAAATTGGTTTCAATGTCATGTAACCCCCGTTTTTACAACTCCCGGAGAGGGGGGAGAGAGAGAGAGAGAGAGAGAGAGTAGAAGGGAGAGAGGGCACCCAATTATATCGGATGTACCAAATGCCCATGCACTTGGAAGTAAAGAGCAGCTGCTGCTGATGCTTCCTTTTGCCCATCTTCACAGCGATATTATTGTTATGGCTGATTGTTTCGGTTTCTGTTTCAATCAATGCCAATGAACTTGACGTTTATTTACCTGCACACAGCTTATCGGCCAAGTTCGGACTCGTAGTTGCTTGATCCCAATCAGCCAACTGGGCTTATCTCTTCCACATGAAAAGGTGCTTGATATTTCTTCGTCTTTAGACCCCAAAACTCAGCCAAACTTCCGCATTGCTTGCACTTCACCATTTCTGTTTTTTCTCTTTCTCCAAGTGACTCATCAAACTTCACACTTGGGTCAAAAATTGGATACCTTTTCTTGGTTGAATTTGATATTATTGCCTGAGTTAGTCAGTCGATTTGAATGCCAGCTTGACATTTTTATATATTAGTCACCTTAAAATCATCAGAAGCACTGGAAGAATTGGCCTAATGGACTAAACTCATGAAGTTCTGCAAACCTCAAATGATTCAACGAAATTATGCCACAAATTGGGCAACTTTTTTATTTACATTAATGAAAACACTCTGAAACACAATTGGGTTGATCTTAGAGTCTTAGAATTCATTTGAACAGCTTCAAATAGCTCCTTTTATAAGTGCACTAAAGAAACACCAAACATCAAACATCGTAGACTTCCTAGAAAGTCAGGGATGTCAGGCATATTTAAAAGGGGTGTGTATCGAAAATTGAATTGATTCCACCTTAATCTGAGAAGTCTTCCGCTGTGCGCTATTTTCAAAGAGCTGGTTATAAAAACAAGGCTTCCATTTCTTGCTCTTCCGTCATGATACTCTATAAGCCGAACCGGTGATTTAAATACTCCATCAACTTCTGAACCGAACCTGTCCTAAACCCTGAAACGTTATCCTTGAACAAGAAAGAAAGTCGGTCAAGCCCGACTATAACATACTCTGTACCAACGAAATTATACGCTCAGCATAAATTTTGATGCTGCAGTAGCAGCTAGAAGCAGCGCTGCTACTGCGCTGCAGCAGCGAACAGTCTTTTGATCATAACTCGACAACCGTTCATCCGAACTTCACCATTCCTTTCAATGATCGATAAGTTATACTTATTACTAAATATGTCCAAAAGGAACGAACCCTCTGTCTTTAAAACTGTGGGAGATATGACGTTTTTTCTAAACTTCGGGGGCGGCAAGGGGTGTGGCAAAAATTGAAAATATACATAAACTGCCTGCAATTATAAAAAGTTTTTGTCCCATACACGTCAAACCTATAGCTCTTACCATATCTGAGATTTGTACGTTTATACGGTCAGAAAGACGGACATAACTCGGCTGTTGATGCTGATCAGGAATATATATACACACCTGATCATATTAATAGGCACTCATAAAAATTATTTAATAATAGATGGTTTTTTCGTACTTTAAGTATTGACATATACACATGTATTGAATATATACACTTTATAGGGTCGGATATGCTTACTTCTGGCTGTTACATACTTTTGCACAAATTTATAATACTCTATGTACCTACGGAAGGCTAAGCTAACTTCGTCTGTGCCAAAATTTTTATACCCTTGCAAGTGCTCGCTTAAATATTTTCAAAAAATACTCTTTTTCCCATTTTTCGACCGATCGTTTGTATGGGAGCTATGTGATATAGTCATCCGATTTGGCCAAAAATTAGCCAAATTATGTGAAAGCATGTGAAACAAACAAATACCAAATTGCAGGATGCTACCATTAAAAACAAAAAAGTTTTTCTAACTAAGACTGTTTTTCAGACCTATCATTTATATGGCAGTTATACTATATAGTTGTCCGATTTTGATAAAACTTGGTAGAATTATAAAAAAGCATAGAATGCTTCTAAATACAAAGTTTGGAGACTTTTCCATAGAAAAGAAAAAAGTTTTTTTACTAATACAAGTTTTCCGACCCATTGTTCCTATAGGAGCTATGATGTATAGTCACCCGATCCGGTCGGTTCCGACATATTAGTAGTGTGCAGCAAAAAGAAGACTCTGTGCAAATTTTCAGCTCGTTAGCTTCAAAACTGAGAGACTAGTTTGCGTAGAAACAGACAGATAGAAGGACGGACAAAGCTTAATCGACTCAGCTCGTCACCCTAATCAAGAATATATATAATATATATTATTGGGTCGGAAATGAGTCTATGCGTTGCAAACTTCTAGGCAAAATTATAATAACCTTTGCAATTGTATAAAAACCAAAAAATTTTCGATTTAATATATGTTAATAATATGTATTAATGTAGGTTATACCTTTATAAAGTACAGGTTTCTATACGAGGTTTAATCAACAAATGTATGTAGATATTAACAACCATTTAACAAAAATTATAAAAGAATTTCTCTAAAAAGCTATCAGATAAGTGTTATGGTCATTCAGAGAAGCACAAAATATATGAAAAGCTGCATCAAAAGGTGGCTATCTGATACCCCGTTTATACACAAAGAAAATATCACGATAAATGCCCCTTAATGTATGCAGTTTTCATTTCATTCAATAATTCGCAATTTAAAGAAGTAACAGTCATACATAATCCACACTTTGCATTCAGTAAGATTGACGGACTAATTGAAGGTATTCAAAATGAGTCAACTATAATAGAATGGTTTTCCTGAATGAGTTATAAGTATTATTAAACATAGCATACTTAAAAGAGAATTTATTAGGTTATTTTTGTTGTGTATAAACAGCCAACCTACAGTAAACTGCGGTAGTTTCAACCCATCTCATATAAAAATCCGACAAGTAAAAATACCGCAAAAGTACGGTGCAGTGTTGCCATAGCATGAGATCCAGGAGTTTGCTAGATATAGCTCAAAATAAATAAAAAGTAGCTAAGTGTTAAGACTCAAAAGAATGTGTGTGTTTTGAGCAAGGCTGCAAATCTTTAAAATTATCCATGAGGTACGGTCAGGGGGCTCGAACCCATTATAAAATCCAAGGTTCGGTACGCGGACCGGTTCTTAGCACCGCTGAACCCAAGGTTCTTGGTTTCTTAGTTAGACTTTTGATTTATTAATACGTTTAAATGAAACCTTCTATCCATATGCTTAATCATTTTGATCATTACTTAAGTTATTTCAATTATTAGCTCTTAGAAACGGCTAACTTAAGGTTAATTAGCATTATATCTTCCAGGAGCTGTTCATTCATACCAGCTCTTAAATCAGAAAGAACAAACTTAAGTATTGAAAATGCTCGTTCAACTAATACCTGAGTTGCTGGTACAGCTAGAAGAGTTAAATCAATATTTTTAAGTCTTCGTTATTACGACCTTTCCAAAAGTTTAACACATTTGTCGATGGATGTAAGCTTGGACAATTTTGAAAAGAATCTATAACATCATTCACAGATTTTATACTTGATATTTGTTTAGTGCTTTCATAAACTTCTCGTCTTCGCAATCATGTCGAATTTTGAAAACTCTCATTAAGCATATTAAATAGGTGAACCGAACCTCATTTTTCGAAAAAGTGGTCCGGTTCGGGGAGTCAAAAATGTAAGGCGCCTGGTTCATGGTCCGATTCGCAAACCCCAAAAAAGCCGAACCGAACCGGTTCTCAGGGGTTCGGTTTCGAAACGGTTTAAAGCCTTGGTTTTGAGTCTAAAATCCAACAACAACTTAAGTATAATTTCATCTCAAGATGCTTTTTTTTTGGAGTCCGAAATCGAATCGAAGACTGAAGATACGCTAAACGTTTTCCTTAATTCACGATTGTGGTAGAACCCATCATGTGGGGCTAGTACCATGGATGCAAACCTCTCTGAAATACAGACTGAGTCGGTTTAGTGGCACACACAGATCTTAACCCGTCGGTTCCGTTCATAAGACAGATTTGGGAGGAGCTAACTGAACCGCGGTTTGTGACTTTCGCTTACTGCCGAAATTGAAATCTTAAAAAGCATTCGAATACCCAGTCGGACTTTGCATCATGAAAAAGGTACTTTCTCATGCTTACGTGATAAGGCATGCCAAAACCTGAACCTTCCGCTTCGTTTTGCAATGGAAACGCCAAAAAACTCAGGGGTTTCAACCGATTCCGTTTAGGGTTCTTTACCTTCTTAGTACTCCAGTTGTACTTACTTTGTATATCGTAGGTGGGAAGACATGAGACGTTCGCTGACAAACCCCTTTCGAATGAAATTTCCGACTTTTAGCCTTACAAATACCTGAGAAATAACATGTTAGTTTTTCATGCCATTTAAAGTACTAATTTCTTCCAAAAAAAATCATGTACTGACTATTTGAGTGAAATTTCATGCCTGATTTTTCGCAACACATGATGAAAAGTCCGACTGGGTAGCTTTAAACTCCTTATATAAGTACACAATATTCCAAATATGGTTCCCTAGAGGAATACTTACACAATTTAATCGGCAACTACCAAGAAAGGAAGAATGCCACACAGAGGTAAAAATCGTATTCAAAACAGAATGTTCTCTCAAATATTTGAGCACAAATGTTGGAAAATTAAGAGTGAATCACTGAACCGTGTTAAAAAACCGAACCACTGATTTAAAACCTCCCTGAATCCCTACGAGCGGTTTGCATCCCTAAAATAAAGATGAGAGTAAAGGTTGGACTTACAGAATGTTGCAATTCTTTTTCAACTTCTTAGATATCCCTAGAGTTCCGTTATATACGGTTGGTACCCCCCCACCAATACCCCTTTCTTAAGTGGTTAGTAACTGTGGTGAGTAATTGCCAACTTTGTATCTGCCAAGTTCAATTTACATAAGTTTTGCAAATAGTAATAACAATGCGACTGTATGCGCGCGTGGCGTGGAAACGGCAGAAATAGGTACAATGTGCGTTCAATGAACTATTACTTTTCCACTACGTATTCCCTTCTTGTCCAGCCCGCCCTGGCTTATAGTTTTATGCCGTTTTTTTAATTTATTTATATAGTTAAATTAGTCACTAGCCGCCCGACATGGCCAATGGCCTGCAAGTCTGGCCAAATTGCGTAATGCCCCCCGCACAACAAATGACGTCAAACGACTGCCGGCAGGGTGGAGCGGGGTGGTTGGGTGGTTTCATCAAAAATGTAAACTGCAATAATCATGAAATAAAATGCATAATTTGTTGTTATTTTAAAACTTTGTTAAACCGTCAAGTTGAAGTTGCGTCTCACACGCACACAAACTCTCTTACGCTTACGCACACGGCCAGAGAGCGAGTCACACACACACACACACACACACACACACGGCGGAATGGCTGAGAGAGAGAGAGAGCATGCCAACGAACTACTCTCAAAAGGGCACGTTCGGTGTGAATGACCGCCAACTAACACACATTTGCGAGCGCGCTAAAACAAAAGCAAAAAAAAAAAACAGCTTAAAGCAGCGCTGCCAGCGTCGACAGCAGAATACGAGGAAGCAAGGCAACAACAACAACAACAACAACAACTTAAAAGTAAAAATACAGCACAGCAGAAAGTTGCAGCCGCGTTTGTTGTAAGTGTTGGTTGGGGCCTCAATGCGCACACCCCACACAGCCGTCCATTGCGTTTTGTCGTCACTTGGGGGCCATGAGTCAGCTTATTTAACAGTTAAATGGACAAATAGTTTTTTAATTGATACTAAAAAGTTCATTGAGACTTTTTGGCTGCAAACGACTATTGATTCAGCCAGGGAGCGGGTTCGCGGGTTCAACCTAATACCTAGCAATGGAGATTGGGCCAGCTACCCCAAGTTTTTGGGCAAAATATTAATTTTTATTTTTAATTTATATTAAAGGGGGGAAACCAGTTTAGGAGGCCGAAATTCGACTGTTTTTTGCGATTTTTTTTAACTGAGAAAGAATAATTAGAATTCGTTTAAACTTGAAGGGTAGTTTATTTCTATTTTGAACTACACTTTTAAATTTTTGGATGCCATTTTCGCCGGAAGTGGTGGAGTTAGTGCTTGCGGGACACCTGAAGGTCGCAGTTTTGGTCTGAAATCATGAATTTTTTTTTTCATTCGTTAGTAACATATTTTCGAAGAGTATGAACCAAACTCTGGCCAAAAGTCTTGAAAATTGAATGTTTTGGAGGTGTTTGAACAAAATGTCGTGTTTTTATTTCATTTATTTTCACCTTTCTTACATAAAAAATAAATTTTACTTAATATTATCATTCTAGAGTTTGGTTCATATTTTTCGGACTTGAATAAAGAATATTCACACAAATTTTCAGATCGATTCGTCAATAACTTTTCCAGCTAGGATTCCCGCAAGTTGAAAAAAAGTTGTTTGGAGAAAAGCGCATTTGAAAAAAAAAATACCTTCGGCACTGAATCGACCGGTGTTTACGTTAGTGCTCATACCATCGGAACTAATTGGAATTTCGTTTTGAAACTTAAGCAACATATTCTTGAATAGTTGTACTAACAATTTATGCAATAAAAAAAAAATCGATTTTTTTAATCATCTAAACTGGTTTCCCCCCTTAACTTGGCTTTACACAGCCCCGAAAGGCGTCAAAGTCGAGCTTCTCTCTATGTCTTGGCTTGTGTGCTTCTTATTTTTCGAATAAACGGCAAATTCTGAGAAGCTTTTTAATGGCTAGTCACTTTAAAGCTGGCGCCAATAGCTTGTGAAAGTGACCGGGTGTATAAGTTTTTATAGAACAACTCTGTTTGTTTTTACGGGAACTGCCTAAAAGGACTATCGATGCCAAAATTTAATGCCTGAGCTTTTCCTCGCAAGTCTCTACTTTCGCAACATGCATGTTATTAATTGTTACATTTTACTGAATTAACTGAAAAACTTTGTGAAAGATAGATGGTTATATACACTCAAAAAAAAAAATCAATCCGAAACGGTGTTAAAAACGAGGTGATCCCGGATATTCTCGAGCTGATCCCGGAAAAAGATTGATTTTACTTCCACTTTTTTTTTTTGATCCCGAAAAACAGGATCACTTTAAGCATGCCCCGGGATTACCCCGATTTCAATCCCGAATTCTGACTTTTTTCTGTGTATAAGCTATATTATAACTAGACAGCGAATTTTGCATATTTTTAAACCGATTTTAATCCCAAAAGACTCGGAAAAATGTATATTTGAGAAATTATGCACATCATTTTGTCTTTCAATTCATTAAACAATTATTTAAGCCATCTTGGAATTGAGTGCAGAATTTTTCGAATTTTATTAAAGTAAAAAGTCAGCACATCATATAGTATTGTGCACACATTTACTTTGGCTTACTTGGATAAGAATCTGTTTGAAAATATGCAAAATCCTCTGTCTAATTAAATATCTTCTCCTTTGTTCTTTGTGTTCTTGTGACCAATGCGCTAATTTTTAGTACCAATGTATCTGTAGCGTTGGGATAATACCGATATTAAATTAAATTAAAATAGCAAATCCGGAGTTTTGATTTACGGTCTCGAGTCAAAGTTATCCAATGCTTAATTTTCAAGGCTCCAGGCTTTTGGTAGAACCTGAAATCGTGTAGTTAGTATTCAGAATTTTTATCAAGGATCTATCAATTGACTGCCGGTAAGTGGAGACTTTAGGTGATGGGACAGCCGAGACATTGATAATATATCAAAATCTGTCAACTTTTGGACCTAACCGGTTCTTTATGAATGCCATCGAAGGCTCCAATGATGTGATGTTAACCATTTGGTAAGCGTCAAAATAAAGCAGATAGCTTAATAGCTAGTCTCTTTATAATCCATTATAATTTCATGTTTTTGTGGCACAATATTGAACAGAAAACAACATACATTTGGAAGATTTTGAGAATGTCTATATTTTCGTTGAACCAAACCGAAAGATTGGAACGAAACAGTTTTAGGTTAACCAATTTTCTTAGTTTTGGTTTGGTTAAAGGCCCTCATCTAGTTTAGAACATTTTTATAAAAATATTTTTCAGCTTAGATTTAAAAAAAATTATTTCCGAAAAATAATTTTTTCAAAATTCGGTAAGCTTTCGTAAATATAGCTAGTTTTTCCAAATGGACACACTTACAAAATACTTAAAACGCGTTTTTAAAATGGTTCACTACTGGACCGATTTGGATGCGGTAAGCAGGGACCGTAAATAATGATTATTTGTAGACTTATCATTCTCAAAAATCATCAACTTGGAGTACCCGAGTGAAAAAAATATCAGAATAGAATACGGTTGTATTTCGCTATTCTATTTATTTCCACAATGAGTTTTATTTCTTGATTTTTATTTTATTGCTCAATCGATAATGATTTTTTCTCAAGTAAAATGAATAAAAATCAAAAATATTCATTAATTTTTTAAAATCCGGAATATTATTTGTATTTTCAAACTAGGCATTGGGCTTTATTGGTTCGACTTGAATCACTTACTAGGGATATGCATCAACCTTGCCCAAATTTCTTATACAATTGCAGTAATCGACATTTGAGTAATATTTATAATTATCATTTCTGAGTTTTATTTCAAACATCAAATTTAATCATAATTTTTTTATTTATAAAATAAAAATTAAAAATAATCATCAAAGTTTAATTTTTAAAATAGAACTCATAATGATTACGGTCCCTGGTGGTAAGGCTTAATGGACCCAGAATTAACGGGGTTATGGTCCGAGCCTCGCTCATTGGAAAAGAACAACTTTGTAAAATTGTTTGTTATATACTGGAAATGCCTTTTTTTTATGATTCTGCTTCGAGTAATAAAAGCAAACATACTTACTGATTTTTCATTTTCTGTGCTTTTAAAACAATGGGGACTCCCGGAAAGCTGTGAAGAAGACTGTTTTAGAAGCTGTGAACTTTTTAAACAGCACTCGCAGTCACACATTTTTATGTTGATATGGTTTTTAATGAATAATGCAACCAAATACAAAAAAACAGACCCACAAAATCTTTTCCACATTTCTTTCCACAAGTTTTAAAAAAACAGCTAAATATCGATACCGATTTTATTCGAATCTGTTCCAATTACCATTGATATGTTTCCGGAAAAATTTGAAAAAAATCTCTATTAAAAACTAGAAAAATACTTCTAAAATAACATGCTAGGCATTAAAGTGCTAGCTTTCAGGGCTACTGCTAAACTTAGCTTTCAAATTGTGTAGCATACTTAAATGGATCTACCACTAAGCTAATCGAAAAACCATTTGTCACAATCAGATTGTTCTTAGTTGTTCACATTGCATTAAAGCATTTAATTAAAGTTATCTCAGACAAGTCAATAAGGCCCAAAAAGCGCACATTGGGGCAAAGTGAATAGGAAGCGGAATCGATGGCTCCACAAGATGCAAAACGTTGCAAATTGGGTCAATCTTGTAAAGTCGAATTTTCTTTTGTTAACAGCCTCACGAATACCCTCAATTACAAGGGAAAACCATCAAAAAATATGTTTAGATTTCAACAAAAATTTGGATTCAAAACTTTTGCTTCAATTACTTTTTAGCAGTTGCAATAATCGAAGCAGATAAGTACGCTCTGAATTTTTTAACAATAATTAGTTAGCATCTTATTGCTTTAACAGATTCAAGATTTCTGGTATGCAATATTGAAGATTGATCTATTTGTGATCTAATGACATACTGTGGCCTGTGTGTTTAAACCATTTAAGCAAAAGGGGTTTATGTATAGGAATATATAGGAAAATTATGTGGGACCACAAAAGTCCGAAATAATTCTAAAAAAAATTACTTAGCAAAACGGGCGACCCAATCTATCAGTATTAAATTCAAATTAGCAAATACCCTCTCCACAAATGTCCGTTTCTTTCTTAACTCTGCAGTTGTATCTCATCCTTGGCAAACCGAGAGTCTTGAGCCACTCAACGTAGAAATAAATATAAACATTCTTTTACTCATAACTCGATTCCCGCTCATCCGATCTTTAACAATCCTTTGTCGGATTAATAAATAATGTTGGTCACTAAATTTGTCCAAAAGGTACAATCCTTCTATTGATCTGTGGGAAATATGACTTTTTATCTCAATTATTGTGGAAAAGGGCCTGCTAAAAACCACGTCCTCAAATAAATGCCACAAGATCCATCCTTTGACACATTCTCTAACCAATTGTTAGGTATTGGCGATGGAAAAGATTCTATTACGATGCTGTGTTAAATCTCAAATTGTTTTCAGCACACAATACATATATTCGGGCGTGGCAGAAAAAGTGAATAAAACGAGAAAGCTAAGCTAACTTCGTCTGTGCCGAACTGTGGATACGTTTTCATTGAAATGAAAATAGGGTTTCTCACTAAAACTAGTTTTCTGACCGATTGTTCCAATGGCAGCTATGAGATATTTGATGATATTTGACGATATATGCTAAATGATAGCAGTGTTCTGGAAATTAATTCGCTAAAAAGAAAATGTCGTTGTACAAAAGTTCGACCATTCGTTTCTTTTACCTTCCAATAGCGATTTCTAATCAATAGTTTCAAAGGCGGCTTACAGATCTGGTATTGTTTCTTCTTATCTGTTTCTTTTTTTCAAAAGTACAGTTTAACCTCCGCTGGTTGAATGGTATAACTTCATGCTAATGTTTCTTTAGTTTCGTTTTAAGAGACCATTTAATTCTACGTTATAAAAATGTTGTCTCTACAAATTTTCTGACCGGATGGTAAATCTATTCACATATATCAAAGCACACTTAGACAATCTAGTATTCTTTTTAGTTGTTTTAACAAATAAGACTATTGTTTTAAAATGAATGCCCCCAATCCACTGTGGTCTGAATCTCCAGTTTTTTGCCATAAAGTCCAAAAATAAAGTTACAGCATTGAAATTTTGCACATATATTTTAGAAGACTAAAGTAAATTTCGAAAAAAATTATTTCTTGATTGGACCACGCCTTCACCTACCTGCCATATAAATCCGCCCACCTCCGGAAAAATTTAAATTTTTATACACTACTTGCAAAAAAAATTTAACAAATTTATTGGTTAATCACAACTTTCATCTAATTCTAAATAACATTCTTCGCTAACATCAGATTCGTGACCTTCGCCTTCAAAAATGTCATCTTTTGAAGGAGTTGGTGACTCCAAAAGTGCTAATAGGTCTTGAGGAAGTGGTCTCTTTTTGTGATAATTCCTATTTTTTATAGAAATACTTGATAAAAATGGATCTTACGAGTCCATAGCCCTGTGAAAAACGTCGCTTATATTATTAAGACGACTATTTTGTCTGGCATGTGATCTCCTATCACGTTTGTAGTGTTTGTTAGGTGCCTCGGACGCGTTTTCTCCAAGACACCCAACAGGAAGAACTAAACTTTCTATAATTTGATGTCCATGAACCAATAATTTATGCACTGTCGCTGACATAGGGTACCAAGGATAGCAATTCATATACAACGAAGCCTTTTTTCACAAAACTCTTTAAATTTTTGAGCGCTTATTTGAAATTCGCAGGAAACAGCAATCAAAATTATATGAAAGTTATGAAGGACTTTTTCATCAAACTCTAATATTGAGCTAAACAATTCGACATTGGAAAACAGTCTTCTAGCCGTATTCCCATCGTTAGAGTTACCGCAACCATTTGGTTTGGGTTTATCAATGTGAACTCCAAACTCTTGCCATATATTTTTTTGTATGATCTTTTTGCGCGTCATCATTTCGGCTTTGTCATCCTCACCCGTTACACGCCATTTCTTAAGAGTTTTCCTGTACGATATATTTAACACAAATTCCATAAGTCGTATCCAGGCGTGCAGGGGACTAACTCCGTATTGAAGAGCTCCAGGCTTTACTGCAAATACGTCTGAATCGATATTGAAAGTTGTCAAAAATGTTTATTTTTCTTCCAAACTTCAAGCATTTCTCTACGGCAAAAAGTGATTTCGTCTGCAATGAGTCAAGTTATTTTTAAATGGCGCAGGTATGCGCAGAAGTTATTAAAACGACCTTGTTGCATACATATAGATGTTTAATTGGACATTTACAAACGCAGTTGATATGACTGGATTTACTAGTTCTGCTCCACGAAACACAATCACTTTTAGGTTAGGACTTACTAAAAAGACACCACAACAACAGCAATAAAAACAATTACAAAAACAAAAGCACACAAACAAATTTCTTTACAATCTTAATCTAAATACCTCTATCTCTGTTTTCCATTGTTTAAACAAACTGTATATTGAGAATTGCGAAAATGACACAGCTTAAAAAACCACAAATACTTTTTAGCAAAAACACCACGTGTCAAGCTTTAAGTAAACAGCTGACTTTGTACCCCTGGGTCAGCAACATGGATGGCAAAATAAAAATATTGTTTGGTATTTTAATACTGCCTGAGGTATCTAGAATTCAAAAATAGTAAGTTTGTTTAAAAAAAAACAACTTTTTTTTTTGGACTTTATGGCAAAAAAAGGGCAATTCGGACCAATGTGCAATCCCCCAATAATAGTATACCTGGCTAAATTTTAGGTGGAAACATAAATAATCTCTCAAATACAGTACAGTCAAACTTCTAAATAGCGAATCTCAAGGGAAGAAAAATAAACTTTGTTATTTAGAAAATACGTAAAATAAAATTATTTGAATATTGAATTTCATTCGCTGTAAAGAAAATTTCGTTATGCAAAAGTTCGTCAAAAAGAAAGTCGACTGTTAACATTGCATACCCTTCAGCGTTTCCTGCGCTGTCTGCCAACATAATGTTAATATGTTATCATTAATGTTAATGCTCTGTTAATTAACATAAGAAAATCCTATAAAACATTTCCATCGCTGAGTAATTATGCTCTCATTATTTCATTGAACTCCAACCAATTGTGTCGCAACACATTTGTCGGGTGTGCGTGAAATATTTGGCCTTAAATTGCCTTTCCCAAATACTTTCGGCAAGTTTGCTGGTAATCGCACAAATTTGGGTTTTTTCTTTTGCATTTTGAAAGTATAGTTTTTGGTTGCTTGGGGCCTCTTGACCCGCTCTTCAGCTGTACAGTCGTCGTCTGGCGGGGATTGGCCCGGTGGGATTTCAGCACTGGCACACAGAGTAGTGCCTAGAGTGGCGATAGCAACGGCAACTGGTCTGTTGCTGCTGCTGCTGTTGTAGTTGCTGTTGTTGGTATTTGCCTTGCAAGAATAAATAAACAAGCGAGCAAAAAAAAAAAACAACAACACAGAAAAACCGGCAATGTCATTAAACCCTAAACAAGAGCGAAAGCAACAACACAATAACGACAGCGACGACGTCGACGGCGATAGAACATTGACACGAATACAGCAACAACAACAACTACAACAGAAACCAGAAGCGTTATGAAATACTCGGCACGTAAGAGAGTTGGCACAGCCAGAGCAACGAACCGGCCGGCCCGCATGCACACACGCACACACACACACACACGCAGAGGCGCTCTCTCAACTGTGGGGGCGCGCGCCAAGCGCTCTCTTTTAACTCTTAAAGTCCGTTCTCTTACGGTCAAAGCAAAAGGCAGGTGAACGACCGACCTAGCCATTTGTTTTCCTTTTGTGTGCCCCGCTGTATGGCGATGCGTGTGTGTGTGTGTGAGCTTGTGTGTGTGCGAGAGTATCTCTGTGTGTGCTTGTGTGCTTTGGGGGATCAAGTGAGTCATTTTATTCGGGTTGAAATAAAATAACTTTGATTTTATTTGGCTCCTCTGCTTTCGGTGACGGCACTTCCTTGTTTTGGCCAGGTAAATGCCCAGTGATCGCAGTGTCTCCCCTCCCATAGAATTCTCTTGTCATTCGGCGAATTCTTTGTGAGTGCGTGAAAGCAAGCGTGAAGAAATAAAAACGATCTCGTCCAACTTACTCATTCTCTCTCTAGCATGCGCTATCTCCCACTCACTTGCTTGCTTGCTGGCTCGCTCGCTCTGGCTCTTTTGCACGCATGTTGACCTTGACTGTGACTTTCATAAAATTGGTCGTTGTTATTGTTGTTGTTGTTGTTGCTGCTCTTGAGCTTTGCCATTATGGTTGCTCTGGTTGTTGGTCTTTGTCCGGCGCTGCCTGCCTGCCTTATGAATTTCATGAAGTCCATAAAATATATAGAACATATGTACACACATGCACATATGTACATGCATACATGCATACGTATGTAAGTAGGTGTGTGTGCATGTATTGAAAGGTTTATTTTGCCTTATCTGTCGCAAATTTCCATCAACAATCATTTCTCTTTTACGTTGTGAATTTAAAACAAAAACAATTTTCTTGATTCTTGGATGGAAATATGCCAAAATTCAATAGCCAAAAACAAAATTAAGTGCCAGAAATGCTCAAATTGATCCTTCGAATTCGCTTTTCAGTTACCTATGTGTTTGTATAGAACACAGATGTCAGATTTTACTTGGATTCAGAAACTATTCAGTCAACCGGACTCGCATCAATCCCAAACAGGAAGAAGTTGGTCAATCACGGATTTTTGCACACCAAGTACAAGGTGATTTACTTGAGTAAGGGTTTTTCTATGCCAATACTTATACACTTGCAAAGGGTATTATAATTTGGCCCAGAAGTTTGCAACGCATAAAAATATTCATTTCCGACCCCATAAACCATATATATTCTTGATCAGGATGATGAGCTGAGTCGATTGAGCTTTGTCCGTCCGTCTGTCCGTCTGTCTGTCTGTTTCTACTCGAACTAGTCTCTCAGTTTTGAAGCTATCGATTTGAAATTTTGCACAGAGTCTTATTTTTGCTGCACACTACTAATATGTCGGAACAGACCGAATCGGATGTATATATCTCATAGCTCCCATAGGAATAATCGGTTGGAAAACTAGTTTTAGTGGGAAAAACTTTTCTTGTCAATGGAAACGTCTCCAAACTTTGTAATTCTAAGTTTTCTATGTTTTTTTATAATTCTACCAAGTTTTATTAAAATCGGACAACTATATGGTATAGCTGCCATACAAAAGATAGGTCTGAAAAACAGTTTTAGTTTGAAAAACTTTTTTCTTTTCAATGGAAACGTCTCCAAACTTTGTAATTGTAAGTTTTCTATGTTTTTTTGATAATTCTACGAAGTGTTATTAAAATCGGACAACTATATTGTATAGCTGCCATACAAAGGATAGGTCCAAAAAACAGTCTTAGTTAGAAAAACTTTTTAGTTTTTAATGGTAGCATACTGCATTTTTGTATTAAATTGTTTTACATGCTTTCACATAATTTTACAAATTTTTGGCCAAATCGGATAACTATATCATATAGCTGCCATACGAACGATCGGTCGGAAAATGGGAAAAAGAGTATGTTTGAAAATTTTTAAGCGAGCTCTTTCAAGGGTATAAAAACGTTGTCTTGTTGTGGACTTTAGATCGGGAGAGCTTGAAATAAGCTTACACGGGACTTATTTTAGCTGCTTATTCTAACTTGCTTCTCTATCTGTTTCGTATCCATTCAAGATTATTAAAATCGGCTAATATATTGAAGAATAACTGGAACTGGATATTCGAACTAAATTCAATAGCAAAAAACAATTACTTCAAAAATAACCAAACAATAATGTGATCCCAAAATAAGTTTCCAACAAGGGTGATTTTTAAGAACCTTTTTGATTTTCAAACAAGAAAGTTCTAGGCGTCTCTATTTTTATTTCACTGTGTCGTTGGCCACCAATCAACAGCTGTCTTCTCATGTCAGAAATGACATAACTGGTAGCGAATTTCAAGGCAGCATAAGTGCAAAAACCAACACAAAAAGTCAAAAGCTAAGTTAACAGCAGCCTTTGCGTATGTGTGTGCCACTTTGCTTATTGCTTTTTATTGGAATTTTGTAAATTCTTTCATCTGGGGTTGCAGTATTATTTGATTTTCAAGCACTGGGAATGCGTATTTCCAAATTGATGCTACATCTATTAGATGAGAAATCGGCCCTTAATCCACTTACACCTACTTCCAAACACATATCATATATTAAACGTTTTTTTGGTTTGTATTTTTTAGAATTGATAGTTGTCAATTAATTGATTTGAAAAAATGAAAATCTTTTCACCATTTTACATTAGCTCTCATCACACTAATATTTCGAATGAAAAGTTAGAAAGATCTGGCAAATAATAAGTTAAGTTGTTCATGAATAAAGTTTCCATATACTTACTATCGATTTGATACTGTTGTCTATTGTTTGAGGTTTCATTCCTATTTTGTCAATGTCAGCCAAGTCACCTCCGACTCAAAAACCACCGCATTCCCATACGATTTGGGTCGATTTTTTTGTATTTGATAACAATTTTGTATAGTCTTTGTTTAAACATTTCTACTTGTTTAAGGTGAGGCTTTATACAGCATGGAGTTCCTTCAAACTTGCAACCGAAATAACTACAATTATAATATTTGAACTACAAAATATTTGTAATTACACAGGCTTACAAAATTAGGTCAGCTTTTGCTCCAGAGAAGATAGCTAACGTTCCTTATTTTCGATTTCCCCTATCAAGTCAGGTTTAAGAGATATTTGCATAGACGTTTGTTAACATTTTTGAATCCAGGAGCTCCATTAAGGGGGTGTTCTAGTCTGGAAAAGCAAATCTTATTCTTCTTCAAAAGTCAATAAAAAAATTTTCATATATTTTTTATTATATTTTTATCAAAACTTTAACAAAACACAAATAATAAATAGAGGAAAGTTAACGTCGGCTTGGCCAAAGTTTGTATACAATTGCGTTTTTCGAACTAATTTAAAGGATATTTCAATTGAAACCAAAAAGCTTTTCTCACTAAGACTACCTTTCAGACTTTACTTTTCTATGACTTATAAACTACATAGATTTCCGATTTGGACCAAACTTAGTGGAATCATGGGAAAGCAACCTAAGAAATACAAAGTTTGGAGGCGTTTTCTTTCAAAACAAAAAAGTTTTTTTCAGTAGAACTAGTTTTTCGAACGATCGTTCCTATGGCAGCTATATGTTATAGTCACCCGATCCGGCCGGTTCCGACAAATGTGCAGCGCATTTGCACCAGAAGACTTCGTGCAAAGAAAATATAGCATAGAAACAGACGGACGGATAGACGCACAAGGCTAAATCAACTCATATCGTCATGCTGATCAAGAATATATATACTTTATGTGGTCGGAAATGCTTCCTTCTTTGTTTTCAATCAACTGTACAATTTAAATATACCCTCTGCAAGGGTATCAAAATGTTTCCTGATTTATTAATATTCACCAGAATTAGCATACTTAAATCGACACTTCACGTGATACATTATTTGTATATAAAACAGGGTATTAATCCTACAATAGGGATTATTAAAACTGTTATTGCAGTAAAATATATATTAGACTATAATTTTTTGTCTGACAAGCAAAGTTTATCCATGCAATGTATAATTTTTAAGTCGTGACTGTCTGTGTCACGAAGAAGAACACGACACACGAACCATAGCAACGTAGCCTTAGGCTTAGAAACCAAATATTTCTGTCCTTAGAACCAAAACGGCTTTCAAAAAAATCATCGAAACGAATAAATTTATATACGGTTCTTTACCATATTTATCAGAAGATGAAGATGAAATGGTATCTTTAGCTAAGGAGCTAGAACAAATAGGTAAGCGACTTTATTGCTACTTTTTACGGAATTCCGAAGATTGATTCAAAACTCTCGGTTCAGTGACCCTCTAAGCCCGCTCCGAGCACCCGAACCCACAAAGTTCCGCCGGTTCGAACCCCGGAGTGAACCCCTCACAATTTTTAGGAACTTATTTTCACAACTTTCTTAACTTTAGAAATAAAGGATTTTGCTTTTCCAGGAAGAAATGCCTTCTAATCTCACAGTAGATACTTTTTTTTTGTACTTCGGAACAGACTTCTTTTATCTTTAGAATCGCTTTCTTAACTTTTTTATAGGAAACCCTTTCCAGTTTGAATAGCTTTCTTATCGCCCAATAGAGTAGCAGAGTGCCCCATTTCTTCCATTTAGAGTGCGATATTACTAGAGTAAAGCGATACCTACTGGATAAATTGGATTCTGAACTTTCGCGATAGAAATCTAGGACCTCTTCAAAGCTCTCCAATGGAACTTCTTTAAAATTTCGGAGGTATGTCATAGACTTGCCGCTTATTAGCCTCCTTCCGTCCAGAATTCAATAAAGCAAGCGTATTTCGGTGTGCAATTTCGTTGCACTTTGCAACATTCCTTGTATTTTGAAGTACAATGGTGGAAAAGTATAATGTTTTCATATTGATAAGCCCTATGCTTCTTATAGGGTTAATGTATCAAAGAAATTACAACTAGAGGGTTAATAATGTGTAGAAAAAAATTAAAACTAAAATTGAAGAGGAAGTAACGTGCGGGGGAAACTTAAGTTTTGCCGGAAATGTAGTGGAGTCTTAGGAACTAGTTATGATAGGGTAAGTTGAAAGTATATGTAGGGCAAGACTTCTGATCTGGAGAGTTAAAAAGTCCTTACCATCTTGTAGATGATAAACCAGTCTTCAAATCTTGAGAGTGTACGGGTACTTATTCTAGGTAATAGATGTCTCCAAATATTAAATATAAATTGGTCCATATCTAGGTGATTCAGTTCTTGAAAGTGTAGGTGGACGATTGAGACCTTATTATCTTTTTGATGATGCATAAGTCCTCAGATCTTGAGAGTGTACGGGTACTTATTCTAGGTAATAGATGTGTCTCCATATATTAAACATAAATTGGTCCATATCTAGGTGATGGACGAGTCTTCAGATCTTGAAAATGTAGGTGGATGGATGAGTTCTTCATCATCTTCTTGATGATGGATGAGTCCTTAGATCTAGGTAATAGATGTCTCCATATATAGCTGATCTATGAGCCTTCAGATCTTGAGAGTGTTGTTGGTTGGATGAGTCCTTGCCATTTTCTAGATCATGCATGTCTCCATATACATATTTAACATAAATTGGTCCATCTATAGGTGATGGATGAGCCTTCAGATTCGGAGAGTGTAAGTGTATGGATAGGTCCTTATCATCTTTCAGTTGATGAATAACTCCTCAGATCTTGCGATGTTATGGGTACTTATACCAAGTAATATATGTCTCCATGCTTTTATAATAAATTGGTTCATCTATTGGTGATGAATGAGTTTTCAGATCTTGAAAATGTATATGGATGGATGATATCTTATCACCTTCTAGATGATGGATGAGTTCTCAGATCTAAGTACTTGTTCTAGGCAAAGGATGTCTCCATATATAGCTGATCTATGAGCCTTCAGATCTTGAGAGTGTAGGTGGTCCTTTCCATCTACCAGATGATGGATGAGTCCGCAGATCTTGAGAGTAGTTTATGGTTACTTATTCTAGGTAATATGTGTCTCCATGTATTAAACATAAATTGGTCCATATGTAGGTGATTCAGTTCTTGAGAGTGTAGTTGGGTGGATGAGTGCTTCATTATCTTCTTGATGATGGATGAGTCCTTAGATCTAGGTACTTATTATAGGTAATAGATGTCTTCATATAAAGATGATGGATGAGTCTTCCGATCTTGAGAGTGTTGTTGGTTGGATGAGTCCTTGCCATCTTCTATATGATGCATAAGTCTTCAGATCTTGAGAGTGTATAAGTACTTATTCTAGGTAAAAGATGTCTTCACATATTAAACATAAATTGGTCCATATATAGGTGATTCAGTTCTTGAGAGTGTAGTTGGGTGGATAGGTCCTTCATCATCTTCTTGATGTTGGATGAGTCCTTAGATCTAGGTACTTATTCTAGGTAATAGATGTCTCCATGTATAGGTGATGCATGAGTCTTCAGATCTTGAGAGTGTATACTTATTCTAGGAAAAAGATGTCTTCACATATTAAACATAAATTGGTCCATATATAGGTTATGGACGAACGATCAGATTCTGAGAGTTGAGTTCTTATCATTTTTCAGATGATGCATAAATCGTCAGATCTAGGTACTTATTCTAGGTAATAGATGAATCCGTATGTAGCTGATAAATGCGACTTCAGAACTTGAGAGTGTAGATGGATGGATGAGTCCTTCATCAACTTGCAGATGAGATTGATATTGGATAGGTACTCCTAAGAGGTAATATATGTCTGCTTATTTGGAACATAAATGTGTTCATTGTTGGATATGAGATGAATGAGTGGGATAGTATGAGTCTTCAGAACTTGAGAGTGTGGGTGGATGGATGAGTCCTTCATAGTCTGCCAGATGAGATTGAGATTGAATAGGTACTCCTTCTAGGTAATACATGTCTGCTTATTTGGAACATAAATGTGTTCATTGATGGATAGGTGCATGATGAGTGGGATAGTATGAGTCTTCAGAACTTGAGAGTGTAGGTGGGTGGATGAGTCCTTTACCAACTTGTAGATGAGATTGAGATTGAATAGGTACTCCTTCTAGGTAATATATGTCTGCTTATTTGGAACATAAATCCATTGTCCATTGTTGGATAGGTGATGGATGAGTCTTCAAATCTTGACAGTGTAGGTGGTCGTTCTTATCTTCTAGATGATGCATAAGTCTTCACATCTTGATAGTGTATGGGTACTTATTCTGGATTATAGAGTTCTTCATATTTTAAACATAAATTGGTTCATATATAGGTGATGGATGAGAATGTATGAGTCCTTCATCATCTTCTAGCTGATGATTAGAGATCTTGATTGTGGAATAAAATACAGTTGCAAGTGATGGATGTGTTTACATATTATTAGTGTAGACCGTTGTTTGTTTAAGTCTCAGTTCTTGAGTCGGTGATGGATTCATCTTCTCCATGTTGATGTGTCTTAAAAGAGAAACAAACAAAAAATAAACAAATCATTAGAGTTAAACTTGGTTGGGGCAAGTGAAAGAATGTCCAGCGGGAGGAGGTGAAAGAGGAAGAGTTAATAATGCTAATTAACACAGAAATCGGAAAGAGGTTGTTTTTTTTTTTTAGCGCTTTCTAACGAAAAGTTCAGTGAACTGGCCGGCGTTCCAACCGAAATGAAATTGCTTATAAGATAGAGCTAGAGGCAGAGCGAGAGAGAGAGAGAGGGAGAGCGAGAGAGAGAGGCAGTTTTGCTCAGCGGCGCGCATCAATTTCGAGTTCAATGTCAAACCACAAAAACGACGGCAACAACAATGTGGGGTAAAGTGGGGGAGGTGACTGAGCGGGATGGGATGGGGTTGGGGGGTGGGCGATTCGCCCTTTTGTGCACACGCACCAAGCAAAAGACCATGGACTTGGACGTGAATGTATGTATGTACGTATGTACGTATGTACGTATAGTGGGCGAGCGTCAGCTGCGAAGCTAGCAGCGACGTGAACATGGCCGGAGGGCGTTAAACTTCACGGTCATGGCTTTTTTCTACTTCTTCTTCTTCTCCTTCTGAGGCGGATAGTATGGTGTGCGTGTGTGTGTGTGTGTGTGATTGATAGCAAAAACCAATCTGACGCCTTGCCCGCTCCCCTAGCCAACAAGGAGAAGGCTAATGACCGATAAAATCCCAGCCCAAGCCCGTTCGGTTTTACTGATAGCTGATATCAAGGAGCGTAGCAGCCGCAGTCAGCAGCAGCGGGGGGAGAAGTGTGCACAGGGCTGTTGCTACCTACTCACCAAAAGAATGGAAAATAATATATATATATATATATAAAAAACACAAGAGGAGTCCCCGAGCACATTCAACCCTAACCTCAGACAATGTTGAACTATGCAGCGGCAGCAGCCCTACATTTACTTCCCTCGATGCAACAATGAGTCCAAAACAGGAAGAAGCGGGCAACACAGGAATGCCCTGTTGCCACATTACGTCACAGGCACAGACAGCGGCGACACACAGCGAGTGCGACAGAGAGAGGGAAAGGCCAACGACCAGCACACATTTGATGCTAAGCCAAAAGGGAGGGGAGGGAGGAAGGAAGGGAGTTGGTTGGTTGGTTGGTTGGTTGGCTAGGGACAGCGACCCTTTTCAGTTCTCCACGAACGGCTGAGAGAGTTCAACAACCTTTGGCGACCCTGAGAAGAGGTCAGCAACCCCTACAGCACTCCACACACACACACACACACAGTTGAGACTGCCTCTACACGGTGCGTGTGTGTGTGTGTGTGTGTAGGACCCAAAGAGCGTTCTCTTTGCCGCTCTCTTTTATATTTACGAAAGGGCACCAGCGAGCGAGTCGAGTGAGTGTGTGGGGATGCGGTCGTTGCCCGTGTGGCGACGCCAACGTCAGCTTTTTGGGGTCGTTGGTGGTCGTTATCCTATATACCGAGAAGTACAACAAAAAAAATCTATTTTTATTTCTTTTTCTTTCGGCTTTTTGCTCTCGGTAAATGTTCGCTTTAGTCTGCCGCGATGCGAGCCAGCCGGTTGCCAGGTGTGAGGGCGGCAGGGCGGGCAGGGCAGGAAGCCACTGCAACTGTGTTAGCAATTGTTAGTCAGGATGTGAGATGAGATGATGCGGAATGTGGAATACTTTTAAGGGCGCATCAAACTTTGTAATTTTGAACAGGAGCAGCCGAGGCAAAAGGCAAATTAGTTTTTGTTATTTGAAACTTAAACCTTACTTTTCGTAGGGGTTTCAGTTACAATTTTGGGAAATATTTCAGTTTTTTGGTTTCCAAGAAACCAAAACTAATTGCATCAGCGGATTATTCATCTTTTTCGTAATGAAAGAGAGACACCTATTT
This sequence comes from Lordiphosa andalusiaca, assembly GCA_035044965.1. NCBI lineage: Eukaryota > Metazoa > Arthropoda > Insecta > Diptera > Drosophilidae > Lordiphosa > Lordiphosa andalusiaca. The sequence goes on along the minus strand of JAWNNM010000051.1, from coordinate 4,518,434 downwards.
CCCCTTAGGTTGTGTAGGACTAGATTAACAATATTATGGAAAATGGTTCAGGTTTATGTAAATTTTCTGAATTCATGAAAAAATGTTCACTTTGAATCTGAATTAGGAATTATGCGGCTCCCATAAACAAAACTATTTATTTAGCGACCGTGACTGAAGAATCAGTAGGTAAAAAAGAAATGAATCACATTTAATTGCAAGCCAAATTAAGCAAAATAAAATGTTTCAGCTCAATTCTCAGTTGAGACACACTCAGACCAAACGGAATAGAATTTAAGCCGTTTTGTACTTGGAAGTTCAAGGCTGAATTGAGTACGAATCATTCTAAAACCGAAATATGACTGTTAATATTAAAATAAGTACAAAAGTTCTTGCATCAAGAGCATTTTGTACCTACAGTTAGATGAAGAATTCAGGTACAAAATATGTTAGAGATTGAGTACAAAAAATAAAAGAAAGTTAACTTGCAGCATGTTTTAAAACTTATTTAAAGGACATATCCACTGAAAACAAACAAGTTTTTCTCAATAAGACTACTTTTTAGACTCTACTTTTGTATGACAGCTTTACTATATATATACTATACTATACTATATGTGTTACAAACATCTGGACAATTTCAATACACCCTCTGCAAATGTATAAAAATATAGGAAAGGACATTTAAGGAACATTTCCACTGAACACAAACAAGTTTTTCTCACTAAGACTACTTTTCTGACTCTACTTTTCTATGACATCTATACTATATAGATGTTCGATTTTGACTAAACTAAGTGGAATCATGGGAAAGCATAGCAAACTAAGAAATACAAAATTTGGAAGCGTTTTCTTTAAAAACACAAAAGTTTTTCTCACTTAAACTAATTGCTCGACCGATCATTCCCAAGGCAGCTATTACCTATAGTCATCCGATTTTGACAAAACTTTGAAAAACAGTGTGAAAGCTTATAAAATAATTATATGCCAAAACAAAAAGTTTTTTTTTACTAAGATTAGTTTTCTAACCTTACTTTTCAATGGCAGCTATACTATATAGATGTCCGATTTAGACCAAATTTGGTCGAATCATAGAGAAACATAGAAAACTAATAAATACGGAGTTTGGAGGCGTTCTTATTAAGAACAAAGATGAACGGTCTTCGAGTTATGATCAAAAGACTGTTCGCTGCTGCAGCGCAGAAGCAGCGCTGCATTCAGCTGCTACTGCAGCATCAAAATTTATGCTGAGCGTATAATTTCGTTGGTACAGAGTATGCCATAGACTTTCTTTCTTCTTTTGAACTCAAATTAGTAGCACACAAACCAGAAGATTGAGAGGAGCTTGACTTGGCGCTTTGGGCTGTGTAAAGCCTAATATAGCCTAATACAGATGGAGTAGAATTAATCTATTATGAACATCTGTACAACGAAGTTTTCTTTATGGCGAACTAATTTCCAGAACACTGCAATTTCTTATAATACATACTCAAACAATTCTATGGCCCGAATTTTTCATATGACAAAGTTTATTTTTGTCCCCTTGAGATGTTAAAGATAGAATGTACATCAGTCGAGTCATAAGGAAAACAAACATTTATGTTGGGTAGCACCTGCGGGCAGCACTCTACGCACCTTAAAACCTTGTGCGATATATTCGAATCTTTGGGACGCACACAGCGTATGCTATAGTCGAGCTTGACCGACTTTCTTACTTATTTAATGTGTAATATTTCCGCTTGACATTCACTTGTTCAGCCGTTACTCATCTTTGCGAGTTCTTGAGTCTTTGGTTGAGGGTTGTTGTCCACGGTGAATCAACCGCAAAATACTTAAGGAACTGTTTTTGCAGACCACAAATGTGCACCCATAACTGCATAACCAAGACTGAGATAATACTGAACAGCGATAAAATACCAAAAGGAAAAAAGGGAACAAAAAATGTCTAAAACCAAAAGCTTGTACCGACTTACAATAGTTAGGAAAGTGGCTGTCAAAGCAAATGGAAAATTTCAACGCATTGACAGGGCTGATGATTTGCTGTGCATTGTTTTCAAATTACGATTTTGTTTCCCCCTTTTTGCTTTTGTCTGAGATTGTAGAGATGTTCAAAGCAAAAGATTAAGGCTTGAATGCCAAAAATTTGTGGGATTATGAGATCCCATGCGACAGAGCTCATATCAATGCAGCTTCAGCAAGCCCGAAGGTGCCCAAATTGGCCTTTGAAAAAGAGTTATTCCTTAGTTTATGGAAAATTTGATGGTCATGTAAAAGCCAGAGCGGTGGACAAAGCCACAGGCAGTTTGTCCCGAAAAACGAATTATAATTTATGGCAGACCAACTAGATTCATACACGAAATGAGTGTGGGAAATATTAAAAGACTATGGGCCGATTTCTAATCTTCTACACATAGACCTATCTGTCCCATAAACCTACAAATAACAGAAAAAATCTATGTTTATCTGACACATAGCAGCTATGAAGGAGTTGTGAAATCGGCCCTATGTAATCGAACATAAACCTTTCATTTAAAGTCAATCAAATGTATACACAAAAAATTTATTTTTTAGTTTTTAGAAATGCACCCTAAATAATTATACTCTGTACCGTAGGTACATAGAGTATTATAAGTTTGTGCAAAAGTATGTAACATCCAGAAGGAAGCATCTCCGACCCTATAAAGTATATATATTCTTGATCAGCATCAACAGCCGAGTCGATATAGCCATGTCCGTCTGTCTGTCTGTCCGTCTGTCCGTCTGTCTGTCCGTATGAACGCACAGATCTCAGAGATGGTAAGAGATAGAGGTTTGACATGTATGGGACATATGCTTCTAATGTCTGCAGGCAGATCAAGTTTATTTTCAATTTTGGCCACGCCCCCTCCCGCCCCCGCAATTTAGAAAAAACGTCATATCTCCCACAGTTTTGAAGATAGATGGCTTGTTCCTTCTGGACATATTTAGTTATTAGGATAACTTATCGATCCGCCAAAGGAATGGAGAAGATCGAATGAACGGTTTTCGAGTTATGATCGACAGACAAATTTTCTTGGTACAGAGTATGTTATAGTCGGGCTTGACCGACTTTCTTTCTTGTTTTTCTTTCTTGTTTTTAGACAGTTTTTTGTTAAACTTAGAAAAAACAACCCTAAAAAAGAATTTTTAGAAAACATTTTCTTAAATTTAGAATATCGATTTATTTTTTTCTGAAATTTTGCGTAATTTTGATGAATCTTTTCCTAAATACTTTCTTAAATTAAGGGCCTTGAATTTCGAAAAAAATACATTGCAAATAGGGCGAATTTAGAAAAATTCCCTAAATTTTAGAAAGCACATTTCTTAAATTAAGACAAGCCATTTAGAAATTTGCCCTAAAATATAGACAAAAAAGTCTGGAAAAATATTCAAAAGACACCCCTTGTAATTCTCAAGTACGAATTCTGTGCATTCGGAATATAAAAGAGGCAACTAATATTCGGCATGCTGATAAAAATCGCCCTAAAATATAGAAAAAATGGTCTAGAAAACCGCCCTTAAATTTAGAAAACTATAAAAAGACACCGCGTGTAATTCTCAAGTTCGAATTCACTGCTATCGGAATATAAAAGAGACAGCTGAGTGCTTGGCATTTGACTGCGTTATTTATTGTGGTTTATACGCTTCTCAGTATGGTAGTCTCCTTTCTCTTCTGTCTCCAAACCACCAACATAATGTTATCGTTAGGATTTGCTATAATCAACATTGAGAAGGGACTTTTTGAACTTTCGTCTAATGTCAAATGTAGTTATAGTCGCTGATTGAGGATTTGTCATGGCTCTGTGAAATAAGGCCGCGTGAATTAAGGCCGCGGTGTAATTTTTATGGCGGCCTTATTTCATTCTGCAAAAGGAATTTAGGCTGCGACATCAAAATGAAATAAGACTTTTTTTTTTATAATTTTGCCCAGAAGTTTGCAACGCATTGAAATATTCATTTCCGACCCCATAAACTATATATATTCTTGATCAGGGTGACGAGCTGAGTCGATTGAGCTTTGTCTGTCCGTCTATCTGGCTGTTTCTACGAGAACTAGTCTCTCAGTTTTAAAGCTATCGAACTGAAATTTTGCACAGAGTCTTCTTTTGGCAGCACTCTACTAATATGTAAGAACCGACGGGATCGGATGACTATATCTCATGGCTCCCTTAGGAATAATCGGTCGGAAAACTAGTTTTAGTTAGAAAAACGTTTTTCTTTTCAAGGGAAACGTCTCCAAAGTCTGTAATTGTAAGTTTTCTATGTTTTTTTATAATTCTACCAAGTTTTATTAAAATCGGACAACTATATGCTATAGCTGCCATACAAAAGATAGGTCTGAAAAACAGTCTTAGTTAGAAAAACGTTTTTCTTTTCGATGGAAACGTCTCCAAACTTTGTAATTGTAAGTTTTCTATGTTTTTTTTATAATTCTACCAAGTTTTATTACAATTGGACAGCTATAGGGTATAGCTGCCATATAAAAGATGGGTTTGAAAAACAGTCTTAGTTAGAAAAACTTTTTTCTTTTCAAGGGAAACGTCTCCAAACTTTGTAATTGTAAGTTTTCTATGTTTTTTTTATAATTCTACCAAGTTTTATTAAAATCGGACAGCTATAGGGTATAGCTGCCATACAAAAGATGGGTCTGAAAAACAGTCTTAGTTAGAAAAACTTTTTTCTTTTCGATGGAAACGTCTCCAAACCTTGTAATTGTAAGTTTTCTATGTTTTTTTATAATTCTAACAAGTTTTATTCAAATCGGACAACTATATGGTATAGCTGCCATACAAAAGATAGGTCTGAAAAGCAATCTTAGTTGGAAAAACTATTTTGTTTTTAATGTTAGCATCCTGCAATTTAGTAATGAATTGTTTCACCTGCTTTCACATAGTTTTACAAAATTTTGACCAAATCGGATGACTATATCATATAGCTGCCATACGAACGATCGGTCGGAAAGTGGGAAAAAGTGAATTTTTTGAAATTATTTAAGCGAGCACTTGTAAGGGTATAAAAATTTCATCACAGACGAAGTTAGTTTAGCTTTCTCGTTTAAATCTCGTGGGTGGTGGAAGTAATGAATCTGTCGGCGGGTATTAGACAATTATATTGGTTCCAAGTGCTTTTCTCTGGCGTTTGCCTTTTTGGAAATTTGAAACTCCGGGGGCTGTTTATTTAAATGTTGTTGTTGCTGTTGAAGCGTGGCCATGCCAGACTTTGCCGGTTGTTGGAATTGTAATTGTTGTTTTCGATTTCCCCACATTGCGATAAATTCTTCCGCATTTTGTGTGTGGTGGAGCTTAGAAGTGGCATCGGATGCAATGACCTGTGAATTGGAAATTCTGGAGCTGCTGCAGGTGGAGTTTAACCCGAACAGGAACCTCTGGCATAACAATAACACTCACACACACACACACACAATCAATCCAAGTGTCCATGAAACGTACTTTGTTGACCTTTCCTTGACGGTCGCTGCTGCCTAGTCTAAATACAAGGTGAGGCAACTGGATGGCTTACTTCACAGTATGCAGCCAATAATAAGTTTCCATCTAACCACTTTTCCCCTATTGCCTGCCTCACCGTGTTATTGCATCATGTGTTTGGGGTTAATGAAACCGATTGACACACAAACTGCATAACAACAACCGGAGAGCAGAGCGTAAGAGTGGCCAGAGAGTGAGCGCCAGCGAGCGAGCAAAGAGTGGTGAGTTAAGAGAGAGATTACCTAAGAGAGCGAAGCATTGATTTGTGTTTGCTCTCCCAGTTGCTGGCCACTTTAGATTCGGCTCAAAGGGTCACACTTGGCATTCGTAGGTACTCTTGCTGTTGGTAGATGGCGCCTTAAAAACTTTTGAGCGACCTCTACCAGCTGCTATAAGTATAAAGCTTTTGTGGAAAGCTGCGTACCAAAGGCGAAGCTTGTTTTGTGGTAGAGCTTTGGCTGGTTCAAAAAGCTTTGAGCAAATCAAATACGTTACATTTTCAATTGAAATTAAAAATTTCAACTAACAATTTTGGTCATCTCTTGGGATTTTGCTTGCGTCAATCTTCCATTTTCATTCAAAATTAGAGTTAACTGTTAACTGACTGTTGCAGCAAAATCATGTAAAGCTTTCTCCAATATATGTTTCAATAATTTTCTATACATTTTATGGATTTGACTTAACCCAACCCAGAGAGCTTTAATTTTGCCAAGAACTTTGTTTGTTTAAAAAATTGAATTGACTGGGAAAGTTTTGTATGCAAGCAATTCTATTTTTCGTTCGACTAGAAAGCTTTCGATTTCTTAGACATAGTAAAAAATCTAGAAAAATTCGACTCCCAAGTGTCAGCAACCTTGAAGGGTTCAGCCCAATATTGTCAACTCAGAGCTTTTACTGAAAGCTCATAACTATTCAAATCAAGTGCAAACTGCACACTGAATTTATGTTTGTGAATTGAACAACCTGTTCTAGTTGTACAAATGGACGAAACTTACCAGGAAAGTTTGAATGAAAAAGCTCTGAAAACTTTGCTTTGGCAATAGTTTAAGTCTCTGAAAGCTTTGTCCTTAGTCTGAAGTCGTCAATTTTAAATAGTTTAACGGTCTCAAAAGCACCAAACTTCTTTCTAGCGGTTTGTTGTCTTTTGTTGAATTTTACGATCTTTACGATTTACGATCTTAAAGATTTGAAAATATAGTTGAGGTTTTATCTCTAATCCGCGGTTTGTCAAGAAGAGCGAAACCAAAAAGTGAGAGTGTATTGGTGTGCGCAAAATAAAGCGACGCAAACTAGCTCTGACCTACCCTCAAAAAGCTCTCTTGGCACAAGCCTAGGCAAGCGTTCGGCTCTTCGTGTCTTCTGTGTGAAAAGCGAAATGTGATCGGCCTCTGCATGTGATCGGACATGCATGTAAGTTGAGAACAGAACATAACATAACAGTTATACGTTTTGGGACCGCTTTACTGAAGTGGACCTGAAATAGGATTGAAGTGAGACCGACCCGTACTGTGTGATAGCAGCAGAAACGGTCTTTCGAGAGGCAAGGGTCGTGAGCAGAGCGAACTGACAAAGTGGCCGCGTTCAGTAGATGAACTTGCTCCCTGATCTTTCTGCTGAACTTCAGCGATAAGGTATCATGATAGAGGAGCAGGTATTGAGGAAAAAGAACGCTCCTTTCCAGTGATACTGCTACCTACAGCTGTAATTGTATATAGATTGGGTTTTTTTCAATACCAATGGGCGTATCTTGGTTCATAACTTATTCCAAACGAGAAAGCTAAGCTAACTTCGGCTGTTCCGATGTTTTAATACCCTTGCAAGTTTAAATATTTTCAAAAAATACGCTTTTCCCCATTTTCCGACCGATCGTTCGTATAGGAACTATGTGATATATAAATGATAAATGATGTGAAAGCATGTGAAACAAACATATACAAAATTGCAGAATGCTACCATAAAAAACTAAAAAGTTTTTCTAACTAAAACTGTTTTTCAGACCCATTGTTTGTATGGCAGCTATACCATATAGTTGTCCGACTTTAATAAAACTTGGTAGAGTTATAAAGAAACATAGAAAACCTACAATTACAAAGTTTGAAGACGTTTCCATTAAAAAGAAAAAAGTTTTTGTCACTAAAACTAGTTTTCCGACCGATTGTTCCTATGGAAGCTATGAGATATACTCATCCGATCCGGTTGGATATCCGACATATTAGTAGTGTGCAGCAAAATTAAGACTTAGTGCAAAATTTTAGCTCGATAGCTTTAAAACTGAGAGACTAGTTTGCGTAGAAACAGACAGATAGAAGGACGGACAAAGCTCAATCGACTCATCTCGTCACCCTGAACAAGAATATATATGGTTTATGGGGTCGGAAATGAATATTTCTATGTGTTGCACACTTTTGGGCCAAATTATAATACCCTTTGCAAGGGTTTGAAAAGCTAAAAAATAATTTAAAACTTAAGTTTAACTACTCTTAGCCGTTTTCATGTTGACACGGAGCTGCGGAAATGTCTGCGCCGCTTTTAATGTCTTAGTCCAAAAATGTAGCACTTCGTTCAGCAGAAACTATTCGATGTATGATTTTCAGCAATCAATAATTCTGCTGAACACGGCCATTGTTTTCGGAGAACAGTTTTGATATACCTCTGCCGGGTTTATAATGCGACACAGATGACATATTTCTCATACAGAATATTTTGAATCGGTATTGGAAGGGGTTTTCATCAGGATACTGAATGTGATTTGCTAAGTTTTGAGGCGATTTGGGGGCTGCTTTAATTTGAAGCATTTCATTGTAGATAACTATAAAGTTTTCACATTTTTAACCCTAACCCTATAAAAATATTTATTTTAATATTCTGCCCTCTCTCTCTTTTCACCCACAGCAGCCGTCTTGCCCTCATCAATGTGAAGAAGAATATTGGCTACCAGTTTAGCAACTCTCTAAATCTTTACGATCCCACAAAACTTAGATCGCTATCAACAATTACTAAAGTTCGAACCAAGGACAGATTAAAGACTCGAGCCAGAGAGGACGGGTAAGTTGGATGCACAAAAACAAAAACAAAACAAACAAAAAACAACTACTTACTTGGGCAAAACTTAAGCTTGACGTTACTCCTCGATTTTGGGGCAAAAGAAATGGGCCACCTATTTCGAATCCTTCTCAGGTAGGGTGTATTTTTTCACGGTCATATACAATTCCAAACTGTGGAATCGAACTGGACGCCGATTCCATTTGGGTTTCTATAAAACAGAATAAGAAGCATTGTTTAGAAGAGTTGCGAGTTGAGTTTGAGTTGAGTTGAGCAGGTTTTTGTTCAGTTGGTCTGTTAACCAGACCCCGCACAACTGAACAATAAAGAAACTTTCAACTTACAGAGAACAGGAAATTAATCACATCCAGATCCAGTACACGGTAATGATCCTTTGCCGCCATGACGCCAAAGAACTTGGCTATATAATAAACCGAATATGCCGCTTGAGCCAGCAACAACCCCAGCTCCATGATATACACCAGCTGCAGCAGATGAATCCCATAGAGGAACACGCGCAGCATGTTGATGGTTTCGTTAGCGACCAATTCCTCATGGATGTAGGCTAGCCAGGTGTCGGTCATAAATCTAATAAATCCCAAAGTAAGGCAACATATGTAGGGAATCAGGCAAATGCCATAGATGCCCACATTGACGGGCATCTTTAGGACGCCACCATCGGCTCGGGGTATATTCAAGCGACATTGATTGATGCATGTCATGCAGAAGACACCCACGGCCGGCACCGCAACATCTATGACAGCACGGAGGAGCAGTACGGCGAGGTTTGCGGTGAGTTTAGCGCCCAGGCGACGTCTCTTCTGGAAACGTGCAAACTCCAACTGCTTCCAGTAGCCATAGAAGTAAATATTTGGGCCCAATCTCATCAGCCCAATCATAAAGACCAGGCTAGCGAAGATGCTCAGTTTGATCCGCCACGGAGTGGTCCACAGTTTCTTGACTTTGTGCACATCAGCGGCCAGGCTCTCTTCCGACGATCGGTGCTCCAACTCTGCTGCCGGAGATGCAGGTGCGCCGCCACGGTGTGTCAACACATTGTCACCGTGTGTGGGTCCCTCGGCGGGTGGCGGCGGCAGCGTTGCCTCCTCATTGGTGGTGGAAGCCATTTTGTTGGAATCCGTGCCAACAACCTTCGCTGAAATGTAAAGCAAATACGTTGTGTTCATAAATATGCACTGGCAGGATGGAAGGAAGAAGGGTTGGTGTTGGTGGCGGCGTCGTCGTCGTCGTCGCCGCCTGCTGCTGCTGCTGAAGCACACTCCAGGGTACGTGACTTGGCCTGCCTCAACCGCGACGACGTCGACGTCATCCAGCCAGGATATACGAGTGTGTGCATGTGAATGACTGGCTTTATGTAAGGCCACCTCAGCCCCCCCACCGTCAGCATACCCTGCCTGTCCTTCAGTCTGTGAGTGCAATGAACGCTGCCCTTTAACCTACATACCTGTCTTGGAGACTTTCTGCGTCGTTCTTGTCGTCTGCTTGCCCGGGTTCTCTCGATGTTTACGGTTGGTGTTGGCTTTTGGGATTTAGTTTAGGAATGGTATTAATCCAAAGGTGGCAGACAAAAATTTTAGGTCCAACTAGGTTACGTTTCCGTGCACATGTAAAAGCGCATGGTTTACCGGAAGCTACAAGAGAGAAGGCACGTGGCTTACCAACACTGGTCGTTGCATTCAGTATGGATATGGCATGGTCATACTGCAATGCTCTAAGCTATCGATAATGGAAGTTGCTATCGAACTTAGAGTTTTGTTCAAGATAGCGTTAGTTTTTGTTGCTCGTGGGAATCACGCTGCTTCCGGTTGCGGTGCCAGCGCACCGAGCTAGTTCGTTGAGGGTATCAAGGTCTTACAAGCCTGGTCCAAGATGGTGATCAGCTTTTTAGGATTTGGATATATGGAATTTGATGATTTGAAATTTATACCTATATAACATCTCACATCTGTCCGTTAAATGTAAAATAATACAATATAGAATGCTAGCATTGATTCTTCAAGGACATGTGGCGTATCAATGGGAACACTCAAAGAAAATCACAACCAAAATCGGCCTTATAATCGGCCTTACAAATTTGCCTTATATAATATTTTAGAAAAATTAGGTCTAAAAATAAGACTAAGATTTTCTGAAATTATAAAAATATCTACTATATGCTAGAAAATATTTTCTTGATTTTCACAGATTTTCTAGATTTTAGAAATAACGAAATAGCTAAGCTTTTATACCCTTGCAAGTGCTCGCTTAAATATTTTCAAAAAATTCTCTTTTTACCATTTTCCGACCAATTGTTCGTATGAAAGCTATATGATATAGTCATCCGATTTGGCAAAAAAATTTGTAAAATTATGTGAAACAATCAAATACAAAATTGTAGGATGCTACCATTAAAAACAAAAAAGTTGTTCTAACTAAAACTGTTTTTCAGACCTTTCTTTTGTATGGCAGCTATACCATATAGTTGTCCGATTTTAATTAAACTTGGTAGAATTATAAAAAAAAACATAGTAAACCTAAGATAACAAAGTTTGGAGACGTTTTCGTTGAAAAGAAAAAAGTTTTTCTCACTAAAACTAGTTTTCCGACCGATTATTCTATGGGATATAGCCATCCGATCCGGTCGGCTACGACATATTAGTAGTGTGCAGCAAAATTTCAGCTCAAAAGCTTCAAAACTGAGAAACTAGTTCGCGTAGAAAAAGACAGACAGACGGACGGACAAGCTCAATCGACTCAGCTCGTCACCTTGATCAAGAATATATATATATAGTTTATGGGGTCGGAAATAAATATTTCTATGCGTTGCAAACTTCTGGGCAAAATTATAATACCCTTTGCAAGGGTATAAAAATAGATGTCAATTTTAAAGAGCTTTACATTGAATACAAAAAAGTTGTTCTGACTCAGAAACATGGAAAAGCATCGAAAACTAGTAAATACGGAGTTTGGAGACGTTTGCATTGAAAACAAAAAAGGTTTTTCTCACTAAAACTAGTTTTTCGACCGATCGTTCCCATGGTAGCTATATCCCATAGTCATCCGATTTTGACAAAACTTTGAAGAACTGTGTGAAAGCTTATTAAATAAATATATGCCAATTTTAAAGAGATTTACATTGAAAATAAGAAAGTTATTCTTACTAAGACTAGTTTTCTAACCTTACTTTTCTATGGCAGCTATACTATATAGATGTGCGATTTTGACCAAACTTGGCAGAATCATGGAAAAGCATAGAAAACTAGTAAATACGGAATTTGGAGACGTTTACATTGAAAACAAAAAAGTTTATCACACTAGAACTAGTTTTTCGACCGATCGTTTCTATAACAGCTATATGTTATAGTCATCCCATCCGGGCGGTTTCGTACCAGAAGCCTTCGTGCAAAGTTTGGTTTGATAGCTTTAAAACTGGAGGAGGAGATAGGACATGTCTATATCGACTCAGCTCGTCTTGCTGATCAAGAATATATATACACTGTATGTGGTCGGAAATGCTATCTTCCATGCGTTACAAACATCTGGACAATTTCAATATACCCAAAATATTGAATTAACCAGACCAGATCAAATTGACTTTGATTTGTTTTTCTCAGTGTAGTTTTGTAAATGTATGTAAGAGGAAGAAGGAAGGATCCGCTTAAATATCAGAGAAAGTACGAGATATAGGTTCGACAAATACATATATCAAGTTTCTATGTCATTTGATTTGAAAAGTTTGATACTTCCTTGTCCCTTAAAGCTTGGGTACCCCTAATTATGGGCTTTCAAGCAATTCGCATTGAATGATATGGGTCACAGATCAATGCAACTATGGAGGTGATTTTTTTGTGGTTTTTTTCGTGGAATTTCTCAAGGGTGCATTTCGCTTAACCTGGTGGTGGTAATCAATAGCCCACCGTCACCCCTTTCCCCGCACTTCGGGAGCCTATTACGCCATCGCAAAAACAAAAGCGATAAAGCAAAAAAAAAAAAAAGAAAGAAAGAAAGAAAAAAAACTGCAGCAACTATACGGCGACTGAAAATATCTTCATGTTCATCGTCGGCGGCGTCGCCACTGCAAACAAACATGAAATGTGCGATGGGCTGGGTTGGGGCGGATCGGAGTGGAGTGGGCGGGGGGGACTCAGCTCAGCATGTGTGTGCGTCAGTTAGTTGCATTGGCGGCGGGTCGAAAACGCTTGCCTCTGCCTTCGCCTTCTATTTACATTACCAACGCCAGCAGCGTCCACTTCTGGCTGCAGCGGCAGCGACGACGCATCGCAGACGAAAGCGAAAGGCCATTGTCCGGAATTTTGTTGACCTACTAAGGCAGAATGTAAAGTACGAGGCACACACTGTCATTGCCGTTGACGAAGAGCGGCCACAGCGTAGCGAAGCGTTGAGCGAAAGCTTAGCGCCAAAAAGCTCGCTCCAACAAATTTTGGTTGGGTGGGGGGAGGGGGGTTCTTTGCGGGAGCATACAAGTTGTTGCTGTTGTTGTCGTTTTGAAAGTTCGCCTCAAGTTTAGCTAGCAGCGGCAGCAACAGCAACAACAACAACATCTAATGTGTGCCCTGCATTTTCGATATCGCCCAAGTCGAAACAAGCTCGCAAGTCATTCACCTTTTGGCCGTTGAGAGCGTCTGTCTCTCGCTCTCTCTCACTCTCCCTCTCTCTCTCTCTCTGTCTCTGTCGAACAAATGTTCTGCTCTGTCTGCTGAAAGCTAAGCTTTGCGCTCTCTCTCTGTGTGTGACTCTGGATCGCAGCTGACTTAACGCCTACACCAAAATAGGAGTGTAGTCAGAAGAAAAGGCCGACGGTGGGTGGAGGAGGAGGAGGGGGAGGGGCGGCAGCAACAATAGAAAATAATTTTGATGAGCAATCAAATGTTTATTTTTTTTTTTTTCGGTTTTTGTTTTTACTTTCTCTTGGCAAATAGAAAATAATTACATGCAAAAGGCAATTAGAAGAGAGCTTCGAGTGTTAACTGTTTCATATTGGGGCCTGAACTTGGCTCTGGAGAAGCAATAAAAAAAAAATCCATTCAATTGCCAAATTATGACTAAACAGAGTTACACATTAGTTTTGTATGCTAAGTAATTATTATTCAAGTAATTTGCATGTAAATTGGCCACTAAATGGAACTTTGATACACCATGCAAGTCTTATACAATTGGTCTTATACAGAGTCTTATATTCGTTTATTGAATGGAAATTGAAATTGTTTTACACTTAATATCAGCTTATCAGCAAATTAAGGCAGACAAATGTTTCTTTTAAAGGAACGCACGAAATAATTTTTTTATTTCTAACTTCACATTATTCGAAATTCTGGAATCAAGCCTTAACAGCAAACTTTTCAGATACACATTTGAAAATGTGGCAAAAAAAAGTTGTTATTAAAAGTCTGAATTTTGTTTACAAAAAGTTGAACATTTTAATGGGATTTGCTTAGCTTATAAATTTATGAACTCCAAGAAATCGGTTTATAACAAGATGGAAAGTCGTTAAATATTTAATATACTCTGTACCTTCCAAAGTTTTTATTTAGGTGTGTAAAGTGCTGCCCATCGTCGTTGCGAAGAGTGCTGCCCTGCATTAATGTTTGTTTTATATTTAGCTGAACTATCGCTCAGACGATGCTCACTAGCAAAAATATATCCTTTTTATACCATTTTCAATGGGAACACGGGGATCATGAAGTTGTGCGAATGTATGTAACAGGGAGAAGGGAAATTTTCCGACCCCATAAAGTATATATATACTTGCATCAGCATGAACAGCCGAGTCGATATAGCCATGTCCGTCTGTCCGTCCGTCCGTCTGTCCGTCTGTCTGTCTGTATGAACGCGTCGATCTCAGAGACCATAAGAGATAGAGCCACAAATTTTTGCACGAAGGTAGATTTATGCTGTACGCAGATCAAGTTTGTTTCAGTTTTGAAAAATTCCACCCCGTCCCCCTTTTATCCCCAAAAAACCTAGACCACCTCTAGAAATCCTAGACCTAAATAGCCGTCAGATCCACAATTTTCAAGTTAGACCCTCGTGGTTTAGTATACATCAAGCTAGGCCCAATATCTATCTATTCTGAAAAGTACAATCAGATCGGACAAAAAACACCGGAGTTATAAGCGAAACAGTTGAGCTGATAGGTAGCGATTCGATCGGGACAAAAACAGAAGTGTTTTACGGGCGCATCCATATAAAGACAACGTTTTGATAAGTCGTTTTGTAAGAGATTTAAGTTATCCTAATAACTAAATATGTTCAGAAGGAACAAGCCATCTATCTTCAAAACTGTGGGAGATATGACGTTTTTTCTAAATTGCAGGGGCGTGGCCAAAATTGAAAATAAACTTGATCTGCCTGCAAACATAAGAAGCATATGTCCCATACATGTCAAACCTCTATCTCTTACCATCTCTGAGATCAGTGCGTTCATACGAACAGACAGACGGACATGGCTATATCGACTCGGCTGTTGATGTTGATCAAGAATATATATACTTTATAGGGTCGGAGATGCTTCCTTCTGGCTGTTACATACTTTTGCACAAACTTATAAGACTCTATGTACCTACGGTACAGAGTATAAAAATCCTCGAATAGCATTCAAACAACTTACAATATCCCCATCTATAGTAGCCTGTATTTTTTAAGACCCTTGACTCCAAAGCTTTTTCAATGATTCACATGGGAAACTACGAAACGGTATTTTACTTAATAGTAACTTATATTTATACCCTTGCTAAGGGTTTAATAATTTTGCCCAGAAGTTTGCAACGCATAGAAATATTCATTTCCGACCCCATAAACTATATATTCTTGATATTCTTGAATTTTTACATTTCAGAACTTACCCATGTGCCCAAGTGCATTAGGTGCACGCGTAGTCACCAATACAAAGGTATAAAATAGTTCTATAGCAACCAACGAAATAGGAAATCGGCCACTAGCTGTATGATTGGTTGTCTAATGCAAACTCAATCATTCGATGCACAACAACAAATGTTTCTTACACAAACGCATATCAGAATTTATAGTTGTGCTCAATTCTGCAATAGTCAAAGGAGTAAACTGAAAGAGCGTCACAAACTAAGTTGTTGTTGCAATTTTGGAAAGGAAGTTTTGCAAATAAAAGTTGCTCAAATCTACTCACTCAAACCCTTTCAACTAAGATGTACTCGGAGGCTCCAAGATCTGAATTCATAAAAAGAGCCTAAGCAGTTCGAAGAAAATGATTTCTAGTGCAGATTCAAGTATTTGATTCTGAATATCTAGAATAAATTTAAAGCAACTTACTTTGGTATGTGACACTAGTATACTTATTGTTAGACTTTAAGTTCGCAATGGGGAACAACGGTAATTAATAGGCTGTGCATTCCTGTGAATCTACACGTTTTTTTAAATACACCTAAGATTACACCTTCCAAGGGTGCGTGCAAAAAGAAAAAGAAATGTGCATAGTTTAGCGATGTGATGGGAAAATGCGTTAAACTTGACCAGATGTTACCTCATCGATTGGCTCTACTTATTAATTGATTGCATATTAAGTTTAATCAGATTTAATTACACACTTGTACAATTTGTTTCTATAATTAGAACTGATGTAAGGATGCCCAGCCGTTGTTTGACGCATTGCCAACGTCAATGCGTATCCTTTTTTTTCCGGGTGCATTTTGATTGAACTGCCTGTGAATTCAAGGTCAACTATGAAGGAGAGAAAGGCATACGCAAAATGTACTTTACAAATCGCAAAATTTTTGCGAATGTGAAACTGGAGTGGAATAGATCAGAGCAGTGGGAATACAATCAAACTGTTTTCGAATGCATTCGGTCTTGAATATGACATTTCGAGTCATTCACTTGCCATTTTAATGATTCATGAGTTGCATTCAGGCATAACTGTTTCTCTCTCAATTTCTTGCTCTCACTCTCCCCCTCCCTCCGCCTCTCTTTCACACCACTCTCGGTTATGCTCTGTTGCACAGAAAGTTCAATTTACAGCGCACAGCCCTCTCTTTTCATCGCTGGGGTAACTTTTGGCGAGCTTTAACCCAGTTTAAGGTCATTTAGAGTCAAAGACAAACCTTAGTTTCGCTGTTGGCGAGAGAGAGAGAGTGAGAGAGAGGGGGCGAGAGAAAGGAGCAGAAGGCAGAAAGCCAATTTGCTGGATCCTGCTCATTGGGCATTTGTCGAACACTTTGGCTGTCTCTTTCGACTAGAATTCCCCCAAAAATGTTCAAATAAGGTCACAACAATCTTGACATTGATGATGATGATGACTACACACCGCCCCACCCCACCACCACCACCACCCATCCCCACCCTCTCACTGACTGCTTATCACGTTTGCGTTGTCAACGAATTTTTCTTCTTTTTTTTTTTTTTTTTGACGTCGTCAACGATTGTCTGACGCGACGCCTGACTTTTGTCTTCGGACTTCTCGACGTCGACTTTGGTGATAATGAAATTGAAATTTCATTGCTAATTGCGTTTAATATTTATAATTGACCCAAATAATGTTTGGTTGTTGTTTTTATGATTGAAATTGCTAAACAAAAACAAACCAAAAGAAAAATGGCACAAAATGAAAGAAAACAGAAAGCCACAAATTGGCAAAATCGCATCGCCAGAGGATTGCCTGACTTTTGTCACAGATTGTGGGAGTGTTGGACTGACTAGACTGTCTAGCCAACTATGTAACTAGACACGAACCAGTCACGACATGTCACACACATAACATGAAGAGTTCTGATCCAACTCGTATTCGTATGTAGGTCTTAAGCTAGTTTTTTTGAAGCGAAGTTTCATTTTCTCAATATTATAAACGAAGCAAATAAGTTTAAACGCTTTAATTTATGGTTAAAGATGCGTTTTTGTCACCCAATCCTATCTTATACGGGTTGGAAAGGAGAAAAGCTTACATAAAATGCCACATAAGAAAATTAAAGGATCTGTCTCTTTTGAACGCCCTCGTAGACGATTAATGTTTGATAACAAAAAGGAATAAAGACCATTTGACTACTGATTACCGATTAAGCTGCATCGAAAGTTAAGGCCAAAACCTGTCAACTGTCAAATAATATATGATCCCGAACTGATCCTTACACTTTAAAGTGGGTGTGAACACCAGTAGCAAAACCTCAATCGAAGTTTTAGAGTTAAACAGTCTTGATTACACTCAGTTAAAAATTTGCCATGAATTTTAGAAATTGGCCTTATTATACCCCTTGCAGAGGGTATACTGAAATTGTCCAGATGTTTGTAACGCATGGAAGATAGCATTTCCGACCAAATACAGTATATATATTCTTGATCAGCATGACCAGCTGAGTCGATATAGCCATGTCCGTCTGTTTCTAAGCTATCTCCTCCTCCAGTTTTAAAGCCATCGACACCAAACTTTGTACCAAGTCTTCTGTGCAGCCTCATTTGTCGGAACCAGCCGGATCTGATGACTATAACATATAGCTGCCATAGGATCGATCGGGCGGAAACCTAGCTCTAGTGAGAAAAACTTTTTTGTTTTTAATGGAAACGTCTCCAAACTCCGTATTTACTAGTTTTTAATGCTTCTTCATGATTCTGTCAAATTCGGTCGAAATCGGGCATCTATATAGTAAAGCTGCCATAGAAAAGTAAGGTTAGAAAACTAATCTTAGTAAGAAAATTTTTTTTTGTTTTCAATGTACACCTCTTTAAAATTGGCATATATTAATTTTATAAGGTTTCACACAATTCTTCAAAGTTTTGTCAAAATCGGATGACTTTATGTTATAGCTGCCATAGGAATAGTCGGTAGAGAAACTAGTTTAAGTGAGAAAAACTCTTTTTTTTTCTAAGAAAACGCCTCCAAACTTTGTATTTCTTAGTTTTCTATGCTTTCCCATGATGCCACTAAGTTTGGTTGAAATCGGACATCTATATAGTATAGATGTTTTACAAAAGTAGAGTCAGAAAAGTAGTCTTATTGGGAAACACTTGTTTGTGTTTAATGAATATGTCCTTCAAATTAGTTAAAAAACGTGCCGTAAGGGTATACAAACTTCGGTCGATCCGAAAATGACTTTCCTCTATATTTTTTCAGTTACTGACGAGTCATTAAATTACGAATAATTGCTAGATATAACCCCAGATATCAACATACATATATGTATTTACAGACATTCCATGAAGAGAAGCAATTCATAGGAATACACTTGGAAAAAAAAGGCTGCCGGCTTTTTAAACCAAACGGGATTCAAATTATACCGTCTAGTACTCAAAATTTCAACTATAATTCGTTCTTCAAGAAAAGTCCTAGTCCGTAGTGCAAGTATAAAATATGTTAGATTGAGTACAAAACAGACTTAAAATGCTAGAAGAGTTCGAATTGGCCCTTTGGGTTGTGTAAAGTCAAGTATTTTTAAGCCTGCAATAAAGGATGTTGGAAGAAGGATTAGTGAACTCTGGATTTAAGCTTGTTTATTTGTTTAAAGTATTAAACATTTGCGCGAAGAACCTCACGCTTCACAAAGCACTGAACGTTTTAGGTACTTTGCTAAGGGCGCACGATGGACACGATGCGTTCGTGAAAATTCGCTCATGCTTGCACCTCTCATGCTTACGCTAAAAATGTGATTTGATTGAAATGCGATTCAAAAAAGAGTCGAATCTGATCATAAGAACCATTTTTCGCCCAAAATCAGCATCATTTATGATCCTAAAGCGAACGGATTTATGACTATTGAAGTGACTCCAATGTGATCCAAATGTATATTAAACAAGAAAGAAAGTCGGTCAAGCCCGACCATAACATACTATGTACCAACGAAATTATACGCTTAGCGTAAATTTTGATTACTAATTACTAAATATGTCTAAAATAAACGAACCATCTATCTTTAAAACTTCGGAAGATATGACGTTAGTTCTAAATTGCTGGGGCGGGAGGGGGCGTGGCTAAAATTGAAAATAAACTTGATCTACCTGGAGACATAAGAAGCATACGTCCCATACACGTCAAACCTATATCTCTTACCATCTCTGAGATCTGTGCGTTCATACGGACGATGCTGATCAAGAATATATATACTTTATAGGGTCGTATTTGGATGTTACTTACTTTTGCACAAACTTATAATACTCTGTGTACCAACGGTACAGAGTTTTTTAGTTTCAACACCTATTTTTTTACCCAGTTCCCATTGAAAATGGGAAAAGGGGGATTATGAAGTTGTGCGAATGTATGTAACAGGGAGAAGGAAAATTTTCCGACCCCATAAAGTATATATATTCTTGATCAGCATGAACAGCCGAGTCGATATAGCCATGTCCGTCTGTCCGTCTGTATGAAAGCGTCGATCTCAGAGACCATAAGAGATAGAGCCACAAATTTTTGCACGAAGGTAGATTTATGCTGTACGCAGATCAAGTTTGTTTTAGATTTGAAAAATTCCACCCCGTCCCCCTTTTATCCCCAAAAAACCTAGACCTCCTCTAGAAATCCTAGACCTAAATAGCCGTCAGATCCACAATTTTCAAGTTAGAGCCTCGTGGTTTAGTATACATCAAGCTAGGCCCAATATCTATCTATTAGTACAATCAGATCGGACAAAAAACACCGGAGTTATAAAAGAAACAGTCGAGCTGATAAGAGCACCCCCCTCCCCCCCCCCCCCAGTTTATGGTCAGGACTAGAAAAAAATGTTGCCTACATTTAAGTTGAAAATTTTGTTACAAAAACAAATAAATGAAAACAAATGAACAGGGTATTTTACTTGTTTAAATAAACTAGCTAATGATTATAATAATAAACGCCTCTGGCTTAATTTTGGGCAAAAACGATCTGCTATGCTCATAGGTTATACTGTTGACAAAACATAATTTTGATTCTCTGGACTTGGATAAAATGTTTAGAAAATTTAATTAAATATTTAGGGCTATGTGTCAGATAAACTTAAATTTTACTTCGTTATTTGTTAGTTTATGTGCATCTAACATATGTGGAGCTATCAAAGCTCTATGTAGAAGTTGTGAAATCGGCCCCATATTTATTTGGCTCTGTTAAGCTCAATTGTCTCATCTCTCATCTTCTAAATAGCGGCTAAGTGTCATATTAACTTTGTTTTTGCTCTGTTATTAGTAGGTTTATGTAACCAGATAGCTCTGTGTAGAAGATCAGGCAATGATCCTTCGTATTTTTGCATACTGTGAAGTGAAGTACCTACCTATAGTATCGGCTTGTAGTGTTTTTTCCCTAAAAATCCTTACCCGCACAAGCAAGCACGACATCTGAGCTCGCAACACGAACACTTCGTGTTGGGTCGTGTCGTGACTCAACTTCTTGGCTCGTTTTCAACACACTTTCGATTCATATTTGCAGGTATTCTTCGATTTGAGTCATTTGCCCGTCTTCTTAAAGGTCTTTAAGGTTATGGGTGGCTTATGCTAAAATTACCTTCCGAATGTGTGAGCAGACAGACAGACAGACATACGTAAGCGAGTGCAATGTCCCTTTCATGAGTGGCCATGTCACATTTCAGCAGTGCAGCACCTTCAATCCCCCCCTTCAAATCTATCGTCTTGCTGGAATCGATCATATTCAAATACCTGGGACTCCTCCGCGCGCCGCATGCTGTGCGTGAAAATGTTCTAAATATATACAAATACATATGTATGTATGTACAAATAAATGAACAGCATCGCACACATGCATAAGTATGTCTGATTCACCCACGTAACTCGCTGTCTCTCCCCCCCTCCCACTCTCCCTGCAGTCGCACTCACAGTTTTTGCGTTTTATTTGACTTTTTTTTTTTAGAGAAAACTTTTCTCTCAGAACCAAAACAAAAAGTAGGTGAAAGGTCTTCAACCTTTTTGCATGAAAACAAAATTGAACAGTGGGCAGAAGAGGAAGAGTGAAATTGCAGTTCTAGCAAAAAAAATAAGTACCGTGAGCGCGGGAGGGGGGAGGGGGGAGGGGAGGGGTGCTCAAGCAGGTGAGGGGTGGCGGGTGCGGGCATGTGTGCAAGTGACCGACAGACCGAGCAACTGCAGCCATTTTTTTTGAAGCTATTTTTAGCGAGTTATATAGCCTGGACTTGTACCTATCCCAATGGTTCAGCACGGTGGGTAGGTCGGGAACCAGCGACGTCGCCGTCGCCGTCGTCAACGACAACAACAGATGCGCAAGTTTTCCTTGTTTTTTTTTTTTTGCAATGCTAAAATTTGAGAGAGAGAGAGAGAGGTCAAGCCAAAGCTTTCCGTGCGAGATGCATTGCAGCAACTTTTGTCCCTCACCGCGACCCTCAAAAGCTTTTTGCCAGCAGACAGCCAAACAGACAGACATTAGACATTGATTTTGAGCGGGGATGGGGCGGCGGGGGGTGGGGGATGGGTGGGTATGTGCTTGGGTGGTGTTCGGTCTGGTGCGGTCTTGTCCACAAATCCTGAATCGTTCAGGGACATTTGAGAAATCCTTGCACATAATTGTCATCCTGTGTTCTGTTTCGTTCTCCATTTGCAGCCATTTCCATTTGAGTGCCACCTCCATCCCAACTATCTCCTCTGGCTCACCTCTAACAACATCATTATTGGTTGCATCCTCCGCCGCCTCGGTTTACACGGTAAGTGGTCAAGATTACTTTACACTGTTCTATTTGCCACCATTTGTTGTTGATCGTTTACAACGCACATAGTTGACTCCTCCTTAACTCATGTGAAATACCAGAAAAGATCAAAAACGACCAACTTGAAGCCAGAGGGAGTGAGAGTAAGCAGCGGCTAAGGAATATGCTTTGCCAGCTGGCTGAATACCCTAACACAGTAAAAAATATAACCTAAGCTTTTCAGGAGAGTATAAAATTAGAAAAAGAAATGTCTGTCAATAAAAATTTCGATGAAAATCCCGGAAAATTCTTATACTTATCATACAAATGTTCTCCTACACCCAAAACTGAATTGTATCATTGGTCGTGTTCAGCAGAAAAATTGATTAGAATAGATCGAATAGTTTCTGCCGAACGAAGAGCCACATTTTGTGAACAAAGACTTTAAGAGCAATTTTTTAGAAGAGGTGAAAAAAAACATAGAAGTAGTCCTCCCCCTATTTATATCCGTTACTCGTAGAGTAAAAAGGGTATACTAAAGTCGTGCAAATGTATGTAACAGGCAGAAGGAAGCATCTCCGATATCACAAAGTATATACATTCTTCATCAGCATCAACAGCCGAGTCGATATAGCCATGTCCGTCCGTCCGTCCGTCTGTATGAACACCTAGATCTCAGAGACTAGAAGAGCTAGAGCAACCAAATTTTATACAGGGTTGCCCATATTCGACGGACCCATGTTTTTTTTTTAAAAAAATCAAAGAAAAAAATAAAAATTTGGCGGTTGGCAATCTTAATCATTTAATTTGTTCCAAGTAGATTTGTTTACATCAATTTTTGAATATGATATCTCTCAAATGGCCGCCTCTGGCATTGATGGCGTATTGTGCCTTTTTTGCAGCATTTTCCATCGTTTTCGCCAACATTTCGGCTGGAATAGCGGCTATTTCTTCACGAATGTTGTCCTT
Organism: Lordiphosa andalusiaca; assembly: GCA_035044965.1. Lineage (NCBI taxonomy): Eukaryota > Metazoa > Arthropoda > Insecta > Diptera > Drosophilidae > Lordiphosa > Lordiphosa andalusiaca. Next base: position 4,495,345 of record JAWNNM010000051.1, on the reverse strand, counting down.
GAGCTCTTCTACGGTCCTTGGCTTGTTAACGTAAACCTTTGACTTCAAATATCCCCACAAGAAGAAGTCAGGCGGCGTCAAATCGGGCGAACGCGGTGGCCAGTCCAAATCACCACTTTTCGACATCAAACGGCCCGGAAACAATTTCTTCAGAAAATCGATTGTTATGCGACTTGTGTGCGGTGGAGCGCCGTCTTGTTGAAACCAGAACTGCCTCATACGCTTTCGACGAATAATTGGCATCACAAAATTGGTCATCATGTCGCGATAACGCTCCTGGTTGATGGTAACAGCATGGCCATTTTCATTTTGGAAGAAAAACGGCCCAATGACCGTTTTCGCACTAACGCCGCACCAAACTGTGACTTTTTCGTCATGAAGAGGCACTTCTTGAATCTCCTGAGGATTTTCAGTGGCGTAAATACGGCAATTTTGCTTATTTACGGTCCCATTCAATGTGAAATGGGCTTCATCGGAAGCACGTTGAGTTTTCACAATTGACTTGTTCTGTTGAATGTAAATTTCAACTATTTCAGAGCGCTCGCGTGGCGTGTATTGTTCCATGGTAAAAATCTGCTTGGACTGACGCTTCAAACGCGGTATGTCATTAAGCGATCTGACATCTCTGTCAAAAGTTATGGCGTTGCCAGATGGGTCCGTCGAATATGGACAACCCTGTATGTAAGCTAGTATTGTCTGTAGGCAGATCAAGTTTGTTTCAAATTTGGGCCACGCCCCCTCCCGCCCCCGCAATACAAAATGTTGAATATCTCCTACATTTGCATTTGTAAGCTATTGAGCTCAGATTTTGCAGTATGGTGCATGTGGCCAATATGTACAATCTTACAAATTTTCATAAAGATCGGATAATAAATGGCAGAGTTTAAAAAACGTTGCATACTTATCTGAGCCGCATAAGATTATTAAACATTAATTGCCTTGAGTAACGGGTATTTCGAAGTCGGGCAGGGCCGACTTTAACTTACGTTCTCGTTTTAACATGCCCAAAAGAGCAATCCTATTTCAATTAAGTGTAAAAAATGAACCAAGATAATCGTATCGTTATAGAAAAAACGCTATCGATATACAATTTTTGGCTGTAGGTAGCCTTATCACTTGAAAGGAGAAAGAATTTCGATTCAAAATGAAGCGAACGAAAAAATTGTAATGAACGAAAGTTAAGTCGCTATGCCGTCTTCGTTATACCCCTTGGTCAGTGGAATTAAGTTTTGATACCCTTTTCATTTGTTAATTAACAGAACATTAACATTAATGTTAGCAAGCAGCGTATACTGCTATGAGAAGTATGCAACGTTTTTTATACCCTTGCAAAGGGTATTATAATTTTGCCCAGAAGTTTGCAACGCATAGAAATATTCATTGCCGATCCCATTAACTATATATATTCTTGATCAGGGTGACGAGCTAAGTCGATTGAGCTTTGTCCGTCCGTCTGTCCGTCTGTCTGTTTCTACGCAAACAAGTCTCTCAGTTTTAAAGCTATTGAGCTGAAATTTTGCACAGAGTCTTCTGTTTGCTGCACACTACTAATATGTAGGAACCGACCTGATCGGATGACTATATCTAGTAACACATGTATGGGACATACATATGTTTACATACATAAGTTTATTCTCAAATTTTTGCCACGCCCCCTGCAATTTGAATGATGAAAAGCGTCGTATCTCCCACAGTTTTATAGATAGAAGGTTTATACCTTCTAAACTTATATAAAAATCCAAATTATTTATTGATCCGCCAAAGGATTCGTAAAGATTTCATCAGCGGTTGTCGAGTTATGAGCAGAAGATGAAAGCGCCACTTTCAGCTGCTACTGCAGCATCAAAATGTATGCTGTGCATACACTTTCGTTGGTAAAGAGTATTAAATAGTCGGGTTTTTACAATTTTTTTTGGCTCTTTTTTATAAATAAACAAGTAGGGATCCGACTCCCAAATACCCTGTACCATTTTGCCTCGTGTGTTTTTTTTTCCAACCAAAGCTCAACTCAAATGCCAACTACCCTGGCCAAATGGCAGGGTAAACTTTGCAACAACTTTGCAATTGCAACGACGACAAGCGACGAGCGAAAACAAGAAAAAATAGAAGCAGAAAAACAAATAAACACACACACACACACACAGACGTATGTGTGTGTGTGTGTGTGGAAAAACTGTGCCAATGCCCTGACAACGGCACAAGGTGATGATGCAAACTGCAGCCGGCTGTAGTCGGCAGTCAGAGTCAGTCAGGCAGTGACGCCAATTGCCATGATGAAAGAGCCAGTGGCAGTGGTGTGAAGAGGGGGTGGGTTTGTGAGGGGGGGGGGAGAGACTTTTGCTTGATGCGTTGGCGAACACACACACACACACACACACACACACTCTCGTCTATTCGACTAGGCGAACAGAGGCAGCCAGTCGGTGGTTCCTCGTACCAACTACTACTCCCTCTCCCTCCGCCAACCTGTATGTGCTTGTGAGTCTGTGTGTGCGTGTGTGTGTGTGTGTGTGTGTGTGTGTGTGGGTGGTTGGCTGGCTGGCTGGCTGTGACTCTTGATATTGTTGCTGTGTTGCATACCAGGAAGGCCGGGCCATGTCGAGGTCGGGCAGAGGGGGCAACGCCAACAGCATGCAAACAAGGAAGTGAACAAAATATTTCACAGGCGCAAAAGCCAGAGAGCTGGAATTGGACACTCAAGTATCCATTGGGGTAGCACATACACACATACACACATACATAGTTGTTTGAAGTGTTTGAGACGTGAAACGGCATTTGCGATTCTCTCCTCCTCTCCGCCCGCCCTCTGTTCCTCTCCGTGTTTTTTTTTTTATGGCAAACTTCAACTTTGGTTTTACGTAATGGGAAAGTGCCAAAACAAATCAAAATCAATGTAAAGCAATGGCAACAACGGCATGAAATTGGCCAGGGAAAGAGAAGAGCCCTGAACCAGACATGCCACGGGCCTACCGAGAGGAGCATACATACATTTGAGTATGTAAATGTATGTAAAGAGCAACAGAGCTTTAACAGTGTGTTAAGCTAACAGAACTGTTAACAAAAATGCTGTTAGTTTTGAGTATTTTAACTTTTTCTCCGCTTTTCTTAAATATTTTACAATAAACATTTTCGGAATTTACTTAAGATTTGTATACCCTTGCCCAAAAGTTTGCAACGCATAGAAATATTCATTTCCGACCCCATAAACTATATATATTCTTGATAGATATAGATTCTATATAGTCGATTGAGCTTTGTCCGTCCGTCTGTCTGTCTGTTTCTACGCAAACTAGTCTCTCAGTTTTAAAGCTATTGAGCTGAAATTTTGCACAGAGTCTTCTTTTTGCTGCACACCACTAATATGTCGGAATTGGATGACTATATCCCATAGCTCCCATAGGAATGATCGGTCGGAAAACTAGTTTTAGTGAGAAAAACTTTTTCCTTTTCAATGGAAACGTCTCCAAACTTTGTAATTGTATGTTTTTTTATGGTTTTTTATAATTTACCAAGTTTTATTAAAATCGGACAACTATATGGTATGGCTGCCATACAAAAGATAGGTCTGAGAAACAGTCTTAGCTAGAAAAACTTTTTTGTTTTTAATGGTAGCATTCCGCAATTTTGTATCTGTTTGTTTCACATGCTTTCACATAATTTTACAAAATTTTTGGACAAATCGGATGACTATATCATATAGCTACCATACGAACGATCGGTCGGAAAATGGGAAAATTTGTATTTTTTAAACAAAAGTGTATAAAAACTTCGGGAATGACGAAGTTAGCTTAGCTTTCTCGTTATTATTGATTTTCGATTTTCACTTTCGGCCAAATTTGGCGTATTCGAATTTGGTTTAGTGGCTTTTCCATAGAATTGAGGAAATAAATCGGCTTAAATCTTTTCATGTTAAAGGTTTGATACAGTTTAGCTTCACTTACTTAAGTTGAAAACCGGAACTTGCCAATATTAATCGATTTTTATGCATTTTACACAAATTTGCTTGATCTTAGGTAATCCATTTTCTCTAAGAGCAACGATATTTGAGCTGAAACTCGTTCCATTCGGTTTCCTTAAATATATAAAACTTCAAATCCCGATCTCTCAATGTCCAGTTAGTCAAACTAACCTGTGGTTAGACGATTTTAAGTCTCCCATGCTGAGTTTGGCCAGAACCGAGTAACAAATTTAACCACAGTCTCAGGCTTGGGTCATATTTTAAGCTCTAGTTTATGGCCTATTATATAATTAATAGCAACAGCTGATTAAAGTTGATTTTTGAAACCTTTAAGCAATGGAAATGGGATTCGAAGAGGCAGAGCAATGAATAAGTATTACAACAGAGTACAGGGAGAGACCTAAATAACTTACTGATCTAAATGAAACCGAATTGGTTAAACCATTCAGGTTGACAATATGAACTTATTCTTGCTAGATTAAGAGATCCAGTGTCTTCTCAAGTTAATAGGAATCAAGAATCATGCATTGAGAACAGAGAACTAACTCTTGTTGATGCTGCCTTTTTTCTATGCATCACTGCGAGTGAGCTTTATGGAGTTCGCGTTACTTCGACAAGCCGCTTAATAGTCTCATTCTGTTCCAGGAGAGTAGCTTGAAGTCTCTGTCAAGCCTGTGCCTTCTGCTAACAAGTTACCGCCTCGCTCTTTCTGTGTGTTTTCGATTGACTCATTTAGATCCACAAGCAAATGTTCCTCTTGGTCTTTTTTTTTTAACCAAAACTTTAATTCATCACAGCACACAATTTTGCTAAATCTGGTGCAACACAATCTACTAGCTTTTTACAAACAATAGCTTTGAAAATAGGTGGAGCGGCGTCTTCCCACGCAATTCATCGATATCGGGGATATGTCATTGAGAAAGACAAAGTACTTCATCTCTGCTCATTTCGGGGATTACCTAATCTGGAGTTTGAAGAAAACATCTTTTTTCGCTATGAGAATAGATCTAAACTCTTATTTTTGCCATGAGAATAGATATAAACACAACGAATAGTTACCGTTTTGTAGGAGACAGCTTAGTAGGTCTAAAACTCGTTAAAGCAGCACTACGAGCAGTCCAAATTTTAGCTCTGTTCCCTGGAATTACATAAATTTAGGCAAGCTATTAACTAAATACGTTATAAGTCCATGATCCGATATATACTTTCGCGGAGTTTTTGCTATTTGGCCTGGGTTTCAAGCCGTTTTGAACCCGGAAGTGGGATTTTTCTACCATCTGTGAACTGAACCTTCAACCTAGCCGCGTGTTTGAAATTTTCTGAATCTGTACCTGTTTCGAACCTTATTTTTCGGTTCAAAAAGAGTTGCAGACATTGTAAAACAAAGCTAGTTTGCTGTTTTCTTTTATTGTGCTCCAACATTTAGTACATTATTTAACAAAAATCAACATGATGTCTTTTTGGAGACCTTTTATTGATTTTAAAGTGATTTGTTTCAAGTGCGCTTATACGAAGACTCGAAATGAGACACTGAAGAGACTTTCAGTTAACTCGAAAATTAGTCAAAGCTGATCAGAAACTGATCTAAAAAATGGGTTAAAAACGACTCTTCAAGAAGAGACACAGCCAGGGTTTCAGTTTCATCGGACAAAAGTATAATTTATGATCGGAAAAAGAGCGCTTTGTTCACTATTTAACTCAGTACTAGGACTCGAAAAAGGCTCTAATGTGATCAGGAATTTCATAAAATGTTCGCTGAGTGATTTTAAAGTCGCTGCCCATTAAACACAATTTTTTTGAAAACCTTGATTTCAAAGTTTATGGAATAGTTCACAAAAACAAGATGCTAAAAACACATTAGTAATACTTACCAAAGAGTCGACGAGTTCACTTTTAGATGGAGACAATGTAACAAGTTATATACGAATACGAAAAAAATATCAAAGTTATCGCACCAATGTTAACAGCTTTAGGAAACATTGACTGAAGTGTTCAGTTGATCGGGCTTTTGTAACCCCAAAACTTGTGTTGTTTTAAGGCCCTATTCTCCTTAAGCTTGCTGTTTTTGGACCTTTTTTGAAAAAATTCTCATTTGAAAACGCAAAAAGATATTTAAATTTTGTTTTTTTTTTATTAAATTAGTAATGATTGAAAGAAAATAAAAAAAAATTTTTCGCCGCGATATAGGGGCTGTCCATAGATGATGGCACCGTCAAAGTTGGCCCTCAAAAAAAAGGCATGGTGCTGGCGGCCACGATTCCGGCCCTCAGGAGCGTCTGGGTTATGATGAGCGTATAGGGTTATGATCAGCATAGATGTAATTCTGGACCGTAGTAAAATAAAAATTTTGCGATTTTTTTTGACAAAATGGCGGCCACTTGAAATTGACAAATCGAATTTGGACCCATTTTTTTGTAGTTTAGTGTGAAAAAAAAATAGTAAAAAAAATCGCAAAATTTTTATTTTACTACGGGCCAGAATGGTGACAATTCTACGTCGATTAAACTTTGTTTCATCCAAATCGGTTCAGTAGAACTGGCGGAATCGTGGCCACCAGCTCGAAAAACGTGGTTTCGAGATAAACGCGTTCAAAGTTTGAAGTTTATTTTTCGAAAAAAAAAAAGCAAAAATGTTGGAATGCAGTTTTAAAGAGGCATCAATTGTGCGATTTGGACAAAACAAAACTCACTCTTTTATGAAAGAAAAAAACTGTTTTTGGAATACTTACCCAAATTATTCAGCGATGCCAGGTCCATATAAACCACCTTCTTCTTCTTCAAAAAAGAAGACCCCACAAAAATGGCCATATCTTCTAAAGTATTTCGAATTTCAAAAAACCCTTTTAGGGTTATATTCTTAAATGTCCAAGCAATAAAAAAATGCAAAAAAAAGTCGAAAAAAATTTTTTGCTGAAAGAGAATAGGGCCTTAACAAAAAAAAAGCTTTTCAAAAGACCAGAGTTGAGATTATAAAGTACAATTCTGGATTACTTTGGGTATTTTGGGATCAGTGAATCTAAAATATATATGTGACTGGTTTTTACGACAATTATGCTAAGTTAACCTGCAGTTTTAGCCGGCTAGAGGTCATGTTATGATTACGCATAACTTTAAACAGAGACACAACACAACAAAAAAGGCTAAATTTCGAATGTGAATAATATTTTTCAACTTCACTTTGAGATTATGGGAAAGCCATACCATTATTTTGGATACATTATTATGTGGAAAGTGGAATTAAACAAAATCAACTCTTTGAGAGCTGAAAATAAGAAGTGCTTGAACCGAGAACAAACGAAAAAAGAGCTTCCTGACCATTTTTTTCCTCAGTGTATAGTAGCGCTCAAGCTGAAAATGGTGTTCAAAAGAAATAGATAACTTTGCCATCTAAATTTAAGCACATTCGTACTCAAATTGAGGCATATTTCAAACAAAAATCCTAGTTAAAAATGATTTATAGAATCGGTATTCAAGAAGGCTACCAACCTTCGTATCGAATGTTCTGCAGAATATTGAAGGTCACTTCGTGTTGCTCCTCCGCCCTCCTTGCCCACACACCACCCCCTCCCCCCGCCCCCCCTCTTTCAACCACTTCATACAATTCGTCTAAGTTATTTTTCCTGTTTTGTATTTTTCTCATGGATTGCATTTGCTTTTCGATTTTGCGGCGGCTGCCTGGGGCGCCAATTGCCAACAGCCGCCATTGACTCGTTGACCGAGCGACTCACTAAGCAATCACATACACACACACACACTCACACACACACACACGCACACACACACATTTGTATTGCATGCAATTGTTGAATTGAATTTGTAAGCGAAATCGAAAGTTCAATAAACTTTCACGTAATCATCGAAAAACAACAAAAAACTACAAAAATGCTAAGACAATTGCCAAAAGGTGCGGCTAGAGATGTTCCTGCTAGTCAACAGGGCGTATGCATAATTTTACAGATATTAAGTATACGCCCGGGGGGTGTTTTGTGGTAGGAAAAACTCCAACAAAACAGACACCAAATACAAATCTATCTTTCTCTTTTGGCTGGCAAAGAAAGTGAATGGAAAAAAAGGGTGCGAGGGCAGCCGCCAGCGAAGGGGAAGGGGTGTGGAGGGGGGGGGGAGCAAAAAAAGAAATTACATAAAAGTAACAACGAACTGTTTAAACATGAACAAACATGAGCTAGAAGCACAGGCAGCAGGCAATCAAGAGAGAGCGCAAGAGAGAGAGAGAGAGAGAGAGAGAGTGTGTGTGATCACTGGCTACTCTCCCTCGCTCTCTGTCTCTTTGGGTTGCCGCTTTGCTTTGCTATGTTCTGCTTAGTTAACTTCTCTCTCCCGCTCACACTCTGCCCTGATGGTTGGCTGGCTTTCACAACCGATTCCCGTTCCCCAACTCCGCCTCCACTTCTCTCTATCTCTCGCTTTGCCTGAAATTGGGTCAGCCATTGAACCCGTTGCGACGACGCTGGCTTGCGCTGCTGCTGGCGTTGACGCAGACGCTGCCGTTGACGCTGCCAGCGGCCGTTGCGGTTCATGATGAGGCAGTTTGCTTGCCATCAGCACGTGTTCTTTTTGGAATCACTGGACAACTGCTGACCTGCTGAGCAGAGGAAAAGAAAGACGAAGAGAGAGAGAGGGAGAGAGAGAGAGGGAGAGAAATGGATCATGCTCTTCCCCCCCCCCTCGTTTCCACAACAAACCATGACCAAACCGAGCATGAAACTTAAGGTTATGGTCATTCGTAATGACCGTCACTTGGTGGCCCCTCCTTACCACAAAAATAAAATAAACTGACAAGAAAAGAGAAGCGCGAAAAAAACAACCCAAAAAATTTCACTTTCACATCAATTACGTTGACGACGACGACCAAACTGATGTCTCGGCTGGCGTCGCTGTCAACGTTTTTAGTACCCTCTCAGTACTGTACTTGAAAACGGTGCACGTTCACACACACACATGTGTGTAAGTCTGCACACACACAGGACAACAAGCAGTGAACATCTCCTGTAATCTCCTAGCGTTTCATTTAGTCGTCGATCGCTTGACCAACGTTCAAAGTCAATGAACGTTTAATGGTCAGCTTCACGCCCTTTTTTTTTTGTGTTTTAGCCACCACTCAAACGAAAAGTAACAAGTTTGTTGAAGAAAGCATGCCAAAGCAGTCCAAACTAGACGACTTTTGACATACGCTTACCCCAGAGATGGGAAACCTCTTTTGCAATCAAGGCGGGCATTGGCGACCGTGACAACGGTTAGCTGTACCCTGTACCTTTGAATCGTGTTTTCTTCTTCCTGTTTGTAAGTTCAAAGTCAAGACCATGTTGCGAAATCGTTAGACCACAGCGAGACATGTTGTTTTATTCTTTAATATAATATGTAAATGGGTTTTAGCGACCTGGTTGGATTCTAGTCAAAGTGGCTGTTGACTGACTAAAGGTCTGGTTGATTACATTTCAATAATCAACAGGAATCAACACTAAGATTTTGTACATATGAACAGAAGAGGTTGATTAGACAGTAATGTTTCAATTGATTTACCCAATAAATAATTAATATAATCATAAACTTGGAAAAAATTACCGCTTAAAACTCAGTCAAAGCGTACTCATATGTCAAATATAAGACCCACATTCACGGAATTTTAACACTTGTACCCAATGAATCCAAATTGCAACTAAAACTGGCATATATCATACACTCCGTTCGAACATCGACCAATATAATATTCAATAATACTGCCCAACTGGTTTTAAACATTTCAAATAACCCTTTTAAGGTTTTTCATCCCACTTTTCCTTAAGTTAAAATGTAAATAAAACAAAATCACGTCCATATCTCAGCTGTAAAGATATAAGTGTCTAATCTCTGTATATCATACTGAAATGCGCTAGCTTTAAGCAAAAATCTATTGTCTAATCGTAAGGCAAATAAAGCAACATTTCAAAGAATTAAAAAAATCAAAAAATAATGCTTCGACGGGTATGAGAACTCATGAACACATCTCCTTAAAAGCAACCGTCTAGCCTAGTCTTTTGCTTTCCGCGTGCTTTGGTGTATTATGTACTGCTAATTATCATTCCTGGCTCAATTTTGTACAGTGTTTGGTCTTACTGTCACGCGAGACGTCGATAGTCGTCTGCGTTGGGATGTTGACTACGTTAGCGCAGCTACTCAGCGTCCTAAGTTCGAATCCGAGAGAGAGAGGTAAAGTAAAAGAAATCCATAGGTTATCCATAGAATTATTATTTGTTCATTAAAATATTCAAAGAATTTTTGGAAATCTCACGTAATAAACTTTAGGACGGGAATGGCCCTCTTTTTAGGTAATAATTGCTAAATCTTTATGAAATTGTTTGGTTTTTTTTTAGCAAAATTTTGTGTGTGTCTAATATTAAAGCTAATAAGGATCAACAACTTGAAAGATGTTGATTAAAATAAGAATTGATCTCAATGAATAAGGTATAAGGTTCGAAACCGTCGGTCTACAGTTTGATTTAAGGCACCATTGATCCCCAGCGGGTTTCGATTGCCGCTTTTATGTGGAAATATACCAAATCAACACCAACACCTTCCAATAAATTATAAATAATAGAGGAAATGTGATAGCCCATTGAGCCACTGCATACCCCTGGAAATTGTTGATACAGTGTTCAAGTGGTTTACATTGAAGTCTTTCGGTTTTTCCTCTTATGACCTAGAGTTTTATCTGGTAAGCATTTTAAGCGGCTTTGGAAAACGTTGAAGAAGGAAACTTCTTCTGTTATGCGAGCATCTCATCGCTGTGATTTTGTCATCGACATCACCATTTATCGATAAAAAAAAAAGAGATTAAGTGCTCCTGTTCGCAGCATTCTTGCTTCTTGCATTCATCGTATACTTGATATTGGGTTTGTTTACATTGTTCAAAAGAACTTGCTGACAATAAAATGGGCTTAGATGATTTTTCTCTTATTTTCATAGTTTTTTCAAGCAGTTTGCAGAATAATTTTTTTGCCATAATATTTTAGTTGACCAAGAACTCTTTCCATAAGCACTAAGTCAGGCTGGAAGAGACTTTGATTTGATGAAGTATTATAGAAAATTGTTAGACAATTTATTACAGTGGATGCCTGCACAAGTAGTTTAAAATTTGTTGCAGCTGCCAAATGGAAATGGTACACAGAAAAAAGAAAAACAGAAATTACTCCGAAACGGGATTGAAAACGGGGTAATCCCGGAGCAGGCTTTAAGTAACCCTGTTGTTTGGGGAAAAGAAAAAGTGGGAGGGAAATCAATATTTTCCGGGATCAGATCAAGTATATCCGGGGTTTCCCTGTTTTCCATCCGTTTTGAATTGATTTCTTTTTTCAGTGTAGCTTTTTCGTATCCCCGATGTTTTTTTATAGCCTCAGGTTGTGTCCTTTAAGGTCTCCTAATATGGCTAACTGTTACTTTGGCCTTCAACTTTCAAAGCTGTTTATTGTATTTTGTTAGTGCGGACAATAGTAACGATACAGGGATGCCGGAAATTATATCGATATATCGATATTTTTATACCCGTTACTCGTAGAGTAAAAAGTGTATACTAAAGTCGTGCAAATGTATGTAACAGGCAGAAGGAAGTATCTCCAATATCATAAAGTATATATATTCTTGATCAGCATGAACAGCCGAGTCGATATAGCCATGTCCGTATGTCCGTCTGTATGAACACCTAGATCTCAGAGACTATAAGAGCTAAAGCAACCAAATTTTAGATGTAAGCTAGTATTGTCTGTAGGCAGATCAAGTTTGTTTCAAATTTGTTCAAATGTGGCCAATATGTACAATCTCACAAATTTTCATAAAGATCGGATAATAAATGGCAGAGTTAAAAAAACGTTGCATACTTATGTGAGCCGCATGAGGTTATTAAACACTAATTGCCTTGAGTAACGGGTATTTCGAAGTCGGGCAGGGCCGACTTTAACTTACGCTCTCGGTTTTTGCTAGTGCTGGCAATTGTAATGACACCCGTACGATACAGGGATGCCCGAAATGATATCGACATATCCATATTTTTGTCACTAAATACCATATATAGTTATCGAATACCTTTAATATGGAATATCGAAAACCTTTTAGTCATATTTTTTTTGTTGATATTTCGTATTCAGCTGAATTTTTAAAGTGAACGCTTTCTTTACATTCCAAAAATCGAGCTACAATTGATGATATGATCATTTTGAGTGCCACATCTAAATTTGACGACTATTAAGTTGCCTCAAATCATGCAAATATTCAAGAATTGTACTCAAACTTTGAACTTAGCGAAGTTTTCTTGAACATAAATTCATGAAGAAGTTTGTATTTCTTGTATTATAAATCGAATTAAAGAATACACAAGGATAATATCTTTTAATTTATATTTTGAAAGATACAGGCAATGGTTCAGAGGTTTAGTTTTAGTTTACCTATAATGAAAGGGTCCATTCGGTTATAGGGAAATGTTTCCTTACTTTTCACCCATTAAGTCGTATTTTTTTGTAAGTTTGCGTGAGGCAAGCTTTGAACCAAAACCTTCGGTTTGATAAGTAAAGAAACCGTTCTTCGAACTGAACCTTAGAGACCCCGGACCGAAGCTACTCCAAAAAATATCAGAGACTTGTCATGTTGATATTTGGTAGTGTCTTAGAGCTTTCATCCCTAGATTTTAAACATCTGAATTAGCTTGATGATCCTTTTATACTAAAGTAAATGATATTTCTTCAAAATATCAATATTATCAATAATTTTTCCATAAAATATTTATATCTAAATGATACTTTTTCCATATCGTTTAAACCATTAATATAGGTTAGTTTAGGTAGTTCCGGCTGACCACAGATGGGGTCACACCTAGACCTTAAAGTTCTTAATGAGGTTGGGTATAATTTGGGTATGTTAGACTTAGAATTCCAGGAGAATCTTTGACTTTTTGGCGAATGCCATTAAATGTTTTGGGGGCCGCTTTTTGCAAAGAAGAGAACCTTGTGGGGTGTGCAGCAGTTTTCATCTTATCTTTAAATCTCAATATGGGCATAGATATTTTAGAAATATTCGGCCAGCCTAGTGCGATAGGCAAAATAATCGATATCTTGTCTAGTCACTTATCGGAAAGTCAGGGATGCAGGTGCATACCAATTGGATGCAAAAATGCGCCGCAGTGAGAACCGAACATTAGATGACGTTGCGTGTTTGTTACTTAAATCCAAGAATGCTAATTTTCGATTCAAGAATTGTCGCTATTGTATCCGCAGCTTATCAGGTACCAGAGTAAGTCCTACACTCAGAGAAAAAATGATAGAGAATTTCATACGTGGATAGAGAAATGAAATCACTTGTTACAAGAACAAAATTCTTGCTTCAAGTATGACTCTCTGAACCCGTTTTTCTTGATCCAACCCCTTCAATACTTTAGCCGATTCTTAAATTAAGTATAAGCTGCAAATGAGGGATGCATCAAATGAGGGATGCAGGTGCATACAAGTTGGATGCATTCTTGCTTCAAGTATGACTCTCTGAACCCGTTTTTCTTGATCCAACCCCTTCAATACTTTAACCGATTCTTAAATTAAGTATAAGCTGCAAATGAGGGATGCATCAAATGAGGGATGCAGGTGCATACAAGTTGGATGCAACTTGTTTGCTACCTTTATGACTTTTGTATGCAAGGAATGCAAAAAAGGCGCTGCAGTGAGAACCGGAACTAAGATGACGTTATGTGTTTAAGTTAAACTTCATTCTTACCCTTCTTTCTGCATATCTCTGTCTTTTTACATGTCGTCGAAGTGCAGATAAGCTGTATAAAGAGGAAATATTTATAGTCCCAGCTCCAGACAGATGAAATGCTATACTTAAACTCTGTGAAATGCAAACAAAATGCAGCTTTACTATTTCAAAATGTAAACAATTTCCAACTGCTTGTCTTATGCCAGGGTCCTGCATCCAATCAAAAGGAGATGAGCACCATTAAGTTACAACTAAGTAGGTTCTTCAAGGGTATACAAGAGCTTCGGTACAAAGATGTTTGTCTGTGTTGTTTTTTGTTTGGTAGCTTTTCACCGCAAGACCAGCCAAAAAAAAACCGGTTACAGTTACAGTTCAAAAATCTTTGCATCGTTTCTTTCGGGGGTCAACATTTATGTGTAAGAGCTGCGTGTGTGTGTGTGTGTGAGTTCAAACATGACTTTGCCACACCTTCAAGCTGCTGTTGCTGTTGCTGCTGCCTTCCTCCTTCACCTACTCTCCCTCCTCCTCCTCCTCTACCACCATCTCCTGCTGCTCAGCTCTCGCGTCATTCTGTCGCCCTTTTTTTTTTTGGTAGTTTAATTTTTGTGTGTTGTGCGTTGTGTGTGTGTTTTTTTTTTCTCCAGAAAATAAACTTGAACTTGCCCGTTCACTTTTACTCTGTGATTGTGTGTGTGTGTGTGTGTGTGTGCGAGTGTGTGTGCGAGTGTGTGTTATTGTTTCTCATCGCAGTTAAATGGTAGCCCTCTGTTTTCTGTTGTGGCTGCAGATGCTTTGACTTGATTACTACATGGCCGGGGCCGCCTGCCTCATCATGGCCGTTGATCATGAAAATTTTCAATTCAAGTTTAGGTGAAATTTAATAAGCCCCCCCCTCCCCACCCCCTTCCGAAAAAAGCCCAAGAAAAGAGATGAAACAAGAGATACAAGTTCAAAGTGGGAGTCGGATGGTAAAATACAAACCATGGGATACTTTGTAGGAAGACAGCTTTGACAGTTGGAATGGAAGTTCTAGCTCATTATTTATTGGGTGTGTGATTAGTGTATGAACTAGAAACAAGAAAGGAGTATTTTGTTATCAGATGCCTCAAACTGGCAGTGCAAGAAGAGACAACAACACAAAATTAAAGCAAAACGAGAGCGTAAGTTAAAGTCGACCCTGCCCGACTTCGAAATACCCGTTACGCAAGGCAATTAGTGTTAAATAACCTCATGCGGCTCACATAAGTATGCAACGTTTTTTTAACTCTGTCATTTATTATCCGATCTTTATGAAAACTGGTGGGATTGTACATATTGGCCACAGGCAAGATCTGATACCTTACAAATTGTAGGAGATATTCTATAAAAACTCTATAAACTTGATCTGCCTACAGACAATACTAGCTTACATCTAAAATTTGGTTGCTATAGCTCTTCTAGTCTCTCAGATCTAGGTGTTCATACAGACGGACGGACGGACGGACATGGCTATATAGACTCGGCTATTGATGCTGATGAAGAACACATATACTTTATGATATCGGAGATGCTTCCTGCTGCCTGTTACATACATTTGCACGACTTTAGTATACCTTTTTACTCTACGAGTGACGGGTATAAAAAAAACAAGAAAGAAAGTCGGTCAAGCCCGACTATAACATACTCTGTACCAAGAAAATTTGTCTTTTGATCATAACTCGAAAACCGTTCATCCGATCTTCTTTATTCCTTTGGCGGATCGATAAGTTTTCCTAATAACTAAATATGTTCAGAAGAAACAAGCCATCTATCTTCAAAACTGTGGGAGATATGACGTTTTTTCTAAATTGCGGGGGCGGGAGGGGGCGTGGCCAAAATTGAAAATAAACTTGATCTGCCTGCAGACATAAGAAGCATATGTCCCATACATGTCAAACCTCTAACTCTTACCATCTCCGAGATCTGTGCGTTCATACGGACAGACAGACGGACGGACGGACAGACGGACATGGCTATATCGACTCGGCTGTTGATGCTGATCAAGAATATATATACTTTATGGGGTCGGAGATGCTTTCTTCTGGATGTTACATACTTTTGCACAAACTTATTATACTCTATGTACCTTCGGTACAGAGTATAAAAAGCACTTGCAGTATTATTTAGAATTTCGAAGACTGGCCTCGTACACTTAGAGAAAAAAGCCGAGAATTCCTCACATGGATTGAGATATATAAACACTTGATACAATAGCAACATTCTAGACTCAAATATGAATTTCTGAATCTGTTTTTCTTCATCCTTCAATACTTGAACCAACTTAATTCATCTTAATTCTTAATTCAAAATATAGAGTTCTTTAATCGTGTGCTTAATGTACTTAAGTCCAAGATTGCTAATTTTTGCCACAAGAATGTTCGCTCTTGTATCCACAGCTCATCAGGTTCTAGAGTAAGTCTTACACTCAAAGAAAAGAAGTCATGAATTGCATGCTTGCTTCGAGAAATGACAACATCTGATCCTAAAGCGAAATTCTTGATTCGAATATGAAATTCTGATCTCATTTTTGTTGATCCAAACACTTCAATGCATGATCCAACTATGAAACATTCTTAGAACAAGCGTAAAAGTTCTTGTATCAAGTGGTAAACGTACTTAAATCCAAGATTGCTCATTTTTGATTCAAGAATTGTCGCTCTTGTATCCACAGCTCATCAGGTTCAAGAGTAAGTCCTACACTCAGAGAAAAATGATAGAGAATTTCATACTTGAATTGTGAAATGAAAACAGAAAGAGAAATTTTCAGAAGAAAATTATAGAGAATTTCATACTTGAATCGTGAAATGAAAACACTTGATACAAGTGAGACACTCTTGAATTAAGTTTGAATTTTTCATCGCTTTTCTTGATCCAAGCACTTCAATACCTGACCCAACTACGAAACATTCTCAAAACAAATGGATAAGTTCTTGAATCACGTGGTAAACGTACTTAAATCTAAGACATTTTTGCATCAAGAACGTTCGCTCTTATGACAACGACTCCTTAGGTTCCAGTTTAAGTCGTACACTCATAGGAAAAAGCCGAAAATTTCATACTTGGATCGAGAAATCAAATCACTTCTTAACAGAACAAAATTCTTGATTCAAATATGAATTTCTGATCCCGTTTTTTCTGATCCAACCGCTTCAGTACTTAAACCAACTGCGAAACATTCTTAATGCATATAGAAGAGATCTTAAATCAAGTGCTAAACGTACTTGAATTCAAGATTTCTAATTTTAGCATCAAAAATGTTCGCTCTTGTATCCACAGCTCATCAGGGTCAAGAAAAAGTATTACACTCAGAGAAAAAAAAAGCCGAGAGTTCCATACTTGGGTCAAAAAATGCAAATACTTGATACAAGAACAAAATTCTTGCTTCAAGTATGAATTTCTGAATCCGTTTTTCTTGACCCAAACACAAAAATACTTGAAGCAGCTACGAATCATTCTCAAATCAAGTAGAAAAGTTCTTGAATCGAGTGCTAAACGTACTTAAGTGCAAGATTGCTCAGTTTTGCATCAAATATGTGCGCTCTTGTATCCATAGCTCATTAGGTTCAAGAAAGGATGGTATTCACACTCATAGAAAAAGAGGAGAATTTCATACTTGGCTCGAAAAATGAAATCAGTGGTTACAAGAACAAAATTCTTGATTCTTGATTGACAGAACCCCAACAACACTTAAACCAACTACGAAACTTTCTTAAATTAAGTATACGAATTCTTGAATCAAATGCTAAACGTACTTAAATTGAAGATTGCTTAGTTTTGAATCTAGAATGTTCGCAGTTCAAGAAAAAATATTACCCTCAGAGTAAAAAGTCTAGAATTTCATACTTGGATCGAGAAACGACATTACTTAATACAAGAGCGAAATTTTTGAACCAAGTATACAATTTGTTACCGTTTTTTAGAATCTAACAGCTTTAATACTTGAACCAACTACAAAACAAGTAGAAAAGTTCTTGAATCATGTGCTAAATGTACTTCATTCCAAGACTGCTTATTTTTAAATCAAGAATTGTCGCTCTTGTGTCAACATTGTTCTTATTGAGGGAGCACAGAATTCAACACTTTGGCAAGGCAAAACTACATCTTCAGAAAGCTATTTGGTTGATCGTATCTTATAGACCCTGAAATCCAGATACATGGGACTAGAGTTCATACTGGTATACGCAATTACTTCCAATTTGAAACTGCTAAGTATATTTTACAGATTTGAAGTATTAAAGAACTCTTTTGAAGAATATTTAATGTGCTAGATTCTGGGGATCAGACAGTTTAATACGATTTATGCAGCTCTTACCGAAATCGGCCAAGTATGTCACACCAAGGCTGTAAAAGTATGCATGGCGCTTTATTTTTTCCGGGTTTTTTTTTTGTCCTGTGCAAACGACGCAGCCATCCCAAGATTGGGAACGGATCCCAATAGAAAATCAAATAGCATAAGCTGGAAATCAAGCAGAAATTTGCCTTAAATTAGAATTTTGTATTTATTTTCGTTTGTTTGTGGAAGTGGTACCATCTGCCCAACCACCCGCCCCATTCGTCTTCTCCAGTTTTAGTCAAAACGCCCCCAACGTGTGCGACAGCGAAAGTTTACTGGGACTATGACCGCTTAGAATG
Organism: Lordiphosa andalusiaca; assembly: GCA_035044965.1. Classification (NCBI taxonomy): domain Eukaryota; kingdom Metazoa; phylum Arthropoda; class Insecta; order Diptera; family Drosophilidae; genus Lordiphosa; species Lordiphosa andalusiaca. Next base: position 4,477,006 of record JAWNNM010000051.1, on the reverse strand, counting down.
TCTACACACACACACACACACACACACACATCACACACACCCATAGACTCTGGAACTTGAAGCGGAATTTTGTTGATGTTGCTACCGCCCGCCGCCTGGCTAACGTTTGGGTGCCCATAGAAGTGTCTAAATGGTTAGATGCACTCCTCACTCTCCATCTCTATTTCTAATTTCCATCTCTGTCGCACTCTTGGTATGTGTGTGTGCGGGTGTGTGTGAGTGTGTGTGCTTATCTCCGAGTCGTTGCCTTGAATGTAGGGCAGTAGTCGGCACTCGACAGTTGTTGTTGTTGCGGGCGACGGCAATGCAGACAGAGGGCAATGCATGCCACTGCAGCCCAGACCCAGGCGCATAGCCATAGATATAGATGCATTTACACACACACACGCACACACACACACACACATATGAGCGCCCGCAACTCATGCATGCATAATATTGAGCTCTATTTGATACCCTACACATTTTTGGTCATGACGGAAGTGCAAAAAATTATACGAAAAAAAAATTCCATCCCAAAACAAATCCACCGTTCGATTTCCGTTTTCCATTTCCTTTGGCTTCTTGTCTCTATAGGAAGGAGGCAGGAATAAAAGAAGGAGTAGGGGATAAGGGAGGGACCAGGGAGAAAGGGAGGAGCAAGGATAGAAGAAGAAAAGTGGAAGAAAGGAAATACCAGGAAGGAAATGTGTAGGGAAAGAGTAAGGAAGGAAGGAAGGACCAGGAAGGAAGTAGGAGGAAGGAAGCAGGCAAAAAGAAAGGAGTAAAGGCAGGACGGAGTTGGAAAGGAAGGCGGAAGAATAGAAGGAGGTAGGAAATAGGAAGAAAGGAGGAAGGAAGGAAGAAGGAAGGGAGGAGAAAGGAAGTAGGAACGACAGAAGGAGGAAGAAAGTAGAAAGGAAGGAAAAAAAGAAAGAGCAGGGAAGGACTAAGAAAGGAGAAGGGAAGGAGGAAGGATGGACAAAAAAAAGAGGAAGGAAGGAAGTAGGAAGAAGGAAGGAAGGCGGAAGGAAGAAGTAAGGAAGGAGGAAAGAAGGAAGGAAGGAAGGAAGGAGGAAGGAAGGTAGGATGAAGAAAGGAGGAAGGAAGGACGAAGGACGAAGGAAGGTTGATGGAAAGAGGACAGAGCAAGGAAGGAAGGAAGGACTAACAAAAGAAAATGGAAGGAGGAAGGAAGGAAGGAAGCAAGGATGGAGGGAAGAACAAAGGAGGAACAAAGAAAGGAAGAAAGGCGAAAGGAAGAATTAAGGAAGGAGGAAGGAAGGAAGGAAGGGAGGAAGGAAGGAAGGAAGGAAGGAAGGAGGAAGGAAGGAATGAAGGAAGAAGGACAGACCAAGGAAGGAGGAAGGAAGTATGGAAGGAAGGAAGGAGGAAGGAATGAAGGAAGAAGGACAGACCAAGGAAGGAATGAAGACGTAGGAGGTAGGAGGTAGGAGGTAGGAGGTAGGAGGTAGGAGGTAGGAGGTAGGAGGTAGGAGGTAGGAGGTAGGAGGTAGGAGGTAGGAGGTAGGAGGTAGGAGGTAGGAGGTAGGAGGTAGGAGGTAGGAGGTAGGAGGTAGGAGGTAGGAGGTAGGAGGTAGGAGGTAGGAGGTAGGAGGTAGGAGGTAGGAGGTAGGAGGTAGGAGGTAGGAGGTAGGAGGTAGGAGGTAGGAGGTAGGAGGTAGGAGGTAGGAGGTAGGAGGTAGGAGGTAGGAGGTAGGAGGTAGGAGGTAGGAGGTAGGAGGTAGGAAAGAAAGGACGAGAGGAAGTAAGGAAGGATAGAAGGAAGAAAGCAATGAAGAAAGGTAGAAGGGAAGAAAGGAAGAAATAAAGGAAGAAAGGAATGAAGGATGGAGTTGAAGGGAAGGAAGTAAGCTGAAAGAAGGGAATATAAAGGAGGAGGAAGTAAGGAACAAGGCAAAAGGAAGAAAACTATAGAGGAAAAAAAACACATGTGGTTGAAGGAAATTGGACAAGTAAATCAATATTGATTAGGTCAGGGTCGAAACTGCAACATTTCAACTAAATCGAGAAGATTAAGCCAAGTTCGTATGTCCAAACTAAAATACCCTTTCATTAACGTTGCATCTAAAGGGTATCCACAGCTGCGGCCTGCCTCAAATGGTTTGCCTCGCTACCTCTCGGTCTTGCTCGTTGGGTGCTCTGTTGCAATGTTGTGGCAAGGCAAAGTCATTGACTTTTTAGAGGTGCTGTGGGCGGACTCGGGTTGATAGTTGATGGTGGCTGGGGGGGAAGGTAGTCACTCAGCTTGCGCCACAAAAAATTCGGCATGGAAAATGGTACAAAGTTCTGTGATTAAAAAAGGAAAATAGATGGATGAAAAGGGAGCGTTACCAGTTTCATGCTTGATCATCTAATACTTCGTCTTCTTCTTCTGCTGCTGCTGCTTAATTTTCTGGCTGCAGATAAAAATACTCGAATGCCTGGCACACACACACACGCACACACACACACACGCACATGCGTGGATAGAATTGAAGTATAAATAACAAGCAGCGCCAAATGGACGACTTCTTCCAGTTCTGCCCCTCCGACCACCGAGCCACCACCACCCCACGAAATAAATGCATTGAAGTAGCAACCACAACAACAACAACAGCAACACACACACACTCGCACACTCGCACACTCACTTACAATAAAAACGTCGCCGTCTGTAAATAAGGCATAGGAATTGGGTTAAAAGTTTATAGAGCAATGCAGAGATTTGTCGGTGTGTGCGTGTGTGTGTGCGTGTCGTATCAGCACTTGAAGTAGTTACATGGTCGAAGGCTGCGCCAGTTTCTAATGGCAAAAGACGAGTCAATGTGCCCGCCCCCCAGCCCCCTCCCCACTTTCCGCCTCCTCAGATAGAAAAGCAAACAGGAAGACCACTTACTCCCTACCGCCCAACCCTCTCCTGCTTCTCAAACCGCCTATCCACCTGATAGACAAAACAGATGCTTCGGGAGAAGACGGAAGAATGCCAGAAGCCGTAAGGTAAACTAACCCAGTTTTATGACCACCCACGGCTACTTCTTCCTCTTCCTCCCACACACACACACACACACACACACACACTATTGATTAGACCAAAGGGAAGTTGCTGCACCACATCAATAGAAAATGCAAGTGGTGGCGACGCAGGGGTTTGGGTGGGGGGTGGGGCACCACGCAAAGCCCAAGTCAAACAGTAGCAGGCCAAAGAAAAGAGGAAAATAATAACGTGCAAATGAAAAGCTGAACGAGTGAGCTACAACAGCGCTGGGTGGGGTGGCGGGGAGGGGAAGCTAGCGAGCTTCGTTGTTGTCGTCGTCTCGCAGTGGGTCAAAGACCTGTAGGAGGTCGTTTCAGCCGTTGCAGTGGCAATAGGCAACGTACAATACCATGGCGATGGCGGCAGATAGCGCGCGCACACAAACACACACACACACACACGCACGCACGCACACACTCACTCGCCTAGAGCCGAACACTATTGAATAACAAGCGACGACATCAAACGAACTGCACTGCAACATATGTATGCAGCCAAAGCGAGCAAGTGAGAGACAGAGGCTGGCTGAGAGAGGAAGAGAGAGCGCGCCACAGAGAGCGAGAGCTTTTGCTCCAACGACCCAGCGACCAACCAACCAACCAACCAACCAACCGACCGACCGACCACCAAAACGAAATCAAGAGTGAAATTCTAGGCAGGTTGACAGGGTGAGGGGGGGGGATAGGGGGTGTTGCTTGACTTGCACATGCACATGCACACGGCTGCGGCCATACAAACAAACATTCTCCTCTCAACTATTTCTCGATTTTCTTCATTTTTCTTCTCCCTATTTTTTTTTTGTTGCTCTTTTGCAGACATGCCAGGCGGAAGAAGGCAGACAACCAGCCAGCAAGTGTTTGACAGGATCAGACAAAGCAGGTAAGATCCAAATCCAATGCTGGTGTGCTGATTGTGTAACAAACTTCACCACACCAACTGCATGCCTGCCTACAAACATACAAACATACATACGTACATACATTTCTTATGCAATCGACCGCAGATTGCTGTTTTGTCTGGTTCAACTTGACTATGTGGGGGGGTTCCTTGATATTGTATAAGATTTATCCATAAAATACCCTAACGGTTTGCGGCGAAACTTACATAAAGTCTGCGAAATGTAAAGCAATTTGATGGCAGCTCTGCATTTGACATTCGGCATTCTGGCCAACCGGGCGTATGGAAAATGCTACAGAAATGCTACCCCCGACCCCCCCCCCCCCTACCCAAAAATCATACAACAATGTCTAGACAAACCGCATCGAGCATGAATTTGTCATTTTTATCTCAGAAAAAAAGGTGATGAGATTTGGTTTAGTGTGATTTTATGGCCGGGGCAAGAATTTAAAGTTGGACATCTAACAGAAATTAAGTATACGGAACGGAGGGGATCTTTGCCCAGCATAATTTGGTACTGCCTTCGCGGAAGTAACTATCTGAAAGTGACTAAGTAAGAGGACATTATTATAATTTTATTTTTATACCGTGTTCCCATTGAAAATGGGAAAAGGGGGATCATGAAGTTGTGCGAATGTATGTAACAGGGAGAAGGAAACATTTCCGACCCCATAAAGTATATATATTCTTGATCAGCATGAACAGCCGAGTCGATATAGCCATGTCCGTCCGTCTGTCTGTCCGTCTGTCTGTCTGTATGAACGCGCCGATCTCAGAGATTATAAGAGATAGAGCCACAAATTTTTGCATGAAGGTAGACTTATGCTGTACGCAGATCAAGTTTGTTTCAGATTTGGAAAATTCCACCCCGTCCCCCTTTTATCACCAAAATACCAAGACATCCTCCTGGTATACATCAAGCTAGGCCCAATATCTATCTATTCTGAAAAGTACAATCAGATCGGACAAAAAACACCGGAGTTATAAGCGAAACAGTTGAGCTGATAAGAGCACCCCCCCCCCCCCCCCCCCCCCAGTTTATGGTCAGGACTAGCAAAAAGTGTTGCCTACATTTAGGTTGCAAGTTTTGTTACAAAAACAAATAAATGAAAACAAATGAACAGGGTATTTTTTGGTCGGGAAACTCGACTGCAGCGCCCTTACTTGTTTTTTTTAGCTTGATTGGTATTTATTGGATCGTCTCTTAAAGAGACTAACAATAATTTTTCAAATCTTAATCTAGAAACTATTTTAAAAACTATCCCCTATTGGAGGTGGTTTGTGTTCTGCGGCCCTTCAAGTCAGTCGCTGGGTTGGTGGGTCGTTTCTTCGGAGACGAGAATGCGTTGCCAGCATGATGAGAGATTTTTTGCAAGTTGGTTTGAGAATATTTGCGCTTAAGTTCCTCTATTTCAGTTTCAGCCAGTGGGATGCTAAGGTAGGTCGTTGTGAATACAATCATTGTGAATGTACGATGGCGCTCCAGTGATGGTTCTAAGCAGTCTCGACTGTGATCTTAGTAGAATGTCTACGCTTTATGATGCTATTGTACAGTAAGACTTTATATGCCAGCTTTAAAGGGGAACGGGTGTTAATTAGCCAAAGCAGGCTGATGGCCTTAAGCTCTTTCGAGTCTATGTGTTTGCGCCATGTGAGCCTTCTATCAAGGGGGTATACAACATTGTTTGATTGCGGGATCAAAGTCGCGTTTAGTGATAAGGTCCCTTATTAGTTGAGTGTTCTTCAGAAGGCAACAAAGAAAGAGATGCCAATATACAATGCTCTGTAGATTCGGTCGGTAGACTGAGGCGCACACACAGAAGAGTGACACATTTTTATACACTTGCAAAGGGTATTAAAATTTTTCCCAGAAGTTTGCAACGCATAGAAAAATTCATTTCCCACCCTATAAGCCATATATATTCTTGTTCAGGGTGACGAGCTTAGTCCATTGAGCTTTAACCGTCCGTCTATCTGTCAGTTTCTACGCGAACTAGTCTCTCAGTTTTAAAGCTATCGAGCTGAAATTTTGCACAGAGTCTTCTTTTTGCTATACACCACTAATATGTCGGAACCGACCGGATCGGATGACTATATCCCATAGCTCCCATAGGAATAATCGGTCGGAAAACTAGTTTTAGTGAGAAAAACTTTTTTCTTTTCAATGGAAACGTCTCCAAACTTTGTAGTCGTTGGTTTTCTATATTTTTTTATAATTCTACCAAGTTTTATTAAAATCGGTCAACTATATGGTATAGCTGCCATACAAAAGATGGGTCTGAAAAACAGTCTTAGTTTGAAAAACTTTTTTCTTTTCAAGGGAAACGTCTCCAATCTTTGTAATTGTAAGTTTTCTATGTTTTTTTATAATTCTACCAAGTTTTATTAAAATCGGACAACTATATGGTATAGCTGCCATACAGAAGATGGGTCTGAAAAACAGTCTTAGTTTGAAAAACTTTTTATGTTTTTAATGGTAGCATTCTGCAATTTTGTATGTGTTTGTTTTACATGCTTTCACATAATTTTGCTAATTTTTGGACAAATCGGAGGACTATATCATATAGCGTAAGAGTATTTTATTGAAATTATTTAAGCGAGCACTTGCAAGGGTATAAAAACTTCAGCATAGACGAAGTTAGCTTAGCTTTCTCATTCTCTGATTGCTTAAACAGAACGCACAGTGGTTCGGTCTCTCTCTATCTCTAACTCTCTCTTTGAAGGTGTCTCGGACACCTCAAAGTGTTCTTCCCTAAACTTTTAGAAGTTTATTTAAGTTTGAATATTTTTGTAGGGAAGTTGGAACTAAACAAGAATCGTAGCGTACAATTTTTTCCAATCCGAGCCTGAACCGAAGAAAAAAAGGGGGGAAAAATATCCTAAATTAACTTGATAGCGATTTTCAAACTCTGTATTAAAGGTACACCGAGTAGATTTAGTTTGTGCAAAAAGTAGGTAACAGCCAAAAGATATAATTTCTAAAATTATATAGATCTGTTGGTCCTCACGAGCAAACAGTTCTCAAAGATGCTAAGAGTTACAGGTTTGAAACGTAGGGCACAAATGTTTCTTAAATTAGCAGAAAGATACAGTTCAGAAAGATACAGCTTATATTTCGTCACGCCCTCTTCCGTTCCCACAAATAGAAAAAATTATGAAACGGATGATCGGGTGAACGACAGTTGAGTTATAGAGAAAACCAACACTTATAATGGGCATCACCGATCGCAACGTCCATGGGCAGCACTTCACACACCTTAACAACGTGTGTGGCATAAAAACTTGAAAATGATATGTTTTATATAGTCGGACTTGATCGATTTTCTCACTTGTTTCTGTTGTTGATCCAAAATATGTGAATATCCTTGCCGGGAAAGCCTATCCAATAGTTATATACGACTGCGTCCAAAAGCAGGCAACGCACACTGGAACAGATTTGAAAAAAACTAGCCTGCAGAAATTTCATAAATCGAGATAGTAATTCTGATGCATTTGTGACTTAAACAGTGGCCAACTAACCCACGAGTTTGGAAATGTACAGTTTTGAAGGATCTATGAAGGATCCACAGTCAAGGAACCCAAAGTAGCGCCTTGTTGTTAAGCAGATGCTTATGTATTATATGTTTCTTCAGTTCTGACATAGGTGTAAGACTGATGTAGATATGAACTTTAAAATTCATTCATTTTATTTGGTTTGTGTCCAACATAAATAAATTTTATAAAATTAAAAATAAAAATTAAACTCAAATAGCTTTTTAACCAAGCGCCCTATAACAAACATTTTTACCAGGGATGCAAACCAATCGAAAATAAGTACTGGTTTGGTTCAGTGGTTCGCACAGTTTCTAAACCGCCGGTTCGGTTCATAACATGGTTTTTGGAGTTAAATGAACCGCGGTTTCGGTTCGGTTCAGTGATTCACAAAGGCACATTATCGACCATTCTTGAAATTTGATTCCTATAATCCGTTCGAATATCTCTAAAATCCTTAGATCAATCTGCAAAGATTATTATGTCGGATTCCAAGAACTCGTCTATCAGTTCCTGGAGGAATGTCCTTATTTATTGGCAGATTAAGATTGAATTAAGGTTAAGAAGTACCACAGAAAATTGAAAATAAACCAATTTAGATTGATGACTGGTAAATTAAGAGATCGGCGGGAAATTGCCGAAGTTATATCGATCCTTAAAAGTTATATCGATCCGACAACGCTAAATATGTAGAGGGCCGAACGAAATGTTTGAAAATTATCTTCGGGAAACGATTAAAATTTCCTAATTAATCAAAATCATTGGCTAGAGGAAAGCAATTCCCGTTAAAACTCGTCAGAGAACTGAACCGAACCGAACCGTTTTTATTTGTGGTTTTCGGTTCGGTTCAGAAATTCTGAAAGGAAGCCGGTTCGGTTTGCGGTTCGGATCACCAGCGGGAATAAGCGGTTTGGTTCGGTTCAAAACCGGTTCAGCTCAGAACCGGTTTGCATCCCTGATTTTTACATACATGTGATCTATGGGTCAGTATGTATGTAAGTATACACACGTCTAGTCCGACATGCCAGAAGTACTTTTTCGCGATTATTTCTCACACATGAGCATGAGAAAGCAGTATTGGAAGGTTAGTATTGACCCATGGATAATATTTATATACAAAAATTGGTAGTCGGTCTTTGGGTCCAAAAGACATTTGAGCTTAATTATTAATTTTAATTTTTAAAAATACAAATTTGTGGTCTTTAAGTTTGTATCAAACAATTATAAATAATTTTTATTTAAAAATTAAAAAACATTTGTATCAAACAATTATAAATAATTTTTATTTAAAAATTAAAAAACATTATTAGAAATAGAGGAAAGTTAACTTCGGCTCAGCCGAAGTTTGTATACTCTTGCAGCACGCTTGTTAACTTGTTTGAAGGACATATCCACTAAAAACAAACAAGTTTTTCTCAATAAGACTACATTTCAGACTCTACTTTTGTATGACAGCTATACTATATAGATGTCCGAGTTCAACAATTTTTTTTGTAGATTTATGGAAAAGCATTAAAAACTAGTAAATACGGAGTTTGGAGACGATTGCATAAAAACCAAAAAATTTTTTTCACTAGAACTAGTTTTTCGTCCCAACGTTCCTATGGCAGCTATATGTTATAGTCATCCGATCCGGCCGGCTCCGACAAAGGTGCAGCGTATTTGTACCAGAAGACTTTGTGAAAAGTTTGGAGGCGATAGCTTTAAAACTGACGGAGGAAATATCATGGAAACAGACGGACAGACGGACATGGCTATATCGACTCAGCTCGTCATGCTGATCAGGAATATATATATACTTTATGTGGTCGGAAATGCTTTCTTCTATGCGTTAAAAACATTTGGACAATTTCAGTATACTCTGAAATTTTTTTAGATAAACATTGGAAATAAAAATGTATGTATGTATGTAAAAATTTGTATTACCTGATTAGTTTTGGGGGTGAATTTAGCTAAAACACGAGAGTTTTGAAATTAATCGAAAGAGATTTTAGGTTACCGAGAATTATTTTAGGTTGTAATTTGATTGGAAGAGAATTCTGGGACACATTTGATTTTAATTTTTCTAAGCTCGTTTAATTGGGAAAGTTTCTCTATGTCTTGGACTACTTTGATATTAATTCTTACTATATCATAGCTTTTAAAATAACCTATTTGAAATATTTCTGCTGTTTTTTAGAAGCAAAAGCTATACCATTTTGAGTTCATGATTCCAAAATCATCATGCGTTTCTTAAATGCCTTCGAGTGTCACCTTCGACTTCATGGAAATGCCTATCAGGTCTGTTCTCGTTTCCGAATTCGAGGCAAGACATCTGATATCCAAGAATTGATTAGAGAAATCGGTTAAAGCTGTCAGCCATCAAAACTGTTCTTTGGAGAGGATTGGAAATTATAAGTTAAAAGCCGAGTCAAACCATTGGCTTTTCGAAAACGAAAGAGTTTCCTATTCCGATTTCACATAGTTTTCACATAGCCCGCATGTGTTTGTAAATATGTAAAGTTTACTCAAAATTTACTCAAGTAAAATACTGAAAAGAAGACACACTGGTCCACGGAGCTATGGCTGGTCGGAGAACGAAAATACCAAAGGAATTTTCGGAAGTTTTCGGAATATTATTAGATGTTGGTTCATTTTCTGAGTTAAATTTGTATTGGGATTTAAAATAAAGGATCCCATTACTACTCAAACTTGTGATGGTTGGGGGCATCCGTTTGGGTCTTAATCCATTCCGAAAAGCTAAAACTGAAAAATTGAAAAACTCTTACTTACTTGACCCCGCCTTCACCCAAAAGGGTATCCCTGCCTTCGGTCTGCTGGTCTGCAATCCCCTACCACCTCCCCCCTACACTTTCACGTTTTCTTTGCTCATTTTATGTGCCAAAAGCTGCAAAACTTTTCCGCTTTTCACGTTCAACGACGACGATCGCCGTCATCTTGTCACCATCATCACCATCTCTGCATCATTGTTGTGTCGCGTCCGTCCATGTTGTTTTCCTTGTTTTGCTTCGGCTCCATTTGCGCAACATTTTGCGGTGCTGCTGCTGCTGCTCGAGGGGGATGCAGGGCAACCATATGATTTGCAATTTCCATTTGCCGCTGCATGCATTGCATTCGAGGTTACGTAACCAAAAAGAAAAACAACAACAACAACAACAACAGCAACTGCAAAAAAATAGTTAATGCCACATAATCATGGCTGAAGTTGCAACAAAGCCTCGGCCGCCGCTGTGGTAAATGGGGAAATGCTGGGGGCAGGGTGTCGGAGGAGCTGGGTGGCATGACACGCCATCTTGCAGCGGACGATCGCAGGCGCTGTTTTTCCTGCTACTTTCTCTTTCTGGCACACGATGAAGTAATCGACTGTCCCACTTCCCCCCCACCCAGCGTAAGTTGATCATCGAAGTCGAAGTTGGCAAGTTGCGGCTGCACTTTTTTTTACCGGTGACTTAATTTTTGTTTTTCCTTTGGCTTTTCCTCTGTTTTACTTTCATGGAAAACTGGTTTCGGTGTTTTCATTCCATGCCAAATTGCACCGCACCGATGCAGTTTTTTTTTTCAAAGACTATCTGGGTCCAACGATCAGCAGACAAGTTACGTCTGGGGGCAGGATAGCAAAGAAGCGGGTGCAGAGCGAGCAGAAGCCCTAGACCTAGGGGCTTAAGACGAGTGATACGATCTGCATCCAGCAGCAGGGGGAGGCAGACGAGCAAGATCATTATGTTTTGCCAAATCGATTAGTCAAAGTCTTTAGTTAAAACTGATCTGTGCGACTCGTGAACTGGCCAAATCTTCCGGTTGAGTGCAAAAAGCAAGGAAATCTAGAGGTTTATCACATTGATTGTGTTGCAGCAGGCTCTAAAAAGGACCCTCTTTCTTTGCTCTTCTCATGAAAGAACACCAAATTCGGTTGCATATGTTTAGAAAATATTGACTATTTGATTGAAAGAAGATCTGTTATTATATTATTTTCAGGGCTGCAAACCGGCTTTGAACCGAACCGGTTCGAACCCGGAATTCCGACTTTTATTTTACTATGAACCGAACCTCTTTAGAAATTAATGCTGAACCCGAACCTTTTCCGAATCCAACATTTCAAGAAAACGGATACATAAATTTGACCTTCTGTCTACCGACTTCATCTGTTATTTGGTGCCAGTCGCACTCCTAAAATGGGCAGGAGATTGAAAAAATCTGGCAAAACGAAAATTATCCTTATTATCATTATCATCCTTATACATTTTCTACATATCATTTTATTTACCAGGTTTGACCTGGAAATCTGTAGAGATTTTCATTAAAACGATTGCATTTCGGGTGTGGTGCAGCAGGTAGTGTGTGCCTGTTGTTCCCGTCTTGAGGCATCTAACGAACATGTTTTTATATCCTTGCAGAAGGTATATTGAAATTATCCAGATGTTTGTAACGCATTGAAGGAAGTAATTCCGACCACATAAAGTATATATTATATATTCTTGATCAGCATGACGAGCTGAGTCGATATAGCCATGTCCGTCTGTTTCTATGCTATTTCCTCCGTCAATTTTAAAGCTGTAGCCACCAAACTTTGCTCGAAGTCTTCTGGTCCAAATACGCTGCACATTTGTCGGAACCGGCCTGATCGGATGACTATAACATATAGCTGCCATAGGAACGATCGGTCGAAAAACTAGTTCTAGTGAGAAAAACTTTTTTGTTTTTTATGCAATCGTCTCCAAACTCCGTATTTACTGGTTGTCATTACTTTTTTACAATTCTGCTAAATTTGGTCGAAATCGGACATCTATATAGTATAGCTGTCATACAAAAGTAGACTCAAAAAAGTAGTCTCATTGGGAGAAACTTGTTTGTTTTCAGTGGATATGTCTTTCAAATTAGTTAGAAAACGTGCTGCAAGGGTATACAAGCTTCGGCCGAGCCTAAGTTAATTTTCCTCTATTTTTCTCTTTAAACAAGAAAGAAAGTCGGTCAAGCCCGACTATAACATACTCTGTACCATAACTCGAAAACCGTTCATCCGATCTTCTTCATTCCTTTGGCGTATCGATAAGTTATCTTAATAACTAAATATGTCCAGAAGGAACAAGCCATCTATCTTCAAAACTGTGGGAGATATGACGTTTTTTCTAAATTGCGGGGGCGGGAGGGGGCGTGGCCAAAATTGAAAATAAACTTGATCTGCCTGCAGACATTAGAAGCATATGTTCCATACATGTCAAACCTCTATCTCTTACCATCTCTGAGATCTGTGCGTTCATACGGACAGACAGACGGACGGACAGACGGACATGGCTATATCGACTCGGCTGTTGATGCTGATCAAGAATATATATACTTTATGGGGTCGGAGATGCTTCCTTCTGGATGTTACATACTTTTGCACAAACTTATAATACTCTATGTACCTACGGTACAGAGTATAAAAACTTACACATCCGGTCACCTTTACCAGCTTTTGGGCAGCCTTAGGTATCTAGCCATGAAAAAGCTTCACAAACTTTGCGGTTCGGATACGCCGTTGTACCTTTAGGTTCCTTTCCTATGTGCAAATATTAGAAGAACTCAAGACAAAAATATCAGTGGAGCTCGGTCTGGCGCTTTGGGCTTTCAAAGGCCAAAAAAAAATCTGGAAAATATTTCGAACTTTTCTTTAATGATCCCATAAAAGGAAGACCTTTGATTAGTCGGTTTCAAATCGCTTAACTGATTTCTTCCAATTATCTACTCTTTATTTCGGTGATCACCTTATGCTGTCGAAATCTTAAATGAGAGGGGTGGAAAATATCCCAGTTCACTGTGTGTGAATATGAGCATCCACTTCTCATATTCTTCTCATACCTATATATGATATAAATTCCAATCCCAAGTTGGTACTTTATGGAGTTAAGAGCAAACCCTATGAAGCACACAGCTTTAAAGTTAACCCTTTTTCATCAAAGTTCCTTCAAAATTCCATATCAACTGTCTGACCTACACTCAGAAAAAAGTTGAACAAATAACTTAAGAACAAACGTTCTTGAAAAAATATTTACTTTTATTCGTTCTTAAAGTTTCAAGAATTTCGCTCTTGAAGTCGAGCTAAATACGTTCTTAGCTTGGTGCTTTTGGGTGAGGGAAGTGAGGTATAGAAACTGAGAGAGGAGAGCAAGCACATTTGACAGTTACAGTATACAGTTTTGTATTATATGGGAAAGGGGTATGGGGAAGCTATCGAGCGGAGAGCGTAATGGATTTTTGCACTCATGTTCCTTTGGAATTCCCAACCAGTTATGGCATTGCTGGCATGGAGAGACCTCTGTTCGACTGATAGTTGACACAGAAGAACTGATGCTGCTTTGGGGTGTGTATTATATAACATGGCTCAACAATTAGTTTTCCATAAAATAAATTTTAACAAAATGGAAAAATCTACTGATATTGAATTGTTGTATGGTTGGAATCTGTGAAGCTCTTGATTTAAGAGTAAACGATCTTACTCTTGAGTGTGATGAGCTCTTGATAATAGGAAGAACATTCTCAATTGACAATGCTTTTGTTTGCCCTTGATTCAAAATTGAGCAATCTTGAAAACGAGTATGTTTAGCACTTGATCCAAAAACTCTTGTGCTTGATTTGAGACTGATTCGTACTTGGATCAAGTATTGAAGTTCTTGGATCAAAAATTCATACTTGAATCAAGAATTTCGCTCTTGGATGGAGAATTTTCACTCTTATCGAACTATTGATCTCGAAAATTCTTGATCCAAGTATGAAATACTCTATTTTTTCTCTGAGTATAGATTCGGAGACTTTCAAAGTTTTCTAGGGAAAATGTCGTGGTTTTGTTGGTTGTAGCGCATCGCTTTTCTCCGCCGGAACAATTTTCAAGCCAAGGTTAGAGGACGAGATGGATATTCAGTTGGTTGAAAAGTTTCCAGATATGGCCTTCCCCTGGTATGCTCTACCTGTAATATGCAGCTGTTCATTGACCCATAAGTGGATATATTAACGATCGTTCTCATTCAGGTCGGCACCTCGCCAGTTCGCCAGACATCTGCATCTGAATGCCAAGCCCCCCTCTCTCTCTCCTTTCGTTTATTCATGCGCTAATCTAACATTGTTGCACTTCCTGCTTTTGCCATTTTGCAAAAACCATTTGAAATTGATCGCCATGCAACATCATCGCTGCCGCTGCCGCCGCCGCCCCACCCCCCTGTGCCCCACACACACTACCCACGGTGGTAACATTGCCTGGTAACACCATTTTCCTTTTGCTGCATTTGTTACGTGAAAAAAACGAAAGTAAAACTCGCAATTGGCTGGATGACGATGACTTTGGTGCAACGTTTGTTGCAATTGCAGTTGTTGCAGCAGTTGTTGCAGTTGGCATTGTTAGTTTCCCATTTTCACATTATACTCTTTGCGGGCATAACAGGCGGGTATTTAAAATTGATTGTGGAATCTGTCATAGATTATGGCTAATTAACTGAGGAATGTGTATGAGCATGAAGAACTAATTGAAGGGAGATAACATTTTTCTGTTGCATTGCATAAGCCATCCTGACGATTAAATCGTTTTAAGTTTGAAAACTGTGCTGAAAAGCATTAAGAGATATGACAAGAAATAAGGAAATTATGCACGTAACCAAGGGTCAATCAGCAGGGCCAAGGGGGGGGGGGGGGTAAGTGAAAGGGTATTGTTTGGTCGTTGTTCTTAAGTGAAGTTTCTTCTTAAACTTCTGTCTGTACCTTTAAAACATTTTTCCTTGAGGAAGTACGTTGGGTGGCACATAATAAATGTGGGAAGAATCGTACAGAAACAAAAGTCTATTTTACTTTTGATAAACTAGGAAACTTTTAAAAAACAGATGGTAAAATTAAGAGCTTAATTTTAAGATTTTTTCAATTGTCAAAATAATTTTTAAAACTTTTCAAACTTGACTTCAGAAAAATTGACATATTTCATCCTTAACCATTCTAAAGGCATCTTAGAAATCAGAACCAAGCTTCAGTTTTGGTTTTTCGAGATCGTTGTTCAACTAAGTTCACACAGAAACAAGTTTGTTTGGAATGCATAAACATAAATGTGAACAAAATGTACATTTTATTTGAGTTCAGCACCCGAAAAACACATATTATTTGGAACGTTTGCCAACTTCTCTGGTTAACAAGTTGATTTTACTTTGCAAGCTTGTGTAATCAACGGAAATGTGAGTTTAATGGCGAATAAATTTAACGATCCCATTTTCGCATGATTTGATGGAAAACGGAAATCAATAAGACGAGCTGAGTTGGTTGAGTTTTGTCCATTTAATCTCTCAGTTTAAAAGCTATTGAGCTGAACTTTTTCTGGAACAGTAAAGAAAGAAAAAGGTAGGTAAAGAAGAAAGAATATATGTTTAACCTAGATTATCCATCATGAAAAAAATGATCAGTTGCATGGATAATAGCACACCTCATTATCCTTTCATAAGTCAAATGGCCATTTAAGAAAAAGCCAGCAGAAAATCGAAGAGGGAATTCAAACGAGGGTGGGAAGAAGACGCTGCTAGTTCCAATGTTGACAATGAAAATGAATACCCAGAAGAGTTCTGTTGTTAATAAGGTGATAATTAAGTAATAGCTCGGCGTCGGAGATTCGTAGACAACTGATTCGCTTACGTGAATCGATACATTAGGGATGGAACATGTTAGTCTATCGATACATATAATTTGATACATTACAACAAGTTCAAGAAGATTATTAATAATGCTGAAACGTAGCTGAACAAATATTCAAATCTATTGTGAAGGCATCTCACTAAAAACAGATTAATTCCAGAATTAAATATTACTTCCGGGTGCCAATGTTTCGTTTGATGATTACTATTTGTCAGGGGGTTCAGCAAGTTCTTTAAAAAGAACCCATAAATTATTAAGCTTTCTAATCAAAGTCATGGATTACCAAATTAATATTTCAGGAATTGTTGTTCAAAAATGTTTCTGTCCTCAGGTAAAGGCACATTTCTCCCAAAATCGTATACTCCCAACCCTGCCATCCCAAGAGGTTCAACTGAACACCTAATGGCAGTATTCCTGCCAGAGAATACAACGTCAAGCAGAGAACCAATAGATCAAGATGGAGTTTCAGAAAACATTTGGTTAAATGTGGAAGAAATTTAGACCAGAATCATTAAAAAGCTCTGCACCCAACCATGGCCTGACTGCGTAAAGGCCTCTTCATCGTGATGACTTATCTTCAGAGAAGTATCATATTGACCAATTTCTTGTTCATTTTGATCCAATGTCCCTAAAAGCATACATTTTGCAGAAGACATTGATGCTGGTGATTAGAAATAGGCGGGTCAAGTTTTTAATCGACCTAAGCGTATGGCAGAAATGTAGTCTACGGTCAATTCTAAGAAATTATACCGAAGAAACCATAGGCCTATATCAATCACTAGGTTGCGCCCAGCAAGGTCAAAACTTGTATAGAGAACGATCTGAAAAGAATATTAAATAAATATATATTGTGTGATTTTCCATTGATCCATTTTGACTGGATTTGTTTTTAATATTCTTTGAATCATTCAACGGAGTTGGAAATCATACAATGGATATGATATATATATATATATATATTATATATGTTCATCCTTTGGATTATTTAAAGCACCGTGGGATAATTAAACGAATATTTTAAACTATATATGGATCTTTCTTAGACTTTTTTTTTCTGTGAATCGTTAGATTTTACCATAGATTACGCTCTGATAATTTGATTCTTTTCCGAAAACAATTTGACACCCCGCCCCAGTGTGTAGTTGTGAGAGCGTTTTTATGAGGCATGCATACCGCTCGAAAATAGGTACTGCATCGGTTCAGTGGATCACACAGTTTCCGAACCGCCGGTTCGGTGCATTACATGGTTTTTTGGAGCTAACTGAAAATTCAAGAATTTTGAATCAAGAATTTTCGAAATCAATAGTTCGATAAGAGTGAAAATTCTCGACCCAAGAGCGAAATTCTTGATCCAAGTATGAATTTATGATCCCTGTTTTCTTGATCCAAGAGCTTCAATACTTGAACCAAGTACGAATCAGTCTCAAATCAAGCTCAAGAGTTCTTGGATCAAGTGCTAAACATACTCGTTTTCAAGATTGCTCAATTTTGAATCAAGGGCAAACAAAAGCATTGTCAATTGAGAATGTTCTTCCTATTATCAAGAGCTCATCACACTCAAGAGTAAGATCGTTTACTCTTAAATCAAGAGCTTCACAGATTCCAACCATACAACAATTCCATATCAGTAGATTTTTCCATTTTTTTAAAATTTATTTCATGGAAAACTAATTGTTGAGCCATGTTATATAATACACACCTCAAAGCAGCATCAGTCCTTCTGTGTCAACTATCAGTCGAACAGAGGTCTCTTCATGCCAGCAATGCCATAACTGGTTGGGAATTCCAAAGCAACATGAGTGCAATGGGCAAATCCATTACGCTCTCCGCTCGATAGCTTTCCCACACCCCTCTCCCAAATAATACAAAACTGTAAGAGCAGACTCAACGCTATTCTCTCAAATGTGCTTGTTCTCCTCTCTTCGTTTCTATACCTCACTTCCCTCGCCTTAAAGCACCAAGCTAAGAACGTATTTAGCTCGACTTCAAGAGCGAAATTCTTGAAAATTTAAGAACGAATAAATATTTTTTCAAGAACAAACTCTCCTAGCTAAGATTCAATTAAGTTAAAGAAGTACTACAAATAATGTAATATATTGTCCACTCGAGGATGACAAATCAATTATCAACTGTCAAGAAAAGTATGCAAATTGATGACAGCTATATATTAAGAGATCAGCGGGTTTACTAGCTTGAACGAAATGTCGTATCAAAATTATACTAGAAAAACGATTCAAGTTGCCAAGATTTCAAGTATTATTGGCTAGAGGAAAGCGACTCACGTCTTAAAACTCATCTGATAACCGAACCGAACCATTTTTCTTTGTGGTTTTCGGTTCGGTTCAGCATTTTTGAATGGAAGCCGGTTCGATTTGCGGTTACCAGCTGGAATAGGCGGTTCGGTTCGGCTCTCATATATACCTTCGGATACTAAATAGATGAAAACAGGGTATTTTGCAGTCGGACACTTGACTATAGCAACTTTTCTTGTTAACATTGTTAGAGTATTGTGCTCGTGCTTGCAGCCACCTCTATTATGGTTAATATTCAGATTTACAGGAGAATGCTTGCTTAAATTTGTTGCCTATTCGGTGAATTAGAGTTAGAAAGGATTGTGGACAGTTAATGAAGAGTAATCTTGCGAGTTATGGCCATATTTGTATACTTCTTAAGGCTTAAAAAACCCCAGCTATGCTGAGTTTGTATATTAGTTGGATAACACAGGCATAGATCCAATACTCAGTAACTAATTTCAGGACGAAAATTTGTGGGTCATACTGTTAACTGAATCACTGAATCTAATCACAGTTCTAATGGCTTGCAGCCTCTATACCAAACTGGGGTCGGCAATGCGAGCAGAGTAGAGTCAGAGAGATAGCATATTGAACTTTAATCTCTATTTTGCCAGAAAACAGATGACCAAATCTTAGGTGACTCTCCCTGGTATTCCAAGCTAAATTCTAAGCAAACATTTGCAATTGCTGCCAAGTCAATCTTTTGTGCATTTTCCCATCCATTTCGTATCTTTTTTTGTTGTTTTTGATTCTTGAACTTGCTCCTACTTCTTCTTTTTCAAGATTTTTCCCCCCCCACATAGTGTAGCCCAGCGTTCGGCATTTTCTTTTCTAATTGTGTGTGTTTTCATTTTCATTATGCTGCGACTCGATCGAATCAGTGAATGGAAAAACGGGATTTTCCAGCCAAAGACTAAACTGGAATGTGGCACATGGCACTGGCGGGTGTGAGGTAGGGGTAGGGGGGGGGGGGGGGGGGGGGGGGGGAGGCCACCACTGTTCGTGGAGGTAAAGATCGGCGTCGTCGCTTGGCTTGGCTTGGCTTGGCTTGGCTTGGCTTGGCTCGGCTTCGGTTGGGTTATGTCATACAAGGAAGCGAATTGCCAGTGCACACACCAACAACGACGGCCAAGCAACAGCGACAGCAGTTGGATTGGATTGGACGTAACATTGGGAAATCGCTGACAGAAGGAGAGGAGGAGGTCTCCACCTTCTCCTCTGGCCTAAACTGGCTGTCGTCGCCGCCGCCGCCGCCTGCCAGGCCTGGCCTGCTTCTCTGGACAAGTTTTCCTTTCATCGCAAACTTCGTGATGTTGCCGACGTTTTGTTGTTGTTGTTGTTGCCGTTTTCTGCAATTTTCATTTTTCGTTTTCTAGGTTTCCTGCTGCTTTTGGCGTTAGTGGGTAAATGTTACATAATTGCGATCCAAGTCAGAGTCGAGCCAGTTTTTTGCGCAGTTGTTTCATGCCGTGCCCATGTGCCGCCATGTGCCGCGCTCCGCTGCTGGGCCATTGTGTGGCAAAAGCATTACGCTGCATGCATGTGTGTGTGTGTGTGTGTGATGGTGTGTGTGTGTGGCGCAGTCAATGAACCTTTGGGGCAAGAAGCATCTAGACAAATCCTAGCAACAGTCAGGGGCTGGGCGGGCGGCATTCAAAATACACACAACATTTTCGGGGTTTGGCTTTGGCTTTGACCAGGTCCAACTCACTTAAGCGCAGAGAGAGACACCCCGCCCTCCTCCCTGTCGGATAATGGGCAAAAAAAAAAAAAGCAATTAAAATGTCAAAAGCGTGCACAAAAGGAGAAAGTGAAAAAGTGCAAATTTTGTTCAGCGCAAAAGTGTTTTTTTTTTGCTTTTTCTGTTTGTTGTATTTTATTATAGTTTTATTTCATTTCTGGCTTTTGTGTTTGCACTTTAACAATTACATGGCGACCGTGACAGAGACTGACGCTGCCGCGGCTGCCGCAGCTGCCGGATAGGTGTCGATGATCAGCCGGAAAGGTTAAGTGAGCTAATCGGTCGGTTCTTAACGAAAGTCTTAGCGAACCATCCCCCCCCCTGGCGTAATGTGTAATGGCAATAACAACAAATAACAAAATAAGTACAATAGCAATAGTTATAGCAACAATAATAATAATAAACATTTGAACAACTTTCACTTGGCGCTTGAATTCAACGCACGACAAATTCAAACGACAACGATCAAAGCCTCACTGACTGTGTGTGCGAGTGTGTGCGAGTGTGTGCGAGTGAGTGTGATTCAATAAGTGTTTGAGTGAGTGTGATACGAGTGTGGGTGTTGTTGCCATTATTGCCATTGTACAGACCTGGGGTACACGCCTACGCGCAACTCCCCCAAAACAACAAGAAATAACACAGTTCGCCTATGCAAAACACAAACGTGAACAATTTGAATGCAAACTGAATAACAGAAAAGAGTCCATAAAACTTTTGAATGGAGATGCCACCAGAAGGGCTAATCGTACTGCTAGTCCGAGAGGGCAGATACATCGTTTCACGAATATAATAACAGGATTGTAGGAAACACTTTCTGCCCCCAACCGAATGAGTCATTAATGGAATGAGATATAAGACCAAAGAATGAATGATTTGCCACTTCAATGAATCATTCAAAGGCAAACATTAGGTACTCAAAGCCAAATGCAAAGTTTATTGTGGTTGTCACGAGTTTTCATTCTCCCACTGAACATTTTCTTACAACAAAAGGGGAAATCTTTATATACATTTTAGAAGGATCGCTATTAGAATTGTCGGTAGTAGGTGCAGCAATTTTTGAGGGCTTTTTATACAAATAAGTAAGAAACTTGTTAAAGTAAGCTGTAAAATATACGCTGTACCTTCTAAAGCTCACGTTAAGCTGCAAGAAGTGCTGCCCATCACTGTGGCGGCCGGTGCTACCCAGCATAATTGTTTGTTTTTCATGCGATTCTTAACAGAGCCTTACACTCAGAGAAAAAATAGAGAATTTCATACTTGGATCAAGAATTTTCAAGATCAATAGTTCGATAAGTGTGCAAATTCTCGATTCAAGAGCGAAATTCTTGATCCAAGTATGAATTTTTGATCCCTGTTTTCTTGATCCAAGAGCTTCAATACTTGATCCAAGTACGAATCATTCTCAAATCAAGCACAAGAGTTCTTGGATCAAGTGCTAAACATACTCGTTTTCAAGATTGCTCAATTTTGAATCAAGGGCAAACAGCATTGTCAAAAACCGAGTATGTTCTTCCTATTATCAAGAGCTCATCACATTCAAGAGTAAGATCGTTTACTTTTAAATCAAGAGCTTCACAGATTCCAACCATACAACAATTCAATATCAGTAGATTTTTCCATTTTTTTAAAATTTATTTCATGGAAAACTAATTGTTGAGCCATGTTATATAACACACACCTCAAAGCAGCATCAGTCCTTCTGTGTCAACTATCAGTCGAACAGAGGTCTCTTCATGCCAGCAATGCCATAACAGATTGGGAATTCCAAAGCAACATGAGTGCAAAAATCTATTACGCTCTCCGCTCGATAGCTTCCCCACACCCCTCTCCCAAATAATACAAAACTGTTAGAGCAGACTCAACGCTATTCTCTCAAATGTGCTTGCTCTCCTCTCTTCGTTTCTATACCTCACTTCCCTCGCCTTAAAGCACCAAGCTAAGAACGTATTTAGCTCGACTTCAAGAGCGAAATTCTTGAAAACTTAAGAACGAATAAATATTTTTTCAAGAGCGTTTGTTCTTAAGTTATTCGTTATACTTTGTACCTTAAGGGGTCGAAGATGCTTTCGTCTGGCTTATACACACATTTGCACAAACTTAAAATACTCTGGATACCTTTGTTATGGTTTGCACTCAAAAAAAAAGTATTTTCTAGTTTTTAGAAATTCTCCATAACATATTAAATTTTTGTTAACTTCACAAAAATGTCTTGCTTTTAGACAGTTTTTTCGTTAATTTAGAAAAAAAAACCATCAGAAAATAGACTTTTAACAAACAATTTCTGAATTTTAGAAACTCGGCGGGGGTTTTTCCAAAATTTAGGTTAAGACATAACAAGATTATGCAAATCTCAGAGTTTATATTCCCGAAAACTCAACTCAAATTTTACCTAAATCAAAAGCAGAGATGTCGAAGAGCATTCAATGCTCGCGTAGTCACTAATACAAATGTCCAAAATAATTCTAAAGCAGCAACAACCACAAAAAAACGATAGAAGACAACCGGATATTTCCTTTTGCTTGGTGCTGGCTGATGCAAATGCAATCTTTCGACGCACAACATACAAATGTATGATAATTTGGAGTTCAGGCTGATGCAAATGCAATCTTTCGACGCACAACATACAAATGTATGAGAATTTGTAATTGTGTTCAATTCTACAGGAGGCATAGGAGAGAAAGAGAGAAGAGAAAGACAGGCGAAGTTTATGCATTCGAATGGCTAAGCGTAAATCGTCAACATATGCGGCCGTTGCGTATAGCCAGCGGGCACCCCTGTTCTAAAGGAAGGGTGGAGCGTTTTTTGTGGGTTTTTTTTCACAATTGAAAGGGAAATCTCTTGCATCGTGCACATAAATGTTGCTTGATTCATTCAAGGGATGCAATCGGTGTTGCCTCTGTTCATTTCGGAGTACACTTAGATATTTGTGCCAACATCCCATCGACTGTTAATCTTTGGCGTCTCATTGTAACAGCCAGCTGAATGCCAAAAGTTAAGCACAACTTCAAATTGAATATCTAAGCCTGCTTACGCCCGCCCACAAAGGAAACCAAACCAAATAATGATCAAGCTGATGATCATCATCATCGTCATCATGTGGAGCCATTTAACCGGTCTTCTCCGCTGGCTCACCACTCCCACTGCGAATGCAGCCTTCCTTTCACCAGGGTTTGTCGAGACTTCCGCTAAGGAAAATCATCTCCCGAGGCGAGTCTAGGCTAGGCTTGACTTTTGTCTTCAACTTTGGTCTAACCTCCTACTTGGAGTGTTGCCCATTCAATGCCATTTGGCCTGGGCTGACACACTTACGTTGGATTCATAATAATAACCAGGCGAATGGACATGCAGCAGTCGCTTGTTATTGTCGCTTGCAACGTATCAATGTCCTTGGACTCACCATGGCGCTGAGGCTTTGGTACATTGAACTTTGGATTGGTGTTGCCTTGGAAATGGCTGCACAACACAGTTAGGGGGGGATGTGTGGTCGACGGTCGGGGAGGGGTGGCAAGGGATTGGCTCCTGCGCAGAACATGCCATGGACACGGACAATGTTTGGCTTCGTGCGGTAGGTCAGTGCTGGTGGGAAAAAAGCTTCAGCTTGCAGCTTCTGCAAGTCATCATGGTGCTGCTGCTCCTCCTCCTCCTCCTCCTCCTCCTCCTCCTCCTCCTCCTCTGCCTGCATTTTTTCGGCTCGACTGTGTGTGTGTGTGTTTGCTTTGCGCCCAAGTGCAAGTTCAATCTATAAATTTGAACGGATTCTGTGCACGGCCCCGACCCCGACCGCAGTCTGGCCGTCTCACCCTGGACCCTGGAATGATGAGCAGCTAAGCCATTGTTCACGTTCTCTCTCTCTTTATCTCTCTCTCTCTCTCTCGCTGTCTCTCTCTCATTGACTTTGCTGGAATGTCCTTGCCAAAATGCAAAGTTCATATATCCAAATGTCACACCTAGTCCTAATTTATATGAAATTTGAATCTAATACGCAATTGTGCTGGGCAATTAGAGTGCCCGTATGTCGAACAGAAGTGTATTTATCAGTTACTGTAGTCAATGAAAAGTGTGACCCTCTTTCTACTCACCATTAAGTGTGACCCCATTTATATAAATATTTTATTTCTCAACTGAAACTAAGATTATATTCTCATTTTAAGTACAATTTCAACAATCTTGAATAGAGGTGATTCATACTCGACTTTAAGGTGAAAGAATCTTCCTGTCATGTGCCAAAGCAAATATTAACTATGATAAACATGGAGATGCTGGGGTAGAGGAGTGCTTTAAGAGTCTATAAAGATGGAATTTTTATTTAGTGGGTATTTGGTTTGATGGTAGACTGACATTTGCTTTCGGAAGACCCACAAAATTCGATTCAAGATAGTTCCTTGTAACTGGAAATGTACATAAATGAAATGCCAAAGCCCTGCGAACCTGTCCGGGAGCGGCCCTGGAGGTTTTGATGGAGCTAAAACCACTTCACCACACAGACTTTCTGAAGAAAAAATCAACACTGCTTAGATTGACAGCCGAAGGAGTTAATAAGAGGAGCTTCATAGCAAGCCTTAAGGACTCAAAGAAGCTGGGACAGAAAATCCCTATTATACTTCAAACTTCAACACGAAGGATGTATTAACAGAAAGTGGAAACACATAAAAAGCAACCACAGACAATTCAGTGCCACTTAGACGGGTCTCTGAAACCCCAAGGAGCTGGATTTGGGGCAGCAAGAGCGGTATCAAAAAGGTTAGGGTCATTTAACGAGCATATTTTAAGCATTGCAGATGTCAATATGAGGAAAACCCAAATCCATTGGACTAAAGATGAGCTCATGCGTTCCCAAAAACAGTCAATTAACGATTCTTTTCACTTATGGAACAACCTTCACATTTCAAGAGAGTTTTTGGAAAGATCAGAAACTTGTTTTTAGTGAAAATGTTTCGAAATCAGTTGGAATCTAAATTGATCGTATCGGAAGTCGATATATATTTACAATCAGCGATTGTGAGACTATCGTAAAGTCGTTCCTCACACCTATTATACTTAACAACGGCGACCTGTTAGCTCACTGCGCCATTGCACACATTTGTAGATGCACGTCTGTTTTGGAGCTTTGTTCATGTTCAGTTTGTAATACGTGTCATATGACATCTAATTACCTTAAGAACCCAAAAATTTCTAATACTTGAAAATATCGAAAATATCGATATTTTTACATCGAAATAATACCTTTTCAATATCGTCAAAATATCAATATAGATAGTTTTTAAGTATTCGGCAAGCCTAGACTGCGAGCTTACCTGTCTTACTTGGGAATAACAATCAAGCAAATACGTACATACTATAATTAGAAGAAGGAGTCCTCTGAACATATAGTCTGAACAGATCTAGCAAAGCAAAGTCTTAACATATCTTGGAAACATAGCTTAAACTCTAAAAAGATTAGAAACCTAGAAAACATGAAGATACTGATAGTAAAGAGGTCTGCCGGCAGATTTGTGAACTCAACAGGGTGTCACATTAGATCAAGATTGGCTGCGGAGTGATTTTTCCCTACACAGAGAAAAAAAAAAGATATTAAAAAATATTAATTTGAAGATTTTCGCTATCTATTTGGAAAGGACATGTCTAACCCCTCTTTTAGTCATCCAACGGATCATTTGGATGATTCCGCTGAATGATTAAAAGGATATTTTTATTAAAAGGATCTTTTTTCTTTCTGTGTAATAACAAATAATAACCCGTTGACCACACGCGTGACGCTGCGGCAATTTAATGTTAAGAATGCATTCATTATTATGCTCTCATTATGCAAATAGTAAAATCGCTGCCTCAAAAAGTTAAGGAAGACTTCTGATTGTGAGGCAAAGCATGGTTTTCCTCATGCCTAGGAAAAGTACTGACTTTTGTCCAAAAATACTTTCTTAAACTATCAACTTCATCGACTCCTACAGAAATTGATATGCATGAATATTTCATGATTTCTGTGTGCCTTAAAAGTTTCTCATTCGAAGGAAATTTCGCCAACTATTTCGAATAACTGGCCAGCAAATTGGAGCCTGAGGGTCAGCAGTAAATTATTTCAAAATTGTCTCAAAACAATTACTCACAGAGCTAACAGAAAATATCCCTTGAATAATTAAAGGCCTAACACCCCCATACCACCCTAATTGGTTCAATTTGTGGGTAATAACTGCCTAATCAAAATCAGCTAACGGCCTTTGACTTATTTGTAAATTAGTTGGGAAATTCGACAGGCATTCCTCTGTTCTACTTAAGTTACAATGTAGCTTCACAATTTGATAATATTGCAGGTGAGCAAGTCGAGAGTATGAGTAATTTTTTTTTTTTTGAATTTTTGGGAAAATAAGTAATAGTTTTGGGCAAATTTATGCTGCATTTAGAAGATTTTAATGAAATTTAAGGAGTTAATTTAAATCATAAATTGACAAAAATGTTATATGACTATCAGTGTGACCCTCATTGAATGTTAATTGAAGCGATTTTTATGCCTAATTAAAAGATAAATCAAGGATATTTGCAAGCTGATTATATATTATCACATAATCCTACAAATAACAGTGGAAAACTTTAATTTATCTGACCCACAGCAGCTTTTAAGAAGATGAGCAATCGACCTTAAGTGTGACCCTGCAAATATAAAAAAAAGAACTAAAAAGTTTTCGATTGAATTAGCATTTAGGCAGCTTTCACTGAGACTTAAGTAGCCAGTGTTTCCCTAAGATAAGTTTAAATATGCTTTAACCTGATCCATTTAGTGTGACCATGTATTAAAAGAAGAAGAAGCTTTAACGTAAACCCAATAAGAGTAGGGTTGTCGCTCATTTTATGCAAAGCAAAATCGATAATATCCAAAATAGAAATTCTTAAAATTGAAATGTGACATAACGAGTCCACAAAGGGTCGATTTCACACCCTCCACATAGAGCTATCTGTCACATAAGCTGATAAATAACAGTGTATTATAGCTTATCTGACACATTGCAGCTATCTAGAAGATAAGAAAACGGCACTAAATATCGAAAAAGCCTTGTGAAATCAGTAAAATAATGTTAAGAACCATTGGCAGTATCCTTTTTAATCGTTCTTTACCATAGTAGCTAAAATTGTAGTACCCGGGAGGAAAAATTAATACATCAAATTGGAACTTGGAATGGAATTTTAAGAATTTGACTTGATTAATAATCAATTAATTAAACCGATTCTTTATAATTTTTGTTTGTATTGAAGCTTTATGTAAGCAGAGCGCATATATTCCAATTTATTTTGGAATATTTGTTTAAAAACGAGAAAGCTAAGCTAACTTCGTCTGTGCCGAAGTTTTTATACCCTTGCAACTGCTCGCTTAAATATTTTCAAAAAATACTCTTTTCCCATTTTTCGACCGTTCTTTCGTATGGGATCTATATGATATAGTCATCCCATTTGGCCAAAAATTTGTAAAATTATGTGAAAGCAAGTGAAACAAACCTATACAAAATTGCAGGATGCTACCATTAAAAACAAAAAAGTTTTTCTAACTAAGACTGTTTTTCAGACCTATCTTTTGTATGGCAGCCATACCATATAGTTGTCCGATTTTAATTAAACTTGGTAGAATTATAAAAAAAAACATAGAAAACACTTTTCTATTATAAAGAAACAAAATTTTTCTCACTAAAACTAGTTTTCCGAACGATTGTTCCTATGGGAGCTATGAGATATCGTCATCCGATCCGGTCAATTTCGACATATTAGTAGTGTGCAGCAAAAAGAAGACTCTGTGCTTAATTTTAGCTCGATAGCTTTAAAACTGAGAGACTAGTTGGCGTAGAAACAGACAGACGACGAATGGACAAAGCTCAATCGACTGAGCTCGTCACCCTGATCAAGAATATATATAGTTTATGGGGTCGGAAATGAATATTTCTATGCGTTGCAAACTTCTGGGCAAAATTATAATACCCTTTGCAAGGGTATGAAAAGAAACTTTAACGTAAACCCCAATAAGAGTAGGGTTGTCGCTCGTTTTATGCAAAGCAAAATCGATAATATCAGTTATCGAAATTCTTAAAATTGATATTTGACATAACGAGTCCACTAAATATCGGTAAAGCCTTGTGAAATCAGTAAAAGAATGCCAAGATCCATTGGTAGTACCCTTTCTAATAGATCTTTACTAAAGTAGCTTAAATTGGAGGAAAAATTAATATATAAAATTTCAAAAGGGAATGCAATTTTGAGAATTCGATTTGATTGATATTCTATTCTACAGAAATATGTATTTACGATAAAAAATCAAGTATTACTAATCCAATAATTAAACCGATTCTGTATAATTTTTGATTTTATAGAAGCTTTAAGTATGCGGAGTGCATTAATTCCAATATATTTTGGAAGATTTGTTTAAAAAAACAGGGAAAAAATGTATAGAAGTTGCTCGCAGTAGATTAGTTTGTTACTAAGGTAAAAAAAATGCTTCCTTCTAAGCGTTGCAAACATCTGGACAATTTCAATATACCCACTGCAAGGGTATAATAGCTTTATTCGATACGTTGTGATGAAACGAGGCTGAAATAGTTAGATATTGCTGTTAAAGTAAGTAAATAAGATGATTCTATGATCAATTTTGTTCTGATTTATCGATAACGATTGTTGATTTTATCGGAATATGGCATATACTCTAGTTCAAACCGTTCTTTGAATCGATTTAAATGATACTTAAGTGACAAACCTCAATCAAGGTGAAAATGGAAGATGAGATGAGATAATTAAGTGTGACCATACGATTTGAAAAGTGCAAAGAAGTGCGAAATGTGTAAGTTACTAGCGATGTCGTTTTAGTTCGGAAGAAGTATGTACTGATTTACACTCAGTGTGACCCTAGTTTCACCCAATTCCGGTTTAATTTTCAACTATTAACAGAATAAACAGTGTGTACCTACTAAACGGCAACCGAGTGAAACCGCAACAAGTGTATACCCCCCCCCCCAAACATGTTAATTCAGCTGATCGTTCTCTAGGTCTTTCCCCAACCCATAAAACATACATAAATGCCAGACGGTGCTTGGCCCACGCGTGCTAAACTACACACACTCGCACACACACACAACCACACACAAAGAGCTCAAGATCAACAATTGAAAATTCTTGTTCTCAAACCGGGATTGGTGACTGTTTTTGTTTTTTGTTATTGTTATTGTTATTGTTGCCTAGGTCTAGGCCAGACTGTGGCCCTGCCTGCCTTTCCATCCAAGTTGTGTTCCCGTCTGTCTGACCGTCGGCGCTCCGTCCACCCGTCCACCCGTCTACCTGTCTTGCATTCTTTCCATAAATATCAATTTCCCACCAGCAACCACCAACAACCACTTGGAACGAATGGATGTTAAGTTCAATGTTGAAATTAGCATAAAATACCGTTAATTGTATTTAGCATTAGTCTGTGGAGGCCCCCGCTAGCCCGTAATAGTGGCTAAGCTCCCACACACACACAGACACACCGCACAGACACACCGCACAGACACACCGCACAGAACCGGCGATCAATTGCGTCGTCGTCGTCGTCGTCGTCTGTGATCAACATTCGATTACTTTTTGTTTTATGGCGCATTCTTGGCGCATATGTCACGGCAGCGGCGACAGCAGTTATCCTTGAGCAGTAAACGCTGATCCGACATTGCATTAAGCATACGCTCCGTTGGTCGCCGGCAACGCCACATCAATTGCAATTTCTGAGTATTCGAGACGATCATAAAAAAAAAGCCAAACTAAAACCTAATGAAAAAACCAAACAACATTAACAATAACAACAAGAGAACGGTTAATGCTTGGTTAGAACGAAGTTTGATATACCCTGTACAGGTGGAAATTCTGGGGTTCTCATTCTTCTGTGGCCTACTTTTGGGTTGCCATCCATAGAAGTGCTAAGTAAGGTCTAAAATTTAAAAATATTAAATGATCAAGTTTATTTTCAATTTTGGCCACGCCCCCTCCCGCCCCCGTAATTTATAAAAAACGTCATATCTCCCACAGTTTTGAAGATAGATAGCTTGTTCCTTCTGGACATATTTAGTTTTTAGGATAACTTATCGATCCGCCAAAGGAATGAAGAAGATCGGATAAACGGTTTTCGAGTTATGATAAAAAAAACAAATTTTCTTGGTACAGAGTATGTTATAGTCGGGCTTGACCGACTTTCTTTCTTGTTGAAAAGGGAAGAGTTTCCAATTCCGATTTCACATAATTTGATCGAATTCGAAAATGGGAACAGGCCCGAATTTCTATTCCAAAAAGTACATCTACGTAAGAACCAAGAAATTTGTTGAGAAATGTATGGAAACAAAGCTCGTTCCTCCTTGATTCGCCACATAAGTTCTTTTCTGGCTATTAGAGTATAGCCCGTCAGGCGATTATCATTCTATTCCATGACGAATGCTTTACAGACTTCCCTTTTCTTTTATTTGAATACAATTTTGAACAATTTCGAATCCTTACCTGAAAGTCAAATGATCCTGAGTCGTGATTGTAAACCTACTGTCAATGTCAGATCAGAAGACATTGAGACCAAGCAGATCTCTCGCCTTTACAGTGAGGCTAAATGCATGCACACACACACATACGCAAAACTCTAGCCGCTTAGCGTTTAGTTTTTTGTTTCGATTTTTGCACCTATGATGCCTTGGAATTCCCAAACAGTCATAGAACTGCTGGCTTGCGCTGAAAGCTGAAGGCTATTAAAGGCTAAACCTTTGGTATGCGGTCGACTAATTAAATCCCAAAACTTTTACGAATTCGAAAATGGGAGCAAGGCAGCATATCGAGTCCTAGGGCTCATTTTCAAGTCTTCTTTAAATCGCATATGAAAATAATCTCTTTATAAGCATCAAAGGTCTCTAAAGAGTCTCAACAAGCTGAGTCCCAGCAAACATTTGCAAACGAGCAAACGAGTGTATTTTCCGAGTCGCATTTCGAGAAGGCACCTTTTTAGCAAATGCATGAGTCATTTTCGAGTCTATTTTGAATCGCAAATGTACGGTGGGGAGTCGTTTCTAACCCTCGAAAAGACTGATGCGAATGATTCGATTGTGGGCTATTGAAATGCGACTCGAAAAAGACTCTCTTATGACTCGTTCTTCTGATCAGTTTCAACTCATATTAGAGTCATTTGAGAGTCCTTTTCAATTCGTGTTTCATTAACCCATCCAACATTTGAAAGATAGTTTTAACAAAAATCAACTTGATGAGACCTTTGATGATTAAAAAGAGACAACAGTCATGTGCGATTCAAAGAAGATTCGAAAATGACTCATGCATATGCTCAAAATGTGCTTTCTTGAAATACGACTCGAAAAATACTCTCAAATCACTCTAAAATGAGTCTAAGCTGATCAGAAGAACGGGTGAAAAACGACTCTTTCTCTGTTATTATTTATCATATTCGAGACTTTTTCGAGTCCTCGATCTGATTAAAATAGTCATAAATGATGTCGTTTTCTGATCG
The DNA here is from genome assembly GCA_035044965.1 of Lordiphosa andalusiaca. NCBI lineage: Eukaryota > Metazoa > Arthropoda > Insecta > Diptera > Drosophilidae > Lordiphosa > Lordiphosa andalusiaca. Next base: position 4,445,393 of record JAWNNM010000051.1, on the reverse strand, counting down.
TGAATGATACTTTTGTCGGGAGAAAATGGTACCCTAGCAGCGACTCTTCTTATATATTCGAATATAAACCGTTCTTCTCAGTTTCAGTTTCGTCTCGTTTCGAGCCTTGTGAGAGTCCTTTAGGAGTCGAAATTCTATAAAAACACCTTTTTGAGCACCTTTTATAGAACTTCTTTTAATCGCACGTGTTAGAAATCTCTTTTTAAACAATAAAAGGGCTTGAAAAGGATTCATCAAGGTTATATTTGATAAAATAATCTTCCACATGTTGGGTGGGTAAGTCAGTCTCTGTAATTTTTGAATTTCTATTTCGAGCAAACTTGCACTTGTGGCCGGTTGTGGTGTAGCGGGTAGTGTGTATGCCTCGGGGCTTTTCACAAAAAAAAAATGTTTTCCTTAGAAAACTAACAGAGCCGTTTATCTTCACTAGCTATTGGCGTTAGCTTTTAAGTAGTTAGCCTATTAAAAAGCTTACCTAACTTTGTCGTTAGGATTCGGCCTTTAACAGTGGGTCTCTTTATCTTGTGCGAGATTAGGAGCACTTTAGAGATGGAGAAAAGCTCGGTTTGGTTTGTAAAGTCCATTAATTAGAAAATTAAAGTAACACCAAGCCGATGTCAGGATTAAATCAAGCACAAATTTTGAGCTTAAATCAATATAAGGCCATCTTGATTTGATCTTTTTGAAGAGCGTTCGTACTTAATTTATTCGTTGTGCTTTTTTTCTGAGTGTAGACTCAAAAAAGACTTCATTAGTTCTGCAATTTTCAAGAATTTCACTCTTGAAATCGTGCTTAATTTAATCTCAGTTGGTGTTTTTAGGCGAGAGAGGTAAAAAAAGTGTCAGGTTGTTTTGGAATTACCAAGCAATTCCAAGGAATTACAAATGCAAATGCGGATGCAGCTTTGTGGTGTTTTGTGTTGTTCCCCGAGCTGCGCCTAAACTTGCCACTTGGTTTAATAGATCATTTTTTATGAATTCCATTTAAGGCTAAAGAAAAAAAAAAGAACAATCTCATTCAAAAATGAATTATGTAACCCTTGAACCTTATAAGATGTCTAAACACTAACGAACATGATTGGTTTTTGACCAAGCACTAATGCTCTTGATTTAAGAATAAGCAATGTTAAATTTTAGTACGTTAAGCACTTGAATTAAGAATTTGTTGTGTTGATATCAGAAAGTTTCGATTGAAAGTTCTTGGATTAAGGAAACTGGCATCAAAAATTGATACTTGGATCAAGAATTTCGCTCTTGGAGCAAGTATTTTTCATTCTTATCGCACTACCTGCATTAAGCCTTCTCGATGCAAGTACGAAATTCACTATTATAAATCTAAGGGCCGTTTTCTAATCTTCTACTTAGAGCTATGTGTCACATAAACCTACAAATAACAGAGCAAAATCTATGTTTAGATAGATGATTAGATTCTATGATGTAGAAGATGCGAAATCGGCCCTAAGTCTACAAAGGAATGAAGTCGACTTTTGTATAACAACCTTAGATCATTGTGTGATTGAATTGAGCCCATTTCGAACTAAAATCAAGACAGGAGTTTTCATTCCTGCTCGCATTTCAATTGCAAAAATCCAAAGTTGAACGTCCTCTGACATCGTTTGGGATTGACTTAATGCTAAATATATCGATATCAGTGTAACCTCATTTTTTGCGTCTGGATTGGACTTCGACTGTCTGCTGTCTGGTCGAACATCGACTGATTCACCCTTTTGTCCTGGACGCGACAATATTCCCCGCTGTGTGTCTGAATATAAATAGCTGTTTCCCCCTTTCGTTTATTTTTTTTTTAAATTTAGGGGCTTCCCTTACCTTTGGAGGGTGTCCTGGGTTATGCGTATTCAAAGATGTTGTTGTATGAAACAACAGAAGCATTCAGAGCTGCTCTCACTGAGGCAGTCAAGGGAAATGCATTAAGTTTCACTGTAAAACAAAGCAATGTCATTCATTATTTGGCTTAAGCCTAAGATGGTTTAAGCCAGGCTTGCCCACAGCTGGCCTACGGCAGTGCAGAGAACAATTTGTGGAAAGAAATCGGGTAAAACAGATTGCTGAGTAACCTTACCTAACCTCTTTTAGATATTGGAACAAACTCCATACATTCTGAGGGTATTGGACCAGTCGACTTCTCACTTGTTCTGAATATTAAAATAATGCAACAAAATACCAAAACATGTCCGAAATTTTAAGTGCAAACGAACTGCTTATATGGTTATCCTATGTTCATGATCAAGATCAGCAAATAAAACAAAGATTAGGCACTTGTCTGCCCCCTTTCGACTTCCCTTTGAATGCACCTACATACGTATCTGGGAATTAGCCATGACCATATGTTTTATGATTATTGTTGTTGGGAAAAGAAAGAAACACAAACACTAAAAACAACAACAACAAGGACCGGGAGAACCCGGAGAGTGCGAGGAGAGCGATAGCTTAGCAAATATAAGTAAAATAGTTTTGACCCAGATTTCCAACGTTTGAAAAATATTTAACTTCCCCTTTGTTCTGCCCCCCCCCCACGAGTCCATTCGCTAATCAATTTGCTTGGCTCATAAGAGATTCAGTCAGGGCATTCTCCATTCGTGGTGTGAATAAATATTAACAAATACACACACACACACACACACGGCCAGACAAACGCAAACAAAAATTTTGTTTAAACTTTTTCTGCTGCTGCCTTAGAAAAGAACTCAAACTCGATGACTACCGATAAGATAAAACAAAAAATTGAAAGAAAAAAAACTTTTTTTTTTCTATTTCGAAACGTTGTCAGCGACGATGGCGACCTACTTGTTGGATGTGTGGGCGTGTTATGGTCCGCCTGGCGGGGGCGGCAGCGGGAGGTGAAATGGGGCTGCCGAAACAGCCGTGTGCTGGTTTGTTTTTAGTTCTTGTGTTGTTCTTCATTGTTAAAAAAATTTAAAAAAAAAAACAAATATTGTAAACAAAAATAAACCTTCAACTTGATACGCGTCCAGGGATGTGTTGAAGGTGTCGCGAGCGGCGATAGAGAGACCGAGAGGGAGATATGTACTTCTGTGTGTGTGTGTGTGTGTGTGTGTGCGTCGCTAGATCTTACCTATCGGTAATTAGTGTATGCCCCAGGGGGTGGAGGTGGTAGTGGTAGCTGGTGGGAAGGGGACCGTGTATATAGGTCAACAGCAAACATAAATAGTAGTCCACATGTGGGTCTGGTGTGGGGGATGAATGATCGGTGAAGGGATTCCTCAGGTGAACGAATTTTTGGTGCCTTTTCCACTTTACTCCTGCTTGAATAATAACAAATTAAAAGTAAAACGAGAAAGCTAAGCTAAGTACAAGTACTCGCTTAAATATTTTCAAGAAATACTCTTTTTTTTCCATTTGCCGACCGATTGTTTGTTTGGCAGCTATATTATATAGTCATTCGATTTTCAAATTAAGTGAAAGCATGTAAGACAAACAAATACAAAATTGCAGCATGCTACCATTAAAAACACAAAGGTTTTCTAACTAACACTGGTTTTCAGACCCATCTTTCGTATGACAGCTATACCATATAGTTGTTCGATTTTAATAAAACTTGGTGGAATTACAAAAAAAGATAAAAAAAAAACCACGACTACAAAGTTTGGAGATGTTTCCATTGAAAACTAAAAAGTTTTTCATACTAAAACTAGTCTTCCGACCGATTATTTCTACGGGAGCTAAGAGTCGGTCGGGACATATTAGTAGTGTGCAGCAAAAAGAAGACTCTGTGCAAAATTTCAGCTCGATAGCTATAAAACTGAGAGACTAGTTCGCGTAGAAACAGACAGACAGACGGACGGACGGACAAAGCTCAATCGACTCAGCTCGCCACCCTTATCAAGAATATATATATATAGTTCATGGGGTCGGAAATGAAAGGTTAGTTAGCTAGTCGGTCAAATTTGTTGCTCAAGATGACCAGAGGTTAAGTCATTTCGTTTTCTCAACAGGTGTTTTCCCGATATCGATAAATTCCTGTTGCTGCAGCAGTGTGACCAGACACTGTTAACGAATTGGGTATTTTTAAACTCTTTACCGTACACAGAAAAAAATAAGATCAAATATCGAGTTGATCTTCCAATATAATTTCAAAAATATCAATTTTTAAAGATCCTAGAGTTACTATTTAATATCAATAGGATGCTGTAGTATTACATTGATACTAAAAATATTATATTAATAAGCGAAATTCTTACAGTGATATGAAAAATACCCTAGTGACGTGATTTTAGATCAAAGCAGAAAGAGACAAACAGAGTTTCTTAAAACAAAGAGCGACAGCTATAGTCCAACTCGAAAAAGGCAAAAACAATGTACATGGCTCTGCCGCAGCACGCGAGACAGCGAATATTCTTCCGATTTGTCTGTTTTTGCTTTCATTGTTGATTGCAATTCCCAACTGCTTAAAGCGGTGAGCGCAGAAAGAGACATTCAAACAGCCACAGCCATTAACGAAATGCCTACTGAAGGTTGAATCGGGAGATTCATGAAACAGTACTATAAAGGCAACCAGCTCTTTTTGGTATATATAAATGCATAAGTTGTTTCCAGTTGTGAACAAACGCAACTTTTCGCGACTTCGAGCCAACTAAAGTCACTAATTTTCATTCTAAAATATCTTTGACATTTGAACCATGTCCAATGGGTACTATACAAATATCGCTTTGATACATAATTAACAATACATTATACATTATATAATAATACACACCCCTTTGATATTATAAAAATATTAATACCATAAAAAATATTAATATAATAAAAATATTAACAAATATCAGATTGTTGATCTGAAACATTTCACATTGATATGTTCGAAATGTACGAGTGATATTTTCGATCATATCAACTGGGTATTCTTCAGATGAAGGCCGATTCGATACTGAAAAATTCCCGATTGATACTAAATATCGTGATCTTTTTTTTCTGTGTAGGTACACAGAGTATAATAAGTTTGTGCAAAAGTATGTAACAGCCAGAAGGAATCATCTCCGACCCTATAAGGTATATATATTCTTGATCAGCACCAACAGCCGAGTCGATATGGCCATGTCCGTCTGTCCGTCCGTATGAACGCACAGATCTCAGAGATGGTAAGAGATAGAGGTTTGACATGTATGGGACATATGCTTCTTATGTCTGCAGGCAGATCAAGTTTATTTTCAATTTTGGCCACGCCCCCTGCCGCCCCCGCAATTTAGAAAAAACGTCATATCTCCCACAGTTTTCAAGACAGATGGGTTGTTCCTTCTGGACATATTTAGTAATAAGGAAAAATTATCGATCAGCCACAGGAGTGTTGAAAATTGGATGAACGGTTTTCGAGTTATGATCAAAAGACTGTTCGCTGCTTTCAGCTGCTACTGCAGCATCAAAATTTATGCTGAGCATATAATTTCGTTGGTACAGAGTATGCTATAGTCGGGCTTGACCGACTTTCTTTCTTGTTATTTCTTAATCTTTTACATAGAGCTATCTGTCACATAAACCTACAAATAGCAGAGCAAAATCTGAGTTTATCTGACACATAGCAGCTATCTGGGAGATGTGTTTATCGAACTCTGATCGATAAATATTTATAACTGTTTATGGATTACCATTAATACTAAAGCTCGAAGATTTTACCTATAAATCTTGATGAGACATGAGGATTAATCAATTTGCCTGCAAGGAGTTTTGTTTCCAAATGATACCTCTCTGATACAGAGGCCAGTCGGTGATGCTTCCTCTTAATATCTATCTATAAGTTCGACAGATGAATTAGAAGATGGAAATTTCCAGTCGGAACTATTTCTACACACACGCACACCTCAGTCAACCACCCACATAAGTTTTCAAGTTCTTGGCCCAGCGCCCGTTGCCTGTCAATATCAGAGAAAGAGAGAGAGAGATGGAGAGGGAGAGCATAGGGAAATTGGTGCGGCTGTGTGTGCTCCATCAGTTGTTTCAAATCGATCTCTGGCCCGTTGCCTGCATTTTACTGTCGACGCAACTGTCAAAATTGACCTAAAAAAAAAAAAAAAAACGCCGAAACACACAAAAGAAAACCCCAAGAACCAAAACATCAGTGAAAAGCAACACGAACGAAGAATTTCAAACGGCGTCGTAATTTGATAGCCCAGCGAAGTTGATTGTAAATCTGACACAACATAATGCAACACTTGTCTAGTTCAATATTGTATGATTAATATCCCATTTTCTGATATATTTTTGTTTTTTTTTGATCAATTTTCGTTGCAGTTCTTAGAGGGAATGACGCAGGCATTTCTTTTGCAGCGTTGGACTTTCGTTTTATAAGGTAAGTGTCGGCGAGATGAAGTTGAACCCAAGCTACCTACAAATGTGTGTGTCTGCATGTGCACACACACACACACACACAACATGGTGACCCAGAAACTAGAAAACGAAACATAAACCAAGTGTCAGCAATTTGCAATTTCTTTCTCTTTCGGTCGGCCACTTGACATTCGCCAATGATCACAGAATTGTTGTTGTTGAGCGAAACCAAAAACTGCCGTTAACTTTTGCTTTCAATCATTTATTTTGTTGCTTTTTTTTTTCTCTTTTTCTACCACATTCTAACAAAAATATCGCCCCCTTGACGACGTCTGTTGCAATGGTGGCGTATACGTAATCTTGTTGTTGCCGTTTGTTTGGCTGTTGTTGTTGTTGTTGTTGTTTTTATTTTGCAGTTGCAGTTGCTGTTGTTGTTGTTGTTGTTGTTGGGCTTATGCAAATGGCGTTCAAGGATTTTTGTGTGAAAGTTGTTGAACCTCATGACTGGCAATTAGAGTGCAACTTGCCATGTGTATCAACCTGTGTGTGAGTGTGTGTTGTGCGTTGTGTGTGAGTGTTAGCTGTTGTTTATCATATTAGATTAGAATGAAAGAACTAGACCTAGCCAATCATTTATTCATTAGGAAATGGGGGTCTTCTTATGTGGGGGATTAAATCATTAGGAATTCATTTGCCAGGTCAGTTCTAGTTATGAAAGACAAATTTGAAATATGTAAACAGTTAGGAAACAACAACAACAACAACAACACAAATCGACTTTAACTGTTGAAGAATATTGACATATTATCCATGCTTAAACCATGTCAAAAGTAGTTCGACATCGATCCGGAATTTCACAAATTTTCAAGTACAAACGGTGTCAATAGCTCAGCAAGTGCAAATGTACTTAATTCATATAAAAAAATTATAAATTGTATTAAATAATATATCAAACTTTTCTCTAAATCTATTTGATCACCCTCCAAGGCTGAAATAGTCTTAAATCAAACCCAATTAACTCTCAAAATAAGCACAAAATATACTTCAATTTAGCTAACTCAACTGCAAAATATTCTTAAAACAAAATAAGAGCACATCAAGCAAGTACTAAATGTGCTTGGATTAAGCTCATGAAAGTCTTCATAGTTCAAATCATAAGTAAAGAGTTAATACCAGTTGGGAATTTCAAGAACAAATTTGCTTAAAAATACAACATCAATACATCAATATTACTCAGTTTTTGGTGAGACCTTTACGGTCTCTAATAGAATCAAAAGACGGCTGGAAAGATGCAAGGTGCATAAACCAGGGATACAAACCGGTTCTGAACCGAACCGAACCGCTTATTCCAGCCGGTGATCCGAACCGGCTTCCTTTCAGAATTGCTGAACCGAACCGAAAACCACAAATAAAAACGGTTCGTTTCGTTTCAGTTCTCTGACTGAAATCAGGCCTAAAATCAACTAAGGTCATGACGTAGTAGGACATGTCAGTGTAAAATCCATGGCTAAAATTCATAAAAATTATGTCATGAATTCAGGACCCAGCCCTTTCATTTCTGAGTTGATGCAGCTATGATTCAGTTCTGAGCCTAACTTAAGGGATATGATAAATATAATAATTAAGATGCATAGTACGTATTCTTTTCTAGCAAACATTCTCAATTTTCGAGAGTATTCATCTAGACGACTCCTGGAAATTCGACATAATAAACATTGGACATTCTATTAGGATTTTAAAAATATTTAAATGGATTGTAAGAATTAAATTTCAAAAGTGTACGACAAGTCACATAACTACAACAATCATAATATTTCATAATGTGCCTTTGTGAACCACTGAACCGAACCGAAACCGCGGTTCAGGTAGCTCCAAAAAACATGTAATGAACCGAACCGGCGGTTCAGAAACTGTGTGAACCACTGAACCGAACCGGTCCTTATTTTCGAGTGGTTTGCATCCCTGCCATAAACTAACCAAAGTCTCAGATGGTTTTACTGTAAGTCAAAAGTCTACCATCAATTCATAAGTAAAGTGTTAGTACCAGTTGGGAATTTCAGCAACAGATTTGCTTAAAAATATAACACTTTCATCAACATTACTCACTTTTTTGAGCTGGCATTAAAGGTTTACTATGTACTCAATCTAACACCATTTAGACTTTAATAAAGAGCACATTTTTGTTAAATTCTTTATCCTACTCTAAGTACAAGAAGAAGAGATAGGCGCGGGAATGAAATTTTGGATGCCGTCCCGGTGCCTAATCCCGACCCGATCACGATCTAAAATTTCAAAGTCAATCCCGCCCCACCCGAAGCCCGCGGAACCCGAAAATCTAGCCCATTTCTACCGAGAAGTGCTTGTTTCAAAATGGTTCATCCATTCTAGAATGTTTCGTTATTAATTTTAATAATTTAATGAAAGAAACATACCTGAAATATTAAGTACAAAACTATATCAACTACATCCCAAACGATTTAGAACTGTAAATACTGTTTTGATACACAAATTCAAGATTTGCTTCAAGTTGTTCGCTCAAATTGATATACAAATATCGGTATCAAATCAAGTTTTGAAAGCTTAAATTTAGCTTGACTTTTGATTTTCATTACAAAACCGTTTGAAAATTGTATTTTTAAGCTGATATTTACAGCTGTTTTGATTGATTTTGATGATTGATGCGAACCATGTTCAGTTTAGGAAATTTCAGACTTGAGGTTCTAAGACGAAGGTTCGGTTTCAAGCCTTAATGAATTTGTATTTGTAATGGGTACAGGGTATGAAAAACAGCATTTATAAGTAATATATAAATATAATAAAAATGAAATAATAAATGAATATTTTACTAGAATTTTGTGTAGAACTTTTCTGCCGATTTGAAGACTAAGTCGCAAAATATTGATGAAATGAGAGAAAAAGTCGACTGATTTTATTTATTTATTTATAGTTTAACAATGTTCTGTCTAACTTTAAAGTTTAAATTGAAAGAATGTTTGTATATTTGTTCCTTATGGGCGTCTAAACCGCTGAACCGATCTTCACAAATTTTTCACATTATGTTCATGTCGATCAGGAAATGTCTGTGACTTGGTCCAAAAACCTTGAAAATTGCAAAATTCAACCGTTAATCCGATTGTGTTGATTCTAAAAAAGTAACTTTGCCATTTCTGTCAAATAAATTTGTGATAAATTTGTCAATAAATTTGTAAAAAATGCCTGCAAGAGCTTTGAAACGGCAAACTCGTGAGAAGAACGTGAAAATCGCCTGAGTGGGGTTCGAACTCGAGCGTCCACTGTCAGAGCAAGTGAAACAGCTGAGGAGCGATAGGTACGTCTCCGAGGTCTTAGAACTCGAGCTTCCACTGAGGAGCAATGTCGAGCGTCCACTGCCAGAGCAAGTGAAGCAGCTGAGGAGCGAGAAGAACGTCTCCGACAACTCAGAACTCCAGCTCCCACTGTCAGAGCAAATGAAACCGCTAAGGAGGAACAAGTTCGCCGACCCGGGCAAGGCCGGGTATTTAGCTAGTTACAAATAAAAGTGAGAGGAAATGGTATGTTAGCACTTAATATAGCTGAGACAAAGGTTTCCGAAGGGTTCGTGATGAGTTAGTCAGGCAAGGCTGAAGGTAGATTGGATGGTAGGTGAAATGTTGTAATGTCGGAAGAGGTTCGGGTTCAGGTTCAGCTAATATTTATATGGAGGTTTAAGTCAGAGCTTGATTCAAGCATCGGTTCGCAGTAAAATAAAATAAAATTAAATTAAATTTAAATTGGCCATTTAAAATGTGTCAACAGGGCTCTTTCAGAATGTCCCGCTGAGATTCTTAGTTAAATCAGAATTTAACCTAATTCTTTAGTCCCAAAATAGAGAAAGCAAAGCTAACTTTATTAAACTTCAACTTGAAACCAATAGTTCCTGTGACAACAGCGACTCGAAATACATATTCATTCGATCCGGGAGACTCAAGATTAGTTTGCATAGAAAAGGTCAGAAGCATAAAGCTACATCGATTCAGTACTTACACATTATGTGTGCGGAGATGATTCCTTCTATGCTCTCCAAGCCACTGGACAAAATTATGAAACACTTTTTGAACTTTAAAATTACTCTCCACTAATGTTTTGGTTCTTCACTTCACGGACCAAGTGCGTCACCTAACATTTAAGTTCAGAAGCCACAACTGAACTAAAAAATAAATAATTCCACCTACTTTTTTGTTCCAGTAGTCAAATGTCTAAGCAGCCAAGTTTACCTGTTTATATATTTACAATACACTGAATTTAGCATTGACAATTCTGAGTCGTAGTATTTTAACGATTTGTTTGTCAAATGGTTATATTTTGTTATATTGATATAATGCAGCACTTTTGGTTTAGCTTATTTGACTTAAGCTGATCTTTTTTGTGTCATTTTATATGAATATTTTTATATGAAGGCCGATATAGCTAGTTTCGGTTACTTCAGTATCCTAGGCCCACTTTGTTTTCGGTTTGTTAGTACTAACAAATTCCTTGAAATGTACTTATTTAGTTAAGAAAGCAGTTTATGCACTTATATTGATATTTCGTATGAATTATAATAAGACCAGCCATTCGTGACTTGTTTTTAAACAAGTGAACCATTTAATAAGTACCAAATAGACATGCCAGGACAGTAAAGAATATAACGAAAAGAACAAACCTATTTTGCCTAGTAATTCTCAAATGGTTTTAGCATATTTAGGTGGTAGATATCTGACATAACGTTATACTTTCTTAGTTTCAAGAACATATATAGCTTAATTTAAGCACTTAATGCGCTTTAAATAGGCACAAATGGGGTTTCAAGTTCTTTGTATACCTAAATATATAGAATATATCATACTAAATTTAGATATACAAGTATTTCTAAAACTTTTGTGCTTGATAAGTCTCTAAAAATACCATACAAAACAAGGCTTTTTGATTGGCTTTAAGCTATTTCTAAGCTGTTTAGGAAACAAAAAAGCCTCCCATAATGCAAACATATCAAATATATACACTCAGGAACAAAATACACTGATATTTTAATATTTACACTTTGACTTGAATATTTTCACCATTGATTTAGCGTTAAATATGGAATTCGGGTATATAAGAAGTGCACACTTCAAATTTAATATTGGCAATAGTAAAATGTAATATGGAAATAGTTAAAAACTTTCTTTTTTTTAATTAAAAATCTTGCCAGCCAACCTCCCCTATACACAATTTCCTTTGTAATGGAATCCAGGAGTTGAATTCTTTTAGATTTAGTTCTGAAAAACTGCGATTTGTACTAAAATTTCATAAAAGTTTTAACTTACTTTGTGGGAGACTCGAGAACTCTGGACCTCTGGACTTGAACTCCATTGGAATGGCGGAATCTCGACCAGTTGTGCCATTGCGTATGCTGGCTGTTGGACGGCTAAAATTCTACTTACATTAAATAGCCTACAGTTATTCATAAATATCTTTCTGGCATTTTGCAAAAATAAGACTGCTTCTTGTAATTCTCAAGTTGGAATTCCCTGCACCGATTTCACCAATTTAATATGTTTTTAGTCAATTCAAAGTGGTTATTAGTTCATTTTAATACAAAAGGGGGGCATAGTTAAATCAAATATGATTGTGTTGGGTTTTATACTATGCGTTTTTTCCCTCAGTGAAGGCTTTTCTATTGGCCTAAAGCTATTTCCAAGCTGTTTTGGGTACAGACAAGCCTCCCATAATCGTTTTCCATAATGCAAACATATCAAATATATAGCTATCAGCCGAGATAGACTCCAAAAATCTTTATGTTTTCATTTTGGTCCAAAGAATCAAACATTTTCAAGGTTTTCAAATAGATGGAATCAAAAGTTTGCGATCTAAACTTAGTTCATTGAAATTGTTTAGGCTGAGAACTTGCTTTCTTAAGCCTTTCTCACTTTTAATGTTCGTTTTCGTTGGCTCGTAAAGTATTCTCGTTCCAAAAAGAACAAATTTAGGTTCGGTAAATGCAAAAAATATATAATGTTTGGTTCAGGATTCGATTTGAGTGAGCTTTGTTGCACAAACGAACCGACCCAAAAAAGTGTTTCCAGCGATAATGTCAATAAAATATTGTGTTTATTTTTCATTAAATATTTTAACGAATTTTTGCAAAAGTTTTCGATTAATCATTGAAACTTAAAACTATGCACCGCCAGTCCGTTGAGTCCTTCAAATTGTTTCGTTCATGTTGATTCAATTTCGGGTCATGTTTACCTGCTTACATATGGTCTCTATGACAACAACAACAACGACAACGACGACAGATATTATCTGATCACTCAGATGTTTTGTTTAACGTGGTATGTGCCAAAGGGAGGCTTAAAACCACGGTACCCTGTACGCCCTGAAAAGGGCATAACGATACAATGAGTCTGGGTGGTGACTCCAGACTGGCGCCCCAGGGTGACCGAAGTCCCCTGGTACCAATTCGAAAAGCACACTGGTCGGGTGTACAATTCCCCCTTGGTGAGGAGCGAGGTCAATCTAAGAACCTCTGCTGATCTATCGGTCACAGCACCGAAAGGTAATTTACGAACTTCAACGCCGAGACACTGTTAAGTGACTCTACCCGCGATGTGGGTATCAACGACAGCCACCACGATCTCCCACTAGGGGGCCAACCGCAATGAGAACAGCCTGGGCAAACTGTTCTTCCCGTGGTACCGATAATAGCTCGGTGGGCTCCTCCCTTTTTAGCCCCGCCAGGCTCGGTTTGGGAGTACCGACAGAGGTCCGCGGGATTGTCACACCCGTCATGATGTTGCCTCACCATCACGCCCCTTGCGGGGGACAACGACGACAGTAGTACCTGCAGCCAACTCCTGGGCATAGAAAGTGCAGCATAGTGCGGGTACACACACATATACACTTGCATTTCCAATATCAGCCAAGGATATTTGACTGCACTAAGTCCACATGACCTTCTAAAGTTGGTTGACTCTCGTTGTGCGCCTGCAAAGCCAAAAACATTGGGTGGTGTGGGGTGGTGTTGGGTGTTGGGTGTAGAAAGGAGGCGAAAAGGTGGCAGGGCAGCATGCATATATATGTATATATATATATATATATATATAGTTTTTTTTTTGATTAAGCAACACGCACTGCAAAAATTGAGCTCTGATGCAAGCATTTGAGAGCACCCCACAGACAGAAAGAGAGCGACATAGAGGGAGAGAGAGAGAGAGAGCTTTGCGCTGCACTTGATGCCCAGTTTAGAAGCCAGCAACAACAATTAGCCAAGCTTTCAAATGCAGCCAGGAAAACCCACTTGCTCTCTCTCTCTCTCTCTCTCTCTCTCCGCGCTCTTGTGTTCGTTTTCGATTTCGATTTCTGTTTCTTGATTTGTTGCTTGTTGTCGCCTCTCTTGAGGCTGTTTGGCTGCCAGTTGCACATTTCCGTTATATCCGCCAGACGGCCGTGCAGCAGCACACACAGCTCGCTCGACAAAAACCTAACCGTGCGCCACCGTGCGTATGAGTAATATTTGAAAGAATTGTCTTCAAAAAACCAAAAAAAAAAAAACCCAAACACAAACAAAAAGAAGAAAAGAGCAAAACAAAAAAAAAAAATTAAAAACAAAAAATTGAACTTAAACTGCAACTGCAAGCTGACTGCTCAGCTGGCGTTGACGTTAACGTTTTTGGCTTCAGCTTCAGCTTTGTGTGTTTTGGCCTCAGAGTCTCCAGCTTGGAGCTCTGACTTCAGTTCGAATTGTGGCTTGAAGGCAGCGCGCGCGCAGAAAAATCGCAAAAAAAAGAAGAAAAAAAGTACACAAATTTGAGTTGTTGTTTTTTTTTTGTTGTTGTTGTTGTTGTTGTTTGTTCAATTGTTCAACATGAAGTGAACTATCCCAAGTGCCATAAGTGGGTGGAAGAAGGAGAAGAAGCGAAGGTAGAGGAAGCGGAAAGTGTGTGCAGTTAACTACGATCAAAGGATTTGCCAACATACCAAAAGGAGCCAGAGCAATGCCTGGCCCGGCACTGTGGTCCGGTGAGTAGCAGAAGGCCTTTCTCTGGCCAGCGATCGAACGAGAGATCTCTCTCTCTCTCTCTCTCTCTCTCAGTCGCGCTCTCGCGCTGAAACTGCAAGTTGCATATTTCCGCATTGCCATCTCTTTCTTTCAAGACAAGAACTTCCCAGCGCCAGACCAAACTTTCACTTTAGCTTGAAGAAAGAGCAAAAGAGAGGGCGAGGGCGAGTGCGAGGGGCCAGGGAGCGGGAGCGCGCAAGAGAGAAAGAGAGAGTGTAAGTCCAAGACAAGCTTCCTGACATTACCAACTTACAACAAGACTTGAATTGCAATTGGTTTGTTGTTGTTGCTGGGCAACCCCGACTTGCTGTTGTTGTAGCTCATTATAAAGTCGTAAGCCATTTACGTTACACCATTACGTATGTGTGTGTGTGTTTGTGTGTGTGGCAAAATGTCAGTGAGCAATAAGGAAATGAAATGTGCGCCAAACAATTATTGGATCTGCTGCTGTTGTGTGATTTGAAATCGAAAGTGCTTTCCAGAGCAACCAAGTGTGTGTGGGTATGGATTGTATGCGATCCGCAATCGAATTGTATTGAATCGCCACACCAGAGTAGTGGGTGACCAGGTGCGGGGATGTCCCCGTATTATATTTAACACTCGGCAGCATCGTAAACCTCTATTTCAATTACTTAACTCCTGAATATCTAGTAACATATTCAGTTAAAGTGGGGGAGAGACCATCAAGTATTTCTACTTGAATTAAGTATTTGCAAATTTGATTTCTGCCTTGCAGTTGAGACTCCTAAAAACGAACGATCTAGAAAACTCTACAATCATAGGCACCAATTTCGATTTGGATTCCAAAAGCATGGATTTAATTTGTCGCTGAGCACATTTAAAACGGGCTTAGAGGGTCGCTGAACCTAAGTTCAGCCACGAACCGGGCTTCAGCCATAGCTTTGTTAGTCAATTGTTTGGAAAATCAGATGGAAAATTGTCGAAAATTCAAATGTTTTATACATACACAAGAAAGTATAGAATTCTGATATTTTTCAATAAATATTCGAAAACTTAACATGTGAAAATTAACTGTAAATCCTTTAGATTTCATTACTTCATCATAATTGACAAGGCATATGGGTTTTATTAAGAGTCTTGACACTCACACTAACAACGTAACGTAAATGACAAAATTGGTACACAAAATTACAACCTTTTTCGAACATTTCCAAATTTATTAGGCTCATCTAGATTTGAGCCACACGGGAATATAAAGGATACTACAAAATATACATTGATTAAATCTTAAAATCCATTTTTGGGTACTAAAATTTACATTTAATGTTAAATGTATCTTCAATTTTCATACAATGGAGCTGAAAATCAAGCAAAGCATATATAAAATGTATTTGTTTTAATATTAAACAAAGAATATTAAAAATTATTCATTCCAATTGGATCTATTTGCACCTTTTTTTCAATATTGAAACGACAATGTTGGTGGCGATTTTGGGAAGTTTCCCATCAAGGAGCGGCTTTACTTTGAACCGCTTTGGAACACTAGACTATTCAAGCACCTTTGGATGCATTTAATGAAATGGTTTTTGGCAAAATGAGCTTAAGTCAGTTTAGTCCGAACTCGATATACCCGTTACACAGGTAGAAAGGAGTTCAATAACCTTTCGTTATGTAATTTAACAGTGCTCTAACACTAATGTAAGCAAATTAACATTAGGTGAGCAGACAGCGCTTTGCTGACCACAGATTAGGGTGATCGATGTTATCCAAATTATAAGAAATTAATATTTCAAAACTTACAATTTATATAGATTGCTGCCACAAAATATCGATACATCGATAAATCGATTATTATTTAAGCATTTGTTAATCCCTGAAAAGAATTTAAATCACATAAATACAATTAGATACAGTTTTGAAAGATATTCAAGGTGTTCAAGTCTGCTTATCACTAAAAAAAAATAAAACAAAGCCACACAGAGAAAAAAAATGTCCATATCAATTCAATCTGGGCTGGTTAAGTTGATATTTTGACATAACATTTTTTTTCAAATCTTTTTGATGCTAAAAAATGTCAAATTGAAGCTAAATAATATCGTTCTGATATTGAGTATTACATTTTCTATTAATAAATATCATTATTATATTGATCAGAAAGTTCAACAAATTGATATGAAGAACAGGTCAAATTCATCTTAATCATATCGGCTTTTTAATGATATGAAAAAATATAACATTGAGTACCAGATCATATCATATTTTTTTTCTGTGCATATAATTCTTGGTAAAAGGACACAACTGTTAGCACAAATAACACCCAAGCAACAAAAGTATTGTGTAAATAATGTCAGAGCAGTTAAAAATGTTGCATGGGAATATCCCAAAAAGATATATGAACCGAATAAAAAACCAACTAAAAAATTCGATCATTTAATCAGCTCTGAGTTGAGCTGAGCATGGAGTGGATCTCTCGCAAGAATTTGACATTTTATTGATGATTGGTCCTTCGTGTCTGAAAAGGCGAACATGCTAAATTAGGTTGACAAAGTGGTATTCCATGGAAAACCTAAGAAGATATTTAGAAAGCAGAAGAGCTGTCAATCGCTGAGTACTGCTCTTCGAGTGGAGGCGATAAAAAAATTGCAAAAAAACACCGATCTATACTGAAACGTAAGGGATTGCCTTGCATGAGAATGGTTTCGGCCATCAAAAAATTTGTCAAAATCATGGTTCTGTCAAAAGTTTGGGAATTACACTGCCTAGGCAGGGCTTCAAAAGGAGAAAAGGTGATTTTTATAAGGAAGCATAAGGAAGAGAAGTGCCAGCATCAATTACACAATTACCGAAAACTAAAATCTGAAAAAGGAGAACTGCCAAGTGGCCTTAAAAGATGTAGAAGCAAAAAAAATTTGACTATAAAATTTAAAAAAATTTCCAAATAAATAAATAAAAAAAAATACTAAAAAATTATTTTTTAATAGAAAACATTTGATAAAAAAAATATTAAAATTTTTCAAAATAAAAAAAAGTGTTTTCGAGTGACACCTCTGCAACAATAGGCGGATTTCGCTGTTGCATCAAAAATTAATAGATTATACAAATTTAAAAATCATCAAAATAAACAACAGAAAATATTTTGCAAAACTGTTTTCCAAATCAAGCAGAGATTTTCAAGTTTTCTTATTTTTTTCCAGCCCAAAATGTTTTAGTCAAAACTGGGGCTTGTTTCAGTCAAACATGACATTATTTCAAAATTTAGTTATCAAAATATTTTGTGTCTTTCAAAAACCAATGTACAGAAATAAAATACAGTCGAACTTCTCTTTTATGAACTTCTGTATAATGAACTAATTTCGAGAACTTACCAATATCGTTTAATGTTTAAAAAACTCTATTTGATATATCGTATCGTATATACGCTGGAATTTTGAACTATAGTGGGAGAATTTTAGATGTAGAGTGACGGGAACCTGGCAGGCTACTAGATTAAAGAGACGGAAAACTGTGCGTCGGTTTCAAATCTCTTAACTATTGTCAACTAATCTGGTAGCCCATCTCTTTCACATTTGGAGGCAAGCAGTTTTAGCTTGAAATGAAAGCGTTTATACGAAAGTTTCTAAAGATTTCTGGTACATCCCACCTATATGACGAATTTTCTATATAACATAGTTTATTTTTGTCCCCTTGAGGCTCGCCATATAGAAGTTCGACTGTATTAATATTTAATTGATTAATAAAAATTCGAAAATTCAATTTTTTGAAATTGCTTCTTATTTATTCACACCTTGTCAGGGCTTATAAGATCCAAGCCAGAGCGAATAAGTCGATCCAGGAATATCTATGATGGAGCTTGACCTGTTAGCCCATCGATATGATCGCAGGATTTCGTTAATGTGCTCTTATATTATTGCTAGAGTTGGGTTCATCGCTTTTATTGCTTATTTTTATCATTTGGACGGATCGTTCTGCCAGTCTATTGTTTGCTAGATGTTAAGGTACCGTTCGTTTGTAAAAATTTCGAATTCTTTGGATGTGAAACTTGTACCATTCTTAGATACAACAGAAACAGGAACACCATAAGTATTCCAATGGCTTCCAACCTTTTGAACCATGCCTAGGTGTGCTTTATGTAGATCCTTGAGAATTCTTTCTTTAAGGTCTTAAGGAAGTACAACACGATGTTCAAACAGAAGGCATCCTGAGGCATAAGTTTATAATACATTTCAGGTGACTTAAGTCCAAACCGATTTGTGCCAGTTTCTCGTCTGTTTTAGTTTCCTTTGCAATTCGAGAAGCAGTAATTGGTAATTTAATGATTTAGTTAATGATTCTGAGAACTCAAATGTTTAGAACCAAGGTTCGAGCTAAAATATTGGATTTGCTTTGAAAGGAAATCGGTAGTCGAATCAGTAATCATGGTTCAAACCGCTCAGAGACGGCTCAAGATGTTTGGATGCAAATTTTTAAACAAAAAACTGCACAATTCAATGGATGGTATGTTCCCTCAATGCGATCCCGCTTGCAGCAGTGTTTACTGTAGTTAGTCCGCCATTCATGACATTGCCTTCTTACGTGGTTGTTGTCGCTTGTCGCTTGTTCGCTCCACTTGCTGCTTAGATTGCGCAATCCCGTGCGTCCATTCATTTGTCCATTGTTGAGTGTATTGTGTCTTGTTGCTCTAATTTAGATTAGCTTTTACCTTTAGCAGACAATACCAAACACCCACCCACCCACTCACACACACTCACACACACACACACACTGATCGAAGAATGATCTAAACTTTACTTCTAAGCAAGAGAAACAGAGCGAAAGAGAGCAGGAAGCAACAGTGGCCACCGTTAAAAAGCACTCTCAAAGCTTTGGCTCTCTCGCTCTCTCTGAGTCGCTATCTCGCTCTAGCTATCTAATGTGGCAGCTGCAACAAAGTTGGCACAGTTTTTGCTTTTAAGGTTCATCAGGTTCAATTTACCAAACAGCAAGGAAGTTGAAGTTGCAAGCAACCGCCCAACTCCCTCCCCACTACTTTTCACCCCCCCCCCCCCCCCCCCCCCAGGCAACCAGCCTACGGTCAACGTCCAACCTAATTCTAATTTGAATGACTTGTCGGGTTGGTGGGGGGGGGAGGGTGATGCTTAGTTGCAATGAACTCCAGTAGGGTTTGACTATGTGGAGTGGTGGCGGGGGGAGGAGGGGCCGCTGAGGCAACGGGAGATGCTCTCTCGTGTGCAGTCCCGAACAACACAACGAATGCGCTGCTGCCCCGAAAGCATAACTATGACGTCGACGTCGCTGGGGCTTTGGGGCTCTGTGTGTCTGTGTTGGTGTTGACGTGCGCTTTTATTTTACTTTTTGTCTATTGGTTTTCATTTTCGTTTGCAGTCAACGCCAGCAGCGCTGTCTCTAATGTCTGATCGTCGTTGCTGGCAACAGCAACAACACCAGCAACAGCAGCAGCAGCAGCAACACGACTAGTTTTTTTTGTGTGTTTTTGTTTCGGTGTGGGGAGGGCGGGCGGGCGGTCGGCCACTATGTCGTCTACGCCTGCGCTGACTTCAGCAGAGGCGGTCGCGGCAGCAGGCAGCGTTTTGTGGCTGCTGCTTTCTTTCGCTCGCTTACTCCTTTCATTTCACTTTATTTCGTTCGCATGTACGCACGTTTACCGCGGAGCAGCAGCAGCAGCAACACAGCACAAAACAAAAACAAACAAACAAACAAACAACAAAAAAAAAACAAAAAACGGTGTGCTTGTTGTTGGTGTTGTCGTCGTTGTCGTTATACGGAAGTCGGAAGACCCGGTCGGAGCCGGTAGCTAACTCTCGGTAACGGTTTGGGGAAGATCATAAATCCCCAAAAAAAAAAAATAAGATTTTTTTTCCAAAAAAATAAAGTTAGTTATTTTTTTCTTTTTTTTGAAACCAAAAACAAAGTTGCAGAGTGGTAGGTGACCCCCCTTAGTACACACACCAAACACACACCACACACACGTACACACCAGCAGCAGCAGCAGCAGCAGCATAACCAAGTGCCAACCAAAATCCATCCAAAAAGTGCATTAAAATCCATCAAAATATTAACCAACAAATTAAGAGATTGTCGTGTTGTGTGGTTTTTACTTCTCTCTGTTCTCCAAAAACAAACAAAAAACAACAAGGCAATTTGGACGCGTATCAAGAAACAATTGTTGTGTGTTTTTTTTTTCAGTGTAAAATTGTGTGTGTTTTTTTTTTTGGTGTTATTTGTTTCATGTGTTGTTGTGCCATCATGAATTGGCCCGAACAAAATGTTTAAAGTAAAGAAAACAAAAACTTCAAGCATGACTCTCAACCTGTTGTATTTGCCCACCTAAAGCGGGTGGAGTACGGAAGTCCTTGAAGCCAGATTCCCAATCAACCAAATGAATGTCAATCAGCAGGCGCATAATGTGGCGGCAGCTGCTGCTAATGTGGCGGGAGGCAGTGCATCGGAGCCAACGGCAACGGCAACAGCGAGCGGCAGCACGGCACCAGCAGCGGCGGCGGCAGGATCATTGGAGGCGTGTCTGTGTGCGGAACAGGCGGTGGTGGTTAAGCAGCAAAATGGTCACGAGATAAACGGTCATCATCATCATCACAATCATCACCATCATCATCAGCAGCAGCAGCAGCAGCAGCAGCATCCCCATCACAATCACAATCACGATGACAACAACAACAGCAGCAACTGTAACAGCAACAACAACAGCAGCAGCGGCAGCAGCAGCGACGACAACGAGGACGAAACGTCGGCGGAGCATGATAACAAGGATAGCAGCAAATTGACCATTATTAAGACGCCACTGACCAAGACATTGCTGAAGAAGTGCAACAACAATGGCAATGGCAGCAACAGCAACAGCAACAGCAACGGAGCCCGCAGCAGCGCCGACCTCAACGATATCAGCACAGCTGATGAGGCGCTGAATTTTGCTTGCGATTCCGGTTTCCAAAGCGGAAATAACAATGAACCAGAACAATTTATGAATGAGCAGCAGCAGCACCATCATCACCATCAGCATCACTACCATCATGATAATGCGGTGGCTGCCACATCGTCATCCACCCAGCAGCAGCAGCAGCAGCAGCAGCCCTCAAATGATTCTCTTATCAAGACACCAGCAGCAGCAACCTGCCACACAGCCACCTGCTCTGCCGCACAGCAGCTCAAGTGCAACAAGTGCAATTCTCACAACAACAACAGCAACAATAATAACAATAACAACAACAACAATAATAATAATATACATTACAACAATTATAATAACTATTATAAGAAAAAATCTCGTATGCCGCCCATTTGCCGTTAGTATTTTTGTTGTTTCTATTAGTTTAGACCCCCCGCTACCCCTAGTTAAACTAACCCCCCATCCCCCACCACCCCTTCCTACCTTCCCCCTCTCTGTTTTTTTAGAAGAAAAAAAAAAGACACACACACACACACACCCACCCACCCACCCACCCACTATGAATTGTTTTAAGATTCTGGTGGAGCCACTTGTTGGCCACAGAGGCAAGCTACTAGATGCTTCCTGAACAACAAACCAACAAACAACAAAACCAAACTGCACCAAAAATAAAAACAAAACAAACAACAACAACAGCAACAACAACAACAACAACAATTGGCAATACAAAATTAACATAAACCCATACATCAAAATTGAACGAATCGGCCACAAAATCAACGAGCAAAATTATGACTTCCATAGGTAAAAATCCAACAAAAACCAAATCCAAAATGAACACATACAAACATACAAATCCACATCCAAATACTTAACTCTAATCCTTTGACTAACCACCGCACTCTCTCGCCTCTCTCG
Organism: Lordiphosa andalusiaca; assembly: GCA_035044965.1. NCBI lineage: Eukaryota > Metazoa > Arthropoda > Insecta > Diptera > Drosophilidae > Lordiphosa > Lordiphosa andalusiaca. The sequence goes on along the minus strand of JAWNNM010000051.1, from coordinate 4,423,233 downwards.
CTCTCCTTCTCTCTCTCTCTCGCTCTGTGCATAACTCTCCTTGACACTGGTTATATGTATTTCGATCTAACAACCTGATTTGATATATTGATACCATTTATACTTAAGAATTTTAAACAACGCATTTTTTTTTGGAGTGCAATATTTCAATTTGTCTGCAATCAAAGAAACCATGCAGAACTGACTTAATTGAAAGAAGTTTGAGATTCGATAAATGAAATAAAATGAGTTGCACTTTGTCTCGTTAAATGAAAAGTAATTTGAAAATTTGACACTTTAGAACACAGAATTGAGAATTGAGTAGCATAATCATTATTTGATGAATTTTTAATGATTTAGCAACTTGATTGAGTTTTATTTATTCGTAGGCAAAAGTGAAAAGAATTTCATAAAAGATTCCAACTTCACGCAGGAGTGCAATAGGCGTTTCAATTATTGATAGTCGTGTATTTGTTGGTTGGTTGGTTCGAGGGTTGTCAGATTGGCAAGTAATGGAAATAGTTTTATTATTAAAAGAAGTTTTGGGTTTTTCCCTTTGAAAATAAACCTAAAACTTAATTTGTTTAAGGCTGTTGCAGGCAACAATCTGGCTCTTAGTTCAGCCTTAATTCAGACTTCTACACTCAGAGAAAAAAGAGAGAATTTCAAGCTTGGATCAAGAATTTTCGAGATCAATAGTTCGATAAGAGTGAAAATTCTCCATCCAAGAGCAAAATTCTTGATCCAAGTATAAATTTATGATCCCTGTTTTCTTGATCCAAGAGCTTTAATACGTGATCCAAGTACGAATCATTCTCAAATCAAGTAGAATAGTTCGTGGATCAAGTGCTAAACATACTCGTATTCAATATTGCTCATTCTTGAATCATGGGTATATAGCATTGTCAAAAACCGAGAATGTTCTTCCGACAATCAAGAGCAAATCAGATTCAAGAGTAAGATCGATTCCAGACAGATTCCAATCATGGAACAATCCAAATCAACTGATTTTTTCCATTTGCTAAAAATTTATTTCATGGAAAATGAATTATTAAGCCATGTTGCAAGTCTTAGCCGGCTTGAGGAATACACACTTCAAAGCAGCATCAGTCTTTGTCTGTCAACTATCAGTCGAACAGAGGTCTCTCCATGCTAACAATGCCATAACTGGTTGGGAATTCCAAAGCAACATGAGTGCAAAAATCCATTACGCTCTCCGCTCGATAACTTCCCCACACCCGTCTTCCATCAAATACAAAACTGTTAGAGCAGACTCAACGCTATTCCCTCAAATGTGCTTGCTCTCCTCTCTCAGTTTCTGTACCTCACTCCCCTCGCCTAAAAGCACCAAGCTGAAAACGAATTTAGCTTGATTTCAAGACCGAAATTGTTGAAAATTCAAGAACGAATTAATTTCTTTTCAAGAGCGTTCGTACTTATATTATTCGTACTACTTTTTTCTGGTTGTACAATTTTCTTATTTTTAATGACAATTATCATATCATCTGGTATTTATCTGTTGTATTATGCAGTCATGCTTCCATTTTCACTTTTTTTTCAAAGTTTTGTCATTTCAAACTGGGTTTTTGAACCAAAAATGGTCTCCAAATCGTAAAACTCTTGCGAAAGTGAAAACTGTTGTTATCGATGTCTATCGATAAGCGACAGTGGTTCGCTACAATTAAATCCAAAGCAATTTTATATGAAATTCGGCACACGAAAACAAGTATATTGCAGAATTGAAGCGAAACTTAAGTGGAATTAGAAACCACATTTCGGAAAAAAGTGTTTGTAAATAAACCTAGATGATTGATTTATGAAATAGAGCTGTTTTTTTAATTTTTACACTGAGAAAACGAAAACATATCTGTAATCTAGATAGATTTTTCGATTTATTTATTATACATCTATTTTGTTACTTTTTGGTAGCAACTTACGAGAAGATTCCACTCGGAAAATAAAAGATTTAAAAAACTTGAAATGAGATTGAATATCTCTAAATCAAGATTTATCAAAACTCCACTTACTTATCAACCCTCCTACAGTTCTCTGTGAAGCTTCAACTAATAAATTTGTTGCCACATAGTCGTCGGATGCAATCAAGTGCCCCGACTACATAATACCCTGTTCATTTGTTTTCATTTCTTTGTTTATGAATGTTTAAATTTGAATGTAACCAGTTTTTGGAACAGCTATTAAAGGATCATTCTGAAAGTAGGCAACATTATTTGAACCTTTAAGCGATTCTAGTCCTGACACACAAAACTGGGGGGTTGCCTCTTTTCAGCTCAATTGTTTCGCTTATAACTCCGATCTGATTGTACTTTTCAGAATAGATAAATAGATATCGCACCTATCTTGATGTATACTAAAACCACGAGGGTCTAACTTGAAAATTGTGGATCTGACGGTTTTTTAGGTCTAGGTTCTGACTGGTTTTTGGGGGACGGGGGGGGGGGGAATTTCCATTTTCCCTATTTTGAGCGTTAAGTCGTCTGTGTGTAAAATGTTGAAGCCTACTACAGATCTACCAAATCTGTTTCCATTTACAACTAGTTACTTACTTACTTGCGAAAAGTGTAAGAAGTCGATGCACGGTTTGCAACGCTGTGAAATCGGTAAGACTTTCAAATGTGACTTTGACTATCCAATAATAGTCGTTTTATACTTGCCACTGGGGTTTCAAAATAATTATATATATCGATAATTCTTTCGATTTTAAAAAAGTATCATTTCGATATTGATATTTAAGGGTTTGCTGTAAAATCGGTAAGACTTTCGGATGTGACATCCAATATACAATAATAGTCATATCGCACTTGCCTCTAGGGTTTAAGAAATATCTTTATCGATCATCATCGATCGATCAGTCCTCCACATACTAGAATGAGATTTGCCAGTGTGTAAGCCCACTTAAGTAGGCAATATAAAACGTCAGATTGTTCATCATCCCAGTTTTTCATAGTAATGTTGAGCGTACTGTCCAAATCACACACTTCTTAATTATGGTTGGATCTCTGGAAGTTGTCTATCTGAAATAGGAAGTAGAATTTGTATATTTTATCTTTAAATTGTGGGTTTAAGCTTACTTTTAAATTGTTTCAACATTGTGTTAAGATGATATGTAAAAAAGAATCTGTTCGGGCTTGGGGTTTTGTGTTTGTGAGTACAGAAGGTGCGATCATTAGCTGACTATGTATGATATAGAATTTTCCAAAATTAACATAGCTTTAATGTTAAGCTATTTAATAGACAATCTGCTTAATCTGTGGATGTTTTCATTTAATTAATCAACTTATATTTTAGCTCCGAACCCTGCTTGTACATATTGTAAGATTGTGTACACCAATGGTCGGCAATGGGAGCAGAAAAATTACCAGTGGCAAAATGCTATCAAAAGTTTATTTTTATGCCTTAATTTGTTTGCAACAAGCGCAGCATGCTACAACTAAGGCAGGTTTTACACGGCGAAGCAAGCTTTTGTGAAGTTTTTGGAAAAGCTTTCGTTGGTTTTTTCTGCAAGCCACACACCACATACACCTCTTTCCTACAAGCAGTTCAAGCAGTGTGCTGTTTTTTCATATCTTCTTCAATTCAACATAAAATTCAATTGATCTATGAGAAAGATCAAATAATATTGAATTGAATAATATTGAACCTTGAATTGAAATTATTTCTGTAACACTATGATGATATACTCTTATGATATTCAATTGAAGATTAATTTAGAAGTCATTCAGAAAGAAAATTTTTCAAATTCTATCTCAAACTTACCAAGGTGCAGAATGCCTGATTTTGTTCTGAGTGTACATCTTTTATTATTACACTTCCAAATTGACTACTGAGTAGAGAGCTCACCGAACGGCGGCCCCATGATACAACACTAAGGGTAGAGAGCTTTCAGTGTGCTTCCTCAGCAAAGTACTTAAAACGTTCAGTGTTTCGCGCACTCTTGAAGCGTAAGTTTCGCTGCGCAAAAGCTCAGTAGTTTAAAAGAAATTAAGAGCCTTACCTTGTTAGCTGTAACATGGGCGCCCCTACCTTGTGGGCGGAGATTTGAAGTTCTTTAAAAAGCTCCAGCTTTTACTTTTCCCCCCATGAAACAACAATAAAGGTACGGCTGCTTCAGTGTGAGTTCTCAGTAAAGTACCTTCACGTTCAGTGCTGCGCGTACTCTTGAAGCGAAAGCTTTTGGCAAAAGTACGCATCACACTGACTTCGCCTCACCTTTATTGTTGTATCATGCTTTTCCCTGTGAACGAAAGCTTTTCAAAAGCATCATAAAAATACCCTCTTCATGGTAATCCTTACTTCAAAAGCAAGAGCTTATTCAGCAGTGTTTGAAAAGATAGAAAGCTTTAAAGCTCGAGACTGCTGTTCTCTGCTGACTTAAAAAACAACAAGTTGCTTTGTGTTATAATTCTGTCGACGTCTCAGCTCACACGGCCAAACCCAGGTTTAGAAACACCTGTGCTTTTTATATAAGACTATGGGCCGATTTCACATCTCCTACATACTGTCACCAAAGATTTATAGATATAATAGATGACGCATGTGAAAGAAAACACGAATATTCCTGGCTTCTAATTTCTGATTTGATCCTCATGCGTGATCTATAAATGTGTATATATCGTTGATATAACTCTGTAAGTGTTTTACCAATGATTTATGAATATTATATTTGACGCATGTGAAAGAAATCCCGATTATTCCTGGTAGCTGTCATGGGCTACCAATTTTCAATTTGTTCCACATGCATCATCTATAACATCTATAAATCTTTGCTGTCACATAATCTAACACACATGGTGCAAGAACAAAAAATGTTCCTTTTTTTTGTGTTCTATTGAGCATTCAAATACTTGTAAATGTTCCCGGGACACCCTGTATAGCAGAGTAAACTGTAACAGCTAACTAGAAGACGTGAAATCAGCCCTATATGTGTCAGCTTGTGAAGACTTTGATTTTTGAACTATTTTATTATGTTTTTTTATTCAGCTGTACTTAAGACTTAGGTTCTTCCCTCTGTAGTGCAAAATATAACCAAATTTTGGAGTTTCTAACACTCAAATTTCAAATTTCTCAACAAAATTTCTAATATGATGCTTTAGGTTAGCTTTCGAGGTACAAACTCTTGGTAGAGCTTGAAACAGGGCTTATGGACCTGGTTATAGATCCATTGAACCTAAGATTTTGGCTCGAAATGCCAAATTTTATGTAATTTTCATGCTAATTCAAAGGTTTTGCTAAGATAAATGAACGAATGGTTCATTCTCGTAATACTCCTAAAATTAAAGATTTATAATTCTTTAAAAAATGCTCCATTACCCAATACTTTATGGAGCTTAGCTTCTTAAAGAGTAATTTCAAGTCATGCTTGAACTCAGGAGAAGATTCGGGTTAGCTAAGCGGTTCGAGAGACCAAAGAAAAGCACAAAAAAACAAGAAAGAAAGTCGGTCAAGCCGGACCTCTATCTCTACATACTCTGTACCAAGATCATAACTCGAAAACCGTTCATCCGATCTTCCTCATTCCTTTGGCGGATCGATAAGTTATCCTAATAACTAAATATGTGCAAAAGAAACAAGCCATCTATCTACAAAACTGTGGGAGATATGACGTTTTTTCTAAATTGCGGTGGCGGGAGGGGGCGTGGCCAAAATTGAAAATAAACTTGATCTGCCTGCAGACATAAGAAGCATATGTCCCATACATGTCAAACCTCTATCTCTTACCATCTTTGAGATCTGTGCGTTCATACGGACAGACAGACGGACGGACAGACAGACGGACATGGCTATATCGACTCGGCTGTTGATGCTGATCAAGAATATATATAAACTTTATGGGATCGGAGATGATTCCTTCTGCCTGTTACATACTTTTGCACAAACTTATAATACTCTGTGTACCTACGGTACAGAGTATAAAAATCAATTAAATTCACAAATGTCACTTCTATTCGTGTCTGAATCTGAACTTGTATACTAACCTATATGTATATATCCTTTGATAAAACCAATTTTATGTGTTGTTGTGCATTTCAATTTAACATCAGTTTGTATCTTGCATTTATGCTCTGCGCTGTAGCCTTTGAACAGGTACACGACAAGTCCAGATATGAGGTGAATATGTATATGGATATTTGTGTACACTCGTACATATGTTTGAACCACACGCCAACTCATACGCACACACACACACACACACACACATATATGGAGAGGCACGCATGGCTTTATTGTTTAGAATAATCTTGCGCTTGATAATGAAAATAGGTCAAATTTTAAAAATACACACACAAACGACATTGTCGTCGCAGTCGTCGCTGGCGTTCGCTCGCTCGCTCGCTCGCTCGGTCGCTCGCTCGTAGCACCGAAGCCGAACGACGAAGTCAACGAAAGCGCGGCATCGGCATGCGTAAAGAGATCGGATCGGCATTAGATAGATAGATACATCATGGGTGAGCGGGGAGCTAGAGAGGAATACGTACATACGTTGCTGGGCCAACGCACCAAGTGACCGATAGAATTTCAGTGGGCGATCGAAAGTTCAGTTCTCCCTCTCTCTCACTCTCTCTCTCTCTTTCTCTGTGTGTGTGTGTGTGTGTGTGAGTGAGTGCCTGAACTTTGTCGTACAAACGCTTGCAACATTATTTATTGTGCATTGTAATCTCTTTTGATCGCTTTGCCGACTGATAGCAGCCGCGGCTCGAAGAACCCAACAACTGCTCCATGAGTTAGTTCTCCATTTGTGACCCATTTAGATGAAACAAATCATTGCCTGCCCCGTCAATAATTAAGACAACTAATTAGTTGCGCTTCCATCGATCGATCTTTAACCAGTTCTGATCTTCGTCCGTTTCGGTTTCTGTTTCTATTTCATTTGGGGAAGTAAATGCAAATTTTGTTTTTGTTTTTCTAAAGTTTTTGGCCGCAGACAGAAAAAGCCAAAACTTCCGCAAAATCATTGTCATATTTATGTATGCAGGTATGTACATACATACATATGTATGCATAATGTGATGCTAACTGGTGTGATTCATCCAAATTTGGCTTAAAAGTCGTTTACGAAAAGGGAATCTTCTAGAGCAAACTGTAGTTGGGGTCTCAGCTGTTGAACCATTCCAATATAACCAATTGTTTGTTGTTATAAGTTTGGCCTAGAAGAGATGCATTTCAGAGTTGCATTGCTTGAGAGAATCAACAGTCCGAGCGAGAGCACAAAGGGCCAGTGCCTGCCGTTCGTTGTTCTTACTAAAACTTTACAAAGAAAGAGGTTTTGATTGAATGTTAGACGGCTCGAGGTCAGTTTGATAAAAAAAAAAACAATTTGGTTTCTGTTTTTTCTGATATATTTCGTTTACACTTGGGCAAGCGTCTTCGGGGCAAACTACAAAAATATTAATACCAAATTATTAACATATAATCTACTAACCACACATTGATTTGATTAGGTTTTGATTATTTTCCTGAAACTTCAACGGTTCTCTGGGGCACAGTAGTTCCTTAGTTGAGCCATGTTACGAAAACCAAAGAGAGTTGACAATGAACTTCATGTGAGGCATCTTCCATTGATGTCAGCAGAGACCCCACCATTCTGGTTTGCATTGATACTGAGGCTGACAACTTTCTTCCATTATGAAGCTGAATTATCTCAGTCATCTTTGAGCCCTTCCTGCTGTACCACATTAGTAGGCCCGTTCAACACTAGCCAGGAAAGCAGTGTCCCAGTCTTAGTACACAGGTTGATGGCTAGTTTTGAGTTGACTTGTTTACAAACGGTTCAAACAATATATAAATCAAGATATTTGTACTTTAATCCATAGCTGCAAACCAAAAAATATAGTTGGATCTCCGGTATACTGGTTCGAACCCAAATTAATGAATCGTTAAGGTTCGGAAATTTAAGGTTCGATGTTTTTGGGAGAAGGTTTTGGTTCGAACCTTGGTTTAGTCCATACACTACTAATTTTTGTCTTCTATGTGTTTTAAAAACAGCAATCGACCTAAAAACTCCCCAAATTGTATGGGAACCGAGTGGTTTTTGGGTCGGAATTGTTTAGTAGAAAACATGGAAATATTCAATCTATAATTAACAGTTTAGTAAAATTGCATTTCGTGATTTACATAGAAAAATATTACCAATATTAATGTTAGACTCCTGCTTTTGAGAATTATTCGAGAAGCTTTAGAGTCGAGCAGCTTTAAAAACAGAGACTGTTATGGGTAGGGTATATTTTATATAAGGAAATCTAATCGTTTTGTGGATATTGGGAGTCAGTCGCACCAAATAACAGATGGAGTCGGTAGACAGAAGGTACAATTTTTGTGTCAGTTTTGTGGAACCGAACCGAAATATGAGGTTCGGAACAGGTTCGGATTCCATTCAGGTCCATTGGTCAGTTTTGTTTTGTTTTTGCAAAGTACTTTAAAGTTTGCAGCAATGCCTTCAATAGAAGCAAACTACTGGAACCAAATTTGAAACAGGGTTTTTGGGTCTACCGAACCTAGCCATAAACTGAACCTTACCTCCCTAAACGGGCTTACTCCTTTTGTAAAGACTTTTTATGTTATTTTTTGAGATGATAATGGTAATTGATAGAACGTCAATCATAATCCACAGTGTTGTAGACATTTTCAAAATTATAGCATAATCTATGGGGCATTTATCTCTTTTTTTTGTGTGTGTCTGTGTGTGTTTAAACAACTCAGCAAACACTTTTTTCAGCGGAGTTAGGATTGCAATTCTTTCAGTAGGTATCACTGTAGATTCACTGTAGCGATTTCGCATTCTTAGCTTTCTTCAGAAAGAAGTGTGCCCCTCTGAGGCACTTCTGGGCAATAAGTAAGCGATACTTCTGGCAGATAAGAAAACGATACTTTTTGGAGATGGGCGAAAGTGTCTTCTGAGAGATACAACGAGAAAGCTAAGCTAACTTCGTCTGTGCCAAAGTTTTTATACCCTTGCAAGTGATTGCTTAAATATTTTCAAAAAATACACTGTTTCCCATTTTCCGACCGATCGTTCGTATGGGAGCTATATGATATAGTCATCTGATTTGTGAAATTATGTGAAAGCATGTGAAACAGTTAAATACAAAATTGCTGGATGCTAACATTAAAAACAGAAAAGTTTTTCTAACTTAGTTTGTTTTTCAGACCTATCTTTTGTATGGCAGCTATGCCATATAGTTGTCCGATTTCAATAAAACTTGGTAGAATTATATAAAAACATAGAAAACCTACGATTACAAAGTTTGAAGACGTTTCCATGGAAAAGAAAAAAGTTTTTCTCACTAAAACTAGTTTTCCGACCGATTGTTCCTATGGGAGCTATGAGATATAGTCATCCGATCCGGTCGGTTTTGACATATTAGTAGTGTGCAGCAAAGAATAGACTCTGTGCAAAGTTTCAGCTCGATAGCTTTAAAACTGAGAGACTAGTTCGCGTAGAAACAGACAGACGGACGGACGGACAGACGAACGGACAGACGGACGGACAAAGCTCAATCGACTCAGCACGTCACCCTGATCAAGAATATATATAGTTTATGGGGTCGGAAATGAATATTTTTATGCGTTGCAAACTTCTGGGCAAAATTATAATACCCTTTGCAAAGGTATCAAAAGCGGCTCTTTCGGGAGAAAAGAAAAGGGTTTTACTCTAAGAGTTAAAAATGCGTTACTCACATGTGATAAGAAATACTCTCTTCTGAGAGACTAGAAGGCGTTTCTTTCTCGAGATACAATATGACTTATTTCTTAAGTCAATAAAGTTGTGAAAATTAAGGAATTATATACATATTTATTTGAAACCTTATACGTAGTCTGAGATTTGAACTCGGCGGGACTCTTGAGCACAGTATTATTTCTACTTCTTATATAACATTGAATCTACTTTCTGCTTCAAAGCATCACAACAATAAATTTCTTGCATTTCGCATAGATTTGACAACTTGTAGTTCTCAAGTGGGAAATCCGTGCACTCTCAATTTAAAATGGGGCAACTGCGATTTGGGTCTGCTTAGTGTTGGTGGAGCAATGTATCACCCATTAAGAAATTGGATGATGAATACTAAAGTATCTTGCCCCTAGGTATATATTGCCAATTTAACGAATGAACGAAAAAAGAGTCGCAATTGTATTTCTTATATGATGATTGGACATCATCATGGATTTGGAGTTGCGTAAATCACCAAACTTACTTCAAGCTCTTCTCTCAAACTATCGCCTAACTATCTCTCCAGACGAAAGAGATGGGTAGCCCGTCAAAATGTTTGCATAGGTACAAAATTCATACAAAAATTCTCCCATTAAATCCGTACTAAGGCGAAAACTTTTACTCATTTATGGACAAATTTTCTGAAACTTTGAAAATAAGTTTCTTAATTTTAGGGTGAATCGCCTTAGGGCGGATTTCATAGGAGAATTTCTGGTTTTCAGGGCGAATGCTTTATGAGTGAAGTTGCATGGTATTATAAAGCGATATAAAGCGTCTTATATAGCAAAGACTTGGGCTACATATTACCTTAGAAGATCTGTACCTTACATGTGGTCAGGAAATCCAAATTTGGGACAAGAACCTGGAATCCACTTACCGATCTTAAAGCTTTGTGACTTGCCTAACCTTCTTTTGGTATTAAGAAATGTTTGGTGGAAGCCGAAACGCTGGATCGATAAGAATGGTTCATGAAATGTTAAAGAAAAGACTAAGTCGGGGTGGTGCTCTAGTTCCTGTAAGACGTTATAGCTTGACCATAATCCCTGTATTTTTCGAATCTCTATTTAGTTTCACTTCTTCATTATCATATATTTTGGCTACCAGTCTAATCTACTTGCATCACAGGCAACTTTTTAGAACTTAGATGCAGATGATCATTCAGACAGTCAGTCAGAGGTTGATGCGGATCAAGAAAGTGCCAACTAAAAGGTTTCCAACTTGGTCATAATGCGGTAGAAACTTAAGTTAAGATCCTTCTTTAAGAATTGAATTCAATTCACAAGGCTATTGCAATCAATTTCCAAACCCATTTCCAATGCAATCTTGGAGTAGGTTTACTGTACAAAATATCCGCGATCAACAACTCATCAATGCCCTTTCCCTCTTTTCTCCCTCTCTCTCTCTCTCTCTCTCTCTCCATCCTGCTGCAGGAATTATGACACTGAGCCGTGGCCCGTACAGCGAGCTCGATAAAATGAGCCTTTTTCAAGACCTCAAACTCAAACGGCGAAAAATTGATTCAAGATGCAGCAGTGACGGCGAATCCATAGCAGACACGTCGACCTCGTCGCCGGATCTACTGGCGCCCATGTCGCCCAAGCTCTGTGACAGCGGCACGGCGTCCGTGATGCCGCTGGTCGCACTGTCCATGCCCAGCACAACATCAACCGCATCTGCATCCGCGGTGGTGGCATCGGCAGCGACAACAACAACAACGGTAATGGCAGCATCGGCCGCCTGCTCCGTCTCCACGTCGCCCTCATCGTCAACATCATCGGCGGCGGCCACGTCGTCCACCGCCTCCATAACCACAGCAGTAAAATCAAATCCAGGCGCCGGATCAGGATCGGGTGCCGCCAACAAGCAACAAGCTCAGACTGAAATCCATTCATCCAGCAGCGCGGTGACAGCGGCTGCCGCCTCATCGGTGATGTCGCCACCGCCGGCCGAGCAGACGAGGATTACTCCGCCCATGGGTGGTGAGGGGGGTGCGGGTGAGGGAGCTGGCTCGGGTGAGGGTGGTCGCGCCACGCCCACCCTGGCGCATAACAATGGCGGCGCTGCCTCCAGTTCCAGCAATGGCAGCGGCAGCAGTCGAGCCTCGCCCGATTCCCTCGAGGAGAAGCCCTCAACGACAACGGGGCGACCGCCCAATGCCACGCCCACCAACGGCATACTCTCCAGCAGTGGGAAGCCCAACAGTGGCGCTGGACAGGGTGGTCAGGGCGGCAATCTGAGCGTGATACGCTCGGTGAAAGAGGAGCGCATCCTGACCTTGCCCACCAAAATGCTGGCATTCCACCAGCAACAGCAGAGGGAGCGGGAGCGGGAACGGGAGCGGGAGCGGGAGCAGGAGGGCCGCAAGGAAGCAGCCGCCGCTGCTGGCCATGTCACCGTGCTGGTCACTCCGTCACGCATCAAGGCCGAACCACCGCCACCAGCCTCGCCCTCGTCCACCACGCAGCGGGATCGGGAGCGGGATCAACAGTCGTCCTCCTCGATCACCTCCTCGCAGCAGCATCTTAGCCGGGGTGCCAGTCCGCCCATGGGTCAGCAGTTGCACGGCCATTCCCATGGTCCTGGCATGCCACCAACATCCATTGTCCAGACGCATCATCTGCACCAGCAGCTGACCCAACCGCTGACGCTGAGGAAGACCAGCCCGCCCACGGAGCTGCAACTGGCGCAGAGTCAGTCACAGCACTTGCTCAGCCAGTCCATGCAGCATCTCACCCAGCAGCAGCAGATGCATCTGCACCACCTTCTCGGTCAGCAGCAGCAGCAGCAACAGTCGCCGCAGCAGCAGCAGCATTCGCCGCACTCGCTGATCCGGGTCAAGAAGGAGCCCTCGGCGGGCGGTCCTGGACAGGGACAGCGACATTTGTCGCCACATCAATCGCCTCACCACCATCAGCAGCAGCACCACCAGCATCAGCAGGCCCAACAGCAGAGGGATCCACCGCCGCAGGCTTTGGCCCTCATGCATCCCGCATCGTTGCAATCCCTGCGCCATCCCAGCCGGGATGCGGCCATACTGTTCCGCGTGAAGAGCGAGGTGCAGCAGCAGGTGGCGGTGGCAGCCGCCGCAGCCTCCGGTCTGTCGCCACATCTCATGCAGCAGGGCGGAGCGGCAGCGGCAGCAGCTGCTGCCCAGCGAATGGTTTGCTTCAGTAATGCGAGGATCAACGGGGTGAAGCCGGAGGTCATTGGTGGGCCCATGGGTAACCTGCGTCAGGGCGGTGGCATGGGAGTGGGTGGGTCCGGTGTAGGCGGCCCTGGCTCCGTGCAGTGCCCCTCACCGCATCCCTCTTCGTCCTCGTCCTCGTCGCAGCTCTCCCCGCAGACGCCCTCGCAGACGCCGCCGCGCGGCACCCCCACGGTCATCATGGGCGAGAGCTGTGGCGTTCGGACCATGGTCTGGGGATACGAGCCTCCACCGCCGCAGGCCTCCGGCCAGGGACAGGGTCCGGGACAGGGCCAGAATCCCGGCCAGCAGCACTCGCAGCATTCGCAGCAACAACAGCAGCAGCAACAGCAGCAACATCTTGTCCAGCAACAGCAGCACTGCATGCAGTCCGCCTCCTCTCCATCGACTGGTTCGATCACGCCTACCCACACTCCCGGACCCGGTCCCATGACCGGAGCCCCGCCCCAGAACAACGAGGAGGCCGCCCAGCTGCTGCTCTCCCTGGGCCAGACACGCATCCAGGACATCCGACCGCGACCGCATCAGTTTCGGACACCGCATGCCCTCAACATGGAGCGTCTCTGGGCGGGCGACTACTCCCAGCTGCCGCCTGGTCAGCTGCAGGCGCTCAATCTCAGCGCCCAGCAGCAATGGGGCAGCTCGAACTCATCGGGCGGCGGCGGCTTGGGCGGCAGATCTCTGGAGGCGCCGCACGAGCCCACAGATGAGGACGATCAGCCACTGGTCTGCATGATCTGTGAAGATAAGGCCACTGGACTGCACTACGGCATCATCACCTGCGAGGGGTAAGTGCTGATGGCGAGCACCGGGCGCTACAGTCACGAGTGACACCCCCCATTTCCACTTTCCACCTTCCTTTCAGCTGCAAGGGGTTCTTCAAGCGCACGGTACAGAATCGTCGCGTCTACACCTGCGTGGCGGATGGCACCTGCGAGATAACCAAAGCACAGCGCAACCGTTGTCAGTATTGTCGATTTAAGAAATGCATTGAGCAGGGCATGGTGCTGCAAGGTGAGTAAGATTCGATTTGACTCATTCCCATTAACCTCAATCTGGTCCTACTTCCATCTACTCCCTGCCAGCCGTTCGAGAGGATCGCATGCCAGGTGGACGCAACAGCGGCGCCGTTTACAATCTGTACAAGGTGAAGTACAAGAAGCACAAGAAGACCAACCAGAAGCAACAGCAGCAACAGCAGGCGGCCGCACAGCAGCAGCAACAGGCAGCCGTTGCGGCTGCACAGCAGCAACAGCAGCTTCACTCGCCCATTCATCATCATCACCAGCATCAGCATCCGCATCAGCAGCAACTGCAGGCGGGCGGGCATCCCGCCCAGTTGTCGCCGGCCCATCATTTACTTTCCCCGCAGCAACAGCAATTGGCGGCGGCAGTGGCCGCAGCTGCCCAGCATCAGCAGCAGCAGCAATCCAAGCTGTTGGGCGGTGACTTGAAGCCCATGTTCCTGGGGCCGGTGTTGAAGGCGGAACATTTGCAGCCGCCACCCATGCACAGTCCAGCCCAGCAGCAGCAGCAACAACAGCAGCAGCAGCAGCAACAACAACAGCAGCAGCAACAGCAACAGCAACACCAGCAGCAGCAACAACAACAACAGCAGCAGCAACAACAACAGCATTCACCGCATTTGTCGCTCAGCTCGCCGCATCAACAACAGCAGCAGCAGCAGCAGCATTCTTCCCAGCAGCAGCAGCAGCAGCATAACCATCACCAGCACCAGCACTCCGGTGGCAATGGTGGCTCTCAACCAGCCCTGCCCGCCCACCTGATGAATGGCACCATTTTGAAGACTGCCCTGACCAATCCCAGCGAGATTGTTCATTTGCGCCATCGCCTGGACTCGGCGGTTAGCTCGTCCAAGGACAGACAGATCTCGTACGACCATGCCCTGGCCATGATCCAGACACTGATCGATTGTGATGCCATGGAAGACATTGCCACACTGCCGCATTTCAGTGAGTTCCTTGAGGACAAATCGGAAATCAGCGAGAAGCTGTGCAACATCGGTGACTCCATCGTCCACAAACTGGTGTCGTGGACCAAGAAGCTGCCCTTCTACTTGGAGATACCCGTGGAGATACACACCAAATTGCTGACGGACAAATGGCACGAGATACTCATCCTGACCACGGCTGCCTATCAGGCGCTGCATGGCAAACGCTCCCAGCAGGCTGGTGGCAGTCAGCCAGGCAGTCGGCAAGGATCTCCGGCCTCCACACCCACCACGCCCAACTGCACACCTGCCCAGCCACTGCACAAAGATGATCCGGAGTTCGTGAGCGAGGTGAACTCCCATTTGAGCACACTGCAAACCTGCCTGACCACCCTGATGGGCCAGCCCATTGCCATGGAGCAGCTGAAGCTGGACGTGGGTCACATGGTGGACAAGATGACGCAGATCACCATAATGTTTCGTCGCATCAAGCTTAAGATGGAGGAGTATGTGTGCCTCAAGGTGTATATACTGCTGAATAAAGGTACGTGGCGCGTCTTCGCGATTCGGGTCCATTTTCATATCTTGTATCTACCTCTCTCTCCTTCCTCAGCAGAAGTGGAACTGGAGAGCATACAGGAGCGGTACATCCAAGTGCTGCGCTCCTATTTGCAGAACTCCTCGCCGCAGAACCCGCAGGCCCGTCTAAGTGAGCTGCTCTCGCACATACCCGAGGTAGGTGAACCCCAGAAGGGAGAGGGGGGGTTGTGAAAATGGAAGCTAACTAAACTCTATCCCATCCACAGATACAAGCGGCGGCCAGTTTGCTGCTTGAGAGTAAAATGTTCTATGTGCCCTTCGTGCTCAATTCGGCGAGCATAAGGTAGCAGATGCTTGAGCATGGCCTGCTGCCACCCAGCAATCATTCACCAGCAAGCGAAGAGAGGCAGCAGCAACAGCAGCAGCAGCAGCAGCAGATGAGAGCCCTAAGAACGGGCCCCAAAAACAGGCCACAACAGCAGCAGCAGCAGCAACTGATGCTCGATCTGCCCAAAATCAAAATCGAAATTGGCAGTCAGGAGCAACAGCAGCAGCAGTTGCAGTTGCCCAGCCACGGCAACAGGTCCGGTTCCATACTAAAGACCTCATTGTTAAGTGGAGCAGCCGCCACCCTGGCCACTCTAACAGCGGCAGCCGAACAAATCCAACGCTCCTCCACCACACCGGCGGCAATTAAGCACAGCAGCAACAGCAACAGCAGCAGCAGCAGCAGCAACAACAACAGTTTAGAAGAGAGCAAAAGACTTGAGCATCAGCAGCAACAGTATACATCAATTCTACAAACGGCCCTCATGTCACAACGTAACCAGCCAACAACAACAACAGCATCAACAACAGCTGCAACATCAGCCACTGCCACAGCAACCAGCGCCAGCAACAGCACGCCCACACCAGCACATGTGCTTAAAACGGCTGTGACATTGGCCAGTCTAAGTGAAATAGCCACTGCACGCCAGCAACAGCAGCAGCAGCAGCAGCAGCAGTTGCTGGTGCTGCAGCAGCAGCAACAACAGCAACAGAAACTGCCCAGAAGAATAATCAACTTCAACAACAATCACAACACTGCCGAGCTGCGCCAGGCCACGGCAACAGCACTGAGCAACATTAGCGACAAACTGCAACAGCGTCCGCCACCGGTGGCCAATGGTAAGCAGAAGCAATTGTGAACTTTGTTATCCACATAACATGGTCCATCAATTGTTATCACACAGCCAGGCTGATCAATGGCAATGCAACAGCAGCGACACCAGCAGCACCGGCAGCAACAGCCACAGCCACAGCAACAATCAACACTGCCAACATGCACACACAGACCGATGAGGAGGAGCTGCAGCTGCCGCCGATGCCGATGCCGATGCCGATGACGACGACGATGACAACACAAACCACATTAGCACCACCACCACCACCAACAGCAACCACATCATCCATAACAGCACCAGCCTTGCGTACGCCCTTGCGCACGCCCGTGACCTCAGCTTCTGTTACTGTAGTTGTGTTCAAAACAATGTTACCTGATGACTGAATTATTTTAGATGGAGGTTAGAGAGGAAAGAGGAAGAAAACACAAGGAAACACAAAAAAAAAAAAAACAAAAAACAAAAAAAGAAAAGAAAAAAGAAAGCATGTTTTATGATTATGATTGTATGGATTATGATTAATGCCTATAAATGTTTAGTTTCTTTTTTTTTTGTTTTTTTTTTCTGGAATTATACCCTGTACTATAACCCGACTACAGTAGCCACTCACTCACACACACACACACACACACACACACACGTACACACATGAAGGACAGAAGAGCAAAATTAATTGGGTTTAGTGTTTGTTTTTTTTTTTTTTTTTTTTAAAGTAAATATAAGTGTTAACATAAATCTGAATAATCCGAGCTATAGCTAAAACAAACAAAAAATGGAAAAATGAACAATGCATAAGCATGCATGCATTATATGGTGTTTTTTTTTTTCTCTCGATATATGCATACATATATATATCTACATATATATATATATATATATATTGTGTATAAGGAGCAAAGCAAAGAAAATCAACCACATAAAGTATAAATAGTAGTCCATATGTAGTTAGTTTCTAGTGTTATTTTGTATATCGTGTAAGTCTAGTAGAGAAATTTCAGAGAGAAAAATTAACAAACGAAAACATAAGGAAACGGGAGGACAGGGGAGACCACAATGGCAGCGGCTAATTAGAGAGAAAGAGAGAGAGAGAGAGAGAGAGAAAAAGGGAGAATTCTAATTCTACTTTTAAATTATTAAGCCACCCCACACACACACACACACATGTTATATACATACATACAAACATATACTATATATTACATACTATCTGCTGCATATTCACACCTTCAGTCGCACTCCCCCTCCCCCCCAACCCTCCCCCGCCCTCAAACAACACACACACACACACACACACACACACCTAAGTTAAGTACGCATAATCACGTTTATACATACATACATACACATACATCTATCTATACACCGATGTATGACCCTAATTTTAGTTCAAACATTTTTTTTTAACTATATATATATAAATATATATAAATACATATATACATTACTAAATATAAACATATACATTATATACTATACACACACATAAATTACGCCTAGTACATTACAAAACAAACCACAGAAGAAGCATTGAATGAAAGAAAGAAGGGAAAACCCCCTATATATGTATATATATATATATACACACATATATATATATATATATGTATAAATATATATATATATTTTTTTTTTTGTGTATCGTTTAAACGTCGTAACCCCCTACCTACATACAAACAAACAAACAAACAAACAAACAAACACACACACACACACGCCTATCGCCTATGGCCGATATTGATGCCTGGTTTTGTTATCGATATCGTCTCGTACTACTACTACGTTTTATTTTGTAAATGTATTAATTTTGTTGATTTTTTTGCTGTCTGTATACATTTTTTTAACAACATTTTTAATAAATGTAATTCTTAAAAGAGTTTTCTGTTGGTTGCTTTCGATTTTCATTTGTATAAATTCGCCCCCACCCCCCCCTCCACCCGGCTCCGCTCCTGTTGAACGTAGACTTTGGGTAGGGATTCTACAGATTACAGTTGCCTACTTTAAGGGGTGCAAATTCCAAAACGCAAAGCTTGCTTTTAGGGGGCAGCCAGAAGACGGCTAACAAAATGGTTAACCAGCATGAAAAAGTCAATTTTAATATCAAACCACAATTTTAGAGGGGAAAAAACCGCCCTTGGGCGTTATAACGTTTTCAAAACTACTTGCTCTTGGAGTGAAATAACGCTATAGCATTTTCTAAAGTTTCCTCTTAATTAAAAGATAATGGAATAAAGTAAAATTATGCCACAATTTCAGAGTGAAAGCACTTTCAAACGTTTCCTTTTAGATAAAAGATGATGGTGGGAAAAAAGAGTAAAATCATTAAAAATAAAGTCTTTAGTTCGAATAGCTTCCTGGAATTAATAGAAACTGCCATGTTTTTGCAGTCTTTCTTACGCACAACAAAGGAACGAACCTAAGGAAGTTGCAGTCCTTTAGTCATGCTTTTAGCTCTTCGCCATTGAGTTGGAGGGAGGGAGATAAAAAATGAAGTGAGAAGTAAAATGTTGTGCTACACTCTAAAAAAAAATGGCGAAAATTAAGATGTACGCCTTAAAAAAGGGGTCAAAGATGATTCAACATGTATTTTAGAAATACATTTTCTGAAATTAAGAAATCATTTCATTTCCTTTCATCATTTCAGATAGAAAACTACCAATATTTTCAAGATTTTAAAAGGGATAAAATGTTTTCTAAGTATGAGAAAGGAAATGAAGTGGGGACAATAAAGAAACTAGTGAAAGGAACAACATCAAGACGCTCTTAAATGAAACTTTTACACATTTTCTTAACGTTTGTTCAATCAAATTCTATTCTCTCTTTAAAGTAAATACAAACAAAATAGTAATAATTATTTTTTTTAACGTACCTTGTCTGGGATTTGAGCTCGGGAACTCGGAAATACTTTGACATGTAAGGCCCATTCAATTATCTTAATTATTAACCTAAAACGCAGTAAAGAACGCAGTCAATTATCAAGCACTTAGCAAAATTAACAACAGTTGCCTCTTATATACTTCAAAGGCAGGGAAAGCGCACTTGAGAATTACAAGCGGTGTCTCTTTTTTATATTATTCTCAATTTTAGGCGGAATTTCTAGATAAATTTTTCTATATTTTGGGGCGAATTTCTAAATAGTTATTTTCAATTTCAACTCGGGGAGTTTTTTCCAAATTTAAGGTAGTTTTTTTTTAGATATTTTCCCAAAATCTTACTCAATTTTAGGTCGTCTTACTAATTCAATGAAAGTCTTCCTTTTGAGGACACCGTGCCATGTATTTCTTTTCCTAGTTCAAGGGTAAATCGGCTCTAAATTTAAGAAAGATTTTAGCAAAATATTAACCTAAATTCCAAAACAAATATCGTCGGATTTTCTAATATGAATATAAATAAATTCCTATTCTATTTTCAGGTTGACCTTTCTGAGCTTAAGAAAAAGCTGTCTAAAAACGAGAAATTTTCTTGAAATGAAGAAAAAATTTATAATTTTAAGACGAATTTTTAGAAACCAGAAAATATATAATTTTTGGGTGAAGTAAACAATTTAGAGATTTGCCAACCGTCCACCGGTTTCTTTTAATTTAGTTTCACTTTCTTTAACAATCAATTTCACTTTACCCCTTGTCTTCCATGGCATAGCAAATGAATCGCAGTGAAACGCTTTCTTTGCGTTGTCCCGAAACACAAATATATTCTTCAGCTCAGCTTGTCATCTAAAGGGAAAAACAAGTCAGGGAAATTCGGACTTTAAAGCCATTGCAAACAATGTGCGAAGTCGGCCACTCCCCACCCAACATTTGGAAGATCATTATTATAAAAATCGCCTTGGTGAGTCTTTTCCGACTCCTTTTGATGATCAAAACGAGATGCCAATCAAATGCTATTAATTGAGACTCAAAAATGTCTCATGAATATGCTCATAATGTGGTTTAGTGAAATACGGCTAAAAAAAGACTCTCAAGTGACTCGAATATGAGTCAAAAGTGATCAGAAAAACGGGTTAAAAACGACTCTTCACGAAGTGTCGCTGCTAGGGTACCATTTTCTCCCGACAAAAGTATAATTTACGATCAGAAAACGAGCCCATTTTTGACTATTTTAATCAGATCGAGGATTCAAAAAAGGCTCGAATGTGATCAAAAATATGATAAAATGTTTGCTGGGTCATCTCAAAATAAGTACAACAAAATTGAGAGTTTGCAGTCCCGAAATTCTTGCCTTATTGAAAGTATTAACAACATTTTCAAGGTGTTGTTTTAATAACAGGCATATTAAATGAGTTTTCAGTTATATTGATCGCTATAGCACTTTTGAAAATTCTACATTGCCCACGGCTTTAATTTTACGAGCAGAAGCAGTTTGTAGCATTAAATAGCTAAAAATCAATGCAGGCTTTAAAATTGTATTGCCTAACCTTGGGGGCAGCCGAGCAAACACACAAATACCTTGCATACTTTTAAGCTCAATTTGCCTGGGTTGCGTCTTCGCTTAGCCAGACAGCCAACCACAAATTTGTAGCATACTTTGCTGCTGTGTATTCATAGTTTGTTGTTGCAATGATTGCAAATTTATACACCGCCACATTTTGTTGTTGTATTTTGATACTTTAAGCTTCGAAAATAGTGATAAAGATTTCAGTCACTGTGTGTATAAATCAGCTGTTGCTTTTTACTTTAAAGTATGCCTTATAAGCAAGCTAGAAGTTCGCTCAAGCCCGACTATGTAATACTCTGTATCAACGAAAGTGTTGCTGGCAATGGCTGAGAGCGACAAGGCAGTCTCCCACTTAGGCCATATGGCCCTATAAGACCCTGCACAGAATCAAAATTCGAGAAAAACGGTATTAAATTAATCCCAAACAATGTCAAAAGTCGGTCAATTATGGATTTTCTCAAACCAAGTACAAGTAGCTCGGAATTTAGCTTAATTTTTGCTCGAAGCAGGCCTGATTCAATCACACACGAAATGAATTTTTGCTTATTATCCGAACCCGACTTGATGCCTTAGTAGGATTAAATCAAAGACACCCAAAATGGTTTTCAGCTTGAAATTCTTGCATTTTTTCATCATAAATTCGGCTTTTTGCAAGTTTTTACGAGATTTTGCTCGATATTCGACCTGCTCTCAGTTCGACATAACCCAGATTGACTTAGGATCGATATTAAAACTTTATGTTAGCCACAAAAAATTTTCCAATTAAGTAAATTTTGACTATTTGAACAGCCTTTTTGATTTTGAAGCCAGCAAGTTAGTTGCACACCAACGGTTCCATCTTTAATAGACTTCAGGTTCCTCATCATGCCAGCATTGCCTTAACTGTTTGGGAATTTCAAGGCAGCATAAGTGCAAAATTCAACACAAAGAAATAAACGCTTAGTGATAGAAGCCTTAGTGTACACAGAGGAAAAAAGGATATTAAACCTTTTAAATACATCCATTGGA
Organism: Lordiphosa andalusiaca; assembly: GCA_035044965.1. Lineage (NCBI taxonomy): Eukaryota > Metazoa > Arthropoda > Insecta > Diptera > Drosophilidae > Lordiphosa > Lordiphosa andalusiaca. Next base: position 4,401,235 of record JAWNNM010000051.1, on the reverse strand, counting down.
TGATTTGCCATATCCATTTGGACTGGATATGTCTTAAATATCCTTTTAATCATTCAACGAAGTTGAAAATCATCCAACAGATTATAAAAATGATCATTCTTTCTATGATTTTTAGACCCGATACATGGCTAAAAGGATATTAAAGACATATCCAGTCCAAATTTACCTTTTTTATATGTTCTTTTCTGTATGGGACTCACACATATTGAAATGGCAGCAACAACTTTGTATGAGCCTTTCTATTCTATGCCTCTTACAAAATAGAAGGCAATACCGATAAGTATGTTTGTCTGATTTTGTTGTTGCCGTATGCCTCAGACAGCTACAAGCACACACACTCGCAACATCTAGCAATTACCGGGTTTCCCCGATCTTGTTGCTTCAAAAACAAGTTGTTTCATTTGTGTTAGTGACTGCGCTAGCATTTGGAGCTGTTGAGCAGCCGTGGTCTAAAATTACATAAATGGAGAATGACTTCAACCAGCTCATTGCCAACAGTGCACAGAAATGCAAGTAAGTTGACTGTAAACTACCACATTTCTGTCCTCACCTTTTGACCGGCCTGGCTGTTAAGTAAGAAACAGCTATTCATTTACTTATTTACTCCCTCGGCTGTCAGTCTTGCTCTCTTTCTCTATTTCACCAAACTCTTTTACGTTTCCATGTTTGGAAAAATTACTAAAAGGCCTTAGGCCCAACATAAACCAGTAAGAAAGTCGGTCAAGCTCTACTATAATATACTCAGTACTTCCCAAGTTTGTATATACAAAGTGTTCAGGTGCTGCCCATCGCCATTGTGGCAGGTGCTGCCCAGCATAATTGTAGGTTTTCCTTATAACTTGACTATAGTTCATCCGAGTTTTAACAATCTCTTGAAAGACCTTAAACTTTAATTCCTTAATAATTTTGAAACTGAATTAATAATAAAGAAAACAAAACATTTATCTGCTACTGTTTTTCGAAGACACTTATTTCAGAAAAAATCCTAATTTAAGTGTCTTTTCCGTTCATCAGATCTTTTCCATCTTTTTGGCGGAGAAATAAAAAATACTGATTACTAAATTTGTTTAGTATGTTTGAGCCATCCATCTGCAAGAAGAAAAAAGTATATTTCTCTTACTATCTATGAGAAGGGATTGTACATAACTGACAGACAGACAGACTGAGAGATAGTCATGGCTATATCGACGCGGCTGCCAATGCTGATCAAGAATCTATATATTTCTAATGGGATCGGAAATACATCCACCTTTCATATACTTGTTTTGACTTTGGTACAGTGATTATGTACAAACTGGTCCATGATCAACTGTTATAAACCATTGTCCTATCATATCCACCAAGTAAATGGACATACCAAAACTGATAGAAACTGCCTATGGGACAATGCCTTGAAGCATTCGCAATAGCTTGTTTCTTCTACAACTAAAGCAAATATTAACAAAATCGAGATATCTGGAAACAAAACTATCCCAAACGTGGTCAGGAATTTCTCATTCCAAGTACGAATGGGATTGGATCTGGTACGACTCTTGCTTGAAATTTCCAACCAAAGGTCGACAGAAAATCAACATTTTTGAGGCTTATTTTATCTCTCCATTTTGTTTTCTGTCTACGACCTGGTTTGGCTCTATCTAAAAGTTTTGGTCCTGACTCAAGTAATCTGTGACAGAAAGTTCACATAAAACAAGAAAATGAGCTGAACGCTGGTTGGAATCGTTAGTACAGGTCAGAGCGGGCAAACAAATGAAACGTTTAACGAACCGTTCGCGAAAGCTAAGAAACGATTCATATGTTTTGTAGCTGTTACTCTAGTCAGGGAAAACGAAACCACTAACTTTATATTGCCGAAGAACGCAAACGAAACGATTGGAATATTGTTCTCCCAACAGCTGCACTGCCTTGGAACGTTTCGGAAACGAAAACAACAACAAAGCTGAGAGAAACAAAGAAGTAAGCAACAGAAAAAAAAACAACAATACAAATTGAGCAGCAAACGTTTCCGAACTATTCGCGCTTGTTGCATATCGTTCCGATTCCCTTTGTCCGCAAATCAAGATGAGAGCATTTCGCTTTACGTTTAGTTTGCTCTCACGAACGCAAACTGAACAGAACTCATTTTTTGTTACAGTTACTTTTCTCGGGTTTTGTTAGTATTTCGCTCTGTGCAAAGAAAGAAACGAAACGATTCAGAAACGTTTCGTTTCGTTTGTTTGCCCGCTCTGGTACAGGTTACCATACCATTGCTCCCAGTAATAGCTCAAATTTGAAATATAGTATTTTTGTTAACTTTATTTTTCGACTGAACTGAACTCTCTATTGGACACCATTTGTCTAGTGTCGAGCCCCATCACAGCACACTCGCATATCGCTCTCTTTGTTCTCAGCTATTTATATTGAGTCCTTTCCGGTATCTGCTTGAAATGAACAAAGTTCCTTGTCACCGTTTTTAGTAAACTGGAGAACCGTGTACGAGGATTGCTGTTCCTTGCAGCACTATTTACACAGTGACATTGATGTTTGGATTCAACTTGATCATTTCTATGGTGTACTCCTTTGACCCCGGGATTTTAATGGGCCAGTTTCTTTCCGAAACTGATCTAAAACATATGATCTGCCTGGTATACTAGATATCTTATCTCTGATCACTCTATTAAAGTCTTCTTCTAAAGCCTCTTTCTATTTGATCCCCAATTTGTTAGACATTCGACTGTCCTGTATATATCTTCCACTTCTTCATTCGCCTGTGGGTTGTGGTGTAGTCAGTTGTTATATACTGTGGAAATATGCAGCTTCGACTTGAAATATTTCGTCACTTTTCAGACAAGAACCGGCGTTTACACCAACGACATGGTGTTTTATTGCCTCCTGCTTAGAGTGGCAAGCATATTTTCCATCCAAAATATGTTCTGCCTATTCTACCACTCATGACTAACCAAAGATTCATCTATATCAGCGCATAAAAATGGTTTTATTGTATTACCCATGGCTTCTATTCACCTGCAAAGGCAAAGAAAGGCTTTAAGTGAGCGATGCCCAAGCTTTTTACGCTTCATGCGCCAATGTTGTTGTAATGCGCAAACGCTTCAGCCATGCGCATAGGCATAGGCTGGCTGCTTGTATTGCGGAATTAAAGGCAACAACAGAGCTTGCAGACAGCTCGTACGTGTCTCTCTTCTCTTTCTCTGCTATGCTCTCACGGAATTCAAGGCAACAACAATACGTGCAGACAGCGCACAACACACAAAACCGGCAGTAATCGGGTTTTCTCTTTAATTTTCTTGTAATAGTTGTTGTTTCTGATTTTGGTTTTTTGGGCCTGCTTTAACATAAGCTTATTTTGTAGTAGTCCAACCCCAATGTGGTTGCTCTGGTCTTCGGACTGACCCTTCAAAAGGCACAGTTTTTGGTGCAGGTTCTTCATAATCCTCTTCCAGATTGCAAATACTTCTGCCACTCTCCAAATAGAAGCCGAAAACCTTTCGAATGGGACCCCAACTTAAGTTTTAAAAATGCTGCAAAGAAAAAAAATTGGAATTTGCATTGCCCAAGGTGTGGTGGCTCTTAAACTGTTTGAACGTTTTGTAGATAGCCAAGTTCCAGCTCCTTCTTCTCCCTTCCACCCTCCCACACACACTCACTCACACATATATAGCTAAATACAATACATAAAGTGAAACCGATTAAACATACATAGCTAAGATAAAAGTATACAAAAAATAGTGAAAATAATTCTAAGAAATATTTCAACAAGCAAGAGTCTGACATCAAATTGCCTTCAAATGTTATTTTCTTAGTTGGGTTTTCGTATGGTTTCTTCTCTGGTTGTTTTTCTGTTCTCGTTTCATTTCCTTTTTGAATCGAAAACAAAACAAAAAAAAGTAAAGTAAAGTGAAAACAATTAACATTTTTTGTAGAGACAAACAAAACACAAAAAACAAGTAAGGAAGTGAAAAACAAACAAAATACAAGAAAAAGTCACATATTTTTGCACAGCGTGTTATCGTATAATAAGAATTAAGTGTTAGACTTTAAAGTGTAATTTGTAAACGAACGAAATCAATTGGAAATTCCTCCTCCTGCTCCACCCTCTACTGCTGCCGGACGACAAACAATTAGTTAGCCAATTTTGAAAACCAAAAAATGAAAGACACGCCAGCAGTCAACCGCCGCCCCCACCCCCCCCAAGGCTCAATTTCAGTTAAACGACTCTCCTCCCAGCCCCGCCCCCGCCCCCGCCCCAAAAATCTAAACGAGAACTTATGATGGTGCTTAATCTTGATCCCCCCAAATGAAATACTCGAAATAATCACACCAAATGGGACTGAGGCAATTGCTAATGAAATATGAAACACACATAATTATAATAATAATAATAATAATAATGATATATGGAAATCTATATATATATATATATACATATATATATATAAACGAATAAACATAGAGAGAAAAGTACATAGAATGATCTTGAGTTGTTAGGACAAATGCAGCTGCAATTCAATATTCAGAGGTAATTGGAAAAACGAAGTAGCTCCTTCCAATAATTAGACGTACACACTCCACACACACACACACACACACACACACACACATATATGTTATACCAACACCCCGAATTAGAAAATTGATAAATGAAAATGCAAACGCAAGTGCAACTAATCGAAATATAAATACTGTTTTTTTGTGCATTTCTAATTCTATGAGGAGCATCGCGGCCGATCTCCATCTTTTTATATAAGTCTATATATGTATACACTATGGTTTTTGTTTATTTTTGGATTTGATATGAATGTTACTTGATGGATTGATTGATTGATTGATTGACTGTAGAGAACCACAACACGAACAAAATTGATTTAAGACAAAACCGAAAACCGAAAACCGAAAAACCCAAAAACCAAAAACGAACTAAGCCCATAATTGAGAATTTTTAAAGCACGATTCGAGATCACATATAAATTTCATAAATTACACATGTATTAATAATGAAATGATGTATTTACGAATAAAAATTACAATTATCACAAAAATCATTTAAGCAGCTCCAACGGAAACTGCGGCTCGATGAGTATCTTGAAGGATCTCTTCTTTGTGTTGGCCGCCGCCTCACGCTCGCCGGAGCTGGCAATGAAATCGCTGCGAAAACGAAAGTTGAAATTAGAAAAGGTTTGGTTAAGGAAGATGGGGGGAGGGGGGGAGGGGCATACTCCTCATTGGCCAGGGTAACATTGATGCGTTCGGTGGAGACGCGTGTGGGTCGAATGGCACCAAAGAAATCCGTTATGGGCACCTTATTGGGATCGCGTCGATACAGATCCTTGCGTACGCCCACGGTCGAGATGCAAACACGCTTGGGACACACTTGCAGCTAAAAGGAAAACAAAATGCAGATGATTAAGTTAAGAGATTTGAATAAAGGTGGATGATAGTTGGTGCCAAGAGAAGGCAGCATCTCCGGCCCCATAAAGGATAAGTATTCTTAAGTATTTTAGCCTGAAAACCTACTAAACCCTAAAGCACTTCATCCAGATGGGAGGAAACCTAACCTTGTTGCTTCAAATCACACTTAACGCAGCTTTCCAGCTACTTCTATGGTATGTGAGTCGCTTGTCCAGGATCACTTCTGATATTTATGTCATTTCTTGTGCAGCAACCTGCCTGTTTTCAGTATTTACAGAGATATTCCAACTGCAAGTCTAGTTTTCTAATCTCCTGGGGTACTTTTGGAGTGCGTTTGTTGTCAAAATGACACACTTGTCACTTGCCATAGTCGCAGTGTCATCCACCAAGGTGGCCATAAGCAAGTCCTGCGGATCTTCTATTAGTATGTCTCGCTATGTGGGCTTATCAGAGTTGGAAGGGGCCATACAAAGTTGCACCAGCCCGCTCTGCTGAGATACTCCTGCTCGAATCTTATTCTTTTGGGATGCAAAGGATATCTTGAAACACACTAAAGGTTCTGTCAGTGAGGAATAATTTAAATTAGTAGGAAGATTTGAGGATTTAACATGCCCTTGGCGAGAGGGCCGAAGTGGCCTACTTGCGTGGAATCTGTGACTACGCCGGTTTTTTGAGTTACAACCGAAAACCTAAGTGAAACTTAATCCTAATCTTTCTTTTAATTGCCGCAGTTACCAAGATTTTCCGCTTTAAGCATCTTTCCAGCGGTTTCCCAAAGGCGGGGAAGGGAGGCTTATGGCTCTATTCGATTCCAGTTCGTCTGAAGACTTTCTATATGCATCTTTCCAAGCTTTGGAATAGTACTAGCTGCATTCAAAATGAACGTAAAGCATATTATTTATTTTTTGTCCTATAATCCATTTCATCTTCTCCTGGTGCTTTGTTGTTTTTCAGCAAACTTACTCCACATTTGACCTCGAACCTTGAACTTGACGGGTGTGTTTGGCAATGTCATTTAAGAATGTGATTCCAAAGACGACTGTGACCAACTAAAGGGCATAGCCGAATAAAACTGGGAAAAGTGCCCCAGGAGATTTTTGAACATTTTGAATCAGGGACTGTAGCTATTTTCTTGAAGGGTATGGACATCAAATTTTAAGTTAATAGGATAATTGGTTGACTAGTAATCTGCCCTTTCTGTTGGCTGAGACAGTGTCAAAATGCTGGAATCTATGATCCTGGTAAGTTTTTAGAGTACATTCTCATTGAGTTCTCATTTGGGGTGGCATTCTTAAGAAGCTACGGAAAATCCCGTACCAAGGACCAAGACTGTTGAAGGCTTAACATTAAGGTCTGTTGTGGTTGTATGGAAGCTTAACCTCAAATTTCAACACCAAATAAACGCACGCATTTATGGGATGCTTGATTCATTAATATGGCTTAAGCGTTTCGAATCATTTCGTAGCAACAATCTGCCCTTATGACTTTCTTCATGATATTTCCCATCGAATCGAAGCAAATCTCTACCTTTTAATCATCTAAAATTGAGAAAGCTTAAGAACCGTATATGGTAATTTTCAAAGAAAGATAAAACAAAAACTAACAACATCAATTTACTTTATGATTCTAACTTATCTTTTGTATTTCAATCAGGGCTGCAAACCCATACTTTTTTTTGAATCTCCGGAACGCTGGTTCGAACCAAAATTTACCAATGGTTTGGGGTTTAAATATTTGAGGTTCGCGGTTTTTGGAAGAAGGTTTTGGTTCGAACCTTGGTTTAGAAGAAGAGAAGAACGGTTTGTGGAACACATTAATATATTGAATACTAGAAATATAAGTTACTATTAAGTAAAATACCGTTCCGTAGTTTTTGTAGGAAAATATTTCCCATGTGAATCATTGGAAAAGCTTTGGAGTCAACTGTCTTATAAAACACAGGCTATTATATATGGGGATATTGTGAGTAACTCTGAATGCTATTCGAGGATTATGTAAATTCACTTTACTGCCCATTTTAAGACTCAGTCGATCAAAACCAACCAAATAACAGATAGAATCGCTAGACAGAAGGTCTAATTTTGTGATGTCCACCATTTTTGTTGAACCGAATGAATACTTTAGGTTCGGAACAGGTTTAGGTTCAGCTTTAAATTCAAAAGAGGTTCGGTTCACAGTAAAATAAAATTCGGAGTTCCGGACTCAACCCGTTTCGGTTCAAAACCGGTTTGCAGCCCTGATTTCAATATAATTTTCCATATCAAATTTGTATGTTTTTTATGATTTCATTAATAGAAAGTATCTGTTAAGCTGAATTTTCACATGTCGAGATCTCTAATGAAATGTGCAACAAATACCTCAGTTTCAAAATTGTCAAAAACTCATAAGAGAACTCACAAAGCCTACTTCTTATGCCACTTCTCATATTTTCACATATTTTTGAATCACTCAGATTGACTATTACATACGTCTGAAATCTGTTTTGAGAATCTTTTTGAAGATCAAAATACTGAAGCTGAAGATTCATAAATATCCCTGTGGTCCAGCAGCACCGATGTGATATTAACGAATCCCCTAGGCTCCTCGTAGTGAGCACCTGCCACCTGCCAAGTATTTGTCTAACGAATTAAGTATGGAGATGTCTGCAAAACGTACCGATCTGTACGTTTACCGATGGTTAGGTTCGTGTCATGGATGCACTCTAAAGTTCAAGTGTTGAACTAGCACTGTGCCGTCCTGTCGTTAACAACGGACTAACGCTCAGTGATGTACTAGATCGTTAGGCATGGTAGTGTCTTGACACTAGGAGAACTACAAGGATAATGCTGAGTGAAGCATTCGATCGTTAGGTCTGTTAGTGTCTTGACACCAGCAGAACTACAGGGATAATTATGCAAAACATCAGAAGAAAAGAGGTAAAGAGGTGGCTCCACAACATGCAGTAAAGTAGGCGCCCACGTAATGGGAATTGCTCGCTTCGTTTCGAATACACAGAGATTGTGTAAGGATTTACAATCCGATACACCTTGGACTAAACAGTGTGCAAGGTTGTTAAGTATTTGTAATACATCTCCATAAGCCAAGTGTGTGGATAAGTGCACAGTTAGTGGACTTAACTATATAATGGCATGGATAGTTGAATAACTTAAGTCTTAATTCTTATGCAAGTAGTATGCCCTTTATCAACGTGCTAACTATTGCTTTCACCTCCGACTAGGGTATTATGATTATGATTTTCAGCATTCATTTCAGCATTGTAGGTTAGGTTAGGTTGAGATGGCTAGGAACAATAAATTGTTCCTACACTTAGGCCAAGATAGGCCCATTGTGATACCATATATATTCCCTATTTAAACCAGCGGGGGTTCCTACCGATTAAACCATTGTGAAATCATTAAAAACATGTTGTAGAGACGGAATCTCTATCTCTATCACATATTATCGAGAGGTTGAGTGGAAAGGAGTGGCCAAGTATTTGAGTCTCCTCCTACTAAGTGCCGGGCAGTGGCAAATAAGATGCAGTAATGTTTCCTCCTCTGTCTAACGCTTGCAGCTTCTACGCCCGTGCTGCATGCTGCGGGTCTACCGATAAGCCAGTGACCCGCTAGGGCTCCGACTAGAGGTGATATGTTTCCTCGACTTTGGCGTAAAAGACTTGTGGTACGTTTTAGGTTGAAAGTGGGCCACGTGATCCTAGCTACAGCGCAAATCGGAAGGTTGTTACATCGTACAGTAGCCAGGCGCCAGGTTTAATTTCTTGTGATTAGTTTATATGAGGCCAGGGGCATCCCTATCGTGCTCTTTTCCGGGTGGTGGGGCCCTGTCTAGCCAGCCTGTCGGCTGACTTGTTACGCTCAATGTTGCGGTGACCAGGCACCCAGATAAGGTTAAGGATTTACGGCATTCTGTGAGCGATTAAGCATTATTGGTGTAGGAGTCAAAAGATCTGGTCGCTTCTCGTTCAAAACTGAGGGACCAGTTGGCGTAGAAGCACACAGGCAGACAGACTCGACTCGTCAACCTGATCAAGAATATATATAGTTTATTGGGTCGGAAATGATTATTTCTATGTGTTGCAAACATCTGGGAAAATTATATATTATATATACCAAGGGTATATACATTGCAAGCGTATAAAAAGGACACAAGACCTCATCCTTCGCTATATTATACTAGCTTTCGTTCATGTGGTTATCTCCCCAATACATTCTCCTTTAGCTCTGTCAATCTTTAGACATGTGATGCTTGCTTGAGCACAAGGCTTAAACAGAGCTGCTTATGAGGCTTTGATCAGCTTGCTCGTATTCCTCACATACTAAATGGAGACCGAAAACAACTTTTATAGATATCCAAAGGTTTGGATATCTTGTTTCTGTTTGTTTCGCGAAATCTGGAGCTAGGTTTTGCCCCAGGTACTGCCAAGGATTTGGATACTTAACATTTGGAATTGCTCAAAACAAATTGTCAATTTTGGTTCATCGTTTCCCCACCAATGCTAACTATTTACTTGCACTTACGAATTCGCCAATGGTTCGCTTGCTGAATGGTTGAACTTTTTCCAGAAACTCCAGAGCATAGTACGTGTAGCGATCGATCATATAAACACCTATGGAGGGATCCACATGATGCTATAAACAAACAAAAATTAACCATAACAATCAATCGCATATCCTTTTAACTGTATTCACAGATGTACCCACCGATAGGGAGTCCTCGCCCACCAAACTGCTGGCCACAGCCAAAACATTGGGTGAGGTGAACTTCTCATACAGCGAAGCCGCCTGGCAGGTGTCGACCATGAAGAATAATTCATTGTAACTGGAATGCAAGCAAAATTTGATCTATTGGAGTTTTCAAGTGCTTCACCATCCATACCGCTTCTTCTCCCACATTTGTTGTATGCCATCGGCCAGTTCCTGGCTGGTGATTTCCTCGGAATCTTGGAACTTCAGGAAGCCATCGCCGCCATGTCCCGTCAGATAGATGAGCACATTGCTGCCCGCATCGGAGAGCAGCTTTTTGGAGCGCGCTGTGCCATTCTGTGTGCGTCCGGTCAGCAGACGCACAAAATTCTCCACTGTCACCTCATAGCCGCGATAATCCACCTCCACATCGTCGCCATAGACATTAATATGCTGGTTGGCGTTGTTGTACACTTGACCAGGACGCGGATTCCGCGCATTGCAGGCCATGTCATCGGCTATCATCAGTATGATCTGGGAGTCGGGTATGCCCAATCGCTTAACGGATCGGTAAATAGATAAGACATTGGCTACATGCCGGTAATTGAACCAGAAACGAGAGGCATCCACCAGCACGGCCCAGTTGTTGGTGTGCGTGGATCTCTGGGCGGCATCCACATAGCCTTCGGGCAGTACGGCGGTGTCATCTTCATGGGCCCGGCTCGCGCTGATAAAGATAAACAGAAGACAGAGCACTTTTATAAACATTTTGTGCACACCCCTCGTCGATTCATAAATATATCGGGGTGCTCGCTCAGTCGATGAGTATATCGAGTGTGGTCTCACTAATCCCGAATGCGCCGACTAGTATATCGAGTGTGGTCTCACTAATCCCGAATACGCCGATAAGTATATCGAGTGTGGTCACACCACAGAGCAACTAACGGACATTCCAGTTGACGTCGGGGAAATTTGGGGGAAATTTCAAATGTGCAAAGTTTGCTCGAGAGACTTCGCTCGTGTTTCTGAGTGCGGTCAGAAAAATCAACTCCAAAGTTGAGTCTAGGTTATTTCCAATAAACCGGCTTTGAGGTAGTGCCCTAGTAATTGATAAAAAATGGGAATTTTCTCGAGCTGTATAATCGCACATTTAGAGTCAGGCAGCTATTTTAAGAATCAAAATGGCCTTCATTTGCTGAAAATATCATGATAAAGTACATTTGTATACATTTAGGAGTAAATAGTATTCCGTTTGATATGAAAATATTCATATTTCAGTGCGAAAGCTAAGGAGTTTGCTTATATTCTTGAAATAAAAGTTGTAAAAAACTCTACCTTTACGTTTACAGCTTTAACTTATTAAAATTCAGTTACAATATTATGTAAAGTGGGCTATACGAAGCCTTTCACCAGTTTTCGGAATATCTTACATCGCAGTGCAGTGAAGTTGTTACACTCAGGTTCGAAACTGTACAGGCTGGTCAGGTTCGGTCTTTACGGCTCCAAAAATATCGGCTCTCGGATATCGGTACACAATAAATAATAAATTTATCAGTTCCAGTCCCAACTCTGAATTTTAGTCGGGTCTTTTCGGTATACGGTTTTGGTTATAGTTTAGGACTAATCCCTAACTAGAATGCAGTAGACATTGTAAGCACCTTAAAAACGGTGCGGATCCATGAATTCTCAGCCATGGCAGCAAAATGTCGAGTCTCCTAGCAAAATAGGCCCCAAATAATTCCAAAAACACATGCAATATTAACATCTATTTCCAAGGAATGGAAAAATGGAAGAATTACCCCATTTTCAACGAATCTTTTCTAAAAATTGTGTTAGTTCTGTTCAGAAATGAATGGAATTACTTCATTTAAATCAATTACAATCTACTCACACAACAACAGTTGTTAGATTATGGCTTTTGTGTTTTCTCCCAAAGTGTTCCTAAAAAATTCAAGAAATTCAAACTTAAAAATATTCAAAATTGTTCCAAAAACGTAGATCAAATGATTATATGGAAAAAGAAACACGAATGAGACACAATGAGTGTATTTGAATAAAGTACTAAAAATTATAAGACCGTAAAACGTCTTTTAAAATTATTGAAATGAGAACAAGCTTTCTTGAATCAAGAACATTTTGTACTTACAGAAAGATTACAAATTCAAGAAAAGCGAGTTCTTATTTCAACTATAAATCTTGGCCACGCCCCTGCAATGAAAAATGTCTCATAAATCCAAAAAATGTTTAAAATATCAAAATCAAGACAATATAAAATATTAAGAAAATGTTTAAATATTAAATTCATATTTTTCAGTGTTGAGTATGTGCCCAATTTCTACAATCTCTGAAATTGCAAATTCATAATTTGCAGGGTTGTGTATGGGCTCAATATCTATAATCTCTGAAATTTTCAAAAAGATCGGATAATAAATGGCAGAGTTATAAAAATTATATCAAAACGTTGCATACTTCTCTGAGCCGCTTCCGCTGTTTGCTAACAGTTCTTTTTACTTCACGAGTAATGGACTTAAATATAGATGAACCGAAAGTTTATCAGTTTATTTTATCTAATCTAAAAAGTAGCATTTATATACAGAAAACTAATCGGCGAAATAAATTCAATCTTTTTATTCTTGGAGTAATCCCGTCACGAGCTTAAAAATTCAATCACGATTTATAGGATTTTCCACTCAATTCAATCCCTTTCGAGGAAAAATGTTCATAAGCTGGGAACGAGAGTGGAAAAGTATAAAAAGCATTTTAGACGTGGGGCAAAAATCATGTGCTAAGGTAATGTGCGATCAGATGTCATTTTATTCGGGGTCAGTGTAAGGCCGTAAGGTTGTGAGTTCGAGTGACAGATAAGACTACAAAATCTTGTATATTTCATAATTTTTCAGACGTTTGAAATAAATCATAATTTCCATAGTGAATCTGTCTTGAATTGTTAAAAATGTCCTATGGAGTACAGAGGATAAAATGAAAGGTAAAGGAATCTTTCTGGAAGCGCAAATAAATCTGTAACCTGCTTGAATTAAACTGTGCTCGAATTCGTTCCTAAGTTTAATCTTTATGGCATAAACGGATAAGCGGGATACTTTTGATTTTTTCAGTATTGAAGAAAGTGGAATCGAATTATTTCGGTTATCCTTGTTTGGAATAAATAAACAAAACAAAAACTTCTTATACTTGCAGGCGATTCGAGTTTATTTTCAATTTTAGCCACTGCGGGGGCGTTTGGAAAAAACGTCATATCTCCCACAGTTTTAAAGATAGATGGTTTGTACCTTTTAAACATATTTAGTAATCAGGATTATTAAGCGTTCCGTCAACGGATTAGTAAAGATCGGATGAACGGTTGTCGAGCTATGATCAAAAGACTGTTCGCTGCTGCAGCGCTGCTCTCAGCTGCTACTGCAGCTTCAAAATTTATGCTGAGCGCTTAATTTCGTTGGTACAGAGTGTTTTGTAAGTTGGCTTTTAGCCGACATTCTTCCTTGTTTTAGTTTTATTTGAAAAAAATGTTTTAGAAAATTATTCGTTATCCGAATTCGAATAAAAAAAATGCCAACTCTGGATCAAATCAATATTTTCTTGACTCAAGAATTTCCGGGATTTCCCAGTTTTCAAAACCTGTTTCCGATTGATGTAATCCCAAACGGATGGATTTTTGTTTTGAGTATTCACAAAAAAATAATATAGACTGCCCCAAAAAGTATGCCAAGTTTATTTCCATACATAATTATCAGTTTACATGAATAATTGAGAGACCGCTATGCCAGCATCATACCGAGTCCAAAATGGAATTTCACACATAATGTCAGACCACCTGAAGGTATTTAAAATAGATTAGTAAAAAAATTGGACTGAACTATTAACATGCATAAGCATAGCATACTTTAAAGGGCATGTATCATGATATTGTTATTTTTTATGAATAATTTGAACAGGCAACAGAAAAACTTTGATGAAAAATATCCCCGAAATTTCCAATTGATTTGTGCTATTGTAGCAAAATATATTTTTGCTGTTTCGGTCTGGTTAGACAACTCATCCTTGGTTGATACACATATACACATAAAGAGAGGGGGGTGATTGTAATCCCCGTTTAGACCACATCCTTCAGCTCCTCGGGCATAGCATTTTTGGGATGCTTGTTCTCAAAGTGTTGCTTGTACGTCTTGGGATCGGGCATTTGCGACTTGCAAACAATGCAAACATAAGCCAACGCCTTTTGGGCAGCCTTCTTCTGGTCAGTGGCACTGTGTCCTTGTTGCTTCTTAATTTTCGCCTGCTTTTCAGCTGCCTTGACCTGGGATTGTATCTTCTGGTGACCGCGTGCCATGGTTGAAATTGGTGAATTTATATTTGTATGGAAATTTAGGTGCCGGCTTTTAAGGATTTTTGTGTTACAAACAAAATGTGTGTCTACTTGTTGTGATAACCGAAATTGTTTAGTTTTGTTTTATTACAAATGAAATTTGGTTGTTTTCGTTTCAGCCTGCTTTGTGGGAAATACGAAATTTTGTCCCCCTTAATGAATCAACAGATATTGGAAAGTGTAATTTAGCTGTTTTAAATGCAAACAAAATGGTTTTGTAATTGTGTTCAAAACTGTCGTCATAAAGTGCCTTGGAGTGGACTCAAAGGTCTCAACTGAAACTCGTTTTGCTGCCAACAAACATCAAAATATGTTGGGCTAATTACAACGCAGTTACCAATTTTCTTTATATTTTACCCAAGTTAGTTACTGAATTCGAGTGCTATGTTTGTTATTGCAGATATTTATCAGGACATATAAACTTTTCTAATGACATCATAAGTTTGGGTTGGCCCTGACCATCCGATATATTAGAATATGCGTTATGTAGCGGGAGCTTTAAAACCTTCCGGTATGTTAATTAACAGAGCATTAACATTTATGTAACCAGATCACCATTATTATATAAAGTTTGTCTCGCATTCTATGTGAACGTCTAATTCGGAGTATGGACGAACTGATTGGACATTATCAGTGTGAATTTAGACCTGGCAAATCCACCACGAACCACATATTCACATTGCGATACTGGAAATACTAAAGAGAAAATCCATGAGACAAAGAACAAAATGCACAATCTTTTTATTAATTACACACCGATAAGGCCAAAGTTCGTTGAGGCCCTGTCTATTTATGGTATATCGGCAAAGTATGTTCGACTTTGCATGATCGTTGCAGGAAATAGGAAGCACCGCTTCGAGCCATTTCAAACCAAAGGGAGTTTTAGGCAGGGTAACATACTATAATTATACTGCCCAAATGCCAAGCAGATCGGGCCCATTTTTTAAGGCAAAATTCCTAAGTTTTAGGGCGATTTAGGCGTTGCTGGTTAGTAAACTATGCCCTAATGAAATAATTGACTTTAACCAACGTTTTAAAATTTAATTACAAAAGTTTAAGGGTGCGTTCATATAAAGATACCAAATTGTAATGGAAAACCCTAGAAAACAGCCGACAGCGCCCCAAAATTTAGAAATTTTGTCTTAAAAAAGGGGTCAATGGCGATTCACCACATATTTTAGAAACATATATTTATACTATATACTGCAAACCTTTCAAATAATCCATGAGGTTCGGTCCGGGATTCGAACCCATTGTAAAATCCAAGGTTCGGTTCGCGGACCGGTTCTTATAACCCCTGAATCCAAGGTTCTGGTTCGAACCTATATATATATACAGGGTGCGCCATATAAAGTGTCGGTATGGCAACACTAAATAACTTTGACATTTACCAACCGATTGCTTTTGTTAGACATGTTTTGGAAACATCAATCTAGTACAATTTTGACCATGGAACGCTTCACACCAAAACAACGTGCCGAAATGGTGACGCTGTTCATCGAAAATAGTCGTTCAATCGTGCTAACAAATTTTGATGACCGATGAGGCCCATTTCACGCTTTCTGGTGGTGTTAATAAGCAAAATTGTCCCATATGGGGCACGGAAAATCCACACCGCATCCATGAAATACCTTTACACGACCAAAAAGTGACTGTTTGGGCCGGTATCAAAAAGAGGCGATATTGACTGGCCACCCAGATCTCCAGATTTGACCGCCCCAGACTTCTTTTTGTGGGGCTATTTAAAAAGCAAGGTTTACGCCAGCGATCCACAGACCATTGAAGAGCTTAAGGCCAACATTCGTGACGAAATCGCCACTTTATCGACTGAGACGCTCGAAAAAGTGATTGAAAATGCCGCAAAAGGGGCACATTTTGTTGTGGCCAATAAAGGCGGCCACTCGATTGATGTTGTGTTCAAAAAGTAGTCGAAATAAATTGTACAGGACCAAATTAAAGGAACAAGATCTACATATAGCAATCGGTTGTTTGTTTTTATATTTATTCAGTGTTGCCATACCGACACTTTATATGGCGCACCCTGTATATATACCTTTATATATTTTCTATCCATATGCTTAATCTTAATGATCATTACTTAGTCATCTATACTAGCTCTTAAGTCAGAAAAAAAAAACAAACTTAAGTATTGAAAATGCTTGTTCAACTGTTGCCTGAGTTCCTGGCACAGCTAGTATAGTAAAAGCAATATTTTTTAAGTCTTCGTTATTATGACCTTTCCAAAATTTTAAAACATTTGTCGATGGATGCAATCTTGGACAATTTTCAAAGGAATCTATAACATTATTCACAGATTTTATATTTGATAATTGTTTGTGGCTTTCATAAACTTCTCGTGTTCGCAATCAGACGTTGAGTCATTTATTGTCGTATTTTGAAAACTCTCATTAAGCATATTAACTAGGTGAATCGAACCTCATTTTTCGAAAAAGTGATCCGGTTCGGGTTCAGGTTCGAGCAGTCAAAAATGTAAGGCGCCTGGTTCATGGTCCGGTTCGCGAACCCCAAAAAAGCCGAACCGAACCGGTTCTCAGGGGTTCGGTTCCGGACCGGTTTGCAGCCTTGATTTATACCTTTGCAAAGGGTATTATAATTTTGCCCAAAAGTTTGCAAACGCATTGAAATATTCATTTCCGACCCCATAAACTGCATATATCCGGATCCGTCTGTCCGTCTGTCTGTCTGTCTGTTTCTACGCAAACTAGTCTCTCAGTTTTAAAGCAATTGAGCTGAAATTTTGCACAGAGTCTTCTTTTTGCTGCACACTACTAATATGTCGGAGCCGACCGGATCGGATGACTATATCCCATAGCTCCCATAGGAACAATCGGTCGGAAAACTAGTTTTAGTAAGAAAAACTGTTTTCTTTTCAATGGAAACGTCTCCAAACTTTGTACTCATAGATTTTCTATGTTTTTTTATAATTCTACCAAGTTTTATTAAAATCGGACAACTGTATGGTATAGCTGCCATACAAAAGATAGGTCTGATAAACAGTCTTAGTTAGAAAAACCTTTTTGTTTTAAATGGTAGCATTCTGCAATTTTGTATTTCTTTGTTTCACGTGCTTTCACATAATTTTACAAGTTGTTGGCCAATTCGTATGGCTATATCAAATAGCTCCCATACGAACGATCGGTCGGAAAATGGGAAAAAGAGTATTTTTTTTAAATATTCAAGCGAGCACTTGCAAGGGTATAAAAACTTTGGCACAGCCGAAGTTTTCTTAGCTTTCTCGTTTTACTTAAATTAAGGTCAAATTCGTCCTTAATTGAAGAAAGTTGATGGGAAAACATCTATGAAAATTACTCTATATTTAAGAACTAGCTGACCCCGTCAGACGTTGTCCTGCGTTAATATAATTTTGTGTATTATTCTATTATACTGCTCAAAAAAAAAACATATATGTGTTCGAGAGGTACCCGAAAGAGTTGACCAATTCGGACCATATTTGTTAACAGCCTTCCTCAATTCATGACGAATGTCTTTATAAAGTTTCATCCAAATCGGTTAAGTTTAGGTCAAGTTATGGTGCAAAAAAGCCGTGGATGGCAAATTACGCGATCCCTGTGTGACCTACCAGAATCAGCTATAGATATAAACCACCTACGCTGTTACTACTACACTCACACGAAATTTCATCGAAATCGGTCCAGCCGTTTGGGAGGAGTGAGGTAACAAAGCCATGTACGGAAGAATTTTATATATTAAGAAAAACTAAACCGAATTTTGAAATTAAAGACATTTTTTTTTTATAAAATTTAACGTTCGATAATTCATTACCTTGTTTTAGGAGCTCACTGAACCGCGGTTCGGCCATGGTCAAAATAGAAAATAAACTTGATCTGTCAGCAGATATAAAAAGTTTTTGTCCCATACACGTCAAACGTCTATCTCGTACCATCTCTGAGATCTGTGCACGTATAAGGACAGACAGATGGACATGACTAGGCTGTTGCTGCTGATCAAGAATGTATATACACTTTATAGGGTCGGAGATGCTTCCTTCTGGCTGTTACATACTTTTCCACAAACTTATAATACTCTATATAGCTACGGTATATATATTAATTAAGTTTGAACTACTCAGAATATTATGTTGGTAACCGATTTAGTGTTCTGAAAACTCTGTAAACCATCCTTATTTTTCCTTAATTCTAGTCGACTTTCATCCCTGTTTATTTGTACTTTTAAAGGAAATTGGTGACACAAGCTTATGACAGCACAAAATGTACTTTTTAGCACAAGTATATTGAACTTATTTCAGTTATGGCTCAATGTCAATTCAACTAATGTCAAATATAACACTAAGGCATTTCAACTCATCTCAATTTTTACAATAGTCATTTCAGCACGGGGGCTTTACAATTTTAACAGTAATAAAACATTATTACAATCACAGTTCTTTAATGAATTTTTGGAAAATTATTAGCTTTTAGTGCCCATTATTGAGCATTTCGCAAGTACTTGAAGTGCACATAAACTTGTACAAGTTTTGATACTTCAAGTACCCATAGGATGCTAAATATCGTGATAAATGGTTTGAAGCACCAAGCTTGATTATTGGAACTGCAGTGAGGTTGTAATACTTGACACGCCTTTGACCCACAACAGCGCTGAAGCCTGGCACAAATTGTTCAATGGAAAATTGCAAGTCTCTTTTGCATCAATGGGGAAAAATTCTCTCAAAAAGGTACAAACACTAGTATGTGCATTTTGCAGGGAAATTGTAGTAAGAAATCGAAAGAAATAACGAGATCTTGATACTGCGATTGCATTGAAAGGAATAAAAAAAAGAAGGGCCGCAAACCCAATACATTTTTTTGGATCTCCGGAACGCTGGTTCAAACCAAAATTTACCAACGGTTAGGGTTCAAAAATTTCAGTTTCGAGGTTTTTGGTAGAAGGTTTTGGTTCGAACCTTGGTTGAGTCCATGCTGGATTACACAATATGAATATTAAACAAAGCAATATATTTATTTAGTTACTTAACATTTCTAAATTTTAGTAGTTAGTTTAATCCCATGTGTTTTATTAATCGATTCTAAATATTGAAAATACATTTTAACTACTAGGTACAATACCATTTCGTAGTATTAGTAGAAAAATATTTCCCATGTGAATCATTGAAAATGCTTTGGTGTTAAGGATCTTAAAAACACAGGCTACTATGAGTGGGAATATTGTACGTAGCTTTCAATGCTATTCTAGGTTTTTTAATTCACTTTGCAGCCCATTTTAAGACTCAGTTGCTCAAAACCAAACAGATAGCAGATGGAGTCTCTAGCAAGGCTGCAAACCGGTCCGGAACCGAACCCCCGAGAACCGGTTCGGTTCGGCTTTTTTGGGGTTCGCGAACCGGACCATGAACCAGGCGCCTTATATTTTTGACTGCTCGAACCTGAACCCGAACCGGACCACTTTTTCGAAAAATGAGGTTCGATTCACCTAGTTAATATGCTTCATTAGAGTTTTCAAAATACGACAATAAATGACTCAACGTCTGATTGCGAACACGAGAAGTTTATGAAAGCCACAAACAATTATCAAATATAAAATCTGTTAATAATGTTATAGATTCCTTTGAAAATTGTCCAAGATTGCATCCATCGACAAATGTTTTAAAATTTTGGAAATGTCATAATAACGAAGACTTACAAAATATTGCTTTTACTATACTAGCTGTGCCAGGAACTCAGGCAACAGTTGAACAAGCATTTTCAATACTTAAGTTTGTTTTTTTTTTCTGAATTAAGAGCTAGTATAGATGACTAAGTAATGATCATTAAGATTAAGCATATGGATAGAAGATATATGTGTTTCATTTTCAACATATAAATAAATCAAAAGTCAAACTATTATTTTATGTGCAAGTGAACCAAGGTTCGAACCAGAACCTTGAATTTAGGGGTTATAAGAACCGGTCCGCGAACCGAACCTTGGATTTTACAATGGGTTCGAATCCCGGACCCAACCTCATGGATTATTTGAAAGGTTTGCAGCCTTGGTCTCTAGACAGAATGTCAATTTTTGTTGAACCGAACGGATATTAAGGTTCGGAACAGGTTCGGGTTCAGCTTTGAATTCTCAGGGGTGCTGTTCAAGGTTCGGTTCACAGTAATATACAATTCGGAATTCAGGGTTCAAAACCGGCTTGCAGCCCTGTTAAAAACATCAAATATAATAATAGAATTAACATTGATCAATTTGTCTTTGGTTTTGTTGTGGTTTTTCATTATAACGTTGGAAAATTCCATTGCATAAAATACATTTTTTTTAGCAGAACTTTATAATTTCCTGATGCCAATTTCTACGTTTTGCCCTGAAGCTCGCGTTAACTTAATTCACAACTAGTGTTACTCTTTTTGGGTCAACTTTTACTTTCCTCGTAGTATTCGTCTTTAAACATTGACGAGTGCTTTTTATACCCTTGCAAAGGGTTTTATAATTTTGCCCAGAAGTTTGCAACGCATTGAAATATTCCATTTCCGATCCCACAAACTCTATATATATTCTTGATCAGGGTGGCGAGCTGGGTCGTTTGTGCTTTTTCCGTCCGTCTGTCCGTCTGTCTGTCTGTTTCTACGCGAACTAGTCTCTCAGTTTGGAAGCTATCGAGCTGAAATTTTGCACAGAGTCTTCTTTGTGCTGCTCACTACTAATATGTCGGAGCCGACCGGATCGGATGACTGTATCTCATAGCTCCCATAGGAACAATCGGTCGGAAAACTAGTTTTAGTATGAAAAACTTTTTTCTTTTCAATGGATAACTTCTCCAAACTTTGTAGTCGTAGGTTTTCTATGCTTTTTTATAATTCTACCTAGTTGTATCAAAATCGGACAACTATATGGTATAGCTGCCATACAAAAGGTAGGTCTGAAAAACAGTCTTAGTTGAAAAAACTTTTTTGTTTTTAATGGTAGCATCCTGCAATTTTGTATTTAACTGTTTTACATGCTTTCACATAACTCTACAAATTTTTGGCCAAATCGGCTGACTATATCATATAGCTCCCATACGAACGATCGGTCGGAAAATGTAAAAAAAAATATTTTTTGAAACTATTTAAGCGAGCACTATAAAAACAGCGGCACATACGAAGTTAGCTTAGCTTTTTCGTTTGTATTTATATGATTAACTTCTGCGATGAAATGAGGAGTGTTAATTCAATGCTCTGATATCGTTCTGTCTTATGTAGACATGAATCCTTTGAAATCTTTAATTTTAAACCGAACCAAAATTGTAAGTACTGCATTGTGAAAGAAAAACAATTTTTGATATAATCGCTCAGTTTCCTCCATTCTTGCCGCTGGCAAGTGTAAAGGAATCAGACATCCATGAAACAAAATTCGCGGCTTGTAGCAAACGCTTTCACTTTTATTTTTGCCAATAGCTTCCAGTTTTGTTGGTTTGTTTTTGGGCCGTTTTCGTTATGCATTTGTTGGTTTTACCTAACAGCATTCAATTCCCGTCTTGAAGGCCATGGGTTCACTTTCAATCAATTTGTTAGTGCTTAAACGTTGAGTTAATGTGTGTTAAATTGACGTTTTTGTTGAAATTGTTTTATGTGTTGAGTTGTGGTGCGGAAATTGACCCTTCTCACGTCTCCTTTTCATAAAAAACAACAATCCTAAGATAAAAAGTCTGAAGAGAGTGTAGAATGAATTGGGGCAATTTTGCCTTAAGATAGGACACGTCCTTCGATGCGAGCTCAAGACCTTTGAAGAGTGAACGCAAA
The DNA here is from genome assembly GCA_035044965.1 of Lordiphosa andalusiaca. NCBI lineage: Eukaryota > Metazoa > Arthropoda > Insecta > Diptera > Drosophilidae > Lordiphosa > Lordiphosa andalusiaca. The sequence continues at coordinate 4,379,009 of JAWNNM010000051.1, read as the reverse complement.
CTGCAGACCAAGTTAGGTCAGATTTGGCAAATTTCGTGTTGCAAAAATCAAATTTTGTTGGTCGATTTTGTGGACCACAATATTTCAATTCAATAAATTCTGAAAATCTTTGGTTTATTACATTTGGTCAATTATTTTGGAACGTAATCACTATGAGCTTTATTTTAAAAAGCAAATTTTAGTGATTATTTTTTATTTCTGTTTTATTACTCAAAGAATAATGATAAAATTTAATTTCATATATCAAACTCAGCAAATATAATTTCAGGGTGTTAAAGCGGACACTGCGACTCAGCACTTGATTGTGGTCAAGAATGTATACTTATTGGCGTCGGAGCTGCTTCCTTCTGGCTTATACCATTGGTACAGAGTATAAGCGAGAAAGCCAAGCTAACTTTGTCTGTGCCGAAGTTTTTATACCCTTGCAAGTGCTCGCTTGAATATTTTCAAAAAATACTCTTTTTTCCCATTTTCCGACCGATCGTTCGTATGGGAGCTATATGATATAGTCATCCGATTTGGACAAAAATTTGTAGAGTTATGTAAAAACATGTCAAACAGTCAAATACAAGATTTGCAAGATGCTACCGTTAAAAACAAAAAAGTTTTTCTAACTAAAACTGTTTTTCAGACCCATCTTTTGTATGGCAGCTATACCATATAGTTGTCCGATTTTAATAAAACTTGGTAGAATTATAAAAAAAAACATTAAAACAAACCCACGATTACAAAGTTTGGAGACGTTTCCATTGAAAAGAAACCCGTTTTTCTCACCAAAACTAGTTTTCCGACCGATTGTTCCTATGAGAGCCATATGTTACAGTCATCCGATCCGGTCGGTTCCGACATATTAGTAGTGTGCAGCAAAAAGAAGACTCTGCGCAAAATTTCAGCTCGATAGCTTTAAAACTGAGAGACTAGCTCAATCGACTCAGCTCGTCACCCTGATCAAGAATATATATAGTTTAGGGGGTCGGAAATGAATATTTCTGTGCGTTGCAAACTTACCTATAATACCCTTTGTGTTTTAGTTTTAACACCCCTACTTATTAGAGAATTAATTTAAAACTTCTTTAAGCTTGAATGGTTTAAACAAATGTTCACTTATTTATTATTTTTCGAGCACATCTTCACTGAAAAAAGAGATATAAAAAATGTCCTCTTGGACTGCATATGTCTTTAATATCCTTTTAAACATCCAATGTAGCTGTATAAATTTTAAAGACGCATGCATTAAAAAGTTTGATTTCCACCTCCGGAAAATAGAATATTGAATATCCCCTACAAATATTTCTAATTCCAATATTTCGCACAATAGTGAATGTGACCAACATCTATAACAAAGATCAGTTAATAAGTTGCAGAGCTATGAAGGTTACAAAATGTACAACAAATTGCTAACAGCATCTTTGGTTATAAAAATCATTGCATACCTTTCAGAGCAGAATGAGCTGTTTGCTAACATAATGCTGATATAGTTACATTATGGTTAATACTCTGTTAATCAAGGCTGCAAACCTTTAAAATTATCAACGGGGTTCGGTCCGGGGGTTCGAACCCAATTTTAAAACCAAGGTTCGGTTTGCGGACCGGTTCTTGGAACCCCTGAACCCAAGGTTCTGCTTCGAACCTTGGTTCGCTTGCACATAAAAAAATAATTTGACTTTTGATTGATTTATACATTGAATTGAATCCTTCTATCCATTTGCTTTATCATATTGATCATTTCGTAAGTTATTTCTATTATCAGCTTTTAGAAACTGAAAATTTTAGGTAAATTAGCATTATATCTTCCAGGAGCTGTCCATCTATACCAGCTCTTAAATCAGAAAGAACAAACTTAAGTATTGAAAATGCTCGTTCAAATGATACATGAGTTGCTGGTACAGCTGGTATAGTAAAATCAATATTTTTTAAGTCTTCGTTATTACGCCTTTCCAAAATTGTAAAACACGGATGTAATCTTGGATAATTTTCAAAAGAATCTATAACATCATTCACAGATTTTATATTTGTTTATTGCTTTCATAAACTTCTCGTCTTGGCAATCAAACGTTGAGTCATTAATTGTCGAATTTTGACAACTCTGATTAAGCATATTAAATTGGTGAACCGAACCTCATTTTTCGGGTTCAGGTTCGAGGAGTCAAAAATGTAAGGCACCTGGTTCATGGTCCGGTTCGCGAACCCCAAAAATGCCGAACCGAACTGGTTCTCAGGGGTTCGGTTCCGGACCGGTTTGCAGCCTTGCTGTTAATTAACATAAGGGGAGGCTATTATACCTTGATTTCCCTGAGTAACGGGTATATCAAAGTCGGTCTGGGCCGACTTTAAACTTAGCTCTCGATTTAATTTATGATTTGTAGAGAACTGCATGAGGGTGAATATTATGACAGTAAATAGTTCTTTTGGTTGAGATTGTTAATCTCATTTTAAACCATTGCAATTAGGGTATTCACCACCGCCAGTGAAGCTGTGGAGTTGTTGAATTGAAGGCGCTTGACTTAAAGTATTTTGATTTTAGTGCTAAGTCAAACAATCCCTCTGACCACGTGCTGGGGACTTAATTAATGTGTTTCAATATGGAGCACAAGCTCTCAATTTCGTTCCTTGCACCCATTTTTGTAAGTCTTTAAGACACATAATAACAGATTAAACTGTATGATCAACGACCCACAGCTTAAACCGTAAGGCTTAGAATTTTCAAATTTTGACAGAAGCTTCCAATTGTGAGTACACACCATGAACTAAGAAGGCAATTTCCAATCCAACTCCCAGAACCACTCCAAAATTGATTAAATGGCGAAAATAATAATAAGAAATTGTGGTTACTTGAAATAGGATAGGATAGGATAGTATAGAAATAGTCCACTGCCAACGCCTCGACTTGAATTCGAACCCAGGACTTTTGGTTTTGGCTGCGACGTCTTTACATATGCTTTTTATAATTTAGTGCCCAGCTTTAAAGTTATGGCAACCTGCAGCATGTTAATATTAAATCAAACTTTAATAAAAAAAAAGAAAATTATACAGGAATTAGACCCTTAAATTCTAATAAAGCGAAGCATCACCTCAAGCCCATTTTTTCAACTGTACCCTAGGTTCGCGTTCTATGGGTACTTTAGAACTAGCAACATATAATTTCGCTTTAATTGTACAATTGGATAAGGTCAAACCGAAATTCCCAAATATCACTAAAAGCGCACGGTAGGCTTCTGTTGACAACTAAATTTATGATGACATAATGGGTAATTGCATGTTCCTACGAGATGCTACTGTTTCGCCAAAAAAAAAATGCGATATGGAGTACGAATTTAAAGATTCACCCACCAGCCACACCATAAAATGTCGAAACCGAAATCGGATAACCATTTCTTGCCTGGTACCATAGGTAAATTCGGTTGCAAGTGTATTCAAACTCCGGCACAAACGTAGTAAGCTTTGCTCTCTCGTTTTATCAAATGTTTATTATTATTACTTCAACAATACACAAAATCAATTAAAATGGTCTCTTGCTTCTGTGAATTATTTATAAAACTTTAGAGTCGAGAAAATTTCAAAAATGGGTACAAATTTTCTGATGGGTACTATTTTTGTTGAACCGAACCGAAACTGAAGATTTTTTAAGGTATTTCTAAAGAGGTTCGGTTCTCAGTAAAATAGAAGTCGGAATTCCTGGCTCGAACCGGTTCGGTTCCAAATCGGTTTGCAGCCCTGTTTTTATACCCATGCTTGTAACGCTCAGAAGGAAGCATTTCCGACCACATGAAGCATATATTTTCTTGATCAGCGTGATAAGCTGAGTTGATTTAGCCTTGTCCGTCCCTGTGTTTTTATGCTATCTTCTAAGTCAGTTTTAAAGCTATTGCGACCAAACATTGCACGAAGTCTACAAATACAAATACGCTGCACATTTGTCGGAACCGGCCGGATCGGATGACTATAACATATAGCTGCCAGAGGTACGATCTGTTGAAAAACTAGTTCTACTGAAAAAAACAATTTTGTTTTCAATGGAAACGTCTCCAAACTCCGTATTTACTAGTTTTCAATGATTCTCCATGATTATGCCAAGTTTGGTCGAAATCGGACAACTATATAGTATAGCTGCCATAGAAAAGTAAGGTTAGAAAAATAGTCTTAGCTAGAAAATGAAATGTAAACCTCTTCAATAATTGTATTTATTTATTTTATAAGCTTACACACAATTCTTCTAAGTTTTGTCAAAACTGGATGACTATAGGTTATAGCTGCCATAGGAAAGATCGGTCGAGAAACTAGTTTTTAGTGAAAAAACTTTTCTGTTTTCTAAGAAAACGACTCCAAACTTTGTATTTTTTAGCTTTATGCTTTGTAGTTTTATGCTTTTCCATGATTCAACTAAGTTTGGTCGAAATCGGGCATCTTTATAGGCTGTCCTACGAAAGTAGAGACTGAAATGTCCTTTCAGTGGAAATGTCCTTCAAATTAGTTAGAAAAACGTGCTGCAAGGGTATACAAACTTCGGCCGAATTTGACATTGTAATTTGAAAGTATTAAATTGATTAAGTATTTTATTTAAAATCATAAGAAAGGCTCACACCAAATTTTTAGTAAGTCGGTTGGAATTGGAATTTGGAATCATATCAAACGTGTTTAAGAAACTCGCTTAAAGATTTACCAGCACTGACTTGAAGTTTTAGGCGTGTGCTTTAATATTTCACTCACAGCTAAAAATCAGGATTTTCAAGTTAATGATGCAGAAATATTCCATATATCGTATTCTAAAGTAAGTAAAATTTTCATAATTCTATGCTTCAAAGGCTTCCGAGTGAGATGAGAATTGGTTGGTAATTAAAGTTCGCACTTCCGTTTTCATGTTCACCCAAAAGTGACATATATCAGTTATGCAGCAGTGGATTATATGCAAAGATTCTTCTGTTTTTTGTTAAGTCCTCATATTTTCGAATTTCTTTAAAGAGCATTTCGAACACAAAATATTTCACTAGATTGACTCAAAAGTACAGAAACTATTTTAGCTAGGTAAAATCCATGGATAACTTTAAATGCTATTTGCACATATAAAATAAAATGTAAAATTAAATGATTTTTTTCCAAATTCTAGACTATAATACCGACGTAAGTGTAAACTAGTCGTCAATTTATATCTTTTATCTAGATATCAAAAACGACAAAAGTTTTTCATGGCAACTGGTTTTAGTGAATTGATCCAAAATGTGGCCAGACGCATAGACGGACATGGTTATATCGAATCGGCTGTTGATGCTGATCAAGAATATATATTAGAGCGAGTACATTTTTTTTCGCCAAAAGCGTCCACCAGAATAAGAAGTTTTCACCATGAAACTATGTGTCTAAAATCAATTCCTAGCTCCCGCTGAGAGCCATAAAGAATTCAGGTTGAGGTAGTTAACCAACATTATAAAAGTAGGCGTGTCATGTGATTATTAACATTTTAAAAACGTGCTGTTATCCCTAAAACTGTAAACAAAATTTAAACAACATCATGAAATTAGGCGTGGCATGTCTCACGACGCGTTATGCCGCAGAATCGAGATGATGTGATGTCAGTGACTTTGAGAAGTTGTTCCAACAATCCGCAAATCGAGTCTAAAAAAGACTTTAAAAACTAACAAATAAAAATAAAACATAAATTTTATCAAAATTGAGTTTTATAATCAATTCGATTATGGAGGCGGTAGAGGGCTGTAGCTTTATGTAGTATTTTTCCCAATTTTTAAAAATTATTTTTGATCAAAAAAAGAAATTTTGCATTTTGCCGTAAAGTTACACCGTCTTTTAAGCCACGCCTACTTATATTTTGTTGTTCAAATTTTGTTTACAGTTTTAGGAATAACAGCACGTTTGAAAATGTTAATAATCACATTCCACGCCTACTTTTATAATGTTGTTCAACTACCTCAACGTAAAATCTTTATGGCTCTCAGCGGTAGCTAAGAATTGATTTTAGACACATAGTTTCTTGGTGAAAACTTTTTAGAATTCTTTGTAGATTCCGATTCTGGTGGACGCTTGCCACGACGATTGACCCGCCCTAATAAATATACTTTATGGGGTCGGAAATGTTTCCTTCTTCCTATAACATTTCGCACAACTTTATGAACCCCCTTTTCACATTTTTAATGGGAACAGGGTATACAAACAGCTCGAAATGGACTACCCTTTATAAATAACAGTTACCGATCAGCATTTTTGTGTTTAACCATAACCGAAACATGCACTCATGATCTCAATTCCAGTACTTCTTGCGTTTTCAAGCAGTTGTGCTGTTCTCAATTCCAAATGCAATACTTTTGGCAAACCACGGGCCAAACTCAATTGAAACGAGCTTAATAAGAGAGAGGCCACATTTTCAAGCGACTCGATCGAAAATGGAACACTCTGCCCACTGGCGCTGACTTTTACACTTTACTTTTCGTTTTTGCTGGCGCTGACAAATTCACGAGACTTTTAGCTAAAAAAAAAATTCGTTTTAAATCGATTAAAGTCAAATCAAATGACACAAGCAATTTCTAAATTGATCAATGCAAATCAAATTTCACTTACAAATTTTAAATTAATCAAAGAATTAAGGAAAATTCATTTTTCATACTTCCAGCGAACTGTCAGAGTGCGTAATTCCCCAATTACTATTCATTCCCACGACCAACTAAAAGTTGTGCACAACTTTTTGTTAGGAAAAAGTTTTCGTTTTCGCTTTGCGAGAACATGCATCAATTTCACTTCCGAAAACGTTGCCGGGAGAAGTGGAAATGAGCACCTGATTAAAACCGGTTCCATTGCGACTTCTAAAATATTTGGAATATTTTATTTTTATATTCATCGTCAGTGGGAGTCACGTCGTGATTATCCATCTATCCATCGTTTAGGAAGTGCCCATGGCTTTAGTAGAAAATCCTGAATTATTTCTGTAACTTGACAAAAAATCATTGATGAATGCAATCACAAAATTAAGCGCCACAAGTCGTTGAAAACGGAAAAGTCTTTAAGATTAGCCAAGATAAGTGTTACCCTTTTTATACCCTTGCAAAGGGTATTATAATTATGCCCAGAAGTTTGCAACGCATAGAAATATTCATTTCCGACCCCATAAATGTATATAATATAATCTGGATCAGGGTGACGAACTGAGTCGATTGAGCTTTGTCCGTCCGTCTGTCTGTCTGTTTCTACGCGAACTAATCTCTCAGTTTTAAAGCTATCGAGCTAAAATTTTGCACAGAGTCTTCTTTTTGCTGCACACTACTAATATGTCGGAACCGACCGGATCGGATGACTATATCTCATAGCTCCCTTAGGAACAATCGGTCGGAAAACTCGTTTACGTGGGAAAAACTTTTTTCTTTTCAATGGTAACGTCTTCCAACTTTGTAATTGTAAGTTTTCTATGTTTTTTTATAATTCTACCAAGTTTTATTGAAATCGGACAACTATATGGTATAGCTGCCATACAAAAGATGGGTCTGAAAAACATTCTTGGTTAGAAAAACTTTTTTGTTTTTAATGGTAGCATTCTGCAATTTTGTGTGTGTCTGTTTCACATGCTTTCACATAATTTTACAAATTTTTGGCCAAATCGAATGACTATATCATATAGCTCCCATATGAACGATCGGTCGGAAAATGGGAAAAGGAGTATTTTTTATTTAAATATTTAAACGAGCACTTGCAAGGGTATAAAAACTTCGACACAGACGAAGCTAGCTTAGTTTTCTCGTTTTACTTATTTTGATCCGAATTAGGTTCAGGTTCAGATAGGACTTCACGAAAATCACGAAAACTCCGGAGCGGTTCGACTTCGAATCGGTTTGTGGCTCTGTTCTTGCTGTCTACGACTCACCCCTCATTATAGTTGTTAAATTCGCAGCTTAAAACGTTTAGGCCTGTTCTTGTTTCTTAGTTCGATTAATCGAAATTGATGAAGGTTTTCATTTCTAAGAAATATATGGGATATTTGGCCTATACCAGAGGTGTCCAGAGTCAGCTTACCTCAGAGTAGGCACCAATGTTTATAAAGAATGAAGAATTTTCAATATAAGCCTGCGTTTTAAGCTACACAGAATATATCAAGTTTGTGCAAAAGTATGTAACAGCCAGAAGCAATCATATCCGACCCTATAAAAAAACAGGGATAAAAACCGGCTCTGAACCGAGCCGAACCGCTTATTCCAGCTGGTGAACCGCACCGCTGACCGAACCGGCTTTCTTCTAGAAATGCTAAACCGAACCGAAAACCAACAAGGAAAAACGGTTCGGTTCGGTTCAGCTAACTGGCGAGTTTTAAGACGTAAATCGCTTTCTTCTAGCCAAGAATACTTATTAATAACATAATTAATAACATAATTTGCAACATGAAATCCCGTAAGTCTTCTATTTCCCACCCTAAATATACTTGTTAATATTCTGCATTCATTCCTTTATTTTTAAATTTTCTGTTGTAGTTCTTTACCTTAATTAAATCTTAGCCAGGATTGCTTTTTCTCAAATAATATTATACATACGGTGTGTAAGATGCATGATACGTATTCTTTTCTAGCCGACATTCTCCGTTTTCGAAGGTCATTCCTCTAAGAAATCAAAGGGCGTCATATATTTTGGACATTTTAATATTCAAATGGATTATACACAGAAAAAAAGATCACGATATTTAGTATCAATCGGGAATTTTTCAGTATCGAATCGGCCTTCATCTGAAGAATACCCGGTTGATATGATCGAAAATATCAGTCGTACATTTCGAACATATCAATGTGAAATGTTTCAGATCAACAATCTGATATTTGTTAATATCCCTGATCTATTTTTATAGTATTAATATTTTTATAATATCAAAGGGGTATTATTGTATAATTTATTATTATGTATCAAAACTATATTTGTATAGTACCCATTGGACATGGTTCAAATGTCAAAGATATACTAGAATTATAATTAGTGACTTTAGCTGGCTTGAGGTCCCGAAAAGTTGCGTTTGTTCACAACTGTTAACGCATTTATATACACCAAAAAGAGCTGGTTGCCTATACTGAACTGTTTCATGAATCTCCCGATTCAACCTTCAGTAGACATTTCGCTAATGGCTGTCGCTGTTTGAATATCTCTCCATGCGCTCACCGCTTTAAGCAGTTGGGAACTGCAATCAGTATTGAAAGCAAAAACAGACAAATCGGAAGAGTATTCGTTGCCTCGCGTGCTGCGGCAGAGCCATGTACATTGTTTTTGCCTTTTTCGAGTTGGACTATAGTTCTCTCTCTTTGTTTTAAGAAACTCTGTTTGTCTCTTTCTGCCCTCAGATTTTCGACGTCTACTTTGATCTGAAATCACGTCATTAGGGTATTTTTCATATCACTGTGAGAATTTCGCTTATTAATATAATATTTTTAGTATCAATGTAATACTACAGCATCATATTGATATTAAATAGTAACTCTAGGATATTTAAAAATTGATATTTTTGAAATTATATTGGAAGATCAACGCGATATTTGATCTTATTTTTTTCTGTGTAGGAATTCAATTTTCCAGTGGTTCAAACAGTTTCTGAACCGGCGGATCGGTTCTTTACATGGTTTTTGGAATTAACTGAATGGCTCTTTCAGTTGAGTTCATTGGTACATAATGAAATAATCATTTCTGTCGTAATGTGACTTTTCGTACACTCTAGAAATTGAATTCCTATAAACCATTTGAATATCTTGAAATTTATTGATTTGGATTTGCCGGATTCGTGCATAAGTTCCTAGAAACATAGGATGTCGTCTGGAAAAGAATTCGTACCATGCATTTTACACACTTTATTTATCGTATTCCTATCCTCCTGGTTAAGATTAAATAAAGGTAAAAAAAAAATACTACAGAAAAATTAAAATATTGTTCAAATAATACAGATTGATGACAGGTATTAAGACATCGGTGGGCAATTGCAGAAGATATACAGAGTAACATGTTGTAAAATTTGTGTCAAGTCATTCTTAAAGGTTAAATCGATGCGGCGTTGTTAAGGATGTAGAGGGTCGAACGAAATGTCGTAAACAATGTTTTCTTTGTGGTTTTTTGGTTCGGTTCAACATTTCTAAAGGGATGCCGATTCGGCTTACCAGCTGGAATAAGCGGTTCGGTTCGGTTCAAAGCCGGTTCGGTTCAGAACTGGCTCAACAGAGTATAAGACTTAATTGAGCTTGATTTAAGGCTATAATAAATGAGTGGGGATACCTATCGATCGAATCGGAAAGTCAATATCAAATTTACAAGCACTGGAGGTGTGGTGCTGCTGCTGCAATTTCAGCGACAACCCAATCACTCCAGCTCCTGCCTTGATTCATGTTATAAAGAAAGAAAAATGTTTATCGGACTTGTCTGAAGTCGATCCCCAGATCGCTTGCACTCAACGTGTTAGCTTACAGGGCCATTGCACACATTTATGGACGCATTTCCAAATGGCAACTTATACTTTTCTGTGCTGTGACCAAGCTCAGTTGAATTGTGCTCATTTCAAGAACATTTGTTCTCAAAAAGAGAGAACATTCTGTTTTAACATTGCGTTGAAGAAATCTTGTTCACTGAACCGGTTTTTTACTTTCTATGTTTGAGCATTCCATTTCTTTTCACTTCACTTTGAAATTAGTACATTAGTCGATTAGATGATTAGATTGTCTGCCACCTGGGCATGATCGGCAACGATGTGTAGGATTGCTAAATCGATTCACTGAACTACTTTTCTACAGTTCTTTGTACTGTACTGATTTCAAAGCGAATCCTCTTAAATAAAGACCGATTAGATTTATATAAGAACTTAAAAGTTATTTTAACGATTTCTTAGAATTCAATTTCGAAAATGTGTAGAAAGAAATCATAGATCACTTGCAAAGGTCAGATGTTTGGAAAATCGAGAGCGGAAACAGCCCTTCATAAAAAAAAATTATATCAAATTATGAGTGAACCACTTTACCGGACGGAAACCGCGGCTCTTCCAACCAATCAATGAACCAAACTGTCGGTTCAAAATCCATGTGAACCACTTAAACCGTGTCAGCGGTTTGAGACCCTGAAAAAACTAGATTGAACTACTACAACCTGTTTGCCGAGTGAACGTTTCTAAATAATATTAGAAAAAGTTTTTCGATCTTAAGTAAAATAATATTTACTCACTGAAAGTGAGTCAATTTTTTCCTAAGGTATGGTACACTCTCAGTCTAAAGGGTCCGTAGAATCACAAAGAAAGTTCCCAGTACTTTGTCTAAACACGAGCAAGCTATTTCATAATCAAAGTACATTATCAAATCATAATCAAAGGATATTGCAAGTCCAAAAATTAACGTATATTTCCACGAGTTTCAAATGGGTTTTTCCTACATTTTAAATATAACGCCAAGTCACTGTATGTTGATCACTGTGATAGTGATTTGCCGCAGCAGCTGTCACGTCAATCCTGACACTAACGCGTTTTCTATATATCTCTTATCTTCATATATAATCCATAAGCATAAATACGTATGCAAGTGTATATATATATGGATGTATATGTATGTAATTAATAATTCCAAAATATACACAAACGGCTACCCATATTTGCATTTGCACACACACGCTCGCTCTCAGACCCACACACACGCACACACACAGACAAAACCTAGCCGAGAGAGAGCGTAATTGGGAGAGTGAGCCCCCCCTTCAGTCAATTTTCAAGACCTTTTTATGACACCAAATCCTGTTTGGAAACCAAACTTTTTACTTAAAACATGCAATTCCAGCAATTATCTAGGCAATGCAAGCAAAAAGTTCAAATCAAACCGCTGGGAAGTGCCATAAAAAACCCCAAGAAAAATGGCAAATATAACGAAATTTCAATATGGCGTAAAAAAATAAAAACGAATGACGCGACACAAAGCAGGCGAAGAAGAGAGTCACAGCGAGAGCGCTAGGGAGAGCGAGCGAGAGAGGGGGCATGTTCTTGTTTGGCAGGCAGTTAGTTTTAACTGTTTTTGTTTAGGAAACGCTCAGGCAGATGCACATATATACAAACATACAGATGTCTGCACTTTTGTCGGTGCGCTTGTGTGTGGCAGTTTTCACAATATTTGATGGGCTTGGATGAAAACTCTAAACGAATTCGCCGCGATCAGAGGCGGCTCTCTCTCTCTCTATCTCTCTCGTCTCGTCTGGCGTTCTACGCTCTCGCTCGTGTGCTCTCTATCTGCCTCTCTCTGATTCACGTGGGTTTTCATATGGCTGTTTGAGTGTGTTTGTAGAAATGGTTAATTGTGTGAGTTTGGCATTTTGTTGCTCTTTAGCTTTGCCGGAAGTTTTCTTTTTCATCCCATTTCAAGCATTTGTGTATTCCGCTTTACTCTTGATATTCGGTTATCGCTGCTTCTGCTTTTGTATGTTGCCTGCCTGGCGCTGCTGCGTGGCGATTCATTTTGTCGGCCATTACTTTTTCCAATTGCCTTTCAACTCAGGCACACACACGCACACACACATGGACAAAGCGTCCGCGTGTGTGTATGTAAGTGCGAGGGGTAGAGCGTACATAATAATTTTCTAGGTGAAATTTATCGAGTGGGCGTAATGCAAAAACGAAAAAGAAAAGAAAACCACAACTGCGAAAAAGTGGAAGGCACTTCCCCGAACTTCGCAATCCCATTGAAAGGATCAAGTATTCAAATTCCCCCCAGCACTGCCCAACAGACAACAGGCTTGATGATATCGCTGGTGTCCCTACATTTGCCCATCCACTTGACCCAGTTTGTGGCCCCCCATTTTCCTCCCACTTTCCCACATTTCCCTTTTGCATTATGTACTGAAATGCCATTGTTAACAGATATTGATTTTCCCTTTGCCCTTCATTTGCCTCCAAAATCGTGGGCATTTTCTCGGCAATTAAGTTTGCCTTTAACCCAGTTACACGTGTCGAGGGCCGCCACGAGGGCGAGAGCGCAATTTCCATGAAAATGAAAGCAGGACTCCACTTGCACCTGCCACTTGCAGGATTCCCCATGCCGACGATTGCCAGCCGATTGTCAGGGCACCTTCGGGCCCATCTCCATCATCGACTTCGTGTGCTTGCTGGCCACAACGAAGTTCATCTTGAGATGCTGCACAGCCGCCCAGATGCAAATCAACGTGTTGCCAAAAAAGTTGGCTTCGATTTGTCATTTTTTCTACATCCCTCAACCCGCCGCCGCCCCCAAACCCAATGAAGTACTCGTAGACGTAGTCCTTTTGCCCAAGATAGCGAGCGAGTCCGTCGCGAAGAAGAGTAGAACAAAAGCAACTATAAATGAGAGAGAGAGAGAGAGAGAGAGAGGGAGAGTGAGTAAGGCGAGGAGAGAGCGCGAGCAGCCAAGCAGGAGAGTGGGAGAGGCTGGCAAACATTTGCCAAAAACAACACGTAGACCGGCCGCCCCTGCAGGTCGACCTGTGCAATGCCCTACACCACTTGTAAAACAAATTCAGTGAGCCGATTGCCTTCCCCATATAATTAATGATAATGTGTTTGTTTTGATAATGTAAAAAACACATTTGGTATTATTTATTGCGCTGGCCATGAAATACATGAGGTCGTGCAAAATTTATGTAACTTATCCTTACAACATTGAAAAAGTCATCCAGTAATGAAAATAGGATACTTACACAATCTAGTTAGTAACTTCCAAGGAAGAATGACTGGTTAGTTGAAAGTTTAAATGTTTGACAACAGTTTTTGGTTTTGATTTGGTTCAACATTTTCGAAAGGACACCGGTTCGGCTTTAGTTTCGGTTAATAAGCTGGAATCGCCCGGTGGGTTCGGTTCGGTGTAGCACCGGTTTGCAGATACTAAAATTGCTCAGCGATCTAAGCTCTGATTAACATCATGCTCTGTTTGTATTTTGCTGTGGTAGTTATTTATTTTTGTCATGAGATCTTTACCAAACCTTTGATGAATCGATATACTTGGTAAAAATTTAAAATAAACTTTATCTGCCTCCAAGTATAAGAAATTAAGGTCTCAATATCTTGTCAGAGCTCTTTTTTTACATCTCAGAGTTACTAAATGTTATAGATGCAAGTAATTCTCATAAATAGATCATTTATTGGGATACATAATAAAGTTGTTCCAATCAAAATCCTATATTCACACTGACCTAAAGGGAAGGGAAGGATGGTTAGGCTTGGTTAATTTGCATACTTATTACATTTCAATAATTTTACATAAATTCACCAAGCTTAAGAGAAATCGGAGAACTATATCGGGCCTGTTCCCGTTTTCGATTTCAATCAAATTATGTGTGAATGTATATGTGAATTGGAAACTCTTCCCTTTTCGAAAAGCCGATTGTTTGACTCAGCTTTTATCTTAAAATTTCGAATCCTCTCCAAAGAACAGTTTTAATAACTGACAGCTTTAACCGATTTCTCTAATCAATTCTTGGATATCAGATCTCTTACCTATTCCAATCGATCGAATTCGGAAACGAGAACAGACCTGTATAAGATAGATGCCATAGAAAGGCTAGGACTGAAAAATTATATTAAAGTGTATTTTTCCTGATTTATTTTGACATAGCAAAATTTTTAATTTTTGGTAGATATTGTTCCGTTTTCAAGAGCATTTTTAGCTCAACTGGGCAAACTGGGGTTTGAAAATAGGCTACATGTCTCATTTATCCAAGAGTCAATATTATTTATAAACGCTCCCGAGCCCATATTGCTTAGAATCAATGACATTCGCTTGTACAGCAACATATTGTGCTCTTTTCAAGCACTTTACCAATATTTGTTCTCAATATATTTGAAAAAGTTTTGTTCTTGTTTAATGTTAAAGGCAACTTATTTTCTGAACAAGTGTTGCCTTCTGTGGGAACTATTTTTACACAATTCTACTAAGTTTTAAATCGGATGACGATGGTCTTTAAACGTGCCAGATATCAAGCTTATAATAATAAGCTTCAGGAATATTTTGACCAATTGATTAAAGTCGTATGAATATAATACAAAAATTCCATAGATCAAAAATATGAAGAGTCAAATTTTCCGCCATATCCTTTCCAGGACTAAATAGAAAAAACCCAATGATTTGATTTGCTTAGTGCAATATAGTTTTATGAGATCAAATCACTGTTGGGCTTTGTTACAATTGAATAGGTAGCGCTGAAGTACAGCAGGCACACATATATAAAATCACCTAAAAAGCGCATTAGATTCACTTAATTCGGATAAATCTAGTGCAGTTGATTAACAGTTCTTGAACTGGTATATTTTATAAGGAGTATGCCCAGATTTCCTTTAGTGATTTAATTAAACATATGCTCAGAGAGATTGTGAATGGACATAAGAGGTCGGATTCTAAATTCGGTCAAAGAGGTCCACACCACCTTCATCACCAAACTTTTACTAGCTAGCTGCTATAATATTAATTTGGTCATTTTTCACAAGCACTATAGTGCGTTTAAATGTTCATAGATGCTTATAAAGTGCTTAGAAAAACGTTCTCACATATGGAAATCAATTCGAATTCTTACATCCGTTTCTTTGGTCAAATAAAACAAATATTTTTGACCTCAGAACAAAATAAGTTTGCAAAGATATTTATTGAGTATCGTTAAAAGGAACAAAAAAATAAAAGCGTAAGTGATATTTTACCATGTTCATCTTCTGATAAATATAAAACGGATCTAGAAAATAATACCAATGTGACCTACATTATTTTGGTGAACGACTTCTTGTATTATTGTATATTTGATTTATTCAGTCTAAAGTGCAGTAATCATGGTACAATATTCAGCATTAACTCTTTAGTTCTATCTAGATTTTTTTTTCTGCCTAAGCAAGGCTGAAATATTATATTGATAATATCAAGACTCCAAAATTCCTTGTATGAGTCAAATGTTCTAATTTAAATACAAACATGCACTCTAAATGAGCAAAAAAGAAAATCAGTCCTAAACCTGGGTTCAGCGACTTAACGAACCTGCTCCTTGCACCCAAACCCAAACAGTTTTGCAGATTTAAGCGAATTTGTTGCAATATCAAATTGTGGACATGTTTTCGAGAAATAGCCTAGACCAAAAAACCAAAATGAGCAATCAACTGAGGGAGTGATATTTTACTTTTAAGTTATCCTTTGGAAACCCCCAACCTGTATCCTTATGTAGGGCACAACAAATATTCCATGGAATTCTACCTGGCCGAACGCAAATACAGCAACAGAGAGAGCGAGAGAGCAAATGGCTCTCAGAGCATCAGCGGCGAATATAATGCACACTCACGCACACATAGGCGGGCACACAGACACGAATTGACATCGACGCGCGACGCTCTCTTGCTCTCCATTTTGCCTCGTTTATTTCGATTCGCACCGTGTTTGCGTTCACAACGGTTCGGTTCTGCATTTTATTTTATTATTATTATTTTTTTTGTTTTCCTCCTGGTCCTGCGCCTGCTTGGCTGCAGTTTTCTATATATCTCTCGTTGGCGCCAACAACACCGCGTTGTTGACACTCGTCCACTGGACGTCAGGGGGGAGGGGCAGAGATCAGAGTTGTCCTCAACTGTGAGAAAATGCTTGCGGAAAATTCGCAAATGGACTTCTAAAAACTAAAGAGAATTAAGTAAGTAAAGTATCGTATCGTCGCGTTTGTTCGTTCGTTTCGGCATCGGCTTCGCCTCGCCGCGGTTGTTCGGCTCTCGGCGGTTTCAATGAAAAAGCGAATGCGAAAAGCAGAAAAGCAACTCAAAAGTGAAACGAAAGAGACAAGTGAGTGCCGTTTGCGCGTCATGAAAGAAGGAAATTTCCAAAAGTTTTTCTCGTCTTGTTTTTTTTTTAGTTGATTTTATGTTTTTGCCAATGATTTGCGGCCACCCTTTGGTGAGGTTCTCACACAAGTTTTCCCCCAAAATGTTTTCTCCACTGAAACTTCATGTGTGCCCCTGTGTGAGTGTGACGGGGTCTCTGTCCATGCGTGTGTGTGTGTTGTTGTGTGTGTGTGTGTGTGTGTGAAATGCTGGGTTTACACCGTGTCAGACTGTGACAATTTGTGATAAAGTCTGTCACAGATCAAGAGCGCTTACATTGGCGGCACATAAGCTGTGTGTGGCACCGCGCTGTGAAACACCAATTCTGTGGCAAGGCTTTGGACGTTCACATTGCGCTGTGACACTCTGTGACGCAGTGTAAACTCAGCATAAGTGAGACGTGTGTGCTCAGCAAACGCAAATGCTTGCTTGGTGGCAACTCTGCTGCGGCAGCGGCGGCGGCGGCTGCTGCCAATTCTTTAACAACTTTTCCCCCATTTTGTGAAAATTCTTCGGCCAGTTTCCGTTTGCAGTTGGCCAACTGAGCTCGAGTTGGCTGTGGCTGTTGCTCCTTCTGCCGCTGCGGCTGCTGCTTCTTCCTGCTGCCTGGGCCAGTGTTTACAAATTGCATTTTCCCCGCAGCGTTTTTGCACACTCATGAGTGCGGATGTGTGTGTGTGTGTGCGTGTGTTTCATACATAATAGTAATAGTGTGTACATAAATACAAATATGAGTTTCATTTTGAGTTTGTATTTTGAAATTAGCTTTAATTTCCTTTTATTAGTCTGTTTTTGTTGTTGTGGCTTTCCCACATCATGCGGCCGAGGCAGAGGGTGGTGGCAACAGCAATGGCTTCGGCTTGTCTCTCTGCGTGTGTGAGTGTGTTTGTGTGAAAATGGAAATGGAGGCCGATTTCCTCTTGATTCGTTTCTGAAGCAGTGCAAAATGCAGTCGACAAATCCCTCAAAAAGCGAAGGTCGCCTATGAGAAATCTTGCACTCTCTCCCTCTTTCTCTTTGCGTTATTGTTTTCGTTGTGCCGTAGTATGTATAAGGTCACACTAAAACGAGGCGCTGATCACAACAGACCCAGAACACACACAGGATATGGCAGAGGATTATTCAACAATTCTTTAGCTTTTTTGGGCAACTTGTGTTTGTGTCGGTGTGTGTTGTGTTTTTTTTTTTTCCTTCACATTGGTGGTTCTCCATCTCTCACCAGCAGCTCCCAGCTGCTGCCAAAACTTGTTTTTGAACTTCAGGGCGAGAGAGGGAAGGCGAGTGACTGGGGCAAAGAGACTGGCTGGCAACCGCAAAGCATGTTTAATGTTCTAGTCTCCATCAGGATATATGTGTATGTATGTACATAAGCTAAGCTCAAGTCATGTAGGAATGTACAAGTACATATGTATGTACAAATATGTTGGAAAGTAGCTCCACCAATTGCCCAGTTATTGACGTCGATTATCCTTTGAGTTGAGTTGAGTCACGTATGTATGTACACATGGACATTTCTAAAGCGGCGCCAAGATATTTGTAGATTTTCCTGGACTATTGTAGGAGCAACGATTGCCTATTTACCTTGACCCATTATGTTGTTTATATTTACGGTAGGGGTGTACGGTTGCGGCATCTCATATCAGCTGTTCTAGTATTCACATGGAAAAGAACAACAATAAACAATATTTAGTTGATAGTTTCTTTAACAAATATTGAACATGCAGGCATTGGCAGCTGGTTTCTGGAGTCAGCTCCAAAATAAGATCTCGCCACGGTGGCATCTTGTCATCGAGTTTACACAGGAAAACATCCTACTAAGATCCTGACTTTTGTTGAAGACTTGGGTTTGTCTTCTAAACATTATGTTCTTTTTCATATATGGAGTTTATAGCGACCCATATTGATTATAATTCAATAATCATCAGAATAATCATTATGTTCTTACTTTATTCCAAAGATTTAAGCCGCTCGACAATTTGTTCAGGTTCAGTTCAATGGATGGCAGACGATTTGAACCTTCGGTTCGGTTTATAAAGTGGCTTTCTGATGTTAACTGAAAGACGGTTTCGGTATGGTTCAATGGTTCAAGCTTAATAAATAGTCATAACAATTTCAGAATTTTATTAGGCTGAAAGTTGTGACTCTTCATGAAAATGTGGAGTTCGAATTTTTAGGGAAAATCCAAAAAAAAAAACCTAAGATAAATTCTTTTAAGTTGCAGTATTTCCTGGTCCTGGCCTTCCTTATTATCAGAATACTCAAAAGAATCTTTTTCTAAAAAATGGATATCATGAGTTCATTAGGAAGGATTACAGCAACTTTATAAGTAAACAGAAAGAAAGGCGGTTCGGAGCGGTTCGATTTACTTTATTCCGTCTTCTTCTGCAGAAAGTAAGAATCGAATCCCCTTTGAAGACTTATAGACAGGGGTTAAATCGAGCACAATTTCGGCTTCGTTCAAGGCAAGCAAACTGTAAACTGCTTAGGAAATGTACTATCAACCTCTAACCATGTTCCATAATAAAACCAGTAGCTAAAAATAGTTAACAGCTGAAATATATACTCTGATATATTCCGAAAATCGTTTTGGTTTTAAGCTCGACTTATAAAATTTTTTTATTTGATTTTAGTTTTTATTTATGATGTTATCAACATTGTCTATATATATTTTACAATGTACCATGGTCCACAAATCTATTTTTTTAATTTATTAGCCCTTTTTTTTATTCGTTCCGAAGTTCTCCTTGCTTTTACTCTAGTCTAAATCTCTTTAAGAATTATAATCATTGATCTATTTTCTTTTTCAAAATGCTTGCTCCTTCGAAAATCATGTAATGATAGTAAAACGTCATGCTTTTCTCTTTGTTTCTTGAACCAAACTTCCAAAATTTAACTATTGAGGTGAAGGACTCAAAAAAATTGATTTCAACTGGATAATTTAGGGCATAACAAGTAAGAAAGTCGGTCAAGCATGACTGTAATATAGTCTGTACCACCGAAAGTGAATGCTCAGTATTTATTTTGCTGCTGCAGCGAACTTTGTTTTGTACATAGCTTGACTATCATTCATTAAAAACTTAAGCGGATCGCTTTTAAATTCTGATAACTACAAATGTTTAGAAGGTTCGATACTTCTTTCTTCAAAACTGTGGGAGATATGGCGATTTTTCGAAATTTTGTGGGCAGAAGGTGCCTTTGTGGCCATAATTAAAAATAAACCTGATTTGATATCTCTTAATATCTGTAAGATCTGTGCGATCAGACGATCGGACGGACGAAAATGGTTATGATGCTGAACAAGAACATATATATACATTTAAGAAACTCGCCAAGATTATGGATGGTAAAGGCAAAAATCACTTTGATTTTGGTTTTCCATTAAGACAAAGATTTTATCCAAATATCTGCAGAGTTGGCTTTGCTGTTCTTGTGGTAAATTTTCAGTTATTCCTTTTTAAAAGAATTTGAAGGCACCCGGTGGAAGGATACAACAACAACGAGACTCCAAATCGGAATACTACAGTTCTGTTTACAGTCAGAAAATTCCGTGAATTTCGTACAGAAGGCAGATGCTAAGTTTTATGTTTCAAAACTGACTGTTTTAGAGCACTCAGTGCTAATGTTTCATCGAATAAGAAGGGAAATTTCATATGTACATTATATTTTGAAGCAAACAAGAATGAGAAATGAATATTATATAATATTTCGAAACTGAAGTAGTTGTATATAGTCGGGCGCTGATTTCTGTTACAAATAGAGTAGTATGAAAACATACCACAAATGGCCTAGAAAAATAGGTTGTAATCAAAGAAAGAGCAGCAAATGCTTTGATTAAACTCGCTTCAAAACCCATGTAACCCTTATAATAGAGCCATATAGCTATTATAATAGAATTTCGATTCCTGGAAAGAAGCTATATGAGTTCTTAGTTTGTTGCTGAGAAGAAATATTGTACCAAACTTTTTATACAACTTGGGAAAACTAGCCTCGCTTCCATTTTCACCTGCGCAAAAACTTTGCCATTTAAATTTGACTTAAAAATTGCAAACATTTTGATAAATTATAATGGTAGCAGTAAGGCTGATTGTTTGATCGGTGTTATAGATGATGCATGTAGAACAAATCGAACATTGGCAGCCAATGACAGCTACCAGAATGAATCGTTTTCAGTTTCACATGCGTCATCTATAATACATGTGACTGGTTTTTCTGTGACCTTTCTTTATATTACTCAACTATAATATCTATAATTCTTTGCTATAACTTAAAAACTAAAGTCTTGATTCCAAAAGTCATACAAATGTACATATATCGACACAATACTTAATTAATTAATTCGAAAAAATTAATAAAACCTTTTTAAAGGTTAAAGTATTTCTATTCGTGTGAAGTTTGACCTGAAGTTCTGGAAACCAGCCTTCAATAACCTTAAACAAAAATCAAACCAAAGCCATAGCTATAGTCGATAGCAGCTGATCTTACAATTGAACAGTTTTATTGTACTTATTTTAGCATCACTATGCTAATGTTTATACAAATAAAATATGAATATTGATTTACAAACGACGTTCTGGCAATTGAAATTGCTCAGAAAATCTAAATAAATTTGCCATAATTTGTTCTTACATATAACTTGCAAGTACAAACTCTACAAATGGGATGACAGTTTGCAAGAGAGTGTTCACATGGTGTTCAGATATCACGGTTGTTTACATACAAATCAAATCAATTTTGAACAAACCAAAACAAATTTTGAAAAATTTATGAATTTTTTTTTTTTTTTCAAATATTTGTCACATAAACCTACAAATAACAGAGCAAAATCGATGTCGATTCTACGTGTCAGAGTAGAAGCTATGTAGAAGATGTGAAAAAGTGTCCTTTTAGTGTTAACACAGCTTAAATCCTTGAAATACGTAGCCTTACAGACAATTCGCGCTTTTGTTGTTATTCCAATACAAATTTGAAAGATTACAGAATATCATCTCTATACAGTTGAATTAAGATAAATGGAAACTAGAAGCTAAAAGCCGAGCCGCATTATCAGTATTTTTTTTATAAACGGGAACAATTATTTGGCCTGAATATTACATACTATACATATAGTTATATAATACTTAATTATAGCTTATGATATATGATATTGCTTTTAGACATGCCAATCTTTAACTTCTTTGAAAGGATTAATGTTATAATTAAATGTAACCTTAAAATTATTAAAATATTTTGAGCTATTTTTCGAAAATGCTGTTAAGTTTTGGCATACCTGAACATTTGTAACTTCAATATCAAATCGCAAAGATTGAGAAAAGCGGACACTACCAAGGCAGGCATATTGCAAGTGAAAATTTTCAATGGATTTTTCACGGCTTTAAAAAATAATGAAAATAAAAAGGATTTTGTATTTTTGTTATCTGATATTATCGATTTCGATTTTTAAAGAACCATGAACAACACTGGTTCATTAGCTATAACTTTTGAGGTCAACTTTATAATCTGCTGAAATTAACAGAAATATTGCTAGGTTGCTTCACTCAGTTAGTTTTTGCAAACCAAAATTGAAACTATTGGCCTTTTGGGGTAGCCAAATATGGCTTTTCATATCGTTTCCAATTAAATTGATCTTTGTTTTATGGCTTTTTTTTTAATATACTGTGTACCAAAGTTACCGAGGGAAAGTATCCGCATCAAAAGACGAGTCAATGAGCGCTGCTTTCAGCTGCTACTGCAACATCATAATTCAAACTGTGCATACACTTTAGTTGATGAAGCGTATATTGTGGTCGGGCTTGACCAACTTTCTTACTTATTTATTTGTTTGAGACTTAATTCTTATTTATTTTGGACTATAAAGATTAGGATTGAATAATTCAGTATATGGTTTATATCCAAGACACTTTCCAAAGTCTTCTAAAAGTAGTCAAAGTATCAAAAAAGTTCATGATGAAGGTCTTAAGAGTCTAAAAAGGAAAGGAGGTCTTGACAACAGTCGATATGCTGTCGATCCAGGCCTTAAGAGGCTAAAAACGGAAAGGAGTTGAAGTTTACCAAGTGAGCAGTAGCCCTGGCTTACTCTTGTGAGAGACCCCTCGACATTGGCGAATTATAAAGATCGACAGTATGCGTTTCAAACGGGTACCTAGGAAATCATGCAACGTTTAACAATCTCCTAGAGATCAGAATTTAGCGTTCCTTGAGCAGAAATCAAGAGATAAACTTTCATTTTGATTCTTGTCTTTTTTACATGTAAACCTATGCAGACCCGTCCAAATGGAGAGGACACAAAAGTTAGCTAGTGTTGGTACGCAAGAGAGAAAACTGCCGTTTTTAATAGCTTTTCTGTGTTTACCGACTCACACAATCATAGAAGTAAGCATTCATTCGACTCGCGTGTGTGTAAAAAGCACGAAAGACTTCGGCCCCTGGGGTCTGGCCCGGCCGGGTCTGTTCGAACGTTACTTTCTTTGCATTTCCCCAATTTCTATTCTTCTAAAAGAAAATTCTTTCAATTAAAAATGCATTTCAAAGAAATTGAAGAAGGCAGCTGAAAGCAAAGCTGTCTAAATAAAAGGCGTAAAAAACAAGAAGTGAAATGTGTAGAGAGAGTAAAAAAGTAGCAGGAAGATGGAAGAAACAAGGAAAAGGTCCTCATCCACTTTCACTTTCGCAATAATTTGGCTATTTCCAACGTGATTTTTGACTACATTTAGTTTCAAAATCGCCAACATTTGGCGAAAGTGAAAGTGGAACAAAACGTATCCATATCAGTGGTTCTTCTGCTTGATTACAGAGTAAAAAGGAAAGCAACAGGAGTCAGGATAATGCAAATATACAAACTATGAAGTAAAATCAGAAAAGAAGGGAACAACAGATTGCAGAAAAGGAAAAATGAAAATAAGAAAGCAGCGAGAGGAGTTAGAAAGAGAAGTGAAATGAGGCAACAAAGTTAAAAAATTTGACAAAAGAGAGAAAGAAATGAAAAATCAAAAAGGCAGGAAGAATTATAAGGATATGGATATTTGGTTTCATATAAATTGAACAAGTAAATGAATGAGGAAGCACAAAAAAGTGAGAAATAAGAAAGGAAGAAATTAAATGACACAGAATTTCACAATGAAAGAAAGAAATAGAGAAAAATAAAGTCAAAAGTGAGTCGGGATATTGAAAACGCCGAATCCTTGTTCTCTCTTTCCCTCCCTCCATCTCTCTCTCTCTCTCTCTCTCTTTCATTTCCGTGTCATAGTCGTCCCACCTGGCGTATGATTAATATGTAACTCTAATTTTCTCTTTATTTTTTTCGCCAATTCAGATCATCAACCAACATCAAGACCAACAAATGGGACCAAATCACTGCGACACGAAGTGGTGTATCACACAATTGCAATCTGAACGCGAACAGCGGACGCAGTTGTCGGTGGCGGAGCAACGGACTGTGCAGCGTACAAAATAGGAGCAGCCACATCGGCGGAAGCTGCGCAAGGTGACGGCCAAACCGTCACCGGCTTGTCAAGGATGTCCACCAACCGGAAGCCAGCCACAGTTGCAGCCAAAACGGATGACGAGACCTCGACGCCAACTGCCGCTGTTGATGTTGCAGCTACTGCTGCTGCTGCTTCTGCTGTTGAGATGTCCCACAGCAGCAGCGAGGAGCAGACTTTGAGCTTAGAGGCAACCACAACGCCTGCCACAACAATAACACTAACCACAACAGATGAGGCCACAGATACTACTACCACCACCACCACAGAGGCGCTGAGGCCCAAAATACCCACGCCAACTGAGGGATTGGGCGGCAGCAAGAGCATCCGCATAACGCGGCACTCATCCCCGCTGCTGCTGCTTAGCTCACCCACGACAGCCAGGCGGGAAGCCAGCGATGGAGAGGAGCCATTGGCCAGCAGCAGTGGCCAAAGGAAAAGTTCGGTGGAGCGCTCTCTGGGTCCGGCTATACGTGGCCGCAAGCCTCTCAAGGATGTCAAAGAAGCCAAAGAGTCAGTCGATGGCAGTGAGACGGTGTTGCCAAGTGAGTCCCAGCCAGCGGCAGCCGAGGAAAAAGACCAGAAACCAGACACAAAAGACAAGGAGAAGGAAAAGGAGACGGTGACGACGCCCACATGCAACCGTGTAACACGCAAATCGCATGCCCAGGAGCAGGCCAACAACACGCGTGTCACACGCAATCGACGGCAGTCGTCCACGGTGGCGGAGCAGCAGCAGCAGCAGCCGTTGCCACCGGCTCGTGGACGGGGCAGGAAGAAACTGGCCGCAGCTCCGCCTGAGCCGGCGGTCAAGCGAAAACGCTCCACCGAGGACGATGTGGAGGTAGCGGCCAAATACGCCAAAGTGGAGATTAAGGATGAGCCCGATGAGGATGCCGAGGAGGCCTCTTCCTCGAAATCCTTCTCATCGGTGGCCCTGGTCAAACAGGAGCCCCAGGACAGTGATACATCCTCGCCAGCGGCCACACCCACACCTACACCCACAACCGGCTCCCGGCGGGGACGAGGCCGGCCACAGGCCAAGCCCACACCCTCCACGACGCGAGCCACACGCCTCAGCAAGGCGGGATCACCCGCTGCCGAACCGGCGGCGCCGCCCAAACGAAGACGCGTCGGCTCCACCACACGAAAGACTGCCTCGACCAGTTCGCTGGCCACCACAACGGGTTCACATGGCGCTGGCGATGAGGACTCCAAGGATAGTATGGCTTCCTCCATGGATGATCTGCTGCTGGCGGCGGCGGAGATCAAACAGGAAAAGCTAACCCCGGAATTTGAGGACAGCCTCATGGCCGCCGCCGTCACGCTCAAGGTGGTGGAGGAGGCCAACGGTCACACCTGTATCGAACCACTTACCGTGGACACGGCGGAGGAGAGTATTAGCCTGCTGAAACCGCCACAGGAAACCACCAAGCCCGAGGAGGTGGAGGAGGAGGAGACAACTGAGACTTTGGTAGAACCCACAGAGGAGGCTGCGACGGCGGCGGCCAGTTCAGGCGCTGTTGAAGCCACATCTGCCAAGGCGCCCTCCCTTAGTCCCGAGATGATCAGCGAGGGTGTGAGCGCCATCAGTGTCAAACAGTTCTACAAGAAGCCCGAGTTTTTGGCCAACAATCTGGGCATTGAAAAGGATCCAGAGCTGGGCGAGATAGTGCAGATTGTAAGCCACAATGAAGGCGAAGTGGAACCCGAACCGGAACCGGAACCAGAACTCGAACCCGATCCCGAACCTGAACCTGAACCCGAAGTTAAGGCCAGCGCGGAGACGGAGTCGGAAGCGCCGGTGCCGGAGCCGGAGCAGGAAGCAGAGGTCAAACAACTGGATGACACCCACTCGAATGCCTCCCTAAAGGCGGGCGATCTGCGGCTAGATGACAGCAGTGATGAGGCGGCAACCATTGAACTGAGATCCGCTGATAATCTTGTGCTCAATGGACAGGTGCAGCCGGAGCCGCAGGCTGACGATGATGACGACGAGGAGCTTGAGCAAGACATTCTGGAGCAGCTGGCCAAAGAGGGTGTGGTGGATGCCAGTGGCAACGCCTTGAGTGCAACCAGCAGAAGCCTCTTGGACGAGGCAATGGACGCGGATGAGAGCTCCACCCATGAATGTGATATGGTCAGGGAGGAGGAAGAGGAGGAGGTTCTAGTATCAGACGGTGGATCAGAGGATCCACAGAGCCTGGAGCTGGCCTTGGAAGAGGAATCCTTGGCCGAAGCTGAGGCAGATGTGGAACAGCAGGAGCAGCTAATTAGCGAGCATCTGGACGATGAATATCCCGAGGAGAACAAAGAGAATATGTCGACTGCTTCCACGGCGGATAGTCACGAGCGCCTGGATGACATACAGCTGGCCGTAAAGGAGGATGACGATGAGGAGAAACCTCTGGCTGTGGTGGCCGCCGAGCAAAAGCCCAAGCTGGCGGAAACGGAGCAGCAGCTGCTAGTTCAGCGAAGCATTAAAGAGAAGGAGGACGCGAAGGAGCAGCAGGAGGATGACGAAGAGGACGAAGAAGAGAAACCTCTGGCGGTAATAGTCCTGCAGCAAAAACCCAAGTCGGATGCCAACGGCAGCCAGAAAGTGGAGGAGGAGGAGGAGGAGGAGTTGGACCACAAGGATGATGAGCAGCGTCGCGAAAAAGAGCTGCATCTACAGAATCTAGGCCTGCTAACGCATCAGGCCGCCGAGCTGCTGCGTCAGGAGTACATTCAGGAGGCGCAGACGCGACAGGTGCAGCTGCAGCAGCAGCAGCATCAAAACAGCGGCAAGCGCCAGGCGGCCAAGGGAGCTGCCGGCGGCGGCGGAGGAGGAGCGGGCAGTGCCAGTCATATCGAGTCCAGCGGAACTCTCAAAACGGTCATCAAACTGAACCGCAGCAACAACAACGGCAACGGAGGCAGCGGCGGTGTGCCCACTGGCACGGTGATTCATGGCGGGGCCGCCGCCGCCGGTGCCTCCTCCTCATCGATGAGCAGTGCCACACGCAAGGCCAGCGCCGCTGGCACCGGCACAGCTCACGGCGTGCGTCGCCAATCCCTCAAGATGACATTCCAAAAGGGGCGTGCCCGTGGCCATGGGGCAGCGGATCGTTCACAAGATCAGCATGGCAACCATGCCGAGGACTCCTACTACACCATACAGAATGAGGTAAGCTGGACGAGGCGTTGCGGTTGTGTGGTCGCTGACCTTAACCTTCTTCTCTCCTCTCTCTCTCTCTCTTCCCATTTGCAGAACGAAGGTGCGACCAAATCGAATGTTCCCTCGGGTAATCTACATGCTGGCCCCGGCCGCAAGACCAATAACCGTTTCAGCTCGACTAACAACCACCACTCGACGCTAGCCACAAAGCACCCAAGTAGCCAGGCCAATGTGTCCAGATTGCAACTGGGTTGGTTTCTAGACGCCCACCCCATCCTTGGCCATCTAACACATCACCTTCAACAAAAATTCGTACAGTCTAAAGGGTTTTCATTTTCGCCAAAGAAATGGAGCAGGTTCACTCCACAGACAGCGTTGGGCAGGAATATATATTGTTTCGCCACGTGAATCCTAAGTAGAGAGTTACAAGAGATAATGGGGATAGGGTAATAGGAATAAACTGGAAACGAAGAACTCTGCGATGACAAAGTGTCATGGTTGCTCTCCCTACAGGCTCAATATATGAAGAGGAATATGTGGAATTTAAATTAAATGCCAAGTAGAGATTCCTTAGATTCGGTTTAAAAGTACTTGAGTCAGGGAACCAAACTGGAAACGTTAGAAAGAATCCACTCGGAGTGGATATTTTTGATATTTTTAGTCATACCAAAATCCCAGAAACGATATTTCTGTAAACGAAAAGAAGCAAGAAGTTTCGGTTCTAAATGCCACAAAACTAACATTTTGGTTTGAAGAGTTTCCACTCAATTTGGCTAAATTTGTAAGCTGTTAAGTAGAAAAACACGTGTCTAGTCTTTTTGGCCTTTCCTTAGACCCTCATTATAATACCTTGCTTACCCCTGAACAGAAATGTTCTGGCGTCCAAATAGTTGGACAGAATTTAAAAGTGAAAACGAGTTCGATTCATTTATGTTTTTGTTCAAAAAAGATATTGCAAATCGTTTCGCATCAAGCAAGGTTTTTTGTGAGCTTAAAAAGTTTTCAAACTAAAGATGATGTTTCCAGAAATTCATAAACATGCCAATAAAGCGAAGATTGTTTATATTTCTGGAAGAATTTTATGTTGTATGTCTCCGCTAAGAATCTATGGGACGAAAAAACAATGATTGCTCCTCTAAATTTTACCAAAATAAAAGTCCAGTAACCCATATGGCACCAATACAGAAATAATTCGGAAACCCTTGACCAAAACATAAGTTTCGGTATGCATCAGAAGCGGAATCGAAATGTGATTTGGTTTGATTTTATGTCTCTTATGTAAATCAGAGATATTGCCTTGATTTTCTTGGGAAACAGAAAAAAGCTTAAACTAAGTAGGTTCAATTCGTAACACATAAATTGGACAGTTTTAGTACTGAGTTGCAGTTAATAAGAAAGGTTTGAGCTTCATCCAAACCATCCAAAGCAGCTTCTGTGAATGTTTTCATCTTTCAAAATTTACTTCAGTATTTTGTAGACAAGTCAACAACAGGAAATCGTTTGTTATATCTGCGAAGTCCATAAATAATGAAATACATCAACCACAAAATTAAAGCACAAATGGGTCCCATTCTAAAACTAAGAAAAATCTTAAATTAAGCTTTTCATGGCATTTAGTGTTAATTACTTATTAAGTAATGCTTATCGTTTTCAAGGGACCGCAGTAGGACTGACAGAGAACCCCGTTTAAATGGGCTCAGTACTGAAATCAGCCTTGAGTCTTGCAGACTTTTCCTTGCATGCCATTCGATTATGAACTAAAGACAGGCAGGGATTTATTTTAGACATAAAAGGGTACTAAGATCCCCCTTGAACCGAAGCTATTACTTAACTTCTGAGGCCTTTTAAGGAGAGGAAGTCTTATCCCACACAGTTGTCAGGTTAGAGACGGATTTAAATACTTGGCTTTACAGATTGGTTCTTTGAGCCAAGTCGAGCTAAACTCAAACTCTTGGCTTGTGTGTTTCTAATTTTCTTACAAAATAAAGGCACTTTCAGTCGAATCTGAACGACAATATTTGTAAAGCTTTTGCAGTCGCCAATAGTTAGTAAAGGTGACCGGATGTGTAAGAGTTTTCTTTAAAAAGAACACTTGTATTAGAAGTACCGTGGCAGGTTTGAACCCTCTTTCACAGTAAGCACACACACACTACGCGCTGCACCACTTATAATTATATCGCAATAGTAAGGAAAAAGCCATACTTTTTTTGTAGTTAATAGCATTTTCCATATATTAATATAATTTCCAGTGACAAATTCTCTAGATCTAGCAACTAAATAGGTTAACTTGCAACAGGCTTCGTTTTCCGGTCACTTTTCAAATTCGGAAAAATACATAAAAGTCAAATTATTTCAAGTACTTTGCTTACAAACATGATTTGAAGTGAAAGAAAGAAAACAAATGGGTTTCATTTTGGAACACCAACTTTTTCTAACCTGAAAACCTAACCATACAAACGATTGACCACCAAAAATGCTTAAAAAATTTTCAAAATTATAAGAATTCTTTGGCCTATGAAGGTTTTATGTGACGGTTTTTGTTTTGTAACCTTTATACTGAGCAAACCCTGCAGTATACGAGTTCATATTATGCTTTCGCACAACTTTAAACAGAAACACAACACCACAAATGAGGCTGGCAGATCGATCGTACAGCTGTTCCAAGTGAAACCACCCTCTATCCATCTATGAAAGTTTCTCGAAATGAAACATAACTGAAAACGTTCGGAAAACGATTCATGTCAAAATCAACAACGATTCAAATCACAAATGCTCCGTTCTGAGCTCTTTGGCGAATATTACGCCAAGCTCAATAGATTTAGTCGTCTTTTTAAAGAACGTTTGCGAAAATTTATTGAATATACCACAACCCAACAGTTGATCTAATTATGCTAATATAAAATGCACTGAGCAAAACTGCATCACTGGATGTGTGCTTTCAGTTATTGTACCCAAAATATAATGGAAAAACGGAGTTCTAGGATTTCACTATACAAAAACATTCGGATTTATGTATATTTGAAAAATCGTTGATTCTGAACTTTAGGCATATACCTAATGTACATGTCCAGAAATGTATGCCTGGTGTGGCCTGCAAATATCCCAGAATTTTGATTTTCCGCCATATCTTTTAGACAAATGCTAAATAAGCTAAACCAAAACCAGTTTTGTAATTAGTGAATATTATATTTATCATAATTACAAATTGAAACGGTTTGTGTCATCGATTACACAGGATTATAGCCAAAGTGCTTCCTGATCTAGTGCATTGAGGTGTTAGGGAAATAGAAATAAGCTCACCCTTAATAAAAGTTTTAAATTGCTTTTGAAAATCTCGAAATTTCTATGCTCAATTCCTTATATTTTTCACATAACATAAAGGGACCTACGCATTCAATAGGCAAAGTTTGAAAAGCTTTTTAATGGCTTAGTAACTTCAATAGCTGACAAATGTGAGCCAAACGCTATGTAATTTTTATAATTTTGATTTAATTATAAATTTTAGGAGGCTAAAACCCACGACTTCCTACACAGTGGGTACACACACTACCCGCTGCACCACAACCTGATTTGATATTATCTTTGATGATTCTCTAGGTAAATACTGGGCAGACAGACAGAACCATGTTTTGAAACAAAGTCACAATTTTTCACTTGAAATCTTCGGAACTGCTCAAAATTTGTTTTTGAGATTGCAGCCTTTGTTTTCTATGCTGAACACTTTCATTCACTCGCCCACGCTTACCTTAACAAAGGTCTAACTAAAATCCAGGGCTGCAATTCAGCTCTGAAACGAATCCCCGAAGAACCGGTTCGATTTGGACCTCATTTGTTTGGAAAAGCGTTCGGTTCATTAAACTTTTGTAAGAAATGGGCTTAAGAACATATCAGAATTTGGTATATTATGGGTTTCAAAAGGAAACTAGACTACCATTTCCATTTTCAAAGATATAGAAGCCTAGAAAGTGTTCCTTAAAAAGTACAACAAACTAATAAACTTGGTCCAACGACCTTAGACTAAATTATCAAATAGCTTGGTATAACAAAAATCAACATAATTGTTGTCAGCAGCCTAAGGACCGATCGCTCAGTTGAAACATAGCTGCTATGTGTCCGATAAACTAATATTTTGCTCTGTTATTTGTAGGTTTATGTGACAGGTGGCTCTATGTGGTAGATTAGAATACGGCCCTGAGAATGTTGTGAACCAAACTTCGAACCAAAACCTTTGATTTAACCAGCTTAGAACCCAGTTTGCGACTTTATAAGGTGTTCGAACCACCTGCAGATATTTAAAGATTTTGCAATCTTAATAAAATCTTGATTAAGTGCCTTGGGCTGCGGGTTCTATATGAAAAAACTGACTTCTGCCATGAAATGTAGCTTAGACTGGTAAAAGTAACTTCTTTTGATAACTGTCTGACAATTCTCGGACTTGAAGAACACTTACCTATCTTTCATCAAGCGCTGAGTGTATCGTTTATATCGTTTTTGTCACCTGTTGATTGGTGTGACCATTGAACTGCGGGAAAAATGTTACCGCAGACCCTTTTGGGAGATCGCAGCTTACACTTTATCAAGAAAGAGTCCACAGAACACATGAATCATGTTCAATTTAAGCTCATGGCTCATCCATTTCGACTGCCCGATTAATGTATGATCTTCCAGTCAGAAATCCTCTTGTTAAATCTCTTAAATATGCACAGTTACTCCAGCTTGGACGCTTAGCTGTTGTCCGCCAATCAAGCTCTCTCTCCCTCTCTCAAGTATTAAACGCGACTGACGCAAATTTCTTGAAGCGCTGAAAGAGGATCATTCTACTTATTTGTGTAAACAATTCATTTGAGTCCCGGGGGGCTCAACCCAACCACCTTCATCACGATAAGAATACTGTCGGTGTGACCAGGCTCAATAATAAACATTCCAATACACATAAAATAAAAAGTGCTGCTCAGCTGAGCACACTTTTTCCTTCACTAGGAAGCTTATTTTCAACAACACATGGATAATTTGTTCGAATGTTCGTTAAATGCTCGTAATTTTATGGCTAAAGTGAAATCCCAACCAAAATCAGCTTTCATTTCGATCAGTTCATGGACCCACCACATCAACTTTCACCTACAACTTCGACCATGACGCACTGAAACAGTCAGAGAACAGCAGC
Organism: Lordiphosa andalusiaca; assembly: GCA_035044965.1. Taxonomy (NCBI): domain Eukaryota; kingdom Metazoa; phylum Arthropoda; class Insecta; order Diptera; family Drosophilidae; genus Lordiphosa; species Lordiphosa andalusiaca. The sequence continues at coordinate 4,346,412 of JAWNNM010000051.1, read as the reverse complement.
TGCTGCTCTAGTCCATCGCCAAAAGAAAACAAAAACACACCAATTGACCTCTGCCCTTTCCTTTCTTCTCCCCTCCCTCCCTCCCCCGCTTCTTGCAGATTCATCCCACTCGGAGGGCCAGACGGAGCATGGCTTCTACCAGATGGTGAAGAAGGATGAGAAGGAGAAAATTCTGATACCCGAGAAGGCATCTTCGTTCAAATTCCATCCAGGTAGGCTGTGCGAGGATCAATGCTATTACTGCAGCGGTAAATTTGGACTATACGACACACCATGCCATGTGGGCCAGATCAAGTCGGTGGAGCGGCAGCAGAAGATTCTAGCAAGTGGGTGGCACTTGAGTTACATCTGCTCCTTGGGTTGTTACTTTATTGACTGAACTTCTTGCCTTGCAGATGAGGAGAAACTGACTGTGGACAATTGCCTATGCGATGCCTGTTTCCGTCATGTGGACCGACGGGCGAATGCTCCCTCCTATAAGAAACGGCTCTCGGCTCCTGGTCACTTGGAGACGGGTGTCGGTGCGGTGGGGGGAGCAGTTGGTAATGTGGGGGACAAGCACTTTGCGGGAGAAGCTGGTGACAGCGAATTTGGTCCACAATCTCAATTGGCCGGCGCCCAGCAACAGCAGCAGCAGCAGCAGCGACCCTGCGCAGTCAAGGACTGTGCCGACTCGGCGGGACACTCGCTGCGGCGCAAGTGCATACGCAAGAGTGCCAAGAAATTCCTGCTCAATTTCGAGATCCCGGCGGGCACCTCCAATGTCTGGCTGTGCGAGTCGCACTACAACACGGTCATCCAGTCGTCGGGCTGTGTGCTCTGCAAGCGGCGTCTGGGCAAGAATCATATGTACCACATAACCTCGGTGAGTTGGACTTGAGAGAGACTCCCGCTTCCCTTGCTGATGTCCGTTCTTATCTTACAGCAGGACACCGATCGACTAGAGAAGGCGCTGTCCGAGATGGGCATACCCGTACAGCTGGGCATGGGCACGGCTGTGTGCAAGCTGTGCCGTTACTTCGCCAATCTGCTGATGAAACCGCCGGATAGCACCAAGTCCCAGAAGGCCGAGTTTGTCAAAAACTACCGCAAGAGGTAAGCACCCCGGTTTCTATTCATGTTCACATGCACATCCACTGACCTCTATCGGGGGAGTTGCAGACTGCTCAAGGTGCACAATCTACAGGATGGCAGCAATGAGGCCTCAGAGGTGGATGAGGAGGAGGCAACCACAGCTCCCGCTGCCAAGGCCAACGCCGGGGCGGGCACTACCGACTCGGAGGCCACCATGGTGGTGGACTATGATGGACCCACGGACTCCAATTCGAGCAGTTCCTCCAACACTCCACTGGGCGGCAAACAAATCTCCAAACTGCAGGCCATACTCCAACAGAATTTAGCCGGCGAGGCGGCAGCTGCGGCGGCGGCGGCGGCCACATCTGGCGGAGGAGCAGCCAAGCCGGGCTCAGCAGACATTTCGAATGTGTTGCGCGGCAACCCCAACATTTCCATGCGCGAGCTATTCCACGGCGAGGAGGAGCTGGGCGTACACTTCAAGGTGCCATTCGGCTGCAGCAGCAGTCAGCGCACACCCGAGGGCTGGACACGGGTGCAGACGTTTCTGCAGTATGATGAGCCCACGCGCCGCCTCTGGGAGGAGCTGCAGAAGCCCTATGGCAATCAGAGCTCCTTCCTGCGGCACCTCATTCTGCTGGAGAAGTATTATCGAAACGGAGACTTGGTGCTGGCAGCCCATGCCTCCTCCAATGCCAGCGTATACACGGAGACAGTTCGCCAGCGACTCAATTCCTTTGATCACGGTCATGGTGGTGGATTGCCCAGTAAACGGACACCCGAGCAGGCCACAGAAGCCGCCACCGAAACACCGCCCATACCGTTGGTAGAGCTGAATGACGATGACGAGGTGGAGGCTGCCCAAGATGAACCAAAGCAGCCCACAGCAGCTGCTGTGGAGTTGGTAGCCGCATCTGGCGAACGCCTAAGTCATGCCTCGGTGGACAAGCTGACCAAGCAGCTCAGCTCGAATGCCGTCACCATTATAGCCCGGCCCAAGGATAAGCAGCAACAGCAGCAGCAGCAGCAGCAGACCACACCGGCGCCAACGCCGGCTGTGGGCACTTCTCCGCCACCACAGCCGTCGCTGCCCTCCTTGCCCGCCGCTCAGTCCAAGGAGGCACCACCTTTAGTGCCCACCAGTGCTGCAAATAGTCGCAGCATCCTAAAAACCAATCTGCTGGGCATCAACAAGGCCGTGGAGATAGTGCCACTCTCAAATAACAAGCCGGCATCTGCTCCTGCTCCCACTCCCGCCAACACCACTCTAGAGAAGCCGCACAAGATTTTGGATGTGGCCCACAAGTTGTTGAGCAGCCAAAATGAGCCCAAACCGAAGCCCAGTCTGGTCCCGCCCGCAGTCACAGCCAACAAGCCAGCTGCCAATGTGGCCCAGTTGATGAGCTCGCCGCCGGAGTTGATCAGCTTGCAGCGTAGGAGAACCAGTGCAGCCACCGCACCAGCACCACCAGCAAGTGGACCGGCAGCAGCAGCAACAGCAGGAGCACCCTCGGCGACGGCCACAGCAGCTACAGGTCCTAGTCTGCTGGGTCAAATGTCCGCCGCTGCCGGCAAGCGACTGCAGTTGCCCCGCACGGCAGGCGGTGCCCGACCCTCCGTACCGCCACCCAATGTGGTCATACTGCCCGAAACTCTGACCCCCCAGGAGCGGCACGAGAGCAAGAGCTGGAAACCCACACTGATACCGCTTGAGGATCAGCACAAGGTACCCAACAAGTCGCATGCACTGTACCAAACCGCTGACGGACGCCGCCTGCCCGCCTTGGTCCAAGTGCAGTCCGGTGGGAAGCCATACCTCATCTCCATATTCGACTACAATCGCATGTGCATACTGCGGCGGGAGAAACTGCTGCGAGATCAGATGCTAAAGGCCAATCCCAAGCCGAAGCAGGGACAGACGCAGCAGTCCAACCCCTCCACCTCGGCCTCGACGGCGGCGGTGTTCTCCAACCTGGCCAAGTTGGCCCAGCAGCAGACGGCACGTCAGCAGCTGCAGCAGTTGCAGCAGAAACAGCACCACCACCAGCAGCAGCAGCAGCAGCAGCATCCACAAATGCCCAATCTACAGCCAGGCGGAGGAGCAGGCAGTGGCTTGCGATTGGCACGCCTGGCACCCAAACCCATGCCCCCACTGAGTCATCCCAACACACAGAATGCAAATGTCGCAGCGGGCTTTCCACCTCTGCTGGCCAATGCCTTGAACAGCAGCAGCGGCGGCAACAGCAATCCCCTGGACAGAGACAGCTCCTGGCTGTGGAAGAACTTCCCCGAAACCAATCAATATTTGCTTAATGGCAATGCAGCTGCCGGAGGAGCCGCTGCTGGTGCAGCCAGCAAGCTGCCCCATCTCACGGCCAAGCCGGCCACAGCTACCACAAGTCATCACCACCACGGTGCTAAAATGGGCAACAGCTTCCACCTGAAGCAGCAGCAGCAGAAGCTGATCGAGAACGCCATCATGTCGAAGATACCCAAGAGTCTGACCGTCATCCCGCAGCAAATGGGCAGCGACACGGCCGGAGCCAGTGCGGCCAAGGAATAGCAACCACTACCAGGAGCAGCGGCATCATTATCTATCTACTAGGCTTAAGATTAGAGTTGCAAACTTAAAGAAGGCGAATCAAGATACAAGTGTAGGCTTACAGAACCATTGCGCGACGCTCTGGATACGATTTTAGGATTCTTAAGTAATTATCTAGGCTGTTTCGTAGACGCCTTTAAGCTTAGTCGCAGAGTGTTACCAGATAACGGATTACATCTATATATACCTATATATATACACACACACACATATACCATATACCACATACCTAGCTGATAATATATATATTTTTTTATTAGATTTTATGGGCACATTCAAATTGCGATTGCGATGCGTGTATTATAGATACCAAAATTGCTAGAGCTACTAAACTATTGGTTATAGAATTTGTTTATATGCATACAAGGAAACAAAAACAAAATGAATATATAACACACAAAATTATTATAATTACACATATTTTTTGGGAAATATCCAACGCTTCTGTGTGTGTACTGTACATATATATATATATTTATACATATATGTGTTTTGTATGTATGTGTAGCTCGCGATCAAAAAAAATTGTATTAAAAATTCTACACACTGATAACAACAAATACTTATTTTTTTTCCCCCACTCCCCACCCCACCCCTTTTGATTTTCTTCCCAAAAAGCAGTTAATATACGCCGATTTCATGATGCAGAAGGACCTCGATTCGAAATCACTTTGATAATTTCATCTCAGTCACTTTAATTAGACTCAAAGGCAAAGTAACGGCAGTCACTTCACAGCCACACACACACACACGCATTTAAAGTTTCGAGAGAACCATTGAGAGCAAATGTTCTGCTCTTTTGCCCACATACCAAACAGAGAGACTTTCCAACATGCACAACAACAAAGCACATTTTGAAAGCGGTTGTTGTTGTCAACTATTGCATTAATGGCAGAGAAACTCTCATGAAAGCAGTGGAGAGTCCAACACCTGAAACCAAACAGAGAGAGAGAGACTTGAACGCAAACACTACAACAACCGCATAAGCAAGTGAGAGATTGCAGCCACCGGCACCAGTTAGTGAAATTCCTTAGTGCAAGTTCTTGTGGAAGGTATCCACATATAAGATGCTCTTGATTCTGGAGGGGTTACCCCCATTCGTAGTTCTTCCAGAGGTGAGGCTCGACCGGTTATCGGCAATTGTTCGAATCTTTATTATTTTCAGTGAGCGAAACAACAAAACTTAAGCATTTATCGTTGCAAATTTGGTTGCGTGATAAGATTCTGTTTTCTCTTGAGCTTCTGCCGAAACATGTGCAAATCTGTTCGCCTTCATGTTCCAAATGTTTTCGGTTAAAAGCTGTAGTTAAACAAAAAATAAAAAGTTGGCGGCCGTGTACAGCAGAAGATAAATGATACATTTTCAATGATCATTCATATCATGAACCAGCATACACAAGCTGTCACAAGCTTCAATTATAAATCGATAGGGGTCTTATCGATACCGATTAATATGCGTATAACGGCTCATTTTCTCCACTCAGCTTTAACACTAGTTTTATATGGGCGATAAATAGTTGAAATAAACTAAAAACGAGAAAGCTAAGCTAACTTCGTCTGTGCTCGCCTTAATATTTTCAAAAAAATACTCTTTGCCATTTTCCGACCTTTCGTTCGTATGGGAGCTATACGATATAGTCATCCGATTTGGCCAAAAATTTGTAAAATTATGTGAAAGCACGTGAAACGTGTTTCAAAATCAAAATTGCAGGATGCCACCATTAAAAACAAAAAAGTTTTTCTAACTAAAACTGTTTTTCAGACCTATCTTTTGTATGTCAGCTATACCATATAGTTGTCCGATTTTAATAAAACTTGGTAGAAATTTAAAAAAGCATAGAAAACCTACAACTACAAAGTTAGCAGACGTTTCCATTGAAAAGAAAAAAGCTTTTCTCACTAAAACTAGTAATCCGAACGATTGTTCCCATAGGAGCTATGAGATATAGTCATCCGATCTGGTCGGTTCCGACAAATAGTAGTGTGCAGCAAAAGCTCAATCGACTCAGCTCGTCGTCCTGATCAAGAATATATATATAGTTAATGGGGTCGGAAATTAATATTTTAATGCGTTGCAAACTTTTTGGCAAAATTATAATACCTTCTGCAAGAGTATAAATATATATATGAAATCGTTAGTCTATGTTTCAGTCATCGCCACCTTTAAAAAAATTGTTTTTGGCCAATTATGTGGCGATCAGCAAAATCTAAACGATGATTTTCTGCTACCTGTTCAACATTTTTTATCGATCCGCCTAAGGAATGGTAAAGTTCGGATGAACGGTTGTCGAGTTACGATCAAAAGACTGTTCACTGCTGCAGCGCAGTATCAAAATTTATGCTGACAGAGTACAGAGTATATTATAGACGGGCTTGACCCACTTTCTTTCTTGTTTTAAGTTTAAAAGCCGAATTTCAAGCAGATGGGCTCAAAAAACTGATTCAACCTCCCACTCCGTCATCATTTTTTTCGAAATCGGTGTCAGATTTTCGAAAATCAGAAAAAACCTTTTGTATTAATTCGATTTTTAAGCTTTTTAATTAAGTTTCAAGCCTAAACATTTTTTGATCACTTTCACCTTTCTGGGAGCGGAATTTTTCTAAATTTGTATACCTAAGTGTCAACTCTATCGGTTGAAAATAGTTTCTTGAGTGTACAATTGTCCGGGAATCGTCCCACCCTGATCGTTACAAAATTATGTTTATGTAGAAACATATGTGGCTGCCGGATCTAAACTGTTCAACACAAGCTTATGCAAATATCTCTTGAACCCGAAAATATATTAGGAACGTTTACCATCTTCTTTGGTGCTAAAGATGTCGTTTTCTAAAACTTTGCCATTTTAAGCAAACTTTTTTGGAATGTTTTAAGCTTAAAGTTTAGGAAACACTCCTGATACCCAATGTTGAGGACAACTTGTTGGTGAAATCAAAAATATACATACATTTTGTTAAGATTTTTCTTTCACACATAATGGAAATGAAACCAACCTGATAACTCAAAAATCAGTCGAGTCGGTCAGTCCATCTAGCAGATTTGTAGCAAATTGTGAACCGCCCTTACTTGTTTCTATGTGGAATTTGTCTTTCAGTTCTCAATAGACTTTTAAACCAACGATTCAAATCATCGAACTTATAAACTTGTATTTTCCCCAAAAGTTTTTGGTAAATTTTTGTAAAGTTGATAGGCATTAAAGCATCAAATAACAAAGAACAATTCCAAGGAGATTTATCGAAAGCTATGGAATAAATTGTTAGTTCAAAAGTCAATCGCACAGTGTGTAATTTCTCTGCCTTTTCATGGTTTCACTGTGACTGTGAGGCCGCCTTTGTTGGAACCAAATATAGTCAAGATTAGAGTCTAAGGTTCATGGCATTAAGTAATCAGCTGCCACCGCGATTTGTTACATCATTTTTCATTGGTATGTAGAGCAATAGCACCCCAAATAGAATAAGCTCAAATCGAGAATCCAACTTCTGCCTCCAGGACCAAGCCCATTCTTATTTTAAATGCCAAAATATCATGCAGTACTAGGTTCTTCTACATTTGTAGCCCTAGTTATCGGTTTTTAGATCCGAATTCTCAAATTCTTGTTGTAAAATAAAACAAAACTTGGTTATAAGACTACAGACTAGGGCTTATAGAATATATTTAAAGACTACACTTACGATTTGATTGTATGTAGATATAGATTCAGATTCCTAATTTATAATAATCAATCACTTACCCAACTTACACTCACACACACGCATATATTTTAATGTTAACATTTGATGTACATATTTATATGGCAAATACACAACCAAATCCCAGGTAAAACTGCGTCTTTTCCATTCTTAAAGAAAACCCCCCCCTCATTTTTAGAAACCTTTTCCCACAATGCATATGTATATCTATATATATATATATATATGTGCATGTACATATTAACAGAGAAAGAGAGATACAAATTGTAAATTAGCTGGCTAAGCATAGATATTTATACACAAAACACACACAAAACATATTGAACAAATTCATTTGTTGCTGTTAAACATGGAAAATGTATTTATGATATTTATTGAAAACAAAATCCTACAATTGTTGAGCATACCTAATACCTACCTACCTACCTAACTACCTACCTAGCTATGAGTAGATACTAAATTCCACAGGGCAGACCCTTATGATGTTGGTTTGAGTCGAAATAGTTTGGTCCTAGCATGCTGCAGGAGCAAAGAGCATGTTAAAAGGGTGAAAAAAAGAACCAGTATTTTAAATTGAAATAAAAGTCATAAAAATTAAACAAACCCAGCAATATTTGGTAGTTAGTTCTAAGTTTATTGAAATAAAATCACGGTTTTCACCAATTTTTCAAGCCTACAGAGATTTGTAACCTCTTGGCCTAGGCAAACTCGGGGAAACCCACAGCAATAAGTCTGGTCCTAGTGTAGTTTCCTCGGATCTGCAAAACGATATTATTCAAGGTTGCAGCAGTTCTTAATTCGATTGACGGCGCTGTTTGAATTGGAACTCATATGCCAGACTGACTTAATAGAAGTCATGGAGCTGTACTTACTTACTTCCTAACATAACTCTTGACGGGACAAGGTGCTTTCAGGGAAAACACCCACTGCTCCACTATCTGTACGAATAAGATTTTGAGGATTTTTTTTGAAGGTGGCGTTACTAGTATCAAATCAAATCGAACAATGATGCAACTTGAGTCCAACTTTATTTTGAAGCCTCATCATTGGACTCTCTTTTTATACTCTGTACCGTAGGTACATAGAGTATTATAAGTTTGTGCAAAAGTATGTAACATCCAGAAGGAAGCATCTCCGACCCCATAAAGTATATATATTCTTGATCAGCATCAACAGCCGAGTCGATATAGCCATGTCCGTCTGTCCGTCTGTCTGTCCGTATGAACGCACAGATCTCAGATATGGTAAGAGATAGAGGTTTGACATGTATGGGACATATGCTTCTTATGTCTGCAGGCAGCTCAAGTTTATTTTCAATTTTGGCCACGCCCCCTGCCGCCCCCGCAATTTAGAAAAAACGTCATATCTCCCACAGTTTTGAAGATAGATGGCTTGTTCCTTCTGGACATATTTAGTTATTAGGATAACTTATCGATCCGCCAAAGGAATGAAGAAGATCGGATGAACGGTTTTCGAGTTATGATCAAAAGACAGATTTTCTTGGTACAGAGTATGTTATAGTCGGGCTTGACCGACTTTCTTTCTTGTTCAGTATGTGTTGCTTCGCTTGCGACGCACTGTACCAGCGTTCACAAATGAAATAACAGCTGGTTTGAATTTTGAATCCAACGTATTAGCGCCTTCCATCGATATCGATTAATAGTCGGTAATTATCGATGGCGACTCTACGAAAAACTATTCGTAGCTACTAACTATTCAATTATTCTCCGAGCCCTGGTGCCTAAGACTGGATTTACACGGTCAGGCTAATTTCATGAAATTTTTTTAAGAAGCTGTAGTTTTTGGGAAGAGGTCATGCTACAACAAGCGGGGTAAGGTGGCATCTGTGTGAGTTCTCTGAAAAGTACCTCCACGTTCAGGGCTGCACCTTAAATAAACTACTAAAATTCAATCTTCAATCTTACAGAACTTGAAGTGACCCAAGGTTAGCTAAATTTCCCAGCAACTGCAAACTTTAAATGCAGTTTTCTCGAAACTAGGTTATTCCACCTGGTTGGCAAGTTTTCGCGAGTTCTACTAAACCCATTTGGATGAAATAGTGCTTAATCGACGCAGAATTAATGGTGCTACAGCCCCTACCTCAACCATAAAAAACAAGTAAGGGCGCTGCAGTCGAGTTTCCCGACCACAAAATACCCTGTTCATTTGTTTTCATTTATATGTTTTTGAATTTTTGAAGATGAATGTAACAAAATTAATATCCCAAATGTAGGCAACACTTTTTACTAGTCCTGACCATAAACTGGGGGGGGGGGCGTGCTCTTATAACTCCGGTGCCTAGCTATCAGAATAGATAGATATTGGGCCTAGCTTGATGTATACTAAACCACGTGGCTCTAACTCTGAAATTGTGGATCTGACGGCTGTTTAGGTCTAGGATTTCTAGAGGAGGTCTAGGTTTTTTGGGGATAAAAGGGGGACGGGGTGGAATTTTTCAAATCTGACATCAAACTTGATCTGCGTACAGCATAAATCTACCTTCGTGCAAAAATTTGTGGCTCTATCTCTTATAGTCTCTGAGATCGACGCGTTCATACAGACAGACGGACAGACGGACATGGCTATATCGACTCGGCTGTTCATGCTGATCAAGAATATATATACTTTATGGGGTCGGAAATGTTTCCATCTCCCTGTTACATACGTTCGCACAACTTCATGATCCCCCTTTTCCCATTTTCAATGGGAACAGGGTATAAAAACAGTTCTGTACTATATTTTTTTACGTTTTGTGAATTTTATCTTTTTGATTAAGGTAGGGACGATAATGGCATAAATTCTGATCAAGAAAACCCTTTGCTTTATTACACCATTATTTTGGAGAGCGATTTTTCAAGGCCGATAACTTCTTGAAGAGCGGCTCAATTCCAAAAAAATAAATTTGTGCCGAAGTTTTTATACCCTCGCTTAAATATTTTCAAAAATAATATGTTTCCCACAACGCCTCAGCTGATTTAGTCGCACGATTTAGACACAAATTTGTAGAATTAGGTGAAAGCAAGTGAAACAAACAAATACAAAATTTCGAGATGCTACCATTAAAAACAAAAAACTCTTTAATACTAAGACTGTTTTTCAAACTATCTTTTGTATGGTAGATATATACCATATATAGACTTTTGCAGAATTATAAAAATGCATAGAAAACCCATAAATACAATGTTTGGAGACGTTTCCTTTGAAAAGAAAAAAGGTTTTATACCCTTGCAGAGTGTATATTGAAATTGTCCAGATGTAGCGCATAGAAGGAGGCATTTCCGACCACATTATGTTTATATATGTATACTTGATCAGCATAACGAGCTGAGTTGATTTTGCATTGTCCGTCTGTCCTTCCGTCTGTTTCTATGCTATCTTCTCCGTCAGTTTTAAAGCTATCGCGTTTTAAAGTCTTCTGGTACAAATACGCTGCACATTTGTTGGAACCGGCCGGATCGAATGACTATAGCATAGAAATGATCGGTCGAAAAACTAGTTATAGTGAGAAAACCTTTTTTTATTTTAATGCAAACGTCTTCAAATTTCGTATTTACTAGTTTTCAATGCTTCTCCACTATGCTGCCGAATTTGGTCGAAATTAGACATCTATATACTACTGTGGGCAAAAAGTAAGGTGAATTTTCAATTTAAACTTCGCGGGCCTAACAATTCGGGCTAGTTCTTTTTTTCTTGAGTTGGCAGGACTGTTGATGACATCTGGGCCAAATTTCATGTGAATGAAATCGTTCCAAACGACCAAGAGTGCATTTTTCGATTTTTACAATGTCTGATTTATTTGAGCAGAGAAGTAGCATCAAATTTTGTTTGCGGAATGAAATTTCGGCTGCGGAAACGTTGAGAATGTTGCGGAAGGTCTTTGGTGATTCTATCATGTCACAAAAAAATGTTTATATGTGGTACAAAGACTTCAAAGAGGGTCGTCAAAGTCGTTCAAAAATCAAGGTCATGATGACAGTTTTTTTCGATTTTCGTGGTGTGGTGCACCATGAATTCCTTCCATCCGGCCAAACTGTTAATAAGCAATATTATTTGAGCGTTATGCGTCGTTTGCGTGAAGCAATTCGTCTAAAAAGACCAGAATTATGGGCCAACAACTCTTGGTTTTTGCATCACGATAATGCACCGTCTCACACTGCACTCGTTCTTCGTGACCATTTCGCCAACAATTCGACGCATATCGTTCCGCAACCACCGTATTCGCCTGATTTGGCTCCGTGCGACTTCTGGCTATTCCCAAAACTCAAGAGACCACTTCGGGGAACGCGTTTCGAGTCGATTGAGGAGATAAAAGCTGAATCGAAGAAAGCGCTGATGGCTATACCGGAAAGGGACTATTTGGCATGTTTCCAGGATTGGAAAAAACGTTGGCATAAGTGTATTTTATCGGGAGGGGATTACTTTGAAGGGGATGAAATTGATTTAGAAGAATTAATAAAGATTTTTCATTCTACAAACAAATTCACCTTACTTTTTGCCCACAGTAGTAGTATAGCTGTCATAGAAAGTAGAGTCAAAAAAGTAGTTTAATTGAGAAAAACTTTTATGTTCCCAATGGATATGTCCTTCAGCTTAGTTATTAACGTGCTGCAAGGGTATACAAAACTTAAACTTTCCCCTATTTTTTACTTGTAAAATTTTTCGTGGTTGAAATTAAGAGAACTCAATTAGAAATTGGCATTTCATTTAGTGAAATTGGTGTCCATAGAATTGATTTTCATACAAAAACCAAACATATTCCCCAAAAATCCATTCAATATTCTAAAAAATGCAAAAGTTTTCAACGAAAATTCGTTCTTAATATTATTTGTAGATTTTTCATCCTCAAAAATCATCAACTTGGAGTACCCTCATGAAAAAACGTATCATAATAGAATACGGTTGTATTTCGCTATTCTATTCATTTCCACAATGATTTTTATTTCTTGATTTTTATTTTATTGCTCAATCAATAATGATTATTTTTTGAGTAAAATGAATAAAAATCTAAATTTTTAAAAATCCGTAATTTTATTTGTGTTTTCAAACTTGGCATTGGGTTCTACAGTTTCGACTTGATTCACTTACTAGGGATATGCATCAATCTTGCCACAATTTCTTAAACACTTGTAGAGTAATCGACATTTGATTAATATTTATAATAATTATTTCTGAGTTTTGTTTTAAAAATCAAAGTTAATTATTATTTTTTGAGTTATAAAATGAAAATCAAAAATAATCATTAAAGTTTGATTATTATTATAGAACTCATAATGATTACGGTCCCTGATTAAGATAGTTGCAATTATCCAAATTATTCGATACCCCATGAATTGGACGGATAGTTTCTTATTTTTTTTTTGCTACATCTGGGGAAACTAAGGGCGATGTTGCTAAACTGATAATAGATGTGTAAACAGGTGGACCCAATTTCTAAGGGCATGTGAGTGGCATTGGTATTATTTACTATACAAAATAGCAGACAGGAATAGCTTTTCAACATAAAATGGAATTAAAGTATCTGAAATCGATTCATCTTCGGCTTGGATCACTCTTTTCACTGTTTTGTCGACCCGTTTGAAAGGAAATACATAACATTTTTGAAGGTGTTCTGGAACAGTGGTGTGGTCCTTACTCCCATAGATGCTGCTCCTTTTTAGCGTATCTGTTGGAAGGATTCGTATCACATCTGGTGATGTCGTTCCAACTGAAATTTGTTCACTGTTGGGGCGATTTATACTAAAACACAATATCACCAAAATAATCGCTTTTATTTCACGTTTTGTTTCTTCTCGTTTATATATGTAATGTAGGTGTATGTGTTTGTGTGTGTGTGTGTGTGTGTTTGCTTGTGTGTGTGTGTGTGTGTGTTTGCTTGTGTGTGTGTGTGTATTTGTTCAGTTTAAAGGTTTCTTTTGTTTTAATTCGATTTTTTGTAGTTTTAGTGCTGAAATGTGAGAATTATTATGGTTTTTACGCGATGAATAAATAGCTACTACAAATATATATATATATAAACATATATGTATGCAATTGTTGTTGTTTCTCTCTGTCTCATTCTGGGCCGTGTTTCTCCCACACTTTCTCTCGCTCTCTCTCTCTCTCTCTCTCTGTCTCTGTCTCGTCTGCGGGGGATTGGGAGTTGTTGTTGTTTCTGTTCGATTCGATTTGTGGTTTTTTGTTTTGGTTTTTATTAACATAAATTTCAAAGTTTTTGGATATTCGATATGCATTTTGTTTGATTTCATTTTGCTGCCTGTTTTACAATCGACTCAGATATATATATATATATATCTATATATATATGTAGACATATACACATATAGAATCTGCAAGAAATGAGCTGCTGCGTTTTTGCGTGTGTTTGTTGTTGTTGTTTTTTGTTTTGTGGTTGTTGTTGTTTTTGTAGGTCATATAATAAATCTATGTTTATTATTATTAAATTATTATTATTAAAGTTTAGCATTTTAATTTATGATCTGGCTACTGCCGCCGGCTGGCGGCTGCTCGGAGCTCGGTGCTGGTCGGCGGGTGTTGCTGGAGCGCGGAGCCTACAAATCGGTTTCACCATAGAGAGCTGTGCTGAAGGACATGTAATCCAATGCGCCGGGCACACCGTTGGGTCCCTTGTAGGGTGGCATACGCTGGATGCAGTATTCCGCCTGATCTGGTGGCAATTCGCGGCGCAGTTCGTCGGGCAAGATGTATGGCTGTGTGGGTGGAATGGATTATAATGGGAAGCTATGGGGGGATGGGGTGGGGGGGGGGGTGCTAACCCCGCACTCACCTTGTCGGCTGCCAGAATTCTGAACGAATCGATGACTTGTTCGGCCGTATCCGTGTCGGTGCTCTCGCGGGTCATGAAGTCCAGGAACGCATCAAAGTGCACATAGCCGGTATTGTTGGGATCCACCACAGCCAGTATGCGCTGGAAGTCCATATCGCCTTGGCGGTCCTTGCCAATCGAATAGCCCAGCGAGACCAGGCACGACTTGAACTCCTCGGGCGTCAAACGGCCGGTGCGATTCTTGTCGAAGTGATTGAAGCTGGAACGGAACTCGTTCAGCTGCTCCTGGCTAATGCCCTTGGAGTCGCGTGTCAGTATCTGGTTCTCCACCTCGTTAATGTTGCGATTGATCGATGTCAGCAGCTGTTCCCAGCCGACGCGCAGTGTTTCCATGGTGTAGTTGGTGTAACGATTCTCAAATATCATCGACTCCTGCACAGCCTGGTGGATCTTCTCCAGCTCCTCGATGTTGGGCTTGTAGGCATAGACAGCCTGTTCGTATTCCTTGAGGCGATGCAACTGATCCTCGAGTGAGCCCTGCAGTCCCATGCCTATCGCTGTGACCGCGTCCATCTGGCGCTCAATCCAGGGTCCAACCACATTGGCCTTCTCGGCGAACTGGCGGCGCAGCATCTCGTTGTTCTGCTGCTTGCGCAGCTCATTGGCCAGCGTCTGGTCACGCTGTGGCACCAATTGGCGCACATCGCTCCACTTGCGTGTCATGTCATTGGCCGTCAGCGTGGTGTAGGGATTCTCCAGGCCACCGGGGATCTGGTGCTGCTTAACAATCGACTCCACCTCGCGCACCAGGTTGACAATCAGATTGAACTCCTTGTCGGCCTCGCCCAGGGTGGCCTTGAACTGGTCATGGGCCTGAATCAGGCCCTGGATCTCCTCCATGGTGTGGACAATGAACATATCCACCAGATCCTCGCGTGTGCCATCCAGCCAGTTGTTGAACGGAGCCGCACGCTTGGCGAACTCCAAATGCAAGATGTCGATCTTCTCCAGAATGCGCTCGGCCTCATCCAGGGCGGTGCGGCGACGCTGGGTGAGGGCGCCCAGGCGATCCCACTGGTCGCAGATGCGCTGGCAGCGGCCGTTCACCGACACACAGTCGTGGTACTCCAGGGTGCTAAACGGGGAGTAGGAGGAGAGGGGAACGAACTTAAGTGGTTGGGCTGGGCACATGAATGAGCGGATGAGCGATTGAGAATGGTGGATTCGATTGGATGATGATGGTTGACACATCACTCTAACCTCACACTTTTTGATTGCACAGTTTGGCCACGGGTTGGTTAAGCAATGGGATTAAACAGTGTTTGACATTAAGCCCTAGATGCAGCTGCTCCCAGCTCCGCAACTTACTTCAGCTCCTGGGCAATGGCGGCGATCTGTTCGACACGATCCTGATGGGCGGCCAGATCAGACTCGAAGGCCTCGTGCTTCTTCTTCAGAGCCTTCAGCTCGTTGAGTTTGCATTGACGGAAGTCCTGCGATTGCAGCATCTCCTCCTTGCCACGTGTCCAATCCTCATGGGCATCGGCCTGCAATCGTGCAACAGTTGGTCAGTTTCGGAAGTTGGAGAATGGGTGACCCACCCGCTTACCTTGTGCTTGAACTTCTGAGCCAAATGCTCGAGACGCTCCAAACGCATAGTCTCGGCCAGCAGCCATTCCTCGAACGCCTTCTCGGCCAATTCCAGACCCTTCCAGGAATTTGAGATATCCGACACGGTCTTACCCTCGGTGGGCAGATAGGCCGGACGGTTGGACAGACGCAGCTTGGTCTGCAGCGTGTTAAAGTTAGTTTCGAGTTTTGCCTTCTGCTCAACACGTGGTGGCTTGTGCTTGCGTCGATACGTGCGATACTCCTCCAGCTTCTTCTGCACTCCAGCCAGCGAGTTGTCCGCCTGGCGTGAGTTTAGCCATGGCATGGTGCGACGAATCCATTCCAGCAGCTAAACGAGAAACCAAAGGTAAGAACTTGCTCCACACAACCAGGCATCACTTACATCACTCGCCAGACGCTCGTACTCCTCCATGAGACGCTCATTCTCCTGATTGACCTTAAGCACCTTGCAGATACGGTTGGCCGCCGTTTCCGCCTGTCAAAATGTGGGGTGGTAGAGGGATATATTTTGGATGGTTAGCCAGCTTCAATCAATGGTTACGCTCTGAGTGTATGTGGTGGAAATGACCGACTCAGATATTGGAAAAGCCAATGAAAATGTAAACAAACAAGAAACAGGCAAAACAAGACGAACAGAAAGCGGGGGGGGGGAAATTGGGAGCAATCCAAAACAAAGCAATCCTTGTGGAGGGGGCGGCGGCAGCGGCAGCAGCAGCAGTGGGAGCAGATGAGTCAAGGCTCTGTGTATGGAATTTGTGTGGCTTGGATTGGGTAAATGAAGGAGTTGGGTGTGGTGGGTAGTTGCCAGAGAACTGATTTCAAGACAATTTCTGTATGCGAACATTCGCTAAATGTTCGTAAATGTGTGAAGGGTGTGAACATATCGAACCTTAAATAAAAATAAAGGACTTGAAGGTCCCAGCTTTCGAAAACTAAGCCATACTAAGAAATACATAGTTCTGTTGTAATCCAGGAATTAAACCAAAGTATACGAATTGGTTATCTAAAACCGCTACCCATCATAAGCCGTAGCTAAAGTAAAGCTATTTTTTTGCAAAAAAGTTAAAGTTTCAAACAATTTCCTTAATCGGTGTTAGTTCTTAGTCGGAACTTACATCCTGAAGCTGAAGAATCTAGTCTATTTCACAAAGCCCCTTTGATTCAGCAGCAGGTTCGGTACGCACTTTCGAACCATAAGTTTCGGTTCCTAAATCTGTTCGAAGCTGTGGTTTTAGATTCAAATCTTCTTTATTTTCCAGGGCGGAGCAACATTTGGTTTATACAAACTAGTTCTGAGCAGTTATTTTTGATCGGGATTCCCCTTGGAAATCCATACTCAGTTCTTGTTTGAAACGAATCGGTTTATCAATAAAATATTTAGTAAGTTTTTGGTTGGGTGTTTGTAAATTTAGAAGTTCTTTTTAGCTTCCCTTCAACAATAATAGGAGGAGGTGATTTTGGTACTTTCTAGCCATACTTTTATATATATAAACAAGAAAGAAAGTCAGTCAAGCCCGACTATAACATACTCTGTACCAAGAAAATCTGTCTTTTGATCATAACTCGAAAACCGTTCATCCGATCTTCTTCATTCCTTTGGCGGATCGATAAGTTATCCTAATAACTAAATATGTTCAGAAGGAACAAGCCATCTATCTTCAAAACTGTGGGAGATATGACGTTTTTTCTAAATTGCGGGGGCGGCAGGGGGCGTGGCCAAAATTGAAAATAAACTTGATCTGCCTGCAGACATAAGAAGCATATGTCCCATACATGTCAAGCCTCTATCTCTTACCATCTCTGAGATCTGTGCGTTCATACGGACAGACAGACGGACAGACGGACATGGCTATATCGACTCGGCTGTTGATGCTGATCAAGAATATATATACTTTATGGGGTCGGAGATGCTTCCTTCTGGATGTTACATACTTTTGCACAAACTTATAATACTCTATGTACCTTCGGTACAGAGTATAATTATTTACTATATAGACCACTGGGCTCTCAATTTTACCACATATCAACTTTATTGATATCATCGAGCTTTTGGAAGTAATGGTTCAAAAACTAGGAATCAAATATAAACTTTGGTTTTGGTTTTTCGTGATCGTTGGTCATCCATGGAATATTATTAATAATTTAATCAGTTTACCTGAGCTTCTTTCAAAAACGTTGTATTTGTCGCCGAGTCGCCTAAGTAGGCTGCGACTTTTCCTTTTTGCCAGAAAACTATTTACAGCCTTTGTTATACAAACTCGTTACATGTTCATTCGTCTGGTGTTGCTCCAACAGGCAACATCTTCGAGAACAAGTTTTGAATTTCTTATATTTTTTTACGGACGGACGGACAGACGGACATGGCTATATCGACTCGGCTGTTGATGCTGATCAAGAATATATATACTTTATGGGGTCGGAGATGCTTCCTTCTGGATGTTACATACTTTTGCACAAACTTATAATACTCTATGTACCTACGGTACAGAGTATAAAAAGTCTTGCGGTATTTCCGCAAGCTTGTCTTTGCAAGCGCGTAGTTCTAGTTGTATTCGTCGCATCGGTTCACGTCCGAAAGGCCTGTCGTCGAAAATTGCGATAAAATCGCTGAATTGATCGAAAGAGACCGGCATAGTAGCAGCCGTAGCATCGGCCAAGAGCTGGGCATGAGTCATCAAACCGTTATAAACCATTTGAAGAAGCTTGGATTCAAAAAGAAGCTCGATGTATGGGTGCCACACGACTTGACGCAAAAAAAACATTTTGGCCCGTATGGATGCATGCGAATCGCTTCTGAATCGCAACAAAATCGACCCGTTTTTGAAGCGGATGGTGACTGGCGATGAAAAGTGGGTCACTTACGACAACGTGAAGTGCAAACGGTCGTGGTCGAAAACCGGTGAAGCTGCCCAGACGGTGGCCAAGCCTGGATTGACGGCCAGGAAGGTTCTTCTGTGTGTTTGGTGGGATTGGCAGGGAATCATCCACTATGAGCTGCTCCCCTATGGCCAAACGCTCAATTCGGACCTGTACTGCCATCAACTGGACCGCTTGAATGCAGCACTCATGCAGAAGAGGCCATCTTTGATCAACAGAGGCCGAATTGCCTTCCATCGGGACAACGCCAGGCCACACACATCTTTGGTGACGCGCCAGAAACTCCGGGAGCTCGGATGGGAGGTTCTTTTGCATCCACCGTATAGTCCGGATCTCGCACCAAGTGATTACCCTCTATTTCTGTCCATGGCGAACGAGCTTGGTAGTCGGAAGTTGGCCACAAGAGAGTCCTGTGAAAATTGGCCCTCCGAGTTTTTTGACAATAGGGAAGCGAGCTTCTATAAGAGGGGCATTATGAAGTTGGCATCTCGTTGAGAACTCGTCATCGAACAAAACGTGGCATATTTGACTTAAATCGCATTATTATAACCAATTTTATGAACAATTGAAAATTCAATAATAATCCAGAAAATTTAAATGGAAACTGGTTATTCTTTATTTCTATTATTTCTTTCATTTTAACTCAAATTTAAACAATTTGTTCATGTTGGCGACCGTGCTACCTAAACAGTGTTAGAAAACGTTCTCTGGCAGTTGGTTTTTGCTTTTGGTTGGGGGTGGGGGTGGGAGAGAGGAGAGAGAGTGGACTAAGAATTGGGGAAATGGAGCAAGTACTCATTATCGAGAGGGTTCATCATCATCATTTGAGTTGGACGTAAGCTAATCAAATCTATGCATGTTTGTATGTGTGTGCGTGTATGTATGTTTATATGTATATGTATTTATGAATGCATATGTGTGTGCATATGTAACAGACCTTTTGGGCGCCACTGAAACAATGATAATACGACGATACATAGGTCATGACCGCACGTTCATCGGGCAAGGCAGTATTCTGCAAATCTGTATCGTGGTATCGGGATCAACAAAATTGTAGTTGTAGTTGTGGTGTTGTTGTTGTTGTTGTTGTTGTAGTAGTAGTTGGTTAATTTGGCATTTATTGGTGATCAGCGAGCGCGCATTCGCAAGAGATACAAAGAGAGAGAGAGAGAGAGAGAGAGAAAGAAAAAAAAAAGCAACAAAACATACAAATGAATTATTATTCGGTTAGTTTTGCAACGGGCGGGGGGCGAGGGCGGGGTCGGGGTCGGGAGTTTCATTATCTTAGAATCATAGCAGGCGGGGTTAGTAACTGATCAGAGATCACCGATCACAGCTCTCTCGTTTAGCAAACTGGAACACATCGGGAATTTGCATGCAGCAGTGGGCGCACTTCAAGAGCTTTTCACACGCACGGGTGGTCGGGAGAGAGCTTTCGCAGCTCACCCATGCATACGCATACAGAAGAGCACTCTTTGTTGTTTGTTAGTATGGGGCAGGGAGAGCGAGCGCGCGCGCATTGGTTAGTCCATCAAAAACGAACAATATTGATGATGCATAAACTGAATATTGATATGAAAGGCATTTTTGAGGCGTTTTTGGGACTGCCATCCAAAAAACAAACACAAAACTGCAATTATACTTAGAACAAGAAATGGCATAGATATATATATATATATATATATCGCTATATATTTAAGTGTATCATTGTGAAGTTTAGTCACATTGTAATTATTCGGGACGTAGGTGTATTGTCTTGTGGGTTCGGGTACATGCGTCACATTTCCAACCTGTTGGGCTCCCTGGAAGGCGTGATAGTAGCAGGAGACGTACGTCATGATGGCACGTTCATCCGGTTTCGGAGTGTTGATTAAATCTGTTTGTGGTTTATGGTATTTCGGATATTGATTACATTGGTTTCGCTTATCATCTTAGAGCACCTTACAGCTAGCCCTATGCTAAGGGTCAAGGGGGTGGGTGGGTGAATGGCACTTACCATCTGGATCCAACATCCTTGGAATATCAAGGTATTTCTCAGCAACATCGAAGGCAGTGTTGAGATTCTCCAATGGATTGTCTTTGGATAGCTTGGCATAGTCGATCAGATCTGGACGATGACGATGGATGAGAGCGCAGAAGGCCAAACCGTCCTAGAAGGTTAAAGTTTGATTATGCTGCCGGCACAATGGTTAACCCACCCTGCACTCACCTTGAAGGACAGATGGAAATTCTGTACGTTGACGTTCTTGTAGGGTGCGGTCTTGCGCTGGCACCACAACAGCAGACCCTCCTTGGCCGTCATCTCCTCCACGGAGATGTCCTGTATGGCAAAGCGCAGAATGATGGTCCAGATCATGCCCAGAGTCATCTTCAGGTTGCCATCGACAATCTCCTCGGCACCAATCGACACCAGATGCACACCCTTCGAGGCAATAAAGTCGAGGGCCTTGTTCACATTGGCGATTTTGTGGAAACGCATCTTGCCGCGATCGGGCTTGGGCAACGTCTCGCCAGAGATAACCTCCAGCAGCAGCATCAGTTTGAGGCCATTGCGGAAGTCCTCCTCGATGTTGTCGATGGCGGTGCCAGCTTTACGCAAATGACTGTTACACCAGGCGGTAAATGTCTGTGAGAGAGGGGGGGAAACCGGATTAGTTGGATGAATGGAGATTTAAAATAAGTTATAAACATTTTGGAAGAATCATAGAGGAATCATTCCCGCTTAGCAGTCACCCTGTATCTTCATCAAGTATTAAGAATTCGCGTTTATATCCCCCTCCCAATATCTAAACTCTCTTAAATTTTCAAAAAGATCGGACAATTATCGGAGGTTATAAAAAATGTTGCATACTTTTCAGAGCAGCATGCGATGCTTGCCAACACAATGGTGATATGTTAACATTAATGTTAATACTCTGTTAATTTCCCTGTGTTGTATTAATTAACAGGAAACAGAAAATATAGTATCTTTAATTCAAATATATATTTCGCATTTTTGCACTTTCTTCCGGAAACCCCCAAGTATACTGCTAAGGGACCTAAACCTTTATCAAAATCGGCTTATGATTTGCTTTTAAAGCTATTTTTTCTTGAATATAATTCGAAAAGGGGCAAACGTGAGTGGAAAGGATTCATTATACATTAATGTATAAACTTTTCTGAACAACTTCTCATTTTGAATTGTGTGTAGAAAGAAAAATTGCACTTCATGAGTCACCATTCGGTGACTTGACAGATTTCCACTTTATTAACAATTCGAATGGCACAATAAAACACACAATATCAGCAAGTTGGCATATACAACATATAGGTGTGTATATGTTGCATACCTATGCGAATATTTTCCATATTTCTCAATTATTCTCTCTTTATTGGATAAGCCCCCCAGCTTACTTGCAAAATCAATCCACATTTGATGTTAATTTTCGATAAGGC
Source organism: Lordiphosa andalusiaca (assembly GCA_035044965.1). NCBI lineage: Eukaryota > Metazoa > Arthropoda > Insecta > Diptera > Drosophilidae > Lordiphosa > Lordiphosa andalusiaca. Next base: position 4,324,321 of record JAWNNM010000051.1, on the reverse strand, counting down.
AGGAGTGTCAATTAGATCACTTTCAAAATTTAATCGACGACCCTTAATACAGAATTGCAGTTGCTTGTCAATTTATAACTGTAAAATCAATGCAATTTTAATATATAAAGAGAGGGTAAGTTAAAGTCGGCCCTGCCCGACTTCGAAATACCCGTTACTCAAGGCAATTAGTGTTTAATAACCTCATGCGGCTCAAAAAAGTATGCAACGTTTTTTAAGCTCTGCCATTTATTATCCGATCTTTATGAAAATTTGTGAGATTGTACTTATTACTGCAAAATCTGAGCTCGATAGCTTACAAATTGTAGGAGATATTCAACATTTTTTATTGCGGGGGCGGGAAGGGGCGTGGCCAAAATTTGAAACCAACCCGGAGCTGCCTACAGACAATACTAGCTTACATTTAGTTGCTCTAGCTCTTCTAGTCTCTGAGATCTAGGTGTTCATACAGACGGACATGGCTATATCAACTCGGCTATTGATGCTGATGAAGAATATATGTATATACTTTATGATATCGGAGATGCTTCCTTCTGCCTGTTACATACATTTGCACGACTTTAGTATACCCTTTTTACTCTACGAGTAACGGGTATAAAAACCTTGAAAAATCGTAGTTTATGCCCAATATTTGGGCTTTCTGACCAATGTGCAATGTTCAGCTTTATCAGATGATGAGACACCAAGCAGTGGAAATGTGTTAGAATCATACCTAGCCCCTGAACTAAATACTTATGCAAAACTGTGAGCTTTGTGGAAGTGCCAACTTTTGAAATGGCGTTTTTCTTTATCATTAAGCCTACACTTACAGAGACATACAAATTCAAGAACAAATTCTTACATCTTGGGATATTCTCAACATAATGTAGAAGATACAACGCTAATTTAAATCACTTAGAGTTTGTTGAAGTTCACACGATGAAGCCAACTTTATGAAATTGTCACAGTAGGCAAGAAATTCAGGCGAGATTCCATACCTTTGAATAATAGGACTGCCTTTACACAGCTCGACACATGAGACTTGATAGTTTAATAGGCCTACATGTTAGCTGTTTTAAATATAAATTTCTCCTCAATTTCATAGACGAAACATGATGAAATCCAGGACTACTAGATTATCATGTCTCATGTGGGAGCTGTGTAAGGGCAGCTTTAAGCAGGCCATCCACAGACGAATTTGTTCGATTCGACGAAGTGTTCGTCGTTAGTGGAGGTGTTCGTGTCGTTCGAACACAAAAATCCGACACGAACACCTCCACTAACGACGAACATTTCGTCGAACCGAACAAATTCGTGTGTGGATGGCCTGCTTTAGTTCAATAAATTGTTCGCTGAATTTTCCGTCTTCTTCAAACACTTTCGGAAGTTTGCTTCATCGTGTAAGTTCCGACTTAGACAGCATTTACACGGTGAAGTAAATTTTATGAAGTTTTTGAAATCTATTTAACATGCAGGCAAAAGGGATAAAGCGACACCACTACACCTATTCCTAACATGTTTGCTTCACCGAGTAAAACTAATCTAAGACTGGATTTACAAGATGAAGCGAACAGCATGAAGTTTTTTAAAAAGTTTTCGTTTGTAGAAAAGAGGAGAAATGGTGTCGCTCGTCCCTCTACACCTCTCTTCTACAAGCATGAGCTTTTTGAATCACTTTATGAAGATTTGCTTCACCAGGTAAGCCATCTTAGACTGCATTTACACGGTGAAGCAAACTTTATGAAGTTCTTGAAAAGCTTTCGTATGTAGAAAAGATGTGTGGAGGGGCAAGCGACTTCACTACACCTCTTCCCACAAGCATGTGCTTTTTTAAAAACAAAATTCACAGTGTAAAGCCCGTCTTAGACTGGACTTAACAATGTGAATCATCAAGCTGTATGAAATTAAAACAAAAAACTTTAAAGGAATGGGGTGTAAAGAGGCAAGGAACACCACTTCGCCTCTTTCCTACAAGCAAGAGCTTTTTCAAAAATTTAAATAAGTTTAAATTTAAGTCGCAGTCTCAACACCTGATGCATCCTTTTAGGTTTTGACTATCAATGCATTAAAGACACCCTCCTCTTAGCAAGTTTTAAAACTAAACCATAGAATGTTTTGAATCTTTTATTGAAGACAAGCAACCTGTAGTAGCAGCAGTATTAGTAGAAGTTCTCTTATTTGGTTTATCTTTTCCATATTTAAACAATTCATTTGATAGCTAATAAAGAACTTTAAAGACAAATTCTTGGCACAATGCCGTCTGCCTGTTAAATAAATTTTGCTAATTAAAAACAATATTAAAAAATAAATAAAAATATACATTATCCAACCCAACATTTGGAAAATCATTTTGACAAAATCACCTTAATGAGTCTTTTTTGAGCCCCTTTGATGGTTTAAAAATGATTGCTATCATGTGCGATTAAATGAAGACTCGAAAATAGCTCATGAAAATGCCTAAAATGTGATTTATTGAAATACGAATTGATAAAGATCCGCAAATGATCTGAAACTGTTCAGAAAAACGGGTTAAAAATGACTCTTCACGAAGTGTCGCTGCTAGGTGACCATTTTTTTCCTACAAAAGTATCGTTTACCATCAGAAAGCGAGCGCATTTAGGACAATTTAAATCAGATCGAGGATTCGAAAAAGACTCGAATGTGATCAAAAATGACATAAAATGTTTGCAGGGAACGCGTACCCAGCAAAATTTTTTGAAATTTTTGATCACATTCCGATTCTTTGTCGAGTCCGAAGGCTGATTAAAATAGTCATAAATGCGCTCGTTATCTTATCACAAATGATACTTTAGTCGGGAGAAAATGGTACCCTAGCGGCGATTCTTAATGAAGAGTCGCTTTTAACCCGTTCTGATCTGATCTGGTTTCAATCGGTTTCGAGTCATTTGAGAGTCTTTTTTAAGTTGCATTTCACTAAATCACATTTTCAGCGTATTCACGAGTCAACTTCGAGTCACAATGAATCGCATCCCAGCAAACATTTTATGAAATTATTGATCACAATCGAGTCATTTTCGATTCCTCAATCTGATTAAAATATTCATAATTGAGCACATTTTCTGATCATAAATGAAACTATAGTCGGGAGAAAATGGTACCCTAGCAGCGACTCTTCTTAAAGAGTCGTTTTTAACTCATTCTTCTGAACAGTTTTAAATCAATTTCGAGTCATTTGAAAGTTTTTTTTAGTCATACTTCATTAAGTCCATTTTTGAGCGTATTCGTGAATCATTTTCGAGTTTCTTTTAATCGCACACGATGGGTATTTCTTTTTAATCATCAAAAGGGGTCGAAAAAGTCCCATCAAGGTAATTTTTGTCAAAATGATCTTTCAAATGTTGGGTGGGATATGATAGACTTCTCTTTTGAATCATAAAAAGTACCAATTCAACATTTCCCAAACATTTCAATCAAACAAATTTTCAATCACATTAGAGTCTTTTTCGGGTCCTAGGGCTGAATAAAATAGTTCTAAATGAGATAATTTTCTGATCGTAAAGGATACTTTTGTCGGGAGAAAATGGTACCCTAGCAGCGACACTTCTTGAAAAGTCGATTTTAACCGGTTCTTCTGATCAGTTTCAAATGATTTTCGAGTCTATTGAGAGGCTTTTTTCAATCGTATTTTCGAAAATCATATTTTGAGCATATTCATGAGACGTTTTCGAGTCTCAATTCATCGCATTTGATAGGAATTTCTTTTTAGTCATCAAAAGGAGTCGAAAGAGACTCATCAAGGTGATTTTATGATTTGTTTTTGGCGACCTTTCTAATTTTAGATGAGTGTAAGCCGGCTCGAGGTCAGGTTTGTAGGAAAACAATTGATTCTGTTTTTTCCGATATATTTCGGTTGCTCATCGGCAAATGAATGATCTTCCAAATGTTGGGTGGGTAGTCGGAAAAAACTCATCTTGGTGATTTTTATGAAGATGATCTTCTAATTGTTGGTAGGCTAGTTACACGGTTGTGGTCGCCATTGCGAATATTCGGAAGATAGTGGATCTTCCACCCAGAAGAAAACCACTTAAAATCTACTTAAGTCTCCGCACCCTGTATGCTGTCTTAGGAATTGGTTTACAAATTCCATCTTAAAATGTGGCAAAGGAGAAATGATTCATTTATGTTGGAACGCACCCTTTATTCTGATTTCTGATTCAGGTATTCTGATGTAGAACATTTTATAATTTCTCCCTATAATTTTACTTCACTAGCTTCTCTAAATTTTCTCTCTGACACTTAACAAACACTTGCCAGAATCTGTTTATGCTAATTCATCTCCTAATAGACACCCTGTATATACCGTTTTTAGCCACAATTTTAACCAATGACATAGGACAGGTTTTTTTTGTATGGTTTCTAATCATTTTCCTAGTCCCCAAGGACACCCTATATGCAAATTCCAAGCAACCAAACGATGCCATAAATCTTACAAAACCTGCCCAAGTAGGAAAATTGCATGCTTAAGCCAATGTTGAGGTATTAAAATTTTAATTATTTTAGTTTCTATTCATTTTCCTGTTGCACCGGGTTTGCAAAAGGCAGTCCTATTTCATCAGTTCCAACATTTGACGACACTTTTCAGAACCAGATTATGCAAAAAGAAAAACTCTAACAGCTTTAAACCGGTATAAGAATTTCAAATCCTGATTGTTATCCCATAAAAGACACTACTCTGCACGTTCTTTTTGGCATGGTCAACACCCAAGCGTCATTTTTAATTACTTCAAGTATAATCCTATGTAAGTGCATCAGCAGGCACCCTGTATTCAAATGACAATTCTAAGCTTCTCTTTTCTACAGAAACACGCTCTATGCTAATTTGAAGCCAGCTGATCGACTGGCTTCAACAAGTCCATGACTCTGCCCAGCAGCCATTTAGGGCACCCAGAGAGCTATCTAACGCTATCTTGGGCCGCGGCCGCACAGCCGGTCTTGTCTTGGCCAGCCCCGTTCCCAACGTTGTTGACGCTGCAACAGCGGCTGACAGTTGCAGTTATTTTTCACCGAATGGGGACAGACAGACACAACAGCAGCCGCTGCAGCAGCAGCAGCAGCAGCGGCAGCAAAAGAACAAAGAGAAAACAAGAAAAGACAATATAAATACATACAACAATATGGAAAAAATTGTTTATATAAACCAGTTTTTTGCACACACTTCATTATTTTGAGGTAAATTTACAGCTTTACATTTACACCCACCCACCACCACCACAGCAACAACAACAACAACAAGAACAACAACAACCACAGCCACATACAAATGCAACTTATGCAAATCTTCTCGATGATCGGAAAAGCGGTTCAGTTTGGTGACAAATGAAGGCGACATTCTCCTCCATCTGCATGACAATGGATCACCGCTAAGCTGGGAAAATGGGAACGCGAGCAACTTTATTGGCCCATTATAGCTTACAGTTACAGTGCGTGAGCTGCAGGCTTAGAAGAGCGCAAGCTCAGAGAAAGACAGAAAGAGAGAGAGAGGGAACAAGAAATGCAACTGTTAATGCAAATCGGACCACTGTGGGGACAGATTACACATTACCCACTCAAACAATAACATGTTGAACTAGGCCAAGCAGCAGCAGCGGCCAGGAGGGGGGTCGCCAAACGAGTCGTCGATGGATGGCCTTACCGCTAGTCAGTGGCTCGGCTCTCTCGTCTCTACCGACTCTCCCGGTTGCAGCATTCCGCCAGCAACTCGTTTTAGTCTCAAAGCCCGCTACCTCGGCTCAATTACCGTTATCAGGCAGTGGCCTGAACACTGACCAGGCCAAGCAACTCTGCCTGTCTGGCTGGCTGCGGTCGCCTGTTCGGATCTGGTCTATGATTGAGCAATCGGTACTAAAAAAAGTCAAGGCGCACGCGCCAAAAACAACAACTAAATATACTAGTGATTAGCGGAGGAGAGGGAGAGCTTTTGGCCAAAGCTTTTTTTTGTTTTGCGGCCAGGCGGCACAGGCAAATGCTGACTCGCTCTCGCACACCCATTTTTAGACGAATGTAATTTGAGCGGACCACATAGCATGGACTCATTCGCACACAATCGGATGTGTGGACGATGATCAGTGACTAGGCTCATCCAAAAGCCTGTGAATCAGCAATCCCAACACTCGCCCACACACACACACACACAACAAAAGCGAATCACCTAGGCCCACATCCGCCTCCCCCCAAAAACAAAAAAAAAAAAACAAAAAAAAAAATTAAAATAAAAATTTCGTTCAATGTAAACAGAAAACAACTTTCAACTAATGACGAATTCTGTTTGGTAATTTTACGGTTACGAAATGGTACATACATACACACACACATGCATATACGTACATGTATGCATGTGTCTGTGTGTATGTATGTGTCATCAGCTCATCTGCTGCTGGCGGTGACCGCCAAAAACAAGACAAATTTCATATTTTTGTTGTTGTTTTTTCTTTTTTTTTGCTGCAAGAGGAACGATTTCTTGCAGTTGTGTGTGGAAATGTGCATCTCGCGGATGGCTGGCTGGCCCAGGCTATTTTTAATTGTCTCCTCGTTACGGTACGCCTACCTACGGCGGCGTGTCAAAAACATTAGCCTTGCACTCAATTTTTTCGGCAATTTTTAGACAAACAAATATATACACATGTATGTATCGAGGGAGAAGATGAAAAAGTTAACATATCAACCACAGATTGCTGGCCAATTTGTCATGTCATAGATAATGGCCAAAGAGATACAAATACATAGATTGTTGCACACCAAACCGCACACTGCTATCTCTTCTCCTCTACACAGTGGCAAGTTGTTTAACGGTTGACGCTTCCGCTGGCAAAACAAACAAAGCCAAGAGAATGGGCGACAAGAGAGATGGGGGGGTGGGGGGTGGCAGAAGAACAAAAACATAATTGAATGGTACACTATTGTTTAACCTTCAGGTGGGTGTGGGTAACAACAACAACAACAGAAACTGCTACCACTTACTGCTGGAATAGACAGTCTGTCCCCATTTTCAATGGCCTCCTCCCCAGAGGCCAGACCTTGAAATAATAAATGGATCAGTTTTCGACATACTTGAACAAGCAGCAATAATGTTCTCACAATCTAACAGTTAATAATGGCAATTTGATTTGAGATCAACTCGGGGAAAATGTTAAGTATGATTCCCTGAGTGGGTTTAGAGGGAGCTGTGGGTTCTTGTGGGTTCTTCACGATTAGGAGATACATTTTTGATAGATATAGTGAGTTTCAAGGTTTTAAACCTCTTAAACTCCTACGGAAGATTCGGACCAGTTTCTGAAACTTATTGAAGTCTTTGTCCTTAGCATCTTTTAACATTCGAACCTTTCTTAAGTTTATTTCTCCAGCTGAAACTTATTGATCCCTTGTCCTTAGCATCTTTTAACTTTCGAACCTTTCTTAAGTTTATTTCTCCAGCTGAAACTTATTGATCCCTTGTCCTTAGCATCTTTTAACTTTCGAACCTTTTTTAAGTTTATTTCTTCAGCTGAAACTTATCGAATCTTTGTCCTTAGCATCTATTAACTTTCGAAGCTTTCCTTAGTTTATTTCTCCAGCTGAAACTTATTGATCCCTTGTCCTTAGCATCTATTAACTTTCGAACCTTTCTTAAGTTAATTTCTCCAGCGGGATCCTTACTCTTATTATGCGTTTTAGTTCGAAAATCACATAAAAGTGTTTGAATTATAGCATCAAGGGTACTTTTCTTGATTTTTCAAAGATTTTATACAGGTATACAAGCCGCTCGGAAATATCTACTGTTTTGGTTCGGTTTTTTACTTTATTTTTGAAGCTAACTGAACCGCGGTTTTACTTCAACCCGTTTCCATTCTTGAATTTTAAGATTCTAAAGTTTCACACAGGAAAATTGGACTTTTCAAACATTTTTAAAACTGAAAAACTACAAAATAAGTGATGCTAAATATCGCATATAATATTGAGAAAATCATGATATAGATGAAATAGGATACTTTCGCATATCACATAACTTAGAAGTATCTATATTCATGGAAGGGAATTTACTCGGATGAAAGATATTTCATAAAGGTTGTCCTTAAAAGCTATGCTAGTCCATTCAATTTGGTCTAAGAAGGTAGACGGTTATAGGCAAAACGGAATTATTTCAAATGTGAAATAGAAACCAGTCTTGGAGGATGGATTCGATTGAGGGCTTTACAACTTAAAACCCGTCAGTTAACTGAACCGTTTTGGTTTGTGAAGTTCGGTTCCGTTTCGGTGTATCAGTTGAAATTAGCAGTTCGCTGGTTTTAATATATATTTCCTTCCCATTTTGTCAGGCCTAAGCAAAGTAATTTGGTTAGGAACATTATACAATTATAAGTTTATATTAAGGGACCAGTTGAAGGGGCTATTTAGGCCAAGCTAAATAGGTTCTAGGTCCTTCCAGCCTTAGGAATAACTGAAATCAGCACCATAGTCTCATAAGCAACAAAAGAAAGGGAGGTTGAGGGGCTATATAGCTCAAGCTAAATAGGTTCTAAGGTGTTCCAGCCTTAGGAATAACTGAAATCAGGACCGTAGCCTCAGAAGGGACAAAAGAAACGTATCAATTTATGTATTTAGCGCCTGATTTTACTTTAATACTGCGAAAAACACATTTATGATGGTGCCTGAGTGTGATTCTTAATCGAAAACGTTATCTTTACTCCCAGCTCTTTCAAAATAGGTATAATTTTAGTACTGAATGGAACTCATATGTATTTATCGACAGAATACTTTTTGCTATAAATTTTAAAAAGATGAACAAAATTAATTAATAGTTAAAGCTGTTCTAGCTGTGGTAGTTTCTCTATTCATATGAAGTAATGTGGCAAAAATAATTATGTATATATGAAGAACAGAGCTGTCAACAACAATTACAATTACAATTACCAATACAACCATAATTACAACTACCATTACTATTAATGGTTTATTTAAGAATCTAATTACCATTACAATTAAAAATTATTTCGTAATTAAAAATGCTATAACAATTACAATTATATCAACTAATTCAATCATTTGGTAGTTCAAATAATTTAAGTATTTTCGGTCGAAAGTTTTAATTACTTAACCAATTTAATTGTTGAATTATTGAAATAATTGTAATTATAAATTTTGAATTACGAAATAATTGTAATTGTAATGGTAATTAGATTTCAAAATATCTCAATATTAGTTATGGTAACAGTAGTTCACAGCTTAAGTGTGGAATACAATAAACATACTTCCAAATAGATTAAGCTAGCTGAAAATACTTGTTCAACCTCATTATAAGAACAAACTGCTCAATGCTTTCTTTCAATTGCTCTCAAGAGCCTTCAATACCATCGAACGAGCTCAATTTTAAGAGCCACGAGTTCCTCTGGAAAAAGGGCTAATTTCTATTTTGACTTTTAAGTCTGGTGTTGGTTTTGAATAATTATTGAGACAGAATATAATTATTCTCAATATTTTGAAACAAACAAAAAGAAACGATACTATCGATAGGAATACTGAACTTTAATCTCTCGGCTTGAGTGCTTATAAGTTTTAGCATTTGAGAATGGAAACTATGTTTAACGACCTATCTTCTCATGGTAATTTGCTTCCCAGTTCTTGCTGTCTAAAAGCTGAAAGCCATGTTTTTGTACAAATATTCCAAAAGCAGGATTTAAGAAACCAGTTCTTCTGGTTCTGTGGGGTTTGCCAGAACGGGGCGCCAACTTACATAGAGTAAACTGTAAGCATACTTTGATTGTGAGATGTTTCAAGAGTTTTTGAAATTCGAAAATAATAAAGCGACTGCTAAACTGCTGCCGTTAGCGAAGTTTACTGATGATGATTACTTATAATGTTACAACACAGTTTTTATGACCAAGAGAATCCGCTGGAATTTGCTATCTATTTATGAGCTATGTCCAAGTGCAGAATAAGAATAAAAGGCTGCTCTACACTTTTCGCGTCGAAAGCCATAAAAGTTGTTGGTTTTAAATGTGAATAGCTTGGCAAAGTCATGTTCGAAACATGATGAACTATAGACCTACTAGATTATCTTGTCTTACGCGTCGAACAGTGTAGTCGCTGCTTCCTTCATTCTTATATAGAAGAATCATTTGATTCCCAAACTTGTAAACGTCTTCCTGGTTAGTACTGAGGTTAAAATGCTGGCCTATGTTGACCTCTGGTAATATAGTGTTTTTAAGCTGCTGGCTAACGTGAGCGACAAACCCTTCACACAGGTAAAATAGGGTGGTTATGGTTTTGGTCTAGTTTTGGTTTCTTGAACAAATCTTCATTAAATTGATTATAAAAAGTTATGAATCATAAATATATCATTAATCACTTAATATAAAGTATAATTTCATATTCAACTCTTGTGCTTCTCGTTGTTGTTGTATACCAAGTTGGTGCAAAATGTACGTAATAGCCAGAAGAAAGCATCTAAAGGTGGATATAATGATCAGCTTGAGCTGTCGATCCATACCCTTCAGTTCGACTCAGTAAGGAATCATAGCTGAATCAGCCAAGAAATGCAAAAGCTGATACTGAATTCAAAGCATGCCTTATTTAAGTTTCAGTTATGAATTTAATACAGAAATGTCCTACTACGTCATGACTTTAGCTGATCTCGGACATGGTGAGTTTCAGGGTAAGTACTGAAATCAGTCATAATTCATGTATTCCAACTGCTCAGTTCTGAATTCAGCACTGACAAATTCAGTACAAAGAAATATATCTGCAAGATATGAACACTCCGATCTCATAGATGGCCATAGATGGTACATAATCTCCTTATTGTTTATTTTAAATATACCTCCCACAGTTTTGTGTATGGACGATTCGTACCTTCTGGACATTTGAGTTAATCAGATTTATTTATCAAGCCATTAAGTTATGCTTTGCAAAATATATACCTGAGCCTTCAACAAGTGGATTTTATTTTGGAAATTTATTCAAACAAGTTGACTTTGGTCTACGACGCTCTACAATTGTTAAGAGGTCATTCTAAACTGCACAATTCGGAAAGTTTTCTTCTTCTAAAACTGTTTTATTTTGTCCCGAAAGTTTCCGCATATTTAGTAGACTAATATAACTGATATAGGCTATCTAATATTAAGAGACGCACTTGGAAGATTCGATTTTGGGTTTCAAACAATTTTTTCAATAATCGAGTAGAACCTTAAGAACAGTTCTGCAGAGGACTAGTTTTGAAAGTAAAGTTTTTAGATGCGGGTTTCATGGCTATTGAAGACAACAATGAAGTACTGAATAGTACCATAAAATCTATTGTCAACAAATATGAATGGGATATAAAAACTTGATCCTTTATACTTTATTATTATAAATTAAACGTTATTTCATTGTATGCTCTACCTATAATACATATGCGGTTTGTGCAGATGTATGTAACAGCCAGTAGGAAGCATCTGAGACCCTATAAGGTATATATATATATATAAATATTTATATTCTTGATCTGCATTAACAACCGAGTTAATAAAGCCTTGTTCTAACTGAAAAGAGAATAAAGACGCTACTACAAAAAACAAAACCAGTTGGTTTTCGACCGTTCGATCCAAACAGCAATGTGCTATAGCCATCTGATTTGGATCAAATTTTGTGTAAGTGAGTAAAAGCATAAAGAAATTATTAATTTAAGAACATTTCTCTTAAAACAAAAATCTTTTTTCCACCAAGACAATTTTTCATACCTAACTATTCTATAGCAGCTATTCTATTTAGTTGGTCGATCTAGACCAAACTAATTGGAATAATTGGAATAATAAATACAAAATTTAAAGACGTTATCTTTGATTACTGCCAACCCCTCCGATGTGTAGTTGAAGTTTGGCTTGACTGACTTACTCAATTGTTTCAAGTCCAGGATGGCAGGCACCGTTCAATAAAGCAATAGATTATAGATCGATGTGTTCGAGTTTTATTAACAGAAACCCTCAGTTAGAAAGGTTGGTGAAGTTCTGTATTGAAAAAGCATTGAGATGGAAACGATTTGTGACTAACGGAACAGCAAAACTGACTTTGACGATTCACAAGTGCTGTGTGCCTCGTTGTGGCGCAGCGGGTAGTGTGCGTGTCTACTAAGCGAGATCTAATAAACTTAAAAAAAAGTGATTTTGTTCGAAAACTTTTGGGATTCGGCATTAACCAGCAAAAAAAATAGGCACTTAATTTATCAGTATCCGTTTGGAATGGATATTATTGAATAATTATTTTTGGATGTTAAAATATTCATTGAATGTTAAATGGATCTTAGATCCAAAAAAGCCGAAACTTATTCAAAGAATATAAAAAAAAGTGATATTTTCATGTAACAAAATAAAAGGATGTTAAAAACCAATGGGATCTATTCGGACAAGTTAGTCCCACTTTTTCTTGTGCCAAAGATTAAGAGATTAGAGAAACTTCACCACAGAATATTACATAAAACAAGCCCAAGTAGAGAGGACTGAAAATGTAACTGTCTCTCTTTCTCTTTAACGTTTTTTGATGCATAGTTGCGGAAAATGTTTTCCGATATTTTTGAATACTGATGTAAGGTCAAAAAACTTTTTTCTTTTACTGTCGTGTGTTGTTCTGAAATGGCTGACTCTTTTTTAAATGTTCAGTACTTATTTCACCGATTCCTCATCTTATAAATAGCTGCAAAGTGTCAGTTAAACTTACAACTTACTCTATTGTTTGTTTATTTATGGGACAGATAGTAGGAGACGAAAAATTGGCCCTAAGTTTTGCTATAGAAGCACCATATTGGTTAGGTGGCCTACTTCTTGGCTTTTCAGAAGAGGTAGGTGTTCTTTTTTTTTAAAGTTTAGAGCTCTTAAGGTATATATGAGCCACTCTCACCACCGACCTGGAATGCATCCTAAAATAGGATTTAGGGATGCTGAGAGTTATCGTGATCAATCGGAAACAAAATTCTGTGCTTTATTTGAATGCCATTAGAGAGTTAAAATCCTGTCCTATTTATGATTTTCAACTAATTTTTCAGATTTTCAGTTTTGGTTAACTTTAATTGATTCTTACAGTACAAGTTTTAGGTAGTGTTAATAATTTTTAATTTAGAAAAACATTTGTCGAAAGCCCTTTAGAATTGTAAGAGTTTCTTTAATTATTAGAGACTAAGGTGCGATTTCTCATCTTCTAAATAGCTGCTATGTGTCAGATAAACTTAGGTTTTGCTCTGTTATTTGTAGTTTTATGTGATAGTTGGCTTTATGTAGAAGATTAGAAAACGGCCCTTAATGTGTTATGTTTGTTTGATGTCTGATTTAACTTGGTCATTTAGGTCGTATAAAGAATTGTTATAGAAGTTTTTAAAATTGATCATTAATAAGTTAAAAGTTAGTTAATCATTTGAATCAGGCCTCTATCTGTGTTCGATAACGATCCATTTATGAGGAATCAGAATCGCTAATCGTTTCAACCAAATTATTTGATCGAAATCAGAACCTTTACAAAATGGGAAGCCTTTCTTTTAAAATGAACAGTCCAAGAATGTTTTTCTCGATTTACTGGATGGTCTTTAAAAAAAGCTCCATCATTGTATAAGCTGAATGTTTTTGAATTAAAGCCTCCATTTCAGAAGCAATACTCTTATAGTATACTCATTGTATACTTTTTCCGTTTCGTTTGAGTGTTTTAGATGAAAGGGCACAAGTTGGTTTTAATGATGTCTTAAGAATTTGTGCCCTAACTAAGAGTACTAAGGACATGCCCTAAAGAAAGACAGCAAATGGTGTTGGGTTGTTTAGGAATGAGTGAACAAACGTCAGTTGTCAAATTCTTATTTTTTGTTCAGTGACTTTTGCTCAGCCTTTGTTAACTTTGCGCTTGCAAGTATTAAAGTGTCACATAAAGTTTTGTACCATTTCATTGATACATTAAGAAAGTTGGGTTTGTAAGCCAACAAAGTATTACAACTCGATCGACTGTTCGCTAAAGGTCATCACATGCCTTGAGAATAGTTGACGAGTGACTGAGTTATTTGAGTAAGCTGACCTACTTTGAAAAAAAAAAAAGAACAAGTGAAATAAACAACCATTACCCAATAGCTGAGCAGTTTGAGTAAGTGGACTCACTTTGAAAGAAAAGAAGAAGTGTACCAGTTTAGTGAGTTTGTAGCTGACTTTAAAACTAGTTTATTAAGTTTTAAAACTCATCTATTTTCGAGGAATTATGTAAATTAAGGCCTCAGAAATTGGTGTCAGCTATTAGAAACACATGTAAAGCGTTTAGAACGTTTGTTTGAGAAGAAAAAGAATTTAGAAATGGTTTTTTAAGGTAAGCTAAAACCAACTTATAACCAACCGATAATTGGTTTACTAAAGAATCAATTTTGGAAAAGAGTATGAAAACCTTGTGGTTTATTTAGAGAAGCCTTCATTACTTCTGTTCTGGATGCAAAAGTTTTGAACTTATATCAAAAATATAAGACTTTTGATTTGTTTTTTGAAAGATCAGTCGCTAAACTGGATTCATGAGTGTATAAGTTGGCCTTGCCTTATGTTGATTAACATATAGTTAACATTTATGTTAACATATTAACATCATGTTAGCTGACAGCGCAAAATGACATGACAAAAGATGATGTTTGAATATCATTGCTATTTACAGATTATAGATGTTTGGCATACACATTATGGTGTAAAATATGAGCTCTATATGTTTAAAATTGCTGGAGTAAAAAACGACTTTCTCCTCTGAAAAGTACTTAAGTACCCTTAGCAGATACATTGTGTTTGAAACCATTCAGAGATTGTATTTAAATCTTCCTTAGATGCAAATAGCATAGATTTTTCAAAGTGAAGACAATCTAATTTATGTTTTTAGCTGCAAAAGCTTTCAAGAAATGATTCAAAAATTGAGTTTTTGACCTAGTACTAGATGTATTAAATTTCATGGCCTATGATTGTCAAATAAAAATGTTAAATTTAAGAAATAACTGAAGTGGTTTTCACTTAGAGAAAACATTGTAAATTCGTATAAATGACCATTGATGTCACAAGAAAAATAGGAATATACAAATTCTTGATTCATGATTTCTTAAGAATTGCAACAACCCAAGCTCGTTTTCAAGACCAATCAAGTTCTTTTCAAGCCCGCTCGTACTCAATATATATGTTCCACTTTTGGTATATGGATAAAATTGAAAGAAAATGTTTTATATTTTTATTCAAATGTAGAATATTTCAAGACCAAAAATTTCATATTAATATTTCGACAAATTGCCCTCGTTCTTGAGGTTGAAAACATATTTATCTATAGACCAAAAATGTTGAAATCTTTAGAAGAAATTAAACACAAAGTTTAATTTTCAATCATTTGGGTACATTAGAATGAATATACCAAAGACTTTCGATTCTGTTCTATTCAGAGAATTCCCGTTGTGTGGCGGCAGCGGCAGCGGCAACAACAACAACAACTATTTTTGTACAACATATTTCAAACATTTCGTTTAGGAACCATGAAAATGAAAAGAGAATTCTATTTTTAAACAAAACGCGGAGCTTTTTTTTTTTTTTGTACATTTTATTTTTTTTTTTTTTCATTTTCAGTTCAGTTTTGTTGCTCACACAAATATTGAAACATAATCGAAAAATATATATCTACACATATATCTCTCTATCTATTTATCTATCTATATGAACTATACGTATATATAGATATTTAGAGATATAGAAAATATGTGGACAGCGATATGTGTGTGTGTGTGTGTAAAAAAGAAGGCCACCAGCACTTACCTTCTTCTGTTGCTTCTCCCAGGCAGGATCAAGCAGACCCTCACGTTCCCATTCCTCCTCCTGTTCCATATAACCATCTCCGTACTCCATGGAGAGACCGTTCTCCATCATCATTTTGTGGCTGTTAGTGTGAGGTGTTGATGCTGCTGCTGTTGATGTTGCTGCTGTTGCTGCTGCTGCTGCTGCTGCTGTTGTCGGTGTTGCCGATGATGATCCAGTTGCTGCTGGGTTCACTTTTGTTTATTAGTTAGATGCAGATATGTATATATATGTTGATATATATATATATATATATATATATTTAAATTAAGTCGTTTTTGATCGTATTTTAGGCACAAGAATTATAGAAAAAAAAAAAGAATAATTTAAGCTCCACAACAACAACACAAAGTTCGTTCGTCCTGCAATTGTTCAGAGATGTGGCAAGAAGAGCAGAAGGAGAGGGAGAGAGAAACAGACAGACAGAGAGAGAGAGAGTGGGATAGAGAGACCAACAAAGTATTGGAAACGATGGCGACAGGTGGGTGTAACCCGTCCCTTCCCACCAAGTACAAAAAAATATTCGAAATTTCGTTGTATAACACTTTAATTTGCTTTAGTTTTTTTCGTATTTTTTTTTTTTGCTCGTTTCGTATCGTCTCCGTTTTAAAAATAAATTATTTTGAAAATTTTTATTTTCGGCTTCAACGTCAACGCACAATATACTATATAGAAGAGCGTTTTTTTTTTTTTTTTTTGGGATTGGGTGGGAGTGGGTATGGGTTAGGTGTAGATTCTTTAGTTCCTTCGTTTTTAACACACTTTTGCCTACATATATCTTCTCTCTCTCTCTTTCTCTCTTTCTCCCTATATATATATATATGTATATATATATAAATATATATATACAATCCGCATCAAACACACACACAGCGTTTTTAGGTTTGTTCGTTGAAAAGCTTATTTTTTTGGTATATATTTTTTTTTTATGATTTTTTCTCAACGAGTACAAAAAAAAAAAAAAAAAAAATTTTACAAAAAAAAACGCCAAAAAAAAAATGATAAAAATTTGAAAACCAAACAAAAACAACAAAACAAAATATATGTGTGGTATATAACAATTTGGTGGAAGAAATATCTACGTTTGTCGCTTGCGAAGAGAAAAGACCCGCTCGCGTTGATAGCCAACTCAAAACTGATGTCGCGCCAGCAAAAAACGGAATATCGTACAACACACAGCCACAGCCACACACAGACGCAGACGCAGACGGGGGTTTGGGGGACAGGGCGGACAGACGGACAGAAGTGGTGGCAGCCGCCGCAGTGGAAGAAAACTGTGCAGCAGCCAGCCAAACGGGGTCTCCGATCATCGCGTCACATGCACACGAAGATCAAGCACGAGCACGCACACTCACACTCACGCACATACACACACACACACACACACACACACAGGGGGAGAGTGTGGGAGTGGGTGGCGCAGCGGCAGCTGAAGAAAGTATAAAATACAATACCCCACCGAGACCTGCCCCCCCCCCCCCCCCTTCCCCCCACCCAGCCACACCAATGCCAGGCCAGGCAGGTCGAGTGAAGCATATGTGGCGAAGTTTTTCTAGGAAGTTTTGTGGGTTGCATTGGTGGTAAACAAGTCACCCTGTATATAGTATATATGTATATCAACAACAACTTGTTGGCCCAAAATGTCTGTCAGCAGCCCACCGTCCCTCTGACTGTCTGCCCACCGCCCCCGCATAGCTACAGAAATAGCAAATTGTTAATTTCGCTACGAAAACTCTTTTCCAATACACACACGCACACACGCACACGGACACACTCACACACACACTCACACACACACACAAACCGTACGCACAGACGGACATATGATGATTTTTTTATTGGCAGGCGCTTTTCATGGTTTTTCCCTGCAGAAACATTTTTCATTTTTAAATATTTATGTGTGGGTTTGAATATCGGTGAAATTATTAAAATCATTTCATTTAACGATTAGCCATCAGCTTAACAAGGCTCTTCCTGCTCACTTATTAGCCACAATCTGTTCCTCCTACTTGATGTTTACTCTACAGTAGACAACTTCCTAAGGATCTCATTGGCTATTCCTCAATTTTGTCTCTTTTTTTTGATCACAGCAACACTCAGTAGCAAAGAATGGCAAATGGAGGACTACCAGTTGATTTGCTCACCAATACGCACACACTTTAACTTCGGCTTGCGTAGGTGTGAAAAGTACGAAGCATCTCGGCCACAGAGTGTGGTCATTTATACAACATTTGTGGGTTTCTGTCTAATTAAAGGACCACTTAAAAGTTATTAACCTAAAACTTTTAAAAATCTGTCGCTTTTTTTTTACAAATTATGAAAAGGTTTACTCTTTTTATGACAGAAAAACTTTTTGTTTTAAGATTTTTTTAATAAAACTTTTAGATTTTTATTTCTATCAAAGTATCACTTATAAGCAGGGCTGCAAAACAGGTTTGGAACCGAACCGGTTCGAACTAGGAATTCCGAGTTTTACTTAACTGTGAACCGAAACTCTTAAGAAAGAAAATGTGTAACCGAACCTGTTCTGAACTTCAAATTTCGGTTCGGTTCAACATAAATGGTAGACATTAGAAAATTTAATCTTCTGTCAAGCGAGTTTATCTGTTATATGGTTGGAGTCTTAAAATGTTCGATATCAGTTCGAACTACTTATAATATTCCCGCCCATAATAGCCTCTATTTTTAAGATCCTCGACCCCAAAGCTTTTTCATTGATTTACAAAAGCAAGAGCTTAACATTACATTACATAACATACATACAAAATGGAATTAAACTTAACAGTTAATTATATTTTAAATATAGCCAGATATTCCAGAAGCCAATTCCTTCCCAAAAACGTTCCGATTTCTACACGAAATGAGTAGTTTTTAGGTCGTGAGAAGTTTTAAGAACATATACTCAGAGAAACAAGATATACTCGAAAACCGTTCATCCGATCTTCTTCATTCCTTTGGCGGATCGATAAGTTATCCTAATAACTAAATATGTCTAGAAGGAACAAGCCATCTATCTTCAAAACTGTGGGAGATACGACGTTTTTTCTAAATTGCGGGGGCTGGAGGGGGCGTGGCCAAAATTGAAAATAAACTTGATCTGCCTGCAGACATTAGAAGCATATGTGCCATACATGTCAAGCCTCTATCTCTTACCATCTCTGAGATCTGTGCGTTCATACGGACAGACAGACGGACAGACGGACATGACGGACATGACGGACATGACTCGGCTGTTGATGCTGATCAAGAATATATATACTTTATGGGGTCGGAGATGCTTCCTTCTGGATGTTACATACTTTTGCACAAACTTATAATACTCTATGTACCTACATACAGAGTATAAAAATATAGAATAATCATACTTGGATCAAGAATTTTCGAGCTCAATAGTTCGATAAGAGTGAAAATTCTCAATCCAAAAGCGAAATTCTTGAACCAAGTATGCATTTTTGATCCGGGTTTACTTGATCCAAGTATGAATCATTCTTAAATCAAGCAGAATAGTTCTTGGATCAAGTGCTAAACATACTCGTATTCTAGATTGTTCATTCTTTAATCAAAGGCATACAGCATTGTCAAAAACCGAGAATGCTCTTCCTATTATCAAGAGCTTATCAGATTCAAATGTAAGATTGTTTACTCTTAAATCAAGAGCTTCACAGATTCCAATCATACAACAATTCAAAATTAGTTGATTTTTTGTATTAAATTTATTCCATGAAAAATGAATTGTTAAGCCATGAATCTCTCTCAAATGTGCTTGCTCTCCTCTCTCAGTTTCTGTATCTCACTCCCCTCCCATAAAAGCACCAAGCAGAGAACGCATTTAGCTCGATTTCAAGAGCAAAATTCTTGAAAATTTAAGAACGAATACATTTTTTTTCAAGAGCGTTTGTTCTTAAGTTATTTGTTCTACTTTTTTCTGGGTGCAGGATTAAACTAACTACTAAAATCTAGTAATATTTTGTTACTAATTTAATGGGTTCCTTTTTAAGTTGTTAGTATTTTGTCAAGCATGGGATGAACCAAGGCTCAAACCATAACCTTCGCCCAAAAACTTCGAACCTTATCCATTGTTAAATGTTGGTTCGAACAGACGAAATGGAGATCCGAAACAATTTTTGGGTTGGCAGCCCTGCTTCAAAGATCACAGCATTTGATAGATCTCTCCCTTGTTATAAAAATTTTCCTTTGGTAGTGTTTTTCTTTTGAAAGATCTCCTTCACTCGCTCTCTCTGATCAGAGGATAATTTATAAGTACTATGATTAATCGGATCATTTGATAAAACTCTCTTGTTCGTTTTCCGCCTGATTAAAGGATCACTTAAAAGCTCTCAATAGTTGTTCAAGGGACCACTTACACTTTCTCTCTCTCTCTGATGACAAAAAACTTTTTGTTTAACGTACTCAACTTTCGTAAGATGTTCTTATCCAAAAAAATCATCAATTTAAAGCGTTCACCTTTGGTAAGAACTCTTTTCTTATACAAGGAACGCTTTAATTCAAACATCCTTTCCGTCTTTCATCAATTTGAAGTGTTTAACTTTTAAAATAACTCTTTTCTGATCCAAGGAACGCTTTAATTCAAACATCAATTGATAAGACTACTTTTTATACTGTGTACCGTAGGCACATGGAGTATAATAAGTTTGTGCAAAAGCATATAACAGCCAAAAGTAAGCATCTCCGACCCCATAAAGTATATATAATCTTAATCAACATCAACAGCCGAGTCCATATAGACATGTCCGACTGTCTGTTCGTATACCCGCACAGATCTCAGAGATGGTAAGAGATGGAGGTTTGACGTGTATGGGACAAAAACTTCTTAGACTTGCAGGCAGATCCAGTTTTTTCTATTTTCTATTTCGTCCACGCCCCCTCCCGGCCCCGTTATTTAGAAAAAACGTCACATCTCCCACAGCTTTTAAGATAGATGTTTCGTACCTTCTAGATACATTTATTAATCAGGATTACTTATCGATCCGCTAAAGGAATGGTGAAGATCGGATAAACGGTTGTCGAGTAATAGTCCTGCTTTCAGCTGTTACTTCAGCATCAAAATGTATGATGATTTATAATTTCGTTGGTAAAGAGTATGTTAAAGTCGGGCTCAACCGACTTTCTTCTTGTTTACTTTTCTTCTGAGCAAAGAATTACTTCAAAGTTTACATAGGCTGAATGTGTTAAGTTCTCAATTCCAATTCCACAAAAATTTGGTGACCTAAAACCTGTTATTGGACTAGATATGGGTCCCCAAGTCACAAAACATTTGCTGATGTGGAATTGAGAACAAGGCTGAAAACGATCACTTCGTATCAATCTCTGATCGCTGAAAAGTATTCTAGTTCCAATCCGGTGTGGTACCTAAGACAACAGCTATGTACATATCTTCTTAAATGAATTCTGTTGTCAGCCGTCGCTTTAAGATTTTCCAAGCTTGTGAGTAAACACACTCCCCACAGCAACAGCTTTCTGTTTTTTTTGTTTACCAAAAGTCCTTCTCCAAGTATTTTTGGGTCTGCATATTGTTTGACAGACTAATTTGATTTTTGATAAATCATTATGTTTTCTTTTTGGTCAAAGTATCACAAAGTATCAAGTACACAACTTTCTTAAGACCTTCCAATTCTTTTTGTTTTAAGGATAACTAACTAAACAATTTTCTTCTCTTTTCTTTCTAGTCAAAGGATCACTTAAAAAGTTCACAACTTTTTAAAGATCTTTTTCTTCGTAGCACAGCACAGCATTTATAAGATCAACATCACTCTTTCTCTCTTTCTGATCACAAGATAATTCCATAATCTATTAAGATATCCTTCTTCTAAAGCTTTCAAATATCAATGGGCTTAATCATTAAACACATAATCACTGATCAGCCTTAGAGAACTACAAAGTATTAAGTGGCGCATGCAGTATTTTAGTATTTATTCTGGCATTTAGCACAGCGATGTGCATACACTTTGAGTTTGAGAGCAGCCCAACTGTATTGTACTCTTTACCAAAGAAAGTGTATGCACAGCATAAATGTTGATGCTGCAGCAGCAGCTAAAATCAGCGATGCTACCGCGGTGCAGCAGCGAACAATCTTTTGCTCATAGCTCGACAGCTGAAAATAAACTAGATCTGCCTGCAAATATAAGAAGCACATCTTATAATTTTTTTAAGTGACTGAGCTGTCCGAGTGGTGGGAGCAAGGCATGCCCACCGCTGATTTAGCACCTTAATAAGCGTTAACGTTATATTAATAATATATATAATATAATATATGGTATATATAATATTTAAATATATTAATAATAAGCATAACTTTAGTTATGTCAAAATTGGGATTGAAATACCAACCAACTATCAGTACATCTATTCTAAATTGTGTTTAAATTGCATACCAATTGGATGAGCGGTTACAAAAATAGAACGGAAAAACAAACCGTATAATAATTCTGGAACAAACATCTAAACATTCCAGACTAAACATCATATTTCAGTTGTGCTATTCTTTTCAATGCACCAACTACCTTATGACAGATTTCTATATTTTCAATAACCCATTTCCAAATTTTAAATTTTTCACCATTTTCTTATTCTTATTTTATAAAGTGCCTATGGATTGCAGTCAAAGTACAAAGGGTTAGAAAAAAGGATGGCTAAGAAACCATAATAGTCTATGGGACCGGATTTGGCTGTACTATTTAGATCATACCAAATGGTATAAAAATTCTTCTATTCGTTCTTGCACTTTCAAGAATTTCGCTCTAGAAATCTTTCTAAATCAGCGATGTTCAAGAAGAGAGGCGCTTTGTCGCTCTTTGTCTCTCTTTTTGACACTCACTGAGGCATTACTTCGGCAAGCATTCGGCGTGAATTGCGTAAAGTGTTCGGCCCCTGGGGGCTATGGGTGAACATCGCTGTTCGAAATTCATTCTCAGTTTGGTGCTTTAGGGCGAGGTGAGATAGGTAAAGAAATTTAGAGAGAAGAGCAAGCACATATTTGAGAGAATAGAGTTGTGTCCGCTCTCACAGTTTCGTTTTTTATGGGAGAGTGAGTGGTGTTTTTGCACTCATGTTGCTTTTGGAATTCACAAGCATTTATGGCATTGCTGTTGACAGGCAGTTGACAGGCAGAGACTGATGCTGATTTGTGGTGTTGTGTGTTCCTCGAGCCGTCTAAAACTTGTTACATGTTACACAATTCATTTTCTATGAAATAAATTGAAACAAACAAGAAAGAAAGTCGGTCAAGCCCGACTATAACATACTCTGTACCAACGAAATTATACTATCAGCATACATTTTGATGCTTCAGTAGTAGCTGAAAGCAGCGCTGCAACAGCGAACAGTCTTTTGGTCATAACTCGACAACTGTTCATCCAATCTTCACCATTCGTTTGGCAGATCGATAAGTTATTCTGATTACAAAATATGTTTAGAAGAAACGATCCATCTATCTTTAAAACTGTGGGAGATATGAGGTTTTTTCTAAATTGCGAGGGCGGTAGGGGGCGTGGCCAAAATTGAAAATAAATTTGAACTGCCTGCAGACATAAGAAGCATATGTCCCATACATGTCAAACCTCTATCTCTTACCATCTTTGAGATCTGTGCGTTCATGCGGACAGACAGACGGACATGGCTATATCGACTCGGCTGTTGTTGCTGATCAAGAATATATATACTTTATGGGGTCGGCGATGCTTCCTTCTGGCTGTTACATACTTTTGCACGAACTTATAAGACTCTATGTACCTACGGTACAGAGTATAAAAATGGGAAAAAAAAACTGACTTCGTTCTGACTTTTGAATCTGTCTAAAGTCAATCAAAAATCTGTCTTGATTCAAGATTAAACGGTCTTACTTTTGAACCTGATGAGCACTAGCTATAAGAACGAACATTCTTGGTTATTGATAATACACTATGCTCTTGCTTCAAGCATTTGTATACTTGATACGAGAAAGTTTCGCACATGGCTTAAGTATTGTAGCTCTTGAATCAACAAAGACTAGATCAAAAATTAATAATTGGTTCTTGAATCATTCTAAATATGAAAATCTTTTTGACTTTGAATGAACACAAGGTAAAAGCTGTACAGATAACCTGCTATGCACTTAAAGAAAAATTGTAAAATTGACCTTGAGCCGAATGGCAACAAAAAT
Organism: Lordiphosa andalusiaca; assembly: GCA_035044965.1. Lineage (NCBI taxonomy): Eukaryota > Metazoa > Arthropoda > Insecta > Diptera > Drosophilidae > Lordiphosa > Lordiphosa andalusiaca. Next base: position 4,300,384 of record JAWNNM010000051.1, on the reverse strand, counting down.
GGGTCACCAAAACCCGTAGTAATTCCCCTCTGATTACATGAACACTAAGCAGTAAGTTCAAATTTTAAGAATCTCTTCTTTTGATCCCTCTTTCCCCTCTCTCTCTCTCTGTCTCTCTCTCTACACACAAACTGAGCTTCCAGGAAGCTCTCTTTGAACGCAGTTCTCAATCTTTGGGGTCCTACTCCCATCCACAGCATAGGGCATTATGTGGTTGTCCCATTTTAAGATGTGGGCAGTGCCAAACAGTTTATTTTTGGTTCATAATGTGCGTCGTCAGCGGCAATTTTTCTATTTTGCTATTTTTTTTTGTATTTTTTGTTTTTTTTTTTTCAAAAACAATTTCTATTCTTAGACACGTTTTGTGCGTTAATACCATATTTTTGAAATATGTACATACATATCTATGTGGCAGATCATTTGAAGGTATGTTGGTAAGTTTTAATATAAAAAAAAAAAATAATAATCAAATTGATACAAGTAGTGTATGGAATATAAAAAGGCACAAGATGAAACTTTGAAGCCATCCCATTTAATCCCATCTAAACATAGATATTGACAGTTTGCGTGGCCTTGAAGAGACCATCCCAAGATACCACCACCACCACCACCACAACCTTTAGTTATAAGTTTATGCTTCTACTAAAACGAATCAATTGGAATTCATTCTTGCCATTGAGCAGAATACATGACCTCCAGAAAAAAAAAAAACATAAACTTTGCCAAAAAATCCAAAGTGTATTCCGTTCGGAATAAGGTCTGCGAAATAAGTAGGTGATATGCGACATTTGGGCTTTGACAGAGAACAAGATTGTTGTAATATTTCCTGTAGTTACTGTTCTATGCAAGAATACAAACCACTCGAAAAACAAGAAAAGAAAGTCGGTCAAGCCCGACTATAACATACTCTGTACTACATTTTTTTGATCATAACTCGAAAACCGTTCATCCGATCTTCTTCATTCCTTTGGCGGATCGATAAGTTATCATAATAACTAAATATGTCCAGAAGGAACAAGCCATCTATCTTCAAAACTGTGGGAGATATGACGTTTTTTCTAAATTGCGGGGGCGGGAGGGGGCGTGGCCAAAATTGAAAATAAACTTGATCTGCCTGCAGACATTAGAAGCATATGTCCCATACATGTCAAGCCTCTATATCTTACCATCTCTGAGATCTGTGCGTTCATACGGACAGACGGACATGGCTATATCGACTCGGCTGTTGATGCTGATCAAGAATATATATACTTTATGGGGTCGGAGATGCTTCCTTCTGGATGTTACATACTTTTGCAAAAACTTATACTTACAAATTTGTATACCCCTACAGCACGTTCTCTAACGAATTTGAAGGACATATCCGCTGAAAACAAACAAGTTTTTCTCAATAAAACTACTTTTCTGACTCTTCTTTTGTATGACAGCCATACTATATATCTATCTATATAGTCCGATTTCGACCAAACTTAGTGGAATCATGGAAAAGCATGGCAAACTAAGAAATAACAAGTAAGGGCGCAGCAGTCGAGTTTCCCGACCACAAAATATCCTGTTCATTTGTTTTCATTTATTTGTGTTGAATATTTGAAGATGAACGTAACAAAATTATCATCCCAAATGTAGGCAACACTTTTTTATAGTCCTAAACAACAAATGGGGGTGGGGGTGCTCTTATCAGCTCAACTGTTTCGCTAATAGCTGCGGTGTTTTTTGTCCTATCTGATTGTAGAATAGAATATATATTTGGAATATATAGATATTGGGCCTAGTTTGATGTATACTTAACCACGAGGCTCTAACTTAAAAATTGTGGATCTGACTGTTTTTTAGGTCTACGATGGCTAGAGGAGGTCTTGGTTTTTTGGGGATAAAAGGGGGACGGTGTAAGTCTACCTTCATGCAAAAATTTGTGGTCCTATCTTTTATAGTCTCTAAGATCGACGCGTTCATACAGACAGACAGACGGACGGACAGACGGACATGGCTATATCGACTCGGCTGTTGATGCTGATCAAGAATATATATACTTTATGGGGTCGGAGATGCTTCCTTCTGGATGTTACATACTTTTGCAAAAACTTATACTTACAAATTTGTATACCCCTACAGCACGTTCTCTAACGGATTTGAAGGACATATCCGCTGAAAACAAACAAGTTTTTCTCAATAAAACTACTTTTCTGACTCTTCTTTTGTGTTCTTTTGTGTTTTTCTTTATGAGAAAAACCTTTTGTTTTTAATGGAAACGAATCCAAACTCCGTATTTACTAGTTTTTGTGCTTCTGCATGATTCCTACCAAGTTTGGTTGTAATCGGACCTCTATTTAGTATAGCTGTCATAGAAAAGTAAGGTTAGAAAAATAGTCTTAGTATGAAAAACTGTTTTGTTTTCAATGTGAACCTCTTTAAAAATGGCATATATTTATTTTATGAGCTTTTACGCAATTCTTTAAAGTTTTGTCAAAATCGGATGACTATAAGTTATAGCTGTCATAGGAATGATCGGTCGAAAAACAAGTTCTAGTGAGAAAAACAATTTTGTTTTCAAAGAAAACGCCTCCAGACTTTGTATTTCTTAGTTTGCTATGCTTTTTCATGATTTCCACTAAGTTTGGTCGAAATCGGACTATATTTATAGTAAAGCTGTCATACAAAAGTAGAGTCTGAAAGTAGTCTTAGTGAGGAAAAACTTGTTTGTTTTCAGTGGAAATGTGCTTCAAATTAGTTAGAAAAACGTGCTGCATGGGGTATACAAGCTTCTAAGTTCACTTTCCTATCAATTTGCTTCCTTAAATCCTATAGCTGCTAAAAAATCACCCTTTACATACCTTTGGTAAAGAGTATAATATAGAAATTAGAGCAGAAACGTCTCATTTGATTGTTATATTTTGTGTAAGCTCGTGTAATCTGGAGTTTCTTCAGGGATTGTACGGAATACACACACTCAAAGTAAGTCAATCCTTAGTCACCCTATGTCCAGGTTTGGAGTTGAAGATTTTCATGCTGGCATTCCCTGCTTCAAGATTTTGGGCGTCCTTGTCCGCCTATCGCTTATCGTTATCTATACATCCATCTTTGGGAAAACTGATGTCTAGGTGAATGCCTTGGTCTGTAATGTCCCTCCCCGCCATACTGCAAAATTTCAAATTCAGGTTGGGCAATTTGGATTTTGGGACTTATAAATAGCTTAGTTATTGCACCAGCGACCGAGTGTTGTAAAATTTATACTCAACAAAACAGATCCAAGCGTGGGTCCTACGAGTAGATACACATATAGTAGATTATTTCGCATGTATTTTATAACTTTCGGGTACAATTATTTTAATAAAAAATAATTACAATTGGTTGCACATACGTACATATATGCATGTATGTATATATCTGCCTGTCTGTACATAATCATAACTAATTTATATACTTTTTGCATTGTGTAAGTTTCATTTTTTTATGGGATTTTCGTTTCGTAAACGGCTTAAGGAGGCATCCATCCATACTTTAAGGAAAACATTTTCTAGATCAATAATAAAAAAAAAACAATTACATATTACATACATATATATATATAGAGAGAGAGAGAGTGAGAGAGAGAGTGAGAGAAAGAGTGGTAGAGCGGGTTGAAGGAAGGGGAGGCGAAATGCAAACAAACTCAATCACAATCATTCAAAACAATCGGCTGCCTATTCCGGCTTTAGCGTCAACCCCAAGCCAGGCGGCGGCTGGGACTCCAGCTGTTCAATGAACAGCTCCTCCAGCGGCCGGTCGCTGATGATGCGGAAGAAGAACAGGTGATCCAGACACTTTAGGCTAATCGAACGCAAGGCAGGCAAGCGGAGCAGCAGCTGTGCAAAACGCCCATCATCGCCCGGATGCTCCAGGCGGCAGTGTTCGTCCAGGCAGGCGTACACCTTCTCGCGGCACATCTCAATCTCGGTCCGGTTCTTAATGCCTCGTATGTCCGGATTGTACAGTATGATGGCCTTCAGGCAGGACAGTTCGCGCCGGTCCAGATTCAGGCGTTTCATTTTCACGCTCAGCTCAGAGAGAATGCGATCGAAGATGGTGGAGACGCCAGCCTTGATGGCGCTATTGCGATGATACGAGAAACTCTGGTTAAGGAACAGCTGCTGCGGCTGCAGCACAGGCGAGCGACGCTCGAAGGCGCTGTCATGGCCCATGCCAGAGGACACGCCCATGGCGTCGTCCAGGGACGCAATACTGCACCAGGCCACATTTGCTATCAGCAGCTCGTTCCAGGCGGCCTTCAGCAGTATGACCTGATCGTCCAGCGGCAGCTGGGCAAAGTGTGGCATGAGGCGAGCGTACTCGACCATCTGGTACAGCTGCTTGTTGACCACCTGACACAGGGCCGAGACGGCACCCTTGTAGTCCGGCTGGACTGTGGAGTTGGGTCCCACGCGCAGAAAGGACAAGGCCCGATCCCCACTGTGAGCTTCCGCCCGCTGCTCGGCATCCAGCAGCCGTTCGATGGTAAAATCACGCGACACACTATTGGGCATAAAGTCATCCGACCCACTACCACCAGCACCGGCTGATCCTCCGGCTCCGCCACTCCCACCGCCGCCACCGCCTCCAGTGGGCGGTGGACCGGGCCGGCCGGCTGAAGTGCGTGCACCACGCTGGCGCTCTTCCTGCACCGCTTCCCGTTTCATGCCGCACGACAGACACTTCTGGTAGCGGCAGTACTGACAGCGATTCCTCTGGCGCTTGTCAATGATGCAATTGCGATTCTCGCGGCAGGCATATGTGAGATCCTTACGCACCGTGCGCTTGAAGAAGCCCTTGCAGCCCTCGCAGCTGTAGACACCATAGTGCTTGCCGCTCGCCCGATCCCCGCAGATGGAGCACAGGTGCTTGGAGCCGCTAAGCGGATGATTCGGCGGATATTGCTGCTGGGGCGTGGCCCCGGAGGCGCCAGCATTGGGCGCCTGCGCCAATTGGTTGTCATTGGGCAGAACATGCACCATGGTCATGGCCGCCTGCAGGCCAAACGGACCCGGACTCTCCGCCTTTGGCGAGAAGCTGCTATTGTTGCTGTCGTTTAACTGCGAAATGTCCGGCTTGACCTCCTCCTTGATGTGTCCCAGCCGAAAGGCGGCGTCCTGATCGCAATTGTCCATTGTTGTGGTTGATCGAGGGTGGGTGGGCTTCGTGTGCGTGTTTGTGTGAGGGGTACTTCAATTCTCCGACTCTGCTCGACGGCTGCTGCTGACGCTGACTTTCCCCTCTTTCACTTTGCGTGCGTCGCTCGTCCGTCCGCCCAACTCAACTAATCGTCGCTTACGCTAGGTCAGAGCTCGAGTTGCAATTGCACTGGCTGCATTCACATAATCCTCCGCTACGACACCTGTCTCTCCTGACTTGTGCAGATTCCGATTCCAATTTGATCCAGTCTCTGATAAATGGTATTACAACCTTCTTATTCGCGTCGACATTTTTTTCTCAACAAAGACCAAGTTCACCACGCACACACATCGCCGCGAATTCACCAGCGCCGTTGGAGATGCTCGGAACGGTAACGGTTCACAGCGAGTCACAGTAAAGTGAAGTTAAGTAAAGTGAAACTAAAGATAATTGCCAGAAAAATTGTTCGTTGCTGGATTTGAAGTGTTCCCATGAGTTTCCCAAATGAGATATCAGACTAGTGTGAATACCACCCAACCCAATATGTATATGACCAAATTGTGAATTATTGAAATACGACTCGAAAGAGTCTCGTAGATAACTCGATAATGAGTCGAAACTTATCAGAAGGACGGGTTAAAAGCGATTCGCTTCTCGGGTACCATTTTCTCCCGACAAAAGAACTATTTCTGATCAGAAAGCGGATTTATGACTACTTAAATCAGATCGAAGACTCGAATTTGATCATACGCTATCTGAGTTCTCATCTCACAGTAAACTGGGGTATTTATGAGATCTAAGATAAGGAAAACCACAGGTTAAGCATTTGGTCCAATAAAAAACATAAAAATCCTCGAAATTATGACTAAAATATCTAAGAAGGATTTGTGGGGAAGAGATTACATTACATTTTCTAGGCTCTCATATGTAGATCTACCCAAAAGTATGCTTAAAATTAATTGCTGACCTCGTATAACGCTTAGTTGCCTCAAATCTTTACCTCATTGCAGCTCTGCGAATGTTGTATACTACAAGATTCTGAATTTTGAAAGAAATCACGTTTTTATATAGACAAAATTGAGCTACGATTATGTTTGTCAGATTCTGGGAGTTAAACCTCAATATGTCGCTATTAGGTGTACTTCAAGTCATCATAATATCAAAACATCTTTAAGTCAGCAACTATCAGTAAGTTTTCACTACTGTTTCCAATCTAATTATACTAAGCTTAAAGACGTGGAGTCATTTTTCACTGTGACTTATAACTCATCTCTTAAACTTTACTGCACTAATCAGTGTGACCAACTGTGGCGAAATTACATTTTGTTGTGATTTCTTTCACAACTTTTTTCACCACACCTGCGTCCATCTCTTTCTGTTTTGATGTGAGGGGGGTTTGTCAACAGTAGCAAGCGAAATTGTTGTTGTTGCAATTATGGAGAAATGCATATGGGACGCCTGCGCCCATTCCCCCCGACCCGGCGTCGACCTGACCTCGTTCCCAATAAACAAATGCACCGTGGCGAGACGAGACATACCGCAGTTTTGCAACTGCAACTAAACCAACAATGCCAAAATACAAATTAAATGCAACTTACTTGTGTACTTGCACTTGAGGGTGATAGAGAGATTCCAATTCTTTGGCACAATCAAACTAACATCAACTATTATTCGATTATTTTGGCGATTTAGTAATTTGGTCGCACTAATACCACAAACATTCGAGCGGTCGCAAAAATCTCGAAAATAGTCGAATGGTCGCCCCAATCTCGATAATTGCAGCAGGTGGTCGCCCTAATCACGACAATGGCCGAATAGGGTCGCTCTAATCTCAGAAATGGCCTAGTGCGTTCCCACTGTTGCACTGCTTGATTGTAAGACTGAATTTACGCGGTGGAGCAAGCTTTCTGAAGCGACAAGCGACACCACTACACAACTCTCCTACAAGCATTACTTTCTAACTTTCCTTCATGAAGTGTGCTGCACCGTGTCCGACCCAGTGTGTACCCAAACCGGTTGCAATTTGTTTGAATTTCACGGGACGAAGTGACACTCGTGTCACGACAAACTCTCCACTGCAAACATCGATCTGGAGCTCATCTCTGCTCTGCAATCGGTCACACAGACGAAGCTTTTTGACGGCTGCATTTCACTAAAACTTTTGAAGGACCTTCTGTCCGGGGAAAAATGGGTTTCCAAGCGTTTCTGCTGCAGACCCGGGCCACCTTAAGTCGCGTAAGCATTCTAACTTCTCTGACCCTTCCTGCACTGAAATGGTTTCCTTTAGTATCTAACGGAAGTGACGCCGCCAGCCTCGCGTCTGCGACAACTCCATCTGGTCATGGGCAATGAGTCCTGCGATCTGGACTCCGCTGTCTCGGCCCTCGCACTGGCCTTTGTCTATGCCCAACGGCATCAGCAGGATGACTATGTTCCCATCCTGAACATACCGCGCACGGACTACCCCCTCAAAACAGAGGTGGGCCATATGTTCCGCAAATGTGGCATTTCCTTGCCCATGCTGCTCTTCCGTGATGATTTGCCGGGAAAACTGGCGAATGATTTCAAGGTCATTTTGGTGGATCATCATGTTAGCCAATTGGCTGCCCAGGTCAAGGAGATATACGATCATCGTCCATTGGATAAGTCCAATGCTGCCCTGAGCCTGCTGCCGACTGATTGTGTGCGTCACATCGAGCCCGAGATTGGCTCCTGCGCCACGCTGGTGTGTGAACGCTACTTGGCCGAGGAGCAGCCGCGTTGCAGCGATGTCAATGAATTGCTGCATTCCACCATTTTGCTGGACACCATCAATTTCTCGACCACAGCCAAACGCTATTCGGCCCGTGACCTGGCCATGGTGGAGCAGCTGGAGCAGTTGATGGGCTTCGATGCAGAGCAGCGCCAGGCAGTGTTCGATGAACTGGTGGCCGCTCGAGCCGACATCAGTCAACTCTCGCTAACCGAGGTGCTGCGCAAGGATATGAAAACTGTCACTGGGGCACAACAAGTGGTGCCCCTGGCGGGTCTGCCCATTCTGGTGCGCGACTTTGCGGCTAAACCGGGAGCCGAGCTGGCAGTGCGCGAATTTGCAGCCGGCCGTAATCTGCTGGTCATGCTGGGCATGTACGTCTCCCCGCAGGATGGCCAAGTGCAGCGGGATGTGGCGCTCATCTCATTGACGGCAGCAACTCATCCCCTAACGGAGCGTCTGCGTCAGGCTCTCATCAAATGCCAGACACCCGATCTCCAACTGCGTCCCCATGACGTGGAACCCAAATTCATGGGCGGTTACTTTCTGCGTCAGCACAACATCCAGGCCACCCGTAAGCATATATTGCCGGTGGTCAAGCGTGTGCTCGACGAATGGGAGACCGAGTTAAACAGGAGCTGTGAATGCGATGAGGTTTACTTCTTCAAGGAGAAGCCCAAGCTGGGGCTCTCCTAGAGTGTGAAAGACTGGTCAAATGTTTAGCAAAAGATTACCTAGTTGTTAAGTGAGGTATGGAATATGCGTGGATTTCCGTTTATCATTTATTTTTCCATTAAAATAAACAAATAAAAAAAACAACTTATAATTGTGGCTCCTCCCCCTCCCCGCCTGCATCGCCCATCTCATCGTCGGCACACTCCAGGGTCATGTCTTCCAACATCTCGGCCAGCGTTATTTGGGGCACATCACCGGCGCTGGTGTCGACGGGCAGGGTCTTGTTGCTGTCACGATAGATATTAACATGGCCGCGCATGTCCTCATTCTCCTCCAGATCATCAAGAAACTCATGGTAATCGTATTTGCTGCGCTCGTCCGTCGCCTCAGCGGCCAAATGCTTGATCTTCCACAAGCGCTGACTGAGTCGCGTCTGCCGGTCGTAATGTTTGCGCACCAAGATCACATCCGGCACCACATCGGCCGGTAATTTCTCAAACTCTGGATCATTTATGTTGGCCTCTCCCGTGTTATAGCCCATAACCGAATCGCCCACCTTCAGCAAGTGGCCTAGATGAGAGCGTGTGTGGATGGGATTATCGTTGATGCCCAACTCGGAGGAACGCACCACCCAGACGTCGCAGAGCACATGCTTGAACGATAACTGACCCTGGCCGGGATACGTTTTGCGATCCTTATCCAGTATGATGTCAATATCCATGACCACATACTCGACCAGCTGCTTGGGATTGCAGATGGCCTCGAAGGGGGCTCGGAAATAGACCTGGGTGGTGAGCTCGGCTATTTGGGCCGTCAACGGATCAATGAGATGTATGCTGCTGGACACACGATTGACCAGGCACACGGGCGAGAGATTGCCCAGCTGATGGCGTATCTTCTTGGACAGGCACACGGCACTGTCCTTGGACACGGGTGCAATTTCCACGGACCAGTTGTACTTGTAGTTGTAATTGTTGCTGTGTATGTCGTGGGAGATGAGTCGCTTGGAGGTGGTCACCTTGCCCGGCACCATGGTCAGCAGAAAGTCCACCATGCGGCGCGCATGATTCTCGTTGGCATAATAGAAGTCCAGGCCACCATGCTCGGGCTTAATGCCCAGCGTGTTTTCGTGTGCCTTGTGCTTGAGGATGAGCTGTTCCAGATAGTAGAAGGTCTTCTTGTTCTCCGCCCGCTGGCGCACCTGCACCAGACATCGCCAAAAGTCTTTGGCCTCGGTGCGATGGCAATCGGTGCACATTTGATTCTGCACCGTAAACTCCACCACAAAGACCTGCTGTAGCACTGTGCCGCCCGTGATCTCGCCATGGACTGTCAACTTCACCTTAATGCGCTTGGAATGCTGTTCGGTCCAGATGAAACCGGCGTCCACCAGTTTCACCTCCTTGAGACCCTTCAGCTTCTTCAGGCAAATGGCCAACAGCTCACGGGACTCGAGTGCCGCCTGGATCCATTCATTGGGCGGCTGGAGGTAACGTTCGCAGTTTCGACAGAAATGCAATACAGCCTGTTTGGGTATATTCTCGGTGATGTCGACATGATTGCGCAGACAGGTAACGCACATATTGGCCGGATTTGGTTGGATGGCAACGCCACATTCGCAGCACAAGATTAGGGTATTGGCGGCGGCAGCAGCGGTGGCGCCCAGGGCGCTAACGCCAGCAAAGTCGGCGTGATCCATTAATTGGAGGGGTTTTCGCAGTTTTGTCCTTAATTTCACAACTCAAAATTTCAATAACGCAAATTTTGGTAAACACGTGTAGTTAGTGCCGACACTTTTAGATGCTGGCTCTATCGATAGTATCGACTACGCTTATCGATAGGTATAACTGTTCCCTATTTAAGCTGCTCATGACTGTCTCTATTGACATGGTTTTTGTTCAAAATTAGCTGTGAATCCATATTTTTACTTTAAAATGGGTTTTGTGTAAAATGAAAATTCTCAATGCAGTGAATTTTTCTTAAGCCTTTTTCGCCTCTCTCATATTAAGGTGTGTTAATAGGTCCAGGTTTAAAAAGGTTCATATAATTGTTGCATATATTTAATATTTACTAGTAATAATTTAATTTGTTTAAATTAACCCATTTGTTTTTAATACTGTACACAACGCGATTAAGTACATTTCGCCTTCAGAGTACTCGTATAAACGTCGTGAATTTGGTATCGATAAATTGATAACTAACAGCTGATTGGGATTTTTGAACTAACCAAAACCATAGTAATTAGTAAAGTCTAGGTCGGAGACCAAAATTAACACCCGTACGGGAACGTAAAACTATCTTAATGGATGGCTTTACGTCCGCACCCAGCGGCAGCAGCTGAAAGTGACGCAACATCTTGATCACAATGGTCTTCACCTCGTACAGGGCAAAGCGCTGGCCAATGCAGTTCCGCGGACCAGCGCTGAAGGGTATGTAGCTGTATGCTGCTTTTCCTGTGGAAACTGTCAAATGACGCTCGGGCCGAAAGCTAAGAGGATTTGGATAGAGCTTTTCATCGCGTAGCAGTTGCCAGAGCAGCACTATTACATTGGTGCCGGCGGGTACTACACTGGAACCTGGTAAAACGCTTCAATTCAAGTCAACTTTCGCCATTTTCTTGTTCGACATACTTACCCACAAGCAAACTCTGTTCCAGGCAACGTCCCACTGCAGGAATGGGTGGATACAGTCGCAAAGCTTCTTTGACCACGCAATGCAAGTAGGACAAGTCGGCAAAATCAGCATAGACCACACCCCGCTGCAAGTCCGGGCCGTAGTGAGTGTTCAGCTCTTGGAACAATTGCTGCTGCACTTCATCATGTCGGGACAGCAGATATAGACAGAAGGAGGCAGCCGAGGTGGTGGTGTCATGACCCTCAAAAATGAAAGTGCTGACCTCATCGCGTATCTGTTGATCAGTCAAAGGCCTGCCCTCCCAGGTGGCTTTCAGTAAAGTGTCTAGCAAAGGACTTCTCCCCTCCTCTCTGTCCATTTCCTGCTGCAGCAGTTGACGCCGCTCCTGGATAATGCGATCAGTGAACTCACGCAGACATTTGATGCCCAATTGCTGCCTTTGATAGCCACTGGGCCAGAGTAGACGAAACAATGGCGGAGGCAGCAAATGCGGACGCATAAACCGAGTGGCCAAAGTGTTGGTCACGCTGCAAAAACCGACCAGAGATTAGCATGCCTTCTGCATTAAAAAACTAACTCGAACCTACTCCTTGACCGCCTGCACCACCGGCGAACTCTCATCCAATTGAGCATTCACACTGACGCCCATTGCCGTCTCACTGATGATGTCCAAAGCGGCCAATCCCATAAAGGGATAAATATCAATCACCTGGCTGCCGTTGGCCAGTGGCTGTAGTTTCTGTATCAGCACATTGCTTTGTCTATCAAAAACCTCCACAAACTGCTCCAAGATGCCAAAATGAAAGGTGGGCGTAATGATCTTACGCATAGTGTGCCATTGCTCTCCGCGACTCAAGAGCAAACCATTGCCCAGCCAGCCACGTAGGGCGCCATAGATGAGACTTTTGCGCAACTGCTGCTGACTCAATAGCAGGGCATCCACATAGCTTGGTTCTGCGGTGACCAAAATCAAATTACCCACCACTGTGGCCATGAAAGTGCGTCCAAAACGCTGCACATACTGAGCAAATTTCTCATGAAGATCTAAAAGAAGAGAGGCGAATGGTCAACAAACAGAAGGAGATGGATAGAGAGCTACTTACTGTCCGGCTGAAAGTCACGCATTTGCCAGGCGGCTCCTATCAGTGGCAGGCGAGATACATTGGGCACTCGCCCCAGTAATTGATGTTCCAGCAGGCGCTCCTGCTGCACCAGACGCAGCAACAGATGCAGCAACCAGACCAGGAACACGCTTATCAACAATACCAGCAACATTTTGTGCTCAAATGAGAGAGAAACGATGGTTTATCTGGTGAAAGTTTAGTTCAAAAGACATTTAATTGGCAAGAACTTTAAGCTAATCAAAGCTAATAGAATGAGTCTGAAATGGTATGGAAAAGCTACTTAAAGTAATGCCTGAAAATCTGATTTTTGCTTATTTTACTCATTCAAATTGAAGTAGCTCTCTTGTAAACAGTCTGATTGTTTATAACCTTGTCAATGCGAAAGCGAAAAGTGAAATCTAAAATATTAGTTGACACATTTGCGGATTGTTTTTTTTTTCTTCAAATTTCAACTTTGGCCACCTCTGGCTTTTCTAGTTTATTCTAAGTGAATTTTTCTTAAGTTTTCTTTAAAAAGCCCATTTAATTCTTTGAAAAACGATATTTGTGTCAATGAATTCGGTTACCGCCTGTCGAAGTTAATCGCGGATTTGTGAGTAGATATCATTAATCTAGTATTTTTATTTGAGTGTGCTTACCTATACTTGGCTGCCTACACACTGTTTCGACACCTGAGACGTGACAGTAAAAGAATGAACGTGAACATGAGATTCCATTTACAGTGAACGTCAAATCGCAAGTCCAAAAATGTTGCAAATGATTAATTAGGGAGTTAAGCCGGCTCGAGGTTCCAAAACGTTGCGTTTGTTCACCAAAAAGAGCTGGTTGTTTATACAGTAATGTTTCAGGAATCTGCCGATTTAAACTTAATGCGTAAAATGCACAAACTTCAAACACTCAACCCAATATTTTTAATATAAAACAATTTAAAGTTAATATGGAAAATTGTGAAAATAGTAGTGCATTAATTCAGCAAGATGTCTTTAAAAGACCAGTTGCTAGCGACAATTGTCTGCATTGCCATTGGGTTTTGAGCTGTTGCATGAGCTAAAAGCCAAGCTATCTTGCTGGTGAGCTAGCTGAACTTAAATTGGAATTGTAACTTCTCGAAATGCGCTAAATAATGTTCCTTTCGCCGACCATAGTGTGGGATGTTGCCCTCCATAGCCGCTCAGTTTTTGGTGTGTGAGTATCGGGGTCCACAAAGTTTTTGGAATGGTTGACCGTTTGATAGATAAACCCTTTGTCTTCAAGACAATTGTAGGATTTCCAACAGTCTGACATTATAGAGGAGCCATCGGCAACTTGCGTCTTAATAATGCCGAGCAAGAACTTTTGTCGCTTGTTTCGACTGGCACCATGAAAAACTCATTTCTTTTAATATGACTTTATGCTTTATGAGGAACTCAATGACTTTAGATTCCGACATCGACACAAACTTCGAAATTGAAGTTTCACAACCCGCACAATCCATTTTAATCATCTACTTTGAATAAGTAGATTCTTCTAACGCAGAAGAATTGAACACAACAAAGCTCAACCATATTTGCTATTACTTAACTGACTTTTGAAGAAAAGCACATGCATAATTTGCATAATTTTAATTAATTTAAAAAGAAACCATGGAAACCAAGAAACCAATTAATTTCGGCACGTAAATTCGTAAATTCTTATACAGTTCCCGAATTTTTGGGGAGGAAGAACATATTATAGACAATTACCAAAGTTTTAAAGCTTGTAAGAATGAGCGCAAAATCGATTGACATGCTGGTGTCCATCAGAGCGGGCAAACAAACGAAACGTTTAACGAACCGTTCGCGAAAGCTAAGAAACGATTCACATGTTATGTAGCTGTTACTCTAGTCAGGGAAAACGAAACCACTAACTTTATATTGCCGAAGAGCGCAAACGAAACGATTGGAATATTGTTCTCCCAACAGCTGCACTGCCTTGGAACGTTTCGGAAACGAAAACAACAAAGCTGAGAGAAACAAAGAAGTAAAAAACAGAAAAAAAAACAACAATACAAATACAAATACAAATTGAGCAGCAAACGTTTCCGAACTATTCGCGCACGTTGCATATCGTTCCGATTCCCTTTGTCCGCAAATCAAGATGAGAGCATTTCGCTTTACGTTTAGTTTTTGCTCTCACGAACGCAAACTGAACAGAACTCATTTTTTGTTACAGTTACTTTTCTCGGGTTTTGTTAGTATTTCGCTCTGTGCAAAGAAAGAAACAAAACGATTCAGAAACGTTTCGTTTCGTTTGTTTGCCCGCTCTGGTGTCCATGGATGCACTCTTAATTCACAAACTGAATATCCAATATCAAGCTGTCATATGAGTTTAGGAAATTAGCTGCACTTTTTAAGGTTCTTTCAGATAGTCAAGAATCCTACTGCTTTCAACAGCAAGTTCTTATATGAATTCGTTTTTTTTGGTTTGTTTTTTCCTTTGACACTAAACCCAAAGAGTTCTATATTTCTTTGTCAAGATTCGAATAAGTCATGATATGAAAAACATGACAACATCATGTCCTTCTATGGTTAACATGTCATCAAGTGTCAAGTAGTGCAAAGGCAGCCTAAGACTCTGGTGTCCATGGTCGCACCCCCAATTCCAAATCAATAAACCAATTGTAGAGATCTAATAATATCGGCTGAATAATCCGGGTTATCCTCTGTCCTCTGAGTTTAAGATTTTAGCTGCATTTTTAAAGGTTCTCTCATAATATCTAAAAGCAATCTTTTACAAACAACTTAAGCGATGTGAACTAAACCAATTAGTATCCATTAGATATGGGCATTATAGCGCACTTTGTATACTCTGTACCGTAGATACATGGAGTATTATTTTGTATGGAAAAGTTAAGGTCAGAGTTGCGCCCCTTGATTCGCTAGCTTATGGTGTATATTTAACGAGAAACAAACAAAAAGTTCAAAAAGTTATGTTTTAAATGAACGCGACGGGGCTCCAAAGTTATAGATATTACTCATACGCAGAGTTGTCTTTCAACTTTATATAGTTTTGTAGTTGGCGTTGATTTCTAATTTTTTATTTTTAAACCAAACTTTTTGGATTTCATTAATTATTATTGAGAATGAGAAAAGTAAAAGTATTTTATTCTTCTAGAATTTGTTTGTAAAAATATAAAGCAGAAAGTGTCTAAAGCTAAGTTCTCAAGGGCAAATTAATTTACACAAACTTTCATTTCACAGTTTGTCTGATTTGTGTGCAAATTTGCAAATAAATTTGTAGGAACTTCAAAAGTTTGCATTGAATTTGGCTTTGAGTTCATCAAATATAGTTGGCAAGGCAAAAAACGGCGGCCCGGATGGCATTTACTTTTAAAATAATTCATAAATT
Organism: Lordiphosa andalusiaca; assembly: GCA_035044965.1. Taxonomy (NCBI): domain Eukaryota; kingdom Metazoa; phylum Arthropoda; class Insecta; order Diptera; family Drosophilidae; genus Lordiphosa; species Lordiphosa andalusiaca. Next base: position 4,284,688 of record JAWNNM010000051.1, on the reverse strand, counting down.
TAGCAATTACATTTGTCAGGATTACAGGCTATTCACATTGAGCACATCTAACATCCAAAAGCAGGAGTCTTAAAATATTTGCCCTGACAATAATTTGACAAATCAAAAATTTCATAATGTTGGCATAGCAAATAGGTTAGAAGCATTTCAACTCAAGATGTGGGATGTTAAATGTGCTAAGTATTATTAGACTATTGCTATTATAGGTGGATTTAGGCTTGTAGAGCGCTACAAGGCATCCATCAACTAGATTTTAAGTAAGCTAAGTAGATATTTGTTAAAGTTATAGGCGGATCTAGGTCTTACGAGTGTTATTTATTGGCGAAGAACATTCTCTTAAATTACAATTTAGAAATGTCGATTTTTTGAAATATAATAACGCTATTAGGGAATCAAGATTTTCTTGTTTCATTGACCTAGGTCTATAGTTGTCTGAGTAAGAGCTATATTTAAGTCTTTAGAGTGATTTTTTTTCGACTAAACACCCTCTAAAGGGCTAAATGAGGTGATTTGTGAACGAATTTCAGGAAAGTCGGGTTGTATAAGTATAATACAGGCTCTCAGGTATCCAGAATGCCCAGTTTCACTAACTCAGGTGCAAATTTGTCGGAGGAATAGGTTGATATAGGTCTTTAAAGAGCTTTTTCCCAACGAAACACCCCAAAAGAGGTGCCTTATGAACGGATTTCAGGAAAGTCGGGCTGTATAAGTTTAATAAAGGTTCTCAGGTATCTAGCATGCCCAGTTTCACCAACTTAGGTGCATATTTGTCGAAGTAAGAGGTAGATTTAAGTCTTTAAATAACCTTTTTCAACGTAACACCCCAAAAGAGGTGCTTTATGATAGGATTTTTGGAATGTTGGGGTGTATAAGTATATTACAGGCTCTCTCACTAACTAAGTTGCATATTTGTCGGAGGAAGAGGTAGATTTAGGTCTTTAAGGAGCTTTTTTCAACGAAACACCTTTAAAGAGGTGCTTTATGTTAGGATTTTAAGAAAGTTGGGTTGTATAAGTGTAATAAAGGCTCTAAAGGGTCCATAATGCCCAGTTTCACTAACTTAGGTACATACATGTCGGAGTAAGAGGTAGTTTTTGGTCTTTAAAGAGCTTTTTTCAACGAAACACTCCAAAAGAGGTGCTTTATGGTATCTAGCATGTCCCATTTCACCAACTTAGGTACATATTTGTCAGAGTAAGAGGTAGATTGGGGTCTTTAAAGTATGGGCTTAAGTTGTACATCCTCTTAGTGCCTGACAGAGGTACTCTATAACCCAATTTTAAAAAAGTTGGCTTGTATCAGTCATAATACAGGGTCATAAGGGGTCCTGAACGTCCACTTTCATTTCCCTAGGTCAATATTTGTTGGTGTTATAGTCTGATTGAGATCTTTAGAGTGCGATATTTGCGATGTTACGTCCTGTTAAAAACCAAAAGAGGTGTTTTATGATCGGATTTTTGAAAAGTTGGCTTGTATAAGTATAATATAGACTGCAAAGGGTCCAGAACGTTCAGTTTCATTTCCCTGGGACAATATTTTTCGAAATTATAATCTGATTTAGGACATCAGAGTGCGGTTTTCGGGATGTGACATCCTCTTAAGACATGAAAGAGGTATTTTTTAATCCAATTTCAGAAAAGTTGGCCCAGTAACCCAGTTTTGGTTTCTATAAGTATAATACAGGTTCTCAGGAACCCCGAATGCCCAGTTTCACTAACTTAGGTGCATATTTGTAGAAGTAAGAGGTAGTTTAACGACTTCAAAGTATAGGTTTAAGTTGTACAGCCTCTTAAGGCCTGAAAAAGAGGTTTTTTAAACCAACTTCAGTAAAGTTGGCTTGTATAAATATAATACAGGGTCAATTTGATTCGGAGATATAATCTAATTTAGGACTTCAGAGAGCGGTATTTGGAATGATACATCCTGTTAAGAGCCAGAAGAGGTACTCTATAACAACATTTTAGTTAAAGTAGCTTATATAAGTATAATACAGGCTCTAAGGGGTCCACAGCGCTTAGATTTATTTACCTAGGTCAATATTTGTAGGAGTTATAATCTGATTTTCAGACTTCAGAGTGCAGTTTTTGGATTGTTACATCCTCTTAAGGCCTGAAGTGGGTACTCTATACCCCAGTTTTAGAAAAGTTGATTTCTATAAGTGTAAAACAGATATTCAGGATGCCCAGTTCCACTAACTTAGGTGTATATTTGTCGGAGTAAGAGGTAGTTTAACGACTTAAAAGTCCTCAAACAGCCTGAAAAAGGTATTCTTTTACTCAATTTCATAAAAGTTGGCCTATATAAGTATAATTCAGGTTCTAAGGGGTCCAGAATATACAGTTTTATATTTCTGGGTCAATATTTGTTGGAGTTATAGTCTGATTGAGGATTTTAGAGTAAGGTTTTTGGAACCAGAAGAGATACTCTATGTTTAAAGGAGTTCAATAAATACAGGGTTGCCCATATTCGACGGACCCATCTGGCAACGCCATAACTTTTGACAGAGATGTCAGATCGCTTAATGACATACCGCGTTTGAAGCGTCAGTCCAAGCAGATTTTTACCATGGAACAATACACGCCACGCGAGCGCTCTGAAATAGTTGAAATTTACATTCAACAGAACAAGTCAATTGTGAAAACAAAATTATCATGTCCGATGAAGCCCATTTCACATTGAGTGGGACCGTAAATAAGCAAAATTGCCGTATTTACGCCACTGAAAATCCTCAGGAGATTCAAGAAGTGCCTCTTCATGACGAAAAAGTCACAGTTTGGTGCGGCGTTAGTGCGAAAACGGTCATTGGGCCGTTTTTCTTCCAAAATGAAAATGGCCATGCTGTTACCATCAACCAGGAGCGTTATCGCGACATGATGACCAATTTTGTGATGCCAATTATTCGTCGAAAGCGTATGAGGCAGTTCTGGTTTCAACAAGACGGCGCTCCACCGCACACTAGTCGCATAACAATCGATTTTCTGAAGAAATTGTTTCCGGGCCGTTTGATGTCGAAAAGTGGTGATTTGGACTGGCCACCGCGTTCGCCCGATTTGACGCCGCCTGACTTCTTCTTGTGGGAATATTTGAAGTCAAAGGTTTACGTTAACAAGCCAAGGACCGTAGAAGAGCTCAAGGACAACATTCGTGAAGAAATAGCCGCTATTACGGCCGAAATGTTGGCGAAAACGATGGAAAATGCTGCAAAAAGGGCACAATACGCCATCAACGCCAGAGGCGGCCATTTGAGAGATATCATATTCAAAAATTGATGTAAACAAATCTACTTGAAACAAATTAAATGATTAAGATTGCCAACCGCCAAATTTTTCTTTTTTTCTTTGATTTTTTAAAAAAAAACATGGGTCCGTCGAATATGTATACAACAAAACAACCCTTGTATGGACACATCCGGGAGCAATAAAAACACTCAAGTAATATATGTATATTTTAAATGTTGCTAGGACTATTCAAAATGTTGCCAAAAATGCTATTAAAGCCGATCAAAAACTAAATAAAGATATTCGTTTAACAACAGCTCCATGTTTAGCTGGTTGGATTACTCACAAATATACCTGTGTTTTATTCGCTCTATAACCAAATTTTTGAAAAAATTGGCTTATATGGGTATAAAACAGGTTCAGCGTTCAAATTTATTTAACTATATCAATATTGTTCGGAGTTATAATCTGATTTTCAGACTTCAGAGTGCAGTTTTTGAAATGTAACATACTCTTACGGGATCGAACTTAAGCATAATCAGCTTGTAAGGTAAAGAAAAATGTTCTTTGGAATCCAGATTACCCGTCCGGATTAACCTTTATCGATTTGTGGTCATTAGATTAACAATTACGCCGTTCCGTCGTCCGTACCGTGTATATCCCTTTGTGCGATAAGAAAACCAACGAATGTGGATTATTTAAAACAAATTCGAGCCAACGATAATCACAATTCCAGCTGCAGTCCCACCAGTCCGGTAATTAATAACGTTTTGATAAGATGGTCACGCACATGTGTGACCGAGCGTGCAGGTAATTTTGCTACAATTATATTTAAGAGCCATTTGCCATTTTGCCCAATATGAACTAAATGTAAAAGTTTTTGTTTTTCGCTGGCAACACTTAATTGATATTTCAAAATGTACAAATTATATAACGGTCATAAAATTCAAATAAAACTTACCCAAAAATCACACGCGCACCACCCATCCGACTGTTTGGTTTTTGGGTTCGATGCAATTGCGCGGGGCTCAAATCCAAAAACAAATGTATGCCGGATTGCTGCCCAGACAATTCTGTGGCCGATGCCCAGAGCCAGATAACGTTGACTAAGGGTAGGGGCAGCCGGCACAGCTGTTAAAAAAGCTTCCAACAGCTGTTCCTCCCTCATACATATGCATGAGAATATGCAAAAACAAAAAAAAAAAAAAGCATTTGTGTGAGTTATATACAATAATTTACAATTTATTTACACGCCAACCGAGAGAGAACGTGACTTTAGGCCTAAATGCACACCATTTGCCGAACGCAACACTAGATTCATGAGCGGTATGGGATCGGGTCCCAGTGGCAGCAGTTCATAGTGACGCAAAAGCTTACTGATTGTCGACTTCATCTCCAGTATGGCAAACTTTTGGCCAATGCAATTTCGTGGTCCCGCCGAGAAAGGTATATAGGCATAGGGATGCGTTTGGGCCTGCTCATTGGCAAATCGTTCCGGCTGGAATTCGTTTGGGGCATCAAAATAGTCCGGATCACGAAGTAGAACATAAATACCGACGGTATAGTTGGTGCCAGCGGGTATACGATTGCCACCTTACAATGCAGATGGAAATATTATTAAGACTTTGGAATTTATGTTAATATATAAGTCTGCGAAGGTCTGTAGAGTGCTGGGAACCCCGGTTCAAAACTTATTTAGTAGTTTACTAGTGTTTTTATACCCTTGCAAAGGGTATTATAATTTTGCCCACGCATAGAAATAAACATTTCCGACCCCTTTATCCATATACATTCTTGATCGGGATGACGAGCTGAGTCGATTGAGCTTTGTCCTTTGTTTCTAAGCGATCTAGTCTCTCTGTTTTAATGCTGAAATTTGCACAGAGTATCCTTTTTGCTGCACACTACTAATAAGTCGGAACCGACCGGATCGGATGACCATACCTCATAGCTCCCATAGGAACAAACGGAAGAAACGGAAAACTAGTTTTAGTGAGAAAAACTTTTTTCTTTTCAATGGAAACGTCTTCAAACTTTGTTATCGTAAGTTTTCTATGTTTTTTTATAGTTCTACCAAGTTTTATTAAAATCGGACAACTATATATTATAGCTGCCATACAAAAGATGGGTCTGAAAAACAGTCTTAGTTAGAAAAACTTTTTTGTTTTAAATGGTAGCATTCTGCAATTTTGTATTTGTTTGTTTCACATGCTTTCACATAATTTTACAAATTTTTGGCCAAATCGGATGACTATATCATATAGCTCCCATACGAACGATCGGTCGGAAAATGGGGAAAAGAGTATTATTTGAAAATATTCAAGCGAGCACTTGCAAGGGTATTAAAAGACGAAGTTGGCTTAGCTTTCTAGTTGTTGCATTTTTGAAAATTCCTTTCAAAATTCCTAACAACAAATATTCCGATTTCTTATGGCAATTGCAAAACTAACAGTTACTTTGACGGCTAGGTTAACTTAGGTAAAATAGGCTGCTCGGCAAGGGCCTTTTGGCCCATTGCACACTGGGACAGAATGGAAAACTGACTAGCAGAAATTATTAACTTCGTTGTTTTGGCTTTAGACGTGTCAAAATCAGTACTATGCGGTTTTTGGATGCTCTGATTTCTTTTCTGAGGGGGGTAAGATTAATCCAATAATCAAATGGAGTATCAATATATGTGTTCGATTTGGGTGTTTGGGTACCAATTAAATTTCTCTTAAGATTCTTCCGATCAGTTATGAAAAGAGAAGATAAAGGACATAATCTGACAAAATCAAATGGTTTATCGTTAAATAGGTTTCCGGGTGCGCTAACAAATCGAAAATTCAAATTTCTGGCCATATATTTTCGATCGTTGGGTAGAGGGCTGACTTAGATAGAGGGTAAAGTCTAACAAAAAATAAAATGGGATATGGTTTTATAGGATTTTGAGTGCTCTGAACTCATTTCTGGTTATATTTTTTCAATCAGTTGGAAGGGGAGCAAACTTATGAAGGCGAAAGGGGACAAAATCTGCAAAAATCAAATGGGGTATTGTTTAATAGGTTTTTGGGTGCTCTAATTTCATTTCTGGACATATTTTTCCGATCGGTGGGTGTAAGGCAGACCTATTGAGGGCGTAACATCTAAAAAAAAATCGAATGGGGTATCGTTTTATAGCTTTTTGGCTGCTTTAATTTCATTTCTCGCCAAATTTTTCCGATCGGTGGGTATATGGCCAACTTATGGAGGGCTTAAAATCTTACAAAAATCAAATGGGATATCGTTTTATAGGTTTTCGGCTTCTCTAATTTCAGTCCTGCCAATATTTTTCTGAGCAGAAGATCGATTAGCGACCCAGGGAAGAGATGGGCGAGAGTTTTCGTACATTTTCCCATATGGGGTACTCCTAAAACATGTCCGACTTGGACAGTTTTTGTGACACACTAGTCTTATGTGAAGCCTAACATTCTGACTGAGTTTCATTAGAATCGGTGAAGCTTAAGATGTATCTCCCATACAAAAAACAAACGATAAATTAATGAGAAACTTAAAAAAGCAAAGAATGTTCAGTAGAGGACAACGAAATATGATAAGTGGCTTCCATAAATGTAAAAAGTATTAAGAAGTGTCATTTTTAGATCGGTACTAAAGTTTGCGGTTCAAAAAAGTAAAAAGAAGTATTTTTGCAATTTGCAAAATGCAATTTCGTACTTCAAGAACACAAAACTAATAAAAAAGAGAAAGCTAAGCCAACTTCGTTTGTGTCGAAGTTTTAATACCCTTGCAAGTGCTCGCTTAAATATTTTCAAATAATACTCTTTTCCCATTTTCCGACTGATCGTTCGTATGGGAGCTATATGATATAGTCATCCGATTTGGACAAAAACTTGTAGAATTATGTGAAAGCATGTGAAACAAACAAATACCAAATTGCAGGATGCTACCATTAAAAACAAAAAAGTTTTTCTAACAAAGACTGTTTTTCAGACCTATCTTTTGAATGGCAGCTATACCATATAGTTGTCCGATTTTAATAAAACTTGATAGAATTATAAAAAAACATAGAAAACTTACGATAACAAAGTTTGGAGACGTTTCCATTGAAAAGAAAAAAGTTTTTCTCACCAAAACTAGTTTTTCGACCGATTGTTCCCATGGGAGCTATGAGATATAGTCATCAAGTCATATGAGTCACAACTAAGATAGAATTTATGGACGGGGCACGTGTACTTGACCAACTTGACCAACCATTGGTAATTTTTGGTTCGAACCGTAGCTTGGGATTGCAGCCCTGGTTTAAAGACTTTTAAGGAATATTTAAATGTTTAAAGATGTTTCTGACAATTGTTTTTCAGAATTTAACGAAATGGTTCGACATGGAGACTTATTCAAGTCTCACAAGACTCACAACATTACGAACTGACACGTTTTCGAAATAAATTTCAAAAGAAAAGCCCGAATTTTTCACATAAAAGTTCAACTCAGCGTTTCATTGTCAAGAACACCTTTAGGACATGATTGTCGAGACCCTTGCTCAATAGTAGATTCTAACCATTTTTCAAATTAGGTAAGCTCATCCGGCTCTAAGGACCTGCCCGATTTGCAGCCTTGCTTCAAACATACTCACGTATCTCCACATCTTCATTAAAATATCGTCCTATCATGGGCACCGGCGGATGCAGACGCAACGACTCCTTGATCACACACTCCAAATACTTGAGTTCACTCAATTCACGAAGATTCACTGGCCTTGTCGGATCTGTGCCCAGCACATCCTGAATTTCCTGCACCAGCTGCTGTTGCACCTTGGCATGTCGTGAGATCTCATACAGGCAATAGGATATGGCACTGGTGGTGGTATCATGACCCTCAAACATAAACGTATCCACCTCTTCGCGTATATCCTCATTACTCAGGGGCTGACCATCGATATTGGATTGCAGCAGTACGTCCAGCAGGGCCATGCGACGCTTCTGACCCAGGTCATTGGTCTCCACTTGGCTATCCATTTGATTGGGTTTGCCGCTGATCAATGTCTGGCGACGTTGTTCAATGATATTTTCGGTAAAGTCATGCATTCTCTTAATGGCCGCGTCCTGTTTGCCAGCCAATCCAGGTTTGAGCAGTCGGAACAGCCAATCGATGCGTTGCCAGGCATTGATGAAGCGTTCCGTCATTATGTTGGTGACCCTAAAAAGTATATATATATATATATACACCATGTAGATTTAGTTGAAATGGGGCTAATATCACTCACTCAGTCACGGCCTGGACATAGGGCAATTGGGGATTCATTTGGGCATTGATTTTGGTGCCCATGGCGGTTTCTGTGGTAAAGATAAACATGACACTTAGGTTAGTTCACGATTCATTCAAGTTGAGACCAAATTTTGAAGCTCTCTGAGAAGGTTTAGCATTGCACTTTGGGACCAAAGTTGATTTTTTTTGCAAAAAAAAAAAAAAAAATATGTTCTAATTTTGCAAAAAAAAACTTCTTATTTACCCAAAAACCACCACTTTATATTTAAAATACAATCCTAAAACTTTAGCTGAGCTCTGAAAGTGAGCTGTTTATATTACAGGGTATGCGGTTTTGTTTGTGTCAAAACTTTTCTCCAACCTTATGGGCTTAAAAATATGCAAAACTTGGCATAAAGTATGCTGGAATACCGCGAACGACTGTAACTAAAAATGCAAAATGGTTCAATAAGGTTTCCAATGCGGTCTTGTTGGTTTTTGTCTAACCTGTAAAGATCGCATTTAGAAATCGATTAAACGATATGTAAAATAGTTTTTGAGACTGAACCAAATTCAAAAAGTAGCCTGGGAGCTTAATAATCAAACAAAAATTCTAGTAAAATGGCTGAAAAATCAACCAAGTTGGTTCCGGTTGGTCGATTCGGTTACATGGCAGTTTGTGCTCGGTTGTTTGAGCAGCTCATTTTGCCATTTTCATTCAAACGTTCGATCTTGACCTCTACTTATCGGAAATTGGACAAATTTTGCGGTTTTTGAACGATTTTCCGCACATTTCATCAACTTGGAAACCTTCCAGGGCAAACTTACAGCCAATCCCAATCGCGATTTTAGGATGATTTTTAGGCCACCCTTTTTATACCCTGTTTCCATTGAAAATGGGATTCTGTCTGTATGAACGCGTCGATCTCAGAGACTATAAGAGATAGAGCCACAAATTTTTGCATGAAGATGTATGCCGTACGCAGATCAAGTTGGTTTCAGATTTGGAATATATCAGATTAATATTCAGTTCAGATTTAATGGCTGTTACAAAAACAAAAGTTCAAAAACAAATAAATGAAAACAAATGAACAGGCGCCCTTACTTGTTTTAACTTGCAAACAATCATTTCCCAAAGTTACATCGTGATCGGATGAAGGGTTTGGGCAGGCATAAGCGAAAAACATACATACAGACAGACAAACTCAATCCCAAACGATGTCAGAAGTCGGTCAATCCCGGATTTGCTCATTCCAAGTACGAACAGAATTGTCCTGATCTCGGATTTTTCAATCCTGGAATTGTTGTCTTGATCCCGACATTATCTCACATGAGATTAATTTTAGCTTGTTATCCGAACTCGACTTGATCCCTTAGCAGGATCGAATCAAAAAGACCCAATATTGACTTAAGGTCGAAATTCGTACTTGATTTGATCTTGATATCGGCTTGATGCAAGTTTGCCTTACATTAAATTGACTTCGATATTCAAACTACACACAATCCGAAAACGGATTGTTTCAAAATTAATGATATTTATCTCTTTATTGAAACTTTATGTTATCCCAAATGAGCTTCCCACAAGAGCCCAATGCTACTTATTTAACAACCTTTTTGATTTCAGCAAGTATTTGCCGGCTCAAGGCTATGTGCTGTTTGCGTACCCCCGGTTCTATTTTGAATAGACCTTAGCTTCCCTTTCTTGCCAGCATTGCTATGACTGTTTGGGAATTGCAAGGCATCATAGTAGCAAAAATCGACACATAAAATGCATTTCGCGCATGTGTGTGTACCCATTTAGCCTCATGGTATTGGTGATAGATATTTTCTTCCTTTCAGTCTCTATCCCTCTTTCGTTTCGATATGGTGCATCAGTACTCACTTCAATCTCGAGTAAGGATTATTTGACTGACCAGTACGCATTGAAGATTGACCGAAGCCTTTTCGGATTGACACATGCTTTTCAGGATTGTTTCAATGCTTCTGAGCTTGCATCAGGGCTCAGAGATGAAGCATCTTGTACTGATGACATAAGTGCGGTTTGCATTCTGAAAACCGATATGGAATCAACGAACGAATATGGAGTTTGATAACGAATTTCGCTATTCGCATCGACACGAGCCGAGCGCATGCCGAGATTCTTATGCCAAGAGAACAGTAAGCTTTTCAGTCGCTCTCCAGAGATCGATGATGTAGGCCAGAGCTGCACTCTCAATGTTTGGCCTCGCCCTGCTTGACAAACACTGCCTTAATAAAATAATAATAATAACAAGAAAGAAAGTCGGTCAAGCCCGACTATAACATACTCTGTACCAAGAAAATTTTTTGATCATAACTCGAAAACCGTTCATCCGATCTTCTTCATTCCTTTGGCGGATCGATAAGTTGTCCTAATAACTAAATATGTTTAGAAGGAACAAGCCATCTATCTTCAAAACTGTGGGAGATATGACGTTTTTTCTAAATTGCGGGGGCGTGGCCAAAATTGAAAATAAACTTGATCTGCCTGCAGACATAAGAAGCATATGTCCCATACATGTCAAACCTCTATCTCTTACCATCTCTGAGATCTGTGCGTTCATACGGACAGACAGACGGACGGACAGACGGACATGGCTATATCGACTCGGCTGTTGATGCTGATCAAGAATATATATATACTTTATGGGGTCGGAGATGCTTCCTTCTGGCTGTTACATACTTTTGCACAAACTTATAATACTCTATGTACCTTTGGTACAGAGTATAAAAATTCGGTAAAGTTTGATCTTCTTTATCGTACATAAGTCTAACATCATCTTTTTCCCCTCATTTTGGACCAAGAAAAGTTAAATAAGATGGCTTACCTGCTATAATATCCATGGCCATTGTGCATATCACTGGAAATATATTAACTGGCGTCTTGCCATCCGCCCGCATCCTTAACTTCTCCACCATTATTGCACTCTGCTGATCGAAAATCTCCACAAATTGTTCCAATATCTTGAAATGAAAGGTGGGCGTAATAATCTTGCGACGGGAATGCCATTTTTTGCCCGTACTCATCAGCAATCCGGTGCCCAGCCAGCAATGTAGCAGCTGATAGAGATTGTTCTTGCTTATGAGCTGCTGGCTGCTCAACACAAACTCAATGTCCCGCGGATCCGAGGAGAAGATGGCCAACTGATTGAACACCCAGACACGATATAAGGGTCCATACTTGCGGCGATTGTTGTGCACGAAATCCATGATCTCTGCAAGCAACATTGGACATTACACTCTCTCTTTGGAGCCATCCAATGAACGAATGTATCTTACTCTCAGCATCCATGCCGCGATACATCAAAATGTTGCCCAGCAGGGGCAAAGCCCTCGGACCCGGCATATAGTGCAGCACATCGTTGCGTCTCTTGCGTGATAGATAATCCCACAGGAAGATCGTGGTCAGAGATAGAACGAAAAGGGCCAGCCACAGCATATTTCCGTCTGTGTGTGTGCGTGTGTGTGTGTAGTCGAGCCAGCGTACGAAAGCTTACTGCTGCCGTCCAACTAAAAGCGCTCTCTCTATATGCTAGTTTGTTTGTTTGTTTGTTTGTACATTTGCTTGTAGGCGGCGATATGAATGAGTTCCACTCAGATTACTGTGAATGCGAGTGGCTGACCCTGAGAATTGATTATTTGTAGTCGCATTTTCTTAAGAGAGCAGCCAGAGATTTCGAAGAGACAGCAAGCGGTTTTCTTAGCCTTATCTTATCAGAATGACAAGCAGCTGGCAGTCTTGTAACCCGTTTGGGGAATCCGTTTAGGTGTAAGAGCTGATAGTCGATGTGTTGATGTGTACGCAACGTCAAAGAAAACACTCGTTTCGAGCAGAGCAAAATGTTAACCGGTGAGTGTAAATGGAATAGCTATTAGAACAGGTCTATAACGGTTTCAACATGGGAAGGAGGAATGTCTTCTGTTTGAAGTCCACACGTTAGCGTTAATCATCGCGAGTGAGCCGCGCGCTCTTACTCTTTTCGGCTCTCGCTCAGAGCCGGGAGCACGAAACGGCTCACAGCTTCTGGCTTAAATCTAAGAGCCAAAGCTCGTTGGCCACAACTATCGTTTCTGAGCTGAAAGACACAGCTTATAGGACTTTATCCGGCTCTCGGCTAAAGGGTCACAACTATTAGCTCTGAGCAGTGAGCTCTCGGCTTATGAGAGACAGCTCTCGTAAGCTGCCTTTCTTATCAGCTCAACTGTTTTGCTTATAACTCCGGTGTTTTTTCGCCGATCTGATTGTTCTTTTCAGAATAGATAGATATTGGGTCTAGCTTGATGTATACTAAACCACGAGGCTCTAACTTGAAAATTGTGGATCTGACGGCTATTTAGGTCTAGGATTTCTAGAGAAGGTCTAGGTTTTTCGGGGATAAAAGGGGGACGGGGTGGAATTTTTCAAATCTGAAATAAATTTGATCTGCGTACAGCATAAATCTACCTTCGTGCAAAAATTTGTGGCTCTATCTCTTATAGTCTCTGAGATCGACGCGTTCATACAGACAGACAGACGGACAGAGGGTCAGACGGACGGACATGGCTATATCGACTCGGCTGTTCATGCTGATCAAGAATATATATACTTTATGGAGTCGGAAAATTTGCCTTCTCCCTGTTACATACATTCGCACAACTTCATGATCCCCCTTTTCCCATTTTCAATGGGAACAGGGTATAAAAAACACCAGAGCCATAAGCGATACAACTGACCGTATAGAGCAGCGATGCCCATGTTGTGTACGCTTCATGCGCCAATGTTGTTGTAATGCGCGAACGCGTCAGCCATGCGCACAGGGCTGACGCAAAGGTATTGGCTGGCAGACAGCCGCACTCACAACCGGCAGTAATCGAGTTTCTCTTTCGTTTTCTTTTGGTAGTTGTTGTTTCTGATTTTGGTTTTTTGTTTGTGTGAGTAAAGACGCACTCATAAGAAGCTGTTGAGCACCCCTGATATAGAGGCTGGGGGGCCGCGTGTTAGTCAGGGCTAGAGCCGCTTAATAATGTTGCCTACTTTCAGAATGAACCTTTAATAGCTGTTACAACAACCGATTGCATTTTAATTCAAAAACAAATAAGTGAAAACAGTGTATTTTATTGTCGGGGCACTCGACTGCAACGCCCTTACTCGTTCTAACTAATTTCCACTGAAAACAAACAAGTTTTTCTCACTAAAACTACTTTCCTGACTCTACTTTTCTATGACAGCTATACTACTTATATAAATGTCCAATTTCGAACAACCTTACTGGAATCATGAGAAAGCAGAGCAAACTAAGAAATAAAAAGTTTGAAGGCGTTTTCTTTGAAAACAAAAAGTTTTTCTCACTAAAACTAGTTTTTCGACCGATCATTCCTATGGCAGCTATAATCTATAGTCAACCGATTTTGGTAAAACTTTAAAGAATTGTGCTAATTTTAAAGAGGCTTACATTGAAAACACAAAAAGTTTTTCTTACCAGGATTTTTTTTTTTAACCTTACTTTTCTATTGCAGCTTTACTATATAGATGTCCGATTTCGACCAAACTTGGCAGAATCATGGAGAAACATAGAAAACTAGTAATACGGAGCTTGGAGACGATTGCATGGAAGACAAACAAGTTTTTCTCACTAGAACTTGTTTTCGACCGATCGTTCCTATAGCAGCTATATGTTATAGTCATCCGATCTGGCCGATTCCGACAAATCTGCAGCGTATTTGTAGTAGAAGACTTCGAAACTGACTTAGGGGATAGCATAGAAACAGACGGACGAACGGACAAGGCTAAATGAGTTCAGCTCGTCGAGCTGATCATGAATATATATAGTTTATGCGGTCGGAAATAGTTCCTTCTATGCTTTACAAACATCTGGACAATTTTAATACACCCTCTGCAAGGGTATAATAACAGAGTCAATTTCAAGTTTATCTGACATTTAGTAACTATCCATGGGATGAGAAATCGGGCTTTGGTGTTAAAATAAAGTCAAATTTGTTATTGGTATAAGCTTTTGTTTTGCTTGCAGATTCGTATAACATCAATGAAAGTCGTCCTATCAATGTACCCCCATATTGTGGGTCTAATCAGTACTCGCCATACCTAAACAAACTCTCTTACAATCAGAACTGGAAATTATAATTATTTTGCGCTGCTCTTTAAAAATAGATTAGTCGACCGACTTTGTACCCAAATACGCATAGAATAATTATCGATATGATGCGGTAATAAATTATACATGCAATTGTAGTAGCAGTTTGGTTTAATTTACTAACAATCCAGTTTATAGATACAAATCGTTTAAAGGCGGCGTAATATTGAAAATGTATTCAGCTAAATGTGTAACGGAAATTAACCAAAGCCTTTCGCTGTTTTCCAGCAAAAAGCTTAAACCTAATCTGCCATTATATATGTCAATTTAATATGTATCAAATTGATAAGCCAAGGAAAGCAGAATTCAGTCACAACACAAGTTCTCTTCTACTTCTTTTGCCCAGAAATGTTTGGGTAAGTAATACACGTACATGGGTACATATTTATTATCAAACAAAACGTAGTAGCAGCACTCGTATACCAAACAATACAAGCATAACCAGATCCCCATAACACAGCCTAGCGTGTTTTATATACATATACCTGATTTTACGCCACATCACGATGATGCCAACTGAATGAAGAAATACTGCTGGCATGCTGAGTAGACAGTTTTAAAAAAAAACGGAATTGGATTATTAAATATATATTTAACAGAATAAAGTTCAATTTATAACTTCGTATTCTTATATCTTTTACTTGGAAAGGAAACGTTTCCTATTGATTAATATTCGATAACATATCGATGGCAAATCTAGCCGTTTGGCTAGGAAAAAGTTCAAGAAATTTGAGGTTTTCTTGCTGATTGTCTTATGGCTGTCTCTTACAGCTAATTTTCGGTATGCATTCATAGGAAATATGATGGCATTATAATCAGGGCTGCAAACCGATTCGGAGTCGGAGACTCAGGGTTTTTTGGGAAGTCGTAACCGATCCCGAAGCGGAGTAACAAAATGATTCCCTGCCGAACCCGAACCTGAACCGTAGCAAAACAAATTTAAACAAGTAAGGGCGCTGCAGTCGAGTTTCCCAACCACTAAATACCCTGTTCATTTGTTTTTAATTATTTGTTTTTGAATTTTTGACGATGAATGTAACAAAATTATCCCAAATGTAGGCAACACTTTTTTCTAGTCCTGACCAACAAGTGGTGGGGTGCTCTTATCAGCTCAACTGATTCGCTTATAACTCCGGTGTTTTTTGTCCGATTTGATTGTACTTTTCAGAATAGATAGATATTGGGCCTAGCTTGATGTATACTAAACCACGAGGCTCTAACTTGAAAATTGTGGATCTGACGGCTATTTAGGTCTAGGATTTCTAGAGGAGGTCTAGGTTTTTTGGGGATAAAAGGTGGACGGGGTGGAATTTTTCAAATCTGAAACAAACTTGATCTGCGTACAGCATAAATCTACCTTCGTGCAAAAATTTGTGGATCTATCTCTTATAGTCTCTGAGATCGACGCGTTCATACAGACAGACAGACGGACAGACGGACGGACGGACAGACGGACAGACGGACATGGCTATATCGACTCGGCTGTTCATGCCGATCAAGAATATATATACTTTATGGGGTCGGAAAATTTTCCTTCTCCCTGTTACATACATTCGCACAACTTCATGATCCCCCTTTTCCCATTTTCAATGGGAACAGGGTATAAAAAGGGTTCGGTTCAAAAATATATTTCTTTCACATTCTTCCCAGCGATTTCTATTTAACTTGCAACACTTGTCACACACAAGTTCTGAAGTCTTCTGCATAATACTGTAATATCTTTTCAAAGTGTTTAGAAAAACGTTCCCACATTTTAAGTTCAGTGCCAATTCTAACATCTGTTTTTTTCGATCCGAGAAACCAACAAATTTTTACCTAAGAACAAAAACAGCAAAAGTAATATCTGAACCACGGTTCGAACCTGAACCTGGGATCAGCGACATTCTGAAACCGATCCGTGAACCCGAACCCAAAATTTTAAGAGAGTTCGAACCCCTCCTGACTTTTCCGATGTTTGCAGCACTAATTATAAGACCCATGTTCTACTGGCACATTCCAGAGATCATTCTCTGGTTGATCCAAGTGATCTCATTCTTTCTGCGTTTTTCCTCAAAAGAGATAAATGTCCATTCGGCAGATCATCCGTGACGGATGGCTAAGCCAAAGGCTGAATTATTTAGCTATTTTTGCTGAAAAGGCTAGATTTTTCTATCGATATGCTATCGATTTCAAAAACATCACCATTAGTTACTGCTGTTGTTCAGTTTAGTTGCCATGGCTAAAGAGGAAGATATATCAGTGGGAGAGGGTTTAAGCCCCCTCATTGAAAACTGACTACGCCCATGGGCTGTGCATGGCCAAGGTAAGCTAACCATTATTTTCTATGTTCTGGAATGTTTAGAATGATGTCATATATCTTATGAATGCTTACCGAAAACTGGCTACATCATGAAGAGACAACCAAAGGAGCATGCTTCTTGACATGTGGAAGGCGAACCTTGACGCACAACCGCATGTAAAGTAATCTAATCAGCTGTTCTGTGTTTACAGTGTGACCGTAATACACATCCATCAGTGCAACAAGAAAACATCACATTCCTTGGATGATGTTGAATATTTGCCAGTGGATGAAGGGTATAACATTCTAAAACGAGAAAGCTAAGCAAACTTCGTCTGTGCCGAAGTTTTTATACCCTTGCAAGTGCTCGCTTAAATATTTTTAAAAAAATTTCATTTTCCCATTTTCCGTCCGATCGTTCGTATGGAAGCTATATGATATAGTCATCCGATTTGGCCAAAAAATTTTAAAATTATGTGAAACAAACAAATACAAAATTGCAGGATGCTACCATTAAAAACAAAAAAGTTTTTCTAACTAAGACTGTTTTTTAGACCTATCTTTTGTATGGCAGCTATGCCATATAGTTGTCCGATTTTAATTAAACTTGTTAGAATTATAAAAAAAAAACATAGAAAACATACGACTTCGAAGTTTGGAGACGTTTCCATTGAGAAGAAAAAATGTTTTCATACTAAAACTAGTTTTCCGACCGATTGTTCCTATGGGAGCTATGAGATATAGTCATCCGATCCGGTCGGTTCCGACAAATGTGCAGCGTATTAGTACCAGAAGGCTTCGTGAAAAGTTTGGTCACGATAGCTTTAAAACTGACGGAGGAGATAGCATAGAAACAGACGGACGGACAGACGAACATGGCTATATCGACTCAGCTCGTCATGCTGATCAAGAATATATATATACTTTAGTGTGGTCGGAAATGCTTCCTTCTATGCGTTACAAACATCTGGACAATTTCAATATAGCCTCTGCAAGGGTATAAAAAAAACAAGAAAGAAAGTCGGTTAAGCCCGACTATAGCATACTCTGTACCAACGAAATTATACATTTTGATGCTGCAGTAGCAGCTGAAAGCAGCGCTGCTACTGCGCTGCAGCAGAGAACAGTCTTTTGATCACAACTCGAAAACCGTTCATCCAATCTTCACCATTTCTTTGGCGGATCGATAAGTTATTTTTATTACTAAATATATCCAGAAGGAACAACCCACCTATCTTTAAAACTGTGGGAGATATGGCGTTTTTTTTTTAAATTGAGGGGGTGGCAGGGGGCGTGGCCAAAATTTAAAATAAACTTGATCTGCCTGCAGACATAAGAAGCATATGTCCCATACATGTCAAGCCTCTATCTCTTACCATCTCTGAGATCTGTGCGTTCATACGGACATGGCTATATCGACTCGGCTGTTGATGCTGATCAAGAATATATATACTTTATGGGGTCGAAGATGCTTCCTTCTGGATGTTACATACTTTTGCACAAACTTATAATACTCTATGTACCTACGGTACAGAGTACAAAGAAAGTACGCCTTGAGATGGACTCTGATTTGCACGGCCCAGAAAGAAGAATAAAACACAAGCACCACCACCATGAATTTAAGGGTATTTTCGGGGGTTTAAGGCAATTTTTTGCTTTGCCAACTAAAGTTCAAATCAAAGTATCCTTTTAAAAGTACGAAAACATTTGTTAACAATGATATAAAGTTAAAAGGTTACTCTGCGTATGAGTAATATCAGAAACTTTGGAGCCCCGTCGCGTCCATTTAAAACATAACTTTTTTAACTTTTTGTTTTCTTCTCATTAAATATACACCATAAACTAGCGAATCAAGGAGCACCAGTGCGCTCTAGTGAAAAGCCACTAAGTGACCCTGGTTTTTGGTGTGTTTCTTGCCCTGTGGTTCGATTGTTTCTCGGACATGTGAAAAGACATTTTCAAGTTAGCTTTCCGTTCGGTGACGTTTTGGGCAGCGCTGCAAACCGGTTTTGAACCCTGGTTCGAACCCGGAACTCCAACTTTTAGTTTACTAAAAACTGAACCTTGAACCGAACCTCTTTAGAAATTAAAGCTGAACCCGAACCTGTTCCGAAGCCAAAATTTCGGTTCGGTTCAACAAAACAAACACAAAAAATTGACCTTCTGTCTACCAACTTCATCTGTTATTTGGTGCGACTGACTACTAAAATGGGCAGGAGAGTGGAAAAAAAAAAATCTGGCAAAACGATTCGAATTCCATATAAAATCTCTACCCATAACAGTCTCTGTTTTTAAAGCTCTTCAACTTTAAAGCTTCTTGAATAATTCTCAAAAGCAAGAGTTTAACATTATTTTGGTAATATTTTTCTATGTAAACCATTAAATGGAATTTCACTAAACTGTAAATTATATATTGATTATTTTCAGGTTTTCTACTAACCAATTCCGACCCAATTACCACTCAGTTTCCATACAATTTGAGAAGTTTCTAGGTCGAAAGATGTTTTTAAAACACATAGAAGACAAAAATTAGTAATGTTGCATAAAGCGTGGACTGAACCAAGGTTCGAACCAAAACCTTTTCCCAAAAACCTCGAACCTACAATTTTTGAACCTTAACGATTCGTTAATTTGGGTTCGAACAAGTGTACCGGAGATCCGAATATTTTTTTTTGCAGTTTTGGTTTTGTGTATTTATTTTAACCTATATAGTAAAAAAGGTCAGGACTGTTCCGGATTCCGTAAACGATTGCAACTGTTGACCCATCAATTTGATATATTCTCAAAGAATGTAACGAAAATTTGTATAAATTTTAAAAGGCAATAAAGTCTTACTTTTTCTGGAGTTCATGAATATTTGATTGTATGCAAATTCTATATTTTTCGTTATATCAGGAAAACTGAGGGTAATGAGGCATAACTCATAACTAATTTGGAATCAGGTGGAATGTGGAGTTTATTTTTGTATTGCCTTGTTTATTTTAGTATAGTATGAGCTATCCGGAGTACTTCAAGTAATCATTTCTTTTGCTTCATTTTTCACCGATTCCAAACTACCACAGCCTAAATGATTATAAGATTTCAATCTCTGCTAACTAGCTGATTGATCTGTATAGCTTTTAAAAAAAAAAACAGAAACTTTAACTGATACTTCCCCTCCAAACTTGATTCTTATCCCTGCTTGATAACGCATATCTTGCGCTTCGTTTCAAACTTCGCACCGCTTCAATGATCTCTAACCCCTCTTATACATATGTAGTTCTGTTGGGTGAGCAATAGGCCAAACGATAAGCTGGCCAACCTTATCAGAACGATTAATTTGTCTACAAAAGCTGCCTGCCGGCTGGGTTAGGCCAATTAGTTGTTAACGGTCCGTGCTGGCGAACGTATCGGGAAAGTTAGGAGCAATATGTATTTGGAGCTAATTGTGCTGGCACTGACGGTGCTGTTCGCCTGGGACTATATGTCCAAGCGGCGGCACAACAAAATGTTTGCCGAGGCGGGTATACGAGGACCCCCGTCTCTACCCCTAATTGGCAATGCCCTGGTTTTGCTTAAAGAATCGCCTGCAAGTAGGAATTAGAGTTATCCGATTATCATTTGAACAGCCAACATTCATACAAATTCTCTTCAATCAGCTGTGTTTGAGCTGCAGGATCGTTTGATTGGTGAATATGGCAAGAATATTCAAATTACCATTATGCATGAGATGGGTTTCATGACCGCCGATCCCCGCATGATTGAGGCCATCCTGAGCAGCCAACAGACCATCAAGAAGAATAGCCTATACGATCTGTTGAATAGCTGGCTGGGCAATGGTCTGCTCCTGAGCACGGGCCGAAAATGGTTCAAGCGGCGCAAGATTATAACACCCACCTTCCATTTCAAGATTCTCGAACAGTTTGTGGAGGTGTTCGATCAGAATAGTGCCATCATGGTGGAACAGTTGTATGAACGGGCCAATGGTAAGACAGTGATTAATATGTTCCCAGTGGCGTGTCTGTGTGCCTTGGATATTATTGCGGAAACGGCTATGGGAGTGACAATTAATGCGCAGCGACAGCCCAATTTCCCCTATGTGGAGTCGGTGAAGACGTAAGTTGAAATGACAATTGATGATGGTTAGTTTTATATATAAATGAATCGCGTGGTTCGATCACCATTTCGTGCTCGGGTCGTGCTTGAATAGCACTAAGCCATATTCAAAAGATCGTGTGTGTTAGTGCTCAGCTAACCAGGCACGAAAAAACAGAAAAAAAGTGTTCCCTTTTTCAATATATTAACGAACCGTCTGGCTCTATCAACATTTCGTGCTCGGGCCGTGCTTGAATAGCACTAAGAAATATCCAAAAGAACGTGTGTGTTAGTGCTCAGCTAAACAGGCACGAAAAACACGAAAATACGCATCGGTCGCTTAAATATATAAATGAACCGTGTGGTTCTATCATGGGCACGCTTCGCCGTTGCCTTTTCGTGCAGTAACATAACATTTTCGTGCTCGGGTCGTGCTTTAATAGCACAAAGCCATATGCAAAAGAACGTGTGTGTTAGTGCTCAGCTAAACAGGCACGAAAAACACGAAAATACGCATCGGTCGCTTAAATATATAAATGAACCGTGCGGTTCTATCATGGGCACGCTTCGCCGTTGCCTTTTCGTGCAGTAACATAACATTTTCGTGCTCGGTTCGTGCTTGAATAGCACTTAGCCATATTCAAAAGAACGTGTGTGTTAGTGCTCAGCTAACCAGGCACGAAAAAACACGAAAATAGGTGTCGGTTGTTTAAAGTAATTCAAAAAACGCCTGTTTCTATCATCGGCAAACTTAGCCGTTGCTTTTCGTGCAATAACATAACATTTTCGTGCTCGGGTCGTGCTTGGACAGGCACGAAAAAACACGAAAATACGCGTAGGTTGTTTTAAAATATTAACGAACCGCCCGGTTCTATCATTAGCAGACTTAGCCGTTGCCTTAGTACTAGGCATTGCCTTTTCGTGCAGCAACATATCATTTTCGTGTTTGGGTCGTGCTTGAATAGCAGTAAGTCATATCCAAAAGAGCTTCAGCACGAACTTTTCTTTTTTTATTGCTAGACTTAAGCACCTGAGCGAATATTGTTTCGTGCTAGGAACGCTAAAAAAAGTCTACACTCACGAATCACACGCACGCACGCAGCACGATTTGAAGACCCCCAACGAATGCTCACTCACATTGTAAATGCAAGTTCAAAGCTCTAAAGAAGCTCTAAACTTGGTGAAGTGTTGAGAGTCCAATTTCTCTTTGTCCTTGTTGAATGCACCGGTGTCGCAACAGATCACCAGTGCAACGCTGAGAGGAACATACGAACAGTTCGTTGCATCAAATGCAATACTCAAAATATCGGGCCAGAACGGATTAAATACACAATAAATCACTATTTTTGATTAGTGGGGGGACTTATCTAATCTATCTGGTCTTTTTTATAACCTTGCAGAGGGTATATCAAAATTGTCCGGATGTTTGTAACGCATAGAAGGAAGCATTTCCGATCACATAAAGTATATATATTCTTGATTAGCATGACGATCAGATGAGTCGATATAGCCGTCTGTCCGTCCATCTGTTTCTATGCTATCTTCTCCGTTAGTTTAAAAAGCTATCGCCACCAAACTTTGCCGGAAGCTATCGGGTACATATACGGCCGGATCGGATGACTATAACATATAGCTGTCATAGGAACGATCGGTCGAAAATTGCAAAAGGTCTCCAAACTCTGTATTTACTAGTTTTCAATGCTTCTCCATGATTCTGCCAAATTTGGTTGAAATCGGACATCTATATAGTATAGCTGCCATAGAAAAGTAAGGTTAGAAAAATAGTCTTAGTATGAAACACTTTTTTGTTTTCAATGTAAGTCTCTTTAAAATTGCCATATATTTACTTTATAAGCTTTCACACAGTTCTTTAAGGATTCGTCAAAATCGGATGACTATAACATATAGCTGCCATAGGAATGATCGGTCGAGAAACTAGTTTTAGTGAGAAAAACTTTTGTGTTTTTAAAGAAAACGACTCCAAACTTTGTATTTCTTAGTTTGGTGTGCTTTCCCATGATACCTAGTGGTTTGGTCAAAATCGGACACCTATATGGTATAGCCGTCATACAAAAGTTGAGTCAGTTGTTTCGCTGATAACTCCGGTATTTTTTGTCCGATCAGAATAGATAAATATTGGGCCTAGCTTGATGTATATTAAACCACGAGGCTCTTACTTGAAAATTTGTGATCTGACTGTTTTTTAGGTCTAGGATGTAACGGTTTTTTGGGGATATAAGAGAGAGACTTCAGGGAATTTTTCAAATCTGACACAATCTTGAACTGCGTACGGCATATATCATGCAAATTTGTGGCTCTATCTCTTATAGTCTCTGAGATCGACGCGTTCATACAGACAGATGGACGGATAGACGGACAGACGGACATGGATATATCGACTAAGCTGTTCATGCTGATCAAGAATATATATACTTTATGGGGTCGGAAATGTTTCCTTCTCCCTGTTACACACATTCGCACAACTCACGAGCGGAAGTTAACTTTTCCCTATTTTTAAGTTACTTATTTTTGGGTTCGGTATGGATTTCCCGGACCTTATTTTTAGTATTTTTTATTTGTCAGGCTGTTTCCCGTTTTAGATTTCGATCAAATTTACGAAATATATTATATATACGAAATCTGAATTGGAAACACTTCCTTTTGTCAAAAATCGATTGTGTGATTCGGCTTTTATGTTCTAAGTTTCATATATCAGAATTCAACTGTCTTGTTGGCTGAAAGATTTTACCGAATTCTCCAGTTCTATCCGGGATATTAGGTCTCCGTGCATTTTCGAATGATCGATCCAGTTTATGGTTCTTTTCGTTGTTAGTTTTTAGTCCCAAAAACAAAAATCTGATTCTATTTTAAAAATCTGCTTCGAAACACAATTCTTGACGAAAGTGAAAATGGGAGAATGGAAGTATATCAAATGTATAGGGTTGGTAATGGTTCCTTCTGCCTTTGGGCAGTTAACTGGGGACCTATTCCCCTATTCTTAATACATAATAGGAAGTCTGGTCTTTCCAGCAAATAGTAGAAGTATCAGTTCGATTGGTTCATTCGTTTTAAAGTTATAGCTTCTTCAATCTGTATGCATCTAGATTAATTCCTTGATATGTATATCTTCTCTGTATTTTCCAGTGCCTCCTACATGGTGGCCGAACGCTTACTGAGTCCCATTCAACGCTTCGAAACAGCCATGAAATTCTTCTATCCCACGGCATATCGCACCTTAAGCAATCACATCAAATCCATGCATGATTTCACGGACAGTGTCATTGCCGAGCGTCGCCAGACTTTGCAGAAATCTATAGCCGATGGCACGTATCAGTCCTACGAGTCGACGGCCCTCGATGAGGTGGGCAGTAAACGCCGCATGGCCCTGCTGGACGTTTTGCTGCAATCCAATATTGATGGTCAGCCCCTGAGTAATGAGGATATACGCGAAGAGGTGGATACGTTTATGTTTGAGGGTCATGATACCACAACCAGTGGCATCTCCTATACACTGTACCTGTTGTCACGTCATCCGGAGGTGCAGCAACGTTGCTTCCAGGAAATACGTGAGATAATTGGCGATGATAAGTCCAAGCCGGTGGGTATGCGCGATCTGGGAGAATTGAAGTATTTGGAGTGTGCCATTAAGGAGTCATTGCGTGTATTCCCGCCGGTGCCGATGATTGGTCGCTATATAACGGAGGATATCAAGCTGGGTAGGTGCAAGATGTGCAAGCCACTCTGTAATAAAAGATAAATTTTCGTTTCCTTCTTGACTTTCAGACGGCAAGACCATACCAGCCAACACCAATATCATACTGCTCACCTATCATGCCCAGCGTGACCCGGACTTCTTCCCCGAACCGGAGAAGTACATACCGGAGCGTTTTAGCGCTGAGCGGAAGGGCGAAATTGATGCGTTCGCCTACACTCCATTCTCGGCGGGACCACGCAATTGTATAGGACAGAAGTTTGCCATGCTGGAGATGAAGAGCACCATCAGCAAAATGCTGAGACACTTTGAACTGGTGCCGCTCGGGCAGGAAGTTAAACCCCTAATGAACCTAATTCTGCGATCTACCACGGGCATTAATGTGGGCCTCAAGCCAAGGGTCTATTGAACGGATTTCCTATTTTGTTGTTTAGTTATTTAAGGGAGCGCATTGTAAATATATATATGTAAATAGATGGAATCACTATTGAGTTTTCTTACAACAAAATCCAGGCACCGTTTTTTTCGGAAATCTCAGCGAATTTGAACCGTTCGAATCTGAAAAGGTTTGCAGCTCAGTTTGAAAGTCTTGATTGACCTCATCCGGTTCAGGTCCAGCTTGGCTTCTCGCTGTAATGTGCTTGCTGAGTATATTCACCGATTCCAGAGTATCGTTTTAGTGTATTGATTCTATATTTTAAAATTCACAAGAAAAAAAAACAAAAGCGTCCTGCCCTTTTGGGGGGTAGGGATTCAATCCCAGTTATAGACCTGGCCCGGTGTGGGCAACTTTCCCTTGGGCGCTGTAGTGCCCTCGGCCTCCAGCTGTTTCTGCTGCTGCACCAGATCAATGGGTGGAACAACCTCACGGCGACCATCGCGCAGGCAATAGTAATTGGCCGATAGGATGTGCGAGGGTCCCTCGGGTAGCTCGGGTTGGGGTTGTGTGCGTTCGGCCACGCCATCCTCAAAGCGCAGGGCCACCGTGTGCTCACGCTGCAAGTGCAATAACAATATTAGTTTCCAAATTCTTACATAATGCTCACACGGCAATGTGTGGCTTCTTGAGTTAGGGCAAACACTTACGCCCAGTAGGAAGGCTCGCACTCGTTGCAAGAAGGGAGCTATATCACGTCGGATGGCAGCCATCACAGTTCCTTGGACTAGACCAAATCTTCTGAAGAAATTCCGAAAATACGATGTGAAGAGCAGCAGCTGTTTGTTGTTTTGATTGGCGATGACAGAATAGAGATGGCAGTATCGTTGGTTCCCAAGAACCGATAGCTATCGTATCCACCTATCGATTGGTGGCGATTGAGCAGCCCTGTGCTTGGGGCAGCCATTTTGATTTTCACAAACATCACTTCAGAAATTTTGATTTGTGGCGTGGGTGTGTCGGTCGTTTCCATATATATTTTTCATTGGAAAACGACGCAATTGGAGAAACCAGCATACGGACAGCGTTTGTTACCACACTCATAGAAAAGGAACACCAAGTAAGCGAGTAAATACACAAGAATGCCACGGTATCGTGAATGGGACTTGGCCTGCAAAGTCTACGTGGGCAATTTGGGCTCCTCGGCCTCCAAATATGAGATTGAGAATACATTCAGCAAGTATGGACCCTTGCGCAACGTTTGGGTGGCACGCAATCCGCCCGGATTTGCATTTGTGGAATTCGAAGACCGTCGCGATGCTGAAGATGCGACCCGTGGCTTGGATGGTACCCGCTGCTGTGGCACACGCATTCGGGTCGAGATGTCCTCGGGACGTTCGCGTGAAGGACGCGGCGGTGGTGGCGGAGGAGGCGGCGGCGGCGGCGGCGGTGGAGGAGGAGGAGGCGGCGGCGGTGGACCAAGACGCGGTGGACGTAGTGGCAGCGGAGGCGGTGGCGGAGGTGGGGCCCGTGCTGGTGACGGCGGTGGACGATATAGGTGAGTGCATATACAAAATACATATGTACATAGGTGAAAAATCGATTCGAGTGTACATACAAGAATTACATGTCCATGTCTGCTGCTGCTGCGCACAAACAGTAGCCTCTGTAAAAGTAGTCAAGGTCATGCATGTCCCTGTCTGCTTACAGTGAAAGCTGTAAAAGTATGCCTGCCTGTCTATGCTACAGTGGCTTTTGTAAAAGTAGACATGGTCATATTCAAATTGTTGCGTGCGAGAGGGTCAACTGTGACGTCAGCAATTAAAATTTTAAATATTCTTCATCCATTTTTTTTTATGTAGTAGCAAATTGTTGTGTTTTAGTAACTTGCAAAAAAAAAAGAATGGAGCCAATTTTAATGTGGTTTCACAATCATTTTGCAGGATAAAGTCTTCTACTACAAGCACAACAACAACAACAAGAACAACAACAGCTACTACTACTACTTCTAGAACTTCTACTACTCCTCTTCCTTCAACAAGAACTACAACAACAACAAGAACAACTTCACGTCTTCCTGCTCCTCCTATTACACCAACACAACACATTTCACCAAAACCAACACCAACAACAGCAACACCAACACTGATCAAGTTGATGATAATTGCCGATTACAACAAATTTGATATATTCCGTTGACCCCAATGACGTTAACAGCAACAACATTTTCCCTGCCAGGCCATCAAAGCAACGACTCCCCTACATATACACACACGCACACACACACACACAGTTACAAAATCAACTTGTTTGACTGCAAAAACAACAACCGCAACAGCTCTAAAAAGCGCCGCATCTAACTCTCTCCTCTCTCATCCAGCGAACTGCAACCTGCAATCTGCAAACGCAACCGCAACCCTTCACCTTCATCTTCTAATATACAACAACAACAACTTTACATTTAACAACACTAATCACCGACTACAACAGCAAAACACCAACGTTCCAGCCTGTCTATACAACTAGACATATATATATATATATACACCAACCAAAGCAAAACAACCCAGCAAGGCTTCAGCTCAGCTTGTGCAACTTTTTCTACGTCAACTTCTTCAAGGCCACAAAAAGTCAACTTGAAAAAGAACAATTTGTCCCAACCAATCAACCTCGAACTACTACTACCACCACCAAACAACCAACCAACCAACCAACCACCTCATCATTTGTCATCTCTAAGCAGCTACAGCAACAACAACAGCTACAACAACAGCCAACTACTACTACAACAAGAACAAGCAAAAAGACACCTTCAAAAAAAAAAGAAAAGAAAATTCATCATCAAAACTGCCAAGAAACCAAAACAAAGTGGGAATTTTCTGCCATTTCTTCTCCTGCAACTTTGTAGTTCGTTTCACCTTTCCCCAAAAGCTTCTTCTTCTTCTTCAGCTAAAGCAAGTCAATCAAGTCTTCAACTTTTGGGGGCCCGCTTCAACGCAAGTATATGAAAAATTGAAACCAACCAGCGTAAGCGTATTTAAAAAAAGTTTTTTGTCCCTAGCTAAGACACCGCCGAAGGTAAACACGCTGATAAAATTGAGACGCTGATAAACTGTTTAAAAATTAAGATTTCATTTTTACTATTTAACAGTTTATCAGACCTACAGTTAACTAGAGATGGGCTTTCAGTTAATACAAGAAAAAAAATATAGAAAAAAAAACCTGTAAATTTGGGTTGTATTTGATGTAGATTTTTGGGTAAACTTTGTTTAAGTTCCGTAGAAACGCACAGATCTTAGATCTAGAGGTTCGATATGATGTATAGTACTTAGAATTTAAAAAAAAAGCAATAGTAGAGTTATAAAACATTTAAACAAGTCCCGACCGATCATCAGATTAAATACAACTTTTAATTAAGTAGAGATTTGGGAATTCTTAAACCGTAAAAGCTACTCTTCAACTTTGTTTTAACCCCGAAAAGGGATGCAGAAAGTTATTTTCGTAGTTCCCAGAAGCAAAGCCTGGACTTATGATACAACAATAAAGGCGAGATGGTCCCACTTAAAGCTTTTGCTAGGATCTTAGAGGGCAGCAAACACCAACTTTCGCATACGCCTCATCTTTATTATGGCACCATGTCTGATATGGCTTGTAGGCAGTTGGTTAAGACACCACTACACCTTTTTATTCTTAGTCGATCAGCCCTCTAAGGCTTACACTTGGGCACTTGATGATTATTGATCAGTTTGGAATCTTTTATTCCACCAATCTTTACAGATTTTTGCACTTTAAACTAGATCTTTGGCATATACGCTCGCTTTTTTCTTCCACCAAACTTATTCTTTTCATTTTACACAAAGTCATACTCTAGACTTATACAGGACAACACTTATTCTTTATAAAGTTCAGCTTTTAAGTGTTAAGCTAGAAAAAAATTCGAAAAAATACAACCCAAAAAGATTTTAAAATATTTGAAACTGCAAGAAATTTCTTCTTTTTTTTGAGAGGCCCATCTCTACACTAAACTTTTTTAACTGTTCTTATTTTTTTTGTTTGTTAATAAGGTCTGTTTCATATTTGTTCTTTAAGTTGTACTTCATCACATCATATAAAATTTCATTCGATCCTTGGTGCTCCAGGCTGTAAGAGAGTACCTATATACAAACAACAACTCCCTTAGCTAAATTTCTAGTACAAATGACAGGATTTTTGTAGGGTCTAAGTTTCTTGTTGTGTAGGGTTAAGAGCAATGTTGCACAAAGCCCAAAGTCTTTGCACCAATTTGACCGTTTTATCCTCTAGTCTCCAGCACCAATTTGTAGGTGTTCTTTTCGCTGCTTGATAGTTCTTTTCCGTTTTAAGTTTCGCACATTGATTTGAACCTTTTCGTTCCCGGACCAATTGCTTCAAGTGAAAATCCTTCTGTAGGAAAGTTCTGTCCAAAAAGCATCTCTGTCACCATTTAGGACTAAAGGGAGTTCATTTGCCAATTCTAAGTATGATTAAGGGACTCCAAATCAGAGCTGCAAGCCAATTAGGTTTAAACACGCAACTCCGATAAAGATTTACTGTTTACCAGTCACAGTTAATCTGTTTGGAACCAAAATGTTTGGTTTGACTTAACTGAAACATTTAATTATGTTTAACAAAGACTTAAAATGATTGAAAATTCAGGAAAGGCGACTCAGAATTAGTTTAAAATAGATAATCGAAACTCGATTTTGAAACATTTTCGGTAATATTCTTCATAGGCTGCGATTATAAAATATTGTTCATATCAAGAAAGCAAATAAGCTGTGAGCCGAACTGTAAGCAGTTTATGCTAGAAAACCGAACCATGTGTGGAAAAATTTTGAACCAAATACCTAAAGCAGCAAAAGAGGGATAAGTTAAAGTAAATGTTAGGAAATTGTATAAGAAATCTTAACTATACTTGAACCTTTGTAGAGTTTGTCTAACTACCTCTTAAAAGGACAACAATCGGTAGGTTGTAATTCAAATGCCACCTGATGTTGTCCTTTTTTTGCTAATATGGTTTTTATATTAATAATTCAGGCATTGTTGCCATTAGAAGTTGCAGATAGAATTCAAGGAATGCTGTAAATTCTAAAGTCAAACATTTCTAATTGGAATTTTAAAGTGTTGGCCTGCTAAGAGTGAGATCACTGACCCAACCGAAACCGCGACTTCAAAACCGAATCGATGTCTTCAAAACTTCATGAACCACTGAACCAATCCAGTTCTAATTCTCCATCGTTTTGTATTCTTGGCTAAAAACAAGACACAAGTTAAACCATTCCGAACCAAGGTCTTAACCAAACCTTGGGCTTTAAAGCCACAAACAATCCTGCTCAAAATTAGAGATTTATTTTAGGTAATTGCACTTACTTCAAGTGACATTTGAGTAAAGAAAAATCTGGAAAAATCAGTAAGATATTTGTACTTTATCTTGTTGATACATGGAGTTGGGAACGGTGAGAAACGGATAACGAACCGTATCTGTTCAAACTAATACAAAGCCTTTCGTCTTCCGATGAAAGTCGGGGCTCGCCGGACCCACTTTTAATCTATGTCAGTCTTCAATAATCATTCGGGGGTGTCCTAGAAATCTAGAGATAGTCATATAAACGCTTTTATTTCGAGCTACAACTGCTTGCTTTGATATGTGAAATGTATCCAAAATGCAGGGCTACTAGATTAGATGACAAAAGTTGAGAGAATTGATATAGACTAGGTTTTCCCTTCTCTATAATCTAGTCACTTTACATCTAAAAATCTCCCAGTTTAGTTCAAAATTCAATCGTTTATACAAAAATCTCTTAAGATTTCTGGGACACTGCCGTCCAGCGGCGCACAGCTTCATGTGTTCTGTCGAAAATGTGCATTACGCCTAACGGAAAAGTAATGAACTACAACAGCTGCTTTTCCATAAAGGGATATTAAACAGACTGCGCACAATCCGCATTACAATTTGAAAAAACTAATGGGAATCCGATGGCAGTTCGGCTCTAGCATACATCTTTTATTACCAGTAATGCAGGTTGTGCGCACCCTGCTTACAAAGCGGCCATGCATGTTTATTTCCATCGTACTGAAGACAAAGTAATGAAGAAGTAATCCATTATGTAATGTAGATATGCGCAGCTGGGCGATTGTCTCACTTCGGCCTTATATTTAACGATTTCTGTAAAGTTTTAGGGAAAAGCAAGTACGAATTGTTTTGGAGTATATCAATAGTATGTACATCAATGGAATGTACTAGAGGAAAGACTTTCAGGCCACTAAAGGCTAAAAAGAGGAGAAGGAATTTAGCTACAGATTCAGTTTTAGGACAGGGGGCACCAACGATCGCAAACCAAAAAGGGTTCACAACTTTATTTTTTTTTTTAAATATTTTCCCAAACAAAATGTATTTATTTTTTGAGTTTCAATTTGATGCCAGTGCCCTTCTAAATCTGAAACAGACCTTAGGTGATTTTGTATTTTTGTGTTATTTTTGTTAATGTTATTTTTCGTTTTGTTCTCTTTGTTTTTGTATTAATTTTTTTTTGTTTTTTGCTAACAACTTCTCTTGAGATCAAAATGTTGTTCACGCTAATAGTCTGCTCACCTCCGCCTACTCCTACTCTTCACTCAACCAACCAACCAACCAACCAACCAGCAGGGGTCAATTCTTCTCATCTTGGGGTGTGTGTGGTGTGGTTCTTCCATGCAAAGAAAAAAGAAAGTAAAACAAAAAGAAACCATCGCAGATGTCGCAACATGTTGCCGTTGCCGCTGCCACTGTGCTCCGCTGCTGCTCTGCTCTGCTTCTCCATCTCCGACCACCTTCAACTCCAACTCAACTTCAGCCTGCAGCTTCACACAACCAACACACACCACCACCACCACCACCAACCAACCAACCAACCAACCAACCAACCAACCAACCAACCACCACCACCACCAACCACTTTAGTCACAAATCAATCAAAAATCGTATCAACTGCCCAACTACAACAACAACAACAACTACTACTACAACAACAACAACAGTCTTCTCAGTTTGCTCTGCTCATCAAAAAAAAAAAAAAGAGAACGCAACCAACCACTCCAGCCTCCAACTCAGTTCAAGTTGTGTGTTCTTTGGTCACGAGACTCTCTCAACTTAATTGAAAAAAGAAAACAAAAAAAAAGAGAAAAAAAACAGTCCCAACTTGTTTTAAACGTATTTTGCAGATTGTCAACGAAAAAGTTTGTTAAACTATTTAATTTGTATTCTTTCTCTCTCTCTCTCTCTCTCTCTCTTTCATTCCTTCTCCTTTCTCGCCTCCCCCCCCCCCCCTTCTCTATCTCTTGATGCACACCCATCACATCTTTTTACAGATCACGCTCACCGAGACGCTCCCGCACACGCAGTCGCAGCTTCTCACGGGATCGTCGCAGTCGCTCGGACTCCAGGGATCGTCACTAGAAAGATGTCGGACGGCAGCCAGGTCCCGATGTACACTCACACACACACACCCACAAACACACCTTAGAGTAGAGCGCCACAGTTGTGGCCAAAACAAAAAAGTAATTTACCTTCCAAACCCCCGCCCCTTAACTCTGTCTGTTGGTCATCCCGCCCCACTCCAATCCAAGTATAGCCACAGTACACGTTGGTATTTAGGTATTAAGCTCGTAGATTTTAAACTATAAACAACACAAGACGATGATGCACACGATGTGGAGGCATCAACAGCTCCCGGGCAGCGAAGTCGTAGAAAAGGTAATGCGAAGTGAAATGATTATGCTTAACAATGGATGGGTTTATATACGGACGCATTTTTTTTTTGTCTAATCTGTAAAACGCAAATTGTAAAAAACAAAAAAAAAAATAAGGAGAGACATTTTCTAAATCTAAAACTAGGAAAACGCGAAGAGTGCAAGTAAACAAAAAACAAGAAAATCGTGAAATGAGAATTAATAAATGGAACCAAAATCAACTTCAAACAACAGCAAAAAAAAAACAAAGTATTTGGTGTGATTTTTCAATTGGGTGGATTGGGCAGAAAAGAAAAGATTTCTAGAAAATGGTACCCAAGAAGCTTCACAAAGCTCTTGGAATGGATTTTCCATTTTGTTTCTTTATTAATCAATCAATGTCATTGCTGCATTCTTCTATAATCGAATGACAAAGCGGCGGACGCCGACCTTAAGCTGGACACGATTGAGGTGGCCAATTGATCCTAGGAAGGGGAAATGGAATTGTGATTCCAATATGACAAACATGTTCAGTTTGGTTTATAATTTAACAATGAGTCTACCTAGAAACAAACAACGCTTGCAATTTAGTGCATTTTTTTTATACTCTGTACCGTAGGTACATAGAGTATTATAAGTTTGTGCAAAAGTATGTAACATCCAGAAGGAAGCATCTCCGACCCCATAAAGTATATATATTCTTGATCAGCATCAACAGCCGAGTCGATATAGCCATGTCCGTCTGTCCGTCTGTCCGTCTGTCAGTCTGTCCGTCTGTCTGTCCGTATGAACGCACAGATCTCAGAGATGGTAAGAGATAGAGGTTTGACATGTATGGGACATATGCTTCTAATGTCTGCAGGCAGATCAAGTTTATTTTCAATTTTGGCCACGCCCCCTCCCGCCCCCGCAATTTAGAAAAAACGTCATATCTCCCACAGTTTTGAAGATAGATGGCTTGTTCCTTCTGGACATATTTAGTTATTAGGATAACTTATCGATCCGCCAAAGGAATGAAGAAGATCGGATGAACGGTTTTCGAGTTATGATCAAAAGAAATTTTCTTGGTACAGAGTATGTTATAGTCGGGCTTGACCGACTTTCTTTCTTGTTTTTTTATCAAAATTTACTCTCGATAAAGTTACACTTTTTTATCGGAAAATTGTGTTCAGCGATAGAGCTCACATCGGATTGAATGGATGCGTGAACAAACCAATGTATTGAAGGCGTCCATTTTACACAGGCAACCAGTTTGACACCAATTGTCCCCTGCAGCAGCCATTTGCAACCAGTTAAATACCAGTTGGCAACATAAGCTGTATGTGCTGTACTTTGCAGTAGTTAACTATGCTTTATTTCACAAGTCCTTACACAACGACAATTCGCAATACATTCATTCTCTGGATACAAACTTTTTTAAATTCACATTGCCAAGGACTTTATGCTTATTTTTCTACACTTTGGTTTGATTTTCACTTCTTTCTTCTACACCAGCGTCTGTTTTAACTTATTCGCCTGTAGCTGCGCAGGTTAGAAGCACCAAAACCTTTGCCGTCTGCCACTGCGCAGTGGCCCCACTCACCCGATTCAAGCTTTTTTGCTACCAGTTAAACTCTAGTTGCATTACAACTAGGTGTAGGACAGTTCCATTTATTTACTAGTTGCCAGTTTCTCTGCAGCGCAGTTACGCTGCAGAGAATCTGTCAACTAGCAATGAAAAACAAAAAAAAAATTGTTTTAAACCTAGTTGTAAGGCAACAAGAATTTGGCTGGTAACAAAAAAGCTAGGTTCGGGTGAGTTGGGCAACTGCGCAGTGGCAGACGGCACAGATTTTGGTGCTTCTAACCTGCGCAACTGCAGTCGAATATGTTAAAACTGACGCCAGTGCAGAAGAAACAAGAAGTGTAAATCAAACCAAAGTGTAGAAAAACAAGGATTAAGTCAAAGTCAATGTGAAATTTAAAAAGTTTATATCAAAACAATGAATGCCTTGTGTAAATGTCGTGTAAGGATTTGTGAAATAAAACATAGTTAACTACTGTAAAGTACAGCACATACAGCTTATGTTGCCAACTGGTATTTAACTGGTTGCTAATGGCTGCTGCAGGGGACAATTGGTGTCAAACTGGTTGCCTGTGTAAAATGGACGTATTCAATACATTGATTTGGAAACGAAGTGCAACCAGTTGCGAGTTTTTAGAGACTGGTATAATTTTGGTAGTAAACTAGACACTTTCTCGCAATAGAAGCAAGAACCATTATTCTGTTCTAAGAGTGAGCAAGTTTGTTTCACTTTTACCCGTCATTTAGGTGAGCAGCACAGCACAGAAAAATAGGTTGAGCATATTTTGGGGGCTCTGCTATGAAAGTATTTAGGGAATTTATAATAAGAATGTTGAAATAAATGCAGATGAAGTCAACTTTGAGGACCGAAAGCGGCTCTAAAAACAAGTTAACTTCAAATATGATAGAAAACGCGACTTGTATATGTACTAGGCCCTAGCGATTCTACAAATAAAAGATATAAGTTATCAGCAGCGTCGTGAGTTCCGCAAGCTTCAATGAAAAAAAGTAGTCAGATTTGAATAAAAAACAGTAAGAAATTCAAAACTTGTCCATTTATTAACGAGGCGTGTTCAAACAGAAAGTAGATCGAAATGCCCGCCACAATGTGTGATGAGCACACACTTTACCAGTACGTGTAAGTCGTCCGCATTTATCAGGCTGTGCCTTGGGTGCATTGAAAGTACTTGGGGAATTTAATAATAATAAGAAACTCGACGGACTTGCACCTCAAAAAGAGGAAGATTGAAATAAATATAGATGGGAGTCAACTTTAAGGGCCGAAAGCGGCCCAAAAAAACATGTAACCTTTAAGCGTATGGTGGAAAACACGACCAGGTCTTGTATATGTACTAGGCTCTAGTGATTCTACAAATAAAACAAATTTTGTATTAGAGCGTACAATGTTCCGAAAGAGGCGGCGAAGAAAAGTAGTTAGATTTAAATAAAAAATTAAGAAATTCCTGTTGTTTCCTGTTGGAACAACACCAGACGAATGAACATGAAATGTGTTTGTATTACAAAGGCTGTAAATAGTTTTCTGACAAAAAGGAAAAGTCGCAGCCTACTTAGGCGACTCAGCGACAAATACAACATTTTTGAAAGAAGCACAGGTAAACTGATTAAATTATTAATAATATTCCATGGATGACCAACGATCACGAAAAACCAAAACCAAAGTTTATATTTGATTCCTAGTTTTTGAACCATTACTTCCAAAAGCTCGATGATATCAATAAAGTTGATATGTGGTAAAATTGAGAGCCCAGTGGTCTATATAGTAAATAATTATACTCTGTACCGAAGGTACATAGAGTATAATAAGTTTGTGCAAAAGTATGTAACATCCAGAAGGAAGCATCTCCGACCCCATAAAGTATATATATTCTTGATCAGCATCAACAGCCGAGTCGATATAGCCATGTCCGTCTGTCCGTCCGTCCGTCTGTCTGTCCGTATGAACGCACAGATCTCAGAGATGGTAAGAGATAGAGGTTTGACATGTATGGGACATATGCTTCTTATGTCTGCAGGCAGATCAAGCCCCCGCAATTTAGAAAAAACGTCATATCTCCCAGAGTTTTGAAGATAGATGGCTTTTTCCTTTTGGACATATTTAGTTATTAGGATAACTTATCGATCCGCCAAAGGAATGAAGAAGATCGGATGAACGGTTTTCGAGTTATGATCATAAGACAAATTTTCTTGGTACAGAGTGACCGACTTTCTTTCTTGATTTTTTTTTTAATTGGCAAGTAAATTTTACGATCTTTTAACTTGGAAAATAAGTGAGATTTCTGGAAAAAAGTTAACATTTTTCATATTTAAATCAATATTATGGTATCTTATTCACCTGCCCCTTTTTGGGTAAACTTGTGTAAACTCTAACTGCGCCGACTCTGCCCATGTGGCATCCTAGAAATATTTGGTGCACATCGAAATTTTGAAAAACGGTACGAAAAAAAACAGTTTTTCCGCACATGCGCTCACCTATACGCCCGAAACTTTGTCAAATTTCCACTGATTTTAGCTTGCCTACTGGTTTTAGAAAGAATGGCAGAAAGTTTTAGACTCAACGGGTTTCATTTCCTATATTAGAGTATTTGCTAGGTAAGCCTATAATTATACACTTGCAAAGGGTATTATAATATTGCCCAGAAGTTTGCAACGCATTGAAATATTAACTTCCGACCCCATAGGCTATATATATTCTTGATCAGGGTGACCAGCTGAGTCGATTGAGCTTTGTCCTTTGTTACTACGCGAACTAGTCTCTCAGTATTAAAGCTATCGAGCTGAAATTTTGCACAGAGTTTTCTTTTTGCTGCACACTATTAATCGGATGACTATATCTCATAGCTCCCATAGGAATAATTGGTCGAAAAACTAGTTTTAGTTTGAAAAACTTTTTTCTTTTCAATGGAAACGTCTCCAAACTTTGTAATCGTAGGATTACTAGGTTTTTTATAATTCTACCAAGTTTTATTAAAATCGGACAACTATATGGTATAGCTGCCATACAAAAGATAGGTCTGAAAAATAGTTTTAGTTAGAAAAACTTTTTTGTTTTTAATGGTAGCATTCTGCAATTTTGTATTTGTTTGTTTCACATGCTTTCACATAATTTGACAAATTTTTGGCCAAATCGGATGACTATATCATATAGCTCCCATACGAACGATCGGGCGGAAAATGGGAAAAAGAGTATTTTTTGAAAATATTCAAGCGAGCACTTTGCAAGGGTATAAAAACTTCGGCCCAGCCGAAGTTAGCTTAGCTTTCTCGTTTTTTAAACTTTCAGGTTATTGACTTCGACGCTGGAAGAAGCTACTGTAAAAGTTTCAGGGTGGCGTCTTAGCGGGAACTACCAAAATCGTATCGTTTTCAGCGCAAGTAACTAACTTTTTTAATTTCGATTACCTTGGTCAATTTTCTGTCGCTGGGAATTTATCTCACGCCTCTAGCTGCTCTGAAGCCCGAGATATTGTCATTTAGAGAAACCCTTATGAAATTCCGACTTTTGGCGATATCTTAAAGACATTGAATATTAGAAACCCAAAAAAGGGCTAGCTAAGCCTGAGGAAATATGAAAATTCCCGTCCTTGGGCCGACCTCCTTCCCTTATCGGACTAGACCCTTTAAAAACATGACATTTTTATTGTATCTTTTATGAATCCATTTTATGGTTTTTGCTGACAAATCAAAGGGGAGCAGCTGTGGGGCATACGTTGAAGAAAGTGTTCTGAAATGGAATAGTACCCACCAGCGCAGGGCGGAATGAGTAAGGTCCACTACATGCATTACAGCAGGCGCTCACGTAATGGGAAACTCTCTCTACGTTTCGAATGTATAATTGTGTGTGGAGATCTACAATCCAATACCTCTAAAACTAAACAGAGTGCCAGTTTGTAAAGCATTTGTTATACAACTTCAAACATCATGTTTGTGGATTATGCACAGGTAGTTTACATACAAATGGTTCTGTGTACTGAATGCATACTTCCTCGCCAAGTTGTTTTCAAATAATTTATGGAATTGTAATCTAAAGTCGCAGGGTTTTCTGTTATACGTCCACAGATCCGTTGACATAGAACTCTGTTGTGAAGTGAGGAGGCCTACTAAAACGGCCAAGCTTATGCAAAAGTATATAGAAAGTGTTAAAGAGTACATCGATCTTGTTATGGCCTGTGTTGGCCACATTTTGTTTGAAAGAGTCAGAGATAAAGATAGTTGTTAACTCCCATTCCACTTCGCTTTGCATTGTTAAATACACATTTTATTTTAATTATTATATTTCTCTACTATGCCATCTGTTACATTGTCGATCTTGGGGTTTTTGTTTTGTTGTTTCTTGCTGTTGCACGGAGGGTATCATCGAATGCTGCAACTTTTGCAGGGGAGTGGGGTTGGGAACTTAAGTCAACTTTTAAGGAAATGGAGAAGAAAAACAATTAAAAATAAAGTTATTAACTAAATACTACGAAATGCTCGAACGCGTGTTGGGTGGATAGGGTAGAGGACAAGCTGGAGCTAAGGTTGGTAGCTGTTTAGGCATGCGTGTTGTCATCTTCCACAAAGTCCTTGGCCTGCTCCCGGGTGACACAATCAATGTGGCTGACCTTGTTGCGAAAACGTACGCCATAGAACTTGTGTGCATTCTCCAGCAAC
The DNA here is from genome assembly GCA_035044965.1 of Lordiphosa andalusiaca. Taxonomy (NCBI): domain Eukaryota; kingdom Metazoa; phylum Arthropoda; class Insecta; order Diptera; family Drosophilidae; genus Lordiphosa; species Lordiphosa andalusiaca. The sequence goes on along the minus strand of JAWNNM010000051.1, from coordinate 4,245,704 downwards.
TCGGGCCGGAAGGTGGTGGTAATGAACTGAGCGGTATCGCTCAGCTCGTGTATCATATCGGCCACGGCCTTACGATGCATGGCGTCCAGTGCCTGGAAAATGGGAGAAAGCGTTAGCCCAGTTCAACTCTGAAAGCATCCCCGGCTTACCTGATCAATCTCATCGAATAAATAAAACGGCGCTGGATCACATTTTTGTATGGAAAAGATTAAAGCCAGAGCCACCAAAGATTTTTGGCCACCGGACAACTGATTCATCTCTCGCATTTCCGCATCGATACCGGTAAACGACACACGTATTCCTATGCCCGTGAAAGCATCCGAATTGGCCACCTCCTGTTCCATGGCCTCCTCTCCCTCATTGTCCTTGGTCTTTAGTATCAAATAGCCCGCTCCCTGGGGCACCAGTTTCTTAAAGACCTTTGTGAAATTTTGCGCCACCTGTCGGAAGGTAAACTGAATGGCCTCCACCTTTTGCATCTCCAGCGATTGGATGAGCAGATGAATCTTTTGATCGCCCACATCCAACTCCTCCTTGCGCCTGTACAGCTTCTCCTTTTGCTCGGAGAAGCTGAGGAACTGGTCGAGTGCCTTTTTGTTCACATGGTTGTATTTCTTGAGATGCTGATTGGCCTTCTCCAGCTCCTTGAAGATGTTCTTTAGCGAGATGCGACTGTAGGCCGCATCCACCTGCGGCAGGGCACCCAAACTGGCTATCTTCTCGGTGCACTCGTCAATCTTTTGATTCAGCATATTCTCCTTGGTGGTCCACTTCTCCAGCTGCTTGGAATCCTTGTTGATATTCTCCTCCGCCTCCTTCTCTTTGCGCACATGCGTCTCCAGCTCCTGTTGCAGCACCTTTTGCGACTGCACCGCCTCGTTCACACGCTTCTCGATCTCCTCCAAGTCGGAATTGACTTTCTTGATGCGCTTCTCGGCGGCCACCAGCTCCGTTTTGCAATTGTTCAGCTTCCGTTTGCGATCCTCCACGGAGATCTCCTGCAGTGCCTGTATGAGCTCGTCTCGCCGCCGAAACAGATTGTTGATGAGCAAATTGTCCAGCTTATTTTTGCGCACCTCCAGCTGCATGCGCTGGGTGAAGGCCTCCTTGTTCTCCTGATTGAGACGCCGGATGTCGTCGTTGAGCTGATCAATTTCCCGTTGGTCCTGCACCGACAGCGTCGACATCAGCTCCTGCTTCAGCTCGGCCTCCAGGCTGGATTTGGTGCTGTTCATGGCCTCCAGCGAGGCCTTGCACTGGGCCAGGGAGCGCTCCTTGGGTGCGCGATATTTCTCTATGCGCACCAGTTCCTCCTTCATCAGCCGTATCTCGCCCTGCACCTTCTCAAACACATCCTTGGATTTGCCCTGCTTCGTTTCGGTCTTCTGCATTTCCGACACAATGGAATTGATGTTGTTCTCCGTGGACTTCAGCTCATTGCGCAGCTTGCCCAGTTTCTTTTCGAACTCGGAAATCTGTTGGGTGTACTCGGTGCGTTTCTTTTGCATCTCCAGGCGGGATCGTGATGTATTGAAGTAGCCACCTGTGAGGGAACCCTTGGATGATACCTGGTCGCCATCCAGGGTGACACAGTCCAGTCCTGTGCTCTTGGCCAATTCGGTGGCACGCTCCAGATTACGACAGATGAGCGTTTTGCCAAAGATGTACCTCAGGGCCTTGTCGTGCTGCTCATCGTACTTGAGCTTGGAAATCATGGGTATGGAGTCGGGATCATCGGGATAGTCGTGGACTTTCACCTGTAAGAGAAGGAAACTAAGTAAGCCAATTCAACTTTAGCCAATTTGAACACCTACCTGCAACCGATTCAGCGGCATAAACGTCACCTCACCGGGCAACTTCAGCTTGTTCATCTCCTTGAGTATTTGCGTGCCCTCGAACTCCGACTCCACAATGTGATGGAACAATCGATTGGCGGCCGTCACCTCCACCGCCGTGTAGATGGTCTTGTCGCAGCTAAAGTTCTCGATAACTGGGCCATAATAGGCGCGTGCAATCTCCGCCGACTGGCCACCGCGTTCCACAAAGCTGTCCAGCACTTTGCGCACCGAATCGCAACCATTTAGAATGGGTTTGCCTGCCATGCTGCGCAGTGCCTGATCCGCACGTGACAACTCCTCCTTTTGGGTCTGCAACTGTTGCGTCATTTGGGTCTCCTTGCGCCACAGTTCATTGCGCATGGACTGATGATGATCCTTGGTCTTCTTCAGCTCATAGTACTTCTTGTTGTGCTCATCAATTTGCAGACGCAGTTGCTCCAGCTCCGAGGAGTGCTCTTCGATCTTTTGGCCCAAGTCCTTCTCCGAGGTGGCATCTTTCTTGAGATCCTCAACCAGCTTGGAGTGATGATTGATCTTGTCCTTGGTTTGCTTACTGAGGGACTTCAGCTCGTTGTGTATCCACTTGTCGCGGTCCTCGCGCGATGAGAACTGCGAGCCGCGTCCCTGTTTGGCGTACAGCTCTTTGCGCTTCTGCTCCTTGAGCTGTAGCTCACGGGAGCAGTCCTCCTCCTTGCGTTTCATGGCCTCATACTTGGGCTTGACATCGTCCAGTTCCTTTTCCCGCTCCGCTATGGTCACCTTCAGGTTCTTAAGTTCCTGATCGGCACGCTCCTTGGACTTGTTGTCGCCCTGCACCTCATCATTTAGATCCACAATGGTCAAGTCGAGTTTGGTTTTCTCACGCAGCAGCTGCTGCTGCTCGGTCATGAGCACTGAACGCTCCTCCTTGGTGCTCAACACCTTCTTTTTGGCCTCCTTCAGGTTCTTTTGTACGTCCTTGATTTTCTCCTGCGCCTTCTGGATCTCAATGTTGTATTCTTTCTTTTTGTCCGAGGAGGATTTTCGCTGCAACAGCAGCTCGTCCAACGCCTTGCGCGTGTCCTTCAGTTCGGTCTCGTAGCGTATGTACTCCAGCGTGCGTCGTGTTTTGTCCCATTTCTGATACTCTTTCAGCTCCTCCTTCTCCTCCTCCAGAGTCTGTAGCCGATCTTCAATGGTTTTGAGATATTCACAGATTTTCTCCACCTTGCCATCAGTTTCCCTCAGCAAATTGAGTGACTCCTCCTTGCGCTCATCATACACACGTGTGCCGGCCACCTCTCGCAGCAGTTTCAGCCGATACGAGTCGGCGGCGGTGGCCATTTGATTGATCTTGCCCTGTTTTACAATGTAATAGGGATTGGAACTGGAGAAGCCAGCCGATTCCAATAAATTGACCACCTCATTGCGGGGCACTACCTTCTTGTTCAGGAAATACTGATCCTTTTTGGCGCCAATGACACGTCTCAGAAAGATCTCCTCCTTGTCAATCTTGAGGCGGCAAGGAATAAAAATTAACTCCATTCACGTCTAACCACTCACAAGCTGCGACTTACCGGCACTCGGTTATCCGAATTGTCAAAGATGATCTCCACATAGGCCGAGATGACGCGCGCTCCGGTGCCCTCATGTAGCAGAGCCTGACGCTGTTCCGGCCTTAGATGCGTAAACTCATCGCTCAAAACAAACTGAATTGCTGCAAGAGGGGGGGCATTAGCATGCAATCAAAGCGGCAGCAACAGTGTACCTACCGTAGAAGAAATTACTTTTCCCCGAGCCATTGCGCCCAACCACAACATTGTGACGCTTGTCGAATGGCTCCACTACCGTCTGGTCCTTGTAGCTCTTGAATCCTTGTATAATAATCTGCAATTGTAGTGTCAAATAAGCAATGGCGTCACCCTAAGCCACCCCTCCATTGTTTACCCACCTGCTTAATGTGCATTTTAGCACAAATCGCGCTCTTTTTGTTTACAACAAATACACATAAATATACGCGATGGCTGACGGTGTGACCGTTCAGCGAGTTGGGGATGGCATTGCAAGTGCAATATATCGATAGGAAAAACGCTGTTGTGGTCCAACCCAAAGCAAGAAATCGATAACGAAAGACATACCAACTGTTTTTGAATTGACGAATACCAGCGTATGTCTAACGGGTTCGCAGATTGAATTGAATGAAAAATCAAGGCTTAAAGAATATAAAATGCCAAATTATTGTATATATTAAGTTAGAGTTCTTATAGTTGGTTGGGTATCCAACTAGTAGTACTAATCTCACATTTTCGTTAACCGATAGATGGACTTTCGCTATTTTTTTCCCGACGCCCATTTGTGTTTGACAAGAATCTTCCTATTACTTACCGGATAACGGTCTAGCATTTACAGGCTGGATATCTGGGTGGACTTATTTTTCCGGGGCCAACAATCGGCTTACTCAGGGATAAGTACGACCTTGATAGCTGCTATTGCTAGATATAGCATTAAAAACAATAATGAAGTCGTGGCAAAAACGAAAAATCATAGATTATTCTAAGCCTTCATCTTCGTTCATTCTTTGAGATTGAGGCCATCCATATGATGGGGGAAATTTTCTCGAAATTGGCCCTAGGACCAATTTGCTGTATTTTGAAAATACACAAACTTTTGTGTGCTCACCGATTCTTTAGGCATTCACTTTACATATATGTAGATTTGATTTTTTTCTGTGATTCAGCACTGAGGCCGGACTGACTGCGATGACTTGCAGAAAATGTAATCTACGCTTTTTCTAAGCCACCGTTCACCCCTCGGAAATCGAGAATAGTTTAAAACCTGGTTTGAATCCGCTTCGCTCCGCAACTAGTTCATCTTCAGAACCACTAGTTCGCAGGCCTGGCGCGCATTGTAAGTAACGAGCCAATCAGCGGATTTCTGAAATGTCATCTCTAAGCCGCAACCCCCAAAAATTAAAATAAATATTTGTGTTTTGGGAATCCAATTTCAGCACTTAACAAAGTGTAGCATTTAATTGGAATTTAAAAAAAAGGAAACTGTTTTTTTTAACTCAAATTTTAGAAGAAAAAGTTTAACACAAAAAAATATTTTGATTTCACTAATTTTTTTAAACAAAAGAATTTATTTTAAAAAAACATTTTAATTTTATAATGCTGTGTTTAGCTGGCTCGACGTCATTTTAGTTTTAATTATTTTTTCTATAGAATAATGAACTACACAGAGATAAAGAAGGATACTTGAAAAAAATATTCTTTGGATGATTTTCAGTATCCATTTGGACTGGAGATGTTCTAAATATCCTTTTCAAAGGAGATGGATATGAAAAGCATATAATTTTATATAATTAATAGGATGTATATATATATATAATTTAATAGGATATTAAAGACATATCCAGTCCAAGGATCTTTTTTTTCGGTGTACTACTATTATTATTTTTTATTTTTACTACTATTCAGCCTTGGATCAATCGGAATAAGTAAAAGTATTGGCTTCCTATAAAGCTTAAGCTTTTGTTACAACTTTAATTAATTTAATTAATTACTTTCAATTAAAAAATGAAGTTGAACCCTGTACTCAATTGTGCCCTAATCATAAGTTTCTAATAATTTGTTTCACTAGGAAGTAAGTAAGAAATAAATAAATATATTGAGATAATCAATCAGTTCTGCACAACTGCTGTCCTGAGTGTAATACCCATTAAATTTCGAAAGAAAGGAGAAGTAGCAATCAGGACAGCAACTGAAACAAAAGATTGGGTGTCTTCTGTTTGAGCAAGAGAATCTGGTTCTACATTTAAATATTCTAACTGTTTAGCAAAATATATAAATAATTTTAAAATAATACTTCAGACTGTATGTCATAAATATATTGGGAAAAGTTATATGTTAAACCATACTACATTTACTGCAAAGGGTTGTGGTTAATTGTCTAACAGAATGTTTTCAAAGAAAAGTCTTTTTTTTAAGGACTCACACCGATTTGTAATTAAATTGAGAAACTAAAATTACAATATGCGTTTCTTGTAGGTTGAGATTAACTAAGATGAAATCGGGCTGTTATTTCAGTAAGTTTTATTAATCCTTGATAACTGCACCTCATATTAGCAATTTATTAATTAGATTAGGCTATTTCGAAAGTGTTAAAACTGGCATTTTTTAATTTATGATTAGCTATTCTGTTGTTTTAATGCCCGCACAGAAAAAAGAAATCTGAAAACGTGACTAAAAACAGGGTAATCCAGGAACAGGATTGAAGTAAACCTGTTATTCGGGGTTAAAAACCAACGAGAAAGACAAGCTAACTTCGTCTGTGCCGAAGTTTTTATACCCTTGCAAGTGCTTGCTTAAATATTTTCAAAAAACACTCTTTTTCGCATTGTCCGACCGATCGTTCGTATGGGGGCTATATGATATAGTCATTCGATTTGGCCAAAAATTTGTAAAATTATGTGAAAGTATGTGAAACAAACAACTACAAAATTGCAGGATGCTGCCATTAAAAACAAAAAAGTTTTTCCAGCTAAGGCTGTTTTTCAGACCTATCTTTTGTATGGCAGCCATACCATATAGTTGTCCGATTTTAATAAAAATTGGTATGATTATAAAAAAAACATTTAAACCCTACGATTACAAAGTTTAGAGACGTTTCCATTAAAAAGAAACAAGTTTTTCATACTAAAACTAGTGTTCCAACCGATTGTTCCTAAGGGAGCTACGAGATATAGTCATCCAATCCGGTCGGTTCCGACATATTAGTAGTGTGCAGCAAAAAGAAAGAAGAAAGAAAGAAGACTCTGTGCAAAATTTCAGCTCGATAGCTTTAAAACTGAGAGACTAGTTCGCGTAGAAACAAACAGACAGCCGGACGTACAAAGCTCAATCGACACAGCTCGTCACCCTGATCAAGAATATATATATTTTATGGGGTGGGAAATGAAAATTTCTGTGCGTTGTAAACTTATGGTCAAAATCAAAAAAAAGGATGAAATAAGGGGCTTTAAAAACGATTTCTAAGGCTATGTTTATCGAACAGCACTCGGATTAATATTGCTGAATAGTATTTTAGTGCAACCACTTAAATCATTATTTAATAAGAATAAAATTAAAATGACCTTATCATTATTGAATCATAATGACTTAACTTCAAATATATTAATCAAAGAATATACAATTTATTGATCTAAGCATAGCCTAAATTTTAGTAAGTTTGGAAACCTTTCCGGTTGGTACAGAATGTCCTTTTCCTATATTTCTTTTGTTTTTTATGATATTTTAGCTACCACAATTTGAAAGTTACAGCTCCACCAGATGGGTCACAAATCAAAGAAGTTGCAAAACCTCAAAACAAACTTCAAACCGATTCGACATGCACAAGTGTTGTTGTAAAAAACACACAAACAAATTTTATTCTCTTTACTGTCGTTAGTAGGCCGAACTATTTAATTCTCCTCTATCCCACAATCATAATTGTAACATCACTTCAAAAGTTTTTAACTGTCAGACCAACCTGTTTTTTAAATTTAAAGTAAATATTCACAATTCACGCAATCTCGAACACGCACACATGGATAATCTAATTCGAAAATTACTTGAACTTGAAATGGCGGAGCGTTGCGCTAGCGTCGAGGCGCTAACACAGATGGCAAAAGGAAATGGTGGAGCCGAGTCACCTCGTACTAACCTGTACTCCGGAATTTATGGCAATGATGGTTTAACCGGTTCCCAGGATATCACGGGCTTGGAAAAGGAAGAGGATGTTTTCGCCCGAGTATCGCGACTTTTTGAAATGTGGGCAGAGACACAGAAGATGAACACGGTGCCCACATCTAACTATCACAACATTCAGGCTGCCAACTCCAACTGGCGTCCCAGGATCGAGCAAACCAATTGGCTACGTTCTGCCCAAGAGAACGAGCCCTTCTCATTCTTCAGCTCGACCAATGTGCCCATAAATGGCACACAAAATTATGTTCCCCCGGGCGGAGAATATAAGCTGTTTGAACCATCATTATTTTGGAATATGCCGAGCACCAGCTCTGGCTCAGCTCCATCAGCAGCAGCAGCAGCAGCAGCAGCAGCCGAACCAGCTGCACCCGCTGCACCAGTTGCACCCGTTGCACCAGCAGCACCTCTTCCAACACCAGTGGTGAGTTCTTCTATCAAAAATACAAAACAATTGAGATAGAGTCGGAACTGCTGCCTTCCTTCGTAATAGAATTTCGAAAAATCCTAAACCCTTTTCAACTTTTCTCTCTTTTCAGGTGGAGGAGCAACAGCAGAGTCAGCTCTTGTCAGCCTATGACGAGGCCTTCCCACCGCTGTGCAAGCGCAAGAACAAGCGCCGCAACAAGAACTAGGAAATCCCAATCCCAAATATGGCCACCCAACTCTGAGATGTGTTAATTCTAAAAGAAGACTGTTTTAATTTTTTTTTTTTTATTTCTTATTTTTTAATCCTACTACGGCAATCAAGGCTCTCTGTCAGATGGGTGCCTTTCTTTTATACAACAAATACCGATATCAAGGGGACTGCTCGAAACAGTGGACATTTGCTTACCTAATGAAGGATCAAAAATAGACTGCAAACCAAATTTCTAAATTTCAAAATCGATGACTTTTATTTGTGTTGTGTGTGTGAAAGGGGAGCGAAAGAGCAGAAATGTGTGATTGGGTTCATTTATATTGGGTCCAAAAATATTGGTTCTAAAGGTTTACATAAAATTTAATTACACAAAAAACTAAAAGTGATATCACCAAGCGGTTTTCTTTGTTCCATAGGTAATCGGTTATATTAAATTTAGAAATTTTTGTTATTGTTGTTGTTGCTAGGCTTGTCGTTGTACTCTGGTTCAAAGTTGGCCAAAAATTCGAAATATATATAATATATATATATTTGTTTCAAACGATTCATTTGACAACGGATTATCTGAAAGCAAAAGTAAAAACGGGATTTTTTTAAAGGCTCTGCGAAAAAAGGCTTAAAAAAAAAAAAATTTAAAACAAACAACGATTTTTCATAAAATTTGTTGTGTTATTTCCTTTTTCGGGGCATTATTTCCAAAATAAAATTTGAAAATGAAATAAGACCCCAAAAGAAGAAATGAAATAAGACCCCAAAACTCATTTTTGGGGCTTTATTTAATTTTTACTAGGAAATACTACCCCAAATTATGAATATGAATATTTTGGGGTCTTATTTAATTTAGCAGTTTGGTAAAATACGACGAGGTTTGCAATATATCGTCAGCCAAACATTTATAACTTCATCTGACTGTCCTGTACAAGTAATAGAGGCTTTCAATTTTGAAACTGTGTGGTCTTCGTTTGAGTTTATAAAGCATAAAGCAAGTCCACTGCCATTTTACACGGCTTGTATTTTTGAAAACGAAAAACATGCTTCTTTGTATATATTCGTCTTTAAAAATTGATAAGCGAATTAAAGGAAAATATTCCACCGCCGAATAGGAGATATTTAATGGACGGTACTTCTAAAATAGTACCCAAAGGTTGCTTTATTCAGCTCCTTGTCATCTATATTCAATATTTTGATGAGGTAATTGTAGTTAAAAAAAACTTATACAAATCTTCGAGCCGTAGGCAAACATTTTTTATCATTTCTTAATGTTATAGAAAGTTTATTTCACTAAAAATCCAAATTTAAAAATATTTACAAATTTTATTTTAGGTGTTCTTATATTGAAAATATTAATAAAATAAACAAAACCATAACTGAAAAATTGGGGTGTTATTTCATTTTTGAAATTGTGGTATTATTTCATTTGAAATGGGGCCCCAAATTTGGGGCTTATTTAATTTTTTAGGGCCTTTTTTCATCTCAGTGGTGGTTATTTAATTTTGAAATAACGCCCCAAATTTAGGGCCTTATTGCATGCTGCCTTTTTAAAGAACTGAATTGGTTCAATTAATAACAGAGTTATGGGGTTTCAAAGACAAAATTTTGAAAATCAACGTTTTTTAACCCTTTCTTTGGTTCTAGCTGTGTTATTTATTGACTGATCCCAAATATTTTACCTCACACCATAATGATGGCTATAAGAAGTAATTAAAAAACAAGAAAGAAAGTCGGTCAAGCCCGACTATAACATACTCTGCACCAAGGAAATTTGTCTTTTGATCATAACTCGAAAACCGTTCATCCGATCTTCTTTATTCCTTTGGCGGATCGATAAGTTATCCTAATAACTAAATATGTCCAGAAGGAACAAGCCAGTCTATCTTCAAAACTGTGGGAGATATGACGTTTTTTCTAAATTGCGGGTGCTGGAGGGGGCGTGGTCAAAATGGAAAATAAACTTGATCTGCCTGCAGACATAAGAAGCATATGTCCCATACATGTCAAACCTCTATCTCTTACCATCTCTGAGATCTGAGATCGTTCATACGGACAGACAGACGGACGGACGGACAGATGGACAGACGGACATGGCTATATCGACTCGGCTGTTGATGCTGATCAAGAATATATATACTTTATGGGGTCGGAGATGCTTCCTTCTGGATGTTACATACTTTTGCACAAACTTATAATACTCTATGTACCTTCGGTACAGAGTATAATTACAAATCGGTCAACTGATAAAAAGTGGTTTCGAAATAGTCGCGCCTAAAGTTTCAACAGCTGTTTTCCATTAAACAAAAATTGTATCTAACAAATTTAAAGCCTGGATTTCATACATTTGGGTGTTAGCTCTGACCGAAAAAAGAAACTATCAAAATCGGTTGAGCAGTTCCCGAGAAATTTCGCTTTAAGTGCGTCAAATCGGTTAAGTTGTTCTTGAGAAAATAAAGTTTTTTAATTTAACTTTCCGCCCTCATAACTCCACTCCAATAGCGACTATCAGTCTAAAAAAAATTGGGAGAGTGAGGTTCTCATTGATGGTTATTACATATTTAAATTTGGTGCTGATAAGAGCAAGGGGGAGTTTTTGTATGCTTATTCGGCTATGCCCTTTGATTTTGTTGCAAAATAAAAAACGAATTCTTAATAACTTTTTCGGGTTTAATGATGTTGGAAAATTCGAAATACCACATTTTTCGAAAAGTGAGGGTCGCTTTTAACTTTTTACGTTTTAATTTAAATTAAATACGTTTTAATTAATCTCTAAAGTAAGGGAAGCAAACGTAATTACAGTCAATCAACTTCTTCCTCGACATCACATTAATTTGACAACAGGCAGAAAATATAAGAAGCAAATATGGATGTATTTACAAATGATGTGATTTTATGCCCTAGACCTACCAGCACAAAAATAATTCTTAGAAACAAAAACAAATATTTTTTTGACTTCAAATTTTCAGAGAATGTTCCTAGCGCCATAACACATACAGGTCTGTTCTCGTTTCCGAATTCGATCGATCGGAATAGGGAAGAGATCTGATATCCAAGAGTTGATTAGAGAAATCGGTTAAAGCTGTCAGCCTTCAAAACTGTTCTTTGGAGAGGATTCGAAATTATGAGATAAAAGCCGAGTCAAACAATCGGCATTACGAAAAGGGAAGAGATTCCAATTCCGATTTCACATAATTTGATCGGAATCGAAAACTGGAACAGGCTCGATAATTTAAGCAAATAAAACAAATTAGAAAAAATGTTTGCTGAAATTATACAGTACCCTTAAAAGTAAATAGAACATTTAGGGCCAATTTCACATCTTCTGCATAGCGCAATCTATCACAAAAAACTGACAAATAACAGAGTAAATTGTGAGTTTATCTGTCACATAGCAGCTATCAAGAAGATGTGAAATCGGCTCTTCGATTTTTCTTGAATTTTCAAAGTTAAAACCAAATTTAAAACAACAAATTCCGAGTCAAAATTGCCATCAACAAGATGTGAGATCGGCCCTTAGATTTTTCTTGAATTTTCAAAGTTAAATCAAAAACAAGTACCCTTAAAAGTAAGTAAAACATTTGGATTTTTCTTAAATTTTAAAAATTTAAAAAAAGGTAAAAAAAAAATCAACATATTCCGAGTGAAAATTGCCATCTTTTATTATATAGATTTAAATATCACCAGGGCACGAAATCACGCAGAGTACATCTCAGATCTAACATAAGCATTTACCGTGTCGAAATTTGTCATTTCTGTAAAAATATTTGTACTAGACTCCAACCCACTTAACATAATTCCTAAGTCGTGATTTTGTACATCGAATATTATTGCGGATTGCGGCAAGTCAACAAATAAAAGCTAAATGTTACTGCAAATCCCCTTTTTTATGGAAAGTTAGCTACGCCTTTGCCTGGCTCTGACATAACCTAAAAAAAAGCCACATTTTTGCATTCTTTCGCCATTTTTGTTCTCTGGTCACACGTATTTCGTCTAGCTTTTCGCTCTCATTCTCTCGCGCACTTTGAAGAAAAGTTACAGTTGCGCTCTAGCTTTTGTTGCTGTTTGCTTGTCATCGGACGACCAGTTAACGGTCGTCCCGGACTGCAATGAAATATCTGTCCAAGAGACAACGGAAGCGCAAGAAGAAGGTGCAGATTTTCCATCACAGCCGCCATCCCAGCAACAATTTGCCGACGCAGCAGGAACTGGACATAGAAGCGCGTGGGGACATGGATGGACCTGAGCTGGCGTCTCAGATCGGCGCCTTTTTAAGCGTAAGTCCGCGATCTGTTTCAACCTAGTACTACTCCTCGGCCTCCTGCAGGTGCCCGGCAAAAGTTATGCCAAGTGTTATAAGCAGCAGCGTGACCTGATACCCACCGGCTCCTCATCCCAGAGCAGTGGCTCAAACAGCGGTGAGTAATGTATTCTGGTAAGCCAGGCGTCGTCTGGAGACATAAACATTATCCCATGAAAAACACATAAACAAAAGCCCGAAGTCGACGACGGGCCGGCCTGAACACAAGAAGCGGAAAAATATTTGCTGAATGCAAAAGTGTGTCCGACTTCCAAACTAAAATAAACAAAACAAAAAAAAAAAAAACAAGATTAGAAGTGGAAGTATGTGAATCCTCATTCTGGATCAGGCATTTTGCACTTGTAAGGAGAGTGGCTTCCTTGCTACCTGTTTGTGTACATGCTGTACATGTGTGTTTATGTGTGTGTCTGTGAGTCTGTCTCTTTTGCTCTTTGACATGTGCACACTTTGACTCTTTGGCCATTTGTCCAGTGTTGCATAATGTAGTGCAGCCACACGATTTCTTGAGAAATTCTTATAAATTTAGGAAGTTGGGGAAATAATTAAATGAAAAATTATAATTTACCTAGATTTGTATTTATTTTTAGACAGGAAATTGTCAAGGCAAGGCATAATTAGCTTAAATTGTAGGAAGCCAGCAGTGGCGGATGTAGGAGGGGGAGGAATAGAGAGGCTGAGGCACGCTCAGAGCACAAAAAAATGAATTCACACAAATATGTGCAAAGCAAAATGATCTGAAACTGAAAAATATTAAGAACTGGCCCTTGGGTAGGGCTTCAGTCCGCTCCTCTCCTAAATCCGCTACTGAAAGCCACCCAAGAAATCTAAAAATCTCCACTCTGCAGTAGGTCATGGGTGCTGAGTTCGGTACTTGCTAATATCCAGAAGTACTCGCAGCCCAATTCCCTAGCTAAGTGACCTCTTTTTGCTGGGCATGTCCTAAGGGGTAACCAATCGCCATCTTTTTGTTTCTTTTGAAACTGTAACGGACTCCGTTTTACCTTATTAGGGATGATGCCTTACCAAAATGTTACTCCTGACAATACTCAACTTTGTGTAATTACTGCAGTACTTACTTGTAAAGCGATTGCCTTTAGTAATTAGTTAATATAAGTAGTGCAACTAGCTTAGGGCAACTCTCTTACTTCAGGAAACATATATCAGTTGGTGCTCGAACGTAAGAGCAATCTGTTTTCGAAGCTAATCATAACGAGGGATTCAAAAAAAATTTCACAAATTTTTCCATATTAACCTAATCTCATCTTCGGTTAGGCTTTTTCTGTATATCACCTGTAAAACGATAATTTAATGCAAAGATACGCCTGCATTGCCTCTGGAATGTTTCTCGCCTCGTTATGTGAGATGTTTCAGTTATTGGTTTCATATATCTCCTTTGTGCAATTGTGTCTACATTCCTTTTATGACAGTGTCGTTCCTCTTTCCCATAAACTAACTTTCTAGTTTAACAAGATACATAGATTTCTAGGGAATCCTGTAGAACAGCGTGGGTGAGCCTCTCCTCGCATTTCAAGCAATTGTTGCTAGGCCTCGAAATGAGAGAGTTACTCAACTTAGGCCATGCTGAAAACTCAAATTTCGTGGCCATCGCTGCTGTAGAATAACGTATGTAGGCTGTAAACCGAAACTGTACCAAAAATGCAATGGGATGTACTCAGGCAGAGCTTTTCATCACACTTGGTGGGTTGGGCTTTCTAAGTAAATAAAGGTAACTCTTATTAAATTAGAAAATCACTTTGAATCAAAGGGTTTTTGTACTGATTCACGCAACTCCAAGCTATAGAGCTTTTAACACTGGATTCAGACACTTTGCTTTTGGGATTCTCTGACCTACTACAAAGCATCGCTTCCAGTTGAGTTTCTCTAGCTAAATTTTTCCAAATTTTTATATAAAATGCAATATTAAATCTACGCAGACCTAACGAGATCTTCGAGTCTATAATCTGGCTATATGTAGTCTAATATTTTACAATCTTTAATGAAAGTGTAAATTCCATTGTTATGGGTGACATTAAGCCATCGGGGATCCTCCCCCACATTTGCATGATTCCACTAAATCCACTGAAATATTGGACATATACCATAAAGTTTAACTCCCAATGAAAAGTAAGGACCGAAAGTAAGTCTTAGTTAGAAAACATGCTGCAAGGACGGCCTAGCCGAAGTTAACTTTCCTCTATATTTGTTTTTCCCATAACTAGACTATCGCTCTTCCGATTTTCGCCATTCCATTTGGCGAATCGATAATAATACTTATTTCTAAATATGTCCAGAAAGTACAAACCTTCTATCAACATCAATAACAAACAGATGTTTTTCTTAAATTGCGGGGGCGGGATAGGGTGTGGCGAAAATTGAAATTAAACTTGATGCGACTGCAAGTACAGGACGTTTTTGTCCCTCTTCTATCTATTACCATTTCTGAGATCTGTGTGTTTATACGGACAGACGGTGTTCTGCTCAGGGAGTGAGCGAGTCTGTATCGTTATACCCCGTTCCCATTGAAAGGGGGAATCATAAAGTTGTGCGAATTTATGTAACAGGGAGAAGGAAACATTTCCGACACCATAAAGTATATATATTCTTGATCAGCGGGGACAGCTGAGTCGATATAGCCATGTCCCGTCCGTCTGTCTGTATAAAATCGTCGATCTCAGGGACTATAAGAGATAGAGCCATAAAGGTAGATGTATGCCGTACGCAGATCAAGTTTGTTTCAGATTTGAAAAATTTCCCACCTGTCCTCCTCTTATCTCCAAAAAACCGTCGCATCCTAGACCTAAAAATCAGTCAGATTTTCAAGTTAGAGCCTTGTGGTTTAGTATACAATAAGCTAGGCCCAATATCTATCTATTCTGACAACAATTGAGGTCTAAAACCGCTGAAATTTCCAAATAATGTGGCCTACTTCCAGGATGAGCCTTTAAGAGCTGTTACAAAAACCGGCTACATTCAAATTCAAAAATTCCAAAACAAATAAATGAAAACAGGAACAGTATGTCGGAACTGACCGGATCGGATGACCGTATCTCATAGCTCCCATAGGAACAATCGGTCGGAAAACTAGTTTTAAAATGAAAAACTTTTTTCTTTTTAATGGAAACGTCTCCAAACTTTGTAATCGTAGGGTTTATATGTTTTTTTCTTTATAATCCTACCAATTTTTATTAAAATCGGAAAACTATATGGTATAGCTGCCATACAAAAGATAGGTCTGAAAAACAGTCTTAGTTAGAAAAACTTTTTTGTTTTTAATGGTAGCATCCTGCAATTTTGTATTTGTTTGTTGCACATGCTTTGACATAATTTTACAAATTTTTGTCCAAATCGGATGACTTTATCATATAGCTCCCATACGAACGATTGGTCGGAAAATGGGAAAAAGAGTATTTTTTGAATATATTCAAGCGAGCACTTGCAAGGGTATAAAAACTTCGGCACAGACGAAGTTAGCTCGTTTTTATCTGTCTTTTTTGGAAAAATTGCTTGACCATATCTTGGGAGCTCTAATAAATTGTGTTTTTGAACACAAATATTGATTTACCGATATTATTTCCGCTATATCTCTGCTGAAGTTCTAAAAAATGTATTTCTTCCGACCGAAATCGTTTGGAAATCTGGTCGTTTTTGTGTCAGGAGCGACTTGTAGTATACATGGGATTGATTCAAAATACAAATGCAACTCCTAGATAACTTATAAGCCTGTCTCACTAAGGGCCGATTTCTCATCTTCTACATAGCTGCTATGTGTTAGATAAACTATGATTTTGCTCTGTTATTTGTAAGTTTATGGGACAGATAGCTCTATGTAGTAGATTAGAAAACGGCCCTAAATCAGATTTCAATCAAATCATACGACTCTAAGCGACTTTGAGCGACTTTGATCAGTAATTTCTATCAATCGAGTTTAGAAATTTGATTTAGATTTGAGAGTTGATAGATTTTTAATTTCGCTTCAATTCCTTCAGCTTCACTTAGCTTTTACCTAATTATTTCCGGTTTCCGAAATCAAATTTGTAGGCCCTTTTTTTTTGGGAATTCGCAGCTCTATTAATAGTAATTTCTAACTAACTATTCTAAAACAACTTAAGTAAATAATAAATTTTGCGTTTTTAACTGTTTCTTTTCTTCCTAAACTCCCTTTTCCCTTCCCAGATAATCATCGTCGCATTTCTACTGGAGCAGGCGATATATCGGCTAATGTCCAGACTGAATCAGGGGCTGTTCAACGTGGACTTGAATGTTACTATCATCGTAATGAGCCATTGACCTTGGCCAATTTTATGGATATGGATCGTTTTGGTCCATCGGATGAAGTAAGCAGCTCCATTTCCTATGCGGGAGCTTGTCGCAACAAACAGACCAAGTGGCCCATTATGCCCAAGATGGTGGCCACTGTCGATAACAAAGTGCCACTGGCCAGAACCACTGAGTCCAATTGCAGAACCTTTGGATTGCTAAATCAAACCACATTTGGTCCCCTAATGCCCGTCCTGGGGGATAAAACAGAAGAATCTGGTTTCCCTCCACCCGAATTCTGGCAAAATCCGCTACAGCTGAGCTTTCTGGACAATGGAGTGGATGCAAATAATAATAATAACAAAAAGGCTAATGCTGAGACAGAACCTGCTGCTGGTGGCGGGCATCACCTTTCGCCCATAGGCTATGAGACCAAACGTGCCAAGTCCTTGGCCGCAGCCCGTAGTCGGGCCAGCGACAAGGAAAAGGAGAATGTCAGTAAGCGTGTGATGCGTGCCTTAGATGCCAATGGTTGGCATGACTTTAATTACATAGATCCCAATCCCAATAGCATAGTAGAGAGCATTAAATCCACTTGGTTGCGCCAAAACAACAAGGAGGAGCCCACTTGGAAGAGCAGCACCATTTGGGCCATGGATCCGCCGCCGCAGCAGCTGCAACAGAGCAGCAACATTCTGATGTATCAGTTCAAGCAAAGTAATCCACCCTTGCCAGTGGCAACCATCTGCAGCCAGAATCGTTACAATCGTAATTTTTACGACAACAGCAGCAACTTCCGTATAAGTTACCTGCCACTGCATCAACAGCAGCATCAGCATCCGCGCATGCGAGCCCATTACACACAATCCTTCCAATCGCAACAGCCACCACTCCATTGGTCGCACCCATCACGTCCATCTCGCTGTCTCTCTTGCTTCTATAACAAGGGGAACAGTTTCCATTACCACAACAATCACAACGGCAGCAGCGAGGTGGAAACCATACCATTCTTTCCCCTGGACGTGTCGCAGGAGCACTTGAATGCCGCCCAAATGTATGCCATATACGGTGAACGATTCTTTGAGATGCCCATGGGGAAGCGTTATAAGCGCAGTCTGAACCCAACGAATGGAGTGCAGCCGGGCGAGTCCAATATGCGTTGGCATAACCGCCAGCATCATCAACCGCTGCAGCAGCATCAACCGCCTCCGATTGTCGTGGCACCCTTGTATCGCCAAAATGGGCTTGCCCGTGGATTTGTGGGACATTGGCAGCCACCACAGGTGGGTTTTCTGGGAAAGCTCTCAGCTAACATGTTTTCACAATCTTGTGTCACCCTGTTTTGGTATGTTAAACTATGCCTTAAGCTAAGGTCCCACATGCAAACAAAATTTCTACGAAAATTTCTGCAAAGTTAGCCTTGAATTGTCAATGGTTGGGTGAAACAAGCAAATAATTGCTGTTAACTTGCCCAAATGTTTCTTCCTTTCACAGTGTTAGGGCAAAGACCTGGTCATACAATTGACTGTCAGGGACATTTGCAAAGTGATCCTTCGATTGAACAAATGTGTGCCGCTGTGCTAAGTTTCTTTGACAGACTTCAGACACACACTTACAGCACACTTATGTAAAATCGAGTAATCCACATTGCAATTTCATTGTACCATTCACTTGTATGGTCGTTACTTATCTTTGGGAGCTCCAGGTCCTTGGTAATTGGCCAAGATTTTTGACTGATAAGGGAATGGGGTGCTGCCAATAGGTATTTTGAAATTTCCTTTCCAATTGAGTAGATAACAGTAAGTTCTATGTGAAATGTTCTTAAGAACTTTCTGATAGAAAGTTTCAGTTTTGGAAATCGAAAAGTTAGTGACAAACACTGCAAAACATTTTTGGGTATAAATAAAAGAAAAACATAATCGGAGGTGTTCCAGAAATCTCTAGAGATTTTCGTATAAACGATTGAACTTTGAACTAAACTAGGAGAACTTTAGATGTAAAGTGACAGCAAAGTGACAAAACGAGAAAGCTAAGCTAACTTCGTCTGTGCCGAAGTTTTTATACCCTTGCCACATGCAAGCTTAAATAGTTTCAAAAAATACTCTTTTTCCAATTTTCCCACCGATCGTTCGTATGGAAGCTATATGATATAGTCATCCGATTTGGCCAAAAATTTGTAAAATTATGTGAAAGCTCGTGAAACGTGTTTCAAAATCAAAATTGCAGGATGCTACCATTAAAAACAAAAAAGTTTTTCTAACTAAGACTATTTTTCCCACTTAGCCATACCATATAGTTGTCCGATTTTAATAAAACTTGGTAGAAATATAAAAAAACATAGAAAACCTACGATTACAAAGTTTGGAGACATTTTCATTGAAAAGAAAAAAGTTATTCTCACTAAAACTAGTTTTCCGACGGATTGTTCCTATGGGAGCTACAAGATATAGTCATCCGATCGTGTCGGTTCCGACATATTAGTAGTGTGCAGCAAAAAGAAGACTCTGTGCAAAATTTCAGCCCGATAGCTTTAAAATTGAGAGACTAGTTCGCGTAGAAACAGACATTCAGACGGACAGACGGACGGACAAAGCTCAATCGACTCAGCTCGTCACGCTGATCAAGGTCGGAAATGAATATTTGTATGCATTGCAAACTTCTGGATAAAATTATAACACCCCTTGCAAGGGTATAAATATAATGAGACAGTTTTGACAAATCTCGTTAGTTCGCCAGCTTCAAAATTTTCCTTTAATTTTCCAATTCCCCAAAAATTTTAAGGAAATCAAAGATACGCTTAATAAAGAACATTTTGAAAACTATTTATATATACACACATTTTTTACTTTCTCAGAATTCTCTAAAAATTTTCGTAAAAGCAATTCGGTTTTGATCTAAACTAGAAGATCTTTAAGTGTTGGGTGAAAAAAATAATGTTGGCTACTAAATTATAGAGATGGTAAACCTTATGCATTGAGGGCCAATTTCTCATCGTCTAGATAGCTCATGTGTCAGATAAACTTAGAGCCGTTCTTCTACATAGACATATAAAAACCTACAAATAACAGAGCAAAATCTTTATCTGACACATGGCATTAATAGGTGCTGAAGATGAGAAATGGGTCCTTTTATTTTCTCTTCTCTGGTATTTGTTAGTGTTAGAGTAAAGTGTTTCTATAAATGTAGAAAGTATTGTAACGAAACTAAAACTGACCTATCTGTATTAAATCCTAAAATTTACACTTACTTTTAGAAATCCTCCAAATTTTATACAATAAGCATTTTATACATAAACCAATTCAAATTCGGCAAATGCAAATGTTTGGGACCTTACCTTTAGTTAACACTGGCAAAGTAACGGAATTTCTTTATTTTTTAAAGGTTTCTGCTCTCTGTGCATATAATTTTTATTTTTAATTTGTTTTGAACTTGTAAACCCTTCCCCCTCTTAACTTCTAGTATCCTCCCACTGTTGCAGGCGTTGGGGGAACAGGACAAGCATCTGGGGCCGCCGTGGATGTCGCTGCACAGTCGTTGGTGTCGCCGCCAACTCAACAAACGAGTCGTCTGGCCTTCAAACTAAACAAGGCAAACTTTCCGCCATTGCCATCCCCAAATAATAACAAAAAGCGCAACCAAAAGGATTAGCAACTAGCTACAGTTGGCTACAACGAACAGACTCATTTTTCACCAGTCACCGCAACGGTTTTTTTTAGTTTTATGAATACATATAATTGAATTAATTTTTTTTTTTTTTAAACAATAAAGGCTGTAATATTTAAATTTATTGACTCAGTGTTGGAAAGTGGCTCATCGAAACAAACGAATTAGTGTGACTGCTGCGACACACGCGTGTGGGTCATCGCCTATCGATTTTTTGTCTGGGCAGCTATCGCTATCGCCTTTTTCATTACTAACTAAAAAAAAAATCAACAATAACAATTATGGAGGCTTTGGTGAATTATAGCAGCGAAGATGACCAAGATGAGGCTGGCTATCAAATTCGGGTAAATATTTAATAAAGCGGCATATGAAAGATCACAAAAAAATTGAAGAAAATTGTCCCAAGCCAGAAGTAGCGCATTTTTCTGTGTACATATGTATGTGTGTGCCTAAGTGTGCGTGTGTGTGCGAGTGAGAGAGAGGGAGAAGGGCAGAGAAAAATAATACATATATGTATATGTTGCAAGCCCTTAAAAATTATGAAATATGTAATCCAAACCCACTCGCTCCCTCTCTCTCTCTGTCGCTCTAACTCTCTTTTTGTAGTATCCTTAGTGCTTTAGTAAAATAATGCGAATTTGCTGTTTCTGAATAGTTGCAAAATTCCTTTAGGCACCACAACCAACAACAACAACATCCTCCATAAAGCAACACAAACAACACAAATCTAAGCAGCGACGCCAGCGTCGACGCTCGAGCAGCAGCCGCAGCCTCAGCGATGACAGCAGTGGCAGCAGCAGCAAGCGGCGACATCAATCACATCACAACACTCCACCTCCACCGCTGCCCCAAGCATCATCATCATCCTCATCAGCAGCGGCAGCAGCAGCTGGGAGGCGTCATCATACTCAGCAGCAGTCACATAGGAGCAGCAGTCGGTCCACTAACAACAACAGCCACAGCCATGATGAGGTAAAGTCTATTCGCCAATTTTTCAACCATTCAATTTTAAATATGTTACTACTACTACTTTAGACAAATCGAAGTGGGGTTGGAACGGACACGAATGTGGAAAGTAGGTTAGATCCCGGGAGGGGCCCCCATCTTATGAATCGATTTCCCCATCCCAACATGAATCTCCACAGTGAATAAACTAGGCTAGAGAATGGGTCGGCAATTTGAACAGAGAAGTTGCTACTGGCAACGTAGAAATCGAGTTGTGCACCTTACGAATTGACTAATTTTTGAGTTTAAGATCATTTCGATGGTATCTGGCTGGCGAATCTTTTTCCAAGCTTGCAATCTTTAATGAATGGCCACCAGGCTCTGTCTTATTTTTGAGAGATCTGTAGTTCGTACAACATCTGCTTATTGTAATGGCTTTTTCGTTAAAATCTTTCATGCAACCTTTTCCACGTTCTTTATAATCGTCGTAGGACGACATGCTGTTTCTTATTTATCCCAGATGATAAGAATGCGACTAAGGTATCCCTCTACCATATAGCATTTCTATCGTATTCTCATCTCCTTTGCAGAAAAAGATAGGCAAGAGTCTCTTCGTACGGATAGGAAGGGGTTTCCTTTGGTGATAGGAAATACAGCCTTGTTCGCAATTCCACTTACTTGTCAAAACTAATTCCGCTTTAATTCCAAAACGTTTTCATTTTCGTCTCCAATAATTAGAAAAAAAAAAGCCAAAGGCGTTAAATCGCACGATCTAGTCGACGAATTGACCGGCCCTGTTCACCGAAATCGCCTCTCAATTGGGACATTGTTTCAACTGTTTTGTGGCACATGGCACCCGTCCTATTGAAACCACATGTCAGCCAAGTCCAGCTCTTCCATTTGTGACAAACAAAAAGTTTGTAATCATTGCAAGGTAACGCTCTCAGTTCACAGTAACCTTTCTGCTTTCATCTTTGAATAAGTACGGTCCAATGATGCCAGCGGCCCATAATCCACATCAAACATTGCACTTTTCGAGGTACATTGGCAGTTCTTGCAATGCTTTTGGCTGCTCTTCACACCAAATATGGCAAACTAACCATTAAAGCAGAATTAAGCTTTGTCGCTGAACACAATTTTCCAATAAAAAAGTGGATCTTTATCCAACTTTGGCAGCGCCCATTCACCAAAAGTTAGCTGTAGCACCACCAGGTCGTGTGGCTTCAATTCTCCACCAACTGTATTTTAAAATTCTATTTTTACACAAATTCTTCGCAAAATTTTGCACAAAGTGAAGCAAACGGCGCCGGATTAATAGTTCTTGGTCATAACCAAGATTGGCGGATACAGCTGCGATATTTTCCACTATTCGCACTCTTCGGATGCGCGTTGGTGGCTTTATGTCCAATATTTGTACGATTTGGAGCGAAATTTAGTCACAAGATTCCGAATAGCCGCTCCAGAACTGCATGATGCACTTTCTCAACCGAGCATGAATTTTGATAATACAATTCAGTGATCTGCAAGCGTTGTTTATTCATGGTTAACTTAAAGACCAAACTGAACATGTTTGACAGAAACATGTGACACGACAAAATCATCCTTTATAATAAGTTTGTGCAAAAATATGTAACAGGCAGACTTCTCGACCATATAAAGTATATATATGCTTTAACAGCATCAACAGCCGTGTCGATATAGCCATGTCCATCCATCTGTCCATCCGTATGAACAAACAGATCTCAGATATGATAAAATATGGAGGTTTCACATGTGTCTCCTATATTCATCTTATACTTATCAAGTTTACTTTCAATTATTGATCCACTTTCTTTCTTGTTTATATATCAAAAAGAAACTTAACTCTTCATAAGGCCTGCAGATAATTTTTATATAAAATTTGGTAGCCCTTTATCTCTTCTCATAACTTCAATCATATGATTTGGCTCAAAATGTGTCCACACCTTCACAATGGCTTTGTTTTAATGCTTCAAAGTGTTTTGGCAGAAATGCAGCTCCATAGATTCTTAATTGTATATGTATCCGGTTTTAATATCGACTAAAATATGCCTTGGGACGCCGGGCATAGTGATATCTTGCTTTTGCTGATTAAAACGAATTGTCGATTTGTCCTTAGGAGTACCGCCACCATGGTTGCGCTTTCCCTCTGCTAAAAATTCTGTTTTGATATAACCTGACCTTTGTGTAATGTTGCTTAAGGCGCTGCGAGGGTGTACCTTGGACTTATACTTAAGATGAAACTTCGTTCAGCAACTTTTGCTGCCTTTATTTGATTGCAGCTCTTCATTTTACTAGCAGCTAAAGCTCTTTATGTGCCTCTTGTTAAGCTCATCCACCTTGGGTATTGCACCGATTATTTTGCTTTGTTTACTGTGCTACGATGGCGGTTTGTTATACCAGCTGGCTGCATGATAATAATCACTATTTTGTCATCAACAGACAAATTGCCCCATTTGCACAAATATCAATTTTCTATGACTGGATCGCTTCTTTCAAATATTTGTACCATAGATTTGGTGGTGATAAGAAGTGAACACTTGGCAAATCGATAGAAGAAGGAGAGAATGAAAGTGTATACTCAAAACAAATGTACCATTATTGGTTCAACAAACATTTTCCACATAAATAATGTGTAGTAAAATGAAATACGTTATTTTGGTATGAAATTGAAGGGTTTATTTGTTATATGGGCATTTCCTGCTTTAAGTACTTTAGAATCGTTGCTCATTTGTGGCAATTTAAGGGATATATCATTCATCTCAGCATAGTGGTATATAGCGTTACGAGAGTACTTTTAGATCATAAAAAATTTGGTCAGTTCAGCTATAAACCAAGAAATAATGGGTGATTTAGGTATCGTTCGTACGTTACACTAATGGAAAATTGTATTCAATATCAGCGATTTTTGCAGTATGAGAACAAAGGCATAAAATTTGAGAAATAGTCAATTAATCTAAACCCGTTTTGGGGGGCACAATTGATGTTACTCGTTTGTCCACAATGGATGATTTAATTTGCTCGTTCAAGGCCCTAAGGGGCCGTTTTATAATCTACTACATAGAGCTATCTGTCACATAATCCTACAAATAACAGACCAAAATTGTAGTTTATCTGACACATATCAGCTATTAAGAAGATAAAATGTCGGCCCTATTGGCCACTCTGGCAGGGTTAATAGACCCACTTCCTTCGCTGATGACACTTAATGGTGTTATTTTAAGAGTTATGAGGGAAGACAGGGCCTCATAGCTTTGCGTAGAATAAGAAAGTTGCATTTTAGAGGAATACAGTATCTTAACATTTCTACACATTTAGTCGGTTCTAAAGTACCTCGCCATATTTTATACTCATAGTCTTGACAGTTGCGAATGTTGGCCAACAGTTCAATAAGTTAGATGTTTTGTGCATATAATTTATCAATAACAGGTGTGCCGACTGCATATATAAAGCAATTCGACTTAAGGAATATATATAGAACAAGAAAGAAAGTCGGTCAAGCCCGACTATAACATACTCTGTACCAAGAAAATTTCTTTTGATCATAACTCGAAAACCGTGCATCCGATCTTCTTCATTCCTTTGGCGGATCGATAAGTTATGCTAATAACTAAATATGTCCAGAAGGAACAAGCCATCTATCTTCAAAACAGTGGGAGATATGACGTTTCTTCTAAATTGCGGGGGCGGGAGGGGGCGTGGCCAAAATTGAAAATAAACTTGATCTGCCTGCAGACATAAGAAGCATATGTCCCATACATGTCAAACCTCTATCTCTTACCATCTCTGAGATCTGTGCGTTCATACGGACAGACAGACGGACAGACGGACAGACGGACAGACAGACAGACGGACAGACGGACATGGCTATATCGACTCGGCTGTTGATGCTGATCAAGAATATATATACTTTATGGGGTCGGAGATGCTTCCTTCTGGATGTTACATACTTTTGCACAAACTTATAATACTCTATGTACCTACGGTACAGAGTATAAAAATTCAGAAAAATTCGAATAAACCAAATTATATAATTCAATATCACGAATCCCTGTGCATTTCTTTATCTTTACCTTAAGTATTAATCTTATTTCATTGAGGTCTACCGAAATCAATCATCATTACATCTAAAAGTTTCAGTTTTAAATCATCTGTGTCTGGATTTTATTCGTACGTTACAGATTTACTTTCATCCAAATTTTGTTCTACCTATAAAAGCAGAAAAAGTTATCTCTAATGTCTAAGTCAGTTCCAATTAAAATCACGCATTTTACTTGTGAAATTCAAATAACCCTTAAAAGTTCCTTACCCACAATGAGTTTTTAAATGTGATTTACCATTAGAGTGTGCAAAATTGGTCGATAAACTTCCAGTTTTAACCGACTGATGCAGTTAAGAGATGGTAAGGGTGCGGAACCCCTTTTCTTGGTGTAAAGCTATAGTAGTAGTAGTTTATTTGGTATAACATGGTTGGTTGGTTTATAACCATCAGCCATAACCTAACATATTGAACACATTTTATAATTTCTTAAATTTAAAACAGAAACATTAGAATTTTAATTTTAAAGGAAGAACAGTTACAGAAAGAAAATAGAAACATTTTGGTTTTTGGCTACTTATAGATTTTCATTTAAGATCGCAAGGCGGTATTTCAGTGCATGTTGTAAAAACGAAGAAAGTATCTTTTCGGATGTCTTTGAAGTAAGTTTGGAGGCAGTGTATGTGGACCGACGGTAGGACGGTTTCAAGGTTTATGGCGTAATAAGGATTTGTACTTGGAAGTTTGAAAATGCGTTTAATAAACATCCTTTGAAGGCGCTCAACTTCTTCATACTGGCTACACCCCCATAGTTGTGCTGCATAGCACATTACAGACCTAACAGCAGCTTCCAACAGGCAAAATTTGGTGATTGGCAGGATGAGCGATTTTCCAAAAAAGGTTTTTCCACGTGCTGTTTATCGCTTTCTTTGAGTCCAGCAGTTTCTCCTGGAGGAGAGTCTTAAAATTCATGTTTCCTGATAGGGTGACGCCTAGGTATTTAAACCTGGTTACTGTCGCAAGCTCAGCGTTATTTAGGACCCACTTATCGGCTCTAGGCGTTCGCCCACGGCCGTCTTTAACCACCATTATCCTTGTCTTCTCCACATTTATTTGTAGACTCCACAGCTGGCAGAAGTCGTATAGCTTATTTATCATGCTTTGGAGCATTTCAGCGGTCTCTGCCAGAAGCGCCATATCGTCAGCGTACATCAAAGTTTTTACATTTTGACCATTTACATCCATCCCGCCGGGCAGGAACGATGATATATTTAAATATGTGTGGTGAGGTGAACTCTTGTGTTGATATTGGTACTGTCTGTGGTCATACGAGGTCACACATAGACCTTAAGGTCCTTAATGAGGCCGGCTGATTATTTGGGTATGTTTGACTTAGAAATCCAGGAGGATCTTTGACGTTTTGGTGAATGCCAATAATTGTTTGGGGGCCTCTTGGCCGCTACTTCCAAAGAAGCGAACTTATCGTGGCAAATAACAAATTCTGCGATGCCAGGTTCCATGCATTTCCTGCAGGTGTCCTCTGTCGTAATGCTTAACCATATCGCACGAGCGGCTGCTAGGCAGTGTTCCTTAAGTATGCCTATGAGCAGTCTACAGTAGTCTCTTCTTTGGAGCTCTAGCAGATAGTGCGTGACTATTTTGTCTCTTGTCTTGCACATCATTTTAGAGATTCTGCATCCGCTGGTGTTTTCCCACCTTACCTCTGCTTCGTTCTCTGTTGTCTCCTCCATCTTGCTGTTTAGCGTCTGTATTGAGATAGGTATGTAAAGTGTTTCTTCTTGGCCGAGTACATATTTGACTTTTTCAAGACTGTCTGCCATCTCGTTTCCATCGATGCTAGGAATCCAGTAGATTTGCACCGTTCTACAGATGCTGAGGGAATCTATCCACCCAACATTTGGAAGATAATTTTTATAAAAATCGCCTTGACGAGTCTTTTCCGACTTCTTTTGATGATCCAAAAGATATGTCTATCATATGCGATTAATTGAGACTCGAAAATGACTCATGAATATGCTCAAAATGAGATTTAGTGAAATATGACTAAAAAATACTCTTAAATGATTCAAATCTGATTGGAAACTAATCAGAAGAACGGATTAAAAACGACTCTTTAAGAAGAGTTGCGGCTGGGGTACCATTTTCTCCCGACAGAAGTATCTACTACGACTACTCCAGAGCCCACCATCTTTTGAGGAAGCCCACTCACTTGACATTGTGTTCCGACAGCTACTATTTGATCGGAATCCATTCCTTTTTAAACTTGGGCACCATATAGTCGCTATTTTGATGTTTGCATAAACAAAAGCGTAGCCTAGGAAATCTGCCGCAAGGAAAAAAGTCCCCCTGTCAAATGTCCTAAAAGCAGAGCTCGCAAATGAGTGTTAACACATTTTTCAAATGCGATCAGCCTCAGAACAAAACAGAAACAAACGCAGCACAAACGCTCTCTCACTGAGCGAAACACTTATACTCTCTCCTCTTCTGTTTTCTGTTACGTGTTTTCGGTTGAGCAAAACAAACGAGTCGGTTTGCCGAAGACCACTGACAGAAACACTTGTGAGCGAGTGCTCATCCGAAAACTGTCTGCAAATGACCAAAACACAATAAGTGTCGACGAAAAGTGTTTTTGTTTTGTGCGTTTGGTAGGCTGTGTGTATGTATAAGTGTGTATGTACACGGGCGAAACACACAACCACTCATACATACGGAAAAAACACTTTGGAAGTTTGCTCTCGGCCATGATACAACAAGAGAGGTAAGGTGGCATCAGTGTGAGTTCTCTGCAAAGTACCTTCACGTCCAGTGCTGCGCGTACTTTTGTACGGTAAGCTTTTGGCAATGGTCATGCTCTCGGCAAAATGGTCTGTGAAAGACACGAGAGAAACAGAAACGAAAAAATGTGTCCTTGCTCTGAGCAAAACAGATTTGAGCAAAAACAGAACTGAAGGTGTCTTTCGCTCCCTCTTTTCGTTGTGTCCGTAACCAAACTGTTTTTTGCCGACACTAGGAAAGTGTTGAGAGTCACTTGCGAGCTCTGCCTAAAAGAGCTTCGCTCTAAAAGCGTCATAACGCCCACAGCTTTATAGATACATGGTTCGTACCTTCGGAATAAATGTAACGAGAAAGCCAAGCTAACTTCGTCTGTGCCGAAGTTTTTATACCCTTGCAAGTGCTTGCTTAAATATTTTAAAAAAATACTCGTTTTCCCATTTTCCGACCGATCGTTCGTATGGGAGCTATATGATATAGTCATCCGATTTGGCCAAAAACTTGGTAAATTATGTGAAAGCACGTGAAACAAACAACTACCAAATTGCAGGAAGTTTTTCTAACTAACACTCTTTTTCAGACCTATCTTTTGTATGGCAGCCATACCAAATAGTAGTCCGATTTTAATAAAACTTGGTAGAATTATAAAAAAGCATAGTAAACCCACGATTACAAAGTTTGGAGACGTTTCCATGCAAAAGAAAAAAGTTTTTCTCACTAAAACTAGTTTTCCGACCGATTGTTCCTATGGCAGCTATGAGATATAGTCATCCGATCCTGTCGGTTCCGACATATTAGCAGTGTGCAGCAAAAAGAAGACTCTGTGCAAAATTTAAGCTCGATTGTTTCAAAACTGAGAGACTAGTTGGCGTAGATACAGACAGACAGACGGACGGACAAAGCTTAATCGACTCAGCTCGTCACCCTGATCAAGAATGTATATAGTTTATGGGGTCGGAAATGAATATTTCTATGCGTTGTAAACTTCTGGGCAAAATTATAATACCCTTTTGCAAGGGTATACAAATCAGCATTATTTATCATAAAGTCGAGTTATATGGAAAACAAACTATCATGCTGGGCAGCACCGGCCGCAACTTTGCTGGGCAGCACTTCACACAACTTTTGCACTTAAGTGTGGCATCCATTCAACACAGATTGACTGACTTTCATACTTGTTTTAACCTCACTTTGAAATGTTTGCTCCGCTCTTGCTGAAGCGGACGTCTCGTCGTCTCTGCTTCCCATGCCCGAATCCTACTCCATAAATTGCTTATCTTATCCACAACTTTGTACTGCAATAGAACAGCCTTTCGACATCCGTTCCAATCCCTACTTTAGTTTAATAGATAAACTTATGCATAAATACATATGTGTGAGTAATGACCCACCCCCACCATTACCCCACCCGAGTCCCTCTCCCGCTTCTACATTTCTCTCTGTCTCTCTGTACTCCTCTCATGCCATTTCTCTCAGCCTCTCTCTCTCTCTCTCTCTACTATCTCTCTGTTGTCCTTAGTAATTAGTTAAGCTTATAAATTCCTTTCAATATTTAAATGACTAAAATCTACCATTTTATTATTATTATTATTATTGTTGTTACGATGTAAACAAAACAAAGAATACAAAACAAATGAAAAAAACCGTTGACCGAAATGACGGACAGTTTTTTTTACACTTTTAAAGAGTGGTTGTGTGTGTCCATGCGGCATGTGCGTGTGTGTGTGCGATCCTTGAATCACACAACAACAACAACACATGCCGCACACTGAAACCACACCTGAGCTTTGAGGTGGTGTTGCCTTGCCTTACCCCCCACCCCCTTCTCCGTAAAAGGGACGATCGCAACGCCCGAATGTGAGTATAAAAAACGAAAAAAGAAAAACAAATAAAAATAATTAAAAAAAAAAGTGCAACCATTTGGCTCTTCAGCTAAAATGTGCTACAACAAAAAAGAAAACAACTAAACATCTCTTACAGGGGAAGCACACACACCCAGATGAATGGCCTTTTCAAGTGTTCCTAGCCTTAACTCTCCTCTGTGGTTACTTAATTAACGACTCGACTTTAATGTAATCTCCATTTTTTGGTGCCTTCCTCTTGTCATTGCAGGATCATCGCACTACCGCAACTGCTGTGGGTCGCCAGGAGCGAGAGAAGCGCGAGACACGTGAAACACGTGACAGGGAGCATAGTAAGGTAAAATATAAACAAATCATAGTGAACCCTGGTTAAAATATACACACAGAGAAAAAAAAATGATGATTTTCGGTATCCATTTGGAAAGGATATGTCTGAAATATGCTTTTAATCATCCAACGGAGCTAAAAATCATTCAAAGGATATGAAGGATCGAACGAATTCGGAAACGAGAACAGACCTGACCCAGCAAACATTTTTTTGAAATTTTTGGTCACATTCCGAGTCTTTGTCGAGTCCGAAGGCTGATTAAAATAGTCATAAATGCGCTCGTTATCTTATCACAAATGATACTTTAGTCGGGAGAAAATCGTACCCTAGCCGCGATTCTGAATGAAGAGTCCGACCTTACTGCAAAAGATATAAACCACTCCAACACCCACAAGGTACTAAACTGGGACCAGTAACTCAAGGAGCATATTTCTGGCTCACATATGTGTCAACTTTTGACCTTAACATCGGAAGGAACTAACATCGCAGTGAAATAGACAACTTTTGGAAAGCCAAGCAGACGCTCTATGTGCTTAGACACCTAAATGTGACCTCTAAGACAGGAGAGAGAGACCTGTCCCTGTACCAAATATTGGAAAACTGCAACGTTAGGGTGTCCAAAAATTTTTTTTAGAAAGTGAAGTATTTTTGTTTTTTTTTTCAGATTTTTGTTTTCCATAAAAATCGAGTATTCCGTATTGTTTTTGAAGTTTATCAACTAATTGGTCAATAAGCACGATTTCGGAGTTTTTAAATCAACATCTTTAAAGCAAAATGTCAAAATTGTACTCTTTTTTTTTGATTGCACAAGCATTTTCTGCAAGCTTATAGAGTAAAGTATTTTTGAGATTTTTTACAGATTTTTCGGAAGACGTTTAGATGTCGCGCAAGTCGCGTTTTCCACAAAAAATCGAGTATTCGGTAGTGTTTTTGAATTTGACCAATTAATTGGTCAATAAGCACGATTTCTGAGTTTTTAAATCAACATCTTTAAAGCAAAATGTCGAAATTTTACTTTTATGAGCATAAACCATAAGCTTTTTCTTTGCTTTTGCTCATTTAGGTATCCGTTTATTACATTTTTTCGAAAAATTACTCATAAATGTTGTAAAAAAGGCATTAAAACTTTAAAAATTTCTATGAAAAGATTCGTTGGTTTCCCATATTTTTGGATCTATTTGCAAGAAATCAAACGAAATGTTGCAGGCTTCAAAAAAAGTGAGGCTGGCTTTGAAAACTTTTCTGAGGCATCAGTGGTATTTATCAGGAAAGTTACAGAAATTTACAAAAAATTTTTTGGGACACCCTACTGCAATATGGCTGATAAGTTATCCTTATTACTAAATATGTCCAGAAGGAACGACCCATCTATCTTTAAAACTGTAGGAGATATGACGTTTTATCTAAATTGCGGGGGCGGCAGGGGGCGTGGCCAAAATTGAAAATAAACTTGATCTGCCTGCAGACATAAGAAGCATATGTCCCATACATGTCAAACCTCTATCTCTTACCATCTCTGAGATCTGTGCGTTCATACGGACAGACCGACGGACAGAAGGACAGACAGACAGACGGACATGGCTATATCGACTCGGCTGTTGATGCTGATCAAGAATATATATACTTTATGGGGTCGAAGATGCTTCCTTCTGGCTGTTACATACTTTTGCACAAACTCATAATACTCTATGTACCTACGGTACAGAGTATTAAAAGTGTATTCATAATAAAAGAGAAGTTATTCGGCTGGTAACAGCGGCTAATACTGAGGCCTTTCACTAATAACCATCCCGGTATGCATCACGGTTAGGGTCCTGAACCAAATTCAGCTCATATGGCCACTCAGTTGTACCAGGCAACGGGGGAATCGATGAATGAATGAATGAATGGATGGATGAATCCCACCCAACATTTGGAAGATCATTATTATAAAAATCGCCTTGATGAGTCTTTTCCGACTCCTTTTGATCTCACAAAACGAGATGCCAATCATATGCTATTATCCCCACCAACATTTGGAAGATAATTTTCAGAAAATCAGCTTAGTGAGTCTTTTTCGAGTCGAGCCCTTTTAATGATTCAATAATGATTACTATCTTGTGCGATTAATAGAAGACTCAAAAATGTCTCATGCAAATGCTCAATATGTGATTAATTGAAATACGAATTGAACAGCACCCGCAAATGACTTGAATATGACTCGAAACTGATAAGAAATCCGGGCTAAAAACGACTCTTCACGAAGTGTCGCTGCTAGGGTACCATTTTCTCCCGACAAAAGTATTATTTACGATCAGAAAACGATCCCATTTTTGGCTATTTTAATCAGATCGAGGATTCAAAAAAGGCTCGAATGTGATCAAAAATATGATAAAATGTTTGCTGGGATGTATCACCCCTGCAATTATACTGACGAAAGTTCCACATAAATGGAACATGACGACTGTCCATCTGTCATATCCTCCGTCATACCAACATAACAACTCCGGAACTTGAGTAAAAACACAATCAGGACTTCTGTTTCAGTTGTAGAAATGAGAACACAGCTTAGAGCTTAGTAACTCATTGAAGATCTGGTGCATCCTGCCATGCTGCGCTTAGGAGACCTGATCTGATATCTAAACTCCAACAGAAACTACAACAAAATGTAATTTCTGTTGTCCGTTTCCCCCTGCCCCGCAGTTTCTTGTAGTTGCTTTTGCTATTACTCACTTTTCTAAAAACTTAATTTCAATTTGTTTCTTTACAGAGCGAACATCGCCATCATCGTACCAAAGAGAGCAGCACCAGTGGCAGCGACTATAAGAGAGAGCGCGAGCGCGAGCGAGAGCGCGAACGACAACGCGAACGCGAGCGAGACAGGGACAAAGAAAGAGAGAGACGTCGCGATAAGAGCGGCGGACGTCATCACACCAAGGATATGCGCCATAGCGACAGCTCGCGCTCACACAACCACAACTCATCATCCACCACCACCAGCACCAGCACCAGCTCCAAATCTCAGCGTCGTTCTTACGAGGAGCGCAGCCGGCGGCGTTCACGTTCCCGCACGCCACCGGGTACACCACCGCCGCCGCCAAGTCGTCGTCGGGGTGGACAGCAGCAGCAACAGCAACCGGATCAGAGTGGCGCCGCTGTGCGCAAATATCGTGGACGTGACTCCAGCAGCGGCTCCAGAACGCCACCAGAGGTGGGGGCCAAGAAATCTGGCAACCAGGAGCCCCGACTGGGAGTTGGCTTGATGAACGCGACGGCCGTGGCGGCACCACCCTCATCAGCTGCGGCCGCGGCACTGGCTGCTGCCAATGCAGCTGTGGCCAAGGCAAACGCCTCGGCCGGAGGTGGCGGTCTGCTGCCCACACCCAACTATGCTCCCAAGATACCTTCGTTGATGTCACTCGAGCTGAGCACTCCCATACAGCCCCTCAATACCGTCGTCGCCACAGAGCCCATCCAATTGCCCAGCTACTACAACCCGGGAATTATTAATGCCAATCGCTATGCGGAGCAACAGCAGAAGCGCAAACTTATTTGGGGCTCCAAGAAGAGCGAAGATTCGGCCAATAAATGGGGCAATGCTCACTTCTCCCAGGACTCGGACGGCAAGGTGGCCTCAAAGTTTATGCGTTTGATGGGCATCAAGAACAGCAGTGGCAACCATAGCGGCGATGGAGCAGAACCGAGCAGTTCAGCTGATATGCCACCCGTATTGGCTGGAGAGCCCACAAATGGCGATAATTCTGGCGGCGGGGTTAGCGGCGGTGTTGGTGTTGCCGGTGCCGGTGCCGGTGCAGCCGGCGCCAATGTCCCGGCAGATGTCCAGCTGCGTCAGCGCATGTTCTCCACCATGGAACAGCAGTATGAGGTGGCACGTGCTGCCACACACACTATGCGTGGCGTGGGCCTGGGCTTTGGCTCACAGCCACGCACCTTTTAGGCAGGTGGAGTTGGCGCAACCAACCACACGCAAACCCGCTCATTATTAGTCACCCCCCCCTCCCAAAAAAAAAAAAATAAGATGGAAAACTAAATGGTTTTTTTTTTTCGTGAAGAAATTTCCTATACTTTTTGTTTGTTTCAATTCAAAAAACTAAAACGAAGGTTTTCATTTCAAATAAAACAAAGCGACAACAAGAAGAAAACGTGTTGATTCTTTTTGAGGTAGTTGGAGCGGGCCCAAAGATCGTTGAGGGCAGGCGGACCAGCATCCGCCGTAACCCAGCAAACACACAAAGTTTCTGAAAATCGAGAGTTTTATTTTCTTTTCAGTTTTCGATCTCCCAAATTGGATTGAGACCTTCTTAGACATGATAATGCTCCCAGTCAGCACTTGCGGTATTTTTGTTGAATTTTCAATTGTTCATAAAATTGGTTATAATAATGCGATTTAAGTCAAATATGCCACGTTTTGTTCGATGACGAGTTCCCAACGAGATGCCAACTTCATAATGTCCCTCTTATAGACGCTCGCTTCCCTATTGTCAAAAAACTCGGAGAGC
The DNA here is from genome assembly GCA_035044965.1 of Lordiphosa andalusiaca. Lineage (NCBI taxonomy): Eukaryota > Metazoa > Arthropoda > Insecta > Diptera > Drosophilidae > Lordiphosa > Lordiphosa andalusiaca. The sequence continues at coordinate 4,210,793 of JAWNNM010000051.1, read as the reverse complement.
CAATTTTCACAGGACTCTCTTGTGGCCAACTTCCGACTACCAAGCTCGTTCGCCATGGACAGAAATAGGTGGTAATCACTTGGTGCGAGATCCGGACTATACGGTGGATGCAAAAGAACCTCCCATCCGAGCTCCCGGAGTTTCTGGCGCGTCACCAAAGATGTGTGTGGCCTGGCGTTGTCCTGATGGAAGGCAATTCGGCCTCTGTTGATCAAAGATGGCCTCTTCTGCATGAGTGCTGCATTCAAGCGGTCCAGTTGATGGCAGTACAGGTCCGAATTGAGCGTTTGGCCATAGGGGAGCAGCTCATAGTGGATGATTCCCTGCCAATCCCACCAAACACACAGAAGAACCTTCCTGGCCGTCAATCCAGGCTTGGCCACCGTCTGGGCAGCTTCACCGCTTTTCGACCACGACCGTTTGCGCTTCACGTTGTCGTAGGTGACCCACTTTTCATCGCCAGTCACCATCCGCTTCAAAAACGGGTCGATTTTGTTGCGATTCAGAAGCGATTCGCATGCATCCATACGGGCCAAAATGTTTTATTTGCGTCAAGTCGTGTGGCACCCATACATCGAGCTTCTTTTTGAATGCAAGCTTCTTCAAATGGTTTATAACGGTTTGATGACTCATGCCCAGCTCTTGGCCGATGCTACGGCTGCTACTATGCCGGTCTCTTTCGATCAATTCAGCGATTTTATCGCAGCATGATTGCATTTTTGCCTTTATCGTAGTAGTACTGTAAAATATGCCGTATTTTCTCTTTATTTTGCTCCATGTTTGCTACGCTTTAACTCACGAACGACTAAAAACAAACAACAATAAATAAAACACGTGTTAGCGCGTGAAAAGAGCTTTCCAAAAAGCTCTAGCGTGAACCGATGCGACGAATACAACTAGAACTACGCGCTTGCAAAGACAAGCTTGCGGAAATACCGCAAGATTTTTTGGACAACCTTATATTTGTCGCCGAGTCGCCTAAGTAGGCTGCGACTTTTCCTTTTTGCCAGAAAACTATTTACAGCCTTTGTAATACAAACACATTTCATGTTCATTCGTCTGGTGTTGTTCCAACAGGAAACAACAGGAATTTCTTAATTTTTTATTTAAATCTAACTACTTTTCTTCGCCGCCTCTTTCGGAACATTGTACGCTCTAATACCTAATTTATTTTATTTGTAGAATCGCTAGAGCCTAGTACATATACAAGACCTGGTCGTGTTTTCCACCATACGCTTAAAGGTTACATGTTTTTTGGGCCGCTTTCGGTCTTTAAAGTTGACTCCCATCTATATTTATTTCAATCTTCCTCTTTTTGAGGTGCAAGTCCGTCGAGTTTCTTATTATTATTAAATTCCCCAAGTACTTTCAATGCACCCAAGGCATAGCCTTATAAATGCGGACGACTTACACGTACTGGTAAAGTGTGTGCTCATCACACATTGTGGCGGGCATTTCGATCTACTTTCTGTTTGAACACGCCTCGTTAATAAATGGACAAGTTTTGAATTTCTTACTGTTTTTATTCAAATCTGACTACTTTTTTTCATTGAAGCTTGCGGAACTCACGACGCTGCTGATAACTTATATCTTTTATTTGTAGAATCGCTAGGGCCTAGTACATATTCAAGTCGCGTTTCCTATCATGTTTGAAGTTAACTTGTTTTTAGAGCCGCTTTCGGCCCTCAAAGTTAACTCCATCTGCATTTATTTCAACATTCTTATTATAAATTCCCAGAAATACTTTCAGAGCATAGCCCCCAAAATATGCTCACCCTATTTTTCTGTGCTGTGCTGCTCACCTAAATGACGGGTAAAAGTGAAACAAACTTGCTCACTCTTAGAACAGAATAATTGTTCTTGCTTCCATTGCGAGAAAGTGTCTAGTGTACTACCAAAATTATACCAGTCTCTAAAAACTCGCAATTGGTTGCACTTCGTTTCCAAATCAATGTATTGAATACGTCCATTTTACACAGGCAACCAGTTTGACACCAATTGTACCCTGCAGCAGCCATTTGCAACCAGTTAAATACCAGTTGGCAACATAAGCTGTATGTGTGCTGTACTTTACAGTAGTTAACTATGTTTTATTTCACAAATCCTTACACAATGACAATTAGCAATATTTTAATTGTCTTGATACAAAGTTTTTAAATTTTACATTGACTTTGACCTAATCCTTGTTTTTCTACACTTTGGTTTGATTTCCACTTCTCGTTTCTTCTGCACTGGCGTCAGTTTTAACATATTCGACTGCAGTTGCGTGGGTTAGAAGCACCAAAATCTATGCCGTCTGCCACTGCGCAGTTGCCCAACTCACCCGAACCTAGCTTTTTTGTTATCAGCCAAATTCTTGTTGCCTTACAACTAGGTGTAAAACAATTTTTTTTTGTTTTTCATTGCTAGTTGACAGATTCTCTGCAGCGTAACTGCGCTGCAGAGAAACTGGCAACTAGTAAATAAAAGGAACTGTCCTACACCTAGTTGTAATGCAACTAGAGTTTAACTGGTAGCAAAAAAGCTTGAATCGGGTGAGTGGGGCCACTGCGCAGTGGCAGACGGCAAAGGTTTTGGTGCTTCTAACCTGCGCAGCTACAGGCGAATAAGTTAAAACAGACGCTGGTGTAGAAGAAAGAAGTGAAAATCAAACCAAAGTGTAGAAAAATAAGCATAAAGTCCATGGCAATGTGAATTTGAAAAAGTTTGTATCCAGACAATGAATGTATTGCGAATTGTCGTTGTGTAGAGACTTGTGAAATAAAGCATAGTTAACTACTGCAAAGTACAGCACATACAGCTTATGTTGCCAACTGGTATTTAACTGGTTGCAAATGGCTGCTGCAGGGGACAATTGGTGTCAAACTGGTTGCCTGTGTCGAATGGACGTCTTTAATACATTGATTTGAATACGAAGTGCAACCAGTTGCAAGTTTTTAGAGACTGGTATAATTGTGGTACTAAACTAGACACTTTACATACATATCGGCCGGTATATTACGAATAAATTCTAAAAAATTATAAGTTTTTTCCTACGTCCGCACTGTACGTATGCGCGTTGGTGGTTTAATGTCCAATAATGTAAATTTGGTGTGAATTGCCACCTCAGAAGGACGCCCTGATAGAGCCGGAAAACAATCGATGTATGGCTCCATCGATGTTTTCGATGTTTTTTGTGAAAAACATCGATGAAACATCGATGTTTCCGATGTTTTTTGTGAAAAACATCGATGAAACATCGATGTTTCCGATGTTTTTATAAAATTACAGACTGAGTTACAAAAAATACAAGTTAGGGCAAAAAATGTTCGTAAGAGATTACCCAATTCTGTCAATATCTGAGACCTGAGCAATTTTTATGGTAAGATTGAAAAAAACTTAATGAAAGGCAGTAAAAAATTAAAAATAATCAAAATTTTTTCAAAAATCCTTCTTTGAAGTGCCATAACTTCGTCATTTATGATTGGATTTTAAACAACTGTCGTTTTTTTAAGAAATAATTTTATTATCTTTAATTGTTTCTTTCTTTAATTTCCAGTTTATACATATCGGTGGACTAAAACCAGAGAAAATGGCATTTTAGTAGACCTACCTTTTTTTCAAAACAATAAAATTGAAAATTTAGCTATATCTCAAAAACCGTTCCACATATCTGAGAGCAGATTTGAATTCAGCGTGCAATTTTACATTAGAATCAATTGCTAAAAGTGACGGATACAAAAACTTTTGAAATTTTGTGACATAGTGTAATCTGTCCAGCTTTGCTTTGATGCTGGGACGTAAAAAAACTTTTTTGAAATAATTTTAAGAGCTGGAGTATCACTTGGGCTCTACTGAAAATGAAATTTATTAATATTTTGTTAACATGATGAACTAACTTGTACCTTCCAATATTCCAAAGGATTGCATTCCTTTGCCTCGGTTTGATTTGCAAAATGTTGTCTCATTATATTATATATTTTGGGTCAGTCTTTGAAGATGTGTTTTAGGCTTGCAGCTTATCCTTCATAAAGGAAAATCGTTTTGGTTCTGCTTTTGGAAGTGTTACATGCTTTTGACAACACTGTTAGAGACAGAAACATCGATGTATCGATAGTACTATCGATTGTTTTTCCAGCTCAACGCCTTGACGATCAAATGACAGAAGTGCACGATGCATTTTGTTAACCCAGCATGAATTTTGATAAGAAAATTCAAAATTCTGCAAGCGTTGTTCGATTGTCAATCGATTAATGGTTAAATTATAGAGCTAACTGAACATGTTTGACAGTAAGATGTGTCACGAAAACAGCTTAGCTGCCAAAAACAGTGTTGCCAAAAAAGGTACTAAATATTCTCCCTCTATTAAAAAGTTTTTAAAAAATGAACCTCTTTTTGTCACAAAGTAGGTCCTTAGTTGAAAAAAAAGTTGTTCTTTTAAATTTTAGCATATTTCAATATGAAGCGATATATTTCGATAACTCGATATTATATCCGGCATCCCCAGTGCTATCCCTTTTATGTTGATTGTGTAATTTGTCCCAGCTCTAGAACTTTCTTTAGTAATGCTTCTGAAACCTTTCCTGAAGCTAAATTTGATTGTATTATCTTATATACTTAGCTTCTAAAGCTGATTCTAAATCAGCGTGGCATAAGTCCTCTATAAAATGCTGTATTGCTGTTATTTACATAAAAAAGAGATGAAAACATCAACAGAAGCTACCAAAAATGGAAATTAGACGATTAGAGTAATATTTGGGACAACTACTGGCAAAGAGAAGCACGCAAATGCATAAAATTTCAGAGTGCGCCTGCCTTTTCCGCGATTGAAACTCAACCAAAGAAAAATCTGTTTCATATCTTTTTCCATATTTAAAAAATTCCAAATTTTCTAGATTTATTTTGACCCAAAAGTGTTGAGATATGCTAGCCAAACGTTCTGTAGAAAGATCCAATTAAGGTCTCATTTTTTGAGTATAGCTTATAGCTACAGACATTTCTGTTATACTTTTTGGCAGAATTTGATTTGAATTCATGTTGAGTTTTCCAAATATTGAGCATGCGAAAGCTAGACTTATTTCAAAGGGTTTAAGGAATTTTTGCAGAAGAGCTATAGTTCTTGACATTAAAAATTACATTTTCCATGAGTAGAAGTTAATGATTTACCGCTTTTCTGTTAATTTGGTGTCCCAGGCGCCAGTCGCGGTACATTTACCCACACGCAGTCGTTATATCCGTTAATTCAAAGAATTTCCCCTTTAGCGATTGGAAAACGCCGCGCTCGCGACCCGCAGTGTTGGAAAACGCCGCAATCGCGACCCGCAGTGTTGGAAAACGGCGCGCTCGCGACCCGCAGTGTTGGTCGCGATAAAGCGTTTTTAGAGGGGGAAAAATACTGGAAAAAAAGCTAAATTTGGATTAATATAATTTTTAGTGTGAAATAGGGAAGAAGAAGACACCATAAAATACCAAAACAGAAGTTTGATTGAAGTAATATATGTAAATATTATATATTATATATCTGGCAACCAGCAGGTCCCCCACAAGGACAACGGACACCACACAAAATGTCTTGGCTCAACACCAGCCTCAATCAAATCAAAGGCCAGCTGACCAACTTGGCCCAAGTTGTGACAGACACAGCCGGACCCGGCGACGAGGATTACCAAGGACCCGCACAGAAGACAGCTCTCGAGCTGTTGGCCGAGACGGAACAGCAAAAGGAAGAGGCAGACAAATTGTGCGTGGAGAAAGACCGTGAGGTGAGTGGGGTGGGTGGGCAGGCGACGACGTGGACGACAGCTGGAGCGCACACGAATGCCAACGCATTTGTAGGACTTCCCCCTTTTACCAACTAAAAGTGTTTCCTTTTTCCACACAGATTGCCGCACTGCGCAAACAGATTGTGAAACTCAAAAGTCAACAAATTAGCGACACTGGCGGAGGCGGCGGCGAGGGCGACAGAGTTAAAACTGCCACAACAACAACAACAAAAGCATCCACAGAATCAGAGTCAACAAAATCCAGTGCCACACAGCTGGTGAGTAGCCTAAGAAAAAGTGCAAATGAATGTTTGGTTAGAAAGGGGGGAGGCCAGGTACAAAGGGTGTAGTCAATAAAAGGGATGAATAAAAGGATGAACAATCAGTTACAAAGTGTCTAAGAAGTTAGAGCAAGTGCAAGGAATAAGTTATCCTAACCCTTGAAGGGCATCAATGTCTGTAGTGTCTGTTCGTAAACCGCAGCTGGTAGAAGCTAGTGAAGGTAAATTGTTAGAACCTTGGAGAAATCAGCATTATGTATCAGTCTAACAAGTTTGGTAGACACCAAATGAAACGTTTCTCAGCAACAGGGCTTTCCACTAGCGATGCTTGCGTGAGACAATTTTCTGTCACGTCACGAACGCCTCACGAAATACAAAACTTTTCACGCACGATTCACTTAAATACATTTTGGAGCGTTGCACGTCACGCAGTATTTTTGTAATTTTATTTACGAACTAGCTGACCCCGTCAGACGTTGTCATATATATATGTGTTCGAGAGGTACCCGAAAGAGTTGACCGATTCGGACCATATTTGTTATCAGCCTTCCTCTATTCATGACGAATGTCTTTATAAAGTTTCATCCAAATCGGTTAAGTTTAGGTCAAGTTATGGTGCAAAAAAGCCGTGGATGGCAAATTACGCGATCCCTGTGTGACCTACCAGAATCAGCTATAGATATAAACCACCTACGCTGTTACTACTAACACTCACCCGTTTCATCGAAATCGGTCCAGCCGTTTGGTAGGAGTGAGGTTCCATGTACGGAAGAATTTTATATATTAAGATATTCGTGTAATATATAAAATCCATTAATATTTATTTAACAAATTAAATAAATTATATATTTTAAAATTATACGCTTAAGAAATAAAACGCTGAATTTATGTTTGACTGATTATTATGAAAATAGTTTCACATTTTCATTAAAAAATGTAAGCTTATCGATATTATCACTTAATATAGGACACATAGGACTTGAAATAATGCAACTTTGGCACTAGAAAAGATATAATACTCTAATTTTCAGGCATGTTCTGAATTCCCCATCCTTTTCGGTTTGGTTTTGCTGTTCTCAGTTCCGAATGAAATTCGTTTAGCTTTTGTCAAACCACGGACCAATTGAAATCGGCTAGTCGAAAAGAAACACGATCGAATATAGAACATTTGGAATAAAGATAGGCTGACGTTTACGTTATACTTTTCTGTTTTGCTGGCACTGGCAAATTCTCAAAATATTAAACAAATAAATTATCGTTAATTCAGTTAAAGACTTAAGGCCTGTATCCAGCACTGCGGAAAATTCCTGCCAAGAATTTGCTATTTATTTCGAGTGTGTGGAACCCAACTAAAACAAACTGTCGCTCAGAGCGTTCTCTGTCTCTAGTCGGTCTTTCTCTCTCTCTTTCTGTTTTCTCTCTCCAAGCATTCTTACAGTCATTCGCTAGCAAGCATATATAACATTAATGTATTAAATAAAACTTTATTTATTTGTGCAGCAACACTTCCCAAGCACAGAAATATTGTCAAAATGCTTATTCTCTGGGATTCGCCAAAGACATGGTCTTGCCTCAACTGCTTTCATTAAAACAACATTCTCCTCTCGGTGACCGTTTTCAATTCTCTGTTTGGTCTTGAGCACGGTTTTTGTCTCCGTTTTTTTGACTAATCACTTCCGAAATAATTCTCAGCAATATATTCTTGGCCTGAATATCAGCTGTTTCTCGTTCCACACACGCTTCCGAAACGCCGCTATCTATACAAGTGTGGATTTCGTTTGTGTTGCTGGATACACAACAAACGAAAAATCAAACTAAAAATTCCTGGCGCAGTATTTTATATGAAGTTTGGCAGGAACTTTTAGTTTCCGCTGTGCTGGATACCCGGCTTTAAACGCAAATCATTTTACTAAAACTAATTCTCAATTTATCCAATCTGAGGTAGGGAAAATTTACTTAATTAATATTTGTCAGTTTTACGGGGTGCGTTATGTGCCAAAAATGATATCGTTTTTGTGTTGCGAGAAACTAAATCAATACCGTTTCCGAAAAGTTGCAGTGGAATTCAGATCATACCTTTATTTATGTCGTTTTGGGGACTCAAATCAATTTTCCGTTTGTCAGAAATATTTGAATATTCGTGTGTTGACCCAAGTTTGTTTATATTTTTAAGTCCCGTATTCAATTCAAACCAAATTTGTTTTACAATATTTTATTTCAAAAAGTTACACTTTCGAACAGCTCATGATCTTCAAAGCAAAGCCAAAGTGTTTCTGTTTAAATAAGGAATTGTACCGAAATAAAAACTTCACAGTGCAAACAGACCTTTAAAATGAAAGAATATGCATTTTTCAAAGATAATAATTTTTTTTCTTATCTAAAAAAATTCTCAAAAATAATCTGCCAAGTGAAAACAATCGAGCAATTAATTATTTGATAGACCATTGTGTTCCCAATTTTACAATTGGGCTTTTAAAAGCTTTTAAAATTTGTAGTTTTTCTTCCTACATATTTCTGGCTTTTTATTAATTAAAAGTAAAGTAAAATTACTTTTTTATTTCAACTTTTTAGACTCACAAAATTACTTTTTGTTCTTTTCTGGCTTAAAGATTTTTAAGGGGCAAGTCTAATTTACAAAGAAGTTGTAAATTTCTATAGTTTTTGGATCAAAACTTAAAAAAAATATGATATTTAAAATAGGGATACACCGAACCAAACCACTTAATCCAGCTGGTAAACCGAAGCAGTTTCCTTTCAAAAATACTGAACCGTACAGAAAAAAAACCCGAGAAAGCCAAGCTAACTTCGTCTGTGCCGAAGTTTTTATACCCTTACAAGTGCTTGCTTAAATATTTTAAAAAAATCATATTTTTTCCCATTTTCCGACCGATCGTTCGTATGGGAGCTAAATGAAATAGTCATCCCATTTGGACAAAAATTTGTAGAATTATGTAAAAGCACGAGAAACAAACAAATACAAAATTGCAGGATGCTACCATTAAAAACAAAAAAGTTTTTCTAACTAAGACTGTTTTTCAGACCTATCTTTTGTATGGCAGCTATACCATATAGTTGTCCGATTTTAATAAAAATTGGTAGGATTATAAAAAAACAAATAATACCAACAATTGCAAAGTTTGGAGACGTTTCCATAGAAAAGAAAAAAGTTTTTCATACTGAAACTAGTTTTCCGACCGATTGTTCCTATGGGAGCCATGAGATATAGTCATCCGATCCGGTCGGTTCCGACATATTAGTAGTGTGCAGCAAAATTTCAGCTCGAAAGCTGTCAAACTGAGAGGCTAGTTCGAGTAGAAACAAACAGACAGACGGACGGACAAAGCTCAATCGACTCAGCTCGTCACCCTGTTCAAGAATATATATAGTTTATGGGGTCGGAAATGAGTATATCTATGCGTTGCAAACTTCTGGGCAAAATTATAATACCCTTTGCAAGGGTATAAAAAAATAGTTCGGTTCGGCTCAATTCTCTGAATTTGAATAATTCCTACTCTTTATTGTCAGTTTTCTAAACTTTTTGTCACCTTCTATTTGGCAACTTATTTTAGATTGAGTGTGCTTATTCGTAGTAACTTATTTTCTGTAAGTGTGACTATTATTTTGGGTTTGATTATGGGAGAGTGAATTTGTGTTGATATAAAGCATGTTTCGTGTATTGGTTCTGTCTAGTGCTAGGGTATATGTGTGTTAGGAAGTTTTCTGGGGAAAAGTGCCTCCTCAATCTTATCATGTAAGCACCTGCCACGTCTCCAATCTTGGGTACTCTTAAATTACTCTCTAAATGTCTTGTGCCCATATACCAGGGTGCTCCCGATAATCTGCGCAAACACCTAGACAGAAAGACTCGAATCTTTCTCAGATGAGATTCAGCAGCTTTGCCATATACTTGGATCCCATATCTCCAAACTGTTGCATTGATGTCCTTGTAAATGTGCACCTTATTACGGAGAGTGGCCATCCCACTTTCTCAACTCTACCATAATGTGAATCGCTTTCTTCTAGCCAATAAAACGTATTAATTTCGGGATTTGTTTCGTTTTCTTAAGATAATTTGTATACGATATTTCGTTCGACCCTCTACATCTTTAGCGATGCCGGATCGATATAAACTTTAAGGATGACTTAACACAAATTATACAAATCTGCAATTGCCCCCCTCCTATCCCAAGTTGCCAATATTTTCAATTTTCTGTAGGACTTGTTTACTTTAATTCCTTCTTAGCCAGGAGAGTTTTTTCTTATTTGATATGATTAATGGGACGTGTGTTTTTTTTTTAAATTTTCAAATAAATTTTTAATATTTTTTTGATATTGGGGAATAAAAGGAGCTTTTCCAAAAATGGAGTATATTTTGCAGAACTGCAAACCCAAAAAAATTTACCAATGGATAAGGTGTGGAAAGTTGAGGTGCTAGGTTTTTGCTAGGTTTTTGCAAGCTTATATAGTAATCGAACTAAAAGCGGGACAAACTAAATGGGAACTGTGTCGATTTAAGATCGACAGTGATTTGTAGAACGCATCATGAGGGATTATTTCATTTATATTTAGCTGTTAAGCTCTGTATCCAGTACACTTTATAAATAAAAGTTAAGAAATCGGCCCTTAATCTATATTTGGATGTACCCTTGAACCCCTGGTCAAGGTCCTGAATCGAACCCCTGGGAACTGGTTCTTGTCCGGTTTTTGGGTCCAGCGAACGGTACCTGAAGCAGTACCTTTTTATACCCTGTTCCCATTGAAAATGGGAAAAGGGGGATCATGAAGTTGTGCGAATGTATGTAACAGGGAGAAGGAAAATTTTCCGACCCCATAAAGTATATATATTCTTGATCAGCATGAACAGCCGAGTCGATATAGCCATGTCCGTCTGTCCGTCTGTCTGTCTGTATGAACGCGTCGATCTCAGAGACTATAAGAGATAGAGCCACAAAAGGTAGATTTATGCTGTACGCAGATCAAGTTTGTTTCAGATTTGAAAAATTCCACCCCGTCCCCCTTTTATCCCCAAAAAACCCCAAGACCTCCTCTAGAAATCCTAGACCTAAATCCGTCAGATCCACAATTTAGAGCCAAGTTCAAGTTAGAGCCTCGTGGTTTAGTCTACATGAAGCTAGGCCCAATATCTATCTATTCTCAAAAGTACAAAAAACACCGGAGTTATAAGCGAAACAGTTGAGCTGATAAGAGCACCCCCCCCCCCCCCCCCCAGTTTATGGTCAGGACTAGAAAAAAGTGTTGCCTACATTTAGGTTGAAAATTTTGTTACAAAAACAAATTAATGAAAACAAATGAACAGGGTATTTTGTGGTCGGGAAACTCGACTGCAGCGCCCTTACTTGTTATTATGTTGTTAACCTCTTGAACGTCAAGCCTTTGAGCTTCGGTTCCAAGAATTATCCTAGCCGGTTCTTTAAAAACTTCTTTAGAAACTATTGGCCAAATAAAAATAGTATTCTTTTCCGGAATCAGAGCTTTATTTTTCTCAAAATCATTTGCAATCTCGGCCAATTACAACTTCGAAAAGGAAATAAGACATAAGTAAAGTTGTGAAATATTTGTCTAGCTTCACAATTTAAAGACCAGGCACTTCGGTAAGCCGTGGTAGAGGTCTTTTGAATAATTGGTATAATTAATTATAATATACTCGCGAATTGAATATAGAGTTAAATGGGTTCCTTCCAGGGCTGCAAACCGGGTTTGAACCGAACCGGTTCGAACCCGGATATCCGAATTTTATTTTACTGCGAACCGAACCTCTCTTTAGAATGAAAAGCAGAACCCGAACCTGTTCCGAACCTAAGCGATCGGTTCGGTTCAACAAAAATAGTAGACATCAGAAAATTTCACCTTCTGTATAGCGATTCCATCTGTTATCTAGTTGGTGTGTTGGTTGGTTCCAATATCCTCGTCCATAATAGCCCGTGCTTAAAATCCTTGGCTCCCATGCTTTTTCAATGATTCACAAAAGCTCAACATAACATTGGAAATAACAAAAACTAAGAAATGGTATTTTACTTAATGGTAAATTATATTTTGAATTTTCAATACATCAATGTGTGCCGTTTTCAACCCAAGAACAACCAGATTCCCATACGATTTCAGTAGTTTTTAGGTCGAAAACGATTATTAGAACACACATAGGATTAAATTAACTTATATAATTTAGTATTTATATAAATGTATTGATTTATTTTATATTAATATTATGTCCAGCATGGACTGAACCAAGGTTCGAACCAAAACCTTCTCCCAAAAACCGCGAACCTGAAATTTTTAAACCCTTACCATTGGTTCGAACCAGCGATCCGGAGATCCGAAAAAATGTAAGGGTTTGCAGCCCTGGTTCCTTCTAATCAAAACTTTATCTAATACTTCACCAAAATATGATGTGGTAGCCCCTTTCCACTGGCAATATTTGTATTATTTTTATTTTTTGAAAAGATTGCCGTTTTCTTAGACAAAACATCATTTTGCTGACATTCCCAAATGCCACGTTGACAAAAACAGCTGAAAGGGTTATTTGAACTGAGAGGCGCCACGCTCGAATTGTAATCTCCCGGAGAGCAATTCGCTGATCAAACGATTTTTTCCCGTCCCGACATCAGTAAAATGCGTAATACGCAATTTTTATACTCTGTACCGTAGGTACATAGAGTATTATAAGTTTGTGCAAAAGTATGTAACATCCAGAAGGAAGCATCTCCGACCCCATAAAGTAAATATATTCTTGATCAGCATGAACAGCCGAGTCGATATAGCCATGTCCGTCTGTCCGTCTGTCTGTCTGTCCGTCTGTCCGTCTGTCTGTCCGTATGAACGCACAGATCTCAGAGATGGTAAGAGATAGAGGTTTGACATGTATGGGACATATTCTTCTAATGTCTGCAGGCAGATCAAGTTTATTTTCAATTTTGGCCACGCCCCCTCCCGCCCCCTCAATTTAGAAAAAACGTCATATCTCCCACAGTTTTGAAGATAGATGGCTTGTTCCTTCTGGACATATTTAGTTATTAGGATAACTTATCGATCCGCCAAAGGAATGAAGAAGATCGGATGAACGGTTTTCGAGTTAGGATCAAAAGAAAAATTTTCTTGGTACAGAGTATGTTATAGTCGGGCTTGACCGACTTTCTTTCTTGTTTTTTTTGGCAAATTTATAAATTTATAAACAAAATTGCGCCAACTTTTTAGAATTAAATCAACAGACACAGAGAAAAAGGAGGATATTAAAAAGTTACCATTGGCTGATTTCCGGTATCCATTTGGCAAGGACTTGTTTGAAGTATCCTTTTAATCATCAAATGGAGCTAAAAATCATCCAAAGGATATGAAAAATGATGATCACTTGAAAGATTTTGCAGCTCCGCTGAATGAATAAAAGCATATTTAAGACATATCCTTTCCAAATGGCTCTTTTTTTGATCTTTTCTTTTTGGGTAGTGATGACATTAATTTTTTTCCCTGCATGTATCGATAGGAAATCCAGTATGGAATATAAAAATATCAAATGCACTCGGGGCGAATGTCAAAAATGTTTAAGAACTACAAAAAATGGAAGACAAAATGAAATGGAATTTCCTTAATTTCGTTGGTGTAGCCTATCTTCATAAGTTTCCATGAATGAAGATAAAAACTAAAAACTTTGGATTGATAGGTAAGAAAGCGGTCCAAGTTACAAACCTTAGACCCCCAAAACGACCTTTTTATACCCTGTTCCCATTGAAAATGGTAAAAGGGGGATCATGAAGTTGTGCGAATGTATGTAACAGGGAGAAGAAAACATTTCCGACCCCATAAAGTATATATAGTATATATGCTTGATCAGCATGAACAGTCGAGTTGATATAGCTAGGTCCGTCTGTCTGTCTGTATGAACGCGTCAATCTCAGAGACTATAATAGATAAAGCCACAAATTTTTGCATGAACGTAGACTTATGCTGTACGCAGATCAAGTTTGTTTCATCCTTTTTCCCCAAAAAAACCAAGACCTCCTCTAGCCATCCTAGACCTAAAAAACCGTCAGATCCACAATTTTTACAATCTTTTTTTTAGAGCCTCGTGGTTTAGTATACATGAAGCTAGGCCCAATATCTATCTATTCTAAAAAGTACAATCAGATCGGACAAAAAACACCGGAGCTATAAGCAAAACAGTTGAGCTGATAAGAGCTCGATAACATTACAAAACATTAATTTCTCTTAAAACACAGTATTAAAATCGAAATAACACTTTTTATACTCTGTACCGAAGGTACATAGAGTATTATAAGTTTGTGCAAAAGTATGTAACATCCAGAAGGTAGCATCTCCGACCCCATAAAGTATATATATTCTTGATCAGCATCAACTGCCGAGTCGATATAGCCATGTCCGTCTGTCCGTCCGTCCGTCTGTCCGTCTGTCCTTCTGTCCGTCTGTCTGTCCGTATGAACGCACAGAGCTCAGAGATGGTAAGAGATAGAGGTTTGACATGTATGGGACATATGCTTCTTATGTCTGCAGGCAGATCAAGTTTATTTTCAATTTTGGCCACGCCCCCTCAATTTAGAAAAAACGTCATATCTCCCAGATAGAGATTTTGAAGATAGATGGCTTGTTCCTTCTGGACATATTTAGTTATTAGGATAACTTATCGATCCGCCAAAGGAATGAAGAAGATCGGATGAACGGTTTTCGAGTTATGATCAAAAGACAAATTTTCTTGGTACAGAGTATGTTATAGTCGGGCTTGACCGACTTTCTTTCTTGTTCTATATCGAAATAAAATAAAGTATCGATATTTTTATACCCTTTCAAAGGGTATTGTCATTTTGTCCAGAAGTTTGCAACGCATAGAAATATTAATTTCCGACCCCATATATATTCTTGATCAGGGTGACGAGCTGAGTCGATTGAGCGTTGTCCGTCCGTCTGTCTGTCCGTCCGTCTGTCTGTCTGTTTCTACGCGAACTAGTCTCTCAGTTTTAAAGCTATTGATCGGAAATTTTGCACAGAGTCTTCTTTTTGCTGCACACTACTAATATGTCAGAACGGACCGGATCGCATGACTATATCTCATAGCTCCCATAGGAACAATCGGTCGGAAAAAAAAAACTTTTTTCTTTTCAATGGAAACGTCGCCAAACTTTGTAATCGTTGGATTACTATGTTTTTTTATAATTCTACCAAGTTTTATTAAAATTGGACAACTATATGGTATGGCTGCCATACAAAAGCTAGGTCTGAACAAGAAAGAAAGTCGGTCAAGCCCGACTATAACATACTCTGTAGCAAGAAAATCTGTCTTTTGATCATAACTCGAAAACCGTTCATCCGATCTTCTTCATTCCTTTGGCGGATCGATAAGTTATCCTAATAACTAAATATGTTCAGAAGGAACAAGCCAACTATCTTCAAAACTGTGGGAGATATGACGTTTTTTCTAAATTGCGGGGGCGGCAGGGGGCGTGGCCAAAATTGAAAATAAACTTGATCTGCCTGCAGACATAAGAAGCATATGTCCCATACATATCAAACCTCTATCTCTTACCATCTCTGAGATCTGTGCGTTCATACGGACAGACAGACGGACAGACGGACATGGCTATTTCGACTCGGCTGTTGATGCTGATCAAGAATATATATACTTTATGGGGTCGGAGATGCTTCCTTCTGGATGTTACATACTTTTGCACAAACTTATAATACTCTATGTACCTACGGTACAGAGTATAAAAACTTTTTTGTTTTTAATGGTAGCATTCTGCAATTTTGTATTTCTTTGTTTCACGTGCTTTCACATAATTTTACAAGTTGTTGGCCAATTCGTATGGCTATATCAAATAGCTCCCATACGAACGATCGGTCGGAAAATGGTAAAAAGAGTATTTTTTTTGAAAATATTTAAGCGAGCACTTGCTAGAAAATAAAACTTTTGGCACAGACGAAGTTAGCTTAGCTTTCTCGTTTAAATATCCGACAACCCTAGTAAATAGACGGAGAGGCTTCAAACCACTTTTGAACGGAACCGGTTCCAAGAACCCACTACGAAATATCAACAATCGACAACCCTAACGATTCTGTTGATGGCGATGAATCCTTGGTTGAAAAGTCTACAAGCATATTAGACTTTTGGTTTCGATTTGGTGAGGGTTTTCTTTTCCAAATCAATAAAACTTTATAGTTTTTGTACCTACAGCTGCTCTGTGGTGCATTTCCGGTACTCCACGGCACGTTTTCGCTCCCCCTTTGAACTCCTGCCCATCCTCCTTTGCTTAGTAGTGCATTGCGCACGGTTGATGTTTGCCCACTTTTGTTGTTGTTGTTGTTGTTGTTATCTGCCCAGGCGATAAGCGTCGCTCTTTTTCTCTCCCATACTCTCGGACATATCCCTGAATTAATATTTAAATTGTGATAAAGTTAGCGGCGCAGGAGCAACAACCACATGAGCAACATTAGCCTTATCGTTGTGCTTACCTGCGGGCAGCCGATAAGAGCAGCAGCAGCAGCAGCGACCCATCCTGCCCCAGCTCCGTACTTTTTTTCGTTTTTTCTGTGGAAAAAAATTATGAAATTTGTATTTGATTTCACATTAAGTTTTATTTGCTCGCCTGTCATAAATCGGCCATCGTTTTTTTTTTTTTTTTTGCGCCCATATGCTCATGGGATTCTCTTTGCCCTGACTGCCTCCTCCTGCTTGTTTAATTTACCGAATCATTTCTGATTAAGTAAAGTCACCTTCACTATAACCAATTCCTGATATCATTGCTTTGGTGGTTTTATGTGGAAGGTAGAAGGGGTTGCTTAGAATTAGTTTTATGCCCGCAACTGTACTTGATGAGGGGATGGCAATTCGGTTAACACGAAAAGGATCTCAACTGATCCGTTTAAACCGTGGAAAGGTTGAGTTTATAATGATTCTCCAAATGTTGGGTGGGGGGTGGGATCCCAGCAAACGTTTTATTAAATTATTGATCACAAACGAGTCATTTTCGAGTCCTCAATCTGATTAAAATAGTCATAAATGAGCACATTTTCTGATCATATAAATCTCAGCAAACATTTTATCATATTTTTGATCACATTCGAGCCTTTTTTGAATCCTCGATCTGATTAAAATAGTCAAAAATGGGCGCGGTTTCTGATCGTAAATTATACTTTTTTCGGGAGAAAAAACTCTCACTTCGTAAAGAGTCGTTTTTAACCCGTTTTTCTGATCACTTTTGACTCATATTCGAGTCACTTGAGAGTCTTTTTTTTAGCCGTATTTCACTAAACCACATTATGAGCATATTCCTGAGACATTTTCGAATCTCAATTAATAGCATATGATTGGCATCTCGTTTTGCGAGATCAAAAGGAGTCGGAAAAGACTCATCAAGGCGATTTTTATAATAACCCAGCAAACATTTTACGTAATTTTTGATCACATTCGAGTCTTTTTCGAATCCTCGGTCTGATTAAAATAGTCATAAATGCGCTCGTTTTCTGATCTTAAAAGATACTTTTGTCGGGAGAAAATGGTACCCTAGCAGCGATACTTCCTAAAGAGTCGTTTTTAGCCCGTATTTCTAATCAGTTTCGAGTCATATTTGAGTCATTTGCTGTTCGTATTTCAATAAATCACTTATTGAGCATTTGCATGAGACATTTTTGAGTCTTCTTTTAATCGCACAAGATAGTAATCATTATCTAATCATTTAAAAAGGGCTCGAAAAAGACTCATTAAGCTGATTTTCTGAAAATGATCTTCCAAATGTTGGGTGGGATAATACTATATTCGGGGGAAAATGGTACCCTAGCAGCGACTCTTCTTAAAGAGTCGTTTTTCACTCCTTCTTCTGAACAGTTTCAAATCAATTTCGAGTCATTTGAGAGTCTTTTTTTAGTCGTACTTCATTAAGTCAAATTTTGAACGTATTCATGAATCATTTTCGAGTTTCTTTTAATCGCACAAGATGGATTTTTCTTTTTCATCATCGAAAGTGGTCGAAAAAGATTCATCAAGGTGATTTTTGTCAAAATGATCTTCCAAATGTTGGACGGGATACTGCAAGTAGAATGAACAATTTGTTCTGTCAATAATCGATTAAGCCACCTCAAACTGTAGGTGAGTTAATAATCAACAAATTACTGTTTCATCAGTAGACTTTGCTTTCTATTTAACAAATATATTACTCTAACAAGTGGGTAAAATGAGATTACAGGCATCGGTTCCGTAGAGTCTAGAACGGCTCGGTACAAAACCGGCTCCGCCCTTATTAAAAGACATTTGAAAACCTTGCTTCTGTCAACCATCGTCTGTTAATAAACTACTATTAAAATTTAGGAAAATTTGAGTTGGTGCTTGACAGTCATGGACTATAATTGGCAAAAATCGTGAAAAAAACATTCCAATACTATTTTCCGCTTAATGTCAATGTCTAGAAAGTGCTCTACTTAACTCCGCTCTGGTCGTACCAGTAAAAGTGCCACACCCAATGGTCCTATTTCTCTCACAAGGCAATTAAATGAAGAGTTTAACAGCATACATGCACTGGTACTCTTCAATACAGTAGATGCGCCTCTCATACGATTTTGGTGCCCACCGCTGGTTTAAATTGCTCGTTGCGTCGTTGTTTAAGGCTGATGGGGGCCGCTTTTAGTAACAATCGACCACTTTAAAGAAGTTTTTTTCAATGTTTTATCGCAATTCGGATGGGGTTTAAATCCCACAAGGCCGAATCACAGACCTAGAAACCATTAAAGCAGTAAGAGAAACAAGATGTTGTCCCATTTTGCATATTCTCAAGAGGTCGATTTTTCGATTATTGTTTTTGAAATCTAGTTTTAATGCGGTCATCACACCATCAAACGCCTGATCTGAGAATTTGTATAAAAGCCATATTTTGGAAGGGATTACTTAATTCAGAATCGTTTAGAATCGTCCACTGAAAGGTTTACTGAGACCAAAAAACTTATAACTATATAAAACATTATTGCCACCCCCCCTCCCGGCTCTGCAATTTAAATAGTTCAAGACCTACAAATTTTGAAGATATCCATTTGAAATTTTCCACACACACCCACTTATAATAGTAAAAAACGAATAGGCATAGGCATAGTTGTAAAAATATTAGCTTTTGTGTTACATTTGAGGTTAATAAAAGACGTTGCATACTCTTCGGCGGATCATGTAAAGTGCGATTTTTAAGCAGCTTTCGAAATTGATTAAAAACAAGAAAGAAAGTCGGTCCAGCCCGACTATAACTTTTTCTGTACCAACGAAATTATACGCTCAGCATAACTTTTGATGCTGCATTAGCAGCTGAAAGCAGCGCTGTTACTGCGCTGCAGCAGCAAACAGTCTTTTGATCGTAGCTGGACAACCGCTCATACAATCTTTACCAATCCTTTGGCGGATCAATAAGTTATCCTAGCTACTAAACTTGTCTAGAAGGAACGAACCATCTATCTTTAAAACTGTGGGTGATATAACATATAGCCCTCAGAAATAAGTCGAAATGCTTTATGTCGCACGATCTATGCGGCCGGTTGACCGTCCCCAGACGTTTAATAAACTGTTCACCGAAGTCGCCTCTCAATTGGGCCATTGTTTCGCGTGCTGTATGGCATGTGGCACCGTCTTGTTGAAAGCCAAGTCCAGCTCTCCATTCACAGTAACGTTCCTACCTACCGTCATCTATAAAAAAGATACGGTCCAATGACGCCACCGCCAAACAGTGCTTTTTTCGTGATGCATTGGCAGTTCTTGCAATGCTTCTGGCTGCTCTTCACACCAAATATATGATACGTAGAGAGAAATGAGCTTGGTCGTTGAACACAATTTTCCAATAAAAAAGTGGATCTTCATTGAGAGTAAATTTTGATAATAAAATTCAATAGTCTGCAAGCGTTGTTCGTTTGTAAGTCGATTCATGGTTAAATTATGGATGAAACTGAACATATTTGGCAGTAACATGTGACACGAAAACGGCTGAACTGCCAAAAACCGGGTTGCCAAAAAGAAAATTTCTAAAAAAGTTACCCTTTGGAAAGCGTCGTACAATGTAGTTTGTTCGTTTATGTGTCAGGTAGTGTCATCAGGTAGATGAAAGGCATGCCCAGCCCGAAAGATGCATCTCCAACCCTTTAATGTATATATATTCTGGATCAGCTTTGTCCATATAAGCGCACAGATGACAGAGATATTGCAAATCGGAGGAAAGTCACATCTCCCACAGTTTAATAGGTAACACTATTTCAAAACACTATTTTCTATCATATTTTCATAGAGAAAAAATGAAAATAGACTTATTTAAGTCAATCTTACAATAATGCATTATCCATTAAATTATACTAAAGTCGTATGTAACAAACAGAAGAAAGCATCTCCGACCCCTTAAAATATATATATATCCTTGTCCGTCAGTCTGTATGGATTTCAAGATTTCAGAGACTAAAAGAACTAAAGCAACCAAATTTTCAATGTAGACTAGAAGTTTATTTCAAATTTTAAGATATCGAGCTCATATTGTGCATGAATTTTCATTAAGAACGTATAATAAATAGCAGAGCTATAAAGGTTCTAAAAAACGTTGCATACTTTTCTGAGCCGCATGCGCTGTTTGCTTATATAATGTTGAAATATTCGAAATAATATTAAAGCTCTGTTAATTAACATTAGGAAGGTTATTAAACACTAATTCCCCTGAGTGACGTGTATATAGAAGTCGGGCAGGACCGACTTTATCTTACGCTCTCGTCTTTAAAAGGTTCTATAGATTCGATTGACTTTTGTCCTCTAAAATCGTTTTAAGGTTAAAACGAGTTGATAAAGAATGAATAGGAAACCATAACAAACTATGTGATTGCAGTTATTTGTTACATTTTGGTTTGCATTATGGCAAAAGTCACTTAAATTTAATGATGGAAAAATATGTCACGTGCGCAATGTCGCGTATCGTATCATATTTTATTTCGTAAGAGAAAAAAATAAAGATAATTTTATAATAAAACTAATTCTAACGTACAGTAAAACTGCTTAATAACATTCGCTAAGCTCTGCACTTACATTGATTGCCAAAAATAACACTTCCATTATATATCGGGGTTCAGAATTGCCCACGAGCGAGCTGCGCGCTCTGCCTTTTTTCGGCTCTTGCTCAGAGCCGAGAGGCACTGTTCGAGAGCCGCGAGAACTAATCGTCTCACAGCTCGTGAGCTATAGATTCTGGCTCGGAGCTAAGCGCCGCAACTCCGGAGCCGTGAGCCATCAACTGGCTCACGAGCCGAGAGCAATGGCTCACGAGCCGAGAACTGTGGCTTACTAGCCAAGAGCCGGTTGATGGCTCAAAGCTGTATGGTATGACTCACGACCCGAGAACTGTGGCTCACTAGCCGAGAGTAATGGCTCTCAAGCCGAGAGCTATGGCTCACGAACCGAGACTTATGGCTCATGAGCCGAGAGCAATGACTCACGAGCCCAGAACTGTGGCTCACGAGCCGAGAGTTGGTTGATGGCTCAGGCTTCCCGAGCTGTGGCTCTAAGCTCAGAGAGCTCAGAGAGTCGAGAGCGGTTTGATGGCTCACGGCTCCCGAGCTGTGCCTCTAAGCTCAGAGCAGTTTGCTATGGCTCACGAGTTGAGAGCGGTTTGATGGCTCACGGCTCCCACACTGTAGCTCTAAGCTCGGAGCAGTGTGCTATGGCTCACGAGTCGAGAGCGGTTCGATGGCTCACGGCTCCCAAACTGTAGCTCTAAGCTTAGAGCCAAGAGCATAACTCTGGAACGGTAAGACCAAATTCAAATTGTATTTTTTTTATTTTTTCAAAATTTATCCATCTTTTAAACTGCATCACTAGTTTTTTTTAGTTTTCATAGAAAATGTAAAAGTTATAATCCCTTTTTTACAACATTTATGAGAAATTTTCGAAAAAATGTAATAAATGGTACCAAAATGAGAAAAAGCAAAGAAAAAGCTTATGGTTTATGCTCATAACAGTAAAATTTTAACATTTTGCTTTAAAGATGTTGATTTGAAAACTCCGAAATCGTGCTTATTGACCAATTAATTGGTCAAATTCAAAAACACTACGGAATACTCGATTTTTGGGGAAAACGCGACTTGCGCGACCACTAAACGTCTTCCGAAAAATCTGAAAAAAATCTCAAAAATACTTTACTCTATAAGCTTGCAGAAAATGCCTGTGCACCCGTGAAGATACAGCAAAAAACCTACTGTTCAGGTCTGTATTCGGTATTCCGGAATTTTTTGAATGCGTCCCAATATTTTATATAAATAGAAACATTTTCATACAGCTCATGAGCATGAAAGCAATGACAAAATGCTGAATACAGACGAGGTCTATTTAGAAACAAGAAAGAAAATCGGTCAAGCCCGACTATAACATACTCTGTACCAAGAAAATTTGTCTATTGATCATAACTCGAAAACCGTTCATCCGATCTTCTTCATTCCTTTGGCGGATCGATAAGTTATCCTAATAACTAAATATGTCCAGAAGGAATAAGCCATCCATCTTCAACACTGTGGGAGATATGACGTTTTTTCTAAATTGCGGGGGCGGAAGGGGGCGTGGCCAAAATTGAAAATAAACTTGATCTGCCTGCAGACATAAGAAGCAAATGTTCCATACATATCAAACCTCTATCTCTTACCATCTCTGAGATCTGTGCGTTCATACGGACAGACGGGCAGGCGCACATGGCTATATCGACTCGGCTGTTCATGCTGATCAAGAATATATATACTTTATGGGGTCGGAGATGCTTCCTTCTGGCTGTTACATACTTTTGCACAAACTTATAATACTCTGTGTACCTACGGTACAGAGTATAAAAATTATCCACAATAATGTTAACCTCCTATTTGGTGAATCATTCGATAAACTTTGAAGTCGAAGATCTTAAAAAATATGCGGAACATTTTCATAGATGTTTACATTGAACTGTCATGCCGATTGTAAGACTTAGGGCCGTTTTCTTATCTACTACATAGAGCTATCTGTTACATAAACCTACAAATAACAGAGCAAAATCTGAGTTTATCTAACACATAGCAGCTATGTAGAAGATGAGAAATAGGACCTTAGTCTTCCAGAAGCATCTGGTTGAAGGCAAAAGTCGCCAGGAAAAGGTTACATTTTTGAATTTCCATAATTTTGGTTAAGCCAAGTCGAAATTTAAGGTTGGTAACAGCTTTGGGTTCGGTTCACAGTGAACTGAAAGTCGGCAACCGTTCTCGAAACGGTTCGTTTTGGAACCGGTATTATAGACTTTGCACATGGATTCTTCCAATGGTTTCCCACAAAAACCCTTCCAGTTCACTGTATTCAGTTTACAGATTATGCGCCCTCTTCTGCTACCCCCATAGTTCTAGTTTATACTCTTTTTTGTTGTTGTAGCGGATGTTATCTCTATTGTTATCATTGGATCGATAGCTAGCCACCATATTGTTGTGCATAATTGCGCCAGGCGGGCAAAGATAAGCTTACTCCCGAGCCCAGCAACAACACCAATCATCGTCATCATCATCATCATCATCATCCCCATTAGGCATTTTGGGGACATCTGCATGTTTTGTACTATTCTTATCTTATCCATTGGCCCATGCTGGCCATACAGGATCGACTCGTACCAAGCAAAAGGGTTGATTTGGGGGGTGGGATGACTTGGCTATAAAAAGCGTAGCCACCTGCTGGCTGCCATTCATTACCGTTTGGTGCGATCAACTTCAGGTCCCGCATAAAGTGTTAATTTGAACGTTTGTTGTTGTCTTTTTTTTTGTTTTTTGTTTGTGGCCTAAAAAGAAAAACGCAATTTGCATTTCAAAATCGTGTGAAAGAAACCATCGAAAGAAGGTCAACAACTTTTTTGTGGTTCGTGCCGGAAGTTGCAGGCGACTGCAGTCGCTCTATTCTCAATTTCAATAACATTTCGGGTGAGTTTGTACTGAAATACAACAACGATTTTCGTACAGTATGCCAAAGGCAAATTAGTTTAATTGTTCAATTTAAAAACGCAATGATTAGACGAAGCGGTAACAGCTCCAGCCAAATCTCTGTCCGACACGAGGCAACGAGCACGCATCTGGCGTTGATAATGAGAGCCCCACATAGTTAGCGAAGGGGTGGGGGTGGATGAAACCTAGATTCAAAATTGGTTGACATGAAAATATATATATATTGTGTGGAAGGGTAATGAAGCGAACTCTGGGTGGTCAGTGGTACATGCACTGAGAGAGAACGGAGTGGCATCTATCAGCTATCCCAAACATACCATAATCTTGCGAAGGTCTCGCCCCCAATCCACCAAGTTACAATTTTTCTCTCAGTGCACTTTGGATGCGGTTTGGCTGGCTCCGGACACCGTACATCACATGCCATGTGGGGGGAGTGTGGGCCGGAAACATGGCATGTTCCTATCGCTTATAGAACAATTTCAATTGTGGGCCAAAACTAAATACATATGTGACATGTTTGAGGAGTAAATCCAAAACAAAAACCACCCAGTCAAAGATCATTTGCCTGATTCCCGATGTAATCTTCATCTTTTGCTGGCCACGTCAGTTTCATTTATTGATAAAAAAAAAACAACAACAACAAAATTTTCGTTTGTTCCGCTCGGTCAAACTGTGTCAAATGGCTTTCAGCTGCAAACTTGTGGTTGTTGTTGTTGTTCATTAATTAGTGCAACAACAATTTGAATGGCGGGACAAAGAATAGTTATGTGGGACGATGGGGGCTGCCATTGGTTATGCCCGTTAGCCATGGACGGTTGGGATGTCGCCAATTTGATATGCCATGACAGCAAATACTTCCTGGGTAATGAGAGTATACAATTCTTTGGCCATAAACATTTTACCCATAACACAGATTCACTGCATCCATTAATATTTCTGAGAAGAGATTTATTTGATGGTCGTTCACGCTTTTAATAGTTCAGTTTGGGTCTAAATATATTGATCTTGGTTGTAAATCCCTCAATCATGAGTGAGCCCAGTCACCCATAATGTTTCAGAAGTCAAAATTCGTTCGAATATAAAATTCTCAAGTTTTTATCACTTGGACGTGTTGTTAGTTCTGTAACTTGTCATGGTTAACACTTCAAATCTTGAAGTCTTTTTTATTGTTCATCTAAAATATTCGAAATTTGGCATAAGGCTTATATTAATATTGATAATGTCTTAAGATAATCATTGATTATATATAAAACTGTTTTTTTTTTAGGTAAAAGCCATGCTAAAATAGATAAAAGTACGTATTTTATATCCTGTTCCCATTCAAAATGGGAAAAGGGGGATCATGAAGTTGTGTGAATGTATGTAACAGGGAGAAGGAAACATTTCCGACCGCATAAAGTATATATATTCTTGATCATCGATATAGCCATATCCATCTGTCCGTCTGTCCCTACGGCTGTCTGTATGAACACGTCAATCTCAGAGAGTATAAGAGATAGAGCCAAAAATGTTTGCATGAGGGTAGGTGTATACCTACGCAGACCAAATTTTCTTCACATTTGGAAAATTCGATGCTAAGCTATGCTCCAACCCTGGTGGACAGGGACAGTTGAGTTAAGGTCACACATAAAAGTGTGGACAGAATCATACGTGATGGCATTAGCTTTGCTATGATTTCCCCATGTCAGCTCTGTAACTCTATGTCATTCTACACTCAGAGAAAAAATATAGAATTTCATACTTGGATCAAGAATGTTCGAGATCAGAAGTTCAATAAGAATGAAAATTCTTGATTCAAGAGCGAAATTCTTAGTCCAAGTATGAGTTTTTGATCCCGTTTTACTTAATCCAAGGACGAATCATTCTCAAATCAAGCAGAATAGTTCTTGAATCAAGTGCTAAACATACTCAAATTCAAGATTGCTCATTTTTGAATCAAGACAATACAGCATTGTCATAAATCGAGAATGTTCTTCATATTATCAAGAGCTCATCAGTTTCAAGAGTAAGATCGCTTACTCTTAAATCAACATCTTCACAGATTCCAATAATACAACAAAATAAAATCAACTGTTTTTTCCATTTTGTTTGAATTAATTTCATGGAAAACTAATTGTAAGTTTTAGCCGGCTCGAGGAATACATAGCACCTCAAAGCAGCATAGCAGCATAGCAGGTCTTTGCCTATCAAACGGCAGTCACACAGCCGTCGCTCTATGCCAGCAATGCCATAACTGGTTGGGAATTTCCAAAGCAACATGAGTGCAAAAAAAAATGCACACAACCCTCTTTCATAAAAAACAAAACTTAGAGAGCGAGTTCAATGCTGTGTTCTCTCAAATGTGCTTGCTCTCCTCTCTGTTTCTTTACCTCAGTCGCCTTGCTCAAATACACCATACTGAGAACGAATTTAGTTCGATTTGAAGAGCGAAACTCTTGAAAATTTAAGAACGATACAATTTTTTTTAAGAGCGTTTGCTCGTAAGCTATTCACTCTACTCTTTTCTAGGTGTAGGTATACAGCTCTTAGTGCACAAGTGTTGTTGTAATCCACGCAGACATAAGCACACATACAGCTTCCTTTAATAGCCGGCTTTTCTCTAACTCTTTCGTATAAATAGCTTCCTTTTGAGCAAAAATATTCACTAATGTCATCTCTCTGATGGGAACACCACAGGGACTTTCCCTTTGCCTTGACTATACCCCAGATATAATGGTACATACACAAATTTAATAATCATGCCATGCATGTGCACTCGCATGGTCAACAAAATCATTGAGCTATGATGATGATGATGATGCATCAAATGTGGAAGCTCACCTAAGCACGAATCAAATTGACATTATCCAACTCTCTGACTCTGACTCCGACTCCTCCAAAACCCCATCCCCACCCCCACAATTCCCACCAGCTGACCTGGGTCCAATGAAAAGTAAAACGTTGCATGTCGCTAAGTGCAGTGGTTTGCTGCGGCTGTTGTCAGTGGAGACCTGCAATTATTTTATAACATTTTGTTGTTGTCCGATGATTGACATTGTTTGGTTGTTATTGTTGTTGTTGTTAGTTTTCTATAAACAGCCAACCAAGCGAACGACACACAGACAATGCACAAACTCCAAATTGGTAACCAAATCTTAGCCCAAATCAATTTACGTGAGGCCCTGTGAATATGCACGATAGATGGCGCTGCTGAGCCATCCATTTCCGTTTTAGGTTTATGTCGCGTGTTAAAGCCAAAGCCTAAATGCCATTTTGACTGACTTTGTGTGTGTGTGTGTGTGTGCGTGTGTGTGTGTGTACTGCAGCTGCATTCAGATTACGACTTCAGTTTTTTGCACAAATGTACAAATGTTTCTCTTAATTTGCTTTTGCATTTAACCTTCATGTAATTATATATCTTTACAATGAGAGTTGCATATCTGTTGGATGCTAAAGGCGTAGACTTAAGAAGGGGCAAAGTTTTACAAACCGATATCAACATTCAATATACAGATATTGCGCTTAATTACTATCGATAACTGTCAAATTTTGTACACTCAAAAAAAAAAAATTACCTAAAAATGCTCAACATTACCTGAAATTTATGGACATTTTACCTAAAATGACAACCAAGGAATATTTTCCTTAATTTTTGGCCTCTATTTCCTAAATTATTTTAGGCAATAAAAAGCTCTTTAGGTAATGTGTGACCTAAAAATTTAGGCGAGGTTTTAACTGAGGTTATAAATAGGCTTAAAATCTATTCAACAAATAAGATTTTCAGGTAATGAAGGAACTACAAATTTTGGCAATGTATGACCTTAAAGCGATCTTTTTAGGTAACAGAATTTAAAAATAAAAGTAAAAAATCGTTTTTAAATGGCGTTTTAGCGGCTGAGAGAAATTATCGACATTTTCGCCTTATGTTCATGTCAATCAAGAAAGAATCATAGGCTATGTCTCAACTTTGTTCCGGTTCGAAAGCGGATAGAAACGGTGAAAAAGTGCTTCGGAGCCATATCTCAATAGTTATTTAATCCAGGGCTGCAAACCGGTTTTGAACCGAACCGGTTCGAACCCGGAACTCCGACTTTTAGTTTTCTAAAAATCGAACCGCGAACCGAACCTCTTTAGAAATTAAAGCTGAACCCGAACCTGTTCCGAACCTGTTCGGTTCGGTTCAACAATAGAATTACAACGAAAAAGCTAAGCTAACTTCGGCTGTGCCGAAGTTTTTATACCCTTGCAAATGCTCGCTTAAATATTTTCAAAAATACCCTTTTTCCCATTTTCCGACCGATCGTTCGTTTGGAAGCTATACGATATAGTCATCCGACTTGGCCGACTTGCAGGATGCCACCATTAAAATCAAAAAAGTTTTTCTAACTAAAATTGTTTTTCAGACCTATCTTTTTTATGCCAGCTATACCATATAGTTGTCCGATTTTAATAAAACTTGGTAGAATTATAAAAAAAAACATAGTAAACCTACGATTACAAAGTTTGGAGACGTTTCCGTTGAAAAGAAAAAAGTTTTTCTCACTTAAACTAGTTTTCCGACCGATTATTCCTATGGGAGCTATGGGTTATAGTCATCCGATCCGGTCGGTTCCGAAATATTAGTAGTGTGCAGCAAAAAGAAGACTCTGTGCAGCATTTCAGCTCGAAAGCTTCAAAACTGAGAGACTAGTTCGCGTAGAAACAGACGGACAGACAAAGCTCAAACGACTCAGCTCGTCACCCTGATCAATAATATATATATAGTTTATGGGGTCGGAAATTAATATTTCAATGCGTTGCAAACTTTTGGGCAAAATTATAATACCCTTTGCAAGGGTATAAAAACGATTAGATTTCCTTATACAATCCCTACCCATAACAGTCTCTGTTTTTTAAGCTCTTCGACTCTAAAGCTTCTTGAATAATTCTCAAAAGCAAGAGTCTAACATTATTTTGCTAATCATTTTCTTTGTAAACCATGAAATGGAATTTAACTAAATTGTAAATTATATATTGCATTTTTCCAGGTTTTCTATTAACCAATTCCGACCCAAATACCACTCGGTTTCCATACAATTTGGGGAGTTTTTAGGTCGAATGATGTTTATAAAACACATAGAAGACAAAAATAAGTAATGTTGCATAAATCGTGGACTGAAACAAGGTTCGAACCAAAACCTTTTCCCAAAAACCTCGAACCTTAAATTTCCGAACCTTAACCATTCGGTAATTTGGGTTCGAAACAGTGTACCGGAGATCCGAATATTTTTTTTTGGTTTGCAGCTCTGATTTAATCAAAGATCTTGAAATTTGGTGTCTGGTTAATAATATGAAGTTGTTTGATGTTTTCCCAATTTAAAGATGGTTTCGTCCATGTTTGGACGAGTTGAAATGTTAATATCGATTTCCAGCCAGGTCTAAAATGAATCTAAAATTTACAGGTATAATACAAATTTGTAGTGTTTTTGCTTGAAAGAACCCGGGCGAAGCCGGGTATACAGCTAGCTGACCATTAAACAGTATGTAAATATTAAGTTTTACATTCAGCCATGCTGCCATTTTCGCTTTCGCAAAAACTTTGCGATTTGATCACCAAATCGTTAAAGTTGGTGCTCCGACATTAGGAAATCGCAAAGTTTTCCCGTTTTTAATCCGGCGACATCTGAGTCCGTGAAATGAAAAGTAAATGCAAAATATTGGTTGATGCACAAACAGACAGCCCACGGAACTGTTTTTATTCAGCTCTCTAAGTTTTTTAGATTTGTCTTACGGACTCTCCCACTCAATTCGCATTAAGGCAATATTTTAATCAATTATTTAATAGAGACACACAAAATTGAGCGAGATGGAAAACTGCTCACAAAAACAACAATTTGCGATTTGGCCATGGTATATATCGATATATGACTATCGATAGCATGAGTAGTGGCGCTCATCAGCTGTTTTTGTTATGTGAAATGACACAAAACAGCTTGGGAGGGGAACATTATCGATGAAAAAAACTGGCGAATTTCGGAGCGCTCTAAATTGAAATCGTACGAATTTGCTGAAATCGTAATTCGCAAAAATACGTGAAAGCCGGAGCATGGCTGATTATTTATTTATATTTCAAGTCGAAATGCTAAAATTTTAGGAAAATGGCATAATTTTAAAGCAATGGATTCCTAAATTTTTACTTATCTTTTAGGTAAAGTGCCCTATATTTTAGGCATTTATTGTCTGAAAATGACAATTTAGGTAATAAATTCAATTTTCCATAAATTTAAGGAAAATCTTTTTTCGCAATTTCATTGTCCCTTAAGGTCTAATTGTGACTCCAACTGGGATCAGCTGGAACTACCTACCCAACTACCTACCTAATTTCACTGTCAGTCAGTTCTTTATGAATGTTTTCAGCTCAGGGGTTCGATTTGCTGGTGAAAACTGCAAATACCAATTCTGTATATTTTCAGCCCTGGGGTTCGATGACTTAATGCTTATGGGAATTGCCATTTCCGGTTGCGCCAAACTTGATTGCATCAGCAGTTTATATAAATAAACTTTCATTCAAATTCATTTTCATTTTGGGGGGAATCCCCCCCCCTCCCACCATTTTGCTCTCACCCTAAGCCGCTGTATTTCCTTTGCCCAACTGTCACGCAAACGCATACAAAACTGGCGTCTTTGGCTGATTTATGTTGAAGGTTGACAGATTAGTTGCATTTCCTCAGCCCATCCTTCCCACACCTCCCCCCTCCCCCCTCCCCCCTCCCCCCTCCCCCCTCCCCCCTCCCCCCTCCCCCCTCCCCCTGCTACGGTCTGATCTATTCTACCATTGTTTCTGTGTGTGTGTGTGTGTGTGTACAATGAGTTTTTCACATAACCTTCCCATTTGGCCAGTTGTGTTGTCAACTGCTGCTTTTGGCTCTAGGTCTCTGGGTCCACCTCCCCTCCACCTCCTCCTCAGCCACCCTCCACCTCACTCGCCAGTCGCCAACTTGCAAATGCTAATAAGCATTAAATTATGAAAAGATTTTCAGTCGGCGGGGGCCATAAATGACGAAATTTAAGCGCCCATATTTATAGCCCAGACTTTTTGCACTGGAAAACTACGTGCAAACTACAAAACTGGCCGAGGGAAGAGCACTGCTGTGGAGGTTTTTGTGAGTGAGGTTTTTTTTTTTTTTTTTTGTTTTATTGGCAAGTCGCGCAGTTGCATAAACAAAGCCACAACGAACGAAAATGAAAATATGTTTTGTACCAAAAAAAAAAAAAAAAAGAAAAAAAGCAAACTAGAACGCCCAAATAGCCGCACAGGTCCATAAAATAGTCAAACAAATTGAGCGAAGCGACAACGTCAACGCACACCAAAAACTCTTTTGCACATTTTCCAATTAGTTGGGACCACAACTACACCCAACGGACAACAGGGTAGGGTTAGGTAGAGGTAGCGAAACTAACACCAGGTTGACCCTCAGTTAAAGATCAAAGCTTGTTGGGGGAGGGGGGAAAAAAACGCGACCCAACTAAACTGGGCAAGTTCAATGCCAATTTCTAGCTAGATCCAATGCCTACCTTTACTTCTTAAAGAATTTCTCATCAAAAGTGACTCAATTTGTTCTTGCTATTGTATAATATCAGCAGTTGGGAAATACACTCAGGTCTTTAACTTATCTCGTTGCAAAGTCGCTGAAAAATGTTCATAAAAAGTTGTTGCGTTTACAAAATAAAAAAATAAATAAAAAAAAAATGTAAATTATTGCCTTTAAAAAAACAACAAATTTTAATATACGAAAAGTATGAGCTAAAAGACCATGAATTGTTGTACTATCATTTGTTTGAGACTGTGAAGAATTGTGGTTAATTTCGTTATGTAATTTAGAAACATAAATGTTAGTTTGGTTGGGATTGGCAAGTTTGTAGAATGAAATTGAATTATTATTTGAGTTAGTTGAAATCTCCATTCTAAGTATTCAAGTATTGAGTAATGCCAAAGACTTAAAGATATCATAGATGACGCATGTGAAAGAAAAAAACACGATTATTCCTGGTAGCTAACATGGGCTTCTTATTTCTGATTTGATCCTCATGCGTCGTCTTTAAACATCTATATATATCTTTGATATAACTCTGTAAGTGTCTTACCAATGATTTATGGTTATTATAGGTGACGCATGTGAAAGAAAAAGCACGATTATTCCTGCACTCAAAAAAAAATCCATCCGAAACGGGATTCAAAACGGGGTGATCCCGAATATTCTTGAGCTGATCACGGAAAAAGATTGATTTTACTTTCACTTTTTTTTTGTGATCCCGAAAAACAGCATCACTTAAAGCATGCCCCGGGATCACCCCGTTTTTAATCCCGAATTCGGATTTTTTTTATACTCTGTACCAAAGGTACATAGAGTATAATAAGTTTGTGCAAAAGTATGTAACATCCAGAAGGAAGCATCTCCGACCCCATAAAGTATATATATTCTTGATCAGCATCAACAGCCGAGTCGATATAGTCATGTGCGCTGGTCCGTCTGTCCGTCCGTCCGTCCGTATGAACGCACAGATCTCAGAGATGGTAAGAGATAGAGGTTTGACATGTATGGGACATATGCTTCTTATGTCTGCAGACAGATCAAGTTTATTTTCAATTTTGGCCACGCCCCCTGCTGCCCCCGCAATTTAGAAAAAAACCTCATATCTCCTACAGTTTTAAAGATAGGTGGGTTGTTCCTTCTAGATATATTTAGTAATAAGGATAACTTATCGATCAGCCAAAGGAATGGTGAAGATTGGATGAACGGTTTTCGAGTTATGATCAAAAGACTGTTCGCTGCTGCATCGCAGAGGCAGCGCTGCTTTCAGCTGCTACTGCAGCATCAAAATATATGCTGAGCATATAATTTCGTTGGTACAGACGGGCTTGACCGACTTTCTTTCTTGTTTTTCTGTGTAGTAGCTGACATTGGCTACCAATATTCGATTTGTTCCAGATGCGTCATCTATAACATCTATAAATCTTTGGTATTGCCTATTGAATACTGAGTATAAAGTAATTACAATTGAGTGCTAAGTATAGAGTTGTGTGTATTTATAGTATACATCCTTAGTGAGATCTATCTTGGAGTTTGGGTCGTGTATTTGGAACCCTCAATCAAACTCAGAAGCAG
Organism: Lordiphosa andalusiaca; assembly: GCA_035044965.1. Classification (NCBI taxonomy): domain Eukaryota; kingdom Metazoa; phylum Arthropoda; class Insecta; order Diptera; family Drosophilidae; genus Lordiphosa; species Lordiphosa andalusiaca. The sequence goes on along the minus strand of JAWNNM010000051.1, from coordinate 4,177,685 downwards.
TTCTATTTGTTTGCCCTTCGCAACTTGAGTTGGGACCCACAATTGAGGCCATCTCCTTATTTATCCAGACTAAAGCTTTTAGATTTACCGACTGTTGAACATAGACGCTCTACACCCAAAAAAATGAATTGCCTCAAACCCCCGAAAATAACCTTAAATTCATGGTAATTTAGCCTAAAAATGGAGCCAAAGACATCTTAGCCTTACTTTAAGGTTGCTTATGACCTTTACTTTTTATACTCTGTACCGTAGGTACATAGAGTATTATTATAAGTTTGTGCAAAAGTATGTAACATCCAGAAGGAAGCATCTCCGACCCCATAAAGTATATATATTCTTGATCAGCATCAACAGCCGAGTCGATATAGCCATGTCCGTCTGTCCGTCTGTCTGTCCGTATGAACGCACAGATCTCAGAGATGGTAAGAGATAGAGGCTTGACATGTATGGGACATATGCTTCTTATGTCTGCAGGCAGATCAAGTTTATTTTCAATTTTGGCCACCTCCCGCCCCCGCAATTTTGAAAAAACGTCATATCTCCCACAGTTTTGAAGATAGATAGCTTGTTCCTTTTGGACATATTTAGTTTTTAGAATAACTTATCGATCCGCCAAAGGAATAAAGAAGATCGGATGAACGGTTTTCGAGTTATGATAAAAAAACAAATTTTCTTGGTACAGAGTAAGTTATAGTCGGGCTTGACCGACTTTCTTTCTTGTTGTCCCAAGTGCATTGTTAAGAAATAATGTTATTGGTAAAAAAAGTAAAAAATATACATGTCTGATGTGGGACTCGAACTCGCAACGCCCACATACAAAGGCAATATTCTAACATCTGAGCCACGCAGCTTATTTCCAGATGAACGCTGAAGATAATACTGATTGTACTGTTTTATCAAACGTTTAGCAAACGTGGCCTTAAATGTTCGGCGACCATTTCCTCAAAAAAAAACTGGCAGAAAGATTGCCTTTTAGTTCAAAATCTGACCGTTTAGGTAAAAAAAAATGCCTTAAAAGATGAATTTAAGGCAATTTTTCATTTTAGGAACTGCTCAACCTTAATTCTAGGCTGCTCTTTTTTAATGTTTCTGCACAAACTTATAAAGGGTAACAGAGTACCTGCTTGGGTGTGTGAACTTTAATGTCCCATCAAGACAAACACGGAACTTTATACCTTTGAGGCTTCCTTTGGCTTCTTCTGTATATGCCTCCAATTGTGCGTTTCGCACTCTGTGTAGGGATTATAAGAAGATCTCTCTTCTCGGTGGTAGCATTTCTGATGAAGTCTTTTATTCTTTACAATCTTGCCCTTACATAGCTTTAAATACTCTTTTTTTTAACTCCCTTCTGATCACCAATGCTGCGAGCAGGGGCGTAGCTGGTCATTATGACAAATAAAGAACCCCCAACGGATCAGAAGTATTTCAATTTAATCTTTGTTTTCCTTTTGTTCCATTTGAAGTTATATTATATTGTAACTGTGTCCAGTAGACATTGTTGCAATTAAAATTCAAATTAAAATAATAATAATTGCAGCTTAATTCGCTGAGGTTTACGAAAATATATATATCACCATTAAATCAAGCGGCCACAGTTCTTATAAACAGGCAAAATATCTTGAACGGTGTTGTATTGTCAGCCAGTTGTTGCCCCAACTTCAAAACCGACCAAGTCTTAATCTATAGCCGATTTGATCCAATTGAATGAAAATATTTAGAAGCAGAAATGTTCCCACGTTCTAAGAACCCAGGTTCGATAAGTTCTGCACAATTTAGAGGACGTTAGAGCCTTGGAAATTATTACTCATCGATAGTTGCGTGACAGGGTATGCATCGGACGGCAACATCGATAGAACTTCTTTTTTTTTTTGCTGCTGAAAACTATTGAAACAGCTGTTGGCGAAACTGGTGCGAAATTGTTTGTTTTAACATGTGTTTTTAATAAAATTTCTAGAGAAGTTTTTGCTAGGTTTAGATAAAACGAATGTCTGCCGGAAATCCTGCTCCAAATACTGGACCAGTTTGCTCAAGCAGCTCTCGGTCTCGCTCTCCCTCTCTCTCTCTCCCTCTCTTACAATTGAAGCGCGTTATTTGAATTTGATTTCTTGTCTGAATTTTAACAGCAATGTGTTAAATGAATGCCAATACAAAGCGGCTCATAAGACGAAAAATCTTTTGCGTCCGTGACGTACCGACGACCACCAGGTACCATGGTGCTATGTACTCGTGCATGTACATGTAGCATTGTGTACATATACCAGGGGTCTGTTGCTCTAGATCAACTTGAAACATTTGTCATTGAAACATTATGCATCCGCATCTGAACAGTTTGGAAGACATCGTGTTCTTTTTTTAAACTTATGCGCGTTTTCCACATATTGATTGAACGTGTGCAAATAAGATACAATTGAAATATTTATTATCTTTGCAGTTCGTTAGCATCTTGTATCTGTTTAAACAAGACACAGAAAGAAGAGACTCCCAGAGACTTGGCCTCAATTTGGGATGCCCTGTAATGTTTTAACAAAAAAAAAGGGGAGGATAGAATTAAAGGTAGACGCCACAGGCTGCTACATATAAATATCAGCATAATATAACAAGCCAACTAAAGGGTGATTTCTTAAGAGCTATAGGAAAGTTTTTCACAAAAAAAAAAACACATAAAATTCAGAAAAATGCATGAAATCTTTATTTGAATCGATAATTTAATGTTTGAAGATGACTGCGCCTCAAATGGGTCCAATTTTGGCATACTCTTTCCAACATTTCGACGAATAAATGCCTCAATGTTGTCTTCCAATGCGTCAATTGAAGCGGGTTTGTCTGTATAGACATGAGCTTTAACATAACCCCACCAAAACTAGTCTAAAGGCGTTAAATCGCGCCCAATTGAGCGGTCCCAAACGTGAAATATAATGTTCACTGAACTCTCGCCTCTCAATAAGTCCATTGTTGTGCGTGCTGTGCTGTGCATGTGGCACCGTCTTGTTGAAACCACATGTCATGCAAGTCAAGGTCTTGCATTTCATATCATCTCACGGTAGCGCTCACCATTCACAGTTACGTTACGATTCGCATCATTTTTGAAGAAGTACGGTCCAATGATGCCACACCCAGAACATAAACCGCACCAAACTGTGACTTTTTCTGGATGCATTGGTAGCTCTTGCAATGCTTCTGGCTGTTAAACACTCCAAAATCGATAATTCTGTTAAAAATGAGCTTGAAAATGAGCACCCTGAACTTTTTCTTAACAGAGCACGCATTTTGTTAATAAAATTCCATAATTTGCAAGCGTTGTTCGTTTTGTAAGACGATTCATGGTTAATTTATAGACCAAACTGAAGATGTTTGACAGTGAAACAAAACACCAAACGTGCGTGAGCTGTTTAAACTAGTGTTGCCAAAAAGATAATAGCTAAAAAAGCACCCTTTAGTTGGACAACGATCCATTGAAGATAACCCAAGTTAAAGGCAAGCAAACATTCCCGGAAATGGTATAGTTTGTATGAGGAAGCATATACAGTAGGTCAGTGGGTCTATTTTGTTTCGCCACCAGAATCGCAATCTACAAAGAATTCTAAGAAAATTTCACCATGAAACCATGTGTCTAAAATCAATTCCTACACTGAAAAAAATAAGATCAAATATCGACTTAATCTTTCAATATAATTTAAAAAAAATATCAAAATTTACATGTCACAGATATATTATTTAATGTCAATATGATGCTAGATTATATAGATATGTGAAATCAGCATAGTGATCTGAAAAATACCCTAGTTACATGATTTCAGTTCAAAGTGGACATCGAAAATTTGAGGGCAGAAAGAGACACCCAGAGTTTCTCAAATCAATGGGAGATGGCTATAGTGCTACTCGAAGAAGGCAAAAAACAATGCACGCGAAACAGCGAATACTCTTCCGATGTGTCTGTTTTTGCTTTCATTGCTAATTGCAGTTCCCAACTGATTAAAGCGGTGAGCGCATGTAGAGACATTCAAACAGCGAAGGTTGAATCGGGAGATTCATGAAATAGTATTGTATAGTCAACCAGCTCTTTTTGGTGTATGTAAATGCATTAGTTGTTCAAGTTGTGAACAAACGTAACTTTTTGGGATCCGGAGCCAACTAAAGTCACTAATTATTATACAAAAATATCTTTGACATTTGAACCATGTCCCATGGGTACTTAAATACACCATTGGTAATACATTAATACCCCATTGATATAACAAAAAATTATATTTTAAATATTTCAGCCATGTCGTACAGATATTGTGAAAATACTGCATTGATATTATAAAAAAATAAACATTTCACTTTGATATGCTCAAAATGTTGGAGTGATGTATTCGAACATATCATTTGGGTATTTATACCCGTTACTCGTAGAGTAAAAAGGGTATACTAAAGTCGTGCAAATGTATGTAACAGGCAGAAGGAAGCATCTCCGATATCATAAAGTATATATATTCTTCATCAGCATCAACAGCCGAGTCGATATAGCCATGTCCGTCCGTCCGTCCGTCTGTATGAACACCTAGATCTCAGAGACTAGAAGAGCTAGAGCAACCAAATTTTATATGTAAGCTAGTTGTCTGTAGGCAGATCAAGTTTGTTTCAAATTTTGGCCACGCCCCCTCCCGCCCCCGCAATACAAAATGTTGAATATCTCCAATATGTACAATCTCACAAATTTTCATAAAGATCGGATAATAAATGGCAGAGTTAAAAAAACGTTGCATACTTATCTGAGCCGCATGACATTATTAAACACTAATTGCCTTGAGTAACGGGTATTTCGAAGTCGGGCAGGGCCGACTTTAACTTACGCTCTCGTTTTCAGATGAAGGCCGATTCGATACTGAAAAATGCCCGATTGATACTAAATATCGCTCCCGCTGCGAGCCATAAAGATTTTAGGTTGAGTTAGTTGAACAACAAAATTATAAAAGTAGGCGTGGCATGTGATTCTTAACACTTTTAAACGTGCTGTTATCCCTAAAAATGTAAACAAAATTTGAAAAACAACATGAAAATAGGCGTGGCATGTCTCACGACGCGTAATGCCGCAGAATCGATATGATGTGATGTCAATGGCTTTGGAAAATCGTTCCAAAAATTCTTAAAAATCGAAAAAAATAAGAATTTAAAAACTAACAAGTAAAAATAAAACATAAATTTTTATAAAAATTTAGTTTTATAATCACTGCTATAATTCTCTATAGGTTTATATCAAGGCTGCAAACCCTGATACAACAACTCAGGTATCAGTTTAACGAGCAGTTAAAAGCTAATATAGATGAACAGCTCCGGGAAAAACTATTGACAACTAAAGTAAACTAAGTCGATTCTAAAAGTTGATAATTGAAATAAATCAAGTAATTAAGTAAGTAAATATGTTTCATTTTAAACGTATTTATGATGCAAAAGTCAAACTATTCTTCTATGTGCAAGCGAACCAAGGTTCGAAACAGAACCTTGGGTTCAGGGGTTCCAAGAAACGATTCTTGGATTTTACAATGGGTTCGAACCTCATGGATAATTTTAAAGGTTTGCAGCCTTGGTTTATATAATATTTTTCACAATTTTTTTAAAAAAAATTTTTGAACAAAAAATTAAATTAAGCATTTTACCTTCTCTCATGCCACGCCCACTTTTATTTTGTTGTTCAAATTTGGTTTACAGTTTAAGGAACAACAGCACGCTTAAAAGTGTTAAGAATCACATGCCACGCCTACTTTTATAATGTTGTTGTTCAACTAACTCAACCTAAAATCTTTATGACTCTCAGCGGTGAAAACTTCTTAGGATTCTACGTAGATTCCGATTCTGATGGACGCTTACCACGTTTTTTTTCGACTCGAACAAATTGACCCGCCCTAATACACAGGGTATATTACAGTCAGGCTTGACCCACTGTCCTACCTTTTCTTTTTCTTTTTTTTTTTTCCTGGCAACAACAAAATATTTAAATATACAACTGGCGCCGCGACAATGCCACCAGTCAGCGGGGCGGGGCGGGGGGTTCAGTTCGGGGGGAGGGAGTACTTAACGCATGTTAGAGAAGTTCCATGGTTGATTGATATGGATATGGAACAAGGAAACCACAATTCGATTTGCATTCGTAACAGAACGAAATGCATTTGAAAAATGTTTTGTGAGCGTTTGTTTTTTTCTTTTTTCTTCTTTTTTTTTTTTTGCTGATAAAAGAAAAGCCCCAAAACTAATTAACGCCTGTGCAATGTATAAGTATGGGTCTCTGATATCGTAACCCCCCCGTCCCCTCCATGTAGGCTAGGCGTTGTTGTGTGTGTGTGTGTGTGGTACTTCATGGGTTGCTTGTATTTTTATCTGCTAATTAAACACAGACGCTCGATCGTAGCAACAACCAGAACAGAACACAACCAGGCAACGACGTGGCCCCTGGAGCTGAAGAAAAGGTGTACCTGTATACTCGCATATGTATGTATATATATGGAGTAGGAACCATATTAGATCTATGTGCTAAAACCTCTAGGTTACATGCATATGTAGACCCTTTTCTTCCCCCCCCTCTCCATCTCTCACTCTGTTTGTTTTCTTTTAACAAGTTGCTATCTTCACAAAAACAGGAAAAAATAAATGGAAAAACTTAAACTGAATTTTTCGTTCGTTGCAGCCGACGTTCGCCTCAACGCAGGCGCGCAGCAAGAGAACAAACAAAATGAGCAAAATAAGCAAATAAACCAACAACAACAACAACAGCAACAACAACTCACATATGTATACATTAACAATTCTTTTAAACCAAAAAAAGAAGAAAAAAAAAGAAGAAAAAAAAAGAAGAAAAAAAAAGAAGAAAAAAAAAACAACAAACGTCGCTTAATTTCAAGTTAAATAGCCGACGCGCATTATTTGAGTTTTGAAATGGAGAGCAAGTCGAAGAGCTGCTCTCACCCCGCACTCTCATCTCCTCTAATGCTGTTTGTTTGTGAGCGAGAAGTAAGGAAGTGGTTCGCTGAGTCCTACAATCTGCTGTACCCATACCAGGGTGATCAAATAAATAATGGAAAAAATATCCATATCGATATTATTTTTCTTTGATATTTGGCAAGTTTCGCAAGCCATCGAAAATGAATAAGGACAGTTCAGGTTGGCTTAATTGCAGGGTTTTTGGAGCTAACTGAGCCACAGGTTTGGTTCGGTTCAGTTGTTAAACTCGTATATTTTTATACCCTTGCAAAGGGTATTATAATTTTGACCCAGAAGTTTGCAACGCATAGAAATATTCATTTCCGACTCTATAAACTATATATATTCTTGATTAGGGTAACGAGCTGAGTCGATTGAGCTTTGTCCGTCTGTCTGTCCGTCTGTCTGAGCTGAAATTTTGCACAGAGTCTTCTTTTTGCTGCACACTACTAATATGTCGGAGCCGACCATATCGGATGACTATATTCCATAGCTCCCATAGGAATAATCGGTCGAAAAACTAGTTTTAGTATGAAAACCTTTTTTCTTTTCAATGGAAACGTCTCCAAACTTTGAAATCGTAGGTTTTCTATGCTTTTTTACAACTCTACCAAGTTTTATTAAAATCGGACAACTATATGATATAGCTGCCATACAAAAGATAGGTCTGAAAAACAGTTTTAATTAGAAAAACTTTTTTGTTTTTAATAGTAGCATCCTGCAATTTTGTATTTGTTTGTTTCACATAATTTTAAAAATTTTTGGCCAAATCGGGTGACTATATCATATAGCTCCCATACGAACGATCGGTCGAAAAATGTGAAAAAGGGTATTATTGAAAATATTTAAGCGTGCACTTGCAAGGGTATAAAAACTTCGGCACAGACGAAGTTAGCTTAGCTTTCTCGTTAGAATATTTATAGAAATCAGGCACAAATTACGAAGATCTAAACTTTTGTTGCACCCGCAGATTTAAAGCCGTTTGCTCTGGATCGATTCCCTCTAATTTGCCTAACACTCACTTTAATCCAAGTTCCTCCCTTCGTAGTTTTTGGGTTGCCACATCAGCAGATAAAAACAAAAACCTAATTCTTTCCCATCAAATTCCAATGTCAACGGACAAAACGATCAAGTTTTTATGCTGACACAGAGACGGCGCCGCCGACAGGAGTTTGGGTTGGTCGAGCCGTGTACATACATATGCATGTACACACACACACACACACACACACAGGCCACACGTATATGCATACAACGTACTGCAATTGCCGGCTATAACCGATCGTGGCGCAGCTCTGCCAGCTTCGTAACGCTTCGTATGCGATCGGGTTCTCTGTGGTGGTTTCATTCTCTAACGGCTTCGCTATTTTCCCCCACAGCCCATTGCACGTTGCGTTCACTCGTCGATCGGTTGCGTTGCGGTAAAGACGTCTCCGTCTCTCGCCAGTTTTGGAACGTTTTGAACTCATTTTTGGGCTAACACGTCAACCCTGTTAACTGTTAACTTTTTTTTTTTTTTCAACTACCATTTTGTTTTTTTTTTTTGTTGTTTTTTGCCGCGTCGCCTCTCAAATCATCATGTGGATGATCATCCGCCTCGTTTGCCGTTGCCAAGTGAAAAATAACTGATCTGTATTTTACCCATTTTTTTTGTTGTACTTTTTGTGCTTGGAGAAAAGAAAAAAAAAAACACACACACACACACACACCTGAAAACTACATTAAACTTAAAAACAGAACGAAAAAAAAAACCCAAAGGCATAAATTTTTGCTAAAACTGCCAAATCAAAATGGGAAAATCGCTTTGCCCGCTGACAAGCAAAATGTAAGTTGTTGCTGCAAGTTAATAATAATGCTCATTATATACGAGGGGAGGGGGGTGGGGCTAGTCGGACGGAGCAATTTGCTGCTGACGCTGCTTTTGCTTTGCCACCTTGACTTTCGACTTTTGTCGACTTGACATCTTCTCTTCGTATTAACTATGTAATTTTCTTTTTGTTTTATTGCACTGCATTACGCTAAATTATTATTTTAATAATAATTAGTCACTTAACATGAAAACGAATTCGCATTCTTAACCAGAAAACGGGGTGAGAGGGTTGGGGCTAATCTAATCGCTGAACTTGATTTAATTTATATTAAATTTCGATTAACCAATGAACTTGTTGAAGTGGAGATTGTGGGAACATTGTAGGCAGGGTGAGAACTGAAAACTTAATGGAAAGATCGTAGCCCATTTTGAATCAGTCAACATTTTAGACTACATCTTACCAACTTACACATCAAATTTGAAGGCCATAGCTTCAATAATCTCTGAGATATGGCTCTGAACCACTTTTTTTTCGACTGGTTCGGCACCGGTTTTGAAACTATTAAGTATATAGCTCCAGGTTAGCAAACAAAGACACAAAATTTCAAGTTTATAGCCTTAAATATATTGTTTTTCACCTAGATAACTCCAACTCCATATGAACCACCTACACACTAAATGTCAGGTTCGGACACACTCTTAAACGGGTTTGTTTTAAACCGTTTTCAAATGTTTCATCATTTAAAGAGTTTCAAAGGTTCAGAGTTTTAAGACTTCTACACTTTTAAACGGGTTCACTTTGGTTTTGAACCATTTTCGAATGTTTCATCATTCAAAGAGTTTCAAAGGTTCAAAGTTTTAAGACTTCCACACTCTTAAACGAGTTTGTTTTGAACCATTTTCGAATGTTTCATCATTCAAGGAGATTCATAGTTTCCAAGTTTTAAGACTTCTACACTCTTAAACGGGTTCACTTTGGTTTTAAACCATTTTCGAATGTTTCATCATTCAAAGAGTTTCAAAGGTTCAAAGTTTTAAGACTTCTACACTCTTAAACGGGTTCACTTTGGTTTTGAACCATTTTCGAATGTTTCATCATCAAACGAGTTTCAAAGTTTCCGAGTTTTAAGACTTCTACACTCTTAAACGGGTTCACTTTGGTTTTGAACCATTTTCGAATGTTTAATCATTCAAAGAGTTTCAAAGGTTCAAAGTTTTAAGACTTCTACACTCTTAAACGGGTTTGTTTTGAACCATTTTCGAATGTTTCATCATTTAAAGAGTTTCAAAGTCTCCGAGTTTTAAGACTTCTACACTCTTAAACGGGTTCACTTTGATTTTAAACCATTTTCGAATGCTTCAAATTTCAAAAAGTTTCAAAGAGTGCGAAATAAATGATACACCTTTGGCCCAAGGTGAGAAGTTTACAATGAATGTGCCTCTCTCTGCCCAATTTAGCTCTGTTTATTTTAGGATATTTGCCTAATGTTGGTTTTTGTCAAGCCACATTACAGTTGATGTTTTCCTTTCATGACAGAAGCTTGACGCTTGCTAATGTGTGTCCAATTCCATTAAACAGACTGCATTAGCTTTACCTGAACTTTGATGTGATCTAAAACTTTCCCTGGCTCCTTGGTCGTTTTCGCTACAAATTTCTAGCTTGTTTACGTGTACAAGTTTTCCTTAGTTAATTGCTACAGCTGTGTGTTATATTGTAAACTAATCGGTGAGTTTTTGCCTTAATTTGATTGTCATCCGGCTCCAATGACCGGGCAGTGGGAAATTTTGCAAACCAACGACCCTAACAATGTCGTTCATATAATGCCACGTTTTGGTATCCATACTCAATCGATGAATCGATGCTTCTTTTAAGCTGAGAAGTGAGCAGTTATGGAAGAAATTCTGTAAGTGTTTTCTTTTGCCATAGGTTTCTCTCTGAGCTCTTTTAGAGACTAGTTTTTGGGGCTTTGAATTGTGAACTACTTTTCAATTTTCCTCATTTCAATACAGCCCTTTGTCGAGGTTGAAAAAAAGTGAGTCTCTCTACTATTCCATACTTAATACTCCGTACTCATTACTCGAAGCTCTGACTTCAATACTTAGTTCTTAATACTCAATTCAATACTCATTCCTTGATAGCTGACATTAAGTACTCGTTTTCTTGTATTCGATATCTAGTTTTAAGGCCACTCAGTACTTGAAGCTTAGTGCTCGATACTAAGTACTCCATACTAAGAGCTCATTACAAACTACTCCATACTTAGTACTCGATTCTTGATAAAAAATGCCATGTCAGCGTGACGCTGATATTAAGTTTTATTCCTAGATGTGTTCACATCTTGAACAATGTTTCAAAAAACCGATTTCAAAGCTGTTCCAAAGTGCTGATATTTATAGTCCCTATTTTGAGTAAATAAACTGTTATATTACACACAGTTGAGCCTCCAAATGTGAGTCTATTTATTACTTTAAGGTGCAAATTTTTGTTAAAATACAATTGTAACTGACGTAGACTCAAATTAACAGTTTTTATTTTATATCGGATCATTTAAACGAAAGGTAAAGAATCAAAGTTGATTCTCTTACCTACTGAGGTAACTTCAGAAAGATAAGCTCATTGTGTAAATTCCCACCCTACATCATCCTTCTTCTTACAGTTTCTTTTTTGAATTCCAAGTTTCCCTATGCTTTTGTGCTTCTAGAAAGAGACAGTATAGCTAAACATCGAAATCGAGAGGCAAAGTTTCAGAAGCACACACTACCTGCTGCGCCACAACTGGCCACAGCCTTAACTTGAACGAAAATCTATACTTCCAGGCTTCGGAAGTTATGGCAAACTATATAGCAACTCATTTCTTGTGTGTGTCAGCGGCTTGCTAATGAACATAAGTTTCTCTAAAGCATTTGTAACTAATGACTGCAAATTTTGAAGTTAACGTTTAAGTATCACATAACAAAGTGCAAGGAATACAGCTTAAGTTACAGTTACAAACTTTTAAGAACTTTCTTTGCTGCTTTTTGGGTTTCGTAGTCTAAAAGCAAAGCTCTTCTATGGGCTGAGATACACTTATAAAAATAGTTCAGAATTGTATACTTCAAATAATAACCTGGTCTCATTAAGGACTTTTAGGTCTATGTGTGACCGCAACTAGGCATCAGCTGGAACTACCTAAGCTAACCTTTCTTTTTACTTCAATAAAAACAGTGGGTTTCAATATTGGTAAGCTCGAAAATATATGTTAAGTACAGCTCATTATTCCGAAATGTTGAACTAGACCGTTTTGGGACTTAACTTACTTTCTTTGCGTACTAAACAGATATATTTTGAGCTGTTTTAAAATGTTCACAATCTTAGCTTTAAGTTGTGAAAGTCTTAAGTCAATTTCTATATAATAATAATTTTTTTTCCTGGAAACAAAAAAATTCAAGTACAATATGTTCTTCACTTTCGTTCATAAAATTCTTAGGCTATTTCCAATTTGAACTTTCAAGAAGGATTTCAAGTTCCTTGAGTTTACCAAAGATACCAACAAATTCTAATTGTAGTTAGGAAATCTATAAACCACCTCGCAGAACTAGTTGGGAATTTTAAAGGCAGATTCTACGCCCATTTCATTGCATACTTTTTTGGAATATCATCAAGTGTCTGTTTCGCATTTAATATAAACAAATTTGCACTTGAATTGTGAACGAGATTTTAGAATTTGTGGAATTTGACTCACTGTAAGTCAAATAATGTTTTATTCAAGAATGTTTTTGTTGTTATTTAGCAGAGATGCAAACCGGCTCTGAACCAAACCGAACAGCTGGTGAGCCAAACCCGCTTCCTTTCAAAATTGCTGAACCGAACCAAAAACCACAAAGAGTTGTTCTTTCGTTCGGTTCGTTTCAGTTCTCTGACGAGTTTTAACGGAAGTCGCTTTCCTCTAAGTCATAATTTTTATTAACTTGGAAATTTGAATCGTTTCGATTCAATATCGTATCGATATTCTTTTGAAAGATGACCTGACGATAAATTTTACAACAAAATCTTCTGCAATTGCCCGCCAATCTCCTCATTTATCTGTCATCAATCTCCATTTGACAATATTTTCTTAACCTTAATTCAATCTTAATCTGCCAATAAGTAGGGGCATTCCTCTAGGAACTGATAGAAGAGTCCTGGGTATCCGACAAAGATATTCAAATGGATTATGGGAATCAAATTATAAAAATGTTCGAAATGTCATATTACTACAGAAATCATAAGATTTTATAATGTGCCTTTGTGAACCACTGAACCGAACCGAAACCGGGGCTCATTTAATTTCAAAAACCATGTAATGAACCGAACCGGCGGTTTCGTGCAACTATGCAAACCACTGAACCGAACCAGTACTTATTTTTGAGTGGTTTGCTGCATCCCTGTTATTTAGTTACATTTATGATAGTCTTTGAACTCAAGAATGAGTTTTATTTAATCTGGAAAAATACCCGAGAACAAAGCATACTAGAAATTTTAAGTACAAAACGGTATGAAATCGATCTCGATAGTTCTAGAACTCGTACAGTTCTTTTTATACTCTGTACCGTAGGTACATGAGAGTATTATAAGTTTGTGCAAAAGTATGTAACATCCAGAAGGAAGCATCTCCGACCCCATAAAGTATATATATTCTTGATCAGCATCAACAGTCGAGTCGATATAGCCATGTCCGTCTGTCCGTCTGTCTGTGCGTATGAACGCACAGATCTCAAAAATGATAAGAGATAGAGGTTTGACATGTATGGGACATATGCTTCTTATGTCTGCAGGCAGATCAAGTTTATTTTCAATTTTGGCCACGCCCCCTGCCGCCCCCGCAATTTAGAAAAAACGTCATATCTCCCACAGTTTTGAAGATAGATGGCTTGTTCCTTCTGTACATATTTAGTTATTAGGATAACTTATCGATCCGTCAAAGGAATGAAGAAGATCGGATGAACAGTTTTCGAGTTATGATCAAAAGACAAATTTTCTTGGTACAGAGTATGTTATAGTCGGGCTTGACCGACTTTCTTTCTTGTTTTCTAAGTCTTCGTTAGATAAAAGGTTACTGATTGTTTGAGAGCGTCTTTGGAGTAGTTCTTAGCCTATTTTAGCTTGTAGTTTTATTTTGGGCAGAGCCATAGACTTTTTTGAGGTTATGGATTATTAAGGAGTTTTTATACGAAATATACAAAAAGTATTTTGTGACCGTTCCAAAAAATGATGAAATTTCTTTTGATATTTTTTACATTTTAGAGTGTTTTTTAATTCAAAATTTTTTTTCCAAAAAATGCTGAAATTTCTTATGATTTTTTTTTAGATTTTAGAGTGTTTTTTTTTACCTTTTTGAGGCTTCCAAAAGTATTTCAACTGTGTGTTTTTAGTATTAATGGAATGAAAGTTTAAAAAAACGAATTCAAATCTAAAGCTCTGTACTTTTCGTACACTTTGGCCATACTCTGATGCTTATGAGTTGTTCGAAAGTGTTTCTATTTATGCTAGGAAAGCAAATTTTTCTATTTCTGAGTACGAAGCTTTAATGTGAAATTTTTCGGGAATTTTTTGGTTGACAAGTTTCAGTAATTGTTTGCACACTGCGAGGCCAGAATCACATGCGTTTTCTGAGCTACTTCAGTTTTGCTTACTCAAAATTCTCGGTAACTCGTATCGTGCTTCATTTTGCCTTCTCAGTTTCAGAAAAACTGAGAAACCCATGCTAGAACAATTTTGAGCAATGACTCCCCCGGGAGCCATGCTGGCAAATCTCCCCCCCCCCCAGCCCCCAGCACCGCTTCCCGTTCATCCAAAAAGGTTGAGGAACGCTACAGTTCCGGAGCCGCAGCATGATTCAACCAAAGCTCTGGCAATCGTTCAATGTTTATTTAATAAACAAACAACAAAGAAATAGTTGAGCATTTGGCAGGCAGCAGGCTATGGCCGATATGTGCTGGGATATATATCATCATGGCTGTGGTATGGCATTGCGATAAGATAACCCCGGCAGAGTGCCGGGTGGAAAGACGTCAACGGGGCGCATAACTAACAATGGATTGGGGTACTGGACTAATGGGTGGAAATTAGTTGCAGACTTTGGGTAAGTTGGTTTGGGCAGGGGACAGGGAAGCATACTACTTCCGCTTGCTCTCTACCTGCAGCTCTTTGGTTATCTTATCGGTGTTGAAAATGTTGTGGTGTCGCTCCGGTTGTCATATCATATAAAAGGTACAGTATATATATCTACTATATCTCTATGTGAGCCAGTATTTGTGACGCACAAATGATCGATGGTGCCGCCTGAGAGACCGACCCAGCAGCGGCACATGAATAATTTCACTAATATTTGTTTATGAAACACAAGTGTTTTCACACCCAGAACCCATACACAGACCCATAGAAACAGAGTGAGAGAGAGGGAGAGAGAGAGAGAGAGAGAGAGAGAGAGAGAAGATGTGGTTACACGACAGCCGCCATGTTGGTTGTGTTGCTGAACTGTTAATATGTCTGATAACCCAGTTTGCACAAGTGTCTTTTTGGGTATAATAATGTGAGTATGCATGTGGCTGTGTCTCTCTCTAAGTGTGTGTGTGTGTGTGTGTGTGTGTGTATACCCTAAACAGAGGGTATAATTACATTGTCATGAATGTTGGAAGTTAAGCAAACACTGAACGTCAATATAGACACACAATTTATGTATGTAGCGCACCTTTTCGAGACATTCAACCGGCCAGCGCTGTTGGCTTTTCTTCACTGAAAACGATAATTGAAAAGTTTATCTACTTAAACGTCACTTGGGGCGTTGATTGCTTTATACAGAACTGAAAATGCATTAAGCTACTCAAAATAAACTCAAAGCTGTAGACTTCATCAAAGAAGTTTGTACTAGCTCACTGACTGACTGATTGTCAGTCTTTTAACAGCCTAAACGGTGGGATATAGAAAGCTGCTACTTGAACAGTACGCAGAGTTTGTTCGGGGAAACAGTTCTAAAACTTATTGTTGTACTTTTAAATCATTCTGTTTTTTCTGTTCTATTCTTTTGGGGATCCATTGCGGAGTGTTGCTTCACTTGGTAAAGAGGATGAGTACTTGCATGTAAGGATGTTAAGATTGACGCCTTCCACCCACTTTGTCGGTCACCGAGCCAAAACAGAACTACAAGATGTTGAGATTAACATTTTCCACCCACTTTGTCATTTCGCATAGGCAGCCAGAGCTCTATCCTTTAGTGTCCTTTTGGATTTTACAACCAAAAACAAGAAAGAAAGTCGGTCAAGCCCGACTATAATATACTCTGTACCAAGAAAATCTGTCTTTTGATCATAACTCGAAAACCGTTCATCCGATCTTCTTCATTCCTTTGGCGGATCGATAAGTTATCCTAATAACTAAATATGTTCAGAAGGAACAAGCCATCTATATTCAAAACTGTGGGAGATACGACGTTTTTTCTAAATTGCGGGGGCGGCAGGGGGCGTGGCCAACATTGAAAATCTGCCTGCAGACATAAGAAGCATATGTCCCATACATGTCAAGCCTCTATCTCTTACCATCTCTGAGATCTGTGCGTTCATACGGACAGACAGACGGACAGACGGACATGGCTATATCGACTCGGCTGTTGATGCTGATCAAGAATATATATACTTTATGCGGTCGGAGATGCTTCCTTCTGGATGTTACATACTTTTGCACAAACTTATAATACTCTATGTACCTTCGGTACAGAGTATAAAAAGAAGAAAGAAAGAAAAAAAAAAGAAGAAAGAAGAGATCCATTCGCATTATAATACCTTTTTATAGTCTGTGCCAGAGGTGAAGTATGTGACAGTTAGATGGAAACATCTCCGACCCCATACTGTACATATATACATTCTTGATCAGCATCTGCAGCCGAGTCGATTTAGCCAAGTCCGTATAACCGCACAGATCTCAGAAATAGTAAGAGATAAAGGTTTGATGTGTATGGGACAACAACTTCTTATACTTGCAGGTAGATCAAGTTTATTTTCAATTTCGTCCACGCCCCCTCGCGCCCCCGCAAATTAGAAAAAACGTCATATCTCCCACAATTTTAAAGATAAATGGTTCGCACCTTCTATGCATATTAGCTAATCGACATTATATATGGTTCCGCCAAAGAACTGGTGAAGATCAGATGAACGATTGTTGAGTTATGTTCAAAAGACTGTTTGCTGCTGCAGCGCAGTAGCAGCACTGATCAAAATTTATGCTGAGTGTATAATTTCGTTGGTACAAAGTATGTTATAGTCGGGTTTGACAGTCTTTCTTTCTTGTTTCAAATCCTTCAACGATTGGTATGAAAATCTAATATCAATTTTCCCTTAAATGAATATATCAATTACCCTAAAATGATATCAAAATCATCCAATGCATCTTCAACAACTACTCTTTTTTCTCTGTGTAGTTTCCACAGTGGTGGCAATAAGATTCCACCCCGAGGAGTGGCTTTGCACGCTCCTCTTTCTAAGTGAGAGATACCCCACTGCGTTTGAACCTGTCTACAACTCATAAGGTTGCTTGTTAATTCACAGGTTGTCGGTTGGGTGTGAGTTGGTCGCTTTTAAACAGTTCACTATCGCCTTTGTGGACCTGATGATGACAACAAAAGCTCCGAGTGTGTGTATACATTATGTTAGAACGATTTCTGTAAAGATTGTTTGGGGAAATGTAACAGCGTTTCTACTGATGTCGCTTTTGTGTGCGGAAGTTTGGGCTGATGTTTGGGTTTTACACAGAATACAATGGTTTTGTAGCTAGCCCGACATAAAGCTATGGCCGGTGTGGTGCAGCGGGTAGTGTGTGTGTGCCTGCTGTGAAAGATTTGACATTGAAATATTTACACTTTGATTTGGCGTTAAATATGATATTCGTATATCTAAAGAAAGTGCAACTTAAATTTAATATTGGAAATAGTTAAAACCTTTTGTTTTCCCAGCCAACCCATACTCAATTTTCTTTGTGATAGAAACCTTTGTTAAACCCTTGCAAAGGGTATTATAATTTTGCCGAGAAGTTTGCAACGCATAGAAATATGCATTTCCGACCCCATAAACTAAATATATTCTTAATCAGGGTGACGAGCTGAGTCGAGTCCGTCCGTCTGTCTGTCTGTTTCTACGCGAACTAGTCTGTCAGTTTTGAGAGCTTTCGAGCTGAAATTTTGCACAGAGTCTTCTTTTTGCTGCACACTACTAATATGTCGGAGCCGACCGGATCGAATGACAATATCTTATAGCTGCCATAGGAACAATCGGTCGGAAAACTAGTTTTAGTCAGAAAAACCTTTTTCTTTTCAATGAAAACGTCTTCAAACTTTGTAATCGTAGGTTTACTAGGTTTTTTTTATAATTCTACAAAGTTTTATTAAAATCGGACAACTATATGGTATAGCTGCCATACAAAAGATAGGTCTGAAAAACAGTTTTAGTTAAAAAAACTTGTTTGTTTTTAATGGTAGCATCCTGCAATTTTGTATTTGTTTGTTTCACATAATTTTACAAATTTTTGGCCAAATCGGATGACTATATCATATAGCTCCCATACGAACGATCGGTCGCAAAATGGGAAAAAGAGTATTTTTTTGAAAATATTCAAGCGAGCACTTGCAATGATATAAAAACTTTGGCACAGACGAAGTTAGCTTAGCTTTCTCGTTTTTCTTTAAAAGAATATAAAACTCAAAATCGCTGACTTATCTCTTCGTGCTAATTAATGTGACAGTGTTAACATGTGAATTGGGATCACGTCCCTGGAACAGTTTCCGTTCGCAGTTTTTTTTTTTGCAAATTGAAATTTCATCAGACCAAAGCATAATTTAAGATAACTTTTAATTACTTCTAACATATGCATTCGCGTACGTACATACATACATACATACATACATACATGTTGAATTTTTGCGCTTGTTTTTGTGTTTTTTTTTTTATGGAGCCAAAGCCATTCTGCTGGCGTCGGGTCGCGTCATGGGGTTTTATGGGGATTTTGTTGCCGGCTGGGACACCTTATCGGCAATGGGCTCTGTTGGGTCTGTTGGCTGTTGTCGGCGTCAGCGGCAGCGGCAACGCTAACGTTTGCTCTGCCATTTGCCCATTTGTCGTGCCGCCGCCATCTTTGCTTAACTCATCCATAAACTCATTAACGCGCGCATGTCTCACGCGCTGCCGCCCGCCCAACCCTCCCGCACACCCGCCACCTGTTTAGCCATTAGCGTCTACCAATTGACCTGGTTTAACCGATGGGCATGCGCAAAGGTGTCAGGGAATAGAGTGTGTGTGTGTGTGTGTGAGTGTGTGGCGACTAGGATGTGCGAGGTGAACTCTCTGCTTATCTTATGGTGGGTACAGTTGTGTTTGCTCTGGGAAATGAGTAAATGAGGCTTAGTAGCTGAGTTTTAGTGTAACCAGCTGCTAGTTTTTATACTCTGTACCGTAGGTACATAGAGTATTATAAGTTTGTGCAAAAGTATGTAACATCCAGAAGGAAGCATCTCCGACCCCATAAAGTATATATATTCTTGATCAGCATCAACAGCCGAGTCGATATAGCCATGTCCGTCTGTCCGTCTGTCTGTCCGTATGAACGCACAGATCTCAGAGATGGTAAGAGATAGAGATTTGACATGTATGGGACATATGCTTCTAATGTCTGCAGGCAGATCAAGTTTATTTTCAATTTTGGCCACGCCCCCTCCCGCCCCCGCAATTTAGAAAAAACGTCATATCTCCCACAGTTTTGAAGATAGATGGCTTGTTCCTTCTGGACATATTTAGTTATTAGGATAACTTATCGATCCGCCAAAGGAATGAAGAAGATCGGATGAACGGTTTTCGAGTTATGATCAAAAGATTTTCTTGGTACAGAGTATGTTATAGTCGGGCTTGACCGACTTTCTTTCTTGTTTTCAAAGCAATTTCAAGAGTCAGTCTTTGGCATTCTTGAGTGATTCGATTTGTAAAAGTTAGCTTAGCTATAGAATGAAAGGGAATCTTTCAACTTGTCGCGTTTTTCTTGAGAAAGAAATTGCCTACTGCTTTCGTCAAAGGTAGAATAGTTCTTTTTAAGGGGTTCTACTGCAGAGTTTCGTAATTCTTCAAAGCATTTTAAAGCCCAAGGCTTAATTAGAGCAAATTTCAAAGAAATATTAAAGAAAATTCAAGTCTAAAGCTAAGTATACACTTCAACAAAGCAACTGCCAAAACAATCATCGTTCTTTTGTTTTGGTACAGTTTTGATAGATTTAAAAAGGTCTGCATAATTTATGGTCACACTGTCAAGCGATTAGTTAAACACATTTATTTGTTTGACAATCCAAAACTGATTATTATATCTTTGCAAAGGGTATATTAAGAAAGAATTTCCAACCACATTAAACATATATATTCTTGATCAGCCTGACGAACTGAGTTGATTAAGCCTAGTCCGTCTGTTTCTATGCTATCTCCTCCGTCAGTTTGAAAGCTATCGCAACCAAACTTTGCACCAAGTCTTCAATTACAAATACGCTGCACATTAGTTGGAAACGGCCGGATCGGATGACTATAACATATAGCTGCCATAGAAACGATCGGTCGTCAAACTGGTTCTAGTGTGAAATACTTTTTTGTTTTCAATGCAAAAGTCTTCAAAATCCCCACTTATTAGTTTTCTATGCTTCTCCAAGATTCTGCCAAGTTTTATGGAGATCGAACATCTATATAGTATAGCTGCCTTGGAAAAGTTAGGTTGGAAAAGTAGTCTTAGTATGACAAACATTTTTGTTTTCCAAGCAAACCTTTCGAAAATTGGCATATATTTATGTTATAAGCTTTCACACAATTCTTCAAAGTTTTGTCAAAATCGAATGACTCTAGGTTATAGCTGCCATAGGAATGATCGGACGAAAAACTAGTTTCAGTGAGAAAAACTTTTTTGTTTTCAAAGAAAACGCCTGTAAACTTTGTATTTCTTAGTTTACTATACTTTCCCATGATTCCACTAAGTTTGATCGAGATCGGATATCTATATAGTATAGCTGTCATAGAAAAATAGGGTCAGAAAAGTATTCTTAGTATAAAAAACATTTTTGTTTTCAATGTAAACGGCTTGAAAATGTACATATATTTATGTTATAAGCTTTCACACAATTCTTCAAAGTTTTGTCAAGATCGGATGACTATAGGTTATAGCTGCCATAGGAATGATCGGTCGAGAAACTAGTTATAATGAGAAAAACTTTTTTGTTTTCAAAGAAACTTTGTATTTCTTAGTTTGCAATGCTTTCCCATGATTCCACAAAGTTTGGTTGAAATCGGACATCTATATAGTACAGCTGTCATAGAAAAGTAGGGTCAGAAAAGTATTCTTAGTGAGAAAAAGTTGTTAGTTTTCAGTGGAAATTGTCCTCAAATTAGTTAGAAAACCGTGTTGCCAGGGTATACAAACTTCGGACGAGCCTAAGTTAACTTAGCCTCTAATTTTTGAACTCATGTTAACAAGTTGGTTTTGGAGATTCTATTAGTGATAGAAAAATATAAGAAAATGAACTCGATGTTCATTCATTCTTATCCATTCATTCTTAATTCTTAAGCTATCGATAACCATGCAGAAAAATACCAATCTAGTATATTTAAGGGCTTTACTTGAGACCTTTTGGTGGGAGTATATATTATAAACAAAGATAGTGCCAAAGAGCTTTGGTGGCAAAAGATTTGAGTGTTTTTTTTATTGGGAGTCTTGTGTTTTGGCAGTTCCTTTGTTAAAATGTATAATATGCTTAAGTAATGCCAAATGAACGTCTTCCAAATTGGATTAATTGATTGATTGGAAGTGTCCAGCCTTAAACTTAAAAGGCAAACAAATATGCCTTTTTTTAGATAAGGATCAGCTCCAATCAATCGTCGGTATTAAGGTTCCCATCGAGCTTTCTCTGGAAAATAAAGACCAAATATTGTGAAGTAATGACTTTTCATTAAGATTTGATGAAGATCCCAATATTCCCTTATTCACCTCTCAAAATTCAACCCATAACCAACTACAACACTTCTTTCAGAAGCCTAATCCCATTAGGTTTCAAGCATTTCTATAAACTTGAAAAGAAAGAAAAAAATCTTGAATCTTGGAAAGCCTCCCGCTTTCCCTCACATCTATTCAAGGCCGCTCTGGAAGCAGGGTACTTTACTTAACTAAAGTTAATTATAAGAACATTATATCTTTTAGGTTATAAGTCTTTATAGAAATACATTCTAGCCGATGAGTATTTAAACAAGCATTGTTATCGATAAGTTCTAGTGATGTCCCATAAACTCAACCTGACTCAGTCCTGAGTGAAGCGTGTCTTTAAAGTTCTGCCCCTAGAGTCATTTGCCTCCCACCATATTAACTTTGTACAAAAGTATGTGACAGCCAGGTTGAAGCATCTTCAATCCTCTAAAGTATATATATTCTTGATCAGCAACAAAAGTCGAGTCGACATAGTCATGTCCGCTTGCCAATCTATGAACAAACAGATCACAGAGATGGTAAGAGATAGGAGCTCGACATGTATGAAACATATGCTTCTTACTGCCTGACAAAGTTCACTTTCCACTTTTGCCACGCCCACTCCCGTTTCTGCAATTTGGTAGCATCTTCATATCTCTGTCAGTTTTATAGATAGAAACTTCATACCTTCTGAACATGTTTAGTAATCAGATCAAAATGACAAAAGTCAAGCTATGAGTTGGTCAAAATATCAATTGTGCATACACTTTCGTTGATACAGAGTATACTAGAGTCGGCTTGAACGACTTTTTTTAACACTAGCCTCCCGCTTTCCCTCACATTATTCTAATTTTCTTCCATTTCCTTTTCTCTTCCCTTGCAGGGCCCCGTCGAAGATCAAAATGTGGAGGACAGCTGGTGCTGGGAACCAGATGATGGTCGCTCCGAAGATAACAATGGCAATGCTAAATCAGCCAGTTCTGCATTGGAACTGGTTGACATTGCCCTGGGTCAAGCCGATGTTTCACACTTGAACTCACGGATTGAGGAATTGGAGCAATTGAATATCCAATTGAATGCCTCGCTAGTGGAGCTAGATAGCCAGCATGAGCTGGCCATGCAGGATGTCTTGGAGCACAAGACCCAATTGCAGGGTCAATTGGCCGAATTAAAGCAATCCCAAACGGATCGCTTGGTAGCACATGAATTGGCCCTGGCCAGGCTACAGAAACAGCTGCAGGAACAGCAAACTCAAGTTGAGACCTTATTGCAGACACGAGAGGAGCTGCAGCAGAGAGTCGACGTGCAGGCGACGGAACTGAAACGCAGCGTTGAGGAGCTGGCCGAGATGCAGGAGCTGTTGGATAAGCGTGGAGTGGACAATCAGGAGCTAATTGAACGTGTCCGTGTGGCGGAAACGGAACGGGAGAATCTGCTTAAGCTGGCCAAGGAGAAAAAGACCTCAGAGTCTTCTTCCAATAGCTCGTCCATGGGCAAACATAGCGAGGATGAGTTTATAGTGGTGCGCCAAGGTGATGCCAACTCTGCCAGTTCGGATCCTGATCCCGATACGGATGCCACTGTGCCGCCATCTAAAGAGAAACTGAGAGATAAGCTGGTGCTGCTGGAATCACGCATAGCTGAGCTCTCGTTGGACAATACCATACTGCAGGATGCTCAGCTGGAGAAGCAGCTGTCGGCCAGTTTGTTGCAAGAGCAACTGGCCGAGCTGGAGAAGCGCCTGCGCATTAGCGAGGGTGAGAAGGAGAATTTGCAGCTGGAGCTGCAGTGCAAGCTGCAACAGTTGACGCTGCAGAATCAGGAGCTAAAGCTACACGCAGAGGCTGAGCAGGAGACGCATGCCCATGATCTGGAACAGCAGTTGGGTGCCTTGCGCAATGAGAATAGCCAGTTGCGTCAGGAACTGGAGAGTAACATTGCCCAGGCCAAGTTCCGACAGGCCATAGCCGAGGAGAAGCAAGAGATCACCGATCTGGATGAGGCAGATGAGGGCAACGAATTGGAAAAGCTAAAGGCTTTGCTGCAGGCCGAACTGGAGAGTCGTCTGACCAGCTCCAACAGTCAACAGGTGCTGGAACGAGCATTTCGTTCGCTAAGCGAACGCTGGCAACGTCTGGATTCGACGGAACAGCGTCTGGTCGAGCTGCAAGATCAACAGCTGATCACAGAGCATGAGAAGAAGACCCTGGAGGCGGACATCTCGCAGTACATACTGCAGTGTGACGAGTTGATGAAGAATAATGAACTGTTGCTCAATGAGCTGGATAAGTTCAAGCGTAACAAGCTGGAGACGATTGAAGAGCATCACGAGGGGACCATTATGCAGCTGGAATCGCAACTGGACGAGTCCAGGCTTAAGCTACAGAAGCGGGAGGATCAAATAAAGGCGCTGTCGATGGCATTAGAGGAAGCTGAACACAAGCAGGATCAGGAGCAGCATTTGAGAGAGCAGCTGTTACAAAAAGATTTCGAGCTGACGAACATAAAGCAACAGCTTGAGGACAAATCCCAAAAACTGAAAGAGCACCTAAACCATTTGGAGGAAAAGGACAGCCAACTGAAGCAGCTGCAATCTACGGTCACAACGCGGCAATCCCAGCTGGAGGAAGAGGTCAAGCAGTACCAAATCCAGCTTAAATCTCTGGAGGAACAGCTTGAAAACAGAGAGCAAGCTCTAAGTCAACAGCTACCACAAAACCAA
This sequence comes from Lordiphosa andalusiaca, assembly GCA_035044965.1. Taxonomy (NCBI): domain Eukaryota; kingdom Metazoa; phylum Arthropoda; class Insecta; order Diptera; family Drosophilidae; genus Lordiphosa; species Lordiphosa andalusiaca. The sequence continues at coordinate 4,153,211 of JAWNNM010000051.1, read as the reverse complement.
CAGCTCTCACAGCTGGGAGAGCTAGACGAGCAGTTGAAGCTCAAGGAGCAGGAAATCCTTTCACTAAAAGAACAGTCATCGCAACAACTGGCCGCACTGGAGGCCCTCAGCCAGGAAAAGAAAGAGCTAATCAAATTGCTGCAACAGAAACATACCGAGAATACGCAATACTATGCCGAAATACAGCGACTTCAGCCGTTTGAACAGCAGCTAAATGAACTCCTCAGAGAGCGTGAAAAGCTGCAGGATCAAATCAGTTTCCTCAAAGAGAAATCAGATATATTAACCACCAACCTGTTGACAGAACAAACCAATCAACGTTTGCTCCAACAACAGCAACTGGAGGCCCAAGAGCAACAGCTGACCGTGCAACGTGACTTGGAACGCTTGCGTGCCCATCTACTTGAAATTGAGGAGCTGCACACGCAGGAAACAGTTGAGCTGCAACGAGAACTGGATGAGTCGAGGGATAGACAGGCGTCTTTGCAACAGGAGGTATCCAAATCAAGCACCGCCTACACCTCAGCTAGGTGAGTCACAAACAGAGTCACGCCAGACTTGGCTAATTGCATTCTACATTTCACTTTACGTGGAACAACGAAACACTTGCAAAAAAAAACCATTAAAAACAAAACTAATCGAAACTCATTCACCGATTCCGCAAGTCGTCAAGTCACAAGTCGCTGTTTCGCCATGAAATTCTAAGGGGAGCCCCCAGAACCTCCAGTTCTTAACCCCCATCAGAATCGATTGTTTTAGCATTCAAAAAGTATGGAAGAGTTCGAATCGAGTGGGAATATTACAATCGCCCACCAATTTAGCTTCGAAAATTCCGATAATAGTCTTCTCTTTATGGTCTAATTTGGATATCTGACAACAGTACAAATCCGAATTGATGGGTTCAAAGTGAACTTCAATTCTTTGTGTTGGCTATCATACCATAATCTTTGCAATCACGGATCCTAAAACAAACATTGTTTCCAAAAAGGTTCGGTTCAAGATTTCCCTCACAGTCAAATAAAAGACAGGAATACGGGTGCGGTTCAAACCTGGTTTGTAGCCCTGGTTGTATGGAATATAAGCAAAGTTGCAATACTTTTCGGAACAGCGAGCTTTGTTAGCTGTGGCCGGATTTGGTGCAGCAGGTAGTGTGTTTGCCTGCTGTGCAAGAGGTTGTAAGTTTGACATTAAAAGATCAAGTTGTTTCTTTAAAAGCTCACACAAGCGGTCGGCTTCACTAGCTATCGGCGCGAGCTTTGAAGTTACACGGACGGGTTTTACACAGTGAAGTTTGCTTCATGAAGTTTTTCAAAGAGCTCATGCTTGCAAGAAAGAGGTGTTGTCGAGTCGCTTGCCCCTCTATACCACTTTCCTACAAACAGTACTTTTTTCAAGAACTTCATGAAGTTTTCTCCACCGTCTAAATCCAGTCTAAGCCATAAAAAACTTTTCAAACATTAGCGGTTCGGTCTCTTGCTCTTGTGCAAGAACTAGAAGAACACAGCCAACAGATTGAGAGAGCAGCTTGGCTTAGTTCTTTGATTTATGTTTTTCCGCGTTTTACTAATAAAAAGTTGATATGTTAACATTAATAACGGTTATATCAAAGTCAGGCATGGCCGCCTTAAACTTACGCCTAGGGTCACTCTTTATACTCTGTACCGTAGGTACATAGAGTATTATAAGTTTGTGCAAAAGTATGTAACATCCAGAAGGAAGCATCTCCGACCCCATAAAGTATATATATTCTTGATCAGCATCAACAGCCGAGTCATGTCCGTCATGTCCGTCTGTCCGTCTGTCCGTCTGTCTGTCCGTATGAACGCACAGATCTCAGAGATGGTAAGAGATAGAGGTTTGACATGTATGGGACATATGCTTCTAATGTCTGCAGGCAGATCAAGTTTATTTTCAATTTTGGCCACGCCCCCTCCCGCCCCCACAATTTAGAAAAAACGTCATATCTCCCACAGTTTTGAAGATAGATGGCTTGTTCCTTCTGGACATATTTAGTTATTAGGATAGCTTATCGATCCGCCAAAGGAATGAAGAAGATCGGATGAACGGTTTTCGAGTTATGATCAAAAGAAAAATTTTCTTGGTACAGAGTATGTTATAGTCGGGCTTGACCGACTTTGTTTCTTGTTTTTGTCTGACTTCTTGTAAGATGGGTCCTATTTTGCTGAACACTCAAATTCGGCTAATCACAGTTTAGATTGACTAAGCGGGCATTGAGAAACCAGGCCTATATGAGCTAAATTTCCTTCAAAGTAAGCCATAACCATGTAACGAGCTTCTTGACGTATCCCAGTTGCAAACTTATTTGATTTAATTGTATTTCTAATCCCTTAAATCCTTTGGATAGGAATTTTCCAAACCAATGTTGACTTTGACACTCTTGTTCTCTTAATACATTAGACTGCATTCTTTTTTCTAGAGTAAAATACATAAAAATAGCGAAAATGTTTAGATTTTATCATCTCAGATTCCAAATTGAAACATCAAGAGCATGATGAAATTATTACAGGTATGGCAGTTAGCATAATACAACAATAAAGGCAGGGAGCTCTCCGTGTGCGCCCTCAGTAAAGTACTTAAAACGTTCAGTGTCTCGCGTACTCTTGAAGCGTGAGGTTCGTAGCGTAAAAGCTCAGTATTTAAAAACAAAATGTGCGTCTTACTTTCTTTGCTGTATCCTGAAGAGCGTTTTACAGACAGAGCTGAGAGCGCATCTTTTAGTATGCTCGCTCATTTACACGAGCTCTTTCTTAACACTCAATATGATTATGTCCTTCGCTTTCGTCAAGTAAGCGAACATATTCTTCAAATTCGCAGCATTAGCTTTGCCAGCTACTTGAGCTTAAGAGAAAAGAGAGCTAAATTGGCAATCGTGTCAGTATCAGAGCGGGCAAACAAACGAAACGAAACGTTTCTGAATCGTTTCGTTTCTTTCTTTGCACAGAGCGAAATACTAACAAAACCCGAGAAAAGTAACTGTAACAAAAAATGAGTTCTGTTCAGTTTGCGTTCGTGAGAGCAAACTAAACGTAAAGCGAAATGCTCTCATCTTGATTTGCGGACAAAGGGAATCGGAACGATATGCTATAGTTCGGAAACGTTTGTTGCTCAATTTGTATTTGTATTTGTATTGTTGTTTTTTTTCTTTCTGTTGCTTACTTCTTTGTTTCTCTCAGCTTTGTTGTTGTTTTCGTTTCCGAAACGTTCCAAGGCAGTGCAGCTGTTGAGAGAACAATATTCCAATCGTTTCGTTTGCTTTCTTCGGCAATATAAAGTTAGTGGTTTCGTTTTCCCTGACTAGAGTAACAGCTACAAAACATATGAATCGTTTCTTAGCTTCCGCGAACGGTTCGTTAAACGTTTCGTTTGTTTGCCCGCTCTGGTCAATATAGCTGCCGACCATTGAGCATACCTCTACCAGTCTCTCTCTTAAGCTTTTTTTTTTCTAGTCACCTTAAAACTGTGTACATGCCAGACTGACCCTATTCAATCCTCCCTTCAATTTCCAGCATACGCGCCAATCAACAGGCAGAGACTCTGCAGGCCCAACATGGCTTACTTCAACAGCAACGTGATGAGCTCTTGGCCAAACTGGGTCAATATGAGGATCGTGAACTCAAACAGCAGGCAGCTTTAACCAATCTGCAATGTGCTCTGGAACAGTTTCAAAACGGTAAGTAAGCCAGCATATAGTCAGAGTTCAAACCGCTCACACCTCCTGGGTATTACACAGACAAGGAGCATGACATCAACATGGCCACACAGCGCATACGACGTGAGATGCAATCCCAATTGGATAGACAGGATGTGCTGCACGCGGAGCTCAATGCTTTGCAGCAACAGTTGACCGAGGCGAATCAGGGCTTGAGGGCAGCCGCTCGTCTCTCCGATCAACTGGAGTCGGGACAGCAAACTGTTGCCGTGCTCCGGGATGAAGGTAAGTGGGTATAGAAAAACGGGACTGCTAAACCTAAGTATGACTAACCTCAGATCGAGCTCTTCGAGGCTTTCGTTCGTGTATCTAAAAATCGCACCTTTTTTTTTTGCATTCCGGGCATGTACTTAACACCACGTCATGTATGCTAAACGTATTCTAAATTTTAACTGTTCCAAAAGAGAGCGAGTGAAAGAGAGCGTGTGAATGTGAGCGCATGTGCAAGCAAAGATTGAGAGCGAGAGCGAGAGAGAGAGTGAGAGAGCGTGTGAGAGTAAGCGACGTCACCTCACCCGATTCCTAAAGGTAAATATCAGCTGGTAATTCTGGGAGCTATGCCTAGATATGAAACACTCGGAATTTCAGTTGGTATCGACTTTTTCGAATTGCATTTTATCACCAACGCAAAATACAAAAACCAAAAAAAAAATTATCAAAGATCGCACCCAACACTACTACCCCTACTACTACTACTACTACTACTACGGCATGTGGCAATAAATCCAATTGAAGATCAGGTAAACCAATAATTTCACTTTCTGGTCCGTGTCCGTCCGTTGCACTTTTCATTATGTTTTACTTTTTTTTTTTTTTTATATAGAAATTAAATGCTTTAGTAATTGTGTCTTGACTAATCCAAAAATGTACACTTACACACCCACACACAAACACACACACACACACATACTATTAAATGTTGTGCCTTTTAAAAAGTGCTTACACTTTATTTTGTAGCTTTAAGCTTTGCCTTTTGATATTTTGTTCTGTAGCTTAGATTATACAAAATGTTGTTGTGTTGTGCAGTGGGGAAATACAAATAATACCAAAAATTAAAAATACTCAATTGAATTGAATGTGGTAGGCAAAATCTTTCCCGCAAGTAGCTCTATGCTGGGTATACTTAGTTTGAGCAAAAAGGTTTCATCGAATTATAAGTAGAAAATGACTTGGGGGGGGTTTTTTTTAACACTTTTTTTATTGAAAAAAATTTGGTTAGAAATTAATTTTTGATAAATAATGAATGAAGTTCTTTTCTGAGGCAAAAATAGGTCCCATCTCTCGATGTGCAGACCTCAAAATGGGAAAGAACTAGTATCATAATAGAGAAAAAGCTTTCCTCTCAGAAGTAAATCAGCGCTCAAAGCGCCAAGTTCACCTCTAAGCTGTACCCACCCAACATTTGGAAGATAATTTTGACAAAAATCTCCTTGATGAGTGTTTTTCGACCCCTTTCGATGATTAAAAAGAAATACCCGTCATGTGCGACTAAAAGAAACTCGAAAATGATTCATGAATAGGCCAACACGCCTTAAAGAAGCTCCTTAGAAAGGAAGATAAAACGCTTAACACAAACTTCTGAGTACAAGCAAAAGCATAAAGCCTTTAAAGCTTCCAGAAACTGATCCAACAAAGAAACAATGCCCTCAGAATCCTAACAGAGCTGTAAACGGGCAGCTGCAGACTGCGCTGTCACCTGTACAAGTTGAAAATACCGAACACCCAATTCTGTAGATTCTGTGAGAAGCAGAAGGCCTTTTTTGAACAAGTAATAGCACTCTGCAATATTCTAGCGAGGAGCAGTAACCCGGCATATTTAGTTTTCTCATAATATTGTATATAAAGAGTGCACACTTCAAATTTAATATTGGCAATAGTAAAATTTAATATGGAAATAGTTAAAAACTTTTTTTTTTTTAATTCAAAATTTTGCCAGCCAACCCCCTATACTCAATTTCCTTTGTAATGGAATCCAGGAGTTGAATTCTTTTAGATTTGGTTCTGAAAAACTGCGATTTGTATTAATTTTGTAAAAGTTTTAATTTACTCTGTGGGGGACTCGAACTCGGGACCTCTGGACTTGAACTCCAGTGGACGGCTAAAATACTACTTATATTGAATAGCCTACAGTTTTTCATAAATATCTTGCTGGCATTTTGGAAAAATACAACTGCTTGAAATTCTCAAGTTGGAATTCCCTGCATAGGGAATATAAAAGGGGTAACTGAAATCCGCCGATTGAATATGTTTTTAGTCAATTCAAAGTGGTTTTTAGTAGGCTTGTTGATAATATATCAAAATATCAAAATATCGATATTTTTTTACAACAAAATAAATATTTATATCGAAATATTTGTTTTCTTGATATATCGCATATCGATATTATTTGGAAATATATTTTTTGATATTGTGGTTGGTCACACTACACTTAGAAATCTTAAAAAAGAGAAGATGAGCGCGGCAAAGAGCTTTTACACAAACATAAACGCACATAATGCCACCTGCAGACTTTGTGCAAAAGTAATTAAGTCAAGTGGTAGAATTTTGGACGTAAAATCATGTTACCAATATATGTAATTTTTCTAGAAAATTGAACTTTTTCATTGTTTAAAAAATGAAATGAAGTCTTTTAAGTTTTTTCTTGTATCCTTACCTAAACTATTCAACCTTAAGATCTCTGTTCTTTAATGGAAAAAAGTTAATTGTTTTATTTTTATTAATTAATAAAAAGCTCAACAAAATTATACTGCATTTAAAGCTAATGTTATTTTGGGGGGTTTAAGATTTTTATACTAAAATATAAAAATATCAAAAATATCAGATATAAGGTTGTCAAATAATATAGACAGTTGGGAATTGTTTGTGCGAAACTCACAGAAAAAAGGTACACGCAGAAGCCAGAAAACAAACCCATGTTTTCTTGTTGAACATAAGTCGATATAGCCATATCTATCTTTCTGTCCGTAAGAACGCACGCAGCTCAGATATGTTACGAGATAGAGGTTCGACATACTTATATGCAACAAAACCTTCTTATATGATACTAAATTTATTTTAAATTTGGCCAGTCTCTTCCTAGCCACCACATATTGTCATTTCTTCCAAAGTTTTATAAATTAAAAGCTTCATGCCTCGTCTATAGTTTACAGGAATATTCATCAATCCGATAGTCGAGTTTTAAAAATAACTAAAAACTATGATGGGCAGCACCTGCCGCAACGGCAGCACTTAAAATTCAGTTAATATTTATAGATAATAACTGGTGAGAAGTACAGAGTAAACAAACATAGTAGAGATTGACCAACTTGTTGTCTGGTTTGATTAAAAAATGTTAAAGCCATCAACTATTGAGATCTGCCATAGAATAAAACTCCGTTTGATATAATTTGGTATTTCTTTGCAGTCATTTGAAAAAAAAGCGTGATAAAGTTAAAGTTAAAGAGTTAAAGTCGGTCTCCCTCGACTTCTATATATCCGGTATTAAATGGAAAAAATGTTAAATAAAAGACATATGTTACTTAAAAGAGCAATAACATCAATGTTAACATAATATCGTTATGTTATCCCAAATATTTATACTCTGTACGCTGCGCGTATAATTTCGTTGGTACAGAGTTTGTTTTAGTAGGGCTTGACCGACTTTTTTCATCCCTACCATGTACATATATAATATTTTGGTGATAAATATTGCAAAAACCTGATGATATTTTTAAAAAATGATAATCATCGATACGATATTTTTTACATATTTTCACAACCCTAGTTTTTAGTTAATTTGAGTACAGAAAGAAGGGGGCATAGTTAAAGCAAATATGGTTTGTGTTAGTTTTTACAATGCAATTTTTCCCTGATTATTGATTATAAATTCAATAGCTTTCATCATCAGCATTACCATAGTGCGGGAATTACTTTGGTTAATGCCAACCGATGTGTATAGTACATTCAATTGAGTATTAAAATGGTTTTGTTTTGGTTTTTTTCGTGTGGTACACTTTGCACCTGCACTGCATTTACCAGGCACCGTTTTACCTAGCTAGCCATGTATGTTTTCCTGCCTATTTGTTTTTTGCCCATTTACCGATTGTGTTTTTTTTCTTTTCTAACTTATGATTTATGCTCTTTGTATTTTCGTTTTCTAATTTGTATGCCTATTTTAATTTATTTATTGCCGTTAAACCTTCTTTTTTTTTTTTGAACGTAAAACTGCGTACGTAAATCGTAAACCGTAAACCGTAAACCGTATACAATGAACCCAGCGTACTCTTTATTTGTACTATCTGCAGCATTGATTAATCTCAATTTGTAAATGTGAGCGACTTAAGTCATTGGATGCACTCACTTTGCAATTGGAGATTGCTCGAGATTGCAGCATATGCCACATTATTTCTATACATAAATATATTTTGTTCTTTATATTATGTACACACTATGTATATGCTATAGACCAGTATACATGTATGTATGTATCGTTTGCTCCTGTTGTTGTTGTTGTTTTTTTCATTATTTTGATTTGCATTTGAGCGTTTGCATTTGCCCTAGATCCCTCCACCAGCTGTACCACGGAATCCTCCCTTTCAGCAGCAGCAGCAGTCGCCGCAGCAGCAGCAGTCGCAGCAGCAGCAGCCGCCGCCGCCGCCACTTCTGCCCGCAGCGCCTGTACGGTTGAGTATTTCATCAGGTACTGGTGTGCCCTTAATCCAACAACCAGTACTTATGTCATACTACTCCGTGCATTGGTCGCACTAACCGCATGTACTTGTGAAAAGCGCGCGCGCCCCTGGATTAAGCTTTAAGTTGTACGCCCTTGCTACCACTACTCACCCCCTACCTACCCCCCCCACTACTTTACATACGCCCCCTTATTATGCACTGCCACGGCTAATCTCTCTCTCTTTTTCCACCCGCCCGCCTCTAGTGGAGAGCCTGAAGGAAGCGAATGCCAAGCTGGAGCAGAGCCTAAGCAGCAGCGAGTCAAGTCAAACGGACAAGATCGACAAGAGTCTGATTAAGAGTCTGCTCATTGGCTATGTGGTCAGTGGCCATGCGGGTGATAAGCAGCAAGTGTTGCGGATGATATCTTCGGTGTTGGACTTCAGTGCCCAGGAGTCGGACAAGGTGGGTCTGAATAAGCCGCAGAACAGCTGGCTGGGTGCAATACTGGGCGGTGCCACAGGCCCCTCCAATACCAGCTCGGGTAAGTTAACGGATCAGTGTTCGGATCAGTGCAAAGAGTGTGCTAACACCATTTTCTTTCCATTTCCAGACAATCTGGTGCAAGCCTTTGTTCAATTTCTGGAGCAAGAATCACAACCCCAAACTGCCGCCCAGTCGAGACCCAATCTCCTAAGCATGTCCAGTCAAATTGAGGCGGCTCCTTCGCCAGCTGCTGTCCCCTCAACCCCACCCCAAATCACCCAGGCCGCAGGCCAGGATCAACACACTGGCTCTCCGCCAGCTCCATCGCTGTTGCTCAGTTCCAATGAATTTGCACCCTCGCGCAATTCCAGCTCAATATTGAAGGACATACTCAGCGATTCCTGATTGTTGTAGAGCCTGCGATGTGTGTGTGTTTTTTTTTTTAAATAGTATCTTTTATAAAAAAATTGTATACGTGCAATGTTATACCCGTAACTGATTTTGTGTTTTCCCCCTGTACATTTGATAGATGTTTGAAATGTCCCCTCCCCTTACCGTAAAGCGTAACCGTAAACCCTAGCAATTCGTGTAAATATGTAAAGTGCATCGAACGATGCGCCCCAAAAACGCAGCCTTGCTAAATAAGTTAGCCGCAAAACAAACAACAAAAAAAAAAAGAGCAAATCAATAAAGAAATTGAAATCAAAATCGAAGGCAAATTTGTTTTCAATAAATTCAGCAAACCAGCAACTCCATGGCGGACTTCCAATATAGACGAACGAAAAATTCACCGTTCCGTTTCTGCACTTACTGCTCCAGCATGACGTTTTTCCAGCTCTTCTCGTAAAGCAACACCACTTTTAGTTTTGGAAAACGTGTGGTATGAAGCATCGATAAGAAATATCGATAGTTGGCCAGTTGCATATCTCCCATCGTTGACGCCGGCCGGCTTCTGATCGCGCTGCCAAGTTTTATTACATTTTTTGGTTTTTAACGCATTTTAAATTAACAAAACGATTTCGCTTATATCATGGCGTGTCGGTGTGTTGCATATGAACTATTTGCGGCATTTAGTTAATAATTTAACGCAATTGTTACATTTTTTGGCCGGCTTTACAATTGTTCCGCGCTCTCATCGTCTCTCTTGCTCTCTCTCTGTGTCAGTCTGGCTTTGGCCGCCGCGGCATTTGTTTTTGTTGTGATTTTTTTTTTATTGTGTTCTTTCTGTGCTTTAATCAAATCATGTAAATCAGCGAAAGGCTGCACAAATAAGATTGCCTATCATTTTTATTATAGATTAATAAAATGTAAAAGAATTAGAGCAAAATGCGCATTAATATTGTGTGTATTGTGTCGTGCTGTGCCTACTCTCTGCCATGACGCAATAATATAAGGTGGTCTCGTCGGCAAAAAGTAGTCCGTAAACTATGCCAATAATAACAACAACAAGTTGCACTGAAGAGCAACAGCATAGCGGACAGAAAAACGAACGCGTCGGCAGCCGACGAGACCACCTTATATTATTGCATCATGCTCTCTGCTGCTCTCCCTCTTTGCCGCGTTAACCGTTTTCGCGGTGTTTTCGTTGTGCCGTTTCGCTAAGCCCCCCGCCCCCGCTTGTGGTGCTTGACGTCGCGCCAGCGTTTGTGTATTTGTTTTTGTTCTGCTGCGCTTTGTCTCTGCTGTTCCCGCTTTAGCTTCTGTTTTATTTGGGTAAGTGTAATTTTTGTTGTTCGCCTAATACAGGACAGGGCACCGCCCACCGCCCTGTCTTTGCAGCCCGCATCGTTGTTATACCCTTGCAAAGGGTATTATAATTTTGCCCAGAAATTTACAACGCATTGAAATATTCATTTCCGACCCCATAAACTATGTATATTATTGATCACGGTGACGAGCTGAGTCGTTTGAGCTTTGTCCGTCCGTCTGTCTATCTGTTTCTACGCGAACTAGTCTCTCAGTTTTGAAGCTTTCGAGCTGAAATTTTGCACAGAGTCTTCTTATTGCTGCACACTACTAATATGTCGGAGCCGACCGGATCGGATAACTATATCCCATAGGAATAATCGATCGGAAAACTAGCTTTAGTGAGAAAAACTTTTTTCTTTTCAATGGAAACGTCTCCAAACTTTGCAATCGTAGGTTAACTAAGTTTTTTTTATAATTCTATCAAGTTTTATTAAAATCGGACAACTATATGGTATAGCTGCCATACAAAAGATAGGTCTGGAAAACAGTTTTAGTTAGACACCCTTTTTTGTTTTTAATGGTAGCATCCTGCAATTTTGTATTTATTTGTTTCACATAATTTTACAAATTTTTGGCCAATTCGGATGACCATATCGTATAGCTCACATACGAACGATCGGTCGGAAAATGGGAAAAAGGGTATTTTTGAAAATATTTAAGCGAGCATTTGCAAGGGTATAAAAACTTCGGCACAGCCGAAGTTAGCTGAGCTTTCTCGTTTCACTCAACACAGAACGCAATTCGGTTACCGTTGCTTGTCTCGGCTCGACCGCAGTTTACAACAACAGCGCACCGATATCAAAAGCAGAAGGCGAAAAATATATGTTGTTGTTGTAGCATTAGTGTTCTCGAGTCAAATTCTGTTGCCCACCCCTGCTTTAGATGATGAAATCCTTAGGAACTGTAATAAGCCTGTAACCAGCGAATATCGTAACTTTTTGAAATGCTTGCCAAAGCGCTGACTAGTGGCGAAAGTGGTTGAGTTAGACTATCTGAAAGGGCTAAATTTGAGGAAACCCCTTTGAACATTGAGCTGATCCTCACAAGCCTGGCGTGGTTGCTTCCAGGTTTGCCTCTTAGTCCGAAGTAAAATTTAAGCTATTTTCCCACCAGATCAAGCTATTTTGCAAGGTCGAAAGCCGGAAACTATTCGTTTTTGCCGGAACCTGTAATTTCAGCAATTTAAAAAAAAATATTTGTCATTTTCTTTCTATGTCGGAAAATTCTGCAATTTATACTGATAAAAACCCTCATTGAAAACTATACCATCAGATTTATTGACCCTCGTTTAGATATTTTACCCATATATAAAAATTGTTCATGTTATTCAGACCTGTTCTTGCTTTTGAATACTTTAAATCGGTATTAGTGAATGTTTTGAATTCCAAGAAACGGTTGAGGAATTCAAATGGATGTTTTAGACATATCTAGATTGTTGAAATTGTACCAATTTATGCCAATAAATCAAAAATTGACCAAATGACGGCTCAGTGAGTAGAAGTTGTACAACTTTGAGTACTTATTACACGTTTCTAATACTTGATATGAAAATCTGAGCATTTAAAATAGTCCGGGAATATTATATAAATCGCTTTCAAAAAAGAACAATCAATTTGAAATGCTAACTTATGAGTCTTAAATGATTTCTGTAAAACCAAATACGTCACAGAAGGATGCCATTCGTGCCTGTAGCTAGCACAGCTATCCTTTATAGTTATTTTATTATGCTCCTTGCCATTTTTAGCCTTATTTAACAGGCAATTTGACCATTTTCGGGCATTAACAGTGGGCAACACTGAATGGTATAGGCTTTTGGCATTTTGGGCACCTTAACTTTTAATCAATCAAACAAAGACTGTGTAAAAAATATCAGCTCAATAGCATCCAAACTAAGAGACCATTTTGAGTAGAAACAGACAGATGTACAGATGAACGAGCGGACCAAGCCCGAACGACTGAGCTCGTCATGCTGAACAAGTATATATATGCTTTTTGTGGTACTAGATGACTTCTGTGCAAAATTTTAATACACTTCTTAAGTGTATAGCGAGAGTGTAAGCTAAAGTCGGCCCTACATCACTTTCACATGTCCGTTACTCAGGGAAAAAAGAACTTTAACATTAATGTTAACAAATTAACATTATGTAAACAGACAGCGCAGCCCTTGCTGCTAAAAAATCATTTCAATCAAACTTGTTCTGCTAGTTCTAGTTCTAGTTCTCTAAACAATAGAGGTCTACATCACAATATTTGCCCATCGCTGTGAACCGAAACCGGCTTTTAGAGAATCACTTACCTGCCCGTTGCACCACTTACCTCCCCCCACCCCTCGCAGTGAGAAAGTCTTGTCTCTGTTTTAAGTACATACATCCATACACAATATCATGTTTATTCTTCATTCTACACATTCAACACATTTTAGTTTGGTTTTTGTTTTTTCGTTCTAATAGTAAGTATAACATTTCTATAAACTCTGTTTTTTTTCGACGTTTTCTTGGTTTTTGATTTTCTTCTTTTGCTAAAACACATTTAGAGATGTCCGATCATACGTATCAACATTTAAACATTTATATAACATACAAACATGCTCGTTATCTGTTTTTTTTTTTGGAATATCATTCAGAAATATCGTTTTAATTGCTATAAAAATATACAATTATTGGTTGTTATTTAACTATGTACACTGAGATAAATTTGTTAAGAAAAAAAAATTTACACACATTTCCTATGTTTAGTTATTTTGTTGTTGTTGTTGGTTGTTCAATAAATTAGTAGAAAATACGTATATATATATATGTATGTATATATAAAAATACAAGAGGGTCCATAGGTTACAGATGTTTGTTTTGATTTTTTGTTTTGTTTTTTTGTTTTTGGTTATTCTTTAGTCAAATCTTAGATTAAACATAGAAAAAAAAATTGATAGAAAAGGTCTAAGTTTGTGTGTGTGAGCAAGTTATTTCTGAGTACTTAAGTTAAGCATACTTTTAGGCTGCCCGCGAATACTTGATTAGTACAAAAAAAAAAAAAAACAATGGTTACTTATTCTCTAACGTGTTTTAGTTCAACGGTTTTGTTTTTTGCTAGTTTCGATTTTGGAACCCATTCGAAACACATTAAATACATTTAAAGCCACGATTTTTCCATTAGTTTACTTAGTGTTGGTTGTTTCCTTTTTCTATTTTCTGTTGGTTTTATCTTTTTCAAGGAAGAGAACTGCAGCGGTGCATTGCATATACCATTTTCTTATAAAAGTTATCTCAATGAATTCTGCTGGACATTCCATATGGCTAATTCGGCATATCCCATACTAAAACCACCGCAAGCCATTGCTTTAACATCACATTTACGACGCGCTGACATTGCATTTTCAATATTGTTCCCATTCAAAGTAATTTACTACGGTGCCTTGTCTTCGGAAATTTGATGCTTTCTACTTGTAAACTTCTTTATGATGTTGATGCGCTGCCTACAAAAGTATTGAAATGCGATAATGGACGGTGTATACCAGCGGTGGGCACCAAAATCAACAAAAGCGCAATCTTTTTGCCAGTTGTTATTGTCTGCCTAGCGTTGCGACGAGTATTTTTTATTGCACATTGCATTTTAGGCGGAATAACGGGCCGGGCGTCGAGGGACAGACGGGCCATGCGTTGCTCATCGCTGGTGTATACGATATTCAAGTGTTTGCCATATTATGCAAAATGAGATGCTAATGCGGTGTTTAAGATGTCCAAAAACGAGTAGAATTAATGTTGAATTGATTAAATGTTAAAGAAAAGCTGAATTTATGCTATTTAAAAAGAAGTGCCAGTGAGGTGCTTACGATAATGCAAAAAGGTAATATGGGAAAAGCAGTGTTAGCTATAGGCTTTGTTTTCCATTATGAAATATAGAAAACGAGAAAGCTAAGCTAACTTCGTCTGTGCCTAAGTTTTTATTCCCTTGCAAGTGCTCGCTTAAATATTTTAAAAAAAAACCTCCTTTTTCCCATTTTTCGACCGATTGTTCGTATGGGAGCTATATGATATAGTCATCCGATTTGGCCAAAAATTTGTAAAGTTATGTGAAAGCATATGAAACAAACAAATACCAAATTTCAGAATGCTACCATTAAAAACAAAAAAGTTTTTCTAACTAAGACTATTTTTCAGACCTATCTTTTGTATGGCAGCTATGCCATATAGTTGTCCGATTTACATAAAACTTGGTAGAATTATAAAAAAAAGCCATAGAAAACCTACGATTACAAAGTTTGGAGGCGTGTCCATTGAAAAGAAAAAAGTTTTTCATACTAAAACTAGTTTTCCGACCGATTGTTTCTATAGGAGCTATGAGATATAGTCATCCGATCCGATCGGTTCTGACATATTAGTAGTGTGCAGCCAAAAGAAGACTCTGTGCAAAATTTCAGCTCTATAGCCTTAAAACTGAGAGACTAGTTCGTGTAGAAACAGACAGACAGACAAAGCTTAATCGACTCAGCTCGTCACCCTGATCAAGAATATATATAGTTTATGGGGCCGGAAATGAATATTTCTATGCGTTGCAAACTTCTGGACAAAATTATAATACCCTTTGCAAGGGTGTAAAGATAGTTGAAACAAACCACACACAAATAAGGAGTGTTCAATTCGGGCTTAAAGTTCGTTGAACCTAGTTTAAAATTCGAGACCGCACTCAGAAATAGTGTTGCTTAAATGCCAGCATATTGCACACGTTTTGTTTGAAAGAATTGATTCCCTACTTGTCTAATTAGTTTTACATTGGGGAATATTACAAATTTCCATTATTTAGAAAATAAAAATATTTTTGTGCTTTGGTTCTGACTCGGTATGGACTTCCGGAGAAAACCGAAGACTCTGACTTCGAGCCGAGTTGCCGATCTTATTTTAAATGCGGTGCCAATGCAGTGTTTACCGCATTAATAACTTATTTGGATACTATATTGAAAATGCAGAGATAACAATTTAGACGATTTTGAAATTACGGTATTAGCGATGTGTTGTGATTACACCGACTACCGATAGCAAAATGAAAATTACGATATGAATGTGAGAAAACGATACTTAAAATGCTTCCAGATTTGAAGGCCACTTTCAGTTTTAAAGAATAACTATACCAGGCCACCAAACTAAGTATTTCGAAGGCCTGGTGGTGAGTTAACAGGCCTGACCTGTTCCGGTTTTCACATAGTTCTTCCATTTCAAATGAAAACCAAATCGAACGATTTGGCGCATTGCAAAATTGAAGCTATTCATAAAGTATCTAAATACATTAAACGAAGGTACAAAAATAATTTCAAGATGTAATTTGGTTGACTTAATTAAAAATATTGCATTTTCTATTGAATTCACTGGCTCCAAGCAATCTTAATTTAAGCAGAGTAAATCTATCGAATTGTGACAACTGAAACAGTAAATCAAATCAAATTCGATCAAATTTTGTGAAAGTGAAAACCGCAACTAAACACGAATTTATGGTGTTCCAAATAGAGTTATTTTGGGCCGTCTTCCTTGCTGCAGCTAAAGCATTATAGCTCAGCTGTTCTACGATCTACCAGCCTCCTTTGTGGTGTTGTGTCTCTGTTTAAAAATGTCAACGCGAAGGACTATTTCTGAAACCCGATTCGTGTTCAGCACACGAAAACAATCTATTATCAAATATAACCAAATCTTCATTATGCTACACCTTGTCGACCTTGTTGAGGTCGATGAATTCGAGGATACTTTGTCTCAGCCTTGTGCAATGTTTACGATATTGAAAATGTGACGTTTACGATATTTAAGAACTCAAATTAGAAAGATAATGAAATGGAAATGTTGATGCGGAGCATCCGATTTGTAAATATTTAAAATGTGGTTTCTATGCAAGGTCTAAACACTTAGAAAAGCAATGTTCATACATCTACGATATTCTTTAAGAAATTCTAGGTACACAGTCTACAACATTGAAATTGCGGTGTTTAAAAACTGCTATATGCGGTGTTTACAAATATTTTAAATGGATAACTATATCAACACAAGTTCTTTCCCTTAAAGCAATGTTTTGCAGTGGATATTGTATTGGCTATGCGGCACTCGGTGCTTCTTGTGGTCTTGTGGTTGGCCATGCCGGCACCGCTTGCACCGTTCTCTGTCCGTTTCTCAATTAGGCTAGACGAAAAAAAAAGCATATACATTTAGTAGGTATAACTGGCTAATTAAATATTCTAAAAGCGAGTATGGGATTTATATGGATCCTTATGCTCCTCCACTCCCTCCTCCCTCTGTCTCTCTTACTATGCCTTAGTTACATATCACAAATCATTTTGAAACCCCCTTCCCCCCCCCCGCCCTTCACTACCCACCCCGGGTTGAAACCGTGCACTCAACTTAAGTTTCCAGTGTGGTAATTGTGGTGGCCAAATGACCATTGGCCTGCAGTGACTCCTGCGATTTGAATAGAGTGGTGGTCTCACTGGAGTGAGCATCCTCCTCCTCCTCCTCGTCCTCATCCTGCTCCTCTGGCGGTGCCACCTCTGGCGGTGTCACCTCCAACTGCTGCTGCTCCTCCAGTTGCTCCACCAACTGCTGTTGTCTACGTCCTGTATAGAGAAACACCTCCATATGATCCTTGCCCTTGACATACACCTTGCCGCGTGGCTCGAATTCATAGCGTGCCTGTAGAAAGGGCAGACACTCCTTGCCCACCTGTATTTCGTTGGGTACACCCGTGGAGTCCATGCGCGAGGCCACGTTCACCGCATCGCCCCATATGTCGTAGTACAGCTTACTGGTGCCAATTACCCCCGCCGTGACATCTCCAATGTTCATGCCTATGCGCAATATCAAGTTGAATTCCAGCAAATCCTTATTGAACGCATCCACCACCTCCTGCATGGCTATGGAGAACTCCATGAGCGTATGTATATGCTCATCGCCCACACCACGATGCGAGGGATCCAGCCCACTGGCGGCCATGAACGTTGATCCGATGGTCTTGATCTTCTCCACGGCACGGAATTCGGGACGGGACAGCAGCTCATCGAAATCTCCGATCAGCTCGTTCAGCACACGCAGAAACTCCTTGCCACCCAGATAGCTCTCGTCGTACATCTCGTTAAAGTTAACAATGGACGCAAAGATGATGCCGATATTATGATGATTCTCCGAGTATTTGGCCGTATTCTTCAGATGCTCCGCCACATGCTTCGGTATGATGTTGTGCAGCAGCATGTCCGCCTGGTTCTTCATATTCTGCACCCGCACCTTGTCCTGGTTGGCCACGGCATTGCCGTAGAAGGTCAGGCGGTAGCCAATCTCAAACTCGCGATTCAAGAACCACACCAACACCAAAATCAACAATAAGTCCAAGTAGATTTCCACATGGTAGTCATGGAACCATTTGATTTCCTCCACAATGACCTGCCCCTGGCCCTGGCTCTCGCTCTCCGGTTGATCCGTGCGGCTATTGTAGACGGTCAGTTGGGAAACGGCAATGCCTATGAAGCAGAGGGCAGCCAGGAAGGCCAACACATTGCGCATCCAGCAGTTCAATTGGGTGAAATTGCAGAAGTGCACAATGCACACGAAGATGAGGAAACCGTAGTGATACTCGAAAGCCTCCAGTTGCTCCAAGTCCAGCAGCAGGAAATTGGCTATAATCAGAACCACCGGCATGGCCATGAGTACGGCCAGGCAAATGTGCCAGGGATACCAGCTGGAGATGGCCTCGAAAATGCGATCCGCACAGGATGCGCCTGCCACCTCCGGCTCACTACCCTGGCCGGCAGCCGCCTCACTGGCCGAGGATTTGGTGCGCAGGCGCGTGACACCATGGCGCCGGCACATCTGACGTGTGAACAGGAACAGGGCAAACACCTGAAGGGCCGTGAAGCAGGAGAAGAGCGTCACCCAGAGACGGAAACTGGGCGTCACCGTGTTCTGGGTCATAAGGAACAGCGACACCGAGATGCACAGGTACACCGCGATGCCCACAAAGATGTCGATGTAGGTGTTGTAGCGGGGCGTGGCCAGAGTGGGCGGCCCCTCCGACTCGTTCTCATTCCCGAAGCGATGAGCCTTGGAACGAAAGTCGCGCTCCAACTGATGTGACTTGAAGTACAGACTGAACCTGCGCAAGGGCGGCTTCACCAGATAGCTACGCTGTGACTTGGCATTGTCGCGCACACAGCGGATCAGCTGTAGATCGGACTGCTTGCGCAGCTGCTGCAAACAGGCGGCCAACGGGTCATCCATAATTTGGGCGGAGGTGGGCAACTGCAAAGCAGCAGGCGGTGGCGGGGGCGGCGGCGCTGGCACACCCACTTGTGAAATGCTGGAGGTGGAGCTGGTGAAGTAGCCCGACACACGATGCTGACTAATGGCCGTTTGATTGAGAGCATAGATCTGCTGCTGGATGGAGGAACGCCGCGAGTTGCTCTTAATGCCCGAGTCCTTGCGTGAGGTGGCCGATGGGCAAATGCTGAGGCCATCTGGCCAAATGCTCGAGTTGCGCGAATGTGTGGCGGGCGGCTGAACCGTGGGCGCGGGCAGGCAGCAGGCCTGAGATGTGCTGGGCTCCACAGCTCGGCCCATGGCCAGGGTGGAGGCACGCGGCCTAGGTACCGGCGACTGCTCCGGGGCGCCCGTGGACTGTCGTCCGCACTGGGAGCGATAGCTGCCGGAGCGCCCGAAGGGTGAGATATCGCTGCGGGATTGACTGATGTAGGAGCGCACATCGATGATGTCGTCGTACATGGAATACTGACCCGGCGAACAGGCCAGCCCATCGGGTGAGCGCAAAACACTGCTGGACAGGGCGGTGGAGGTGGCTGCATGTTGCAGCACCGGCTTGGCCATGGGTATGTCCAGGCGGCTGGTGGAGCTCTCCACCAGGATGGGCAGCTGCTGGTAGCCACAGCCATTGCCGAGAGTCTCCTCGGCGCCCGTCATGACGGCCGCATCCTGCTTGGGTTTTTGCTGCTTCTCCTGGGGTGCCTGGTTGCAGCCACTGCGCTTGAGAAAGCGCGGAACTTTCCACACTTTGAGTTTGATCTTGGCCGGTGGCGGTGCAGCTGGTGGTGACACGCTAGCCGCCGGCTGTTCGTCCGAGTCCAAGCTGCCCGGCAGCGATTTGGTGGTAATGATGATTTTGGGACGTTCACGCACCACTATGACAGGTGGAATGCCCGCTGCCGCTTGATGCACTATGCCACGCTCCAGGTCACGCTCTCGGCTTTGGGATTTCTTGCGCAGTTTCATGCTGAGCGAGGTGAGACGTGGACGCATGGACAGGACGGGCGAGGGATTCAGCGAGTTGGATAGCTGACCCACCGGAGAGGCGGGTGGTACATGGGGTTGAGCCACCGAAATGTTTGTGGCACTCTGCGAGAGTGAGTTGGCGTGCGCGCCGGGAAGTAGTAGAGTGCTGCCCACTTGGGCATTGAGGGGCATGCTGGGACTCAGGCTGTTGGCACGGGAGACATCCCGACGACGTCCTACCACAAAATAGGTGCGATGACCTACAAAATACAAGCGATGAGCCTCATACTCCTGCCACTCCTGCTTATCAAATCTTACCAAACACTTCCTCGCCCTCCTCCAAATAGTAGGCATCGCCCAGAAAACTGGACGTCTCCTGCGAGATATGCACTTGCTCCGGCTTGCCCGAGGACTCCATTCTGTGAATGAATACATCAATTAAGGTTTCGTCTTGGATGATTTCTACTCACTTATTGGCCAGGCTAACATCATTGCTCCACACATCAAACTTGACGCGACGTGTGCCCACTATGCCGCACAGCACGGTTCCCGTGTGCACGCCCACTCGCATCTTGACACCCTCATGGCGTTGTGCATCAAAGCAGCGCATGGCCTCAATCATGCCCAGACCCATTTCCACACAGCAAATGGCATGATCGGCCCTGGGCTCCGGACAACCGGACACACAGTAGTAGCAGTCGCCCAACGTGGAGATCTTCTCGCAGCCACTCAACGAGCAGAGATCGTCGAAGCGCTCAAACAGGTCATTGAGTATCTCCACCAGCTGCTCTGCCGTTTTGGTGGACGACATGCGGGTAAAGCCCACAATATCGGCAAACAGTATGCTGACATTGTCCATGCTGTGCATGTGGAAGGGTCGGAACAGCGACTTCACATCGTTGGAGGCGCGCGGACGCATGTAGTGCGACTCGGGTGGCAGGCCCGAGTCGAGGCCCGAGCTGCCACCCTCATTCAGCAGCATATCCGCCACTTTCGGCGGCATCACCGAGTGTATCATCTTCTCCTTCAGCTGTTTCTCCATCTCTAGCTGGCGACGCACCAGTAGGTTTTGACCCACCTTCATGAAGGTGCCGCGCATTCTCACCAGATTCATGACCAGCACATGCACACCCACCAGATGTACACTGAGATGGGCCAGTATCCGGAGTATCATTATTTTGTGGCTCGTATCCGCACCTCCGCTTCCGCCACCACCATGCACCGCACTGCGTCCAATGACCATTTGGGAGACCAGCTCGAAGGCTATCGAATAGCAAATGGCGATGCTGGCACCCAGCCACAAGGGCATCGGCAGAGCCGTATAGATCAACAATACAATCTCCAGACAGATGGCAAAGTGACCCAGCGGACTGAACGCACGTCCCGTGTAGGTCAGAAAGGCCAAGGAGGCGCTGCACAGGAGGACAGCCGTCACCGCTGAGGTCAATGTTCGATGCTGCCGATACAGATCCCAGTGGGTGAAACACATCACCATGACGGTAACTAGCGATATCATGGAGAATGCTGTCGAAATGGGACGCCAGAAGTCCACGGATCCGCCATCGATTATAAAGTACAGACACCAGGCCAAGGAGCAGAGTAAAATGTACGATAGGGTGAATCTGCAAGGAAGCAAAGGTTAAGATTTGTTCACTGAAGGGGAAAGAATGAGGGATACATAAGAGATGAGAAAATGTGGGCAGTAAGGAGGTACGTTTTGAAGATTAATCTTTCTGTAGTATATTTGGCCAATACCCACTCCCAAAGATCTTGAATGCGAAACTATTGGTGGTTCGAGCCCGCAATGCATAATATAATTATCGCTGTCTCCTTTCTCCCTTCTGTTTGATTTTGGTGCCCACCACTGATTTATCACTGAGTTGATGGGTCATTTCTAGGGAGACAAGAATGCTTTGCCTGCAGGGTGTCTCAAGGGGAACTAAGAAAGATCGAGAAAGTGAAGAGTTGGAGAGTGAGAGCAAAGGTTCTCAGCTACAGCAAAAATTCTAGATCCAATTTCAGGGCCAGCCCCGGGCTAGCTTGAAAGGGACATAATCTAAAACAAACTTGATTTGGTTATGATAAAAGTCTACTCACCAGGTTCGAACCCGGAATTCCGACTTTCTGATTACTATGAACCGAACCTTGAACCGAACTCCATTAGAAATTAAAGCTGAACCCGAACCTAATCTGAGCCTAAAATATAGGTTCGGTTAAAAATAAATGATAGACATCAGAAACTTGACCTTCTGCCAAGCGACTTTATCTGTTATATGGTTGGTTTAGTGCTGATGACTCCTAGAATGTGCAGGAAAGTCAAATAACAAATCAAGAAAAATGTTTAGAATTTCTTATAAAATTTCCACCCAAAATTTTGTAACTAAACCTCTGTAAAACTGTAGAACTCCAAAATGAATATTACTTAACAGTAAATTATATATTGAATATTCCCATGTGTCCTACTAACCGAGTCAGACCCAAAAACCAAGCAATTCCCAAACGATTTTGCGTAGTGTTCAGATCGAATGTAACTTTAAGAACACATGAATGCTTACATATGCCAAAAAAATTAACACAAAAACTATTAAAATTGTATGGCGCATGGTCTGCACCAGGGTTCGAACCAAAACCTTCTCCCAAAAACCTTGAAGCTTAAATATCTAGGCCGTAACCATTGGTTAATTTCAGTTCGAACCAGTAAGTTGGAGATCCGAATAATGCTACTCACATGCAAAAACCTGAGGCTTTATCTCTTTAAGTCTTTGGGATAGACGCGTTCCTAAAGACAGACAGACCGACTTGCCTATATGGACTTGGTTGTTGACTTCAAGTTTATTTATACCTTTTTACATATATATTTGAACAGCCTCATGATCCCCTTATCCCCATTTTCAATGTGTACAGGGTAGAAAATGAGAACCATTAAGTTTTATATATTTATTCCCTTGCAGAGGATACATTGAAATTTTCCAGATGTTTGTAACGCATAGAATGAAGCATTTCCGTCTACATAAAGTATATCAATTCTTGATCAGCATGCCGAGCTGAGTTGATTTAGCCTTATCCGTCTGTCGGTCCGTCTGTTTTTATGCCATCTCCTTCGTTACATTTAAAGCTATCGAGACCAAACTTTGCACGAAGCCTTCTGGTACAAATACGCTGCACATTTGTCGGAACCGGCCGGATCAGATGACTATAACATATAGCTGCCATAGAAACGATCGGTCGAAAAACTAGTTCTAGTGAGAAAAACTTTTTTGTTTTCAAAGGAAACGCCTCCAAACTCCGTATTTACTAGTTTTTAATGCTTCTCCATGATTTTGCCGAGTTTGGTCGAGATCGAACATCTGTATAATATGGCTGCCATAGAAAAGTCAGGTTAGAATAATAGTCTTAGTAAGAAAACTTTTTTGTTTTCAATGTAAACTTTCTTAAAATTGGCATATATTTATTTTAGAAGCTTTTAAACAATTCTTCAAAGTTTTGTCAAAATCGGATAACTTTATATTATAGCTGCCATGGGAATAATCGATCGAGAAACTTGTTTTAGTGAGAAAAACCTATTTGTTTTCCAAAGAAAACGTCTCTAAACTTTGTATTTCTTAGTTTGCTATACTCTTGCATGATTCCACTAAGTTTGGTCGAAGTCGGACATCTATTTAGTATAGCTTTCATAGAAAAGTAGAGTCAGAAAGTTATTCTTAGTGGAAGAAATTGTTTGTTTCCGGTGGAAATGTACTTCAAATTAGCGAGACAAACGTGCTGCAAGGGTATACAAACTTCGGCCGAGCCGCAGTAAACTTCCTCAATTTTTCTTATTGGTTTTTGGTTCGGCTCAGCATTTCTGAAATATGCCGGTTCGGTTCACTAGCTGGAATAAGCGGTTCGGCTTAGAACCGGCTTTTGAACCCTGTTTTTAACTAAACATTTTTATAACTAATAATAAAACAGCAGAAATACAAATCTCATATGTCTAGTTATACTCTGTACCGAAGGTACATAGAGTATTATAAGTTTGTGCAACAGTATGTAACATCCACAAGGAAGCATCTCCGACCCCATAAAGTATATATATTCTTGATCAGCATCAACAGCCGAGTTGATATAGCCATGTCCGTCTGTCCGTCTGTCCGTCTGTCCGTCTGTCCGTCCGTCCGTCCGTCCGTCCGTCCGTCTGTCTGTCCGTCCGTATGAACGCACAGATCTCAGAGATGGTAAGAGATAGAGGTTTGACATGTATGGGACATATGCTTCTTATGTCTGCAGGCAGATCAAGTTTATTTTCAATTTTGGCCACGCCCCCTCCCGCCCTCGCAATTTAGAAAAAACGTCATATCTCCCACAGTTTTGAAGATAGATGGCTTATTCCTTCTGGACATATTTAGTTATTAGGATAATTTATCGATCCGCCAAAGGAAGAAGATCGGATGAGCGGTTTTCGAGTTATGATCAAAAGACAAATTTTCTTGGTACAGAGTATGTTATAGTCGGGCTTGACCGACTTTCTTTCTTGTTTTATAAAGATTATCTACAAAGAATGAGAAAATGTTTGCGGTTTTGGTATTGGCTTATAGCCAAGTCAACGCTGAGATATTCTTCTAACGGAATCTAAAACATTTCACACTTAAAATACAAATTTAAAAATTTTAGAGAGAGAAGTCGAAACTTATCCCATATTTTTCACTTTCATTTTAATTCATCGGTCTTTAGGACGAGCGCGCTTTTATCAAATGTTGTCCTTTCGGGTCCAAACATTCTTCGATATCTACTTGAATCAACACGAAACTTTTCCAGTCCGGTATTTTGAAAACGGGCATCGAAATGGTCCCAAAGAGGCTCAAAGTAACCTAAAGGTTTCCTCAGGTTTCTGTCTTTGACACCAAGCCAGCAAAATAGTCCAACATTGAACTCCCCAGCACTCTTTCGGTTTGGGTGTCTTTGGATGCACCAACCGAATTAAGAGAAACTTGAGGCTTTTGTTGGATTTTGCGGCCAAGAACAACAGGATCAACACAACAAAAGCAGGAAACAATTGATTCTAGATTCCCTGAGTCCACCTGTGTGAATCGGAAAAACCTTGCAGCAGAACGCTAGATAGGATTCAGTGGCGGACGAATTAGCAAACTTTACTTTCCTTTTTTGTGTCAGCGATGCCAGCGCCCGGCATCGCCTCACAGTGTTTACAATACAAACAAAAAAGTGCGTCCAGTTGCCTGCCTTCCTTAAAGTTAGTTGATAAAGCAGCGCGCCCCTACCAGGCAGGACATTCATACTAATTACCGTATGCCGCGCATTAAAAAAGTCAACTGCAAACTACGGCATCCGGTTCGGTTGGCAGCCGCTGGCTGGGCAGGCACAGAAGTTTTTTTTTTTTGCTCGTCGCCATTGCCAACTATGTGGAGCGTGTCCGTAACTGCATTCATTAGACGAACTTGCGCCACTTCAGCCCAGGTGGGGGGGTACAGGGTTAGGCAAGAAACTCATCAAATTAAAGGACAGCAAAGCGGCAAAACTAATCTCTGGACAATGCAGGGGATAAGGAGCAGTAGTCTAATTTGGACTAAGGCGACAAGTTGGCTATAAAACCATGTGCCGGGGGGTAGGGGCAGGGGCAGGGGGCGCCGTACCACAATCGATTGTGTGCGGCACGCGAAAATTGCTGCAATTGGCCGCCAAATGGCCCGAAATGGCATTGACCTGCAACGACGGCGACGGCGACGGCGACGACGATGTCGTTGGGAGCCACCCAAAAAAAAGCAAAAAGAAAGAAGAAACACCACATAGAACCCATGCACGTTCCAAGGCACACACGCCAAGTGAGCATTTATGGCAGCAATTTCGCCATCCTGCGCAGTTCACAACTAATTTGCCCTCGTTTACCCTCCCAGGAGCCAACGCGCGCGCATGTTGGTTACCCGCTTGGCGGTGGTCCCCCCTCCTTTTGGACGTTCCTCCTTTGGTTGATTGCATGCACGTGCAAGTGTTTAAAGTTTGGAGTTGGAGTTGGCCGGCTACAGGCGGAAACTATGGCCAACAAGTCTGAGCAATGCCGATCTTCTTGAGATTTCGAATGATGCATCGGACTCACCTGTATCGCATGCGAATGTGTGGAAATACACTCGCCTGATACTGCTCCTCCAGTACCGCCGAATCAAATTTGGGATCCAGCCAGGATTTGGCAGCGGCACGCTCAAATGCCACCGGCAGCATAACGCTGCAGCAGGAATGCCGTCGACCGGTTTGACTTAGATACGTTTGGATATGCGGAGCCAGGGCAATTTGTATATCATCGGTGGAATTGGACCGACTATCGTTGACTAGAACACCCGGCGGCATGGCCCTTAGGCTGACCGACTGGCGACGCGACTGCAAAGACAGAAAGACAGAGAGACAGATTAAGGATTAGGCAAGTGAGATCAACGGGGCACGCCGCTTGGCATTTCCATGGCATTTGCATGGCCATTCATCTAACCCGTGCGACATTTGTTATATTGTCTGGCCAAAGGGGGGAAAGGTGAAGGTGGAATAGCGCGTGCCGCCTTCATTGTCATAGGAAGCGCAACCTTCAACGTTTGCCATTTGCAATTTGGGTCAATGTCTGTGCTCGGTTCCCTTCGTTTTGCAACAAGTTTTCACTGAAAGATTCACGAGTGTTAAGCCCCTCCATATGCGTGCTTGTATGTCAACTGTGGGCAGATTAAATCTCCAGCGGGGAGGCCTTAAAGTATGCTGTAAATATTTACTTTGTTTTTTTTTTGGTAGCTCTTTGGCCACGTTTGCGATGTGATTAAGAATGCCTGACAGTTCAATGGAGCAGCAGATGGATGAAAATTTAAGAAAAAAAATTGTCAAGGATTCAGTTGATTTCGAAGTGAATTCACCTTTTGTAAAGGTGGCCAAAATTTGGATCGAAGGATAACCAAACTAGTTCAGATGAAACAGGTAATGATTGCTGATAAATCTACTAATCTCAACTTTGATTTATTCAAAATTTTTCAACGAAAATTCCAAAACTGATATCGTAGCAGGAAATGCTAAAGGGAAGCCGCCATAAAAATAATATTATTTACTTTCTTTTCTTTAATTTACTTTCATTGCTTTCTACTATTTATCTGCAAAACGGTTCAGACAGCAATAATGAGAAGATGTTTTGTATAGGTAAGTGAACAAAACGAAGTTAAACACTGATTGTGCTTATTTGTTCAGTGACTCATTATTTAATGTGTCTTCTTCAGTAAATTTCCGTTTAAGGACTCTTGTTTAGTGGCTTACTGTTGATGACTCTTGATAAGTGACTCTTGTTCATGAACTATTTATCAGTGACTCTTCTTTAGTGACACTGGTCTTGTGTCTCTTGTTTAGGAATTCATTGTTGATGACTCTAGTAAAGAGACTCTTTTCAAGTGACTCCTGTTCAAAGGCTCTTTTTCAGTAGTTTTTCTTTAGTGACCCTTGTTTTGTGACTCTTATTAGTGAACTTCTTTTTATTAGCCTCTCGTTTTGAGCCACCTGCCTAGTGGGTTATTGTAGAAGACTCTTTTGCAGTGACTCTTGTTCATGGACTCTGTTTTAGTATTTAATGTTCACTGCCTCTACATAAAACAATTTTGTTTTGTTCATGTGGTTGAGGGACTCATTATATGATAACTTTTGATCAATATTTCTTGTGCATGAACTCTTCATTGCTGACTTTTGTCAGTGACTCTTGTTTAGTGACTTATTGTTAACAGATTCATTGATCTGATAGTTACTTAGTTTCAGCAACTCATTGTTCGGTGACTTCGTTTAAGTGACCTTCATAAGTTACTCATTGATGATGACTTTTGGTTATTTAAAACATTTTGAATGTTTACTTATGTTTATGTACGTTTCAGCCACTCATTGTTCAGGGACTCATTGATCAGGGACTCCTGATTAGTGACTCTTCTTTAGTGACTTTTCATAAGTTACTCATTGATGATGACTTGTGGTTATTAAAATACTTGTATTGCTTACTCATGTTACAACGACTCATCATTGATTTTTTTTAGTGACTTCTTCAGGGACTTTTGATTTGTGATTCATTGTTCTGTGACTCTTGTTTGGGGCTTTATTTTAGTAACTCTTGTTCAGTGATTCTTTTTCAGTGATTCTATTTCAGTGATTCTTTTTAAGTGATTCCTCTCCAGTGACTTTTCTTTAGTGACTCATTGATGATGACTTTTGATTAGTGACTCTAGTTCAGTGACTTTTGTTAAGTGACTCATGTTTTAGAGCTTCAAATTTGTTTAGTGACTCTTTTTTCATTAACTTATCTTTTCTGACTAAATGTTGATGACTCTTAAAAGTAACTCTTGTTCGTGTACTATTTATGAGTGACCTTATCAGTGACTATTCTTCAGTGACTGCTGTTTTCTGACTATTGAACAGGTACTAATTGTTGACTTAGAGCCGTTTTCTCATACTCAAAATAAGCATTTGTAGCAAAAATCCACCTAGATTTGCAAAAACAAGAACATGAGAAAGCGGTCCTTATTATCCGTGACTCTTGTTCATGTACAATTTTTCTGTGGCTCCTCTTCAGTGACTATTGTTTTGAGAAATCTGCATAATGAATCATTGTTGATGCAGTTACTAGTTGAGTGACTCTTATTCAGTGGCTCGTCTTCAGCGTATTTTCTGCAGTGACTCTAGTTTTGTGACACTTGATTAGTGACTCATTGTAGATCAAAATTATTCCGTGACTTTTGTTCAGTAACTGTTGCTCAGTGACTTATTGTTAATGACTCTTCACAAGCGACTCTGGTTCAGGAACTGTTTATCAGAGACTGTTAATCTGAAACTATTTCAGAGACTCGTTATTTAGTAACTGATATCTAAGTTGTTATTTAACTTAGATTAGCTCTTCTTTTCTTAATGACTGTTCACTTAATTTACTCTTTGAGTTCCGAAACAATTAGCCTAGTGACTCTTTGTTCAGTTGTTCTTCTCATGGCGTTTCTGAATGTTCTGAATGATGCCGTGAATTAGCTATTCTTTAAAATAGTCCATAAGCAACTGAACAACTGAGCAATAAGAGTTAGTTGTCTCACCTTTGGCAAAAAAAAAAATAACAAGTGAAGTGAACAACCTTCAATTAATACAAGAACATACACAACGAGAAATAAAAAGATTTTAAATAGAGAATATACAAAATAAACGATTATTTTAATGAATATTTTTCGTTGAAAAAACAATCTTATGCCTCTTGCCCTCGCCAAATATAGTTGGATCATGGGAGTTAAGTTTCTTAAAAGCCTAAACTAATCGATGAGACTAAAATTTAGAACTATACCGCTTAAGAGTGCTATTTGCTCTACTAATTTGAGCCCTCAATTGTCTACTTGTCTGTTTATTTTGCCCAAAATTGATGGAATTTTAATAAAGATGCGTGAGATGGCAATCCCACTTGCCTGAGTATTTCAATCTGAGTAAGCTTACTAAGCCAACTGGGTGCAAATGAACAATCAATTTGCGGATAAACAGTCACGTGACTGGCAGAAGTGATTTCTTATGTCTATCCGCTTTCGCAGCCGCCAAAGTGCAATTAGCAGCGGTGCCGACATCAGACCAAATCACGCATACGACTCGTTGCCAACCACCACGATTTGCGGGTGGATAAAAAAACTTGCTAAGTTGATCATAAAAAAGCATATAAAATACGTATCAAATGGGCCGCTAAAAAACCAGGCTAAAAATAGTTAACCCAACGGTCAAAGAAAAAAGCTAGAAATGGTTATGAAAGCGAGGGATAAACCTACCAAAAAGCGATCCACAACAATTCCTCAAAAGTGAAGCAGTCATGATGCGTTTTTTGATTTGAACACAAATATTGGAAACACACACACGCACACACACCAAACACGGGCACTGAAACGGTTGCTGCCGTTTATTGTTATTTGATTTTGGGCTTTCAATTGATTTATTGTAATTTAAAGCAGCGAGCCACCATGATAAAACAAAAAACACCAAACGCTCCGACTTGCGATTCTCGACGGGAACTGATTTGAATTTCAGCGGAATGACAACGAAGGCGCAGGGCGCAGACAAACAGCTCCGACAGCGACGATCAGCGACGTTGCTGCTGTCGAAGACACCGAACAGCTGACAGCAACAGCCGCCGCACCAAGCATAGTGCAAAAAAAAAAAAAAAACTAGGCAGCTTATCAGTATCGCACCGATAAGACCAGGTTGACGAGACGACGCGAAGAGAGAGGCAGAGAGGAGGCGCTCCTCCAAGCGACGGCTAAAAGATAAAGATCATCGAAATCGTAATCTCAAGATGATGTCTCTCGGGAAGGTCAAGTGGGCAAGGACATTCAATTCCATTTGCAATTACAGCACCAGCCAGGTCTTTGGCTCTGGGCAATATTCTTAAGTTAAATATACATAAATAACATTCAGCGTTTTGGTTATTTCAACAGATACCAACGATAAGATAAGACGCTTTTTTTTTTTGTTTGTTGTTTTTTAGGCAAAAAATTTCACAAATACCTTGAACTTGTTGGCGAACGAATCGGTCGCCGAATGACTGCGAGAACTCAAGGAGGTTTTGTGGTCAGAGAAGAAATGCTCACGGAAATTAAGGGGTTCGGGTCGGTGGTCATCTGTTAAGCAGTTATTGTTCGGTTCGAAGGTTCAAAAAAATTGTCTCACTAAAACTAGTATATCGACCGATCATACCTATAGCAGCTATAACCTAGAGTCATCCGATTTTGACAAAACTTTGAAGAGTTGTGTGAAAGCTTATGAAATAAATATATTACAAGTTTAAAGAGGTTTACATTGAAAACAAAAAAGTTTTTTCTACTCAGACTAGTTTGCTAACCTTACTTTTCTATGGCAGCTATATTATACATATAAATGTCTAATTTTGACCAAACTTGGCAGAATGATGAAGAAGCATAGAAAACTAGCAAGGACGGAGTTTAGAGACGTATTTTTCCTCACTAGAACTAGTTTTTCGACCGATCGTTCATATGTCAGCTATATGTTATGGTCATCCGATTCGTCCGGTTCCGACAAATGTGCAGCGTGCAAAGTTTGGTCGCGATAGCTTTAAAACTGACGGAGGTATCTCCTTCTGGAAACAGACAGAGGGACGGACGGACAGACGGACAATTCTAAATCAACTCAGCTCGTCTTTCTGATCAAGAATATATATACTTCATGTGGTCGGAAATGTTGCCTTCTATGCGCTACAAACATCTCAATATTTTCATTATAATCCCCTGCAAGGATATAATTAATTCTGTTTTTGTTGTTTGTGTGAAAAATCTGAAGCAAAGGCTAACTTAGACAGAAAAATTGTTTCTTTGACCGATTTGGATTAAATCTAATTAAATTTTGTTATGTTTTAAACAGAAAATCCAAAAGGTTTCAAAATTTATCAGCATTGAGGTGATTGTTCAAACATTTTAACTTTCTAGGAACATATTAGATTTCTAGTTAGGGTTGGGTTGTTTGGGTTAGCTTATGTAAGAGTAGAGTAGGTAAGGTGAGGTTAGGTTAGGTAAGCTTAATTAAGGGTAGGATACGACTTTGAATATTCGCCTTTTCCACTAAACCTACACTAAAAATCTATTAGAATCGCACAGCAATGCCCACATTAATTTTCTCAAGTCTTTAGCCAGAACAAAAACCTAGTTGCACGTGCGCTGACTTATTCTCATTTGTCAGTAAATCGCTTAAGCCGGCTCTAAAATGTACAACTAACTGCTAAGCCCCACACTTCAGTTCGCTGAGTTCATCCAATTCCATAAATTAATCGTTCGCTTGTTGCTTCATAACATTCATTGCATTGTGATTGCCCCCAGGTGGGGGCAGTGGGATTGGGTTGCTGGGCGGTGGGCGGTGGGCGTTGGGAGGAAACTTGACTGGTGCATTTAATTGATATCTTTAACTCCGGCTCCGCCGCTCGTTGCCGTTGTTATTCAACGGAAAATCTTCAGCATATAATTCCAGATGTGTATTGTTTTTTTTTTTTTTCTGCTTCTATTTATATTCCGCATTTTACCATTGACATTGTATAAGACAAGGCCAGTTGGATAAGAATGCAGTTGCATATTGCAGGGGCAGCAACATGGCAGATTATTATTATTATTATTATAATTATTATTTATAAATATAAACACATTCTGGCCGGGGCAGGAAATTGGAATTTGTTTGGAAATCAAATTTCAAATATTTATTTAATTAAATTCTGGCAGCCTCATCAATTCGGCCCAAAAGGCGGCAAAAGTGTTAAGAAGTTCAGTTTGTTGTTGTTGCCGTTGTGTATTAGTTGGCAATGGCAACAACCACCAAATGCCACTTATCAGCTAACGATAATTGTTAAGAAGCAAATCCAACTGAAACACAAAAACTAGGGAACACAAAGTTTTGGGGTAGGAGCTAACATGGATGGTGAATATTTTGCTATGAGGCTTACCCAGCTGATCTTTTACGGAAAATATATAAGAAAAAAACTATTAGCTTTGGTCATCCCAGAAGCTGAAGCGGGAACTTATCATTGATTCGAGCTGCCAGCAGCGACAGATAAAAAAATTAACTGGAGACACTATTACTTTCGGTGAAGGTCTCAAAGCGGGAGGCTGGCTGCCAGTGACAGTCGATGGATTGGCCTGGGGGGTCCCCTCCGAAAACACTTCAAGCCAAAAAAACAAAAAAAAAAGCAACAATATTGGCCAAGCCCTCCTCGCACATACGTACCACTACGTACATGCGCTGCCATTTGTGCCACAAAATATGATTAACTGTCAAACTCTATTGTCCTGTGCCAGAAGCATGAGTGGCGAAGGACTATTTGGCCAGTGGTCGGTGGTCGGTGGCAGCAGCAGCTGTAGCTTGTCCTTGTCGCTCAATGAGGGGACAGGCAACAGCAGGACACACGGGCACACGCTATTGTGTGTCGGACGGAGAGAGAGCGTCGCAATGACGCCAAAGTGTAAATAAGCACTTAAATTTTTAATGAATCTACCGCCAGCGCCAGTGTGCGGCTCTTGACACGAGCCGGAAATGCAATCAAACTAAATGCATTAAAGTCAACCCCCGGACGGATGGCCGCCGGACGGACCCTAGCATTTGATTTTGGCCATAAATTTGCAAAAGCCCCGAAAAATACAAATACAACCCACTCAAATATGCATGAGGAAGCTGAGCCAGCAGCGGCGAGTGGGCGCCGCGTTCTCCGACTTTAGTTTTGCTTTGTTTGTCGCTGGGTTTTCCATTGAAAATGCACAAAGATGGCGCAAACGAAACGCCAAATGGACAGGGACAGGGGCAGGGGCAGGGCAAGGACAAGCCATCTGACGAACGACGAGTGCAAGTATCAGTAGGAGGCGTGGGCGCAACAAATACCAAATGTATAATGTATAAAGCGAAATATAATCAAGTCTTATGTGTATGTACGATAAATGTATGTATGTATGTATGTATGTACGGCTCTCTCGCATGTAAGCTGAAAATCCGTCGCACGGCAACAGTTTCGACGAGAAAGAGCACGGCAGGATGGCGGGACGGCAGGACGGCGGGACGGCCGTGCATGCCAAATGAAAAGCCTCGCAGCTACATGCCAGCCTCGGCCCACCTCTCGCCTTGTTGAAGTCCATAAGCAATCAGTAAATACGTAATACAACTCCAAAAATGCACACACACACACACGGAAGATACACACACACACATGAGTACACTTGAACTTGCCCAACTTGCGCCACTGTTTACCATGCGATTTCAATCAAACTCGTCAGCATCATCATTGGAAAGGCGTTTAGGATTGACAATTACTCAGTGTGAAGGATCGCAAGAGATCTGTCGTAGGTATATTTTCAAGCAAGCACCTTGATTACGCTTACTCTAGTGCAAAGTTTCCATGCGAGTTTGCTCTCTTTTACTAAGGGGTAACGACCTAACAGTCTGTGGTTTTTCGCGATGATCCTAGTCAACATTCTCACAGACTAGAAAGCTTATTTGGTGTAGTGTTTCCGAGTTGGTCTCTCCCAAGTTCACTTTTAGCACATGACGATGTAAACAGTTATTTCCGCGAACAAAGGCATTCATAAATCAAAATTTGTTTTAAGTCTGGACATCTTATCAAAGTTAACAGCTGATATCTCTGACGCTAACTGATCTTATCAGTACCATCGGTTGATGTCCCAGTTTTTTTTTGATTTTTACTTAAAAACTAGTTTTTAAAGAAAAGAGAAGGAAAAATAGAGAATTTCATACTTGGATCAAGAATTTTCGAGATCAATAAGAGTGTTCGATAAGAGTGAAAATGCTCGATCCAAGAGCGAAATTCTTGATCCAAGTATGAATTTTTGATCCCGGTTTTCGTGTTCCAAGAGCTTCAATACTTGATCCAAGTACAAATCAGTCTCAAATCAAGCACAAGAGTTCTTGGATCAAGTGCTAAACATACTCGTTTTCAAGATTGCTCGATTTTGAATCAAGGGCAAACAGCATTGTCAATTGAGAATGTTCTTCCTGTTATCAAGAGCTTATCACATTCAAGAGTAAGATCGTTTACACTTAAATCAAGAGCTTCACAGATTCCAACCATACAACAATTTAATATCAGTAGATTTTTCCATTTTGTTTAAGTTTATTTCATGGAAAACTAATTGTTGAGCCATGTAGCAACTTTTTGCCGGCTTGAGGAATACACACCTCAAAGCAGCATCAGTCCTTCTGTGTCAACTATCAAACGAACAGAGGTCTCTCCATGCCAGCAATGCCATAACAGGTTGGGAATTCCAAAGCAACATGGGTGCAAAAATCCATTACGCTCTCCGCTATTTAGCTCTACTTCAAGAGCGAAATTCTTGAAAATTTAAGAACGAATAAATATATGTTTTCAAGAGCATTTGTTCTTAAGTTATTCGTTCTACTTTTTTCTGGGTGTACTGTCATTTCTGAAAATCTGTGATCTGAGATATTGGCCACATACACTACACTGCAAAGAGCTGAGCTCTATATCTTAAAAAATGTAGGAGATATTGAAGATAGTTTTTATTGCGGGGGTGGGAGGGGGCTTGGCCAAAATTTGAAATAAACTTGATCTGCGTGCAGATAATACTAGTCTACATTTAAATATTTGGAGCCTCTAGCTCTTCTAGTCTCTGAGATCTAGGTGTTTATACAGACAGACTATATCGACTGGCTATATCGACTCGACTATTGATGCTGATCAAGAATATATATACTTTATGGGGTCGGAGATGCTTTCTTCGGGCTGTTACATATATTTGCACGACTTAAGTATACCCTTGTTACTTCTCGAGTAACGGGTTTAACAAAAGAATTTAAAACTAGACTCAAATCAAGTGCGAAAGTTGAAGTTAAAGCCAGTAGTTCAACATATAGTTCAACATATGCGTTACTCAGGCAAAGAAAAGTTCAAAAGCCATCCTTTATGTTGATTAACAGAGCATTAACATAGATGTAAGCATCCTAACATTATCTTAAAAGACAGCGCTTGCTGTTTACAAACATATAACAAACGAAAAATATAGGCTAACTTCGTCTGTTTTATACCCTTAGAAGTGCTCGCTTAAATATTTCCAAAAATACGCGCTTTCCCATTTTCCGACTGATCGTTCGCTATGTGATATAGTCACCCCATATGGACAAAAATTTGTAGAATTAGGCGAAAGTAAGTGAAACATAGAAAAACAGAGAAAATTTCGGAATGCTACCATCAAAAACCAAAAAGTTCTTCTTACTAAGACTGTTTTTCAGACCTATGTTTTGTATGGCAGCTATACCTTATATTTGTTCGATTTTCATCAATCTTTGCAAAATTATAAAAAAAAAACATAGAAAAGTTTGGAGACGTTTCCATTGAAAATTAAAAAGTTTTTCTCTTTAAAACTAGTTTTCCGACCGATTTATCCTATGGTAGCTGTGAGATTAAGTCATCCGATCCGGTCGGCTCTTACATATTAGAAGCGTGCAGCAAAAAGAAGACTCTGTACAAAATTTCAGCTCTAGAGCATCTGTGTGTGTCCGATCTGTGTGTCTAGACGGACGGACAATCAATAATCGACTCAGCTCGTCAACCTGATCAAGAATATATTTAGTTTTATTTATATTTATTGCAAACTTCTGGGCAAAGGGATATTACCCTTTGCAAGGGTAAAAAGATGTGTTGCAGACGGCGCCGAAAAGAATGCAACGTTTTTTGAACTAAAGTTCATACTATTATAATTCAGCTAGTTATTATTCCAACTATTTGGAAACTTTTGCAATTATATTTAATGTGAATATAAATGAGAATTTTGCATTGAGGAATCTATTCAACAATTTTGGTTGCTATTGCCTGCTACATACATACGCACGACTTTAGTATACCCTTTTTTTTATCTACGGGTAAAATAAACTTTAAGTGCCTCCATGTATGAGTAGCTTATGTCTCATACATGTTGAACCTATATCTCTAGCCATCTCATGACCGTCGAAAAAACACTTTTAATATAAAAAGGGAAAAATTAATATATAAAACCCAGTTTTTTTCGTACTCTAAAACGCTACCAGGATATCCTTTAAGTGAGGTCCCACCCAACATTTGGAAGATCATTCTGAGAAAATCAGCTTAATGAGTCTATCTCGAGACCTTTTAATGATTCAATAATGATTACTATTTTGTGCGATTAGTATATCCTGGTTGGCAACGAACTCGCCCCGGGAAAATAACCAACCAAAAATTCATTTAATTCTTGCTCCATATTTAATTGTTAATCAAATAAATTCAAATTTGACCACTTGAATGGGAGAATGTGTTGACGGAATTTCAATGAGGCAAACGTGTCGTATACGTAATATTTTTGAAAATTTTAAAGTCGCAGAGGTAAAACCTCATATTAAAATTTTTGGATTTTTTAAATTACCATGGAAATTGTAAAGGAATGCGTAATGTTAGGGACATGTGTTGAATGTGAAGTTGGAAGTTTTAGTGCAAGAAGCATATATTTATAAGCAAAATGTAGCATAAGAAATTATTTTTCTAAAATATTTGGTAAATCATCTTTGGTTCACATTTTAAGCCGAATTTCGAAATTTTAGCGCGATTTCGGCTGTATATTTTTATATACCCTGTTCCCATTGAAAATGGGAAAGGGGGGATCATGAAGTTGTGCGAATGTATGTAACAGGGAGAAGGAAACATTTCCGATCCCATAAAGTGTATATATTCTTGATCAGCATGCACAGCCGAGTCGATATAGCCATGTCCGTCTGTCTGTCTGTATAATCGCGTCGATCTCAGAGACTATAAGAGATAGAGCCACAAACCAAGACCTCCTCTAGACATCCTAGACCTAAAAAACCGTCAGATCTAAAAATTGTTAAGTTAGAGCCTCGTGGTTTAGTATGCATCAAGCTAGGCCCAATATCTATCTATTCTAAAAAGTACAATCAGATCGGTCAAAAAACACCGGAGTTATAAGCGAAACAGTTGAGGTGATAAGAGCACCCCCGCCCCCCTAGTTGTTGGACAGGCCTAGAAAAAAGTGTTGCCTACATTTGGGATGATAATTTTGTTACATTCATCTTCAAAAATTCAAAAACAAATAAATGGAAACAAAGAACTGGGTATTTTGTTTGTGAAACTCGACTGCAGCGCCCTTACTTGTTTTTTTTTTGAGTGTTGCTTTTACTTTTTCTATACACTTCAAAATAGCTTTCGGCCATTATTTTCAGAGTTCCAATAGACTTTAATTATGGTTGGATAGCTTAAATAAATCAGTTCTGTTTCAGAGTAAAAAAAAGGTTGAGTTGAGTGATTTACACAAAGAGAAACCTGATGTCTTTTGAAGTATATTAAGTTAAGGAGATTTTATCTTCCCAAAGCAAATTCGAAATGAGAAACTTGTGCTCAGTTTAAGGATCGACTGCTCATCTGTTATATGCCAGATCAACATGGAATTAATTGCGTTATTTGCCAGTTTCAGATGTGAAATCTCAGGTTAGATCAAAAATATTTCAAATTGAAACTATTTCAGTGTTCTACTGCATAGCAAAACCCTCCATACCCGCTCGCTAAGAGTACAATCAACAGTGGAGACACACAAGGAATACTAAATAATTATATCGCACACACACACACGCACAACTATAGCATTTATATGCATACACACACACACACACACACATCGCATATAATAAGCCAAAAGGAAATAAAGCGGAAAATCAATTTAAAAGGCATTGCTCAGTGCCAACGATAATGAGGCAAAATCTTTGACAATGGGCCATACCCTTGACATAGAGACAACGACCTAGAGATATAATCCACATCCAGCCAAGGCAAGTTATTTAAGGACTTAAAATTTTGTGAGAGTTCGCCTGCCGAAAAGTATGCAATGGGAAATTGCAAAACATAATTGCCGCTAATGAAGCAACTCATCCACTTGGTGAGGGGGAGCGATGCAGGGGGTGGAAGGGTGAGCCCGGGATAGTCTGATTAAAAGCACACGCAAACATGCACAAAAACCCATGAGCAGATTATGGCATTTCCGTATAGCGACAAGAGCACTTCCGCTGCTTACGCTTGACTAGCCACTGAGCCCCTGCCCTCAACTCTGTTGCCGCCTCCTCATCCTCATCCCCATTCTATCGTGACATCTTTCCAACTATTGCGTTTTCAGTTGCAGCAGTCCGTCCATTTTGATTTTTACAGTTAATGCACTCTGATGCCAAGCGCAATATATGGAGGTGAAAGCTCAGCTCCGCTCAACTCAGCTCAAGTGCCCGGAAACCCAACCCCTCCCCCACCAACCAACCACTCAAATACATCAAAATTCGTTGCAAGTTTAAAACTATTTGAGGACTTATTGTGTGTGACAAGTTTTTGCCACGTTATGTGGCCTGGCATTGCGGCAAGCTCCTGGCACTTGGAAAGGGTATGGGTAAGCTATAGTTGGGTTTCTTGATGCGCTGAGAAATATATCCCCACATAGTTCAGCCCTTGTAGTGGATTCCATTAGCATTAGTTTCCTTTGTCCGATTACTTCAAAAGTTAATTCCTTTTTTTTTCAATTACTTCAATGGTCGCACCTGCACAAAGTAATGCTTAAGTAATTGACGCTTGAAGTGTGGAATTATTCGCGCATTCACAGCAAACCCCGTCGTTGTTGGCCAACTAACGCGTGTCAAGTGTTTCGGTCGGTTTATTAAAATCCTAACTCTATGCTCTTGTTGCTTTTTTTCGGGTGTGTCACCTTTATGGTCGTTGTCAACTTTTGTCAACTTTATTTCATTTTATTTACTTTTATGTAATTGTCACCATTTAGTCCATTATTTTAAGTGCATTTCGGAGAGGAGGAAAATGGAAAAGCACGGCCATGCGTAGCATTCAATTAGCATGGGGAAAACAAGGCACTCGAGGCTCGGCGTGTGTGTGCGGATGCATTTTGGGTTTCCCAAGCATTTTGCATTTTGCCACCCTAGACCAACACATCAAGTATACGACAGGTTGTGCGTCAACATGAGATGAGCGACTGTTGACGTCTGACGTCTGAGCTGACGTCTGTCAGCCGGAGGCGACAGCGGTGGCGACCTTATCAGCGCCATGGCCAAAAATAGAGACTCTAGCCAAGATACTCTGATAAGATCTGCACGAGCCGAGGCGGAGGAGGGCCAGATAAACGCCCGCTCCACTTATCCACTGATACTCAAATTACACAGCTCGTCAAAGCTGCACAAATATTTGAATTGCGTGCGAGTTGCTGCAATTGCCGCTGGCTTAAGAGATGAGCCAAATGGACACTCATTTGAATAAGCCCAGGAAACTATTCCGACGAGTGTACAGCAAATAGGAAATTAGTGTAAAATCATGAAGGGAAATTCAAATGAAATTCAAACAGAGAGTGGTTTGAGTAAATAACGCAGCACATGAATGTGCATTAATGCTGTCAACTGTGCACCAACATTGGAACATTCCAGGCCAGTGTAATGCGGATGCTTTCATGCGATTTAATAATACCCTGCTGTGCAAATGTCTGTAACAGTGACAGGCAAACGTTGCCCATAATGAATATATATAAATATATATATATATATTCGTGATCAATGTTAAACAGAGGAGTCGATACAGTCATGTCCAACAAATGTATCTTAGAGAGAGTATAAGCGTTGGTTGGTGCTTTATATATGTTTGTAAATTATACTTACGCGGGCAGATTAGTTTTATTTACAATTGCCACGCCCCCTCATGCCCCTGCATTTTGGAAAAAACCTCACATCTCCCACAGTTATCAGCAATATTTATCGCGACGCCAACGGTTTGGTAATAGGATAATCGATAGTCGAAAACTCAATTACTTTCACAATTACTTGAATAATTGAACCGGTAAAGGGGGATTAGTGAGTAATTGTGCTTGAAATGCTAAGTTATTCATATATTTGTGGGTGAAAACTGAAATGAGGAGTAGTAGAGAGGAGTAAGTATTCAACTGTATATAAATAAGTCACATTCTCAAATGCATGGCATTAATTACAAGGGCTTATTAATAAGGAATGACAATTTTGGTTTGATTTTTATTACCACAATCAAAAACAATCATAATTTTCACCTCTAATTACATGAATAATTCAACTTTTAAAGCACAATTACTCAAAATTTTCACTTTAAAGGTTCAATTATTAAAGTAATTGTAAAAGTAATTAAAATTTTAAATAATCATCGAATAATCGTTATTCCAAATTACAATACCGATTGGTAATACTTTTTTTTTCAGGATTTGTTAATTTTTCCAATCTGAATAATCGTAATTATAGCAAAAAAAAGAGTAGTTAAATTCGGAAAATAATGATTACCTTACAGCTCTGGTAAAGAGTATAGTTTGGTGGGGTTTGATCAAAGATTTATGGATATTTTAGATGAAGCAAGTGGATCAAATCGAAATTTGGTCTTCTATAATATCTATAAATCTTTAGTTTGATCGAATTTCTTAATTGTTTAACATTGAAAACCCAATGAAAACTCAGGTTAAACGGTTACCAGTTTGTGTGTCAAGCAAAGAGGTAAATCACGTTTAATAGAAGAATGGGCTAAGAAGCTAAGAAGAATGGCTAACAGATGTTCCCGTCTAAAAGAGGTACGTTTAAGCAGGGCTCGACACAAACCACGTATAAGTTATCATGATAATGCATTTCAAGGTTATGAAGTGCTTAGGAATATTAATAATTTAGGGTGAACTTTTCCCTTTAATTCGCTTACCTTTGACTAGTCTGCAAATCTGAGTGAATATACTCAGTGTATTGTGTATGACACTGGCCTAACTGACTCTCAATTACTCATTTAAATTTATGATTATTTAGAGAAATTTTCCACATTGGCATACTTTTGAGGGCATTTGTTAAGATATTCTATCCCACCCAATATTTCGAAGATAATTTTTACAAAAATCAACTTGATGAGTTTTTTTCGACCCCTTTTGATGATTAAAAAGAAATATTCACATGTGCGATTAAAAGAAACTCGCAAATGATTCAGGAATACCCTCAAAACTCGACATAGTGAAGTATGACTAAATAAGACTCTGAAATAACTCGGAAATGATCCGAAACTGTTCAGAAAAGCCTGTTAAAACGACGATTCAAGATGAGTCGCTAGGGATAGGGTAGCATTTTCTCCCGACTAAAGTATTATGCATGATCAGAAAATGTGCACATTTATGATAGTTTTAATCAGCCCTAGGACTCGAAAGAGCTCTAGTGTGAAAGAAAATTTCATAAAATGTTTTCTACCCAGAATTTTTTTTCACCTACTTCTTTTCGAATCCTCGATCTGATTAAAATAGTCATAAATGCGTTTGATTTTTGATCGTAAATAATACTTTTGTGGTACCCCTTCAGCGACACTTCGTGAAGAGTCGATTTTAGCCCGTTTTTCTGATCAGTTTCGAATCAAGTTCGAGTCATTTGCGGGTCTTTTCAATACGCAATTCAAATGCATTTGCATTTGAGCCATTTTTGAGTTTTCTTTTAATCGCACAAGATAGGAATCATTTTTAAGTCATTAAAAGGGCTCGAAAAAGACTCATTAAGTTGATTTTGCCAAAATGATATTACAAATGTTGGTCTCGTCTCGTTCCGATTCGAAATTTTTTCGAAAAGTCCTGTTTCAATCCCTTTCCCAAGTCAATACGGTCCCATTCTGAATCCAAATACTGAATATAATTACTACCCACATTCATACAGTCTCGCTTCCGAATCCAAATATTTAATTGTTTCGAAACTAACGTCTTAGCCATCCCTTCTCGAGTCCGAATCCAAATCAAGCCCGTCCCGGTCTAGTCTCTCCCGTTCCTGATTCCGAACTCAATCTACATCTATTCCGACCCCTTTTGATTGCGAACTAAAAAAATGCCCGAATCCAAATATTTAATATGATTCCGTCCCTATCTAGAATTATCCTGTCTCGTGCCAGTTCCGACCCCAAATTTCAAATAATATTTCAGGTTTCGAGAACATTTTTACTCCAATCCTCTATGTTAACCGATGCTTGGATATTAAGAAGGGACGCTTGACGAATCCTGGTAAAAAATGTGTCTATTCTTGACTTTACTAGGTGAGAAAACGTAATTAAATCGGTTTACACAAAATTTCCGTGCTTGTTGTCCAATAATTTTTGGGAGTTTTTAAAGACGGGAGCAATTTATTTGAAAAATGGAAAGCAATTTATGCATTAAAGAGATGATTTTAATTCTTAAAACCAACAGCCAATCCAGCTCCCGCGCAGCTTCTAAACCTGCGAATCGGAGTGAGTCACTATATCAGTTTCCAGCTTTAATTTCTTCATTTTGTTACAATTTTATAACAAGGCCCTGCATTTGATCACGTTTGATCTTCTTTCTAAAAAGCACCTAGTTCGGCACTTCACAAAGAGCTACTAGCACAAGACTGGTGTATTTCAGCGCCTTTCTTCTTTTCTCCAAAAGTCCCGAATCCTTAAAACAGCTATACAGGCAAGCTGCTGTAGGAAACTAAATATCTTGAACCATTAACAATTAAGTTTAAATTGTCGTCGCTCTGTGTTGCAGGTACAAAGTTACTTATAAATAGAACTCGTACCTAGAGTACAGTTAGAAAAATGGGTGTAAGGCGATGCTTACAGAAGTCCTTTCTATTAAAATTTAAGGGTCTCATCCCGGGCTTTACCAAAAACTCGTCTTTCAATCAATATCCAACCAAAATCTAACTGCTTTTTAAAGACTTTAAGTTAAAACAGTAATGTATTGATTATATTTGACACGATTTAGGGAAACTTTTAACTTAAATTGGCTCAGTGACCTACTCGGCTACCAACTTGTTACCACACTACTGTCTTAGCCATTTAATTTGCTCTCGATATCTTCAGCTGGGATGCTCATCAAATGTGTTGACTCATTAGAACTTGGCTGGTGGCGGCGGAGGGGGGCACTTCTCAATACTTGATTCTACAAGTAGATGGGCTCCACAGCACGTAGCGTCAACGTGATAAACTTTGCACGACCCACCAACAACAACAACAACGACCACATTTGAGGGCTGTTGTACCAACAATTTAATAGAATTTAAGCAGCAGCTCCAAGGAGAAGCCGCCCATCCAGCCAGGGTGGATGGCACATAAATCTGCCAAGCAGCTGAGAGAAATGTTCATAAAATAATAACAAGCCAGCGAGCGGGACAGGTACACACACACACACACACACACACACACATAGAAATGCTGCAGCGATAAAAGCGCGATAAAGTCATTCAAAATGTGTTTCACCGAATGGAGAAAAAGTATATGTACATGGAAGGGTTGCGGGTAAGTAGCTGCAAGGTCAAATGGAACAATTTGAAAA
Organism: Lordiphosa andalusiaca; assembly: GCA_035044965.1. Taxonomy (NCBI): domain Eukaryota; kingdom Metazoa; phylum Arthropoda; class Insecta; order Diptera; family Drosophilidae; genus Lordiphosa; species Lordiphosa andalusiaca. The sequence goes on along the minus strand of JAWNNM010000051.1, from coordinate 4,109,505 downwards.
GTTGTGACAAAATGTGCGTGCGGTAATGATAATTTCACAGCCGAATGTTTTTTTGGGCGAGATGTGAATGCGTTTGCAGGGCGCATTAAATTGACAAAAAATTTAAACTGAAATCTGATTTGTGTGACAGCAATAACAATTGTCCTCATTTGCCTTGTTTGTTTACATTCATCAAACTTTATTAACCCATTTATTACATAATTAATTGGAATGTATTGGTATGAGCAAAACAAGAGGATACGAAGCATTTTGCGTATTCCATGACTTTAAGAGTGGGAAATGTTTCAATTGGTGGAACTGCATTTTGTTTCTCTTTAAAGTCTTCTATCAGCCTGCATTAATTTTTGGAAAACTAGCAAGGTTTCAATATGAAGAAGAGCTACGTTATACCACTTATTCACAGGAGCACAAACAAAGTTCTAGACATTCGGGATTAAATCAATCCCTAACGTTGTCAGAAGTCGATCAATGCAGGATTTGCTCATTTCATTATATCTTTGCTCATTTCCGATATTTCGGATCTAAGTAGTACGACTTTTGCTTGAAATTTCAATTGGAAGATGAAGATAAAATCAATTTTTTTGAGCTTGTTATATTTACCCATGTTTTTTCCGCAAATATACGCTTCCATTATGTTAATTAACAGAGCATTAACATTCACTCTTCAATTAAAACGGGTAAAGGGGGATCATGAAGTTAAGCAGGGAAAAGGACACATTTTCGACTCTTTAAAGTATATATAATCTTGTTCAGCGTCCACAGACAATTCGATATGTCCGTTCGTCAGTCCCTAGGTAGGTGTATGGCACACTCAGGTGAAGCTTATTTCAAATAAGAAAAGTTCTAGTAAATGAATGAAACATGCACAAAAGCGTGCAGGGTATTATGTAGTCGGTTCACTCGACTGCAGCGTTCTTACTTGTTACACTTCGACCAACAGGAATAATAATAAATCATTTATTATCAGTTTTTAACAGGGTTTGTACAATTTCACTCAACATTAAAGAGGCCTTTATACAAATAAATTTCTCAAATTATGAAAGAACTGTGAGCACACTCAAAAAAATCAATCCGTACGGGATTACATCCATCTGAAACAGTATTATAAACAGGGTAATTCCTGATATTTTTAAGCCTAGCTGAAAAAAGATTGGGCGTTTTCAGCAGACAAATCCGATTTATCTAAATCTGAATTTATCTGTATCTGCTGAATACATTGATTGCTGATTGCGATTGGTAAATATGACAATCATGTTTGCTGAGATGGAATCATACAAAGTCTATGATTGGTGACAGTTTATTGATTGCTCGTCCAACTATTTACACCAAAACTAAAAATTAACTGACAAACTGACAGCGTAAAAAGCCTTTTAAAATTGTGCATTAAATGAGTTGACGAAATGTACTTAAGCCATAAAGTACAGCAAAGAAACATTAGCAATCGCAAAACCAAAATCAGAATCGTAAATCGGATTTATCTGCTGAAAGCGCCCATTGATTCGATCACACATTTTTTAATCCTTAAAAAATATGTATTCAACCGGCAATAAGCTCATAAAGATTATATAAAGAAAAACTTTGAGCATGTTAGAGATTAGTTTGCGATTCCACAAGGATTCGTTTCTTTCCTCCGCCACATTCCATGGCACATTCCCTTTTACACTTCGAAGCCCACACCAGTTTTGGTTTATCTTAAACTTCGGAAAAGCAAAGAAATATAAAAATTAATATCGTCTTCTCTGAGACTCGAACTCACAAACATTCCACCCTAGCACTGAACACAAATGAAATAGTACAGCAACGTAGCATCTGATTGTTGTCCCATTTCTAAAATAATAATTATACCATTCCGCTTTTCCCGTGATCCCGAAAGGAATTGAAGTAAGCATAATTGGAATAAAACAAGCTCGAAGGGATTGCATCAAGCCTTAAATTGAATTGAGTAGAAAATCCTTTAAATCGAGATTGAATTTTAAAGCTCATGCCAGAACTACTCTAAGAAAATATAGATTCAATTTATCATGTCGTTTTTATAGCCTGTTCCCATTGGAAATTGGAAAAGGGGATCATGAAGTTGTGCGAATGTATGTAACAGGGAGAAGGAAACATTTCCGACCCCATAAAGTGTATATATTCTTGATCAGCATGAACAGCCGAGTCGATATAGCCATGTCCGTCTGTCTATCTGTATGAACGCGTCGATCTCTATAAGAGATAGAGCCACAAATTGAATTGAAGGTAGCCTTATGCTGTATGCAGATCAAGTTTGTTTCAGATTTGGAAAATTCCACCCCCGTCCCCCTTTTATCACCAAAAAACCAAGACCAAAAATTTTCAAGTTAGAGCCTCGTGGTTTAGTATACACCAAGCTAGGCCCAATATCTATCTATTCTGAAACACCGGAGTTAAAAGCGAAACAGTTGAGCTGATAAGAGCACCCCTCCAGTTGTTGGTCAGGACTAGAAAAAAGTGTTGCCTACATTTGGGATGACAATTTTGTTACAAAAACAAATAATTGAAATTATATATAATAAACTCGGGAAACTCGACTGCAGCGCCCTTACTAGTTCTTTTGTGCATTGTTCTATAAAATCTAGTATTTGTCACAAAAACATCACCTGATATGTATCACAAGTGATTTTAAATCAATTTGTACTTGGACAAATAAAATATAGCTCTACTACACTACCATTGTGTGTTTGTTACTAATTAATAAAATGGACAGAGTAAGGAAATTGAACATCAATACAGTGGCATTGTCGACTGTCTATCAAGTCTGAGTTTCTGAGTTTCATTTTTACTGAAATTAAAAATTGACAATTTAAATTAGTTCATAAGAAACATGTTGATGTAAAACTGAGCCGATAGAAGGCAAATAATTATACAAGTATAAATATATAATAAATAAGTGTAAATGAGCAATAACCAATTTTGTGAAGACTTTTGCAAGTTTAGTTTCCATATTATAATTGCCTTTTCGTATCTTCGACTACGATAGCTTCCAAGGTATTTAGCAGCCTTAAACGGATAGACATAATCACAGTTTCAGTTCAGGAAATATTGTAGACAAAATGACTGAGGTAATAGCAGGAATTACAAGTAATAGAAGTAATTGCAATATTATAGGACACAATAATCAATGCTTGAATGATTTGAAAATTGTGATGACAGACAGTTTGATAAATAAAGGAAGAGGAGCTTAAAGGCTAGGGAAAATTTCGTCAGGGTCTTAAGCAGATAAGTTCGACGACAAGCAATAATGGTGGTAAATTCCTATATTAGTCTGAAGAGGCTGGAATGTCACAGGAAGATGACTGCGACAATTTTGAAGAAATTGATGAGAGTATAGAAGAATGCGAGGTTCAATGCGCAGCGCATACTCTACAATAAGTGTCATGGGAAAATGTTGATGCTAAATTGAACAACTGTCTATAATATGCATGGCGTGCAGGACTAGAGATCTCATAAATACAAAAAACTCACTTTGGAAAAAATGACAAAAGGGCCTAGCTGTGCCAGCAACTCAAGTGTCGGTCGTAAGAGCATTCAGTGCACCCGGTTGAGAACTGATTAAGTGCAATGTCGTTTGAGAATATATAAATGGTTAAATTATATTTCATTTGAAGAAGATAGTGTAATGAAGGTTCATATAATGAACCTAACACATAGTTTTAAGTTGTCCAAACTTCTGTAGGGAACCCAATTGGCAAGCTCGCACTTCCCTTAACTGAAAGTTTTATGCATCTTGTGCCGTATAAAAATGTGTATGGCACCAGGGATGCAAACTGGCTCTGAGCCGAACCCGGTTTGAACCGAACCGAACCACTTAGTCCAGCTGGTGAGCTGAACCGCAAACCGAACCAGCTTCCTTTTAGAAATGCCGAACCTAACCGAACACCACAAAGAAAAACGGTTCGGTGCGTCTCAGTTATTTAATGAGTTCTAAGAGCTTAAATCGTTTCCCTAAGATAATTTGTATACAAAATTTTACTCGATCCTCTACATTCTTAGCAATGCCAGAAAAATATTATCTTTAAGTTTGTTGGTTGGCGACCTTTCCAATTTTTAGAATGTTAATGCTTAGCCGGCTCGAGGTCAAGAATAAAAACTCAAAATTTATTTTCGGTTTCTTTCCAATATATTTCGGATGCGGAGGCCGATGCGATGACCTCGAGCCGGCTAAACATCAACATTCTAGTTTTTAAGGATGGCTGGATACAAATTTTGCAACTTTTAATTCTGTAAATCTTCCGCAATTGCCCGCAGATCTCTTAATATACTGCATGCATTTCATCTGCATTCTTTTCTTTAGTGGACAATATTATCAATTTACTGTAGTACTTCTTTACCTTAATTGAAACTTATACCACAAAAAAACATGAAAAAACCTCCAAAAGTATGCAAGCTTTATGTACTTAATTGATAATCAGTTTAAATGAATAATTAATAGTCTGTTATGTTAGCGTAGGATTATTAGACCAGGATTATTAGACCAGTTGAAGGTATTCAAATTGAATCAACGGAATGGAAAATATAAGAAATTCGTTCCTCATCTATTTGCATTGCCTACTTTGAGGGGCATTTATCATGATAATTTTGTTGTGTTTAAACAGGGTATTAGCCAGGCGGGTTTTTTTCTCAAAAAATATGATAAAAATGCCTGGTACGAAATCTTTTCTAGCCCACATTCTCTGTTTTCGAAGGACATTCGTCTTGGAACTTATTGACGAATCATTTCTTTCATTCTTCTTAGGATTCAAAACATATTTAAATGGTTTTTAGGAATTCAATTTACAAAGTGTGCGCAAAGTCACAGGCTTAATATTTGTAATTATATTAATTTCATAATGTTTGATTGTGCGTCTTTATGAACCACTGAAACAAACCGAAACCGAGGTTCAGTTAGAAACTGTGTGAACCGAACCATTACGTATTTTCCAGTGGCTTGCATCCCTGGATAGAACACATCTTTTCGTTGGCAAGGAACACTCACTATCGAAAATTGGTCGACTAAAAACACTGAAGTCTCTTCTGCCATATTTCCAAATAAATTTAGTTGCCTTTGAAATGATTTAAAGATTTCGTTGTAAAAACTTATATTTGGTTCACGAGTCGTATGATTAATTTTCTCGAAACTTTCAAGCCAAGGCGCTCCCATTTAAAATTAAACGAAAATTTTGTTGGCTTTGGGAATGCTAAGACGTACTTTTTTCCCTTTTGTCCTCTAATGGTCACCCATTGTAAGCAAAATTATGAATAACATTGAAATGAATGAATTTTATTCATACTTTAATTAAGTTTACCAATTAAATTCCCACTGCAGGAGATGGTGTGGCCATGTAATGAATGCAATTAATGGCTAAATACTCATCCTGCATTCATGCAAACAACAATTATATTGATCTCGGTGAAGGAATAACTTAAAAATTTATAACTGCATGCTCTTGAAATAGTTAACATAGTTGTTGTCGTCTTTTTGCATCAAAAATTGCAACCTTAAAAGCAAAATTTGAGTTTCTTCAGTGCAGAAATGAAGCACAACATCAAATAAGGGGACTAACTTTAAAAAAGTACACTTAATTTAAGTAATTAGCAACTGCTTTTATTCTAATTTAATCACACCAATCATTGCCTCTGGCTTTATTACCCTTGAAGACCTCATCCATTAGGCATTCGCCGTAAAATCTTGCTGTAGTTAGGTGAGGTGAGGTGAGGCGGATGGTTTTCTATTCAATTTTTTTTTTCCTGTAAAAATTCAAGCAGATCCGACAAGTAGTTTTTTTGTTTGTTTGTTTGTTCATGTTAAAGCCAAGTCACATTATATGCGCACATTTTATTAACAACGTGCGCTGCAATATGAAGAAGATGACGCAAATGAAGGCTCTCTCTGCTGTCCTGGAGTGTGCGATGACATGTAAGTGTCTTTTTCTGCTGAAAATATTGTACTTTTACAAAGGGAAACAAAGGAATTTTCTTTAACATGTCTTGGCGCACTTCAGCTTAAATTTCCTGGGAACCAATCGACTTGGATGAAGTCTTTTTCAGTCCTAAGTAGCTAACAACCAAATAAAAGCAGATAAATACAAGAGAGAGAGAGAGTGGGTCATGCCCGACTTTAATATACTCTGTACCAACGAAGGTGAATGCTCGGAATGAATGTGGCTGCCGCAGTAGTAGCTACAAAGCCCATAACTTAGCTGCCTTTGCTCCGTCAATCCTTGAACGGATTGATAAAGAATCCTGATTACAAAATGAACCATCTACATATGAAACTAATACCCTATTTAAACACAACAAGATTATAATGATAAATGCTCTTTAAAGTATGCTATGTTTAATAATATTACTATTCTGGAAACCAATTTCCTTATAGTTCCCTTATAGTTGACAATAAGTCCGTCAATCTTAGTGAATGTAAAGTGTGGATTAAGTATGACGCAGACGTAAATGACTCTCAGTTACTTATTTAAATTGAGAGTCGAAGGTCCAGTCACTAGTACTCTAAGCACCACTCAAACCTCTTATCTAATATTGAATATTACATCTAAATTTGTAAATAAATAATATTTAAATTGAGCATTATTTAAGGAAATAAAATTGCCATACTTTTAGGGGCAATTATCATGATATTCTATTTGTGAATAAACGGGGTATCAGTGAGTAAATATGAAATTTTCTCCAAATTACGGGGTACATAAATTTGCCAAAGCTTACTTACCGATTCGCCAAAGGATTGGTATAAATCGGATGAGCGGTGGTCAAGTTATGAGCAAAAGAATGTTCTTACAGAGCATACACTGATACAGAGTGTAGTACACTCAGAAAAACGAGAAAGCTAAGCTAACTTCGTCTGTGCCAAAGTTTTTATACCATTGCAAGTGCTCGCTTAAATATTTTCAAAAATACGCGTTTTCCCATTTTCCGACCGATCGTTCGTATGGGAGCTATGTGATATAGTCATCCGATATGGACAAAAATTTGTTAATTTATGTGAAAGCATGTGAAACAAACAAATACAAAAATGCAGGATGCTACCATTAAAAACAAAAAAGTTTTTCTAACTAAAACTGTTTTTCAGAACTATCTTTTGTATGGCAGCTATACCATATAGATGTCCGATTTTAATAAAACTTGGCAGAATTATAAAAAATCATAGAAAACCTACGATTACAAAGTATGAAGACGTTTCAGTTGAAAATAAAAAAGTTTTTCTCACTAAAACTAGTTTTCCGACCGATTGTTCCTAAGGGAGCTATAAGATATAGTCATCCGATCCGGTCGGTTCCGACATATTAGTAGTGTGCAACAAAAAGAAGACTCTGTGCAAAATTTCAGCTCGATAGCTTTAAAACTGAGAGACTAGTTCGCGTAGAAACAGACAGACAGACGGACAGACAGACAGACAGACAGACAGACAGACGGACGGACAAAGCTCAATCGACACAGCTCGTCACCCTGATCAAGGATATAAATAGTTTGTGGGGTCGGAAATGAATATTTCTATGCGTTGCAAACTTCTGGGCAAAATTATAATACTCTTTGCAAGGGTAATAGAGCATTTCATACTTGGATCAAGATTTTTCGAGGTCTTCGATAAGATTAAAAATTCTCTATCCAAGAGTGAAATTCTTAATCCAAGTATGAATTATTGATTCCGTTTTCCTTGATCCAAGAGCTTTAATACTTGATCCAAGTGCGAATCATTCTCAAATTAAGCAGAATAGTTCTTAAATCAAGTGCTAAACATATTCGAATTCGAGATTCCTCATTTTTGAATCAGGAGAATACAGCTTTGTCAAAAACCTTGAATGTTCTTCCTATTATCAAGAGCTCATCGGATTTAAGAGTAAGATTGTTTAATCTTAAATCAAGAGCTTGACAGACTCCAACTATACAACAATTTAAAATCAGTTGATTTTTTCCATTTTGTTTAAATTTTTTTTTATGTAAAATCTATTGTTAAGCCATGTTGCAAGTTTTAGCCGGCTCGAGCAATACATAGCACCTCAAAGCAGCATCAGTCTTTGCCGGTCAACTGGCAGTCGCACTGCCGTCGCTCCATGCCAGCAATGCCATAACTGGTTGGGAATTTTAAGGCAACATAAGTGCAAAAATCGATTGCACTCTCAGCTCGATAGCTACCCCACAGAATCCTCTTCCATAAACAAACAAAACTGTTAGAGTGATTTCAACGCTGTGTTCTCTCAAATGTACTTGCTCTCCTCTCTGTGTCTTTACCTCAGTCCCCTTGCCTAAATACACCATACTGAGAACGAATTTTGATAGATTTCAACAGCAAAATTTTTGAAAATTTAAGAATTTTTTTAAGAGCGTTCGCTGTTATGTTATTCGTTCTAGTTTTTTCTGGGTGTACAGTCGTGCGTGATCCACTTTAACAATGAAATTGTATGAGGTTCCCCTAGAATCAATGAAGTCCTATCTTGGTATCTCTGCTTTATCTTTTCTGTGCAAAATGTTCACAAATCTCCATTTGCCCCACTTAAATCCGATTTCGTGTGGGCTTTCTATTTCAATTGGCTGTAAAACACAACTGCTGCACACAATAAAACTGACAAAATTCATTCAATAACGTGCCTGATTGCCAGTGCACAACGGGCCACTGTGTGCCCATCTTCTTGGTATTCATGCTAACAAATTGAAAATAATTGTCTTCTCTCATCAGCCGCCTTCAGCCAGGCGTCTACCATAATCTATGGGGCCCAGCCCAAAGTGCTGCTGACAGCCCCCCACACGGAGGCAGCTCTTATCAGTCACATATGCACGCATACATTTGCTTATCCCTTTTCCTGGCTCGGTTTGCCCTTATCATAAATTGCAAGCACGCAGCCAAATAAATCCAATTAAATTAGCAAGAATCTCAAGTGGCCGCCATCCTGTGCCTCCTGTCTGCTTTTCCTAACACTAACATTATTTTCAATTTGGCTTTGCGGCCGCCCACGAAGGCTCAATGTCCTTTTGCATGCCAGCCTCTTCGAGTAAGTAGGAGTAAAAACATTCATACACATGTGTGTACCGTGTACACACACACACACACACACACACAAACAAAATACCCACTTTCATCTTCCTGCTGACCATGTGGACATAACTTTTTATGAGCCGTTTTTGTATACAAAATACCCATTGATTAGAGGGTGGGGGGGCACAGTTGCTTGGTTTCCGCGAAATATGAAATGGGAATTTTTTATGCAGAAATCTTAAGACGCCAAAGAGCAGCTCTTTCTTTCCAATTAATCCTGTCAGAGCTCTTCCTTAAAGGATATTCACTAGTCGTTCCTTCATCCGTGCGTGGCCTTTTTATGTCTTTTTGGATTTTATTTGTTTGTGATTCAATAGAAAATTAGTTTGTTTGTTCAATTTTGTATCTCTGTGTGGGTTGGCCTGCCTCCTCAGCCTTCTCCAGGTACATTGCGACGGGTACTCGTTTAATATTATTATGCCACACAAATTCAGAATTCAGATTCAACAAATTGGCTTGGAAATCGAAATCCAATTGAAATTAGTTAGCGCGGGGGGGTAGTTGGCCTTTAATGCTCTCTGTGGGGCAACTGTGGCCAAACTGGAGACGCTGTGTAGTAAATATGGAAATCGGCAGCCCCTTCATTTCCGAGCATTAAAAAGCATCTGTGCTGTGCTCATAAGTTTACTATAACAATGACGACCAGCTGGAAGAGCTAATAAATCATTCTTGGGCCTGCCAAGGATGTGGGATACCAGATGTTTGCCACTGTCAACAACCATCAGTTCATAGCCTACTATCAAATTATGAGCAAACTGCTTGAATTGGTTGGTGTTTGATAGCCATTTAAAGAAGACAAACTAGTGAAGTTTGATGGGAATTGAAAAATACGTTAATACTAGCGAATTAAGCTTTAATTTTGTGGTGTTACTGCCTAACAAAGAGTTGGGGGTGTCAATACCAACAATTTAAATGCCTAACGACATTTTTATAGATTTTTCCGTGAAACTATACGGCCGATGGTAAGACTCAGTCTTACAAAACAGTCAGAATAACAGATTAAATAGGCACTAGGCAGTGGATCAAATTTGATTATGTCTATAATTTTTCTTAAACCAAACCGAAACGTAAGGTTCGGAACAGGTTCAGGAGCAGCTTTTATACCTTTAGAGGTTCGGTTCACAGTAAATTGAAAGTCGGAATTCCGGTCCTGTCCGTTACCAAAGTTAATACAAAATTACCTCAACTTCCGCTAGAAAACAAAATTGCCTCGGAAAATCTATTTCGGGGAATTATATTTTCAGTTGGAGTTGCAATGGCAAGGTTATTAAGAATAATTGGTACTTAGTGCAAACGCATATAACAGGCAGAAGAGATCAGCTCGAATGTCTAAGCACGGAGATCGTAAAGATCAACATAGCTTAAGCAACCAAATCCAATATAAACAAGTTTTTTAGATGGCTTAATAACTCCTTCACTTGGTAAGATATATCCCTAATATCAAACATTTCATAAAGATCGGATAATGAATAGCGGAGTTATACATATACAAATTATTTCCACCAAATATTTTAGGACATTTTTTTTATACTTTGTACCGTAGGTACACAGAGTATTACAAGTTTGTGCAAAAGTATGTAACAGGCAGAAGGAAGCATCTCCGACCCCATAAAGTATATATATTCTTGATCAGCATCAAGAGCCGAGTCGATATAGCCATGCCCGTCTGTCCGTCCGTCCGTCTGTCTGTCCGTATGAACGCACAGATCTCAGAGATGGTAAGAGATAGAGTTTTGACATGTATGGGACATATGCTTCTAATGTCTGCAGGCAGATCAATTTTATTTTCAATTTTGGCCACGCCCCCTCCCGCCCCCGCAATTTAGAAAAAACGTCATATCTCCCACAGTTTTGAAGATAGATGGCTTGTTCCTTCTGGACATATTTAGTTATTAGGATAACTTATCGATCCGCCAAAGGAATGAAGAAGATCGGATGAACGGTTTTCGAGTTATGATCAAAAGACAAATTTTCTTGGTACAGAGTATGTTATAGTCGGGCTTGACCGACTTTCTTTCTTGTTTTTTACAAGCAATTGCCTTTTAACAAACTAGACCGTTTCGGTATCAGTGGCTTCATGAAAATTATGCAATTAATTTAATGAATATATTTCCTTTGTAAATGTCCTTAATAGACAACCCACAAAAACGCTCAGCTACTTTGACCTGAAGTATTAAGGTGATACATTCCGTTTTAGAGCTGAAAATTAAGCATTTTACTCAAAAGCAGGGCTGCAAACCCAAAAACATATTCGGAGCTTGGAATCGCAGGTTCAAACCAAAATTGAATAATGCTTAAGGTTCAGAACTTGGAGGTTCGAGGTTTTTCGGCATAGATTTTGGTTTGAACCTTGGTTCACGCATATACGAAGTAAAAACGAGCCAAATCGTTTTGGAAATTGGGTCGAAACTGACATGTAAAGCACATGGGATTATTTATAATATAACTTACAGTTAATTAAAGTTCCATTTCGATCTCTTATTATAGCAATAAAAATCCATTCTTTAGTTAAGATCCTATTTTGTGAATCATTCAAACAGCTTTGGAGTCTAGGATTATTAAATCAGGGTATATTATTGGTGGGGCTTTTAAAGGTAGTTTTGAAGGCTTTGCAAAAATTTGCAATCAACTTTAGGCCGCCCAGATAACAGGAGTCGTCGCTTGAACTTTTTCACATCTATAATTATTCTTGATCCGAACCGATATATTAGGTTCGGAACAGGTTCAGATTTTAATTCTAAAGAGGTTCTAATGGTTTGATTCACAGTGAAATGCAAGTCAAAACTCCAGGTTGGATTCGGTTCGGTTAAAAACATGTTTGCAGCTCTGCTCATAAGAATAATTCATAGTTTTTTGTATTCTGCCATTTAAGGATGCTCTGGTAAATGTAGAGACAGATGTTTGGTCTATTGTTATACGTTATTTCCTAGTTTCTGATTAAATTTTAGATGTTGGGAAATTTTACCATGATGTTTTCCATATAATAAAGTTCTTAAGTTCACAAGAGGCGGGAGTATAGCTTAACAATTTCCGAAAACCCATGCATCATTGGTGAATTTGTTAAGTTTTTAACACTCATCTTTATTTTAACCGGAAACTGAATTTGAATCTGTGTGTTGCTAGTATAAATGTGACTATTGAAATCGAACTCGGGCTAGTGGATCAAATAAATTGATTGACTTTACAGCTCCAAAGGGCCACGCCGAGCTTCTCTTAATCCCTTGGCTTGATTCTAGTTTTCACACAAGGGAAAAGGACCTATAGTTTAACGTCGAATCCAAACCGCAAAGTATTCGAAGCGTTATCATGGCTAGTTACTTCCAAACTAGCACTAATAGCTACTGAAGGTGGACGGATGTGTTAGTTTTTAAAGAAACAACTTTCTTATTAGACATCACGAGGCGGGATGAAACCCGCGACCTCTGGCGCAGCAGGCACACACACACTACCCACTGCACCAGACCCAGCTGATATCTTTCGCTTCACAATTTATTGATCCCGTTCATGGGTATTTTTTGAGTGCCGAATTTTAGCTGGAACCGGTGCTGGAACCGATCCCTTAGCGTAGGGTGAGGGCTAGGACTTGGAGCTATTTGTATGACTGTGTAATTTAAACACTGAGACTAATTAAAAGAGGGAGAACCGAAAGTTCGATGTTCCATTTAGAAACCCATGTTGGCTTATAACTTCCTAAGACCCTAAGAAAATTTTAAGAGATAAATCCTTAAAATATTTTAGACTTCAGAGCGATCTTTTTTGGATAAGAAAAAATGGCTCCTATTTGAACGAGTTCATTCGTTAATTTTATGTAAATCTTCTGTTTGAAGTATACTGAGACGAATCAGACAAAACTCATTAATAGAAGAATTTTATCATTTGGACGTGTCACTCATTCTTGTAACTTGTCAGTTTAATTTGACATAAGTAGCTACCATACAAGAAGCTTTACAAAAAACAGCCAACATGACCCTTTATCAAAATATAAGTAGCTGAAATTTATTTCATTTGAGTTCTGGGTCAAACACCTAGGACCAAAAGGGGACACACACACATAAACGAAGCGGGCTGTGGGCACAGTCGTTGAAAGCAGAAGCTGACCTGCAGAAAATGGCATCGCCAGGTGCTTGAAATAAACGACGAGCCTACTTTTGAGCAAATTAAACTAAACTTAAACTTGCCAATTACAGTTAAGGAAGTTCGCAGGTCATTTCAAAGTTTCTTAAATTTTGTGATTTTCACAATGTATGCTTCAGCATCAAATGCGTTCGACATTTTCAAGCAAAAATGTTGCCACCATGAGAAATACTTTTGCTTTTGATGGAGTTGCGGGAGACAAACGATTGCTCTTTTTTTATATTTTGTTTGCTGCCAAGTGCCCGCCCACCGTCTGCAAATGACATTCAAACAAAATCCTCAGCACAAATGCTGCTAAAAAATGCCAGCTGCAGGCAATCGCCAAAGGTGAAGGCGGACAGACACTCGCAAGACTTATGGCAGCTGCTGTTGCAGGAGTAAAGACAAGGACTAACTGACAATATGGCGACTGGCTTAGCTGACGCAATGCCGCCCCAGGGGTTAAGTTCAACTCACCCCCCGGCCCCCAGCCACCCTGCTCCCGCTTATTTTTGTCACTTGGCTGATTTTGAAATGTGAAGGTAGGCGAAGGTAAACGCAATCTGTCAAAGGTGTCAAAGCAATTTTTTGACAATTGTAACACGGCTCATTTGGCCGGGACTTTGCACACCTGAAACGACAACAATAATACAGGTGGCCGCTTAGGCGGTGCATAATAGTGAGGTGACGAGTTTATAGCTCATTATGCGGCTTAATTGTCGGAGGCAGAAACAGGCGCAGGAGCAGGAGCAGGAGCAGTAGCAGAACCCGAGACTTGAGAGAAACTTTTAATTGGAAAAGTTTAGTTTGTATATTTTTTTTTTTTTATTTTATGCACTTATGCACACTCACTCACTCGTATGATGAGCTTAGTTCGAGCTCAGACTTTGAGACATATCCATAAATGTTTTATGTTCATTTGCTAATGAAAAATGGCAAAAGCAACAGGAACAACTAAGGAGGCAAATTAGTCAAAATGCATTCAACAGATGGCACCGGATGTGAGCAAGAGAAATTAGCGCTGTGTTGAGATTTTCCAAAAGTCAGAAACTTCGGGATCAGCTTTGCTGTGTTTGGCAAAGCTGAGGTTTGGGAACAAAGAAAATCTCTTACTGCGGAATATTCCAGTTTTTTTTCTGCACTTTGGGTAGCTGCTTCTTGTCATAGATGATACATTTATGATGTAAGTCTTTGAATATGGACTAAAAATGGGCTAATGCAAGCCTTCTATTAGCTTGGATTCCTACTTGGGATCGTCCGGTGGGAGCACCCTCTGCTGGTGCATTCTTGTGCAGGTGCTTACATTGTGGACAACAAGCTCCATCTGGTTGGAAAATAAAACTTTGAAAAATAATAGACTTATAAAAGAGCATACGATTTAAGCGGCATAAATTGTGATAATACAATTTTCATCTGATCTATCCCAGAAAAAATCAAAGAGACCCATAAGTCCATTCTTAAACAGGGTTTTAGCGAAATGTACTGGTTCTTTAACTTTTATCGATATTTTTATGAACTACTTTTATTATACCCTTGCAGAGGGTATATGAAATTTGTCTGTAACGCATAGAAGGAAGCATTTCCCACCACATAAACTATACATATTCTTGATTAGCATGACGAGCTGAGTTGATTTTGCCTTGTCCGTCTGTTTCTATGCCATCTCCTCCGTCAGCTTTAAAGCTATCGCCACCAAACTTTGCACGAAGTCTTCTCGTACACATACGCTGTACATTTGTCGGAACCAGCAGGATCGGATAACTGTAACATATAGCTGCCATAGGATCGATCGATCGAAAAACTTGTTCTGATGAGAAAAACTATTTTGTTTGCAACGCAAACGTCTCCAAACTCCTTATATACTAGTTTTCATTGATTCTCCATACCTCTACCAAATTTGGTCCAAATCGGACATCTATATGGTATAGCTGTCATAGAAAAGTAAGGTTAGTAAAATAGTCTTAGTAAGAAAAACTTGTTTGTTTTCAATGTAAACCTCTTAAAAACTGGCATATATTTATTTTATAAGCTTTCACACAATTCCTTAAATGTTTGTCAAAATCGGATAACTATAGGTTATAGCTGCCATATAAATGATCGGTCGAGAATCTAGTTTTAGTGAGAAAAACTTTTTGTTTTCAAAGAAAACGCCTCCAAACTTTGTATTTCTTAGTTTGCTATGCTTTTTCATAATTCCACTAAATTTGGTCGAAATCGGACATCTATATAGTGTAGCTGTCATACAAAAGTAGAGTCAAAAAGTAGTCTTATTGAAAAAAACTTTTTTGTTTTCAAAAGGATATGTCCTTTAAAATTATTAAAAAACGTGCTGCAAGGGTAAAAAACTTCGGCTGAGCCGAAGTTAACTTTTCTCTAGTTTTTTTTTAAGTAATGAATGCCATTATACGCATTATAGCAAAAAATCTCCCGATTACTCCGGCACTTAACATTACATTACACTACATTTTTACATTTTTTTTTCTCAGTTTTAAACCTCTAAAAAAATACTTTAAAAAATTGCAAAATAATATTTAATAAGTTTAAAAACTTTGCTATAGTTTCTTTTCCTTAATATCTTCTTGTCAAAGTAACAAAATAAAAGTCTTTTTGTACTCCTAGATCTAAGCTTAGCTTCTTCAAATACACTTTAACTTCTGGAATTTCTGTCAAATACTGTTATAGAAGCAATTAAACTTCGAGTGTGGAAAACTACTGCCACATTCACAATACAGTTTCAAAAACTTACAATGAATGAATTCGTTGACTTACTCATAGAAAAATGAAGATTATTCAAACCTCACAAATTTAACGCAAAAACTTAAGCAGCAGAATTTGTGTAAGGGGGAAGTACATGCACACTGCGTTTTATCAGAAAATTATGCAATTGTTGCACAGGATGCTGCCCATTTTATTACAATAATGCCACTGCAGCTTTTACATGATTAAAAAAAATATTTATTCATCATGTAAAAGAAAACTGAGCAGAGGTGAAAAAAACGAGAAAGCTAAACTAACTTCGGCTGTACCGGAGTTTTTATACCCTGCTCACTGAAATATTTTCCAAAATAATTTTTTTTCGCACAACAACCCATTTCCCATAAGATATAGTCATTCGATTTCGACAACAATTTCTTAAATTATGTGAAAGCATGTAAAACAAGCAAATACATAAATTGCGGAATGCTAACATTAAAAACAAAAAAGTTTTTCTAGCTACGACTGTTTTTCAGATCTATCTTTTGTATGGCAGCTATACCATATAGTTGTCCGATTTTCATCAAACTTCTTAGAATTATAAAAAAGCATAGAAAACCTATGAATACACAGATAGGAGACGTTTCCATTGAAAAAAAAATGTTTTTCATACTTAAACTAGTTTTTCGACCAATTGTTCCTAGTTATCCGATCCAGTCGGTACAGCCGAAGTTAGTTTAGCTTTCTCGTTTTTTTCACCTCTGCTCAGTTTTCTTTTACATGATGAATAAATATTTTTTTTAATCATGTAAAAGCTGCAGTGGCATTATTGTAAACTAGTTTTTCGACCAATTGTTCCTAGTTATCCGATCCAGTCGGTTCCAACATTTTAAAAGCGTGCAGCAAAAAGACGACTCTGTGCAAAATTTCAGTTCGAAAGCTTCAAAATTGAGAGAATAGTTCGCGTAGAAACAGACATCTGTGTGGATAGACGAACGGACAAAGCTTAATCGACTCAGCTCGTCACCCTGAACAAGAATATATAGTTTATGGGGTTGGAATAAATATATTTCTATGCGTGGCAAATATCTGGGCAAAATTATAATACCCTTTGCAAGGGTATAAAAATGTATTTAACTGACGGAGTGCGACTAGAGCACTACAAAAAAGCAAGGAAGCCAGTTCCAAGAATACAGAAATACCATTGCTTTGTTCCTCTGCCAGGAAAGATTCAAGGAAAAGATTATTAACGTCATTTTAAAAAGAATAACAAAGCTTTTTTTTATTCTTTTAAATATTATTTTGCATTTCGTTGACCATTTCCTTGATTTTAAATATTTAAAAATGAAAAGTAAAAAATTATGTAACTATAGAACATTATTTTTTCCCGCAAATAAAATGCCGGAGCCATCTATATTTTTTTTCTATGTGTATATGGTCATTCTTTACATGAAAAAAATATAGGAAAGTTAACTTCGGCTCGGCCGAAGTTTCTATACCCTTGCAGCACGTCTTTCTTACTAATTTGAAGAACATTTCCACTGAAAACAAACAAGTTTTTCTCACTAAGACTACTTTTCTGACTCTACTTTTGTATGACAGCTATACTATATAGATGTCCGATATCGACCTAACTTAGTGGAATCATAGCAAAGCATAGCAAACTAAGAAATACAAAGTTTGGAGGCGTTTTCTTTGAAAACGAAAAAGTTTTTCTCACTAAGCCTAGTTTCTCAACCGATCATTCCTATGACAGCTATTACCTATAGTCATGCGATTTTGTCAAAACTTTGTCGAATTGTGTAAAAGCTTATAAAATAAATATAGGCCAATTTTTTAAAGAGATTTGCATTAAAAACAAAAATGTTTTTCTTACTAAGACCATTTTTCTAACCTTACATTTTTATGGCAGCTATAGTATATAGATGTCCGATCACGACCAAACTTGACAGAATCATTGAGAAGCTTAGAAAACTAGTAAACACGGAGTTTGCATTGAAAACAAAATAATTTGTTCTGCCGGTTCTGCCGGTTCTCATAAATGTGAAGCATATTTGTACCAGAAAACTTCGTGCAAAGTTTGGTCGCGATAGTTTTAAAACTGACGGAGGAAATCGCTTAGATATAGACGGACGGACCAGGCTAAATTAACTCAGCTCTTCATGCTGATCAAGATTATATATATCCTTTATGTGGTCGGAAATGCTTTTTTCTATGCGTTACAAACCTCAATTTGCCCTCTGCAAGGGTATTACAAAACGAATTCACAAAAATATTTTTAAGAAATGGTAAAAAAACATTAAATTTCGCTAAAGTTCTGTTTAAGAAAGGATTTATGAGGCTCTCTTATGTTTTGTTCGATAGAAGCGTTGGAAATTTTATGTTGGGAGTATAGCACACCGCCACCAGTCTTGGCCTATTATACCCCTTACTGAGTTAAAACTATTCTAGCAGTCCAATTTCCTGCATGAATGCCAGGACTTTTGTGGCTTCTAGGCAACTAATCTTGTTGGGGTGTAAGCTGTAAGCTGTCGGCAGAGCATCGCAGTGTGCAAATACATGCTCGGAGGATTCCACCTTCTCTTCACAGAATCTGACCCCGCAGCTTACAAAGACCCGTGTAGAGCCCTGTCAGGATCTTCCATTTAGGATTGTGGTTCAAAATTAATGCTATTTCTTGTCTCATTTCCATGGTGTTCACACAGGAGGCTGTTTTAAGCATATTCTCTGATTTGTTTTTGGCACACAAGAAACGATTTATGAGCAGGAGCGTTATCATGGTACAAAATCCAATTTGTGTTTTTTCCACAATTGATTTTGACGTATAATATTTAAAAGCCATATTTCTTATTGACCTTCTCACGGTACACTACGGCCCAAAGAAAACCCATTTCGAGATTCTTTTTAAACCAATCTCATCCCCATAGGCAGTCTTCTTGTGTGTCCTTTAAGCCTTGAATAGAGTCTTTTGTGGTGGCTTGATCTATATGTTGATCCCAATCCTGCCGAATAGCCAGAACAGACTCTCTATAAATGTTTTCCCTCAATTTAAACTGCCTCCAAGCTGCAGGGAAGGCTTGCAAAGAGTAAAAATCGAAATATATATCGACACACACCCTGGATTGGGTTCTCATTGCTCATTAGAGCACCGTTGCACAGCGAGGAGTTACACCTGGCAGGAGTTTCAGCTTGCGCGGTTGCTACGCCACTCTAATTGACAGCCGTCAAACAACTTCATTCTCCGGTTTCATGAATATTTGGTTTCGCATCTTACCTAATGGATCAATTTTGATTTTATTCAACATTTTCATTATTTTCCCCCTTTAACTAAGTCCGAGGGGAATCTCCCTTAAGGGTCAGCTACAAAGTAGGCTACACTTTTTGTATTTTTTTTTTTTTTGGGAAAACCATTTTGTCACTTTTCATGTTTTTGGGCCATAACCAGGCTAATCGACCTGCTGGCCTAGTCCCCGCACAAAATCTCAATAGCCATGTGTCAGAGTCAGTGGCCAAATGCGGCTGCAGCTGATGGCAATGCTTGGATGGATGTGATGTCCTTTGCCCATGATGATGATGATGCTGCTCATTACAAATTCATGACTTTGACGTGGCCAAGGTCATAATAAACAACAACAACACAGTTGCAACATGTTGTTGACAGGGTGCCTGTGCCGTACCCCCACCCCCCGTTGCCAGTCTCCTGTCTTTGCTTTGACTTTGTGTATTTGTCGCTTACCTGGCGCATGTAATGTGTCATTTGGCTGTTTTCGTGCAACATATGCAAATAGAAGGTAAACAACAACAGCACACAGGCAACAGCTTTGACTTAGCCCCAGAGTATGCAAAATACATTTTCACACATATTTTAGGTAGCCCCACCCCCGCCTAACGAGCAGGTATCCGGCTGAAGCATGAAATGGAATCAAAACAAAAACAAAAACTCGGGGAAAATTATTTTAAATATTTGGAAAACTGGAGAGTTTCAATTAAACTGGACTCTCCATCTCCAAAAGTATATGTCAAATTGTATGCCCGGTAAACATAGGTTTTACTTCAACCATTTGCCTTTTCATTTCAACTGGAGCTCTTTTGTGGTCATCATTTGGTTACCCATTCTGATGTGCCTGCTAAGTAGTGCTTCCTGTAGCTGCCAAGCCATCCAAACAATTTGTGAATTCCTGTGCTGCATTCTACAATTGTCCAAGCGGGCAGTGACATTGACATTTCCACAGCAAAAGGGAAGAAAACTGGTAGGGATTGACCGCAAGGACTCCTGCTCCCGCTCCTGCTCCTCCTACTCTCTCTCTCTCTCTCTCTCTGTTGTTGCTGGTTGTATAGTTTATGATTACAAAAATATTTCATACTCTTGCCGACAGACAGACAGACAGTCATGTGTGTGTGTGTGTGTGTGTGTGTGTGCGTGCGTGTGTGTGTGCCGTCCGCCATTTGTTTGCCTGCCGCTCTGTTTGCTCCGTCGTAACTTTAGTGCTGTGTCAATCCACAAAGCAACGACATGACACGGCTCCTCCATGCCACCATTGTTGACTATTTATTTTTCATTTAGTTTATGGCGGATCATAGCTTCGGTCGGGGGTTGTTGCCAATTTGTTTGAACCGCTCGGCGATGGCAGCATGAGGAATTTTGTCTTCGCTAATGATTCATATACCTGGGGCCAGGTGGCGCCTTCATTAAAAACGCATCAATCACATTGAAATCAATGCCCCAACAACATCCACTGATAACAGATTCAAACTGTCAAAGACAAGCGACACTCGCGAAACGCTGATGAAGAGCGAATTAACTACCGGCCATGTCAGAGCGAGGGAGGACCATTTGATGGGGCAAATCAGCGCTTGTAATTACCAGGAGACGGCATCATCATCATTCTCAGTAAAAAACAAATAAGCAAAAGCATTTCACACTGCTAAGCGAATCTTAAGTAATTCAAAATGTGTAAAGGAGAGGGATAAATTGTCACTGTAGGATGCTGTAACAAACTCCCTAGATGGCCAACGATATTCCACTTCTTGACTGGGTGGGGGGTGGTGGGGGATAAGGGCGGCTGTTCAAACCAGCGCAAAAGCGAACATTTAGTTGCAGCAAAGGTGGAGTTCCCAGAAACTGAAATGTCTTGATGAATACTGAGATTTGTGTGAGAGATTTGTGTGCTGTGGTAAGAAAGTGTGCAGCTCGGGCTTGTTTGTAGGGGAAACTAGCCAGCGTAACTAGCGTACTTAGCTGAGCAAATGTACATCCCCAAAAACCTCTAGTTATGGTAGTGCCCCATGAAGTGTACATCAGACTGCACTGCTATTTCTTGGCCAGATTTACTACAATCGATTACCGATACATTTCATTTGCTCAATCCTCGACCATCTTTTATCTAATAATAAGCAATACTTTGGCGAAAAGATATGTAATCCTGATTACTAAATATGTCTGGAAGGTACGAAGCATCTATCTACAAAACTGTGACAGATATGACGTTTTTCCCATAAGAAGTTTTTGTCCCATACATCAATCTCTTACCATCTCTGAGATGTCATGTGTGTTTCTATGGAAAATGTATACTGTATGGGGTCGGAGAAGTTTCCTGCTGTTTGTTACAGCCATTTGTACAAACAAAATATACTCTGTGTACCTTTGGAGCAAAAATTTACTTTCTTGTAAAAAAAATAATAAAATAACTAAGCAAAAATAACAACATGTTGGATCTTTGTGGGATTTCAGATTCGTATTCAAACAACTATCATCTATTACTGCGCCAATATACACAAATAATATAATGCTTAATGCCCTTTAAAGTATGCTACGTTATAAGACAATATTAGTTTTAGTTAACCGACTGTGGGTTTGATTTTAGTCAAAGTGGATGTTTTAGTTAACTATTCCTTTTTATGTGTCTTACCTCAACATTTTGTTGTATACTTATAACTTACACAACAATCTGGGTGAACTTGCAGTTCGATTATCTATAACGCGGCTATAACTCACTAGGAAGAGCTTCAATCTAATCGATAATTACTTAGGGAAATAAAGTTTGCATACTTTGAAGGGCATTAATCACGTATCATATCAACAAAGCATATGCCACAATACAATAAGAAAAACTACAATTTGAAGATACCAGAATAAGAAGATACTCATATTATTTGTATTCGTTTCTGAATGATTATATTCTAAATATGCCAACTACGCGTTAGCATATAGATCCGTGCCATTTTCATTACTTGGTAGTCGGTACATTAGTCTCATTACTCGATAGTCTGTAATCGGTACTCAGTATTCGATACTTAGTAGCCAAGTAAGTGCTAGTAAGTAATAAACGATAATCGATACTTAAAGTTAAGTATCCGATGCTCAGTATTTGATATTAAGAGTACTAGAGATTCAGTACTCGATGTAAAGAGCTTGGATCTCAGTACTTGATACTCAGTAGTCGATGCCAAGCTCTCGATTCTCAGTAATCGCTGAAAAAAAGTTAGATTCTTAGACCTCATTGTTCAGTAATCGAAACCGAGTATCCGTTAAAACGATTAGTAAACCGCCATACTAAATAATCGACACTAAGTACTCAAAACCCAGTATTCGATACCAATTAATCGACTCTCAGACCTCGATTTTCAGTAATCGAGACTAAGCAGTCAATTCTCAGACCGCCATACTAAATAATCGACACTAAGTACTCGAAACTCAGTATTCGATACCAATTACTTGATTCTCAGATCTTAATACTTATTAATCGATTCTTAGACCTCGATGGTAAGTATTAAGTACTCGAAAACCAGTATTCGATACCAACTACCCGATTCTCAGACCTCGTTGCACAGTAATCGAAAAAGAGTAGCCGATAAGCCGAGACTAAGCAGTCGATTCTTAGACTGCGATACTAAATAGTCGACTCTAAGTACTCGAAACTCAGTATTCGATACCAACTACTCGATTCTCAGACCTCGTTGCTCAGTAATCGAGACTAAGCAGTCGATTCTTAGACTGCGATACTAAATAATCAACTCTAAGTACTCGAAACTCAGTATTCGATACCAATTACTCGATTCTCAGACCTCGTTGCTCAGTAATCGAGACTAAGCAGTCGATTCGTAGACTGCGATCCTAAATAGACGACTCTAAGTACTCCAAACTCAGTATTCGATACCAACAACTTGATTCTCAGACCTGGTTGTTCAGTAATCGAAACCGAGTATCCGATAAACCGAAACTAAGCAGTCGATTCTTAGACTGCGATACTAAATAATCGACACTTAGTACTCAAAACTCAGTATTCGATATAAACTACGCGATTCTCAGATCTTAATACTTATTAATCGATTCTCGGACCTTGATGCTAAGTACTTCAAGCAAAGTACTCGATTCTCAGACCTCAATACTCTGTAATCGACTCTCAGAACTCGATGCTCAGTAATGGATTCTCAGTAATGGATTCTCAGTAAACGATACCAAGTACTTGATTCTCCGACCTCGATGCTCAGCAATTCTCAGTATCTTCTAGATACTCCCACCGCGATACAAAATAATCGACACTAAGGACTCGAAACCTAGTAATCGATACCAAGTACTCGATACTCCGACCGCGATACTAGGAACTTGACACTCTACCACAGTAAAGTGCTTTCCAATAAGGCCACAAGATATGGCCATGCTTCAAAAGATGTTTTACATGGGAAAATTTGACTTTTGGCGAAATTTGCGGTCGCTGGCCCAATGTGGCATGCGGTTTCATGGTCAGATGGTTTGACCAATGCCAAGTTCTTCGAAGCATAAACCGCCACCACTTGGTCCTTGAATAGCTAGTTTCAGCATATATGTATATATAATCCCTGGTGGAGTTTGATTCCATTCATCGTTGGAGTGGTTTATGGCAAGGTAGGTTCCAGTCTGAAATCAGTCAGTGACTGAAATTGGTTGAGTCGAGTCGAGTCTCTCATTCGGAATATCATCCAGAGCATAACAGTGAGTTATGCATATTTCACCTCCCAGTAGTTCTCCTCAGTTCCTGGCTAAGGGTGTTTTCTATATATATATACAAACACATACAAACCCGACTTGTACATATTGCAGCGGCAGCTGGCAAATGTCGACAGTTGGCTGTGCTCTGCCTTTGCTTGTTGGCCCGCATAAATATTTGAATTTTGGGTCAGTAACGTCGTCATCGTCGCCAAGTCTCATGTTTATGGACGAGGAGTAGCAACAGGCGCCTTCACGCACACACACACACACACACACACACCAACACATACAAATATTGACCTAATTTGCACCTGTTTACAAATTCATTTGACTCGCTAGTCCAAACACTATTCCTCTACTCCTTCTCACATCCTGGTCAGGAGAACCGTTTGCGTTTTTGGCGCATGATTTATGCAACATTCCCCAACAGTTTTGCTTTTAAAGTGGGTCGAGCATGTACAAGTCGAAGCAGCCGGAGCAGGAGCCGGAGAAGGAGCCGGAGGAGGGGTTAGTGTTAATGGAGACATCCACACACATTGCTGGCGTGTTTTTAGTTAAAAGAAATTTACATTTTACAAAGGGAGACGACGACGAGGAAGAAGATGACGATGTTGGCCAAAGCGATTACAAGTGAAATTCCTGAATTGGAAATTTCTTAAAGATTCTTAAATTTGTAGCCAGGGTATGCAACAGGTCGAGGGACCTGGCCTTTCCACTTGTACCTTTCCGTCTGCGCCTGCGGTTGTGCTCCTAATGTGTTGAGATGCTCTTAAGTTCTTTGATATAATCAACTAAAAATCGATTTTAATTTAATAAAAATGGAAATGCCCGCCCTCAAACTTGAAAGTACCTCAGACTTACCTCAGACATTTTGCCTTGCGTTGCGTTGCGTTGCGTTGTTTTCTTGCGATTCAATGAGAAATTTGCTCAACTTTAGCTGTTGCGTTTGGTTGCTGTTGTTTTGTGTGGTTAGTCCTGGACTGACGTTGTTCTTGGTGGCAATATCATCATCATTATCAACCGCCAGTTGTTGCTGCTGCTGCTGCTGCTGTTGCCCAGTGGTGTCCACATGGCGTATGAGTAACAAATTAATGATTTAAATCGAGTTCGTTGTTGTTGTTGTTGCTGCTGCTGCTGCATGAGTGCATGCAACATGTGGCACGGCATATTAACAGCTTACAGCGATTGGAACGCTGCTGCCTTAGGGCTGCCACATGACTAAAGAAAATAGAAAAATAGAAATTGTCAGAGCGATTAGCATACAAGTATCAACTGGGTGGCTGGAAAAAACCGCTAAGAAGTTGTGGATGAAATCGAAGTATACTTCTACGACGGCAGCGATTTCGTAAAATCCAAAAAAAAAAAACTGTTTTCTAGATAACTTCCTTAGATTAAGGCCGAATTTGCGCTTGAATTAAGAAAAAAAATACATAGCTGGGGTTCTTAACATAATATTCCTGTCTTAAGAAAACACATTTCTTAAATTAGGAAAAATACTTCACAAATTCCAAAAATTTATGTAGAAAATTGCCGAAAAAATTTGGGAAAATATAAAAAACACCCCCGCTTGTAATTCTCAAGTTCGATTTCCCTGCTTTCGAAATATAAAAGGGGCAGCTGAGTGCCTAGCATTTCAATGCGTTTTTTTTACTGTAACTCACGCGCGTGCTTGGTTGTCGAATGCAATAAGAAGCCTTTCGTGTAGAAGTTTCCCAAAGGTTCCGAGTTCAAGTCTCAGACAAGAAAAAGTTAAAAAATAATATAATTATTACTAATTATAATGTGATTTTCAAAAAGAAGATATTAGTGAGCCCACAGAAAGAAAATATACTATAAACGAGAAAGCTAAGCTAACTTCCGAACTTCCGAAATGCTGAAGTTTTTATACCCTTGCAAATGCTCGCTTAAATATTTTCAAAAAATACCCTAGTCATACAATTTGGCCAAAAATTTTTAAAATTATGTGAAAGTTTGTGAAACAAACAAATACAATATTGCAGGATGCTACCATTAAAAACAAAAAAGTTTTTCTAACTAAGACTGTTTTTCAAACCTAACTTTTGTATGCCAGCTATACCATATAGTTGTCCGATTTTAATAAAACTTGGTAGAATTATACAAAAAAACATAGTAAACCTACGATTACAAAGTTTGGAGACGTTTCCGTTGAAAAGAAAAAAGTTTTTCTCACTAAAACTAGTTTTCCGACCGATTGTTCCTATGGCAGCTATGAGATATAGTCATCCGATCCTGGTCGGTTCCGACATATTAGCAGTGTGCAACAAAAAGCAGACTCTGTGCAAAATTTCAGTTCGAAAGCTTCAGAACTGAGAGACTAGTTTGCGTGAAACAGACAGACAGACGGACGGACAAAGCTCAATCCACTCAGCTCGTCACCCTGATCAAGAATATATATTGTTTATGGGGTCGGAAATTAATATTTCAATGCGTTGCAAACTTCTGGGCAAAAATATAATACCCTTTGCAAGGGTATAAAAAGTATACAATAATGGGTTATACGCGTCTTAGTGTCGTCTTCCTCTTCTGTCTCTACTCCCCACACTCCATTTTCTATCTAATAGTTAGCAACTATTTTTTTCTAAGATCTAGAAATATTTTTTTAAAGTCCAGAAATGTTTTTGAAATATCTAGAAATATTTTTCTCAGATCTAGAAATATTTTTCTAAAATATACAAAATATTTGCAGGCTAATAGTGAACATATTCGTAATTTTAGAAAGTCTCAGTACTATTATAAGAAATTATTTTTCTAATATATATGGTGACTTGCCTTTTAAAGCGAATCTTGAAATTTTTGAGCGATTTCGGCTTTTGTTCTTGAGTGCAGAGGTTCAAATTTTTAGCAGCCAAAATGGTTACTGTCAGCCACGCATAAAAATAAAATCATGCATCTAGAATTTTCCGTGACAGCAACAGCCGATATCAAACAATCGGTGGGAGAACTGGTCCGCGGATTTATCTAGTTGCATTTGGACGCTCATGATTATTCTTAGCTAGACTTATGCAACAGCAGCGATGCTTTCAAGCAAGCGTTGATCTCAACAGCGTACTTGAAAGTGATTTGCCTAAATTCACCTTAAAGAAGTAACCGAGGTTTCACTTCCTGGTTGTTGCTTCATTCGTTCAACGGCCCTACGTCTTGCTGGCATTGTAGACTGTAAAATTGATTATACTATTGTAATTACTGATGAAAAACAGTATATCCATAATGTTTTTGTTGTTTCAGTATTTAATCAACCTTTTACAGTCATAAAACACGTGTGAACAATATCCAAGTAATTAAACCGACGTCATAATGCAATGAGACACTGAGAAACAGACTGCCGCGTCGTCAACTTTTCACTCCAAAACTAATCAGCTGTTTGCTTTCGCTTACGCTCTCTGAGTTATTATTTGACAATGTCCGTCTCTTTCTAACCACCGTGTTTTCTTATGCTACAACTACTTTGAGAAAAGGTGAATGACAGACGCCTTCTTTATGTTGTTGACATACAAAATAAGTAAAATGACTATTAAAATTGAGAGGGTGATGGTGGGTGGGTGAAAATTTGTGGGTATGGGTATTTTTTGGTGAAAATAACAACAAAATAATTAGGTTCTGCTTCAAAAACACAATTCTTGACCTATCAAATACACACAACAAAAATTTCATAAAAGTAGGTCAAGCTGTTTCTAAGGACATGAGATTTCGATATATAAATCGGCTATACAAAGGGAATATATCAAGGTCAAGCAGTTTCTAAGGACATGAGATTTCGATATATATAAATGGGATATACAAAGGGAATATTTCGACTTAGTATGAGCAAAATCGTTTCCAAACACATGTCCTCAATGTCTTCTCACACTTATGGTACTTCACTTCAAGAACAATCTTTGAGAATGCTAAAACTTGATTTCAGTTGTGAATGTGCTGAAGAAAGAAACATTTTTGTCGATCTTGTCTAGATTCGATCCCCAGCGATGGCGACGTGTTAGCTCACTGTGCCATTGCATACATATGTAGACGTACACTGGAAAAAGAAACCAATCCGAAACGGGATGGAAAACAGGGTAATCCCGGATATTCTTGATTCGACCCGGGAAACGATTGATTGATTTAATCCCAAAAAACAGGATCACTTGAAGCCGGTTCCGGGATTACCCAGTTTTCAATTCCATTTCGGATTGATTACTGAGTTTTTTTTTTCAGTGTACTTTTCTGGGCGTTAGTTGAGTTGCGCTCAAGAACATTTGGAACATTTTTTCTCAAGAATTGGAGAAACCTCTTGTTCTTTCTTGAGTTGAAGACAATAAACTTTCTAAACAGGTCTTCCGACACATATCAGATATTTACACAGATGGGGAGATAAAATCAAGCTCAAATAATTGATTTTATCTCAACTTCGGATTGAAATTTCAAGCAAAAGTCCTACTAGATCCGAGATATCCGAGAACAAGTCAATTCTATTCGTACTTGGAATGAGTTTGGGATTTGGGATTGATTTAATCCCGGATATCCCCGAAATCTAGTATTGTAGAAGATGAGAAATCGACACAAAAATCTGTCTTATGTAAGGATGTGGCTATAATCATAAATTCGTATTCAAGTACTTATAGTTATAAGTATACAGCTGATTTTGCATATTTTCAAACAGATTTTCATCCAAGTAAGCCCAACTAAATGTGAATTTTTACGTTTATAAAATTCCAAAAACTCTGCACTAAACTCTAAGATGACTTATGTAATTATAACATCAACTGGAACGCCAGCAAAAGACAAAATGATGTGAAAAAATTTGATAAATACCAAGGCTGCAAACCGGTCCGAAACCGAACCCCTGGGAACCGGTTCGGTTCGGCATTTTTGGGGTTCGCAAAACGGACCATGAACCAGGTTTTTACTATACTAGCTGTACAAGCAACTCAGGTATCAGTTAAACGAGCATTTTCAATACTTAAGTTTGTTCTTTCTGATTTAAGAACTGGTATGGATGAACAGCTCCTGGAAGATATAAAGCTAATTAACCTAAACTTAGCCGTTTCTAAAAGCTGATAATTGAAATAGCTTAAGTAATGATCAATATGATTAAGCATATGGAAAGAAGGTTTCATTTCAACGTATTAATAATCAAAAGTCAAACTTTTCTTTTATGTGCAAGCGAACAAAGGTTCGAAGCAGAAGGGGTTCTAAGAACCGGTCCGCGAACCGAACCTTTTATTTTATAATGGGTTCGAACACCCGGACCGAACCTCATGGATAATTTTAAAGGTTTGCAGCCTTGATAAATACACACATATTTTCGAGTCTACCAAGACTAAAATCGGTTTAAGAATATGCAAAACCCCTCTGTGTAGTTATAAGATAAGCAGCGCTGGGCCAAAACTAAGTATTCCCAATTTGCATACAAATTCCCGTGTTCTATTATATCAGCCTTGTAGACCAAATAGACTCGCTTTAAATTTTCACCGTGTAAAAGTTCAAGGAATTGTGCTAAAATCTCATTGAACTTCCAACTAAAATCTTGAAAATACAGCGATAAATTTGGTGTTGCTTTCTCCCACCGAAGTGACCCCCGTTGGAACTTATTAGCCAGCTTTTTGTTTCTGCCCTTAAAAAAAAACAGACTTGAGGCGTTCCGCTAAAAAAACTGCCATTCATCTTGATGACAAATTCGTCGGCGCTTAACCATTTTGTGGGGCCCCGGCGTTATTAATGCTATTTTTATACATTTTGGTTTGGTGTTTTCTATATTTAGCTTATTTGTTTTCAAATCTGCCGTCTAGTATTCCTAGTATTCTACAAATTCTGCATTGAAATGGCCAGTATGTGTTTAATCATTCGATAATTGGGTGCAATACAAACTTCCCACCACCAATCAGAGTCCATACAATTGAAATCTATTACACGCATTGCACCATTTGAAGTCAAATTGTATCCACAATTGCATAAATTGTCAAGTTGATAGCACAAAATCATAAAACTCCATGAGCAATGTGTTTGCTTGCGTTGCGTTGCGCTCGCTCGAGATACTCGTATCTCGTTGTCATCGCTTCGGGGTGCATTAACAGCTACAAATGCTTCCTTCCTGTTATTTTATTTTACTTTTTTTTTGCATTGTCATTGTATGCGCATCTTCCCATCGTCATAATTACAAGAGATTTACTTCCTGCTCTCGAAATAAAGATGCAAGATCGTTTCGGATTACATATGTATATACATACATGCACGCACACTTGAAGAGCTTCCCTCATCATTATGAACATCGGTCAATGTCAAGCCGAGAGATCGCCCCACGCGATTCGTTGTCGTCGTCACCGTCGTTGTCTGCGTTGCGTCTGCGTCGTAATTAATTTGTATCAGTATCGACACGCCCACTGCGGTATGCGGTGTTGTAACTAGTTCAGTCCCCCTCCCCCCCCCCGAACCACCGCCCCTGGCCAAGCACTTTGTACTCGTCTCATACAGAACCTCAATTGCAAATTGTTTGGACAATATTAATAGACGGGGGGATTATGTCATTTGACATAGCTCATGTGTTTGCTCATTTACAACGCTTTTCGATATCGAAAACATTTGCAATTGCAAGCGCAAGTGCAGGCAGCTATCGCATACTTACATGGGGAAAAGTGTTTGCCCCCCCCAGTTTCAAGCTTGACACTTTAGTTCCGGGGAACCAACCCAACTTCAACCCCCTCCAATCATCCCAACGTGCGGCCTAGACATATTATTAGTATGCAGTAAAAAAAAGGGAGACTTTGTGCAAAAGTTTAGCCCGATAGCTTCAAGAGAAACAGACAGACAAAGCTCAAACGATTCAGTTGTCGCCCCAATGAAAAATTTATATGTTTTTTTTTTTTGGGGGGTCAAAAATGAATAATTCTTCTTGGAAATATTGTAATACCATGTGCAAAGCTATAACAAGACAGCAGGGATGCAAACCACTCAAAAATAAGTACTGGTTCGGTTCAGTGGTTTCAGCACAGTTTCTAAACCGCCGGTTCGGTTCATTACATGGTTTTTGGAGTTAAATGAACCGCGGTTTCGGTTCGGTTCAGTGATTCACAAAGGCATATTATAAAATATTATGATTTCTGTATATTGATTCCTGTAATCCATTTGAATAGCTTTAAAATTCTTAGAGCAATGTCCAAAGTTTATTATGTCAGATACCCAGGACACGTCTATCAGTTCCTAGAGGAATATCCTTACTTATTGGCTGATTGAGATTGAAGAAGAACGACAGAAAATTGAAAATATTGTCTAATGGAGAAACAAATTTAGATTGATGACAGGTAAATTAAGAGATCGGCGTGCAATTGCAGAAGACATGTTGTAAATTTTTTTTTAAAAAGTTATATCGATGCGGCAACGCTAAATACTTATGTAGACGGCCGAACGAAATGTTTAAAAACTATCTTCGGGAAATGATTCAAATTTCCAAATTAATAAAATAAAACCTTTGGCTAGAGGTAAGCGATTCCCGTACAAAACTCAAAAGAGAACTGAACCAAAATGAACCGTTTTTATTTCTGGTTTTCGGTTCGGTTCAGCAAGAAAGGAAAGGAAGCCGGTTTGAAATAAGCGGTTGGGTTCGGTTTAAAAGAGGTTCGGTTCAGAACCGGCTTGCAGAAAGGTATATATCGTTTGTGGTAGCCAAAATATTGTTGAGGACAGTTTTTAAATATTAAACGATCGTTTCCAAGCACATTATCAATTTCTTGATAAAAATTACTCCGGTGTTTTTTGTCCGATCTGTTTGTACTTTTCAGAATAGATAGATATTGGTCCTAGCTTGATGTATACTAAACAACGAGGCTCTAACGAGGCTCTAATTGTGGATCTGACGGTTTTTTAGGTCTATGATGGCTAGAGGAGGTCTTGGTTATTTGGTGATAAAAGGGAGACGGGGTGGAATTTTCCAAATCTGAAACAAACTTGATCTGCGTACAGCATAAGTCTACCTTCATGCAAAAATTTGTGGCTCTATCACGGACGGACATGGCTAATAAAGAATATATACACTTTATAGGGTCGGAAATGTTTCCTTCTCCCTGTTACATACATTCGCACAATTTCATGATCCCCCTTTTCCCGTTTTCAATGGGAACAGGGTATAAAAACTGTCAAAATCAAATTTGATCTGGGCTGGTTAATTTGATATTTTGGCAAATACCAATATTTATACCCTTGCAAAGGGTATTATAATTTTGCCCAGAAGTTTGCAACGCATAGAAATATGCATTTCCGACCCCATAAACCATATATATTCTTGGTCGATAGAGCTTTGTCCGACCGTTTGTCTGTCTGTTTCTACTCGAACTAGTCTCTCAGTTTTAAAGCTATCGAGCTGAAATTTTGCACAGAGTCTTCTTTTTGCTGCACACTACTAATATGTCGGAACTGACCGGATTGGATGACTATATCTCAAAGCTCCCACAGGAACAATTTGTCGGAAAACTAATTTTTAGTATGAAAAACTTTTATCTTTTTAATGGAAACGTCTCCAAACTTTGTAATCGTAAGTTTTCTATGTTTTTGTATAATTCTACCAAGTTTTATTAAAATCGGACGACTTTATGGTATAGCTGCCATACAAAAAATTGGTCTGAAAAACTGTCTTAGTTAGGAAAACCGTTTTTGTTTTGAATGGCAGCATCCTGCAATATTGCATTTGTTTGTTTCACATAATTTTGAAATTTTTTGGCAAAATCGGATGACTATATCATTTAGCTCCCATACGAACGATCGGTCGAAAAATGGGAAAAAGAGTATTTTTTATTGAAAATATTTAAGCGAGCACTTGCAAGGGTTAGCTTAGGTTAGCGAAGTTAGCTTAGCTTTATCGTTTTTATACATTTTCGAAACTATCAGCCCTGCTCCCATTTTCGCATTCGTTAAAGTTTTGCGATTTCAAACCGGTTTTTCGACCAAATTTGTTCTGCAAATCGCAAAACGCGTAATAAGTTCCGAAATATTATTATTGTGATTTTATTGCTTTATTATTTCCTTACTTGAGTTTTTATATCATTATGAAATAAGCCACCAATTCTCTCTAGTAATAAGTCTCTCTAATAAGTCCCCAAAAAAGAAATTAGCAACCCAAATTGTATAAAGGATCGTTATTATTTGAATAATTTTATGTGGCCTTATTTCATGGGAAAGCTGGAATGTGTTGTTTTGGTAATCCCACTATTAGAGGACCCACTGGATCCATTAATAAAACTATTTTTATGATGCACAGACAAATTTTACCTTCATTAAGTCAAGAAAAGACAATGCATGTTGCCAACTGACATCCCTGGGGGCCAACGTTCAAGCAAAGACCGTATTGATTGAAACGCAGCTCCTATATAAATAAAACTTTCAGTTAGCTTTTGCCCCTTTTGTTTGTGTTTAAAAAACTATACGGACTTAGCAACGGACGACGGATACCTGCTGGTAAATACTATTATATAATAATAATTATTGACGCGCTTGTACTTGACTGTCAGCAAATACGGCAGTGGATCATTGTCCACTTGCCTTAAATGACAGCTGTGTCTACATTAAACGGTACCCCAGTTCATTTTGAATCTGAATCTGTTTTTGAATAAGTAGGTGAAATATTATGTAGGGTCAAAACCCTCTCTTTAAGCTAAAGCTATGCGCCAGGGCTTATCGGGTGCGTGTAGAAATTGTTTCATTTATTAAATGCATCTTTAAGTATACCGTGCTGGTATAGCCCCCCTCCCCCCCCAGGTGGCTGCCCGCACCCCCAATGGCACTCCATGTGCAGCTTTTAGCAATGTGTGGCCTTTGTTGAAAGATATTGATAGCCACCGACTTAAAACGATAATAGTATACGGTTTGCAATTTGCGGCTTTGGCTGTTCGCTCTATGATTATGCATAAATTCCTCATTAATATTTGAAATGTGCGGCATTAGTGGATGAAGAGGCATTATTACAAACACACACACACACACACAGACACACACACACTCTCATGCAACGCATCGTCGACTTTGCCACTGAACTGATTTTATTATCGTCCCCAAGCAACCCCACAGCAACAACAACAATTTGTATAGAAATAATACAATTTATAAATATTTAAAATAATTTCTTTGTCTTTTCCATATGTTGTGGTGTTTGCCCGGTAATCATTCGCTGCACTAAGGCTAATCCAAGAACAAAAGTCGATGCAGCTGTTCAGAGAATGCAACCCGGAGGCCTCACCTAGCGCGCAATTAACAATGGGGAGGGGCTTTGGGGGGGTTGGGGGGTTAATCATAGGGCAATTTGCATTAACCCAATATAAATTATAAATATGTTTCACGAAGGTTAGCCACCACAGAGAACGAGTGCGGGTATCATCGGTCAACAGCTTTCCCATAATTAAACAAATATTAAAAAAAAAACAAAAAAAAAATACAAATTAATTATGGCTAAATAAGCAGGGGAATAATATTTGCAATGGGCAAATAGCAGGCAGACGAAAATCCAACTGAAACTGCGAATAAACTGAGCCTGATCTTGGGTAATGGGGAAACTATTAAACGTTAATCGTTTATCGAAAGATAATGAGCTGAAAGTGGGATTTTTTGTTCTTCTAATTATTCGATTTTATAACCAAGGGCATACTAAAGTAGGGCAACAGATGCGTCTCTGATTTTATAAATATATATTTTTTATCGATCTATATCAACAGATGTGACGATATAACCATGGCCATCTGTACACTCAGAAAAAAAAAACAAAGACTTTGTACTTGAATTAAGTACAAACGGTGTCAATACTACGGTAAGTACGAAAATACTTGATTTAAATACAAAATTCTTTTATCAAGTACGATTTTTTCAATCCCGAAACACTTGATTTTAGACTGTTTTGGGATATGTTAAGTATGATTTGAATTACTAAAATATTTTAAATCATACTTTAAGCTTATAATGGTCTTAAGTCAAGCTTGATTATGTCTCAAAATAAGTAAAAGTGAGCAATTTCTATTGCTCGCCCAATAAACATTCTAGGAAGAATTTAAGCGTATTTCAAACAAGTACAAAATGTTTTTGGTTTGAACCCATACAGAAGCTAATCTTACTTTGTTCTTGAACGAGGTTTATGTATTAAACCAAAGAAATGTCCAAGACCCATTACTAAAGAGCAAGCTCAGATATTTACCATCACTCCATTACAAAAGTGCTAAAGCCAGTTGGGAATTTTAAGAACTGACTCGTTCAAAAATAATTTATATTTTCTGTTGCGCATTTTTTGGAGCTAGGATAATTAGTCTATTTTGTACTCAATCTAACATATTTTGTACTTGAACTAAGAACTCGCTTTTCTAGAATGTTTCATCTTACTGTGAGTACAAAATGTTCTTGAGTCAAGAAGGTTTGTTCTCATTTCAATAATATTACCAGTCATATTTCAAGTTCAGAATGTTTCGTATTTAATTAAAGTATAAAACGGCTTATATTCTATCCCGTTTCTAGAACGCCGGTAGCCTTTTTTTTCAGAGTGTTCTTTTTTTAGATAGTTTTTTCTTAAACTTAGAAAAAACAACCCTAAAAAAGGGTTGTGGCTATAAAATGCGTAAAATGCGAAAATAAAGACCTTTCCTTCCTTGACCACGAGTTCTCTCAAATGGTTAGTAGCCTCCTGGATCGCTACAACTTCTGCCTGATAGACGCTACAATGGTCGGGAAGGCGAAAGGACATGCTTACACCTAGATCTGCAATGAATACTCCGCCTCCCAGCTGACTTTCCAATTTAGAGCCATCAGCGTAGATGTTGATGGCGTTTGGTTTGTCATGGGGGAGCGAGTTCCAGTCCGAACGACTTGGTATAATGACCTTAAACATAGTTTTAAAGGCTACAGCTAGATGTTAGAGTATAAAAAAAAGCTAGGGAAACCAAATTAATTTGCAAAGCTATGAAGTTTAATGAAAACACTGCATACTTTATGGCGCTCAAAGTTCTTCAACGTAAGGTGAACGTATTTAGATTAAGATTAATGCTCAGTTAATAAACATAATGGAAGCCTATGAAGCATTTATTCCCTTAGGTAAGGATTTAAAGACCGAGGGTAGTATGCATAGGTAACTCAAAAAAGAGATCAAGCAGATTTGGCAAGAGTAAAAGCGCTTTAATCTAGAACTCTTCAAAGAACATACTTAATCCAGGTTTCAAATTGTCTATATTTAATATGTGCATCTATATTTATAAAGTGTAATTCGAAAATATTTCTAAATAGTTTAAGAATGTTCTTTGTAAGTAAAAAGAAACCCCTGTCGATATCAATATAAAAACTAGACCACAAACTAAACTTAACACGAACTATGCTACACTTCAGTATGGTATACCTATTGATCCACCCTCAAGTGCACCCTACCATCCATTAGATAAAGATTATACATCATTTTCCACCACAATCTGTTCCAAATACTCGTCACGTGTCCATCTCTAGCATCAATCAGTCAAACAATCACGCCGTGAGACCTGTTTTTGGACACAACTCTAAATGTCGGTGCGAGCGCTCGGGGTGGGGCTATAGCGGTGAGTCTGGGGCATAGAGTGGTCGACCTTAGTGACGAGTTCAAGAATCTTTTGGTGATAAATTTTCAACGCGCTGTTTCGATACGTCGTCGACGTGCGGCTTAACCGTCCGATTCTGGTTTTTTTTTTTTGTTTGTTTGTTGATTAAACAATTAATTCAGATGTTTTGATTTGCCGCCGCATTTTAATTATCATGCAATTGTCACCCCACAGCTTTGAAAGTGTCTTTCGACATGCATAATCAGCTGAGAAGTCAACTATCTAAAAGATTCGTTCTACGGAACGTCGCGACAAGTGCAAATTGAGCTCTAATCTTTCCGTTTTGGTCGCCTGCAACCAAATGCAGCTCGTGCCTTGGCAATTTGTGTTTCATCGCTCACTAAATGAAGGGGGTTCAATCTGGTTATGCCTTGGAACGGACCCCATAGACTCAAGGAATGTCCCCAAAAATTCCACGAATTTGGAATTTTTGTTGGTTTAAGCTTGAAATTTGAATGCCATCAAATGCCATCAACGAATGCGCCACCCGCCCAGTTCATTTTACGCTAAAAACGACGAAATTCGAGAGGGCGAACAACGAAAATGTAAACCCTTGAGCCCAAGCAGAGGGGTAAAGGAGGAGGGGGGCCATAAATTTCTTTCAATGGAAAAACAGTCATACAAACATCTGATTACGTATTTAAGAGTAATTTCACACTTTCAAAAAAGATATCCGATTAACAAATGGCTCTTTGATGGTAGGGATGGCTGCAATTGGCTGTTCTTGCTGATACTTGTTAAAGATTTAACAGTTTTTGCTTTCTATATAAACTTTTATCAAGTCATATAAAATTAAGCAATCTACTCAAATTTTATACCAGTGCAAAGGGTATTCGAATTTTGATTAGAAATTGTACCACATGGAAATGGACTATTCATTTTTGAACCCATTAACCACATATATTCTTGATTAGGACGACGAGCTGAGTCGATTGAGCTTTGTCCTTCCATTGGTCTGTTCGCCTGTTTCCACGCAAGCTGGAAGTTGGAATCGATCAGATCTGATGGCTACACCCAGAAAAAAGCAGAACACATAAGAAGAACGAACGCTCCTAAACAAAAAAATATATTCGTTCTTGAGTTTTCAAGAATTTCGATCTTGAAATCAAGCTTAATTCGTTCTCAGTATTGTTATGTTAGGCAAGGGAAGCATGATGCAAGAATAAAGGTGAGGCCGAGTCAGTGTGATGAGTACTTTTCAGACTGACGCAGCCGTACCTTTATTGTTGTATCATGATGGAAAGTGAGGTAAAGAAACAGAGAGAAGAGCAAGCACATTTGAGAGAACACATCGTTGAACTCGCTCTCTCAGTTTTGTTTTTTATGGGAGACGGGTGTATGGGAAAGCTATCGAGCGAAGGTGCGCTCTTTCCGCTAGATTATTGCACTCATGTTGCTTTGAAATTCTCAAGCAGTTGTGGTAAAGCTAGCATGGAAAGACGGCTGTTCGACTGACAGTTGGCAGGGAAAGACTAAAGCCGATTTGAGGGTGCTGTGCTGCGTATTCCACGAGCCGGCTAAATCTTGGTACATTTTCTATGAAATAAATGTAAGCAAAATGGAAAAGACAACTGATTTTAAATGGTTGTATAATTGGAATCTGTGAAGCTCTAGATTTAAGAGTAAACGGTCGTAATCTCGACGCTGATGAGCTTTTGATAATAGAAAGAACATTCAAGGTTTTTGACCATGCTGTTTGTTATTGAATCAAGAATGAGCAATCATGAATTTAAGTATGTTTAGCACTTGGTTCAATAACTATTCTGCTTGAGTTGAGAATGATTCGTCCTAAAATCAAGTATTAAGGCTCTTGGATCAGGAAACAGGAATCAAAAATTCATACTTGGCTCAAGAAATTTCATTCTTGGATTAAAAATTTTCATTCTTGGATCAACAATTTTCATTCTTTTCGAACTTCTGACATTGAACACTCTTGATGCAAGTATGAAACTCTATATTTTTTCTTTGAGTGTATATCTTATCAGTCGGAAAACAATTTAAAAAAACGTCTTAAACCATCGTGATTATTGGTTCTCTTTGTTTTTTGAGTAATTCTACCAAGTTTTCCTAAAATCGCACAACTGCACCCAGAAAAAAGCAGAACGAATATTTTAATTTCGGATACTCCTGAAAAAAACTATATTTGCTCTTTAATTTTGAAGAATTTCGCTCTTAAAAATGAACTAAGTAAGTTCTCAGTTTGGTGTTTCTAGGCGACCGGAGTAAAGCAGTGTTCCTCAGCCATGCGAACACTTTCGGCAATTCACGCCGAATGCTTTCCGAAGTAATGCATCAGTGAGTGTCAGAGAGGGACAGACAGCAACAGAGAGCCTCTCTTCTTGGGGAACCGTGGAGTAAAGCAACGAAAATCAGAAAGGAGACCAAGCACATTCGTTTTAAGTGTGGTTGTGTGGAGAAACCACCAATCGGAGAGCGCTATCGGTTTTTGCACTTATGTTGCTTTGGAATTCTCAAACAGTTATGGTACAGATAGCTTGAAGAGGCTGTTGTGGGACTGCCAGTTGGCATGCAAGGACTGAAGCTGCTTTATCATAACGAACATCTACTACGCTCCAAACGAAGCTAGCTTAGCCTTCTTGCTTCGAATAAATAAACGACAGAATTTGATAAACTTGGAAAATATTCAATATCTTATAAAACTTCTTTAGGTTCTTCAATTATGGACAATAAGTGCAATCTTTTGAACACCTTTCATCACAAACTTCTGCTTTGTAGTTAGACTGGTGACCAAATTGTTGAGATAAAACCACAAAATTATTATTACCCACCATTAGTCGTAAAACTATCCGCATTTCTAACAAATTCTAAATTGTGTTGTTTATATTTGAAGCTAAAATCTTTGAACAACTTGCCCATTTCACCTATTAATAGAAATCACATAATTCAGTAAAGTTTTCATTCATTTTATCCGCACACCTGCTAGCGAGTAATTAAGGGAAAAAAATAATTGGAATTTAAATAATTTCGCATTGATGTACATAACACGCTGATCAGATCATCTGAGGTGATAGGCTCTGCTTGTAGTGGAAAATTTTGCACCTCATTCTTGATCAGCGCGCCGAGTCATAAAAGGAAAGCCACATGACTCAAGCATAAATAAATCAGAGAGGAAATCGTCTGTCGGCAAAACAAAGTTCAACATTTTGTAAATGAGTTAGGCCATCCATTAACCCATCTTTTACACATCTCACTTTCATCTCAATGAAGTTTGGGCCAGCGTCCTTGACCTTGTGCCCGGCCGTAGACCCAATGCGGCTGCCCAACCATTTGGGCATAAGGGCAACAATGTTGAATGAAAATTGAAAAATTCATTTTTAAACAATTGCCTACACATGCCGGGAGCCGGGAGGACGCTGCGGGGATGGCCACGCTCATGAACTCTAAGCACAAAGTCGAAAAGTTGAAAGATAAATAAACGCCAAAGAGCAAATAGGCAAAAAAAAAAAAAAAACGGTATCAGCAACAACAAGAAACACCACAATACCAGACACAGATCAACGAAAATAAAACACAAACAAATAGAAGATAAGCTAAATGGATTGCATTAACAATTAGACGAAGTTGAAATACCCTAAATAGCTGTGACTGCCGAGACAACATAATTTATTGAATTCCAAGACGGAAAATGTCTACAAAAATAAAAAATAAAAAACGAGAAAGCTAAGCTAACTTCGTCTGTGCCGAAGTTTTTATACCCTTGCAAGTGCTCGCTTAAAAATTTTCAAAAAATACTCGTTTTCCCATTTTCCGACCGATCGTTCGTATGGGAGCTATATGATATAGTCATCCGATTTCCCCAAAAACTTGGTAAATTATGTGAAAGCACGTGAAACAAACAACTACAAAATTGCAGGATGCTACCATTAAAAACAAAAAAGTTTTTCTAACTAAAACTGTTTTTCAGACCTATCTTTTGTATGGCAGCTATACCATATAGTTGTCCGATTTTGATAAAACTTGGTAGAATTATAAAAAAACCTAGAAAACCTACGATTACAAAGTTTTGAGACGTTTCCATTGAAAAGAAAAAAGTTTTTCTCACTAAAACTAGTTTTCCGACCGATTGTTCCTATGGGAGCTATGAGATATAGTCATCCGATCCGGTCGGTTCCGACATATTAGTAGTGTGCAGCAAAATGAAGACTCTGCGCAAAATTTCAGCTCGATAGCTTTAAAACTGAGAGACTAGTTCTCGTAGAAACAGACAGACGGACGGACAAAGCTCAATCGACTCAGCTCATCACCCTGATCATGAATACATATAGTTTATGGGGTCGGAAATGAATATTTCAATGCGTTGCAAACTTCTGGGCAAAATTATAATACCCTTTGCAAGGGTATAAAAATGCCTTGACTTTCCAGAGTCAAGCACTTGACTCATCTGCCTATGCATGTTGTAAAGAGCGGACAGTTCCATGATACAACAAAGAAGGTAAGGCGCTTTTGCTCGACCAAATTCACGCTTCAAGAGTACGCGAAACACTAAACGTTTTAAGAACTTTGCTGAGGGCGCACACTGCAAGCACCCTACCCTTATTGTTGTATCACGAACAGTTCTATGTAAAAAGCGCAGCTGTTTTCGTGTCACATGTTACTGTCAAACATGTTCAGTTTGCAAGCAAGAAAATAAAACAAATTTACTATAAAATGCCTTTCATGGACTAACCGCGATACACTAAAATGATTTGAACTAAAGATTTTAAATGATAATATCTGTTTTCCTGCTGGTAATGAAAATATTTAACCATTAGATTAATTGGATCAATTTTTGGAGCTGTTAATACCCTAAATGGTCAATATTGCAGTAAATCAGTTGCTAGTACAAAAATGCTCGTAGTCAGCGCAAAAATGATTCATTAGAAAATCTGAAAACAAAGTTCGGTCTAATTTTTAGTCTAGGTAATAACCACATATTGCGTGGTTCATGGGTGGATCTTTAAATGGTACTCCATCTCGCGGTTTTTTGGCTGAGGAGTATCATCTCTTAGGCCCATGAAATAGCCCATTAAGCCATCATAAAGTTAGTTTTTAAGTAAACTCTACCGTGCGCTTTTAAAGATATGAAAGAATTTAGGTTTGACCCCTTCTAAAGGTACCTTAACCAATTGTACGATTAAACCGATTTTAAGATATTACGTTTCCAATGACCCTGTCTGTGTTTGCTGAATTTTGTAGATTATTATCTTGAACCATTAACAACTAAGTTAAAATTGTTGTCGCTTTGTGTTGCTAATACAAAAGTACCCATAGAACGCGAACCTAGGGTACTGTGGAGAAACTGAGTATGAGGTGATGCTTGCAGAAGTCCCTTCTATCAGAATTTAAGGTTCTCAACCCGGTTTTTTTTTAGTGTCGTACTGTGTAATTTAACCATGAATCGACTTACAAACGAACAATGTTTGCAGGCTATTGAATACTATTATCAAAATGTATGCCACTTTTTTATTGGAAAATTGTGTTAAGTGACAAAGCTCATTTCTGGTTGAGAGAATATTGTGAGTCCCGAAAAAAACACTGTTTGGTGTGGATTATGGGCCGGTGGCATCATTGGAACGTACTTTTTGAACTGTGAATGGAGAGCGCTACCTTGCGATGAGTACATACTTCGTTTTGCTCAAAATTTGGAAGAGCTGGACTTGGTTGACGTGTGGTTACAACAAGACGGTGCCACATGCCATGAGAGTTCGGGGAACTGTTTGTTTTCGCGTTTAGGCCCGGTCAATTGGCCGCCTAGATCGTGCGATTTAACTCCTTTGGACTATTTTTAATGGAGCTATGTTAAAACTCATGTATATAGCGACAAGCCCGCAACAGTTGACGCACTAGAAGGCAATATAGAAGAACTTATTCATGGAATACCGGCCGATATGTTGAAGAGAGTTTGCCAAAATGAACCATTTAAGGCGCAGTCGTTCTTCTTCATTAATTTTTCTGAATTTTAGGTATTTTTTTTTATGAGATCCAAATAAATTATAGATAGGAGTCAATTTTAAAGACCGAAAGCGGCTTTTAAAACAAATAACCTTCAAACGTAAACGAGGCGTGTTCAAACAGAAAGTAGATCGAAATGTACACCACAATGTGTGATGAGCACACACTTTACCATTACGTGTAAGTCGTCCGCATTTATAAGACTATGCCTTGGCTGCATTGAAAGTACTTAGGGAATTTAATAATAATAAGAAACTCGACGGACTTGCATCACAAAAATATAGATAGAAGTCAACTTTAAGGGCCGAAAGCGGCCCAAAAAACATGTAACCTTTAAGCGCATGGTGGAAAACACGACCAGGTCTTGTATATGTACTAGGCTCTAGCGATTCTACAAATAAAATAAATTTTGTATTAGAGCGTACAATGTTCCGAAAG
The DNA here is from genome assembly GCA_035044965.1 of Lordiphosa andalusiaca. NCBI lineage: Eukaryota > Metazoa > Arthropoda > Insecta > Diptera > Drosophilidae > Lordiphosa > Lordiphosa andalusiaca. The sequence continues at coordinate 4,066,718 of JAWNNM010000051.1, read as the reverse complement.
AGGCGGCGAAGAAAAGTAGTTAGATTTAAATAAAAAAAAAAGTAAGAAATTCAAAACTTGTTCTCGAAGATGCTTCCTGTTGGAGCAACACCAGACGAATGAACATGAAATCAGTTTGTATTACAAAGGCTGTAAATAGTTTTCTGACAAAAAGGAAAAGTCGCAGCCTACTTAGGCGACTCGGCGACAATCAGGGCTACAAATACAATATTTTTAAAAGAAGCTCATTAATAAAATTCAGTGAAGATACGTTTCAGTTCGCAGTTCATCATAATTGTGTGCAATTTGTTAAATTTATTGCTTTTGCAAATCATTCAATAATCTCGTAAAGCAGAGCCCATATTGGGCTCTGTGAATTGGGAATGTTTTTCTAGATTTGCTATGAAACTTTCCTGAACATTTTCAGACTCAATCACCCAATACCAATCAGATATCAGCAGAAGTTTGATTGGCAATAGGTAAAATTTGACTATAGTTTAGGTTCGGAACGGGTTCTGGCTTAGCTCTTATATCTTAATAGAATCGGTGCACAGTTAATTAATTTCTGGTTAAAGCCGGTTCCTCACCGCATGCACTAATATCTTTATATAATATATCGAGCCCCAGGTCCACGTCCAGTGGTTGTTAAACAAAAAAGTTCCGCTGCTTTATTTATCTTTGGTGTTCTTAGACTGGAAAATGTCTTAAAGTGTGATTTATTGCATAATGAATCGAAAACGTGTCCTTATAAGAAGAACCGATTAGAAACGATTCTTCAAGAAGATTCGCGGCTAGGGTGCCATTTTCTTCCGACATAAGGATCTTATATAATCACAAAGCGAGCACACTAATTATTGTTCTAATTAGACCGAGGTTTCGAATGTGTTCAAAGATTTTATACAACTTTTGTCTTTTTTCGAGTTCTCGTTATCATAATTGATACTTATCAACATACACATACAATACCAAATAAAGAGGACTGCAGCAAACCCACCAGAAGTATGTAGGAATACTTATGTACTTAACTTGATCAAAATCTAACTACTCTAATTTATAGCTAGCATACGAATGCTGGGGTAATATTAACGAGAATGCTAAGCTAACTTCGTCTGTTCCGAAGTTTTTATACCCTTGCAAGTGCTCGCTTAAATATTTTCAAAAAATACTCGTTTTCACATTTTCCGACCGATTGTTCGTATGGGAGCTCTAAGATATAGTTATCCAATTTGGCCAAAAATTTTTAAAATTATGTGAAATCATGTGAAACAAACAAATACAAAATTGTAGGATGCTACCATTAAAAACAAAAAAGTTTTTCTAACTAAGACTGTTTTCCAGACCTATCTTTTGTATGGCAGCTATATCAAATAGTTGTCCGATTTAAATAAAACTTGGTAGAATTATAAAAAAACTTAGAAAACCTACGATTACGATTTAGAGACGTTTCCATTGAAAAGAAAAAAGTCTTTTCATACTAAAACTAGTTTTCCGACCGATAGTTCCTATGGGAGCCATGAGATATAGTTATCCGATCCGGTCGGTTCCGACATATTAGTAGTGTGCAGCAAAATGAAGACACTGTGCAAAATTTCAGCTCGATTGCTTTAAAACCGAGAGACTGGTTCGCGTAGAAACAGACAGACAGACGGACGGACGGACAAAGCTCAATCGACTCAGCTTGTCACCCTGATGAACAATATATATAGTTTATGGGGTCGGAAAGAAATATTTCCATGCGTTGCAAGCTTCTGGGCAAAATTATAATACCCTTTTCTTCAAACTTTGTATGCATACGTTTTTCATGCCTTTTTATAATTTTTACAAGATGGTTGAAAATCGGACAACTTTATGATATAGTTGTCACACAAAAGACAGGTCTGTAAAAAAGTCTTAGTTAGAAAAACTTTTCTGATTTTAATGGTGGCATCTTTCAATTCGGTATTTGTTTGTTTGACATACTTTCAGTTAAGTCTACAAATGTTTGTCCAAGTCGGATGACTATATCGCATAGATTCAATACAAACGATTGATTGGAAAATGGGAGAAAAATTATTTTTAACAATATTTAAGCAAGGGTATCAAAACTTCGGCACAGACGAAGTTAGCTTAGCTTTCTCGTTTTTTAAATTTTCGAGCGATTTTCTACACAAATTTTTCAATAGTTAGGGCGAATTTCACAGCTAGCCGAATATAAATTGCCCCTTTTATATTCCGAAAGTAGGAAATTTGAACTTGAGGATTACAAGCGGAATCTGTTAAAATATTGCTAAATTTTAGGCTGAATTTCTACATCAATATCTCTGTATTTTAGGGCGAATTCCTGGCACTGTTTTTATACTCTGTACCGTAGGTACATAGAGTATTATAAGTTTGTGCAAAAGTATGTAACAGCCAGAAGGAAGCATCTCCGACCCCATAAAGTATATATATTCTTGATCAGCATCAACAGCCGAGTCGATATAGCCATGTCCGTCTGTCCAACGCACAGATCTCAGAGATGGTAAGAGATAGAGGTTTGACATGTATGGGACAAATGCTTCTTATGTCTACAGGCAGATCAAGTTTATTTTCAATTTTGGCCACGCCCCCTTCCGCCCCCGCAATTTAGAAAAAACGTCATATCTCCCACAGTTTTTTTTTTTTAAGATAGATTGGTCGTTCCTTCTGAACATATTTAGTAATTAAGATAACTTATCGATCCTCCAAAGAATGAACCGTTGTCGAGATATGATGAAAAGACTGTTCGCTGCTGCAGCGCAGTAGCAGCGCTGCTTTCAGCTGCATCAAAATGTATGCTGAGCGTATAATTTCGTTGGTACAGAGTATTTTATAGTCGGGCTTCACCGACTTTCTTTCTAGTTCTAAATTAAAGAAATGTGCTTTCTTAAATTTAGTGCGTTTAACTAAATTCAATGGATCGCCCTTAATTTAAGAAAAAATTTGGAAAACTTCCAGAAAAATTACTCTAAATTTAAGCAAAACTAAACCGAACTTCTTAATTTAAGAAATTATTTTCCAAAAATATTCAATTTCGGTTTATGCTTTCTAAGTTTTAGAAAATACGAAAAAAATTGAATTTATCGATTTTTAAAAAACTAGAAAATAAATTTTTTGAGTGTACGCGTTGCTCTGTGGCTAATCTTAGCTTTGTAACTTGACATGGGTGGCCACAAAACTCTGTTTTCAATTATAATTGAACAGAAATTGAATATTTTTTAGCTAGCCTTTCAATATATCGTGAGTCTGCCATTTGCCATCGCTAAAAAATTGCCATTGAAAGGCGTTAAAAAAACTGCAAACTTCGACAAGTTCATTTCGCGTGTTTGTTATTGTTGTTATCTCAACAATTTTTGTTTATTTACATTTAGGCAGTCGAATTTGTTATTGCTACCGTTTTTTCCGCTTCTTTAAACTTTTTTTTTTTTTCTTGATATTTTTTCTTGATTGAAATTTTTGGGTATGAGTGAGAGGTGTGCGGATGCTGCTGCTTGCGGTCTGACAGCTGCTGCTCAGCGAAAAGTGTCTGCAAAATGTGGCAAAATCCAGGCAACAGAAGCTGAAAGTCGACACTTGGCGGGTGGGTAGGGAGGGGAGCGAGCGAGTAACAACTGTAAACTGATATCCACGGCCTGCTGTCACCATGACGCTGCCGGCAACGGCATCATCAGCATCTTCGGTATAAAAATAAAGGCTATTTTTAGCTAATTATAATTTATTTTCCCCAACAAAAACACAAAAAAATAAAAAAAAAAAAACTTGAAAAATAGACGAGTAAAACCTTTCCAGCCGCAGCTACTAAGTGGGCATTGAATTTCGTTTTCGTTTGTTTGTTTATTTTCTCACTTAGCAGCACACGATCTCCATGCAGGCAAGAGGACTAGAGGGCTGACCCACAAAAAATACGACAGAAAAACTACAAAAAAAAAAAAAAAAAAACTGATTTGTAATTGATACTTGTTCTGTTGAAGCGTATGAAATGCCACTTTAGGCGTTCCATTACGTCACCTTGAGTCACACTCGGCCACAGAAACGGCGACAGAGTCCAAGTCCAAGTCCCAATCGGAATCAGTTCGAGAACGAGTGAACAGATGTGAACACGAATTGCGAATGACAAATGCTCTGTCTAAATTTGATTACCAATTGGAAGCAATATATCATGTTTCCGTGGATAATCAGAGAAATAGGAAACCAGGTGGTTAAATTACGTTAAATCCCCCCAAATTCAAAGATTTAGCAGTGAATAAAGAGCAAAAATTGAAGCAAAACTGTCTGCTCGTGTTTCAAGAGCTTACAACCAGCACTCACGAGCCAGCACGAGTGCCAAGGAGATGAATTTTTAACCGAATTATGAACATAATTTTCGTTTTCAACCTCTCCGGATAGTTTGTATCCCTTTTGCCATTGCCAAATGCCATTTTGCAGTCGTTAACAATTGCCCCACCGCCTCCCACCACCTCCCACCACCACGCACCACTCGATATGCAGGCGGCGGGCGGAGGTTGGGTGGGGGGAAACATCATAAACTAGCCGAAAGCTAAAGCCGTTTTCGGCTTGTTGTTGTTTCTTTTCTTCTCCCTTTTTTTTTTTTTTTTGGCTGAAGCATCCTCTCTTTCACGATATCGAAATTGTATCTGCCAGATGCTTTTGGCTTTCAGTGGGTTGATGTCTGAAAAACCCTCTTCGTTTATTTGTGGCTTTAAGTTAAAGTGCTTTCTGTCTCTCAACTATTCTCCTTCTTTTCCCCAAATGGTGAGCCAAATTGCTGGCCCTGCATAAGAATTGCATTTTCCGGCTTACAAGCTTTGCGAAGGGGCGATGCGGGGCGGGGCGGGGCGGCGTGGAAATCTCTGTGCAAGTTGCTTCATACACAAAAACACTAGTCGTTCTACCAAAGTGTGAATGTAGTTAAGCACAATTTTGTCTAGAATTTCAATACCAAACAAAATGCTTGACGTTTGACAGGCAAATGGGGAGTAGGTAGCTACAGTGCTACAATGTGTTAAGGAATGGGGGGGGGGATATGGAAGGAAGGGCGTCAGAAGAGCATCCAGACAAGTGGAACTGGCAGAGAATGATGCAATTGCAACACACGTCAGCGAGAGAGGAGCAATAATATGCAACTTGTCCGGTCTATGAAATCAGAATACTCCTGGGAAACGCTTCCAAGATTCGCCGCAGCAAAAAAAAGACTAAAAAATAGAAGCGGCAAATCAAGACATCGTCCAGTTGGTAACAGAGCAAAAGGGAGTTAAATTGACTGACGCAACTGGGAGAATGTGTTTTAAAAGACCACCAAAGGCACACGACAAAATGTCAGAAACAAGGCTTTCCAAGCAGTGCGAAGGACAATTTGTCAAACATCCAAAAGGAACTGACAACAGCCCAGAAGGAGCCGTCTTTATCAATAAGGGAGAAGCTCTGTGATCAGATGACATGACCACCATAATGGATGATAAACTTTGTAAGTCAGCCTGGCAAACCACCTGAGCTAGTCAGCTTCTACCTGTGTAGAAGTTCTCCCGCTGGCACCAGTTTTAAAGGATAAGGTGCACCATCGCAGTCAGGCTCAATTCATTCAGCCCAGGACACGGCAGAACCAGGGCAGAGTTCTGTGAAGCTCAAAAAGATTGGTTTCATCTCAACTTTTGAACTTAACATTTCAAGTATGTGTTTTACTAGATAGAACTTAATTTAAATACGAAGGGCTAGATACAATCCTGAAATTCTTATATCAATCCGAAAAGGCTAAGTTCAAGCTTGGTTGGGTACTTCGTAAATCAAATGTTCCTGACTCAAGATTGAAGTTAATACGGATTTCCAATAACAAAGCGGAAGTGCGAAAGTAACATTACAGTGAGGCTAAATGTATACACACACACATGCGCAAATGCGTAATTTCTGTGTCAATTCTTACACTAATGCTGCCTTGCAATTCCAGACGGACATGGCTATATCGACTCGGCTGTTGATGCTGATCAAGAATATATATACTTTATGGGGTCGGAGATGCTTTCTTCTGGATGTTACATACTTTTGCACAAACTTATTATACTCTATGTACCTTTGGTACAGAGTATATAAATTAGCTTATGTCATAAAGTTCTGTTTATAAAAATAAGTGTTGCATACTTCTTGGATTTTCCATATTTTCATATTTTACAGGCGCTAGTGAATTTGTCTGTTGTTGAAGAGGTCGTGGGTTCGATCACACTTAAAGAAATCTAATGAAAACTTTACCTTCTTCTAATGAAACTAAACCTTTACCAGCTATTGGCGCTAGCTGTGACGTTAGCTATTAGCTATGAAAAGCGTCTGTAGGTCTCTTTTCTTGTGGGAAACTAACACAGAAAAAAATTCGAGATATTCAGGATTTTCGGGATTAAATAAATCCCAAACGTTGTCAGAAGTTGGTCACAATCCCAGACTTTCTCATTCCAAGTACGAATAGTATTGACTTTATCTCAGATAATTTGGATCTTGTACGACTTTTGCTTGAAATTTCAATCCGAAGGTCGAGATAAAGTCCATTTTTTAAAGATTGATCTTATCTCCCAATTGTTTATACCCTCGCAAAGGGTATTATAATTTTGCCCAGAAGTTTGTAACGCATTGAAATATTCATTTCCGACCCCATAAACCATATGTATTCTTGATCAGGGTGACGAGCTGAGTCGATTGAGCTTTGTCCGTCCGTCTGTCTGTCTGTCTGTCTGTTTCTATGCGAACTAGTCTCTCAGTTTTAGAGCTATCGAGCTGAAATTTTGCACAGAGCTCTTCTTTTTGCTGTACACTACTAATATGTCGGAGCCGACCGGATCGGATGACTATATCCCATGGCTCCCATAGGAATAATCGGTCGGAAAACTAGTTTTATTGAGAAAAATTTTTTTCTTTTCAATGGAAACGTCTCCAAACTTTGTAATCGTAGGTTTTCAATGCTTTTTTATAATTCTGCCAAGTTTTATTAAAATCGGACAACTATATGGTATAACTGCCCTACAAAAGATGGGTCTGAAAAACAGTCTTAGTTAGGAAAACTTTTTTGTTTTTAATGGTAGCATCCTGCAATTTTCTATTTTTATGTTTTACGTGCTTTCACATAATTTTAAAATTTTTTGGCCATATCGCATGACTATATCGTATAGCTCCCATACGAACGACCGGTCGAAAAATGGGTATTTTTTGAAAATATTTCAGCGAGCATCTGCAAGAGTAAAAAAACTTCGGCGCCGCCGAAGTTAGCTTAGCTTTCTCGTTTTTCTGTGCAGAAGCACACAAGCTAGGAGATTGAGAGGCGCTGGGCTTGACTCGTAGGACTGTGTATTGTCAAGTATATATTTTAATAAGCGTACATTTACATCTTTTAATTAACATCATAGTATATCGAAGACGGAACGACTTTAACTTACGCTTTCGTTTAATAGAAGTTCTTAATAATATTAAACATTTGCTAGACGTGCCAGTTGCAACCTACCTAAATAAATGCGTAAACTTGAAACATTTGTAGGCAAATGTCCCACAATCATCAACAAAGTTATGAAAAGAATTAGATAATTCGGTTTATTTATGAGCAACAAGAACTTGAGAGTTAACTAATGCTAAAGGAAATTCCTAGATTTAGAGTATAACAAGACGAAGGTTTTAGTAATTAAATCATCATAAGTCCAACAAAGTTTAGTTGGATTAATGAAACTGATTAATAACATCAAAAGCCTCACTTAATCAGCTTAGGTTCTGATGCCATTTGTCAATTGATTCTCAAAAGCTTTTATAGATTAAATGCGAAAGAAAGAAAGAGAAAAGTTTACTTATGGCTCCCAAAAAGGTTCAAGGCACAATTTTTGATTGTATTATTGAATAAACAAACATTTGACGAACTATAAACGGGATTGATAATCACATTGCTTGTGCACATAAAAAAAAGAAGTGCCGTCAGCAGCAAAAATGAACTTTCAGAGCTTGCCTTAGTATGCAACTATGATCTCCCAACTGTTGGAGAACTAAAACTATTTTGTTCGGCTCTCGGACCAGAATGGTGTATAATTCATAGCCAATGCTTGAGCATCTGCTCTTATTAATATCATTTTTGGGTAAGTGTATTCTTGTCTCTCGGAGAATCTAAATCACATCGATGACATTTCGATGCCGAAACAGCTGTTTTCTGCATAGCCTCTCTGTCGCTTCACGCTTCGGAAATTTGCTCGAAAGATTTTGTTTTTTTTTTATATATATATTTTGAACTGAAAACTGGTCTTACAACTGTAAGACTCTCGCTCTCCGCTGCGCCCCCCCACTCGGTGTGTGTGTGTTTGGTTGTGTGTGTTATTGTGCGTTGACTGAACGTTGAAATAAAAATCACATTTTTACAAAAACAAAAAATGGGGCGTAATGTTCATTTGCAAATTGTGCGCTGCTTAATTAATCAATTTTAATTTTAATTTTCCATAAATTGAGAGCTGCCAAACGACCCTTGAAGGAACGCAAAATAAAACGAAACAAAACCCAAAAGCCAAAAAAGGAAAACCTCAAAAGTGGTTTCGCATTTTGCCTTTTCAACTTCTAGCACAGGGACACGAACGCAACAGAATGTCCTGCGGTACATCAAATGAACGAAACAAAACAACAACAACAACAACAACTGGCAGTGGCAATGGCATTAACAGGGGGGAAAACCCCATGAACCGAGTGACGGGTATTTTCCACTAAAGCAATTGGAATGTTTTGAGACTGATCAGAGAAGCAGTTATCAGTGAGGGGGGGATTCCCCACGCCAAGTTCCAAAGGTTCACTTATGTGTGAATGACGCTGAGATTGAATTGATAAACAACAAAACTAAGCCAAAGAGCATAGATAGCTGGATGGCGGAAAAACTGTTACAGTTCGCAACTGTTGCAATTGAAATTGTAGAACTAGAGAACCTACAACTTACAAATGTTTTGGATAATCTAATCTAGGATTTAACTACTTTTTATTTCGCTTGGGTACGATTATAACGACTTTTTTCTGTTTGAAACATTTCAAGGAAGTCGTAAACCAATCTCTGGGTATATAAATGAACGATGTATCAGTTATAGCTAGAGAAGTAGGCATTTAACTGGCCGGAACTCACATGAGGTAAGTCGTAGTGCATCCATCCATTAACTGAAACAAATAGCTCATTTGAGACATTCGATATGGTTGATAACTTTTCTGTGCAAGATGCTGATTTGTCGAATAACCCTCATATAAAGGAAAAATTGGAAGAAACAATTGGAAGAAACAAGGAAATTAAATTGAAACAAAGACCGAAAAGAACTGAAAGCTCATCGCATCTTTTCAGTCTTTAGGGTTTGAAATATGTTAGATCTCGTTTTGGTTTGTTCATGAGTGAGTCAGTCATATTGAGCGGAACTTGTTCAGTGAGTCTTAACAGAGCAGTAAACAGCTTTTAACATCACCATTAATCAGATAATTCAATAAATTCGATAAAACCATACCTGACAAAAAATTTTTTGTAATTGTAATTGTAAATTGGAATTATGATTGTTTACAAATGAAATTACTTTTACAATTACTTAATAAAAGGAGCCTGTAAGGGGTAATTCCTGAGTAATTCTGCTTGAAATTTCGAATTATTTGCGTATTTTTAGGTATTAACTTAAATTATCTACTAAAGGGTGACTTTTAAGCCATTTTCTTTTTGGCAACACTGCTTTAGGCAGCTCAACTAATTTCGTTTCACATATTACGGTCAATCATGCTCAGAATTTTCGTCTAGAACTTATCCGTGAATCAACTTACAAACGAACAATTTTACTATTAAAATTCATGCTCGATTACTCCACTTTTTTATTGGAAAATTGTGTTTAGCGACGAAGCTTATTTCTGCCTGAATTGATACGTGAACAAACAAAAATGACGTATTTGGGGGGAAAGGCAGCCAAAAACATTGCAAGAACTGGCAATGCATCCCGACAAAGGCATTGTTTTATGTGGTTTATAGGACGGTGGCATTATTGGACCTTACTTTTTGAAAGATGTCGAAGGCCGGAACGTTACTGTGAATGGAGAGAGCTTCCTTGCGATGATTACATACTTTGTTTTGCCCAAAATGGAAGAGCTGGACTTGGCTGACCTGTGGTTTCAGCATGACGGTGTCACATCGCAAAACACTGGCCCAATTGAGAGGCGAGTTCGGTGAATAGTTTATTTCACGTTTCGGGCCGGTCAATTGGCAATTGGACTATTTTTTGTTGAACTATGTTATGTCTATAGTGGCAAGCCCGCACCAGTTGACGCTTTGAACATTTACATGTAAATTTTATGTTTAAACATTAAACTATATAGGTCGTTCCATCGACTCAAATAATGATTTCATACAATTTTCTGAATTTCATGTATTTTTCTTTCAATCAAATCCGAAAGCTGCCCAAAAAAGACCCCCCCTCTTTAGTAACGCCACCCTTAAAAAATCCTTTAAAACTTATTTGTACACGTAATAGTTCAAATCAATAGTCGATTATGACTGTGGTAGGGGCTGGCGACATTGGTGGCGTGTTGTAGTTGATCGCTATATTATTTAGCGATGAACATTTTTTGTAAGTAGCATATTGAAATTTGGCGACGAATCAAGTAATATCTGATGGAAAAGCGTTCTCTATTGGCTCCGTTAAAAACTTCACTTAAATAATAAAAAAAACCGGAACCTGCTCTGGTTTATTAACCCCCACAGCTGGTATAATTCTTATGTATTATGGTTTTCAATGATTTTTATATAACAAAATGTCATACTACTACTTAGGTCATTCGATTTCGTATAGAGATTGATACAGATAGCTTTAAAACTGATAAGGGATACATCATAGAAACAGTCGGAAGGGTTATGTGTTCTTTTAAGTCCTTTGTGTTCTCAAGTGTTCTCAAGTTCAGAATGCTCAATATTGTCAGTTCCAAGACAATTCACACGCTTAAATCTAACAAACTCTTTTAAATCAGAGAATCTCTTCAGCTTTAATGGCGGGGTAATTAAAATGCGGTATTCTTCGAAATATTGAATATCTTGTGGGAAGAACTTTGTACCTATGAATGCTCAGATTGTCACACAGCTCTGCCAAAACTTGATTGATGATCTGAAAGTACTTTGGCCAGCAGAACACTTTCGCTGATTCTTGACATTAAGAACTGACTGCACGCTTTGTAAGCAGTAGGAATCATCATGAGTTATGATTCATAACTCATTTAAATGATTTTTATAACATTGATAATAAAACAATTAACTTTCAAAACCTTATTAGCAAATAATCATAGTTTTTACCTACAAGTAGAGAAATAATTCAACATATCAAGCACAATTACTCAATTTACAATTTAATTATTCAAGTAAATGATAAAGTAATTACATTTTGTAATATCCACTGAATACGATTCTAATTTCTAGTTTCAATTACGCTTACATAAAAATCGTTATCAAGAATTGTTTCTACATTACTTGAATAAAGAAAATAAATTGAATACGGTAAGTTATGTCTACATCACAGCTCTGAGTTGTTGAGTCACACTTGCTCAGTGAGTTGTTCAGTGACTGGTTAAGTGACTTACTCAGTGATTTGTTCGGTGAGGTGCTCAGTAAATGTTCTCATGGTTTTCAAAGTATGGCAACTCTGTTTCAAGCAACTTGCTGACTGACACACAATAGTTTTTTCTTTTAAAATTTGATTTTAGAGGTGGCAAAGTATAGACAACATGCCGCAGTGTGTCCAGCATCGAAGGTCACGATCTAAGTAGAGTAGACAAGCAAGAGAATAGCTGAACAACAAAACTACTGAACAAGTGGACTACCGAACAACTGAACCCCTGAGCAACTGATCAATTTAAGTAAGTTGGTTAACTAAGATGAGGGGTTAGATAAAAATGAACAAGTAAACATGTTTGGTGAAATAAACAACACCATTTATTGTTTACCAGTTCCTAAAATATTCAAAATAATGGTTCAGTTTCTGAGTATGAATCGGTTTTGAGTTTACTATCTTTTTCTAGTTTTTTGTCTTAATCAAGCAGCAGTTTCAAAATTAATAAGATATTCTTAAAAAAAGAACTAAAATAAATGTGCACTAAGCGTATTTAGTGCATAATCTACAGAATAATATTATATCCTTTATACATTTGAAGTCGGAGAACCCGAACGATGATGTTATTTATACAACGAATTTACATTTTGAAGAGAAATGGAAATCTTGGAAATAATTTCGAAATAGTTTCATGAGGTATTTACAGATTACAGATTTACAGATATTAATTACAGACAGTTACAGATTATTAGTCGATACTTTTAGACTTATGTCTTGCAAAAGATAACCTTTTGAAAAAGATAAGAAGATATTTTTAAAGTTCTAATAATGAAATGGGATACTAAGCAGAAAACTTAGGTCATTTCCGTTAATGACTAAGAATCACATTTGAAAAAAAGCAAGTTGTGCGTTTCGAGGGGGATATTTTTGTTAAAATTATAGTACACAGAAGAAAAAAAAGATCAATTAAAATATCAAATTTCCCCCTATTATATAACTATTTTCATTTCAAAATGGTACTAATTCCATATAGGATTCGACAATATCATCTTGATATTTTTCAGATGAGGGCCAACTTGATACTAGAAATTCCTTTATGATATTAAATATCGTCATCTCTTTCTTTCTGTGTGCATTCATAAGAACTGACAGCAACAAATTAACTTTTATTTGCTAAATAAGCTACTTAGAAAAAGAAGTAAAAGTATAGAACGAAGCGCGTAGGATCAGTTCGCTTCGAACTTAATAGGTTCTTAACTTCTAGATTTTTCACCCCTAAATCTGAACCGGAACCAGTCTGTTTGGCAACGGTTCGGTTCAAAAAATTACTTAACTCGCTTTGAGAGCAACTTATTTTGAATCCATGTTCAATATTTTGTAAGGAACCAATTCCAAACTCATATTTAAATAAAATAATCAAGCAAGAGTCACTCTGTGATGCTGAAAGGCTTAAGTCTGAAAATATGCACATAAAGCAGCCCCTACCTTCAAAGACTAGTCCCATATTTAAGCCGCGGATGGGGGTATTATGAAGAACTACAATACTAACCGAAAGTAGAATAATACGGTTAAATAAAAACATTAAAATTTATTTGAACCTTCCGCAAAATTTGAAAGGTTTGCAGCCTGGTTCTTAAGTAAGTGTCTAACTTCCAATCGAAACTAATAAAACTGCAGGTTATAAATTTTCATAATACAGAAGGCAACCCTCGTATTGTTACACATCTTAAATGCATTTGTCTTAAGTTAACTTTTTTTAATTGAAAGATGATGTAACAAAATATAATACAAACAACAGAGAGCATGAGAGGGAGAGAGGGAGAGAGAGAGAGAGAGAGTAAGAAAGGAACTGCACAGCGGCTTTGGGAGAAAGAGTTCAACGGATTTTCAATTAGTGAAGCGTGCGTGAGATTAAACCATTAATCATGAAATGATTTATTACTATGTGAAGTTTTTCAACTTCGGATCGATAAGTCGATATATTGATAGTTTGGTTTGATGATAAGTAAGAGATACTCCGATATCATTGTTATACTAAAGATATCTCAAATTTAAACCATTTACTTGGTTATGTGTGGTTTCGTTAAGTAGGGTCATCATATATGGTATGGTACGCACTTTTCTGTAGTTTCTGACTAATAAGCGATTTATATATAATATGTAAATAATAAAAGATTTTACCAGAGATCCTTTGAATCGTTAAAAAACGATATCAAATATCAGTCTAGCGAACTTTGTTATTTGATATTATCGATTTCAACACTTTTAAAAAGAAAGACTATTAAATTTAATCTCGTTCCGTTTCGATCTCTTCATATCTCTTGATTTTGAGAGGCCTATCTTCTCAAGCCTATCTCTTTATCAACCCAGTTGGTAAATTCAATATACAAATTCTTAGATTGTAGCTTAGAAAATTCTCAAGTTCGAAAATGGTATCGCAACTACGATCTAACTATCCGAAACTTTTTAAATTCCCGTGCATTTAGCATCTCTGTTTTATACTGTAATGATGACTACTACAGGCACTGGCACTGAGTATTCCCAAGCGAAGTTTTGCATAAAATGTTCGACATTTCTTTGTATTTGTCTCAGTCAAATGTTTAGCATGTAAATATAGATTTAGATCAGGAGGTTAGAGCCCCAAACCCTCTCTTCCCCTTGATTATACCACTTGGTAAGCTTCAGGCGTATACAAATTCGATATCCAAGGTTCACGTAACGTATCGAACTTGAAATAACCTTTTAAAATTGATACTGTTCCGCCGGACTCTACTGTTTTGTTCGTGTTTTGCAGGAATACCTACTACATTTCTATTAAAGAAGGAAGAAGTACCGAAATTCCGTGCAATACAGGGGAAGGGTCAAGATCGGGATGGCGTTTTATGTGTCACGATTTGATTTCATAGCCTCAACAGGTTTCAAGAAAGAAAGTCGGTCAAGTCCGACTTTAATATATGCTGTACCAACAGATATTGCCATTTCGACTAGGCGCTTGCTACTGATCAAGAATATATATATGTATACTTTATAGGGTCGGAGATGCTCGCTTCAGGCCTTTACATACTTCACATACAAACTTAATCGGGCCTGTTCCCGTTTTCGATTTCAATCAAATTATGTGAAATCGGAATTGGAAACTCTTCCATTTTCGAAAAGCCGATTGTTTGACTCAGCTTTTATCTTATAATTTCGAATCCTCTCCAAAGAACCGTTTTGATGGCTGACCGATTAACCGATTTAACCGATTTCTCTAATAAATTCTTGGATATCAGATCTCTTGCCTATTCCGATCGATCGAATTCGGAAACGAGAACAGACCTGAATATACTCTGTGTATCTTTCGTACTGAAATTAAAACAGTTATATTTAAGGTATGGATTGGGACCGGAAATGCGGGGCGCGGTGGGGACCTTCTCTCTGTCCCAAAAAGCCTGGGCAAAATCTTCAGGTGGGGCAAACCCTGCCATCTTGCCTCACCCCGTTTTTAAGACTGATCGCTTCGAGATTTGTTCACCTAACTTCACTCACACCGGTTCAACTGTTTCAAAATGATCGACTCACGCGCGCATCTCTAACGCTGGCCTCTGTTGGTGTCTCTCTCTTTCTCTCTCTCAGTCGGCACGGGACGGCCCAGGAGAAGATACACAACAAAGATCACCGCTCACGGAGTTTGTGTGCGTGTGTGTGTATCTCAAAGAATGCACAAAATCCCAAAACACAAAAATCAACAGAAATCATAGTCAAGTTCGCCACAAATTCTACTCACTTGTTAAAACTTGCCTGTTTTTGGTCAAAACACAAAACAGATCACCAAAAAAAAAAAAAAAAAAACAGAATTGAAACAGAAACAAAAAAAAAAACACAGGCACACCGAATGACAACAACAAACCCAATTGCACGCGCAGTGAGCAACAAACAAACAAACAAAATAAAGTGGGCAATTAGCAAACAGAAACAAACTTTTATTATTATTTACGTTGGTTTGTTGTTGTCAGGAATCGAAAGAATGCACACACACTACCGCCGCTGCCGCCGCTCGAAATCAACAGTCAACTTTGACTGTGCCTGTTGTTGTTGTTGCTGTTGTTGCTGTTGTATTTGTTGGCTCTTGCCAGTTCTTATCGCACGTTCTTTTAGTTTGTTTTAGTTCTTCGTCGCCCGAAATGTGTGTGTTTCGCCGCTGTTGTTGTTGTTGTTGTACTTTGGCAACTGTTGGTTGTATTTGTTTCTTTCAGTGTCTCCGCTGTGGCCCACGCGCGCGACTTGGTCGTTCGACAGACAACTGACTACTAAAACGGCCTTTCACAACGAAATGGAAAACGAAACGCGCGCGAGTTCGAGGCGAACAAAACACAACAGGTTCGTGCGTGCTCGAGCCAAGCGCCAGCATGTTCGTTGTCGCGATGGGCATCTGCTTGGGCCACAAGCAAACACAACAACAAAAACAACAACAGCAATAACAAATTGTCAGTGCATTGTGCAGCAGAACGAACCGAACCCGAACCCGAAACCGAACCGGAGCATAAGTTAACTAAAACAAAAGGGTTCGACAACATTCCATTATGCATTCTCTGACGACCATTGTAGAGGGTTTAATGAAATTGTCCAGATGGTTGCATCTGTATGTATGTTTATAGCTCGACAGAATCCAATTGTTTGCAAAAACCCCGAATGAGACACTTAAATTCGAATAAAAGGGACTTCTGTGAACTTCACTTTGTACCCAGTTTTTCAACTGTACCCTAGGTTTGCGTTCTAAGGGTAATTTTTTACTAGCAACACACAATTTTCACTTATTAATCATAGTTAATTGTTCAAGATAAAACTCTACCACTTTCAGCAATCACATTCAAAGCCATTGGGAACGTAACTTCAAAAACTCGCTTGAATCGTGCAATTGGTTTAAGTAACTCCAGAAGTAGTTAAGCCCTAAATTCTTGAATTTCTTCAAAAGCGCCCGCTATATACATACAGGGTTGTCCATATTCGACGGACCCATCTGGCAACGCCATAACTTTTGACAGAGATGTCAGATCGCTTAATGACATACCGCGTTTGAAGCGTCAGTCCAAGCAGATTTTTACCATGGAACAATACACGCCACGCGAGCGCTCTGAAATAGTTGAAATTTACATTCAACAGAACAAGTCAATTGTGAAAACAAAATTATCATGTCCGATATCATGCCCATTTCACATTGAATGGGACCGTAAATAAGCAAAATTGCCGTATTTACGCCACTGAAAATCCTCAGGAGATTCAAGAAGTGCCTCTTCATGACGAAAAAGTCACAGTTTGGTGCGGCGTTAGTGCGAAAGCGGTCATTGGGCCGTTTTTCTTCCAAAATGAAAATGGCCATGCTGTTACCATCAACCAGGAGCGTTATCGCGACATGATGACCAATTTTGTGATGCCAATTATTCGTCGAAAGCGTATGAGGCAGTTCTGGTTTCAACAATCGATTTTCTGAAGAAATTGTTTCCGGGACGTTTGATGTCGAAAAGTGGTGATTTGGACTGGCCACCGCGTTCGCCCGATTTGACGCCGCCTGACTTCTTCTTGTGGGGATATTTGAAGTCAAAGGTTTACGTTAACAAGCCAAGGACCGTAGAAGAGCTCAAGGACAACATTCGTGAAGAAATAGCCGCTATTCCGGCCGAAATGTTGGCGAAAACGATGGAAAATGCTGCAAAAAGGGCACAATACGCCATCAACGCCAGAGGCGGCCATTTGAGAGATATCAAATTCAAAAATGGATGTAAACAAATCTACTTGGAACAAATTAAATGATTAAGATTGCCAACCGCCAAATTTTTATTTTTTTCTTTGATTTTTTTTTAAAAAAACATGGGTCCGTCGAATATGGGCAACCCTGTACATACAAACATACATAAATATGTACATATTTGTTAAGAACTAAATTTATGATGACATAATGGGCAAAATAAATTACCATTTATATATTCATCCACAAACCACACCAGATACACCTTAAACAAGATCACAATATTGACCGAACTGCGTTTTCAGTTTTATCAACAAAGCATTGATACGCTGACTATAAGCGTTCTTATGCCACCAATTGACTTAGAGCAACATTGATTATTTTAGTACCGGTTCTGAACCAAAAACCGAAGCGGGGACCTTTTTGGAAAATGCTGAACCGAACCAAAAACCACCATGCAAAACGGTTCAAATCGGTTCAGTTCACAGACGAGCTTTAAGACGTAAAACTACTATGTGCAGACAATGAGACTTGGAAATTTGTGAATGTTGATCGATACTCGTGCAAAGATTCATTTGAATTTAAAATACATTTCGATTCGCTTATGGACCTACTAAGAGAGATACCTCCGTAGAACGAATTGATCCTTAGCTAATATTATTATATTTTTAAATTTCTTTGAAATTTTTAAGGGTTTTAGCGTTCAAAAAAACCTTTTTTTTTGTGAATTTTTTCTAAAAGAATGGAATGAGCAAATTAGTTCCAACCTTTTGCACTTTTTTAAGTATACTTTTAACAATATTCTATTAATTTTCCATGTGGAAATATTGAAAAACCAGCCGGTGACAAAGCTTGCGCCAGAACGTCTTTGAAAAACAATCGATTTGCGGTGATCACAATATCTCGGTCGGGAAATTATCTAAAATTAACAAGAAAGAAAGTCGGTCAAGCCCGACTATAGCATACTCTGTACCAACGAAATTATAAGCTCAGCATAAATTTTGATGCTGCAGTAGTAGCTGAAAGCAGCGCTGCTTCTGCGCTGCTGCAGCGAACAGTCTTTTGATCATAACTCGAAAACCGTTCATCCGATCTTCTTCATTCCTTTGGCTAGTCGATAAGTTATCCATATTACTAAATATATCTTAAAGGAACAACCCACCTATCTTTAAAACTGTAGGAGATATGACGTTTTTTCTAAATTGCGGGGGCGGCAGGGGGCGTGGCCAAAATTGAAAATAAACTTGATCTGCCTGCAGACATAAGAAGCATATGTCCCATACATGTCAAGCCTCTATCTCTTACCATCTCTGAGATCTGTGCGTTCATACGGACAGACAGACGGACAGACGGACATGGCTATATCGACTCGGCTGTTGATGCTGATCAAGAATATATCTAAAGTGAAAAATGCTATTTTCCCACGAAAAATTCCGCCATTTTGTGGGTGCGAAACCCCCTTAATGTAAAAAAATGTTGAGGGGAGAGGTATTTTATATGTAGAAAATGTATACAAAGTTTGAAATGAATCGATCAAGTAGTTTTTGAATGACAGTGATCACGGACTTTGAAAAAGTAGTTTTGAGAAAAACACCTTTGAAAGTTTACTGCCTTGCCGAACGCACGCAGCTGTCGGAGTTATAAAGTTAAAGGACAGGAGACTAATTAGACAATAACTTCAAGAGTTTTGCTTAGATCGACTTGAAATTTTGAGAGTATATTCTTGAAATGTTTAACAATAAGATAATTGAATTCGATCTTTCGAAAGTGCAAACCTTTAACCCCCCTTAAAGCCATTTTAATGATTTCTAGGAAGTCAATTGTGAAAGTGTGCGAATAGTCACATAGTCACTTTAGAAATCACAATATTCGAAAGGAAACAAGTACACAGAGAAAAAAAAGGATATTACAAAATATCCATTGAATGATTTCCGGCAGCCATTTGGACGGGATTTGTCTTAAATACCCATTTAATCATTCAACGGAGCTAAAACTCATACAAAGGATATGAAAAATGATGATCATTTGGATGATATTGCAGTTCCGCTGGATGATTAAAAGTATATTAAAGAAATATCCAGTCCAATTGGTTCTTTTTTGGATCTTTCTTTTTCTGTGTAAGAAAGCCGGTCAATCCCAACTTTAATTTTCTCTAAGCCAACGAAAAAACATATGTGCTCAGCATGAAATCAACTTTGGTACTGCGATGCACCAGCGAACATTCTTTTGCTTATTAGATGACTATCGATCAGCCGATCGTTAGAAATCATTTATCAGATCGATAAGGAAATCCTGATCTCTTTTTAAAACTCTCAAATGCAGTTTAGGGAGGGGGCGTGGCAAAAAATTAAAAATAAATTTGACTTACCCGCAAGTATAAAAAGTTTTTGTCGAACCTTTATCTCTTGCCATCTCTGAAATCTGTGCAGTCATACGGACAGACAGGCGAACAAAGCTACTTATATGGGGCTGATACAACTGTGATATTAGAAAAGCCAATGTTTTCAGAGGAATCAACAATTGAGCAAAGTAAAGCAACACTATACGAGTATTACTTGGAGTTGGTCGTCAAATGGTAGGAGTTATTTTCAGAAAGAAATCAAATCCCTTATAATGGCAAAGTCATGACAAATGTTTCCATTTGAAAAACGTTTGAGTTTAGTTTTTAAGTATATATGATATACACATATGAAGCAAGATTATATGGTGCGACTATTGAACGACAACGTCGGCAACCATTTATCCCGTAAAGACTTGGATTTCCAAACACTCGAAAATACAGTTTTATGTCGAACGCATCAGCTCAATTTGGTCATATGTGTATTAGCCAGGGTTGGGAATTGCTCTGTGCTCGCAACTCTCAAGAGCCAGCTCTTGCTCTCAGCTCATAGCACTCGGCTCTTGGCTCTGAGCTATACGTCGAGAGCCGTGAGCCATCAACCGACTCTCGGCTCGTGAGCCACAGCACACGGCTCTGAGCTATGAGCCACTGCTCGGGTCCCGTGAGCCCTAAACCCAGTCTCGGCTTGTGAGCTATAGCACTCTGTTCTGAGCTTAAAGCCACAGCTCGCGAGCCGTGAGCCATCAACCAGCTCTCGGCTCGTAAGCCCGTTGATGGCTCTCAGCTCATGTGCCCGTTGACGGCTCACGGCCCCTGAGCTGTGGTTCTCAGCTCAGAGCCAAGTGCTGTGACATACGAGCCGAGAGCCGGTTGATGGCTCACGGCTTCCAAGCTGTGGCTCTCACCTCTGAGCCAGAAGGTGAGGCTCACGAGCTGTGAGACGTTTAGTGCTCCCGGATCTCGACACCAGCAGCTCTCGGCTCTGAACGAGAGCCGAAAAGAGGTCGAGCGCGCGGCTTGCTCGTCAGCAATTCCGAACCCTAGTATTAGCATTAAAATGCAGTTAAATTTGAGAGAAAACCACCTGGATTGTTGAGTTGTTTCTATCAACAAAGTCATTAAGCAAGCTGCTTAACAGTAAATCTTTTAACTTCATCCATTTTCTGCAACACTTCGAGATGTTGAATAAGATCGAACGATTCAAAAAATAGAAAAATATGGAAATTTTTTAATAGAGTTTAGATTATCAGGAAGTTTTAATAGAAAAGGAGTGCAGCAAATCTAAAGGGTTCACTCGGTAATCGAGAACCCCACATGACCTACTGATTTTCCTAACCACTGGTGGTATGCTTTTTCACCAGTTACAATTGTTCTGTAAATTGAGCAACTTCTGCTAAGGAACTAGTGATTTTTGAGCACTTTTAGTGAGCAAAATGTATCAAGCACTGTAAAGAAATAGGTGATATTCGTGGTCACCGGTGGTGAGCTCTTTCGTCAGCCCCTGATATGGATATGGTATGTGTAAGCCACTGCAAGCGATTTTGTGATTTTTTTGATCAAAGATGGTAAGTTTTCTCGCCAGTCATTGATGTGTTGTAAGTCAACTAGCGCGTCCCTAACGAACTAGTGATTCGCCTAACCACCGGTGGTGGACTAACCACTGTTATTATACAAATGTAACAGGCTGTGCTCAAGTTACAGTAATTTCCTAAGCACAGGCGGTTAGCTCTTTCGCCAGCCACCCCTGTAACTGTGTAAATGGATCAGCCTGTTCTAGCAAACTACTAATTTACCTCACCACCAGTGGTGAGCTCTTTCGCTAATGACAAATAATGTAAGAAAATACTGAAAGAAGTTCCCTTACCACTTTGATGGCATTAATCTATTCTGTAGATAATTAAGCTATCCGCTGAATCAGTTTCAATTAAGCACAGCATCCGCCCTTGTTCTGAGATTTAACACATAAATCATTTCATTGTTAAATTGCAATTCCAGCATTCACTTTTTCTACTTTTTGTTGGCTTAAATTGAATTTGAGTTTTTCCAGTTGGTTGTTAATTTGCATTTGATTAGCATATTCATAATCATAATCATAATCAGAAATCGATAGCTCTGTAGTAACTAGTTTTTGAGGACAATAATGCCAGCCGATGAATCAGTGTCAATTATGCAGGGCATCCGCCCTCGTGCAGAGCTAATAATGTATTTGCTATTTGATTTTTAAATTGCATTTCCAGCATTCACCTTTTCCATTTTGTTGGCTTAAATTGAATTTCAATTTTTCAGTTGGCAGTTAATTTGCATTTGATTAGCATATTCATAATCATAATCATAATCATAATCCTAATCAACATCAGTGGTCACGTTCTGATTTGGTCGTTAATTTTGCGGTTGGCCACTAACGAGTTTCGGCTACTCGCAACGGAAATGAAGCTAAGTTGGCAAAATAATTAAGCGAAAACAGCCAGGCATTTTAAAGCCTTTATTAAATAGGTTTTCGGGCACTTTTGTGAGTTTTGGGAAGAGCATAAAGTCAAGAGGAATGGCCAGCGGACATTCATCCACACATTCATCAGCCTTAGCTGCTTTCTTTAGATAAATCTTCCCGGCTGTCGAATTAAGTGCAGTTTTTGCCTCCCCACTCTGGGCCATAATTCTTAGAAACCACGCCGGGCTGTCAATTAAACTGTGGCCGGATTTTCCCACCCATTTTTTGTTTTTTTTTTTTTTTGTGAAAATTGGGTCAGAAATCTCGCCATTCGATAAATCAGTGGAAATCTGAGGACACGGCCGTACATGTCATTTTCTCGCTTCAGTTGTAATGACAAATGCAGGCAGTGGACAGTCCTTTTCCTCCTTGCCGACAGCCCAACAGGATTCAGGTGTAGCATTCCATGCGTTTTGCCTCGTTGCAATGACTAATTGCCTCTCGTCGTTGAAGCCGCCTCGTTAGAGGGCTCCAGCTCCAAACAGCCGGAAGGGTGGGGGAGTAGGACGGAGGGAGGGAGGTAGCAAAAAATGATGTGTGTAATTGTGAAAATTGAGACGCACGCTGGACCTGGCTGCAACTGTTTGTGTGTGTGCGTGTGCGTGTGCGTGTCCTTGCTGCGTTTCGTGTGTGGCCTTGCAAAATGGCATTTGATTTCTCAGCCTCCCCTTAACTCGTTTCCCAGAGCCAAATTAACTGAGTTTCCCTTGTGATTGTCACTTTTCCTGCATTTTGATTTCCTGTTATGGCTTATGTGTGACCACGGATGAAATGTAGCAAGAGACCCAACTGTCTGCAAGATCTAACTGTAAGCCTATCCAAGCGTAAGCCCCCAAATTGGGCAAACTTCCCCTTCGACTCGACTTACATTTCGCTTTATCTTTTTGGTGCATTTTGTAGTCACATTAAGCTCTGTGCTTGCAAACTGAGCTCAAGGACGAAAACGAACTTATTTCCGTACTAAAGGTATTCCGTTCTATTTTTTCATATTTTCCAAGTTTTTCAATAGCATCACAAATGACTTAAATATAACTAGTTACCAAGATTTTTCCACCTCCGGTACAGAACTTGTGCCAAGAAATACCCTGAGAATTTACATGCAAGTCTGTATGATACAATAATGGCGATTTTCCTTGATCTTCTTTAAAAGCAAAACCAGGGTCCGATCGTATTTGGCCAACCCTGCACACTCAAAGAAAAAAATCAGTCCCATCGTACTTAATATCAAGCATTTTTGACATCAAAAGTGGGAGCATGTAGTAACGCCCGCTGACATAACGCCCGCTCTAGAAGTGACATCGATTTCGGAGACTAAAACAGACAGAGCCACAAATATTTGGGTATACCATACGTAGAACAAGTAGGTTTCAGATTTGGAAAATATAAAAGGTGCTGCTAATAGTTTTTAGGTACGAATACCCTGCATTCAGAATATAAAAGGGGCAACCATGATACAACAAATAAGGTAAGGCGGACATTTTTGTTCATGTGTTCATGGGGGCACCTGATGTTCGTCTTGCTAAGAGCCTAACATCTGACTGCGCTCTTCAGTGGGTCTCACGCGAATGAATTCATTACATGTTGAAGTATCCCCAAGTTCCCGAGTTCAAGTCCCAGACAAGCAAAAGTTAAAAAAAAGAACTTTCAGAGATTATAGTCGTTGGTTGAACCAACGGAGGAAGTAAATGTACAAAAATATATAAGCACCACTTCATTTAAGCGAGAAGTGTCCCTTCCACTTCTCCATCTGCTGCCCTGACTTCATTTTCTCTCTGATACTTACAAAAAATGTTTTCCTTCGAAAATACATAAAATATTTTCTGGCTTATATAAAATGGTTTCTTAATTGTAGAGAATGTTTTTCCAAATTATTCGGTGAATCGCTTTTGACCACTTTTTTAAGGGGAATTTCGTAATTTTATGGCGATTTCGCCATTATTTGAGTGTACAAGGTATTTTCGGGTCTGGGCACTGGAATACAGCACCCTTTCTTGTTATACCCTTGCAGAAGGAAAATTGAAATTATCCAGATATATGTAACGCATAGATGAAAACATTTCCGGCCACATAATAATATATATATTCTTGATCAGCATTACTGTCTGTCCGTCCGTCTGTTTCTATGCTATCTATTTCGTCAGTTTTAAGGCTATCCCGACCAAACTATGCACGAAATCTTCTGGTACAAATATGCTGTACATTTGTCGGAACCGGCCGGATCGGATGACTATAACATATAGATGCCATAGGAACGATCAGTCGAAAAACTAGTACTAGTGAGACAAAACTTTTTTGTTTTCTATGCAAACGTCTTCAAACTACGTATTCACTAGTTTTCAATGCTTCTCCATGATTCTACTAAGTTTGGTCGAAATCGGGCATTTATATAGTATAGCTGCCATAGAAAAGTAAGGTTAGAAAATAGTCTTAGTAAGAACACCTTTTTTGTTTTCAATGTAAGCCTCTTTAAAATTGGCATATATGTATTTTACAAGCTTTCACACAACTCTTCAAAATTTTGTCAAAATCGGATGACTATAGGTTATATCTGCTGCAGGAATGATCGGTCGAGAAACTAGTTTTAGTGAGAAAAGCTTTTAACGCTTCCAAAGTTTGTATTTCTTAGTTTGCCATGCTTTCCCATGTTTTCATTAAGTTTGGTCGAAATCGGGTATAGCTGTCATATAAAAGTAAAGCCAGAAAAGTAGTATTAGTGAGAAAAACTTGTGAATAACGTGCTGAAGGGGTATACAAACATCGGCAGAGCCGAAGTTAACTTTACTCTATTTATTTAAATTCATCTTTTTGGTAGTTTTGGCATACATTTTGGAACATTTCGAAATATTTTCAATTCTTTATGGTCATATTATTCAGCTGGTCCCAATCAATTGGATATTTCAAGAGCCGTTTTCTCATGCTCTTAGATTTTCAAATATTGGTTGGCTTAGCTGCTTATTTTAAATGCTTATCTTAAGTCGAGAAGTACTATTCACACTCTGTATTCCCTGTATCCTGTATTATTTACCCTTTCTTATTTGTACTAAAGTTAAGAGATTTATTTTTCTTTTAGAGCCAAATTATCCGTGCTTAAAGTATTAAATCATAACTGTTGTTTCTCATTTAGAATTTTGAACGATCATTTTGGCATTTAAGCACGATTAGTTCTGAAAGTAAGAATACCCAGATGCAAATGGTAACCGGGATAATCTGAAGTTCTCTTTTATTGTCTGCTAAATTGTTTTCTTAGCATAGACTTTACAACGGGCTCGAACTTATTTCCAGAATTTCAGTATTTGTTCACTTTTGTTAGCTGATAAACCATATATAAATTTCATAATAGGGTGACTCTAAAAATAAAACGTTAATTGATGTCCAGCGAGAAAGACACAATCAATAATACACAAAAACCATCAACAGCTACAACATTTTATCAGCCAAAGGTTTTCATATTCACAGCTGAAGCTTCTTTCCCAGCCGCCCCCCAAGTTACGTGCCCGACCTGCTCAATTTCATTGTTTTGGCTCTTTTTCTCTTCTCCCTTCCTTTTTTTTTTTTTTTTGTTTTTTTGTGGCATATTGTCGCCTAATTTTTCATGTTAATGAATGGGTCACGCAAATTGTTTAACCCAATGCAGACAGCAGGGCGCCCGTCCAATAGTGACTTGATAATAATCAGTCGATGGACGAAAGAAACAACCACAACAACAAGAACAACAAATCATTTGGCATTAATTTCTGGGCAGGAAATTAAAAAGCGCTTTGCTTCGACTACAATTCACAAAAGAAGGTGGCGGGTGGCGGGTGGGGGGGTGCTTAGGTGGCTAGGTAGCTTTTGCGTAAGAGAACCTTGACCCTAATACGTTTCGGCCCTTTGCCCTTGGCTAACTTTTTTTGGTTGGTCAATTCAGTTAAGGAACTCGAACGAATGGAAAAAGGAAAAATACTTAATCCAAATGATCAATTGAGCGTATTGACAGCTTAATGTTTGACTCATTCATATGCAAAAGAATGTTGGGCATTTGCCATGCATCATTTATTATTGAAGTTCAACTTAAATTTTGGTTTTCTACGAAATGGAATGATTGAATGGACACAGATTTTTGCCCAAAGACATCTAAGAAAGCTCTATGCCCGATGGATAATCAAGAGCATTTTCCACTAATATCCTCCTTTTTTCCTTTTTCATATGAATTTAATGTTCTCACCGCAAAAATGCTTTGCAGAATGTATAGCATACTTTTCAGCATCAGCGGAATTTGCTTCCTTCGTGTGTGTTGATTATTTATTTATTTTCCATTTTTTTTATTTTTTTTTTTGTTGTTTGCATTTCATTCGGAAAATTCAAGTTTCACTTAAAGACCAGGACAGGATCATAAAATGTATTTAAACGATTCCTCGAGGTATCGACATCTCCTTTCGTGCTAGTCTTTAGTCTATTTTGGTTCTGCATTAAGCAGAAGTTATGTGCACGAGCATAAAACGGCAACGGCAACGGCCACGGCGACTGACTCACTGACCCACCCAACTGCCAACTCAACTGGCCCGCTGAATGCCGCAAGTGTATCGTAAATAAATAAGATATTGCATCGATGCCAATTGATATGGGACAAGGACTTGCAGCAAGCCAGGCAGCGAGGCAGCGAACCAGTCAGCCGGATGAGTAACGATTTGTTAATTAGAATACATTTACCTCAAACCGGATACTTGCGAGCTGCAAGGTTGAAATATAAGTAGAAATAATTAACTCGGGGACTTCTTCAATGAAGTCTGTAAAATTCTGTAGTTCAAAATCTATGATCAGCTTCAGTACAGCACACTATGGTCCAGACGACCACTTTGGTTGGCCAAAACCTCATTTTTAAAAGTTAAAAAAAAAAGAAGTACTTTTGATTGCTCTGCATCAGAAAAAGAGTGACCATCTCTGTTGCGTACCAGAAATTTCCGTAGATGGCGCCTCTTTCGCGAAATCAGCTGTTAAACATAACGGTTGTTGTTAAGCAGCACGTGCGTCGAAAAATTTGCAATTTGATTGCAATTAAAAATCATTGTAAAGTGATAAAAAACAAGAAAGAAAGTCGGTCAAGCCCGACTTTAACATACTCTGTACCAAGAAAATTCTTTTGATCATAACTCGAAAACCGTTCATCCGATCTTCTTCATCCCTTTGGCGGATCGATAAGTTATCCTAATAACTAAATATGTCCAGAAGGAACAAGCCATCTATCTTCAAAACTGTGGGAGATGTGACGTTTTTTCTAAATTGCGGGGGCGGGAGGGGGCGTGGCCAAAATTGAAAATAAACTTGATCTGCCTGCAGACATTAGAAGCATATGTCCCATACATGTCAAACCTCTATCTCTTACCATCTCTGAGATCTGTGCGTTCATACGGACAGACAGACGGACATGGCTATATCGACTCGGCTGTTGATGCTGATCAAGAATATATATACTTTATGGGGTCGGAGATGCTTCCTTCTGGATGTTACATACTTTTGCACAAACTTATAATACTCTATGTACCTACGGTACAGAGTATAAAAACCTATTTCAAACAAAGTTTTGTGATGAATTATAATCAGTGGGGTTTGTACTAAGTGTTTTGTAAGTGTGAACAGTTTGTATGAGTTGTACTGTCTTCGTAATTTTATGTTAAGGCCCTATTCTCTTTCAGCAAAAATTTTTTTTCGACTTTTTTTTGCATTTTTTTATAGCTTGGACATTTAAAAATATAACCCTAAAAGGGTTTTTTGAAATTCGAAATACTTTAGAAGATATGGCCATTTTTGTGGGGTCATGTCTTCGCTAAAATGAGTAGTTTTTATGTTGCTTCGACGTAGAATTGTCACCATTCTGGCCCGTAGTAAAATAAAAATTTTTTTTACTATTTTTTTTTTTACACTAAACTTCAAAAAAATGGGTCCAAATTCGATTTGTCAATTTCAAGTGGCCGCCATTTTGTCAAAAAATCGCAAAATTTTTATTTATTTTTACTTTGCTTATACAGCAAAGTATTTTTGAAGAAATTGTTTAAGATTTTTCGGAAGACGTTTAGATGTCGCGCATGTCGCCTTTTCCACAAGAAATCGAGCATTCCGTACTGTTTTGGAATTCTACCAATTAATTGGTCAATAAGCACTATTTCGGAGTTTTCAAATCAACATCTTTAAAGCAAAATGTTCAAATTTTACTTTAATGAGCATAAACCATAAGCTTTTTCTTTGCTTTTGCTAATTTAGGTATCCATTTATTACATTTTTTCGTAAATTTTTCATAAATGTTGTAAAAAAGGCATTATAACTTTTGATATTTCTATGAAAACTACAAAAACCAGTGATGCAGTTTTAAAGATGGATAAATTTTGAAAAAATAAAGCTAAAATAAAATTTGTATTTTGTCTTACAGTTCCATAGTTAGGCGCTTTTAAAGCTTTTTTCATTGCATGAATCTAATAATAAGTTTTACCAAAATGCCTATAATTCGTGAACCAAGGTGACTTTCACACAGGCGTTCTAGACCAAACGGAATAAAACTTAAACTGTTTTGTAATTGAAACTCGAAGCATGATTCGTTCTTGAGTACTAAACATTTTCAAACCGAAATATGACTATTAATCAGGAATGCAAACCACTTCAAAATACATACTAGTTCGGTTCAGCGGCTTACACAATTTCTGAGCCGCCAGTTCGGATCATTACTTGGTTTTTGGAGATAACTGAACCGCGGTTTCGGTTCGGTTCAGCGGTTCATAGGGGCACATAATGATTTAGTATGATTTTTGATGTAATACGGACTTTGAATCCGTATAAACCATTTGAATATTATTAGAAGAATGTCAAAATCCGACTAACAGGACTCGTCTATAAGTTCTTAAAATGATTGAGAAAAAGCTCTTCAGGCTAAGATTCAAATTAAGCTAAAGAAGTATTTCAGAAAAGTGAAAATGGAGGAAAAGAATGCAGATTGATGACAAGTATATTAAGGGATCGGGAGGCAATTGCATACCACATTTTCTCTGGAATCGAAAATAAGAATTAATAAGCTATTTACATTGAAAATATGACAACATGAAGGCTATAGTAGGCCTTCATGCCTCACGTCATCAACTTACGAACAGTGTGAAGGCAGTAGATAGCTGACACAGTTTTAACTCTATTCTCGAATCGACCACGTTTCTTGGTGTTATCATTCGTAGGTACTTTACAAAGGCGGTCAAAAGTGTCTGAAAAGTACCCTCAGCTGATGCGTACATATAGGTAAGAGACATGCTTTCCTCTTCTCCCGACTTTAATAATGAATCCCTTCTTACTTACTTACTTCTTCTATGCGCCTATTTTGGTATGTAATTCTAAAACGCATCATCTTTTATCAGTTGATACTATCAAATGGTTTTTGATATTTTCGTTAAATATATAGAGAAGATTATAAAAGATATTTACAAATCGAGTTGAATGATTGTTTGAACCGAACCTTTTTTCTATAAATAAGGGGTCCGGTTCGGGCTTAGGTTTGGAATGTGAAATAGGGAGCAAAAAACTCGAACCAAAACGACATTTGGTTCTGTACCGGATTGAAGCCTTGTTTAAAGTTGTTGAATTAGACTTTAATGACAAACTTAAACAAGAAAACAGAGCTTCCGGTTCAGGCTAGGGATGATCGATAGTCGAGTTATAGGATTGCACCGTGCGCAACGGCGATGGCCAGCACCCAAGGGTTCACCCTTTAAGTGGGTGGTACATTTTATAGTTAGGCTTGCTTTAATGTTCCTTGAAACTTTGGTGTACCCAACATCGAAGGAGCAGAGACAACAAAGTCCCAATTGTTTGTCACTGCTGGGCCAAGTAATTCACAGGATGCTGCCATTTTGTTCTTTCCACAATTAATAACAATAAACTATAATTTTCTACTACCGTTTAACAAATGGCCAGTGCTTGAGTTAGTAGTTAGTTATTCATGTACCTGGGGGACACATGCAAACAAGTTTCACTTCTCGTAATTTACGCAGTCCGCACGTGGAACTGCTTCTGTCTCAACGAATGGAAGAAAACATAGAAATATCTGGGGTACATTTTCTCTGGTCAGCATTTTTGGCAATGAAGAAATATGAACGGACGAGACAACGAACTCTCCACTCCCACTTTATGCCGTGATAAAGTATTTTGCCACGCAGACTTATTTAACCCTAGGCGAAACGTGCATATGAACGTGCCGGTGCGTTTCTGTGGCCAGGAGTAGGCAGCAAAATGGCTCCTTACCTTAACCAAGGGACAGAGACTGATGTGAGTTTGGCTTTTTTTGGTGTGTGTGTTTGTGTGTGTTGATTGCTCCACTCTAGTTCTGTGTCTGGCTGGTGCATATTTATTACACTCTATTTTTTTTTTTTTGGAATGGTACAGGAGATGTCCACCCATAATTTTCCAGACTTCTCCACATTTCATTTGATTGTCAGTTTCAGTTTTTGGGTTTTCTTTTCATTTCTTGGGCTGCGGCTTTTCGAGCCGAAAGTTTGTGTTTCATTATTGTCGCGATGTTGTTTTGATTCTGCGCTGTACCAGAGGGAGCATAACAATGGAATGCAGGGTAGCAGGGGTATATTCTTCATCCAATTGTATTTTCTTTGTGCAAGTTGTAAGTGTGACCACTGCATTGCGGTGGTGCTTTGTCATGCTAAACTTTGTAAGGGTTAAGGAAGGAGAGAAAGGATGATAACTTTTAGTTGGTAATGTCGTTTGACCAAAGGTCTTATGCAACTGCAGACGGTCTCTTCTCAGTTCATTTTTTTTTTTTAATTTTGTCCTTCATAGTTTGGTTTTCAATTCCATTCTCTACTCAAGCCTGTTTGGTTGCAGTTTCATTCTTTTGAAAAGGTGAGTTTCTCAAACTTCCACTTCTGATTTATGCATCGGGCATTTCGTTTCTGCCTGTAGCTTGTAGCATTTGCTAAGAACCCAGAGTAGTTCGTACTTTTAACTAATTATATGGGAAACTCTGAACTATACTCTGTAAGCGAAAGAACAGACGCTTCTTTAATATCCTCCGTCAGCAGCATATGCAGCTCAAAGAGTTTTCCCATTTTTGAGTTCCTTTGAGACACTTAGTTAGAGTTTTGCTTCGTAAACGTAAGTCTCAAAGTATTTCATAAAGGAGAAAGCTAAGCTAACTTCGTCTGTGCCGAAGTTTTTATACTCTCAGAAAACATTCGCCCCGAAAACTAGAAATTCTCCTATGAAATCCGTCCTATGGCGATTCACACTAAAATTAAGAAAAATATTTTCTCATTAATGGAAAATTTTTCCATAAATGAGTATACTAAAGTCGTGCAAATGTATGTAACAGGCAGAAGGAAGCATCTCCGATATCATAAAGTATATATATTCTTCATCAGCATCAACAGCCGAGTCGATATAGCCATGTCCGTCTGTCCGTTCGTCTGTTTGAACACCTAGATCTCAGAGACTAGAAGAGCTAGAGCAACCAAATTTTAGATGTAAGATGTAAGCTAGTATTGTCTGTAGGCAGATCAAGTTTGTTTCAAATTTTGGCCACGCCCCCCTCCTGCCCCCGCAATAAAAAATGTTTAATATCTCCTACAATTTGTAAGCTATCGAGCTAAGATTTTGCAGTATACTGCATGTGGCCAATATGTACAATCTTACACATTTCCATAAAGATCGGATAATAAATGGCAGAGTTAAAAAAACGTTGCATACTTATCTAAGCCGCATGAGGTTATTAAACACTAATTGCCTTGAGTAACGGGTATTTCGAAGTCGGGCAGGGCCGACTTTAACTTACGGTCTCGTTTAAACCTATCTTTTGTATAACAGCTATACCATATAGTTGTCCGATTTAAAAAAAAATTTATAGAATTATACAAAAAAACATAGAAAACCTACGATTACAAAGTTTGGAGACGTTTCCATTGAAAAGAAAATAGTTTTTCTCACTAAAACTAGTTTTCCAACATATTGTTTCTATGGGAGCTATGAGATATAGTCATCCCATTCGGTCGGTTTCGACATATTAGTAGTGTGCAGCAAAAATAAGACTCTGTGCAAAATTTCAGCTCGATTGCTTTAAGACTGAGATATAAGTTCGAGTAGAAACTGACAGACAGACGGACGGACAAAGCTCAATCGACTCAGCTCGTCACCCTGTTCAAGAATATATATGGTTTATGGGGTCGAAAGTTATTACTTCTGTCTATTTGTCTCAACAAAAAATACAATAAAACAATTGAAAATTTTCCAGCTAAAATGACTGGGCTCTTTAGGATAACTTGACCCTAAATAACCCGTATCGGCAATGGCGGACAACGTTAAGAGGTCATGTCATTTGTGGTTAAATCACCGGAAGACCCTTGTTCGACTCGATTTTAAGAGATTTTTAGAAAGAAGAATTTGAACACAAATACCACACCCCCACAATGGTATTTGCTTCCTTGGTTAACACAATTCCTTTGTGGGGATACATATTTTAAAGTTTTTAAGGAATTCGTGAGCTATCATTTAGGAAAACAATTCCTAACTTTAAGCCAAAAGTAATTCACATGCAAATGCGTTAGTATATTTGTTAGCAATTGCATTCTTTCAAAATTGTAGATCCTCAATTGGAGTGTCAAATGGGTTGGGCCATCCATGCCAAGTTTTTAAATAAAGTCGCAATTAATGCCAACCCCTCATTCACCTCCTATTTGAAGTAGCTGTATGAAAACACAAACTTTTATCAGTGCAATTTGTTCTTTCAAGGTCGTGTTAAATTGATTTCGGAAAATAAACTTTTGTTGGCTGTCAACAACTTTGCCCATAAATCGAGCATTTGAGCATATCCACGAAATGCAACGGGCAATTGGAGATACATTTTAAGTGCGTTTTAGTTTGATCTGTTTTTAATTGAAGAGTTGAGTTTAGCAGTTGTGATTCTGATCTGCTCTTCCCAAGACCATGATCGAGACTATTCTACGCATTTACAAAGTTGGAGAGCTTGAGCTCTTCTGGTGCACCGCTAGCTGAATGCTTCGATTTGTAAACCAATTATTTTGAATATACTTACGAATCTCTGGCTCTGAAATAAACGAGGGTTTCCTCTATTACGACTCATACTTATGTTTGCTGACGTTGTCTAGCTCTCTTTTCGCGCTCAAATCAACTATCAACTAATAATACAAAACCAATTAGCAAAACAATGTCCTAAAAATGTATAAACTTTTATTTAGAAATGAAGCCAAGAAGTCCTTAATTTTCCGACAGCTTTAAGCCGTATATGCCCTAAAATTAAAGTTAAAGTTTCTTTCTACATTTTGTGCCAATTTTATGAAAAAGAAATCCATACTTTTCTTACGTCTTTTCTAATTACTTTACCTGCCCTCTCTTGCACTCGAGCCCAAAACCCTGAGCACTGAGTATACTAAGTCGACATCTCAACGCAGACGACTATCGACGTCGCGCGTGATAGTACGAAAAAACATAATGCAACTTAGAGCCGGACGAGAAATCACAGTAAATAATTCATTCATTAGAAAGATTTTACATAGAAGTCAGCTTTGGCTGCACTTAAAAAACAAAAACAGCCAAAATCGCCCTAGAAATTCTAGAAATTCGCCTTAATAAAGGGGTCAAAGGCGATTCGCCAAATATTTTAGAAAAATTATTTCGAAAAACAGGACTAAGACTTACTGAAATCAAGAAAATGTTTACTATAATCAAGAAAATATATTTTTAGTTGTAGAAAAGCTTTACTAGATTTCAAAAACAACTTTATAAATTTTAAAAAAAAATCTTTCCAGATTTTAGAAAAAAGAAAACATTTTAACTATTATAGACAGGAAGTGGGAGTGAGGGGGGGGACTGGAGACAGAAGAGGAAGAGACTACACAACAATAAGAAGTTTCTTTCTGAAAATCACATTGTAATTAGTTATCATTATTTTAGTTTCTAACTTTACCTTGCCTGGGGACTTGAACTCGGAACCTCGGGGAAACTTCAACACGAGCTGCATCTTAACGCACTCGACTATCAAGCACGCGCGTGACTCACAGTAAAAAGAACGCAGTCAAATGCTAAGCACTCAGCTGCCTCTTTTATATTCCGATGGCAGGGAATTCGAACATGCGGCGTCCTTTTATATTTTTCTAAATTTAAGGGCGGATTTCTAGATTTTAGAGCGAATTTCTCTGCAAGCCGAATATCAGTTGCCCCTTTTATATTCCGAATGCTTGAAATTCGTACTTAAGAATTACATGCGGTGTCTTTTTCATATTTTTTTTATTTTTTAGATCGATTTTCTAGACTTTTTTCTATATTTAAGGGCAAATTTCTAAACGAAATGTGATTTCTTCAATTTTAGGGCGTTTTAATAAATTCGCCCTGCAATGTATTTTTATACTCTGTACCAAAGGTACATACATAGAGTATAATAAGTTTATGCAAAAGTATGTAACATCCAGAAGAAAGCATCTCCGACCCCATAAAGTATATATATTCTTGATCAGCATCAACAGCCGAGTCGATATAGCAATGTTCGTCTGTCCGTCCTTCCGTCTGTCTGTCCGTATGAACGCACAGATCTCAGAGATGGTAAGAGATAGAGGCTTGACATGTATGGGACATATGCTTCTTATGTCTGCAGGCAGATCAAGTTTATTTTCAATTTCGGCCACGCCCCCTCCCGCCCCTGCAATTTAGAAAAAACGTCATATCTCCTACAGTTTTAAAGATAGGTGGGTTGTTCCTTCTAGATATATTTAGTAATAAGGATAACTTATCGATCAGCCAAAGAAATGGTGAAGATTGGATGAACGGTTTTCGAGTTATGATCAAAAGACAAATTTTCTTGGTACACAGTATGTTTAAGTCGGGCTTGACCGACTTTCCTCCTTGTTTTTTCTATTTTCAAGAGCGAATTCGCCCTCAATTCAAGAAAGTATTTGGGAAAAATCTAGAAAAATTACCCTAAATTTATGAAATTATTTTCTAAAAAATCTTTTTTAGATCTGTTTTTTTTTTTTTAAAGAAAAATAATTAAAGGGTGAATTTCTGAAAACTAGAAAATACATTTTTTGAGTGGTGTTTTTAGACTGACATTTTTGTTAAATATTATTATGTTAAAGAATAAGGGATATGTTTCCGTGTTGCCTGATTCCAGGGCTTCCTTTTTTCGTTGCTCCAGCTGATGTAGCCTGTCCTCCTCAGTCATTTTTACCCCTCTGCATTGTTATAGGCAATGCCAAAAACATTTTTAAACATTAAATTAATAATTTACCAACTCTCCCTTAAAGCAGTTGGGGCTAGTTTCAGAGTTCGTCATCCTGAAATGGGTATTTCCTAGGCCCATATGTGCATATCTGATGACTCCTCTCTACACATATGTGACTCGCACAGCTCCCTTTGTTTTGCAGTTTCTATTTTGCGGTTGCAGCTATAACAGTTTTTATGCTCGTGTCTGTTGCCCCATGGCGCTGCCCACCATTGACCTTGAACTTGCATCAGCAAGCGGCCTGCCCTGGGCAATCGACCACCCACCGCCACGCCCTGCCCTGCCCCACTGGCAGCCATCACCTCTCCTAGACAAAAGTTTTGCGGCTTCTGCTATTTTTTTTTCCTCTCTCTCTCTGTGCGTGCAGTGCGTTCCGATTGGATTTCAGAATTAATTTGTTTCCAAGCGTGCACACACACACCCACACCCACACACACACACACACACACACACACAACGTACGAGAAGTACGCAGGGAAATTTGTTTGCTTGAAAAGCAGCAGGAGCAACAGCTTCATATTCATTAAGGATGATAGCGTGTAAGTATCAGTAATAAGTAATTAGGTGAGCCTGCAGATAAAACTAATGAACGGGTTGGTTGAGGGGATGAACTTGGGGTATGTGCAAAATTTCAATTAATAGTTTAAATTTGTAAAACTACTAAAAAAAAAGAGACAAAGTTTTAGTATACTTGAAACAAATTATTCGTATGGCATTTTCACGAAATAGTCATCCAATTTGGACGGCTTCGACATGTTAGAAGAGTGCAAAATTTTAGCTCCATAGCTGTAAAACTGACAGACTAGTCTGCGTAGAAAAAGACCGACGGACGGACAAGGCTCAATCGAGTAAGCACGTCGACCTGATCAAGAATATATACACAGAAAAAAAAGATCACGATATTTAGTAACAATCGGGTATTTTTCAGTATCGAATCGGCCTTCATCTGATTAATTATAAATATCACTCGTCCATTTCGAACATATCAATGTGAAATGTTTCAGATCAACAATCTGATATTTGTTAATATCCCTGATCTTTTTTTATAGTATCAATATTTTTATAATATCAAAGGGGTATTATTGTATAATGTATTATTATGTATCAAAGCTATATTTGTATAGTACCCATTGGACTTGAACCATGTCATGATATATGAGAATTAAAATTAGTGACTTTAGCTGGCTCGAGGTCCCGAAAAGTTGCGTTTGTTCACAACTGTAATCAACTTACGCATTTATATACACCAAAAAAAGCGGGTTGCCTTTATAGTACTGTTTCATGAATCTACCGATTCAACCTTCAGTAGGCATTTCGCTAATGGCTGTCGCTGTTTGAATGTGTCTTCATGCGCTCACCGCTTTAAGCAGTTGGGAACTGCAATCAGTAATGAAAGTAAAAACAGACAAATCGGAAGAGTATTCGCTGTCTCGCTTGCTGCGGCAGAGCCATGTACATTGTTTTTGCCTTTTTTGCGTTGGACTATAGCTGTCTCTCTTTGTTTTAAGAAGAAACTCTGTTTGTCTCTTTGTGCCCTCGGATTTTCGTTGTCTACTTTGATCTGAATTCACGTCATTAGGGATTTTTTCATATCACTGTGAGAATTTCGCTTTTTAATATAATATTTTTGGTATCAATGTAATACTACAGCATCATATTGATATTAAATAGTAACTCTAGGATATTTAAAAATTGATATTTTTGAAATTATATTGGAAGATCAACTCGATATTTGATCTTATTTTTTTCTGTGTAGATGGAGTAAGGGGTCAGAAGTGAATATTTCTGTGCTTTTCAAACTTCTGGGCAGAATTGTAATGGTGTATAAAAATTGGTTTGAATCTGATCGGATTTAAAAGTGGAAGGTATTGTATTGTACACATTTTTCCCCCATGTTGAAAGTAGATTTTCCAAATTATTAAAGTCACATGTCATTCAGCAGTTTTCCGACAATTTTCCGACCTCAGCAGTGGAATTTCCCTAGCTCACAATTTACCTATTCCATATTTTCTTGGTGATATTCCATCCACATTTATTTATGTGTTTTTGCAGGGATTGCTGAATTTTCAAAATGATCTTAGAAGATCCCATTTTCAATGGGAACAGGGTATAAAAACGGTTCGGTTCGGTTCAGTTCCCTGACGAGTTTTAACGGGAATTGCTTTCCTCTAGCCAATGATTTTGATTAATTAGGAAATTTGAATCGTTTCCCGATGTTAATTTTCAAACATTTCGTTCGACCCTCTACATATTTAGCGTTGTCGGATCGAAATAACTTTTAAGGTTGACCTGAAGAGAATTTTACTAGTCTTCTGCAATTTCCCGCCGATCTCTTAATTTATATGTCATCAATCTAAATTTGTCTTTTCATTAGACAATATTTTCAATTTTCTGTGGTACTTCTTAACCTTAATTCAATCTTAATCTGCCAATAAATAAGGGCATTCCTCCAGGAACTGATAGACGAGTCCTGGGAATCCGACATAATAATCTTTGCAGATTGCTCTAAGAATTGCATGGATTATAGGAATCAAATTTCAAAAATGGTCGAAATCATAATATTTTATAATGTGCCTTTGTGAACCACTGAACCGAACCGATCCGAAACCGCGGTTCATTTAACTCCAAAAACCATGTTATGAACCGAACCGGCGGTTTAGAAACTGTGCGAACCACTGAACCGAAGCAGTACTTATTTTCGATAACAAAATGTCAAATGCGAGAGGATCTCCCGGACAAAATAAAATGGGGTTGGTGCAACAATCAACCATACCGGCTACAGTCTTTGGTGCCCTTAATGAAATTGAACAATTTTTGAAATCAAATTGAAATTCAAATATTAATAAAACTATTGAATATTAAAAGTTAAATAAAATTTTATTTATTTATTTACAAACAGTTCCTATGCATTGTAAAAACCAGGGATGCAAACCATTCAAAAATAAGGACTGGTTCGGTTCAGTGGTTCATACAGTTTCTAACCGCCGGTTCGGTTCATTACATGGTTTTTGGAGCTGGCTGAACCGCGGTTTCGGTTCGGTTCAGTGGTTCACAAAGGCACATTAAGAAATATTATGATTGTTGTGGTAATGTGACTTGTCAAACACTTTTGAAATTTAATTCTTTTAATCCATTTAAATATTTTTAAAATCCTTAAAAGAATGTCCAATGCATATTATGTCGGATTTCCAGGAGTCGTCCATAAGTTCCTAGATGAATACTCTCGAAAATTGAGAATGTTTGCTAGAAAAGAATACGAACTATGCATCTTAATTATTCTATTTATCATATCCCTTAAGTTAGGCTCAGAACTGAATCATTGCTTAATCAGCTCAGAAATGAAAGGGCTGGTCCTGAATTCATGACATAATTTTTATGAATTTTAGCCATGGATTTTACTCTGACATGTCCTACTACGTCATGACCTCAGTTGATTTTAGGCATGATTTCAGTCAGAGAACTAAGTGCATTTATTGTTTTGGTTTGACATGTTTTTTGTGTTTATATAGATAGGTAAATATTTGATTCTTTTAAGAATTTGATTATGTTTTCTATATCTTTTTTAGAGGGATTGTTTAATAGGGGGAAGGCGTTTGAGTTGGGGAAGTATTTGGATCGTGTATTGTAGAAGTGTGTACATTCTGAAAGGATGTGTTTAATGGATAGTATAGTGGTGGTGTTGCAAAAGGTGCAGTTTCGGGTGGGGGCTTTGTCAAATATGTGCTTATGAGTGAGTTGTGTATGTCCAAAACGGAGTCTCAGGATTTTAGTGAAGAATTGAATTGAATTGAAATTGTGCATAATTTGAGAGGCGTGTTTTGTTCCGATTTATTTCTTTATAGTGTGTTTGTTTGTGTTGTTCCAGATGTCGTTTGATTTATTTTGGTAGTGGGATTTTATAAATTTTTTTTGTGTTTGAGTAGTTGAGGTTTGGGTGGAGAATGAGTGGTCTTTTTGTGGCTGTCTTTGCTGCCGAATCCGCGAATTCGTTGCCAGTTATTCCGCAGTGGCCTGGGACCCATGCTATTAGGATTCTGTTGCCT
This sequence comes from Lordiphosa andalusiaca, assembly GCA_035044965.1. Taxonomy (NCBI): domain Eukaryota; kingdom Metazoa; phylum Arthropoda; class Insecta; order Diptera; family Drosophilidae; genus Lordiphosa; species Lordiphosa andalusiaca. The sequence goes on along the minus strand of JAWNNM010000051.1, from coordinate 4,027,344 downwards.
TTAGCAGCGAGAATTTGTCGAATTATTTTGACGTAATAAATAAAATATTTGTAAATTTTGTTCTTTAATTCGTTTATATTTAAAAGTCTCTTGAGAGTTCGAAATGACGTGGTTCGACCCGTACAGGTTTATTTTTAACTATTTTTGTATTTACAAGTTGAAATTAGGGTTGATTTAAACAAGAATAATAGATGAGAGATATTAGTTGAAAACAAAAATATATTTTTGTTAAATAGTTGCATCATGCATGCATCATACAAATTCGTCGAATTTCATAAGCCGTCGTTTTGAAGTAAAAGCATGGAGTGGATGGATACAATGAAATGCAGATGCACTGCCAATACTCCTCATGCCCTCTGCTTGGACCAGTAGAAAGTATGTTTTCTTCTACCGACTTCTTTACTTCCGATAAATTGTTCGAAATGCAAGTCCAATTCGACACAAACAACAAAATAATTACTTAAATTATGTAAATATTTTTTATTGATTTAACAAAACTAGTGAATCCCAAATTCACCTTCCACGAACAACTAAACATTAAACAAATTCAAAATTTCAAATCATTTCAAAAAGTTAAGTAAGTAATTAAAAGAATCCCCCACTCTGACGACGACCAGGTCTTGTATATGTACTAGGCTCTAGCGATTGTACAAATAATTCAAATTAGATACCACATTGGTGGACTTTAAATGAAAATGGCTGGTTTTAAATGGAAACTAAGAAAATAAAATAAAAATGTCCACGATGTTTTCGGTTGGAGCAACAACAGAGGAATGACTTTGTACTAATGGATGACTCTGTAAATAGTTGTCTGTCAGAAAAGACACAGCCAACTAAGACGCCGATGGAAGCGAAAAAAGGTTAATCCCTAATGACAGTTGTGAACTATTATTTGGGTTTGATTAAATGCATTCTTCTTCTGCTTGGATGTCGTTATTACCAGCAGCCGCTTTTGAATCCTCAAACCAAAATGACATGAAAACGAAATGCCAACTTAACGAGGGATTAAAGACGCAGCTTTGTGCGTGCTGCGATTTGTGGTGACCCCGACAAAAGATGCCATTAACCGAGAAGCCGGATGCTTAAGTACATTAAAATTGAATTAGTCCGGAGAGTAAAGTGGAGTGTGTAGGGTGTTGAGGGTTAAGCATATGGATTGCCCTGTGCCAAAAGTTGACTGGGCCAAAGGACTAAAGTTGAACGTTTAGTTGGCGGTTGTGGGTGTGTGTGTGTGTGTGTGTGTGTGTGTGTTAATTGCAATTTGCTACATCGCGTCCAAGCTGAAGCGTTGCTGACAATGAGGAACGCTTTTTTTTGGGCCAAACAACAATTGGAAAAGTTGACGTGCGGCGCCAGTTGCACATCAAAAAGTTTGCACCCCCCGCCACCCACTTGGCTCCCATGGATAGGAAATTAAATTATGACACGCAATTTGGCCAACAGCCGAAGACGAGGACGAAGTAGTGGATGATGAAGATGATGATAAATTCAATTATCTGCCACAGGACATACAATGCTGCGATTTGTGGCGATTGCCTGCGGTTTAATCGAAATTAATTTTCAAGTGGCTGACGCTCCTCCTCCCTCCACCCTCCTCCCTCCTCCCTTTCCCTCTGTCCAAACAAAGTTCCAAAGTTTTAGCTGGAAAATTTAAGTCTTTAAATGAGAGTAATGACCCGAGGGCAAGTTGAATGTGTCTGTGGGATTATCATGCTGGGATAAGAATCAACGCACATACATACATACATACACACACACATACTGTGCAAATGTATGTACATACTTACATGCGATTAAAATATGTTATTGATGGCCACTGATGTCACTCAAGCAAAAAGTCTTGCGATGAGCAGCAGGAACCTGCGAACTCTCATCCTGTTGGTCAACACACTCGTCTTGAAGAAATGTTTTGTTGTAGCCAGGTTCAATGCCCGCCAAAATGACAAACCAACCAAACTCAATGATGAAACTGATGGTGATGTGGCAATTAAAGCGAAAGCTTTGTGAAGACAATTGGCGTTTAGCCTGCTACCCATTGCTGACCAACTATCCTGGAAGCTGAGTTAATTGGGGGAGCTATACAGAAAAAAAAAGGATTCAAAAAAGTATCCATTTGGGAGGGATATGTCTTAAATATCCTTTTAGTCATCCAACGGAGCTGAAAAATCATCCCAAGGATTATCATTTTGCATATCCTTTGGATGATTTTTAGCTCCGTTGGATGATTAAAAGAATATTTCAGACATATCCTTTCCAAATGGATACCGGAAATCATCCTTTTTATACCCTGTTGCCATTGAAAATGGGAAAAGGGGGATCATGAAGTTGTGCGAATGTATGTAACAGGGAGAAAGAAACTTTTCCGACCCCATAAAGTATATATATTTTTGATCAGCATCAACAGCCGAGTCGATATAGCCATGTCCGTCTGTCCCTCTGTCCGTCTGTCCGTCCGTATGAACGCACAGATCTCAGAGATGGTAAGAGATAGAGGTTTGACATGTATGGGACATATGCTTCTTATGTCTGCAGGCAGATCAAGTTTATTTTTAATTTTGGCCACGCCCCCTCCCGCCCCCGCAATTTAGAAAAAACGTCATATCTCCCACAGTTTTTAAGATAGATGGCTTGTTCCTTCTGGACATATTTAGTTATTAGAATAACTTATCGATCCGCCAAAGAAATGAAGAAGATCGGATGAACGGTTTTCGAGTTATGATCAAAAGACAAATTTTCTTGGTACAGAGTATGTTATAGTCGGGCTTGACCGACTTTCTATCTTGTTTTCTCTGTGTAGTTGACACTAATCCTAAAGAAAGTAATCAAAACTTTCTTTCTTTTTTGGCCAAATATTATTACTACATTTTTAATGATCGCAAAGATTTCTATGGGCATACGAAATGCCCATTTACCAACATAAAATATTTCAACGTTCTACTTGAAATTCATGTGCCGTAAGAATAATATTAGAAATAATTTGTGTTGTGATTTTCCGATTTTTTTAAAATGTGAAAATAGGCTGTGGAAACTGCAGGAAAATTCTGCATGCCAAAAATCCTTTTTAATTTGAACGACTCAAAATTCGGTTTGTAGGATGCGAAATAATGAATTGTGATTTCATATTTCGATGTTAAACAAGAAAGAAAGTTGGTCAAGCCCGACTATAACATACTCTGTACCAAGGAAATTATACGCTCAGCATATATTTTGATGCTGCAGTAGCAGCTGAGAGCAGCGAACAGTCTTTTGATCATAACTCGAAAACCGTTCATCCAATCTTCACCATTCCTTTGGGTGATCGATAAGTTATCCTTATTACTAAATATGTCTAAGAGGAACAAGCCATCTATCTTCAAAACTGTGGGGAATATGACGCAATTTTCTAAATTGCGGGGGCGGGAGGGGGCGTGGCCAAAATTGAAAATAAACTTGATCTGCCTGCAGACATAAGAAGCATATGTCTCATACATGTCAAACCTCTATCTCTTACCATCTCTGAGATCTGTGCGTTCATACGGACATGACTCGGCTGTTGATGCTGATCAAGAATATATATACTATATAGGGTTGAGGATGCTTCCTTCTGGATGTTACATACTTTTGCACAAACTTATAATACTCTATGTACCCACGGTACAGAGTATAAAAATCGGAATCCACCTCGAGGGTGAAAATTGTGTTAAGCTAAGCCCGCTTAATTATAAATTCATGTTTTGTTGATTTTGTTTTTGAATTTTCTTTGCTTTTAAGCCAATTTAAATCTCTATGAGGATTATAATCATAAATGTATTATGATATTTTGGATTTGTCAGGAATACTTGCTAAATTTTAATGAAAACATTTCATTATTGTAAAAGGCTAAGAACAGTACAAAATCATGACCATTTGGTAATGATTTCAGAACGAAATTTTGATATTCTGTTCCGTAGATACATACATAGAGTATTGCGCAACAGTGCGTAACAGCCAGAAGGAAGTATCTCCGACCCCATAAAGTATATAAATTCTTGGTCGAAGCACCACTCAAATCTCTTAGATTTAATATTGTATATTATAATTTGTAAATTTATAAAATATATTTTTGATCAGCATGAACAGCGAGTCGATATAGCCATGACCGTCTGTCCGTCCGTCTGTCTGTCTGTATGAACGCGTCGATCTCAGAGATTATAAGAGATAGAGCCGCAAGGTAGACCTTTTGCCTGAAGGTAGACTTATGCTGTACGCAGATCAAGTTTGTTTCAGATTTGGAAAATTCCACCCCGTCCCCCTTTTATCCCCAAAAAACCAAGACCTCCTCTAGCCATCCTAGACCTAAAACACCGTCAGATCCACAATTTATCTATCTATTCTGAGAAGTACAATCAGATCGGACAAAAAACACCGGAGTTATAAGCGATACAGTTGAGCTGATAAGAGAGGATTGTATTCAAAAAATGAATTAAGATATTTTCGTTATGTCAGGAATACTTGTTGAATTTTAATGAAAACAGTTCATTATTGTGGAAGGCTAAAAACAGTACAAAATCATGAGCATTTGGCAATGATACTCTTGTGTGTTGTGTAATGGTGGGATTTTCAAACGTTTCAAAACTGTTTGGCAAAATAAATAAAACTCTTATCCTTTTCACCGTTTAGTGAAGTTTTTAAAGCGGAGTCAAGTCAAATGATTGCATTTTTGAAAGAGTAACTTAAGTTGTATCTACCACGGAATGATAACAAGGAATTTATAAAAAATAAAAAACAGAATATTTTTGGAAGGTACACAAAATCAATCAGTCATTGACAATTGACTTCTGGAAATCTTGTTTTGATTCCACCTTTAGCTCGATAGAGCTTAATTTTAGCTCGATATCAGCTTATTATTATAACAACACGCTAGATCGATTTTCTAAATCGCCTCCTTTCCTCCCTCCTTCCGATCAAATCAAGCAATACCGATATTCGTACTTGATTTGATCTTGAAATCGGAAATGATACAAGAATGCACACGATTAAATTGAGTTCGAAATTAGAATTACATATAATCCGAAAAGGATTGGTGCAAAAATGACTGAGATTGACTTGCAAAACTAGCTCGGGGCGGCTCGAGGTCATTGATTAACTCATTCCAGTATTACTATGAGTGTTTGGGAACTCTAAGGCAGCATATTTGCCAAAATTGAATCAAAAAGTAAACGTTATGTTGACACATGTATAGATACACACATTTAGCCTTACTGTTTTGCTGAGTATGACTTTCTTGCTCTCGTTATATCCTTGCAAAGGGTATTATAATTTTGTCCAGAAGTTTGCTACGCATAGAAATATTCATTTCCGACCCAACAAACTATTTATATTCTTGATCAGGGTGACGAGCCGAGTCGATTAAGCTTTGTCCGTCCGTCTGTCTGTCTGTTTCAACGCAAACTAGTCTCTCAGTATTAAAGCTATCGAACTGAAATTGTGCACAGAGTCTTCTTTTTGCTACACCCTACTAATGTGTCGGAACTGACCGGATCGGATGACTATATCTCATAGCTCTCATAGGAACAATTGGTCGGGAAACTTTTTTCTTTTCAATGGAAACGTCTCCAATCTTTGTAATCGTAGGTTTTCTAAGTTTTTTTTATAATTCTACCAAGTTTCATTGAAAGCGGCATAGCTGCCATACAATAGATACGTCTGAAAAAGAGTCTTAGTTAGAAAAACTTGTTTGTTTTTAATGGTAGCATGCTGCAATTTTGCATTTGTTTGTTTCACATGATTTCACATGATTTTACAAATTTTTGGCCAAATCGGATGACTATATCGTATAGCTCCCATACGAACGATCGGTCGGAAAATGGGAAAAAGAGTATTTTTTGAAAATATTTAAGCGAGCACTTTCAAGGGTATAAAAACTTCGGCACAGACGAAGTTAGCTTAGCTTTCTCGTTTTATTTTCGCTTTTACGCTTTGACATTGCTAGCCCTTACTTACATCAATCTCGAGTCGGGAACATTTAATTTTCAAGAACGGATCCGAGCTTGAAATTAGACTTTCCGAACAGCTGCACGATTTCAAGGATTGTTTCAAGCCTTTCGTACTTGTATCAAGTTCGATCTAGTAAGATTTCTACTTGAAACTTTAAGTTCGAAGGTCGAATTTAAATGAATTTTTTGAGCTTTGTCTTGCTAGTTTAACACAAGGCAACATAATTGGACTTATTAAAAAATTAACTTAATAAAAAAACTATGTGTGATTTTATATGATTTTTGTCTGATAAATGTGAATCGGAAATAGAAATAGAAATAGATATTGCGCTTAAAAGAAGCTTAAAATTCATATTTGGACACTTTTAAGAGACCATTTATGTGGAATCTGTACTAAGGTCTTAACCCTCTTTGATGGTTTCGTAAAGTATTACCTCTCAGCTTTAACACAATTCATCCAAAACAATTTTGAGATTTTTTTTTTTGGCGAAGATATGCCGTTTTGAATACTTGAGCTTAAAACTATTAAATGTAGAGATTTGTATTGAATCATTTTGAAAATTTCCAACAATATTCGTTGCATATCAATGGGCGGTACAAAATGTTGTCAATATACTTAAATTGAAATATTTTAGCTTCGAAAAATCTCAGAAAAAATTTTGAAAGTGGATTTTAAAGCGAAGAAAAAGTACTATAAAAGCTATAAAATTTCGATATATGCCTTTTTTTTTTAGCAGATTTAAGCTAAAATTGATAAAAGTGTTCCCGTGATGGACCATTTCCGCAAACAGTTTCGTGTTCAGCTCACGAAAATCATCGAAAATCGTGATTAACTCTTCAATATACTAATCTTTGTTTAAGTTCTGTTCCCTTCCAAAGAATACTCGTTGTTAAAAAGTCTGTTTGTATGTACGGACGGACGGAAATGGCTTTATTAACTTGCCTATTGATGCTGATCAAGAATTTATATAGCGTCTGAGATGCTTCCTCTGGGCATATAATATACTCTGAACTTGTAGCAACACCATTATCTCTTTAAACATCTCTCATACGAACACACACATTCAGACACACACAGAATAGTCTTATGGCATACTAACATTTTATATGGCAGACGAACCTTTGGTTGAACTTACCCGCAGCTTTAAATCGAACTGGGTTCGTCTCCGCCCGGCTCCAGTGGCTGAGGTGTTCTTTTCATTTGCAAGCATCAAACGTAAATTTATAAATCAAAACGTCAGAATTTGTTAGCCATTGACTGCTGTCAGGGTGCGGATGAGGGTGCGGGTGCGGGAGGTGGCAATGGCCGACTCGTGACCCTTTTGGGAGCACCGAATTGCAAGGCAACGGTGCTGGCTGCTTGGCAGGTCATGTCAAGTGCATGTCTTGAACCTTATCGAATTCAATTGGGTGTGAAATGTTGTTGTCTGTTTGATTTCTTCGCTCTGCCGCCGAAAAGTATGCTACGCGCTGCGCGTTTCCGCGCATTTTCCCTCCCCCGCCACGGCCCGTTGAGGACACAAGGACACGCACGTTCCTGTCAATTGTTATTGGTAATTGCAGCGCGCTCAGTTGGAGCTGAGCAAAGGAACAATCCCGGCGATGCCAACGACATTCGCTTCGCCTTTTGTTGTGGCTTAGAGCAGCCGCCTCACCTTTATGGCACAGTGGGCCAGCCAAACGAAATACGTAGCAAATGTTGAGATTCCTATTTTTACTTCTCATGAACCACTTGGCAGAGGAAGAGGGGACAAACGAATCTCTCTTTCAGTTTTAGAGCTTTCTTAACCAAACTTAGCATGAAGTTGTTAAATACAGAGCGGGCAAACAAACGAAACGAAACGTTTCTGAATCGTTTCGTTTCTTTCTTTGCACAGAGCGAAATACTAACAAAACCCGACAAAAGTAACTGTAACAAAAAATGAGTTCTGTTCAGTTTGCTTTCGTGAGAGCAAACTAAACGTAAAGCGAAATGCTCCCATCTTGATTTGCGGACAAAGGGAATCGGAACGATATGCAACGAGCGCGAATAGTTCGGAAACGTTTGCTGCTCAATTTGTATTTGTATTTGTATTGTTTCCGAAACGTTCCAAGGCAGTGCAGCTGTTGGGAGAACAATATTCCAATCGTTTCGTTTGCGCTCTTCGGCAATATAAAGTTAGTGGTTTCGTTTTCCCTGACTAGAGTAACAGCTACAAAACATATGAATCGTTTCTTAGCTTTCGCGAACGGTTCGTTAAACGTTTCGTTTGTTTGCAAATACAAATACGCTGCACAGTTCTGAGAGCCAGCTGGATCGAATGACCATACCACATAGCTGTCATAGCAACGATCGGTCGAAAACTAGTTCTGGCGAGAAAAACTGTTTGGTCTAAATCGGAAACTACTTATATAGCATAACTGCCACAGAAGAGATAGGTTTTAATAATATCACAGTGGAAAAAATATGACAATGGTGCAAAACCCCGTGAAATGGCCTATCGTACGTTGTAAAGCAGCTCACGTAATACTTGGTTTACCCCTTAAATCTGAAAATATGGCCCAAAAACCGTTCAGTTATCATTTAGCTCACTTAGCTTGGATAAACTTGCTAACGGACCATCTGATTTTATATAAACTGATTAATTCCGATAGCAAGAAGCAGTATCTAGTATATTAAAGCCCATGGTTACAGAAATGTAACACGATGTCTAATAAAAGAAGCTTACAGATCTGATATTTTGAACTTTATTTTCAAAATGTTCTACTTTAATCACCTCTGGGTCAACCATATTACTCCAAAACATTTTTCCTTAAAGATTTTTATAACAGTTCAATCAATTCTTTGAAAATCAATGTTGTTTAGCTCCATTCGGCTAACGTTTGTCGATGTTATGAGCACATTTCTGAGCAAACTTCGGCTATCTAGTATTTTTATACCCTGTTCCCATTGAACATGTCCGTCTGTGCGTCGTATCTGTCCGTATGAACGCACAGATCTCAGAGATGGTAACTGATCTATTAACCATGGGCATATTTATACCCTTGCAAAGGGTATTATTAGTTTGCCCACAAGTTTGCAACGCATAGAAATATTTATTTCCGACCCCATAAACTATATATTTTCTTGATCAGGGTGACGAGCTGAGTCGATTGAGCTTTGTCCGTGCGTCTGTCTGTCTCAGTTTTAAAGCTATCGAGCTGAAATTTTGCACAGAGTCTTTATTTTGCTGCACACTACTAATATGTCGGAACCGACCGGATCGGATGACTATATCTCATAGCTCCCATAGGAACAAACGGTCGAAAAACTAGTTTTAGTGAGAAAAACTTTTTTCTTTTCAATGGAAACGTCTCCAAACTTTGTAATCGTAAGTTTTCTATGCTTTTTTATAATTCTAGCAAGTTTTATTAAAATCGAACAACTATATGGTATAGCTGCCATACAAAAGATAGGTCTGAAAAAGAGTCTTAGTTAGAAAAACTTTTTTGTTTTTAATGGTAGCATCCTGCAATTTTGTATTTGTTTGTTTCACATGCTTTCACATAATTTGACATATTTTTGACCAAATCGGTTGACTATATCATATACGAACAATCGGTCGGAAAATGGAAAAAAGAGTATTTTTTGAAAATATTTCATCGTGCACTTGCAAGGGTATAAAAACTTCGGCACATACGAAGTTAGCTTAGCTTGGCTTCTCGTTTTTTAATGTGTTTACAGAATAACTTTCATGTTAGCATAAATGCCCTTAAAAGTTCACTTTCCGAATGTTTGGTGGCAAATTTAAACATTATCAGTTACAATTTTACATCAATGTATGTCGCACGATTCGATGGATAATATGAGTGGTCTTCATCATCTTTTCCAGGAACATTAGAGATATCATTATGCTGCCATAACATTCGCATAGTCAGCACAAATTTTGCCCAATTTGCGCAAAACCGGATGTTTATATCAAATAGTTGCCATGCAATAATCTTTTCGCAGTAATTGCGCTGATTTCAGCTGCTAGCTGCGTCATCAAAATTCATGCCAAGCAGAAACTTTCGTTAGCAAAGAGTGTATAATAGTCGAGCTTGGCCTACATTCTTACTTGTGTATAACTCGACTATTAACCATGGGTATATTTTTCACCTTCTATACAACGTCATTCAGTTCTAATGGAAAATCCTAACGTTTAAACGATGCGCCATAGGGCCTTAAGTTGTTCCATTATGCCATCATAAATTAAGTATTTAAGAAAACTTTACCGTGCTCTTTTAAAGATATGAAATAATTTAGGTTTGACCACTTCTGAAGGTACCTTAACCAGTTATACGAATAACCCGATTTTTAGATATTACGTTCCCAATGACCCTGTCTGTGTTTGCTGACTTTTGCAGATTTTTATCTTGGACCATTAACTACTTAGTTAAATTTGTTGTTGCTTTGTGTTGCTAGTACAAAAGTACCCATAGAACGCGAACCTAGAGTACAGTTGAGAAACTGAGAACGAGGTGATGCTTGCAGAAGTACTTTCTATCAAAATTTAAGCTTCTCATCCTGGGTTTTTTTTTTAGTGTCGTACTGTGTTATATGGTAAACACGTAGAATGTTTAGAAAGTGGTGGACTTACGCCAAAATCTGGCACATATTCTTATAAATTTTTCAATTTCTTATTTATACATCTATACATATTATATATACAATTGAAAGTATGTTTGTATGTTTGAATATTCGTTCCTTATGGGCGTCTAAACCGCTGAACCGATCTTCACAAATTTTTCACAGTATGTTCATGTCGATCATGAAATTGTCATAGGCTATGTCTTATGTCTGTGACTTGGTACAAAAACCGCTAAAATTGCAAAATTCAACCGTTCATCCGATTGTGTTGATTTTAAAAAGTGACTTTGCCATTTCTGTCAAATAAATTTGTGATACATTTGTCAATAAATTTGTACAAAACGCCTCCAAAGAAATCTTATATTTTTCAACGTGCTCCAAGAGCTTTGAAACGGCAAACTCAAATGGCAAATGAAACGACTGAAGAACGTGAATATCGCCTGAGTGGGGTTCGAACTCGAGCGTCCACTGTCAGAGCAAGGTCTTAGAACTCGAGCTTCCACTGTGAGAGCAAATGAAACCACTGAGCGTCCACTGCCAGAGCAAGTGAAACAGCTGAGGAGCGAGAGGTTCGTCTCCGACGACTCAGAACTCGAGCTCTCACTGATTGAAATGATTCATATTTTAAGAGATGCAGTCCACATAGCTCCGGATGCTCCATAAAACTCAGGCTTAACACTTTCCTTAATAATTTAAAGGTTTGTAAAAACTCAAAGTTCTTAGGACCCGGGCACGGCCGGGTATTCAAATTAATATTTGTTAATCGATTCACTACATGAAGCACAATTCTCAGTTCCATGTCGCATGCCAATGGTATAGAGATCCTTTCATTAAGGAAGAATTTGGAAATTCATTTGGGGAACCTAAAATTCGGCCTTTGCATAATTCTTGAAGTGATGTCGGAGAGTGAAAGTGAAAAGAGTCGAAAGCAGAGCTGGAAACACTACCATTCCCACGGCAATCGGGTCTTCGTCCCGGAACCGACGCAGTGTCCAGCACACTGCCCAAGGATTGCCAACCCCGGTCAATGGGTAGTCAACAGTTACACCTTTTACAACAAGAAACTTCCCAACAACAACAACAACACTACCATTAGATTCGGATACCCGGTTCGCTGGTTCGAAATATTTACCAATTGTTAAGGTTCGAAAATTCCTGCAGCTGACAAATAAAGTCGCTATACAATGGGATGTCTACCATTTTGGCTGAGCCGAGCTGAAACATCAGTTTTAGATTCAGCTTTTATTTCTGAAGAGGTTCGGTTTAAGGTTCGGCTCACAGAAAAACATAAAGTCGGAGTTTCGGGTTCGAACTGGTTCGATTGACAGAGAAAGCAAACGTTTGTTCAACATCCCAAGAGTTTTCGTATCCCCATATTTCCGTGGCATAGCACATGATTAATGTTACTGTTGATGGATCAACCTTATATTTGAAATTGGGTTTTAAATTATTATTGCTAATATGATTCAGAATCCTTCAGCTTACACTTTTCAAGTGCGGATTAGCTCATGTTTGCTGTCATAGTACCACATTTATTCATTGCCTAGAAAGAACTAAGGTAATAAAGTTCTAAAATTAAGTACAACATTTCTTGGATGTCATTTTAGGTAACGAAGATCAACTAAGTCAGATCGTAGAATAATAATAGATAAATAATATTATAATTCTGCATGTACATCTTATGCTTTGCACGACTTTTTACCACATCTTGTCCAAAATTCGAGCTTTTCCAGCCCACTGTGCCTGGTAGACAGGCGTGTGCTTGGAGAAAACCGGATAATTTGATGTCAGGATGCAGGATGATGACAATGATAATAATGAAGCTGTCATTTGATTTTCGAACATACACCTCAATGTCTGGTTTTTGTAGGTGTGTGTGTGTGTGCGTATGAGCCCAGCTTTTGTTAAGTAATTTTCTAATTATGTTGTTGGCAAATCCATTTGAAATTGTGATCAGGCATTCCGCTTTCTAATTAAAGTGAATTTGACACTTATTTGAGTGAAATTCAAGGACCTTAAATTATTATTTAACATATATTTGATAATAGTATGGGTATTAAAAAACAGTCTGAAGTAAATAAAGCGAATAAATGAATACTTTTCCGTATCAATTTAATATTATCAGGATCAAATTAATAACCAAAATACCATTTTGATATTCTCTAGGATCAGATTGATGCAAAAAAACGACGATACTGGCTTAAGTTTTAATTTGACACAACGTGTTTTTAATTGATATTGATACCATTTTTGTTGGGAGTACGAATTCCCTGCATTTGGTATATAAAAGGGGCTACTGATATTCGGGTAGCTAAGTAGCTTAACATTTGACTGCGTTCTTTACAGTGTGTGTCCCGCGAATGCTTGAGATAGTCGAGTGGGACAAGATGTGTTACATGTTGAAGTATCGCCGAAGTCTCGAGTTCAAATCCAAGACAAGATAAAGATAAACAAGTAAAGGCGCTGCAATCGAGTGCCCCGACTACAAAAAACCATGTTCATTTGATTTCATTTATTTGTTTTTTGAATGTAACCGGTTTTTGTAACTGCTATTAAAGGGTAATCCTGAAAGTAGGCCACACTATTTTGTAATTTCAGCGATATTAGACTTATTTTGATATTGTTCTTTTCAGAATAGATAGATATTGGTCCTAGCTTGATGTATACTAAACCACGAGGCTCTAACTTAAAAATTGTGGATCTGACGGTGTTTTGGGTCCAGGATCTGTCGGTTTTTTGGGGATAAAAGGAAGAGGGGGGGGGGAATTTTCAAAACCTGAAACAAACTTGATCTGCGTACGGTACACACCTACCTTCATGCAAAAATTTGTGACTCTATCTCTAAAAGTCTCTAAGTTCGACGCCTTCATAGAGACAGACAGACGTACAGACGGACGGGCGGACACATGGGCATGGCTATATCTACTCGGCTGTTCATGCTGATCAAGAATATAGATACTTTATGGGGTCGGAAATGTTGCCACTACATTTCCTGAATTTTTCGAATTTGGCCCTTTTTTAAGGCGTGTTTATTAATTTTAAGGCGATTTTTGAGTGCGGCTTTAACGACTCGGATGTTGTTGCTGGATCAAGAATATATAATATATATATACATAATACAAGATCGTTAATGTTTGCTGCACCCCTTAACATGCATTTAAAAGTAGAAAATAGTTGTTCACTTACCTTATCGGGGTTTGATCTCACACCTCAGTTACTTTGTATCAAGGATTTAAACACAATTGAAGGCATCTTGGCGCATACGACTATCATGCACTCGCGCAGCATTCTCACAAATCCCGGTAATAAAGGGAATCGACTTGCAACAATAATTCAAATTAGATTATCCCTCGTAAAGAGTTTCTTTGTCTTAACCTACGAAACCCCAGAAACCGCAACATTGTGACCCCAGAACCCAACCATAGAATTCCTTAGGCTTACCTAAACCTTTTTCATTCACCTTTCAGTCTGGCGAAAGTCTAGCAAAATGTTGGCGGTTTCGCTTCCACCAAATTTGTGAGGAATTGAAAATCCGACCCAATACTCTTACCATAGAATTTCCCTGAACCTAATCTGACCTGTTTTTAGTTTTTTTTTTCGCAAAACGACAGCGAATTCATTTTCACCCTAATTTAGCGGAAATTAAAATTAAAAATTTAATAGTTTTCTCTGCAGTCGTCCACCCCTCCCTCTCTCCATTTGTTTCCTAGGCACCCACCCACCTGCCCTCTCCCTCCCCTGGTTAATTCCGGTAACCAGGCAACCACCAATCTGGTGTAAACAAAAGGCGCTTAGCCAAATGGGAACCACAACAAATGCCTGTCGACAGCATGTCCATTCAATTGACAGTCCTTGGTGGTGGTCATCCGCATAAATAGCCGCCCCCAGCAATGTCCTTCAAGGATGTGCGCGGTGAGTAAGCTCCACATCAGCTCATGAGCTTAGGCTAATACACTTCTCATGGCTTTGGCCTAGATCTGGGAGAGCACCTGAAGCTGTTGGGTTTTCCGCGTGTCTTTCCGTTGCAATCCCTAGCCACGCCCCACGGCAGCCTGGCCAGCTTTCATATTGTGGCCGAGCTGCTGCAGTGGCTGGCCGGACTACTGGAACCGGGAGCCATACTCAGCGGCGGGGTGGAGACCGAGGATCAGCGCATTGTGCTCATACGCTCGGCCACCGAATTCTTTGTGACGAAGTCGGCCATCCGCCTGAATCCACGTAAGTTGTATGCCGCAGCTGCGGTCACCGCCACGGAGCTGCAGAAGATTACCCGCCTGCTGATAGCACCGGGTCAGAGCGAGGCCGAGCGGGATGAGGAGCGGGAACAGTTTCGCAGTCTCAATCAGGTGGATATAGGAGATAAAATGGAGGAATTGCGTCGTGCAAGGGAACTCTCCTCGGACTTGACGCAACGCGGAGCGGCCTTGTATGATCTGCTGTCCAAGGAACTGCAGCACAAGGAGGCGCGTCTGGCCCAGGCCCAGCGTCCCATGGAGCTGACGGGTGTGGAGCGGACACTGAAAATGGCCATCCAGGCCAGCCAGCTGCGTCTGCAGTCCAGCCGTGCCCAACTGGAGGGACAGCGGGTGGAGCTGAATGCCTTGAATTCCAAGCTGCAGCGCAAGCGGGCGGAGCTGGAGCGGACCAAGCAGCGGCTGGAGGCCCTGCAAAAGATACGTCCTGCTCATATGGCCGAGTTCGAGGAGTGCGAGAAGGAGCTGCAGGAGCTGTTCCAGCGCTATTTTCTGCGCCTGCATGTGCGAGACGCCCTGCGTGGTCAGATGGAGGCGCGCACGAAGCGTGCCACGCCCATTTCATCACCTCTGATGCAGAAACCGGCGGAGACTTCCATGCCCTTCATACCCGAGGGACTGATGGAGGACGATGATGATGATGAGGAGGAGGAGGAGGAAGTGGAGGAAGCCGGTCAGGCGAACGCACCACCCTTTGGGCTGGACAATGAAATTCCCGATATACGCGATGAGGATAAAATGTTGATACTGCAGCGTCCACAGACGGCCACCTCACGCCTCAGACCCACCACAGGACGCAGTCGGAAGGGCACCGCCGGAGCACGCATGGGCCAGTCGAGGCCCGCGGATGACAGCAGCTTTGGTAGCTCCGACAGTGAGCTGGACGTAAGGGATATTATGCAGGGCCAGGAAGATGACTGTGAGTGTGTGTTTAATCCCTCGGATAATCCCTACAATCTCTCTATTCCCAGTTGATCTGAACTCCATGGATGACATAAGCATTTCCAAGCTGACGGGTGAACTGCCGCTGCGTCCCAAGACTGCCAATAAGATAGAGCATCACAGCGATGAGGATTTCTGAGTGGAGCAAGTGCATCTGGGTTTTTTCTACATTTATATGTAAATCTCTTTATTAAACGGGAAAGAAAGATTAAAACATTTTCAGAAACTATTTACAAAAGTGCTTGGAGGAGGCTAAGGCGCGCACCCCCCCACCTCACATCACCACATCGCGGCACACAATCTTTGTCTTGGAGGAGGAGCGTGTGGCCCCTCCTGCACCGCCATAGGTCGCCTCCGAGGAGGAGGTGGACGAGGTGTAATCCAAATGACTGCCGGCCTGTGATTGTTCCTGGCGTGCCAGGAAACTATCGGCTATGGCTCGGTCCAGACCGTTGTATTGGAAATTGGGTGCAGTCACTCCACCATCCAACACATCGGCTTCAGATTTGCGACGCTGGCGACGTTGGACGTCAGTTGATTTGCCGGCACGACGACGTCGCCGCTGGCCGTTCATTTCGGCTGACTTGGTGCTCTTGTGGGTGCGATAGGTGCCCGTGAGGCTGGCTGGATGGGCGTAGAGCACAGAGCCGGGTCCGGTGCGTAAATACGAGGGCAGGGTCATGCCACGATATTGGGGAGGCGGTGGCACGGGCAGCAGAAGGCCAGCTCCCGGCGGTGGTGGTGGCAGGCGAGTGGGCGGCGGTGGTGCTGCCAGCTGGAAGGGCAGGGAAATCAGTTGGCTGGCTTAAGCATAGTTTGGGTGGTGACTTACCCCGCTGCCGGGTCCTGTGGCTGGTATGAGCATGATGGGACGTGCTGGTGGTGTCAACTTACGTACTGAGGGCGGCGGCAGACTGCCCATATGTGTGGCATACATCCACATGGCTGCCAGTTTCTCAGAGTTCATCTGTTAGCGCGGGGATGGGGGGAAAGGCAAGTTTATAACTGTTGGTTTTTTGTTGCCAGGGCTTACCTTCTCGCTGCCAGTCAGAGACATGGCTTTAATGTATTGATCCATTTTCTGCTGATCCAAGGCCATCCCCGAGGCATTCGATTTAATCATCACATCGCGCAGTTCACTGTGTTCCGATCTGTAAAAATAAAACGGAAAATTTTTAAAATAAGTGTTTAGTGCGTGATTAAGTGCTGTGTAACGTTGAAAAGAAGTAAGCCTTGACGCAACATTGAAATGCAATTAGAGATGAGCAATATGACAAACATCGCAGTGACAATTGGAGTTTATTCTTAGAAAATTGTGCTCAGATCAACCAAACTTAAATATTATAAGCTAAATTAATTAAAATATTAAATTAAGAACACCAGCTTTCGGTTTTATAAAGGTATGAGATCATCTATGGCAATTTTAAATAGTTGAAAACTGTTATTTTAAAAAACTTGGTATTTAACTTTGTTCAAAAACCTTCTATAAATAAATTCAAACTATTAAATATTTTCTGTTAATTGGCAAGGAGTCATGCGCCTTCTATCCTTCAAAATTCCTCATAACTTAAGATAACTTTTTCTTTATGTAACTAAAGTCCAGTACAATTTAATGCAAATTTATGTTTACGACCGGTTATTGATTTTAATTAAAATTGGTTAATTGATTTTACCTCAACAATCAACAACAAAGATTTGAAAACCCATGGACACTTTCAGGTTATATATGTTAAAATAAAGATAAAAGCATTTATTTCCATTACTCCTCCCGTTCACTTAGCTGTGACTTCAATCACAACACTGCCAGGCCTTGGTCAACTCTGTTAAACCATTTATTGCCTTGCCAGCTACGGTCACACTGCGGTCTGCTCTAATCGATTTTGTTTTTAACTGCAGCAACAAAACACGCAATTTTTTTTTAGCTAACTGTGCTGGATTTGGCACACAATCAAACTGCAGGCCGTCGTGTAGTGTGGGTGAAGTGTAACGCTCTTAGTCATTAGGCAAGCCAGCCCTATCAGCCGCAGTTCGTGGAAACAAACAAGCAAGCTCGCCACGTCAGTGGGAGTGAGCGAGACAGCGAGGGAAAGAAAGACAACAAAAACCACGGCGAGGAGAAGTAGGAGGAGTAGAGGCTCCGCTCGGACCATGTTCAGCAACTTCAGAGAACGTTTCATCTCGGCCATAGCGCCGGACCTGCCACCACTGCCCAGTAGTGGCGACAGGGATCATCATCATCATCGTGGTGGCGGAGGGTTGCGATTTAGTCAGCAGATGCCCGATAAGTTTGCTTACGCACGACCGCCCTTCCTACAGTTGCTGACCACAGATGAGCTGCGCGCCTCGGCCGATCACAATGTAAGGCCCATTATCGTGCCCAGGGACATCAATCTGCTGCCCTGGGGCACTGGCTATGCGGAGTGTGTGAATTCGGGCAAATCCGAGTGGAACGAGGATCAGGGCGCCTTCTGCAGGTAAGACTCTTGCGGCTCGGGTGTAGCGTTTTAATGGCATTGCCTCTTTCAGGCAAGTCCTCTCCGATCCGGAGCACAAGCACCCGGATCTGCCCTACACGTATTTTGGCATTTTCGATGGCCACGCAGGCTATGGAGCAGCACTGGCTGCTTCTCATCAGTTTCACCATATATTGCATGAAAAATTGGTGGACTGTCTGGAGCTGCTACTGCCGCAGGACACGGCCGGCAGCGGCGGTGGGGAGGAGAATAGCAAAGTGAATCCCACATTTCCGCATCCCATTTACTTTCAACGCAAGGTAAGCAAGGAGGAGCTTATTGTGGGTGCTTTGGAGAGCGCCTTCTTTCACATGGACTCCCTGATAGCCCAGGATAGGGATCGCTATCGTGATGCGGGCGGCTGCACCGCTTGCGTCTCCCTGTTCATAGATGGCAAAATGTATGTGGCCAATGCGGGCGATAGTCGGGCAGTGCTCTGCCAGCGCCGGTCAGATCCGCCACCCAACAAAACAGAGGCTGAGCCTGTGATTGAGATTGATCCGCTGGAGCAATGCTGTTATCCCATCCCCTTTTCTGCGGATCATACACCCGAAACGGAGCGCGAGCGGTTGCTGAATGTGGCCCGACTGAAGCCACATTTGATGGGCAATCATTATGTGGCCATGGAGTATGCCAAGCGACCGCATATCAAAGATATGGGTCAGCGCATACTCTGCCGCCAGGGCACCATGAAGGGCTGGACATACAAGACGCTAACGCGGGAGGATCTCCGCATGCCGGTGGTCAATGGCGAGGGTAAGCGCAGTCGCCTGCTGGGCACACTGGGTGTGACCCGTGGCTTTGGTGACCACGACTTGCTGGCCATCAATACGGGCATACAAATCAAACCATTCCTTACCCCACACCCGGAGGTCAGGCAACGAGATCTCTCGCAAGTGGTAAGCATACCAGATGAGCACAATCAGGATGGCGACTATGGCATATTGGTCATGGCCACGGACGGGCTGTGGGATGTGTCCGAGAACGAGGCAGTGGCACGCACGGTCTTCCAAACCTTGTCGAAATATCCAACAGAGAAGCATCGCTATACGATGGTGGCACAAGAGCTGGTGGCACGGGCACGAGGCAAGATCAATGATTCGGGGCATTGGCGGTTGGCGGATAGCAAGGCGGCGGCCACAGTGGATGATATATCGGTGATTGTCATACCAGTGCATCAGTATTATAAGGAGCATGTGGAGTGGGCACAGAATCATATGCGAGAGCTGGAGCAGCGTCGAAGAAAGGCGGCCGAGGCGAATGAGGCACAAGAGGCGGTGAATGTGTTGAATGGAGTGATGGCGGAGGAGGCGCAGGTGGTGGAGGAGGAGGATCAGCCACGGCCACAGATAAAGGAGGAGCAGCCACAGAAACAGTTGGAGGAGGAAGAGGAGGAGGATGAAACTTTGGTGGTGGAACTGGAGCAGGTTCAGCTAAAGGAAACAAATGCAGCGGGTAACTGAAAACTGTTTGTGTCATTTGCTAGCCTAGTTCTAATGCTCCATCTCTCTCTCTCTCTCTCTCTCTTGCTAGCAACGACACCGCGGCAACAACAACAACAACAACAACGTCCTCGCAAAGGCAAAGGCAAACACTGAACTAGACGTTCCCCTAATCTTTAGCTTATATATACCTACATATATATCCATACCAACACACACACACACACACACGCACGCACACACTTAAATGCATATATTTTTTGTGAAAGTGTGGTTGTGTGTGTGTGTGTGTGTGTGTAAGAAATTCGTACATTCGTACATAAACAATTTCAATTAACAAAACGCAAAACAAAAACCTTAAAAAATAAATCAATAATTCCATTTAAAACAATAAAGAAATTAATTAGTTGACTAAGTTAATTAATTTAACAAAAACCCATTCAATAAATATAAAAATCAAAGAACAAGAACAAATAAATTGTTAAACTAGAAATATTAATTTTTTTTAATAGAAAAAAAAAGTCGTTTGTGAAAACGGAAACTAAATCAGCAAAACAAAAGCAATAAAAAGTGACAAAATCTTTGAAATCTGAGGTCCTTGAACAGAGTTTAAGGCTCGTTTCTAAGCACATTGTGCGAATGTTTATTGAAAGCTGTTTTTTTTCACCTCAGAAATTGTGTTTCGAAGCGGGGTTTTTAAAACTTGGACAATATTTCATGCAATTGACTGCCGTTTTGATAATCTCCAAAGTCAGTCTCAAAGCTTACTCAAAAAGTAGAAATTTGTAATACAGAAAAGCAGATCAGCAGTGAATTTCTTGATCGTTTTTGATTTCATCGGCTGGCAGCTTCTGAATTATTATAAAACTAAGCAAACAGTCGACGAATGCATCGACTTTTGACAGTCAATGGTCGCTCTTAACAGATTTATGATCTGCTGAATTGCACTGATTAGTAAACAGAGAATATTTACTGGCTTAAATACATTTTGTCAACAATACATTCACACCATACACAATTTAGGCCTTAGTATTAAAACATTTGACATTTGCAGTGGGAGAATCAAGGAAATTTTAAATAAAATTGAAATGGGTATGAAATCAAGATATAATTCTTCAAGCCGAGTATATCAAGTGATGGGCAAGCGCTGTAAGGCTCCGCTTGTACTTATATAAAGAAAACATGCACAACTTTCGGCACCGCAAAATAAAAAAGGAAAACAATTTGTCAAAAATTAATCAACCAAATAGAGAAAACAGGGCTAAGCTGGTTGGATAAGATTGAATAAAAGTTCAGAAATCGTAAGCATTCTTTTGACACCAATCGCCTTAAAAATATAAGCACAGGACAAGGAACCAGCAAGTGGAAGCGATATTTGCTGAAGACCGAACCGTCGCTGGCGGCCAACCCATTTCTTCCTTTGTGACTGACGATGGAAAACGATGAGCAGCATCTCAACTTGTTAGGTTGTGCTATGAAACAGACTTCAATCATCCAATGAAGAGATTTGTAAGGTAGCTCCAGATCCAGGGGCTGCTCTTAATGGGAACATACCGTTAGAGTCCACTCCAAGCAGTGGCGAAAACTCTAATTCATTTAGTAAAAAGCGCATGACATCTGAAAACCGGAGTACACCATGTGCCCAAATTAAAGAAAACCCAAAGGCTGATACTCAAGGAGCATGCTACTACCAAGCCAGAAAAGAATTGGATATAGAAACGACGAGGCATCAAAGTTACCATTTAGAAATCGAAGGATACCGCAGAAATGAGCTGCTTGAGCATTACATTAAAGAATTCGCTGAGGCAAATAATAAATATTAAAAACTGAGAAAGCTAAGCTAACTTCGTCTGTGCCGAAGCTTTTATACGCTTGCAAGTGCTCGCTTAAATAATTTCAAAAAATACTCTCATTTCCCATTTTCCGACCCATCGTTCGTATGGAAGCTATATGATATAGTCATCCGATTTGGCCAAAAAATTATGTGAACGTATTTGAAACAAAGAAATACCAAATTGCAGGATGCTACCATTAAAAACAAAAAAGTTTTTCTAACTAACTAACTGTTTTTCAGACCTATCTTTTGTATGGCAGCTATGCCATATAGTTGTCCGATTTTAATAAAACTTGGTGGTATCATAAAAAACATAGAAAACCTACGATTACAAAGTTTGGAGACGTTTCCATTGAAAAGAAAAAAGTTTTTCATACTAAAACTAGTTTTCCGACCGACTGTTCCTATGGGTGCTATGTGATATAGTCATCCGATCCGGTCGGTTCCGACATATTAGTATTGAACATATTGTGTGCAAAATTTCACCTCGATAGCTTTAAAACTGAGAGACTAGTTCGCGTAGAAACAGACAGACAGACGGACGGACAAAGCTCAATCGACTCAGCTCGTCACCCTGATCAAGAATATATATGGTTTAGGGGGTCGGAAATGAATATTTCTATGCGTTGCAAACTTCTGGGCAAAATTATAATACCCTTTGCAAGGGTATAAATATATAGGAGTATTAATGCAATGAATCAGTGAAAACGAATTATTTGAATATTACAGCATTTCTTTAATTGCATCCCTTTTGCGAGATGCCTCAGATGATTTGAAGTCTTGTTCGGGATAAGCATGCGAATCTGATCCTTAAGCGGTCTTATCTTCCTCACTTGGGCCAGCAGTATTGAATGAGTGGGTCACTGTCGCTGCCAATTCTAGCGCTTAACCGATATACCCGAGCACTCTGCATTCTTTCGGACTGGCCGACGTTAACGTCCAAAAAAAGGCATTCACTGTCACATACGCCTTGATGAATAACCGACTGAGAATGTTAATAGAGTGAACAAATCTTTAAGAGGTGCTTAAGCGATGTATTTAATGTTACGATGACGAAAATCATCGAAAATTGATTCCAAACTGTTAAAAAAAAATCACCTTGACAAAAGTCTAGTACGAAAATATGCTGAATTGGGATATAAGACTATTTTTTTTTTCCAAACTGTAAGGGAATCGGGGGGGAGTGGTATAAACTTCAAAAAATCTTTCGCAAGATCACATTTTCATAGAGTTTTCGAAGCACAGTATTTCAGGGCTGGGTCGAGTTTCTGGAGGAAGAGATGCGAGGGCGAAATGCTTGATTATGGTCGGAAAAAGCCACTTATTTGGGTTATTTGGCGAAATTTCTTTATTTTAAACGGTTTCCCAAACATACAGATCGTATTCTCGAAATTTGTTCGGCAATTGGAAGTTTAAACGATCCCACGAAGTAATAAGTGATGTGCTCTTTCCTGAGATAAATTATGATAATAGCTAACTTCGTCTGTGCCGCAGTTTTTATACCCTACGTGACAATTTTGAAGAGCTTTACATTGAAAATAAACAAGTTTTTTTCACTTAGACTATTATTATACTCTGTACCGTAGGTACATAGAGTATTATAAGTTTGTGCAAAAGTATGTAACATCCAGAAGGAAGCATCTCCGACCCCATAAAGAATATATATTCTTGATCAGCATCAACAGCCGAGTCGATATAGCCATGTCCGTCTGTCCGTCTGTCTGTCCGTATGAACGCACAGATCTCAGAGATGGTAAGAGATAGAGGTTTGACATGTATGGGACATATGCTTCTTATGTCTGCAGGCAGATCAAGTTTATTTTCAATTATGGCCACGCCCCCGCAATTTAGAAAAAACGTCATATCTCCCACAGTTTTGAAGATAGATAGCTTGTTCCTTCCAGACATATTTAGTTTTTAGGATAACTTATCGATCCGCCAAAGGAATGAAGAAGATCGGATGAACGGTTTTCGAGTTATGATAAAAAAACATTTTCTTGGTACAGAGTATGTTATAGTCGGGCTTGACCGACTTTCTTTCTTGTTTTTCTAAGGCAGTTATACCATATACATATCCGATTTCGACCATACTTGGTGGAATCATGGAAACGCATAGAAAACTAGTAAATACGGAGTTTGGAGACGTTTGCATTAAAAAAGAAACAAGTTTTTCTCACTAGAATTAGTTTTTTGACCAATCGTTCTGTACCCAAAGACTTCCTGCAAAGTTTGGTAGTGATAGCTTTAAAACTGACAGAGGAGATAGCACGGAAACAGACGGACATGACTATATCGACTCAGCTGTTCATGGTAAACAAGAATATATATATACTTTATGGCGTCAGAAATGTTTTCTTCCATTTTCAATGGGAGCATGGTATAAAAACCCGAAAGCAAAAGGACTCTTAGTATATTTTGGTTATTGATTTTGAAAACACAGTCGAAAATTGGTCTTTCTAAACGCAAATACTCTCTCTAAAAATATCAAAATTTCTCATTAAAAACACTTATATTTTTGGTGCAGCTTCTGATTTGCCTCAGAAAATAGTAAAAACGTTGTTCAATAATTGTCAGACGTGAATGTAATTTAAAATCAACTTTTATTGTGTCGCTTTTGCGTTGCTCGAGACGTATTTAAGTGGGTTTCCAAGGACATTTCTTCCCCATTTTAACAAAGTGTGTAAATTGTAATAACTTTGAATTTTTATTGGAGAGTTTCACTTGCATTGTTATTTGCTTTTTTTTTTCTTTTCTTTTCAATGAACTTTATAATAATTTAGAATCATTCGATTTCAATTACAATAAAATTAGTGTGGAAGCTGTAAAAATTCTACTAAGAAAATATATGTATTATGTAGATAGGTAGGTGTGTAGGTATATATGTTTGCATGTCTGTCTGTACTATTGTTTGGGAAGCCGATAGATAATCTATCTATCTAGTGTGTGTGTTTGTGTGTGTGTGTGTGCACAGCAAATTTGATAACAAACCATCGTTTCGTCGTTACTTCGTTCACAGCTAACTAAATACTTATTATGCCAGATGGCCATATGTAGCACAAATGTTTGTATGTTTGTATGTTTGTCAACCATAAAATTTGCAAGTTTAACTAACATTCATTACGTTTATGATTATTATTATTATTATTATAATTAGAATTATTTATGTATGCATTATTGTTTATTGTTAGCAGTAGCAGTTCAGTGGCACAGCGCAAAAATGTTCAGACAATGTACAAAATACATGGCGAATGGTTTTATGTTTGGATACAGACGGATAATAACAATGTAGAGGGAGAGAGAGAGAGGGTATTTCATTGGCCAGCTATTTCTCAAGTCCCATACATACATCCACCTTCCATATCCATATATCCAGTTCTTTGTTTTTCATTTGGTTTAAGGAGACGAGGCATTCCACCTGGTGTCTGATTTGTGCGTATTGTTTTCTCTTATTCAAATTATGTCATTAAGGGCTACCGAGATCAGAATATATATGCTTAGATGATGACATGCATACAGATAAATACGATTAAGTCAAAAAGTAGCGCTTACACTAAGAACAGATGGGTTATACGTACTAATTGAGTTATATTTCGTTAAGTGATGCGCAAACAGTACAGTCAAAGGCCAAACAACAAATTTAAGATTTTAATTTCGATAATTTCGAAACCTTTTTTTTAAGAATTTCAAAGGCTTGCCGCCTGACCAAACACCATATTGTGAAACAAATCGGTGGTTAAAGGGAGGTAACGACATAGCTTCTCGCGGAATCATTATGTTTTAGTTTCGAATGGAAATTTTTGTCCTAAGACTGTAACCCGACTTCGAACGGAACTGATCCGTTCCCGGAATTCCGATTAGTTCTAAACTAAATTCTTCATCTGCTCCAAAAGTACACCCAAATAGATCAATCCGTACAAGATTACATCTATCCGAAAAAGTATTGAAAACAGTATAGTCGAAAAGATTTAGTTGACTTATTCCCACTTTTTCAATCCTTAAATGTTCATATTTTTCCCCATAACAGGATCATTTTTATAATTTTCAAGATTACTTTGAAACCAATAAGAACATTCCCCTTACTTTTTTGTTCCCCCAAATTCCATAAGACAACCTTATAACTCTTTATGAACCGAAACCAGTTTTGGTTCATTTATAACTTCTGCATTATAAAGACAAGAAAGAAAGTCGGTCAAGCCCGACTATGGCATACTCTGTACCAACGAAATTATACGTTCAGCATAAATTTTGATGCTGCAGTAGTAGCTGAAAGCAGCGCTGCTGCAGCGAACAGTCTTTTGCTCATAACTTGAAAACCGTTCATCCAATCTTCACCATTTCTTTGGCTGATCGATAAGTTATCCTTATTACTAAATATATCTAGAAGGAACAATCCACCTATCTTTAAAACTGTAGGAGATATGAGGTTTTTTCTAAATTGCGGGGGCGTGACCATAATTGAAAATAAACTTGATCTGCCTGCAGACATTAGAAGCATATGTCCCATACATGTCAAACCTCTATCTCTTACCATCTCTGAGATCTGTGCGTTCGCACGGACAGACAGGCGGACGGACGGACAGACGGACATGGCTATATCGACTCGGCTGTTGATGCTGATCAAGAATATATATACTTTATGGGGTCGGAGATGCTTCCATCTGGATGTTACATACTTTTGCACAAGCTTATTATACTCTATGTACCTTTGGTACAGAGTATAATTATCAAATTTATGCCCAAAACAGGATCATTTTAAGCATTTTCGAGATTATTTAAAGAACATTCGTCTTACTTTGCTTTTCCAAATTCTATTTGACAACCATGGGACAACTCTTTCAGACCTGGTGTGGACCAGTTTTGTTTCACTTAAAACTTTAAAATAACAAAGAAATATACAAACTGCTTTCTAGTTTTCTCTGGGATTCGGACTCACAACCTAGCCGCATCACACACCACTTGATTGTTGCCACATATCTAAAATGCAAGTTATACTTTTACGCTCTCGTTCCTTCCTTATGAACATGTGAAATCTAAAAGGAAGTAAGCACACTTGGAATGAATCAAGCTCAAATATGCAAAATGAATTAGGATTCAAAATAATTAACTTTTCATGAAACAAATTTGTGTCCAATCAGTCACACATTAAAAATATGTATCTCCGATGTCTAGTTATGACACATAAGGTTGAACTGAGTAGAATATCATGCAAATCGAGAGTGAATTTATAAGTTCCATGCCAGGCTTACTCTAAGAATAAAAGTAGAGGAACGTTAACATCGGCTCGGCCGAAGTTTGTATACCCTTGCCCTTACTTATCTATGGGAGCTACACTTTGTAGAATTGTGTGAAACCATATAAAATAAATAAATGCCAATATTTGGGATATTTTCAGTTGAAAGCAAACCAAATTTTCTAACTAAGACTACATTTACTTTACTTTTCTAATACAGCTATCCTATATAGATGTCCGATTTCGACCAAACTTATGGCAATCATGGGAAAGCATAGCAAAATATAAGATACAAAGCTTGAAGGCGTTTCCATTGAAAACAATAACGTTTTTCTCACTAAAACTAATTTTTCTAAAAGAACAAAATACCCTGTTCCTTTGATTTCATTTATTTGTTTTTGAGATCGACGAGTTCATACAGACAGACAGACGGACATGGCTATATCGACTCGGCTGTTCATGCTGATCAGGAATATATATACTTTATGGGGTTGGAAATGTTTCCTTCTCCCTGTTAAATACATTCGCACAACTTCATGATCCCCCTTTTCCCATTTTCAATGGGAACAGGGTATAAAAATCGAAAATAAGAAATCTTGGCACAAATGAGAAGCTGAACTAAAATTAATAAAGTCTCACCCAGCAAAATAGCTTCAAAGTATTCGCTTCTTACATAATTATCTAATCAAAAAATATCGAAATAATACTTATTGCCGTTCCCTGAAACAAAAGTTGAGTTTCCTTATGTTTAATGATTTAGTTCTAATATCGATTTAACCTAATTCTTTAAAGTATGCATTCTCACTTCTTATCAACCCAATTTTGACCGTTCTCCGACTTTTAGGAAAGATTGGGACGTATTTTCAATGAGAGGCAGATAAATAATCGAGAAAAACTAGGCTTTTAAAGGGATTTTTGAACAAATTAATATGCAAAACGTAAGCACCAAAACAAAAATTATTATAAAACATGCGAAAACTAATTAAAAACCCCAAAAAAATCAAATTTATATTACGTATCCGCCACGTGGGACCATATGGGCGGTGAGGTAGCAGTGGTGGGATCAGTTTAAAACTTTTTATACTCTGTATCGAAGGTACATAGAGTATTATAAGTTTGTGCAAATGTATGTAACAGGCAGAAGGAAGCATATCCGACCCCATAAAGTATATATATTCTTGATCAGCATCAACAGCCGAGTCGATATAGCCATGTCCGTCTGTCCGTCTGTCTGTCCGTATGAACGCACAGATCTCAGAGATGGTAAGAGATAGAGGTTTGACATGTATGGGACATATGCTTCTTATGTCTGCAGGCAGATCAAGTTTATTTTTAATTTTGGCCACGCCCCCCGCAATTTAGAAGAAACGTCATATCTCCCACAGTTTTGAAGATAGATGACTTGTTCATATTTGGACATATTTAGTTATTAGGATAACTTATTGATCTGCCAAAGGAATGAAGAAGATCGGATGAACGGTTTTCGACTTATGATCAAAAAACAAATTTTCTTGGTACAAAGTATGTTATAGTCGGGCTTGACCGACTTTCTTTCTTGTTCTTAATGATATTCTGGTTGCTGTTATCAAAATCAATAAGTTTCAACTCTATGGCTGCTGCATTTGCCAACTTCATGCCAATAATATGGCTTTTTAGCCCAATGTGCAATGGTGGGAAGATGGCCAAAACTATTTGAGTTTTCAGGAGTGGTATTACCCGAACCTTGTAGGACCCATGTAGAGTCGAACGACTATATTCTGGAGTACAATTTGTAATGAATATGTTAAAAGGCGAATCCTTTAAAACACATTCCATTCCATTTGGGAAGGATATGTCTTAAAGATCCTTTTAATCATCCAAAGGTGCTGAAAAATCATACTAAGGCTGTTCCATTTTCATATCCTTTGGATGATTTTAAGCTCCGTTGGATGATTAAAAGGATATTTATGACATATCCTTCCCAAATGGATACGAGAAATCAGCCAATCCTTTTTTTCTCTGTGTAGCAATTATAAAAACAGGATCATTCCTCTACTTAAGGGGGTCTTCTCATTGAGCAACTTTTTTTTTCGACTTTTTTTTTTGCATTTATTAATAGAATATGCCCCTAAAAGGATTTTTAGAAATTCGAAATACTTTAGAAGCTACAGCCTTTTTTGTGAAGCAAGGTCTTCGTCAAAATGAGCTATTTTTTTTTCGCCTCATTTTCTCTCTTGCTCTTTAAAACTGCATTTAAACATTTTTGATTTTTTTTTTCAAAAAAAGTACTTCAAACTTTAAACGCGTTTATCTCGAAACCACGTTTTTCGAACTGGTGGCCATGATATCTCCAGTTCAACTGAACCGATTTTCATAAAACAAAGTGGAATCGACCCAGAATTGCCACCATTCTCGGGTGAACCTCGACCATAATTTTAAAATTTTTTTTACTATTTTTTTTTTACACTAAACTACAAAAAAAAGTTCGAAATTGAAATTTTTTTTGAATGGCCGCCATTTTGTCAAAAAAATCACAAAATTAAGCTTGAGGTTCACCCGAGAATAACATCTATACTGATTATAACCCCGTTTTTTTTTCATTTCAAACGCTCCGGAGACCCGGAATCGTGGCCGCCGTGACGACACCTTTTTTTTTTCACCACCAACTTTGAAGTCTCATTACTTTTTGAACAGCCCACGTATCGAGGCAAAAAAAATTTTTGTATTTACTTTGAAACTTTTGTAATACAATAAATAAAAAAAGTTTTCAATTATTCTTTGCGTTTTCAAATAAGAATTTAAAAAGGGTCAAAAAAACGGGTTTTGAATGAGAAGACCGCCTTAAGTGGTTTTAAGCTGTTGACCGAATTTGGTATTTCGTAACCGAATCAAGATAAAACCCGAATCATTTTGAATTTAAAAACCGAAACCAAAACCAAAATATCTTTCGTAAAATCCTGACTTAAAGCAAGCCTTAGAATAGAAGAAGGTGATAACTTAATGACAATAATTATTAATTGAGAGCACCGATTTGATCAAACATTTAAAACATTTTGACATCTTATCAATGTTATCAGCTATAGCTTGAATACATCGATTTTGTTTCCGTATAACCACATCACTATCCTCGTGTAAGCACTTTACATCAATGAAATCGAAATCCTAAGAATTTCGGTTTCACTTTCGCAAAAAACTTTTGCGTTTTTTTTTCTGATAATGTGGAAGCACGTCTGTCTGGATCGCATGTTTGTAGTTTTGTCTTTGGGGGGGGGGGGGGGGGGGAGGGGTGGGGGGGTGGGAGGTTTGGCATATTTACATAAATTGACATGGAATTTGTATCAGTTTGGTTTTTGGCTAGTTGGCGACAGTTTAAAAACTCTTCTTAGTTGTTTGTGGTTTACAAATAAAAAAGGGATTGATTTTTTCGGTTTATGTTTTTCGTTTTTCGTTTTTATATATGTAAATATTATTTTTCTTTAAGTTTAATTTAAACAACAATAACACGTGATGTGAAAAATTTAGCTACGATAATTTAATTAAAAATACTTTATGCAACTTTTTCGAGTGTGTGGTTGGAGTTGGATCCAATGGCATTCAGTTGGATCATTTTGGATGATTATACAAAGTGACTTTGTTGAACAATAATGCTTTCGATTCCATACGACCTGGTAGATGCGCCACAGGACTCAACTCCAGTGTGTGTGTGTGTGTGTGGATATTTCAGCACAATTTTCATTAGTTTTAGGTTTAGGTTTTTGAAAAATCCTTTGATTGATATTTGGTTGGATTGGAAGAAATCAGGAGACACACACCTTGCGAGGGGGGGAGGGAGGATCAGGGGGATCATTATATCCTTAGCTATTGTAGGTAATCGTATATATAAATATAAATACATGTCTAGAAGCCGCTGACATTATATGCTTGTTTGTTTGTATATAGGTAAATAGAATACACAAATCCTCCTTCGGGGATTTTTCGCATATAAAATAAATAATTAACACTTGCCAATACTTTGACACGGAAGAATAACGATAACGCCCACACACTCCAACATCCAATTCGATCCATTCTCCGCCTCAGACCAGCCGCAACTTGCGCGGACTCTTTGGCCGGCAGAGTCGGCTGGGAAATGCACAGCAATGGATTACAATACTATAGAATCTATAAACTAAACGGATTAACTGCCGTCGCCGCATCGCCCAGGATTAGGAATGCAATTGTGCACGGTCCTTGGCCCGTCGTTTGGCCAGCATCGAAAGTTCCACGGGTCCCACATTCGCCGCCTGCGGTATGGCAATCGCCCGAAATGTGGCATCCACAGCGCCTCGCAGTGTCATGGAGATGTGATTCTGTTGCTGCTGCTGAGCCCCCAGCGATAGCTGTGACACATTGTTGGCCATCGTGTATTCCGTTAGCTGGACATTGCCGGCAAACTGATCACGCACCCAACTGTGTTCCAGTATTTGGCCAACGGTGGGCCGATTTTCGGGCACTATGTGTAACATTTGGCGGAGCAGCTCCTTGACGGGCGAACTGATTAGAGCCCAGCGGGCGCTGCTGCTAAAATCGATATGTCCGCTGCCAATGCGTTTCAGTATCACCTCCGGTGAGTCATTGGGTGTGCTGGCAAAGGGTGTACGTCCCGAGAGCATGATGTACAGTAGAACGCCCAGGGACCAGATGTCACAGGCCAGATCATAGCCCTGACGTTTTAGCACTTCAGGAGCCACAAAATTGGCCGTATAGCAGGGAGTCATCAGTAGGCCATTGTCGGCACGCAGTTGTTTGGCAAAGCCTTTGCGAGGGGGGAAATGAGAGAGAGAGAGAGAGAGAGTGAGAAGAGTTGTGATTTAGATAGTTCTAAGGGAGCAATAGAGGGTATCCATGGTTGCATTTTCATCTTCTTCTTTGGAAGCTCGCCTATTTTGTGTCTTGCAATCAGCTTTCCTTTCTTCTTTCTATTCCTTTTGACCATTTTAAGTAGAATGTCTTCTTTAATATTCGAATGTCCTTTTTGGCCCGACTTTGAACTGAATTTTGTGAATTTTGTGAGTCTCTTTTTGCATCTTTTCATTCCTATTTACCAACTTCAGTTTAAATCCCATATTCTTCATTATCTTCTTGCTTTTTCCTTTTCCTATTTAACAGCTTTAATGGTTGTTTCTTCTTCTTGATTCCAGTTTTGTTGCAAAATTTATGAAATCTCTCTTCTTATCTTGAATTTTCATTTTTCGTTCTTTTTGTTCATTCTTTTTGTTTCTACTCCAATCAATTTTTCTTCATTTTGAATTGAATGCTTGCTCTCCGTTTTTCTTTTTCTTTCTTTTTTTTGGAATTATCCTTACTTCAGTCTATCCCCATTTACCATCTTCTATTTGGCATGGATTTGTATATTTTCACTTTCGCCAAAGGCTTGTGATGTGGAGTCCAAATCTGGTCGTTAGCCCGGATTTAACTCGCAAAGCATTTGCGAAAGTAAAAGTTAGAGCCTGACTATTAAGAGTCATTCCCTTCCAACTGAACTTTTAGATTTTAATAAGTGTCGAAATGCCCACCAAAACGTATTTGCCGGATTCGCACAACAAAATTCAGTTAATTTTTGGAAATAATTTCAATCAAACATCTTCAATTGGATCCTGCTACGGTATTTATACATAGAATTTCTTCTCTGATGCCTTTTTTCTTGGTAGAAATCCGAATCGTTAACGTAAGTTTGTGTACTCTGTACACAGAGTACATTATGCAGATCGAAATCAGATCATAAATATCATTATCAAATAGATCATATTTCGATTGTTCTAACAATTTGATATTTGATTATCAATATTGTATCACCGCCTACTACCGCATTTCAATATGAAAGACACTCCATTACCGCCGCATTTTTCAATTCAAAGGCGATAGGTTTAGGATAGGACGTTAATTTATAGAGGGGAATGATGTTCTGAGCTATATCTTTTGCTGATTTCATTCAAATAAGAAGAAAGAACATAGCATTATGGCATTGTGAAAAGGTAAACGGATTATGGCGCGTTTTAAAAAAAGTATTTGGCAATCCAAATCTGGAAAAGCTTTCATTCTCAGGTGAAAAAGCTAACTAACTTGACAATGTTGTGGAAATCCACCAGGAGAGTTTTATTGTGTTTTTAAGTGGTGAAATGTTGTCCGAAATCAAATATGTCATAACATTAAGACCATAAATGTCTTCTATTTAAAACTGGTAAAGCAGCTTTCATCGCAATTTAAAGTAAAATTATTGCAAGATGACTCACTGCAAGATTTCCAGTAAAAGAAAAATGTCTGAAGATCAGAATTCTTTATTGAATCAATTAGAAAACGGCATTTCCAAACTATCTCAAAGGCAGCAAGCGCGGAGCTAAATTTGAAACATTTTATCAGTGACAGCAAAAAATTCAACAGCAGTGGGTGAGTTTTCAGACACATTATCACGGAGAAAAGAAATAGTATCTGCTTGAAGACTGTGGGAGAGCTTAATTTTTCTTTACTTTCATCAAAACATTTGAGTTACACTGAACATAAATACCACAGTATATGGTAAAAAGAATTAGTGATTAAAAAACAAAATAAATTGAACCATAATCATTTTTATACCCTTGCAAAGGGTATTATAATTTTGCCCAGAAGTTTGCAACGCATAGAAATATTCAATTCCGCCCCATAAACTTTATATATATTCTTGATCAGGGTGACGAGCTGAGTCGATTGAGCTGTGTCCGTCCGTCTGTCTGTCTGTTTCTATGCGAATTAGTCTCTCAGTTTTAAAGC
Source organism: Lordiphosa andalusiaca (assembly GCA_035044965.1). Taxonomy (NCBI): domain Eukaryota; kingdom Metazoa; phylum Arthropoda; class Insecta; order Diptera; family Drosophilidae; genus Lordiphosa; species Lordiphosa andalusiaca. Next base: position 3,993,823 of record JAWNNM010000051.1, on the reverse strand, counting down.
CATCGAGCTGAAATTTTGCACAGAATCTTCTTTTTGCTGCACACTACAAATATATAGGAACCGACCGGATCGACCGGATCGGGAACAATCGGTCGGATAACGAGTTTCAGTAAGAAAAACTTTTTTCTTTTCGATGGAAACGTCTCCAAACTTTATAATCGTAGGTTATTTATGTTTTTATACTCTGTACCGTAGGTACATAGGGTATTATAAGTTTGTGCAAAAGTATGTAACATCCAGAAGGAAGCATCTTCGACCCCATAAAGTATATATATTCTTGATCAGCATCAACAGCCGAGTCGATATAGCCATGTCCGTCTGTCCGTCTGTCTGTCCGTATGAACGCACAGATCTCAGAGATGGTAAGAGATAGAGGTTTGACATGTATGGGACATATGCTTCTAATGTCTGCAGGCAGATCAAGTTTATTTTCAATTTTGGCCACGCCCCCTCCCGCCCCCGCAATTTAGAAAAAACGTCATATCTCCCACAGTTTTGAAGATAGATGGCTTGGTCCTTCTGGACATATTTAGTTATTAGGATAACTTATCGATCCGCCAAAGAAATGAAGAAGATCGGATGAACGGTTTTCGAGTTATGATCAAAAGAAAAAGAAATCAAAAGAATTTTCTTGGTACAGAGTATGTTATAGTCGGGCTTGACCGACTTTCTTTCTTGTTTTTTTTATAATTCTACCAAGTTTTATTAAAATCGGACAACTATATGGTATAGCTGGCATACAAAAGATAGGTCTGAAAACCCGTCTTAGTTACAACGAGAGGGTAAGTTAAAGTCGGCCCTGACCGACATCGAAATACCCATTACTGAAGGCAATTAGTGTTTAATAACCTCATGCGGCTCAGATAAGTATGTAACGTTTTTTTAACTCTGCCATTTATTATCCGATCTTGTGTGAGATTGTATATATTGGCCACATGCACTATACTGCAAAATCTGAGCTCAATAGCTAATATATTGTAGGAGATATTCAACATATTTTGTTGCTGGGGCGGGAGGGGTCAACAAACTTGATCTGCCTGCAGACAATACTAGCTTACATCTAAAATTTGGTTGCTCTAGCTCTTCTAGACATGGGTAATGGCTATATCGACTCGGCTATTGATGCTGATGAAGAATATATATACTTTATGATATCGGAGATGTTTCCTTCTGCCTGTTACATACATTTGCACGACTTTTGTATACCCTTTTTACTCTACGAGTAACGGGTATAAAATCTTTTTTGTTTTTAATGGTAGCATCCTGCAATTTTTTATTTCATTGTTTCACATGCTTTCACATAGTTTTAAAAATTTTTGGCCAAATCAGATGACTATATCATATAGCTCCCATACGAACGATCGGTCAAAAACAGGGAAAACGAGTATTTCAGAAAATATTTAAGCGAGGGTATAAAAACTTCGGCACAGACGAAGTTAGCTTAGCTTTCTCGTTTTTATATATGCAGAGGTTTTAATGCAGAATTATTGCAATGTCTTTTGCTTAGGTTCGGGTTTGGTTCTGTATTTCCAAAATCCCGAAAATCGATACTGTTATGCTAACATCGATAGCGTCGCGAAAGTGCCCAACTATCGATAGTGACGATGTTGCCAGCGATAGTTCTCCACTCCTACTCCTATAAAAAAGTGATCTTCAATTGAAAATGAAATAACCGCTTTAAGAGCAAGAATGTAAGGCACGTATGGACGTTAATTTATAGTGGGGAATGATGTTCTGAGCTATATCTTTTGCTGATTTCGTTCAAATAAGAAGAAAGAACACAGCATTATGGCATTGTGAAAAGGTAAACGGATTATGACGCGTTTTAAAAAAAGTATTTGCCAATCCAAATCTGGAAAAGCTTTCATTCTCAGGTGAAAAAGCTAACTAAGCGATAAGCATTTGTTTCTCCAATCCAAAAAAAACCCAAAACTTCCTGCCCTTTTGAGTTCCTTCATCTATCCATTTCAACCATGGTCCCTTTTCGTATCTTCTCACCCTTCTCTTACACTTTCACTACTCACCTAAATCACATAGTTTCAGCGTCTCTGGTGTTTGCCTCATGCTGGCATATATCATGTTCGAAGGTTTCAAATCTCGATGCACCACTCCATGTTCATGTAGATAGGCTACCGCCGAGGCTATAGTTTTCAGCACCGCACTGGCCTCACTTTCCCACATTTGTCCCACGGCCAGAATGCGATCCAACAGCTCACCTCCTTTCAGTAATTCCATTACCAAATACGCCGAACTCGTATCCTCGTACACCGAGTACAGTGTGACAATATTGGGATGATTGCCATAACGCAACATTATCTCCACCTCCTCCCAGCAGTCCGCGGAGGAGGTGGACGCGGCAGCGACAGCAGCTTTCTCTATGATTTTCACCGCATAATGCTTCTTGGAGGCACGATGCTCACACAGGCGACACACCGAAAAGGTGCCACGTCCCAGTTCCTGCAGCAGATGATATTCGGCATTAAAGTTGCCGGGCAAAACGCCAGGCAAACTGCGTGCAGGAGCAGCAGAAGCAGCAGCAATCGCAGCTGTGGCTCCCGCTCCTGTTGTCATAATGGTGGTGATGACGGAACCGCTACCCGATCCTGAACCCGTCGAGGAGGTGTTTGTATGCAGAGGACTGTCATGATTGGACGTTTCCAATAAAATGGGCGCCACGAAACTGAAACCCCTAAAGATTTCGTGTGCCGAGGCCGAAATGGGACCACCGGGTGAATCTCTGGGCGATTTTGAGGTATATTCCACATCGAAATAGAAGGCATCGTCGCGGCTGACCGCCGGTATAAAGGGCGGACGCACTTGCTTCCGCTCCAGGCGCACCCAATCGATGGTGGAGAAGAAACAATGTGCCTTAATGTCCAATATACCCTGGCAGCCGGCGCCGAGGCGATTCTGTGGATTACGCTTGAACAGGGCACGCAGCAGAGATTGAGCCTCGGGCGACAGATTCTCGGGCATGCCCAGTTTGGAGCGTAGAATTTGATTCATGGTCTCCTGGCGCGTCTGGCCGTGAAAGGGCAAATTCCCCGTCAACATTTCATACATCAAGACGCCAAAGGACCACCAATCGGCGGCGAAATCGTGACCCTTGCGGTTCACTATCTCCGGCGCCATGTACTCGACAGTGCCACAAAAACTGTACGTTTTAGAGCCATCCAGTGGCTGTTTGGACAGACCAAAGTCCGTTAAAGCAATGTGGCCGTGCTCGTCCAATAGGATATTTTCGGGTTTCAGGTCCCGATAGATAATGCCCAGCGTATGCAAGTGATTCATGGCCAGAGCCAATTCGGCCAGATAGAATTTGACATCCTCCTCGGTAAACATGACCTCCTTGGACAGGCGGGTAAACAGATCTCCGCCACGTAGGAAATCCAAAATGAGATACAGCTTGCCCGGCGTTTGGAAGGCGTAGTGCAGCTTGACGATGAAGGCGTGGCCCACATCGGCCAGTATTTTACGCTCATTGGTGCTCCGCACCCGATCCTTGACCTTGAGGGTGGCCTTCTTCAGCACCTTCATGGCGTACAGAGTGCCCGCATCCTTGCCTATGATTTTGCGCACCAGAAACACCTTGCCAAAGCTGCCCTCGCCCAGCACACGCAACAGCTCGAACTGTGAGGGATCGGCCTTGTCGTGACCCTCTTTGATGACCTCGCGCAGCTCGAATTCGTTTTCGCCCAACTGCGAGGGCGTCTCCGAATCGCTCAGGTCCATGGGTGCGGCGGCTAATTCCTCCTTGGGAGAGATGTGATGCTGCTCGAGGGCCGCCTGCAGTTGCACCTGTTGCTGTTGCTGGCGCCGTTGCGATGATGTCACCAGCGTAACACCCACACCGCTCTCCTCATCCTCGGTGGGTGTGTGCTCCATGGGTGTTACCGCCAGGCTGCTGCAGCCGGAGGAGGTGATCTGCATGCGTTGGCGCAACTGCAGCCCCATGGCCGTGCCAGAGCCAGTGGAGGAGGTGGTGGTGGTGTTGGTGCAGGCAGCCTGGCCCTGGGCATTGGCATTGGCTTTGGTGTGGGTGTGGGAGTCAGCCAATGGCATGACTTTCAATTCCAACGACACGTTGAGGCCTTTTCTGTTTTCTAAATTTTCTCTTTATTACTTCCGTTGTGTAGGCGCGAGCGCTGCCGCTGCCTCTGCTCTGCCCTGGGCCCGCTGCGCTGCTGCTGTTGCTGCTTTGGGGCTGTTGCTTTTCTGCGTGCGTGTGGTTTTGTTTTGTAATAGTGGGGCAGTGCTATACTTTAATCCAATTGTTTGTTTTATTCGCTGGCTGCTGTTGTTGTTGTTGTGTCCTTATCACTATAAATACAATTGTTTTTTTCACTGAGATCTAGCTCTAGTGGTCACCCTAATGCACTTTAAATCGTATTGGACCACCTTAAGCGACTATCGATATGTCACTTGAGCAGTGTTGTAAAACGACCGCTGGTCTAAAAAGGTGCTATCGATATCTTTTCCGTTCACTTATCAACTATTTTGTTATCAAATTCAAAATTACTCACTTGGTGCATAGCTGTAGGGCACAGCGATAAACGGACACTATGCTGACCACAAAGTGAAGAAACAGGGCAAATATAAGACCGCAGGCAGCCGAAACTTCATCGTTTGCATGCATTAGGTCCAGCTGTATGAATGAGATTAGGAGAAATTACAATAAAGAGGAACTATTCAGATGTAGTTCGAGTGAAAGTTCTGCCCCGCCCTTACCTGTTGTTTGCCCTTCTGCTGTTCGGCCATGCGATTGAGGTCACGCGACAGTCCCACACCAGAAATGGCCAATGCCAACGTACTGCTGGCTATGCACACCAAGCTCAAAGCCAGAAACGCCGTCTGCGTCTTGCGCATGCTGACCACTCCCAGGGAGCCAGTCACGGCGGCAATTAGGCCCGTCCAAATGCCACAGCCGGCCATCGACAAGGCCGCTTCGCGCACTATCAACAACGCACCGAGTGCCACCAGGGATACGGCCAATATCAGCTGCAAGGTGCCCAGCACAATTTGCAGTGGAAAGGCCGAGCAGCATTCATTGCTGGCCCTCCGCTTGCGCCGATCCTTCGAGGACAGTGTGGAGCCGGCGCCATCGTCACCGCCAAAGCTGCTGTTGCCACCGCCTCCTTCCTTGTACTTGATAAACTCGGGCGGACAGCGTTGCTTCTTGCTGATGCGCGAGTCCAAAGTGTTGGCCGTGGTACTCTTTGACAGCTGGCTGGGATTACGCAATGCCATGGCATCCTCTAGCTGTTGCTTGAACTCCTGGTGTGAAATCAGCTTGGGTTGCTGCTCCACCAAAGAGGCGGCGGTCAGTGTCAGCGTGGGCAACGGTTTCTCATCATAGACGGGACTCGAATATATATGACTCTGGGCATCTTGACGTGCCTGCTCCTGATCCTGTTGCAGCATGGCAATTTGTGAATTGGTTAGACTGTCGCCAGCTTTGCCAGCATTGGTGGTATTGGTGCTCTGCTCTATGGTGGTCACCTGCAGCAGCTCCTCTCGATTCAGACTGCGATCTACTATGGTGTCCAGGCTGGCTGTAGTGGAATCATGGGAGTCTATGGTGCGGGCCGGTGAGGCAGAGTGACGGCCTTGTGGCTGCTGCTGCTGCTGATTGCTGGTCTCGGTCATGATGATGGGGATGAAGTCACTGGTTCATTGACAAGCTGGCAGAAGAAAGGAAAAAGAAAAAGAAAGGTGAGTATGAAATTGCAACTTTGTTTGCTGAAAACCTTTAAAGTTTGAGTTTGAATTTGAAAGTCGATAAGAAAATTTGTTTTCAATTTGTGTATCGATAGTTTGAGTCATGGTGCGAAAGAAGACTAGTCAATAAATGAACCGATTTAAGGGAAAAATAGACAAGTTTTCAGAGTTCTTAGTATAAGGGTAACTCCACAAAACAATTACCAAGTACTCTAAGAGTAAAGATTATCATTTGATCGAAATCGGAAAGAAAAACATTGGAAAAACAATTCTTCATTCATTTTACATTCTAGAATTAAGAGAATTTAAAGATTCCAAAAAAATGCACAAGCAATTTGTCCCAAATTATGTAATTCTTATTTTTCAAGCAACTTCTAGTACTTGCTTTTTTTTTGTTCTGTACATTTTCGACTCCGAAATGGCAAGCCAGCAGACAACTTTAGATGGAATGCAGGTGGTTTACCTCTAAACACAAATCAAACTCCCAGCACAGTCCACCCTCCCCACTCCTTCTGGTTAAGGTCTCGTTTTGTTTTTCATTTTATTGTTTAATTGCCAACAAAAGTGCGAACCGGTTGGGACAAATGTCAAGGCAGCAGCAACAACAACAACGACAACAACTAGAAACTGTCACAGTGGGAGCCAGCCAGTTGCGGTGTTTGCAAATCAATTTATGTATGAAAAACCAGAACATGAGGACTGCGGACTCGATTATGTCAACGATTATGCGATGAATTTTCAATATTTGACAGATCGTTTTGAGTGTGATAATGCCCGCACCTTTCTAAAAAAAAAAAAAAAAAAACAACAGCAGCAGACAAAACAAAAGACTTAAGTAACAAACTTGCCTAATGGCCACAGGCGTAATTGGTGCGCTAATCTTTAAACCAATAATGTATACCAAATTTTAAATTAAAGTCAACAACACTGAGAGAAAATCCATGGCACATAGTTCATAGTTTATGAATAGTGTACGAAGCAAGGGATAATTTATCAAATATTTATTGGGGTGGGTCAAATTGCTGGGAAGAAAAAAAAATTAGCAAAGCTTATTCGTAATCTATGTTAATGTCTAAGACATTTTCCCGATAAAACCATGGATCTAACATAAATTCCTAGATCGCGCCTAGTAAGGTCAAAAATTAGGATATAACATTTTATAGAAACACCATTAAAAAGACTAAATATCAGCGATGCAAGCCCGGAACTCCGACTTTTATTTTAGTGTGAATCCAACCTTGAACCAACCCTTTTGAGAAATACAAGCCAAGCCCGAATCTGTTCAGAACCTAAAATTTCGGTTCGGTTCAGCACAAATGGGCAGGAAAGTGTAATAAAAAACTTCAAATAAAATTAAGAATTACTCATAAAATCTCGACCCATAATAGCATCAGTTTTTTAAGATCCTCGACTGAATTTGTAAAGTTACCCACAAAAAGCTTAATAATATTTCTTTGCTTTCCACAAACAATTTTCGACCCAAAATCAAGTATATTCCCATTATATATAAGTATTTCTTAGGTCGAATGCGGTTTAAAGAACACATATCATCAATTCCACTACTAAAATGAAGATATATTTAGTAACTTAATAAATGTATTGCTTTTTTCTATATTAATACTGGGTCAAGCATGGGTTGAACCTAGGTTCGAACCAACACCTTCGCCCAAAAACCCCAAACCAGAAATTTTTGAACCTTAGCCCTTGGAAAATTATGGTCCTTTAGGGACTCTTTAATAAACCTTTTATAAAAAGCTATATACAAGTTTTGACCTCGCCGGGCGCTACCCACAGCTGATTTTAGACCAACAGCTTCTTGGGTTTCCTTTTTTGTTTACTAATTTTATTAACTCTTTGTCACCTTTAAATTGGCAACTTCATTTAGATTGAGAAATAGTTACTTGGGAACATTTTCTTAGAACTGATAGATGGGTAGATTATGTTTCTGCTATACGCTTGGTCGATTAAAAATGAAAACACCACCCGCTGCACCACACCCGGCCACCCGCAAGGGATAAATTAAAATGGTTTTAGATCCTGCAAGCAGACACCAGCGCATTTTGTTGGCACATCGTTGGTGGAACTTTAAGAAGTTGGAGATTGAGTTGCTTTAACTCATCTGAAACTAGAAGCCTGTAGCCTTCCCAATCCCAACGCAACGATGCGATTGTTTTTTTTTTAAGCTTCATCAATCTCTTGAGCCAGATTATTTGACAGGTTTTTGATAGCATTGATAACAAACTCCACCACGGGCATCCTTACCAGACCTTCAAACTTTACCACAATGTCAAAAAAATGTCCCAAACAGAGAATTGAATTGAACAACAGAACCAAGCATATATAATGCTTTGAAAGTCTATTTCACCATGTACTGTTAAATTGAGGATTTTTTAACATCGACTTGCTGAAACTCGCCGTGCGTTGGTATAAGTTTTCAAGTTGGCGATTCTTTGTATCGTTCGATCTTATTTACCCACCTTTTACGATAATAGATCTCATTTTAACATTTGAAAAACTTCACGATTTTTTTGACCATACATGACTTCATAATAATCTTAACCCAAATAATAATTTAGCAAATTTAGCTTACGCGTTTTCAAATATTTTCCAACAACAACAATTGATACTTATATAACTAAAAGAAAGGTACATTTTATTGTCGTTTAAAATTTGGTGCTGGTTTGACAATGCTGTTGCAACAAAGTCGATAAGAGTTTGATGAGCTTATTGTGTTCGTGTAACATTTGGTTTGTATTAGAAAAATTTACCTGCCTTGCTGTGGGAGCAAATGCTCTGGTGATAAAAGCAACTTAAAAATCCGTAAAATTCTTTCTCAAAGGGCTTATCAGATTATGCATACAATAACTGCCTCGCTAAACTTTATTATGTGATTACCATTAATGCAAAAGTCACTCTCCTACAATTTTAGCCTGAGATTAGCTATTGGAGCAGAGCTATAAGAGCGGAAAGTGAAATCAAAAACAACCTAAACAATTAAGATGTCCCAAAAAAATGTTGTAAGTATCCACAATATAGTGGAAAAAATAATTTTTGTACAATTTAATAACCAATTCTTAGGCCCAACATATTTTATTGAATTTTACCATTTATTTTATTTAAAGTGTAAATCAATTGAATCACCTACAGTTTTTTTTTACTGATTTTTCCATTAAGAAATCCCTTCCATCTTATCATTTTTGCGATCGCATCATAAGTGTACCACATGGTGAAAATCAAACCAAAAGTTTAAATAGTTTTCAAATATATTTTTCCATATTAAGCACTTTCCAACTTTTAAATGTATTCAAAAAATACTGCTTTAATATTTTATAGATTTTATAGACTTTCGAAGTCATTGCAAAAAATATATAATATATTGTTAGGGATCTCTTAATGGAAAATCCGATTTAAACAGTTAAAAAACTGTTGGCAAATTTCAGTAATTTTTTTTGTTGGGCCCAAGAACTGTAATTTAAAATAAGGCAGCCAAAATAAGAAAAGGAAACGAATGAAATCGATGCAATTGGAAATCGGAAGCATATACCCTCAGCTGTCATATGGAATGACCGCCTACTGCGCTAGGTATGGAACTTAAACTAACAGCGCTACCGACAATTGCCTTCGCGCAGGTAAAACGAACAAGCCCATTTTCTAGTTTTAAGCACACTAACCAAAACACGATCCATTTTAAGATAAAATACAGATGAAGTTTTCCATTATACCAAAATAAATTATCATCTTTGTGTCTAGCGTCATAAAGTCATAAACTATTTTTGAAAAAAATAAGCAGTTTTTTTTTGTTTTTGTTAATGTTTGTTTTGTTTTGCCAGTCAGTAACGTCAACTGGGTCAAGCACAACACAATGTGATTTGTTGTAAATGCTGTTGAGTGCTTAAGAAAGTTTGCATTGCAGTTGGATACTTGAACAAAAGTTTTCTGTTGACTTTTCCAACGTCCGGCAGTTTTCATTTTCATTTTCATTGTCGAGTGACGCCTTGACAGCAATTAGGCCTAATTGGCCAAACAACAACACAAAACACTTCAGCCAAACCAAACGCTCACTTGTCAATTAGCATAAGCCAAATTGTTGTTAATGTTTTGGAACTGCGGCTGCTGCATTGATTCCCACACTTTGGTGGCGGCAACAACAGCAGCAGCAGCGGCAGCAGCAACCCACCCAAGCACAACCGACAAAGGTTTTTTTTTTGCCAAATTGCAGCATTGGAAAATGTCGATAAATAAACGAAAAATTGAAAGATTTATGTTTTGAAGCACGAAAATTGAGATACTCTGTCAAATAAGCAATGGGCAATGGTTGACCCTATATTGTTATTTACTTTTTTAAAGGCTCCAAGGAAGCTTCTGCAAGAATGATATGATTTCGGAGAAGCTCTCTTTTTTCCTATTACATGACTTTAGTATACCCTTTTTACTCGACGAGTAAGGGGTATAAATAAATTTCAGAAAAAGCTGAAAAAATATTTAGATTATGGCTCTGGAGAACCGGTTCACAGACTTTGAACATAGTCTTTGATATGAACATTAGAGCGCCAAATTTAAGTTCAAATCGGTGCGCCCTGATTCGCTAGTTTATGTTTATTTAACCAGAAAAAAAGATGTCAATAGACGCGACGGGGATTCAAAGTTTTTGATATTACCAATAGCTTTCGCGTTAAAATATTTTTGTAGTAAATAACAAGAAAGAAAGTTGGCCAAGCCCGACTATAACATACTCTGTACCAAGAAAATTTGTCTTTTGATCATAACTCGAAAACCGTTCATCCGATTTTCTTCATTCCTTTGGCGGATCGATAAGTTATCCTAATAACTAAATATGTTCAGAAGGAACAAGCGATTTATCTCTCAAAACTGTGGGAGATATGACGTTTTTTCTAAATTGCGGGGGCGGGAGGGGGCGTGGCCAAAATTGAAAATAAACTTGATTTGCCTGCAGACATAAGAGACATATGTCCCATACATGTCAAACCTCTATCTCTTACCATTTTTCAGATCTGTGCGTTCATACGGACAGACAGACGGACATGGCTATATCGACTCGGCTGTTGATGCTGATCAAGAATATATATACTTTATGGGGTCGGAGATGCTTCCTTTTGCCTGTTACATACTTTTGCACAAACTTATAATACTCTGTGTACCTACGGTACAGAGTATAAAAATATATCCGTACTTTCAGAAGGCAACTCTGATTTAAGCCAAAGGGAAGAACCCCAAATCTAAACATTTTCCAACATTTTCTGAATAATTTGATTACTGCGAATATGCTGCTCCCTGAATATACTTGGTGAAGTTAGATATTTGGGCGGGTATCAGCCGCTCCTAGATTTGCCACTGGCGCTGATCGAAGCTGTTGAATCGCATTTGTTTGGATTTGCCAAATAAAGGCCTTTCGATGCCACTTCGCATATGCCTCACCTGTGTCGGAGAAACCTTTTTTGGTATCCAGAGGTAGGCGGCTTAGACATGGCTGGTATGCCATGCCTCAAACTCTGCACCCTATATAGTCCATTATGGTGGTAGCTCTGCCTATGATTTGGACAATAAGCACTTGAAAGAAACCAAGCCATTTAAATAAAAGGGTGAATTTTGTTTAGGTCTTGTAGTTCGTTTTTCAGATAGTTTGGAAGTTCTCTGTGATTTCCTGCTAAGAGTAAAGTTCCATAGTAGGACTTGACGACGCTTTTGGTTTGGATCACTGGCAAACCAGCAGTTAGTTCCACATTTCAGTCGATTGATTGCGTTCAAATTATCTGCAGTGTGAAACCATCTTACTGATTTCGTTCTTTTGCTTAAGACCCGGATGTAGTTAGACGTGCAATGCTAAGTCCCTATACTTTTCACTTCTCATACTGCCCTTTAGTGATAACCTCCAGGATTAATACGAGTAGAGACAGTACAGCCTTTTATCACTTGACTGCCTCTTTGACTTCATTACCGGAACTGAAACGTCCAATCAAGAATGAGAGATGTTCGGTTCCTATTTTGGTTTTAAATTGGGCATTTTTGTATTATTAACATCGAAATACCTTGCCAGACTTTCAACTCTGCTTCATGCAGCAGATTTATCATTGCTGAAATTGATATCTAGCTTATGTGTATTTGTAATTTTTAGCAGGGCTAAGGATTGTTAGCGGCTTTTGGTATCGGGTTCAGAAGTTCGCTGAACCTAGGTTTAGGTTCGAACCTGGTATTTTCATAACAGTCTTGAGTCTTGATCCTAATATAATAATATTAATTATTCATCCATTCTGCCTCTTTGGCTGCATATAACCCCCGAATCTCACTCTGATGGCGTTAAGTGTATTTCTTTTATACCTGCAGTTCTTTTAATATACAGAAAACCTATCCGAATTATCAGACGATGGCAGAACACAATTATTTGTTGATTATTTATACTTTCAGGTAAGGTCCCGAAATTAAAATAAGCATATTCGGATTGGTACACGCTTTTTAGGATTGATTTAGGACTCTGCTAGCTTGTATCAAGCTCGATCTAGTACGACTCGTACTTGAAATTTTTATCCCAAGGTCGAGGTCTAATCAATCTTTTTGAGCTGGACTTTACGTCGTCTTATTTTTACTTAGTAACGACTTTTTGTAAAATTTAGATTTAAATCTGTGGAAGTTTCCAACTTCTTAGAGAAAGGGAGATGCATTATAAAATATAAAAAAAAAAGCTGAAATATAAAATATAACCTCTTGAGCAGCACACATTTTTTGAACCCAACCTTTTTTTTTAACTTTTTATCCTTGAAGCTGTTCTCTAAGCTTTAATAATGACCTTAAAATTATAGCCGAACATAGCCTTGTTCTCAAAAACATTTCATTTTAATTGGTGGAAAAGTTAAGAAATGAAATATTATCAGGACTGCAAGCGCTTAAATTTTTTTGGATCTGCGGAACGCAGGTTCGAGGTTTTTTGGAAAAACCTTGCTAGAATCCATGCTGGACACAATTTTAATATAAGGCAAAGCAATACTTTTAATTAGATACTAAACATTACTAAATTTTCGAAGTTAATTTAATCCCATGTGTTCTTATAATCGCTTTCGACCTAAACAATACTCAAATCGTATAGAAATGGGGTGGTTTTTGGGTCGAAAACGGTTTGTGGAACACATTGATATGTTGAATATTTAAAATATAATTTATTAAGTAAAATACCATGTTGTAGTTTTTGTGAAAAAATATTCCCCATGTGAATCATTGAAAAAGCTTTGAAGTCAAGGATCTTAAAAAACACAGGCTACTATAGATGGGCACATTGCAAGTTGTTCTGAATGCTATTCTATGTTTTTTTTTTTTAAATCCCTTTCCTGCCCATTTTCAAACCCAGTCGCTCAAACCCAACCAGTTAACATCGCTGGAATCGCTAGACAGAAGTTAACAATTTGCTGATATCCACCATTTGTGTTGAACCGAACCAATTTTTTAGGTTCGGAGCAGGTTCGTCTTTTAATTCTTAAGAGTTTCGGTTCTCAGTAAATTAAAATACGGAATTCCGGTTTCGAGCCGGTTCGATTCAAAACCGATTTGCAGTCCTGGTTATTACTGGTGGTCCCCACTACAGCGCACTCTTGCATTCTTATGTCGAATGCAGCATTCGTGCCATAAAAAAATCAAAGGGGCTGGTGACAGCATACAAGTTGCATCTAAATGAAATGCACCTGCATTCGTAACTTATCGAGTGGTGGTGGATCGACAGGGTATCGATAAATTTGCATATCGTAACGGGTATCCATACTATGGATGTCACTAACAAATACAAAGAGAGCTTTGGAAATTAAAGCAGGAAAAACAAGAATCAAAGTCGGTCAAGCCCGACTATAGCATACTCTGTACCAACGAAATTATACGCTCAGCATAAATTTTGATGCTGCAGTAGCAGCTGACAGCAGCGCTGCTACTGCGCTGCAGCAGCGAACAGTCTTTTGATCATAACTCGACAAGCGCTCATCCGATCTTCACCATTTCTTTGGCTGATCGATAAGTTATCCTTGTTACTAAATATGTGCAGAAGGAACAAACCATCTATCTTTAAAACTGTAGGAGATATGTCGTTTTTTCTAAATTGCGGGGGCGGCAGGAGGCGTGGCCAAAATTGAAAATAAACTTGATCTGCCTGCAGACATAAGAAGCATATGTCTCATACATGTCAAAACACTATCTCTTACCATCTCTGAGATCTGTGCGTTCATACGGACAGACAGACGGACATGACTCGGCTGTTGGTGCTGATCAAGAATATATATATACTTTATATGGTCGGAGTTGCTTCCTTCTCGATGTTACATACTTTTGCACAAACTTATAATACTCTATGTACCCACGGTACAGAGTATAAAAACGTTCAAGTCGCCTTGTCAAAAGTAGCTAGTAGCTGCATCTGAAGATACGATGTTCTGTTTTATGAACCTATGGATATATATCGGGGGATACGGAACAGCAGGATTTTATATATAAGAAAATCGTAGCAAATATGAAAATATTCCCATCAATCCGGCAGCACTGTGACAAATTGCCCACAATCAATCAAGAAAAAACTGTGAACATAAATATAGTTTAGGAAAACATCATCCTAAAGCCCAATTTGTTTCCCAGCTAGTTTTCTTTCACAGTGTAAACAAAACCAAGTTGAGCTCTCAATGGTTGCAAGAATACAAGAATGCTTAAGCTTAAGGCATCTTTCGATAAATCGTGATGTCGATGTCAAAATCCTAGCGTTAAGTTACTTAAACAGGCATGTTTTGGGTGTTCACTTAAGTAATATCGAATGTCGTACATGTTCCCTTTACTCATCATTTGAGGTAATCTGTATCAAACCTTCAGTTTCAACTGATTTGTATAAAGTAAGCCAGGCAAGAAACATTAAGGCTCGTTTTCTTATCTTCTAGATAGCTGCTATGTGTCAGATAAGCATTGACTTTACTCTAGTTTATGTGGCAGATAGCTCTATGCTGAAGATGTGAAATCGGCCCTAAGGATTGTTCACTATTGGAAGGCATATTTGCTTTGCATTTCACAAATTTTTCACTTCAAAAGCTAAGCTGCTGTCAGATTTATAAAACTACGTTAATTTGGCACGAAAATCCTGCACAAAAATGACTGTGCCTTTGGCCCCTCTGAGCTACATCTATTGGGCGAGGGTATACAAAATGAAATTTCGTTTTGTGCAAAACCAACAATGGCAACAGGTTTATAAAGTGGCACGTTTTCTTGCAAGTGGTTTGCTTTTTTGGCCAACGAAAGGGCAGTTGAAAAATGGTTAAACTACAAAAACGGAAACCAAATAACCGCAAGATGGCGATGAGAGAGCGAGAGAGTGGGGGAAATGGATGTTGTCGATGAGTTTTCCTGAAAGTAAATTTGCACCGGTTTGGCAAGTCAACGGCTTCATCAGCCAAAAAACAAAAAAAAAAAAACCACCGCGCGTCGGTCAGTGGCAACTGCAACACTTTCACTCTTGTCTGCCCATAATTTTTGTGGCAAATTAATTTTCACACCACAAACCAAAAAAAAAAAACAACTATTGGCCGACCGTAGGATTTCCTCATATCGATTTGGGGCGGAACAGAAATAACAACTTTCGAAATAATTTGTTGGTGAGGCAAGACAAAATTATTTGCTAATCATATTGCATGCCCATAAGTTTTGTGGCAATTTGCCACGCCTGCATCGCCCAAAATGAAATTGTTCAACGGTTGCCCAAAAAAAAAAAAACAAAAAACGAGCGCTGGGGCTTCCACAAATTATGCACAACGGGCTTCTGCACAAGTGTCGTGTGGGTTGCCCTAAACCGTCTACAAAAGTGGAGCCCAGCTGCATGACAGCTTGAGCAATGCAGTCACAACAGTTGCATAACCCCAGGCAGAGACCATTTGGCGTCTACTTTTGACCTAGAATTGGCATTACATAAAGTTGGTTTATGGCCAACTATTTTAGGTTCAATTTGTTGTGTCTACACTCTCTTCCTCACATCAATCGATCGGACCAGAAAAGATCTTCATTTGATTTGCTTTTCCACAAAAACAAAAGACTTAGGCAGCAAACTTGAATTTGAGTTTGCCATTTACCGTTTATGGTTAACGCTTTGATTGTGTGTGCCTATTGACAAATAGAGCAGGCTTTAGTCAAGTCGATGGGCCACGCCTTTAGACCAAAAAATAAAAGAAAAAAGAGTCTACTCTATTGTTCTGGCAAATTTGTTTCTTGACAACAATCATCAAGATGATGCAATGCCGCAGTTGCCGCTAGACCAAAGTAACTCAAGTGTTGCAGCCAGCTGTTGCTCTTCATTGTTGTTGTTGTTGCTGTTGTTGTGCTTGTTGCAGTGTCACATTTCACAGTTATTTGTTGTTGCACGTGCTTGTCAGATATTTTAATTTGCTGTCACGGCAGGCGGCGTTTTTAATTACCTCTCGACGTCATCCTCATCATCTGATCATGCATCATATAATATGTAAGTTTACCCGTAATAGCAGCAGCAGCAGCAGCAGCGGCGGCAGAAACTGCCACATTTGTTGCGTGGGTAGGAAGGCAGCAGCTGAGCTCTTTTCAATCCGCCAACCAGCCAGTGGGAAAGCAAAATTCTATGCAGAAATGGCAGCAACAATAAAACAATGCCCCAGCAACAAATTGCTGTGAGTGAGTTATGCAACATTGAAGGTGAAACCAGAAACCGTCAACGGTTACAAGAAGTTCATTTTCCAGGGCTGCGAACCGGTTCAGGCTACTCGCTTTTTTATTTAGCTATAAATGATATTTAACGCTTATATGTTTCGAACAATCGTCCACCTTAGCTGTAAATCGAAATCGAATTGAGAAATTAGTCTTAAACAAATAGAGGAAAGTTAAGTTGGAGTTGGAGCACGCTTTTCTAACTAATTTGAAGGACATTTCCATTGCAAACAAACAAGTTCTTCTCACTAAAACTCCTTTTCTGACTCTCCTTTTCTATGACAGCTATACTATATAGATCTCTGATTTCGACCAAACTTGGTGGAATCATGGGAAAGCATAGCAAACTAAGAAGTAACAAGAAAGAAAGTCGGTCAAGCCCGACTAAAACATACTCTGTATCAAGGAAATTTGTCTTTTGATCATAACTCGAAAACCGTTCATCCGATCTTCTTTATTCCTTTGGCGGATCGATAAGTTATCCTAATAACTAAATATGTCCAGAAGGAACAAGCCATCTATCTTCAAAACTGTGGGAGATATGACGTTTTTTCTAAATTGCGGGGGCGGGAGAGGGCGTGGCCAAAATTGAAAATAAACTTGATCTGCCTGCAGACATAAGAAGCATATGTCCCTTACATGTCAAACCTCTATCTCTTACCATCTCTGAGATCTGTGCGTTCATACGGACAGACAGACGGAAGGACGGACAGACGGACATGGATATATAGACTCGGCTGTTGATGCTGATCAAGAATATATATACTTTATGGGGTCGGAGATGCTTCCTTCTGGATGTCACATACTTTTGCATAAACTTATAATACTCTATGTACCTTCGGTACAGAGTATATAAATGTGGCGCCATCTACCGTACATAATATGTATGCACAATCTTTTAGCTAGTCTTCCTCTGCATCTAATTGAGTTTCATATTTACTACATTATACATGTATGCCATTTCTATCTAAATCGGGAAACGAAGGTCTGCTGGCTGCTTGCATAAGGAGGTGCAGGTAAGTGTAATCGTACCTACTACCCACCAGTTGCCATCAACTAACACGTATTATGCGATAATTGCAGGAAATGCGCGCGCGCATGCAGCGAAAGTTTTTCCTTAAAGTGCGCATATTATAAATAATAAACACGCACAAAATACAGAAAAAAAAGTGGCTCTAACAAGAAATCGCACATCAAAAATAAATGTAATACTGCCCACTGGCTAATTGGAAGTGAAAGGTGACCGGGGGGGGGAAGGGGAGGTACCGTCAGCGTCATTTTCCTACAAATTGGGCAAGTGGTTTCGATTTGATTCCAGTTTGTTGCACTCTTCCCATGCGTTTGCCCATATTTATCTCGCGACTCGAGGCGTGCAATTATTTTGTATTAAGTCATTCCAAATGTTAATTTTCAATGCAAGACGGCGACGACCTTGCCGCCTTAATTGTACCAGAGATTGGGGCAATAGCCAATGCGAATTGTGTGCGTGCAATGGCGGTTGAGGTTGATTGTTGTTTGTGGTCTTGGCTGTCTCAGCCAGATTAGGCAGGCGTGCGGCATGACTTGACTTGACTTGTGTGTGTATTACAGTTTGACGGGGAATTGACTTGTGAGTAAATAGATTATTATGTAGGTTCAATGGATGTTAAATCGAGTGTAGGGAAGGGGGGGGGGGGGGCTAAGTTTAAAACTTTAGCCGATGACCATTGCATTAGATCATAGAGAATGTTGAACAACATTTCACTTTGAATTTTCGAACTTGTTCGCCATTCGTTTCAGTTTGTTTTTTTGTTTTTTTGAAACATATTTCCATCTTTGCAGCTTTGTTTTATATCAATTGTTTTCTTATTTCTTTGTATTAATTATGCAAAACTGAAAACAGTTTGTAAATTGTGGTCTGGCTGAAGCAATTCACTCCCGCACCTGTGGAATTTTGTTTGTCTGGTCTGGTCGCGACTTGAAGTTAATTTTATGCAGGCATTTGGACAGCCAGGCAGGCAGACAGACAGACTAATGAAATGGAATGAGAATAATTATGTATGTCTGTATAATGGATTGGAGTTGTCGTTGCCCAGGGGGGTGGTGGTGGTGGTGGGTTAACCCAAGTCGAAATGTCACAGACAATGAAAATATTTCATTTTTCTGTTTTCAGTCAGCCATGGGTTAAAGGCAAAAGGCAGCCTTCACAAATAATTTTTGATTTGAGTTGTTGTCTTTTGGAATTTAGTATTTGGCTGTTAATTTGTTGTTGTATTTACTTTTGGGATTTGAAGCTGGTGGAGAGTGAGTGAGAAGGGCGTTTTGCGGTAAGTAAGTACTCGAACTCGCAAACCAATGACAATTGTTAATGCTTGTTGATGCTGAAATTGTGGTTGATTAAGTTTTTCGAAACATGTTTTCATTTTGTCTGTCTTCTAATTGTCATGGCAAATATTTTAGTGACGGGGGGGTGGAGGGGAGTGGAGGGAGAAGAGGCAATTAATCAAAGATTCCACTTGAATAATTAGCCAACGAGACATTTGATGTAGAAATAAATAATGAACATCGGAATGGGTATGGCGGCACGTGTTCAGCAACTAAAAACCAACTCTACGTTTTCTAAGTGGGAGTTGACACCAAATGCCGCCCCACCTGATTTACCAACTAGGAATTGTCTTCTAATTTGTGTAAGTTAGACAGAATTTTACGTTTGGATCAAGAATTTTGAATCTTAATAGTATGATAAGAATGCAAATCTACAAACCAGTTTTGTACCTTTGCAGTTGCCCTGCCTCTAAGGTAACTTTTCCTCTTCCCATCGCCTATAAAATCAACATTTGAGGATCACAATACAGGGAAAAATCGCATAGTATAACTTAAAAAACAACCATATTTGATTTTACACTCCTGCTTTTGCATTAAAATTGAATAAAAAACACTTTAAATAGACTAGAAATATATTTAAAAGGCTACTTTTAGTTACCTCTTTTATAAAAAATATATAGGAATAGTTTTGTATAACAGCTATACTTATATAGATGTCCGATTTCGACCAGTTTAATTATGGAAAAGCATAGCAAACTAAGAAATACAAAGTTTGGAGGCATTTTCTTTGAAACAAAAAAGTTTTTCTCACTGAAAATAGTTTCTCGACCGATTATTCATATGGCAGCTATAACCTATAGTCATCCGATTTAGACAAAACTTTAAAGAATTGTTTGAATGCTTGTAAAAAAAATATTTATGCCAATTTTAAGAAAGTTTGCATTGAAAACAAAAAAGTTTTTCTTACTAAGACTATTTTTCTAACCTTACTTTTCTTACTATATAGATATCCGATTTCAAACAAACTTGGCAGAATCATGGAGAAGCACAGAAAACTAGTAAATATGGAGTTTAGAGACGATTGCATAAAAAAAAAAAGTTTTTCTTACTAGAACTAGTATTTGGACCGATCGTTCCTATGGCAGCTATATGTTAAAGACACCCGATCTGGCCGGTTCCGACAAATGTGCAGCGTATTTGTACCCGAAGACTTCGTGCAAAGTTTGGTGGCGATAGCTTTAAAACTGACGGTCAGACGGACATGGCTATATCGACTCAGCTCGTCATGCTGATCAAGAATATATATACTTTATGTGGTTGAAAATGCCTCCTTCTATGCGTTATAAACATCTGGACAAATTCAATATACCCTCTGCAAGGGTATAAAAAGTTTAAACTCTATTACCTATGGATTTACAAATATCGAAAGTATATATGAAAATATTAGAATCAAAGTGTAAATATTAGAATATAAGAGCATTTTTAAACAGGGATGCAAACCACTCGAAAATAAGTACTGGTTCGGTTCAGTGGTTCGCACAGTTTTTAAACCGCCGTTTCGGTTCATAACATGGTTTTTGGAGTTATATGATCCGCGGTTTCGGTTCAGTTCAGTGGTTCACAAAGGCACGTTATAAAATATGATTTCGGTGAAATGGCTATTCGATCATTTTTAAAATTTTAATCCTACAATCCATTCGAATATCTTTAAAATCCTTAGAGCAATCTGCAAAGATTATTATGTCGGATTCCCAGGTCTCGTCTATCAGTTCCTGGAGGAATGCCCTTATTTATTGGCAGATTAAGATTGAATTAAGGTTAAGAAGTACCACAGAAAATTGTAAATATTGTCTAATGAAAAAACAATTTTAGATTGATGATAGGTAAATTAAGAGATCGGCGGAAAATTGCAGAAGACTTGTAAAATTCTCTCATCCTTAAAAGTTATATTGATCCGACAACGCTAAATATGTAGAGGGTCGAACGGCATGTTTGAAAATTATCTTCGGGAAACGTTTCAAATTTCCTAATTAATCAAAATCATTGGCTAGAGGAAAGCATTTCCCGTTAAAACTCGTCAGGGAACTGAACCGTTTTTATTTGTGGTTTTCAGTTCGGTTCATAATCATCATTTCTGAAAGGAAGCCGGTTCGGTTTGCGGTTCGGTTCACCAGCGGGAATAAGCGGTTCGGTTCAAAACCGGTTCAGCTCAGAACCGGTTTGCATCCCTGTTTTTAAAAAAGCGTAGCTTTCTACGTTTTGTATGGTTTTCTCTGTGTATTGAAATACTACTAGCTTAAATTGTTTTTAATGGTTAATTAACATAAATTCTTTAAAATATTTGTACCTTTATAAACAATGGTTTACAAATATATTTTGTACGTTTTCTCTTACGGCCTCACTTGTACATTTATAGTGAAATAATTTGTTTGTTTGTTTTCAAATTAACATCTATATTTACCAGGGCTGCAAAACGGTTCAGAATCGAACCGCTCTAGAGTTCGAGCCTCCGGGTTTTTTGGGAGGTCGGAACCTAACCCGAACCGCAGCAACAAAATATTTCCCTGCCGTACCCAAAAAATTGTAAAAAGGGTAAGAAGGGTAAGGGTCAGAAATATTATTCTTTCACATTCTTCCCAACGATTTCTACTCAACTTGGTACACTCGTCGCACACAAGTTTTGAAGTCTTCGGCATAGTACTGTAATATCTTATCAAAGTGCTTAGAATATCGTTCGCATATGTTAAATTCAGTGCTAATTCTAACATCTGTTTTATGGATCCAAGAAACCAAAAATGTTTGAGGCAAAAATGGTAAAGATTAATAATATTTTTTCAAAATAGTAACATCTCTTTTTAAAATGTTCTGGCTAAATCTAAGCTCATTGGATTCTAAGGGGCTTAATTTAATTCTTTTATTATTTGCTCTTCTAAACCTATGATAGAGGATGGGAATGCCCTAGTATTTTTGAATACCATTAATACTATGCAAATAAAGAAAAACTTCTGGTGGCACAAAGCCATTTTGTAGTGTTTTTCTTATATAATTCTGATTGGTATAATAAGTTGCTACGTTAAGGCTATTTTGATCACAATTGAAACGTTTTTGGATGTGGTTTTTTATGATTTTGAATCTTGTCAACAGTGTTGTCAGCCCCAAAGCTTGCTTTAACCAGCTCCTAGTCTATATTCAATATTTTTAGGAGGTTATTACATTATTTGCAGAAAGTTACATTACATTTTCTAGCTCTTAAATCAGAAAGAACCAAATTAAGTGTTGAAAATACTCGTTTAAGTTATACCTGACTGCTGGAATAGCTAGAAAATGGTAAGGCAATATTTTGTAAGCCTTCGATGTTATGACATTTCCATGCTATCTTAGCCCTTTTGTCGATGTATTTACTCTTGGAAAAATTGGAAAGAAATCTCGAACATCATTCACAGATTTTGAATTTGATATTCATTGATTGCTTTTTATCGCCAGAGTATAATTGAGAATTGCGTCATCTATAGCGTCCGTTCAAAGCCAACCAGATATCATTCATCCATTAATCTTACATAAATTACTTTAAAAACACAAACAAATGATTACGTTACATTAGAAATGTAATCGTTCATACGAAAAACAACAGACATTTCCAATATTCCTAGAGGTTTCGTTGAAAAAATTACATAAATTGGTGAACCGAACTAAATTTAAAAAAAAAAAGCGGTCCGCTTCGGGAACAGGTTTGAGGAGTCAAAAATATAAGGCACCTGGTTCTTGGTGCGGTTCGCAAAACTCAGAAAATGCAGCCTTAATTTTAAGCAATGAAATTTCTACTAAGAAAAGTAAAAGCAACTCCTGAAGATAAGATTGAATAGCTGTAAGACAGGGTGCTTTCTTTTGAAGTATGTGGCATTTTATGGCGGGTAATTTGTATGAAATTGAATAGCAACCAACTCTTAATCGATACTGCACCTTTTATTAACTTTGAAAGAGATTTCATAGGCCATTTTCAAATGCTTGGCACAACATCAATCGGTTGTATTGGGCAAACACTCTGATACTCAAAGGAAACCAACTACACAGGGTTCTTTTGCCTCTTATAAGATTTTAAATGTACTTGTGGCATCTACAAAAAGTATAAATTTTGTTAAATACTAAGGCAAAGGAAAGTGAAGACAATTGAAAAGTATAATTTAATCCAATACTCTTGGTTTGATAACCATTAGAAGCAGATGATTAAGATCTCTTTTTCGTTTTACCAATAATTTTGACATGTTTCCGCTCTTTCGGTATGGAGTGACCTTTCTTTCGCTTGAATTAATAAAGAAAAATCAAGTCTTTTATTTATAGTTTTTAAACGAAACGCTAAGCGTTAGATCAAATGGCTACTTTTGTACAATTTCTCAAGGTGTTCAAGTCATAATTCCCCTATTTAGAGCAACATAAGCAGTTGTGGCTATTGTTCGTTCTAACAAATTGTTCATAAATACTTTCCGTTTTTTTTTTTTTCTCAAGCATACATAGAGAGAGAGAGAGACATGTACTTAATTCTACAAACAACATTTAAGTGGCCAGCATTTGGCTAAAATAAAGATTGTGGCCTGGCATTTTGGCACAAATTTTGAAATACCACAGTTTGGCACTCAAGCTTACAGTTGTAGAGCAATACCACAGTTTGGCACTCAACCTTACAGTTGTAGAGCATTACAGTTTGTGAGTCATATGATTACATGGCTCTTAAACTGCAATGTTTGTAGAACCTTACAATTTGGTAATCACACAGCTGCAGCGCAATACAGTTATGCAGTCACATGCTGCTAAACCCCACAGTTGCAGAGCCACGCAGTTTGACAGTCACAGTTTTACAGCTGAAGAGTCACCGGTTGTTTTGGCCTTAGACACGTGCTTTAATCAACTAATTTGACTTACTTTATTTAGCTAGTTAACAGCAATTTTCTCCTGCTGGGCTAGAGCTGGTTGTTTGTTGTTTTTTATTATCTTGAGCCAAAGTTGAATGAAATGTTGCTGCGTGCAATTAAAATTCAACAAATTCCATTTCACTTTACACACGGCAAATAAAAAATAAAAAAAAAAATATAAAAACCATACGCACACACACAAACACACACGCACACGACACGACACGACACTTGACTGTTTTGTGGTGGATGCTGCGACGTTTCAATGAACGAGACAAAAATTTATCACTCACTTTACCGTTAAGCCGTTCAAAAAAAAAAACTCTTCTCTGCGCTCTCTAAAATGTGTTGCGGCCGCTTGGCGCGTTCGTTGGAGACTGAAAAGACTTTGGCAAACCGAGGACCGGAGGCCGCGCAGTCGCAGTCGCAGTCTCGCACTAAGCTTTGGTATGCCGCATTGTTGTTGTTGTTGTTGTTGTTGATTTTAGTGTTGTTGGCCCACGTTAACTTTACAACCTGTTCGCGTAAATCTGCGTTTAAAGAAGTGCCGACAACGAAACGGTAATGAGCGTGCAGCAGCAGCTGCTTTCGAATTGAACTTTTATTTTGTTTTTGTTGTTTCGAGAGATTCGCTGCAGCGTCGCGTCTCGTCTCATCTTCAATTTGATTTTGATCTGCTCCAAGCTTAAACTTTTCGTTGCAAAGTGCAGGACCAGGTGAATTCGCTGACATCACTTGGATGCACTGCACTGGGTGGGTTGCCTAGCCAAGCTCTCTTTAATGTGGTGAGAGGCAATCACGCCCAATATCAACTCTTGATTTCATTTGACAATTTATAAAGCAGCAGTCGACTATTGAATACCCAGGACTCTTGATTTAACTCTTTATTGTCTGTCACAAACCATCACTTCGTGCATATCTTACCAGGTTTTGGTCCAATATTTTTAAGTATAGATAGACCCTTCTCCCCTTTGTAAATATATTCATGCAGAGCAGCATATCTCCAAAAAAGAAACCTGCTGAACTAAGCAATACTTTGACTTAAATACGGGCATTTCCATACATAAGTCCACCCTGTCTAACAAATCTAATGTTAATCTACCGTCTATTCATCTTCTATAATTAAAGAGCAAAGCGTTCAAAGCTTTCCTTAGTTGGGATATCGAGATTTTGGGCTACAAAGTTCACGTTTGCTGTCAGTTTTGTTTATTTCTAAGAGCATTATCTCTTAACAATTTACACTTCTAAGAGTAACTGCACGATTGCACAAAACTTGTGCTTAAACAACAAAGAACCATAAAACACATGCCAAAGAGCAAACACATTTCAATAAACGGTAAAATGTTGATAAGCTTTTGACAATGTTCTAAGACGTAACATTACGACAGTAAAATATCATCAGTTCTCATTGTTGGTTAACATCAGAAGTCCGTGAAATTCTACAAATAAGCAAAATTTTAGAAAACTTAACTTGGAATGAACATAATCGGGTGTGTCCCAGAAAACTCTAGAGATTTTCATATAAACGATTGAACTTTGAATTAAACTGGGAGAACATAAAATGTAAAGTGGTATTTACATTCGAACTCGTCCAAAACTTATTCGAATCTTCGGCTCGGCCGAAGTTTTTATACTCTTGCAGCACGTTTTCTAACTAATTTGAACGGCATATTTGCCGTGGATATGTCGCATGCCAGTTTTTCTCACTAAGACTACTTTTCTGACTCTACTTTTGTATGACAACTATACTATATAGATGTCCGATTTCGACCAAACTTAGTGGACTCATGGAAAAGCATGGCAAAACTAAGAAATACTAAGTTTGGAGGCGTTTTCTTTGAAAACGAAAAAGTTTTTGTCACTAAGACTAGTTTCTCGACCGATCATTCCTATGGCAGCTATAACCCTTTACATGGTGGTGATGCAGATCTGCATCATACCGAATTAATACAATTATTCTCCAGTGTGGATTATAAAATTGTCAAACATGAATTTGATGCAGTTCAGCAACATTCCTTTTTTATATGAAAAGTGTTGGTAACCCTAAATTATGTCGATAACTCAACAGCTGATCACTTTTCCTGCCAATTTTGTGAATGTGGTAAACTCAATTGGTTGCGCAGTTTCTCATTAATCTACATTTTAATCATTTCCATGAAATCCATTGGTTTGATTTGCAAAAAAAAAACAAAATTGTGCTAGTTCAGAATAGTTAAAAATATATATATAAAAAGCTAATTTACGAGAGAAAATTATTTAGCTGAATTTCAGGAATTATAGAAAGGTTTTTAGGAATCGTTTTCGTAAGGACGATCTAGGATTCGTGGATCTTTGAAATTCATATCAGTTAACCTTTGTGGCCGTACCAGTGAAATATTTTTTAGGTCCACCCATTTTAACTTGGGGTTTAAAGGGATAACTTATAGTCATCCGATTTTGACAAAACTTTAAGGAATTGTGTTAAAGCTTATAAAAAATATATATGCCAATTTTAAAAAGGTTTCATTGAAAACCAAAAGAGGTTTTCTTACTAAGATTATTATTCAAACCCTACTTTTCTATGACAGCTATACTATATACATGTCCGGTTTCGACCAAACTTGGCAGCATCATGGAGAAGCATTGAAAACTGGTAAACACGGCGTTTGGAGACGTTTGCATTGAAAACAAAAACTTTTTCTCCCTAAAACTAGTTTTTTCGACCGTTCGTTCCTATGGCAGCTGTATGTTATAGTCATCCCATCTGGCCGGTTCCGGAAAATGTGCAGCGTATTTGTGCCTGAAGACTTTGTTAAAAGTTTGGTCGCGCTAGTTTTATAACTGACGGAGGAGATGGCATAGAAACAGATGGACAAGGCTAACTTAACTCAGCTCAAGAATATATATACTTTATGTGTTTGGAAATGTTGCCTTCTATGAGTTACAAACATCTAGACAATTTCAATAAAAATACCCCCCATACCGTATTAATTCTTAGTCAAATGAATATTTCATAAAGATCCAATGGATATGAAAAAGAGGATATTTTTCAACAATTCAAAAGCATAGTTTTTAACTATCCTATAGATATTTTAATACCCTATGTAACCTATCGAAAGGATCCAATGGATGTTAAAAAAAGGATATTACACTGTCCAGTCCAAGTGAATAGCTCAAAATCATCTGGGGATCATCAATATCTATCCACTTTTTCTGTGTAAAATGAAAGAAATGAAACACATTCTGCCACTTCTATGTACCAGTTTGTTTAACTACCTTAATGTTCATTTTGTTCTTGTATTTTCTTGTGTAAATTAATGTTATAAATTCTGGGCACACAACCGAAAGTGAAGTCGGAACTCTGTTGTGTACTTTTGTAATTTATTTAAGGTTGAAGATTGAAGTCCCAGGCACAACATAAATAAAACCAAATTCCTGGAACGTGACTTCAAGAATCTGTTATGCCCCAAAGCTCGTTACGTACGCAATGTTTAAGCCAAGTGTTATAACTGTTGCAGTGCAGGTCCAAAAAAAAAAAAAAAAAACCAAAAATCGTTAAATTCATTAAAAACCCCATAGCATAGCGTTATGAATATTATGGTAGGCCATATAAAAAGCAGAAAAACGCCAAGCTCAACCAAATTGAATATGTAATTAAACGAAAACTGTGCGCCTCTGGCGTTGGTCAAGTGTTTTAAATAGAGCGTTCAACTCGCGCTGCAACAACAACAAAAAAAACTAAAAGAATTCATGTCTGGACAATGTCTGGACTAGCCACAAAACGACTTTCGTTTGACTGCAAAACATTATTTACGCAAGTCCACAGCTAAATGATTTACCCAATCGTCGACATGCGACTCCTGGTGGCTGGTGGCTGGTGGCCACTTCATGACTGGTTTGTGCACTTGCTGGATCCTAACTATGTATGTATGTATGTTTTTTTTTGGTTTTTATGTTTTGTATTTTGTTTATTTATTTTTGATTTTTTTGATGTGTGTGTGTGTGTGTGTGTGAGTCTCTTTATGTAAGTTGCCATTGTGGGATGGCGACTAGTTTGTGTCTTAAGTCTTTAGTTTCGTTAGTCACATGACGGGCAGAATGAATATGAACATTTGGAAAAAGGCCATCAAAAATGCTTATGATTTACAGTGTGTCAAGAAAGTGTTTTTATACAATGTACCGAAGGTACATAGAGTATTATTATACTCTGTACCGAAGGTACATAGAGTATTATTATAAGTTTGTGCAAAAGTATGTAACATCCAGAAGGAAGCATCTCCGACCCCATAAATTTATACATAATCTTGATCAGCATTAACAGCTGAGTCGATATAGCCATGTCCGTCTGTCCGTCTGTCCGTATGAACGCACAGATCTCAGAGATGGTAAGAGATAGAGGTTTGATATGTATGGGACATATGCTTCTTATGTCTGCAGGCAGATCAAGTTTATTTTCAATTTTGGCCACGCCCCCTCCCGCCCCCGCAATTTAGAAAAAACGTCATATCTCCCACAGTATTGAAGATATATGGCTTGTTCCTTCTGGACATATTTAGTTTTTAGGATAACTTATCGATCCGCCAAAGGAATGAAGAAGATCGGATGAACGGTTTTCGAGTTATGATCAAAAGACAAATTTTCTTGGCACAGAGTATGTTATAGTCGGGCTTGACCGACTTTCTTTCTTGTTTCCCAAAGCAGATTTGAGTTCAGCGTGAAAATCTTGTCTAGACTTAATATTTTATTTATCATTTGAGCTCCTGTGCTGAGAGTATATATTATATGCTTTTACACATTTTTAAAAACACAGAGATTTTAATTGTTTCATAATTCTTAAAATGTCCAAAACTAGATGGATTTGTCTACTTTTTTTTGCATCTTGTTCTAAAAACCATAAAGAATCAAAATAAAATAGAAAACACATTTTTATCATTTATAGAAAGCTTATTATTGCACAAAAATAAGTTAATAATGTGAGTGCTTTCTGGTGTAAAAACACTTTCGAGTCATAGAATTCCCTTTTTCTCAGTGTATCCATCTTTTCTCCCTTCTTCTTTGCATATTTGTTGATTTTGCATTTTTCGCTTTTGTTTACGTTTTATGTTTCTTTTGCCAGCTTAGAACTTTCCCCCCCAACCAGGCCAGGCGAAACTTTTGGTGGGCACCCGCACCCATAACCAACCACATGCCAAACAGCGCACAGCTAATGGATCAGAGTGGGTGAGTCGCCTCCGTATGTAAATCACAAATAAAAATTAACCAAAAAACTAAATTGAGTGGAAACAAAATATGTGCAGAGGTAAATGCTAATTACAGTGCTTAAAAGTGAAAAACTTGGGCTGAGCAGCAAGTGAAAAGCCGCCGCACGAAGCCAACGGTTTCGTTTTAGAGCCAACACTTTCGGAGAGTAAAAACCCATGGACAGTGGGATCAGCAGCAGCAGATGTTCTGAGTGAAGTTTTCTTATTAAAGAAACGAAAAGAAGAAAAGTGGGCAAATGATTAATTGGTTGGGTATGGGAGTTCTATTGATTATTTAATTTGATTTTCAGTCATTAACCTGCAACTGTCTGGCAGCCAGTTTGATCGATTCCATATCAGAAAAGCCCAGCCCCGAAAACATGTTGAAAATGAAATCAATATGAAAACAAGTGTGGCCACTGCCCACACACAGCCACACAACCCGCACTCACACACCGACGCTCTCAGACCTGCTTACTAATCCATGTAAATGTGCCAATGATCTTTCAGCCAAGTCGCGTCGCGTCGTCACCGTCACCCCGGCAAACGACTTACACTTTTTACCGGCTGCTTTCACTCTCCATTGGATTTCGGATTCTTTCATAAATTTCTTGCCCCGACGGGAGGTAAACAATTTCGAAAACGTCGCCAGCTAACGACTTTTGCATATTGCTTGATTTGCCAAGTGCGTAATTAGCAAAACCAAACAACTGCCGATCTGAGCATACATATGATTAATGAGTCACCTTTGCCATCACAATTATACTGTCCAGTTGGGGGATTGGTCAACAGGATGCAGTCACATTTCCCCTCCATCAAATCATGCGGGTGCTGTGTGGTCCACACCAAAAGAAATCATCAGAGTCATTGATTTGGTTTTTGGCTGAAGAAAAAAGAAAGTGAACAAGTCGAACCACAACCTGACACTGGCCACCAACACTGGGAGTGGAATTCTGCCAGCAGCCACAAAGAAATAACCAAAAAAAAACAAAAAAAAAAACAAACAAAATTATTTTAAACCATTTTCTATTATGCAAATCGAAGACATGCTCAGATTGTTTGTCTTATGCAGATGCAAAAAAAAAAACCAAAAAATCAACATCATTTTAGAGAAATTAAAAACAGACAAACCATGGGGCAGACGACGCACAGTGGCCGGATTCGCGAATTCGCGAAGAATCGTAACTTTTAAGCGGAAAGAGATATTTGAAAAGTTTCATCAAGTCGTTGAGAAAGAATTCAAAAACTAATCTAGAAGGAAATATGCCTCCCCTTAATAAAATCAGATATTTAATTTAGAAGATATATCCCCTTAAAGATGACTAATTGTTAGTGTTAAACAAGAAAGAAAGTCGATCAAGCCCAACTATAACATACTCTGTACCAACGAAATTATACACTCAGCAAAAATGTTGATGCTGCAGCGAACAGTCTTGTGATCATAACTCGACAACCGTTCATCCTATCTTCACCATTTCTTTGGCGGATCTATAAATAATGTTGATTAGTAAATATATGTAAAAGTCAGGGCTGCAAACCAAAAAAAATATTCGTATATCCGGCTCACTGGTTCAAACCGAAATTAACCAACGGTCAAGGTTCGAGGTTTTTGGGAGAAGGATTTGGTTTCAACTTTGGAACCATGGACCATGCACCCATGCGTTATACATTTTTAATCATTTTTGTATTGATGTTTTATGTAATTTGTAACACAGTTCGACAAAATCCAAACTTTTGGAAAAAACCCTTGATGAGACCCATAAATTCTGATAGCAGGCACTTCAGTAAGCCTCGCCTATATCCAGTTTTTCAACTTTACCCTATGTTCTATGGTTACTTTTGTGGTAGCAACACACAGCGAAAACCATTTTAAATTAGTTGTTAATGGTTCAAGATAAAAATCATACAATTGGTTGTGGTAGAGGTTAAAACCAAGGCTGCAAACCGGTCCGAACTTGAACCCCTGAGAACCGGTTTGGTTCGGCTTTTTTGGGGTTCGCGAACCAGGCGTCTTACATTTTTGACTCCTCGAACCTGAACCCGAACCCGAACCGGACCACTTTTTCGAAAAATGAGGTTCGGCTCACCAATTTAAGATGCTTAATGAGAGTTTTCAAAATTCGACAAAAAAATGACTCAACGTCGGATTGCGAAGTCAAGAAGTTTATGAAAGCAATAAACAAATATCAAATACAAGAAAGAAAGTCGGTCAAGCCCGACTATAACATACTCTGTACCAAGAAAATCTGTCTTTTGATCATAACTCGAAAACCGTTCATCCGATCTTCTTCATTCCTTTGGCGGATCGATAAGTTATCCTAATAACTAAATATGTTCAGAAGGAACAAGCCATCTATCTTCAAAACTGTGGGAGATATGATGTTTTTTCTAAATTGCGGGGGCGGCAGGGGGCGTGGCCAAAATTGAAAATAAACTTGATCTGCCTGCAGACATAAGAAGCATATGTCCCATACATGTCAAGCCTCTATCTCTTACCATCTCTGAGATCTGTGCGTTCATACGGACGGACGGACAGACGGACATGGCTATATCGACTCGGCTGTTGATGCTGATCAACAGCTTTATGGGGTCGAAGATGCTTCCTTCTGGATGTTACATACTTTTGCACAAACTTATAATACTCTATGTACCTACGGTACAGAGTATAATAAAATCTTTGAATGATGTTATAGATTCCTTTAAAAAATTGTCCAAGATTACATCCATCGACAAATGTTTCAACATTTTGGTAAGGTCATAATAACAAAGGCTTATAAAATATTCCTTTTACTATACTAGCTGTACCAGCAACTCAGGTATCAGTTTAACGAGCAGATAAGAGCTAATATAGATGAACAGCTCCTGGAAGATATAGCTAGTTCTAGTGAGAAAAACATTTTTGTTTTCCAAGAAAACCCCTCTTAACTTTGTATATCTTAGTTTGCTATGCTTTCCCATAATTCCACTAAATTTGGTCGAAATCGGACATCTATATAGTATAGCTGTCTTAGAATAGAAGAGTCAGAAAAGTAGTCTGAGTAAGAAAAAATTGTTTGTTTTTGGTGGAAATGTCCTTGAAATTACTTAGAAAGCCGAGCCGAAGTTAACTTTCCTCTGATTTGTTTTAGTTATGTGTTAACTATCATAAAATCAGTTCCATCACAATCGAACTACATCCATCAACTGTTTGTTATCGAGATTTATGCTGCTTAACACGGCCAATGTTAATAAGGCCTAAGAAACCCAATGGTTTCTAATCGAAATTGTTTCCAGAGCCTTAATTGCTTTGATCTGCTGTGATCATATCAGCCCAGCCAACTTTGTATGCCAATTTCAAGGCTTCGACCCCTCTCATTAGCTGTCCAATCTTCGTGGCTCTTCAAAACCCCTTTCCTTGTCGCTGGGGGGAAACTTCACCTCTGCACCAAAACAAAAGACTTAGGCAACGAACTTGCAGCTGAACTAAATAACTTCTGTCTGAATGCAGTTTGGCACTTGGTCATCATCAACTATTCAGCTCGAGCATGGCCCATGGAACGGGTGGGTGTGCGGTGCGGTGCGGTGCGACGTGCCACGCATACGCGCAATTTAGAATTCAACTCAATTTGTTTTGCAAATGGCCAATTCGAATGTGGATCGAGGTTGACAAGTGAAAACGTTGCCAGCAACCGGCTGAGGCACAAATTCTGAGTCACTTTCACTGCCAGTTGAGTAATCTGAAATTGGAGGAGCCCCAGAGGGAGAGAGTGAGAGAGTTTTTCTGACAGAAAAATAGACACTTGCCTGCTAACTTTATTTGCTTGGCCCAAACAACAACAACAAATGGGATTAAGTTTAGTTTTTTGTTTTAGATTAAAGAGAGAATGTTTAGTAGTTCACTTGGACGATGAGGTGGTCTTTGGCTGACTATTATCCTCCTCGGCGTCCACATCATCGGCGTCCAGCGATAGTCTAGCCGGTGCCATGGCCGGCAGCAACAGAAACTCATTGAACAGAAAATCGGCATCCATGGACTGTGTCTTGCCATGATAGCCCCGCACTGTACCCCGTTTGGGTGGCTCAATGAAACGTTCCTTCACAATCAAAGCACCCGGACGGGGCGAGGCTAGCGAGCAGCAGGCGGACAAAGCGTTGGGCAAACGACTGGCATCCTTGGCCTCGCGCTCCTGCTCTTTGGCATGCTGCGGTGAGCCGAACCCGGTGCTGTTGCTCTTCAAGTTGCTGCAACTCTGCGTGTGCGACACATTGGCATAGTCATCGGTGGCCAGCAGCGGCACCCGCTTCAGCGTGTTGCTCTCGAAGGGGAAATTGGAATTCGAAGTGGACTGGGTGAGATTCTCGAACTTGCGCAAGCGCGCATCCTGACGCAATTGCTGAGCGGCTGCCGGCAAATTGATGGAACCATGCAGAGCACTTGCATCCGGTTTGGTGGTATCCGGATGGGCGGTCTCAAACATGTTGATCTGTTTCTGCATGCGCAACGATACCGGATCATGGACACGACGCACGCTACTGGAACGTGGCTGATGCTCGGGCGAGGCTTGGGTTATGTGCACGGGCAGAGCAAAACCATATTTGGGATCATCGGTGGCCACCTCAGGTGGAGCCTCGGCATGGGTGGGACAGCAATAGCAGGTTTCCAGTTTGGGTTCACCAGCATCAGCGGGCAGGGAAGGAGTTGTGGCCGCCGATAGGGTGGCATCTTCGTCGTCATCAAAGCCCTAAACACAGAGGGGGAAAGAGAAAGGAGTTGGCACAAGCGAATTACTTAACCTCAAGCCGCTACTCACGTCCACAGACAGCGTGATGGAACCCTTATTGGCCACCATGCTCAGATCCAGTTCCAGGCCAAAGCTCACCGGTGTTAGGCAGGTACTGCCGCTGCCCTGCTCCTCGCATACGCTCAGAAAAATGCCTCCCGTGGCACCCGCTTCGGCTTCCAGTGTGTCCTGGTTCATGGGCTCAAATTTAGCCACCGTTTCCAGCTCATCCATGACAATGTCCACACTTTGGGTCATTCAAAAAAGTAAAAAATTGTGAGTCGGGGAGCCTTTCAACTGCCAATAATCTCACCTGAACTGCTGCTGCTGCTGCTGTTGCTGCTGTTGCTGCTGTTCCTCTTGCTCCTCATCCTGGGCTGCCTGCAGGCTATCCTGCGGCTGTTGCTGCCAAACTTCGTGTCGGTTTTTAAAGTTTCAATTTAATAGTTTTTTTTTTTTTGTTTTGTTTTTTTTTCTTAAATACAGAGTGAAAGAGACAGGTGCAACAATGGTGCATGAAAGACTCTGGGTGTGTGAGGGAGAAAGCATTTATGCTTTTCCCACAAGCCAAAAAAAAAAGAGTATAAATAGATTGTTAAGTTACAACAAACAGAGATTGAGAGATATACAGAGGCGGAATTATCGATTATGTATATATATAATATATTTTTTGCATAACTTTTCTACGATTAATACAAAAACAAAACTCTATCAAAAATGGCATCAATCCACTGAAAAAATTAAAAACATAAAGAAAATGTGAGAGAAGATTTGTTAAATAAACTGAAAATAAAAACTGAAATAAAAGTTAGGGATTCGAAGTTTGCACTTAAGCTAGTTTGTCCTATGATTAGTAACTATTATCCGTTTTAGTTTTAGTTTAACCCATTTACGATTCGTTGTACAATCACTTGAAATGTTTATTTATTTTCTTCGAGTCGAATGTGGAGCACACTTTACATTGGTTTTCAAGCCATTTTCAAAGTGCAGCAATTCTGTTAAAGCCGAGATATGGCCATTTCTTAGCCGTTTTGAAAGTGAAAGCTTACATTTCAAAATTTCAAGATTCTCGACCGATCATTCCTATGGCAGCCATAACATATAGTTATCCGATTTTAACAAAACTTTGAAGAATTGTGTAAAAGCTTATAAAATATATATATAAAAATCCAAAAAATCTTGCGGTATTTCCGCAAGCTTGTCTTTGCAAGCGCGTAGTTCTAGTTGTATTCGTCGCATCGGTTCACGCTAGAGCTTTTTGGAAAGCTCTTTTCACGCGCCAACACGTGTTTTATTGTTGTTTGTTTTTAGTCGTTCGTGAGTTACAGCGTCGCAAACATGGAGCAAAATAAAGAGAAAGTACGGCATATTTTACAGTACTACTACGATAAAGGCAAAAATGCATCTCATGCTGCCAATAAAATTTGTGCAGTTTATGGACCCGATACAGTTTCCATTTCCACCGCACAACGATGGTTTCAACGTTTTCGTTCTGGTGCAGAGGTGATCGAAGATGCGCCACGGTTCGGAAGGCCTGTCGTCGAAAATTGCGATAAAATCGCTGAAATGATCGAACGAGACCGGCATAGTAGCAGCCGTAGCATCGGCCAAGAGCTGGGCATGAGTCATCAAACCGTTATAAACCATTTGAAGAAGCTTGGATTCAAAAAGAAGCTCGATGTATGGGTGCCACACGACTTGACGCAAAAAAACATTTTGGCCCGTATGGATGCATGCGAATCGCTTCTGAATCGCAACAAAATCGACCCGTTTTTGAAGCGGATGGTGACTGGCGATGAAAAGTGGGTCACCTACGACAAAGTGAAGCGCAAACGGTCGTGATCGAAAAGCGGTGAAGCTGCCCAGACGGTGGCCAAGCCTGGATTGACGGCCAGGAAGGTTCTCCTGTGTGTTTGGTGGGATTGGCAGGGAATCATCCACTATGAGCTGCTCCCCTATGGCCAAACGCTCAATTCGGACCTGTACTGCCAACAGCTGGATCGCTTGAATGCAGCACTCATGCAAAAGAGGCCATCTTTGATCAACAGAGGCCGAATTGTCTTCCATCAGGACAACGCCAGGCCACATCCAGAAGCTCCGGGAGCTCGGATGGGAGGTTCTTTTGCATCCACCGTATAGTCCGGATCTCGCACCAAGTGATTACCACCTATTTCTGTCCATGGCGAACGAGCTTGGTAGTCGGAAGTTGGCCACAAGAGAGTCCTGTGAAAATTGGCTCTCCGAGTTTTTTGACAATAGGAAAGCGAGCTTCTATAAGAGGGGCTATATAAAGTTGGCATCTTTTGGACAACCTTATAATTGCCAATTTTAAAGAGGTTTCATTGAAAACAAAAAAGGTTTTCTTACTAAGATTATTATTCAAACCTTACTTTTCTATGGCAGCTATACTATATAGATGTCCGATTTCGACCAAACTTGGCAGTATCATGGAGAAGCATTGCAAACTAGTAAATACGGAGTTTGGAGATATTTGCATTGACAACAAAAACGTTTTTTTTTTCACTAGAACTAGTTTTCGACCGATCGTTCCTATGGCAGCTATATGTTATAATCATTCCATCCGGCCAATTCTGACAAATGTGCAGCGTATTTGTACCAGAAGACTTCGTGCAAAGTTTGGTCGAGATAGCTTTACAACTGACGGAGAAGATAGCTTTGAAACAGACGGACAGACAGGCGGACAAGGCTAAATCAACTCGGCTCGTCATACTGATCAACCATATATATACTTTATGTGGTCGGAAATGCTTCCTTCTATGCGTTACAAACATCTGGACAATTTAAATTAACCCTCTGCGAGGGTATAAGAACGTGCTGCAATGGTATATAAACTTCAGCCGAGCCGAAGTTAACTATCCTCTATTCTTCATACTGAAAATAAGATTCTTTTATCTTAAAGTCGATTATAAGCGATCTTTATCTAAATTGGTTGAATTAAGATTGAAATTGAGCTTATAATCTTAGGTTGAGATTTATAATGCTTTGTGCAGTTTTGTTACTGTTTCGTCTCGGTTTCGAGACTATAATATTGGCTTTAGATTGTCTTTCTTCTCAGTGAAGTGTACTCTACAAGTAATGAGTATAATTGCCTTTCCCACTCCCTTCTTTCACATTTAGTTCGAATATAGTAACTAGTTTCAGTTGAGCAAGGGTAAATAATACCGGACCCGGTATCAAAACTTAATTGCCATCAAAATGTAGCACTTCATTCAGCATAAGCTTTGCGATGTCTCAGTTTTTCTTTTATACCTGGTCAGCAATCAATCCTTCAGCTGAACACGGCCAATAATTATTTTATAGATTTTTATTTTCCTTTTATTTTATATTATATAATTGTATGGCATAATATATATCATACATACTTATTGCTATTAGATGTGTTTTAAAGGGTTGTTTGGCTAAGACTATTTTTGAGTGTCGTTGGACTGTTTTGTTTGACATTAGAATTGGAACCATGTACGCCAGAATTGGACTACCATCCATTTTCGAGAAAGCTAAGCTAACTTTGTCTGTGCCAAAGTTTTTATACCCTTGCTGGTCGCTTAAATAATTTCAAAAAAATGCTCTTTTTCCCATTTTCCGACCGATTGTTCGTATGGGAGCTACATGATATAGTCATCCGATTTGTCCAAAAACTTGTAAAATTATGTGAAACAAACAAATACAAAATTGCAGAATGCTACCATTCAAAACAAAAAAGTTTTTCTAACTAAAACTGTTTTTCAGACCTATCTTTTCTATGACAGCTATACCATATAGTTGTCCGATTTTAATAAAACTTGGTAGAATTATAAAAAAAAAACATAGAAAACCTACGATTACAAAGTTTGGAGAAGTTGCCATTGAAAAGAAAAAAGTTTTTCATACTAAAATTAGTTTTCCGACCGATTGTTACTATGGGAGCTATGGGATATAGTCATTCGATCCGGTCGGTTCCGACATATTAGTAGTGTGCAGCAAAAAGAAGACTCTGTGCAAAATTTCAGCTCGATAGCATTAAAACTGAGAGACTAGTTCGCGTAGAAACAGACAGACAGACGGACAAAGCTCAATCGACTCAGCTCGTCACTCTGATCAAGAATATATATAGTTTATGGGGTCGGAAATGAATATTTCTATGCGTTGCAAGCTACTGGGCAAAATTATAATACGCTTTGCAAGGGTAGAAAAAAACCTTCAGAATTGTAAGTCCTTGAAGTTCTGAAGAAGGTTTAACCATTAGGTTGGAAACCTCGTTAAAGCCAATGAATTGGATGGCGGAACATCAACTTAAAGGTTTGGTTCATTACATCAAACATATCCAAGCAATTTGCTGTGAGTTTCAGATGATGATGAGCTTTGTAAATGGAACTTAGGATGTATCCGTTGGTGGTTCAGGTTCCAAAGGTAGTTGATGTGTAAGTAAAGGCTCAGTAAAAATCAGAGCAGAATCTTTTCTAAGAGGTTTGAATTATTAAAGGAAATTTTTGGAACTGAACTTGTTTACCAAAATAAGAGAGGTTACTTAACCATATGATTCGGCTCTTGATAAGGTTCAAAGGACGAATCGAATCTGTCTCTATAGTGGATCTTTGAAGCTTCTAAGCACCCTTAATGTCTTTAAAACTTAAGTAGACTGATAATCCCGATGTTTGGATAGCAAAATGTAAGGCATCTTCTCGTTTAAACCACATCAGACATGATAAAAATAACACTCAGAACGAATCCCCCGCACACAAATAATAATCAAATAATAAAACTGTATATTTTTTTTTTTTTTTTTTTGAAAATAAATTAACCGAAATTTGAATTGAACAAAATAAAGTCATCAAATTTTATATTCGAAAATGTTGTTGCATGCCACAAAGCTGACGCTACTTGGTCATTCGAGCGAGTGTGCGAGACATTTCTTGAACTTACGCTGTTTGTTGGCGGCCAACGATCTGCGTATCGTGGTGCTGCTTGACTCCTCCAAATCATCCGCACGCGCTTTGGCGGCAGCGGGATCATTGTCTGTGGCTGATCCCGATTCGCTGCCCCCACGATGAAAGGCGGGCGCATTGTCGGCAACGCTTTGCTGTTTGGTAACATCCTCCTTGGGCATGGTTGGCATCGTCATGGAGGAGACAGATGAAATGGCAGGCTGATCCAAAATACGGGGCGGTGAGCCAGTGGGAGTTTTAAAGATTTGAGCAAATATCATGTCCTGCAGGAAGCTATCCAATTTACGCAACGACAAGGCATTGTGTAAGGTCTCCAGGGGTCGTATGGGTGGTACATCGCCGAAACCTTTTTTGATTGGATGGTGTTGGGCAAAAATGAGTGAGTTGAGAAGATGATGAGTGGGTGTAGACAAGAGGTGTTGGGTTGTAGGAGTTGCTCATTAAATTGCACCGGGAAGGGAATATTATACTTTAGCTGCTCAACTTGCTTGCTCAGTTGTTCAGTTGCTCACAAATAACAGTCTACACATATTTTCATTATACTTTTCTTCCAGTTAAATATATATGGGGTTGATTCCACTCCGCTGTACCTTGATATACAAACAGTACTACGAGTTTTTGCGTAAAAACACTTTTTTCCGATTTTTTTTCCTTTAAAATATCCAAAGCTTAGCTTCTTCTTCGTTAAGCCAAGGAGGGAGACCTTAGAAACCACACAGACTTACGTTCTTTACGATCTGATTATTTGGATTATAGAGATATAGATCTTAGGGCCAATTTCTCATCTTCTAGATAGCTGCTTTGTGTCAGATAAACTTCGACTTAACTGTCTTATTTGTAAGACATTGTAATAGTCAGTGCTGGCAACGTTAATTAGTTTTTCAGTCGTCGCCAGAGCTCGCAAGTGACTGTCAACACTTCCCGACTGTCAGAAAAAAGCAGTTTGTTTACGAACACAACGAAAAGAGAGAGCGAAAGTCACTTTAAGTTCTGTTTTTGCTCAATTCTGTTTAGCGCAGAGCAAAGACACTTTTATCCGTTTCTGTTTCTCTCGTGTCTTTCACTGACCGTTTTGCCGAGAGCAAACTTCCGAAGTGTTTTTTGCGTTTGTATGAGTGATTTTGTGTTCCCAATCGGACTTTGCAGCATGTGTTGAGAAAAATCAGTAAATCAAGTGCAGCGATGTTCACCCATAGCCCTCAGGGGCCGAACACTTTAGTCAATTCATGCCGAATGCTTGCCGAAGTAATGCTTCAGTGAGTGTCAGAGAGAGAGAGACAGAGGGCTACAGAGAGCCTCTTTTCTTGAACATCGCTGATTTAGTGGCATGAAATATCACTCAAATAGTCAGTACATGATTTTATTTTGCAAGAAATTTAGTACTTAAAATAGCATGAAAAACTCACACGTTATTTTCTCAGGTATTTGTAAGGCTAAAAGTCTGCAATTTCATTCGAAAACATGGTTTCGAACGTCTCATGTCTTCCCACCTACGATATACAAAGAGTAAGTACATCTGGAGTACTAAGAAAGCAAAGCAGCCCGAAGGCTGATGACGTCACCTAAACGGAAACGGTTGAAACCCCTGAGTTTTTCGGCGTTTCCATTGCAAATCGAAGCGGAAGGCTCAGGTTTTTTTGGCATGCGTTATCACGTGAAAAGTAAGCATGAGATAGTACCTTTTTCATGATGAACAAGTAAGGGCGCTGCAGTTGAGTTTCCCGACCACAAAATACCCTGTTCATTTGTTTTCATTTATTTGTTTTTGAATTTTTGTAAATGAATGTAAGAAAATTATTATCCCAAGTGTAGGCAACACTTTTTTCTAGTCCTGACCAAGTCCTGTTTCGCATATAACTCCGGTGTTTTTTATTCAATCTGATTGTACTTTTCAGAATAGATAGATATTGGGCCTACCTTGATGTATACTAAACCACGAGGCTCTAACTTGTGGATCTAACGGTTTTTCAGGTCTAGGATGTCTAGAGGAGGTCTTGGTTTTTTGGGGATAATCTGAAACAAACTTCATCTGCGTACAGCATAAGTCTACCTTCATGCAAAAATTTGTGGCTCTATCTCTTATAGTCTCTAAGATCGACGAGTTCATACAGACAGACAGACAGACAAACGGACATACGGACATGGCTATATCGACTCGGCTGTTCATGCTGATCAAGAATATATATACTTTATGGGGTCGGAAATGTTTCCTTCTCCCTGTTACATACATTCGCACAACTTCATGATCCCCCTTTTCGCATTTTCAATGGGAACAGGGTATAAAAAGACCAGAATGTGCTCTCACATTTTTGAGAACAAATGTTCCGAATGTTCCTGAAACTAGCACAATTCAGCTCAGCACCGAAATGTATAAGTAGCCATTCGGACGTACGGCTGCAGAAGTTGGGCAATGGCCTAACGAGCTAATACGTCCGCCGTTGCGTCGTTGCGCGCGGGGCGTCTTGGGCTCTACTCCCAGTAAGTGCGAACAATTTTTCTTTTTTTAATTTAATTATCTAAGGCAGTTGGGGTGTTGTACTACAAGGCGGGGTGTGATGTCTCTGCGGACTTGGAGCTGGAATCTCGGACCTGGACTTGGAATTGGACCTGGATCCTGGAACTGGACCCCTGGACCTACAATTTTATTTTGAGTTTCAAATGTTCTTAAAAACTGAACATTTCAGCGCTCACATCAAGATTTTGCGTTCTCAAAAAAAAAGTTCTTGAAGTGAGAAATTGTTCTTGAAGTGAAAAAATGTTCATGTTTAGTTCTTGACACACCGAATGTGCTCATATTGAGACCAATGTTCTCGGATTTTTCCCTCTGTATAGTTACCATTTCTACCATTTAACCTGAGCTCAGAATACCCTCGTTTGTGTGCCTTTCCATAACCAAAGTAAAACCCATCTGCGGACACAGCTTCCCCAAAAATATCCAAACCAGCTACCAGTTATAGTTCTGTATG
This sequence comes from Lordiphosa andalusiaca, assembly GCA_035044965.1. NCBI lineage: Eukaryota > Metazoa > Arthropoda > Insecta > Diptera > Drosophilidae > Lordiphosa > Lordiphosa andalusiaca. The sequence continues at coordinate 3,952,308 of JAWNNM010000051.1, read as the reverse complement.
TCAAAAGGGTTCTAAAACGGATACACATTTCCGGGTACCACTTTGAATTTCATCCTAAAGTCTAAGTAAATTCTTTCAGGTTGAACAACTGAACAATGAAGAGCCAACAAGCAAAGTTTTAATTGACCCACTGAGCACTACTAGCCAACACTTAGTGTATAGAGGGGGGGCAGGGGCGGTTTAAATAGTATTTGATAAATATGGTGTATATATTATATATATATATATATGTATTTACGATATGTGTACGGGTATTATTCACATAGAACCAGAGGAGTAAACTACTCACAAAATCTAAGTGCACAACACTTACACAATTCGGTGAGAGTTAGGAGCTCTGTGTGGGGAAGTGGGGAATCGAGGGTAATAGGATTACGGGACGGGACGGTACGGGATGGACTTATGACTAATGTACTCACCGGACGATGATACCGGTATCATATCGCGCAGATTCGGCGCCGAGGAGCTGCCGCTTATAACTGCCGTACTGAAAAGGCTATTCGCGCTGGTGGCCATCTTTTTGCTAAAACCACCGAAACCCAACATTTTCATATAGGACATCTGGCCGGCAATACTGTGTCTTTGGCGACGCGACGATGTCGAGGAATTGGCAGATGATACCGAGGTCGATACCGACACCGAAACGTTGCTATCTGTGGCGATGGTAGTTGTTGTTGTGGTGGTACAACAAGACGGGGTCGAGGACATGAGTGTGTCGGTAGTTGTCGTTGTGTGTGTGTCAATCAGTGTGTGGTGTTGTGGTGTGGTTGGTGGTGCGTCAGTAGAGGAAGGATCGATTGATTTGAATTGGTTAGTAAAAGGTTGATTAGAAGACAAAGTTGTTGTTGCTGCTGCTGCTGCTGCTATGGTTGTTGTTGTTGTTGTTGTGGTTGTGGTTGTTCGGGTAGTGTTGTCTGTGGTATCCCTAGTGCTAGGCGTGGCTGTGACCAATAGTGTGGGTATACTGAACACCTTCTTTGCTTGAATGGGCGTGGTCGCTGCATGCTCCGCTATGGGCTCAAAGGAGCTAACAAACAGAAACGGACTCTGCTCCTGCTGCACCACCACAGGAGCCGCCGCCGTCACCACCAGGGCCGACAGCTGACCACACGAATGACTTGTCACCTTGCGTGCTGCCTCATACGTTTGCTTCAGCTGCTTCTGATGCTCATCCATGTCCTTGCACAGTCTCAATGTGGAGGCTGTGGGTGAGTTGGTGGCATGTTGCATGGGTGCCAACAGGCAGCTGGAGCGCTGGCCAAATTCAGAGCTGAGCATCACCGCCGGTGCTGAACTCGAGAGTTGGAAATCATCCTCAAAACTGCCACTGACAACAGCGCCTCGCGTGCCGCCGCCGCCGCCGCCGCCACCCACCGCCGTGGGGCCAGGCAAATGCTGCTGAGCTGCTGCCGCCGCCTCATTGCCGCCCCCCAAATCCATCAGACTCTTTGAATGCTCATGGGCCTGGGCATGCGAACTGTTGCAATTGCAGCTCAGTGGACGCTCATTGGTGGCCATCGGTGATATCTGTGGCAAATGTTGCAAGCTCACTTCATTATCGTTATCCCCCTCATCGCAACTCTTCATGCGCCCCATGGTCAGCAGATGCAGACGCTTGTGCGTTAGGGGACCGCACTGCGGTGTGCCCGGATTCAGTGAGAAGTCGATGTCAGATAGTGGCAGCTCATTGGTGGAGGAGTCTATTTTGAAGAAGGACAGTTTGTCGGTGATGCGCATTTGCAGGTCGTTGCGATTGCCCTTTTCATTGACCACGCCCACTCGCGCATTGGCTATCTCGCCGAAGGTGTTGGTGGAACCAGAAGCCGCAGAGGCTGGTGATATCGAAGAAATATGGGGGGGGTTTTTTAATGAGGGATTAGTAGAAAGGGGGGGGCAAGCCGGAAGGATAGAAGTAGGGATTTATATATAGATCAAAATTCGTAGTCATTGTCAGCCACGTAATGTAGGTGTACGGTATGTGTGTGTGTGTGTGTGTGCGAGTGGTGTGTGTGTGTGTGTGTGTATGTATACAAACAGAAAACTCATTAGCCGAAAATATATACTCATAAAGTTAAGGAAATGGAAGAAAGAAATAAAACTTGGTAAGCAAATCTTCGATCAGCCGAAGTTCTAAATGCGCTTGCAAGGCTTTTCTACTAACTTGGAAAACTGGGTTCCCTACTTGAGATACTATGAAATGATTGACTGAAAGTATTTCAGCTGGAGATTGCTATACTCTGGTTTCAATTTGAAACTGGGCGACCCACGAGCTCTGCCTATTTCGGCTCCTGCTCAGAGCCGAGTGTCGATTTGCAGCTGGTGAGAGACAACTCTCAGCTCTGAGCCGAGAGCCACCGCTCGAGAGCCGGCAGCATTAACCGGCTATGGACTCGTGAACCCGGCTCTCGTTTGAACTTAGAACTCCAGCTCGGGACCTCTCGGCTCAGGAGCCGCAGCTCTGGCTTGCTCTCGTGTTGTGAGTCACCGCACTTGACTCTGAGCTCAGTCACCAGCTCTCGAGAGCATCAAAATGGTAGCCGTCTGTGGCTCACGAGCCAAAAATTACATTTTTATCCCGCAAGTTCAGTGACTTTTTCTTACTGAAAGCTGCAAATAAGTATGACGTTGCCGACTAGATCGACCGACCATACTTAAGGGTACCATAAAAAACGATGTAACTAATTTGAAGGACATTTCCACTGAAAAGAATCAAGTTATTCCTTCAAAGACTACTTTTCTGACTCTACTTTTCTATGACAGCTATACTATATAGATGTCCGATTTCGACCATACTTTGTGAAATCATGGGAAAGCATAGCAAACTAAGAAATGCAAAGTTGGAAGTCGATTTCTTTGAAAAAAAAAACGTTTTTCTCACTAAAACTAGTTTCTCGACCGATCATTCCTATGCCAGCTATAACCAATAGTCATCCGATTTTGACAAAACTTGGAAAAATTGGGTGAAAGCTTATAAAATAAATAAATACCCATTTTAAAGAGGTTTAAATTGAAAACATAAAAGTTTTTCTTACTAAGACTATTTTTCTAACCTTACTTTTCTATGGCAGCTATACTATATAGATGTCCGATTTCGACCAAACTTGGCAGAATCGTGGAAAAGCATAGAAAACTAGTAAATACTGAGTTTGAAGACGATTGCATTAAATGCAAAAAAGTTAGTAGTTTTTCGACCGATCGTTGCTATGACAGCTATATGTTATAATCATCCGATCCAGCCAGTTCCGACATGTGTGCAGCGTATGTGTACCAAAAGACTTCGTGCAAAGTTTGGTAGCAATAGCTTTAAAATTGACGGAGAAGATAGCATAGAAACAGACGGACAAGGCTAAATCAACTCAGCTCGTCATGCTGATCAAGAGTATATATTATATATACCTTATGTGGTCGGAAATGCTTCCTTCCATGCATTACAAAAATCAGGAAAATTTCAATATACCCTCTTATAAAAAAATATGTGAAAACCGGAACCTTTCTATATGACAATTTTCTTGACATCGGTGTTTGTTTTCTATTTTCAAGTATTCTTATTTTAACATGTCGAATATTGTGAAAAGTTTTCGAAGTACTCATAGATATATGATATTTGATTTCAAATCATTTTCATTAAACTTGTACCTCTGAAATTGCAAAAACTATGTTAATGAAACCGAAATGTTCGCAATTCCCCAACAGCGCATGCGCAGTGTTGATCGAAGTTGTTAAGGCTACCTTATGGAAGAGTTATAATTCGAAAACGATTCGAAAAATCATTCGAAAATGAAATCGACTAGTGTTTTAACTCAAAAACGGGAACAACAAATTCGGAACTGGAATGGTTTTACTTTTTAATTCCACTCGGAAATGGAAAGAGGCCTTTATAGCTTATTCGACCGATCGTTCGGATTATGAATCTTTGTGTACAACAAGTTGAATGTTTTCGATAGCAGAACACTTTCATTTCACATCAGATTCTAAGTTCAGCAAAATCTTACACCTATATCCTATATCTATATCTATTTTATCTTATTTCGGCAATTAAAATGTTACCTAATCAAATGAAGTTGGTTTGTTCCATCGATTTTTAAGCATATATTAAAACCTTTTGACATCTGCATGAAGTGGTCTTAAACCAGACTCCCTGAGTGGGAGAAGCATCATTGTGGACATGTAAACTAAACGGATGTGTCCAAATATTGGCTAATCTTCTAACAATTTATGATTTCAGAGTTTGTCAGGGCTAGTTAATACCCTCTAAACGGAAGGAGTGCTTTTCAAACTGCTTAATTTTGGAATTGGAAATACTACCAAGAAGTTTACACAAATTCTACTAACATTACCGACCCCTTTAACACAACTTTTAGATCGATCGGAGGAAACAAAAGAATAAAAACCAATTTAGCATTAACTCGGCCTCTCTAAGTTTAGGTAATCTAGTTATAACCAGCAGTAAATTTTCACTATTTCTTTTAGAAGGTTTCAGCTGTAGACAAAGCCTAACAGGGCTTCAGCTTTCCAAGCCCTAAGGTAAACTAGCCCACCGAACTAAAAATATATGTTCTGGCACAGTTTCAAGATGTGGCGACCGTGCTATCAGTTGTCACGGTCGCCTAGTTCTCTACATTGCAAGTGCATTTCTCCGTAAAGCAAGCAAAGAGCTTAAATAGCTTTGGCAATTCAAAAAAAAACAAAAAAAAAACAAATGCAAATGATTAACTTAACAACATTCATTAACTAATTTCGGATTCCGGTTCAAAAGTGTGCGTGTTATTTCGTGTAAGTGATTTGGGTTAGGTCTGGCGTCTGATTTTTGTTTGACAAGCAATCAAACAAACAACAACAACAACAACGAACAGACACAGGCCATGAATAACGTCACATAAATTCAATAAAAACAAATCTCTTAATGCAATTTACGTTTTCTTATCAAATTTAATTTTGCATGCACTAGATATAGTCGCAGCATAGACACACACAGACAGAGAGAGAGAGAGAGAGAGAGAGAGAGAGTGAGAGTGACAGTGAGAGTAAGCGGGGGGAGACACAGACAGAGAGAGAGACAGAGAGAGAGAGAGAGACAGTCACAGCGATAGTGGGGATAGAAGTACATTGTGTGACCCGTACGGTTTCAGCTGAATCCCAGCAAATGTTTCAACTAAAACATTTCCTGGCACTCAACTGCCGTTGATGGGCGTGGCTAACAGTTTGACCAGCATTGCCAAGTACACGGGATTCCGCGGCCAGATGCTTATCGATTTTCATTTTTTCTATGGCGCTCAGAGATCGAGTACAGTTTGATTTTGGGGATCAAGTGTTGTGTCTCGTTTAAAGTCTCGTTATTAAGTCATTGACAGAACATCGTTGTTAAACAATATTTATAGTAGACAAAAGGAAAACCAAAAATGTTGGGCACAGTTCAAAAAGAGATTAAGAAATTTGGTTGAGATGAAGTTTCCAAAATCGATGTGAAATGGGGAAAAAAACCATGAAATCGGCAACCAACCAGAGTGAACCAAAACGAACTTAAGCTAATTGATTAAAAAAAATTTAAATATTACAAAAAAACAAAAAAAAAAATAGAAAAAAACAAACTCTTGGAAGTTGGATTTGAAGCGGGGTTTTGCTTGGTTTTCGGGGCGGGGTGGGTAAAAAGGGAATCTCATTTTCTTAGTGTCACATTAAGAGAGAGAGTTGGAGAGTAAGGTGGGGGGGGGTGTGGTGGGGGTAGAGAGTGTGTGGTTAGAAAAAGAAACGCACACACACACACGCAGAGTGGGCATGCATAACCAAAGTAATAGACCAAAAACAATAACAAAACAATTTAATAAAAAAAAGCCAAACTTCGGTTTTGCCGAAGATTTTTAGATAGGAATGTATGTATGCATGTATGTATGTATGTTGAGGCGGCTTTTGTTAAGAAACTACTCTAAACTTTAAAAACAATTTTGATCTTTAGGTCCCAAACATACATATGTAAACTCTATCTCTTACCAGCTCTGAGATCTAATCGTTCATAAGAACAGACAAACGGACACGATTCGGCTGTTGATGCTGATCAAGAATATATATATACTTTATAGGGTCGCAGATACTTCCTTGGTGAAATACGACCAAGAAAAGGCCCTTAAATGATTCGAAACTGGTCAGAAGAACGGTTTAAAAACGATGTACCAAAGGAACACCCCAGCAAACATTTTGTGAAATTTTCGATCACAGAGTCTTTGTCGAGCCCTCCCAGCAGACATTTTATGTAATTGTTGATCACATTTGAGTCTTTTTTTGAATCTTCGATCTGATTAAACTAGCCATAAATGCGCTCGTTTTCTGATCGTAAATGATACTTTTGTCGGGAGAAAATGGCGATACTTCGTGAAGAGTCGTTTTTAGCCCGATTTTCTGGTCAGTTTCGACTCATATTCGAGTCAATTGCGGGACCTTTTCAATTCGTCTTTCAATAAATCACATTTCGAGCATTTGCATGGGCTATTTTTGAGTCTTCTTTTAATCGCACAAGATGGAAATCATTTTTGAATCATTAAAAGGGCTCAAAAAAAACTCATTAAGATGATTTGGTTAAAATGATCTTCCAAATGTTGGATGGGCTTGGTCTTATCCAAATAGTCATAACTGCGCTAATTTTCTGCTCATAAATGATGCTATAGTCGGGAGAAAATAGTACGCTAACCGCTACTCTTCTGGAAGAGTCGTTTTCAAACCGAACTTATGATCAGTTTCGAATCATTTGAGACTTTTTTTAGTGGTATTATTATGATAAATCACGTTTAAAGCCTACTTATGAGTAATTTTCGAGTCTCTGTTAAGCAAACATGATAGCCATTTCTTTCTAACCATTAAAAAGGGTCGGAAAAGACTCATCACAGTGATCTTTCTAAAACTGATCTTCCAAATGTTGGGTGGGAAATTTGACTCATGCATTTGCTCAAAATGTGTAAAGTACGACTCGAAAAAGACTCCAAATGTTTCGAACGTATTCAGAACGAATCTTCAATTAGAGTCGCGGCATGGGTACTATTTTATCCCTATATAAGATCATTTATTATCACAACCCACCCAACATTTGGAAGATCATTATTATAAAAATCACCTTGATGAGTCTTTTCCGACTCCTTTTGATGATCAAAACGAGATGCCAATCATATGCTATTAATTGAGACTCAAAAATGTCTCATGAATATGCTCATAATGTGGTTTAGTGAAATATGGCTAAAAAAAGACTCTCAAGTGACTCGAATATGAGTCAAAAGTGATCAGAAAAACGGGTTAAAAACGACTCTTCACGAAGTGTCGCTGCTAGGGTACCATTTTCTCCCGACAACAGTATCATTTACGATCAGAAACCGAGCCCATTTTTGACTATTTTAATCAGATCGAGGATTCAAAAAAGGCTCGAATGTGATAAAAAATATGATAAAATGTTTGCTGGGAAGGTACGTTAACTATTTCTTCGAAAAAACTCGACTGTAATCAAATATTTGATTCAATGTTTGATTTTGGCAGATCATTTTAAGCCTTTTGGTAATTAAAAAGAGATTACTATTATGTGCGCTTAAAAGCAGACTACAAAATGATTTGAAATAATTCGAATAGCAATTGACTCGAAAACGAGCCTTAACTGATAACAAGAATAAAAAGCGTCTTAAAGACATAAGTATAATTTAAAAACATACCACCCACCCAACATTTGGAAGACCATTTGGCCAAATAAGCTTAATGTGTCTTTTTCGAGCCCTTTTAATGATTCATAAATGATTACTATTTTGTGTGATTAAAAGAAGGCCCACAAATGGCTCACGCAAATGCTCAAAAGAAGATTTATTGAAGTATGAATTGAAAAGACCCGCAAAAGACTCGAATATGAGTCGAAACTGATCAGATAGACGGGCTAAAAGCGGGTTAACCCGTTCTTCTCATCAATTTAGACTCATTGTCGAGTCATATTTCGAGAAAGCACATTTTGAGCATATGCATGAGTCATTATCGAGTCTTCTTTGAATCACACATGACAGTAATCACTATTTAGTCATCAATGGTCTGGAAAAAGACTCATCCAGGTGATTTGAGTGGGATAAAGCGAGCACTGTATAACTATTTTAATCAAGTCGAGTGCTAAAAAAAGTCTCCAATGAGATCCAAAATATTATAAAATGGATAGTAAATGATACAATTGTTGGGAGAAACCGGTGCCCTGACCGCGACACTTCGTGACGAGTCAATTCTAGCCCGTTCTTCTGTTCAGTTTAGCGTCATATTTGAGTAATTTGAGCGTCTTTTTCACTTCATGTTTCAATAAATCATATTTTGAGCATCTTCTTTTAATCGAATCTATTTCGAATCTTCTTTTAATCACATAATGGCTCGAAAAAGACTCATTAAGGTGATTTTGGTAAAAATAATCTTCCATATGTAGGGTGGGTGGGTATCTACGCCTCTTATCTAGAAACTGAACATATCAATGTTCATTTAAAGCTAAATAATTAAGCAAAAATATCAAGAGCGGATTTTATAAGATACAAATGATTTTAAATGTCGAGCTTTAGATAATCTCAGACAGCAATTCTTTCTTTGAATTATATATCAAATTTAGTGTAATCTCTGATATTCTTGACCAAGCCGATTTCGAGATCAACTTAGGTATGAAAATAGAGCTTATGTTCATAGCAAACCTTCTAGATTGGATACAAGTGTAAAATCAAGTCAATTTTGAAGCTCATCCGACGAAGTTAAGACTAGAAGTTGAATTCGTTCAAAAATTGGTTCGAGACTATTCTTTGGGATTTTGTGATGGAAGTCAAAGCTAGGATTTTGAAGAGCTGTACGATCTTTTCTGTATTATTTGCAACTACCTAGAAAACCCACTCTGAGCTGACCTGGTGAAGTTCCATCAGAACGATATGTAAGATTCCGGATCGAAAGTGCTTTGCAATCTGGTAAAGCTACAAATGAAAACGGACGGACTGACACACAATAGAAAATAAAGTGTACGTTAGAATTCTCAACTACCTTGTTGATTGACTAACTATCCAGCCTAACATAACCCATAACCTAACCCCATAACCTATCACATACATACAATACATACGGGGGAAAAAAAGGGAACTCAAAGCTTGTTTTTTTTTTTGTTCGGAATTATTATTGTTATTCTTATTATTTGAAGTTTGGAGTGTGTGTTAAATTAAGCCAAGGAACACAAACGAACAGAAGTACAACAGAAACCAAATGGAAAATCAACAACAACCCAAAATTTGAGTTTGGCAAGTAGAAATGGAAATTAAAAAAGCCGCTTAAAAAGAGGTCCCCAACAGCGTGGCGCTTCACGCGCGTTCACACCAAACAAACACACACACACACACGCTCATGGGAGTGTGGTAACGCCCCAATATACATACCCGGCTCCTTGCCGCAACCCCCAGAGGAGGGACGCTGCTCAAAGCTGCGCGAGCGCGGCTCCGAGTCGGGACTGATGGCACGCATGTCGGGACTGATGGGGCGCAGCTGTTGCTGTTGCTGTTGCTGCTGCTGCTGCTGCTGCGAGGCCAGCTCCTCGTTGAGACGCTTGGCCAGATCCATGGCCTCGTGACCACTGACCGTATGATGGGCCCCAATGGGTATGGGCTTCGATTTGTATTGCTTGGAGCGTAGTTCCAAGCGATTAAACCCAAGCGAGCCGCGATCGGAGTTGCGCGGATTGGTGATTAGGGAGCAGTGCTAAGGATAAGGGATGGTAGAAGGGTTGCTCGGACTTTTCCATTCACTGTCCCCTACTTACCGCCCTCTTCTTGCCTTGCTGCTCTTCGCCCGAATTGCTGTCATTCTCCTCCTCAATGCGCGAGGGATTCGACTCATCGGAGGACTGCAGACTCACATTGCAGGCATTGTCGCCGTGGGAGTGTGGTCGGAAGCCCGGTCCTGGTGGCAAATTCTTTTGCACACAACAATTAACGCCCGGACTAAAGTGCAGCTCCACATGGAAACGCTCCTCGGAAGTGGGGTCCTTGGTGGGATCCTCGTACAGCATTATGACTATCTGTGACATGTAGTTGAGTTCCGTGACCATGGATATATAGTCCATGGCCCGGCGCCACTGCTCATCGGTCACCACATTGAGCAATCCGCCGTAGCGCAAGACCGTGAGCAGCGAGTGTACATGCGACTCGCTGGTGAAGTACAACCGGGTACGCACATGCCGCTGCGGACTGGCCACCCCGTGACTGTAGTGCGGATTCAGTCGATTCATAAACTCATCCTCAATCTCATCTATGTTCCGCTGCAGATCACCCTTGATCTTGCGCAACAAGGGCGAACAGATGCCCTGACCAATGGCCAGCTTCTCCTGCGGCGTTAGGCCATACTCCTGCGGTATGACAATATCGGCCAGATTCTTCGCATAGATATACAGCTCCTCTGCCTGGTCGTACTGCAACGTATGCTGGTTGTGCTGCAGATCATACTTGATGCAATCGTAGATATCGGGAATTTTGGAAATGTCGAACAATTTGGATTTGGTGCTGAAGTCCTTCTCGATCTTCTCCCAGCGACAGCGCATGAGATCCCAAGTCTCGCCATGATATAAAATGGCATCCTTGGTCTTTGGATCATCCTTCTTGATGCTGATGATGTGCAGCAGTTCGCGTATAAGCAAATGCACATGATGACAACAGTCCACCGGATTCTTAACGAAATCCAAGGCCTGTGTAATGGATTTGCTGTTGCAGGGATTGATGAGTTCACGATCCTCTTTGGTGAACTCGCGATCATTCTGCATGAGCTCATGCAGCCGTCCCTTCGCACTAAGGAAGAGGGTAAAGTGGAGTCAAGTATCGTTTGGGAAGTGTAAGGACTTGTACTTACAGATTTTGATATTTGCTGGAATCACAATCGTTGTCAAGCAATCCATTTGTATTGGCACTCTTCACCATTTGCACCAGAATCGGTGTAAGTTCACCCTCCAGGGCCAAAAGACCCTTGGCAAAGGCAGCCGCTGTCATTTGGACACGACCCTCATCCGAGGCATAGATTTTGAGGTCATGACGAAAGGTGGAGTGGAGACTGGAAGTAAGGAAGGGAGGAATATGAATTAGTTGCGTCTTTTTTCGTGGTGTGTTAAGACTTTCTTCAACTCCCAGGATGTGGCAACAGTCTGAAATCATGCCATGTTCCACCAACAAAGTGTGAACTAGACGGTTTAGCTGGTATGGAGTGAACACATACTCTTTTAGGTCACTACAAGAAGGCAACTACCAGGATGAGCCCTTAATTATACCGTTATCTGATCTCTTTGGCCACCTATCTACTCTTAAATGCTTCAGAAACGAACCATTATGCCACTAAATCAAAGAACAACTCGCCTCTAGAGTCGAGCAGAATAATATTCTAGAATAAGCATAGGCCTAGCACAATGTCTAACTTTTGGCAAAATTGATTGAACAACCACTTTTTTATCGGAAAATTGTGTTCAGCGACGAAGCTCATTTCTGATTGAATGGATTCGTGTACAAACAAAATGAAGAACAAGTAGAAGCATTGCAAGAACTGCCAATTCTTCCCAGAATAAGTTCTGTTTCGTGTGGATTCTGGGCCGATGGCATCATTGGAACGTACTTTTTGAAAGATGACGCCGGCAGGAACGTTACTGTGAATGGAGAGCGCTACCCTGCAATGATCACACACTTTTTGTTTGCCCAAAATGAAAGAGCTGCACTTGTTTGATATGTGGTTTCAACAAGACGGTGCCACTTGCCACACAGCACGCAAAACAATGGCCCAATTGAGAGGCGAGTTCGGTGAACAGTTTATTTTTCGATTGTGGCTGGTCTAGATCGTGTGATGTTAAGCCTTTAGACTATTATTTGTGGGGTTATGTCGATAGCGACAAGCCCGCAACAGTTGACCCACTGATATGTTGGAAAGAGCTTGATACTATTATATAAGCTACGGCGGATGTGACATTGTGCTCTCAGTTCAGTCCACATTTGCATCATGGGAGAGAGTACCCAGCGGCGGAGATTGTCATTACATAATGGATTACTCCTGCATTACTTTGCCTTCTGTATGCCTGAAATAATCCCATACAGTTCGGTTTACTTTGCCATATGCATGGTCGCTTTGTAAACGGTGTGCGCACAACCTGCATTACTGGTAATGCAGCTAGTACGCAGTCTGTTTACTATCCCTTTATAGATTAGAAGCAGGTGTAGTGCATTACTTTTTCGTCAGGCGTAATGCATTCTTTCGACAGCACACTTGTAGCTCTCCGCCGCTGGGTATGTGCTTAAAGTGGATCCAACGTGTGAACGTCGCGGTCAACATTTAGATGAGCTCCTAGCAATTCAATGGGAGTGAGCTGTCTCTAATAGAGCTAAAGCTCTACGAACTACTGTCGATAGTTGACTAACCATCAAGTTCGAATCGGTAGAAGCTCGAAGTTCAGGGTCTGAACCTTTAACAGTAAAACTTTAGCCCTTCAGGTTAACAACCCACGACTTCCCGTCACTTCTCAAAGTCTCTTTAACAGTTTTTAAGGTTCGAACCGGGAGAAACCCATTCTGTGACCTGAGAAACCCACTTTTACTTATCTGTAACAAAGATTCGTCATTATCAACTCACCGCAACAAGCCCAGTCCCTGGGTGCCCGAGTAATCCGAACGTCCCTGACCGCCGGGATACATGCAACGGAATATGCGACCCAATTCCTCTGCCTGTATGCGACCAGCTGGCGTTAGTTCGCCACCCCATTTGAGGATCAGCACAAGTGAGGGCTCTGAGGGCGTATCTGCTGGAACATTGGCTGCGCTTGGTTTAGATATATCAGTTTGCCCATCCCATAACAACGACTTACTATCATCCGAGCTAGAGCCACGCGGACGTCCCTTTGGTTGGTATTTCATTTGCACCTTCCTATTGATCCCCGAGAAATGGCCATACATTTCGAGCACATTCTTCAACTGCTCCAGTTTGCTCTCCTTCTCCTCGATCTCGGCATGTGCCTTGGTATGTATCTCGCTGAGCAGAAATCGTGCTATATCCAATATCTCCTGCAGTTGCTTCGGTCGCTTCAGTTTGACATGTCCCAGCTTGTAGCCATCGTATTTGGCAAAGATCTCAAAGAACCTGCAGTGGAAAGATCAATGGAAAGTGCCTAAGGACGCAACGGGGCACACTTACTTGGGGTGACGCACTTCCACCTTCATTTTTTGCTTGGGTGTACGATCACCGTGCCGGATGACAGCCACCACGCAACGCAGCTCCATCATTTTGCCAAATGTGGTGGGCACTATGGGGGGATCATCTAGCTGGAAGGGCACCGACCACGGTATATGGAGGGTGGGCGTTAGTTCGCGTAGGATCATGTTGCCCAATATTTTGGCGCAGTCATCGTAGTACTTGTTGGAGTTCTTCACAAAACTAAACCCGTTCACATCGCACACAAAACTCTTGCCATTGGCACGGAGCAGATCGAAACCGCAAACGGTCTGCTTGAAGGCCAGGCACACCTTGCGCGAGATGAGCTTCTCGGAGTGATTGAGAATGACCGGATACCGGATTTCCTTACCCTCGCTGTCGCGCTCCACTTTGCCATCCAGGGCTGGACTCTTGCGAGCCTCGGCATGGGCATAGTCGGGACCCACCGTGTAGACCTTGACATCGGTGCCTGAAAAGTACACTAAGTTGTAAAGGTAATGCTGGATTCAGTGCGTTCGACTGGCGGCCAGTTTTACGGGGTCAGCGTATGAGCGGCGAGCGGCGAACGAGACGCAAGACAATGGGCAAATGGCGGGGCAAGGGTCGGGGTTGGGGTTGGGGTTGGGGTTTTGGGTATGGGTGGGTGTGGGGATTTTGGGCTTGGGTTGTGCGGAATGCTATGAGCCTAAAGCGCGGTACATAGAGAGTTCAAAACGTGCATACCATCGGTGGGCATGAAGTCCTCGTAAATGAACGACCCAGTTTTGCGCACCCTCGACTCCGGCGAGTAGACGCTACTCCGGCTGCCGATCTTGCGAAACAAACGCTGGCTACCACCGCCAGCCGAAGTGGGATAGTATATATAGATGTTGTGATCCTCCGCCGACACAGGCTTCTCCACGAACGGCTTGTTGAATGTGATGCCATTGACCTCCACATGATCCTCCGACTCAATCAGCTCATGATCTGCAAATGATAACAAAGTAATTTCCAATTTCCGACAATCGACTCACCCCCACTCACGTTTCGGATCTGGCGAATCGCGATCCAGCACCGCATAGCGTGGTATCTCGATGCCCTCCTTCTCCAAAATGGCATACACCCTACGCCTATCCTGTATATCGTACTGCATGTGCAGATTGTTGAGCACAAACGGATTCCTCAATTGAGCATACTCAATCGCCTTCTCCAGCGGAAAGCCCTTGGAGTGGAACGACACCAGGCAATCACAGGTGGGCCAATTCTGCACCGGTTCGCGCAGAATCACATTCTCCTCGAAGGTGACCAGCTTGATGAACTCAAACTCGCCCAAACGTGTCAGGATCTCCTTCATTGGCTTTGACTGCGTTTTCTTGGCCATGGCACAGATGCCCACCACCACCTGTTTGCTGTTGCTGGACGAGGTGCTTGTGTCCGAGTCCATGCCGTCATTGCTGTCCCCGAAATCCGTGTCACCCTTGATAAATGGAAAGAAACGGCTGTGAGTTGGGGCAACACATGGCTTAAAGCGTCCGTCGCTCTTGCCCATTTAGTTTAGAAACCAAACCAAAACCAAACACAACAGCAATAGTCAGGCCAGGGTGGGTTCGAGTCGTCTAAGTATCCGCCCCCCAAAAATTTCCTAGTTTCTTGCCACAAGTCCCGAAATCGAATCGATCAAATGTCACATTTCAAAAAAAGAGATAAAACTCTCGAGCTACGCCAACAAAAAATAAGGTTTAGGAAACTGGATTTTCTTTTAACCATTTTAGGTATATTTCCAAAAAAAAAAAAACAAATAGTTATGCACCTCCTCCATGACTAGTCAACTGCTTCACATGAACGACACTCAAGAACTGGCCGTACTCGACGCCAGGCGCACTTAAATCCCTTCACAGTTTTGCGTTTTGGCAGCAAATGACGCAAAACATGTCTGACGACAATGAGTCCAGCCCCACATGTCAGGAACACGTCAAAAGGATGGTAAATGAAACTAACAAAAACTTGTGTGACAGGTCTTCAGATTCAAACATTATCTTAGGTCCTTTTCTATTGTTTTATTTGCTAAGTTTTTGCATTTGATTTAGTTGCCATCCGCCTCCAACGACCGGCCAGTTTTCAGTTACAATTTTGCCACGCCCACTTCCGCCTCTCCTCTAGTTTTTTGGGATAGAAGGTTCGTACCTTATGGACAGGTTTAGATTACTTATCGACCCATCAAAAGATTGATAGAGATCAGATGAACCGTGGTCAAGTTATAGGCTAAAGAATGTTCGCTGCTGCTGCGCTGCTACTGAGCATATAGTTTCCTTAATACAGAGTCGCGCCTGATCAACTTCCTTGTTAAAATTTAAGAAGATGCTTCGTTTCAAGAGATCATTAGAACAAAAGGTTCGGTGCACGATGTTAAAACAGAGCGGGCAAACAAACGAAACGAAACGTTTCTGAATCGTTTCGTTTCTTTCTTTGCGCAGAGCGAAATACTAACAAAACCCGAGAAAAGTAACTGTAACAAAAAATGAGTTCTGTTCAGTTTGCGTTCGTGAGAGCAAACTAAACGTAAAGCGAAATGCTCTCATCCTGATTTGCGGACAAAGGGAATCGGAACGATATGCAACGAGCGCGAATAGTTTGGAAACCTTTGCTGCTCAATTTGTATTTGTATTTGTATTGTTGTTCTTTGTTCTCTCAGCTTTGTTGTTGTTTTGTTCCGAAACGTTCCAAGGCAGTGCAGCTGTTGGGAGAACAATATTCCAATCGTTTCGTTTGCGCTCTTCGGCAATATAAAGTTAGTGGTTTCGTTTTCCCTGACTAGAGTAACAGCTACAAAACATATGAATCGTTTCTTAGCTTTCGCGAACGGTTCGTTAAACGTTTCGTTTGTTTGCCAGCTCTGGTTTAAAAGAGACTGAACCAAATCGCGGTACCCCTGTAAAAACCAATGGTAAGCGGTAAGAGAGAACTACAGGAAATTCACAAAATGGGAAAATTACAATAGAAAATATTATTCAAAAAAACTCCAATATAAATTGCCATGTTGATAAAATAACCAAATACATATCTGAAATCAAGGAAACGCAATTTCATGTACCAAACACAACCTATAGTAAATATTTTATGGGAAATTTATCCATAGAGCAAGACTGTTTCATACCGTTATGGGCTCCTTTGCAAAAATTTTATATTTAACAAAAGCTTTAGATAATATTTATTTTTCATTTTTACATCAAAAAATACCTTTAACCACAAATTTTCAACCTCCTACCACCTTCCACCCTCTTATAAAGAAGGCGTAGCGCCATCTGTCATTCAACAACATGGTTCTAAAGCAGCTTACCCAAATAAAAGTAAAAAACAACGAGAAAGCTAAGCTAACTTCGTCTGTGCCGAAGTTTTTATACCCTTGCAAGTGCTCGCTTAAATAATTTCAAAAAATACTCTTTTTCCCATTTTCCGACCGATCGTTCGTATGGCAGCTATATGATATAGTCATCTGATTTGGCCAAAAATTTGTAAAATTATGTTAAAGCAGGTGAGACATACAAATACAAAATTGCAGGATGCTACCATTCAAAACAAAAAAGGGTGTATAACTTAGACTGTTTTTTATACCTATCTTTTGTATGACAGCTATACCATATAGTTGTCCGATTTTAATAAAACTTTGTAGAATTATAAAAAAGCATAGAAAACCTACAATTACAAAGTTTGGAGAAGTTGCCATTGAAAAGAAAAAAGTTTTTCATGCTAAAATTAGTTTTCCGACCGATTGTTACTATGGGAGCTATGAGATATAGTCCTTCGATCCGGTCGGTTCCGACATATTAGTAGTGTGCAGCAAAAAGTAGACTCTGTGCAAAATTTCAGCTGGATAGCTCTAAAACTGAGAGACTAGTTCGTGTAGAAACAAACAGACAGACAGACGGAATCAAGAATAAATATAGTTTATGGGGTTGGAAATGAATAGTTCTATGCGTTGCAAACTTTGCAAGGGTATAATAATGCTTTTCTACCTCGAAAAGTCCATATTCTTATAACGTTCGAGCACCTAAGAGAAACAAGCGCAACGAGAGGTTTGAGTTAAGTTTCCCAACAAAAAATGTTAAAAAAAAAATATCATAATTAATAGACACTCTGAAAATCTATAATAAAAATCTACCAGATATACAAAAATTTGAAACAGCTTTGAAACAGGAATGCGCGCTGCCTATACGCGCGGGCCCTATTCGTTTTTGTTTTACGCAAAGAAGGGCTGTCGATATTTCATCGATATATCCATATTTTTGCTTGACCATAAGGGTTATTTGTATAGCATAGTTTTTGTGACTATATATCGATATTTTTAAAAACGAAAGATCAGAATAAACACACTATGATCATATTGAAATTGGCCGTTCGGTACATTTGTGTTAGACGGGTCTAATATTTTTCACCGATATCCCACCAAGACCGCAAGGCGCAGTGTATATTAGGCAGAGTAAGGGGCCGCGTTACACGGGACAATCGGGCCGTCGATTGCCAGTCTCTGATGTAAATTATAAGCGCTCCAATATATATATTTTAGAATGAAGACAAAAAATGTGGAATCCCTGGTTGCACTAGAAACCGAGGACGACAATTAGACGGAGTATGACCAACCTTCCATAGTAGATCAGCGATGTTCAAGAAGAGAGGCTCTCTGTAGCCCTCTGTCTCTCCCTCAGACACTCACTGAAGCATTACTTCGGCAAGCATTCGGCATGAATTGCCCAAAGTGTTCGGCAGCTGGGGGCTATGGGTGAACATCGCTGTTCCCCCGAAACTTGACAACTAGTTTGGGCCTTTCAGTTACTATTTCTCATTTTTTTCTCACCCTTTAAAAAACACGAAAATCTTAACAAATCTTAACATGTCTGGCGTTATTAGTTTCTACATTTTGCTCTCAAATCTTTTGGCTAACTATTTTAAAGTAAGTAATAGGAATGGATGTTCCGGTATGTCACATTAAACAATCAAGTTTGATTTTGATTGGTATCTGCCCTTTAGAAACCCTCACACCGTTGCCTATTCACCTACATTCAAACACTCGTCGCAGTAACAAAACTCATTGCTGTCATCATCGCTGCCATAACGTCCACCGTAATCCTCATAGTCGCTGACATTGAAGGGCCCATACTCGCCATCGTCGTCATCATCCGCATTGTCCACGTTTTTCGTCGCCTTCTCGCCCTCTAACTTTTCTACACCTGCACCGGCACTCAGACTGCGTCTATGACGCTGCACCAGACGATTCCGACGACGGAATCGATCGCGTACTCTCACTCTGCCTCGTACCACCAGGCTGTGTCGGCGATTAGCGTTCGGTGGCGGATCCACCTGTGGGGCCTGATCGGTCTCCGCTAACATGGCACTGGCTGCCGCTGCAGCAGCTGCAGCGGCGGCTGCCTCTAGTTTCTTTTTGTGCCGCTGGTGACGCGAGCGTAGCTTTTTGAGGCGCCACCAGTCCTTGAACCAGGTCCATTCCATGTGTGAGAGAGAGCACGGCCGGGTACGTGCCTAATTGGCAACAAAAGTTTTTAATTTTTAATTTGTTTTGCAAAATTGCGCGTCCCGAACCGTGCCGTGTGCTGGCTTCGACTGAGATGCGCCAAACGGTCTGACGACGCTTCATGATCATGATAATTGCTCCCAGTGTTCGCACAAAGTCTGAGGGGGTGGGCCGGGGGACGGGCAGCGTCTTCTCCATTCCCATTGTTGTTCGTCGTTTGCTTTGTGCAATTGTTTCGCTTCTTGTTATCATTAACATTGCTTTCATTTGTTGACGACACACGACTTAAGGCGTTTGTATGTATGTATGCTTGTATGTACAGCTGTATGTACTAAACACTAATACCTACAGCATAGTGCTAAAATATTGATAAGCATTTTCAGTCGCTATTTAGGGTACACGTCCAGCAAGAGAGAGGGGAGAGCGAGCGAGCGAGCGAGCGAGCGAACGATAAGATTGTATCTGAGAGCAGGGGGAACGTCTTTCTGCTGGTCGTTTCCCACATTTACCAGTTTACGTACATAATTCTGATAATTGGCCGT
Source organism: Lordiphosa andalusiaca (assembly GCA_035044965.1). Classification (NCBI taxonomy): domain Eukaryota; kingdom Metazoa; phylum Arthropoda; class Insecta; order Diptera; family Drosophilidae; genus Lordiphosa; species Lordiphosa andalusiaca. Next base: position 3,933,063 of record JAWNNM010000051.1, on the reverse strand, counting down.
CCGTTTGAGTTTGAACAAGTACCTGACGGTCAATTTATCAGTTATTAATAGTGTTATTTATTACATATCAACTGGGTGGGAGAGCTAAGAAGATTGATATCCACACACCTTGAACCGCACCTTCAAGATTTAAGACTTCAGGAATTAAAATCTTAAACCACATTCACTTTTTAATTGCAAAAGTCATTTTCTATTTGGGTACTGAAAGAAGCGTTTTAGAAATCGTATCTAAAATAGATGATTTAAGCTAGGCAGATATGGAATGGGTTCTTTAAATGACCATCAAAATGAATGCAAGCAATTCAATTATAAATTGAGGTATCAGATAGCTCGAGAAGGCTAAGCTAACTTCGTCTGTTTTGAAGTTTTAATACCCTAGCAAGTGCTCGCTTAAATATTTTCAAAAAATACTCTATTTCCCATTTTCCGACCGATCGTTCGTATGGAAGCTATATGATATAGTCATCCGATTTGGCCCTAAAGTTTGTAACACTATGTGAAAGCATGTGAAACAAACAAATACAGAATTGCAGAATGCTACCATTAAAAACAAAAATGTTTTTCTAACTAAGACTATTTTTTAGACCTATCTTTCTTATGGCAGCTATACCTTATAGTTGTTCGATTTTCATCAAACTGGGCAAAATTATAGAAAAAGCATAGAAAACTTATGAATACAAAGTTTGGAAACGTTTCCATTGAAAACAAAAAAGTTTTTCTCACTAAAACAAGTTTCTCGACCGATCATTCCTATGGCAGCTATAACCTATAGTCATCCGATTTAAACAAAACTTTGAAAAATTGTGTGAAAGCTTTTAAAATAAATATATGCCAATTTTCAAGAGGTTTTCATTAAAAACAAAAAAGTTTTTCTTACTAGGACTAATTTTCTAACCTTGGTTGTCTATGGCAGCTATACTATATAGATGTCCGATTTCTACTAAGCTTAGTGGAATCATGGGAATGCATAGCAAACTAGGAATTATAAACAAAAAAGTTTTTCTCGCAAAAACTAGTTTTTCGACTGAAAGTTACTATGACAGCTATATGCTATAGTCATCCGATCAGGTCGGTTTTGACAAATGTGGTCGGTATTTGTTTTAAAAGATTTCGTGCAAAGATTGGTTAAAATAGCTTTCAAACTGACGAAGAAGGTAGCATAGAAACAGGCGGATGGACGAACGGACATGGCTAAATCAACTTGGAATATTTATACTTTATGGGGTTGGAAATGCTTCCTTCTATGCGTTACAAACATCTGGATAAGTTTTTCTCATTAAGTATTTTTTTCTGACTCTACTTTTCTATGACAGCTATACTATATAGATGTCCGATTTCGACCAAAAACTTAGTGGAAAGCATAGCAAATCCAGAAATACAAAGTTTGGAGTCGTTTCTATTGAAAACATAGAAGATTTTCATGCTAGAACTAGTTTTTCGACCGATCATTCCTATTGCAGCTATGTGTTATAGTTATCCGATTCGATATTTGTACTAAAAGACTTTTTTTTGTAGACTTCTACAAACCCTCCCACCATCGCAAAGTGGAATAACTCCAAAAAATTTGATGATTTCATGCCTATATTAAGTGTATGTGCCCAATATCTACAATCTCTGCAATTTTCATTTAGATTGGATAATAAATGGCTAGGTTATACAAAACGTAGCTTACTTTTCTGAGCCGCATGTGCTGTTTGCTAACATAATGTTGAAATGTTTACATTAATGTTAATGCTTTGTTAATTAACATAAGGAGAGGCTATTAACATTAAATTGAAATACCGTGAGGGACAAACTTGAAGGAGCTGGTTGGAACCAAAACACCAAGGCAAAGATTTTTACATACACTAGGCCTAAGAAAGTTATCAGGGGTTGAAAGATTATGATAAAACGAGGATCGCTCGCAAAAGCTTTTAAGTATAATTCACTACCTTGATTTTTGTAAATGTATATTCTTTACAAAAGTAATTTAATTTTGTCTTTCAGAGGATGTGGAAACGTTTCCTTCTTGAAAACAAACCCAATCAATGTCTTTAACTTAGTGTTCCCCAGCCATAGCCTCTGGGGGTCGAGCATGATCTGCAATGCATACCGAATGCTTACCAAAGTAATGTATTAGTGAGTGTCAGGGAGAGACAGTGAGCCTCTTTTCTTGGGGAAACCTATTTTATCTGTAGAATTTTTCTGTTCTTAATATGCTGGAGAAGCTTCTGAGCTTTTATTTACATAATCCATGAGGAAACCTCTTCCGTACCAAATTTGGTGAATGAGAAGTAGAGAAGGAATGGGCAATGTGAGCAGAGAACTTGCCATTGGCAGCTTAGCAAATATTCCTATAAATATACACAAAACTCAGACGAATCATTATCTAAAAGGTTTTTTTTTTTAAAATACTAGTATCAACTGACGGTTTTAAATGAACCATAGTTGTGCAACTATTACCGTTTTATTATTGTAAAACCAGTTATACGGGGTTGCCCCACAAATCTCTAGAGATTTTCGCATAAACGATTGAACTTTGAACTAAACTAGGAGAATTTTAGATGTAAAGTGACAACAACGCTGCAGGCTACTAGATAATAGAGAACGGAAACCGTACGCATCAAACCTACTTGGCTTTGAACACTCGGTTTCAAATCTCTCAACTTTTCGTCATCTAATCTAGTAACATTTCACATATGAAGGCAACCAGTTGTAGCTCGAAACGAAAGCGATTACACGAAAATCTCTAGAGATTTCTGGGGCACCCCCGATAGTCTGTATATCAATACATATATTATATATAAAATTGAAAGAATGTTTGTATATTTGTTCCTTATAAGCGTCTAAACCGCTGAACCGCTCTTCACAAATTTTTCACAGTATGTTCATGTCGATCAGGAAATTGTCATAGGCTATGTCTCATGTCTGTGACTTGGTCCAAAAACAGCTAAAATGCAACCTTCATCCGATTGCGAAGAAACTTTGAAGAATGGTTAAGTACTTGCCCGGAAAGGCCTCTAAGTTGAAGAAGTGGGCGGATAATGGTAAAAAAAAAAAACCGCGAAATTTGCAAAATTCAACCGATCATCCGATTGCGATGAAATTTTACGGAATGGTTGGATGCTTGCGAAAATTTCTAAGGTCCAAAAATCCGCGAAATTTCGAAAATAATCATATGTATATCTATGAAAGCGCTTAAAGCTTAGATTAAAATCCAGCCGTGGGTAAATGGACAATGCAGATTGAACGGCTGAATTTTGATATTTTTCATTTGAGCTTATATTATTATGAAGATTTCATAGACAGTTAATTGTGACTGGTTAATAGGAGGTGTATACCAAACTGTCAAAAAAGCCGCGAAATAAGCAAAGTTACAGTTAAAACTTTAATTTTCTCACAATGCAAAGGACCCGGGCGACGCCGGGTATTCAGCTAGTATTATTATAAATCTTATATCTTTACAAAATAACAACATATAGTACATACTATAGACAAAACGGTTAAAGACACTTCAAAATCTTCGCTTATTTTGCTCGGCCGCTGCCGACGCAGCAGTGAAAATGGAGTTTGAGAGCTTGCTGATGGAATGAGCTAGAATCTTTTCACTACAGACTCACAAATACTAAGGCAGCGGCTGAATATATATGCTGCCCCTCGAACTACAATTTCGTTTAAAAGTGTAAAAAGCAATATAAAAGCCATACGACCCAACTTTACCACAAATGCATTTCACAGAGAAGTGTTGATCTAATTAGAACAATAAGTTTTTAATAAAATTTCCCAAAATAATCAACTTCAAGACACTGTAGACACTTCTGCACACGTTGAGCCGAAAAGTATGCTACAGTTTAACAATTAATCAGACAACTGTTAAGCTTAAATTCAACTTGAGATCAGCCAAAAAGTATGCTTTATTTTTGCAGCCACAACAGAATGAAGGACACTCTTTGACAACAATAATAAATTTACCGACCCAAACTAAAAAACCAAAACGGCCGAAACGCTGTGTTCCCGAAACACAACTGAAACTGCCGGTATCTGGGACATCTTTTTTTGCCCACCCAGCTGAAATATTCTCTGGCACTTATTACCAAACCCAAAGTCAAAAGCAAACAGGCAAACAACATAAGCAAATAACGAGATAATTAATTCAGCGGCAGCGACAACAAATTAATTAGAACTTTCAGCCAAAATGCGCAAACAAGCCAAACGAAACGGAAATCAAAATCAGAAAAAAAAAATATAAAAAAATAAAATTGAACACAAACAAAATAAAGTGCAGCTGCTAACAGCAATTTGAATTACAATTTTTAAAAAAGGCAACAACTTGAACAATAAAAACTTGAAATTCTGAGGATCACCATAAAGGAAAACGATGAAGAGCGCGGCTCCAGCTCATTGACATCAGTCTCTGGATGAAAAAAATGTTTGAGAAAAATAGAAATCAAAGACTTAATTCTAAGGCCGCAAGCTGAAGAGGCAAAAACGGAGTCAAAAAAATAATTTACGTAAAACAAATGGAGACAAAATCAAGTCGGTTTGGGTTTAATTTTTTGGATTTTTCACTTGGCCAATATTTTTCGATTGAATAATTTCAAAAAATACTCTTTTTCCCATTTTCCGAACAATCGTTCGTATGGGAGCCATATGATATAGTCATCTGATTTGGCCAAAAATTTGTTAAATTATATGAAAGCACGTGAAACAAACAAATACAAAATTGCAGGATGCTACCAATAAAAACAAAAAAGTTTTTCTAACTAAAACTGTTTTTCAGACCTATCTTTCGTATGGCAGCTATACCATATAGTTGTCCGATTTTAATGAAACTTGGTAGAATAATAAAAAAAAACATAGTAAACCTACGATTACAAAGTTTGGAGATGTTTCCGTTGAAAAGAAAAAAGTTTTTCATACTAAAACTAGTTTTCCGACCGATTATTCCTATGGGAGCTATGGGATATAGTCATCCGATCCGGTCGGCTCCGACATATTAGTAGTGCGCAGCAAAAAGAAGACTCTGTGCAAAATTTCAGCTCGAAAGCTTCAAAACTGAGAGACTAGTTCGCGTAGAAACAGACAGACAGACGAACGGACAAAGCTCAATCGACTCAGCTCGTCACCCTGATCAAATATATATATGGTTTATGGGGTCGGAAATGAATATTTCTATGCGTTGCAAACTTCTGGGCAAAACTATAATACCCATTGCAAGGGTATAATGAGAATGTTTATTTTTTTCACAAAATTTTATAATACAATAATAACGATCTGGTTTTGAACCAGTTTTAATCAAGTTTGATTGGGCTTGGCACCGGCTTTCACTTTTAAACAGGTTTCAACTGGTTCGGAAAGGGTTTTCACTTCTGAACTGGTTCAAAATGGTTCGGGTTTTGTCGGTTTCTGCTTAGTATGTAGCAGAAAGCTCATAACTTAATTGTCGCTCATCCGATTTTATCAGCTTTGTATAGGATTGATAATTAATGCTGATTAGCTGAATATGACAATCGATATTAACATTTGAACTCTTAAAAACATGTTTGGAAACAGTTTTTAAACTACATATTTGCAGTCCGCACACCAAATTTCTAGTTCGTAACTTAAATAATACCTGAGATATGCAAATCGTCTTATGCTATGTTCTCACAGCCGTGATTTTGTCATCGACATCACGATTTATCGAAAAGCTGCGATAAGGTGTTCGCATTATCAACATTATTGCATTATTGCATCCATTGAACAGCTGACTGGGATTTGTTGACATTGTGAAAAGACAAGTTGGTGTAAATAAAATGGATTGAGAGGATGGGTTTCTGTCAAGGGCGTGGCCAGCTTTCCAAGAACCCCACCTTCTTGGAGCAGCATTGTCTTAATGTTTCTTTTGTGATACATTTTAGCATTAAATAATACAATACATTTGGATTTGGATATGAAATGAGAACAATCTTTTAAAAAACGTCGGGAAATGAAAATATAAATGAAAAAGTGAATTTTTCTAAGCCAAATCTGTTAACAAGAAGGGGCATCTTTCTGCCGATTTTCTTTTGTTCTTTTGGGCTTAAAATTTTACAGCTGTTTATTGTTTATGATAGTGCTGGCAGTTGTAACGATGCTCGTACGATAGGCAAAATTAACGATACACTGTCAAGTCACTACTCGAAAAGTCACGGATGCAACCGCAACTAAAATTGGTGCAACTTCTTTGCTACCACTGAAAGTTGCATCCGACACAAGAATGCAGGAATGCAAGAATGTGCAAAGAATACAGACTAATTTTTCAATCCAAAGATGTGAACCTGAACCACTTTTTGTTCACCCTACACCACTTTTGAAGCCGGCTTTAAGCCAGTTAACTACAAAACTCTGCATTACAAGCCTATAAACCAAATTTAAAGTTAGTAGCTTAAACATCTTCTGAGATATACCTCTAAATCGCTTTTGAACCGGTTCGAAATCGGTTCTACACCAGTAAAATATTCAATTTCCGATTACCACTACAAAACCTTCTGAGATATACCTCTAAATCACTTATGAACCGGTTTACACCAGTAAAATATTGAACTGCAGACTAAATTTATAGTTAATTATATAATATATGGCTCTATATCACTTTTGATTCTGATCCAGTAAAATATCCAACTTCATATTACCAATCTATATACCAAATTTTAATATCGTCGCCTTATCACATGTTGCTGTCAAACATGTTCAGTTTGGTCTATAATTAAACCATGAATCAATGTACAACTAACAACTTACACATTTAAAATGGGAAAAGGGGGGGATCATCAAGTTGTGCGAAAGTATGTAACAGGGAGAAGGAAGCATTTCTATTATTATAAAGCATATATATTCTTCATCTGCATCAACAGCCGAGTCGATGTAGCCATGTCCGTCCGTCCGTCCGTCCTTCTTATCCTACAAATCGTTTTCATTTACTTTGGTGTTTAAAATATTATGATTTCTATAGGCATTTGCGCAGAAAGATCTACCAAAATCAAAAAATTATGAGTGCGTAAAAACAGGACTGCAAACCTCGAAAAAATCAGGAGGGGTTCACTCTGGGGTTCATACACGCGAACAATTTTGGGTTCAGGTTCGAACCGTGATTTAGATATTTTTTTTTTTGCTCTTTTTGTTCTAAGGTCAAACATTTTTGGTTTCTTGGATCCAAAAAATAGATGTTAGAATTGGGACTGAAACTTGAAATATGGGAACGTTTTTCTAATCACTTTGATAAGATATTACTTTCTTTTGCTGAAGACTGCAAGACACGTGTTAGCGACAAGCGTTCCAAGTTGAGTAGAAGTCGCTGGGAAGAATGTAAAAGAAATATAATATATTTTTGAACCGAAGCCTTTCAGGTTCGGGTTCGGCAGGAAAAAAATTTTCTTGTTCCGGTTCAGGTTCGGTTCCGACTTCCCAAAAAACCAGGAGTCTTCGACTCCGAACCGGTTTGCACACTATGAATTTTCATATTTTCATACCGAAAAAATCAGAAAAATCTTATGTAAGCCAATCTTACCAATCATCATCATTACCAATTTCTATTATTTGCATTATTTTTCTCATTTGGGTACTTATTTTGCACATTTTTTTTATATCCTTGCAGAGGATATATTGAAATTGTCCAGATGTTTATTATACCCTTGCAAAGGGTATTATTATTTTGCCCAGAAGTTTGCAACGCATGGAAATATTCATTTCCGACCCCATAAACCATATATATTCTTGATCAGGGTGACGAGCTGAGTCGATTGAGCTTTGTCCGTCCGTCTATCCGTCTGTCTGTCTGTTTCTACACGAACTAGTCTCTTTCGAGCTGAAATTTTGCACAGAGTCTTCTTTTTGCTGCACGCTACCAATATGTCGGATATGTCGACCGGATCGGATGACTCCCATAGGAATAATCGGTCGGAAAACTAGTTTTAGTATGAAAAACTTTTTTCTTTTTAACGGAAACGTCTCCAAACTTTGTAATCGTAGGTTTACTATGCTTTTTTATAATTCCACCAAGTTTTATTAAAATCGGACAGCTATATGGTATAGCTGCCATACAAAAGATAGGTCTGAAAAACAGTTTTAGTTAGAAAAACTTTTTTTATTTTAACGGTAGCCTCCTGCAATTTTGTATTTGTTTGTTTCACGTGCTTTTACATAATTTTACAAATTTTTGGCCAAATCGGATAATTATATAGTATAACTCCCATACGAACAATCGGTCTGAAAATGGGAAAAAAGGTATTTTTTGAAAATATTTAAGCGAGCATTCGCCACAGCCGAAGTTAGCTTAGCTTTCTCGTTCTTATATCATTACATTATATATTCTTGATCAGCATGACGAGCTGAGTCAGTCTGTTTCTATGCTATCTTCTCCGTCAGTTTTAAAGCTATCGCCACCAAACTGGGCACGAAGTCTTCTGGTACAAATACGCTGCACATTTGTCGGAACCGGCCGGATTGGATGACTATAGCATATAGCTGCCATAGGAACGATCGGTCGAAAACTAGTTCTAGTGAGAGAAACTTTTTTTCAAACTTCGTATTTACTAGTTTTTAATGCTTTTCCATAATTCTGCCAAATTTGGTCGAAATCGAACATCTATATAGTATTGCTGTCATACAAAAGTAGAGTCAGAAAAGTAGTCTTATCGAGAAAAACTTGTTTGTTTTCAGTGGATATGTCCTTCATATAAGTTAAATAAACGTGCTGCAATGGTATACATTCCTCTATTTTGTTATATAAAATGACTCGAACCTTAAACTCTTCTCTTTTCCAGTGCGTTATTCACTTTCAAACTGCAAACGGTTCGAATTTTGCACTTGATCCCGCTCATCTCGTTAACTAGTTCGGAACTTCGGTACATCATGCGTGCAGCCCTGGCTCTGATCTGGCTTTTTGGCGGCTTCACATCAACAATCCCCCAATCAAAATGAATAAACATAAATTCTGTCCATGATGCTGATCCGGCAGATATACACATGCTTCCCTCTGGCTGTTGTGTTGCGGTGTTCTGGGGAATATTTATAAAAATCTTTCACACAACCAAAAAGTCGCCTTCTATGCCTTCTTTTCCCCATCCCCCCCGTACCGTACCGAACACAATCACTTAAACCCTCTTATTGACACCCATTGTAATATTTAGCACGCTATTTTCTAGGCATATTTTAGCATAAATTGAATCACGGGACTACGGGTATTTGCTGCATGAAATCACATAATAGTTTTTCCATGTAAATGGGAATTTCTTCAAAATATATTGTATATACTCGAGTTGATTTTGCTCCAATTGTGTCCGTTTTCAGGGTCGAAACGTTTATGGTTTTTTTGAACCGTTTATGCCAATGGCTTTTGGGTACAACCCACAACTACTTCTCTCAACACGCACCACCCAAGTTAGGTGTTGAACTGACATGCGTCAGTCTTCCAGCCTGTGATGCGGCGGCTGTTTCAGCTGGCTGTACGGCCGCTGCTGCTGCTGCTGCTGTTGCAGTTGTTGTTGTGGTTGCTGTTTTTGTTGTTACGGGAATTGGTACACCAAAGCGACATCGTCGTTGCCGGCTCCAGCGACGATCGGTGCCGTCACCAAATTTATCAAAACTATTGCCCATGTGTGGTTGCTGTTTGCTAAATGTTATTAATTGTTTATTTGGGAGCTACAGAGCAACGAGACAGAGACCGAGAGAGAGATGAAGAGAAAGAGAGAGCGAAAAGCTTTTGACACTGACATTGACCAGAGGCAAGGCAGTCGGTCAGCTGTCAGCAGCAGCTGTTGCTGTTGTTGTTGCTGCTGCTGTAACTCACAAAAGTCAGGGTCAACCTTAAATTGCAACGCCCCAGCTATTGATTATTTTAACTTAAGTTAAATTAAAGCGCATACATTGCCATCATGACCCAAATAGAAGCCCACGCGATGCTGCCCGGCGGCCGATTGCTGTTGTTGCTGTTGCTGCTGTTGTTGTTGCGCCTGCGATTGCTGATGGGGCGAATTTTGTGTGGCTTGGCGCAAATCCTGATAGCCCGACTCCAGTTCAGTGTACGACATCTTTTTAGCTTGGGGTTAGTATCAAGCGGCACACTCACACACTCTCCTTCACGCACACACACACGCACACATGCAAGCAGGCTAGCCGCCACGCGTGTTGAGAATTTATTTAAAACGCGCAAAAAAAAAAAAAGAAAAAAGAAGAACTCTTTTTCTCTTTCGCTGCTCTGTTTTCTTTTTTCGGCCTTCGATTTTCCTGCACACACACAATATTTTGCTTTAATTTCTGGCACTGTTTTTTTTCATTTTTGGTTACGAAAGAATTTTTATTGAGTTTTTTGCTCAAGGCACTCGCCACGCGTTTATCAACATTAAAGAATAACAAAGTTTCAAAAACAAATTTTATGACTTTGTATCAAAATAAATTCTAGTTTTGTTTTATTGTTTTTTGTTATTTTTTTTTTTTTGTTATTCTGCACGCACTCTCTACGTCCGTTCGCAGCAAAAGTTTCTGATGTTTTGGGCAAAATTTGCAGCTTTTTGTTGCGAGCGAAGCTTTTTTGTCTTTCAGCTGGTCAAAAGTTTGGCGGCAAAATAGCTTTTTTGGGTTTCCAATTTGTGGGCGTTTGTTCCAAGATCCAAGCCAACTGTAATGAAATGATGTGCAAGGTGGGGGGAGGGTTTGGAAAATGGGATAAAAGGAGTTAATTTACAAAATATACAAAAATCGAAAATCGGTAGAACCGATTTAAACCCCTTTTTGTTTTGACATTCACTTAGAATTCGGCAAAGGAGCTTTAACACGAAAGGTATTTGTTTTTTAATATAAACTAGATTCGCGCATTGGTCGAAATTATTTAACAAATTAACACTTAACATTTAACAGCACTTGCTTCGCCCCAAATTCTCTAATCAGTTGGATTGCAGTGAGAGCAGCATGTTACCGGAACTGTAAATCTGCTTAAAACAAAAACAAAACACGCGTAAATGTTTTTTTTTCCGCCGATCGTCTCTTTACAGTGTAACATTTACAGGGAGAGCCACTCTCTCCACTTAAGTGACGACTTAGCAGAGAGTGCACTGAGTATTGTTGTTGCACTACTTTGCTTTTGCTCACCTATCTGTGTGAAGCGTGTGTGTATTGGTACAACTTTTAATTTGATTTAAAAACATAAATAATTGGAATTAAATTTTTTTTGTTTCCAATGACCACATCTTTATAATCAAATGAACTTGTGGTAAAAATTTGGAGGTAATTGGTATTGATTTACTATGCTCAAACGGAGGCTGTACATTCGTAATAATATATAGATTGGGCAAATTGCAAGATTTTAGGCAACAGGTTTCTTTCCTTATAAACGTTTCAAAGAGGCCAAGTGTATCCCTTGATTTCATGAATTTCCTCCAAAATGAACCAAATACATGTTTTTCTCGGGGTCAATTGTACGTGGCATGTTCTCGTGTAGGCAGACCATTGGCTATATTTATTTGGGCGCCTGATAACAAAACGAAAAATGTCATATATTAAAAGGAGCTGAAGAGAAACACAGCCCAAATACAGAGAGATGGTTTATTACTAAACTTAATCCAAAAACTTTAGCCGCTTGAAAGATTTTAACACATGACTAAAAATTGAATAAATTTCACAATTTAAGTGTACGGCTTCTTATGAGTACAAACTAAATCTAAAATCAAAAATCACAACTACCACAAGAAAACGAAAGAGAAAACCGATTACTGCCGGTGGTGTGTGTGTGTGCTTGTGGCTGTCTGCACGTATTCTTGTTGCCTTTAATTCCGCAAGAGAATCCAGCATATGCGCATGAGTGAGGCGTTCGCGCCTTACAACAACATTAGCGCATAAAGCGTATAAAGCAGCGGTGCGCACGAAATTTGATTTTGGGAGCAGTCCAACAACAACAATAAAATATTGTGCAAGTCATGCACACAGCTTGTGCATGACGTAGCATTTTTAAGCGTAGCTTGTGATCGCATCTGCCTGGCGTTGTTGTTGGATTTGCTTCGAAGCGAGAAAATTTTTGCAAGTCATGCACACAGCGTGTGCATGACGAGGCAGTTTTTAAAGAATCTGTGTGTGGCTCTTGGGAGTAATGGGAGCAATGGGAGCAAAAAGAGCAAGGGCTTGCCCATCGCTGGTATAAAGCATGGGCTCACTGCCCATGCTCTGATGGTGAAAAAGGTAAAGATTTGTTTAAGATAGCTGCGAAATGCCTAGACGCATAATGGATATATGTTTACATTAATGTTAATGCTATGTCATTTAAAATAAGAGATAGATATTAACGAATAACGAATATATCGAAGTCCTGCAGACTACTTTAGCCCCAAAATTATTTGAAAAATGGAATCGGTTCGTGTTTTACACTGCACGTCCTTTTTTTTGGTTTAAGGCCTGTATCCAGCACTGCGGAAACTAAAAATTCCTATATAAACTTTCGTTTACCTTTTCGTTTATTGTGTATCCAGCATCATGAACGAAATCCACAATTGTCAAGAAAGCGGCGTTTCGAATGCGTTTGTGGATCGAGAAACAGCTGATACACAGGCCAGGAATTTATTGTTTACAATTATTTCGGAAGTGATTTGTCAAAAGATGAAGAGAATTGAAAATGGTCAACGTGAGAAGAATATTGCTTTAATGAAAGCAGTTGAGGCAAGACCATGTCTTTGGCGAACCACAGAGAAAAAGCATTTTGACAAAATTGCTATGAAAAGTGCTTGAAAAAGTGTTGCCGCACAAATAAATGAAGAAGGTAGGATACATGTTATTATGTTTAAAGTTCTTAAATTCATTCGAATGACTGTAAGAACGCCTGGAGAGAGGGAGTACTGACAGTACTCCCGTACAAATCTTTCAACATTCAATTACAACTTCCAAGCATATTATGAACCGCAGTATGTGCTATATCTATCAGTGCAGACCTAAATATAAGAAAGAACTATCATGGTATAGCAATTGCTATCCTCTCAGATTATCAGTCAATCAGCAATAAGTGATCATCTAAGATGGTCTTAGTGACAAAGATTTAACTGGAACAGGTAGGCAACAGTTAAAACCTGGTAACCATACCTCTCTGTACTTCTTCTTAAACCAAGAAGTCAAAAAAGGGACCACCCATAACAAAAAAATATTTTTTAATTTGAATTTTGGCCAAGACAAGAATGTTTTTCTCACTATTTTCACCATTTTCCAACCGATCTACACTATAACACCGATGAGATAAAGTGATCTGATCCAGGACCAAATTTTTGATTTAACCCTTCATTGTAGCTGAATAAAATTCAGCGTATAATATGCAATATGTTAAGAAAACTATTTCAAAAGGCAACTAGAAGAAGCTGGTAATTCTGTATAGACCCTAGATACTCCAATCTTAAAACAACATGTTGCTAATACCTATTCCAGTAATTTTCGAGTCGATTCCCATTCTTAATATATGGATCGTTTTTCGTGTCCGCCTTTTTAGATGATTTGGGTAATTTTTGAATTTAACTCTCATTTGATTTGCTTCTTTTTTGGGATATTGGGTTGAAAAATAAATCGGAAAACTGTAACTTTGAAAGAAGCCAAATATTTTCGAAACTTAATCAGTGTATTTGAATCATCTTCAACGGAAGACAAAAACCAATATCAAATTTTTTGATTATTTTTAGTGGAAATGTATAAAAGGTAGCCTTTATCCACAGTTTAAAATCGTCTCCTTGAATTTGAATGATGATGTACATATGTTACCTCTAATGCCGCTGCTTGAGATGCAGGGCGATTGATTTGGTTTTAATGCGTTTGCGGTCTCGTGCTATGATCTCCATGCGTTCCTTGAGGCTAGTTTGAAAGAATATCAAATGTAGGGTACGACTGGCGGAGCATAACTGTAAAATATGGGAAAGAGAGAGCAGTTTAATGGAGAATGAAAGAAAACTTGCTTGAATTGCTCTTTTTTGTTCAGTTGCTCGCAAATTCTTATACTTTTTGGTTCATTTGCGTTGCTTTGAGGCTATTTGTTGATATGGCAAAATGAGAGAGTGCGTGAAACTGAACAAGAAAGGAAGCAAGCAACGGGCGGAAGAAAGCACATGTGAGTGACGCGCAAATGGACAATCAAGAGCAAGTGAGCAATAAATTGAACAACTCAAGAGTCTACCCAATACCAATTCTCTGCCCCACCTGTTGCAGTAGACGCATTTTAAGCCGCATATTCGCCGGCTCCTCCTGATCCAAACTATGGCCAAAGGTTTCCAAATGCAAATTAAGCACAAAGATGAGTGTATCCCGTATGGTCTGGACAATTCGTTGCACTTGCTCGGTGCGAAATAGGCGACGCACCAGATAACCACGTACCGCCGCATTGATCCTTGTGGCCGCCAATTCCAGCTCCAACTGCTGGCAATGATGAGCGATGTTTGCGGGGGGGAAGGATGGGGTGAATGATTAAAAGTGCTTGGTACAATGGTTGATTGAGGGGATTAGTAAAAATTCGTTGAGGATTTTGCTTGCTTGCTTTAAGGCACCTGTCGTTGATTGTCTAAATCTTACAATTGTTTGTTATGGTTTCTTGCCCGCAAAACGCTGCTGCATGTGTTGGGTGGGGAGGGAGGGGTGATGAAACATTGTTTTAACGGGCTCATCTCTTCTTTTTCCCACGATTACTTACACCCTGTGGCCGGTTGGAGTTGGCCCTGCGCGTCTTGGACACTGCCCTGGGCTGCTGAGCCGGTGGAACTATCTTTCTATTGGCTGCAGTTGGCCCACTGTTGGCCTTGGTGACCCTCAGTGGTGATTTGGTAGCAGCTGGGGACGTTTGGTTGGTCTTCTTAGGCGGTGGACGGCGTACGGGCGATCGGGTGCGCTGATTGCTATTGCTTAGACTGCTGTTCCGTAGGGGCAATGACCTGGGTGTGCTGGATGCACTACTTAGGCCAGTCAAGGGCTGAGGTTCCGAATCATAGCTGCCACTTTGATGGGGTTCCAAGGCAAACAAACGCTTGCGTGCCGAAGAAGAGCCAGCTGTTGGCTGACGGCAACTTTTTTCAACGCTAAGGAACTCATCCAGATCGGCAAAGCTACGCGGGGTGGTGGGCAGTGAAGAAAGCGTTATAGTATGACTCGGCGAATGGGAACTGCTGGCCAAGTCTCCGGTGCTGGTGTACTCCGATATTTGGGAGCTGGCTGCTGCTGGAGGGGTAAGCACCGACACATTGATCTCCGCACAAATCTCGTCGATGAGGGATTTCTGTTGCCGTTCGAACTCCTGCTGCAGGCGACGCTGCTCCTGTTGCTGATACTGAACCAGCTGCTGGAAGCGATCCCGATGAGCACACTTGATGGCCTGGGTGATATGCCGAGCCGTGGTGCCCGCCTCGCTGAGTGCTCGCTCCAGCAGTTGCTCCAGTTGCTGCTGGCGTGGGGATTGTCGGGGACTGGTGCTGCAGCGTTGCACTTTTTTGGCCTTGGATTCGACCGTATCGAGTTGAAAATGGGCCAAGCGCTGCATGTGATCCACCAGAACCTGTGAAGGTTCCTCTAGAGTAAAGGAACGCGAACGCTGGAGAGGCTGCTGCACCTCAAGCTGTGGCAGTGGACTGGCTGGCTGAACCTGAGCCTGGGCTAGCGAGGGACTGGTGCTGGAACGGAGTATACGTTTATCCTGACCCAGCCACACCACAGTGACTGGCGCTGCCTCCTGGTCTGGGACATTCCGCTCAAAGTGCAAAATGCGGCTGGTGATCTTGTTCAGCTTGCGTCTCGGTGAGCTGAGTGGGGGATCCTGCGGAGTGGGTGGATCCACATAGATGAGGGGTATGTTGGGCTCCGGCAGCAATTGTAGGGTTTTCGGACGGGACTGCTGGGTGCTGTCGTAGATATAGGTTTGGGTTTGCTCCAATTTGGGCCAGCTGCGACAGCTCTCCATGCTGCTGCTGTGGCTGCTTGCTGCCGACAATCTGGCCTCCAGCTCTAAGGCACACTGCTTGGCCAGCTGCACTTCCCTTAGCTTGGCGGGCGTCATCTAAAAATGGCTGATTAGTTCAAGTTCTGCTTCAGTGCCCACCCGGCACTCCTCGGTACTCACCAGCGGCGCTAGAATGACCTGACCATCCAGGCGGAACCGAAAGCTTGAGTCTGGATTGGTAGTGTTCGGTGTGGGTGCGGTATTGGCAATTGCCGCATCTTCTGTGGCCGCCAGCAGCTGCTCAATGGCTTCGCTAATTGTTTAAAATGGTGGAATTTGGCATCATTTCGAATGAGCTCGGTTAGGTATTACGATCTCACCTGGCACTATCCATCTAAATATGGGGGTTGGGTTTACGGAGCAATTTTGTACAACAGAATTTTAAATGGAGAGAGGTCAAAATGTTTAAAATTAAAGGGAAAACTACGTTTGTATTTGTTATGCTTCGGTTGCCCATGGCAAAATGTATCGATATTCAAAATAAACGAGCCGATAGCAGGAACTATCGTTATTGGGTAATCGCCAGCGATGGTGTGAGCAACGCAAATCGAATTTCAAAATATTCAAGCCGCTGGTAGTGTGACCAGACTTAAGAGCCCAAACAGTACAACTACCAAAATTTAAAAATAAATATATTTGACTTTACACAGCCGAAAGGGTCAAGCCGTGCTCCTCTGAATCTCTTGGCCTGAGAGCTTCTAATTTTCGCACAGGAGAAAGGGACCTACAGTTTAAAAAAGGTTTATAAGCTGTTTCAAGGCTGGTTACTTTAAAGCTGCAATGATGACCGGGTATGTAAATTTTTCATTTAAATTGTAATGTAGTTACAAAGGGCGATTAAAAAAAAACATTAATCCCTGGTTGACGATTACTCAAGCGTCTCGTTAAACATTCGCCAGTAGCCGTGATCAAGAAATTTTAAAATAATTTTAAATAAATTTCGAAAATATTTTAATTTCTTAAGTTCACTTGCTTTGATATCTGTGTTTACGGTCGTACTATTACAATTTGGCTTGTGCACACTAAAATGCTCTAAAAAATACCCATAACGCTTTTTTTGCGCGTGTCTGTGGCAATTTGTGGCTCATCCCTAGTTTGAATTTTACAGTTCGTCGGGGAGAGTCGGAGTCGGTTGTGTGTGTTATTGTTGTTATATTTTTTTGCGCGATTGACAAATTTTTTTTAAATTAATTGTTTGCCGCCAGAATTCCAGTGAATTAAAACGAGATCAATAAAAACTGTGCTAAAATTGTGAGCATACGAAATCCAAGTGTTGTTTGTTGTTGCCCGTCTGTCTGCCTGTTAGGGAGTTTTGCGTAGGCGGAGTGAGGGGCGGGGGTTGGTGCAGGTCTCCTGCTTTTTGCAGTCGCTTGGCAAAGATATAGTATAACTATAATCAGTCTGCTGACTCAAGTAAGACATTCACTTTACATGGATGGTTTTATGTTGTTGTTTTTGTTTTGCTTTTTAATTACTTGGTAGAACCGAATGCGAAACAAATATAAGAAAAACAACAACAAACGCCAAGTTTTCGCACATATGTACATAAAGTTAGATGTATGCATATACACACACATGTGTGTGTATACATATATTCTGCGACGCAATTGAAAAGACATCGAAGGCCAAACAACTTTGCCTTTTTGTTTTTGCTAGTTTTGTTTTTGTTATTATCACAACTTCAATGTGGAGGCCCTGTGTAGGCTGTTTTTCATGGCTCTCTCACGCCCTCGCATGCGCCCGCGCCGTCACTCTTGCTTTTTATCTCTCTCTCTCTCTCTCTCTGTGTCACTGCCGGCGTTGTCGCTGTTAATAAACAACAAAATAGTTAAGTCCTTCGGACTTCAGAACAAAAAGTCGCAATAACATTTTAAGCGCAATTCTGCTATTTAGTTTCTTTGTTTTTGATGACGACGTTCAGAAAATTGCAATAATAACCCCCTCTGTATGTGTGTGTGTGTGTGTGTGACAGGCCCTCAAAAATATGGATTTCTGTTTTGAAAATTGTTTTTCTCGTTTTTGGACGAATTTATTTTTGGTAAAATGCCATATTTCATTTCTACGCAGCCATTTCATTGTGAATTGTGGAACTGAACACAACAAACAAAAACAAAACTCAAGCTCTGGCTACCCCGCAACCTCCTGCGCCCTTAAGCAACAGCTGATCGGTACCAACAACCTGACCTAACAGTCTGTCACTGTCTATCTCTCTCTCTTCTCTCTAAAAGTGTGTGTGCTGAGAAACGCCGTTAGAATCAAAACGTTACAAAACTTTTACGAAAATGTTTCAAATTCCAAGACCCTCGCGGTCAACGCTTCACTGCAGCCTGGCGGCCCTGGCTACGTTGCTGCTAATGACCTGGTAAGTGCCAACCATAAATTGTACAACCATACATACATATGTCCATTTTAAGTACATATCTTCAAATTGGGTCAACAGCCAGAACATTAACGACAATTTCTATAGCCGGCGACAAAAAAAATCGTTCAATGCGGCTAAGAGCTGGCGCAGCACAGCACGCCGCGTGGCCAATTTCAAAATACAGAAGAAGAAAAAAAGTTGCAATGTTTTATTTTAAGAATATATGTGTGTACCCATGTAAAATGCGCTCGATATGTGGATATATAAAGTATCTACAGAGCACACTCGATATGGTAAACAACAGTTCATAAAAAATGAACAGCCCACACCTGCTGGAGCCCAAAAGTGCAAGAAACCTAATAGACTTCAAAATGAAGAGAACTGGGTAAAGGGTAGAAAATCAGAAACATAAAGCTAGAATTGAATTATAAAATTTTTAGTATCCCTGGAAGTGGTTTGATTTTCGGCTCTTTTGCACTGAATTCCACGAATGATTGATCTCCCGAATCTGAACCCAAACCTGAACTTATTTTAAATAATAAATAAACAATAAACTACATTTAGCCATCTTTTTGTTAATATCGTGAATGTTTACTCTAAAATTGTGCCGTTTAAATGGTATCTGTAATAACAATATTATGTACTTAACTTACGCTCTCGTTAAATATACGTCAAATATAGACATATCGAAATGATGCTTTTCGAATGTTGAAAAAATATCGATATTTTATTGATACTTTATTCAAATATCCTCCATTTTTCAAGATTTTGCAATGTTCATTAAAGGGTCACAGAAAGTCAGGCTTAAAAATTAAAGATTTTTCAAGAATTTATTATGTTAGGAATTTTCAATTTATTAATGTTAAACCTTTAACTGTATTGCTGAAAGCTTTAGAGTTGAACCGCTCTGAAGTCCGAGACTCTGGCATTTTTGAGAAATCCGAACCGAACCTGGACTGTAGCACAAACCATTATTCCCAAACGAAACTGAACCGGAGCAAAAAAAAAAATAAGGCAAAAAAGGGCTATTTTGCCGTAGAATTTTGAAATGGAATCGTTAGCTGAATAGCTAGAAAATAATGGAAAGTAACATTTATTATATCGGTGCTGCTTTTGACGGAGTTCATAAAAATGTCCCACTTCTTGTATTAGCTGCTTCCGAAACACAAGTATCAGTCGACCACCCCTTGTTTAGGGCTAGCATAGATGAAAGTTACTGGAATACATAGTATTACATGCTAAAGATTAACGTAAACTTCGCTCGGATATTATAAAGAAAATATCCAGAGTCTAAACTTCTAATCCAATTTCCTTTCTTTTTTTTCTGAATTAGCGAAAAGCAAAATTATTTCTGATTTCTTTGATTGATTTCTTTTGAACCCGCTCCGTGAATCCAAGCGCAAAAAGTATAGCTAGTTTGAACCCAAGAGAGAACCTGTTCGGACTTTTAGTAGGTTTGCAGCGATGATTTTAACACTGTTTATTTGTAAAAATAATCATTTTGAAAGTTGCAAAAGCAGGTATCCTCAAAAAATGCTCTCTTCAAAAAGTAGTGTCAAATCTTGTTCAAATTCCAAGGAACACAAAACTATCGGGCCTGTTCCCGTTTCCGATTTCGATCAAATTATGTGAAATCGGATTTGGAAACTCTTCCCTTTTCGAAAAGCCGATTGTTTGACTAGGCTTTTATCTTATAATTTATCTTATAATTCCAAAGAACAGTTTTGATGGCTGACAGCTTTAACCGATTTATCTAATCAATTCTTGGATATCAGATCTCTTGCCTATTCCGATCCATCGAATTCGGAAACGAGAAGTGATCTATATATTCAATTTTATGTGAGAACGGTAAATAAAAAAGTATGATTACTAAAACGCATGACTGCCATCCCGTTTTGAATCAAACCGGTTTGAACCCAGAACTTCGACTTTCGGATTACTGTGAACCGAGCCTCTTAAGGTATTAAAGCTGAAACTGTTCCTAACCTAACATTTCGATTCGGTTCAAGACTTTGTTTTGTAATCCTCATGGTTTTTGGACGACTGAGTCTTACAATCGTCTAAAAGTTTATTGAAAAAATCAATATATAACCCATATTAGCGTCTGTTTTTTGTTGCACGCTACTAATATGTCTGAACTTATTGCTCCCATAGGAACAATCGGTCGGAAAACTAGTTTTAGTGAGAAAAACTTTTTTCTGTTTAATGCAAACGCCTCCAAACTTTGTATTCATTGGTTTTCGGTGCTATTTTTTTTATAATTCTGCCAAGTTTGATGGAAATCGGAGAACTATATGGTATATACTAAAGATAGGTCTGAAAAAAAAGTTAGAAAACATTTTTTGTTTTTTAGCAAAATACAAATTTTTTGTCAAAATCGGATGACGATTTCATATAGCTCCCATACGAACGATCGGTCGAAAAATGGGTCGTTGCGGGAAAAAGATTATATATGAAAATATATAAATAACTTAGTTAGCTTAGCTTTCTCGTTTTTGCTCTACCCAACTGTTCAACTCGAACAGCTGTTTAGCCTGTCAAGGTTGCGGCGCCACGAGTTTTACGCTGAGAATTAGCGGAAACATTTACAGTTTGTCAGAGAACTGGTATAGCCACTTAGAAACCAGTCGGCAGTTTTAGACTTTCGCTATTTCGATTTAGATTGTCTGAGGTAGTACTAGTTCTCTTTTAATTATGATATGTCTAAGGGCCGTTTTCTAATCTACCTCATAGAGCTATCTGTCACATAAACCTACAAATAACAGATCAAAATCTTAGTTTATCTGACACATAGCAGCTTTGTAGAAGATGAGAAATCGGCCTCAAGTCTTAGAAATTAGCACTGTTTCGGTTGTGGTTCATGGAGCTCTTAAATCATTTGACTTCTCGGTGACATGAACCGAATCGAACCTGCTGTTTAAGCGATTTTAGATTTGGTTCAACACTTTTAGATACAGATACTTGTTCGGTTTGCGGGCATGAAAAAGCGGTTCGGTGCGGTTCATTTTCATTCTGAACCGGTTCGCATCTCTGTCAACTTTTAATAAGTTGATAATTTGTGTCAGTCTCTATATAAAATTAGATTTATCGATTTGTGTATATTATTCTCTTCACAATTAAATAAATCGGAATAAATGATCAGAAAACAAATCTTAAATTTTGTATCATAAAATCTCATTTCTAATCCCATTTCCGAATGTGTCACTATTTTCTAATGAATGTTTTTATTTTTGAATTTATTAAATCGGTGTCAAATAATACTCCATAGGTAAATCATAACGTATGATTACTGTATATAATGCTTGCATCTCTTTGTACGTGCTAACACCTTCGTTTTTGGCCCGTCGTTGACGTACATATACTATACATATATATACATATATATAAATCTCTATAAAAATGTCATTCCATGCTCCACCCTTCTACTCTTCGCGTTGGCCAATTTGAAAGCACATTTCTCTGTGGCGTCGCAATTAACCAAAGAAAGAAAATTCAATGATTTGTACGCAGCTTCAGCGCTCGCCTGTTACAATATATGTGCATACATACAAATGGGTGTATGGTACTCTCGTACTCTACTTCCGTATTGAAAAGGGGGGAGGTACTCTATGCCGATTGTATTAGCAACAACAACAACAACTGCAGCTGTTATGCAGCTTAAATTATCAAATCGATTGATGATATCGTCGCACCACCTACCTATAAATGGTCTAACCAAAGTGCGAGAGATAATTAATCTGATACTTTAGGAAGTAGCAAAAAAAAAAAAAAGAAAAACAAAAGAATCCACAAAATGTTAAAAACAAGTCGTCATCATTTCGGAGGGCAAAAACAAAAACAGAAAACCAAAAATTTTAAATGAAAAATAAAATCAACTAACAACAAAAAACAAACTAAAGCCATAAATCATGAGCAAACGAAGCTGATAATGTGCTGATACCATGGAGAAAGGTTGGAATTTTTTTTTGAATGAAAACAAAACTATCCACAATACATTTAAATATAGGCATGGACTAAGAGTCTTGAATGTCACCAGACCAGGTGCGTCTCAATATGTATAGAAACGGACTTTTGAAGTGTCTTGCACTGAGAAACTCAATCGAAAACGCAATACCTTTTAATTCAAAAAGCAAATTCATGGCCCACTCACGAGAGGGGAAATATAATAATCGAAAATAAAATTGTAAAATCACACAATCGATATCTTTTTTTTTATCAAGTCCACTAGATATCGACACATCGTTCGTTTATAAATCCGTGAAGAAAATTTAAAGATTAACTATACAATGGAAATTGCAAAAACATTTGGTAGTACCCGTTTTTAAAACCTTGCAGAGGGTATATGAAAATTGTCCAGATGTTTGTTAGGCATAGATGGAAGCATTTCCGATCACATAAAGCTTATATATTCTTGATCAGCATGACGAGTTGAGTTGATCCGTCTGTTTCTATGCTATTTCCTCTGTCAGTTTTCCACAAACTTTGCACGAAGCACATTTTTTGGAACCGACCGAATCGGATGACTTTAACATATAGCTGCCATAGGAACGATCGCTCGACGAAGTATTTCTAGTGAGAAAAACTTTTTTGTGTTCAATGCAAATGTCTCCAAACTCCGTATTTACTAATTTTTAATGCTTCTTTACGATTTTGCCAAGATTGGTGCAAATCGGACACCTATATAGTATAGCTGCCATAGAAAAGTAAGGTTAGAAAAATAGACTTAGTAAGTGAACCCATTTTGTTTTCAATGTAAACCTCTTTAAAATGGGCATATATTTATTTTACAAGCTTTCCCACTATTCTTCAAAGTTTTGTCTAAATCGGATGACTATAGATTATAGCTGCCATAGGAATGATTGGTCGAGAAACTAGTTTGAGAGAAAAAAACTTTTTTGTTTTAAAAGAAAACGTCTCCAAACTTTGTATTTCTTAGTATGCTATGCTTTCCCATGATTCCACTAAGTTTGGTAGAAATCGGACATCTATATAGTATAGCTGTCATATAAAAGTGTTCTTAGTTAGAAAAATTTGATTGTTTTCAGTGCCAAAGGTCAAGATTCCGACCCTGTAAATATATATATATTCTTGATAAGCAACTACAGCTCAATCGATATATGCATGTTTGTCTGTCCGTTTGAACAAACAGATCTAAGAGATGGCAAGGAATAAGAGGTTCGACATGAATTGGACATACACTCCATTTATTTCCAAGCAGATTAAGTTTATTTTCAATTTAGGACATGCCCTAAAAAAAAATAATACCTAAAATCTTTCACAGTTTTTTGGATAGACAGCTCTTACCTTCTAAGCATGTTTAGCAATCAGTATAGTTTATCTCTTTGCCAAATGAATGCTAAAGATCAAGTGAACAATAGTCAAGTTATAAGCATAAGCAAGTTCACTGCTACTGCAGCATCAAAATTTTATACTGAGCATACACTTTCGCAGAGTAGAGCTGCACTTGTGACGATGTGTTGCTACGTGTCACGAACTTAAGCGTGCGTGAACATCCATGATAGAAATGTGCATAATATTTAATGATACGGGCACACTCAAATTGTAATAATTTCAACTATTGCCAGAATTCCAAGAACCTCGAAAATTTGGAGTTTCCCAATTGCAGCAAATGTGTGACAGAAAAAACGACTAAATAACTCAAAACCTTTTGAAAGGAAATTAAAGTTATTAAAATTCTCAGTTGTGACAATTGATTACAAGGCTCAAATTTGTACATATCACACAAATGTTCTCAACAAAAACGCTGCCCCATTAAGATAAGCAGAAAATTGCCTTATAGCAGCTGGAATTAATTGCAAAATACCGCGGCCGTTGTGTGTAAACTGCGTTGTATTTGTTAAGTCGGATTGAATGGATCGTCATTTTTATAATGCGTGAACATTCGTGTTGCGTCTGTAACGTAGGGAGATTTTTATTTCGTGAATTGTTCGGGACGTGACAGAGTATACCTATGGGTATTACCAGCACAGAAAAAACAAGAAAGCTAAGCTAACTTTGGCTGTGCCGAAGTTTTTATACTCTTGCAAGTGCTCGCTTAAATATTTTCAAAAAATACTCTGTATACTGTATACTGTTCTGACCGATTGTTCCTATGGTAGCTATGAGATATAGTCATCCGTTCCGGTCGGTTCCGACATATTAGTAGTGTGCAGCAAAAAGAAGACTTTGTGCTAAATTTCAGCTCGATAGCTTTAAAACTGAGAGACTAGTTCCCGTAGAAACGGACGGACAAAGCTCAACCGACTCAGCTCGTCACCCTGATCAAGAATACATATGGTTTATGGGGTCGGAAATGAATATTTCCATGCGTTGCAAACTTCTGGGCAAAATTAGAATACGCTTTGCAAAGGTATAAAAAGATCCAAAAAAGAGCCGTTTGCACTGGATATGTCTTTAGTATCCCTGTAATCATCCAACGGAGCTGAAAGGATTATCCATTTCGTATTAATTGGATGACGAAAAGGATATTTAATACATATCTAGTCCAAATGGATACTGGAAATCATCCAATGGACATTTTTTAACATTCTTTTCATTTCTGTGGTAGTCGTTTTATTGTTGAGAGAGCAGCTGCCACAAAAAAGGTAAAATCTTTCGGATGTTGCACCCACTGGACATCAAACGAAACTTTGTGTATCATACCGTGAAGTTTTTTGAGGGTACGGATGAATTAAAAGACCGCTCACTGTGCAAACGCCACAAACCGTTAGAGATCGAATTCGTCGAAATCCACTGCGCAAACAGAAAATTATGTCTCGTGAGATGAATATCGCGCTTCATAAAACGTGACTTGGGACTCAGTGCGTACAAAAGACACACTGCTCACACTTGCTCACCAAAGCGTTGTAACAAAAAGGCAAGAGAAATCAAAAGCTTTACATCGCCAGTGCGCGAACAATGACCATAGACGAATATTGTTTACGATAGAGCTTACCGTTCAACAAACAAAACGATAGAGTGTATGGCTGTGTCATCAAAAGAAGTGTCCTAACTCTTTTCGAGAGTTTTGTTGGGGATTCCAAGCTCCATTTTAACGAACAAAGAGTCAAACTTTCGTAGAAAGTGTAGCAATACAACGTTTTCGAAAAGGTTGTGAAGCCTCTCAACACGACATTATGTGTAAACAAGAGCGTAAGTTAAAGTCGGCCCTGCCCGAATTCGAAATACCCGTTACTCAAGGCAATTAGTGTTTGAAAACCTCATGCGGCTCAGATAAGTATGCAACGTTTTTTTAACTCTGCCATTTATCATCCGATCTTTATGAAAATTTCACTGCAAAATCTGAGCTCGATAGCTTACAAATTGTAGAAGATATTCAACATTTTTTTTATTGCGGGGCGGGAGGAGGCGGTGCCAAAATTTGAAACAAACTTGATCTGCCTACAGACAACACTAGCTTACATCTAAAATTTGGTTGCTCTAGCTCTTCTAGTCTCTGAGATCTAGGTGTTCATACAGACGGACGAAAGGACAGACGGAGATGGCTATATCGACTCGGCTGTTGATGCTGTTGAAGAATATATTATACATACTTTATGATATCGGAGATGCTTCCTTCTGCCTGTTACATACATTTGCATGACTTTGGTATACCCTTTTTACTCTACGAGTGACAGGTATAACAAGCCATGAACCTGTCAACAAGCTCACAAGGCAAAAACGACTCAAGCGTGGCAAATGAAAACCATGTACGAAACTTCTATGGATGATCTGAAACCATTCGACTACAAACTGTTTTCCGTGCTATCGAGTCTTGTCCAAACCGCGGACAATGTCCCAATGCATGAGGTGCGCACCACGATCGATGAGTGGCAAAAGAAGGCACAAGGTTGTGTTCTACGAATGAATAAATAAATACAAAGAACGAACAACGTTTTCCAAAATATTCAAACCGTCGATCAAAACAATTTCTAGTACTACATATGTATTGGGATCACCTTGGTGGTGTCCATGTAAAAAAACCATGTCATAGAACTCATTTACTATTAGCTCTCCTTAAGTATCGCCACACTCCCGCATAGTGCTCGATCTTTCTACCTAATCTTTCACTTCAGCACAAAACTTGTTTTCCACTTTCGAGCAATGAATCAGTGAAGATCCCCTCGCCCCCTCCCCGCCCCTTTATTTTCTTACGTATTTATACGCTTTCCTCCTATCTTATCTGTTCGCTTACAATTTGCAAATACTTAACACTGATTGCGAAATGTCTCAGGGCACCAGTCGGACAACCTTCCACACAAAGTCGGTATACCCGTGCCGCGGCAGGGGGAGCGGGCGGGTGAATAGACGGAATTGTTAAACAACGCAAATCGTCATCATCAGCAACAGCCAAAATAAAATAAAATAAATAGATGACCAGGTTTGACCAGGTGTTTTTTTTTTTGGAGAATGTTTTGCTTCCTGTTAGAACATGTTTCGCCGCCACACACAAGTTATTAAGTATTTTCGCCCTAAACATTATTAACATTATTGGCGGGTCAACATATATTTTGTCCAGTTGCCATTCACCGCTTGTTAACGCCAGTTCATCACAACTCTTTCCTCTTGATTCGCAGGGTACGTCCGCTAGGCGTGCTGTTCCTGGGTCTGCTCAGCTATTGGTTGTACTGGACACGCTGCAGTTTTCGCATTGTTCTCACACCCGAGCTACGCGGCAAATTTGAATCTTGGCAACGGCGGGCGGACCATTGGCGTCACAATTCACCCAGCATGTTTTGTTTGGTCAGCAGCGGTTGCCTGGGCACTTTGGCCATATTGGGACATTTGCTATCGGGCTCGACACTGGTGCTAACACTGCTTGTGCTATCCGCTCTGGTTTCCACAAAATTCAACTTTCAGCTGCTGAAAATCGAACATAAGGGTGAGTATTGGTGATAACGGAGTGGCAACAAAGGATAAAGACAAAAAAAAGATAGCGAAACCGGTTTTTAAAGTGTAATGTCGATGTCGATCGATCAACATTTTTCAAACTATTCCGTTTTAGAAATGCTAGTTAGACTAAGACGCGATTTACATGGTGAAGCAAACTTCCATGAAGTTTATGAAAAAGCTTTTGCTTTGTGGGGAAACACCTCTACATACACCTCTTTCCTACAAACTGAAGCTTTTGTTTAAGAACTTTATGAAGTTTGCTTCAAAGTGTAAATCCAGTCTAGGACGCGACTTACACGGCGAAGCAAACTTCATCAAGAGTTTTGGAAAAGCTTTCGATTGTGTTGTGTTGTTCTTTTTTGAGAAACTTCAAGAAGTTTGCTTCACCGTGTAAAATCTGTCGTAGTTGCAGGCTTCCTGGTTTGAAATAATACCTCTTTCATTAACTTAGGCTAAGGTTTGGTTAATCTTCAGTCGGTTTGAGGTCAGAAAGAGGCTCCCAAGAAAGTTATTATAAAGATAGACCCGTTATATAAGCTTTAGATGCGAACTATAGTAAGCATTCATTTTGTTAAGCATTGCCACTGAGCTTTAAAGCTCTTTATGTTCTTTCTTTCACTGCATGATCAAATTCATGATGCAACAATACAGGTGGGGCGGTGTCAGTTTACAAAAGTAAGCGCAGCACTGAGCGTGAAGGTACTTTGCAGAGAACTCACACTAATGCCACCTTACCTCTCTTGTTGTATCATGATTCATGATCAAATTATTTGCGGACTGAGCTTTTGCTAAGAGCGCTAGAAAGATAGAGAGAGCGCGTGAGCGCTTGAGCGAATGGCGAAGAAAACGACATACGCGGAGACTACCTAGAGCAGCGATGTTCAAGATGAGAGGCTCTCTGTAGCTCTCTGACACTCACTGAAGCATTACTTCGGCAAGCATTCGGCATGAATTGCCTAAAGTGTTCGGCCCCTGGGGGCTATGGGTGAACATCGCTGACCTAGAGGCCTTTTTAATGATTCAAAAATGATTACCACCTTGAGCGTTAAAAAAAAAAGCCTCAAAAATATCTCATGCAAGTGCCCAGAATATGGGCACTGAAAAGACTCGATTATGAGTCGAAACTGATCAGAAAAACGGGTTAAAAAACACCTCTTCACGAAGTGACGCTGCTAGGGTACCATTTTCTTCCCACAAAAGTATCATTTACGATCAGATCAAATCGAGAATTCGAAAAAGACTCAAATGTGATGAAGAATTACATTAAATGTTTGCTGGGAAGGGTTCGCCACACACCAAAAAGTGTTAGGGACTGAGCTGAGAGCGGTGCACAGTCGGTTTTGCCATACCTGGTTATTGTGTCATATTTTAGCAATTAAAAAAGGCTTTTGAAAGCTCTCTACTGGCTCTGTGTGTGTGTAGGAATATTCACTCAATCGCTTTATTGATTCGTCGTACTTTGCGGAAAAGCAGTTTTTAGTCAGATTTAACATATAACCAGTACCTATTCCTGTTTTCCAGCTGTAAAAAATTCAAAATTTCAATAATTATTCGCGATTTTTTTTCCATAAGCCTATAGTTTTGGGGTAAACCCGTTTTTCTTGCTTGCAGATCACTTTGTTAATGTAGCTTTTGTATGCCAATTTGATGCATTCACTTGATCTTGTTGCCACTTTCTACCCAACAAACAGAAATCTAACTTCTCTCTCTCTTTCCTCTCTCCCTCTCCCCATCCACAACAGACTTTCACTGGACGGAGAAGCTAAACTACAACAATGTGGAGACCGAGCTGGAGGATGAATTTATGCCCGATGTAAACGAATCGAATCTGTTTGTCTTGGAACGTGCCAGCGATGTGGCCACCATTAGCTCACCCACCGATGCCGATGAGGATGAGGAGCGTAGCGATGACATACCCTCCGAGTTGCTTATACCCGATGTCATACCCGAAATCGATGAGCACTCCACCGACGAGGATGATGAGCTGGCCCCACTGACCCGGCAAACGAAACCAGAGGCCCGAGTTCAGCCCACGGATGCGAGTAGTGAGAGTACCATGGAGTTTCGTAAGGGTCATTTTAAGCGCGACTCGTCGCTTTCCACCACCTCATCCTCATCGGAGGAGAGCCTGTCGAAAGGTCTGCAATTTCCCGATCATACCAGCGTCGTGGATGCGGGTGGATCAATGCGACAGCTAACCGGGACGGATGAGTCCACTTCCAATGCCGGCAGTGAGCTGATGGCTTTGGCCGTTAAAACCCAGGCACAGGCCCTGTTGGCCAACAGTGGTAAATTGCTGCCCAGTCTAGTGTCCGGCCTGGTGCAATGGGGTGCTGCGGGTAGCAGTGCGGTGCTGGATGCCACAGATGGAGTGCAGCAACAGCGACGCATGGTTACCGCTTTGGATTCATCCGATGAGAGTGACTTTGAGATACTTGAAACGGATGATTTTAAGTAAAATGGAGGAAAAGAAGAGACCGATACGGTCAGGGGCGTATTACCAAGCTATTATCTTAACTTACATATATACAACAGACACACCCATACACACACACACACACACACACACATGCATATAGTTACATACATATATAATAGAGAGTGAAGGAGATTTGCATGCCATACGTCTTACGTCTTACAAATCTGACAATTCTATTTTGCTATATACTATATATATATATATATATCATTGATCTATACCTATATCTTATGTATATGTTATCTAAGGGTATTAATGTGATTGAATTTTAAGTAAAAACAAAGAAAACAGAAACAAATCAAATTGTGAAAACCGCTTAGACAATTGTAAATTGTATTTGCCGTTACCCAACATGCATTTTCGGACTTTCTTTTGGCATTTCAATTGAATAGAGAAAGATTTTGTTGTTGAAAACATTTAAAAACGCTCTGAGGGTTTCGGTGTCGTCTCTCTTTCCGTCGCAAAAGAACTTAGCAAACGAGAAAAAGAGTGAGGAAGAGAAGGAGGAACAACAGCAAAGAGCATAAATTTACTATTTCGAAACTTAATTCCCTGTAGATCAGTGTTCACCTAGAAGAGAGAACGATAAATATGTCGAAACTTCATGCGGGCTTCTCAGTAAATCGGTTGAGATTCTATGTCTT
Source organism: Lordiphosa andalusiaca (assembly GCA_035044965.1). Lineage (NCBI taxonomy): Eukaryota > Metazoa > Arthropoda > Insecta > Diptera > Drosophilidae > Lordiphosa > Lordiphosa andalusiaca. The sequence goes on along the minus strand of JAWNNM010000051.1, from coordinate 3,902,749 downwards.
TTGTTAATAAGTTTTATTAATTTATGTGTAAATCCCAACTATGTCTTTCTGATTTCGGCTAGCATTTGACGAATGTGTTCCGTCATATTGTTACTGGATCCGTCCTTCAGACTGTTCCGGTTGTAAAATTAATGATTCTTGATAAATTGAATTTTCAAATACACATTTAGTTGTAAATTGATCCCCAAATTTGTATTCAACGGAGCCGGGAATTGTCTTAACGGATATAAAAAAAGGATTTTCAAAAATGTCCATTTCCAATGGATCTGAGACTTACTAGTGGTTAATGCTCCATATTTTAGGCTAAAGCTGTTGATTCCTTACCCTGGTTCGGCTCACATTTTATCCAAATTATATAGAAAAGTGGTTAAAATGTTTCCGAATTGTTTCGCCTTTGAAAAACAACACTTTTTTCACTTAGAAGAACCTTCGAATCGTTAAATATTTGAATAAAAAAGTTTAGAATTTCGAAGGTATGTTTGTCCCAATGAGACAAGGTTGAAAAGCTGTTAACTGGGAGCATGCTCTAACAACTAATGTAGCGAACTCTCAGCAAAGTACTTAAAACGTGCAGTGTTTCGCGTACTCTTAAAGCGTGATTTATTAACTGAAAAGGGAGCGCTCTTCCAACTTGTTATTCCACCCAGGGCCACGATGCAAACGGGAAAACCAATATCCACAAAGAGAAGCATTTCTAAAAACCTTTCGCATACAGTGTCAACTGCCAATAAACCAAAGAGAAACTTTCTGCTATGCTGACAACTTTTTACACAGAAATTAGTCAGCTGTTCGTCAATATTTTCTCACTCCCAGTTCTTTTTCTTCCAACCAACGGGATTTCTTATGTCGGTCATGGCTCTCTAGTAATTTGTTCTTCATACATTTTAGTGCTGGTTTGATCTTTGTCTGGTTTCAATAGATTAGAGCAGTAGAAACAACCATTTACAGCCAGTTAACGGTGGTAGCTTGTTTAACAGTCTCTTAACAGCAGGCTCTCTCCGCTCTGCATGCTCTTGTAACGGTTAAAGCTTTCCTTTTCCAATTGTTTAACTGGTGCTCACACACATACACACTTTGAACTTAACTTTCAGCACATGAATCCCACCAAAATATTTGTAATTTTCGCTTAGTTACTTAGTTATGTGTTTTGTTTCTCTATTACAACAAACAATTTCTCTGTGCTTTGTACATTATTTATCAATAATTATTATGTTTTAGTCTCTTTTCTTCTTTCTTTTTTTTTGTTATTTACGGAGCAGCGGTTTAGTTACTAAAAAATGCTAATTTGCAGTTCGAGTTGAGTTCTAATCACAGTTATGTACAAAACACACAATACACACAAATACATGCATACATAGTATAGGACAACTACTTAATCTGCACAAAAAAAAAAAAACAAGGACACACATAACGGCAGAATGAGAAAGCGAAGGAAAACGCCAGCGTTTCCCTGGCCACTTTTGTCGTACCCAAATTTGTTTGTGCTTTTTTTCCGTTTGATTTTGCTTTAAATATATTTTAAGTTGTAATTTAATTTGCGAAACAAAACTAAATGTGATTTTATAAAAACAAAAGAAACTAAAATAAAAAATCAAAAAGACCTCCAAAAATGTCTGTCAACTGTCCTCCTGCTCGACTTCCTCCTTTGTACTTGAATCCGCCTTTGCCTTGGCACCTTTGCGCAACGGAATTGTGTCCAATATGGCCTGCATCCAATCCTGACCAGCTGCCACACGGGAGAGCAGCTCAAACACTGTCAATGTAAACAAAACTAATCAATCGAAAGAGGTTCCTCTTTCCAGCACACTCACCATGATAGGTACTCAGCACCGAGCGCGTTTTCATGTCCACGTGCTCGCTAAGCGGCAGTCGTGCGGTTTTCAATCCCGCTTCCGTGGCCCTTTGATGGCACAAGCCCTTGAAGTGATTATGATCGACCAGACCACCAATGATATAGGTACAGCCGGGCTGCAGTTTATCTAACACCGTCTCCGCCTCGCAGGTGAGATACACCATTTGCTCCTTCTCAAACACTTGGGTGTGTGTGCTGTCGAAGTGGTAGCTCACCTGCCAATTCTCCCAGCCATCGTTCTTCTTGAACACCTCATGTATGTGACCGTCACGTTTGATGCCGGTGAAATGCAACAGACCCGGCTGCTCACTGCGCCGATTAATGGTGTAAATGCGCAAGCATTGCTTCACACACTTCGCTATGTCTCGCTCCTGCATGAGATCATCGTAGTCCAAATCGATGGCCACACTGAGGGAGGCAGTCTGGCCATCGCCGTTGCTGGTAATCTGCTGGCGCCGTTTAAGCTCCTTGCGCGAGGGTCCTGTCCTCACGGGCAGACCCAGTTGTTTGGCCTCACGTCGCTTCTGTTTCTGGCGTTCGCGTTCACGCTGACGTCGCAGCTTGCGCAGTTCGGCATATTCGGCCAATTTTTTTTGTTTCTTCAGCTGGTTCTTGCTTTGTGGAGTGCCGGGAGTGGTGCCAGGACAATTGCTAAGACTAAGAACAGCCGGTGGTGGCGGCGGCTGAGTGGGCGGCTGTTCTTCCTCCATAACAAAAAAATGTGTTTGAGCAGGAACAGCTGAGCTGCGCCTTAGCGATGTGACGGAGTATAATCGACGGGCTAAATTAATATCGATATTTGGATATATCGGAATTGCTGGCTCACGAGCCGCCAGCTCTGTTTCTTTTGGCTCTTGCGCTGGGCAGTCGCTGACCTTTTGAACCGGGATCAAAGAGCGATTTCGTAGCCAGTGAATTACACGTGTTCCACCGCCGTTTAGATTTGGCTGGAAATAATTTGCGTATTTGCAAAATGTTTGGTAGGTCAAACCAAATGCCAGTTTATGCCCAAAATAGGAGCATCTGACTGAATGTTTGATTTTAAATTTTTTTGCCCTATCGATAGGCTTTGTTTTATCTATCGTCTAGTCTGTCATCTCTAATGCTTAGCTCTAGAAAGCGAAATCAGCAGATTTTTTTTATTATTGTTGTTGTTGCTGCTCCTGCCGGTTGGAAAAGCGAGTTTCAATACAAATTGAAGTAAATTTTTACATTCTCACACTGAACCGGCACAAGTCAACATATTCATAACAATCCAGTTTCACTAACATCGGCCTCACCACAACAATTATACTAAAAAAAAACCAACCAAAAAAAATATCGGATCGGATCAGCTCGTAATCCTCAACCAAAGCCATGGTAACGGTGGCACTGCTAACACGTCTCCTGGGTGGCCCCAGCACCCAGCAGCGTACCGCCTTTGTTTGTCAGCGACTGCTGAAATCTACACCAGCGCCATATAACACACGCTGTCTGAGCAGCTGTCTGGTGGACAGCAACAGGAGGAGTAGCAGCCATCGCTGTTTGAACGAGGATAGCATGTTGACACCACTGCTGGCCGCCACCAAATGTAGAAGCTATGCACGCCTCAGCACCAAATCATCGACGACACACTGTGCCAACAAAACGGACACCAAGGCCTCATCCACATCGGCCAGCGAACTGTTTGGCGAGGCGGCCAATATGGGTCTGTTTGCCAAGTTCAAGCACATGTACAAGCAATACTGGTATGTGCTGATACCGGTACATGTGCTGACATCGATTGGCTGGTTTGGCGGTTTCTACTATTTGTCCAAGAGGTGAGAGCAAAGTAGTTGATGATCCAAAAGTGGCTCTAGGGGCACATTTCGGGTATTCTTTTTCATCTCTATTCACAGAAAGTTCAAACAGATGTTTAGTTAGATGGAACAGATGGAAGCTTTGTCCCAGTCGGAGAACACCTTTGTTCTTCGTTTCGTTGTATTAAGACACTAGTACTATCCACTGACAAGAAGCTGTCCATGTTTATGATTCCGTGTTCCTAACTAAAAAACTTCTTCTTTCGACTCTCTCACCATTGAGTGCCATTGCGTACTGGGTTTTGGTTCGTAGCGCTTCACAAAGCATTTAACATAATGGGCAAAATATGAGTCAGGGGCTCAGTACGGAGACATTTTAAGTCATCCCCTGCTCCATAACATGTAATTAGCAATAGTAGGTTAGTACGTAGGTTCCGATGGTAGAGAGCCACAGGTGTCTCTACCACTTCAGCCCCATGGCCATACGTTCCCTGAACCATTGTGTGGAAAGACTTAACTTAAGTTCAAATGACTCCAACGAGTTAAGTAGCAGGAGTTGACCAAGTACCCCGAGTCTATTTCTGCTCAAAACGGGACAAATGACACAAAAGGTGTGGCCCCATTTCCTCCCATTCTTTATATTTACCATTCCTGCACCTTTCAATAGGCGTTCTATGGTTCGGAAAGTACACCAGAGATTTCAAACATGTTGTGGACATAGTTTTTAATTTGGTTCCATTTGTGGGCACAAATCAGCTAATGCTGAGAGTGCAAGAGATTAGTGCTTCTCCCAGTCTGCTGTGCTTTTAATTTGATTTACTTTTGTCTCTTTCTTAGTGGTGTGGATGTGCCTGCCTTGCTGCAGTACATGCATCTGAGCGAGACGATTATTGAGAAGGTGCAAGGCTCGGATATGGGACATTACGCCATTGCCTATCTGTGCTATAAAGTGGCCACACCCCTCAGATATGCTCTGACTCTGGGTAAGCAGTGAATCCCAAATTACAAATATCAACTAATTTATTCCATTACCCATTACCCCCTCCATTGCAGGCGGCACCACCGTGTCCATCAAGTATTTGGTACAGCGTGGCCACATCAAGCCCATGCCCACTAAAAATGAACTTATCAAAATGTATGAGGAAAAGAAGGCGACGCGTGCCAGCGCCAAGGCGGATAAGGCCGAAAAGGATGAAACTCGCAAATGACCGTTGCCCGATCCCGTGCACGTGCCGGTTGTTGCCCCCAAGCGGTGGCGCTCAGTTGACTTGTTGCCTTTTTTGTTTAACTGTTTGGCCCGTCTAAGTGGAGGCAGGTCCATGTCGAATTTAACTTTCACTCGACGCCTGACCAGAACTACCCAACGTACATCATTAACAGCACCCAGAGACGGCGGCGGCGGCGGCAATAACTCAAACGTTTAGGAAACCCCCAAGAGAATGCTTTAAATTATATATTTCGTAGTTTTTTCCGTTGTTTAGTTATGAAAGATCACAAAAGGCTGCGGCCACACAAACGCTAAGTAAAAAAGTAGCAGTATGCAATCTATTTTTTAAATGTACAAAAAAAATACACAAAAGTTGTTGAACAACAATTAAAAAAAAAAAAAAAAAACTTCAACTTGATAACTGAACTGAAAAGGCCGTTAAAGTTGATTTCGAGTGTGGCCAGACCTGGTTGATGGTGCTGACACTTTTGATTTTCCCCCCGCTAAATTTCAAAAGTCGAGCGGCAGAAAAACTGGTCTATTTTAAGAAGCTATTGAAGGTTTCGCGGACATAAAATGTAATGTCAAGCAAAAAGCCAACTGTGCTGTAAAATATATATAAAATAAACTTGCTATTGGCATTTCGTTTAACGTTTGGGTTTTTTCTAGTTTTTTACTTAATTGGGGTCAGTGTATGTGAGTTGTAAACTGTGTTTAACCCACAGAGCCACGTATCCCTTAAAAGGAAAAGTAAACTTGATCTGCCTGCAAGTAAAGTTTAAGTTTTTTAAATGTCGAACCTTTAGAGGAAGCCAGGGATTTGTTTTTGCAATCGTCTCGATTATAGTTGGGCGAGTGTCGTGTGTTGCTTCGTGTCACGGCAGACCAGATTTCGTGAGTGACAAGAGAATGCTTAGCTGTATGTTTCGAAGAATCACCGACGTCCACATTTGTGTATGTATAAACGTGCAACAAACTAGAAAAAACATTGTACAACAAAATTACTGGACTTCAATTATATAATATATCCGAGCTTAAATCAAGGACTCTGAAGTCACTCGAATAGCGTACTGTACCCACTGATCCTCATTATGTAGGATTATTTTTAGTCCAGAGAATCAAATGTTTGTTTTGATGCCATCTTAACAGATTATTCCAACTAACTTCCTAAATATTGTGAAACATTGAACTCTTATATAGTGCCACAATCTATTATTTATCAGATATCATTATTTCATTTCTGAGTCTAAGATTCAAGGGACATTCTGGGTATAAAATGCTTCCAAAACAAAACATGAATTTTGTGGCACAAAACTGCTAAAACTCAGGTAAATAAAGCACAAAATTTAAGTCTTAAGGCCTGTATCCAGCAATACGGAAAATTTCTGCCAGAAATTTCACTCTTATTTTCACATAATCCGTTCTCAAAAAATCGTGTGAAACATTGGCCTATATTTTGAATTTTTGTCCAACTTTGAACCAGATTACAACAACAAGCCTAGGAACAACAACAAAAATTTCTATATTTAATTCAACCGATTAGCTATCGAACAATGAAAACCGCTCTGTAATATCACTTTTAGTTTTTGTATAATTTTCTTTTTTGTAAACCATTAAAAAATGACACCTGGAAAACAACCAATAACTTTGTACTTGAATTAAGTACAAACGGTGTCAATAGCACGATAAGTACGAAAATACTTGATTTAAGTACAAAATGCATATATCAACTACGATTTTTTCAATCCGGAAACACTTGATTTTAGACTGTTTTGGGATGTATTAAGTATGTTTTGAATTATCAAAATATTTTTAATCATACTTTTAGCTTATAATGGTCTTTGTTATTATGGGCGAGTTCCACACTGTCGCAAAATGTGGAAATAAAGTGAAGCAAATAACATTGATTGTCACTAGCATAGATCAATCAAATAATCTATTTGGATTGGATCTATTTAATGTGTTCGGTTTCGGGATTCAACAAGTATCGAACTTGGTTGAAGACTACGCTCCTGAAATATCAAAATTGTGCGCGAAATACAATGAAGTATTTGAACCAGCTCTCGGGGCTATAAAAGATTTTAAAGCAAGTGTTGTACTAAAAGAAAATGCCACTCCAAAATTTTCTAAGCCAAGACAAATACCATTTGCTCAATTATCAAAGTTCAAAGCGGAAACCGAAAGACTTACTCAAGCAGGCATTTGGAAGCCTATTAAATTCAGCAATTGGGCATCTCCTATAGTACTAGCTCCTAAGCCAGACGGTGCGCTACGTATATGTGGTGATTTTAAGCAAGCTGTCAACTCGCAAATTGACATTGAACAATATCCATTGCCAACACGTGACTCATTATTGCACAAAATACGTCATGGTAAGCATTTTTCAAAAATTGATTTAAGAGACGCATATTTACAAATGGAATTGGATGAACAGTCAAAGCTACTCATGGTAGTCAATACACCACTGGGTTTATTCCAATATCAACGACTACCATACGGTATAGCAAGCGCTCCAGCAATTTTTCAGCGTTTCCTTGAACAACTTCTAAGCGATGTAGAAGGTTGCGGAAACTATCTAGATGACATCATCATCACAGCACCAACAATGGAGTTGCACCTCAGACGTATTGAACAAGCCTTATCAATACTACGCGACAACGGCATAAGATGCAAAAGAGAGAAATGTTTCTTCCTTCAGGATGAAATTGAATATTTGGGTCGACGCATTAGTGAAAATGGCGTTCTTCCTGATCGTTCTGGACTACAAGCAGTCAGAGAACTCAAGCCGTCGTCTAATTTACAAGAACTAGAAGCGTTCATGGGCAAGGTGAACTACTACCACAATTTTATCCCCAATTATTCACAATTGGCTGCACCCCTGAATCAACTCCGCAGAAAAGGCGTTCCTTTCACATGGAAGTCTCAACAGCAGCAAGCTTTTGAAGCTTTAAAATCACATATACTAAACGCTACACAATTAGCTCATTTTGACGAGGAATTGCCGTTAGCTCTAGCCGCAGACGCATCATCCTACGGAATCGGTGTCGTTTTGTCACACATCCAAAGTGATGGCAGCGAAAGGCCCATCGCCTTTGCTTCAAAAACACTTGACAAGCATCAAGTTAAGTACAGTCAAATTGAAAAGGAGGGATTAGCAATCATATTCGGAGTAAAGCGTTTTCACCAATATCTCTATGGTCGAAAATTTATTCTCATCACTGATCATAAACCGCTTGTAACTATTTTCAACCCGAGTAAACATCTACCGCAAATGTCTACAAATAGGTTACAACGTTGGGCAGTCATTCTAATGGCTTACAACTTTCACATAAAGTATCGATCAACAACCGCTCATGGGAATGCAGACGCCTTATCACGCCTACCTTTAGGCACTGATGAGAATTTTGACAAGAAAGAAGCATGTTATATCGTAAATTCGTTATCCCCACCGATCAATGCAGAAGTCATAAAGCAACATTTCAAAAAAGACAAATCTCTTCAAAAAGTAAGCAACTATGTATCTAATGGTTGGCCAGAGAATCTTCCGTCATGTGACCAGGATATTACTCCATATTTTAACCGCCGATTTGGTTTATCATTCATCAACGATGTGTTATGCCTAAACACTGATGCAAATCGTATCATTATTCCTGGGTCCTTACGTCAAAACATACTCAAACTCTTACATGAGGGACATTGGGGTATAGTTAAGATGAAGCAACTTGCGAGACAACATGTCTGGTGGCCTGGTATGGATTCAGACATTGCAAATAAAACTGCTTCATGCGCCATATGTAAACAGGTAAATCCTGCTCCAGCTCAAAAATATGAGAGTTGGCCAAATCCAAAATCTGCGTGGGAAAGAGTACATATCGACTTTGCCGGCCCAATTTTCGGATCAATGTGGCTTATTTGCGTTGATGCATTTTCTCAGTTCCCCTTTGTGACACAAATGCCATCAACTACAACTGATCATACAATCGCAGCATTATCAGCTATCTTCGCAATCGAAGGATATCCTATCACCTTGGTAAGCGACAATGGACCACAGCTGACATCAGATATATTCCGAGAATTCTGTAATCTACATGGAATCAAACACATAACAACAGCTCCGTTCCATCCAGCTTCGAATGGTTTAGCAGAACGTTTCGTACAGACATTCAAGACATCAGTCAGTAAGAACATTCAAGATGGATTCTCCACAAAGGCAGCAGTTGTCAAGTACCTAGCATCGTATCGTTTTACACCTAATCTCCAAGGTAAAACTCCGGCAGAATTACTCCATGGTCGTCCAGTTCGTACGCTACTCACCCAGCTTTTCGAACTTCCTGTAAAGTCTGAAGAAAAGAATCGCAACACAGCAACGTATGCAGTTAATCAAAAAGTTTATGCTCGAAACTTTTCTAGAGGAGAAAAATGGTTAGACGCTGTCATTGCGCGTCAAATTGGAAAAATGATCTTCATCGTACGCACTGCAAACGGTAATCACAAACGCCATGTAAACCAACTTAAGCCAAGGTTCACAACCAGCAAGACAGAAATCGCAAATCAACAATTTAGGTGGCTCCCTGATCCTTTCATAATCAACCAGCCGTCACCTGAACCAACCCAAGCAAATCAAGATGAGCAGACTACACTTCCTATAGTACAAACTACTTCGCCTACGGTACAACCTAATCCAGATCCTGTCTTGCCACAACCTGAAGTTCTAAGGACATCCAACCGACGTCGTTCCTGCATACCAATCCGCAGAAGTGCTAGAACTCGCCACGAAGTCCAGCGCTATTCGCCTTAGAGTTCAGACTAACTAGATAATTTTCTTGTATTATCAAATTAGGGTGGAGATGTGTTATATATGTAAATTGAAATAAAATCAATAGACTAACAGCCACACCTATCGATATCACTAACTATATATTTTGTATGCACATCTCTAATTCTAATTGCTTATCGATAAATAAAGTAGTCTGACTCGTACGCTCTACGAGCACGCATCTACTAGCAAACAATACGCGTTTATTATTGGCACCAAACATAACAGTCTTAAGTCAAGCCCGATTATGTCTTAAAATAAGTACAAGTGAGTAATTTCTATTGCCAGCCCAAAAACATTCTAGGAAGAATATAAGAGTATTTCAAACAAGTACAAAATGTTCTTGGTTTGAGCCCATACTAAAGCTAATCCCACTTTGTTCTTGAACGAGGTCTCTGTATTAAACCAAAGATAAATTTGAGACCCATTTCCAAAAAGCAACTTAGAAATTTACCATCACTCCATTACAAAAGTGCTAAAGACAGTTGGGAATTTTAAGAACAGACTCGCTTAAAAATAATTTATAATGAGTCTACTTTCTACTCAATCTAACATATTTTGTACTTGAACTAAGAACTCGCTTTTGTAGAATCTTTCATCTTACTGTGAGTACAAAATGTTCTTGAGTCAAGAAGTTTTGTTCTCATTTCAATAATATTACCAGTCATATTTCAAGTTTAGAATGTTTCGTCCTTAATTTAAGTACACCCAAGAACGAATCATACTTGAAATTTCAAGTACAAAGCGGCTTAAATTCTATCCCGTTTGGTCTAGAGCGCCTGTCTGAGTGTACCCTTAAGGCAATAGGCTAGAATTTATCTAAGCAAAGGTTGGACATACATAATAGAGGCACACAACACCCGGCCAAATGATTCCCCTACTCATGCATTTGCTAACTGCACTGCCATAAGCAACTTTAGGAATCCCCTTGATAAATGCCAAAATGAAACTTTGAACAACATTTTGGTGTGGCCGTCTGACCAGTCCAGGCCATCCTCCCATCACTCTCGCCTGGTATTCAAATTTTGATTGTCCCCCTGGCTTTGAGTTAACATTCGTCACATTTAGTTGTGTCTGTCAGTGAGTGTCGCCAATTGTAGTTTCGACTTGAGTTCGGGGTGCCCAAAAAGGACGTTTTCCAAATTTTAGCGATTAAATTTTGAAACTTTCGTCAACGAAGGTATCGAAAACGAAGTTTGGTGACAGAGAACTAGTTAGCAGAAGGCTTAAGAATGCCACGTGGCAGATTTGTTAATCACAAGGGCCGGTGCCGTCAGTTCACGCCTGTGGATGAATTGCAGCAGGAGCTGGAGGAAAGCCACATGTCCAGGCCCAGCAGTGAGGCGGACAACGAGGAGCCTGATAAGGCGGCCAGCGAGGTGAGCAGCAGTTCGACGGACTCCGATGTGGGCGAGGAGCCAATTCCCAACGAAGTTGTGGCAGTAGCCGGCCCAAGCGATCGTGCCAAGACCAAGCGGCAAATGGTGGGCGTTCATGGTCTGATTGAGATATCGAACCCAAATCGCCCATCTGATCCGAATGCACTTAAGAAGTCGGCGTCGCTAAAGCTCAACCAACTGCCAATGCCGGTCAAAGAGAAGGCCGGCGAGGAAAAGACGGTGGACCATCGGCGTCGGGACAGGGAACGGGAGCGGGTGCGTGCCCAAAATATGCAAAAGACCAACGAGGCCAAGGCCGATCTGGCACGCCTGGCGCTGATACGTAAGGAGCGTGAGGCGGCGGCTGAAAAACGCCTGGCTGTCAAAAAGGACACTCTGGCAATTCCCGGATCCGACTCGTCGACTTCTCTAAAGAAGTCCCATGCTATGAAGGCGTCGTCAGCGGCACGACGAAGTGGCAACTTGGTCGCTTCGGAGTCACAAGGATCGGCATCCTTCAATGCGGCTGCGGCTGCTCGCCGAAAGGGGCGCAAGGCGAAGTAATGTAAAAACAAAATCAAAAACCAAATCCAAAACAAAAACAATCCAAGTAAGCATTGATGAGTTCCCTCAACCCAAAACCCTCTATCATAGTAGTCTGGCACATTAGTGTTTCACCAGTCGTAGTTCGAGTGTATATTGGGTCAGTTCGTTTCGATTTTATTTCATGCTCATTTCGATTTGTAAATTTTTAGAACTGCTCACACGTAAAGATCAAAAACCAACACGGAACCGGATATTCTAAATTGTATTGTAACCCCAGTTAAACACCCATTCCACCAACTGACCAACAAGCCACACATATATGCACACTCCCACCACCACCACCACTCTGTCGGCAGTGAAACAATACGTGGTCTAAAGTTAATTAAACTATTTGCATCGGTGGGTGTTTCGATTCAAAATTCAAATAAACGTTAAGCAAGCCAGAACGAACACTTGCGCCTGCTTGCAGCACTGTTCAGAACACAATTCGCGTTTTCCAGCACTTGCGCCCAAGCAACAGGTTAGCGGCAATAGGAAATCCACAAATTCCAAATTTACACAAGCGATATACAGCTACAACAAGACACAAGATGGAGCGCAAATCTTTGAAACGCACACGTTCGGAGGACGAGGATGACAGCAACAATAACGTGACACAGTCCAAGGTCTGGGTAAATCAGAAGATGAGCGATATGCACGACAGAAGCAAAATGAAAGCAGTACATGGTGAGTGCAACATGAAGAATTTTACCGCTATTCTACTTTGACCCCAATCACAACTCACCGACCTGCAGCAAAAACCACCAAAATGCTGTTTGATGCTGCTGCTGCCATTGATAAACCCTCCTCCAATAGTCAGACACAACTGAAAGTTACTGGTCCGCCAGCTAGTCTGGTGCGCGGTGATGGTCCCAGTACCTCTGCCTCTTCGTCTACCGCCTCGGCTGAGCCACCGTCTCTGTGCGACCAATATCAACTGCTGGGCGATGGCACCATACTCTTGCGTGACCTACGTCCCGATGTGGCTAATCCGAATTTGGAGCGCAGCAAGTCACGCTGCTGCCAGCGTCCGACCATAATACACGATACCTGTGCGAATTGCACCATGGATTTGTGCGAGGAGTGTGGCTATTCCTGTGTGGAGTGTGCCCAGTTTATATGTCGCACCTGTGTGATGTTGTTGTGAGTAGTAGCGACTTGTTCCATCCCCCCCCCCCACCAGCTCTAATTTTACCCGCCATTCGTCTCCTTTAGCGGCAATCGTCCCCAGGAAAAGGAGGATCCGTTGTGCGAGCGTTGTCAAATGTTTTGCGCTTAACACTCACCTTGCTACACAAACGCTACACAAACGCTGCTGTTTACACTGTTTTGGGTCCTTAAATTTCAAATTCTGCAAAGTACAAATTTATATACTCCAACATCTATTTATTAGAAAACATTAAATCTTAAAATGAATTATCCTCCTACACCTTGCCACGGAACTTGTGATACTTCTGATGCTCCTTGACCAGGCTCTCGTACATGCGTGCCCCGGCCTCGCTGCTGGAGCGAAGTATGAAGTGGCCAGAGCGATGATCGCAGATGCTAAGCAGGTCATGGCAAACGCGCACCAAATGCACCTTGACCTGTGGGAGAAAAGAGATACAAAGGTAATGTAAAGTCAAGTAGAGTCAGTCGAAAGTGCTGCTTTAGTCTCACCTTTTCGAACAGCGTCGTGGGTCGCTCCGTAGTGACCATCTGTCTGATGGTGAAGATGAGTAGGAATGGCGCCACTCGCTTAACGGCCAGGGCCTGTTGGCCAGCTAAACAGGCCATTACCGTGGCCAGCTTCAGACCCAAGTCGGCCAGGCCATCTAGCTCCGTTTCACTCAGATCCTGTGCCTTGCGCTCACTGCGATAGCAGACAATGGCCTGTATCAGATCCTGGCAAAGGGCCGACAGCTGAGGAGCCCGATCCGACATGAGGTTACCATGCTGACGCAGCAATATCATACAATTCTCGGTAAGCTTCGCGTACAACTCCACAAACTGTGACCAAGTGCCGCCGGCTTTTAAATACCGCTTAATATCAATATCCAACATGGTGCCCATCAGGCAGTCCAGCGTTTCTCCCGTAATTGGAACAGTACGATTGCTGGCCAGAGCATGCTGAGCCTCTAGTAGTCGTTGCATATGATGGGCGTAGAACGGATCCGACTGCGCGGGCAGCCGCTGCGCCACATTCACGCTGATCAGCTCAAAGTGTTCGTTGAGCATCTGTGAAGGAAGGAGATTTTGGTTGTACGGCAGCCAGAAAATGATGCAGGAGCTCACTTACCGCTCCCTTGATGCTGCTCAAAGAGCACTTGGCAAACAGACCCAACAGTATGAGCACATTTTGCAGACTAGCGTGCTCCTCGGCCGTCTCGGGGCGCTTCATCCCATCCACCTGGACAGTGAGTCGTCGTAGCAGCAGCAAGAAATCCTCATTGGTCTTATAGCCAATTATCAACTTGATGGCCGGCTCTAGGCATTGGATATCTATCTGCTTGTTCATCTGAATATCGTCATTGAGTTGGCGCCAATAGCTGCTAAGTACAAACTCAATCTCATCCGGATCCAGATGCAGCTGCTGACGATATGTAAGGGCCACATTAAGCAGGCGGATGGCATGAACATTGCGATAATTGAGAGAATGGCCCAAGTAGATCTTGCAGATGCGTCGAAAGTTATCATCGATGTTAAAGGTCGCATCCTGCTTGGACGACCGATTGATGCATTTGCTCACATAGGTGGCATAGCCGCCCAGAGTGGCATCCACAAAATCTTTATACAGAGAAGCCTCCTTTTTCTTTGAACGGAACTTGTGTGACACCATTTGGCCATATATCTCCAACAGGGGCTGTAAATGGCGCTGTAAGCTTCTTCCCTGGCTGCCAGTGGCTCCCGCCAACGTCTCGATGGCCAGCAAGAGCAGACGACACTCCTCCGGCTGTAGTTTGTTGGTAGCCGTCAGCTGCTCCCGCAGATGCTGCGTGCAACTGGTGAGCAGGTTCTCACTCCCAGTGGCCTGGCGACGTATACAGCGGGCAAAAAGTGTTTCATAGAAATTCCAACCCTCTGTAGAGGAGCTGGGAATCATGGTCAGCAGTTCGCTGAACTGAGGAAAATGACTGCAAATGGGCAAGGGCTGGCCAAAGTGCAGCAGATCTGTGTAAAAATACAAAAATTCAATTACTTTTACAATTACTTCGGTAATTGTACTTGTAAAAAGAGATTATTAAGAGGCACAAAGTCGAAGACGTATTACGGGAGCTGACTGGTGCCTTAGAACATAAGACATGGTAAAGCCAGCCGCTGGAAATCAAGACTAGTTGGCCGGGAGCCTCCTAAGAAAATGCAGAGTTCGCGGAATCTTTCAGAGGGTTAAAAGGAGCGACCTTAACTCACGGCGTCATTAACAGATCATTCTACCAATCACTATCTATGGCTGAAGCACAAACATTTCCCTAGAAACTATGGTGGCTTTGAAGGCTATCGCTTAGAAGTAAATCCAAATTATAAACACACTAATAAAAATTGAATACACTTTAAAGCTATTTACTTGTTCGAATTAGAGGACAGAGACCCACTGCCTAAAAATGTCGGGCTCCATGAATGAAAATCATATTCGGGCTTTCATGTTGCGGGTTCGACCCAAACCCAAGCACGAAATAGGGCCGATAGGAACGAAAACGACAGAATCAGTTGCACATTCGTGCAAGTTCTAGATGTAAGCCCATGTCTGAATTCGAGAAGAGTGATTTAAATGTTATTCGGGTTTCCAGTCAATCTCACGCATGATTGGTATCATTTGTCAATTCGAAAATGCTCTGTAAGGTTTGCCATTTCACTACGAATGAACTTACACACGAATAGCGCTTGCAAATCATTAAATCCTATTATTATCATAAAATTCGGTCTTGAGTACAAGAATTAAGATCCACTTTTGTATTGAAGAATAGAAGAAAGTTAACTTTGTTGTTTGTTGTATATCCTTGCAGCACGTTTTTCTAACTAATTTCAAGGGCATTTCCACTGAAAACAAACAAGTTTTTCTTACTAAGAATACTTTTCTGTCTCTACTTCTCTACGACAGCGCATGCATCATGTGTATTTACACTGAAAGTATCATTCGTATCATTTTCTCATTATTCAAACATGACAATTGATAAGCTATTCACATTGAAAACATGACAACATGACGGCCTACTAGATTGTCATTTCGTCATGTGTCGAACTGTGTAAAGGCAGGCAGCATAAGACTACTATTCTGACTCTACTTTTCTATGACAGCTATGCTATATGGATGTCCGATTTCAACCAAACTTAGTGAAATTATAAAGAAAGCATAGCAAACTAAGAAATACTAAGTTTGGAGGAGTTTTCCTTGAAATCAAAAAAGTTTTTCTCACTAGATCTAGTTCCTCGACCGATCATTCATATGGCAGCTATAACCTACAGTCATCCGATTATGACAAAACTTTAATTAATTGTGTGAAAGCTTTTGAAAATATATATATGCCAATTTTAAAGAGGTTTCATTAAAAAAAAAAGAGTTTTTCTTACTAGGACTATTATTCTAACCTTACTTTTCTATGGTACTATATAGATGTTCGATTTTGACCAAACTTGGCAGAATGATGGAGATGCATTGAAAACTAGTAGACTTGGAGACCTTTGCATTGAAAAACAAAAAGTTTTTCCCACTAGAACTAGCTTTTCGACTGATCGTTTCTATGGCAGCTATATGCTATAGTCATCCGATCCGGCCGGTTCCGACAAATGTGCAGCGTATTTGTACCAGAAGATTTCGTGCAGTTTCGTGGCGATAGCTTTAAAACTGACGGCGGAGATACCATAGAAATAGACGGACAAGGCTAAATCAACTCCGCTCGTCATGCTGAACAAGAATATATATATATACTTTATGTGATCGGAATTGTTTCTTACTCTGCAAGGGTATAAAATTTGTCTTCAGCGACATTTTTTGGCTCAGAGGTTGCATTCATATGAAGAAGAGCGACCATAAATACTCCTAGTGGAAATCTCGTTTGGTCACATCAGATAACATTTCTTCCTTATAACTCGACTATCGTTCATCCGATCTTTACCAATCCTGAAGAGGATCGACAAATAATGCGGATTACTAAAAATGTTTAGAAGGTACAAACCATTTATCTATAAAACTGTGGAAGAGCTTTTTTAAAATTATGGGGGCGTGGCAAAAAAATTCACATAAACTTGTTCTGCCTGCAATTATAAGAATTATGTGTCCCATTTATATCAAATCTTCATCTCGTACCATATAATACCTAACGGAGAGACATGTCAAAAAACTAGCTACAAAATCTTCAAAAACACAAGAATTGAGTCAAAGTTAAAGAAAAGTCAATGCGAACAGGAAAATGTGTGTGCATGCATTGTGAATTCTGGTTGTGTAAAAAGCAGGGACCGTAATCATTATAAGTTCTATTATAAAAATCAAACTTTAATGATTATTTTGTTGATTTTTATTTTATAACTCAAAAAAATAATGGTTAAATTTGATTTTTTAAATAAAACTCAGAAATGATTATAATAAATGTTACTCAAATGTCGATTACTACAAGTGTATAAGAAATTGTGGCAAGATTGATGCAAATCCCTAGTAAGTAAATCATGTCGAACCAATAGAACCCAATGCCAAGTTTGAAAATACAAATAAAATTCCGGATTTTTTAAAAATTAATGGTTATTTTTGATATTCATTCATTTTACTCAAAAAATAATCAATATTGATTGAGCAATAAAATAAAAATCATTACGGAAATGAATAGAATAGCGAAATACAATCGTAATTTATTATAATACGATTTTTCGTGCGGGTACTCCAAGCTGTCTATTTTTGAGAATGAAAAATGTACAAATAATCATTATTTACGGTCCCTGGTAAAACATTATGTGAAATACAACATGAATAACTTTAAGGTAGAGTATAAGTTCATAAGTCTACAAAAATTCCAACTGGTTTTAAACTGGTTGGAAATGGATGCTGCAGGCAACAATTGATATTAAGCTGGTGGCAAAAAGCTAAATATATTGATTTGGATTTGATTGCGAAGGTTTAGAGACTGGTATACTTCTGGTATCGAACTAGACACTTTTTCTGCAGGGATATTTCAACGTTGCGGCCGGTGCTGTTCAGCATAATTGATTGAATGACTTATAACTCGACTATAGTTCATCCGAACTTAACCATTCTCTTGGCGGATCGATGAATAAATAAGTCGAAAAGGTAGGAAAAATCGATCTATAAAGCTGTGGGAGTTATGACGATTTACCAATTTGCAGTGGCGAGAGGGGGCGTGGCGAAAAAAAGGAAGCTTTTGTTCCCTACATGCCACTATCCCTTACCATCTCTGAGATCTCTTGGCTGCTGATGCTGAACAAAAGAGATGATTCCTTTTATCTCTTACATACTTTTGCACAAGCTTAATATACTCTGGTACAGAGTAAAAAGGGTACAATTACTAAAGTAATTGTAAAAGTAATTAGATCTTGAATTACATCTATAATTAAATATTCACTGAATAATCGTGGAAACCAAAATACAATTAAGAATTGTAATACAAGGAAAGTATTGACTACTTTACAGCTCTGGTATTTACCTATAAGTTGCTCTAACACCAGACGAGCTGGCTCCTCCTGTTCCTGGCTGCTTGTTAGGTCCTTGTAGAGAGCGAACAGCATAAGCCAGAGGCGTGACTTGATGGGACTGCTTATTTGGGATAGTGGCAGCTTTTGTAGAGACTGCACCAGCTCCAAGGCAGAAGGTAATAAAGTGTCTTTGTCGGACTTTTTGATTTGCTGACTTATAACCTCCGCCAGGGTGGTCTCATCCGGGGACTCGTCCAGTTTCAGTTTGGGTAACAGTGCGCCCTTAACCTTCGCCTCCTTAATACTTAAGGCATACTCCTGAATAAGCTGTGAGGCGAGCAACTCGACAATTTCGGCATCCTCCAGATCTTGATCCACATGTCTCTTCTGTTGGATTCTGAGCTGCTTTTGGGCACGTGTGAGCCGAGCTAGCTGCTGAGGTTTCACCAGATCAGCCAGTGAGTCGGAGCAGCCAGAGCCGCGCTCGTCTTGGAGTAACCAGCCTACTTCGGCCAACTGCAACTCCAGGCGCTGCATTCGCCGGCGGCAGGCGCTCTTGCCAAAGTTGTGCACTCGCTGCTGCAGTAGTGTCCACTCAGCTGGAGGTAGGAAGCCATGCAGCTTCAACGAACGGCTACTACGAGCTACTCCATCAGGCCAGTAGTAGGCCAGCATCAGCTCCAAGCCACTTGCCCGTTCTGTACACTCGAGAAAAGCATTCATGAGTCGTCGATTGTGCTCCTGGCTGAGCAGGCAACGGCCAAACTGCTCCAGCACTTCCGAGGTGTGGTCCAATTGTTGTTCAATCTCCAGCTGATTCTGATGCAGCTGTTCGGCCAGCCGTGTGCCCAGCAGATATTGTGTGAGCAGGGCGGCATGCAGCTCGCGCGCAAAGTCTAGATTGGAGGGCAGCACGGCTGAGGAATTTTCTTTGAGCAGTTCGCTAAAGGAATGCAGCAGAGTCTTCCAGATCACTATTGAGGGCTTGGTCATAAGATGACTAACTAGTTTGGTGAACGCCGCGCCGGCGGAGTGACTGGGCCAGGTGTGGTCTAGCTGTGTGAAAGCATCGTGGGCAGAACTAGCTGATGTTGGCGAACAGGAGGCAAAGATGAGTTGTAGATAGGGCTCCGCCGCCTGCTGCTGCTGTTCTTCTACCATCTCCAGTCGCATTTTCTTGCTGTCGGCCACTTGCAGTTGGTACTTGGCCAGCCATTCGCCCAACGACTTGAGCAGATTCATGATAAAACGTTCGGCTCGACTTAGCCGTCGGAACATGTCCAGCAGCTGGACTAGATACTGCGAATACAGTTCCAGCTCCTCGGCAGTCTGCTTGGGTGTGGTCATCAGCCAAATGGTTATCTGATAGACGCTGTGCTCGAGAAGTAGCGGGTTGAGCCGCAGGGCCGCACGGAGCAGTATAAGCACTTCGCGCAGATGCGACTGCTTGTGTTGACGGACCAAGTCGAGCAGCTGCTCGCTTAGGTAGGTGAAAGCAGTCTGCTGATTCTTTTTGTTCGGATTTGCCTGATCCATGTTGAATTGCAGCGAAATGTCATGCTTCCTAAGAGACTCCACCAGATGTGCAGCTAAAGCCAGCGTCTCCTCTGGCTTGGTGAGGCTTTCTTCAGCTTTGAACACAAACTCGAAGAGTTGAACCAAGTTGGCGTTTTCGAAGCGGTAGTTGTAGAGTGCCGCCTCCAGCAGGACGAGACGCACATAAAGTGGTAGCCCCTGATTGCCAAGTCGGTTCAGCTGTAGCAATATCTTCTGCTTATCGCTGAAATGCTTCTCCAGAGCTGCCCACTCCTCAAAACAGGTCGAATGCAACTGAAGCAACAGTTCCACCAAAGGACAGACTACCTGATCATCGTAGGCCTCCAGCAAGGGTTGCCATTTCTGAGCACGCTGGGCATAGTCGGACAACTGTTTCACCAGCAGCATGAGAAAATCAGCATTTGTTTCCTTTGGCTCCGCAAGAGATTTCTGATAGCATTTGAAGACCCTGGCATAGCTTTGCATCAAGAGCTGGCTGTCGGCTCTTAAAGCATCTTGATTAAGTTCCGAGTTGAGCACACTCTGCAGCAGCTCCAAGTTGCGGGATTGCGAGCTCAGAACTTGGATTAGCCGCGATTTGCTGTCCAAGCTGACCAGGCCGGGCTGCACACGTAGCTGAAACAATTGTTGCAGTTGTGGCTCCAACACAGCCAAGTCCTGCTCGGCGGCTAAGGAGTCTGCAAGCCATTTGATGATCACCTCATATTTGCGGGGGTAGGAAAAGTCAACTGATTGCCAAACCTTTAACGCGAAGTCCATGCGAGCCTTGAAAGGCTTCTGAGAGTTCTGAAGCCAGGCTTTGAGTTCTGGTGAGATACACGAATTAAATACAGTGTGCTAAAGTAGGCGCTCCTCTTACTCACCCTCGCCTGTATCCATTTTTTGAGGCCAGAATTCGAAACTGGGTCTGCACGTGTTGAACAATAATCATCGATAGCTCAACATTGTCATCGGTAGCAATTCGATAGACGATGACGATCAGAGTCGAGTTTCGTGTCCACTGTACTTATTTGTTTTACAGCACTGGCCACGGTGAACTGCCGATGGCAACAGCTGTTTGGCGTTGTTTAAGAAGTTGGAAATTGTTATTTTGTTTTTCTGTATAAAAATTGTTACATTATTTTCACAATGTTATTGAACTGCGCACGGTTGAGGCTTAGTTTACGTGTCTCGCAAATACGGCGAGCTATTCATTCACCTTGTAACCCCCTGAACAGAAGCATCCACCCACGAATAAGACCACCGGCCGCTGCTCCTGCTCCTCCTCCTCCTCGACGAGGGAATTTCCTGCAATTGTCCGCCCGTATGCATGGACATTGCATACGTCGCGGTTTGGCTCAAAGCAGGAAACAGTTGTTCGACAATGCGAAGGGTCGTGCGGTACCCGTCCACATCAACATGGCCAAGTCGGAGTATGGCAGGTTGCTCACATTGATTAAAACAGAAAAATGGACGCTGATGGGTAAGTTCGTGGCTTGCCTTGTGTGGGCTTGATGTAATTTGATTCTGCTTGCAGTGGGCATTGTCTGCCTGGTGATTTCCTCGGCGATATCCATGTCGGTGCCCTTCTTTCTGGGTAAAGTCGTGGATGTCGTTTTTAACAAAACGGGAATGGATGCTGAGGCCTTGAAGAAACTCCGAGAATATGCAATTAGCCTCTTCTGGATCTTTGTCATCGGTGGATTTGCCAATTTTGCCCGCGTGTATCTGTTTGGCACGGCCTGTAAGCCTGGAGGAGATTCACCAACTGAAACTTAACACTCCCATTGACTTTTCAACCCCTTTTAGCACTTAAAATTGTACGTCTCCTGCGCTCCCGCCTCTATCGTTCAATGCTGCTGCAAGAAGTGGGCTGGTATGATACCAAGGGCACAGGCGAGCTAGTGAATCGGTTAAGCAATGATACCTTCTTTGTGGGTATATCGCTAAGCCAAAATGTATCGGATGGACTGCGTGCACTGGCCATGATTTGCGTGGGCACTGGCATGATGGTAAACGACGATTTCTGTTGAACTTCCTTTTCACTCCTGCCTAACTGGAAATGCCTTTGTTCCCTTTCGTACAGATATACACCTCGCCACAGTTGGCACTAGCGAGTGCTTTAGTGGTGCCGGTCATGGCTGGTATGGCCATAGTTTATGGACGTTATGTGAGAAAAATTACTAGAGTGGAACTAGACAAATATGCTGAGATTATGAAGTACGCCGAAGAGCGTTTCGCAAATGTAAAGACGGTGAAAACATTCTGTCGGGAACAGAAAGAGGTAGCCGAATTCGATGCCAAGCTGGACGAGGCCTTCCGCATTGCCAAGAGGGAAACACGTGCTCGTTCTATATTTTTTGGCCTGGTAAGCTTATCTGCAAAACCATGTCCCTTGACCACCGTATATGGGTACACGGGAGAGATTCACGGTTAATGAATAAGCATTCATGGCTCAGTGGATATCCAAGGTCTTAAACCATTGGTTTGGTTTTGTTTTTATCGCGGAATAACTCAATATTTCGAGCAAATCAGATAAATTTACGGAGTGCTGTGTTATGTATCCTTTAGATAAGATAAGGATGGCGGGGATAAATATGATGTTTTGTGCACCGCTGTTCCGCTTATCTTGTGAAGCCTGAACCTTTCTGATGAAACGCGCTTTGTCCATTAGTTAATTTGCCTGATAAGCTTTATTACGCAATCACAGAAATCGATCAGATAATTGGTTAGATTATGATTTTGGGTTTGAAATGATATTAATTCGGCTAATAATTTAGTTATGTTTAGGTGATTTAACACCCGCAAAGTTCATCAGCCATGTTCTCAATTTAATTTGGGCTAAAGTCTTGGGGAAAATAGCTATTGTTTTTCCAATTTAGCAATCTTTAACTCAGCATCTATGCCCGATCACTAATTTGATTGATAGTAGCTTAAGAAGTTTCACATTTCGAATTCGGCTAAAAAGTTTCTGACTCCAAGAGATATATAGCTAAAGCTGACATAAGATCGGTAGGAAATTAAATCTAACTTAGAAGAACTTCTTTGTGCTTGATGGTAGCGTGCTTAAATATTAGGCTGCATCCTACTGCTAGTTAAATTGATATACCTTTCTTCTAGTTCGTCGCACCCGATTTGTAAGGGAAGGCCTTAAGGTGAGAATTACCTGAGCATTAGCTAGATATACCTAAGATTTTTGTTTTTACCAATTTTTTCGAACTTCCCCTCAAACCTCGTTTTGTACTTGTGTAGCATAGTTTATTATACTCTTGCAAAGGGTATTACAGCTTTGCCCAAAAGCTTACAACGCATAGATATATTCATTGCCGACCCCGAAACTATATATATAGTATACTTGATCATAGCGACGAACTTTGTCCGTCCGTCTGTCTGCTTTTACGCAAACAAGTCTTTCAGTTTCGAATATATCGGGGCATAAATTTGCAACGACACATCTTTCTACTGCTCGCTGCTAAAATGTCAGAGCCGATCGGATCGGATGACTATAGCATTCTGCTGCCATATAAACGATCGACTAGTTTTAATGCGAGAAAACTTGTTTGTTTTCAATGGAAACTATTCCAAATTTTGTATTCATTGGTTTTCTAAGCTTTTCATAACTTTAACGTTAATGAAAATCGTTCAACTGTATCGTACAGCTGTCATACAAAGATAGGTCTGCAAATTAGTCTTAGCGCCGATTTCACATATTCTATATAGCTGCAATGTGTCAGATAATCATAGATTTTGCTTTATTATTTGTAGGTTTATATGACAGATGGCTCTATGTAGAAGATTAGAAGTCGGCGCTTTGTAGGAAAGACCAGTTTCTTCTTAAAAAGATCGTATGTCATGCCCAGAAGTTTGCAACGCATAGAAATATTAATTTCCGACCATATAAACTGTATATATTCATGATCAGGGTGAGGAGCTGAGCCGATTGAGCTTTGTACGCCCGTCTGTCTGTCTGTTTCTACGCGAACTAGTCTCTCAGTTTTAAAGCTATCGAGCTGAAATTTTGCACAGAGTCTTCTTTTTGCTGCACACTGCTGATATGTCGAAACCGACTGGATCGGATGACTATATCTCATAGCTCCCATAGGAACAATCGGTTGGAAAACTAGTTTTAGTGACAAAAACTTGTTACTTTTCAATAGAAACGTCTCCAAGCTTTTAATATATG
Source organism: Lordiphosa andalusiaca (assembly GCA_035044965.1). Classification (NCBI taxonomy): domain Eukaryota; kingdom Metazoa; phylum Arthropoda; class Insecta; order Diptera; family Drosophilidae; genus Lordiphosa; species Lordiphosa andalusiaca. The sequence goes on along the minus strand of JAWNNM010000051.1, from coordinate 3,878,795 downwards.
GGTTTTCTTTGCTTTTTTATAATTCTGTCCAGTTTAATGAATATCGGTCAACTATGTGGTATAGCTGCCTTACAAAAGATAGGTCTAAAAAACAGTCTTAGCTAGACAAACTATTTTGTTTTAAATGGTGGCATCCTAAAATTTTGTATTTGTTTGATTCACATGCTTTCACCTAATTCTACAAATTTTGGTCCAAATCGAATGACTATATAATATAGACCTAGATGAACGATCGGGCGGAAAATGGATCGTTGGGCGAAATAGAATATTTTGGAAAATATTTAAGCGAGCAATTGAAAGGTATATAACTTTCTTGTTATAACATTCTCCATCCCTAGAACTTCTTGATAGTACTTTCAAGTACTTTCTAGAAACCCTCACGTTTCAGAAATTTTTTTTAACATTCTTCTGTAACATTTAATAACTTTTTAGAACTTTAATATGGACCTAAAACATTCTAAAAATTTATATAAAACTCTAGCTCTCTTCACTATATTCTGGATCTTTCTAGAACTATCACCAAGTTCCAAAAATTCAAGAATTATAAATTATTATAAACATTTTTTTAGAATTTTAGAACTACACAGCGGCGCTCAGCTAAATGTGTTCTGTCGAAATAGTAATGAATAACCACTTCTGCTTTTCTACAAAGCGTTAGTAAACAGATTGCAAACAGTCCGCATTACAATTTTAAAAAAGTAATACACATTTGTAATGAGAATCCGATGACAGTTCGTCTCTAGCATACATCTTTTATTACAGTAATGCAGAATGTGCGCACCCCGTCTACAAAGCGGTCATTCAAATGGCAAAGTGAACCAGACTGTGTGGGATCATTTCCATCATACTGAAGGCAAAATAATGAAGGAGTAATCCATTATGTAATGTCGATTTGCGCCGCTGGGTATTTAAATGTATGACGTAAACTATTTCCTACAACAGGCTCTAAAACTCTTTCGAATCGGTTTGAATCCGGTCATAAACCAGTAAAATGTACAATTTAAAACTTGAACTACTGCATGCATATGACACCGAATCACTTTTGAACCGGTTCGAAACCTTTTCTCCTACTCCATTTAACCAACCTACAGACCACATTTCAAGATCGAACTACTTTTGAGATATGGCTCTGAACCACTTTTGAACCGGTTCGAAACCGGTTGTAAACCAATACCAAATCCAACTCCTTAATACCAACCCATATATCACATGGTAAGCTAGTAGCCTGAATAGCTTTTGAGTTATGGCTCTGAACCACTTCCATATTTGAACCGGTTCAAAAGCAATTTTCTATATTTTCAACCGATTAACCAAATTTCAAGTTTTTAGCTTAATTAGCTATCGAGATATGCGATATGGACCACCTTTAAATCAGTAAAATTTCCATATCTATATATAACCAAACTTCAATATCGTAGCCTAAATTACTTCTAAAAATATAGTTCTGAGCCACTGTTGAACCGGTTCAAAAGCGGTTCAAGTTCATATTTTCAACTAAAACCAGAAAGAAAGTCGGTCAAGCCCGACTATAACATGCTCTGTACCAACGAAATTATACGCTCAGCATAATTTTTGATGCTGCTGAAAGCAGCGCTGCTACTGCGCTACAGCTGCGAACAGTCTGTTGATCATAACTCGACAACCGCTCATCCGATCTTCACCATTCCGTTGGCGGATCGATAAGTTATCCTGATTAGTAAATATGTTCAGAAGGAACGAACCGTCTATCTTTAAAACTGTGGGGGATATGATAGGAGGCATGGTCAAAATTGAAAATAAACTTGATCTGCCTGCAGACATAAGACCCATATGTCCCATACATGTCAAACCTCTATCTCTTACCATTTTTGAGATCTGTGCGTTCATACGGACAGACAGACAGACATGACTATATCGACTCGGCTGTTGATGCTGATCAAGAATATACATATATAAAGTTTACAGGGTCGGAGATGCTTCCTTACACAAACTTATAATACTCTATGTACCTACGGTACAGAGTAAAAAAAAACAAGGAGGAGGAGGAGCCGAAGTCAACTTTCCTCTATTTGTATCTTTGAAAACTTACAGCCGGTCATCTTTACAAGCTATTGATGTTAGCTTTCAAGACACTGGTCATGCAAAGGCTTCTCAAACTTCATTCCTTTCTCCTGTGCAAAAATTAGAAGCACACCAGACAAGAGATTGAAAGGAACTCGGCTTGACCCTTTGGCTAAGTAATTTAGCGACCAACCGAAGCTTATATAGAATTTTAGAGATTTGTAGTCTTGACCTAAACTGCCATTACAATTCTATATTTGTCCTAAGATTCATTTGAATCTAAACTCCCATTGAAACATCATGCAAATTGCCTTCAATTCTTCAACTCAGTCAAGTCAAGTAAAAAATTCAGCTTCCCAAATCTTAAAATCTTTTAAATCTTTGACTACGTCCAACTATTGATATAATCTCTCTTCCTTTCATATCTTAGACGGGCTTCTCTGGCAACTTTATCATCATATCGGTGCTGTACTATGGCGGTACTCTTGTTCTGGATAATGCGCTAACCATTGGCGCTCTCACCTCGTTCATGCTGTATGCCGGCTACGTGGCTGTGTCCATGAATGGCTTATCCAATTTCTATAGCCAGCTTAACAAGGGCGTGGGTGCATCGGAACGCATCTGGGAGATACTGGATCGGGAGTGCAGCATACCCATTGACAAAGGTCTGGTGCCGCTGAGCAAGCCGGTGGGTGAAGTTGGATTTCAGGGGGTGGATTTTACATTTCCGTCGCGACCCGACCATAAGGTTTTGAACGACTTCACGCTTACGCTGATGTCGGGACAGACAACGGCAGTGGTGGGACGCTCCGGATCTGGCAAGACGACAATTGCCTTACTTTTGCTGCGTCTCTACGATCCCCAGGCGGGCGTTGTGTCGCTCGATGGAATGGATCTACGCACACTGAATCCCCAGTGGCTGCGCCACCAGTTGGGCGCTGTCAGCCAAGAGCCAATGCTTTTCTCGGGCAGCATACGCGAAAATATATTGTATGGCGTGAATCCGGGCGATGAGGTCAGCGAGGACACGTTCCAGCGGGTTGTGCAGGAGTCAAATATTAGCGAGTTTGCAGCCCAACTACCTGATGGTTTAGATACGATGGTTGGCCAGCGCGGTATGATGTTGAGCGGTGGTCAGAAACAACGCGTGGCCATAGCTAGGGCCCTGATCAAGGTAAGTGTCAGCGTAGTGAACTCTCGCTCGGCGCCTTGCTGACTCTGCTTCCAATTCTCTGTAGAATCCCAGCATACTTATTCTGGATGAGGCCACAAGCGCACTGGACGCCGTGTCTGAGCAGCTAGTACAAAACGCACTGGAGCGTCTCGTCAAAGGACGCACAGTGCTCACCATTGCCCATCGTCTGAGTACCATACGCAATGCGGACCAAATTGCCGTGCTTGATTCCGGACAGATCGTCGAGCTGGGCAACTATGATGAGCTCATGAACAATGTGAACGGCGCCTTCCGGGAGCTGGTAGCCAGTCAGGCCTTTGGCTCGAATGCACCGTAAAAGCGGGCGAAGCCTTCTTAAGGGAATTCCCAATTCCCGTTTTTAGTTTGGGATAAGTAGGGACTATTATTATTGTATAGCGGGTGGATGCAATGTGTTCAATTATTACTTTATTGAAATATACAGCGGATTGGTGGTCGAGGCGGACGGTTGAAGCGCGGCCAAAGGTTTCAATTTTGGCGCCCTATCGATTATTCACCATTTGAACGCTCCCATACGTTGACATCTGAATGGCCACTAAACGAAATGTAAACAAATTAAATCAGCTGTAAGGCAATCGGCATTGGCAGTCGCCACGAATAGACCAGGGATGCAGAGAATAAAAATGAAAATTTATAGTTAAATGTACCACAAAATTCCCACACACCACTCAAATCGACAATTAAATCATTTTATGTAATACCAGAGTAACATTATTGGTTCACTGTTTATATGCTGAGTTGCCAGCCACACGCATCAGCTGACCACCGGACAGTTGGCAACGCGGTCCGCCAGTCACAGTGAGACGTCTGTCAAAGCGATAAAAAAAAGTTGTCTCCGCATTAAAAGAATTCGCAGGTAGTAAATAATTTCAAACATTTCGGTGGGTTTCCTCTAGATTTATGTTAAAATAAAATGTAGACCATGCTGTGCAGCGTTTAACACGGTTGACAAGTATTCCGGGTTGATAATCGCTGGGCAGGGGGAGAGCAGTCGCCCCCCCTCGACCCGTGGGCCAACTTATGTAATTGTTATGAATTTCGGTTTGTTGCAGAAAAAATGATACGTGCACCGCTGGTCAAGGCGCTGGGCGCACTGGGCTCGCCCACACATCAGATCACCAGCCGAGCGGTGCGCACAAGCGCCATGGTGGCCCAGCAGGCACCGCCAGCAAAGGTCCCCGAGAAGATTGAGGTATTCGTGGACGATATACCCGTGATGGTGGTCCCCGGCACCACAGTGCTGCAGGTGAGTGGAGCGGTCAGCCCTGTGCTCTGTGTAAATGTAGCCTTACATTTTTCGTTTAGGCTGCCGCCCAAATTGGTGTGGAGATTCCCCGATTCTGCTATCACGAGCGGCTGGCCGTCGCTGGCAACTGCCGCATGTGCCTGGTGGAGGTGGAGAAGAGTCCTAAGCCAGTGGCCGCATGTGCCATGCCCGTGATGAAGGGCTGGCGCATTAAGACCAACTCGGATTTGACTCGCAAGGCGCGTGAGGGCGTTATGGAGTTTTTGCTCATGAACCATCCCTTGGATTGTCCCATTTGTGATCAGGGTGGCGAGTGTGATCTGCAGGATCAGGCCATGGCCTTTGGCTCGGATCGTTCCCGCTTTACCGACATCAATTACACGGGCAAACGGTGGGTATCCTGCCGAGATTCCATTATCCTCAAAAACCAATTCTCTTTGTAGAGCCGTGGAGGACAAAGATATTGGCCCGCTGGTCAAAACTATCATGACACGTTGCATCCACTGCACCCGCTGCGTGCGCTTTGCCTCCGAAATCGCTGGCGTAGACGATCTGGGCACTACCGGACGCGGCAATGACATGCAAATCGGCACATATGTGGAGAAGCTCTTCCTTACCGAACTCTCGGGCAATGTCATCGATCTGTGCCCAGTCGGAGCATTGACCAACAAACCCTACAGCTTTGTGGCCCGTCCCTGGGAGATTCGCAAGGTGAGCAGCATCGATGTGCTGGATGCTGTGGGCAGCAACATTGTGGTCAGCACCCGTACCAACGAGGTGCTGCGTATTCTGCCCCGCGAGAACGAGGATGTCAACGAGGAGTGGCTGGCGGATAAATCCCGTTTCGCCTGCGATGGTCTGAAGCGTCAACGCCTGGTGGCTCCCATGGTGCGTATGCCCAACGGCGAGCTGCAGGCTGTGGAGTGGGAGGGTGCCCTCATTGCGGTGGCCAAGGCCCTTAAGAAGGCCAATGGACAGATAGCTGGCGTGGCCGGCCAATTGGCCGATGTGGAGGCTCTAATGGCGCTGAAAGATTTGGTGAACCGCCTGGAGAGCGAGACACTCGTCACCGAGCAGGACTTTATCAAGGGCTCCGGCACCGATGTGCGAGCCAATTATCTGCTAAACAGCACCATTGCTGGCCTGGAGGAGGCCGATGCTGTGCTTCTGGTTGGCACCAATCCGCGCTATGAGGCTCCATTAGTCAATACCCGCTTGCGCAAGGCCTATGTACACAATGAGCTGCAGATCGCTTCGATTGGACCCAAAATCGATTTGTCATATGAGCATGATAATCTGGGTGCTGAGGCCAGTCTCATCAAGGATGTGTGCAGCGGTTCGCATGCCTTCTCAAAGGTGCTGGAGGGTGCCAAAAAGCCGGCGATTATTATTGGAGCTGATCTTTTGGAAAGGGCTGATGGAGCTGCCATTCATGCCACCATTTCGGAGTACTGTCAGAAGCTAAAGAAGCCGGTAAGTGTGGGAGGATGGGAGAAGGGCGAAACGAAGTCACTCGAAAAGTATATACTCATAAATGCTTCTTCTCTGACCCTTGCAGGAGTGGAATCCCTTCAATGTCTTGCAAACCAATGCCGCCCAGGTGGGTGCCTACGATGTGGGCTACCAGCCGGGCCTGCAGCGTGCCCTGAATGCCCAGCCCAAGGTGCTGTTCCTGTTGAATGCCGATGCCGGCAAACTCACACGCGACCAGTTGCCCAAGGATTGCTTTGTCGTCTATATTGGATCCCATGGTGACAATGGTGCCTCCATTGCCGATGCCGTGCTGCCCGGAGCGGCATATACTGAGAAACAGGCCATCTATGTGAATACAGAGGGCAGGCCCCAGCAGACACTTCCTGGTGTGGCACCACCCGGCATGGCACGCGAAGATTGGAAGATTCTGCGCGCCCTGTCCGAGGTAGTGGGCACCCCACTGCCCTACGACACACTGGACGAGTTGCGCTCGCGTCTAGAGGAAGTGGCACCACATATAACGCGTCTCGGTCAGCTGCAGCCAGCTGAATTCAATGAGGCCGGAGCTCAGGCATCAACCGTAAGTGAACTTCATACATATTCCAGGCAGTGTATGCTCATTCATCGTTACCTTTTCGCTAGCAGAGCAAAACCATCAGCGGCGGCCCCATCGATGTGAAACAAAAGGAACTGCGCGACTACTTCATGACCGATGCCATTTCGCGCGCCTCGCCCACCATGGCCAAGTGCATATCGGCGGTCAACAAGCAGCAGAGACAGAACGAGGCCCAGCAGAGCGTGGCCATCTAAGTGGCGAGGATCTGATCTAAATACTAATTAATTAATTTTAAACTTTGCCCTTTGATCCATTTGTTGCTTAACCTAAGAAAATATTAGACGAGCAGCGAGCAGCCAGCCGGATGAGGATGAGGATGAGGCGGTTTTGTAAATGTCTTTTTTGAAATTGTTGAAAACAAGAAGAGAAACAACACTTATACCATACGAGAATAGGAGAAACCAAAATAAACGAGAAATAGAAAATTGAGAAAAATAGTTAAAAATAATATATTAACATACATATTTATCGATTATCTATGTTGTTCCGCTCCGCACACTTGCGCCAGCATATTTTCCATTTGGCATAGCCTAAACAGTTCCTCTTGCATGCGTTATTTCAGTATTGGAGCGCAGGAGCAGGGAACAACGGCTGAGGCATGATGACAGTGTTGGAACTTTGTATTGCCCTAGAAAATCGGCATCAGTTGGGCAATCTTCCACCCTGCAGCATACATCCGTTGACGGCCCTGACTGTTCGGGCTCAGGTCTTTTAACTAGACCATCTGCAAACCCAAGCAGCTGGTGAAGGATATTGTCAAGGTCAGTTATCGTTCAAGCATATGCACTGCCACGTCTGATATTCCCATCCATGCACGCTCTTACCTGGGCCATTTGGTGTAATGGGATAAAACATGAAAGATAAAAACATACTTGATCCCGAGTTATAGAAATTACCCCCCGATTCGGTGTCGTATATGAACCTGGTGAACAAACATAACGATTGGAAGAAATGTCAGCGCTTGTGAGAGATCAATCATTTGGACGATGAGGTGATGATTGAGCGTAGTTAGTACGATGAATTTCTGGATGATCTCGAGGAGATTGAGAATATGCGTGGCAATGTCAATTTCTATCGTGATAGCAACAAGGCACTGCAAGCAGCCAATATAAATAAAGTCACAAAGATAAAACAGCAGACCTATTTGTGGTTCATCGAGGGCTTAAAATTCTATTTAGGAATTGGATCCAAAACGCTAAAAAGTTCTTATGCCAGCTCTGAGGTGAAAAAGAAATCAGTTGCTGACCTTTTTAAGCAAATAAATCCCGGATCGTGACCAAAATCATGTGGGCAGTTGAAGCTGTGCATGAAAACCTTAAGGGTGTAATTTTTTAATGCTTTACAAAAAAATTAAATTAAACAAAAACTAACGGTGATATTACCAAGCAATTATCTTTGTTCGATAGGTAATCGGTTAAACTAAATTTCGATATTTTTTTTGTTCTTATTGTTGCTAGGCTGGTTGTTGTAGTCTGGTTCAAAGTTGGCTAAAAATTCAAAATATAGGCCCATGTTTCACACGATTTTTTTGAGAAAGGACTATCTGCAAGTAAAAGTGAAAACGGGGTTTTGTTAAGAACTGAAGTGGCTATGATGTGAACTAGGAAAAATGGGATCATTCAATAAACAACAGAGTTATGGGATTTCGAAGTATAAATTTTGAAAATCGACTTTTTTCCACCCTTTTCTTTGGTTCTAGCTCCGTTATTTATTGACCGATCGCAAGAATCCTAGTTCACACCATAACCACTTCACTTCCACAAAAGTTTTAAATCGATCAACAGTTATTCTTCAAATCGTGTGAAACGTTTTCGAAAAAGTGGTTTCGACATAATCGCGTTTAAAGTTTCAACAGCTGTTTTCCAACAATTATTTCTATCTAATTTAAAGCATGGATTTGATACATTTGGGTGTTAGATTTGACCGAAAAACGACTCTATCAACATCGGTTGAGCAGTTTCCGAGAAATTTTGGTCGAGACGTGGTAAAAAATCTTACAAAACGAACAAAATTTTATACTCAAAATAAAGCCTAATATTTAATAGCTTTTTCGGGTTTTATAATGTTGTTAAATTCGAAATACAACTTTTTTCGAAAAACGAGGTTCGTTCAGAAATTAAAGACATTGTTTAACTTTTTACGTTTTAATTAATCTCTAAAGTAAGGTGAGCAAACGTAATTACAGTATATCTCCAAAGCCAGCATAAATAAATAGCTCCTTCTTTCCCGACATCACATTAATTTGATAACAGGTAGAAAATATAAGAAGCAAAAATGGATGTATACACAACTGATGTGATATTATGCCCGACCCCTACCAGCACAAAAATAATTCTTAAAAAAAAAACATATATTGTGGTCTTAAAAATCCTCAGAGGATGTTCTTAACACCATAACACATAATTTAAGCAAAATAAAAATTCGACAAAATTGTTGATGAAGGTATGCAGTATCCTTAAATAGCGTGGCTAAAATTTACAAACCTTGACTTTATATTGTAAAACAAATAATAAATGAATTAAGATAGCCATAAATCAAATTTGAAGACCTATTTTCCAAATGATTTTTACGCTAGTGCTGAGAAATTTAAATCAATTTATAATAATGGGGAAATATAGAACTGGACTTTAAATTACACCGAATCGAAACCAGATTTCCAGTAAACTCCAACCAAAATGGTTTGGTTTTGTAAGCAAGTTCAGTACATTACAACGGATAAGTTTTTAATAAAAACATGTTCTCTTACATTTTTTGCCATATACCGAGCTAGGTAAAACAAACAGCTGATAAAATGGACAGTGCTCGTTTCTTTTCATCGTGTTTTCCTCAATGTAAGCAGTCAGTTTTAAGCCAGCAAGATAAAGTAGTCCACAACCATTTCAAATCTGACAATTTAAAAATAGCGAACTTGGCGATAACATTCACTGCTTGATAACGATCGACATTGACTCGATGGGATTTTCTATCGACTCGATAGCCAATACTTCTTGTTTCGATAACGATAGCATCAGCTGCACGTGGAAATTTCTTGTTAAATAAATTCGGGATAAAACAACGTAATTTCCACAACATCAGGCATGGAGACGGAGAACATCAAAGTAGATGCCTTTGTGCCCACCAAGAAGGCTCAAAAGCGTAGCCTTGAGTCCGAAATGCAAGTGGACGATGCAATGGGTGAAGGTGCAGGAGGGGCGGCGCAGTCCACTGCCCCACCAAAGGCCAAACGCATCCGCAGCGAATTGCGCAAAATTTCCGTGCCTCCACACAGATACTCATCACTCAAGGAGCACTGGATGAAGATCTTCACTCCAGTGGTGGAGCACATGAAGCTACAGATCCGCTTCAATATGAAGGCCCGCCAGGTGGAATTGCGCATTGGGCCCGAGACGCCGGATATATCTAATTTGCAGAAGGGCGCCGATTTTGTAAAGGCTTTCCTATGCGGTTTTGAAGTGGACGATGCTCTGGCCCTGTTGCGTCTGGAGGATTTGTTCATTGAATCGTTTGAGATCAAGGATGTGAAAACACTGCGCGGTGACCATCAGTCTCGTGCCATAGGTCGTCTGGCCGGCAAGGGTGGACGAACCAAATTTACCATCGAGAACGTGACCAAAACCCGCATTGTATTGGCCGACAGCAAGATCCACATTCTGGGCAGCTATCAGAACATACAGTTAGCACGTCGTGCCGTTTGTAACCTGATCCTGGGCTCACCGCCCAGCAAGGTCTACGGAAATCTGAGGTCTGTCGCCACGCGCCTCTCGGAACGCATGTAAGAGACGGATGGAGGGCTGTGATCATGCTGGATGTAGCTGCTAGGATTAAGTCTGCGTTTTTTTTTAAACTGATAAATATTAAACAATAATAAATAATAATGCTAAAGAAAGAAATGAGTGCAAGGCTTAAGTGATGTGGACTGGAAGAATTGTGCCAAAAATATCCCACCAAGTTTGGAAACAGTTTCTAATGCCTTTTGCCAAATGATTCCAATCAAATTTGGTTTCGTAACATTTGCAATAAATTAAATACAACATATATTTTAAACATATACAATATACACACACTGATAGAAGGACTACCGACTGCACTTATTAGCACGGCAGGCAAGCCGCTCCACCCGCACAGGTTCAAGTTGAGCCACCTACTCCCCTCTACAGCTTGGTAACGATCAGAAGCAAGAGCATAAAGAGCGTAACTGCCGCCAGAACCAGAATGATGCACATCTTACGATTCTTGCGCTGATACATTTCCGCTTTGTGAAGCTGGCGCAAACCCTCCGACACACGCGTCTGGGTCTGTTCCACATTATAATCGATGCGATCCAGAACTGTTCCCTGTTCCTGCACCATATGACCTAGATCCTTGAAAATGTCGTTGAGATCGTAAATGGATTTTACTATCTTCGTCACCTCCTGTTCGCGATGCTGGGCCAGCTTGGAATTCTCCTCTTCAAAAAGCAGCAGTTGCTGTTGGGTCAGGCGACTGGCCAAAGGTTTCTTGAAATGATCATCAATCTCCTGGTCATCCTCTTCAAAAAGGTAAGCGTTGCCCTTGGCGGATGCTGTACCTTCCATGGGCTGCAGAAAATTATCAAAGGAGTCCACAAAGTTGGTATCGCCATTCTCGATGCCGCCCAGTTCTACGTTGGTGAATTCCCCATTATCGAAGTATTTTTGGGAACGCTCTTCCCTTGAATTAAGCTGCACTAGATAGGCATTTTGGCTGCTACGGAACTTGAAGGTCAACTCCTGCAGTTGAAGGAGAGCACAATGGACTGCATTGGTGGTCAAACGTTGCTCCACCTTAGTTCCCACACCCAGGCTTGAGCGCACACACTGTATATGTCTGTGGGTGGATGTGATCAGCTTGGAGACTATTTGACTGAGCACCTCGATGTCGCACTCGTCATCCCTCTGATCATCAAAGGTGGGACGCAGCAAATGGCGTGCGTGCAGAGAGCCCAGCTCATCCAGTTTTGGCTTTATTCTATGGGTAATGAAATGATTAGCAGGGATTCATGGGCGGACGTTGAACTTAAACACACTTGGACATTGTATACTGAGCCTCCTCAAATTTATCCAGCCAAATTGGAGGTGTGCCGTAGTCATCCTGCATTTCCAGACCCTCCTCGGCCTCACGTACGGAATGTTTAAGCAGGCGCTCGGCATCGCTGCCACGCTAAGAGAAACATATGCCATTTACGCAGTTCTATCCACAATTGTAGTGGCTTCCATGTACTTACCCGATCGTCGTAGTGATTTCGATTTTTGCTTGCATTGTTGCGCATTATAACAAACACCTCAGTTAGATTCCGTGACGTCATTGTGTCTGGTTTGTTTAGCAGTATTTATTATGGTGGAAAAAAAGCATCCTCGGTTCCTGACTTCCTAATCGTGTCTACAAATATGTTGGTTAAAAATATTTGCAATTTTTATTTGCAAAACTTTGGTTTCAGAGTGACCAGGTCGAGATTTTAAAAAAATCCCTTGGTAATGGAAAGATTATTTTTCAGCACTGAAAAATCATCGCATTGTAAGTAATAAAGAGGTTGCACACAGGCAGGTAACCGTATGACGTCATTAACTATAATGAAAAAGAGGAAAAAATATCAATTCGACAGCATAAATCAAGGTCGGATTAGTTTTTCACGGTTTATAAAGTCTGTAAGTTTATTGGAATAAATGGGAAACGGGTGTATATACGACTTTTTCTACGGAAGAACTTGAGGGCTGTTAATTTGATTCCATACATTTGATATCTACTGATACCTTAAAGCCAAAAAGACTTAAATCATATATTCCGTAGTTTTACTTTCTCAAAAATTTGAATTACACATGAAATTAAATTTTTAATTCAATCTGGAATCGAACAATCTCTGAAAGTTTCTATAAAAAGTTTCCATATAACATTCTCTTTGATTATTTTGAACAAATAATTTTGGATATCTGTGCAGATGTTGTGTTGACCCTAGTTACCAGTCATTGTCTGCATTGTGACGTCACAAATGACAAAGTGCGCGCCGCATTGTTCTTGCGCACTGTTCTACCTCTTGTTAGAGTCTCACAGTGGCCAGTGTTGTGTAACATAGAAAACATTTTTTATTTCAAATTGAGGAGCAGGGCAAACTATTAATTGATTAAACGCGTTCAAAAACAGTTAATTTACATTGAGAGAGCAAACATCTCAATGAATCTAAACAATTAACTATAGCTGGAAACTGAACATATAAATTACAAACTAGTTTAAGTAAAAGTGTCATATTTAATTAGGTGTAGTTTTATGTTAAGAACGAAAAAGAGAAGTGGAAATGGCAACTGCACAGAAGGAAAAAAACTACGATTCATATTCATTCTAAGCCACCAAATTCGTGTGCGTGTAAGTGCAAGTGTGTGTGCGTGTGAGTGACGACATTGACCCGCCACCGCCCCCGCCCATTCCCGCGGCCTCCTCCTCCTCCTCATAGGAAAATGTGCCATGTTGTTGTTGCTGCTGCTGCTAACGGGGCAGTGGGAGGAGTTGAAGTAAACGTAAACTAAACAAAATCGAAGAAGACGAAGAAATAATAACTCGAGGCAAAAAATGTTTAATCGTCAGGCAGGTGGAGCTGCTCCTGCTCCTGCTGCCCATCTTCCCTCACCACCCTCCGTCTCACCCTCTCCTGATCTCTTCTTGCGTCCTCTGCCTTATTTGGATGCAAAATGGTTGCGTGCCGATCTCATTGCCTCCCTACGCAACTCCTCTGACTCGGCGGTGCTGTGGAATCATCTCATTCAAGACTGTGAGCTGGTCTCCTCGCCCACAGCTCCGCTGCTGAATGCCCGCGGACAATTATCCTATCTGGGTGACGATGGCAAACATTATTGTGGAGCCCAACAACTAAAGTGCTCCTGCTGCCAGCCGGACTACTGCGGTCCACTCTCCGCCTGCAATTGTGATGGTTGTCGGCCATTGGACTCTGACACAGCCATCAAAAAGTTAACATCGCAAGCAGCTCAGCAGGCGGCAGCTCATCAGAATCAGGCCACTGATTTAATCCTTAGCAGCTGGCTATGGAGTCAACCGCCCAGCCAGCAAAACAAACAGGATTGCCAGAGATCTCTGATCGGAGAACTGCAGGAATTGGCTTTACGAGCTGCGGGAAACTGTCTGGCGGCCCAACATCTGCGCCAAGAGCTGTTCATTTACGAGCGTTACTTTGTTGCCCTGAAAAGAGCCAAGAAGGAACAAGCGGCTCCCGTACAAAATGCTCCCCAGTCCGCGGCCCAACTCATCAGCCAACAGTTGGCACTGGCAGGAGAATCTACTCCCAAGAACACCACAGAACAGCCGACCGAGCATGCTGCTCTGGGCTTGGCTCGAGTGGGCACTCGAGCTGCCCTTAATTTCAGTTTTGCTTTCCTACGACGCGCCTGGCGCTCGGGCGAGGACATGGAAATGTGCAGTGAGTTGCTGAGTGAGGCATTGGAGTCGCTGCAGGAGCTGCCAGAGGCGACTCTCTTTGAGGCGGCCGAAGTATCGCCTCTCTGGTTGGAGGTGATGGAACGTTCCATAAAGTTTCTACGTCTTGTGGCACTCGGAGATCCCATGGGTGGACGGTGCATAGCGCCCTTAAATGATCGCCATACAGCTTTATGCTTGCTTTTGGAATTGGGCGTTCAAAAGGGCACTCTGGCGGCTACATTGGAGTGTGTGGTGCTGCTTCTGCTGCTGTGGGACAAGGACAAGGCTGGAAATGACAATCGGGATATGCCCAGAAAGACGGGTGCACCATTGCTGCGTATCTTGCAGCGTTATCAGAAAATTGGAGGCGCCACCTCGCTGACTCTAACTGCTGGGGACTCCACCTCCTCCTCCACTGCAGTAGTAAGTGCCACGGAGACCTTTTTGCGCTTTCTCATGCTGCCCAAGAGCAGCTCGGCAATTGTGGATCTACGACGAGCCGCTGTAGTCATCATCAGCCATTTGGATCGCCTGGTTCAGCCACTTATGCCCAGAAGTCTGCTAAGAAACAACTCTGCTGTCGCCCCCAATACCTCCAATGCCAACTGTAACTCCCCCCAGCAGCGTTTGTATGCATTGGGTTGGCCCACTCTATCAAAGGAGCAGCCGGGATTTAGTGCAGAATCAGCTTTGAGCTGGTCCAGTGAGGTGACATCGTCCTGTTGCCCACTCCTCAACTGCCGTTTCCAGGTCAAGCAGATAGCCTGCAGTGAGAGCCTTGTCCTATTGCTGAGTCAGGAGGGAAAACTATACAATTGGCGCCTGGCCAAGCCGGAAACCGAACCCCAGCTCCTTGAGGAGGTGGCCCAGGAGACTTTTGTGAATATAGCCTCTCATGTCGAGGGTCGGCACTTCATGGCCATCGATAGCAACCGTAAGTAGTGTTAAAGTTTCAACTTATTGCCACTTTGTAACACTCTTTTCTTTCAGGCAATGCCTATTCCTGGGGAGCCGGCGAAGATCATCGGCTGGGTCATGGTGACTCCCATGCTCGTGCGGTGCCCACCAAAATTGCCACTCTGGATCGTTGTGTCAAGGCTGTCTTTTGTGGCTGCTCCTATAGTGCAGCCATCACCTGGAGTGGTAATCTCTACACCTGGGGCAGGGGCACCTATGGCCGTTTGGGCCATGGCAACTCGGATGATCAGTGTGTGCCAGCCATTGTGATGGCTCTGGCCGAGCATGAGGTTACAGATGTGGCCTTGGGCAGTGGCGATGCGCATTCGCTGTGTCTAACCGCCGAAGGTCTGGTATATGCCTGGGGTGATGGTGACTATGGCAAATTGGGGAATGGTAGCTGCAACAGCAGTTTGCAGCCGCTTTTGGTGGAAACCCTGCCCAGAGTTCAGCGCGTTTTTGCAGGCTCGCAGTTTTCCCTGGCCTTGAGTACAGAGGGTCAGCTATACACATGGGGCAAGGCCAGCTGTTTGGGCCATCAGCAGGTGGAACGTAGTGTGCAAGGATGCAGTGTACCCAGACTGGTTAGCAGTCTGCAGGTGAGTGACTCCTACTCCATTTGACATGGATAAATTATAAATCAAAATTATTCTCGGCAGCAAAAGCGTCTGGTGGATGTCTCGGTGGGCGTGGCACATTGTCTGGCCCTTTCCAGTTGTGGCGAAGTCTTTGGTTGGGGACGAAATGATAGTCAACAGATATGTCCCTCTTCGGTGTCCAGTGAACCCTTGTTACGTCTACCCATACTGGTCGCCCTGCCCACTCTCCCGGCCAGTGGAGTGGCCTGCACTGCAACCCAGAGTCTGATATGGACTCAGAGCTCACAGCAGGGTGTTCCTTTGAGATCTCCATTTGTCATCGATTTGGGTGAACCCACTTTTCGGCTTCTGGATCAGCTATTGGGCATGTGCAGCAGCCAGGATAGCAGACAGACTCCTAATCAGGAGTCCGAGTGTATAGCGGTGGCCTGTTTGAATCTAGTGCGTCTCCAGTTGTTGGCATTAATTGGAAATGGAGTTGATCCCCGTCAAGTGGGCCTGTCCAGTGGCGGCAGACTGTTAAGTAGCCTCAAGACAAGAATCCTTGGCTTGGCTGGAGGCAGTCAAGTGTTGCGCACTATTCAGGTGGCCGCTCAGCAGGCACTGCAGGTAAGCAATCCCCGTAATCCCAGTCAAAAACTGAAAATTATTAAAAATTAATTCTTCCTAGGATGGCTGGAGCGTTTTATTACCAACGGCGGCGGAGCGTGCCCAGACATTAACCTCTCTATTGCCGTCCGAACCTGGCCAGGCTTCCTCGGCGGGACATCGCTTTATGACCGATCTGTTGGTCAGCTCTCTAATGGCGGAGGGTGGTTTGGAGTCGGCTCTGCAGCATGCCATACGCCTGGAGAGCAGTTCCTGCTCTGCAGACTGTGGCGATGGAGTTCACCTGCCCCTGCTGCAGCTCATCACCCGGCTTCTTGGAAATAATGCGGCTTTGACTCAAAACCGACTCTCGCCCACTTTTGGCAAGGAAAAACAGCAGCAGGAAGAGCATGAAACCCATCAAGAGCCCAGTACAAGTCCAAGTCTCAGTCTGTTGCATCGATTCCAGCGACTACTTCTGGCTCACATCCACCAGGCGGAGCTGGAGGATGAAATTACAGGAGCCGAAGCTCTCATGATTCAGTATTTGCATAGCCTAGTCCCCGCTTGTGTCTCCACGTTGCAGCAGGCCCATGAGTTGGCCCTACAATGTCGGGATCAACCAGGAGACCATCCGGGGATTTACCAGGTGGGTCATTTGGGCTATATCCTCCAGGCGGACATTTCGGACGCCTTGTTGCATGAACTGCTCGTGGGGCTAGTGCTGCTTAAACGGGATCGACCTCAGTGCTTATCGAGTTTACGATGGGCGCGCCTCTTTCTGCCCCTCTTACGAGTCCTGGACAGATTTAATCGAGCCTTGGGTGAGGGAGAGCTGCGCGATGGTGATGACATGGGTTGGCCGGGCATCATCTGTCGTGGTGGACCCAAAGGTGCCACTCCACCCGCTGATCCCGAAACACATTATGTCCGCAAAGCTGATTTGGAGAACCAAATGCTGGATGGGGCTCGCTGCATCATTTTGGCTGGCTATGTTTGTGACCTGACTAACTATAAGTGAGTTTTACCCGTAGGGTAGAAAGAGGATTCCCTGATTGAAATTGTACATCTTCCATTGACAGTTGCGAGTCCGAGAGCTTGAGAGTGCTGCTGGAAGCAGGACTGGGCAAAGATTTAACTTCGGAGCTAACGAACCCGTCGCATAGAACTGCTATGGAGCATATCCTTCAGCACCATAAGCTGGGCAAGTACCTGGCCCAGGCCTTGAATGAGGAAAAGGTGAGTAGATTGATGACAATATTTTCATTTAACTCATCAACAACTAATCCCTGAATACCTCTGACAGCCATCTACACCTGGTCCCAGCCAACTCACTCACTTTAGCTCTGAGTGTGCTCTGGCTCAGCTATTGGGCCTGGTGGCCAATATCATGTGCACTGGTCCTGCCCTACAGCCCGCTGAGCTCCAGTGCCGGCAACTGGACAAATCGGCTCTGCTGAGTGGAGGATTACTGCTTTTGCAGCCCAGCAATCCCTTTGACGAAGAAAAAGGCGAAGCGCGCAGTAGTCATAGCTGTCATAGCACCGCTGGCAACACACCCACAGAGCTACCACCACCCATTCCCCTTCAACAACAGTTGGGCACGGGCAGATCTCAACTGCAGCAGCGGATTGATAGCTTCATAAGTGGTTTATCAGAAGCTAGATTGGCTGAGCCACCGGTGGCCGCCTGGCTCACTCTCACTGAACGGTATTGTAAGGCTCACAACTTGATGTGGCATCAGGAATTCGCCACCGAACATCCTGTTCAGGAATTGGAGCGCCTCATGAGCGCGGTGCTCATACGACACCAATGCTTGGGTGGACTGGTACTTAACGCTCTCGAAGGTGCAGAAGCGGGTGAGATGCCGCCACCAAAGCAGCTAGGCGAGATCATACGACTGGTGCATCAGGCCAAGTGGTCTGTTGTGAGGACACGCCAACAGTTGAATCGCAGCTATAAGGAAGTCTGTGCACCCATCCTGGAAAGACTTCGTTTCCTGCTCTACGAAGTGCGTCCTGCCATCAGTCCACAGCAGCGAGGACTGCGTCGTTTGCCCATCCTCCAGAGAGTACCACGTTTCCGACTGCTTGTACAACGCTTGTTGCAGGAATTGCGTGCGGCTAGGAAGCCCGCCAAGCCAGAGGATCTACTGAATGCCACAATTCAACAGCAGCAGGAGCAGGAGAAGAAACCCCAATCTCCAAATCCCAATCCAAAGCAGGAGGAGGAGGAGAGTCTACTGCGGCGTTTGAATGAGCGACAAGTGTACGGCGAGGGGGAACTAGATACCAAACTGATGCAGGACATTGTGGACTTTGCCTTGCAGGATTGCTGTGATGTGGAGACGGCCCGCAGAGCCATGTACTGCCAAATGCAGAGATTTCAATTGCGCCTGGCTGGACTACAGTTGGTACAGCAGCTGCTGGAGTTGCATGGTCTGCTGGATGCTGCCCAGTATAGTCTTCTCAATGGTTTTCTGGGTCTCCACTTAAAGTCCTCTGGTGCAACAGGAGGATCCCTGCATGTGCTGGGCCAACTGAATATGGTCAGTGCATATCAAAAGGCCAGATTGCTGTTGGCTCAGGCTCGTGTGCTGGATTGGGCTGTTAGAGAGCTACGCCGCTTGGTCAATCAAGAGCAGCAGGGAACACCACGTGGCAAGGATAGCTCAAATTTAAGTACCTATGTGCTGCTTAAGCGTCTGCCTAGGGCACGCTTCCTACTGAGTGTATTTGGATTGCTGGCCAAGGAGCTGGGACCCAATGAGCTGGGTTTGCTCATCAATTCTGGCTTGCTGGGAACAGTTTTGGGTCTACTTGCCCAAACAGGCGGCGAGGGTGTGGCTGGTGGGCAAATGAATTGCGAACTAAGTGTCCTGTACGAGGATAGTGTAATGAAGCAGAAATCTAGCAAAGCTCAGCTAAGTGGACCGGATCTGGCCAAGCTGATGAAAATCGGCACACGGATTGTGCGTGGATCAGACTGGAAATGGGGCGATCAGGATGGCAATCCCCCGGGCGAAGGCCGTATTATAAGCGAAGTGGGCGAGGATGGGTAAGTCACAGTGGGCCTTCATTATTTTGTGCTAATGTACTTGAAATAACTCGCAGGTGGGTGCGCGTGGAATGGTATACTGGTGCCACCAATTCCTATCGCATGGGTAAGGAGGGTCAGTATGATCTTCAGCTGGCCGACAGTGCTTTAAATGTGGCCTCTCCCACGGAACCTGAGCGTGAGGACTTGACCGGCGGGGAGACTTCTCCCTGCAGTGAATCGCATCCCTCCAAATTGCTGCGCCACTGTGCCGCCAAGTTGCTGCAAATATTGGCCGTGGGAAGTGGTCTTCATGGTGCCCAGCTGGACAGACATGCACTGCGTGGAGTCACTAGCATGTTCAGGGCCATTATAGATCCCAAGCCGGCACTGGCGAATGTCTCGCATTCACTGGGCTGGCTCAATCTGGGATTCATCAGGGCCATAGCAGGTGAGAATACTTCTTTCTACGTCATTTGCCAAATCCTGACTAATCTGTCTTCGAACCCAGGTGACTGTCCTCGTCTATGCCTGGAACTGAGCGCTCCCAGTTGGCTTGGGCATTATCTCTCGCTGCTGGAGCAGCCGGCCGGTAGTGAGCGTGGCGTTTACAGGCAACTCCATTGCCTGCGCCTATTACAGTGCATTTTGGCCCAATGGACTGCCGAGGAGGAGCCACGGATGAGTTCACTGGTGCGTCAATTGTTTGCCACTTTAGGCAGGATTGCCCTGCATTGTCCAGGGGACGTTACTCTGCAACATACTGCCGACGGCAAGGCCAGGGTTTTGCTCACTGCCTCCCATTCGGGAAGTGTGGCCGAAGAACTGGTCTCTCTATTGCGTCGTCTGCACACACTGCCTCACTGGAACCCCGTCATCAATTCATTTCTGGCACAAAAACTTTGTGTGGCTGCCGAGCTCCTGGGAGAGCAATCTTCTAATCCTTTGGACAGTGAACAGATATTTGTTCTCGGAGTACTTAGTGCAATGGGTGGCTATGACCTCCGCCCGCGGGTAGGACTCCATTGTTTCAATGAAGGAAGTCACATGATTATCGCCAGCTTCACCCACAAAGGCAGGTGCCTGTTGGCCCAGGGTGGTGGAGGAGCAGCAGGTTTTGTAAAGGTTCCCTTGACCTCGGTTATCACTCAGCTGGATCACAGTGTGTTCAGCTTGACTCGCCTGCCAATGAATGAGATGTTGCTGAATGCCTGGACTGTGCTACTCTATGGACCTTCTGCCGAGATGCGAGATATGCTCCCAAATGCCACCACCAGCTCCTCAAACTCTGAGGGACGCTTGGATCTCGCTCAGCTGCGCAAGCAGCAACTGCAATTGGCTGTACTCCACACCAATGGCGTTCTCTACAGGCATCAGGCGGCTTTGCGCAGGATCTTAAAGCAACGTGCTCCTGGAGGTTACACCCAAGAGGTGGAAACAATCGATAGGGAGCCAGATCAGTTGCCAGCCAGTGAATCGGAATCCGCAGAGGAACCACAACTCTCGCCCAGCGGCAACAGCCATGAGTCGCAACTTTTGATTCAGTGCATCCTGCTAAGGGCCACCCAGCCCTCGCCTGTAAAGGCCTGCTATAGCTACTTGGATCTCGCTACGGCAGCCCTCAATTGTGTGCAATCCCTGGCTAGTCAGGCTCACCAAGATCTCAGCGAGCTCGATGGAGCAGCTCCTTTGCCTGCCTCAGCAGCTCCGCCACAGCCCACTATGGTTCATGGCGTGCCCGTGTACAATGTTATCAGTAAGCAGCCAGAGCCGGAGGTTCACGAACGTCCCAAAATATCTACCCTACCAGCCGCCAGCGATGCCCAGCTGATTGGACAGATTATGGAAATGGGATTTACTAGAAGGACCGTGGAGTTAGCTTTAAAACAGCTCTCCTTGCAGGCAGAGATTATGCCCACGCCTGAGCAGATAGTGCAATGGATCTTAGAGCATCCAGATGTGTGCGCGAATACCATCGAAGAAGATCCACTGCCCATTGCGGGCAGCTCCTCGCATGATCCCGAGGCAGACTCAGACAACGAATGCCCCAGTTCAACTAGCTCCACCTCCTCCACAGCCTCCTCCTCGGACACAGTGGAGGGACAACCCATAGCTCCCACTCCGCCCATCAAGTTCGAATCCCGCAAGGATTTCCAGACAGCCGATCATTATGCTTTATACGTGCGTGGTCTGGTCCGTCCCGGAATGACTGTTCGTTGTTGTCGTGATTTTGAGGAGATCAAACAGGGTGACATGGGCACCGTACTCATAGTTGACACCGAGGGCTTGCACGATCTTAATGTCCAAGTGGATTGGCGTAATCATGGCAGCACCTATTGGGTTTGCTTTGTCCACATTGAGCTGGTAGAGGCTCCGCCTGCTCGGGATGGCCTCGCTGCTCAACTGCCACGACCTCCTCCCATTGTTGTTGGCGCCCGGGTCCGTCTGCGCTCTTCCGGTCGCTATGGATTATTTAATCAGCTTCGTCTGCCAAGCAGCGGCAGCTCTGCTGGTGTGGTTAGCTCGGTCAGAGGCAAGCAACTCACCGTGGACTTTGCGGATCTGCCAGGCTGGCAGGGACACATCAACGAAGTGGAACTAGTGGGACCTCCACCTGCTGCTCCTGTCGCTACAGTTCCGGAGGCCACCCCCATTGATTTAATTGAGGATTGGTCGCGCTGCATACGCTCATTAACGGTGAGCTCCAATGAGACGGCAGCCAAACATTTACTGGATGGATTCGGCGGCCAGCCATGGCAGAGCTGCTCGAGTGGTCCTTGTCGTCATTGGATACGCCTGGAATTGCACGATCGCATACTGGTGCACAGTCTGGCCCTGAAAGTCAGCCCCGAGGATCACTCACATATGCCCTCGCTCTTGGAGATCCGTGTGGGTGAGTGTGTGGACAGTCTGAAGGAATACACATGGATACCAGTGCCTTCGGGTGCCAGTAGGGTGATGCTCATGCAACAGGTACCCAATTACTATCCCTGGATCGAGATTGTAGTCAAGCAGTGTCAGAACAATGGCATCCAGTGCAAGATTCATGGACTACAGTTCGTCGGCCGTCGCCAACAGCCGGACTTGCAGCATATTTTGGCAAATGCTCAATTCCTGGCCTGTGAGTACCAAGGAGGGAGCGGAGTAGCAGCAGCCGCCACTACATCCTTGGGCGAAACTGTGCCGCCAGAACAGGATCTACCTTGCACAGTCATGGTATGGGGTCTGAATGACAAGGAACAATTGGGTGGCTTGAAAGGATCCAAAGTGAAGGTTCCTACCTTTTCCCAGACCATCAGTCGGCTGCGACCCATTCACATAGCCGGCGGATCGAAGAGTTTATTCATTGTGGGTCAAGATGGAAAAGTGTATGCCTGCGGCGAAGGCACCAATGGACGTCTGGGCTTGGGTGTGACCCATAATGTTCCCCTGCCCCATCAATTGCCCGTGCTGCATCAATACGTGGTGAAGAAGGTGGCGGTTCACTCGGGTGGAAAACATGCCCTAGCCCTGACTCTTGATGGCAAAGTCTTCTCCTGGGGCGAGGGTGAAGATGGCAAGCTGGGACATGGCAATCGCACAACTTTGGACAAACCTCGCCTTGTGGAGGCCTTGAGGGCGAAGAAGATTCGAGATGTGGCATGTGGATCCTCCCATTCGGCGGCCATCAGTAGCCAGGGTGAGCTGTACACCTGGGGTCTGGGTGAATATGGCAGGCTAGGACATGGTGATAATGCCACTCAACTGAAACCCAAGCTAGTCACTGCTTTGTCCGGACGTCGAGTGATCCAAGTGGCTTGTGGCAGCCGAGATGCCCAAACTCTGGCTCTGACCGAAGATGGAGCTGTATTCTCCTGGGGCGACGGTGACTTTGGCAAGTTGGGACGTGGCGGCAGCGAAGGTTCGGCCACACCGCACGAGATTGAACGTCTGTCGGGAATTGGTGTGATCCAAATCGAATGTGGTGCTCAGTTCAGCTTGGCTTTAACGCGTGCCGGCGAGGTGTGGACTTGGGGCAAGGGCGACTACTATCGATTGGGCCATGGCGGTGATCAGCATGTGAGGAAACCCCAACCCATAAGCGGTTTGCGGGGACGACGTGTTATTCATGTGGCTGTGGGCGCTTTACATTGTCTGGCCGTAACCGACGCGGGACAGGTCTATGCCTGGGGTGACAATGATCATGGCCAGCAGGGCAGTGGCAATACGTTTGTGAATAAGAAACCCGCTCTGGTGATTGGATTGGATGCGGTGTTTGTGAATCGTGTGGCTTGCGGCAGTTCGCATTCCATAGCCTGGGGTCTACCCAACGCAAGTCTGGATGAGGAGAAGCGCGGCCCGGTGCCCTTTGGCAGCACTCGAGATCCTCTGGGCGGCAGTAGCCTGGGCATCTATGAAGCAGAGACTGTTGCAGCCGGAGGAACAGGAGCAGCTAAGTCTGGGGATGGTAGTAAAACAACGGCCTTGGCCAGTCTAAGTGAAAGTTTGGCCCTGGAGACACCGGCGGCCCGACAAGCGGCCTTAAGCCATGTCCTGAGGGCCATGAGCATACTACAGGCAAGGCAGCTGATAGTCGCCGCCTTAACCAGTCACAGCAAGGTGAATTTCAAGGAGCGAAGTAGTGCCATGGCCTGTGCACCTGGAATAGTCGAGGAAGATCAGCTACCGGGTGCCACAATGGCCGGAGCGATTCACCTGCCCACAGCTGAACCCATAGCCCAGGGCGGTGGAGAGGCTCCAGCGGATGCTAATGATGCGGCTTTGCAGGAGCACAGTCCAGATGCTCAACTGGAGGTTGGAGCCGGCATTGTTGCGGGATCTGGAGGAACTCTCCCCCCACAGCTCACAGCTGGACCCCTCAGTGCCTTTCAGAGCCTCACCGGTTCGCTGTCCATGTCCGGTTCCCTATCCAGCTCTGCCCTGCCGCAGCACAAACACTCAAGGATGTCGGCCAGCGCCATGTCTGTAATGGCCGCCACCATGACGCAACAGGAGGAGATGCTGGCCCAAATAAGTCATGGACATGGTCATGCCCATGGCTTGGATGACTTTGGAGGTCTGCTGGGAGAGCCCGAGGCAAAGAGCCTGGTGGAGTTGTTGAAGTTAGTCGTTTGTGGACGTTGTGGACCGCCTAGTACCGCCCAGACCATAGCCGAAACACTCATCTCACTGGGCTCCAACACTCCAGCTATTGGATCCATGCTACTGGAGACCTGCATTACTGAGCTGGAGGATCTGTGCACCTCCCGCCATTGCCTGGGCAAGCTGCCCAAGCCCGTCATGCAGGAGAGCAGTCATCCGTATGTGGACAACGTCAATGTGACGGGAGCAGTGCGCATACTTGGAGCCGAAATGCTACGCATAGAGTTTGATAGCCAGTGCAGCACGGAGAAACGAAATGACCCACTGGTGATCATGGATGGAGCTGGTCGTGTTCTTGCCATGCGTTCTGGACGAGAATTCGCCCACTGGGCCCCAGAGATACGAGTTCCCGGTGATGAACTGCGCTGGAAATTCAGCTCGGATAGTTCGGTGAATGGTTGGGGCTGGCGCTTTTGGGTGCATGCCATTATGCCGGCGGCAACGCTGGGCGAGAGTGGCTCGGACAGGGCGGTACTTTCACAGCCCTCGATGGCTCTGGTGATGTCACTGCTAGACTCCAGATTGGCTCCAAGTCAGTCGGGTGTTCTCATTCGCCTAGCTTCGGCTCTGGCAGCCTGCTCCCAGCTAGGAGCCCTCACCACTGCACAAAGAATTTGGTCTCTGAAAAAGCTACATGCTGTGCTGCTTCTGGAGCAGGCGCCCAAACCACAGGAATCTACCCTGGCAGCCATACTCCAGCCGCTGATACCCGAGCTTTTGCGTCAATATGAGTACGAGGAGCCACAAGTGCGAGGTGGCATTCATCTGATGCATTCGGATTACTTCAAAACACTGGCAGCTCTCGCCTGCGATATGCAATTGGATGCATCTCTACCCGCCGCCTCCTCTTCGTCAAATGCGGTGGTTGCCTCAGCCTCATCCTCGACCAGTAGCACTGGAGATGTTCACAAGTGGGCGTGGTTCAAGCGCTACTGTATCGCGGTGAGGGTAGCCCAGTCCCTGATACGTCGCACCGAACTCCCACGAGCCTTTTGCCTGGAAGTGCGCAAGAAATTCGCAGAGATGCTGCCCAATCCAGGTAGTCAGTCGCCCGGAGCATCGCTTATGAACTCTACCACTTCACTTTCCTCGAGCACGGCCAGCAATGTGACAACTCCGCCACCTCCGCCGCTGTTCCCAACCTTGGTGTTAAGTGAACAACATGCGCAGGAGTCGCTGATTCAACAGGAATGCCTGCTACTCCATGAAGACCACACACTTTTCCAGGCCCCACACGATGCCCAATTGCTGCAGTGGCTAAATCGACGACCGGATGACTGGGCCCTGAGCTGGGGCGGAGCCAGCACCATCTATGGCTGGGGACACAATCATCGGGGACAGCTGGGTGGTCTGGAAGGCAGCAGAATTAAGACGCCCACGCCATGTGAAGCCCTGAGCTTACTGCGTCCTGTGCAGCTGGCTGGTGGAGAACAATCCCTGTTCGCTGTCACCCCGGATGGTAAGCTCTTTGCCACGGGCTATGGGTCCGGCGGAAGATTGGGTGTGGGCGGAAGTGATTCCTGGGCCATACCCACCCTGCTGGGATCCCTGCAGCATGTTTTCGTCAAAAAGGTGGCTGTCAACTCCGGCGGCAAACATTGTCTGGCTCTAACCACCGAGGGTGAGGTCTACGCCTGGGGCGAAGGCGAAGATGGCAAACTGGGCCATGGTAATCGCATGAGCTATGATCGACCCAAGCTGCTGGAACACTTGAATGGCATGAGCGTGGCTGATATTGCCTGTGGCAGTGCCCATTCCGCAGCCATCACGGCCAGTGGACATGTCCTGACCTGGGGCAAAGGTCGTTACGGCCGATTGGGGCACGGCGACTCGGAGGATCAGCTGAGGCCCAAACTAGTGGAGGCACTTCTGGGCTATCGGGCCATAGACATAGCCTGTGGCTCTGGCGATGCTCAGACCTTGTGCATTACGGACGATGACAACGTGTGGAGTTGGGGAGATGGTGACTATGGCAAGCTGGGACGAGGTGGCAGCGATGGCTGCAAATTGCCCTACAAAATTGAAAGCTTGGCCGGCCTGGGAGTCATCAAGGTGGAGTGTGGATCTCAATTCTCCGTTGCGTTAACCAAATCCGGTGCGGTGTACACCTGGGGCAAAGGCGACTTTCATCGTTTGGGCCACGGATCCGTTGATCATGTGCGTCGGCCGAAGAAAGTGGCCGCGTTGCAGGGCAAAAAGATTATCTCGATAGCCACAGGATCGCTGCACTGTGTGGCCTGCAGTGATGCCGGCGAGGTCTACACGTGGGGCGACAACGATGAGGGTCAACTGGGCGATGGTACCGTGACGGCAATACAGCGACCCCGCCTAGTGGCCGCTTTGCAGGGAAAACACATTGTCAAGGTGACTTGTGGATCGGCCCACACTTTGGCCCTGTCCACCTCCCAACTGAGTGAACGATTGCGTCCGCTGCCCAATCCACCGCTGGAATATGATTTGGTTAGGGATCTGGCGCCAGAGGCTTTGCACGCCCGCTTGATTCTGCTACATCACTTTTCGGAACTGTTGTGTCCTTGCTTGGCCATGCTACCCATTGCCGGCGACCTGAGTCTGGGTGCTCTCAAGGATGTGCTGGTGTACAACATCAAAGAAGCCGCCTTTCGTAAAGTGATTCAGACCACCATGGTGAGGGATAAGCAGCATGGCCCCGTCATCGAACTCAATCGGATCCAGGTGAAGCGGTCGCGAAGTCGCTGCAACGGACTCGCCGGCATCGATGGCATGAAAAGTGTCTTTGGACAGATGGTGCAAAAGCTTCCACTTCTCACCCAGGAGGCTCTTGCCCTGCCGCACCGAGTGTGGAAGGTTAAATTCGTTGGCGAGAGTGTGGATGATTGTGGTGGCGGATATAGCGAATCCATTGCAGAGATGTGCGATGAGCTGCAAAACGGAAGTGTCCCACTGCTAATTAATACACCCAACGGCCGGGGCGAGGCGGGAGCCAATCGGGATTGCTTTCTACTTGATCCGACTTTGGGTTCAGTGCTGCAGATGAACATGTTCCGGTTTCTGGGCGTGCTGATGGGCATTGCAGTGCGAACGGGATCACCGCTGAGTCTAAAGTGAGTTGAGGAATCTGCATTTTAATTTTCCTGTACTAAACTTTTGTTTTGCAGCCTGGCAGAGCCGGTTTGGCGCCAACTCACAGGTGAAGCTTTGCGTCCCACAGATCTGACCGAAGTGGACCGTGACTATGTGGCCGGTTTGCTCTGCATACGCAACATGGACGACGATGCCAAGCTGTTCAACACACTGGAACTGCCCTTTTCCACATCTTCGGCCCGTGGCCATGAGGTGCCGTTGTCCACTAGATATACGCACATCTCGCCCCGCAACCGTTCCGAGTACGTGCGCCTGGCATTAGGCTTCCGCTTGCATGAGTTCGACGAGCAAGTGAAGGCGGTCCGTGATGGCATGTCCAAGGTGATACCAGTGCCTTTACTCTCCCTTTTCTCGGCCGCCGAGCTCCAGGCCATGGTCTGTGGCTCGCCGGACATACCACTGGGCCTGCTGAAGTCGGTGGCCACATACAAGGGCTTCGATCCCAGCTCAGCACTGGTCAGCTGGTTCTGGGAGGTAATGGAGGAGTTTACCAATCAGGTAGGATGATGGGATGAGTCGATTATCCACAGGATCATTATGTAAGCAAATGCTTTGACCCTTTTCAGGAGCGCTCACTGTTTCTGCGCTTTGTGTGGGGACGCACACGGCTGCCTCGGACCATTGCCGATTTCCGTGGTCGTGACTTTGTGCTGCAAGTGCTGGAGAAGAATCCGCCCGATCATTTTCTACCCGAAAGCTACACCTGCTTCTTTCTGCTCAAAATGCCCCGCTACTCCTGCAAGGTAAGTCCCAAAGTCTGCTGCGATGTCTGCGCCCAAATCTTACATTTGCCCCTCTTCTACAGGCCGTGCTCCTCGAGAAGCTCAAGTATGCCATACATTTCTGCAAGAGCATCGATACGGACGAGTACGCACGTGTGGCTATGGGCGAACCCACCGAGGCAACGGGCAGCGAGGACAACAGTGATCTGGAGTCGGTTGCCAGCCATGAAGGCTAAAAGAACGAACAAAGAGTCATTGAATCTCATTCTTAATATTTAAATAGAGACGAAGGAAGCCCTCTATACACACACACATACATACACAGAGAGACCCACACTCACACACACACACACACACACACACACACCGACATATATTTTAACTGAGCACATGAGCCAGAGAGCGAGACAGCGATATAGCGAGTAGCAAATCGCGCCACCAAACCAAAAAGCAAAGCGTTAAAGTTATTTCCATATAAAAGATATATATATATATATTAAGCATACATACATACATTTAAATATAACTATAAATGTTAGTTGAAGTCCCACACTCATACGTAGATACTTAGCTTAACCGTTTAGCCACCGCCTCCATTCCCCTTCAAATGCTGCAGTTGGGACGAGTTACACACTTAAGTTACATAATTCAAATGCAAATGCTAACGATGAACAATTCAAAGTAAAAAAAAAACCCTGAGCAAAGCCAGAAAAAGCGCCAGAAGAGACTCTGGGAATCTGAAAAGCAAAAATAAACAAAAATCGAAATAAAATGCAAATTACTATTAAACAAATGACTTCAACTTATGCTGTGCCTAACAAAAAAAGAAGGGGAAAACAAGAGCCAACCAATAGGAGGAAGTACAGATAAAAATGATTTTGTATTAAGCTGAGAACACCATGTTGAACTAATCCTCAGAGGTGAAGGATTTGCAGCGTTGTTTTTTGATGTATCCATCGAATATATTGAATGAGTTCACAGACCCGACTTAATGGGGATTGTTTCGGATGTGTATTTCGCAGGGCTGCAAACCGGTTTTGAATTCCGACTTTTATTTTACCATGAACCGAACCTTGAACCGAACCTCTTTAGAAATTAAAGCTGAACCCGAACCTGTTCCGAACCCAAAAATTCGGTTCGGTTCAACAAAACTGAGCCAAAAATTTGATCTGCTGTCTACCGACTTCATCTGTTATTTGGTGCGACTGACTCCCAAAATTTCCTTATAAAATCCCTACCCATAAAAGTCTCTCTCTCCACGGCTGAGCTTCTTGAATAATTTCTTGAATAATTCTAAAAAGCAAGAGTCTTACATTATTTTGGTAATATTTTTCTATGTAAACCACGAAATGGAATTTCACTAAACTGTAAATTTGTATATTGAATATTTCCAAGTTTTCTACTATCCAATTCCGACCGAAATACCACTTGGTTCCCATACAATTTGGGGAGTTTTTAGGTCGAATGTTGTACAAAAATATGTAAAGTTGTATAAAGCATAGACTGAACCAAGGTTCGAACCAAATCCTTTTCCCCATAAACCTCTAACCTTAAATTTGGGCATTTCCATTCTGTCGAAAGCGGCCGTCGTACACATTAAAAGTAAATAAACAAGCAAACTAAAGCGCATTTTAAATTCGTTCTTTTCTTTATATTAAAAGTCCTCGCTAGCACTTCAATTATTGCTAAAAGAGAATAGCAAGTGAAGTCGAGTTACCAAATAAGAAGCGATTCGAACGTGACAAAAACCGAAGTGATTTTCTTGCCTATCCATATAAAGACAAAGTTTAGCGAATCCTGAGACCCCAACAAAGCTCAAATTGATTTAATATCTTATCAATGAATTGCTCTTTTAAATGTATTTTGTTTTATTTGGAAATCTTCTGTATTTTTTTCCCATTAAATATTGATCTGTGTCGCTACGTGACATGTCGAATGCGACATTTATTCCATCAAGATATTTATGTGGTTTCTGATTAATGCAAAGCAAAAACGTACAGTTAATTGCAATTACATAGTTTGATATAGCCTCTTATCCAACATTTTTTAACCCTTCGGACCCTTAGAACAGTTTAAGATATCAAAAGTCAATGAAATCCATAGGCAATTTTTTAAGAAAAAACTTGCCATAAATGTATAAAAATGAGAAAAACTGTGATTGCACGAATTTGCGTTCGAAAATCTCGAAACGGGCTATTAGCAAATTTGCTACTGGCTTAATTTAGTTTAATTGAATTTTTTCCCTGCAAAAATGTGACAAATTATAGTGTTTTTAACTATTTTTAATTTTTTCGTGTCGGTGGACCTTTTTGCGGAAATGCCCATTTCCGAACCTTAACCATTCGTTAATTTGGGTTCGAACCAGTGTAACGGAGATCTGAATATTTTTTTTGGTTTGCAGCTCTGGTATTTTGCAATATTTGTAAGGCTTCAATGAAAGTTTGAACCAAAACCTTGACTTTAACGGTTTTTGGAACCTTTTTGTGACTCGCATCTCTGAACGAACGCAATCTTTCAGAAAAACTTAGTTTAAAAAGGTTACTTAATATCAGGGCTGCAAAACCGTACTTTTATTTTTGGATCTGCGAAACGCTGATTCGATCCAAAACATACCAAAAGTTTCAGGTTCACGGTTTTTGGAAGAAGGTTTTGGTTCGAACCTTGGTTCAGTCCATGCTGGACACAATATTAATATAAAACAAAGCAATAATTTATTAGATACTAAACATTACTGAATTTTAAAAAATAATTTAATCCTAAACTACTCAAATCATATAGGAATCGGGTTGTTTTTGGGTCGAAAACGGTTTGTGGAACACATTGATATATTGAACACTAGAAATATAAGTTACTATGAAGTTAAATACCGTTTCGCAGTTTTTGTAGGAAAATAATTCCCATGTGAATCATTGAAAAAGCTTTGATGTCCAGGGTCTAAAAAAATAAAGGCTACTATAGATGGGGAGTACAGGCTACTAAGTAGCTCTGAATGCTATTCGATATTACTCGTAGAGTAAAAAGGGTATACTAAAGTCGTGCAAATGTATGTAACAGGCAGATGTAGCCATGTCCGTCTGTCTGTCCGCATGTCGGTCCGTCCGTCTGTATGAACACCTAGATCTCAGAGACTAGAAGAGCTAGAGCAACCAAATTTTAAATGTAAGCTAGTATTGTCTGCAGGCATATCAAGTTTGTTTCAAATTTTGGCCACGCCCCCTCCCGCCTCCGCAATAAAAAATGTTGAATATCTCCTACAATTTGTAAGCTATCGATTTTGTAGTATAGTGCATGTGGCCAATATGTTCAATCCCACAAATTTTCATAAAGATCGGATAATAATTGACAGAGTTAAAAAAACGTTGCATACTTATCTGAGCCGCTTGAGGTTATTAAACAATAATTGCCTTGAGTAACGGGTATTTCGAAGTCGGGCAGGGCCGACTTCAACTTACGCTGTCGTTTTAAATTCACTTTGCTTCCCATTTTAAGACTCAGTCGATCAAAACCAACCAAATAACAGATAGAATCGCTAGACAGAAGGTCAAATTTTGTGATCTCCACCATTTTTGTTGAACCGAACCGATATTTTAGGTTCGGAACAGGTTTGGGTTCAGCTTTAAATTCTAAAGAGGTTCGGTTCAAAACCGGTTTGCAGCCCTGATTTAAACACTGGGATGGTACAGTTGAATCAAATCGCTGCGGTTATATTTTAATAAATTCGCATTAGTTGTGCACTCTACAATTTTGGAAGACCCAAATCCCGAGGATGCTCTTAAACAGTCATTCGTCGGAGTTAAAGTACAAGTCCGAGGCAAAGCTATCAGTGAAGCTATGAAATTTATCCTTTGGTGCCTGCTGCTCCTCTGCAGATGTCTGAGCATTGGGTTGTGATGGTGCATCTGGCTGCTCTTGGCCCACCTCAATATCGGCGGGCACACAGGAGCGAGGCGCTGTACGCCGCTGCAAAGTAATTTCCTCATCATCTCGTTCCTCTTCATTTGCTCGCTGCTGATCCTGCTGTGTGCCAGCCGTGTGTTTGGGTGTATAGGTACTGCCGTCCTCCTGTCCAGCTTCTGCTGAGCCGCTGAAGTGCGAACCACTGCCGGTGGTCATCGAGGCGCCACCCATAACGGCGCCTATGACGCTGCGCAATGCGCGGTAAACGGCCTCGTGCACCTGACCCATAATCTCGCTGGCCGCATGCACAGTTTCCGTTTCCGGGGCAGAGGTGGCAGTATGTTGGTACTGATACTGCTGATGCATCTCAGCCCTGGTATTACTGGTTTTCAGGGCGCTGTCCACATTTCGTTTGGGCTCGTCACAAGGGCATTTGCGACGCGGAGGCGAGGCGCCGGCACCCCCTCCGGATGATGGAGGTGGACTTGATGGCGGCGGAGGTGGCCGCGCGTCATGGCAGCCACCCTCTTCCTCTTCCTGCTGCTGAGCCTGGGCCGACAGCCGCTGCTGTTCCTTATCGTATTCGGTCATGGCACGGTCGGCTCGTTCCCGGCAAACGGCGCAATCCGGATCGGCCTCATACACGCCCGAATCTGAGTCTATTGTGGACTCCTGTTCCTTGCCGCAGCCACACGGCGATTGCTTGCTCTCGGCCAGAACCTGCTGATCGACTGCTGGCTTTTTGCCCGATCCTCGCCTGATGCGATAGACCAGATAGAGCAGGGCTAATGTGGCGTACGTGGCCTTGGCGACCTGTGGCAAAGCAGAAGGAGAAGAAGTTAATGAAGCAGCCGAAATGCTATGTAATAATTCAAGGCTCACATTGGCTCGCCCACGAAGTGTGTAGCTGTTGAAGTGTTTCTTGAAACCATCGGCCATTGCAGGAAATTGATTAACCACACTGATGCTACCTGCCCGACTACTGTTAAAAGCTTGCGAGTTCCGTTGGGATCTGGGCCAGATCAAAACCGAGTCGTTTCGTTTGAAAAGTGTGAAGTCAAAAGCGCAGACCTACTAAGTGCTGTGCATATACATTCTTTTTCAATTGGGGTCGAAGATGCCACCGTTTGGGCTTCCCAATTGTGTCAATCCCATGGTGAAGGAACATAGTGTTACCCCGCGAATCCGCATTCCATTGGGTTTCTCAATATTTAGGAGTAATTGAAAAACTGCGTATCCTGTTTAACAATATTCAAATCGAAGCAGTCTTGTTTTTTATGGTATCTCGTAACTCCAAACCAAACACATTCCAAACCAGAAAACCAGGCGAACATCTATATCGAAATTTCGAAAATATCTAGGAAGCAATTTGGTTGCCAATCAATACAAAGATGTCCGACCAATTCGGGTTTCACGAATCCTTTAATAGCTACACATTGCGTGGACGTGCCAATGTAAGCTGACTTGTGCCCCATCTGTGACTCTCCGACTCTTAACAACTTCTTCTCTCCAGGTAGCCAAGGCCACCTGGGCTTCGGTGGGTTTATTGTATGTGCTGGTCAAGATGCATCGCCGTAACGCCAAGCGTCGGGATGCGAGTCGCTACTGCATGGGATGCCAAAAGAAGCTGAAGTTGAATATATAGAAGCATTGATTAGTGATTACCCCCAAAAACATGCCACTGTAGTGAATCGAACCAAAAATATGTGATGATTTTCATGGTTAAATTTCTTGTACTTTGAAGTGTTAATAAAATTTCAACATTTGGATCTTTAATTCAATGGAGTAACCCAAAGTGAAGAGTCTTCAAGACAAGGCCCTTAATCTTTGAATGAGTGTGGTTGAGGCAAATCGGTTTGTAGATATTCGTAAGATAATGCCAGTCTGTGTCTACCTACACACGCACTCTATTCTCATCTTAATTTTAAACACAGTCTACTTTTGACCCGATGGACTATATCTTACAGTGTGGTCTTGTCCCACACGTGACTGGAACAGAAGAATTTATCTTACAGCTGCAAAAGAGAATATCGTTCGAAAATAGGGTCTAATGGGAAAGGGTAGCGTGCTAAAAATGAGAAGTTGCCAATCTTATTCCTAATTTGCTAGTCAAAACCTTAACTTCTCGTTATAAGGTTGCGTGTCATTTTGCTGAAGTGTAAATGACGGATGCAAACCGGTTTTGAACCGCTTATCCCAGCTGGTGAACCGTACCGCAAACCGAACTGGCTTACTTTCGGAAATGCTGAACCGAACCAGAAACCACAAATAATAACGGTTAGGTTCGCTTCAGTTCTCGACCAGCTCTAGTGTTCCCAAAATGATTTTGTTTGAGACATTTCGTTTGACACTCTATATAGCCTTTAAGGATGAACTGACATAAATTTTACAACATTAAATCCTGGAAGTCTTTTGAAATTGCTCGCCGATCTCTTAATATAACTGTCTTCAATCTGAATTTCTTTCTTGCAAGTTGATGCCGTCCTCTAGTGGGCAATACACAGAAAAAAAACAGAAATCCGAATTGAAAAAGGGTAGTCCCCGAGCAGGCATGAAGTGATTCGGTTTTTCGGGATTAAATAAATTAAGTGGGAGTGAAAATCAGTCTTTCCTGGGGTCGGCTCAAGAATATTCGGGATCACCCCGTTTTAATCTCGTTTCGGATCGATTTGTTTTTAGTTTATTTTCTATTTTCTGTAGTACTTCTTTACCATACTTCAATCTAAGCCACTATAGTTTTTATTCCCTCGCAGAGGGTACATCAAAATTGTTCAGATGATTGTAACGCATAGAAGGAAGCATCTCCGACCACATAAAGTATATATATGGTTGATCAGTATGTCCGTCCGTCCGTCTGTCCGAGTGTCCGTCCGTCCGTCCGTCTGTCCGTATGAACTCACAGATCTCAGAGATGGTAAGAGATAGAGGTTTGACATGTATGGGATATATGCTTCTTATGTCTGCAGGCAGATCAAGTTTATTTTCAATTTTGGCCACGCCCCCTGCCGCCCCCGCAATTTAGAAAATACGTCATATTTGCTACAGTTTTAAAGATAGGTGGGTTGTGCCTTCTAGATATATTTAGTAATAAGGATAACTTATGGATCAGCTAAAGGAATGGTGAAGATTGGATGAACGATTTTCGAGTTATGATCAAAAGACTGTTCGCTGCAGCAGCGCTGCTTTCAGCTACTACTGCAGCATCAAAATTTATGCTAAGCGTATAATTTCGTTGGTACAGAGTATGCTATAGTCGGCCTTGACCGACTTTCTTTCTTGTTTTTTCAATGTAAACCTCTTTAAAATTGGAATATATTTATTTTATAAGCTTTCACACAATTCTTCAAAGTTTTGGCAAAATCGGATGACTATAGTTTATAGCTGCCATATGTAGCAATGATCGGTCGAAAAACTAGTTCTAGTGGAAAAAGTTTTTTGTTTCAATGAAAACGCCTCTGAACTTTGTATTTCTTAGTTTGCTATGCTTTCCCATGATTCCACTAAGTTTGGTCGAAATCGGACATCTATATATATTATAGCTGTCTCAGAAAAGTAGAGTCAGAAAAGTAGTCTTAGTAAGAAAAACTTGTTTGTTTTTAATGGAAATGACGTTCACGCCGAAGATAACTTTCATCAAGTTTTTCTCATATAATATGATAAATAGGGTTTGTAAGATACATGGTTCGTATTCTTTTTTAGCCGACATTCTCTGATTTTCAAAGGTATTCTTCTAGGAACTTATAGACGAAAACTGCTAATGCGACATCATAAACTTTGGGCATTCTTCTCAGGATTTTAAAGATATGCAAAAGGTTTATAGGAATTCAATTTCCAAAGTGAGCGAAAAGTCACATTACAACAGAAATCACAATATTTCATACTGTGCCTTTACCACTGAACCGGGCCGAAACCGCGGTTCAGTTAGCTCCAAAACTCATTTAATGTACCGAACCGGCGGTTCTAAAAGTGTGTGAACCATTGAACCGAACCAGTATTTGCTTTCGAGTGGTTTGCATCCTTGGATCATAGTGTTTTGTTTGTGCTTCGAATTTTCTAACTTCTGTGACAACAAAACACATTTTGCATTGTGTGACTGGAAATGCAAAATGGGCTCATATGGTCGAATATTCGCATGGGCAAGGTCTCGATTATGTATTTGGTGGTACCGATTGGGCGTGGTGTACTATGAGCTGCTACAACCGGGTGAAACCACCACAGACCAACTCTACCGAACTCAAATGAGGCGTTTGAGCCGGGCATTTAAGCAAAAAC
Source organism: Lordiphosa andalusiaca (assembly GCA_035044965.1). Classification (NCBI taxonomy): domain Eukaryota; kingdom Metazoa; phylum Arthropoda; class Insecta; order Diptera; family Drosophilidae; genus Lordiphosa; species Lordiphosa andalusiaca. The sequence continues at coordinate 3,842,431 of JAWNNM010000051.1, read as the reverse complement.
AGCCCGACTCCGACCAAAGGAACTACAAGGTATTTTTTTCAACATGACAACTCAACGGCCACATGTTGTACGTCCAGTATAAACACACTGTAAGAACCCGTTTTTCCTGCAAAAACCAAAATATTCTTAGTCAGGTTGAAATGTCACTTAATTTCAATGCCACTGACAGTTCCAGATGCTACACATACCTTGAAACGCTACCCCATACGCCGTAAAGCCCAGACCCAAATCAGCAGGTTCGCCCTTTTGAAGAACTCCAAAATTGGAAATATTCGTGGATCGCATCAAAAGTTGCTCCGTTTATTGAAGATGGCATTCGAAAATGAACCAAACTCAATCAAATTTGTAGCCTAGTTGAGTGTGTGCTTGGAAACAGAACAATATCAAATCAAATCTAGCTTTTACGTTCTCAAATATTGTTCTGGTATTAAGGAACATTGTGCTACAGGAGAGAAAAATCATTTTTGAAATCCTTTTGAGACCAATATTCTCGACTGTACCGGAAAAGTATCTATTATTTTGTATAATGATGATGGATGCATTGCATTTTTTCTATAAACAACTTTAATTGGTTATTTGGCTCACTTCGGATTGGAATTGTTTAACATGACACAGCGATTTAATTCTAACAACAATTATCATCATAGCATTTTCTTGCCGCCGTTGCATTTTGATTTGGACAAAAGATATGAAAACTTATTGCACGCAAATTTGTGTACGTCCCCATAACTTACTTATAATAAATTATGAGGGCACACTTAAAAACTACCCACTAGTAGACCACTTGACTGAGTGTGGAGGAGGGCCGGACCTCGCGTGTCAATTTGAGAGATTGAGACTCGGCATCTCGAATTGAGCAATCGATAGTGTAGTCGATGACATGTGATTTCCCCGCCCACTTAACCACTTAGTGTAGGCCAAATGTATGCCATTAGCCCACCTTTTAGCCATATCATATAATTTGCATGCGGGAGAAGCCTTGGAGAGCTGATATCTGGAGAATATAAAAACCAAATCGAGGTTTCCATAGGCATTCGCCGAAATGAAATACAATCGGGTGTTGCTGATCGGTCTATTTGTGGGCATGAGCTTGGCTCATCTGCCAGGAGTCAGAGCTGGGGTATTTAGAGCTTTGGACACAAGCAAGCCAAGCTGGATTACATGTGTTGCTTCGTTTTTAGGCCACAGAAGAGCAGATGTACGCAGCCGGTAAGCTGATGCGGGATGTGTGCCAACCCAAATTTCCGAAAGTTACCAAAGAGATGGCCGATGGCATTAGCAATGGCAACCTACCCAACACCAAGGATGCCAACTGCTATATCAATTGTATTCTGGAAATGATGCAGTCTGTAAGTAAATAGTTTTGGATAGAAAACATTGAGCCGCGTGCGTACTTTAGCTGCAACAGGGTCTCGAGGAATGCCTTCCGTCTAAGACAACGTGCCTAAGCCGGTTTTTGTTTTGTTTTTTGATCAGAAGACCATCTAAAGGTCTCATAGATGTCGCGATGTTCAAATCCTGTACTCCTAAAATCTCTAAGCCTCTCTGCATTAGTGGAGGTTGCTTCGGGAAGGCTAAGTCGGCGGACTCAAAACTGCTTCTCCACTGATTTTCGCGCTAAAATTGCCTAGCACGATCTTAAGCGCTCTTACTCGGGTTCCAGCCGCTCATAGCGATGGTCTTTTGTCGAGTCGACCTAATCTTCTGTTGGGGTGAGAGTACAGACAAGACGAATATTAAAATATTACATGGAGTGAAGCTGATGACAGAGCGACGCAGTCTTTCACTGACTGCAAATCCGGTCCCACACTCGTGCTTGGTGTTATGTCCGGTATGGTAGATCTTCCAGTAAGCATTGGTTAATGATGTTCTGGACGTTGTTCCTTGTCCAATCCATTGCGTTTCTTAAGGTGCGGTTACGTCCGATGAACATTTGTCAAGGGCATTCCCTTGGTGGAGTTCAGCACCCTCCCTGTTGAGGATGCGATCCAGAGAAGGGCTTCGGGTGATTGCAATTACCTCGCATGAGTTTTTACATTTGCTGACACAGATGGAAGAGATAGAGTTTGCTTTTTCATAATATTGGACACCCAAATGGAGAGAGCAGATACATGTGTTTGCTTTGGTGAGCAAGAGAGCTGATTTACGTGCAAAAATATTCAATTAGCTCAAATTTGCTCAACCGCACGACGCTTTTGCCGAAATTATGTGTATTTTGCTCCAGCCTAAGAAATGAACAAAATCATTTTCTGCTCATCCGCTCATGTTCATAAAAGGTTACCAATGACTTGGCATACAGTAAGCCAATATCACTATGGGTTCGCCATGTTGAACCGGTCTCAAGCTTTACCTAAGGCTGGAAACCAAAAAAAAATATTCGGATCTCCGGCTCACTGGTTCGAGCCGAAATTAATCAATAGTTAGGGTTCGGAAATTTAAGGTTCGAGAGTTTTTGGCAGAAGGTTTTGGTTCAAACCTTGGTGCAGTCCCTGCGTTATACAATTTTAATCATTTTTGTGTTCAATATTTTGTAATTTGTAATCATTCATCATGTGTTCAAAAACTCACATTCGACCTAAGACCTACACAAATCGTTTGGGAATCGTGGGGTTTTTTGGGTCTGAAATCGGTTAGTAGAACACATGGAAATATTCAAAATATAATTTACTGTTAAGTAATATTCCATTTCGGAGTTCTAGTAAAAAACAAGAAAGAATGTCGGTCAAGCGACTATAACATATAACATTTCGTTGGTACAGAGAAATTATAGGCTCAGCATAATTTTTGATGCTGCAGTAGCAGCTGCTACTGCGCTGCAGCAGCGAACAGTCTTTTGATCATAACTCGACAGCCGTTCATCCGATCTTCGCCATTCCTTTGGCGGATCGATAAGTAATCCTGATTACTAAATACTATATGTCTAGGAAGTACGAGAACTGTGGGAGATATGACGTGCGGGGGCGGGAGTGGGCGTGGCCAACATTGAAAATAAACTTTATCTGTTTGCAGACATAAGAAGCTTATGTTCCATACATGTTAAACCTCTATCTCTTACCATCACTGAGATCTGCGCGTTCATACAGACTGACATGGCTATATCGACTCGGCTGTTCAAGAATATATATACTTTATGGGGTTGGAGATGCTTCCTTCTGACTGTTACATACTTTTGCACAAACTTATAATACGGTACAGATTATAAATATTACCAATGTAATATTAGACTCTTTCTTTTGACAACTATTTAAAAAGCTTGAGAACAGAGGATATTATGGCTGGGAATTTTATAAGTTATTCTTAACGTTTTTCTTGATTTCTTATTTTACTTTTCTGCCCATTTTAGGAGTCATTCGCACTAAACCAAACATATAACAGATGAAGTCGCTAGGCAGAAGGACAAGTTTCTGATGTCTATCATGTTTTTTGAACCGAATCGATATTTTAGGTTCGGAACAGGTTCCGGGTTAAGCTTTAATTTCTAATGAGGTTCGGTTCAAGGTTTGGTTCAAAGTTCGGTAATCTGAACACAGAGAAAAAAAAGGATGATTTCCGGTATTCATTTGGGAAGGATATGTCTGAAATATCCTTTTAATCATCCAACGGAGCTAAAAATCATCCAAATAATATGAAAAATTATGATCCTTGGGATGTTTTTTCAGCTACGTTGGATGATTAAAAGGATATTTAAGACATATCCCTCCCAAGTGGATACTTTTTTGACTTTTTTTATTTTCTGTGAAAGTCGGAATTCCGGGCTCGAGCCGGTTCGGTTGAAAACCAGCTCACAACCACAGGATAGTTCCTGCCTTCCAAAGAAGCCCTATATGATCAGTCAAGTGAAAACACATTTTCGAAAAAAAGTACCTAAAGCATTTATATTCTCGATCATCATTACAAGCTGAGTTGATTTAGCTTTGTCTGGCTGTTCGTCCGTTTGTTTCTATGCATTTTTTTCCTGTCAAAACCGGCCGAATCGGACTACAACAGCATATAGCTGCCATTAACACGATCGATCGAAAAACAAGTTTTAGAGAAAACCCTGTTTTGTTTGGAATGAAATCGATAAGTTTTCTATGCTTTTTCATGATTTCACTAAACTGGGTCAAAATGTGGATGCCACAGTAAGGTTAGGTTTGAATAACATTTTCGTTTTCAATGGAAGCGTCCTCAAAATTCAAACGAGCTGCAAAGGTATACTACTTAAAATCTAAAAATAACTTAAAAGATCTTTAAATGAAGTTTAAAGGAAATGTGTTTGTTCAAACCTAGCAATGACAGATCTACGGATCCTAATTCAAGCAAATTCGATTCCCATTTAAGTGTTTTTCCCTAAATTAAGCATGTTTTTTCTCAGATAAAGTATAACAGCTTCTTAAAAATGTAACAAAATCAAATCGATTGATGGTAAAAATGTTCATAAATTGTCGGTGTTTACTTTAAGTCCAATGTTATCGGTTTTGTTCCTCTGTGTTTTGCTCCCAACGTATCTATGATACTGAAAAGAAATATACATGTACAATCTTCATCTGCAATCCATTCGTCTAGCTGGAGTGTAGAAAAACGTAGCTTCATGTATATCCATGCACAACTGTACCTAATAGATCAATTGAAGAAAAACATGTTGAATTGAGCATCTTTTTACCAAATGTGCACGGATTATATTAAGTTTGTGCAGCCAGAAGGATCATCTTCGACCTCATAAAGTATATAAATTCTTGATCATCATCAATAGCCGAGTCGATATACGTCTGTCTGTCCATCTGTCTGTCTGTCCTTTTGAACACACAGTTCTCAGAGATGGTAAGCGATAGAGGTCTGACTTGTATGGGACATAGACTTCTTATGCTTGCGGGCAGGTCAAGTTTGTTTTAAATTTTCGCCCAGCCCACTTCCGCCCCCGCAACTTAAGAAAATCGTCGTGTCTACCACAATTTCATATATGTAAGGTTCGTACCTACTGGACATATTTAGTAATCAGTATTATTAATCGATTTGCCCGAGGAATTGTGAAGATCGGATGAGCAATAGTCGAGATAACCTTAACACTTTGACTCACTGACTCATCGACAACCGAACTATCTTTTGCCTCCATAGATCAAAAAGGGCAAATTCCAGCTGGAGTCCACCCTCAAGCAGGTAGATCTCATGATGCCCGATAACTATAAGGAGGAGTATCGCCACGGGGCCAATGCCTGTAAGGATTCAACGGCGGGTATCAAGAATACAGGCAATTGTGAGACAGCCCACGCCCTGCTCACCTGCCTCAAGAATAACATCAATGTTTTTCTCTTTCCCTAAGAAGATAAATTTGTATGGGGCAATGTTTCCGAAAGGTCAACAATCCCTCTCCCGCATCCCCCTTCCCTGCATGGAATAAAACTTTATGTAGTTGAATGTGCAAATGAAATTGTGTAGCATTTTGATTGGTGGTGGTGGTGGTGTTGGCCTCTGGGTTGCATGTCCAACGAGTGATCTACAAGAGATTATCGCGATCTTGTACCGGATGTGCAAGCACCCACACGACGTGGTTGGAGTTGTTCCATTTCCAACTTCAGTTGGGTATAAAACATCCGCACCCGTTGGGTTCGATTCCATTTGACGCCGACCAAGATGAATAAATCTCAAAGCAAGACGACTGCCTTCTTGGTGCTGGCCTGTGCCGCAGCCTGGTTGAGTTTGGTCAGCGCCGACGGGGACCAGGAGGAGTTCTCCATGTCGGTTAGCGAATTGGTGGAAATGATCGAACCCTTTGGCGACGGTTGTGATTCCAAACCGGAAAAGGAGCACATTGTGGAGATGATTCTGAACAAAGAGGAAGCCCAGTTGCAGACCAAATGCTTCCGTCAATGCATGCTGGAACAGTTCGAGGTGATGCCAAAGGGGCAGATGAAATTCGATGAGGACAAGACGGTGGAAATGATGGTTCTGATGTTCCCGGACAAGAAGGAGTCGCGAGACATTGCTCAGAAGTGTAACGAGCTGATGAATGGAAACACCGACAAGTGAGTAGAACACGCTGAGGTAACCAGCAGAGTAATCCGACTGCAACTTCACCCATAGGTGCGAGGTTGCCCATGGCATATCGATGTGTATGCTACGTGAGATGCGTGAAGCCTCCTACAAAATACCCAATATCAAGGAGTAACTGGCTCTACTTTGTGTGTTTCTAAGTTTGTTTTATTTCCATTTGTCTAGTAAGTTCGAGAAATGGATGTGGTTCCTGGACATGAATAAAGCGCCCAAGTGAAACCAATAATGGTCGGGTTTCTCCTTTACCAGCTTAGATTTACCCGATGTCCCTCCATTTGGCGACTGAGACACTGATTGATCTGATGGGCCGCATCACAGGGATTCTTTGCCGTGATCGAACGATTGCAGCCATGGGCCAGGCCACAGCTCAAAGCAATTGCCACATGATTGTTATCCGTCACCAATTTGGTTAGCTTCTCCACCTGCTTCAGGTTTAGGCGATTGTTGTCATCCATCTGAGGGGGGGTGAAAGAGAGAGTTAAAGATTAGCAAGCGTTTTCTGGCTGCCTAACCACTTACCATCTTAACCCTCTTCAAAATACACTCCATCAGGCACTTCTCCTTCTCACTGGGTCGGGACTCACTCTTCAGGGGACGCTGATTCTTGGGCAGGTCCAACTCCTCCACACACTCCTCTTTGGCAGTATCCAGCATTTGTTGCACTTGAGGTAAATTTTTTTCCAATAATTTCCAAATGGACGGTGACCCCCTGGAACCCAGCAAACTGGTCAGATCGATACCCTGGCCTTGCACCTGAACCAGCTGAAGCTGCAGCAGACAGCCGAGCAAAATGGTAATGAACAACATATTGGCTAATTTGTTTCTTGGCTCTTTTGGTCGACCGACCCAGTTTATATACCTCAGACCAACTCATCATTGACCTCCACAATTTGCTGACCCAACATCAAAGATTGTTCCCAAGTGCAAGTGCAAGGTTCCGTCATTGTCATTGTCATCCACTCGTCACGCAGTTGGAGCTGGCTAGCAACATCAAATAGCACACATCGAGAATGGCATAGAGTGATGAGCACCCAGTTGAATTGTTTAAAACTGAAGAATTATCTATTCTGATCTATGACACTGGCAAGGGTTTTACACGGTAAAGCAAGTTTTATGAAGTTTTTGAAAAAGCTTATGTTTATAGGAGAGTGTTGTAGTGGTGTCGCTTGACCCTCTACACCTCTTTTCTACAATCGGAAGCTTCTTCAAAAACTTCATGAAGCTTACTTCAACATTGTAAGTCCAGTCTTTCAGTGGATTCATCCAGTAAATCTAGTCTTAGAGTGGATTTACAGGGTGAAGTTAACTTTATGAATATTTTGAAAAAGCTTTCGATTGTAGGAAAGAGCTGTGGAGAGGCAAGCGACTCTACTACACCTATTTCCCAGAAGCATGAGCTTTTTGAAAAACTCCATAAAGCAAACTAAGAGTATATTTACACGGTGAAGAAAACTTCAGGAAGTTTTTGATAAAACTTTCGTTTTTAGGAGAGAGGTGTACACAAGCAAGAGCCTACAAGCAATAGGCTCTATGAAAAACCATACCAAGTTTGCTTCACCTACAAACGAAAGCTTTTCGAAGAATGATATTTTCCTGTTTAGTATTCATATCGTCCTTTAATCAATAAATTGTTATTAATTACAGTAATGAATCGATTCTTTTGAACAATTTTGAAAAGGTAAATAAAAATGGAAAAATCATAAGCATTGAGTGATCCCGAAACGAGAATTTTAAGCTAACTTTGTCTAATCCAAAGTTGTAATTCTCCTGCAAACGCTCGTTTTGACATACTGACTTGGACCAATTTCTGCAAAATCTACTTGATACCTATATTATTAACAGGGATGCAAACCGAACCAAACCGCTTATTTCAGCTGGTGAACCGAACCGCAAACCGAACCGAAAACCACAAATTAAAACGGTTCGGTTCGGTTCCCAGGCGAGTTTTAACGTATATCGCTTTCCTCTAGCCGATGATTTTTATTAATTTGGAAATTTAAATCGTTTACCAAAGATAATTTTAAAACATGTCGTTCCACATATATAGGGTTGTCGGATCGATATTACTTTTCAGAATGACCTGACGAAAAATTTTCAACATAACAATAAGAAAGGGCACTCCTTTAGGAACTAATAGAGTCTACAGTATTACAAGTCTTGGGAATCCAACATAATAAACTTTGGACATTGCTCTAAGGATTTCAGAAGAATCAAATTTCAAACATGGTAGAAAAGTCACATTACTACAGAAATCATAAAATTATATAATGTGCCTTTGTGAACCCCTGAACCGAACCGAAACCGCGGTTCATTTAACTCCAAATCCATGTAACGAACCGAACCGGCGGTTTAGAAACTGTGCGAACCACTGAACTGAACCAGTACTTATTTTCGAGTGGTATGCATCCCTGATTATTAATAAAGTAAGCTTTTAAGCACGCTTAAATGGAAAAACAATTTTTTAAACCCATTGAAACCATTTTCCGACCGATCGGTCCTAAGGCAGCCTTAAGATATAGCCATCCGATTTAGACAAAATTTTGCAAATACCTTTAAAATCACAGAAAATTCAAAATAGCCAAGTTAAAAGTTAAAAGTTACAAACAAATTTCTCACTTAGACCCATTTTCCAACCCATTGATAGTATGGGAGCTATGTGCTTTAATCAACTGATTTTGACAAAACGTTATAGAACATATTAAAAGCGTATAAAATTAATAAATACAAAATTTTTAGACAGCACCATTAGAAACAAAAAAGTTTTCTAACTAAGACTATTTTTCATACCTTTTTTTTATGGCAGCTATACCATATTGTTGTCCGATTTTCATTAAACTTGGCAAAACTATACAACATCATAGAAAGCTTATGAATACAACGTTTGGAGACGTTTCCATTGAAAAGAAAAAAGTTTTTCATGCCAAAATTAGTTTTTCGACTGATTGTTCCTATGGGAGCTCTGAGATATAGTCATCCGATCCGGTCGGTTCCGACATATTAGTAGTGTGCGGCAAAAAGAAGACTGTGCAAAATTTCAGCTCGATAGCTTTAAAACTGAGAGACTAGTTCGCATAGAAACAGACAGACAGACGGACGGATAAAGCTCAATCGATTCAGCTCGTCCCCCTGATCAAGAATATATAAAGTTTATGGGGTCGGAAATGAATATTTCTATGCGTTGCAAACTTCTGGGCAAAATTATAATACACTTTGTTGCAATGGTATAAAAATTCTACAAGGGTTTGGTTCAAAAATAACACAAACACCGTGAATTTGGTTGCTAACGATTTTGTTAATGGGGTTAAATTAAAAAAATTAGCCCTTCAATTTCAAAAAATTAATCTAGAAATCCTAATAAAATTTCGAAAACAATAAAAGGAGATATGAGACAATTTCAACACCACTTGTAACTCTCAAGTATGAATTCCCTGCATTGGCCAACTGATATTATTTTTGCTGAATGCTTAACAATTGACTGCGTTCTTTATTGAGACTAAGAGGCCTTGCTTAAGTTTCCCCGAGGTTTCGAGTTCGAGTCCCAGTCAAGGTAAAGTTAAAAAGATGGTTATAACTTATTTGTATGTGTGTTTTCAGATAGAAGACTTGTAAATGTACGAATAAACATGTTTCCAAAATATACAAAATGTGAAAAAAATTCCTAAAATCGATATAAATTAAATATTGATATTAATATTAAAAATAATATATTATTTGAGCACCTGTGCTGAGAGTATATGAGTTTTTACACTTTGTAAAAACACTTTCTTGATACTTAAAAATAGAGACTTAAATTGTTTTAAATTTCTGAAAATGTTTAAACTAGATGGATTTGGCTACTTTATTTTGCATCTATCTCTGAGAACCTTAAATAATCAAAATTAACTAAGAACACAATTTTGCCATTTGGAGAAAGCTCGTTTTCGAGCAAAATAAGCGAATAATTTGAGTTATTTTCAAGTGTAAAAACACTTTCATGACATACTGAATGTTGACGCTCCACGCACATGTATGTACTAGCGTATTTTTCTTAGTAATGCTTTTAAGACAATAAAAAAATTTGATTTTTCAACTTTTTTGAACTTTTCAAAACGAAACAACAATTGGCGAAGTTATGTTCGATCACAACACCATATCTTGCCCCAGCTACGACTTTCAATATGGCTTACTTATTGACTGTAAATTTAGGTCAGGACTGCAAAATCTCAAAAAAATCAAGAGGGGGTTCGCTCCGGGGTTCGAACCCGTCAAAAATATTGGGTTCAGCTTCACGAAGCGGGTTCGGAAGGTTGCTGAACCCAGTTTAAGGTTCGAACCAGGGCTCAGACATTTTTCTTTAGCTAATTTGGCAAGCATTTATGTAAATTAAAGGTACATTTAAAATTTTCTTTAAAGATGTTTAGAGTTTCAAAATTTTCAAAATAAGCTGTTTTTGTCCTAAGGTCAAAAATATTTGGATGTTAGAATTGTGACTGATCTTAAAATATGAGAGCGTTTTTCTAAACACTTTAATAAGATATAAGAGTATTTTGCAGAAGACTTCAGAACTTGTGTGCGATAAGTGTACCAAGTTGAGTAGGATCGTTACTTATCATTGTGAGATATAGACTCTATATCTCTATATTATAGAGTCTTGGTAAATGTATGCATAAATATACATTATACAATTATTCAGAAACCTGTAGTTTTACTTTAATAAAACCTAGAAGAGAAGTGAAAGAAATATTTTTTGAGCCGAACCCTTTTAAAACAAGAAAGAAAGTCGGTCAAGCCCGACTATAACATACTCTGTACCAAGAAAATTTGTCTTTTGATCATAACTCGAAAACCGTTCATCCGATCTTCTTCATTCCTTTAGCGGATCGATAAGTTATCCTAATAACTAAATATGTCCAGAAGGAACAAGCCATCTATCTTCAGAACTGTGGGAGATATGACCACAGTGGGGGGCGTGGCCAAAATTGAAAATAAACTTGATCTGCCTGCAGACACAAGAAGCATATGTCCCATACATGTCAAACCTCTATCTCTTAACATCTCTGAGATCTGTGCGTTCATAGGGACAGACAGACGGACATGACTATATCGACTCGGCTGTTGATGCTGATCAAGAATATATATACTTTATGGGGGTCGGAGATGCTTCCTTCTGGATGTTACATACTTTTGCACAAACTTATTATACTCTATGTACCTTTGGTACAGAGTATAAAAATGGTTTGCTCCGGTTCAGGTTTGGGGTCGGCAGAGAAAAATTGTTTGGCTGCGGTTCGGCTTCGGTTCCGACAGCACAAACAACCCGGAGTCTCTGACTCCGGAGTGGTTCGATTCCGAACCGGTTTGCAGCCCTGATTAAGTTATCAATTTCTTGATTCAGCATTCAGTTTTTAAAACATGCTTAAATTGTTTCTAGTGAGTTCTGGAAATCAACCATTACTCCATAACCTAAACACTATATTGCATTATATTATACAAATGCCAAAATTTAGAGGTCACACATTACCTATCCTGCCTTTTCAATGCCCTACAAAACTTTAGATAAAAGAGTCCAATGAAATGTAATATTAAATTCTAAATGTGAAATCGAGAATTTAAGTTTCGTATTCAGAAAGGGTTCAAAAATGGAATAACACTAACCCATTCCCATGGCTTTGAAAGCGAATCTGTTGTATTACAGAATTATAGCTTACACTTCTCAGATTTGATCTGTGTGCAGTGATTTCCCCATTCCCATTGACATTTGAGTTATCTCACGGGGCTTTTATATATTTCATTCCCTGCAGCTTAACTAGATCACTTAGATCTCCTCCCACTTTAATGGATGAATTTTGCATTGAAATATAATTGGAGGGGTGTCGTCTTTCCAAGTGTCGGCCGTCAAAAGTGGCAAAAGTTCTGAACGGTTTAATTGTGTTGGGAGACTTTAATTTCCATCTGGCAGATAGATTCCGTCTATCTGATTGTGATTTCATGCCAGTCAACAATTAAATGAATAATAATTACCGATTGGTGGCACCCTCTTGACCTGCCCCTCCTGTCTTGGCCACTTCCCACGTGGCCCAGTCGACGGCATCTCCGCCGGATCTTGTCCAGATCGAGAGTGTCATGTGTTGCGCATATAGTTCAACTGGGCTCCCATACTTATAATTGTGTTTAATTACCGCCGCTGCTTGAGATTCGCATTGAGATGGAGATGCCTATAAAATGGCAATGATTCCCAGTGTCCACATTTAAGTGAAGTTTGTACGTCTCGTCGTCAAGATGTCGCGATTGGTTTGCTTGGCTTTGTTGTTGATTTGCGTAGAGGCGGTGCTGGCCAAGCCACACGAGGAGCTGACCAAGGAGCATGCCAAGGAAGTGGCTCATGAGTGCCAAACGGAGACAGGCGCCACAGATGGTACGTAGCTGTAACTTTACTTTCAATCCTCGTTATGGTGGAATTTTGTTTTCAGAGGATGTGGCCCAGTTGATGAAGCACGAACCGGCTGAAAGTCATGAAGCCAAGTGCATGCACGCCTGCATCATGAAGAAGTTCGGGATTGTAAGTTGTTCCCTCCATTTGGTGGCACTTAATACTCACTTCTGTCTGCTTACAGATGGACGAGGCTGGCAAATTGAGCCCGGAACGTGCACTGGAACTGATAAAGGCTCTTAGCAAGGATGATGAGGAGAAGGCAGCCGCCGCAACTGACATTGTGAGCAAATGTGAAGGCATTGAAGTGCCCGAAGATCAGTAAGTCGAGATAGTGTTTCCATCTCTGCGCTACCATTAAATAACCTTCAATTCCAGTTGCGATGCTGCCCATACCTATGAAAGCTGCATCTTTGAACAGATGCATGAGCATGGTCTGTCGATGGAGGAATAACGAGACCGAAGCTGACCAGGCGGCCGGTTCCAAATGACCTGCTATCGTTCTTACTGTTTTTTTTTTTGTAGGTGTTAATGTTTGCTATATGCTATATACCGACTAGTCCTTAAGCGATAAACTGAGCAAATACAAAATGGATATATGTACTCCGATTCCAAAAGGCAGGCTATGAGGTGACTAAGAGCAGGGAGTTGCTGTACGTTAAAAAAGTTTATTCAAGTCGCATTATCGTCGAAATTTGTAAAGAAATCCTAGTAGATTAACTACAAACTAAACACCTAGTACTGATAGCCATCCGGTTGATAGGGTCTGGCAAATGGCGCCGGCGCAAAGGGCACAGGCGGCGGGCGCCAATTCGTAGGTGGTGGCCTGGGTGGCGGCGCTGGCATACCGGGCGGCGCCCAGGCATTTGCCTGCATCATGCGCGGTGGCGGCGGTATGCCCATGGCCGGAGGCAGTGGCGGCTGTCCGCCAGCCATCGGCGGCAGCGGAGGAGGTGGTATTGTGGCTGGAAACGGTGCAGGCTGTGGTACTGGCGGCGGTGGTGCTATCATATTCATGTTGTTGGATGAAACAGGCACTACGGGAGGGGGTGGTGCCATCATGGGTGGTGGCATCATTTGACCCGGCATTACAGGCATCATATTCTGCACAGGAGCATCGGCGAACAGTTGATGCGGACGATCCGCATGTGCCGAGGGATTCTGGGCGGCCAACAAGCGCTCAGCCGCCGAGCCATGCCGCTCACCTTTGTGATCTTTCTTGAATGCGTACGACACCGAGATGGGACGATTGCACAGATACTGGCCGTTCATGGCATCCATGGCCGCGTCACTGGCTTCAAAGCTGGCGAAGTTGATGAAAGCAAAGCCCTTGGATTTTCCCGTTTCCAGGTCGCGCATAATCTTCGGCGTCTGCAGAATCACACCGAAGGCGGAGAATGTATCGTAGAGCAGCTTTTCGTCCACTTCCACGTCCAGGTTGCCAATGAAAATGTTGGCGCCCACATCAAGATTCTTTTGATGTGCCGACGCTTTGTTGACTCGTATGGGTTTGCCATATAGCTTGATCATGTTCATAATCTTAATAGCATAGTCGGCATCCTCTTCGCTGAGGAACTCCACGAAGCCATAGCCCTGGTGCATCTGCGTGACGCGATCTTTGGGCATGTGCACATTGACTGGAGAGAGATGGCGAGTGAAATAAAATTGAGTTGGTCAGTGGATCAGTTGCGGACTTACCAACCGGTCCCGCCTGCACAAATAGCTCCCAGAGCAGCGTCTCCGACACTTTGTCATCCAGGCCGCCGGCATAAATTGTAGCCTCTGTGGAAGCAAGGGAAATGAAAGGGGTGGTGCTAACATTGGACGCTCAAATCTTTAAACAACTTCTGCTCACCCTGGTTACGTTCAGCTATGGGACCTGCTGCCATATTGTTGGTGCGGTTATCAACTCACAATCTGAATCTTGGCAATAATAATAATATTCACCATACCAGTTACAACAAGCGGCAAATTACAGAATACGAAATTGCCTTAAATTTTTGGCTCTAACAATGGGAAATTTAATCAGAAAGGAAAATTATCGAAAGCATGCGATAGCTAGTCGAGCAAAATCGAGGGTGGTCTCACTAATCGAAAAACAGGGTGCAGCAATATTTTGTTTGGTAATAAGCTGACCCCGATGTTCATGGAAAATACTTCTGATTAATCACAAATGAATTGTTTTCCGATGAACTCGGCAACTTAGAGCCTGCCTGTGATTTACTTTACCAACAATTGTTTCGATAGTTTGTGTCCATGCGCTCAAAGCGAACATCTATTGCCTCTTGCCTCACCCTGTTTCATCAAGGGAGGTGAAATTGCGAGAATGGTCTCACTACTCGATAAAAAAAATAGTGAGCATTGCTCGATAAAAATTGCGAGAGCGGTCTCACTAATCGATAATATATATCGAGGGTGTTCTCACAACCCTGATTTTTATGTAATGTCACTTTGTTGTCGTTTGGTACGAGGCAAGGAAAAAAAAGTCGTGCTAGAAACTAAACCAAAGAACCGAAGAATACTACAATTTGTGCGCTGTGATGTGATAACCAATTGTAAAAATAATGAATTGTCATCAAATACTGAGCGGTGCCTGCAATGCAGGTGACCGGTGCTTCGCAATTGGCTCCGTGGAAGGCATCCCGTTTACAGTAAGATTTACGTTCGAACGTTTCATATTTTTCGCCCTCACTTGGCGACTTGCATTTCATTTGCCTACAACTATTTTCCTTTTGTTTTTTGTCTTTTATCATGCATCCATCATATTTGAGCAAACACATTCGCACACATATGCACATATTGCTGCGAGAGATATGGAGACAGCCAGGCGGAGTACATATAGACGTAGTTAACTGATTTTCCAACACGTTTGGCATACATATTGGCAAATTCCAATTGGAATAAACGATCGCTGAAACAGTCGGTGGACGTGGACGGCAGGAGGGGGCTGGCTTAATGTTTTTATTTACATATTTGTACATGCATATGCATACACACACTCGCACACGCACACAGAGCGACACATATTTGGTGGTCAATTAAAAAATCAAAAAATGCAAATGATGAGATAGCGAACGGAAAAGGAAAATGGCAAATTTGATCTAAAATTGCATTTACATACAATTTTGAAAGCAATTAATTACATTTAAAGGTCAAGTGTGTGTGTGTGTGAGCTGCTTCTGACAAGTCAACTAGTAAGACCGAGTATGTGTGCGCGTGTGTGTGTACCCTTCGATTGGTCAGGTGGCCTTTGTTGCCCTAATTTTGCAGCTTGCACCTCCCTCGCCCAACCCCTGGAAAGCCATAAAATGCCGAAATAAACGTGATTACGCATTTATAAAGCAATTTCCGATTGCTCCCCCCTCTTGTCGCAGCCTCTGGCCGCAGTAGAAACGTTCAAATGTACATACAACACATATGTACGTATGATTGTGTGATATTTGTATATTTACGCCATTTATTGTTTACCCTAAAAACGCTAGACGTGAGGTCTGTTTTCTTGTAAATTTACCAAAAGCTTAATTAACTGCACATTTTCCGCCTTGCTGTTTTGTTTGCCAGCTGCCTCGACGAGTATTCTGTAATGAGCTAAGCTATGTGACATATTTGCCCACCCATCTCCACTCGCCCTGGCCTCGCCACCCCTCCCACTCTAGTCCAACAACAGGGCAGATTCAATTATAGTATTTAATAATTTATACAACACGTAGTCCAACACAGTGGCGCCCTCTGACGTCTATTGCGGCCAGACTTTGTGGGGGCTGTCAACTGAATGTGCCTGCAAATTAGAAAACTTGTTTAACCCCTGAAGGGCCCAGCGGGTGCCTTTCGGGAATCCGTTGGCCAGAAATTTGCATATTTAAGGGAATTTTGACTTGATGTCAAGGCTGCAAAACCGACTTCAAGCCGGAATTCCATCTTTAATTTTATTGTGAACCGAACCTCTGTAGTAATAAATGCTGAATCCGAACCTGTTCCGAATCGTAAAGTTCGGTACGGTTCAGCAAATATGATAAACAACATCAGAATGTTTGACCTTTTGATTTCATCATGCTATCTGGTAGGTTTTGGTGCGACTCAGTCTTAAAATCGGCAGGAAAATGTAAAAAGTGTGCATAGCCTCTGTTTTTAAGACCCTCAAGAGTCAGCTTTGTAAATGATTCAAAAAAACCCTGAGCTTTACACGAAAATGAATTCTACTTAACAGTAAATTGTATTTTGAATGTTTCTATGAGTGCTACAAACCACTTTCGACCCAAGAATGACCCGAATTCTATACGACTTGTGAAATTTGTAGGTCAAAAGCGATTTTTTAAATAGGATAAAAAAAGGATTCATTGATTTATTTAAAACTGTATTGCTTTTATTGTTAATATTGTGTAAAGCACGGCCTGATCCTAGGTTCGAACCAAAGCCTTCGCCCAAAAACCTCCAACCCAGAATTTCCAAACCTTTACCATTGGTAAGGGCTCTTCCCACAGATACGAAACATTTTTGGCTTTAAATGTAACGAACTTTTGAATTCTTAAAAACTACTTTAAAATGTTGAGCATTATGAGAGTTGAGTATTCTATTGTACTTAAAATTTAGAACCAAGCTCAGAAGTACCTCAAAAACGAACGATGACGTGTAGTTTCAAGCTAAAATAGTTCTAAGATCGATGGTTCTTCGCTCAAAAAGTGTAAATATCTGTCAGGGCAGACTTCCTACCCCTATTGTATGTCTAACAAGTAAGGGCGTATTAATGGAATATAAACAAGGGACTGACCCATTGAACTAAACTAAGACCTGACACATAGTTTAGTTTTTTAGTCCAAACTATTTCAATCGATTCAATATCGAACGTTTTTAAAAAGTAAAATTAGAGGAAAGTTATCTTTGGCTCGGCCGAAGTTTGTATACCCTTGCAGCACATTTTTTTAGACTTATTTGAAGGACATATCCACTGAAAACAAACAAGTTTTTCTCAATAAGACTACTTTTCTGACTCTACTTTTGTCTGACAGCTATACTGTTTATAAAAATATTCATCCCTTAGCTTGTGTTTATCGGACAGGTCTCGGATTGATAGTATGGATAGTATTTTACTGCAACTACTCCAATCATAATTTTATACACATTTTCATTAATAATACTCGAGAATGACAAACATGAGTAGCTATATAAAATAGATTGAAAAAGTCGGACTATAACGCTTGATTTTAACTCAGTAGAATTCAGAAGCAGGGTATCCAACCGAAACCAAATTTGGCGTCGGTCCAGGCATTTATATTGGCCGATAGCTATTCTAAGCTGTGTAGGAAATGGACCTCTGTCCTCTGTCTGTTTTCTATAATATAACCGTAGCCGAAATATACCTTATGGCCCATGATAATCAGCCGGACAGCTACCGAAAATCATTTCGTTTGGATACCCTGGCTAAAAGCAACCGGAAAATAAGTAATTACCTATATTTTATTTTTTTTTACCAAAGGTAAACAGAGTATAATAAGGTTGTGCAAAAAGTATGTTACAGCCAGAAGGTAGCATATATTCTTGATCAGCATCCACAGTCGAGTCGATATGAACGCACAGATCTCGGAGTTGGTAAGAGATAAAGATTTGACTTTTATGGGACAAAAACTTCCCATACTTGCAGGCAGATCAACTTCATTTTCCATTTTGGCCTTATCGATCTTGGTTTAAAAAATCTATTTTTTACCCTCAGTTGATTGATTGACAACAATCAAAGCTGTCACCAATTCAATAAATGGAATTCACAAAGCTTTTATTAACATATTAAGGGTCGATTTCTCTACTTCTAGATACAGTGTTATCCGAATATTATTATTTTGCCATGGATTGGTGGTTGATATTGATAAAAGTAGATTACAGAACAGTTCGGTTTAGTCATAATCGCTCAGTTTTGCCTTTTATGTTATACAATTAACCCAAGTGCATTTGGTTTGTATGGGTGAAAGCAAACGTCATTCTAATGGGAAATATTCTTTGTAGTCAAACAAGTTGAATTCGATATGCAATTGTTAATACGAGAATTCCAGGACATTAATGTATATGCCAAATGCACCTTTACCATAAAATTGACCGAAATAATTGCTTTAAAAATTTGTTGTCGATTATTAATATTGAAAAAAATAATTAAGGTTTAAGGGCAAATGCTCTTCTTATAAAGATAATCCTAAAATGAAACTCTGCTCTGCAGCAGTTCTACGCCAGCGTTTTAGTTCTCACAATTATTGCCAGCTTTCTGCGGTTAAACCGAATGAAGTGATAATTAAGAGTTGAAATCGTTAAAACCTGAAAAACTTGGCACCGTTTAAAGTTGTAAATTACCTTCATTTCTGTTTTCAAACCATTGAATATATGCCAGGTTTCTTCTGGAGTTCCCCAAGGTAGTAGGACCCAAGTGGTCCACTGCTTTTTACAGTCTTCATCAAAGACCTTTCTTCAGTTTTGGCTCACTCTAAGGAGCTTATGTATGCCGATGATGTGAAAATATGTTTAACCTACTATAATATGGTTTCCCGCTATAATGTACAAGCAGACTTGGATGCATTTTGTTCTTGGTGTCAAGATAATCTTTTAAACCTTAACAATTTGAAGTGTAAGGTAATGACATTCTACAGAAGCTTACCGCAATTAGTCACTTAATGTTAATGCTTGATAATGTGGCATTGCAGCGCCTTAATAAAGCAAATGTTTTTGGGGTAGTTCTAGACCATCAACTCAAATTTAACTCTCATTTAACTGCCACTTTTAATAAGGCCAGAAGTTCCAGAAGGAAGCGCAGGTCTAAGGAATTACAACACCAAAATTCTTTTCACTTCTCTTGTCCGTCCTATTCTTCAGTATGGATCATGTGTGTGGTCTCCGCAATATTCGATCCATTAAGTTAGAATTGAATCTGTGCAATAGCAATTCTTATTGTTTGCTCTTAATGGTTTGAGCTGGAATCCTGAGTTGTGTTTACCATCTTATTCTAGTACACTAGTTGGCATAAGTATTTTGACAAAAATATATACATAAATAAGTCAGTATATCTATTAAACAGAAAATCCTACAATTGTAAAAAATGTATCGAGTACTGGTGTAATACTAAGCTTTCAATACAACATAAGTAACCTACAATCAGATGCTTGGGTTAGAAAATATCAATCAAATTGTGCAAATGGGGCAAGATTTCATAATTGATTTATTCCCAGCACATGACCTCAAATGCTAAAAGAATGATCGATTCTAGAGTAGCTTTTCATGCTGAACCCGAATCTGGCTTTAGAAACTCCATATCTCTAATGGTTTAACTGTAATCTAGACAAAAAAATGCTGCGAATAGGATATTTAGGCCTATTTCCTAGGACAAAATATGCAAGAAACGAGAAAGCTAAGCTAACTTCGGCTGTGCCGAAGTTTTTATACCCTTGCAAACGCTTAAATATTTAAAAAAAATACCCTTTTTCCCATTTTCCGACCGATCGTTCGTATGGGAGCTATACGATATAGTCATCCGATTTGGCCAAAAACTTGTAAAATTATGTGAAATCACGTGAAACAAACAAATACAAAATTGCAGGATGCTACCATTAAAAACAAAAAAGTTTTTCTAACTAAGACTGTTTTTCAGACCCATCTTTTGTATGGCAGCTATACCATATAGTTGTCCGATTTTGATAAAACATGGTAGAATTATAAAAGAACATAGTAAACCTACGAGTATAAAGTTTGGAGATGTTTCCGTTGAAAAGAAAAAAGTTTTTTTAACTAAAGCTAGTTAGAGCTATGAGATATAGTCATCCGATCCGGTCGGTTCCGACATATTAGTAGTGTGCAGCAAAAAGAAGACTGTGCAAAATTTCAGCTCGATAGCTTTAAAACTAAGAGACTAGTTCGCGTAGAAACAGACAGACAGACGGACGGATAAAGCTCAATCGACTCAGCTCGTCACCCTGATCGAGAATATATATGGTTTATGGGGTCGGAAATGAATATTTCTATGCGTTGCAAACTTCTGGGCAAAATTATAATATCCTTTGCAAGGGTATAAAAAGGTTATTTTTATACTCTGTACCGAAGGTACATAGAGTATTATAAGTTTGTGCAAAAGTATGTAACATCCAGATGGAAGCATCTCCGACCCCATAAAGTTTATATATTCTTGATCAGCATTAACAGCTGAGTCGATATAGCCATGTCCGTCTGTCCGTCCGTCCGTATGAACGCACAGATCTCAGAGATGGTAAGAGATAGAGGTTTGACATGTATGGGACATATGCTTCTTATGTCTTCAGGCAGATCAAGTTTATTTTCAATTTTGGCCACGCCCCCTCCCGCCCCCGCAATTTAGAAAAAACGTCATATCTCCCACCGTTTCGATGATAGATGGCTTGTTCCTTCTGGACATATTTAGTTATTAGGATAACTTATCGATCCGCCAAAGAAATGAAGAAGATCGGATGAACGGTTTTCGAGTTATGATCAAAAGACAGATTTTCTTGGTACAGAGTATGTTATAGTCGGGCTTGACCGACTTTCTTTCTTGTTACAAATTGGATTTGTTCATGGTTTAGCACTTACTTTTATCTCTTAAATGTGATTTAAGCCTTAATTATTTCGTATGACATAAGTTCGTAATTCATTTAAAATACTTATACCTATTAGTGTAGACCATTTTTTAATTAATCTTCCCTCTTTAACTAACTCATCAGTATTGTCTCGTTTCCTTGTCCCCTTATCTCTGTATCGTTTGACGACTAACTATGCTTTGCATGATCCGTTAAGAGTCCTCTGTGCGGATGACAATAAACTCTTCCGCTTAATCATCTCGGAACTTTCTCTTCCTGCTTTAAAAAGATCACAAATTTAGCCCGTAGTTAGCATTATTTTTATAATTTTTCTTCCGTTTTTCGTGTCGTAAGTTGGCGGCTGCGCCTCTCGGTCGGTCGGGTGGGAGGTGGGCTGGTAATTTGCTTGGGGTTCGAGCGTAACAAGCTTCGACTTGGTGTCTCATGCGCATGGGTCAAAAAGCGCACAGAGATATGATGAAGGGGGCTTGGCGGAAATAGGAAATAATCTTAATCTGCCTACAAATATAAAAGGATTTGGTTCAATACAATTCGAACCACTAAGCTGAGATCTGTGCGGATCATACGGACGGACAGACAGGCGGGCATGGCTATATGGGCTCTGCTGTTGATGCTGATCAAGAATATATATACTTTATAGGGTAGAAGATGCTTGCTTCTGGTTTTTGTGCATACTTAAAGTACCATGCGTAGCCTTGGTACAGAGTAGAATTGTGTATGGGTAAATCTAGAGCAATCAGGCAATCGAAAATTTCCACTTATACTCACTAAAAGGAACAATCAGGGAACGTCAACTTCTGCTGTAAAAACAGCTAACTGAATTCCGTTGGAGAGCATAAAATAGCTTTAAATTATTCAGAAGCTAACCTTCGGAGTGACAGCAACAATGACGGCAACAAAACTAAAAGAATCGATTGGAAACCAAGAAAAGAAATTCGCATGGCACTTATTTTTACATATCCTTCAAATATTCCTGCATATCCAAATCCAAATCCGATGCCTACATCTACTTAAGAGTAGAGTCTAAAGATAGAAACTTCGAACCGTATTAACTTTTTAGGATAATTGCAACAATTTTATCAGTATTTACCAGTGTCCCACTGAGCAAGCAATCGATTTTAATTCCACACACACAAAACTCCTTCAACTTTTAGTATAATAACAAAAATAAACGATGTTTATCTACGTTGTGTGCAAAATGGGTTAAAATTGTCGCAGCGATAAGTGAGAAGCATATCAGCGACGGGGCAACAAATAAATCATTTAGTACTCATAACCAGGTAACCAAATATTATGTGGTTAGACTACGGGGGCTTTTCAACTGAGCTGATAAATAGCCTTCAGTTACACTTTAAGAAATTTATTGCATTCTTCGGTGAGAACTTGACACTTTTCAGTTGCAGATTAATTGCATTTTGCTACTTGCTCTGGATTCGATCTGAAAATAAGCAAAAGGGAAAAGGGGAATGGAATTCTCAAGGTCAGTTTCAACTTACAAATTCCAAACAATTTGAAAAAAGATAAAATAAAAACACTTGTCGTTAAAAAAGGTTTAACTATTGAAAACGAAAAGCAGCGAATAAGTAAATGAAAATGTGTGAATTAGTTGCTCGGTTTGTTCAAAACTCGATAAAGTGTATATGTATATGTGCAGGTTATTGGAAATAAGCCACACAACT
This sequence comes from Lordiphosa andalusiaca, assembly GCA_035044965.1. Classification (NCBI taxonomy): domain Eukaryota; kingdom Metazoa; phylum Arthropoda; class Insecta; order Diptera; family Drosophilidae; genus Lordiphosa; species Lordiphosa andalusiaca. Next base: position 3,819,734 of record JAWNNM010000051.1, on the reverse strand, counting down.
GAGAATGGAGATATTATAAAGTCTATCAATATATTCTCAGTCATGCTCCCTTTTTCACTTTCGCAAATATTTTTAGATCACAAGTCGGTATAAAATCGCAAAATGCTTGCGAAAGTCTACATGGAAGCTCTGTTATATATATACTTAAATCGTCATGCTGATCAAGAATATACACCTTATAGGACCGAAAATAGTATGAGGTCGGAGTTGATTTTTTTTTTTTTCAAGGAAAGCAAACTTCAAGAAGCTTTTTAAAAAGTTATGACCTAAATGAAGTGGCTCGTGGGTGAATCTTAAAATGGAACTCCACTTCGCGGTTTCTTGGATGACATTATGCAAAAATTTCAACCGTGAGCCTTTAACGATATCAGAATATAAGGGTCTCATACCGGGTTTTGTTGTAGAATAATTAATGTAGGATTATCTTAATATATAAAATTCTTCCGTACATGGCTTTGTTACTTCACTCCTCCCAAACGGCTGGACCGATTTCGATGAAATTTCGTGTGAGTGTAGTAGTAACAGCGTAGGTCACACAGGGATCGCGTAATTTGCCATCCACGGCTTTTTTGCACCATAACTTGACCTAAACTTAACCGATTTGGAAGAAACTTTATAAAGACATTCGTCATGAATAGAGGAAGGCTGATAACAAATATGGTCCGAATCGGTAAACTCTTTTGGGTACCTCTCGAACACATATATGTTTTTTTGAGCAGTATAATAGAATAATACACAAAATTATATTAACGCAGGACAACGTCTGACGGGGTCAGCTAGTTTATTCTATATTTCCAATCAATATCGTTCAACACTGCGACCGATTTTCAACAGTTCAGGAGTGCATTCAATCAGCTGACATTTCAAAGTGCACCAAAATTGAACGGCTTGTTTATTTGAGTCTAAGCACCAATTTTGGCCCAAAAATAAATCAGCACAACTTTGTTTTGAGCTGAATCTCCAGATTCAGAACAGGTTTTATAATAATGTTGAATAACTGAATAAAATGAGTAGAAAACTATGTTTTCTCAATGGAAATTTGTGGTTTAGTACCTTGTGCTGTTGAAGAGCTCCAATTTCTCTTCAGACATTCAAAACAAAATTAGTATTCGTTAACAATATGGAGTTCTTACATCCAATCAGACGCCAAACACTTCAAAGTGAAATAAAATAAAAGCGGAAGCTATACTCTCAGAGTTTTTAGTGTCACAAAGTGCTTTTGTTCAGAAGGTTTCAATTCTGGTCTAGAGCAAGCGACCGTGTTACCAGCATTGGTGTGCGATTGGGTGCGATTCCGTAGCGAGTTTTTTGTTTCCTTTCTGGATCTTTAGCCTTATATAGGATCAGCGAAGAGTCATTCTACCTCCCACTTGGTAGAAATAGAAAATGATAGAAATTTTTGATAGAAATCTTTTGGTATAGAGAAAGGAACCCATTTTCCTTGGTATTTAGTTTAGCATAGGATCATCATTATCCTCTCCCTTTGGTGTCAATTTACCAAAGCAAACTATATTTCTTTCTTTTGATTCTGAGGCTGGTATCCTCCGAACAATTTGATTAAAATATTATCGCTGTTTCACCCATTTTTTACGGGTCGGGATCTTTACTGTGAGCCTAGACCCATCCCTCAAATGAGTTTCACTTCCATAATGGGATAAGTGTATGATATTACAAATCGCTGAGTGTGTGCCCTTGCTAATCTTACCTCTAATTCTTACAATTTATTCATAGGCCTATGCCGCCGGCTGTAATGTGGTAATCCTGGCCAGCACTTTTGAGCGTGTCCAGATCATACCGGGTGCCAATCATGGTTATGTGAAAATTTCAGCCCTAGATTGCAGCACGGATACAGGCAAGATAGCGGCTGCCTATGAGAATAAAATATGCATTTTCGAGCCCACACCGGTGATTGAGTCCAGCAAGCATAATACCCACTTTCTGGACTACAGGTGTGCAGTCTGCTGCTGCTGATCCAGCCTTTGGCCCCCGCCTAACTAATCTTTAAACAATCTGTCTTTCAGATGGGTACAGACGGGTTCTTTTACCAGCCACTCGAGTGTGGTGACCTTGTCCTGGAATTTGGAGGGCACACGCCTTTTAACGGGTGGAACCAACATTCAGTTGTGGAAGAGCAAATCGCCCACACACCAACAGGAGGAGGAACATACGGGTTAGTTGTGCGAGCAATAATTATGTTAACATTCCTAATGAGCGCTTCCTTTCCCCGGTTCAGGTGTCAAGTTCGAGATTGGGGAGAGCAAGGAAACCAAACCTGCTGCAAATCAGTCCCAATCCGACGATGTCTCTACGTGGGAGAACATTTGGTCGTGCCAGACGGCCATACCAATTTATCACATGGCATTTAGCCCGGATGGCACACTCTTTGCCACCTGTGGGCGGAATGATCGTCTGGTCAAGATTTGGTATGAGAACAAGCAAGTACTGTTCCCTGCCAAAGGTCCCAGCAGCAACACCACCAATCGACATGCAGAGGATGCGGCCGGGAGTGGAGGTGATCTAAACTTCACCTATGTCTACATAGCCCATCCCCGGGCCGTTTCCAACATTGTGTGGAGGAAGACAAGTAAATATATGCCCAAGGGCTCGGTGGCCAATATGCTGGTGACCTCCTGCTTGGACAACATTTGTCGCATTTGGATCGAGACGGTTCTCCCCGATGATGGGCTGGTCAATATGACTCAATTTGATCCGATGGCCTCCCAGAATCCCAAATTCCGTACGCATCGGCACAAGCACCGCTTCATGCAGAGATTGAAGCATATGAAGACCTGTTTCCACATACGCCGACACATGAAGGCGGGAGCCCATGCCAGCGGCAGTAATGGAACAGGAGGAGCAGGCGGTGCGGGTGCTGGTGGGGTCATGGGAATGGGTGCAGTGGGCAGCTCACCGGCCAGTTTTAGCAACTATCAGGGACCCATACCCTCGCTACCCTCGTCGTGCAGTGTCCACGATTTCCATTCATATGGATTCCAGGGTTCGGGAATGACGCCAGGAATGCATTTCCATTTGGCTGCCTCCATCAATGCGGAAACAGACATCCCGTTGGTGCCATCGATGCAGACCTCCGATCCAGCCAATCAAAATGTGTTTATCCTCCACTGGTTAAACAACAAGGAAATGCATTTCACACTCCAAGCGGAGGCCATACTCCAGGAGCTAACCAAAAAGGTGATCGATGAGGAGAATGGACATGGGCATGGACACGGCAATGCATCGACCGGTGTGGATCTCCCCGATGATGCTCCAGGCATGCATGCACCTGTACCTCATCCGCACAAGAAATACTTGCGCAGCTCCAAGTCCGTCTCGGTGGACGATAGCGGCGAGGAGTACAGCAAGTACTCGCAGCACACCGCTGCCACGGGTCTGCATTTGAACTCCATGTCCAATACCACCTCGCAGAACTCGCTGAATAATGACCAACATCACCCTATCACCCAACTGGTGGACTCTCTGGACAATAAGATTGAGTGCCTGCTCCGTGATTGGCATCAGAGTCCTGATTTGCTGTTTGCCATCCACCCAGTGGATGGTAGCTATCTTATCTGGGTGATCGAGTGGCTAGATGACTACTATCCGGGCTCGTTCCGACAGGCTCAGGTCTCCTTCTCGACCAGAATACCTTCAGCCTTTCCGCTGGGCGATGCCATGTCCATGTCCACCACGGTGAGTCTGTTTAATACGGGGACACATCCGTTGGCCTTCAGGGATATCGCCAATAATGTAAGGAGCAAGGATCAGGCGGATGATTCGTCATTAAAGTCGGATCAGCATTCGGGACAGACCTATGATAAGCATGATGAGGAGCCAGAGGGGGATGGGGACGGCGACGAGGGTAGAGGTGATCAGCAGGATCGCGAGCAGCAGGACGATGATGCCGGCGATCGTAGTGCCGCCGCGAGCAGCTCTCAGGACTCGGCCGCCGTCGGAGCTAGTGCTCTGCCACTAAATGTCTCCCCCTCCGTTTCGATGGTGACCAAACACTCCAATGGCACCCTCAACCTTTGGCAACTCACATTTGCCTTCAAGACCAAGTTTACCCAAGTATTAAGCATTGGCCATGTGAGCCGTGCGTCCGGACATCGTTTCCGGGTTAATGACATCACATGTCACCCAGTATTGCCACTGCTGGTGTCCACCTCGCATCATAACTTGCCCGACTCCGAAGTCAAGTCGCCGATGTCACCCTTCGAGCAGCCCCTAATGGCGGGCGGTGGCTTAGGAGGAGGAGGCGGATCGGGAGGAACAACGAATTCGAATGGCGATAAAGAAATCTTCACACCAACGGGCTTTTGTTCCGAGTTGATTCTTTGGCGTGTGGACTCGGTCGGGCCATTGTGTCATTCGGGTGGTGTCAGTGAGCTGGCCCGCATCAACTCCCCAGAGATCTCGGCCTTTAGCAATGTGGCATGGATTCCAACGCTTCTGCCCAGCACCACTTTGGGCAGCTACAGCAATTCACCATCGGCCTGCTTTGTGGCCAGCGATGGTGAGAATTTGCGTGTCTATCAGGCCGTGATCGATGCCCGTACTCTACTGGCGGAGATCTCCTGCTCGGAGAACCTGAACTCGCTGCACAAATCCCATTCGCTCTCGTCCATGATCTCAAATGCTTCAAGCACACTTAAGGCACAACGATCGGCGCTCCACGACAAGCTTAAGGTGGTCTCGCAACAGTCGACAGCACGGCCGGGCTGCATACTCCAGCTGGATGCCATTTCGGATGCCAAGCACGATTGGCAGAACACTCAGTTTCTGCATGTGTTCCAGGCACAGTTGATAACGGGAGGACAGAGGGCTTCTGCGCTGGATCCTCGTGACCAGGATGAACCTCGCTTGAATGCTTTGCTTGAGTCCGATATGGATGCCATTGTCGATCTGCAGCGAAATGTGGACTTTGAGGAGCCGTTCTATATAGTCAACATCGAGAAGACCCTCCGGGGCAGCACCATACACATGTGGCGCATAGTCATTAGCTCCAAGCAGCAGAACTCGTTCCTTTCCGAAACAGCCATGTATGTGCCCGACAGCAACCTGACCCAGGAGCCGGATGAACAAGAACAGGGACCAAATCCCCGACGCATGTCCCAAGGCGCGGAGACGCTGACCGGAGCCGAGCAATTTGGATCGCATGTAGAGGCGCCGCACATCTCGATTACCACCAAGAAAGTGTGCACTCAGGAGTTGCCCCTGCCCGAGGGTGTAGATGTCATTCACGCCTCCCCGGCGGCCGGCCATTTAAGTAGTTCCAGCATTTACCCAGCTTGCTTTGCTCCCTACATCATTGTGACTGCTTGTTCCGATTCCATTTCCCGCTTCTGGAAGTGTGAGCCACTGCAGGAGGAGGAGGATGAGAATGGGGAGGGCGATGCCTATCACTGGTCGGAGTGGAAAATGTTTAGTAGAGTTCAGCATTCGGCCATTGAAATTCCAGGTCAACCGCTGAACATCAGTGCCGCCTACTCCGGTCGGATAGCCTGTGCCTATAAGTACGGCAAGAGCTTCACCCGACCAAATAAGGGAGATCCCGACTCCAGATACGTGAACCTATGTGTGGCCATCTATGAGTGTGAGAGCTCGGGTGGTAGTGAGTGGGTGCTGGAGGACACCATACATCTAAAGAACGTCCATTTGCCGAGGATAAACATTGGGCATGGCATCGATTTGAGTTACCTTCACGATAGTCGCCTCTTGGCCAAGAAGCAGCGCCTCAATCAGGTGCTGCACACCTTTGCCCATGAAGACAGCCGCTCACCCCGCAGTGGTGAGACCACACCCGAGTTAGCCGTGAATCGTCAGCAGCAATCGGCCGCCGCCTCGGGACTACTAACTGTGCCCAGTTTCAGTACCCTGCAGTCCCTGCGGAAGAGCATTGCGGAGAATGGTAATACATGTCCATTGACTCAGAAGCATTTGGTCCAGCTGGATTGGGTGTCCAAGGAGGATGGCTCGCATATTCTCACCGTAGCCGTGGGCAGTAAGATTCTGCTCTACACTCCCGTCAGCTCCGACATAGCCCAGGCCAATATCAAAGCCATGAAAGAGTCCCGTTCCGTGAACCGTCCCATTTTGCGCAAGGCCAGCTCCCTGGCTCAGCCGAACTTTGTCGACGAGATTCGTTGGATGAAGTTGCGGCAGATTGACCTGCAGACCGCCGATGGTTTGCCACCGTTGCCCATGCAAATCTCTTGGGTGCGTGATGGTATTCTGGTGGTGGCCATGGATTCGGAAATGCATGTATATTCCCAATGGAAGCCGCACTATGGCTCACTCTACTACACTACTCCGGCCGCCGGCGAAGATGTGCCGGACACACGTAATCTACGCGATGAGGATCTGCGCTCCTTGGCCAACGAGAGCACCCAGTTGAGGCTGAAGAATGTGGCTTCCATGCCATTGATCAGCAAAGTGAGCACCGCTAATCTTCAGTTGCTGTCGCATGACAAGAAACGGCGTCTAGGCAATTCCAGCATGGCCAACATGAACGGTGGCGCAGGAGGAGGTGGCGGAGCATTCAGTGCCGGCCAGGATGAGCCCTCTAGCGATGATTATATGACAGATTTCGGCCTCTTTCAGGCCTCCAGGATAGCCTGTCCTGTCCTGCCTCAATACCATCCCAAGCAGCTGATGGAGCTGCTAAATTGTGGCAAAATTAGGTGGGTCAAGGCCATCCTGGCTCATCTGGTGCGGTGTATGAGTGGCACTAGTTCTACAAGTGCTGCCCAGGATGAGGAAGGTTATGCGCGTCAGCGTAGCTGGTCGAGATCTCGAACCCTGAGCATTAGCTATACCGCGGACACAAACATTCAGGCAGAGCATAGGGGCAGCACCACCCAAATACCAGAGGAGCTTATGCTGGACTACACGGAGATCAATTCCATTCCTCCGCTCCCGCTGTGGGTGCTCTTGAATGCCGATCGGGAGACGCCCGGTCAGCTAGCTAATTCGGCGGAAACGGACAAGGACTACGACGAGCTCTTTGACATGCACAACTCTGAGGACAATCTGGATGAGCTGTTGTGCGATGGTGAGGGTGGCAAGCGTCCAGAGCGACGCAGTTCCTTGCCGGAAAAGCAATCGATTTCGCATTTTGGCCCTCGGCAGGGTCAGCTCTTGTCGCGTCTACTGACGCATACCCATCTGCCGGGGCTTTCCTCGTTGGACCAGATGCATTTGCTGGCCTTGGCCGATACGGTGGCCACGTGCAACACAGATTTCTCGGACAAGTTTGCCGTCGATATGGGTAAGAACTCCAGCTCCGCAGGTGGTGGCATTAAGGAGGCATCCGGAGGCGACTCTCTGGATGACTGTGGCTTACGTTTCCTGCTGGCCATGAAGCATTTCACTTACCTGCTCCGTTGCCTACCGCTCCAGCAACGCTCCCAGTTCCAGCGTCAGGGTGTGGGCACTTCGAACATTGTTTGGGCCTATCACTCGGAGAGCGAGGAGGAGCTGTTGCATCTGATACCCAGTTACACCAAGGGCGACCTCCGTTGGGCCACTCTGCGAGATCTGGGTGTGGGCTACTGGTTGAAGAACATCAATACGCTGCGCAAGTGCGTCGAGAAGCTGGCCAAGTGTGCGTATCAGCTGAAACAGGATCCCCTGGACGCAGCCATATATTACCTGGCCATGAAGAAGAAGTCCTTGGTTTGGGGACTGTTCCGCTCCAAGCGAGATGAGAAGATGACCACTTTCTTTGGCAATAACTTCGCCGAGGACCGCTGGCGAAAGGCTGCTTTGAAGAATGCCTTTGTCCTGCTCGGCAAACAGCGGTTCGAGCACGCGGTGGCCTTCTTTCTGCTGGCCAACTCCCTCAACGATGCCATCGAGGTGTGCATGAATAAGCTGGAGGATTTCCAGTTGGCCCTGATCATAGCCCGCCTGTACGAAGGTGATGGCGAGGGGTGCTACTATCATCGTCTGCTACATGAGCATGTTCTGGGTACGGATGTGGAGACGGGGCGCTGTGATGTGACACGTGCGCATCCGGATCCCTTCTTGCGTTCGATGACATACTGGAACATCAAGAAGTACCAGGAGAGCTTGAACACACTGCTGCTAAATGGTGTGGGCAGCCTGCATACCAGCTATCGCGAGGAGGATCTACTGCGGCCTGAGCCGCAGGCGACCAACCCGAATGTGTTCAACTTCTACATCTACCTGAGAACACATCCCCTACTTATACGCCAGAACATTGCTTTGTCGGCCCAGGAGAAGCGCATAGCTCATGTGGCCCTGTCCGGTTTCAATTACGCTGGCGATGCGACCGGCTCCTCGGCGTGCGACAGACAGCTACAGCTGGAGGATTCGATAACGCCCATTGAGAGGCAACTGTACTTCACCACTGCGCACGGACACTTCAAGTCGGGCTGCCCCGCCTTGGCTCTGGAGGTGCTTAATAAGTTGCCCATGAAGATTTGCGATGATTCTGGCAGCAGTGTGGCCGGCAGTCATATGCAGGAGTCCCATCAGATCACCAAGGAAGAGCTCATCAATACAGGCATTATGGATCAGTGGGGTCAGGGCAGTGCAGCTGCAACCTCAACCGCAGATGCCTTTGATTGGGGTGCTCCGGTGGCGGGCAGCGACGCAGAGGCCAAATTTGAAATAAAATGGGATGATGATGAGGAGGACGACGACGATGAGGAGGCGGCGGCGGCACCGGTAGACGAAGAGGTGGCCACTCCCCAGCCTCCGCCTGTCTTGGCTCGAGGCAAGTCCTCTGCAATGGACACTAAAATGGACATTATGGCCCAACAGCTGAAATTTGTGGCCTGCTTGAAGATTCTAATGGAGGAGCTGTCCACTTTAGCCACCGGTTTTGAGGTCGATGGCGGCCAATTGCGTTACCAGCTGTACATGTGGTTGGAGCGTGAAGTGGAGGCACTGAAGCAGCTGTGCAACTATTGTAGCTCAGAGCAGAACAGCGAGGGGATTGATTCTGATAATGCAGATGGAAGGGATAAGGATCCGATGAATGCCAGTTTCTGTCCCAGTGGGGAGAGGCCCACACTTCATGAGATTCTCATGCAGGATAAGCAAGACTTTGAGGCTAAGGTGATGCGTGCGGCCAAGCGCAAGAGGTGGCTTAAAGGTAAGTTCAATTCGGATGATTGTTTCCCAGCTAATCCTTCCCTCGCTTTCAGCTAACGAGACCCTGCTGAGAACTCTCCTCAGCTATTGCTCGCTTCATGGCGCCAGCGGTGGTGGCTTGGCTTCAGTGCGCATGGAACTAGTTTTGCTACTCCAGGAGCTACAACAGGAGAAGACCCAACAACAGTTGCTCAGCCCGCTGCCCTTCCCTACCACCCTGCCCCTGCTGAGTGCCTGTGTGGCTGGCAATAAGACCGTCATCGCCGATCCCATTAAATATCTTCAGTCCCAGACGGTGGACATGCTGCAAAGCATCATCAAGGTTTTGCCTTTTCCGGGCATTGAGACGAGTGCGTTAAGCGAGATCTTTGTGCTGAGGGATCTGGCTGTTGCCCTCTCCTCCTGCATCTATCAATCACTTTGCGACTCCGAAAGCTTTGTGGTCAACAATTCGGCCTTCAATGGCTATCCGAGCCCGGGCATTGAGAACATAGCCAAAATAAATTCCTCCTTTGAGTGCAGCTATCTGGTGGGCAGTAGGAATGCCTTTGGCAGGCGGCGCAAGTATTCCACAGATGAGCCGGCTGGCATCTGCACCACACCCTCCAAATGGCCGGGAGTGACCAATCTGAGAGCACTGCTGGCTCGTGAGAAGGATGAGGATGTGCCCAAGTTGAATGTGTTGTTGCTGGAATCGTTTGTGTCCACCTACATGGCGTTGTTCATCTACTCGCTGTCCACATGCGATAGTCGCCTGCTCTACAGATTGAGTGGTCAAAACTTTAGCAATGAAACTTGGTCCACGCTTTTTGGTGGCGGCATGAAGAAGCTGCTTATTAAGCCAGCACCAGGTGGAGGAGGAGGCGGCGGCGGCACAGGGTCCACCTCCGAAGAGCCGGCGGATGAGAATAGTGTGTGGAATACAGTGACCTCGATTACCAAGCAACGCATGAAGCTAAATATGAAAATCTTGGGCAGCTTTAGTCAGAACAGCACCTCCAATAATATGAAAGAGGACAAACCCACATACAGGGAGCAGTTCATGCCGCCAGAAACATCCATGCTGTCCTATTTCCTCACCAAGCCACCCAGTACGGGTAAGCATTCAATTGCCAATCCTAGCCAGAAATTGGTCCTTAAAGTTGCGTTTTTTTTCAGAGTGCGACGACTACGACACGGATGACTCGCATGAGTCGGACAACGAAGAAGAGGAGGATGATGATGATGATGTGAATGTGAGTCGGTCCCAGCTTAAGTCCAAAGACAACACCGAGCACACGAATCCAACTTCCTATTCGTGGAGCATACTCCGATTGGCGCTTATCAAGATTAGCACCCACAAGATTCAGGAGTTTGTCAAAGTGGCCGGCATCGAGCTACAAGGTAGCTGTACTCAAGATTATACTCCTCTGTGCTCCATGTGTAATCAATCGCTTTCCTTTTACCACCACATAGATCTGCCCGTTATCAGCCCGTTGTCCCATGAGGTGCTCCGCACTCTCAACCGCTGGCAGGAGTTCTCCCTAAGCGATTTGATAGCCAGGGGACCACCTTCCAGGCACTACATCCCGGGTTGCTATGCTGAGAGTGGCATCAGTGGGCTGGCCATACACAAGTATCGCTCGCTGCTGAACAAGGAGAATACACCATTTGTCTCTGGTTCGTCGGCGGGACCAATTCGTCGGCTGTGGAACTATCTGGTGCGGCAGGAGCCAGCCCAGGAGGTGTTCATCAAGAGCATTTTTGGCAAGAATACAGAGCCGAGTACAAGGAGCTCACATCACACGCAGCATGACAATGAGACCGACGAGGGTGGGTACCATTCTCTCTCTCTCTCACTCTTTAAGTTTCCTCTATGTAGCCATCTCTCTTTTTCTCAGGACAATCACATTCGACCACCGAAAATTCGGATCACATACGCATCATTCACAAGGATCATGAGTCTATTCTTTCCTTCTGCTTGAAGAATAACACCTCTTCCATGATTGCATTCTCCAATCCACGCGAGATCCAGGAGTTTGACATCTCACTACTCTTGGAATCGCCCAATTGGTATGAGGATGAGTGTGACTATGATATGATGAATCTAACCAAGGATGCGGACACCAATAGTTCAGCCTTCCTCATCATACAGACGCAGGAACAGTAAGTCTCAGCCGCCCACTTGCACAGTAATGTGATGAAACTAATCCATCTGTCCCTGATATAGAAGTCAATACGGCAATAGCAATGCCTACAGCGAATCCAATGCGAGCACACAAAGTGCCTCGCAATCGGGACGTGGAACATCCATGGTAAGTTGGCCTTTAAGAATCTTTGAATTTTAATATTAATTCAACCATTCTCCCTTAGGTTCTGCGTCACAAGGTGGACAATGTGAAACGCATGAGCGCTCATCCTCTAATGCCGCTTTACCTAACTGGTGGCCAGGATGGCTCTGTTCAGATTTGGGAATGGGGTCACCAGCAACCCGTCTGCTGTCCACGCACCTCCGGCACATTTGCCAAGGTCACTCGCTGTCGCTTCTCCGAGCAGGGCAATAAATTTGGCATTGGGGATGGTGATGGCAACTTGAGCCTCTGGCAGGCGGGCATCGCCTCACAGAACAATCGTTCGTTTATAGTGAGTTGTTGACTGGTTAGGGGAATACCAAGGCTGCAAACCATTGAGATAAAAGTTAGGAAACCTAGAGTGAAAGCTGTCATCTGCTGAAGAAGCAGTTTATTCTAGGTTTCGCTGCTTAGTGCTTCATTCCAGAGGTTCAAACCCGATGTGACGCCTCTTAAATCTTTCGGTTTTTAGAAGCATTTAACACAAGGTTTTGATTCGAGCCTTGGTTCATAACATTGTGAAGCGTTTGACCATCAATTGAGGGTATAAAATGTTTCACTTAAGCATAAGAGAACGTTCTATTTCACGGACACGTCCTTACCTTTAATGAAAATCGATGTGTTTTCCAACTCAAATGCTTCATCAAAGGGGTTAACCAGTCTTGCAGCCTTGAAAAGCGTCAATGTAATACATTAAAACCTTTATTTCCTTTTTTTCTAGACTTACCAGTGCCACAATAAGACGCTTTCCGATTTCGTATTCCTCGGCTCGTGCAGTCTGCTGGCCAGCGGTGAGTTTCTTACATAGTTGGATGAAAGAGAGACATCTCTATCCTATCATGTTTATATTTTCAGCTGGTCAAAGTTCCGAGAACAAGAATATTAACATTTGGGACACCCTGTTGCCGCACAAAAAGTCCTGTGTATCGGGTAAGAGTGACGGAGTAGATCTAAAAGTTGGAATCCAAACTTATTGTTGAACATATTCTGCAGCCTTTACCTGTCATGACCAGGGTTCGTCCTGTCTGGTATTTGCCCCACAGCATCAAGTGCTAATTTCGTGCGGTAAGCGTGGAGATGTTTGCGTCTTTGATGTGAGACAACGTACGTTGCGGCATCGTTATCAGGTACAGTCCTCAGATAATCATGAATGCTTTCAAGCTGCTGACTCAAATGTTTCTCATATTTTCACTGCAGGCCCATGACAGCACCATCAAGTGCATAGCACTGGATCCGCATGAGGAGTTCTTTGTCACTGGCTCAATTGAGGGTGACATTAAGGTGCGTAATTTGGATTGCCCTTCTGCTTAGGCTTTAGTTAACTTTTTCATTCTGTTCACAGATCTGGGATATGAACCAGTTCATGCTGATCAATACGTTCCCCCATGAGCATGCCAAGAATGGCTTCTTTAAGCACACCGGTCAGGGTGTTAGCCAGGTGTATGTCGATCCATTTGGCCGCCTCTTCTCCTGTGGCTCGGATGGCTGCATGAAAGTCCGCCTGCTCGTCGAGAAGGATAATATTGTTCACTCTGTGTATTAATTTGTAATTGTATGTACATTGTTGCACGTGCCCCATTTGAGTATGTGTGTATGTGTGTGTAATTTTGTTAAACATCGTTGATTATTGAAATTGTATTTAAATTTTTGTATTTTTTTTTTGTTTTGTCTTTTGTCTGTTTCTGTTTTGCGCTCTGCGTCTCCTGTTTCCACAACAAAAAAGCAAACTACAAGCAACTTTTGACGAACTAACCATTCGTTTCTAATTCTATGAGTATTTCCTAAACAGACTATATACAATATATATTACTATACATATACAATATATATATATATACCTACTATATGCTTTAAATCAATTACAATTATGAATTACTTATTATGATTATTATAAAGAAAACAACAAGAAGACATTCTATACAGTATGGTAAATTATATGCTTATGAATATATTATTATATATATATATATATATATATACCTACTTATATATATATATGTATATTTGCAAATATGTATGTCCTTGTGTTAATCAAAAACTTTGTGCAAAAACGAACTTACGTCTGTTAAATCAATCAACCAGATATATGAATACCTAAAAACCTAAATCAATTAACTAAATAAAGTGCAAAAATCACAAAAAAGTATTACAGAATCAAAAGTTGTTTTCATTTAACGTCAGCGATTGGATCCAAGCACTGGAAGTATGCAACACTTTGTAAGGGGGATTCACAATTCTCCGATCATTACCTATTACACTTGCAATGGCAATGTTTAATGATGATGGAAATGGAAGACTGGTGATGTGGTCTTGTTTGTTATCATCATCATATCTTAAACAAATCTACAACCGGGGCTGCCAAGTGGTTCGGAGTCAGAGACTGCGGGATCTTTGGAAAGTTCGAATCAAAACTGAACCGGAGCAAAAGAATAAAAAAAATTTGAAAAGGGTTTGGTTTAAATAAAGTTTTTTGTTGCTTCTATGAATGCTATTTTGATATTTTCCAATATCCGTAAATATTTAGAATGTACTTAGAATCAGGGCTGCAAAACGGTTGTACTAAACCGACTCGAGCCCGGAATTGCGACTTTTTCAAACCGAATCCTTCAGCAAATTTACCTTCTCCGGAGCGATTTCATCTGTTATATGGTTGGTTTAGTGCGACTGACTCCTAAAATGCACAGGAAAGTAGAATAATAAATCTTGAAAAACGTTGGAATCCCCATCCATAACAGCCTTTTAAGCTCTTCGACTCTAAAGCTTGTTAAGCAACTCTTAAAAGCAGGGCTACAAACCGGTTTTGAACCGAACCGGTTTGAACCTGGAATTCCGACTTTTATTTTACTACGAACCGAACCTTGAACCGAACCTCTTTAGAAATTAGAGCTGAACCCGAACATGTTCCGAACCCAAAAATTTGACCTTTTGTCCACCGACTTCATCTGTTATTTGGTGCGACTGACTCCTAAAAGGGACAGGAGGGTGAAAAAAAATCTAGCAAAACGTTTAGATTTCCTTATAAAATCCCTACCCATAACAGTCTCTGTTTTTAAAGCTCCTAGACTCCAAAGCTGCTTGAATAATTTTCAAAAGCAAGAGTCTGACATTGTTTGGTAAACATTTTCTATGTAAACCACAATTTGGAATTTCACTAAACTGTAAATTATATATTGAATATTTCCAAGTTTTCTACTAACCAGTTCCGACCCAAATACCACTCGGATCCCAAACAATTTGGGGAGTTTTTAGGTCGAATGCTGTTTTCAAAACACAAATAGAAGACAAAAATGAGTAATGTTGTATAAAGCATGGATTGAACCAAGGTTCGAACCAATACCTTCTCCCAAAAACCTCGAACCTTAAATTTCCGAACCTTAACCATTTGTAAATTCGGGTTCGAACCAGTGTACCGGAGATCCGAATATATTTTTTGGTTTGCAGCTCTGCTTAAAAGTAAGAGTTCAACATAATATTGGTAATATTTTTCTACAAAAACTACGAAATTGACTTTTACTTAACAGCAAATAATATATATTACATATTCCCAAGTGTTCTACTGCATATAGCAAAGTGACAAACCAGACTTTATGGGATTACTATCGTCATATTGAAGGCAAAGTCATAAAGAAGTAAGTTTTTATGTAATGTGAATTTGCTCCCCTGGGATGTCCACTGCCGTCTCCCCATGCCAGCAATGCATTGAATGCTTGGGAGTTCCAAAGCAATAATCGTGCAAAAATCGATGTCACTGTCCGCTCGATAGTTTCCGAAGAAAAATTCTTGAAAATTTAAGAACGAATCGACTATTTTTAAAGAGTGTTCGTACTTAAATTCATTAATCTAATTTTTTTTTCTGGGTGTACACTCAGAGAAAAAACAGAAAATTTTATACTTGGAATCAAGAATGTTCAAGGTAAAAAGTTCGATAGAATTGAAAACTCTTGATTCAAGAGCAAAATTCTTAATCCAAGTATGAATTTATGATCCCGTTTTTCTTGATCCAGCTACGAATCATTCTCAAATCAAGCAAAATATTATCAAATTCAAGATTGCTCATTCTTGAATCAAGAGCATACATCATTGTCATAAACCGAGAATGATTTCAGTTGTTTTTTTTTCATTTTGTTTGAATTTATTTGATGGAAAACTAATTGTTAAACCATGTGGCAAGTTTTGGACGGCTCGAGGAATACATAACACCTCAAAGCAGCATCAGTCTTTGTCTGTCAAATGTCCACTACCGTCTCCCCATGCCAGCAATGCATTGACTACTTGGGAATTCCAAAGCAATATGAGTGCAAAATTCGATGGCGCTCTCGGCTCGATAGCTTCGTCACACACCCCTTCTCCCATAAAAATATAAACTGTGAGTGCGAGTTCAACGCTACTCTCTCAATTGTTCTTGCTCTGCTCATCTAGTGCTTTCTTAACTTTACTCCAGGGCATGATACAACAATTAAGGTACGGCTGCGTCAGTGTGAGTTCACTGTAAAGTACATTCACGTTCAGTGCTGCGTGTACTTTTGAAGCGTAAGCGTTTGGCAAAAGTACTCATCACACTGACTCCGCCTCACCTTTATTGTTGCATCATGCTCCAGGGTTACCCAAGCAGAGAGGCTATCTGTCGCTCTTCGGCTCTCTCTGACACTCACTGATGCATTACTTCGGTAAGCATTCAGGGTGAATTGCTTTACTTCCCTTTTCCAAAAGTAACAAGCTGAGAACGAATTTAACTCTATCTTAAAAGTGAAATTCTTGAAAATTTAAGAACGATTCGATTATTTTTAAAGAGTGTTCGTACTCTATTCGTTTTGCCTTTTACTGGGTGTACGAGTACAAACTATGGATGCGAAAGAAATTGATGCTTATCTAACTTTTACTTACCTTTAAGTAAGTTTGATTGTTAGGACTCCGAAATTGCATTAAAAAGGTTAGGCTGTGTGAAATATTACGCAGATGAACAATGTAGATTATGGATGTGGACCAAAAAGTGCCTTGCCCCTCCATAGTTGCCGCCCCTAAGCAGAGTATAAGAAGTCTCATAAAATGTGCAGATCTATACACAATACCTCAATGATATCCAAAGCAGGGATGCAAACCAGTTCTGAACCGAATCGAACCGCTTATTTCAGCCAGAGAACCGAACCTCAAACCGAACCGGCTTCCTTTCAGAATTGCTGAACCGAACCCGAAAACCACAAATAAAAACGGTTCGGTTCGGTTCAGTTCTCCGACTAGTTTTAACAGGAATCCCTTTCCTCTGGCGAATGATTTTTATTAAATTGGGAATTTGAATCGTTTACCGAAGATAATTTTAGAACATTTGAACAAGTTATATCGACATTGCCGGATCGATATAACTTTTAAGGATGACTTGCCGAAAATTTGACAACATGTAAAACTGTAAATGTACCTATCATCAATCTGTATTTTTCCTCTAGTAGACAATAATTTCAATTATCTGTGGTAATTCTTTACCTTAATTCAATCTTAGACAGGAGAGATTTTTCTCATATAATCCCTGCAGTTCAGCACCAGCCATTCCATTTTGTGGCTGATTCAGCTATGATTCAGGTCTGAGCCTAACTTAAGGCATATGATAAATAGAGTAATTGAGATGCATGTATGTACGTATTCTTTTCCAGCAGACATTCTCACTTTTCGAAAGGCATTCCTCTAGGAACTTATAGACGAATCTTTTAAAGATTTTTGAATGGATCATAAGAATTACACTTCGAAAGTGTTCGAAAAGTCACATTACTACTTATATCATAATATTTCATAATGTGCCCTTGTGAACCACTGAACCGAACCGAAACCGCGGTTCAGTTAGCTCCAAAAACCATGTAATGAACCGAACCGCCGGTTCAAAATCTGCGTGAACCACTGAACCGAACCAGTACTCATTTTCGAGTGGTTTGCATCCCTGATCCAAAGACTCAATCATCGCAAGAAAATGTGGGATTTTCTATTGTTTAGTCTTCAGAAAAATTAGCTTTCTTTAGAAACTCGGAGAGTTCTCGTAACTTGTGTCCATACAGCTAACAGTAAACGGTTTGACAGTCATTCCCTCTTTTTAGATTAGACTTTAACATTTGGTTGGTTTAATAATCCACCTTAAGATGTTAGGATAGCCTAGTTATTATCTTTCCCATACTCTTTTCTGTTTTCTGCGGAAGATCACCTTTCTTCACCCAAATCCATTGCTTTTCAGCCATCCCCAGTAAAACAAAGATGTGCGTCTTGAACGCATTTCATCAGTTTTATGATATCATAAATATTCGCATGTTATTACAAGTTATGATAAACCAGCAAATGGAATTGCCTTATACAATAAATGGTTTGTCAAATTGAATTAGTTGATTTCCGCTTGCCATTGAAAAGTGTTCTGCTTATTTTTTTCTGTTTATATATATTTTTGTTGTTAGACAATCAAACAAATTAGACGCTACGCCGCCATATATGGGCCTTTAATCATAAAAACTAGGCAAAAAAAAAAATAAAAAAAAGATGTGAAGAGTTCACAAGATAGGAAAAATGGTAGCCAAAAGAGGAATTATTATGTAGCGGCAACGGAAACGTTCACGCATCCGTTCAAAAAAAAAAAAAAACCAATTCGAAGAGAAATGTTGTCGTCAATGTGGGATCGGATGTGGGGGACGGCTGCTGCCGCTCCATTCATGACCTCGGCGGCTTAATTAGCTTGCTGGTGGGTGGAGGCAATTTGCAGAAGCCAGCTGCATCGAAAACGGGAAGCAGCTCGCGCACACGCCCCGGTATCGAGCCATCGAGCATTCTACGATCATGCCAAATTGGTTAAACGAATGGTGGGCGGCGGCAGGGGGAAGCCGAGGCTTATTTATACTATATATATATATATTACCTGCGCTTGTAGTCAATTTTGGCGCCTTTTAGGGAGATATTCGCATCGGTTGGAAAGAATGTGGCATCATAGAAGTTCAGACCGTTCTGCAACAGAATGTTGTACTCATCCATCGAGGCCAGTGTGATGCGTATGACGGCCGGTGGCAGTTCACGACGCTCTGGCCGTTCGGCTTTCTCGATGGCATCGCCCACCGAGCCGGCCGGACCCCCCAAACCCACATTTTTCGAGCTGCTGCCTGCAAATTTGGGGGACATGAGAAGATTAAATGATGCTTGGTGGGGGTTAACCAGAATCGTAAATCGGTCAAATTTTGGTTGGCACTCGAAAAAAGATTTTGTTGTTTGGTTCATTGGCGCCGCAAAATAGGCAAGAAAGTTGAAGAACAATTATTTGTATGTATCGAATTGAGTGTGAAAATATGTTGAGGGAGTTTTTTGGATAAGCGGAAGGAAGTGATCGGCTGGGGAGAACGGAGAATGGGAATTCAACTAGTTTTCTGACGTAGCTTTTTCAAAGTCATGTAAATAAATATTCCGTGGGTATGACACTGAGTACGGGCCTTCTTAAAGTGAGTCTGGAATAAGTCTCTTTTGTGATAAAGCCAAATCACAATCGCACTTTGACGTGTGTAAATTGATTCACTTTCAAATGCAGCAAAGCACTTCGCCGCGGCTCGCCAAAGCTACACGAAGGACTTATACTGTCGGTGTATCGACGTCGCTGCCGTTAAACATTTTGTTAGCACTGTACATAACGACGCGCCAAACACTGCATTAAATTGAAGCACAGAGCAGGCACGGCTCGACTCCTTGCTTGTTTGATATTTGATCATCAAACGATACCAACTACACCATAACTCTAACTGGACAGTTTCTCAAATTAGTGGGAATCCCTTTGATATTGAGTGTAACTCAACAAATGAGTAGACAAGTAGACATTTTGAACTGGAGTAAGCGTTGCGAAAAGTTGAGCATCTTCTCTTCTCTAATAAAAAAAACTATTACATTAGACAGAGTGAGACATAAAAGCATGTTTTAAACCTAATACTTTTTAAACGATTTTCGTTTTTGGATTTTGGTAGAAAAAGCCTCTTAAAAATGTATAAATTATATATTCACTTATGTATTCTATCTCTCATAATTTCAGTAGGGAGATTGTTAATATCTAGTTGCCATTCAAAATGGGAAAAGAGGGACTATGAAGTTGTGCAAATGTATGCAACACGTAAAAGGAAACATTTCCAAACTTATATAGTGTATTTAATATAGACTTGCATCAGATTTGCATCAGATAATCCCTCCTATAACCGAAAGCGACTGTAAAAAACCCCCATTTTTAAGTAAGGCTATTATCAAACTATTCTAAAAAGTTCAATCAGATCGCACTACAAAAATATTGCTTTATGAAGTGTTGGGTAAAGCATCGTGGGCTGTGAAAACACAGGAAATGAAGGAAACAGGGTATTTTAAACCTAACTTGTTTCAACATACATCTAAATCAATATTATTTATCGGCCTATTAAGTGTTGTACTGATCAGATGAAAGATAATGGATAAACTAATCAAATAGTGAACTAGCAAATAGTTAAAACAATTTTCACTAGGTTCACAGATAAGGAATGCAAACATTTGCTTTGAACACAAACTGCTCTCCCTTACATTGTGTAACTACACCGAAAAAAAATGATCAAATCGGCCTTTATCTGCAAAAAGATATATTTAAGTATCAATTTTCACCCTATAATTTTAATTTTTTCGTATCAAAATTTTACAATTTCGTCCCTAATATATGCACTCGATTATTTCATCTTGCTATTTATTCAGATGAAGTCCGATTTGATATTAGAAATACCCACAATATACTAAATATCGTGATCTTTTTGTATGTGTAGTTAAAAGTTTGAACGTGAATGAGATATTTGTTGATCACTTTAGAAAAATTTCCAGTATTTTTGGTAACGCCCCATACAATTTCTTTAAATTTGGAATAGGAATTAATAGGAATCCTACAGTCTCAGCTGGCTAGATATCATGTTATACTTTCGCATAACTTTAAATAGAGACACAAAACATCATAAAAGAGACTGCTGTATCGTACAGCTGTTTCAAGAGGAACCACTCTCTTTCACCAGCGATCTGGCCCTGTCGACTGTCAGTACTAGCGGCCGTCTCTCCATGCCTGCAGTGCCTTAACCGTTTGGGAATTTCAAAGCAGCATGCACGCAAAAATGGTGAGACAGTGCAGAAACAGACGGTTGCCTTTGTAGAGTACTATCTTTGGAGATTTACTACCCGCTGTTAAAAACGTTGACCGTCGGCCTAGATTGCTGATGATAGAGGTTGGCTTTTTCTGGAAGCAGCTGTACCAGCATCCTTTGTGGTGTTGGGTGTCTCTGCTTAAAGTTATGCAAAAGTATGCCGTCGCGCATGCTTAACTAAAGAGGTACAACTTCAAATTTGTAATTTTAGAGTTTAGTTAAAGCCGTTGTCGTACTTTTCTCTCATGTATTATTTAGTAATATTTGACTTCATTTTGCCATGGCAAGTAGAATGCAATGTACAAAAAAGAGGAGAATGTTTAACAGATTGAAAATTACTCCACTTTGAGTTGACCTCGAGCCGGCTTTAACTGTGGGCTTAAATATCATAAAGGTCGTACAAAGTGGAAAACATTTCGGGAAATTCTTGACCAAAATATTTTAATATCTTAGTTTCAAGTCGTGATAAAAACGGCTTTTAATACTATTTTCGCAATTTTTCGTCAATATTAAATCAAGGTTTTTGAATTTGGGTTCTTAGCAGTATTCTTATAAAATTGGAATCATTCGAGCTCCATCAAGTTAGAGCAATTGGAACACTTCCCCGATTATGGCTGTGTTTTGTTTTTGTTTATCAAATTTCTTTATGGAAATGTATGTGCGCTTAATTGCTTAAATAAAAGTTTATTTTGAGGCCATTTTTAGAAGTTTGATTCTTGAGAAATGTAGGTTATAGTACCTATCTTTTTCTACTCAGGCGAAACTCTTTGGAATTTTACACAAAGTAGGAAGCGCTCGTATGGGAAGACTTTGGATATAGTCATCCAAAGGTACAGTCGCTCGAAAAACTAGTTGTAGTAAGAAAAATTATATTGTTTTTAATGGAAATGTCTTTCGTACTTTAATATGCTTTTCTTGATTTCACTATGCTGGGTCCAGATCGGTCGAAAATGGGTCTCAGTGAGAAAAGCTTTTTCTTTTGAATGTAAGCCATAATGAAACAGATTCTAAACAAATTTGGATAGCTTGGAGAAAATCACCTGACTATATCTTATGGCTGGCATAGGACCGATTGGTTTGAAAATAAGTCCTCAAGTTTTGTTCTGCAAGCTCGCTACATCCCTTACCTAAGCTTAAGCCCGGAAATCCGTTTTTAAGAATTAGGAATCTCAACTAAATTCTAAACTCAGAATAGAAAACTTGTTGAATATGAACCAATGTTTTGGCTCAACAACTTTATAGACATTCTTAAATATCGCAAAAATATTTGGTTATTTGCTTAATATTGTGCGACAAAGGCCAAACAATTGTAGAAGAACGTTTTAAGTAAGCGCTGAAAACGCTTTTAACTTTAAATTTGTTTTGTTAGTAAATCTACCCAAACAAAATCTGAGTTTATTATGAGTTTACACATAGCAGCTATTTAGAAGATGAGAAATCGATACTTAATCAAACATTTTAAAAATTTTGACATGTTATCAATGTTACTTTAAGCCTCTTGTCAGTTATATTGTTTTAAGTCTCGGCTTTAAAATTTGTTTTGTATGATTAAAAACTAACAAAAATACCGATGAAATTCGACACTGGCCGATCCGAGCTTTGATCAAAAGCCTTCTCCTCACAACCTAGAACTGAACATTGCTGCACAGAAAACATGCGAATCGGCAAGCACGATTTCTGCTTCAATTTAGAATATTTCTTCTTGATTTTTTTAAACGAAATCTGCTTGAATACAAGCAGACAAACGTTCTTGACTTTGAGGTGTGGATTTTTGAGGAGGTGTGTGTTTTGCGATGTGTTTTCCGTACCACTAAAAGAACAGTAGTTCTTGGAATTGAAACTTTTTAATTTTTGCAACCAAGTAGAACTGTTCTTAGAGTCGAGAATATTTCTGCTTGCATCCAAGAAGATCTATTCTTGGATTCAAGACTATTTATGCTTGAAATCAAGCAAAAGCCAGAATTTTCATGCTTGAAAATCCGTTCTTGGTTTCAGTATTTTCTTCTTGGATCCAAGAATTTTCGTTCTTACCGTACTTTTGACATACTTGTTGATTTTTTCTTTGAGTGTGGGTAAACGTGAAGATTTGAGGCTAAAAAAAAGCCAAATCACTTTAAGCTTATTAAAGTATTGAAGCGTTTTTAATAAGTATTAACCATTAATTATGTGGGTATGTTTTGATTGTTATTCCTTGGGTCTTTTCCAGGCTATGAGTCAAATCTGAAGCGATGTTCACTCACATTTTCTTTGGAATTCCCAAGCAGTTAAAGTCGACAGCAGAGACTGCCACTACAAGAATTGTTAGTCCCTTTAAACAGCTTTAAAGTATTTCTTAAGGTTTGACATGCTTGTTAAAACATAGAAGGCAGAAATAACGCAGAATGTTACTACGTAAAACAAACTACGGTATCAGCTTTCATTACTGTTTAGGTTACCAGGCACAGAGCAATCATAATTTCATGACTTAGAGCAACTTATACTAGCTAAGAAGCATTAAAAATGTCACCAGATAAATTATAAAAAGTTCATGAAAACTGAGCATATTTTCCAAAATATTTTCATCCAAGTAAGCCAACGAAAATGTGTATATAATGTGCTGACTTCTTACATAAATTAAATTCCAAAAATTCTGCATTTCATACCAAGATGACTTAAATATTGATTTAATGAACTAAAAGGTCAGGAAAAGACAAATTGATGTGAAAAGCTTTGCTAAGTACACATTTGACTTGGTCTACTAAGATTAAAATCGGTTTAAAAATATGCTAAATCTGCAGTCTACTGATTAGGCTGTGCTAAGTTTATATATAAATGATATTTTATACAACAATTGAATTTTTGCTCCTCTTGGAGTCATTTCTCACGCCTATTTCGAGCTCAAAGTGAATCCGAAATGGCGGAAAACATCACAAGAAGATATCAGAAGATATCTGTACTATCATAATTGGGCACCAAATAAAGAGTCATTCTACAAAGAAAATACTTCTCATGGCAAAAAAGAGAAGAGTCCCGTAATGGCTGTCTCTGATCTTGCTGGGAGTAAGCCTAGGATATCTATCAAGATGTATCGTCGTCAGTCTTCTTTTTCCATCTCTTTCGTTCATTCAAATGATAAAATTAATTTTTATTTGAATAAAATCATTCGACAAATAACTCTTCAAATAAATTATTTGTCTACAAAATTTCTAATTTTGTTTCGAATAAAACGAATAAATGTTACTCAGACAAGAAGGCTTCGAGTCCCCCAAAATGACAGGATGATGCTAGAAGTGTCTAGTTCTTTACACCCAGAAAAAAGATTTTCCTTAAATTTTAGGAAAATGGAATTTAAAACCTTAATTGTAATTTTCAGGCCTAAAATATAGTGCATTTTACCTAAAAAAATCGTGTTTTAGGTAACAAAATTTTAGGAATCAATAGCTTTAAAATGATGCCATTTTCCTAAGCTTTTAGCATTACGACTTGAAATGTAAATAAATAATGCATAACTTAATATTTACATACTGTTTATTGTCAGCAAGCTGTATACCCGACTTCGCCCGGGTTCTTTCAAGCAGAAACACTACAGATTTGTATAATACCTGAACTGGCTGAAAATCGATATTAACATTTCAACTCGTCCAAACTTGGACGAAACCATCTTTAAATTGGGAAAAGATCAAACAACTTCATATTATTAACTAGACACCAAATTTCAAGATCTTATTCCATTTCGAGATATGGCTCTGAAGATCACTTTAAGGTCAATGCCAAAACCTGAAAATCTTATTTGTTGACTAAATTGTAAGCCCATTTATAACCTAAAAAGACGATTTAAGGTCATAAGTTGCCTCATTTTTGTAGGTCACACATTTCCTAAAAAGCTTTTTTTATAGCCTAAAATTTTATAGGTAATAGAGGCCAAAAATTAAGGAAAATATTAGGTAAAATGTTCATAAATTTCAGTTAATTTTGAGCATTTTCAGGTAATGTTTTTTTCTGAGTGTAGCTTTGAAGACTTCAAGAAGATGAATTCGTATACTCTCCTACCTAACTAATTGAGATCAGAGTTATGGGCTATAATATTTGATATCCATGATCAAATTAGTTGCAGATATCTTTCGATAATCTTTATTTGAATAAAGCAACGTTTTAGTTTTATGCGAATATAAATAATTATCTGAAAAATAATTATAATTCGATATTCGTATTCGAATTAAAAAGTGGCATGCCTGCTATTGTTTCAGCCTTAAACAATTATTGAAATTCTTGATATTCAGGTCTGTTCTCGTTTCCGAATTCGAATAGGCAATAGATCGGATATCCAAGAATTGATTAGAGAATTCGGTTAAAGCTGTCAGCCAACAAAACTGTTCTTTGGCGAGGATTCGAAATTATAAGATAAAAGCCGAGTCAAACAATCGGCTTTTCGAAAAGGGAAGAGTTTCCAATTCCGATTTCACATAATTTGATCGACATCGAAAACGGGAACAGGCCCGATTGTTAAAGAGTTGGTGCTGAATTTTTGGTACAAATATATAGTCCTTTATAGATTCTTGATTCCAAAAACCCAAATTAGTAAAAGAATCTTCTAAATGAACAACGACTCAAGTCTAACTTTAAAAAGGCTTATCCAAATAGTAAGAAATTCAGAATATTATTTAGAGCATTTTAGAAATTGATTGACTTGAGCCGAACCACGGTTCAAGCCTAAACCTTTGTTCCAAAACCTTGAACCTCTCATGGTTGAACATTAACCAAGGGATAATACTCGTACGAAGGTGCAAAGGAATGCTTCAAATCTATAATTTCTTTCCTCACCATAGGACCACTGTCTCCTCACGACTTGGGAAACTTTAAAGCTGCCTTTCGTTGGCTCTTTCTGGCACAACCAAAACTCACCAAAACAACGAAAACTCTTTCCAAGCACTTGGATTTATACATACGAGTATGTATGCCATATCGAATTGTCGGTACATTACTTCTTATGGCCGCTCTGCGCAATGTCTGCGTCGTCTGCTCACCTTCAACGCCCTTCTCCGCGCTGCTGGTGTTGCTGGTCGAGCTGGTTGTTAGGTTTGAATATATATGCAAACGTACCACTTCCACCACCGAATCAAACTTGTACATGGCATGGCGTATATCCTCCACGGGCAAATCCTCCGGCACGTCCAGCACATACAGCGTGAAGGTTTTGCGTGGCCGGCATGGTATGGCAATCTAGATCAGGGAGTACACAATTGGTTGGTTATCGTTTATCATGGGGATGATTTAAGTACGTGGATGATTTCGGTTTAGTTTCTGTATGTGTAACATACATCTAAGTATTCCAATACTCACACTCCGCGACACGGATTGCTGGAAAAATGTGGTTGAAATCAATTTTCGGTTTAACACAACGCACTATGGATAATGGTTAGATTCTCTTGGTTTATTTTTATTTTTTGGCATAAGGTGAATACGTGGTTGGAAAAGTTTATCGTTAACTTAAGTGCAGGTTGTGTTTTAGAAGAGCTCCCATTTTCGAATAGATCTCCTAAACCTCTGTGAGATAGATTCGAGATTGGATGAGTTTGGTTAGGAGATTCCGCAAATAAGCAATTCTTCTATCCAAATAGTTAGGTTTCAACCTCAAGTCGAGTAAGTTTTTGAAATAATAGTTTGAATTTTGGAATACAAAAAGGTGATTCGACTCAAAAATGTATCGAAATTTGGATCTTGGTGCAACGATTGTATTAGTATGGAGTAGAATGCTGTTATACAAATGTTAAAGCTATTTGGCACTCACTTTGCGATAGAAGCGCGCTCCGGTCACCTTGTGGAATCCCTTCTTGAACACCGCCTGATAATCATCTGGATGTGAGAATTTAAACAGAATTCCTGTAGCGGTTTTCGTCAAGGTGAAGCAGCCCTTGAATGTCATTTTTTCACAGATTAGAGCGGCCCGTTCCATGGATAGTTCATAGGAGGGGGTCAGTAGGAAGGCGCCTGTAAGATGGGGGATGTGTTTTCGGGTTAGTGTTCCGCAGATGATAAGCAGGCGGTTAGTTGGTGGAGAGTTATCCGAGCGGTTAGCAGTTGGACATGTAGGAACCTTTGGTCAGAAAATTATCCGGCGACGACACCTCCGAGTCCGAATCATCCTCCCGCTTATCCACCCACTTGGGCTCCGCCGACAGCTTGTGGGCCGCCACCTTGGTCACAATGCCCGTAGGACGTGACCGGGGATATTCATTCTTTTCACACTCCAAATCCGAGGTATTCCCAATGAAAGACATGTTGCAAGGCAGAGCAAAAAAAAAAAAGATGGACGTGAGGAACCGAAACCGAAATCGAAACTTGAAACGCGCGCACGAAAATTTTGAGCCAACTGAGACAGTGAAGCGATTTCCCACACCTTTTATACACAGACGCTCCACTGGGGACTGGGACTGGGTCTAGCATCTGCGAATGGCCCGCGGCGGTCGGTGTGTGTGTGTGTGCGAGTGTGTGTGCCCGTGTGCTGTGCCTTATGCGTTCATGGCGTTTGCTCAAATTGGAAGTTCTTACAATTAACCGTAGTAGAACGTTTGTTATTGATCCTCATCGAGTGGGCGGCGGGGCCTAACGATTACAGGTTGACGCCATCAACGACAAATGTCAAAAGACGCGCCAAATGTTGCGTAAATTTCAAGAACAGACGCAATTTTATTATTTTTTGTTCTTTTTTTTTTTGGTATGAAACAATTATGTGAGAAATATAATTGGATATGACTTTCGACAGAATAACTCTTTGAAGGATACGATAGAGGGAGAGAGAGAGAGCGAGAGACAAGCCTCAAATCCCATATTCGCCAACTTTAATTTCATTTCCTCCTCCTTGTTATCTTATTTATTTCAATATAGTTTCATGATTCCAAATTTTGAATGATTTCTATGATAGATTTCTGAATGTAAAATATGCTGGGAGTGTTGGGTGCAAATTTAAAGCAAATCGGAGCATAACTATGGAAGAGTTAACAGCGACCGGTTCCGTTTTTCTTAAAATGAATGAGTAAGCTAGCAAGCAATCTATTTGAAGTTCATGAATATTTCCAGGGCTGCAAACCGGGTTTGAACCGAACCGGTTCGAACCAGGAATTCCGAATTTTATTTTACTGCGAACCGAACCTTGAACCGAACCTCTTTGGAATTAAAAACAGAACCCGAACCTGTTCCGAATTTAAACTAGCGGTTCGGTTCAACAAAAATAGTTGGCATCAGAAAATTTGACCTTCTTTATAGCGATTCCATCTGTTATCTGGTTGGTGTGTTGGTTAGTTCCAATATCCCCGTCCATAATAGCCCGTGCTTAAAATCCTTGACTCCCATGTTTATCAATGATTCACAAAAGCTTAACATAACATTGGAAATAACAAAAACTAAGAAAATGTACTTAATGGTAAATTATATTTTGAATATTCAATACATCAATGTGTTCCGGTTTCAACCCAAGAACAACCAGATTCCCATACGATTTGGATAGTTTTTAGGTCGAAACCGATTAAATAACTTATATGGTTTAGTATGTATATAAATGTATTGATTTGTTTTATATTAATATTATGTCCAGCATGGAATGAACCAAGGTTCGAACCAAAACCTTCTCCCAAAAACCGCAAACCTTAAATTTTTAAACCCCTTACCATTGGTAAATTTTGGTTCGAACCAGCGATCCGGAGATCCGAAAAAATGGATGGGACTGCAGCTCTGAATATTTCAATTCAATTTTACTATATTCTCTTCGCTAGGAAGATCCTATCACTGCAAATTGAAGAGTTCCAAGCACATTTGCTTTCTCTACTTAGACTAGAGGTTTATTTTGTAGTGCTCCGGAGCCTTGATCCCTAGATTTTGAACTCAAAAATTATGTAGTTTTTTTTAACGTGTCAAATGACATGTAAATTACCTTAAGGACCCATTTATCCGGTTGAAGGTTGAATATTTTGAAGCATGCTTTATAATGCTCGAAAGTACCTTGAAGAGTTGAGCACATGGATTCATAGCAGGGCTGCAAACCGGTTTTGAACCGAACCAGTTTGAAATCCAACTTCTATTTTACTGTGAACCTCTTATAAACAAAAGCTGAACCCTAACCTGTTCTGAAACTACAATATCGGTTCGGTTTAGCAAAGTTGGTAGACATCAGAAATTTAAGCGACTTCAACTGGTTGGTTGTGAGCGACTGAGTCTTAAAATGGGCAGGAAAGCGTATGAAAAATACCTAGAATAGAATAAATATATATCTACTTTTAAGCAGGGCTGCAAGCCCGTACATTTTTTTGGATCTTCGGAACGCTTGTTCAAACCAAAATTTACCAATGGTTAGGGTTCAAAAATGTTAGGTTCGAGGTTTTTGGAAGAAGGTTTTGTTTCAAACCTTGATTCAGTCCATGCTGGACACAATATTAATATTAAACAAAGCAATATATTTATTTAGATACTAAACATTTGTAATTTTTAGAAGTTAGTTTAATCGATACTAAATATTGAAAATACATTTTTACTACTAGGTTAAATTACCATGTGAATTATTGAAATTGCTTTGGAGTCAAGGATCTTAAAAAACACAGGCTACCATATATGGGAATATTGTACGTAGCTCTCAATGCTATGCTAGGATTTTTAACTCACTTTATAGTCCATTTTAAGACTCAGTTGCACAAAACCAAACCGTTAACAGATGGAATCTCTAGACATTTCTGATGTCCACCATTTTTGTTGAACCGAACCGATATAAAAATAAAATTCGAGCCGGTTCAGTTCAAAAACGGTTTGCAGCACTACTTTTAAGATCCCCACCCATAACAGCCTTCAATGATTCACTAAAGCCAGAGCTTAACATTGAAATGGTAATATTTTTCTACAACAAAAACTACGAACTGAAATTTCACTTAATAGCAAATAGTATTTATACTCTGTACCGTAGGTACATAGAGAATTATAAGTTTGTGCAAAAGTATGTAACATCCAGAAGGAAGCATCTCCGACCCCATAAAGTATATATATTCTTGATCAGCATCAACAGCCGAGTCCGATATAGCCATGTCCGTCTGTCTGTCCGTTTGAACGCACAGATCTCAGAGATGGTAAGAGATAGAGGTTTGACATGTATGGGACATATGCTTCTTATGTCTGCAGGCAGATCAAGTTTATTTTCAATTTTGGCCACGCCCCCTGCCGCCCCCGCAATTTAGAAAAAACGTCATATCTCCCACAGTTCTGAAGATAGATGGCTTGTTCCTTCTGGACATATTTAGTTATTAGGATAACTTATCGATCCGCCAAAGGAATGAAGAAGATCGGATGAACGGTTTTCGAGTTATGATCAAAAGACAAATTTTCTTGGTACAGAGTATGTTATAGTCGGGCCGACTTTCTTTCTTGTTTGAATATTAATTATATGATTGTATTCCACAAACCGTTTTCGACCCAAAAACGACCCGATTCCCATATGATTTGAGGCTTTTTAGGTTGAAAGGAATTTTAAGAGCTCAAAGTATTAAATTAACTACTAAAATTTTGTCACTAAATAAATGCATTGCTTATTATACCAGGGATGCAAACCACTCGAAAATAAGTACTGGTTCGGTTCAGTGGTTCGCACAGTTTCTAAACCGCCGGTTCGGTTCATAACATGGTTTTTGGAGTTAAATGAACCGCGGTTTCGGTTCGGTTCAGTGGTTTACAAAGGCACATAAAATATGATTTCGGTGAAGTGGCTATTCGATCGTTTTTGATATATGATTCCTATAATCCATTCGAATATCTTTAAAATCCTTAGAGCAATCTGCAAAGATTATTATGTCGGATTCCCAGGACTCGTCTATCAGTTTCTGGAGGAATGCCCTTATTTATTGGCAGATTAAGATTGAATTAAGGTTAAGAAGTACCACAGAAAATTGTAAATATTGTCCAATGAAAAAACCAATTTAGATTGATGACAGGTAAATTAAGAGATCTTCGGGAAATTGCAGAAGTCATCCTTATCATAAGTCATGTAGAGGGTCGATCGAAATCTGGAAACGATTCAAATTTCCTAATTAATCAAAATCATTGGCTAGAGCTAAGCAATTCCCGTTAAAACTCGTCAGAGAACTGAACCGAACCGAACCGTTTTTATTTGTGGTTTTCGGTTCGGTTCAGAAATTCTGAAAGGAAGCCGGTTCGGTTTGCGGTTCGGTTCACCAGCGGGAATAAGCGGTTCGGTTCGGTTCTAAACCGGTTCAGCTCAGAACCGGTTTGCAACCCTGTATTATACCCTTGCAAAAGAATAATATAAAAATCTCTGGATGTTTGCAACGCATAGAAGGCAGCATCTCCGACCACATAAAGTACGTATATTTGGATAACGAGTTTGTTAACAAGGTTAAATTATCTTTCAACGGGGTTGTTAAAGGCTTCCTTTTAAATTTTGTTCTGCGGTAACAAATATAAGTCCTTTTAAGTGTCAATTTCAAGACGAATAACCCATCAATGCGGTAAACTCCCCAAAAAAACAAGCAATATTCCTTGTCTTTTGTTTTTATGTCATTTCATAATATGTGGTTTATTAATAAATTATTTTTTATTTAAATTAATTTTTGTCAGTTTTTGAATATTTATAATATTTTTTCCATTTCATTCATTTCATTTTTTTTTGTTGCTGTTTTGTGTGTTTCTTTTTTTGTTTGTTTTGTTTTTCTTTTGTTTTGTTTTATTTAAACCAAAATGAGTTGTGTGTTTGGTTTCACTTAGGAATATGATAATAAAAACTCTACTAAATTATGTGTGTGTTTTACATGGCAACTATAATTTCAATTTGCATTTCGCTTTCGGTTGTTAACATAGGCGTAAACATAAGGTACAACTGAGTGATTGGGGGGGGTGGTGGGTCGGAAGGAAAACAACAAGAAGCAAGCAAAAACGGTTTGCATTCGATTACGGTTACAATATATATATATATAGTTTGTTTTTATATGCGGCATATATATATATATACGATATATACTATATGGTAATATAGAAGCTTCTGCTAGAGTGTGTGTACATGTGTGTGATTGTGTGTGTGTATAAGTGGCTGGGGGAGGGGGGGGGGAGGGGTTATGGTTAATACATACATATATATTTTTGCGGTTGCTGTTTGCTTTTTGCTTGCTCTTTCACAAAACAGAAAACTCAGGGGAAATCGGAAATCATATCACTAGATCTTAATAACAACAAGAATTGAGTATTTTTTTGTTTTTGTTTTCGAAGTAAGCACACATTTACATACTTACAGACATACATACACAACAACTACGTTAATAACTGATACAATCTGTTAACAATTATGCGGCGGTGGCTTTTAAAAATTGTCCATTTCTCAGGGACTATTCTTGATTTTTTGTCGATTTTGTCGATTTTTCGTTTTTTGGTGCAAATCATTAGCGGTAAGGGGGCTGGGAGGTAAAAGCGGGATGGCCAGGCAGGTGGGACATTCATATATAGAACTTACTTGGCAATAATTTGTATTAAATGTTTGACTTGCTTTAGTTTTGAGTTTTTAAGCGATTTCTTTTACATATATGTTTTCGTTTTTGTTTTGTTTCAATATTCATAAAAGCAGCATAAACAATTTTCATTTTGGTTTTCCTTTCGTCATGCCTTACACTTAGAGTTTCTGGTATATTTCGGTTTTGTAGCATTACACTTAGCCGGCGCTATATATATTTTGTATATATATATGTGTATATATATATGTATATATTAACTAGATAATTTTATGATTAAACAGAAAATGCATTTCCTTTGTTTGATATTACAAATATTTAGTACATTCATACAGCTTAGCCTTAGGATTGAGGGGAGCATGGCAAAATGATTGCTACTTAGGTAGTATATGTGTGTGTGTTGTGTGTGTGTGTGTGTGTGTGTCGTGTGTGTGTGTGACTAGAACAGCTAACATTGTCTTACGAAATAATAATAATAATAATAATAATTTGTATAATTAAAAAAGTCTTTGCATTGGAATCGATGATACAAAAATTGTCGAAAGAAAGCTCAAGCATTTGTCTATATAGGAGGTAAAAGATTTTCTAACTTTGTTTCAATCAATCAATCATGATCCAAAACCCAATCAATCAGATTCATTCCCAAATTATTCATTAAGCACA
This sequence comes from Lordiphosa andalusiaca, assembly GCA_035044965.1. Classification (NCBI taxonomy): domain Eukaryota; kingdom Metazoa; phylum Arthropoda; class Insecta; order Diptera; family Drosophilidae; genus Lordiphosa; species Lordiphosa andalusiaca. The sequence continues at coordinate 3,787,010 of JAWNNM010000051.1, read as the reverse complement.
GAGTTTAAGTCTACGTTTATTTGTTGGAGGGAGTTTAAGCTCGAGGCATGCCGTGTTAGGATTGAGGCCCTCATCTCATCATGATTGATTGTGTGTGTGTGTGAGTGTGTGGGTGTGTGTGTATGGCACTGGTTATATGCTGGGATGCTTATAGTAAGTTTCACCATGTGTATATATATATGGCGGCAGTGCAGTTCGGCTTATGCCAAAAGATATGCCCAAGTTTGTAAATTGAAGGAGGAGAGTAGAGTATATATAGTTAGTTAATTGGGGGAGAAGAACCAAATGTGGAAACTAAATTCGGCCAAGCCGAAGTTGAAAATATTCTTGCAAATTGTGGGTGACAAATGAAGGGATTTAGTTTGGGGATTGCATAAAAGATTACAATATATCCACCATGTATAGACGGTTTGAAGATCTTGTTAAACGACACAAAAATATGTTAAAATTCTGACCGTATGTGGGTTAGAAAGATGTCAACTATGCAGGAATCTTACAATCAAGCTCCATTATTTAAGATCTAGAAGGAACCTTCAACCTTGGCGAGCTCACAACAGACTTTTTCTGGCCTTTTCCCATTTCAGAGTGGAATCAAAAAGTAAAACAATTGAAATTCCACACCGTTTTCATGTTGGTGTTTCCGTTTCCGAGTTAAATAGAAATCGATTTGTTTTTCGCATGAATGTTCGTATCGTTATCGACTTATAAATCAGCAATATGATGGCCTTAGCCAACACTGCGCAGACTCTGATGCAGAATTGGGAACAGATCGGCTTCATTTCGAGGTAGAATTGTAAATCAAAACGGTACACTCAATATATCCATGAATACTTCAAAATCTTCACAATTGTCTACTTATTAAAATATAAAGAAAAGAAGAAAATTGTCATTTACTTTTCATTCCACCGTCACTAAGGCAAAAGGGACACTCTCTAGCAGCCGCTCATGCGATAAAGCTAAGCATATCAACAGAGGACAGCTGCAGGAAATGCATGGAACCTGGAGTCGTAGAAACACTAGAAAATCTCATTTGCAGCTGCCCAGCAATTGCCCCGATAAGATTAAAAACTTCTGCACACCCCACGAATCCACGAATTTCTACACTCAAAAAAGTAAATTCGCTCTGGAAATTAGAAATTCTCCTATAAAATCCGACCTAAGGCGATTCACCCTAAAGTTAAGAAAACTTTTTCTCATTTATGGAAAAATTTTCTGAAACTTTACAAAAATTTCCATTAATGAGAAAATATCTATCTTAATTTTAGGGTGAATTGCCTTAGGACGGATTTCATAGAAGAGTTTCTAGTTTTCGGGGCGAATGTTTTCTGAGTGTAGCCAATTAATCAACCGGCCTCATTAAGGACCTTAAGGTCTATATGTGACCCCAGCAGGGGTCAGCCGGAACTGCCTAACCTAAGACAAAACTTTTGAAACCGATTAACTTGAACGTTTTTCGGAAACGGGAACAGCTACCAATCGAAAACGAGAACAGAGGCCTAATTCAAATTCCGCTAATTAGTTTTTTTTCTCATCACTTAAAAGGAATCAGATACGCAACAAAATATTCGTGATTAATGCCCTTAAAAGTATGCCAACTTTTTGTTCCTTAAGATATTATGTTTGAAAATTAAGTCATTGCAAGTCTGTCCTAGATTTTCGATCCTGCATATTCACTCAGAGTGTGGGGTATTCAACCAAATTTTAAGTTCCCTGTTAACCCATTTTATGTTATCGAGGGGGGGATCTCTATTTCGGATGAAGAGAGATTAAGTAGAAGAGTTTCAGCTAGTATCCTAAGACTCCTTCTTCTCAGGGCGCGGGCAATGGCAAAGGAGGTGTCGTACTGTTCCCTCCTCTTCATTATACCTGCAGCTTCTGCAGAAATCATGGTGAGTGACGCCTAGGCGTGCAGCGTATCTGCCGATAAGGCAGTGACAAAGTGTTAAGGCTTCCACCAGAAGCGATTTGGGTTCCCTTCTGTTGTGTAAAAGCGTGGTTGTACGCTTTTGGTTTTGTGTTGATTACGTAAGTCTCGCTACCACACAGGAGGAAAGATTTTACCACCTAATACGTAGCGAGACGACGTGTGTCAGCTTTTGTGTGGAGCTTTAATGTTGCCATAGGGATCCCTATCGTGCTCTGAACTCAACATAAGCTTAAACAGTTTCTCAATGGAACTCTTCAACTAAAGTAGAATGCTCTTACTGTTGTCGAGTATGCAGATCTTAACTCCAGTTGAGGTGGTAACATTTTCAAGAAGATTTCATACTCAACTGGTAATTGTTTATAAAGGAACATTACAATTGCTTTTTTTTGGGAATCATCTCGAGTAGAGCCGCAGCACTTTTTAAATTTCTTTAGCTTTTACTGACAATGGCGGTGTTCAGCAGAAGGATAGATCGCTGAGCAGGTATCAGAAAAAAAATGATACATCGAATACTTTCTACATTTTTGAACAAAGACTTTCAAAGAAAATCTTTTAAAAGCTTTTATCTTTTAAAATTAAGTTTTTAGTTTGAAAAACCTCGTATTTAGGTTCAGTGTACAAAGTGAACCAAAGTAACGCGTATCGATATCGAAATAAACTTATCGATATACAATTCGTGGCAGTATCACTTGAAAGGAGCATACTTTTTTCACAATACAAGCTCCTCTATCATGATACGTCAAATTGACATCAGAAATATCAGAAAAAAGTATGATTGATCAGGGAGCAAGTTCTTCTGCCAATGTACCATTACAATATTATTTATATGACATATTTTAACCTATAAGAAAAGCAGCAATCTAAGCTGCTTGTTTTCTAGGCCACAAATGTTGAAATCTTTTAATGATGCTTTGCAAGACAAAGCGAAGAGGTAGAGCGATTGCTGGCACCTTATGAGCGGAGTATAAGATTAAGGTACTGCAAAGTTTATGACTAACACAATTGCAAGAATACATAAGTGTACATAAATGTTGGTATAAGTAAATGTTAATAATTTCAAATCTCATTCAAAGGAATTTGGTAGCAGTGTGTGTGAGTGTTTGTTTGGGTGTGTGTGTGTGTGTGTGAGCGTGAGTGTGAGTGTAGTCCTTGCATTGTATTGTAATCAATTATTTACAATATGTGCATTTTCGGTTTCAGTTGCAGCAAAGGACTACCAAATTACACAGATAGAGAGAGATAGATAGAGAGAGAGAGAGAGATACACATACAAAAACTGTTAATTGCCTTTGCATTGGTTTTACATTTTTCATGTTGCTTATTATGTTTCATTTCATTTCTTTTCATTTTTTTTTTTGTTCTTCTTTTTTTTGTTTTTGTTTTTTTGTTTTTTTTGGTTTTCTTATTTTGGACGGAACAATTTACAACATATGATTATGAAACAATGATTGCCTAACAAACAAACAAAATGAACACAGCAGAGAGAGAGAGAGTGACAAAAAAATAAACAAAATAATAAAAAATAATACTTAGATGGCATACAAATGAATCAAAAAACAAAAAAAAACCACTAATGTATGATTTTGACTAAACAGAAACCTTTTGCTAATGGAATGAAGTGGCTGGCTCGGTGTGCTTTAGTACAAAAACAGTGGAGCTCATTTGGGGGGGGGGGGGGAGAGGGGATTAGCTTAGATACACACAGTTGCATATACTAACTATGATGTATGTATGTAGTTGGTTGGTTGTTTGTTTGGTTAGAAAGAGGGCGCGTGAGTTTTACACATAAGATAATTATATATTGATATATATATATGTAAGTATGTGTGTGTGTGTGTGTGTGTATATGCACTATAATTGTGTGTGTGTGTGTGTGAGTGTATTTGTGTACTTGTTATCGAAACTTTGAATTTGCACTTATTTTTGTTTTTTTTTTTGTTTTGTTCCTTTTGTTCATAATAAATATATAATAATGATAATCATAATAATACAATAATACAATAATAAATATGGTAAGTTGTTTTCTTCTTATTTTTTGTTGTTGTTGTTGTTGTTGTTATATATAAAGCTTGACCGCTCAGTTTTTAATATCATATAATATTTGGTTACACATTTCCCATACTTTATTTAATGCAATCGACCAAATAAAGCTCATAAGCGTCTATATACTTTTTGTTGTGATTTCTGGGTTTCGTTTATAATTTGTGATTGGTATTTCGTATTAGGCATCTTTACCAACTTATAAAGCGATGTTTATGTTAATATATTTATATATATATATATTGTTGTAGGCTTTAATTTTAGATTTAGCGCGCACATTTTTGCTGGTATATATATATATATATATATATATCATATATATATATATATTTTAAATATATATTTTATTCAGTTTTTAAGTTCTAGCGACTTTTGGGAGCGGTGCCCGGCACATTGTTTGGAAACACACACAACTTAAGGGGGAAATGCAAGAGCCTGGGTTAGATGTTTTGGTTTTTGAAAGGGATGTGTGTTAGAATACGAAATACAATTAACAAATGGAAGAATGATAATATATATATATATATATATATAAGAGATATAAGAGAGATATGCATATCAGGCCGAGATCATCGTTTGTGTGAAATAATGGTTTACTTTTGTGTTTGTTGTTTTTTTTGTTATTTTTGTAAATATCTAGGTGAGTTTGTTTTGAAGGTGGCACATCAGAGTTTGTATCATGAAGGTCTTAAACTGGAAGAACCAAAAAAAAAAAAAAAGGATTAGCTATTTTGTTACCACTAAAAAGGAAGTAAAGAAGGCAAAGTTATGGAAGGATACATGTGGCGCATAGTCTGGGAGCAAACTATACAGTCTTCAAGGGAAGGCAGATCAAGTAAACAAGGTCTTTGCTGGAATTTTAGTTCTCAACAGTTACGAGTTTGGTTTTTAAGTAGGTCTGTTCTCGTTTCCGAATTCGATCGATCGGAATAGGCAAGAGATCTGATATTCAAGAATTGATTAGAGAAATCGATTAAAGCTGTCAGCCAACAAAACTGTTCTTTGGCGAGGATTCGAAATTATAAGATAAAAGCCGAGTCAAACAATCGGCTTTTCGAAAAGGGAAGAGTTTCCAATTCCGAATGCACATTATTTGATCGACATCGAAAACGGGAACAGGCCCGATGAAATGGCCTTACCAAAAACACGCACAACTGTTGAGAGACTTAGGAATCATATAAGTTCATCGGGCCATCTCTTGATCAAGGCAGTTGCACCACTAACTAAATTTTGCAATATTTTTTTGATTATTAAAGCATAAATTGAATGAACACTGCAATACCAAAGGAACACAGCGTATATTTAGTTTGTGCATAGGATTTTAACAGCCTAAAGGAAGCATCTTCGACACTATAAAGAATATATATACGAGGTTTGTTCAAAAAGTACTCCTCATTTTGAGTCTAAGTGGGCTAAGTTGGTACTCTTGGGTGTGGGTGATAACAGCTTGGGAATCAGAACAGCCCAAATACTAGAAAAAAATGAGAAATTTTCATGCAGATCGAAAAATGTTGGATATTGTTGTGCTATTTCAAAAACGGCATCAAATTTTGTGTGAAACCTGAAGTTAACTGCATTCTCAATCCTAAATGTGGCATATATTGAAGCTTACTTGGACCCAAGTAATGCTTATCGTTGGTGGAAACTGTTCTCAGAAGGCCAACAAGACGAAACGACAACATTTGTCGAGAAAAATCGCTGAAGACCTAAACATATTGATTGTCTGGTGCCGTTTTGAGGGGACGCTGTGCCAAAAATGCTTAATTTCCACCAAAAACTACATTGCATTGAAATAACCCAGGAGCTGTTTTCTCTAATTTGCTGCAGAGGAGGCTCATAACTGGCGATCAATCATGAAAGCCAAAGCTCAACCCTACAAACCTCAAAAAAAGCGCTATAATTTCTTTCGAAAATGAAGAATTTGCTCACATTTTTCTTTGAGTTTTTGCAAGTGATGCGCAATTTGTGTCCCGAAAATGTGGACATGATAACACCACTGCTCACAAATCATTGATTGTGCGCAAAGTATTGGCCAACAACACTCGAATAACTTCAGAGTCTTCGTATTTTCTTGAATTTTTGAATTTCCTATGAGTCTATAAGTGCATTTTCTTATTAAGAGAATATCGAAAGTCGAATGAGGAGTAAAAAGTGTTATAGACTATTCCAAAATTAACAAGTTTTAAAGTCTTAATAAGTCTCACAATAATGAACTTGATCGTAACGAACCGTTTTGTTAAGCGGTTTCTGGTTCGGTTTAACATTTGCGAGCTAATAAGCCGTCTTGAAAAGCTCAAAGCAATGGTTAAACATAGCCATAACATAACCAGTCAAGAGTCAATCAAGAAATGTCTAAAATTAAGAGAGTAGTTTCGGTTATTCGGTCATTCTTTCCATCATCTTCCTGTGTAGGACTCAGTTACCAAATTCATGTCACCCCCGTCATGACAGTTTCCATGTATTAAGACCTTCATTCAATTGATATGCCCATAGATGGCTCTGACTCTGAACTTATGCCACCGTTCTTGAATGTTTTTTTTTATTTTATGTGTTAATTTACTAGATGCGCGCGTGTGTGTGTGTGTGTGTGAGTGTGTGTGTTGGTTTGTGTGAGGGGGTGTGAGGCAAGCTTTGGGTTTGTGGTGAAGCAAATTTGGACAAGCTATGCTTTCTATGCTGATTCTTAACCATATATATATAATATATATATGCTCTTTACATATATATGCATGTATATACCTATGTAGCCCGTCGATTCCGATTGTGTGCGATGTGTCGAGCACGCGCTCCTCGAGATACTCGAGATACCTCTACGTATTTTATCTAGTTTATATAGTAGGTGTATGCATTTCTTGTATATGAACTTAGCCTAGGCAATAAATATTTATGATGTTGTGTTTCGTTACTTCTTTTCGCTCTGGGACGATAACTAGACGATGTTTTGTTTGATGGTTTCATTTTTGTTTTTATGTTTTTGTTTTTTTCTTTTGTAATCCTTTTGTGTTTCTGTATATACTCATAGACTTGTAGATTGCTAGAATTGCGGTTCTTATATGTTGTGTGTCGTAGTAGTAGTTACCCTCACAAATGATCTCGGTTTTTGTTTTTAGAATTGCCTGCTCTCGATATTCAGCGCTCCGTCATAGGCATCGAAGGGAGTTGCTGCCACACCTTCAACATCAACATCAACATCAACTCCAACTCCAGCCAGCTCATCGAGCAGATGCAGTTGCATTTGCTTGCGTGTGGGCGTTGTCAGGGGCGTGACGACATTCTGATATCGCTGATGAAATGTTGACAATATCTCGCGAATTTTAGCAATGATCTCTTGTACTCAGGCATTTGACTCCTGGAAAATATATAGATAATAAAAAGAGATCAATAAGGGAAATCAATAATACTGAAAAAGGATGGGGAAAATGGTTATGCAAATGGAAGACAAGGTCAGTTTCATGGTTCTAAACCGAACTTACGGTTCGATGAAGTCTTTGGCCGCTGGAATTTGACTTTATAAAACTTTTATAAAGATGGTATTCTAATTCTGAAGACTGCTATGGAACGATTCAGATTAAACGCATCTCAAAACTATGTTTATGCATACTTTAATACTAGCCAGACAGCTACGAGGGGTAATTTACATTTTTCTAGCCCATTTTTCCATTTTCAAAGCATTTTTGCCAATAATTAACTCGCAATTTTTTCTTAACATTCGGGAACAGGTAAAAGAAATTGGGTTTTAAGCGCAGACTTTTGAAATACAAAGATGCGAAACGGGCGTAAAAGTGAATATCTGTTGAATTTTTCAATGTGGACCCACGATTTTATATTTGTGTGCTGTCTGTGTTTTCATTTGCTCGGCAGACTTTGCTTTTTTAAGTTCCCGACGCCTCAGTTTTTGCATTGTTGTGCTTGCGCTTGCATTAAACTACATTTGAAGCTGTCGCAAGACGAACAATGACCTAAATCTTGGGTAACTTTGTAATATTTCACAGGAAACAGCATAATCTCGACGTGAGGAGTTTGTTTAGAGTTTAGACTCTTGCTCAGCGAGCAAAATGGGATAAGAACATCCTTGTCCAATCTTTAAAATATTTTTTTGCCATCGAGGGCATCTGAGACTAGTTGGTTACGGCGGGGCGAAAAGATTTCGTACGACTGAAACAACTCTTCTAGATAGGTAGGTATTTCCGGCTGACCCCAGATGAGGTCACACATAGACCTTAAAGTCCTTAATGAGGCCGGGTGATTATTTGGGTACGTTTGACTTAGAAATCCAGGAGGATCTTTGACGTTTTGGAGAATGCAAATAATTGTTTTTGGGGTTTCTTGGCCGCTTCTTCCAAATAAGCGAGCCGTGGGGTGGGCAGAAGTTTTAATCTTATCGGGGCAATTGCTTGGCAGCTGCAAATGAGGTGTTCTAGAGTTTCTGCATCACCAGGTTCCATGCATTTCCTGCAGGTGTCCTCTGTCGTTATGCCTAGCTTTTACGCATGAGCGGATGCTAGACAGTGTCTCTTTAGTATGCCAATGAGCAGTCTACAGTCTCTTCTTTGGAGCTGTAGCAGCAGATAGTGTGTGAGTTTCATGTCTCTTGTCTTGCACATAATCACAAACCGTTCTACTAAGTTTAGGGCAAAAGCTTCCACTCTGTCCTGAAGTCCACCAGGACGTTGAACTTGCCGGTTCCCGCTTGAAGCGTCATCCCTTACATGCTGCGTTGTTTGAACCAGGGCTGCAAACCTAAAAACTCTTGCGAAGCTCCGGCTTGCAGGTTCGAACCAAAAATTATATATATGGTTAAGGTTCAGAAATATGTTGTTCGAGGTTTTTGGGCAAAGGTTTTGGTTCGAACCTTGCTTCAAGTTTATACAAATTCTTATAGAAATCATCCTTAAAACGACACAAATCCTTTGGGGATTGGGTCGAAAGTGATTTGCAGAACACTGTTAAGGTCTGTATCCAGCCTGGAGTTTGCATTTCGTCACAATTTCTTATATAAATGGAAACACTTTCGTTCAGCTCATGATCATCAAAGCAAAACCAAAGTGTTTCTATTTATATTAAGTATTGTGACATAATGAAAATTCCCGAGTGCTGGATACTTACCTTTAAGTAAAATTCCATTTCGAAGACTACTTATAACAAAATATTACCTTTTTTATTTTAAGCTCTAAGTTAGTGAATCATTTAAAAAGCCTTGGAATCCAGCTTCTTTAAATCTGGTGCTATTATTGATGGGGATTTTATGGGAAGTTTTGAAGGTGTTTTAATAGATTTTCTTGCCGATTCTAAATCTCAGTCCCTCAAAACCGCATCTCAAACTTTGCAGTTTTAAGAGATTGAGAGAAGCTCAGCTTGGCAGTCAGTAAAATTATGGCCAATTTAAAATTGATCTTGAACCGAACCGAAATATTAGGTTCGAAACAGGTTCAGGTTCAGATTTTATATCTCAAGAGGTTCGGTTCAAGGTTCAGTTCACATTAATATAAAAAACCGGAATTCCGGCATCTGATTCCGGGCCCTGGTTGGAACCTTCATATTGAAATTTGCCAACTCGTTCTTGAAAGTGTTGGTGTTGGACACAGGGGGGAATATAAATTGCCTCTTGGGATTCCCTGTGGGGAAGTGTAGATAGTAGCAAGAATTGGAAGCTGATCCGTGGACAATTCGTACTCCTCCGTTACTGTGAGTTGGGTGGCTTGAAAGCCTTTGTGTATGAAGAAGTTTACAACTTCGTTTAGTGGGGTAGTAGGTTGGACGTCCAGCAGCCAGAAACTGTGTGGAGGAGCCCATGATGGCATTATAGAGAGCTGTGCCAAGACTTTCTGCTTTCACCGATGTTTGCAGTTAAAGTCACCTCCTACCATAAACATCTGTCCAAGTTGTTGCCGGAGTTGATTGAAATCAGCTTGCGACCATGTCATTCGTGGTGGGAGGCGAACACAACTTCTCCTGTTGTCGTCAGCATCGACACTGGAGCCAGTTAAACATGGACAATAGTGAGTGTGCTATGGGGGTAGTGAGCGAGCCCCTGCTTCACAAGAACCGCCAATCCTTCTCTGGGAACTGTTCACAGAAACTATTCATACCAAGCAAGCTGGACAGAAATTGAAAACAATTTCGCCTTCTGGAGAAGCTTGCAAGGAAGACGCTATGTATTTCAGCATTCAGCGCGTCAAGCGAAAGGTTCTTTAGAACGAAAAGGAGAAGGCATGAATGCCATTCCCAAGAATCTGCGTTCCTTGGGTACAGAGTATCAGCAGAAGTATGTGTTACTTGTCGACTGATTAAGCTTGTTTTACATGTTTGCCATAACGACTTTTTGAGCTGGGAAGCACTTCTGTGGTTGCTCTAGCAAACGTCTTTGACTCTATTTGAAAGCTGGGTATGAGGTGAAGCCTACAGATGTCTCAGTTATCCGAATTTTGGGGTCTTTTAAAAGTTTCACCCCTCGCTCTTACCTTTAGATTATCAAAATAGTGCATGATCTGTTCGTAGTCCATGTCAAGATCATCGAGTCCCAGACGCTCATTGGGAGCCAGTGTATCATCCACAGTGGCCGAAAACATGGGATTACCAACGACTGTGGCACGCTTGACGCGTGATGATTTTGTTGTTGGCTCACTAATGGCGCCTCCAGCCGGTAGCCGCATTATCTCATCTGTGGCATTTGAATTGGCCGCATCCCCAGTGCTGCTCACCATGCTATGATTCTCTGTTACACAAATTAGGAATCATGAGCGGTTGATTGCAACAGTTCATTCTGTAAATTTACTTACCCTTAGCTTTGATCTGAGGTGTGGGCGCCACAGTAGCTGTGGGCGGCGTTGCTTGTAGGGCTGACGACGATGCTGGCGCGGCTCCGGCTGCGGCTGCTGCTGCGGCGGCGGCAGCGGCGGCTGCTGCTTTGGTTACTCTCTTTGGTGTGAGCGAGTCAAATTGGAATGCATTCTTTTGATGCGGATTTGTGTACTCTACTAGCTTCTCAGCATTGTGTAACTCCTCGTGCTGTTGCTGCTGGTGATGCTGTTGCTGCTTGATTTTATTATGAGCTGACTTAATGGCCGGCTCTTGGCTGAAGTTGTGGCTATGGCTATGACTGCGCTGATGCTGCTGATGCGGTAAATGAGGATGCGGACGTTCCAGAGGCTGTGTGGATGTATCGGCGTTGTTGTTATCGACATTACTGTTGGTGTTGCTGCCGTGTAGATGCTCACGCTTGTAGAGCTGACTGTGACGTTTGTTGACCGGCTCCTGCTTGGTGAGTTGCATGGGTTAGGTAAAGGATTTATAATCAATTCTCAAACTTACCTTCACCGAAGCGACATGTCCCGAGGCCTGTGGTGGGTGTGGTGGCAGCAGAGCGCGAGTTCCCACATTCCGATGCGGCGGCACTGGGGGTTTATAGTCCAAAGCATTATCCTTGCGCTCGTTGGCCAAGTAACTAAAGAAAGGTTAGTTTAGATAGGCAGTTTCTCTGAAGTTTGATTGAGAATGCTTACTGATCCGCATGCAGCTTGTTCAAATTGGAGGCCGGCACAATGTGGGTCTGCAACTTAGGCTGTTGGTCAAAGGAGCTCACTCGCCGACCATTGTCATAGTTGATAATGGGATTGCTGGTGATGCGCATGCGAGAATCTGCAGGGATACTTAGATTAGCAAGAGGCCCTTAAATGACGTGGACGTGTTCACTTACCACGCGTATTGGAGGACTCCGCCACCATAGACTGCCTGTCAATGGTGGAGCGTCCCAACCAAACCCAATCATGAGCATTGGTTGTTGACTCCTTGACCCGTACATCACGAAAACCGCCTGCAGATCCATTGCCATTTCCCTTGCCCGGTCCCGAAAGTGGATCCAGGCCCGACTCAATCATGGCAGGTCGAAATTTGGAGGCATACACCACGCACGAGATGACAAACACAATGATGGCAAAGCAGAAGGCGGTCAGAAGTACATACATGCCCAGCTCCATGGAGGACATGTTTCCTGTGTGTCCCTTGTTACCAAAGTGTGATTTATGAACGGCCTGAATGCTGCCCCGATGCTGGCGGGCCTGCACTGTGGGCTCATACTGTTGACTAGAATCGCGCAAGGGTATGCCAACTGCGAGAAGGATAAACAGATGTAACATGGACGGGGGGTAGATGAAGTCTCTTGGGTACTCACCTATTATATCAGCCAGGTCGCCGGTTTGTCGGAAATTTTTGCGCTCTCGTCCCACGGTACCATCATTCTGGATGGATTCCTGCTTGCTCACAATGTCCACATTATTAAAGTCCACTTCAATGGAGGCCAAGGCGCTGGCCAGCGGCGCCACATTTGATTTGTTTTGCTTGTTGCTGTTCGACGATCCTCCCAAGGTGCCGCGTCGCATGCGACACTCCTCGGAGAGCAGCAGGGTGACCCTCAGCAGATTGCCATTACCTTCACCCACAGCAATGACCCGCGGATGATGCGAGGCCAACATTGGAGCAAAGGCCACCACTTCGGTATCCAAACTCTCCACCAGAAGAAAGTAATCCTCCACGGCGATGTCGCGCAACGGCGTCTTTGATCCATCCGTGAATTCCAGATCAATATCGAGGAGTCCCTCCTGATACTGGGCCGTCAGCTTGTGGGTCACTGAGGTCTCAGCCAGATAACCATTCTCAATGGTATTATCAGGCGTGATGGTCAACTGAAGACCCGAAATAACACGGACTATCAACTTGGACAGATTTACCTTATCGCTGCCCACTCGAATCTCTTTGGTGCCAATGACACGACCCGTGATCGGGGACAATACCTGCACATCTGTACGTCCCATGGACTTGCCCTGCAAGATGCGGCCCTTGAGAGAGGCAATTTTGGGATCGGCCACACGGAGTAGAGGCTGCACCAGATCGGTAACCCTCAAGCCAGTGCGACGTGAAATGAAATAACTGGTCCGGCCAGAGTTCTGCAGCGGGAGGGACAAGTCATATGAGAATCCCGTTCGTGCTCGGAGATTTGGTACACTAACCTGATCATTGGCCAAGAATTTGGCGTACACCTCGACCGGACTTTGCTGATAGCGAGCCCTACAGATGGTTTTGTCAGCTCCCAGATTGTTATAGTAGTTACTACCCACACCGCCTCCACCTCCATGCTGTCCCCACACATACGAGCGCTTCTTTCTGCGTCGGGATTGCTTGTTGTGTCTGTAAATGGAAAACGGAGGGCTTAAGCAGGAACTGACAGTCGTAGCATTAAACTTTGTGTTTCTACTTACAAATAGTGATTATCATCGGTTACTTTCCAGCCCTTGATCTGGGATAAGCGAAAATCGGATATGTATACTTCCAGTGGGAATTCCGGCATCCAAACTATAAACTTGGCCACACCCACATATGTGCCATACTTGACAATGACCGAGGCATTCGATGAGCCACGCTGCTCAGAGCCATCCACATACACGGAACTGCAAGAGGAGGAGACCTAGGAGAGAGAAAGAATGAGAGAATGATGGAGATAAGATTAAACAGATGCTTTTGTTTTCCTGGTATTCATTTATAGCAACATCTTGCAGAGGACCAAAAGGAACGAACTTGAACAAAGTCCAACAGCAAAAAAACTTTCCCATAACCTTCAGAACGAACATTTGCGTTCAATTTCTGGTTAGTTGAATGGTTCGCTAGGAGATCTAAGACTTTAGAAAGGAAACGGGGACTTGAATAATGCAGAAATAACTCCTCTTACAATCTTTTACATTAACTTTAAATAGTCTTGGTTAACACAAGGCTCGTAGTGATTCTAAGGGCCGATTTGTAATCTTTTACATAGAGCCATCTGTCAAATAAACCTACAAATAACAGAGCAAAATCTATGTTTATCTGATATATAGCAGCTATGTAGAAGTTGTAACACAAATCTATTGTGGAAAATGCTCCACTTTCTTTAGTATTGTTTTCTAAAGCCTTTAAAAATTCACTTGGAAGTTTGCAATTTACTTAGTACTGTTCGTTTTAATCAATCTTTAGCTTGGAATTTGATTTTATACAGTTTTACATATAGAAGGTTTTTACTACAGAACTCTAACCTCAAATTCGAAAAGGGCATAGACGGGTCTCAAGGGTAATCGGCCCCACTTCGACTTATATTTGAAGTATGCAGTTTTGTAGATCATCAACCGAAAGTAATTTACCGAACTTAGTTAAACCTCTATTACCACTCCTTTTTTAACAACAGATTTGATCATTTCCATCACAAGTCTTCATGTAGCCTTTCAAAAAATTCCTAAATTTGTATGGCCAAAGCTGACATGTCGACACCAAACACCAGAACATTTTTCCGGATTTTTAAAACAGAACACTTCACTCTGATACCAGTCTTTAAATCAGCACAAAAACGAAACACTTGCAAGTGCTCGCTCAAATATTTTTAAAAAATACTCGTTTTTCCCATTTTCCGACCTTTCGTTCGTATGGGAGCTATATTATATAGTCATCCGATTTGGCCAAAAATTTGTAAAATTATGTGAAAGCATGTGAATCAAACAAATACCAAATTGCAGGATGCTACCATTAAAAACAAAAAAGTATTTCTAACTAAAACTGTTTTTCAGACCTATCTTTTGTATGGCAGCTATACCATATAGTTGTCCGATTTAAAAAAAAACTTGGTAGAATTATAAAGAAACATAGAAAACCTACGATTACAAAGTTTGGAGACGTTTCCATTGAAAAGAAAAAAGTTTTTCATACTAAAACTAGTTTTCCGACCGATTATTCCTATGGGAGCTATGAGATATAGTCATACGATCCGGTCGGTTCCGACATATTAGTAGTGTGCAGCAAAAAGAAGACTCTGTGCAAAATTTCAGCTCAAAAGCTTCAAAACTGAGAGACTAGTTCGCGTAGAAACAGACAGACAGACGGACGGACAAAGCTTAATCGACTCAGCTCGTCACCCTGATCAAGAATATATATGGTTTATGGGGTCGGAAATGAATATTTCTTTGCGTTGCAAGCTTCTGGGGAAAATTTTAATATTAGGGTACAAAAAGTGGACTTAGATTCACGATTTTTGCTCTTAATTCTGCTTAATTCACGAATGTTCCCGAACAAAACTGTGTATTTGCTCAAGTTCAAATCGTGACACGTTTTAATTCCCGTCACCCTTCAGTAAAAAACTTCAATATATCATTGAAATATGTAAGCTTTTGCAAGTACTTGGATTTATAAAACTACCAGACTTAGCTAACTGCCTGGCAACCCTTTATAAAATACTTTAATAGAATAAAACGAGCCGAGACATTTTTATATCAGTTGTCAGAACTGGTTTTGATTCCAAAGAGTTCTAAGATAAACTAGGAACAGTGGTTAATAGATACCATTTGATTAAGCCAGCCATCAAAAACAGCTTGAGAAGATTTTGACAGAAGCAAACAACGATAAACGAAACCTTAGTGGTCATGGCAACTAGGAGTGCCATATATACTATTAGCCTTGCCTTCTTCAAGTGTCACACTGTCTGTGGTTTTTCCCATTCAGAGAGTGATACCTCTAGAACAAACGATTCCGAGCATAGATATATTCACCAAAGCTTGGTGTTTAGATGAAATTTTACAGTGTACGGGTTAAGATTACTTGTTCACTGCAATGCAATGGTTCATTCCCTACTCTACTCTATTCTATCTTCAATAATCATCATCATTCTTACCTTGATCACACTCTCGTCCTCGGCGTGACAGGAACTCTGTAGCGTTACATCGGCCACCTTGCCCGCCTGCGATACGATAAACACCTTCATGGCCTGGGCCACTTGACGTCCCGTGAGTACGGCCGTGTTCATCACCTCCCATATTTTGGCCATGGGCAGCACTGCCTGTATATCATCCTTATTGATCTCCAATTTGGCAATCAGTCGTTTTTTGGTATCATCCGTGGCAATTAGTTCCGCAGAGTCTTTATCTTTGGGCGTATCATAGACATGGGTCACCGACCACACAATCTTCCCACCATCCACAATATCATTGGTGTCCTCGGCTACTTCCAGCAGCCAGGAGAAGACCTCGAATACCTCGTTGGTGAAA
The DNA here is from genome assembly GCA_035044965.1 of Lordiphosa andalusiaca. Classification (NCBI taxonomy): domain Eukaryota; kingdom Metazoa; phylum Arthropoda; class Insecta; order Diptera; family Drosophilidae; genus Lordiphosa; species Lordiphosa andalusiaca. The sequence continues at coordinate 3,770,987 of JAWNNM010000051.1, read as the reverse complement.
TTGGTGGCCATGGCTGATGAGGATTCCATGCTGGTGCTGCTGCTGGTAGACTCCTGTTCCTTGCGAAATGCTGTCACGCGAGCTGTGGTATGTTTAGGGTTCTCCTTCTCAATGGAAATGCTCCACTGGTCACACGAAGCGGTGGCACCCATGATACGAAGTCCGGCTTTAACACGCGCGCGAACCGTGAAGGCCGCAACTCGCTGGTCCACATATTGATGCAGAAAGACGGGCACATGCAACTTGGACATGGGATATAGAGGATGTTGGGGCAGCAGGAAAGTCACGGAGTCATCAGCTCTTAGCTCTTTAAAGGGAGTCTTGGCCGGCAGCAGGGGTACCTGGGCGAATGTGGTCAGCGGCTGGATCTGAACTTTGGGCTCGCATTGCTCCGGATTCCTTAGCGGGGGCTCAAAGACGCTGTACGAAACCTGGGCATAGCGCTGAGGGACCTTTGGTGGTGGCACAGGCACATTATCCTTGCTGGGAGCAGGTAACGAGGGCCACCAGCTGAGCGGTATGACCACCTCGGCCACACACACCCCATCTTCGCCCTCGGGCATGCAGCGTCCTTTGAGTGGAATTTCAGTGCCCATGGCCACATGCAGAAGCACACAGACCTTTTGACGTTGCAAGTGGCCACCAGGATCAGCGCCGGCATGGAAGAGAACGCGCAGGACGGGTGAATCCTGAGATACGCTGGCACGCACCAGATGCGCCGAGATGTCCAAGTGCATGTTAGGCTGCTGCAGTTCCAGCAAAGTGGCCGTGGAGTTCTGTAAGCAACAGACAAAGGGGAATGAGTTCCCTTCAATGGGCTCATTGGGTCCACCAGTTTACTCACACTCATATAATCGCCACTGGGGCTCTCCAGAGTATCGGGTACTATATAACGAGCCGGCACCGTCTGTTTGGTAGAGAAGGGTCCATAGCTGGCCCGTATGGACACGGGTTGAGTGGTCTCCACGACGGTAAATCGATCCAGAGAGAGTACCGAGTCATAGGATGAGCGCGTCTTCACTGGCGGCAGCGAGGAGGTCTGAATCTCTGGCGTCACAGGTGGTTGACGGGCATGTTTCAGAAAGAAACCGCTATCCGGAGCCTCGAAATGCACCTCCACGGAGGCTGTACAGTGATGGGTTGGAAGGAGGCGGGTTAAAGTAAAAATGCATAAGAAATGAACGGGAAGGCCCTTAATGGGAGGGGAAGGCAAATGTTAAGGGTTGAGCCCTTAATTGCCTTCTTCTCTTGTGCCAAAAATTGCAGCACTCAGTCTCCCACTCTGATGAATTTTGCATGATACTTACTTGTCAGGGAGGCCAGCCTCATGATGATCAACATTAGCCAGAACTTCATCATCATGTTTCAGTTATTCAAATTCTTTTTTTATTAATTTATATATTTTTTAGTTTATTTTATTTTTTTTTATTTGGTTTCCTTTTCCACACACTCGAAAATATCTCCTCTCTCGCTCGCTCGCTCTCAAAATGCAGTTTTATTTTGTTTAACCGTTACAAGTTCATTGACAAAAGGCCAACCGAATTAAACTTCATTTTCTGTTGGCCAATTTCCACGCCTGCAAACAATTTTCTTCGCTGTGGTTGTTCCTGTTGTTTTTCCCTTTTTCGCCCAACACACAAATTCTACAGCACAGCACATCCTTTATTGATTCTTTCAGTGTGCTGCAACGACGACGACGACGACGGCGACCACATATACACACACACGGCCACTGCTTCATTCATTTAGCTCTCGTCGTATAGAGACATCTTTTGCACCCGAAACTCCAAATCGGAGTTGCAAACAGTTCTCCGCTTTGCACAACGAGTTAGTTCACTTGTTTCAATTAATCGAAGGCGTTGCTAATTTAACATTTTTTCATTCAACTTTTTTTTGAGAATTTTTTGTACGCTATCGAACATTTCCAAACACCCTTCGGACCAGTTATGAAAGCAGTGTGTCTCTATTGTTGTGTGGGTGGCGAACGCGAACAGTGTGTGCACACCGCTGTCGCGAGAAAATTCAGCGCCCAAAATAATCGATATACCTTACACGTTATCGGACTTGAAAGTCCCATTTGAAAGTTGGTTTGAATTTGGGGAACTTTGGTCACAGTTTGATAATTCTTGTGCATCACTTTGGTGTGGGTTGTGCAATGAATATAATTAATTAACAAATGCTTACGAGTTGAAATGTTGGTAATAATCAAAACAGAACCAGGGCTGCCGAGTGTATGTCGGCTGAACTGATTGTCAGGGTAGAATGGATCTGCCGATACTTCAACTTATTGTACAGTAAAACAACAAAGGCTCACATCGTTTTTATTGTATAAGTAATTTACGGAGCATCAGAAAGTAACAGATGAGTTCAGATATTTGCCAAGAACTTAGAAGAATGCTTAACATTTCAGTAGACCTCATTGAAGCAGTGGACTGTATTTTTTTCAGCGCTGCAAGCTGGATGGAATATGAACCAGTTCGTACCCAGAACTTCTTAAGATAGAAAAACCTGAACCTGATCTTAAACCAAACCTCAAAATTCGGTTCGGTTACAGACATATAAATTTGAACTATTGTCTACCGATTTCCTCTGAAATCTGGTTGGTTTTGAGAGACTAATGTCTTTAAATCCTCGGGAAATCAATGAAACTAACGAATATTCTGAGTTTAGTTGAAAACGGAAGCTCATACTATAATTACAGGGGCTAACTTCAGCAAATGCATAAGGTTAACAGGTCAATTTATTTTACATAAATAATTTAAAATTCAAAATAATTGTCATAAGTCATATTAAAAATTAATTTTCCATGCATTTAAAGTTCTAAACGCACAACAGAAATATATCTAGTTTTGGGTCAATTTAGAAAAATATTTTATAAATGAAACACTCACCATGAATTCGTTAATATTATGTTTTAGCAAAAAATCAAAGGATCGTAGCCTAATATTGTATGCAGCATGCTCTGTTGCCTTTGCTGGAAGATGAAAAAGAAGCTGTAAAATGATATACTGACATACTCTCATCTCACTTAAAGACCATAAAAGGTAGCGATATAAAATGTTTTCACAATACAGAAAATATTTCTGCATTATTAACTCAAAAATCGTGTTTTTTGAGATTTGAAAACTGAACCAGCCCACAGAAATACTGTTAAATTCACAATACCAAAAAAATAACAGTGAACTTCAATATGCTCTCCCGTTTCAATTTAAAAAACGGAAAAGGCGACAGCCCTGCAGACAAATTTGGTATTTTCACTTGTCTGCTCGGCGGTCACACTGTTTGCCCCCAGCATTTGTCATCTTTTAGCGAACACAAAAAGACATAACTTTACTGCAGCTGCTGAGTTGGAAAGCCAAGTTGCATTAAACCATAAATTAAAAGTATTAAATTAACACTTAAGTGCAGGCAGCTGTAAGTATAACAAATCATCAAACTCAACAACTATGGACGGAAATCAAAAATCGGACGGAAGATTTAACAGTTTACAGTTAGGCCCTTTTGTTGTTGCGTGTGTGTGAGTCAGCGTCGCGCCCCAAAAACGGAAAGAAAAGAAAACAAATTAAGCAAATTATGTGTAAAATTTTTGCACATATGCCAGCATTTTCTCAAAGTTGGCCTTGCTCACATAAATCAATAATCTGAGAGTCAGTTGGACACAATTTTTGCCTTTTAAGGCAGTTAATTGAATATGCAGCTGTGTATGTGTGTGTTTCATTGAGCCAAATTTTTGTTAAACCGCAGTTCAACAACATTGATAAACACACACACACACACACAACCACAGGAGCCGCTGGTCGACGTTGTCAGTTTTAATTTTTTGCCTCGGATGACTCATGTGTGTGCGAGTGTGTAATGTTGACACAGTTTGGGGAGCAACAGCAACAACAACAACAAAGCAACTTCAACGGAACTGGCTGCTTGCAATATGTCTATATATAGACCTAAAAACACACACGCACACAGTCAATGTTAAAGCATTTGTTTTCCTTTCAGTTAGATCCACACCATACATCACCCCAACTCTACACTCCATAACCATGTCATCACGCAAAACCGCCGGTCGTCGTGCCACCACCAAGAAACGCGCCCAGCGCGCCACCTCCAATGTCTTCGCCATGTTTGACCAGGCCCAAATAGCCGAATTCAAAGAGGCCTTCAACATGATCGATCAGAATCGCGATGGTTTTGTGGAGAAGGAGGACCTGCACGATATGCTGGCCTCGCTGGGCAAAAATCCCACAGATGACTATCTGGATGGCATGATGAACGAGGCACCGGGACCCATTAACTTCACCATGTTCCTCACACTGTTCGGTGAACGCTTGCAGGGCACCGATCCCGAGGATGTGATCAAGAATGCCTTTGGTTGTTTCGATGAGGAGAATATGGGTGTGCTGCCCGAGGATCGATTGCGGGAGCTTCTCACCACCATGGGTGATCGGTTCTCGGATGAGGATGTAAGTTTGCTAAACAGCCAAATTGTTGCCTTCGAATTACTATTTTCCTCCTCACTTTTAGGTGGATGAAATGTATCGTGAGGCGCCCATCAAGAATGGACTGTTCGATTATCTGGAATTTACACGCATACTCAAGCACGGTGCCAAGGACAAGGATGAGCAGTAAATCGCGAGCTCTTGTCTCTCTTTCCCCCTCCATACGCCCCCAAACCTTTTCCACATTTCCACGATTGAGTTTTGTTTACCTTAGCTTTTTGTTCATTTTATTCTGTACTTACTTCTTGTGCATTTAAATTAAAAACCCAAACGAGAATGTTATTATTATGTACTCTAATTGTATTGTGCGAAGCAATGACTAAGGAAGAGCTGATAACACAAGTTTTGCCCCCCCCTAAAATTTTCCCAATAAGTATTAACTCATTGAATATACATTTTATATACATACTATCTATATACAAAATACATACCTACAAGAACAACTACCAGAAAAAAACCAACTGGAAAACCTTCGTGTTACACAAGAAAACTGAATGTGGCAATAAAATGTTTTTTTTTTTTATATAGAACAGCTGAGACAATCGAATTTATTAAGATTATAGTGGGAATTTGCGGCACAAGATGTTCGCGGCAGGGAGAACAGAACAGAACGTTGCCTTCAGATGGTAACTAGCATTAAGGAAGGATGCAATTATAACCGACTTACTTGCACCTTATACCAAAAGTGAATCAGGATCTTAAAAAGTTATACTATTTTCCCTTTGGAGAGGCTGTATATTTCTGGTCTTACAGAATTTCTCCGGAGTTACTTCATTGGTCGTCCGTTGCTGTGACCCCTTAAGCATTCAAAACTCAAAATGATAAGACAAAGCTTATTTTACAATTGCCATCTATCAAGTCTTCACGATAATCTTAACACAATAAGAACTTCGATCTGTAGCACCCGCGTGTCTAAATAATAATATGAACACACAGGAAATTGGAGGAAATTTCACATAGTACAATATTTCGCTTTAGCAGTATTTTCGTGTACTTTTAAAATAATTTAAGCAAATTTGCACCATTATTTTATGTCTATAAGAGTTATATGGAAATAAGCTGCAAACCCCTACTTTTTATCTTCGGAACGCTGGTTCAAACCAAAATTCACCAATGGTTAGGGTTCAAAAACTTTAGGTTCGCGGTTTTTGAAAGAAGGTTTTGTTTCGAACCTTGATTCAGTCCATGCTGGACACAATATTAATATTAAACAAAGCAATAATTTATCAGATACTAAACATTACTAATTTTTAGAAGTTAATTTGATTCTAAACTACTCAAATCATATAGGAATCGGGTTGTGGAACACATTGATATATTGAATACTAGAAATATAAGTTACTATTAAGTAAAATACCGTTTCATAGTATTTGTAGGAAAATATTTCCCATGTGAATCATTGAAAAAGCTTTGGAGTCAAGGGTCTTATAAAACACAGGCTACTATAGATGGGGATATTGTGAGTAACTCTGAATGCTATTCGAGGATTTTTTGAACTTACTTTGCTGCCCATTTTAAGACTCAGTCGATCAAAACTAACCAAATAACAGATGGAATCGCTAGATAGAAGGTCAAATTTTGTGATCTCCACCATTTTTGTTGAACCGAACCGATATTTTAGGTTCGGCAGAGGTTTGGGTTCAGCTTTAAATTCTAAAAAAAGTTTGGGATCAAGGTTCGGTTCACAGTAAAATCAAATTCGGAGTTCCGGGTTCAAACCGGTTCGGTTCAAAGCCGGTTTGCAGCCCTGGAAATAAGTGTTATTTTTCTAAAGTTCTTTGTAAGTCCAAGTAAGCGTAGCACAATTATTTTTCGAGGTGAAGTTTAAAAATTTATGGATGGATGAAATTTGATGGAAAGACCGAATCTCTTGGATTGTAGTCTTTTCATTTTCGCACAAGAGAAAGGGATCTACAGTTAAACGACGAATTCGAACGGCAACGTTTGAGATGCTTTTCAGGGAAAAATCATTTAAATTGGATGTGTCGAGGCGGGGTCGAACCAACGACCTCTTTTACCTTATATTATCTTATATTATATCTTATACATACCGGTAAACCCAAGTAATACCGAAATAATATAGAACCAATACAGCACCTTTTACAGAAACGGAACCAAAATACCTTTCGGTGTACAGCTCTGCGGGTAAGTCAACATTTTTTTTCGTCTAACTCATACCATTTTGATTCCAAATTCTTCAACTGAACACTTTTTCATCGGGAACTTTATTCGTTTTTTAAAAATTTTGTAATAAAAATTAACATAAAAAGAGCAAATTTGCGACAAGATTTGGGAGAATCAGATCAGGGATTTCTACTTAGCGTATTAACAATAAATTCTTTAACTATTTACAATCACTCAATTAACACTAGATCAAAGAGTCAGATATGATTTGGATGGCCTCTGGATGGATAAAATAGAAACAACACCTCTACTCCTCCTTTTTGGGGGCGGGAGCAGTGTCAAAGCGACGCCGTGATCGCACGCGATAGCTATCCAACACCTGATTAATCACATTGGCAAAGAGTATGGTGCCAAAGAAGACCAGCACAGTGCCAATCCAATGATTCAGCGTGAAGGGATTACGGAAATAGATAATCGAGAACATGAGCGAGACGAATTTCCTTAGGGTGACGACAAGGGTCACGGTGAGGGAGGCACATTCGGTGGTCAATACATAGACGGCACTAATGCACACATACTGAGTGACCACATTGCATAGCAGATAGAACAGCATCAGGGGGAACTGCCAGTTGAGTCCCAGTAAGCCCAGCAGGGGCACAGCCACCGGCTCCGAGACGACGGCTATGTTGAAATGTTGCACTATATTGCTGGCCATGAACAGGAATCCGGGCAGGGGTAGCATGTGCGTATAGAACAGCGCCTCATTCGGATGTTTGCCATGTTTCTTATAGATCACCTCCTGATAAATACCCATGTAGGCAGTCACCAACAGGGCAATCGTGAGCAGGGCAATGCCCACGGACCACCAAAAGAAGTCCGAATACGAGGTATCCGCTTTGAGGGTGTGATGCGTGTTATCCTTGACATCACCGCTGGAGACTAGAGTACAGATAACAATACCCGCCGTAATCATGGCCACCGACGAGTATTGCCGCAGATTATAGCGTTTCTTTAGCAATATGATGCCCATTATCATGTTGGCCATCAGCGATCCACTGCGGAAGATCATATGCAGCGGCATGGGTATGTTAAAGTTGAAGGCATAATTATTGCATACATTTGCCCCAAAGAACAGCAGCACCAGCATCACATAGTCCTTGAAAGCGATGTGCGGTTTCACCGTGAAGAACTTGGAGGTGAAAATCAATCCTTCCAGCGCAATGAACAGGAACTGGGAGAAGGTGATCAAATTGCCTGCACCGGGATCAATTTGAATGATCAGCTCCAGGAAGACAACATTGCTGCAACAGCCAATGAAGACAAACACCATGCCCAGCAGGGCTTTCAGGTTGAAGGCCATCTTCTAGCGCTAGAGAGAGAGCGAGAGAAAGAGGAGGAGGATACATGAAAAAGAAAGAGACAGCGTAAGAAATAGTTAGTTGGGTTGTCAATTGGCGGAATCAAGATATTTCGTTTTATCATATTTTGTTTTGGGAGTAAACTATAAATTCTCATTTTTACACTCTGATCCAAAAGAACACAGATTATATTAAGTTGGTTTTCTATGTAGAATACAGTAGGGAGTACCTCCTTGAGTCAATATAGCCATGTCTGTCTTTCTGTACGTATAAACAAACAGATCTCTCAGTTGGTAAGAGAAGATATTTGCCATCAACTGAAGTTTATTTTCAATTTTTGCCCCGCCCCGACAATTTGAAGTCTTGAGAAAGGAAGGCTCAAACCTTCTGGACATATTTCAGAATTATTTATTAATCCGTCAAAAGATTCGTGAATATCAAATGAACAGTAGTCAGGCTATGAGCAAAAGAATGTTCGCTGCTGAAAGCCTTGCTTTCAGCTGTTACTGCAGCATTCGAAATTTATGCTAGATTTTCTTACTAGTCTTACAGCTATGCCTAACCGGGCTATTTGATCAAATATATAATCCAAAATTTTTTTTTGATCTAGTTCCCTTCGATAAAGTCTGTCACCTTTGGATCAGGGAAAAATCTTAAATAGTATTAAATCTCAGTCAAAATCAGAGTCAATCAGAGAGAAACGGAGAAAAATTAAAGTTCCACAAAATCTTAAAATGTGTAAAAAAAAGCATTTTGGTAGCTTTAACAAAAGCGGCGACAATCAGACCAGCCAACCCAGGTCAACGATAAAGGTGAAGGCTGCGAGAATAGAATAAGTTTGTATGTAGGTTTTCTTGAGCGGGCCAATATCATTTCATATCGCGTGAGCACACTTTTCAGTGGAGCCGATAAGACCAGAGACTTCAGATACAAGAAATTGTACTATGTAGTTAGCTGATGTGCACAATAATCTTAAAGAGCCAGCCTCTGTGAATGACACAGGCAGCATAAATGGTAAGCTTACTTTGGATGACATCGGCGAGGCTGACATCAAAATGCCTGAGGCAACTATGGAAGATCAGTTTGGACGTCTGCTTATGAATGAGATTATATTGCCCACCATAGAGGATATGTTGGAAAAGTACACGAAATTTCTGGCATAAAATGAAGGCCTTGTTAGCGGAGAAATTAAGGAGAGATACAAAAATTCGCTGGAACTCTTCAAGCTCATTCATTGAAAAAGGTTATTGGCGAAAACTACTAGGTTATGGTACAGATTTATACATATTATAGATGACGCATGTGAAACAGAAAACGATTATTCCTGGCAGCTTACATTGGCTCCTTATTTCTGATTTGATTCTTATGCATCATCTATAAATATTTATATATCTTTAATAAATCGCATAAAACGCACAATAAACGGTGATGGGTGTGATTTTTCCTGGTTTCTATGAGATGAAAACTAACTGAATGGAAAGAAAAATCGAGTAATAATGTCCGACTTAATCTGTTACGATTTCACATCTTCTAGATAACATATATTTGTTGCATACACTATAGCTTCGCTATTAAGTTATCAAATTTCAATCAAACTAAGTGAAATTGCGGAAAAGTATTAAAAACAAAAGTTTTCTCACTAGAATTAGTTGAACAGCTATTTCCATAGTTAGCATAAAAACAGACGGAAATGGCTAAATCAACTCAGCTCGTCTTGCTGATCAGGAATATATATGGGCATTTCCATGGTATCGAACGGGACCGTCGTACGCATTGATATTTAAGCGAGAAAGCTAAGCTTACTTCGTCTGTGCCGAAATTTGATTACCCTTAAATATTTTCCAAAAATACTCTTTTTCCCATTTTCCGACCGATTGTTCGTATGGGAGCTATGTGATATAGTCATCCGATGTGGCCGAAAATTTGTAAAATTATGTAAAAGCATGTGAAACAAACAAATACAAAATTGCAGGATGCTACCTTTAAAAACAAAAGCGTTTTTCTAACTAAAACTGTTTTTCAGACCTATCTTTTGTATGGCAGCTATACCATATGGGTGTCCGACTTTAATAAAACTTGATGGAATTATAATAAAACATAGAAAACCTACGGTAACAAAATTTGGAGACGTTATCATTGAAAAGAAAAAAGTTTTTCTCATTAAAACTAGTTTTCCGACCGTTTGTTCTTATGGGAGCTATGAGATATAGTCATCCTATCCGGACGGTTCCGACATATTAGTAGTGTGCAGCAAAAAGAAGACTCTGTGCAAAATTTCAGCTCGATAGCTTTAAAACTGAGACACTAGTTCGCGTAGAAACAGACAGACAGACGGACGGACAAAGCTCAATCGACTCAGCTCGTCACCCTGAACAAGAATATATATAGTTTATGGGGTCGTAAATGAATATTTCTATGCGTTGCAAACTTCTGGGCAAATTATAATACCCTTTGCAAGGGTATAAAAAAAAAATCGAAATAAATCTGACTTTTATTTTGGCCATATGCGTAACTTATATTAGACGTATTATTGGTGCAAAGATTGATTTTAAAGAATTTTTCGATTTAAAAAAATTCAAGGCATTCGCACCGGACAAATATAGAAGTGGTTTTTGCGGAGGGCAATTTAAACGGGAATTTCAGCGAATCCTGAGGGTATATTTTAATGTGATTAATTTTAGAATATTGTGCATTGATGACTCTTTCAAATGGTTTTGATTTTACCACAAAATAATATATACTTTTTTCAACATTTTATTTTAAGCACTTTGTGGTGGTTTCTGATATAATGGAAAGTAAATTCTTAAAGTTAATTGCAACCACATAGTTTGTTATGGTTTCTTAAGCAATGTTCATTAGCTCTCTGTACCCATAGACTGATTTTAGATAGCAAAATTCAATGAAGTCTATGGGCACTTTTTTAGAAACATTAAGTAAGGGCGCTGCAGTCGAGTGCCCCGACTTCAAAATACACTGTTCATTTTTCATTTATTGGTTTTTGAATTTGAATGTAACTGGTTTTTGTAACAGATATTAAAGGCTCATCCTGAAAGTAGGCCTTACATTATTTTGTTATTTTTTTCGGTTTTAGGCCTAACTAACGTCGAGCTCAATTGATTCGCTTATAATTTTGGTGTCTTTTGTTCGATCTGATTGGACAGAATAGATATATACTGGGCCTTGCTTCATGTATTCTAAACTACGAGGCTCTAACTTGGTTCAGACGGTTTTTTGGGTCTAGGATCTGTCGGTTTTTTAGGGATAAATTTCAAAAAAATTTCTAAAACTTTGAAAACTTTCCAGTAATGAGAAAATATTTTTCTTAATTTTATGGTGAATCGCCTTGGGACGGATTTCATAGGAGAATTTCTAGTTTTCGGGGCGAATGTTGTCTAAGTGTACGGCACACACCTACCTTCATGCAAAAATTTGTGGCTCTATCTCTTATAATCTCTGAGATCGACGCGTTCATACAGACACAGACGACTCGGCTGTTTACGCTGATCAAGAATATATATACTTTATGGTATTCGAAAATCTCGATTAGGGGTGTAAATAATTGTTAGATTAGCTTAGAGTACTTTAATTAAATTGTTTCCCCTTGAAATTTTTAAAAAAATTGCTGTTTTTGAGAACTTATAATTTTTTGACCTATTTGGTGGACCTTCCTCTGGAAATGCCCATATATAGACTTCGTGAGTCAAAGCGTATGGAAACAGTGACCAAATCAATTTAGTTCAGATTTTTAGTTATCACCCGTTAATTCCCAATCGGTTTGCATCCCTGATTTTAACAGTTAACAGGTTTTGGAACGGAATTTGAGACGTTTCTTTAAGTGGTTCAAAAAGCTTTAAAACTAATCTCTAACTTCCAACTCTGAATACCTTTTCCAAGAGGCAGTGAAACTGTATAACTTTAACAGTGGACCCCACAATTTGAGGTTTACTTCTTTGATTTAATGATTAAGCAAATGGTGGCACAGTTTATGCATCTACGTGAGATCGTGAAGGTTAAACGATCAATTGTATACATGGCAATTTCCCACCCCCCCCCGCTCCAATCTGAAGTTGCTGCCTGATTGCTTCGCCTTATCGCGTGCCCGAGTTAACGTAGGAATCCAAGAACGGTTCGTTTCAGCATGAGTCGGCAAATTTTGTAGCCGGCAACACCCAGCCACAGGCGTTGTCTTGTTGCCCGCACACACACGAAATGCTTTCTTATCGGACGACGTTGAATATTAACTGCTGTAGTTATGAGAGATAGAATGAAAATGGATGGGCGGCAATGATAAACAGCCTCCGCACTAACCTTGAAATTGATTTTTGGTATGCACAATGGTGTTAGCTGGTCGTTTTCAGCGTCAATTTTCCCGCCGCATCAGGTTCCGCCACAGCTTAGGATCGTGTCCGTGTAGTGTCTGTTTTTTGGTATTTCAAAGATTGATTGTTCAAGCTAAGTTATTAAGTAGTATGTAAATATTTAATGGCACGCAAGCACACTCACCCACACACTTGCACACCAGCACAGCTCGCACACGCTCACAGAGACAAACCTGGCGGCAATCAATTAGCTCTCTTCTCTCTGTTCTTAGTGCTCAGCCCCTCTCTCCACTCACCACCAATCATCACCGTACGACGGTCGACCTTCGCAATGCGGGTAGCGGCTGGCCCCAGCTACCGTGTCGATTGTTAAGTTTTGGTTGCTATCTTTGACTGCTAATGGTAAACACTTGTAGTACAGCAGAACCAACTAACCATGTGGGACGCCAATTTGTTAACAAGCTGTTTGCTTAGCGAGTCTGTTGACGCTGTTGTTGTGCCCCCCAAAAAACCAAAACCCAAAAACAGCTGAAGCCCGCCCAGTGTGACCGTACGCGGGAGGTGCGAAATGACCGAAATCAAAGTAGAGGGCTGCACACCCATTTCAAAGTACCCGCCTTGCCTTTTTAATTTTAAATTTTCGAATTAATGCTTGGGATTTTTGGACCTGGACTTAGGAAAGGAGATAAGGCCTAGCTCAACTGTAATATTTATCATGTGATAAATCAGACTTGTGTTATATTCCACCTGATAAACACAAAACTATTTGATAAGCTGCATGAAAGTAATCCATCTGAGTTCTCAAATAAGTTTTTTGACAGCCAATTTACCGTAAACCTGAGCAAATTTTAAGGCATATTATTTGAGTTCTCAGACAACTGAAATTATTGCTCAGAGGAGAAGTATTTAATAAAAACAATGCCACAGCTGCATTGCACATAGGTTAGAAAGCACACAAATTGGGCATAAAGTGAAAATATTGGAATATGGGATTTAAATTTGAAACAGATAATACTTACACTAAATCTTTAGTTCGTACAATTGCAACAAGCCCATATCTACCTCCCATACAGCCCCATTTTCAATACTCCTACTTTTTAAGCTAAAGCTTTGATATCTATATATATTTCTAATATATTCTTAGAAGCTTCGAATAGCACACATTTCGAATTGTAAAGAATTTTTGAATATTATAAATAAAATCGGAGAAATGTAGATTTAGGTAAAAATATGGTCTTGTATTTCCAATTTTTTTATAAGATAACCCGTCTCAGATGAAATAACCCATATATCTTTCATTTACCTTCTTTCGAAAGAAAACATAAAGAAACCATCACACTTGCAATACTATATATCTGTAAGCGAAGGTTTTTTCGGGGTTTTCTATTTATTTGTACAATCTTTTATTCTTGCGAGGCCACTTGGACGTTCCCAGTGTAGTGTAACCATCGTTCGATTTCTTAGGAATTCCTTTGAACAAATACTTAAACCCTTAACGATTATGTAAGGATATTTTGTATATGTTAACAGCTTGACTGTTATTTTCAAACAGTTTGTCCAAAGACTACAATATTCATGATTTACTTGAAGTGGATCAGATGGGGTTGATATCACATTAATCTTAACACTTTTATTTAATTTTTATGTTTATTTATGCACCAAATTAACAGTGTTATTAGATATCAACTTTATTTTGAAATAAACCAATTTGTTGCCTATTAGCTAACAGTTTCCTGACCATCGATTCGTTAAAGTCGAAGTCAAAGCGCAAGCCAACGGACAAGGAATTAACACTATTAAGAGCTCTACAAATAGGATCTTTTTGTGGGTAAAGGGTTGAAAAGATCTGAGACTCGTACTTGGTACACTAAAGTTTATCTTGGCTAACAAGAAAATACAGTCCAAAACAAGGTCTTTCAAAAACAGGGAAGCAACCGCATGGAAAATGAGTACTGGTTCGGTTCAGTGGTTCACACATGGTGTTTGGAGCTGAGCTGAACCGCGGTTTCGGTGGTTCATAAAGGCACATAATAAAGTTTTATGATTTCTGTTGTAATGGGACTTTTCTCACACTTTCCAAATTGAATTTGAAAATCTTTAAGAACCTTTGAAGAATGTCCAAAATTTATAATGTTGGATTTGCAGGGTTCGTCTATAAGTTCCTAGAAAAATGCCTTTCGAAATCAGAGAATGTCGGCTAGAAAATAATACGTACCATGCAATGCATGGCATGCATCTTACACAGCCTATTTATCATATTAAATGGCTACTCTTGGCTAAGACTTAATTAAAATAATGAAAATCTACAGAAAATAAAACAAATCAATTATCTACTTTTAAGAAAAGAATGACAGGTGTATTAAGAGATCGGCGGGCAATTGAAGAAGACCTATAAAATTATCTATGGGAAACGATTCAAATTCCCAAATTAATAAGTATCATTGGCTACAGGAAAACGATTCACGTCTTAAATCTTGTCAAAGAACCGAACCGAACCGTTTTTCTAAGTGGATTTCGGTTCGGTTCGGCATTTCTGAAAGGGCGTCGGTTCGGTTTTTGCGGTTCGGCTCACCAGCTGGATTAAGCGCTTCGGTTCGGTTTAAAACCGGTTTGCATCGCTGTTCGAAAACATTATTGACCTTCTTCGATCCTCCAGAGTTGAGAGATGCAACAGGGCACACAATGGATCAGAAAAGTTTAGCGGTAAAAGGGCAAATTTCAAACACTTTCCGAACCCATTCGAGCCTTTTTATATGAATTGCACTAAAGGAGTTCCAACCAATTGAAGCATTTGCCAACTTGCAACGCACAAATGCAGGATAAAGGCTCAACCTGGTGAAAGGGTTCTTCAATTGGCTGGCATGGGACTTAACCAAGTCAAACATTGAATAGGCTTTAGGCGAATTATAATTTAGATGCTCATTAAAGAGAAATTAAGTGACAAATTGCACTGCCAAATCATTAGCCATTTGATTGCTGATTGAATAGGTCGTCGTTATGTTGCAGTTGCAGTTGCCATACTTTAGAGTAGAACATTTGTATAGCTAAAGTGGAAGTAGATTATGTGCACATCATGAGTTGACCCTATTCAGGTCATTTTGCAACAAACGAATGTCACTCACAAGTGAGGAAGGCCAGAAGTAGACACACTTGGACTAGAAAGCACGTTGTTTATTCCGACTCTGTAGGTCCGGTGATCCAAGTAGGATTGAATCCAAAATAATAAGGAGGAATAAACTTTTAGCTTAAGAAGCTTTGCAAGTAGTGCGTGATGACAAACCTAATCGAAAGCCTTGGAAAACTTAACTTGACATCATTTCCCAAAGGAACTGATGTAATAACTGCTAAGGACCGCTAAATGAAATGTGATCGATTTATTTTCTTTTGATTGAATGAGCAAGCGTGCAAGGTCAATCAACATTTGCCCATCGATTTTTCGATAAGTCAGTCCTACACACTCATTCACGTTCTGATTTTTCTGGGACTAAGACTAGATTTAGACGGTGAAGCAAACTTCATGAAGTTCTTTTAGTCTTTAGAAAATGTCCAGATGTTTGTAACGCATAGAAGGAAGCATTTCCGACCGCATAACGTATATATATTCCTGATCAGCATGACGAAATGAGTTGATATAACCATGTCCGTCTGCTTCTAAGCTATCTCCTCCGACAGTTTTAAAGCTATTGCGACCAAACTTTGTACACATACGCTGCACATTTGTCGGAACCGGCCGGATCGGTTGACTGTAACATATATCTGCCGTAGGAATGATCTGTCTAAAAACTAGTTCTAATGAGAAAAACTTTTTTGTTTTCAAAGAATATGTCTCCAAACTCCGCATTTACTAGTTTTCAATGCTTTTCCATGATTCTGCTAAATTTGGTCGAAATCAGACCCATAAAAAAAGTAGAGTCAGAAAAATAGTCTTAGTAAGAAAATCTTTTTTGGGTTCAATGTAAGCCCATTTAAAATTTGCATAAATTTATTTTATAATCTTTCACACAATTCTTCAAAGTTTTGTCAAAATCGGATGACTGTAGGTTATAGCTGCCATATGAATGATCGGTCGAGAAACTAGTTTTAGTGAGAAAGACTTTTTTGTTTTCAAAGATAACGCCTCCAAACTTTGTATTTCTTAGTTTGCTATGTTTTTCCATAATTAAACTAAGTTTGGTCGAAATCGGTCATCTATATAGTATAGCTGTCATACAAAAGTACAGTCAGAAAAGTAGTCCTATTGTTTGTTTTCAGTGGAAGTGCCACTCAAACTCTTTCGAAAAACGTGCTGCAAGGGTATACAAACTTCGTCTGAGCCAAAGTTAACTTTCCTTTTTTTTTTTGCTGCTGCCATTTATCAAATCTTCGTGATAAGCTAAACTAGCAAATAATCACAAACAATTTTTAAATGAAAATGGATTTATTGTGTTTTAAAATATTCTCCATGAAAGTGTATGCACTTTTGCATTCGCTCATGCTGAGTCTTACATAAGCTGGTGGAACTAAGGCTTAGGGATGCCTTCTTCTCACGGTATGTCACTTGACGACCTTGAATTACAGGGCCGAAATAATCGGATCTCCGGCTCACATGAACCAATGGTTAAGGTTCGGAAATGTAAGGTTGCAGGTCTTTTGGAAAAGGTTTTGGTTCGGACCTTGGTGCAGTCCATGCGTTATACAATTTTAATCATTTTTGTGTCCTTTTTTTGGAATTTGTAATCATTTATATGTTCTAAAAATCAAATTCGACCCACAAACAACACAAATCGTTTGGGAATCGCGTGGTTTTTGGGTCTAAATCGGTTAGTAGATCACATGGGTATATTCAATATATAATTTACTGTTAATATTCAATTTTGGAGTTCTCGTAAAAAAATATTTCCAATGACTCAGTTTTTTTTTGAAAATTATTTAAAAACTTTGAGAATAGAGGCTATTATGTTTGGGGATTTTATAAGTAATTCTAAACGTTTTTCTCGATTTGTTATTTACTTTTCCTGCCCATTTGAGGAGTCATTCGCACTTAACCAACCATATAACAGATAAAGTCGCTAGTCAGAAAGTCAAGTTTCCGATGTCCATCATTTTTTTGAACCGAACCGATACATTAGTTTCGGGTTCAGCTTTAATTTCTAATTAGGATAGGTTCACAGTAGTCTGAAAGTCGTAATTCCGGGTTCGAGCCGGTTTAAAACTGTTTTTCAGTCCTGTTGAATTATGCGTTCTCGCACAGCATCAATGTTTTCTGGCACAATAGATGAATTTTGGTAGACCTCTATGGAATTATTTGCTAGGCGAAGTAGGATCACAATTGAATTCACTATACCAACGATATTTATTGAGTTTTGATGGTGCTTTACTGCCATATAAAGAACTGAGTTCAGCGACACACTCTTTTAATTCCTAGAAAACATTCTCTGAAAATTTCCTTTTTAATGCGCAAATATGTAGCTCTAGTATATCAAAACGTTGTGAGACGGACTATGCTAAAATCAGTGAAAGTTTAGTTTGGAACTAGCTGAAATCAACTATTGATATAAGTGTTACCAGTTCCCGATATATTAAATAAATAGCACCCCTTAAATACTTAATCCTAATATAAGCTAGCAAGTGCAGAGTGTGAGAGTCCTATTTATATTTTTGTGATTCTATGGGCCGATTTATTATCTTACACATACATCTAACATAAACCTACAAATAGAAAAGCAAAATTCAAATTTAGCTGACAAATAGGAGCTATTCATTCTCATTTTTATACACTGTACCGAAGGTATATAGAGTATTATAAGTTTGTGCAAAAGTATGTAACATCCAGAAGGAAGCATCTCCGACCCCATAAAGTATATATATATTCTTGATCAGCATCAACAGCCGAGTCGATATAGACATGTCCGTCTGTCTGTCCGTATGAACGCACAGATCTCAGAGATGGTAAGAGATAGAGGTTTGACATGTATGGGACATATGCTTCTTATGTCTGCAGGCAGATCAAGTTTATTTTTAATTTTGGCCACGCCCCCTCCCGCCCCCGCAATTTAGAAAAAACGTCATATCTCCCACAGTTTTGAAGATAAATGGCTTGTTCCTTCTGGACGTATTTAGTTATTAGCATAACTTATCCGCCAAAGGAATGAAGAAAATCCGATGAACGGTTTTCGACTTATGATCAAAAGACAAATTTTCTTGATACCGAGTATGTTATAGTCGGGCTTGACCGACTTTCTTTCTTGTTGAATATTGTTTTGATACTCTCAAAAAAATATCAGTTTTTGATATCATTAAATACCCAACCCGAAAAGAAATTCAACCCGTAGATTTATCAACGTTAACATTTATTGGAATGAACCCCCAAATATATTTCAAGGCATAAAGGAATATAAAGCTGACAATTGCCGATATTAAAGATTACACTTTTACAAGATCTCCGACCGCTTCTTATCTGTCAAACAGACAAAGTTGGTTGTTATCAGTAACATGGTATGCAGAGATGCCAAAACAGCTATATACATCTTTATCGTTTTTATGGCAGGGACATTAACCCGAAGCATTGTGACTTCTGATCTTGGCCGCAACCAAAGTTTTCCTGGTTAGCCTAGTAAGTCGGTGGGTGTCAGTTAAATTCGGTCGTTCGGAGGAAGATGAAGAGATTTCTACTAATACTGCTGGTGGTGGGCTGGCTAGGCGCGTCCAGACAGGTGAGTGAGATTTGGCATGACGGTTGTAGTTACCCAAAAATAATTAAAAGTAGGTCAGGTAATCTCTCTCTCTCTCTTAAAGTTTATCAAATGGAAAAATAAGTTAGAAATGTCTTTGGAAAGGAATACAGAGTAGACATTGGTTTTTGAAGTCGGATGATTTGTTGCGGATGGCAATTTTCTCATAATAATGCTTTGATTCGGATACCGCGCTTAAAGAAATGTACGTCCCCTGGGTAGATTCTCCGCGTTAACACCAATATTTGAGCGATTTGTAAATATGATAGGTTGAAGGGGCAACTAACATGGTAGGTGGAGTAGGACATTCCATTTCAATGTTTCTATAAATTTTTAGAATTTATGGTGCTGGATTATGGCCAAGTTGTTAGTTTAGTTATATTTATTAAGGCCGTTTCTAGCACTAGTTCAGATAAAGTTATAAAGCTGTACAGAATTGAATCCTAACGCCTAGCTGAACCTATGAAATACTGCTACATAATGGTCCTTATTAGCTACGCAAAATATTGGAAACTTCTCCTTTAAATTAAAAAATTAATCAGTGCGCCTCAGTCCACTTTTTTTTTTAAATCAAAGGATAAAAGAGAATCTTAATGCACAAAGAAAACAAAATATGTAAATATATGTTTTTCTTCATGCGGTTTTCTATATGCGGCTCGGTCTTTCCAGTTTTCAGAATATTAAAAAATTGATTATCCTGCGATTCCATAACGATACATAAACGATATCATTCTTCGGTCTACAAAGTACGATTTCCCAAAAAAATGTGAAGTGCTGTTAGACACGACTCCGTTAAAGGCCTTTCCAGGCGTACGTTGCCATTTAACCCCCCACAACAAAAACCTATCAAATTTGCATAAAATCCCATCTCAATTTAACATTTTACAAGTTTTTTGAACCGTTCGATCTTTACCTGTCCTGTGATTGTCTTCATGACAATCAAACCTCAAATGAGATTTCTGCAAGTATCGCGTTTCTCTTGTCATTGTAATAAAGATAGTACAAAACCGTCTCACTTCATCGCACGAATCTCCAAAAAAGTAGTGTATACTTAATGATATTTGTATTTTTGATCCGGATGATGCATCAGCGATCCAGCAAGATGGAAAATGTGATCAAGAATTTGTATGGTTTGGGGCAAATTCTGTAGTTTTTGTTTTTATGTTGGCAAGATAAGTGTTATCGTGATGTGTTGTCTATTGTGAGTGGTGTGCTAGTGAATTTTGTGTTGTTAGTTTTGGTTTATTGGCATTCTGCGCTGATGTCAGTGAAATTATTTCGTTTATATTAAATTTCACCACCAAAGCAATCGTTTTATATCTTGATGTGTTGCAAGAAATGTTTCTATATGCTCAGAGGGGTTAAGGTCTAGCGAGTTTCCAGGCCAAGCCAGGCGTTAAACTATCCAAACTTGTTCAGAGAGAGTATTAAATACGAAAACGAGAAAGCTAAGCTAACTTCGGTCGAAGTTTTTATACCCTTGCAAATGCTCGCTTAAATATTTTCAAAAAATACCCATTTCCCATTTTCCGACCGATCGTTCGTATGGGAGCTATACTATATAGTCACTCGATTTGGACAAAAATTTGCAACCTTATGTGAAAGCACGTGAAATAAACAAATACAAAATTGCAGGATGCTAGCATTAAAAACAAAAAAGTTTTGTAACTAAGACTGTTTTTCCGACCTATCTTTTGTATGGCAGCTATACCATATAGTTGTCCGACTTTGATAAAACTTAATAGAATTATAAAAAAGCATAGAAAACCTACGATTACAAAGTTTGGAGACGATTCCATTGAAAAGAAAAAAGTTTTTCTCACTAAAACTAGTTTTCCGACCGATTGTTCCTATGGGAGCTATGAGATATAGTCATCCGATCCGGTCGAGCTTCCGACAGATTAGTAGTGTGCAGCAAAAAGAAGACTCTGTGCAAAATTTCAGCTGGGATAGCTTCAAAACTGAGAGACTAGTTCGCGTAGAATCAGACAGACAGACGGACGGACAGACTGACAGACGGACGGACAAAGCTCAATCGACTCAGCTCGTCAACCGTGATCAAGGATATATATTGTTTATGGGGTGGGAAATGATTATTTCTATGCGTTGCAAACGTCTGGGCAAAGTTATAATACCCTTTGAAAAGGTATAAATATCAAACTACGTTATTAAAGCTTAAAAAAACTCGGATATTTGGAAATGGTCCAACATTGACATTATATACCTTCAGACCACCAATTTCCAATCAAAAGTTGTGGACCTGAATCAATTTATAAGTGTTTCAGCCGAATAGTTCGGAGCCTGGAAAGTGCACGACAAAAAAAAAATGATACGATTTCATTTCATTAAAAGCCGATATGATAAAGTTAAATATGACCTGGTTTCTATATCAATTTGATGAATTTTCTGTTCAATTGTATATCAATGAAATATAATAATGACAATAATTAATAGAAAATGTAATATTCAATATCAGAATGATATTATTTAGCTTCAAGTTGACATTTTTTAGCATCAAAATGATATGTCAAAATGTCAAATTAACCAGCTCAGATTGAATTCATATTGACATTTTTTTTCTCTGTGTGTCTAACTTCATAGTACCAGCCGACCCACCAAATTTCAAGGTCTTTGCTTAAATAACTTCTAAGCCCATGTTGCTACGGCTTTTCAAATGGACACAATTTGTATTTGTGTGTAAATTTTTTCAATTAATATTAATAACTTCAAGCCAGTTAAAAATCCAACTCTGATATACCAACCCATGTACCAAGTTTCAGGTTAGTAGCTAATTTAATTTTGGAGATTTGGATGAATCAATAATATATGGATGTCGAACGTGACTGTCGTGCGATTTAAAATTATAAAGGTCAAAATTCAATGAACAAAACCGGAAGTCGTTTCAACAATTCAAATGCCAATTTCGTAGAAGCCAAGGGCAATATTTGACTGTGACTAATTTTAAAATGTTGTGCATTTATGTCCTTTAAAAATGTGTTTTTGATTTTAGCCAAAAATGAATTACACTTTATTTCTAATTTTAGATTCGTACGTGACATCTCGCACGTGACATATTTTCCAACATTATATTTATGAGATTTTGCTACAATACAATGCCAAAAGTGACAGTTGATTGCAATCACATAGTTTGTTTTGGATTCATACCGTATTCTTTGTCAACTCTTTAGTACGATATGAGAGAGTACAGGTTTATCCAATCTAAAGGACCTTCTTTACAAAAAAAAACTTCCAAAATAAATGTTAAAATGAGAATAAAAAATTTGCTTTTGAATGAATTATTGTAAGATTGGCATACATTACTTTATTTTGATTGTTTTTCCCATAAAAATATGAAAAAATTTGGCTTATTCAGTAAATATTAGTTTTTGGATCTCGGTGGACCTTGCTGTTGAAATGCCCATATCTAACTTCATATTCGCAACTTACATTCCAAAAATCAAATTCTAAGCTTTAATAACTTCTGAGAAATAGCTCTGAGCCAGAAATGTGTAGATTATATATGATATTCAAATTGTTCTTGACTACAGTAAGCGGTGAGAGAGAGTAAATGAGGAGACAAATAGTTCTAAAGCAACAGAAACCCCAAGAAAACGAAAGAGATACCGAGTTATCGTCAGTTGTTACGTTTGTGTGGTCGAGGCTGTCTGATGCACACGCAATTCTTCCTCGCACAACCTCAAACTAACGTTGTGTTTAATTATGCATGGCATGGAGAGAAAGAGAAGAGAGACGTAAGCGCATAGTCAATGGCTTTCGTTCAGAGTATTTCAGAGTCTATTAAGAAACACTATTTAAACTAGTGTAATACAAAACCCAAATAAACTGTTTTTTTTGTTTATTTCATGACAGAAAATCACCAGAACTAAAAGTTAAAGTGTCATTGTCTTCCGCTATTAAACGAAAAAATGTATGTGTTTTTAGACAAAGCGACAATGTTGCTCGTTTAAGTAAGTTTTCTATCCGCACACAGAGAAATATACAAAATCAATATTTATTTGATCTGTTGTGGTTAACTTGATATTAAAACAGAAAAATATAATTAATTTTATATTATTTCGAAATTGTAATATTTAATTTTGACCATAAAGAAAAAGGGATGTGCAGAAAATGTAAGACGGAAGGACACAAATATAGTTTAATTTGATTTATTGAACTTACTTCCTGGTGCTTCAAGATAAACTTATAAATTAATGCATATTCAGATAGGGGATTGACAATTAGAGAAATAACTGACTGGTTGATTTTCAATGAAATAAGATTCCATTAACATTCGTTTTGGAGTTTCGTTTCGAAACTTTAAGCAGCATGAAGAATTATTGTCCGATGATGGAGTACGTTAAGCCACCATTCCATATGTGTTGAGTGAAAGAGGTCCTGAGTTCGATCCCCAGTCAAGGAGGTGTGAAGTAAATAATGTAATAAAAATTATTAATTGAATGTTTCTATTTCTCTGAAATTAGTTATAAAGCTAAGCCAAAAAAACAGAGTAAAGTGCAAGTTGTTTGGAATGATGCCTGTCATTTCCAAGATATTTTTGATTTTTTGTGACAAAATCACATTATAAAATATCAATTTAATCTTAAAATATTGATTTTATGTGCTCGAAAATTTCAGTTTGATATTTTATCGGCTTTTTATTAATATAAGAAAATATAATATTGAGTTCCAGCTCGTATAAGTGTATTTTTTTTAAGTGTAGGTCCAATATTTAATATTGGGCAACAAATTGGGGTAAAGCAGTGGTGGGCACCCTTTTGAAAGTGTGCGTAATGTATTAGGTAGTAAATCTTTTCCTTACCGAGTGGCTTGCGAGCCTCTGGACTTACCTGAATTAATTAATCAAAGTGAGCGTATTTGGTTACTTCTCCAACAGAGGGACAGAGACAAACATACATACACTCAGAGCAAAAATAGAGAATTTTATACTTGGATCAAGAATTTTCATTCTTATCGAACTTCTGACCTCGAAAATTCTTGATCCAAGTATAAAATTCTCTATTTTTCAATTCTATCAAGAATTTTCATTCTTATCGAACTTCTGACCTCGAAAATTCTTGATCCAAGAGCGAAATTCTTGATCCAAGTATGAATTTTTTACCCCGTTTCTCTTGATCCAAGAGTTTTAATACTTAATACAAGTACGAATCATTCTTAAATCAAGCAGAGTAGTTGTAGAATATAGTCAAATTCAAGATTACTAATTTTTGAATCAAGAGCATACATCATTGTCATAAACCGAGAGCGTTAAGAGCTCAATAGATGCAAGAGTAAGCTTGCTTACACTTAAATCAAGAACTTCACAGATTCCAATCATACACAATATAAAAAATCAGTTGTTTTTTCCACTTTGTTTGAATTTATTTCATGGAATACTAATTGTTAAGCCAAATGGCAAGTTTTAGCCGGCTTGAGGATTACACAGCACCTCAAAGCAGTATTAGTCTTTGGTAGACGCACAGCCGTCGCTCCATGCCAGCAATGCCATAAATGTTTGGGAATTCCACAGCAAATTGAGTTAAAAAATTGATTGCGCTCTCCGCTCGATAGCTTCCCCACACACCCCTCTCCCAAACTGAGAGAGCGAGTTTAACGCTAGACTTCTATCAAATGTGCTTGCTCTCCTCTGTGTTTCTTTACCTTAGTCTAAATACACTGAGATCGAACTTAGCTTGATTTATAGAACAAAATTCTTGAAGATTCAAGAACGAATAATTAATTTTTAAGAGCGTTCGCTCTTAAGTTATTCGTTCCACTGTTTTTCTGGTTGTAATTGTTGCATTTCTTTCCATTTTTCATTTCAATAATTTCAACTGTCTCTCTCCTAGATATCCCTGCCCACTGATCCCACTTACAATGCCGGCGTCGTGGAGTTCATCATGCCTGTGGGCCCGGCTCGTGAACGCATTGAGATGACCTCAGCTGGCTTTATGGCCATTATAGAGTCAAATCAAACTGCTGACTTGGATATCATTGTATTTCCCGAATATGTTTTGAACAACAGGGAGATGGCCACTTTTGTGCCACATCCCGACCAGAATATTACACCCTGTATTTCACCGGACTATCAGATGTTTCTGGTGGAGCTTTCGTGTGCGGCACGTTCACGTGGCCTCTATGTGGTGCTGAATGTGGCCGAAAAGGAGTTGTGCCACAATGGATTGGGCTCGGAAACTTTGAAACCTTGCCCCGCGAATGGAGTACGCTATTTCAATACCAATGTGGTGTTGGATAGACGAGGACGAGTCATCTCACGGTATCGCAAGACACATCTGTGGCGCGAGGAGTACTACTCCAGGTGAGTGCTTACTTTATTCAAAAGGACTTGTGACCGATTAGTGGCAACATTTCAGGTCCGTTCCGGTCAAGCCCGACTTGTCCACCTTTGAAACGGACTTTGGTGTAACCTTTGGCCACTTCATATGCTTCGATATGATGTTCTATGAGCCGGCCATGCGTCTTCTGCTGGAGCGTAACATCACGGACATTATCTACCCCACCTATTGGTTCTCGGAACTGCCCTTCCTGACCGCCGTGCAGTTGCAAGAGGGTTGGGCCTTTGCCAATGATGTCAATTTGCTAGCGGCCGATGGTAGCCAGCCCTCGGGGAAGACCACAGGCTCGGGCATCTTTGCCGGACGGGCGGGTCGCCTCGCGGCGGCCATTTTCGAAGAGCCCACCACGCTGCTTATCAAGGCTCAGGTGCCCAAGCGTCATCGGAGGGGCAACAACTCCGTCGAGCTGCCCGCTCAAATTCAACCGGTCTTCCGGCCACAAATGGTCACGCCGCGTGTCACCAAACTCCAAACCTATAGAGACTACAATGTGGACATCTTTCGCACTGAGCTGCTGGAGCCAAATTTCACGAATGTCTCGCGCCGGCTGTGCCACAATGGTTTCTGCTGTGACTTTAGCGTGCAGCGTCAACTAATTGGAATCTTCGGGGACTACGCATCCTATCGCTATCGTCTGGCTGCGTACCATGGCAATGAGACCACCTTCATTCGCGTGGACCGCAGTGAGCAGGCCGTCTGTGCGCTGTTTTCCTGCCTGAGCGAGGAGCTGCACAGCTGCGGTTACGTCTTTCCCACCGGAGTCGCTGTGGCTAATTATTATTACTTTGACAGCATAAAGATTTCCGGCGTATTTCCGGCTGCTCCACGTCGCCTCATCATGCCCAGCACATTGGACGGCATGATGATGCCGCTGTCGGTGGCGCAGTACAACTGGACCGAAACGCCAACAGCCAAGCAGCTGGAGAAGGATACCCGAGTGGAGTTGGTGATGAGCATGCCCAAGAACGATTTGCTAACGTTCGCCATTTGGGCGAATTATTTCACACAGATACCAACCAACCACAATTTGGATCATTTGCAGCCCGAGGTGCGAGGTGGCTCGAATAACTCTGCCACCACAGTTGTGGCCTCGGCTATGTGCCTGTTGGCGGTAGCTGTCCAAGTGCTTAAGAATTAAGATTGGTTGTGTGAATATGTATGTATGTATGTATGTGTAAAGAATCATCAAAATATATCCGTTTTTTGTTTTTAAATGCTTTGCGAAAAAGTGAAAAACTCTAGGAAACCAGGGACCAAACGAAGAGTTTGTAACCGAACCGAATCTAAAACATATAACACTAAGAGTTATTCTACGGCCAGCTGTAAGACCGGGACCCTTGTTCAAGTCCAGTTTTGAGTTGGCACTGAATCAAACTCCATGTTTCCCACCTACACATCATATTTCATGTTCAAGGCTTGACTTGCTTTTAAGTAGGGGACTCCCAGTGGACCAAAGAACGATGGTAAAACGAAACTATCGTACAATGTTCGTTAACGGACTTACAAACGAGTCTCGCCAAACTATCATAAGCCAGCTTCAAAACGAGTGAAATGCGGAAGAAAATTGAAACATATTGAGAAAGCTAAGCCGAAGCTTTTCAACCCTTTCAATATTATGAAAAATCATGTCATGTTATGCATTCGCAAAACTTTTAACAGAGACACAACACCACAAAGGAGGCTGGTAGATCGTACAGCTGTTTCAAAGAGGAACCACCCTCTATCATCAGCGATTAATGCCTACCAACTGAACGTTTCTCAGAAGTCTCTCCATGCCAGCGGTGGCATAACCGTTTGGGAATCCCAAAGCAGAATGCGCGCAAAAACATCGAGAGGCAGCCAGTCGCCTTTGTGTGTGTGTGTGTGTGCGTCCCCATGGCCTTGCCGATTTCAGTGTGAGAGATACTCTCTGCATTCAAACGGGGTTTTAAGTTGTTGTAAGTGAAACCATTTACTGTTTAGGTTCATACAACAAAAACGCCGTGCCTGGCCTTTTTAGTACATGTGACTGGTTTTTTTTTTCTGTGACCTTTACGCTGAGTAAACCTGGAGGTCATGTTATGCTTTTGCACAACTTTAAACAGAGACACAACACCCCAAAGGAGAAAGGAAAAGTTATGTTTTTCCCACAACGACCCATTTTGCGAGCGATCATTCGTATGGGAGCTATATGATATAGTCATCCGATTTGGACAAAAACTTTTAGAACTAGGTAAAAGCATGTGAAACAGTGAAATTTTAGTTTGCTACCATTAAAAACAAAAAAGTTTTTCTAACTGAGAATGTTTTTCAGACCCATCCTTTGAATGGCAACCATACCATTGAGTTGTCCGATTTTCATCAAATTTGGCGGAATTATCAAAAAGCATAGAAAACTAATAAATACAAAGTTTGGAGACGTTTCCATTGAAAAGAAAAAAGGTTTTCTTACTAAAACTAGTTTTCCAACAGATGATTCCCATAGAAGCTATGAGATATAGCCATCCGTTTCGGTAGGTTCCGACATTTTGGTAGCGTGAAGCTAAAAGAAGACTCGATAGCTTTAAAACTGAGAGACTAGTTTGCGTAGAAACAGACAGACAGACAGACGGACATACAAAGCTCAATCGATTCAGCTCGTCAGCATGATCAAGAAAATATATATAGTTAATTGGATCGGTAATATACCCTTTGGCAAGGGTATAAAAATGTACGGTCGCAGTGGGACGCGAGCTAGCTCACCTGATATTTCGAACGTGTAGGAAAAGTGACTAAGTTGAATGAGGCTAATAGCCTTAACACGTACGAGGAGGTCAAATATCGAATATCAGACGAACGGTTGACGAGTTATGATCAAAAGACTGTTCGCTGCTGCGGCGCAGTAGCAGAGCTGCTACTGCAACATCAAAATTTATGCTGAGCGTACAATTTCGTTGCTACAGAGTATGTTATAGTTGGGCTTGACCGACTTTCGTTCTTGTTTTTTTTTAACCACACTGAACCTGTTTCTCCGGGTGAGTGTGCACCGAGATGGATCCGTGTGCCGATACGCCATGGATTTATGGTTTTAACTAATTTCGAAGCGAGGCAATTGCACTTGTTGTGGTGACTGTTTGTGAGCGGCTTTATAATGCTACTATTTGGCGCCAATTGCCGAATAATAGCTCAAGAAGCAATGCGAACAAGGGCTTGCCCACCGCTGCTTTAAAGTATAGCATTATGGTAACCACATCAAGAGGGTACTCTCATTCTAATTGTTGTGGATGAATTTTTAGGCCAGACGACATCGATATCCTTGAAGCAAATATGATGCAATCTGATCGCGACTGAAAGGGAAGTCCGATTGCTGCAATGTTTTTGAGCTCAACCAAAATGATGCGAAAACCACTGTTCACTGTTCACTAGAAGATACAAGTAGAATAAGGTACATGGGGACTATCTGGCTGTTTCATCACACCGGCGTCTTGGAGTCGCCTTTGACCACGGACTACACTGTTTTCACAAGCACATGGAGTACTCACTCAGTAACATACAATGGCAGGAGCTTAGCCGGAAAGTCGTGTGGCCTGGCACCACAAATACTGCGGTTTTGTTGAGCGTTTGAATTTAAGTTTTGGGCTTTGAGTTCTAGCAAAACAGATTTTAGAACTTAGGTTTTTAATTTGAAAAAAAAAACAAAACAGTTTCCAATTTGACCAGAACTCTTTCATTGTAAAATGCAAAACTTACATTCAAATGAATCAAAAAAAAACCTCTAACTGCTTTTGCTGTCAAATGATAAAAACCAAACAAAAAGAAATTCAAAAATTTTCACATCAAAGCATCCCTGGAGCACACTTCAAGTTCAGATGCCTTTTGTGTTGGCATTCTCTAGTCAGTTGTACACAATAACTCCAACGTTCAACATGTCGGAGCTCCAAATTCTAAAATAAAACAGAAACAAAAAAAACGATGGAATATTTTTTTCGAACTTAGAAATTACATTAACGATGGTGAGTATCATTTTTTTTTACTTCTTTTTTTTTTGGTTTTTTTTGGTGGAGATGCTGAATTTTCCTTTTACAGTTTATGAGAACACTTGAAGAAGATTAATTCGTGACTTTTCCAATTGGTCACAAGACACACACACACACATACACACACACATGCCACGTAAGTTGAAGTCCGCGGAAGGAGAGCAACCATTAATGATAACCCCCCCTCCAAATAGATGCGTTTCGAATTGCAAGCGGAGGAAAATGCTTTTTAGTAAGACGACGTTACTTACACATGGGGACGGTACAGGACGATGAAGACGACGTCATTGTCCGGAGCTTTGCGTCCACTAAGCCCAGAAATATTTGAACGTATTTGGATCAATTGAAACCATTAAATGAATGTTAAATGAATCCATTTGAATGGAAGAAAATGACTTTAGTGATTGGATGCAACACTCTCTGGTAGCCTTAAGGTAGGTATCCCTTTTCAGGTAGTCAAGGTCGTTTTGCAGACAAAGAAGTGGACCAACTGAAAGCCGGAACCGCGATATCCCTGGCAGAAAACGGAGGACAAGCTAGCAAATGCATAAATCTACAACCTCTGAAGCACCTTCAAGTTATATTGCTCTTAAGGCGGCTGGATGTACAAAGTTGAAAGAAAGGTCAATAAGTCCTGCCATAATGTAATCTGCACCAGCAGCAAAAGTGTTTCCTCAGCTGAAACAGCAGCGGTTCCCACGGCTATCGGGTCTTCGTCTCAGAATCGACGCGGTGTCCAGCTCAAGGATGGAACTCTTCAGTTACAACTACAACAAGCAACTTCTCAACCGTTGCAACCACAGTACGCATACTGCGCTGCAGCAGCGAACATTCTTTTGCTGATAAATTGACCATTGTTCATCCTATCCTAAAGAATTCCTTTTGAATCGATAAATAAATGTGATTTATTTTATATGTTCACAAGGTACGAAACTTTATTCATAGAGCTGTGGGAGATATGTAGTTTTCCAAAATTGTGAGAGCGGGAGGGGTCGTGATATGCGTCAAGGCGTCAAGTAATATGTCCCATACATATCGAACCATCTGACATATGTTTGGGAGAGACCAACATGGCTTTATGATGACCCTTACAAGTGGAGCAACATAATATTAGCTTTGAAATGCCAAATTGAGATTGAAGTGGTTCAAAACAAGGCCAAAAAATACATTTTTCCAGTACATTGATGATTCTTGCTGATTTTGGTGTGTTGAATACGAACTTGTTTTTTGAAATGCTCTTTCAATTCTGCATTTTTTTTAGTAATTTGTGCTTAAAGTTGCTTAAGGGTTGTTTGGAACTTTTCTCTAAGCTTTTTGTAGGGAACCCTAACTCTGATTTTGACTCTCGTTGACCTTATCGTAGAGTTCGTTTCCTGATTTTTAAACTTACAAATTAACCCACAACCGAACCGAGGTTCATGTTTTATCTGCTGAACCAAATCTTATCTTCGCTTTCAGCACTCAAACCACTACTGAAGGTGAAGTTCATTCTTATACAGTTCACATCTTGTCTTTAGTTGATCTACTGAATAGAAACCAACACAAAACATTGGTGGCTATTTTTTTATTTGTTCAACACCAACAATTACATTATAAAATATATAATGCAAAAAACTGCAAAACTCAATAGTTGAGCAACAGTAATGGCAATGGGTATATCACATTGGGTTCAGGGCGGCAGAGAATAGTGAATCCTTACCCGTCTCGGCCAAAATTTCAGCTGGTGGCTTTCCATAATCCAGCAGTTGGCGCATATAACCCTCCACAATGCGAAAGTTCTCGTGCATAGCAGCAGCCGACTGAACTTGATTCTCTGTTTTCAGGTGATTCCCGATGATCTTAATGAGCTCCAATTGCTTGTTGTATCTTTCCTTATTCCAATCGCTTAGTTTGCCTTCATTCTCATCCAGAAATTTGGGGTATTTTTCCAGCATTTCCCTTATGGTGGGCAATAGAATCTCATTCATAAGCAGAGCTTCAAATTTGGCCTGTTTATTTGCCTCAGGCTTATTGCCCTCAGCCGCTTCGATGTCCTCCAAAATAAGCTTACCAATCATGCTGCCTGTATCATTCACAGAGGCTGGTTTTGGAAGGGTCTTGCGCTTGTACAATTTCGTGTAGTTGGTTATCATCTGGTCTGGGTCCTGAGGTAATGGGAATACATCATCAGTGGGCGTATAAAAATTGATGATTGGATTATAATCCTCGTCGCCTTCAGCGGTGGCCGCATCGATGTCCTGGATTGTCATCAGCTTATCGTAGCTTTTGTAAAAGCCTCCAATTGGGTTTTTCTTCGACATTGTTAGATTTCGTTTAGAATTATTTCTCTGTTTGGATCTGGTTGACCCTGACTTCGACTGGGATTTAATTCAATTGAACATTCCAACCTGATCCCAAAGGTGACAAACTTTGACCAGGATAACTAGATCGAAAACCTTACTTAGGCTTTCCCCAGACCTCAATTATGTGCATACATATATTGCTAGTGCTAGAGGCATTTTGAATCTTAAACCATCAGAGATAGCACCGCAAGTTCAAGAAACAACTTCAAAAAGTCAGAAAAGCTTTCTTCGGCTATCAAACCCTTTTCTAGGCACTTAAACATGAGAGAGTGAAAAGTATGTTATATCAGTCTCTGATCAGGCCAATAATTACATACGCTTGCCCCATATGGCATAACATATCACCGTCTTATATGGAACGTATCAGACTATTTGAAAGAAAATGTCTGAGAAACAGATTATAGAAAAAACTATATGAAGTCGCAAATTCACAGAATAGACAGCTTCATCATTAAGCTAATTCTAAATCATATAAATCAATGCGTTAACAACAAAAAAAACACTTGGAAAATATTGGCTCCGTACCACGAGAATTCTCATGACACAAAGACCGCACCTGCAAAATGAACTCGAACCGCCAGAAGCATTTTTGTATCTGGACACCAAGGGCTTCATTCGGAATCATGAGGGTGTGCCTATCTTTTAGAGCAACTAATAAAGCGGTCAGAGATGCACTAATGGAGGAGAAAAACTGGAGATTTGACACCACTTTCCCCAACAAAAACTTTCCGGACCCAAAACGCCAGTATTGATGGCTAAGTGCCTGATTTTTCTTATTCTAATCATTTTGGTATTATCATGGTATTATAATTTTACCCAGAAGTTTGCAAAGCATAGAAATATTAATTTCCCACCCCATAAATTATATATATTCTTGATCAGAGTGACGAGCTGAGTCGATTGATCTTTGTCCATCCGTCTGTCTGTCTGTCTGTTTCTACCCAAATTAGTCTCTCAGTTTTATAGCTATCAAGCTAATCGGATGGCTATATCTCATAGCTTCTATAGGAATAATCTGTTGGAAAACTAGTTTTAGTAACAAAAACTTGTTTGCTTTAAATGGAATCGTCTCCAAACTATGTATTCATATTGCTTATGTTTTTTTTTTAAATTCTGCCAAGTTTATAGGGGATAGCTGTCTTACTAAAGATAGGTCATAAAAAATAGAGAAAAGTATACTTCGGCTCGGCCGAAGCTTGTATACCCTTGCAGAACGCTTTTCTAACTAATTTGAAGAACATTTCCACTGAAAACAAACAAGTTTTTCTGACTAAAACTAGTTTCTAGACCGATTGTTCCTATGGCAGCCATAGCCTATAGGCATCCGATTATGACAAAACTTTAAGGAATTGTGTGAAAGCTTAAAAAAAAATATATGCCAATTTTAAAGAGGTTTACATTGAAAACAAACAAGTTTTTCTTACTAAGACTACTTTTCTTACCTTACTTTTCTATGGCAGCTATACTATATAGATGTCCGATTTGGACTAAACTTGGCAGAATCATGGAAAAGCACAGAAAACTGAGAAATACAAAGTTTGGAGGGGTTTTTTTTGTTAAAACAAACAAGTATTTCTCACTAAAACTAGTTTCTAGACCGATTGTTCCTATGGCAGCTATAGCCTATAGTCATCGGATTTTGACAAAACTGTGAAGAATTGTGTGAATGCTTATAAAATATATATATGCCAATTTTAAACAGGTTTACATTGAAAACAAACAAGTTTTTCTTACTAAAACTACTTTTCTTACCCTACTTTTCTATGGCAGCTATACTATATAGATGTCCGATTTTGACCAAACTTGGCAGAATCATGGATAAGCATAAAAAACAAGTGATTATGGAGTTTGGAGTCGTTTGCATTGAAAACAAAAAATTTTTTCTTACTAGGACTAATTTTTTAACCTTACTTTTCTATGGCAGCCATACTATATAGATGTCCCATTTCGACCAAACTTGGCAGAAGCAAGGAGAAGCATAGCAAACTAGTGATTATGCAGTTTGGAGTCGTTTGCATTGAAAACAAAAAAAGCTTTTCCACTAGAACTACTTTTTCCACCAATCGTTCCTATGGCAGCTATATGTTAGAAGACTTTGGGGTCGCGAAACCTTTTGAACTGACGGAGGAGATAGCATAGAAACAGCAAAGGACAAGGCTATATCAACTCAGCTCGCCATGCTGCTCAAGAATATATATACTTTATGTGGTGGGAAATGCTTCCTTCTATGCGTTACAAACATCTGGACAATTTCAATATACCCTCTGCAAGGGTATAAAAAGCACCAGCCTGAGAACGAATTCAGCTTGATTTGAAGAGCAAAATTCTAGAAAATTCCAGATTTTTTTTCAAGAATGTTCGTACTTAAATTATCTGTTCTACTCTTTATTGGGTGGACTTTTTTTTGTCACTCTACAATTTTGAAGATAATGCGCGTCCCAGATGTATAACTCACAAGCAACCCAAATTTCTATAATTTTAGAAATTTGAACAAGCAACGTGCAGTAAAACCTTGCATACTTTTCGGCGTTCTTTAATTGATACAGTTGAAGGCTATCAAACTCTTCTTTCTTTTTGAGTAGCGCGTGTATCGAAGTCGGACAAGGCCGACTTAAACTTAAGCTCTCTCGCTTCTAAGTGCAGTCAACAAAAGTGTTTCCTAATCTGCAATGTTCCATCTGCTTAATTGATGCATTTGCCAATTAGTGTTCGGACCATTTATTGAATATTCGTCGGCTTCCACCAGCAATTCCAATTTGCCGTTACATTTGCAAACATCGTCGCCTGCAATCGGTTATATTCAAAATCGACAACCGTCGTCGAGTGTAGAGTTGATTCCAGCGCCTGCGCCTCTTCGCTTCTCCATGGCCATCCTCCCATCGGTTTGGCGTTGTTTGCATTTCCAACAGGTAGCCCGAGCGTCGCTGCTGGCTTCGCAGTCGTGCAACAGTGGCCGCTGTTTATAATGAGACTGTTGCTGGCAAGGACAGGACGAGGATGGCTGCTTTGCCGCCCCATGCCGCACGCATCATCATCTCGTTTTGGAGCACTCGTTGAGGCGACCGCTGTGGCTGAAGTTGGGCCGCTTGGTTTTTCTTTGTTTCTTGTTTGGGTCCTGATCAGCGACAGGACTCACGCTGTGCCTTTCCGTGCGATTTAACTTCATTTGCCAGGTGACCGTCCTTAAAGTTTTACGCCTAACCCCGGGTGGGATCCAAGCACATTAACTGAAGTTGGCTTTTGAGTGGAGTTGGGCCAAGCGGTGATGGCCAATTTAAAGATCCGAATCATTTTAATTCTCGTCCGGTTTTACAACTAAATTATCTGTGGTAGTTTGTCTCTTGTGTGCTCGTTTTTGTTCACTTGTTCAGTTGCTTATATATAGATTATTTTTAACAAATTTGGAGAGATTGCATCCTAACAATTCATCCAATCCATCCAAAACTACTCATCAGCAACAGAGACAGGCAGCCTATTCCCAGTAATCTGTTCGCCTCATTCGATCCCGGATCCATTTCCTCAAAATAATTGCCATATATACCAAAGGTCAACAGCTGCTTGTGCGATTGCCTCAGCTCCACTTGCGTCCATGTGACCGTCTCACGCTCCTCCGTTAACCAATTCAGCTCCGTTGGCTGTAGTGCATAGAGCGCAGAGTTCAATGTGCTGGGCATGATTAGCTGGCGAGAGGATGACACAAATTCACCATCAATCCTCAGGGAAGTGAACTCAACTTGACCCCGCTCCCGGGGATGCTCCTCGCTGAGCAGACCGCAGCTGTTGAGACTGGCATTGCGACAGGCAAACAAACCGCAAATCCTTACAGAACTGTTCTTGGCCTCCTCATAGCTACGCTGACCCACAAAGACTCCCAGGCGGTATTGGTACTCCGGCTCCAGTGTGGGGTCCAGCTGCATTCCTATTATAAATGAGCAGCACAAGTCCTTCTGGCACAGTTTTGCACTCACTGAACTGCCATTGAATAAGGGCAGCAGGGAGCTGGTAAAGTTTTCCATTTGCGGATCTTGTCCAAGCGGTAGAAGTCTTTGCGCGGGCTGCTCATTGCTGGCATCTGTCGGCGGCTCTCGACCGGGCCAATGTGGCACTTGAGCCAACAACACCTTCCGCTGACCCTCCACTTGATCGGCCACCATGAGACGCGCAAGTGCTCCTTGCTGGCCCGCATAGATGCCACTGCCAGTGATGGCATTCTGGGGAAGACTCGCTCCAGCAGCCAGCAGATTGACATTGTTGCCCCAGGCCCAGCCCTGTTGGAGTTGAGAGGCTGCAAAAAAAAGAAGATCAAACGGTTAAGTTGAATGAGAGAAGAATTAGAAAGATTTTGAAACCAGGAACTGAACTTCTTATACTCTAGCCCAGAGATTTCCAATAGAATAAACATTTATACATTTATTCACTCAAAACAATGAACGCACAGATCTCAGAGATGGTAAGAGATAGAGGTTTGACATGTATGGGACATATGCTTCTTATGTCTGCAGGCAGATCAAGTTTATTTTCAATTTTGGCCACGCCCCCTGCCGCCCCCGCAATTTAGAAAAAACGTCACATCTCCCACAGTTTTAAAGATAGGTGGATTGTTCTTTCTAGATATATTTAGAAATAAGAATAACTTATCGATCAGCCAAAGAAATGGTGAAGATTGGATGAACGGTTTTCGAGTTATGATCAAAAGACTGTTCGCTGCTGCAGCGCAGAAGCAGCGCTGCTTTCAGCTGCTACTGCAGCATCAAAATTTATGCTGAGCGTATAATTTTCTTGGTACAGACTATGTTATAGTCGGGCTTGACCGACTGTCTTTCTTGTTTTTACCCTGTCTCACGCGAGTGCTTAATAGTCGAATGCGCTTAGGTGTCTTACGTGTTGCAGTATTCACGAAGTACCGAGATAGAATCGCAGTCAAGGTAAAGGTAAACAAACAGAATTATTTTCAATTTGTAGGTGTTTTTTAAAAAGAAGAAGACTTTGGTGAGCCAACAGAATGGAAATATTCTACACAAAAAGGGAAAGCAAGCGTTGCTTCTGGAGGATAAAAAAAAGAGTTTCTTTCTGGAGAAAAGAAATAGGGGGAAATAGGAAAAAGTCTACTCTGAGACTAAATCGTTCAACCCCTCCCTGAAGTCAAATATTCCACAGAAATTTAACAATTTAATTGAATCCACACTTATATCGTTCGGTGATTAATATATCATATGACTCAGTGGAAAAATCATCGAACGTTTTAAAATATCAAGAAATTTGTACATAATCTGGAACGGCCTTCTGCCCTGCTAAGAGATGCCTTGGTCTACTCGCTAAAAGTTCATAGAAGCCAACTGACCCAAATGGAGGTGGACAAATGCTGTAGAAGTTATGGAAATCGCCCGGTCCTAAGCTATAGTAAGTATATAGTAGTTTCCCCAACTTACCTGTTAAAAAAGGCAGCTCCGAGTTGAACAACTTTGTAACAATCACATTGCGTACACCCAAACGTTCCACCAACTCCTGGGCTGGTGTATAGAATAGCATATCGAAGCAAATGAAATGGCCAAAGGTTACATTGAAGTCGGTTTCGAAAATGGCGTATTCCGGTTCCTTAGTCCGGTTTGTGAGTGGCTCCAGGTACAAATTCCATTTCCGGTAACGCGAAACAATGGCTCCCTTGCGATTGAAGACTACATTGGTGTTATACTGATAAAAGCCGCGGGCGGGACAAGAGGCA
This sequence comes from Lordiphosa andalusiaca, assembly GCA_035044965.1. Taxonomy (NCBI): domain Eukaryota; kingdom Metazoa; phylum Arthropoda; class Insecta; order Diptera; family Drosophilidae; genus Lordiphosa; species Lordiphosa andalusiaca. The sequence goes on along the minus strand of JAWNNM010000051.1, from coordinate 3,733,568 downwards.
TCCACCCGCTGGTCGCAATTCTCACGCTCTTTCACATTGATCACCAGATAAGTGTGGGATTTAAGTGCGGCGCAGGCCAGCTGTTGGAGAAATGAAGCCGCCTCCGTATCGTTGTCACATAAACTTTGCTCTGCATTGCTCTCTGGAACAGCAGTCAACTGAAGGGCACTGTTGAGCGTTCCCTCGGGAAATACCAAAATATCTGTGATGCCACTTGCATTTGCTATCAACTCCAAATAGGCCTTCAGATTCTCCTCCAACAGTTGCTCCGAGCTGGCACCAAACATGGCCGGACGAAATTCCACCACACCAGCTGTATAGTAATCATTGTCAGCTATACAATGACGACCACTGTGTAGCAGCAGCAGCCAAATGGCAATGAGGCCCAATGACAGCATGTCGACCGACCGTCCACTCGAGACTGAAGAACTTGTCCTCAATGTCCCATACATCAGCTCATATCTGAGGCAGAATGTTGCGATTCTCTCGTCTATCTAATCGAGTCACAAATCTGTGAGCAACATGTGTACTCCAATCGCAGCTCTTATCAGATATTTGCCTTTTCATTTACAAAGCTCATTTGCTTTTTATGGGCGGCGTCTGCACGTGTTTTACAGGGCCCCCACATACTTTTAGGCTGTTGCGGCTTAAATGTTTGAACCAATTTATGATGTTATCATAAATAAAATGGGAAAATGACCTACGAAAATACGTGATAAACTAATTGCATGCAATTTATATGGCTATCGATAGCATCATGAGTAATATATATATCAGCAAATGACTGAACTCAGAAAAAATTCAATCGAAAAACAAGACTCCCGCCCCAGCGAAGTTAAAAAAATTACTATATCTCCCGCAGTTTAAAAGATAGAAGGTTTATACCTTCTGGACGTATTTAGATTGGTGAAGATCGGACGAAGGATTGTCGAGATATGGGGAAAACAAATATTGATGCTGGGCAGCACCGGCAGAAGCAGCGATGGGCCCCACTTAGAAACTTTTGGATTCCGAGCATGCCATAGTCGGGCTTGACCGCCTTTCTTTCTTGTTATACCCTTGCAAAGGGTATTATAATTTTGTCTAGAAGTTTGCAACGCATAGAAATATTCACTTCCGACCCCATAAACCATATATATTCTCGATCAGGGTGATGAGCTGAATCGATTGAGCTTTGTCCGTTCGTCTGTCTGTCTGTTTCTACGCAAACTAGTCTCTCAGCATTAAAGCTATCGAGCTGAAATTTTGCACAGAGTCTTCTTTTTGCTGCACACTACTAATATGACCGGATCGGATGACTATATCTCATAGCTCCCTTAGGAACAATCGGTCGGAAAACTAGTATTAGTATGAAAAACTTTTTTCTTTTCAATGGAAACGTCTCCAAACTATGCAACCGTAGGCTTTCTATGCCTTTTTATAATTCTACCAAGTTTTATTAAAATCGGACTACTATATGGTATAGCTGCCATACAAAAGATAGGTCTGAAAAACAGTTTTAGTTAGAAAAACTTGTTTGTTTTTAATGGTAGCATACTGCAATTTTGTATTTGTTTGTTTTACATACTTTAATGTAATTTTAAAAATTTTTGGCCAAATCGGATGACTATATCGTATAGCTCCCATACGAACGATCGGTCGGAAAATGCCATTGCAAGGGTATAAAAACTTCGATTTATGGTGTGATTGTACTAAAGCAAGAAAGTAGCTAAAACTCAGCAATCAGTGTGTTTCAGCAGAGAATCAACAGTAAATCTGTAATCGTAATTCGGATTCATCTGCTGAATGCGGCCATTGATATCGATTGATTAATTTGTATAATAGGTGAGAAAGATGCAGTATAGGGGAGAGCACAACAACACTTGCCCGGTCAGCTAGATAATGTCTAAATTTTAGAACATATTTTTGTTTTTGTAAAATATAATTAGTAATGCTATCTCATTTTATCATCTCATGATGAACAGCCAAAGCAGCCAAGTCCCTTGAGCGGTTGTACAATAAAACAAGAACAAACCATGTGTAATTTATAGGCATCAATTCAGAAGCATGGTGGCTTGTCGAATTGTTTTTAATACGCTTTAAACTAGAAAATGGCTAATAAATATACTAAGCCACTTAAATATTTTTGGAAAATATTCTTTTGGGTGAGTCATTCAGCGCTTCCATTGAACTTTTTGGTTGAGAATGGGCTCTCTTCGTATTAGATATTTTTTTCCAAATTTTTTTTCGGTAAGAACAGCTCGTGGCCCATTATCTTAAAATTCTTGGTAGAATTCAATAGTTTTGTCAAATTTATTGTCCACACGGTCAACATCGCCTGAATAATTCTTGAAGACCTCCGAAAATCCTTCTAAAATATGTTCTCGATTGGTAAACCGCTCACAAAGATTCATCCAGAAATGGATTAAAAATTGTCACCCGAAAGAAAACTTCTGTGTTTTCAACTTCTGTATTCGCACTATTTATCTGCTTTCCCACAATCCGGTTATGTTTGCTGCATCTGAGACTCGTCCACTAAGTTTTCTACAAATTGACTTGTATCCTTCATGATGTACTTTTATTGCTCTGCTAGCAACTTATCAAGGGGTATGGTTAAAAAAAAAAACATTTAAAGTAAATATTTTTAAAGAAACTTCTGAATATTTTACTAGATAGCTCTATGTGTCAGATAAACTTCAAGTTTCCTCTGTTAATTGTTAGTTTATGTAACAAATAGTTCTATGTATAATATGTGAAAGTATTTTTATGAATTTTTGTGCGAAAAAATGTCAAGAAACATGAATTAAACCCCTTATGGTTTCCCGGATTACAAATGGGTTTAGAAAAAATTAGTTCTTTGGAACAACACTCAGAAAAAAACCAAGAACTTTGTACTTGAATGCAGTACAAACGGTGTCAATAGTACGGTAAGTACGTAATACATAATTCTTATATCAAGTACGATTTTTTCAATCCCGAAATACTTGATTTTAGACTGTTTTGGGATATATTAAGTATGTTTTGAACGATTAAAATATTTGTAATTATACTTTTAGCTTATAATGTTCTTAAGTCACGCCCGATTGTGTCTCAAAATAGATACACAGAAAAAAAAAATTGTATTATCTGGGGCTCAATGTTATATTTTCATATCATATTTCATATCAATAAAAGCCGATATCAATCTGATATTTTCGAGAATGTAAAATCTATATTAATAAGATTACATTGATATTAAATAATGTCATTATGATACAATACAAAAAAATTTATTGAATATAGAACTTCACTCTGTGCTTTGAGTGGCTAAGTACTATTAATAATTTTAGAGAATCAGAAAAACACAAATACATTAATTTTATTAACCTTACCTCTCCTTGACTGGGGATCGAACTCTGGACCTCTCGCTGTTAACACGAATAGAATGGCGCCTTATCGGACACATGTGTGGCGACACGCCGCAGAGCCTACTTAAATAATTCGTTACGTTGGCTGAAATTTCGAAATGAAACACCATTTGTCTCTTTCCAACTTCAAATTTTCTATACGTCCCTTTCTCTATATGGTCAAAATGAAATTTTTTAGTTTCGAAGTAATATGAAAAAAAGATATTTGCCAAAATGTCAAATTAACCAGACCAGATTAAATTGATATTGATATTTTTTTTCTCTGTGTATAAAACATTCGTTCTTAAAGTGAGTAATATCTAATGCCAGCCCAAAAATATTCGAGGAAGAATATAAGAGTATTTCAAACAAGAACAAAATGTTCTTGGTTTCAGCCCATACAGTATAGCTACTTCTCACTTTGTTCTTGAACGAGGTTTCTGTATTAAACCAAAGTAATATCCAAGACCCATAACCAAAGAGCGAGTTAGAGTTATAGCCTATTCACACTGAGCACATCTTACATCTAACATTCTACATCCTGAGTTAAAATGCTTAATAACTATTGGTTATGCCAACATCTAAATATTTTTGTTTTGTCAAATTATTCAGCGGATCAGTGGCTTTTTGAAATGCGTTGCAAATATGTCAAATTTTGTCCGGATAAATATTTATGACTCATAATCTTGGATGTTATTCACAAGATGTGCTCAGTGTGAATAGCCTATTACTGTAACTCGGAAATTTAAAATCTTTCCATTACAAAAGTGCTAAAGCCAGTTGGGAATTTTAAGAACAGACTCGCCTAAAAATAGTTTATATTTTCTGTTGCGCACTTTGTGGAGCTAGGATAATGAGTCTATTTTGTACTCAATCTAACATATTTTGTACTTGAACTAAGAACTTGCGTTTCTAGAATCTTTCATCTTACTGCGGGTACAAAATGTTCTTGAGTCAAGCAGGTTTGTTCTCATATCAATAATATTACCAGTCATATTTCGAGTTTAGAATGTTTTGAACTTAATTGAAGTACACCCAAGAACGAATCATACTTGAAATTTCAAGTACAAAACGGCTTAAATTCTATACCTCCCAGTCAACGATGCTTTTTTATAAAAAATCATTTCTCTTTTCATTTTTCGTACCTTCGGTTAAGGTAAAAATACGGTTTTTAGCCCAAAAAAATGAGTAATTTTGTCGCTGTAAAATCAGTTAAACTCCAAAAATACGTAAAAGTGTGAATTGTTGGCTGGGAGTCAAATATAAATTAATGAAATGTGTAAAATTTCAAACAGATGGGTCAACCAATTTTGAAGTTATTCCGGTCACCGACTTTAAAAAAGGCGTTTTGAGAAAAGCGCGTTTAAAGTTTATAGTAAGAGGCTGGGCGTTTGACTTCATATCTCATTCAGTATAACCCCAAATGTAAAAATCATGTAAAATCAACTTGCGGCGGACTAATACCATTCAGGAATAGTAACAATCAAATGCTGTGTACCACTTATTTATTTCAAATCGATATTATAGAGATTTGCGTTTAATTTCATAAATATATTATCCCAATATTGAACCCAGTAGTAAAATGAAAGGCACACCAAGCCAAGCACCCACTCGAAGATCTGCAGCCCCACCATCGGTATTGGGATTATAGCCACACTGTTCATCCTCTTTGATGGTGCCGGTCCCAAAGGTGCACTGCTCATCATAGTAGTTGCCATAAATGGCAAAGGTCAATAGATTGCTGATCTGCACATTCTCGTTCAAAGCAAAGCGTACTTGATGCAGATACCTAGAGGGTGAAGAGCACAACAGATCGTTTGAGTGACTTCTAATGGCAACACATCAAATCACCTACCGATTGTTGGTCGATTGTGTCCACTCAAACTGCGCAGGTTCTAGGGGCAACAGATTATCGAGCACTGTGTCCGGAACCAATAAAAACTCTCGAGACTCTGGATAGGTGACCTCTATAGCTAAATGCGTAAATTCCACACGAGGATGTGGCAGAGTGTCCGCAGTTAAAAGTAGGCCGCAGTCCTTAATTGCGGGTCCTGTGCAGGCGAATATGCCACAATTGCGTATATAATTGTCATCCACATCCTGCTCCATGCGCCAACCATTATAGGCACCCATGCGATAGCTGTAGTAGCCACTCTTGGGCGGCGCCACTGGCTCCAGTGGTTTCCAGGCTGCTTCGAAACTGCAACAGAATGTACCATGGCAAACCTGGTGAGATACATTGCCGGCTTGGGCCTCGTGTATCTCGATTACTTCACTTTGATAGTTCTCCAAATCGTCACGTTTCATTTGGAAGTCAGCGACAGTGACACTTGATTTCTCCGTAGGAACAGATCGGCGTGAGCGAAGCTTTCGAGTCGAACGAGTTTCAGCGAATTTGGGCACCTGAGCCACATAGATGCGACGCTCGCCCGAACCAATGTTCATGACGCTCGAAATGGTTCCCTCGCGTCCATGATAAATGCCCGAGCCAGTGCTGCCAACCGATGGGTAACTGGCACCAGCTGCCAATAGATTCACATTCTGAGAGTAGGCCCATCCTTGTTGATATTGAACAGCTAAAGAAAGAGAATGGAGTATTTGATTAAAAGTTGCAACTGAGCTGCTCCGGACAAAACTGTGCTCTAGATGTTCTGGCCCGAATCGATCCGTTGCAGTTTTTAGCACGCTGAACCGAATCGATAGCAGTTTATGATGATATAATTAATTTTTTTGTAAAGACTTGCATTTGGAAAGAATAAGTTAATATATTTAAATAATTAAATGTATATTAAATAGCAATAATCAAGGCTGCAAACCGGTCCGGAACCGAACCCCTAAGCAGCGGTTCGGTTCGGCTTTTTTGGGGTTCGCGAACCGGACCATGAACCAGGTGCCTTACCTTTTCGACTCCTCGAACCCAAACCCGAACCGGACCACTTTTTCGAACAATGAGGTTCGGTTCACCAATTTAAAATGCTTCATAAGAGTTTTCAAAAGTTGACTCAACGTTTGATTGCGAAGACGAGAATTTTATGCAAGCAATAAACAAATATCAAATCTGTGAATAATGTTATAGATTCCCTTGAAAGTTGTCCAAGATCACATCCATCGACAAATGTTTCAAGATTTTGGAAAGGTCATAATACTAAAGACTTATAAAATATTGCTTTTACCATACAAGCTGTACCAGCAACTCAGGTATCAGTTAAACGAACATTTTCAATACTTAAGTTTGTTCTTTTTGATTTAAGAGCTAGTATAGATGAGCAGCTAATGGAAGATATAATGCTAATTAACCTAAACTAAGCAGTTTTATAAAAGCTGATAATTGAAATAACTTAGGTAATAATCATTATGATTAAGCATATGGATAGAAGTTGTATTTGTGTTTCAATTTCAACATATTAATAAATCAAAAGTCAAACTATTCTTTTGGTTGCAAGCGAACCAAGGTTCGAAACAGAAACTTGGGTTCAGGGGAACCTTGTATTTTACACTGGATTCGAACCGCCAGACCGAACCTCATGAATAATTTTAATGGTTTGCAGCCCTGGTAATAATACCTACTGGCAAAAGAAATCCTAATATATATGCGTAAGGTCTTTATTGTAATTATAAGATATACAAATTTGCATACCTTCTTCCCTGCGTATTTAAGCTGAGAGAAATAACAACAGAAATCAGGTAAAGTAAACTGTTCTAAGCTGTCTTTAAAAATGGAACCAACATGCTTTAGGTTACGGTATACCTTTTATAAATGGAAGTGGAAAGAACTCTCTCACTAGAGGAATAAAGCAATGAAACATAGAGATAACATAACGCCAAATCTGCAGTATCCCCACAACCTACTCTAACGCAACAGACATCAATATGAACAGATACAAGACAATCAAACATAAACAAAACTAAAAAAAAGGTTATGACTTGGGCATACAAAAATCTCAAACCATCACCACTTGGACGACAAATAAGTACCTTTTCAAACACTGTCCCCTTCGACAACATAAACATCAAACACATCATCATTGAATGTCCCTTCCTAACACTATCCCAAACGCAAAACCTCTAATACAAAGCCCCTCAAATACTCAAAATATATATATATAGAATACTAACCATCAGCAGAAAATACAAAGGAACTAAATAATCTTAAAAAATCCACGTTAATTCCAAGACAAACATTCAGCTTAATTATAAGGTTCTTATAAACTACTAACTAGATTGTAACTTGAAGCAAAGATAAATAGATATGATAGATGACGCATGTGAAACAAAAAACGATTATTCCTGATGGCTAACATTGGCTTCTAATTTCTGATTCTATCCTCATGCGTCATCTTTAAATATTTAGATATCTTTGATATAACGCAGTAAGTGTTTTACCAAAGACTTATGGATATTATAGATGAAGCAAGTAAAAGAAAACGCGATTCTTACTGGTAGCTGACATTGGCTACCAATATTAGATTTGCTCCACATGCGTCATCTATAATATCTATAAATCTTTGCTTGAAGCTAGTCATCTCCCAGTGGCGCTGGGCTGAATGTGGTCGGTCGAAATAATGCATTACGTACGAGCCACAATGTAATGCATTACCTATGAGATTTTTTTTCAGCGCATTTGTTATGGCTCTAGAATTTCTGCATTACAATATGGTAAAAGAATACGCTTGTGTAATGGGGACCCGAAAGAAACTTCGGCACGTCATTACTTTCTGCATTACAAAATTCAATAAACTCATGTACCGTGCGGAAAGTTTGGCCATTTCTTAAGGAAGTAAGGCAGGTTGTATTGGGTTTTTGAATGCATACAGGCGAGAGGTAATGCATTAATAATGGACGTAATAATGAGCATTTGCGCCACTGGGGATGTTCAAGAAGAGAGGCTCTCTGTCGCTCTCTCTGACACTCACTGAAGCATTACTTCCCAGCAGCGGAAATTGCCATTACATAATGGATTACTCCTGCATTACTTAGCCTTCTGTATGCCGGAAATAATCCCATACAGTCCGGCTTACTTTGCCATATGCATGGATGCTTTGTAAACGGTGTGCGCACAACCTGCATTACTGGTAATACAGGATGTATGCTAGAGCCGAACTGTCATCGGATTCCCATTACAAATGCGTATTACTTTTTCAAAATTGTAATGCAGCTCGTACGCAGTCTGTTTACTATCCCTTTATAGATTAGAAGCAGGTGTAGTGCATTACATTTTCGTCAGGCGTAATGCATACTTACATATTTAGCTCTCCGCCGCTGGGTTGCGTCAGCTGTTCGCTGTCATTTTGGCTCTCTGAGTTGTTTTCCCTGATGGGAAACCACCGTGGTTTCCCATGTCGTGTATAATTTTGACTCCAAATAGAGCTAGGTTTTCAGGGAAGCCACCGTTTTGCAATCGCCGCAGCATGCATAGTGGTTGAGTTCGTCATCCCTCTTGGTCAATCATTGCGTCGGGTTGCCTCACAAATTTCGTTTTTTTCTTTTTTAGCTAGATACTTAACAGCTGGCGACAATAGCATAGCTGCTGCAGGTGACCGGTTGTATAAGTTTGTAAAAAACTACAGACTTTCCGACTACAATATACCTCTCAGGGGAATTGGTATTTAATAACTAGACAGTGGATCTTGCAAATTTTCAAACAGATATTCATCCCATCCTTCACTATATGATGTGCTGACTATTTACGTTAATAAAATTCGCAAAAATTCTACACTCAATTCCAAGATGTGATATGTAATTTTTACATGAACGCCAGCAAAAGGCAAAGTGATGTGAAAAAATTTGATAAGTACTCATATATTTGAGTTTACTAAGATGAGGTTAATAACTGTCCATTGATAACCTTTCCTTATGTAAATTAATAGATCATTAACATTAATTTGAATATTTCAACATTTTGTAAGTAAACAGCGCATGCGGCACAGATAAGTATGCAACGTTTTTCCATAACCTATCTAACTCTGCCATTTGGCATCCCATCTTTATGAAAACTTGTAAGATTGTAGATATTGGCCACATATGTACACTAACACTGCTCGATAGCTTCAAAATTGTTGGAACTATTTAACATTTTTATTGATCTGCCTGCGGGCAATACTAGTCTACAGTTAAAATTTGGATACTGAAGGTCTTCTGATCTCTTAGATCTAGGTGTTAATACAGACAGACGGGCATGGCTCTATTGACTCGGCTGTTGATGCTGATCAAGAATATATATGGGGTCGGAGATGCTTATAAAAAATTTCAGCATCAAAAGTTATAGTAAGCTTATAATTTCGTTGGTCCAGAGTATGTTAAAGTCGGGCTTGCCCGGCTTTCATTCTTTTATTATTATTGTTTATTTGTTGTTTGATAATATTATTCTATTATTTTAGTGATCTAGTTACTGTGGTTAAAGTTTGTCACCTTTGGATCCGGGTCGAATGTCCAATAGTATTATATCCCAGTCGAAATCAGAGTCAATCAGATCGAAACGGAGAAAAATAATAATTCTAAATATTTCTAAACAATTCCAAGCGAAATCTAACAATGTCGAAGAAAAATCAAAGTGGAGGCTTTTACAAAAGCGGCGACAAGCAGACGCTCATCCAGGACATCGATGCTGCCACCGGTGAAGGCGGTGAGAATCAGAATCCAACAATCGTTTCGGGTTGTGCGATTACAATGTTCAGTAGAACCGCTAAACCCAATGGTGATGTATTACCATTACCTCAGGATCCGGATCAATTGACAGCCAGCTACAAGAATTTGTACAAGCGCAAGATCCTAGCAGAGCCAGCCTCTGTGAATGACATAGGCGTCATGATGGGTGAGCTTACATTGGAGGACACCGGAGAGGCTGATGGCAAAATGCCTGAGGCAATTATAGAGGCCAAATTTGAAGCTCTGCTTTTGAATGAGGTTCTATTGCCCACCATAATGGAAATGGTGGAAAAATACCCCAAATTTCTGGTTGAGAATGAAGGCAAGCTAAGCGGTGGGAATATGGAAAGATATAAAAAGCAATTGGAGCTCTATGAGATCATCGGGGGTCACCTAAAATCAGAAAATCAAGAGCAGTCGGCTGCTGCCAAGCACGAGAACTTTCGCATTGTGGAGGGTTATATGCGCCAACTGCTGGATTATGGACAGCCACCAGCTGAAATTTTGGCCGAAACGGGTAAGGATTCACTATTCCCAAACCCAATGTGAATAACCCATTGCTGTTGCTCACCTGTTGAGTCTTGCTGTTTATTACATGATAAATTTGGTGATGTAATACTTATTGTTAAACAAATAAATGCTGCAAGCAATTCTATTTTGTTTTCATATTTTTTGAAGTAGATCAGCTTGGGACTAGAATAAACTATTGAATAATCAACTTGGTCTTCAGTCGTGGTCGGACGACTGACAAACGCAAGCAAGCACGATTTTTAATGTTGAAAGGAAAGAAGAGATTCGGTTTAGGAGAAAAAACTTGAGCCTTGGATTGGAATGAGTTAATTTGTTGCTTTTCAAATTATGAAATGCATTTGAGTCAAATGGATTCCCTACACTCAAAAAATGATTTTCTAGTTTTTAGAAATGCAACCTAAATAATTGTTCTTTCTTGTTTTTAGACAGTTTTTTCTTAAACTTAGAAAAAACAACCTTAAAAAAGAATTTTTAGAAAATAATTTCTTATATTTAGAAATTCGATTTATTTTTTCTTTAATTTAGGGTAATTTTTTAAAAATTTTTCCTAAATACTTTCTTAAATTAAGATCAAATTCGCCCTTGAATTTAGAAAAAAAATACATTGCAAATAGGGCAAATTTAGAAAAATGCCCTAAATTTTAGAATGCACATTTCTTAAATTTAGACAAGCCATTTAGAAATTCGCCCTAAAATATACACAAAAAAGTCTAGAAAATCGCCCTAAAGAATAGAAAACTATTAAAAAGACACCCCTTGTAATTCTCAAGTAAGAATTCCGAATATAAAAGGGGCAACTAATATTCGCCATGCAGAGAAAATCGCCCTAAAATATAGAAAAAAATTCTAGAAAACCGCCCTTAAATTTCAAAAAAATCTAAAAAGACACCGCATGTAATTCTCAAGTTCGAATTTCCTGCTTTCGGAATATAAAAGAGGCAGCTGAGTGCTTAACATTTGACTGCGTTATTTACTATGCCCACTTGCGAGCTTGGCAGTCGAGTGCGATCAGATGCCTTTCGTGTTGCAGTTTCCTCGAGGTCCCGAGTTCGAGTCCGAGGCAAGGTGAAGTTAATAACTAAAATAATGTTTACTAGTAGTAAAAAAACACATAGAAAATATCCTATAAAAATAATATATAAGGGGGTTTATACGCTTCTCAGTATGGCAGTCTCCTTCCTCTTCTGTCTCCTCACTCCCTTTCCCTTCTATAATAGTTGAAAATGTTGTTTTTCTAAAATCTACAAAGGTTTTTCTAAAATTTAGAAAACGCTTTTCTACAATTACAAAAAATATTTTCTTGCTTATAGTAAACATTTTCTTAGTTTAAGAAAGTCTTAGTCCTATTTTTAAAAACAATTTTTCAAAGATAAATGGCGAATCGCCTTTGACCCCTTTTTTAGGGCGAATTTCTGAATTTTAGGGCGATTTTGGCTGTTTTTTTTTGAGTGTACAATAGAGCACTGATGAAATTACAGTTTAAAGTACTAAAAATGCAGACTTGATGGAACATTTAAAAAAACGGGGTTATGTTCAGCACACCCAAATCAGCTGGAATCACCACCACCAACCTCCTCAATAAGCTGGAAGATTTAATTTTGTTGCCTTGTTGTATTCAGCTTCTTTGATATTTAAATTGCTAAAAGCAAACTCGATCTAAATTTAAAATTTTTAATACATAAACCATTTTTGTCACGAGCCGAGAGCTATGGCTCACGAGACGAGAGCAATGGCTCGCGAGCCGAGAGCTATGGCTCACGAGACGAAAGCTATGGCTCACAGCTCAGAGCTATGGCTCACGAGACGAGAGCAATGGTTCACAGCTCAGAGCTGATAGCTGTGGCTCACGAGCCGATTGACGTCTCATGGCTCCCGAGCTGTGGCTCTCAGCTCAGAGTCGAGTGCTGTGACTCACGAGCCGAGAGCTGGTTGATGGCTCGCGGCTCCCGCGAAGCGGCTCTCAGCTCTGAGCTAAAAGCTGTAAGACGTTTAGTGCTCTCGGCTCTCGAACAGCGGCCTCTCAGCTCTGAGCGAGAGCCAAAAAGAGGCAAAGCGTGCAGCTCGCTCTTGAGCAGTTCCCCGTGAGGAGTTCAGTAAACATTTTTGAGCTAATGACCAGCGACTTCTACTGTTATCTACACGGTTCAATGCAACTGAGTCTTATAATCGTCAAAAAGTTTCATGAAAAACCTAGCAAATTCTTCAGAATAAGTCAAATAATACACTAGAATAACGCCTAATGAATTAAGGACGAATTCATGGTCAACTTTCGTGTGCAAGTCGAAAGTGGAAAAGGGTCCTTTGATCATACAAACATTGGCAAACTGCGATGCACTAGAGAGGCGCAGACTTGGGAGAACCACAGGATGCTGAGAGAGTTGTAGATGGAGACTAGTCACGCTGCCCCCAAATCACCAAAAACTAAAATGGAGAAGCAAATTTTAAAAAATTCCACAGATTTTTCCCATTTCCGAACTTAAGTTTTTTGGATTTGACAACTGAATTATCAGCAACTAGACATTTTTGCATTACTTTCAATTTCAACTCTTGTGTATGAAGTTCATCCCTTTGACCAAAACGTTGACATACCAAACCGAAACACTTTTTGAACCGAACCGATGGTTCAACACATCTTCCTGCTTTATGCTCACCTGTTAAAAAGGGCAACTGGGAGAACCACATGGTTGGGTATACAAAATCTGTAATACCCTGCTCTTCGATCAACTGCTGAGCGGGGGTGTGGAAGAGTATATCGAAGCAAATGAAATGACCAAATGTGACACCAAAATCCGTGGTGAAGGTCGACAGTTCGGGTAGGTAGGTGGAGTTGCGATTCTCACCATACAGATGCACTTTGCGATACCGTGAGATTACAACACCGTCACGATCGAAGACCACATTGGTATTGAAGTCATTCATTCCGCTAGATGCACAGGGTCTGGGATCATCGGGTGTATCCTTGCACAACTGTTTCTCATGTACATTAATCACAATATACTTGGCCGCACCGCGAGCAGCACAGGAGATGGTGACCAAAAATTCCTGGTATTGGCTAGCACTGTGATCACTTAAACACGGATTCACATGCTCATGGGGCGAAGGCACAAACGTCGATGAATTGGCATCATTCAGTGTCATTTCGGGAAACACTATGATATCCACAGCATAAGCATCCTGCGAGTTGATTATATCCAAATAGCCCTGCACATTCTCCTCCAACTGCGATGGACGGAACTCCACCACCCCAGCCGTATAGTAATCCAACTCGGCCCTAGCTGCCTGTTCATAAGTAAACAAATGCATACACAATGTAATTAGGTGCTGGCACTTTCAACTAATTGCCGATTAGCCCCGCTTATCGCATCGCCTATCCCAAATAGAAATATTAGCTACAAACCTGCTGACTCATGTGAGGAAGCCAAGCCCCGATGAGCAAAAGCACCCAAAAGCAACTGGTTATGGTCATGTCACTGTTGCCGTCTATCTGGATGGGGTGTTACTGTCGTCCCAATGTCGGGCTATCGACACTTTTATAGAACTCTTATCGCTACGAGCACCGCCGGCTGCTGGGTGAGATCGGGCTGGAGTCGAACGTGCGTGCGGTGTTTATTTTTTGGGTTATTCTAATTGCTTGTTTATGGATGGTGACTACCCGCCGTATGATAAGTTGGCGGAGTATAGAAATTGTACATTGATCGATTGGGCAAAAACTAGTTTATTGCACAAATTGTTATCATGCTCGGCCTGATTATCCGATGGGCATGGGATTTATCATTGCGCACTTGGCCAGGGGGCGGGGCATGGAAACTAAAGCGAAACGCGAACTGCATGCGAAATATTTTAATCAATATAAATCTGATGTGAAATGATCTCATACATTATATCCGTTGATACAGTTTTGAAGAGATTGCTTAGATAAGATATTATTTATCTATATTTATCACAAATGGTGCACTGAGAATAAAGTTTGGAAGTTAGGAATTCGCTCAAAATCGGCTACATCTTCCAAAACTAGTTTATATCTTAACTGTTTTACGTTGGATGCCACATAAAGTGAAAAGGTGTTATAGCTCGACCATCGTTCGGACTATCAAATCGATAAAATGTCCTGAATTTGAAATATTTTAAAAAGGTTAGGATCATATTTCAAAATGTTTTGAAATGCATGTCAACCCTCTTTATCTAATCGTCTTTGCGATCTGTGAACATGGATTTATATATATGAATGAATTACAAAATATGATGAGACTTACAAGTGGCTCAAGAGATTGTTATACTCTGTACCGAAGGTACATAGAGTATTATAAGTTTGTGCAAAAGTATGTAACATCCAGAAGGAAGCATCTCCGACCCCATAAAGTATATATATTCTTCTGTCCGTCCGTCCGTCTGTCTGTCCGTATGAACGCACAGATCTCAGAGATGGTAAGAGATAGAGGCTTGACATGTATGGGACATATGCTTCTTATGTCTGCAGGCAAATCAAGTTTATTTTCAATTTTGGCCACGCCCCCTGCCGCCACCGCAATTAAGAAAAAACGTCATATCTCCTACAGTTTTGAAGATAGGTGGGTTGTTCCTTCTGGACATATTTAGTTATTAGGATAACTTATCGATCCGCCAAAGGAATGAAGAAGATCGGATGAACGTTTTTCGAGTTATGATCAAAAGACAAATTTTCTTGGTACAGAGTATGTTATAGTCGGGCTTGACCGACTTTCTTTCTTGTTTTTTTATACTTTTATACTTTTCCGTGCGGATTCGGATTCGTTAAACTGTATGTTCCTTTCTCTTGAGCGACAAGATTGCCAGAAGCTCGGCGTGGTCCTTTGGGGCTGTTAAGTCCATATAAAAACCATACACTAACCTTTTGTGGTAAAAGTTCAAATTGTAGCCTTTTTATTGTTGTGCGAAATAGTCCAATATTATCCATTTTATGCTAGTCCCACCATTGTTTCATTAATGAGATCAACAGCAGGACAAATGGTATTGCACCAAGCCGGGCTCCTGTTTGTAGGCCAGCCCCTCCACTGCGTGTATAGCCACACAGCACATCCTCTTCGACAGTGCCAGCCCCAAAGGTGCACTTGTCATCATAGTAGTTGCCATAGATGGCAAAGGTCAATAGATTATTGATCTGCACATTATCGCGCAGAGCAAACCGCACCTGATGCAAATGGCTGGAAAGGAACAGTCGAGAGTTTGCTTCCTTATACTTTCACGGAGCATCACTCACCTGTCCTTGGTCGATTGCGACCACTCAAACTGTGTGGGCTCCAGGGGCAACAGATTGCCACGCACTGTATTGGGAACTAAAAGAAACTCTCGAGATTCTGGATAGGTTACCTCAATGGCTAACCTCGTAAGGGCCACACGAGGATGTGGCTGAGTTTCCCCCGAGATTAGTTGGCCACACTCCGCAATGGTGGGTCCGGTGCAGGAAAATAAACCACAATTGCGTATATAGTTGGCATCCTTCTCCACCTTCTTGCGCCAGCCATCATAGGCACCCAGGCGATAGCTGTAGTAGCTGCTGTTAGAGTACACTGTTTCCTCCAGGGGCTTCCAGGCCACCTCAAAGCGGCAACAGAATGTACCATGGCAAATCCGGTGTGTTGCATTGCCTGCCTGACGCTCGGATAGCTCAAGAATTTCACTTTCATAGTTTTCCAAATAGTCACGTTTCATGTAGAACTCAGAGGAGGTGAAGCTCTTTTCCTCTTGGACCACAGAGCGACGAGGGCGACGCTTTTGAAGTGAACGAGTTTCTGAGAATTTGGGTACCTGAGCCACATAGATGTGACGCTCTCCAGAGTCATAGTTCATGACACTCGAAATGGTACCGTTGCGTCCATGATAAATGCCCGTACCAGAGCTACCCTTGGATGGGTTACTGGCACCAGCGGCCAATAGATTCACATTCTGCGAGTAGGCCCAACCTTGTTGGTATTGAACAGCTAAAGGAAGAGAAGGGCTTAGTTGTAGACGACCTTTAAGTTTCAGAGTGAAGCAGGCTTACCTGTCAGAAAGGGTAACTGAGAGAACCACATGGTGGTGTACACAAAATCTGTAATACCCTGCTCTTCAATCAGTTGCTGCGCCGGCGTATAGTAGAGTATATCGAAGCAAGTGAAGTGACCAAATGTGACACCAAAATCCGTGCTGAAGGTCGACAGTTCGGGTAGATAGGTGGAGTTGCGATTCTCACCATACAGATGCACTTTGCGATATCGTGAGACAACCACACCCTCACGATCGAAGACCACATTGGTATTGAAGTCGTTCATTCCACTGGATGCACAGGGTCTGGGATCATCGGGTGTATCCTTGCACAACTGTTTCTCATGTACATTAATCACAATATACTTGGAAGCTCCTCGAGCAGCACACGAAATGGTGACCAAAAATGCCTGGTAGTGGCCAGCACTGTGATCACTCAAACATGGATTCACTTGCTCAACGGGTGAAGGCACAAACGTAGCTGAATTGGCATCATTCAGTGTCATTTCGGGAAATACTATGATATCCACCGCATAAGCATCCTGCGAGTTGATTATATCCACATAGCCCTGCACATTCTCCTCCAACTGCGATGGACGGAACTCCACCACCCCAGCCGTATAGTAATCCATTTCGAGCAGGGCTGCCTTTCCATAGGTAAACAAATGCATAGACAATTTAAATTTAGTTTTTAACAAATTTCCGATTAGACCTGCTTATCGCTTAAAGCTACCAACCAACCTGCTGACTCATCTGCGGCAGCCAAGCCCCGATGAGCGATAGAAGCCAAAAGCAACTGGTTATGGCCATGTCACAGTTGTCGTCTATCCGGTTGGGGTGTAACTGTTGACCATTCATCGGGCCATCGACGTTTTTTATAGAAGACTGTGCTAATCTAATCGCTACACACAGCTCCGGCTGCTGGGCAAGATCGGACTGGAGTCGAACGGGCATGTTGTTGTTGTTCTTGCTTTATATTTTTTTTGGGGGGGGATTATACGAATTGCATGTATTTCGACCGTGGCTAAGATAAGTGGGCAAGTTGCTAAAATAGTCCGGCTGAATGACATGACAAAAACTATTTTCAGCTCGTAAATTAAGATAGTTTCGATTTCATAGAATTGGCAACGAGTTGTGAAATGATTCGCTAACATTTGAAGTCTGTTTTATACATTTATCATTTTCAGATATATCCGTGGTTATAATTTCCCATTCAATATTTGATATTTTCACCCCGCCCGCCACAGGAATTTGGCACAAAGAGTGGGCATTGTGGAACATTCTTGCACAAGAATATAAAGAAGTTTTGCATTTGTTGGATAACAATCGTACACAGAAATGAACTAAAAGTTCAGTATTTGCTGGATAACCGAGATCAAATCAATCCCAAACGTTGTCAGAAGTCGGTCAGTCCGGAATTTTTTCATTTTAAGTACGAATTGGATTGACTTGATCTCGGATCCAGTAAAATTTCCATCCGAAGGTCTAGATAAAAACATTTTTTTTTCAGTTTTAGCTTTTTGTCTCCCCATTTTTTTTTTAAATCTGTGTATGAATCTGGTTGTAGGTGTATCTTGCAATGTAAATTGCTAAAGTAAGAGCATAGCAGAGCAACTTCATTTGATTCATCCGCCCATACACACCCAATAGTGTAGGCAAAACATTGCAAAAGCAGGGAGGCAAACCACTCGAAAATAAGTGCCGGTTCGGTTCAGTGGTTCACACAGTTTCTGAACCGCCGTTTTGGTTCATTACATGGATGTGGGAGCTAACTAAACCGCGGTTTTGGTACGGTTCAGTGGTTTATCAAGGCACATTATGAAATATTATGATATCTGTGGTATTGTGACATTTCGCACAAATTCAATTCGTATAAACTATTTAAACTTCCTTAAGATCTTAAGAAGAAGGTCCAAGAACGGAGATCGGAGAACTATTGCGTCACTTATGTTTTTGAATGATCTTGTTTTAGGTTGTATTGAGTTTCCTTTCTTATTAAATAAGATTAGTTTTAGTGTACCAAGTAGGAGTCTTGGATCTTTTCAACCCTTTTCCCGAACCAACTACTCTCTTAATGAACCTTTGTGTAGAGCTCTCGGAAATTAGCATGCGCTTTGTCTTCGACTCCAATAAATCGACAATCAAGATGCTACTGGCGGAATATTTTTCCTCAATTAGGCAATAAATTGTTTGATTATTTTAAGTTTAGGTTAATATTAGTGTATCCAGTTACAATTTGGCGAATAAATGAATAAATAAATTATAATATTGGAATTACAGGATGCGTTCATAAGTTCCTAAAGGAATATACTTTGAAAACAAAGAATGTCGGCTACACAACGTTTTTATACACTTGAAAAGGGTATTAAAATATTGCCCAGAAGCTTGCAACGCATAGAAATATTCATTTCAGACACCATGAACTATATATTCTTGATCAGGGTGACGAGACGAGTCGATTGAGCTTTGTCCGTCCATCTGTCTGTCGGTTTCTACGAAAACCAGTCTCTCAGTTTTAAAGCTATCGAGCTGAAATTTTGCACGGAGTCTTCTTTTTGCTGCACACTACTAATATGTTGGAACCGACCGGATCGAATGACTATATCTCATAGCTGCCATAGGAACAATCGCTCGGAAAACTAGTTTTAGTATGAGAAACTTTTTCCTTTTCAATGGAAACGTCTCCAAACTTTGTAATCGTAGGTTTTCTATCTTTTTTTATAATTCTACCAAGTTTTATTAAAATCGGACAGCTATATGGTATAGCTGCCATACAAAAGATAGGTCTGAAAAACAGTTTTAGTTAGAAAAACTTTTTTGTTTTTAATGGTAGCATCCTGCAATTTTGTATTTGATTGTTTTACATGCTTTCACATAATTTTACAAATATTTAGCCAAATCGGATGACTGTATCATATAGCTCCCATAGGAAGAATCGGTCGGAAAATGGGAAAAATAGTATTTTTTTTTAAACTATTCGGCACAGACGAAGTTAGCTTAGCTTTCTCGTTATCATTATCTTTATATTGAATTAAGGTAAAGTACTACAGAAATTTTGTTAGTATTTCCCACTAAAGGAAAAAATTCAGATTGATAACTGGTATATTAAGAGATCCGCGGGCAATTGGAAAAAAAATTTACAGAATTACATGTTGTAAAATTTGTGTCAAGTCATCCTTAAAGGTAATATTGATCCTGCATCGCATGTCGCATTGAAAGGTCGGTTCAAAGAGGTTCGGCTCAGGGCCAAGAGTGTCATATATTTATTAAGATTTTTCATTTTAACCAAAGAAATCTATTGACATTTTTGTAGATACTCAACATTGATTTTAAAGCCTCCATGAAATCAACGTATCAGAATATTTCTAAGATTTACACTACGATTTATTTCAGCGCAGATATTACAAAACTAAGTAATGGATTGGTGGCAAAGTCGTAGCATCCGTTCGGGATGGCCGATTCCGAAGCCAGATCCGTTTACATTGCGTTCTGACCTAAACTATTTGAGCAAAAGTTCGACTCTTCTAAAACTCGCTGATTTGTGCACTGTTCGGGCCAATGTTTTGGTAACTGATTGGTCAACAGTTTGGTGATTGCCTGGTCACTGTTTGGTAACTGTTTTGGTAACTGCGACTGTATTGGTCACTGTTTCGGTCACTGTTTAATCAGTGCTTTGGTCACTCGTTTGGTCACTGTTTGGTTACTTATTGGTTACAGCTGCGGTCCCTGCTTGGTCACTGTTTTAGTCACTGTTATGTTACTTATGTAATCGTTCTTTGGTCACTGTTTCGCTCACTATTTTGGACAGTATTTTGCATATGGTCACTGCTTTGGTAGCTGGTTTGGTCACTGTTTGGTGACTCTTTTGGTCACTGTTTGGGTCACAGCTTTGATCACTTTTGACACTGTTTCGGTGTATGTTTGATCATTGTTTTGATCACTCCCTTGGTCACTGTTTTGGTCACTGTTTCGTTAATTTTTTAGGCATTTTTAAATCACTGTTTTGATCAATATTTTGGTGGCTGTTGTGGTCACTGTTTGGTGACTAATTGGTCACAGCTGTGGTCAATGTTTACATCACCGTTGTGTTCACTTTTGTAATCACTGTTTGGTCACTGTTTTGTTAACTAGTTTGGTTATTGATCACTGTCTTGTTCATTGTTTTTGACACTGTTTCAGTCACTGTTTTGCTCATTGCGTTGGTCACTGTTTTGATTACAGTTTTTTTCACTGTTTGGTCACGGCTTTGATCACTGTTTGGTCCCTTTTTTGGTCATTATTTTGGCAGAAACCCCTCATCTCAATCCATTTAATTTACACCAACTTATCTTTTCACAATGTCAACCAATCCCAGTCAGCAATGGATGCAAGAACACGAACGCCCTATCGCATCTTTTCGATAAATCGTGATGTCGATGACAGAATCACGGAGGTGAGAACCTAGCTTAACAGAAAAAGGGGTAACATGGAACACATATGGCATCGCAATGGGCCTAAGTGGGAAGGCAGCTTGTCGCTCTCAGCCATCGCAATCTAACCTGTTTTGCTGACTGTTTTGGTTGTTGCTTTGGTCAATGTTTTGTTCACTGTTCTGATCACTGTTTTGGTCACTGTTTTGGTCACTTTTTATATCACTGTTTTGGTCATTCCTTTGATCGCTGTTGTGGTCACTGTTTGGTGACCAATTGGTCTCAGCTGTGGTCACCGATGTGTTCACTTTTTTAATCACTTTTTATTCTCTGTACCGTAGGTACATAGAGTATTATAAGTTTGTGCAAAAGTATGTAACATCCAGAAGGAAGCATCTCCGAACCCATAAAGTATATATATTCTTGATCAGCATCAACAGCCGAGTCGATATAGCCATGTCCGTCTGTCCGTCTGTCTGTCTGTCCGTCTGTCCGTCTGTCCGTCTGTCCGTCTGTCTGTCCGTATGAACGCACAGATCTCAGAGATGGTAAGAGATAGAGGTTTGACATGTATGGGACATATGCTTCTAATGTCTGCAGGCAGATCAAGTTTATTTTCAATTTTGGCCACGCCCCCTCCCGCTCCCGCAATTTAGAAAAAACGTCATATCTCCCACAGTTTTGAAGATAGATGGCTTGTTCCTTCTGGACATATTTAGCTATTAGGATAACTTATCGATCCGCCACAGGAATGAAGAAGATCGGATGAACGTTTTTCGAGTTATGATCAAAAGACAAATTTTCTTGGTACAGAGTATGTTATAGTCGGGCTTGACCGACTTTCTTTCTTGTTTGGTCACTATTTTTCTTATAGTCACTGTCTAGGTAGCTGTTTTGGTCACTGTATTGCTCACTGATCACTTTTTTGGTCACTGTCTTCACTGTTTGGTGCCTGTTTTGGTCAATATTTTGAATTTGGTCACCGTTTTGGTCAATGTTTTGGTCACTGTGTTGTTCACAGCTTTGCTTACTGTTTTGGTGCCCGCTTTGGTCCCTCTTTGGTCACTGTTATGGTCAGCTTTATTCCCCCCTTTTCCCCACCTTTCGACTCTTACAAAGCCCACCTGCTGCAAAAGCAAAAGCGGCTGCAAAGTCAAAAGCGTGAAAAGGTTGAAAAAGTTATGTTTTAATGTGCGCAAAGAGGCTGCAGGGTTTTTGATATTACTTATACGCAGTGTTGCCTTTGTTCTTAACATACTTTTGTAATTGGCGTTGATTTTTTAACAAAATGTATTCGCATTTCAAAGAAAAAAGGGGATGATAGCAAACAACATTATTTTGTACTCAGAATGCTCTCGTTGCTTAATTAGTAAAAACGGTTTGGTAAAATTTACTTACTTCTAAGACTTTAATTTGAAACGTGCACAGAATTTGAGACAGGAGTTCAAAAAAGACTAAAGTGTGATGTTGAAATTGTTGGGAGAGCATCGAGGAGGGCGCTGATCAAAGGTGGCTAATTGCAAGAAATATTTTGGGGATTGAACAATCAAAAGCATTTCTATGCTAGCTTTTTGGTGTTTAAGGAGAGGCTTAGAGATGGCTTAGATGTTTGATGATTCTATTCCAAATGTAGCTGCAACTGCAGCATCAAAACTCATATTAAGCCTACACTCTCGTTGGTTAGGCAAATCTTTACCGACTTTCTTACTTGTGTTTTAAATAACAGCATGGTAATAAATTAGCTGAAAACCGGAAGTTCATTCAACACTTTTTTTTATGATTTTACATATACACGGTCTTAATCAATTTTTCCATTTGGATGGGTACACTTTACTTCGTTCCTAAGCTCTGGTAAAGTTTGGTGGCCTAATGGGACTTCAGTTGTTGCAAAGTGTAGTTCGAGAATTCCTTCAACCTTTCATCTGTCCCTTGGGGCATTTTCACATTCGTGCAATCAATTTTAAGAAAGTTTTTAAGTCTCGTACCTTTTAAATATGTGTAAGAAGGGTGTCGTGCAGTTGGACAAATGTATATAACATGAAAAAGGAAACATTTCTGCCCTGACGAGAGCACCGTACAAATGTTAAACAAAAACTAAATTCAGTTTAAGGGTTGTTTCTACCCCTGAGCCTCATTTTTTAAAGCATCGCTAAAAATTCAATTACACAAATTCTATAAAAGATAATGGCAGTCGGTTTTATTTTATTGGATAGATAATTGATTAAACTAGAAAATAAATTCTGGGTTTTGCTGTTGTTGTTGCAGTTGTTGTTGTAGCGCCCGTCAAAGTAGCGCAAAAAGAAAAAAGTTGGCCCAATGATTCCCGATTTTCCCCGAAACGGCTTATCCAAAATGGATGAACTGCCTCCACGCTTGAGGTAGGTTTAAATACACCGAAGTTTAGGGCTGCAAAGTAAAAATTTCGAAAATTTTCATACTTTTTCTTCGTAAAATTAGTTCTCCGAGGCATATGCGAAAATGGTGGAAATCATGTGTAAAACAAAAATAAATTTTCAAATCGGTCAATATTTACTACATTTTCTTTTCGTGTTTAAAGTTTGGTTTTTGATTTCGACATACTAAAATTAATTTCTAATTTTTCCCAAATACTTGTTTTTATACATTTGGGTATAAGCTAGGACTGAAAAAAAATTTCACTTAAATCGGTTGATTGGTTCCCGAGAAATTGGGGGTAAAGTGCGTCTAAAAAAAGTTCCAAGTAAGATTTTTTTTTTTTTAAAATAAGCTTTCTTTTGGGGAAATTTCCAACATAGCATTTTTTTCGGAAATTTTTTAGCTAAACAAAAATTCTAGTATTTTAAGAAATACGAGGTTGGATAATAAAGTTTTTCACTATCGAGGGTCGACCACAAAATTGATTAAAAATCCCTAATAAATGCGAAAAAAAACATGCCAAATGGTACGGTCACACTGATTTTAAAGCCCTTTATTAGCTGTTTAGCCCGGGTCTTTTCAAAATTCAAATTAATATTCGTTTGTTCGAGAAAACAGCCTTTAAAGTTAACACACACCAAATAAACACGATTTTTGCCCATAAATGTAGACTTTCCTTCACAAAAAATATTCCCAAAAAAAAAAAATACTTGTCGGATGTGCGTGAAATCCTTACTGAATGTTCTCAATACAATAATTGTATTTTTAAGCAAAAAAAAAAAAATCCAAAAAAAATTTTGCCAGGACTAGAAACCAGGGATGCAAACGACTCAAATATAAGTACTGGTTCGGTTCAGTGGTTCGGTTCATTACATGGTTTGTAAAACTAACTGAACCGCGGTTTCGGTTCAGTTCCGGTTCGGTTTAGTGGTTCACAAAGGCACATTATGAATTATTATGATTTCTATTGTCATGTGACTTTTCGCACACTTTGGAAATTGAATTCCTATAATCCATTTGAATATCTTTAAAATCCTTAGAAGAATGCCCAAAACTTATAATGTCGGGAATAAAGGATTCTTCTATTATTTCCCAGAGGAATGAATTTCGAAAACAGAGAATTTCGGCTATAAAAGAATAGAATAGAAAAGAATAAAAAACTTTCGTGGCAAAGACTGAATAAAGGTAAAGAAATTGAAAATATTGTCCACTAGAGGTTAGAATGTAGACTGATGGCAGGTGTATAAAGAGATTGAAGAGTAATTGCGGAAGACTTGCAAGATTACAAGTTCTTTAATTTTCGTCAATTCATCCTTAAAAGTTATATCGATCCAACATCGCTAAGAATGTATAGAGTCGAACGAAATGTATAAAAATTATCTCAAGAAAAGGTCTAAAATATCCAAATTAATAAGTTTTATTGGCTAGAGGAACGACGACTTCCGTCTTAAAACTCATCAGAGAACTGAACCGAACCGAACCGTTTTAATTTGTGAATTACGGTTCGGTTTAGAAATTCTGAAAGGAAGCCGGTTCGGTTTGCGGTTCGGTACACCAGCTGGAATAAGCGGTTCGGTTCGGTTTAAAACCGGTTAGGTTCAGAGCTGGTTTGCATCCCTGGTAGAAACTAACCTTAAGCATTTTCATTTGATTCTCCATTACGAGTAACGAGCTACCTTAACTATTTTTGACGACCAAGTATCTGTCACTTTGGGTAGTTATCTATAGACCAGCTACTTTCAAAACTAAGATGGAATAAGTCAATAGCATAAATTTATGGGAACAAGCTAAACGGTCGTTGAAAGCGTCAAGTAAAACATGAACTGCGAAACTACAGTATCGACAAGCCATTACTACTGTAAAAACCTCAAAAACCCAGTATTCTAAGCGATTAAACCCTTAAACTAGTAGCAATATAGATATCAAAAGTTTTTGGGCAACTGTCAAAATGTTAAATGCCTAACTCTTGTTATTCACTTCGAAAGTTATGAAAACTAGTCCAACAAGAACCTTATCTTCGAATTCCCACCATAAAGGCAAGTTTATTTTGTTCATCTCACAGAGAGCAACACAAATAGGGCTAATATAACAAAACGTTGTAAGAACGTTTAAGCTAAAATATGTCAAACCTTTTTGTTGGCCTCACCAGACATTAACTATTTACATTAGTGTTACCAGTTCCCGACATCTTCTATGCAAGATTAAAAGTATAGTTCCTTCTCAACTCGTCGATCTGGTGCAAAGCTTTTTCAAGGAGTGAGATTTGGGAGCAGGTGTCCCTCAGGGCAGTGTACCTCGTCTCAACTAGGGCTGCAAACCGGTTTGGAGTCGAACCGCTCCTGAGGCGATGACTCGGAATCGATTCTGAACCAGAGCAAACAAATTTTTAGGAAGTGTTCGGTTTGAATAAACACACTTTGGATATCGTTGCCAATCATTTTTTTTAAAGAGGTTGAATCTTTTTAAATCAAAGATTCACACTCTTGCGTTGTGATAACTGCTTCTAATCTTTGACGAACTGGTCTCTATTTGGTAGTGTATTTAGAAAAGAGGTTGACTTTTAGCACACATGTCAGTCACCTTACTAGCGCTAGAGTTGCCGAACTTGGTTGGCTTTTAAGCACATTTTGTTTGGTGTTTGGTTGCGACTTAATGATTCGTCAGTCACGAAAAATTCTTTAGAATAATGCATTTGACACTGTCCACATTTTTATACTCTGTACCAAAGGTACATAGAGTATAATAAGTAACATCCAGAAGAAAGCATCTCCGACCCCATAAAGTATATATATTCTTGATCAGCATCAACAGCCGAGTCGATATAGCCATGTCCGTCTGTCCGTCCGTCCGTCTGTCTGTCCGTATGAACGCACAGATCTCAGAGATGGTAAGAGATAGAGGTTTGACATGTATGGGACATATGCTTCTTATGTCTGCAGGCAGATCAAGTTTATTTTCAATTTTGGCCACGCCCCCTGCCGCCCCCGCAATTTAGAAAAAACGTCATATCTCCCACAGTTTTAAAGATAGGTGGGTTGTTCCTTTTAGATACATTTAGTAATAAGGATAACTTATCGATCAGCCAAAGGAATGGTGAAGATTGGATGAACGGTTTTCGAGTTATGATCAAAAGACTGTTCGCTGCAGCAGCGCAGAAGCAGAGCTGCAACTGCAGCATCAAAATGTATGCTGAGCGTATAATTTCGTTGGTACAGAGTATGCTATAGTCGGGCTTGACCGACTTTCATTCTTGTTCTCCATGGGTCTTTCATGGTATTTTCATATTCTAAACATTTTCTAAATTTCAGAAAAAAAAAAATTTGACATAAATGAGAAAAATGTTTTCTTCATATTAGGGTGAACCGCCTTAGGACGGATTTCAGAGGAGAATTTCTAATTTTCATGGCTAATGCTTTATGAGTGTAGCAAACAGTTTTTGCTGTTATTAATGGCCCTTTTGCATTCTAAAGCCAGCTAAGTAAAAGTATTCAAAAGCTCTTAAAACACCACTAAAAGTCAATGCCCATTCTCTGCAAGCATCTCCACCTTAACACTTGACTGCAGTGCTAGACTTTTGGGAGTCTTAAACTCGCTGGTGAGTCTGCAACCACCATCATCATCATCATCATCATTATCATCTGTCCTAACGTATTAAGACCAAAACGCAAAGCCACTCCTCAAAAAAATAACCAACTCCATTGGCTGCTTAAGCATCTCCTCAACTGAACGCAACATGAATTCAAGTGGCAACCCCATCATAATTCATACCACTGCTCACTCGCTTCACAATCCTTTCATTTTTTTTAGCCTCGCCAGGGCAAATTGCTTTGTGGCAACAAGAAGAAAGTGAAAATACAAAAAAAAAATAAAATTAAAAAATAATGTTTGAAAATTTCTTGGTCATATATTTTAAATACAAAAATTTACCCAAGGGAGACGAGCCGTACGCACACACACACACAAACACCCACACACACAGACACACAGACACATCACGTAACGTGCTCACTTTATTTAAACGAACGGTAAAACACGTTAAAAGCTAAGGCAAGGGGCACAACAACGCAACGAAACCCAGAAAAGCGAGCAACAATTTGATGGCCAGGACAAACTGTTGCTGGGATGCCCTTACAAATGTCCGCCATCAGAGTGAAATTTTGTATTCTGGAAATTACTTTTAAGTCACGTCAAATATTTAAGGATTAAGGAGATAATAAACGCTTTGAGAGGGAAAATTAAATGAACGAAAAATCATTTTCTTGGAAACGATTTTATTTAAGATACAAGACACAACAATTTAAGATATAATAAAATGGAAAAGCATCGAGACATATTTTTTTAAAGATGCGATTAAGTGTAACGTTCTCCTCCCAACGATAATGTCAAATTCTTTAATTAGAATGAAGCACATGAATGTTGAATAATATACAATGCAACTGGTGAACACCGCTTATATCCCAACACGAAATGGACTAGACAAACTTCCCCATGGCAGAGCTTACGCCATCAATATCATTACGAATGGTTTTAGGCTCGATGAAAAGGTAGGAGCCCCCTTCTCTTTTCCCTCCCAAAGAACACCCAAAAAAAAATGTCTATCAATATCAATTTGATCCACTTTGTCTCAAATTGAAACGGAGACCAGCATCTCTTTTTTGGTATCAAATTATCCTAGAAAGTATTAATTTGATATTTTGGTTATCAATTTGATATTTAGAATAGAATCATTTGATACGTAAAAATAAATTATGGAGCTTGAAATCGCTTCCATTGAAAACAAGCCGTTTTTACTCACTATAACTAGTTTATCGACCGTTCGTTCCCATGGCGGCTATTTGCTATAATCATCCCATCCTTTTGAGGTAAATAGGTTCAAGTTTTTCGCCACACTGCGAAATCGAATGCTATCAAGTCAGTTCGATATGCCGAAATACAACTTAGATTTGTTCAAGTGAGGTTGATTGAGAATATCGAAGCCGCGCACCTAGTTGTTATTGTATCTTAAAGGGCCCTTGGTTCTTTGCAGTCCATTTTAATTCACTGCAGAGAATCAACGAATTAGAACATTTTGATCTTCTTTGATATAAGTACTCCTATTTTATTTCAAGGACGTAACGGGACCGACTTAAAAATGTATTCTGACGTCAATTTAGAATAGTTTAAACTCATTTAAAAAATTTAACGGGCTTGACTTAAGACATTACAACCTAAGACTATGGTCAAATTGATTTGAAATGTACTAAATGTATCCCAAAACAGTGTTAAAACATTGAAGAAATCGTTCTAGATTTAAGAATTTGTACTTGAATCATATATTTTCGTATATACCGCTTTTTATACCCTGTTCCCATTGAAAATGGGAAATGGGGGATCATGAAGTTGTGCGAATGTATGTAACAGGGAGAAGGAAAATGTTCCGACCCCATAAAGTATATATATTCTTGATCAGCATGAACAGCCGAGTCGATATAGCCATGTCTGTCTATAGAAGAAGACAGAAGGACAGACGGACATGGCTATATCGACTAAAATTACTAAATATATCCTAAAACCGTATTTTAGGAATGAAAAAATCGTACTTGATACAAGAATTTTGTACTAAAATTAATATATTCATACATCCAGTAAGTCAATAGACTTAGATTGATAAAAGTTGCAACGAGTAATGCAAACTATTTGCAAATCTGTTCTTAAAATTCCCAACTGGCTATGCCATTTTTATACTCTGTACCGTAGGTACATAGAGTATTATAAGTTTGTGCAAAAGTATGTAACATCCGGAAGGAAGCATCTCCGACCCCATAAAGTATATATATTCTTGATCAGCATCAACAGCCGAGTCGATATAGCCATGTCCGTCTGTCCGTCTGTCTGTCCGTATGAACGCACAGATCTCAGAGATGGTAAGAGATAGAGGCTTGACATGTATGGGACATATGCTTCTTATGTCTGCAGGCAGATCAAGTTTATTTTCAATTTTGGCCACGCCCCCTGCCGCCCCCGCAATTTAGAAAAAACGTCATATCTCCCACAGTTTTGAAGATAGATGGCTTGTTCCTTCTGAACATATTTAGTTATTAGGATAACTTATCGATCCGCCAAAGGAATGAAGAAGATCGGATGAACGTTTTTCGAGTTATGATCAAAAGACAGATTTTCTTGGTACAGAGTATGTTATAGTCGGGCTTGACCGACTTTCTTTCTTGTTTTTCATGGAGTGAGTGAGTAGATTATCATGTCACAGTAATAGATTGTGGGTATTTGACTGCTACACTCAGAAAAAAAACCAAGAACTTTACAAGCGGTGTCAATAGTACGGTAAGTACGAAAATACTTGATTTAAGTACAAAATTCTCACATCAAGTACGATTTTTTCAATACCGAAATACTTGATTTTAGACTGTTTTGGGATATATTAAGTATGTTTTGAATTATTAAAATATTTCGTATATAATAGTCTTGAGTCAAGCACGATTATGTCTCAAAATAAGTACGAAACATTCGTGCTTAAAGTGTGTAATTTCTATTGCCAGCCCGAAAAGCTTTTAGGATGAATATAAAAGTATTTCAAGCAATTACAAAATGTTCATGATTTCCCACTTTGTTCTTGAACGAGGTCTCTGTGTTAACTAAAGAGCAAGTTAGAGCTACTGTAACTCAAAAAATTTACCATCACTCCATTACAAAACTGCTATAGACAGTTGGGAATTTTAAGAACAGACTCGCTTAAAAATAGTTTATATTTTCTGTTGCGCACTTTGTGGTGCTAGGATATTGAATCCAGTTTGTACTCAATCTAACATATTTTGTACTTGAACTAAGAACTCGCTTTTCAAGAATCTTTCATCTTACTGTGAGTACAAAATGTTCTTGAGTCAAGAAGGTTTGTTCTCATTTGAATAATATTAGTAGTCATATTTCAAGTTTAGAACGTTTTGTACTTAATTTAAGTATGTACACCCAAGAACGAATCATACTTGAAATTTCAAGTACAAAATGGCTTAAATTCTATGCCGTTTGGTCTAGAACGCCGGTAGACTTTTGTTTTCTGGCACCCATGATACAATAGCTACAATTTACAAGACTTGCGTTTCTAGGCATGTTTTTTACCAAGCGACCAATTCAATATGCCACAGAAGCAAAAGGGTAGCGTATGAAAAGGTACACGAAGGCTGCCTCATTTAGTTTTGGCCTGCCTAAGACCTGGTACACATATGCATATGTGTGTGCGTGTGTGTGTGAGAGGCTGTTTGGTGGTGGGCGGGGTCAACTTTTTCCCTGCATATGTGTTTGTGTGTGTGTGTGTGTGTGCTATTCGTTGCTACTTATGTTTAAGCTTTGTATTTAAGCTTTTTGCACGATTTCCTCTAACAAATGGATTTTCACTTGTTGCCCGAACCGAAGAAGGCACTAGGCATCGGTGTGCGTACATGTGTGTGTGTGTGTGTGTGTGGGTGTGTGTGTTATGTAATCTGTATGGCCTTGTTGTCATGCTCGTTTTTCTAGATCCCTTTTGCCTGGTGCTGCTGCCGTATGCACACTTACTAACAAATAATTTAATTTCTTGGGTCGACTTGGCCACTTTTTTTTTTGCTTGCTTCTTCATCTTCTGCATGAAGGGATAAGTGCGGAGACTTTAAGAAGTTGCTGGCAATAGTTAAGCTTAATTTTGTTTTTCTGTTGATTATAAAGACATTCTGCATGTCTGAGTTGACCTCACTGTAGATGGTTGTCTGCTTGATTAATTGCAATTTTGGTGTGGTCTGAGACGGAGCCTGGCCATTTGTAAATAGGTGGAACGGGGGCATGCGGGGGGGGGGGGCACGCATGTGTATGCAAACTAAAGATATTATTAATGATGGCAACAACTGGCGGCAATTCTCAGTCCGTTTGCCTCTTCTGCATTTGACATCACTCATACGACGCGTTGTCTGCGCCGAGATTTATGCCAGCAAGCGGAAGGACTGTGGATGGGTTGTACATGTGAGTGCGTATGCATGCTTGACTGATTAATAACAAACGCTTAATGCCAGCAACAGCAAACATAAAAAACAAAACTCAACTCAACAGGGAAGAAACCCCCAAAAAGTGACGAATTATGAAGCCAACTTCAAGCAAAAATATTGCGTGTGCTGGGGTGTGCCTGTGCATATCCTTGATCCTTGTCTGTCGGGCTGTAAGAAATTGATTTTGGAAGCCTCTTTAAAGATGTGTTCTGACTTGCTCTGTGTTTAGTCAAACTCTGGTGTGCACTGATTTTGAAAGCCCAGAACTCACATCAGCAAGTCTGGGTGTCTTGAACCTGGAAATTCCATAACAAAAGTCAACTTTTTTGTTGACCTTTATCTTGACTGCGATTCTAACTCGGTACTTCGGGAATACTGCAACACGTACGGCATCTTAGCGCATACGACTAACAAGCGCTCGCGTGAGACACAGTAAAAAATATGGTCATATGTTGGGTGAATATCAGTTGAACCAGTTACAGTGCGGCTCAACAGAATAGGTTTGAAAAATCGTTCTTACATTTTCCCCCCTTTCTTTGTTCCAATTGAATTTTTTTCAATCTTTTCTTTTTATTTTGAACCTTCATTTGTTTAATCATTGTAAGCCAGAAAAAAGTAACGGGACAAATTCAATGGTAATTCAGAATTATGCTTTCATCGTGATGTTCGCTAAATGTGAGCTCCATTTTTGGCTCATTTGAATAGGTTTGGCACTTTTCACTTCACTTTTTTCTTTTGTATTCCAAAATTTAAAGCAGCTGCTATCAGGGCAGCGGAAAACCTTTAACCGATTTTGA
Source organism: Lordiphosa andalusiaca (assembly GCA_035044965.1). Classification (NCBI taxonomy): domain Eukaryota; kingdom Metazoa; phylum Arthropoda; class Insecta; order Diptera; family Drosophilidae; genus Lordiphosa; species Lordiphosa andalusiaca. The sequence goes on along the minus strand of JAWNNM010000051.1, from coordinate 3,701,421 downwards.
AAAAGGTCAATTAAAAGGCTATATTGAATCTGGCTTCAAACACTATGAAATAGCCAAGAAAACCGGGCGAAATCAAAACGTTGTGAGTAATTTTCTTCGTAATGAAGCAGAATAGGGAAAAAATTATGCAACTGCCTCAAATTTCCAATTTTCTGCTGATAAAATTAGAGAAGAATGCGGCGAAAATGCTGGTGTGGCCATGGTAAAACGAATTATTCGAAGCGCCAAACATTTGAAGAGATTGAAAATAAAACAAGAAAGAAAGTGGGTCAAGCCCGACTATAGCATACTCTGTACCAACGAAATTCTACGCTCAGCATAAATTTTGATGCTGCAGTAGTAGCTGAAAGCAGCTCTGCTTCTGCGCTGCTGCAGCGAACAGTCTTTTGATCATAACTCGAAAACCGTTCATCCAATCTTCACCATTCCTTTGGCTGATCGATAAGTTATCCTTATAACTAAATATATCTAGAAGGAACAACCCACCTATCTTTAAAACTGTAGGAGATATGACGTTTTTTCTAAATTGCGGGGGCGGCAGGGGGCGTGGCCAAAATTAAAAATAAACTTGATCTGCCTGCAGACATAAGAAGCATATGTCCCATACATGTCAAGCCTCTATCTCTTACCATCTCTGAGATCTGTGCGTTCATACGGACAGACAGACGGACGGACAGACATGGCTATATCGACTCGGCTGTTGATGCTGATCAAGAATATATATACTTTATGGGGTCGGAGATGCTTCCTTCTGGATGTTACATACTTTTGCACAAACTTATAATACTCTATGTACCTACGGTACAGAGTATAAAAAACAAGAAAGCTAAGCTAACTAAAGTTTTTATACCCTTGCAAATGCTCGCTTAAATATTTTCAAATAAATACAATTTTTCCCATTTTCCAATCGATCGTTCGTATGGGAGCTATACGATATAGTCATTCGATTTGGCCAAAAATTTGTTAAATTATGTGAAAGCATGTGAAACAAACAAATACAAAATTGCAGAATGCTACCATTAAAAACAAAAAAGTTTTTCTAACTAAAACTGTTTTTCAGACCTATCTTTTGTATGGCAGCTATATCATATAGTTGTCCGATTTTAATAAAACTTTGTAGAACTATAAAAAAGCATAGAAAACCTACGATTACAAAGTTTGGAGACGTTTCCATTGAAAAGAAAAAAGTTTTTCATACTAAAACTAGTTTTCCGACCGATTATTCCTATGGGAGCTATGAGATATAGTCATTCGATCCGGTCGGTTCCGACATATTAGTAGTGTGCAGCAAAAAGAAGACTCTGTGCAAAACTTTAGCTCGAAAGCTTCAAAACTGAGAGACTTGTTTGCTTAGAAACAGACAGACAGACGGACGAAGAAAGCTCAATCGACTCAGCTCGTCACCCTGATCAAGTATATATATTGTTTATGGGGTCGGAAATGAATATTTCAATGCGTTGCAAACTTCTGGACAAAATTATAATACCTTTTGCAAGGGTATAAAAAACCAATTCTCAATAATTCCCCAAATTTGGGTACTTATTTCATTTTTTTAGGGGCTCATTTCATCTCAGTGGGGCCTTATTTCATATTTCAAATTGGGTAGCTATTTCATTATGAAATAACTCCCCAAATTTGGGGCATTATTTCATTTTGTCTTTTGGGGCCTTATTGCCTGCTGCTTGTTATTGGCAATAATCCATATCAAAATTGCTTAAAATGCTTGTGGAACCCATACTATTGTCTTGACTCCCTTTAAAAGAATCGTAAAGTATTACTTTTTAGCTATGAAACAAAGCATACCCGAAATTTAAGCTATTTTTAAACTCTATACCGTAGGTACATAAAGTATTATAAGTTTGTGCAAAAGTATGTAACAGCCAGAAGGAAGCATCTCCGACTCCATGAAGTATATGTATTCTTGATCAGCATCAACAGCCGAGTCGTCCGTCTGTCGGTCTCAGAGACTATAAGCCATTGATCCACAAATTATTAGCATGAGGGTAGGTGTATAGTATATAAGATAAGTATGGAAAGATAAAACCAAACCAATCACAATTTTTTGATCTAGCTACCGTGGTCAAAGTTTGTCACCTTTGGGATCAGGTAGGAATGCTCAATAGAACTAAATCCCAGTCGAAAACAGAGTCAATCAAATCTAAACAGAGAAATAATTCCAAACGAAATCTAACAATGTCGAAGAAAAACCCAAGTGGAGGCTTTTACAAAAGCTACGATAAGCAGATGACAATCCAGGACATCGATGCGGCCACCGCTGAAGGCGACGAGGATTATAATCCAATCATCAATTTTTATACGCCCACTGATGATGTATTCCCATTACCTCAGGACCCAGACCAGCTGATAACCAACTACACGAAATTGTACAAGCGCAAGACCCTTCCAAAACCAGCCTCTGTGAATGATGCAGGCAGCATGATTGGTAAGCTTACTTTGGAGGACATCGAAGCGGCTGAGGGCAATAAGCCTGAGGCAATTATGCAGGCCAAGTTTGAAGCTCTGCTTATGAATGAGATTCTATTGCCCACCATAGAAGAAATGCTGGAAAAATACCCCAAATTTCTGGATGAGAATGAAGGCAAACTAAGCGCCGGGGTTATGGAAAGATACAACAAGCAATTGGAGCTCATTAAGATCATCGGGAATCACCTGAAAACAGAGAATCAAGTTCAGTCGGCTGCTGCCATGCACGAGAACTTTCGCATTGTGGAGGGTTATATGCGCCAACTGCTGGATTATGGAAAGCCACCAGCTGAAATTTTGGCCGAGACGGGTAAGGATTCACTATTTTCTGCCGCCCTGAACCCAATGTGATATACCCATTGCCATTACTGTTGCTCAACTATTGAGGTTTGCAGTTTTTTGCATTATATATTTTATAATGTAATTGTTGGTGTTGAACAAATAAAAAGTAGCCACCACTATTCCGTTTTATGTTGGTTTCTATTCAGTAGATCAACTAAAGACAAGATGTGAACTGTATAAGAATGAACTTCACCTTCTGTTGTGAACTGAGAGCTAAAAGCGTAGATAAGATTTGGTTCAGCAGATAAAACATGAACCTCGGTTCGGTTGTGGGTTAATTTGTAAGTTTAAAAATCAGGAAAAGAATTCTACGATAAGGTCAAAGAGAGTCAAAATCAGAGTTAGGGTTCCCTACAAAAAGCTTAGAGAAAAGTTCCAAACAACCCTTAAGCAACTTTAAGCACAAATTACTAAAAAAATGCAGAATTGAAGGAGCATTTCAAAAAACAAGTTCGTATTCAACACACCAAAATCAGCAAGAATCATTAATGTACTGGAAAAATGTAAGTTTTTGCCCTGGTTTTAAACCACTTCAATCTCAATTTGGCATTTTAAAGCTAATATTATGTTGCTACACTTGTAAGGCTCATTATAAAGACATGTTGGTCTCTCCCAAACATATGCCAGAGTTGGTTCGATATAAATGGGACATATTACTTGACGCCTTGACGCATATCACGCCCCCTCCCGCTCTCACAATTGGGGAAAACTACATATCTCCCACAGCTCTATGAATAAAGTTTCGTACCTTGTGGACATATCAAATAAATCACATTTATTTATCGATTCAAATGGAATTCTTTAGGATAGGATGAACAATGGTCAATTTATCAGCAAAAGAATGTTCGCTGCTGCAGCGCAGTAGCCGTACTGTGGTTGCAACGGTTGAGATGTTGCTTGTTGCCATTGACCGTGGTTGGCCATCCTTGAGCAGTGTGCTGGACACCGCCGCGTCGATTCTGAGACGAAGACCCGATAGCCGTGGGAACCGCTGCTGTTTCAGCTGAGGAAACACTTTTGCTGCTGGTGCAGATTACATTATGGCAGGACTCATTGACCTTTCTTTCAACTTTGTACATCCAGCCGCCTTAAGAGCAATATAACTTGAAGGTGCTTCAGAGGTTGTAGATTAATGCATTTGCTCGTCCTCCGTCTTCTGCCAGGGATATCGCGGTTCCGGCTTTCAGTTGGTCCACTTCTTTGTCTGCAAAACGACCTTGACTACCTGAAAAGGGATACCTACCTTAAGGCTACCAGAGAGTGTTGCATCCAATCACTAAAGTCATTTTCTTCCATTCAAATGGATTCATTTAACATTCATTTAATTGTTTGTTTCAATTGATCCAAATACGTTCAAATATTTCTGGGCTTAGTGGACGCAAATCTCCGGACAATGACGTCGTCTTCATCGTCCTGTACCGTCCCCATGAGTAAGTAACGTCGTCTTACTAAAAAGCATTTTCCTCCGCTTGCAATTCGAAACGCATCTATTTGGTGGGGGGGGGGGGGTTATCATTAATGGTTGCTCTCCTTCCGCGGACTTCAACTTACGTGGCATGTGTGTGTGTATGTGTGTGTGTGTGTCTTGTGACCAATTGGAAAAGTCACGAATTAATCTTCTTCAAGTGTTCTCATAAGCTGTAAAAGGAAAATTCAGCAACTCCAGCAAAAAAACCAAAAAAAAGAAGTAAAAAAATGATACTCACCATCGTTAATGTAATTTCTAAGTTCGAAAAAAATATTCCATCGTTTTTTTTGGTTTCTGTTTTATTTTAGAATTTGGAGCTCCGACATGTTGAACGTTGGAGATATTGTGTACAACTGACTAGAGAATGCCAACACAAAAGGCATCTGAACTTGAAGTGTGCTCCAGGGATGCTTTGATGTGAAAATTTTTGAATTTCTTTTTGTTTGGTTTTTTGAATTGACAGCAAAAGCAGTTAGAGGTATTTTTGATTCATTTGCAGATGCAGATTCCTTGCTGATGGTATATTGAAATTGTCCAGATGTTTGTAACGCATAGAAGGAAGCATTTCCGACCACATAATGTATAAATATTCTTAATCAGCACGACGAGCAGAGTCGATATGGCCATGTCCGTCTGTTTCTATGAAAATCTCCTCCGTCAGTTTTAAGGCTATCGCTACCAAACTTTGCACGAAGTCTTCTGGTACAAATATGCACATTTGTCGGAACCGGTCGGATCGGATGACTATAACATATAGCTGCCATAGAAACGAAAAACTCGCGGATCGATAAGTTATTCTAATAACTAAATATGCCCAGAAGGAACAAGCCATCTATTTTCAAAACTGTGGGAGATATGACGTTTTTTCTAAATTTCGGGGGCGGCAGGGGGTGTGGCCAAAATTGAAAATAAACTTGATCTGCCTGCAGACATAAGAAGCATATGTCCCATACATGTCAAACCTCTATCTCTTACCATCTCTGAGATCTGTGCGTTCATACGGACAGACAGACGGACGGACGGACATGGCTATATCGACTCGGCTGTTGATGCTAATCAAGAATATATATACTTTATGGGGTCGGAGATGCTTTCTTCTGGATGTTACCAAAGATTTATAGATATCTATAATTCTTTGATGTTACATACTTTTGCACAAACTTATAATACTCTATGTACCTTCGGTACAGAGTATAAAAACCGTCAGATCCACAATTATCACAAAAGCTATCTATCTATTCTGAAAAGTACAGATCAGATCGGACAAAAAACACCGGAGTTATAAGCGAAACAGTTGAGCTGATAAGAGCACCTCCTTGGTCAGCACTAGAAAAAAGTGTTGCCTACATTTGGGATGATAATTTTGAAACATTCATCTTCAAAATTTTATGGTCTGGAAACTCGACTGCAGCGCCCTTACTTCTTACATTTACCGAAGGAATTGTTCCCGTTGATTAAGTAAGTTTTGGGAATGCGAAATGCTGTACTTGGTTAGTTTAGTTAGTAGTATCGGATCGGATCGGATGTCAATCGTATGTCAACATAAGGTAAGCTCTAAAGAAGATGCGCAGGTCAGCACTGTACCACAATTTGATTGGATTCCCAGATGAACACCGTGTCCAAGTGGGTTTCGATGATGGATTATGGGTTGAATTTGAAGTGTTGTTTCGTGTGGTGCATAGTTCGATACACGGGCCCGCTTATTAACTTGATCTTTCAATCTTTTTCTAGCACACTGCCAACATAATGCTCTTTGTGTTCTATCTCACTCACACGCCTGGCTAAGCAATAAAGCGTTCGTCGTTCCTGGTCAAGTCAGGCGTTGATTTATAGGCATCTGTGTGTGTGTGTGTGTGTGTGTCTGTGGCCGTGCGCTACAGGATGTGTGCCACCTGTCCGCCCTGCCTGGTTTAATAGCCTTAAACGTTAGTTGGACTAATAAGTTTTCGCTCCACCCACCAGAGACGCGAAAAGCCAATGACTTGGCGTTTGCCTTTTGCTCTTTTGAGATTTATTGACATATAAATTTAATGCCCACTAACCCCCCCACCCCACCCCCACCCCATCCGGCTACCTTCAACAAAGTTAGGAGCAGTTGATTGAATGCGTTTTAGTGCCTGGATATCCGTTAGTAAATTGAAACTTTAGCCATGACGCGTTGACCAGGTTTTATTTTTAGTTTAGGCAGGCAAATGCAATTTCAATTTTTGAAATTGAAAGCATTAATCCTGCCAAGGACATCGCCAGAGCTGCATATTCGTACAATTTACGGGCAATCAAAGAGGAGGGGAAACGAAGACGCAACAGCGAAACGACTGCAATTTCCTGTGGCGCAGTTTGCAAATCCAACTTTGATTAGCTTTAAAATTATGGGTCATGCCTCGAATTTGGCATTGAGCGGCAGCAGCCCCAGCCATTGTCATCGCTCTGCGTGAGCTCTTTCAATGTCAGAGTAATGAAAAACTTTTGCCTTTCGCCATTGAATAGACTAGAATCGAGGGCCATTAGTTTGACTGATTTCGCAGTCGGGTCACAGAGCTGGTGAATGCAATTCCATGCATGCCAATGTCAAGCCAAAGGAGCTGAAGCTGCGAAAAGCTGCCATGTATGAAATGGAGCCGAGGGCAGGTGCCGTGTCTGTGAACTGGGAACTGGAGCCCATAAGTCAAGCAGCACAGACGTCGCCGGCGACGACGACGACGACGACTTGAAATTCAATTCAATTTCTTAGCTCATGAAATGCCAACAGAGTCGCAACATTATCAGGAACGCTGGCAGCGTGAGCAAGGCAGCACATTCGTTTTTGGGACTACAAAGCAAATTACTAAACACTAAATAAGCGAGTCAGCAGCAGTACAGCAGCATTGAAACATTGAAAGAGCTTTGCGAAGTGAAAACCCACCCAAGTGAATTGTGCCTTGTGGAGCAAAGTGCCTCTTACATAGTTTCACAGTCAAGAGTGCTCCATTCCCTCTCTTTGAAATGTCGAAGACAAGTCAGTTCAGTAGCCTTTAAGTTGGGTAAAAGTAAAATAGAAAATTTGAAAATTTTACTTATATATTTTACTTGATATTAAACGCTTTAACTGTAAAAGGTTAGAAACAAATAATCTTCGAATATTACTAAATTTATCATTTTTGTAATCTCTTGAATCTCTAAGAAATCAAGAGGCATAAGAGTAATTAGAAGTCAAGAAACTTCTTGAGAAGCGCCGCTCAGGAGAATGCAATACGTAAGCCTTCAATTGGGTCAAACAGGCGAGTCATCGACGGCTGCTTTCGTTTAATCTCTTCGCATCACAGAGAGTTACTGAGAGAGGGTGGGAAGCAGAAGCTCGAAGACATTCTCTTGCTGAAAGGGTGGCCCAGCGGTGGAAAGCTTGTACTTGGGGTCTTTATAAACCAGCTGCAATCTGACAACTTTTTTGTATTTGAACTTTGATTATTACCAAAAATTCGTAAATAGAAGGTGTGAATCAAATGGTTTAAAGAATCTCAAAATGTGCTCAACTTTGTTATGAGTTTATATGAATAACAAGACATCTGGGTGTTCTAGAAGGAATTTTATAATGAGTTTAGATTATCCAGGGGCAATGTCAACCCAGCTCGTCATGATGATCAAGTAGATATATACTTTAAGTGGTCGGAAATGCTTCCTGCGCGTCACAATTATCTGGATAATTTTTAATGTACCAAGAGTATAAAAATCGTCGAGACTATTTATTAGCCACTAGAATTAACCATTTTTTCTCCTCAGACTCCACGCTGGCTTTAAGACTCTCACTCACGAGCTCTGCTTGCCAAAGCGACGTTCTACTGTCTGCACCACGAGGCTTTTGTTAGTTGAGAGCTTAACTTATGGCTGGGCTCTCTACGGTGATATGACGCAACGTTATTTCTATGGAACGTGGGGGCCAACGTTATAACGCAATGTCCAGGAAGTACTGAGTTTGAGCCCCTGCAAGGCAATGTATAAAAAAAAATTATTTATAAGTGAACTCTAATCACATCACAGATACGGTTTACGTGAAATATCGTGTCAAATATCTTGAGTAATGGTTTACCTCCTATTATCCCCATGGAGAATATTTCCTAACCACCAGAAGAAACCGTTTCCCATACCCAAAGTCGCTTTTCTGTCCCTCAAAGCGCGTTTTTACCGACCATACAGAGAAAAGGGATATCCCGACCACAAAATACCCTGTTCATTTGTTTTCATTTATTTGTTTTTGAATTTTTGAAGATTAATGTAACAAAATTATCATCCCAAATGTAGGCAACACTTTTTTCTAGTCCTGATCAACAGCTGGGGGGGTGGGGGGTGCTCTTATCAGCTCAACTAACTTCGGTGTTTTTGGTCCGATTTGATTGTACTTTTCAGAATAGATAAATATTGGGCCTAGCTTGATGTATACTAAACCACGAGGCTCTAACTTAAAAATTGTGGATCTGACGGTTTTTTAGGTCTAGGATGGCTAGAGGAGGTCTTGGTTTTTTGGGGATAAAAGGGGCACGGGGTGGAATTTTCCAAATCTGAAACAAACTTGATCTGAGTACAGCATAAGTCTACCTTGATGCAAAAATTTGTGGCTCTATCTCTTATAGTCTCTGAGATCGACGCATTCATACAGACAGACAGACGGACAGACAGACATGGCTATATCGACTCGGCTGTTCATGCTGATCAAGAATATATATACTTTATGGGTTCGGAAATGTTTCCTTCTCCCTGTTACATACATTCGCACAACTCCATGAACCCCCTTTTCCCATTTTCAATGGTAACAGGGTATAAAAAAACACATGAACAGGATATTTTGAAGTCGGGGCACTCGACTGCAGTGCCCTTACTTGTTTTTAAAGGGGTGTAGACACTTCCGAAGCACCGTGTGAACATGAATATGGCAGTAGTTTATTCAAAGTATTTATCGCCTAATATACGCGTATCGGAATCAAAAATAAACTATCGATATACTTTAACATCTGCATCAATCCGTTTATCGGTAACGAAAAGAAAACTATCAGTAGACTATTACATCTGCAGCTAAACGCGTATCGGTATCGAAAAAAAAACTATCGATATACTATTACATCTGCAGCTAGAGGCGTATCGGTATCGAAAAAAAACTATTGATATACCATAACATCTGCAGCAATCCGCTTATCGGTAACGAAAAGAAAACTATCGATATACTATTACATCTGCAGCAATACGCTTATCGGTATCAAAAAAACTATCGATATACCATTACATCTGCAGCTAGAGGCGTATAGGTATCGAAAAAAACTATCGATATACTATTACATCTGCAGCAATACGCGTATAGGCATCGAAAAAACTATCGGTAACGAAAATAAAACTATCGATATACTATTACATCTCCACCTAAACGTGTATCTAACGTACATCTGCAGCTAGAGGCGTATCGGTATCGGAAAAAACTATCGATAGACTATTACATCTGCAGCTAGAGGCGTATCGGTATCGAAAAAAACTATTGATATACCATAACATCTGCAGCAATCCGCTTATCGGTAACGAAAAGAAAACTATCGATATCCTATTACATCTGCAGCAATACGCTTATCGGTATCAAAAAAACTATCGATATACCATTACATCTGCAGCTAGAGGCGTATAGGTATCGAAAAAAACTATCGATATACTATTACATCTGCAGCAATACGCGTATCGGCATCGAAAAAACTATCGGTAACGAAAATAAAACTATCGATATACTATTACATCTCCACCTAAACGTGTATCTAACGTACATCTGCAGCTAGAGGCGTATCGGTATCGGAAAAAACTATCGATATACTTTTAAATCTGCTGCTAGAGGCGTATCGGTATCGAAAAAACTATCGATACACTATTACATCTGCAGCAATACGCTTATCGGTAACGAAAAGAACACTATCGATGTACTATTACAACTGCAGCAATACGCGTATCGGCATCGAAAAAACTATCGGTAACGAAAATAAAACTATCGATATCCTATTACATCTCCACCTAAACGTGTATCTAACGTACATCTGCAGCTAGAGGCGTATCGGTATCGAAAAAACTATCGATACACTATTACATCTGCAGCAATACGCTTATCGGTAACGAAAAGAACACTATCGATGTACTATTACATCTGCAGAAAAACGCTTATCGGTATCGAAAAAAACTATCGATATACTACAACATCTGCAGGTAGATGCGTATCGGTATCAAACAAAAACTATCGATATACTATTACATCTGCAGCAATACCCTTATCGGTATCGAAAAAACTATCGACATACTATTACATCTGCAGCAAGCAATTTCACCTAAAAAAAAACCGTAATATTTCCCCAATACATGCTCCTCTATCTTGATACGTCAAATTAGCTATCATGATACCGTATCACTGGAGTTTACCGGAAAGATCAGTGACAATGTATGATTGATCAGGGAGCAAGTTCTTCTGCTGAACGCAGCCAATGCTCTGTCGATGGCTATGTCAATGATTCCCACCTCAAAGTCAGCGTCTAAGTTAACTGGGTTATGTGCAGCTTTGAAGATGCTTGGTGGTTTAAGTGTTCTGACCAAACTTCCCTTACATATCACAAAACTCGGCGGTTTTCATTCAACTTTTTATCATATTTTTTAAAAGTCTCGGGGTGCAACCCCCCATTTGTGGCTTAAACTATTCGTGACTATCACGCGCTCAGCTCTCATTCCTAACTAAAGGACCGAGTGCTTTACATTTCCTCACTGCTGCCAGCTCCACCCGCACCCCCCGGGTGCCGCAACAATTTTTCCTCGCCTTGTGCTTGTCGTCGTCTGGAACGGTTCAATGCAGTTCAGTAAATATTATGCTAAATTGAGATAATTTGTTGGTTGATATACATACTTACCATTACGGGCCCGCACACACACACACACACAGACACACACACTCTCAAGTTTTCAGCGTCGCCATTTTGGCTCCTGGCTCCTGGCTGCTGTCCTTGTCACGGCGGCAAATGGATTTGTATGTAAATTTGTTCGCCTCACAGTCACAAATTTTTGCTCGATTTTGCACATTTTCTAGATTTCTATCGTAATTGGCGGCTTGTTATGGGGTCCATTGGTGGCACAGACTCTCACAATTGCAGTTGCCGGAAATATTCGTGTCCCAGCCGGGTCGTCTTCTTCGTCTTCTTCGTCCTCTTCTTCTGCTGCGTTTTGTACGAATATTTGCGAGGCGAATTTCATTATTACATTTTTTTAAGCGCTTCTCACGTAAGTTTATTGCATTCTGGTGCATACTTTTGGGCGTGCATTTCAGTTCATATCAAGTCCGTGTTGACTTGTTGCCGCTCACAAGACTGACTCCAGGAAGCAGGCATTTCCCAGGGGACTTGTCATATTTTTTGGGGTACTTTCGATGGGCACTGACCCAAACGAGACCCAAACCCAAAAAAACCACAATCATAATAAATTGTATGCTCAAAGCAAGTCGTGTGTATAAAATAGTCATTAAAAAGGGCAACAACACATCGATGGAGGCAATGGACATGTGTGAGCACCCGTTCTCAGCTCAGAGACCACTCCTCCCCCCCCTCCCCCTCCCGGGCGATGGCCATACAATGCAATTAATTGTTTTGTTTATCGGTTTATCTGACAGTTTACGCTTGATTTACCCTGGTCCTAGGCCCTTTTAGCCTGGTTTAGTTATTAGTGTCCATTACTTATTGAGTTATGCATGGCCAACATGGGAGTGAAAAGCGATGGACAAAAGCGCAAGAAGATAACCCCAAAATGTTTAGTGATGTGAGTGCAAAAGAGGGGAGAGAGAGGGAAAGTAAAGAAGTCGTCACTCCAATCAGCTGATTGAATTTACGAATACAATTCGATTTGATATGGGTTTGTAAGCCACTTGAAGCAAGGGTTGAGGGTTCAACAAGGGCCAAGTTCAATCAAAAATTGATTTCCCATAGCTTTATTGAATACTGTAAACGGCTGTGGTGCAGCGGGTAGTGTGTGTGTGTGCTAGAGCCCTGCGATCTTTTTCTAACGAATCAGAAGACGACTCAGTTAATCGTCAAAGAGCAGTTTCCACTCATTTTCAAAGCAAGCTGCAAATATTGAAAGCCAGGAAGGCTGTGTGGGGAGCATAAGTGGATTTGTTTTGGGGGTCTGAAACCAGCAAGTCGGCGGTGTGCAGTTTCTACATAATTGGGACAATTAAACTTTCGTGGAAGCATATATATTTAACTCGTACCTAAGCTCGACCATGAAGCAGCGTTCTTGGAGGTAGCAGCAGAGTATGGCAAATTGCGCAGTTTGTGGAACATTTTTTTAGGGTTGACTTAATTTTTGACTTGAAATGATCTAATGAACCACTGGAGCACAGATTGGAGCTTGTTCTGTGTGGAGCTTGATCTATTTGGAGTCATTATATAATATATATGAACTGACTGAATATTTTCAGACTTGATTTACTTGATCCTTTTTTTTAAACATGAATCAAAAGGCACTTTGATTCCACTGCAGGGGTCCAGTGTGTGCCCACTGAGAGTGAGGCTATGACGGGAAACAACTAATAAAAGTGATCTTTTTTACCACCCTGATTCAGCTATTATCGTCTGGTGTGGACTAACTAGTCATCTAAAAACCTTCTCAGACAATGCCTTTCAAAAGCCATTCTAGCCAAGAGATTGAGAGAAGCTCAGCTTGGCAGCTTGGACTGTGTTAAGCGAAGAAAAGGAAAAGAAATACTCTTCGATGATGTGAGAGCAAGCAAAGCAGAGAGGGAGTGAAAGTAAATCAGTCGATTCGATGTGCAAATACAATTCGAAATATATATTTAAATTCATTTTTATACCCTTGCAAATGGTATTATAAATTTGCCCAGAAGTTTGCAACGCATAGAAATATTCATTTACGACCCCATAAACTATACATTATATATTCTTGATCAGGGTGACGAGCTGAGTCGATTGAGCTTTGTCCGTCCGTCTGTCTGTCTGTTTCTACGCGAACTAGTCTCTCAGTTTTTAAAGCTATCGAGCTGAATTTTTGCCCAGAGTCTTCTTTTTGCTACAAATATGTTGGAACCGACCGGATCGGATGACTATATCTCATAGCTGCCATAGGAACAATCGGTCGGAAAACAAGTTTTAGTATGAAAAACTTTTTTCTTTTTCAAAGAAACGTCTCCAAACTTTGTAATCGTAGATTTTCTATACTTTTTTATAATTCTACCAAGTTTTATTAAAATCGGACAACTATATGGTACAGCTGCCATACAAAAGATAGGTCTGAAAAACAGTTTCAGTTAGAAAAACTTTTTTCGTTTTTAATGGTAGCATACTGCAATTTTGAATTTGTTTGTTCCACATGCTTTCACATCATTTTACAAATTTTTGGCCAAATCGGATGACTATATCATATAGCTCCCATACGAACGATCGGTCGGAAAATGGGAAAACGAGTATTTTTTAAAATATTTAAGCAAAGGGCATAAAAACTTCGGCACAGACGAAGTAAGCTTAGCTTATTCGTTCTTATTGAGTTCCACAAATTCAAAGTATTTTCCGCAGCTTTTGCTAGACGGAACGAAATGCAAAACGGATCATTTTCTTCCTTGTTTCCACAATCAGAAACTTTTCTTGGGATAGGCTTAGAAATAGTGGGTAATACTCAAACTGTTAGGAAAGTTTGCTGCCGCAACGCTGCTTCATATAGTGTGCAAACACTTTTGCTTGTATAGAGTCGATGGCATTCGGGCTTGACCGATTTTCTCAAGTTTAATTTCTACCGCAGCCGCTTGACAAGTTTTCCACCGACGACTAAATGAAATGAGGTGGTGTGGAAATTGGACAATCTTAAAGCATGCAACAATACACCCAGAAAAAAGTAGAACAAATAACTTAAGGACAAACGCTCTTGGAAAAATATTTATACGTTCTTAAATTTTCAAGAATTTCGCTCTTGAAGTCGAGCTAAATACGTTCTTAGCTTGATGCTTTTAGGCGAGGGAAGTGAGGTATAGAAACTGGGAGAGGAGAGCAAGCACATTTGAGAGAATAACTTTGAGTCTGCTCTTACAGTTTTGTATTTTATGGGAGAGGGGTGTGGGGAAGCTATCGAGCGGAGAGCTTAATGGATTTTTCCACTTCTATTGCTTTGGAATTCCCAACCTGTTATGGCATTGCTGGCAAGGAGAGACCTCTGTTCGACTGATAGTTGACACAGAAGGACTGATGCTGCTTTGAGGTGTGTATTCCTCAAGCCGGCTAAAAGTTGCAACATGGCTCAACAATTAGTTTTCCATGAAATAAATTTAGACAAAATGGAAAAATCTACTGATATTGAATTGTTGTATGGTTGGAATCTGCAAAGATCTGGATTTAGGAGTAAACGATCTTACTCTTGAATGTGATGAGCTCTTGATAATAGGAAGAACATTCTCGGTTTTTGACAATGCTGTTTGCCTTTGATTCAAAATTGAGCAATCTTGAAAACGAGTATGTTTGGCACTTGATCCAAGAACTCTTGTGCTTGATTTGAGACTGATTCGTACTTGGATCAAGTATTGAAGCTCTTGGATCAAGAAAACCGGGATCAAAAATTCATACTTGGATCGAGAATTTTCACTATTATCGAACTTTTGATCTCGAAAATTGTTGATCCAAGTATGAAATTCTCTATTTTTTTCTCTAAGTCTAGGACAGCAAATATTTTAGCGTATCACTAACATCCCAAAAACGAGACATTGTCCAGGGTGGCTGCAATTATTGTTCTTCCATTTAATCAATATGCTACTAACGTAGCGTTATCCATCTGTCAGAGGACTAGGGTACACACATCTGCTGAGAGATCTGGCTTCGGTTATTAAACTGTCCAAATAGTCTACTAAAAGAATTGTCAATAGGTATTTGTGTACTCCGACAGAAATGGAATAATTTTTATTACAGCGGAAAGACGGTGCTTCTTACAACCGAACAGAGCAAAACGATTTCTGTTCTTTAACAAAAACTATTATAAATTGTATACCCTTGCAGAAGGTATAATATAATATATATATTCCAGATGTTTGTTACACACACAGAGGGAATATTCTTGAAGCAGCATGATGAGCAGAGATGACTTAGCCATGTATATCTATCCGTTCGACTGCATCCATCTTCTACATAGTTCCAATACCGTGCGGGACATAGGGTATCAAGCAGGCAGATCAAGTACTTAACTTCCATCGCTGCAATTTAGAAACATAAGTCACACCCTTCCCACAGTTTTGTATAAGTAGATAGATGGTTTGTACCCTTTATACATATAGATTCAGTAATCAGCCTAGTGTATGGATCCGAACAAGGTAGAGAACACGAGTAGAGTCAAAGCGCTGCTTCATATTGTGCTAACACTTTGGCAGGTAGAAAGTTTATGGCATTCGGGGCTGGACCAATTTTCTTCGCAGCAACTTCACTCAGTTCACCAAGCTGTCCAACCACGCATTATGGATATGATTCAATTGGACCATCATTGTAATTAGTCCTCCTTAAGAAATCGCAATACCTTACCCATTTCTGCATCCTTCTCTTTTCACTGACTGCACAACAATCGAAAGAAACGGACTTTTTCGAACTTGATAACATGCAGCATAACATTTCCTTGATTTTCCACCAAATAAGCTAAGTTTTGACTTCAAATTGGCTTCCATCGCTGAAAATAGATCTGTAAAAATAATTAGAAAGACAATAGAAACCACAATAACGATGTCTCAGGAATCCCCAGATATACCCTCATTTGAGTGCTTGCTTGCCAGCGATGGCTACAGTGGGCAGACTACCTACGTAAAACGTCATATCAGCGGACAGTTCGAGAATATATATGTCACCAGTCTGGGAATGCCGATACACCTGCTCGTGCCATACACCAGTCGCGGTGCAATTCTATAAAATGTATGAAACAAGACCGGCCAAGAGAAGTTTGGAGGTCACCGTGTCGGCTGCTGCATTCAGGGCCAATGTGAACGTTATAGTGTTCGATCTTCAAACGATGCCCAATTGGCATACTGATTTGGTGAGAGTATGTGTTAAAATTTCCCATGGTGCTGTGCAGCAATGAAGTGGATGGAAAGATCGAAAGGATAGGGCCCGCAGCATCACAGCACCATGGGAATGGCGTCTCAAAGTAGTAATTAGATTTCGCCATAGTGTCAAAGTACTGTAGGCTCTTCCGGCGGAACATGCTGTCCCTAATCTTAGCCTTTCGATCTTTGAAACTCACCCCATGCCTGCACAGCATTGGGGGTATTTTTTCACACACTCTCACCACATCATGATGCACATTTTTCTGTGGCTGACAACCCAATTAGAGATGGAACTTTAGCCCTGAATGTGGTAGCCGACACGGAGACCACCAAACTGCTCTTGGCTGGCCCTGACCCATACATTAAAGAGAATTGCACCGCGTCTGCTGTATCACTCGAGCAAGTTCGCCTGCACTCTCAGAGTGGTGCCATATCTTACCTCGAATTCTCCGCTAATGTGGCGATTTATGTAGGTGGTATTTCCAGTGTGGACAACGCCGACAACCACACCTCCAAATGCGAGAGAAACCAAAGATTCCTGAGCCATCGTTAAGGTAGTTTCTATTCTCTTTCTAATTATTCTTACTCTGAAATAAATATTTTTCGTCCGAGCAGACACAACGAGCTGAATTCGTATTTTGAACAACTGAAAAGAAAATTGAACACTTTACGATTCAACTATCGTTCGAGTTTGAAGTCAAGGCCTACCCAATTGGGGGGGAAATCAAACCAATCTACAAAATATTGCAATAGTTATCAAATCGGTCAAGCTCGATACAATGCACAATGGGCGGAATTGCCGTTTTTTTTTTTGGCAAAAACTCTCATTTTAAAGCTAGAAACTTGAAACTTTGAGAATTTGCGGCTTATAGTATTTGTGAATTTTGAATTTTTTGTTATTGCGCTGCGACCACGCCTTCCCCTCCGCCCACATAATTGAACTCCAATATATATCAAATTGCATGATATATCGAAACATAATTTAATTTACCTTCAAAAAATAACTGGCATCTAAAAATTAATATAGAAAAGTGTGAAACCATGCTATTTAGACCACCCGTCAAAAGATGCAACCAAGACATAAGGAACAAGAAAGAAAGTCGGTCAAGCCCGACTATAACATACTCTGTACCAAGAAAATTTTTCTTTTGATCATAACTCGAAAACCGTTCATCCGATCTTCTTCATTCCTTTGGCGGATCGATAAGTTATCCTAATAACTAAATATGTCCAGAAGGAACAAGCCATCTATCTTCAAAACTGTGGGAGATATGACGTTTTTTCTAAATTGCGGGGGCGGGAGGGGGCGTGGCCAAAATTAAAAATAAACTTGATCTGCCTGCAGACATTAGAAGCATATTTCCCATACATGTCAAACCTCTATCTCTTACCATCTCTGAGATCTGTGCGTTCACACGGACAGACAGACGGACAGACGGACAGACGGACATGACGGACATGACTCGGCTGTTGATGCTGATCAAGAATATATATACTTTATGGGGTCGGAGATGCTTCCTTCTGGATGTTACATACTTTTGCACAAACTTATAATACTCTATGTACCTACGGTACAGAGTATAAAAATCTGTTCTACTCAATGCACATATCGTCTCGAGTTAAAATAATAATATTGTACCAGTGCTTAATACGTCCCATAATCACATATGCAGCTCCTATCTGGTTTAATATGGAAAGGATACGAATATTTTAACGTAAATGTCTCAGAGCTTGTACCTCGCTGTATAGAACACCACAAAGCAACTATACCAAGTACTACCAAAACAGCTATGTGTACAATAAAGCTAACGTTTACAGGATCGACAACTATGTGATCAACCTTATAAGAGGCCACATACAAAAATGCTTGGATTGCGAAGTTAACAACCTAATTAATGGTCCATTTTACGCTAATGAGGAATACATCAAAAAGACACTGAAACTAGGATTTATCCAACCAGAGGCCTTCATTTACCTAGATAAGCATCAACTGGTGCAAAATGATAAATGTGTTCCAGTATTGTACCATAGATACCGCAGGGCTACAGACAAAACAATTAAAGAATCTATACCAGAACAAAGCGAATTCAGATTCGACACAAGCATATCTTCCAAAGACGTCTTAGCTTTAGAAAAAATAGAATCCAAGAAGTTTTGGTGGCGACAGGATTAGCCTATACACATATATACAAACTCATATTTTTAGTCTGTATCATAGTCTTTTAACCTTTTATCTAATTCGTAAATAGTCATATATGTTATGTTTTTTCAAATAATTTTTCAATACAAGTCATTCAACTGTTATTTTTGTATAATTTTTCATGTACAAAGATGTCATTTTCATTTTTCTCTAAAAAGAATACTATATAATTGTAGACGCTGAGTGCTCGACACGGGACATTGCATCATTATTAATATATATTCATCTCTTGTTTATTTAGATTAAGAAGTTAAACGCATTGTACAAAATAAACAATTAAAAACAAGAAAGAAAGTCGGTCAAGCCCGACTATAACATACTCTGTACCAAGAAAATCTGTCTTTTGATCATAACTCGAAAACCGTTCATCCGATCTTCTTTACTCCTTTGGCGGATCGATAAGTTATCCTAATAACTAAATATGTTCAGAAGGAACAAGCCATCTATCTTCAAAACTGTGGGAGATATGACGTTTTTTCTAAATTGCGGGGGCGGCAGGGGGCGTGGCCAAAATTGAAAATAAACTTGATCTGCCTGCAGACATAAGAAGCATATGTCCCATACATGTCAAGCCTCTATCTCTTACCATCTCTGAGATCTGTGCGTTCATACGGACAGACAGACGGACAGACGGTCAGACGGACAGACGGACAGACGGACATGGCTATATCGACTCGGCTGTTGATGCTGATCAAGAATATATATACTTTATGGGGTCGGAGATGCTTCCTTCTGGATGTTACATACTTTTGCACAAACTTATAATACTCTATGTACCTACGGTACAGAGTATAAAAATGACCCACCAACGAGATAAGATCATCTTTAAATTGGGACCCAAATCCCGCCTCGGTACATGAAAATGTTAACTCTTGTGGGTCCGTCCCTTTCTCTTGTGAGAAAAGTAGCAGCACACAAGCCCAGAGAAGGAGGGGAAGTTCGGCGTGGTCCTCTATGGCTATATAAAGTCAACTATTTATATCGTCAATTACCCATGCACTTTATTCACAATTTCCGGGAGCCAAATTCTAGTGAAACGCCGGCTTCAAAATGGCAATTTCGCTACATTATTTTTGCTGATTTTTGGCTACAAAAGAAAATTTGCAAACAATTAAATTGATATGCATTTTTCATGGCATGAGCTGAATATCCGTGTGCCAGCCGATTGATTATTACGCAAAAACCTCAAATCGAATTTATTTTTCGCCCTCAAAATTTGCATGGCACACACACACACACTCACACACACACATATTGCCACTTTTAAGGCAAATATGGACAGCAGTCCAAGCCATTACACTGCCTAAATGCGGAGAGGGTGCTGAAAAGGGGGACATAATGCGCTTTTCGAAACTAATATGAAAATAATGTGTGTGTGTGTGTGTGAGTGGGCGAGCGCTCGGCAGCGGGTGGCAGAGACGAATCAATGCAATCAAGGAGCAAGGATAACATTGCATAGCTGTGTGAAGGACGCCAGCTGGATACTGCTGTTGCCACTGCATGTGATAAATATAGAACAATATAATAATAACACACACTGTGCAAGGGGAAAGATACCAGGGAGAGACTTGTGTGATACCTCTTAATTTATAAAATAAGCATAGTTCCTTGTTGGCATACATTCTCAGTTAAGTCAGCCACTCACCAGCAGCACCAACTTGAGGCAGAATTACAAAGAATTTTAAAGGTTAAAGAATCAATTTGCACAACAAACCATTTAAGCAATATGCAATATGGATTGTCCATATTCGACGGACCCATCTGGCAACGCCATAACTTTTGACAGAGATGTCAGATCGCGTAATGACATACCGCGTTTGAAGCGTCAGTCCAAGCAGATTTTTACCATGGAACAATACACGCCACGCGAGCGCTCTGAAATAGTTGAAATTTACATTCAACAGAACAAGTCAATTGTGAAAACAAAATTATCATGTCCGATGAAGCCCATTTCACATTGAATGGGACCGTAAATAAGCAAAATTGCCGTATTTACGCCACTGAAAATCCTCAGGAGATTCAAGAAGTGCCTCTGCATGACGAAAAAGTCACAGTTTGGTGCGGCGTTAGTGCGAAAACGGTCATTGGGCCGTTTTTCTTCCAAAATGAAAATGGCCATGCTGTTACCATCAACCAGGAGCGTTATCGCGACATGATGACCAATTTTGTGATGCCAATTATTCGTCGAAAGCGTATGAGGCAGTTCTGGTTTCAACAAGACGGCGCTCCACCGCACACAAGTCGCATAACAAAATTGTTTCCGGGCCGTTTGATGTCGAAAAGTGGTGATTTGGACTGGCCACCGCGTTCGCCCGATTTGATGCCGCCTGACTTCTTCTTGTGGGGATATTTGAAGTCAAAGGTTTACGTTAACAAGCCAAGGACCGTAGAAGAGCTCAAGGACAACATTCGTGAAGAAATAGCCGCTATTCCGGCCGAAATGTTGGCGAAAACGATGGAAAATGCTGCAAAAAGGGCACAATACGCCATCAACGCCAGAGGCGGCCATTTGAGAGATATCATATTCAAAAATTGATGTAAACAAATCTACTTGGAACAAATTAAATGATTAAGATTGCCAACCGCCAAATTTTTATTTTTATACCCTGTTCCCATTGAAAATGGGAAAAGGGGGATCATGAAGTTGTGCGAATGTATGTAACAGGGAGAAGGAAAATTTTCCGACCCCATAAAGTATATATATTCTTGATCAGCATGAACAGCCGAGTCGATATAGCCATGTCCGTCTGTCTGTCCGTATGAACGCACAGATCTCAGAGATGGTAAGAGATAGAGGCTTGACATGTATGGGACATATGCTTCTTATGTCTGCAGGCAGATCAAGTTCATTTTCAATTTTGGCCACGCCCCCTGCCGCCTCCGCAATTTAGAAAAAACGTCATATCTCCCACAGTTTTGAAGATAGATGGCTTGTTCCTTCTGAACATATTTAGTTATTAGGTTAACTTATCGATCCGCCAAAGGAATGAAGAAGATCGGATGAACGGTTTTCGAGCTATGATCAAAAGACAGATTTTCTTGGTACAGAGTATGTTATAGTCGGGCTTGACCGACTTTCTTTCTTGTTTTCTTTGATTTTTTTAAAAAAAAACATGGGTCCGTCGAATATGGGCAACCCTGTACTAAACTGAACCAATTAAGCACACATTTGCAGTAGTGTAACTCATAAATGTTGAATTTGGCTATATGAAAGTAGTTTACTTTCGTAGAGAGTATTTGTATCAGCGGTTAGAGTACCCCCAACGCCCAAACAAGGCTGGCAAGGAGCATTCCTGTCCACAAAATGTTTATACAGTTGCTTCATACTGTGCCCTAGATATCTACCATACATTTTTTTTTTTTACCGTGGCTATTGAAATACGCTTATAAATTGCTTTCACAAATTCCACAATAATAATTGTTGTATATAATTTCATTATTTTTTTTGATCAAGTTGCTTGCTCAAAGTTTG
Source organism: Lordiphosa andalusiaca (assembly GCA_035044965.1). Taxonomy (NCBI): domain Eukaryota; kingdom Metazoa; phylum Arthropoda; class Insecta; order Diptera; family Drosophilidae; genus Lordiphosa; species Lordiphosa andalusiaca. Next base: position 3,679,400 of record JAWNNM010000051.1, on the reverse strand, counting down.
TCACCTTCAAATCAGGGTCGAATGTTCAATAGAATTAAATCCCAGACGAAGTCCGAGTAAATCACATCGAAACGGAGAAAAAAAAAAAACGAATTCAAAACAAACTGAACAATGTGGAAGAAAACTCAAATTCCAAGCGGCGACAAGCAGATGCTCATCCAGGACATCGATGCGGCCACCGGTGCAGTCGGCGAGAATCATTATGCAACAATCATTTCTGATCATCCGACCACACTGTTCTTTGGAACCGATAATCCCAATGATGATGTCTTACCATTACCTCTGGACCCAGACCAGTTGACAGCCAGCTACACGAAATTGTACCAGCGCAAGACCCTTTCTGAGCCGGCCTCCATGAATCACATGGAGGACATGGAGAACATCGGAGCGGCTGAGGGCAATATGCCTGAGGCAAATATGCAGGCCAAATTTGAAGCTCTGCTTGTGAATGAGATTCTATTGCCCACCATACGGGAAATGCTGGAAAAATACCCCAAATTTCTGGTTGAGAATGAAGGCAAGCTTAACGGAGGGGATATGGAAAGATACAGAAAGCAGTTGGAGCTCATTAAGATCATCGGGAATCACCTGAAAACAGAGAATCAAGAGCAGTCTGCAGCTGCCATGCACGAGAACTTTCGCATTGTGGAGGGTTATATGCGCCAACTGCTGGATTATGGTCAGCCACCAGCTGAAATTTTGGCCGAGACTGGTAAGGATTCCCCATTTTCGGCGGCCGGTGATGCCTCCCTGAACCCTATGTGATTTATCCATTGCCAATACTGCTGCTCAGCTGTTTGCAGTTCCTTGCCTTATATTTTGTATGATGTATTTTCATTGTTAAGCAAATAAATGGTGAAGGCAATTTTGTATTGTTTAGATCAGATAAACTGTTAAAGAACTAACTAATTTGAATGTTGACGGGGAAGATAAGATTTGGTTCAGCAGATAACACCCGAATCTCGGTTCGGTTTTGAACGGGTGAATTAGTTTGTTCTGAAATTAGAAAAGTACTTTGGGATAATGTCTAAGTGTGGGTTCCCCACAAAACGCGCAAAATGTATTATTATTCAGAGATATATCACAAAAGTTAAATAAGCCATAACGGTCTAGCTCTCATAGGGTCGAACCATCCCAAAACTAGTTCTAGTAAGAAAAACTTTTTTGTTTTTAACGCAAACGTCTCCAAACTCTGTAATTACTAGTTTTCTAGGCTTTTCCATGATTCTGCCAAGTTTGGTCGATATCGGACATCTATATAGTAGAGCTGTCATACAAAAGTAAGGTTAGAAAATAGTCTTAGTGAGAAAAACTTTTGTGTTTTCAATGTAAACCTCTTTAAAATTTCAATATATTAATTTTTTAAGATTTTACACAATTGTTTAAAGTTTTGTCAAAATCGGATGACTATAGCTTATAATGATTGGTCGAAAAGCTAGTTCTAGTGAGAAAAACTTTTTTGTTTTCAAGGGAAACGCCTCCAAACTTTATATTTCTTAATTTGCTATGCTTTCCCATGATTCTGCCAAGTTTGGTCGAAATCTGACATCTATATAGTATAGCTGTCATACAAAAGTAAGGTTAGAAAAATAGTCTTAGTGAGAAAATCTTGTTGGTTTTCAATGTAAACCTTTTTAAAATTGACATATATTTATTTTAGAAGCTTTTACACAGTTCTTGCAAGTTTTGTTAAGATTGGATGACTATAGGTTATAGCTGCCTTAGGAATGATTGGTCGAAAAACTAGTTCTAGTGAGAAAAACTTTTTTGTTTTCAAAGGAAACGCCTCCAAACTTTATATTTCTTAATTTGCAATGCTTTCCCATGATTTCATTAAGTTTGGTCGAAATCGAACATCTATATAGTATAGCTGTCATACAAAAGTAAGGTTAGACAAGAAAGAAAGTCGGTCAAGCCCGACTATAGCATACTCTGTACCAAGGAAATTATACGCTCAGCATAAATTTTGATGCTGCAGTAGCAGCAGAAAGCAGCGCTGCAGCAGCGAACAGTCTTTTGATCATAACTCGAAAACCGTTCATCCAATCTTCATCATTGCTTTGACTGATCCATAAGTTATTCTTATTACTAAATATATCTAGAAGGAACAACCCACCTATCTTCAAAACTGTGGGAGATATGACGTTTTTTCTAAATTGCGGGGGCGGCAGGGGGCGTGGCCAAAATTGAAAATAAACTTGATCTGCCTGCAGACATAAGAAGCATATGTCACATACATGTCAAACCTCTATCTCTTACCATCTCTGAGATCTGTGCGTTCATACGGACAGACAGACGGACATGACTCGGCTGTTGATGCTGATCAAGAATATATATACTTTCTAGGGTCGGAGATGCTTCCTTCTTGATGTTACATACTTTTGCGAAAAACTTATTATACTGTGTACCTACGGTACAGAGTATAAAAATGCGCTGTATACTTTTCGGCTTTACCTTAAGGAACACCACTTTTGGCATATATATTTGTGCCATAATTCTGGTTAATGCTCTGTCCACTAACATAAGGGAGGGCTATTAAACATGTCTAATCCTGAGTAAGGAAAATATCAAACTTTGGCATTGCCGACTCTCTCCTTAAACAAATGCTGATACCTTGATACATCATGTAAAATTGCTATCAGTAAATAAACACAAATAGTTTCGGTTCAAACCGGAAATGAGCACATTCCCGAGCGAAAGTAATTAGCTTTTTAAAAGAAAACACAATGAGTTACCATTTATTTAGCCAAATTGTAGTTACTGGTTACTAAACTCCAGGGTCACTACCAATGTGATGGCCTTTTGTGTGTGGCAACATGGCCGCTTTGGCAACAATAAAATGCAACCGGAAATGAAATATAAACGTAGACGGTGCAATCGTGTGTGAATTCTTGCAATGGCATTATAATAACGGTTAACGCTGAACGTTGGCTATATGGAAAATGGCATGGCATCATCGACACGTAGCACAGACGTGTTGAAAATGCTGAAAATTATCGCTCGCTTCGTTGTGGGCGTGGGCGTGGGCGCTTGTGGGTGCGGTTGCATTGACAATAAAATGATTTTCAATTTGGGGGGGGGGGCGGGGGGATAGCAAGCAAAATTTATGATTAACTTTAATAACGAAATGCTTTTTTGCGTGTGAATAAAAACACAAAAACATTTCGGACGGCTGCTACGCAAATTCATGTTGACTTCATTTAGTTTAGCATAAAAAACGCGTAAAAAACGCACGCGGTCAGCCAGGTGGCGGTGGTTGTTGGATGCCTGGGCGCTATAAGTATGCTATATAAAAGTTAAAATCTTAAAAGGGCATATTGTATGCCCAATACATCACACACACACACACCCGCACACACACCCGCACACACCAACAAACAAACCAAAGAAAGAGAAAGAAAAAAAAAGCGACAAAGGAAGGCAAAGGAAATGAAGAAAAACTTGATTTATTTTTATGTGCTCAGCGATGCAGAGTGGGAGCAGCGGTGGGAGGAGGGTTACTTTCCATTCATACAAGTGGTACGTGCGTAATGACCAGGCACACACACACACACACACACACACACACACACACTCGCAGACAGGCCGCACTTGAACTTAAAGAAGTTGCACGTTGCGTATACGTAATCATATTCTTTCCTTTTTTTTTTTTTGCGCTTTCACTTCTTTCGTGTGTTTTTATTTTGTTTCGCTTCTGCCTTGTCTGTGTCGGTGTGTGTGTGTGTGTGTGTGCTAAATTATACATCTGCTTGGCCTCATTTGTATATGTGTGTGTGCGTGTGTGTGAGAGTGGATGTGTACCTGTGCCCCGGCAAAGATGGATGATAGGCCCGTCCCACGTGCGTGGACAAGTGTCCAATGAAACCTGAATGGAGTTCGAATTGGAATTGATAATTTGCCAGGAACAGGAACTGACACAGGTACACCAAGATACAGTTGAAATCGAACAGGAAATGAAAGTGCAGGGCTGATGCAAAACATCGTTTTCCACTACAGTCGTGAGAATTGTTAACTTTTTAAGCAAAAATATATGTTTCATATGCATTTCTACACATTGAAAACTCAGTACAGGCCCTCAAGCGGAAGAGCAGCTAGCCCATAGCCGTTACATTGAAAAACTATCGCCCACAAGCACCAAATTTCCCCTATGGAGAGCATAGGGAAATGCCCTTCAAATTTGTTATTCTAACTAATTGCTGCACAAACTTTGGCCGATCCGAAGCTAACTTTCCTCTATTTTTAACGATCTTTTCGGTAGGAAATGATACAATAATCATTTTTGTCAAAAATACCTTTGAATAATGAATGTAAAGCCAATAGATTAATACTAGTCGGTTAGTTTTGAGTCCGCGGAATGAGTTTTGAGAATTATGTACTACATACTCTGTTCCAAGGGTCAAGATTATATACATATATTCTTGATAAGCAACTACAGCTCAGTCGATGTATCCATGTTTGTCTGTCCGTTTGAACAAACAGATCTAAGAGATGGCAAGAAATAAGAGGTTTGACATGAATTGGACATACACTCCATTTATTTCCATGCAGATGAAGTTTATTTTCAATTTAGGCCATGCCCTAAAAAAAAAACAAGAAAGAAAGTCGGTCAAGCCCGACTATAACATACTCTGTACCAAGAAAATTCTTTCTTTTGATCATAACTCGAAAACCGTTCATCCGATCTTCTTAATTCCTTTGGCGGATCGATAAGTTATCCTAATAACTAAATATGTCCAGAAGGAACAAACCATCTATCTTCAAAACTGTGGGAGATATGAGGTTTTTTCTAAATTGCGAGGGCGGCAGGGGGCGTGGCCAAAATTGAAAATAAACTTGATCTGCCTGCAGACATTAGAAGCATATGTCCCATACATGTCAAACCTCTATCTCTTACCATCTCTGAGATCTGTGCGTTCATACGGACAGACAGACGGACAGACGGACAGACGGATAGACGGACAGACAGACAGACGGACAGACGGACATGGCTATATCGACTCGGCTGTTGATGCTGATCAAGTATATATATACTTTATGGGGTCGGAGATGCTTCCTTCTGGATGTTACATACTTTTGCACAAACTTATAATACTCTATGTACCTACGGTACAGAGTATAATTATACCTAAAATCTTTCACAGTTTTTTAGATAGACAGCTCTTACCTTCTAAGCATGTTTATGAATCAGTATAGTTTATCTCTTTGCCAAATGAATGCTAAAGATCAAGTGAACAATAGTCAAGTTATAAGCATAAGCAAGTTCACTGCTACTGCAGCATCAACATTTTATACTGAGCATTTATACTTTCGCAGAGTAGAGCTGCACTTGTGACAGAAAAAAAAGATCACGATATTTAGTATCAATCGGGAATTTTTCAGTATCGAATCGGAGAATACCCGGTTGATATGATCGAAAATATCACTCATACATTTCGAACATATCAATGTGAAATGTTTCAGATCAACAATCTGATATTTGTTAATATCCCTGATCTATATTTTTATACTCTGTACCGTAGGTACATAGAGTATTATAAGTTTGTGCAAAAGTATGTAACATCCAGAAGGAAGCATCTCCGACCCCATAAAGTATATATATTCTTGATCAGCATCAACAGCCGAGTCGATATAGCCTTGTCCGTCTGTCCGTCTGTCTGTCTGTCCGTCTGTCCGTCTGTCTGTCCGTATGAACGCACAGATCTCAGAGATGGTAAGAGATAGAGGTTTGACATGTATGGGACATATGTTTCTAATGTCTGCAGGCAGATCAAGTTTATTTTCAATTTTGGCCACGCCCCCTCCCGCCCCCGCAATTTAGAAAAAACGTCATATCTCCCACAGTTTTGAAGATAGATGGCTTGTTCCTTCTGGACATATTTAGTTATTAGGATAACTTATCGATCCGCCAAAGGAATGATGAAGATCGGATGAACGGTTTTCGAGTTATGATCAAAAATTTTCTTGGTACAGAGTATGTTATAGTCGGTCTTGACCGACTTTCTTTCTTGTTATAGTCTCAATATTTGCATAATATCCAAGGGGTATTATTGTATAATGTATTATAATGTATCAAAGCTATATTTGTATAGTACCCATTGGACATGGTTCAAATGTCAAAGATATATTAGAATGAAAATTAGTGACTTTAGCTGGCTCGAGGTCCCGAAAAGTTGCGTTTGTTCACAACCGGAAACAACTTATGCATTTATATACACCAAAAAGAGCTGGTTGCCTTTATAGTACTATTTCATGAATCTCCCGATTCAACTTTCAGTAGGCATTTCGCTAATGGCTGTCGCTGTTTGAATGTCTCTCCATGCGCTCACCGCTTTAAGCAGTTGGGAACTGCAATCAGCAATGGAAGCAAAAACAGACAAATCGGAAGAGTATTCGCTGTCTCGCTTGCTGCGGCAGAGACATATACATTGTTTTTGCCATTTTCGAATTGGACTATAGCTGTCGCTCTTTGTTTTAAGAAACTCTGTTTGTCTCTTTCTGCCCTCAGATTTTCGATGTCTACTTTGATCTAAAATCACGTCACTAGGGTATTTTTCATATCACTGTAAGAATTTCGCTTATTAATATAATATTTTTAGTATCAATGTAATACTACAGCATCATATTGATATTAAATAGTAACTCTTGGATCTTTAAAAATTGATATTTTTGAAATTATATTGGAAGAACAACTCGATATTTGATCTTATTTTTTTCTTTGCAAGCATAAAGCCCCCTGCAAAGGTGGACACGCCTTTAAGGGACCAGAGTGGAAGTTGGGCCCGCAGTGACGAAGAGAAGGCAAATGTCTTTGCACTTCACCTTAGAAATGTCTTCCAGACAAATCCACCAACTAATGGCTATGCACTTCCATTGGTTCCCATCGCCGCACAAACTGACCCAATTAAAGTTCATTCACTTGAAATAAAAAAATGCTATCGGAGATCTACAACCCAGAAAAGCGCCTGGACATGATCTTATTATGCCTAAAATGATTATGGAACTTCCAAGTCCTGCCATAACATATATTTCAAGACTTTTCAATGCAGTACTTCCCAACCCAATGGGAAAAATCCACAATCATAATGATCCATAAACCAGGAAACAATAAAATCAAAACTTTTTGAGAAGATCTTACTCCGTAAAATTGATTCCCATGCACAAAATATCATTCCATCACACCAATTTGGGTTTCGAGCTAAACACGGGACCATTGAGCAAGTCAACCGCATAACTTCAGATATTCGGACTGTGTTTGAAAACCACGAATACGGCTCTGTCATATTCCTAGATGTTGCCCAAGCATTTGAGATAAAGACACAAAGTCCTAGAAAGTTACGTCAGTAACAGAGTATTTACAGTTCGTCAAAATGAGTACAGAACAGAAGAGTTCACCATAGGAGCCGGAGTACCGCAGGGAAGTGTTTTTGGTCCTTTCCTATACGTACCATACACTGCCGACATACCAACAGACTCTCGACTTACAATAAGTACTTTTGCGGATGATACGGCAATATTAAGCAGATCACGATGTTCAATTACCGCAACAAGACTTACCGACGTGGAAGTAGTGGCTGGCCAACTGGCGTATTAAAATCAACGAGCAAAAGTGTAAGCACGTGACGTTCACACTCAACAGAAGCAACTGTCCCCAGCTAACACTAAACGCGACTTTGATCCCGCAATCAAACGATGTTGTATACCTAGGTGTACACCTCGATGGAAGGCTCACATGGCGCAAACACATAGAATCGAAAAAACTTCAGATAAAGCTTAAGGCTAATTAACCACTAAAGCTGGAATATAAAGTTTTACTGTACAAGAGCATCATAAAGCCTGTCTGGACCTATGGCTCGCAGCTATGGGGAAATGCTTGTGCGAGCAGCGTGGACATCCTCCAAAGACCACAGTTGAGAATCCTTAGAACCATCACTGGAGCGCCAATGATTGTATCCACAACGACCTCAGCATCCCACTGGCTGAAACTGAAATAGAGGCACTTAAGCGCAAATATTCTGAGAAGCAACAAACCAACTTGCAAAATCTCTCACCATGCTGGCAACGCATTCTCGCCTGCGAAGAAACGACCTACCAACCCAGCGACTGACTTGAAGGGCCGTAGAACACAAACTACCTGCAATAGGGGATAGTTTCTTGATTAAGATTTGACAAATTATTGTTAGTCTCTTTAAAAGAAGATCCAATAAATACCAACCAAGCATAAAAAATATACATTTCCATGCATTTCTCTAATGCATTTGGACATTTAATTACAATAATTAACTTTGTAATTGCTGCAAAGATCCAATAGGAATGGAAAGTCTTTAACATCCTTTATTTTAATAAAAAAATATTCATTTTTCATATCGTTTTGGCTGATTTTCAGCTCCGTTGCATGAAAATTTAAGATCCATTTGACATTAAAAGCATATTTTAATATTCTTTCCAAATGGACAACAAAAGCAATGGATATTCTTATCATGCAAACCGGTTTTGAACCGAACCGAACCGCTTATTCCAGCCGGTGAACCGAACCGCAAACCGAACCGGCTTCCTTTCATAATTGCTGAACCAAACCGAAAACCACAAATAAAAACGGTTCGGTTCGGTTCAGTTTTCTGACTGAAATCATGCCTAAAATCAACGTAAGTCATGACGTAGTAGGACATGTCAGAGTAAAATCCATGGCTAAAATTCATAAAAATGAGAGTATTCATCTAGGAACTTATAGACGACTCCTGGAAATCCGACACAATAAGCATTGGACATTCTTCTAAGGATTTTAAAAATATTTAAATGGATTATAAGAATTATATTTCAAAAGTGTGCGACAAGTCACATTACTACAACAATCATAATATTTCATAATGTGCCTTTGTGAACCACTGAACCGAACCGAAACCGCGGTTCAGCTAGCTCCAAAAACCATGTAATGAACCGAACCGGTGGTTCAGAAACTTTATGATCCACTGAACCGAATCAGTCCTTATTTTCGAGTGGTTTGCATCCCTGATTCTAATATCCTTTTCAAATGGTTACCGAAATCATTCAACGGAAGTGAAGTTTACATTCTATTTTTCTATGTGTGAATAAGAGAGTATAAGTAAGTAAACAGCATTTAAACCAAGAAATTGTCGCTTTAGTTGCCAGATATGAAAAACTGTCACAGGTGAGAATCAAGTCTGCAAGTGTCTTAAGTTTCTACAAAATGTTTCTTCCATAGGTTCAAACTCGAGCTTCGAAACCATCGCTGAGTCTAAGGTTCAGTTACCAAAGAGCGGTTACTAAGCCTGTCGAGCCTAAGGTTTTCGTTCATGCTCTCCAAAAACTACACTCAGAAAACATTCTCCACGAAAACTAAAAAATTCTCCTAAGGCGATTCGACTCGTTGCTTATTCAGAAGCCAAAGTGCGTTGAGCTGCCCCTCCTTGCACTCCCAAAAAGTATGCTATGAGAAATCAAATCAATTGACTTCCAATCCCCCTTCCCCTCTCCCGCGCAAGTCTCTTTCTCTCACACAATTAATATAATATTATGGCATTTGCCATTTTTACCCATGCTCAGCATTTTCGACTAGGCCGATTTGCATACATTTTAATAAAGTCAAGAGAACACCGAGAGAAACGGGCTCGGTGGGGACTCCGCCACGTATCCAGCCCATGAAATGCCAACCGGTGGGTAACATAATAAAAAAAAATATGAAAATCAAGTAAAATCATTTCCATTCAAATTCAAATGCTAACCAGGACATGGCTGGTCCGCGTCGCCGTTGCCAGCAGCGGCTGCTGAAAACTGATATTCAATTCAATCAGTTCTGCCCGTGCTCCTCAGGGAGGACATGGCCGACTGGTTGTGTGTGTGTGTGTGTGTGTGTGTTGATTCTGCATCTGCTTTGGCCATTTCGGGGGCATTGAAGACATTTTGATTTTGCGGTTGTCGATATGCCACCGATAGCAGCCGGACCAGAAGGACATCCATTCAGTTACAAGGCATTAGGCGCCGGGCCCCCACCCCTCTCTCGCCGGCAACTTTGCGCCTCCCGTTGACTTTACAATAAATTTCAGCAAATAAATCAAAATGTAACACAAGCCGTGTGGAATTTTCAAGTGGCAGGTGCCGCAACTTCGCCACGCCCCCCATTCTCATGCCCAATCCGTTGCGGGGTGAGGGAAAAAGTTTTTGATTTCGGTGAAAAATGTTGGCGTTCTTTTGTGAAAAATGAAAATTTGCTGCAGGGGCCTCAGCCTGGAATCGAAAGTCTGTCTGAGAGCTGGCCGCAAAATGAATGAAACTGACGACAGGACCAGCGGAGAGCCTGAATGGGTGAGTGAGTGAGTGAGTGGCTTTAAGATGCTTCACCCTGACCGCTGCTGGGACTGTTCTGGGCATTTTTTTCGCCACACTAATTGACTTTTTATACTTTTGTGTGTCTCTGACGTTTGCCAAAGAAAAGCGCGAAAGAGAGAAAGGCGAGGCGGCAGCTGAAGGCTGGCATTGTGAGTGTTGAGTTTTATGGGCCAGCCACTGGGTGGTGGTGGGTGGTTGGGGGGATTTTCAGTTTAGCGTCTAGACACAACAAAACATGCAATGGCTGGAAAATGGGACTCGCCTAGTACCAAAATTGAAAGCTTGGATACGACTTATTGTCTATAAAACTATCGAAAATATGAAATAAGTTTCTCAACTTTTTTTTATTGCCAATGTCAGCGAAAGCTCTCTGGGTCAGCATTGCGAGTAACTTGGGTAAATGGCAGAAAATACACCAAGAATGAAATGACAATACAATTTTCAAAAATTTATATGCTTATAAGCCTGGCGTGGTAGTCCTTAAAAAACAAGAAAGCTAAGCTAACTTCGACTGTGCCGAAGCAATTGCTCGCTGCATTATTTTCAAAAATAATTTGTTTCCCACAACGACCCATTTTCCGACCAATCGTTCCTATGGGAGCTATACACTATTCTCCCATGAAATCCGTCTTAAGGCGACTCACCCTAAAAATAAGAAAAATATTTTCTCATTAATCGAAAATTTTCAAAGTTTCAGAAAATTTTTACATAAGTGAGATAAAGTTTTCTTAATTATAGGGTGAATCGCATTAAGACGAATTTTATAGGAGAATTTCTAATTTCCAGGGCGAATTTTTATATGAGTGTATGATATAGTCTTCCGATTTGGACAAAAAATTTGTCGAATTGGGTGATAGAATGTAAGACAAGCAAATACAAAATTGCAGGATGCTACCATTAAAAACGAGAAAGCTTCTGTGCCGAAGTTTTTATACCCTTGCAAGTGCTCGCTTAAACATTTTTAACAAAAAATACTCTTTTTCCCATTTTGCGACCGATAGTTCCTATGGGAGCTATTTGATATACAGGGTTGCCCAAATTCGACGGACCCATGTTTTTTTTATAAAAAATCAAAGAAAAAAATAAAAATTTGGCGGTTGGCAATCTTAATCATTTAATTTGTTCCAAGTAGATTTGTTTACATCAATTTTTTTGAATATGATATCTCTCAAATGGCCGCCTCTGGCGTTGATGGCGTATTGTGCCCTTTTTGCAGCATTTTCCATCGTTTTCGCCAACATTTCGGCCGGAATAGCGGCTATTTCTTCACGAATGTTGTCCTTGAGCTCTTCTACGGTCCTTGGCTTGTTAACGTAAACCTTTGACTTCAAATATCCCCACAAGAAGAAGTCAGGCGGCGTCAAATCGGGCGAACGCGGTGGCCAGTCCAAATCAATCGGAAACAATTTCTTCAGAAAATCGATTGTTATGCGACTTGTGTGCGGTGGAGCGCCGTCTTGTTGAAACCAGAACTGCCTCATACGCTTTCGACGAATAATTGGCATCACAAAATTGGTCATCATGTCGCGATAACGCTCCTGGTTGATGGTAACAGCATGGCCATTTTCATTTTGAAAGAAAAACGGCCCAATGACCGTTTTCGCACTAACGCCGCACCAAACTGTGACTTTTTCGTCATGGAGAGGCACTTCTTGAATCTCCTGAGGATTTTCAGTGGCGTAAATACGGCAATTTTGCTTATTTACGGTCCCATTCAATGTGAAATGGGAGTCATCGGAAGCACGTTGAGTTTTCACAATTGACTTGTTCTGTTGAATGTAAATTTCAACTATTTCAGAGCGCTCGCGTGGCGTGTATTGTTCCATGGTAAAAATCTGCTTGGACTGACGCTTCAAACGCGGTATGTCATTAAGCGATCTGACATCTCTGTCAAAAGTTATGGCGTTGCCAGATGGGTCCGTCGAATATGAACAACCCTGTAGTCATCCGATTTGAAGAAAAATTTTTGAAATTATGTGAAAGCATGTAAAACAAACAAATACCAAATTGCAGGATGCTACCATTAAAAACAAAAAAGTTTTTCTAACTTAGACTGTTTTTCAGACCTATCTTTTGTATGGCAGCTATACCATATAGTTGTCCGATTTTAATAAAACTTGGTTGAATTATAAAAAAAACATAGTAAACCTACGATTACAAAGTTTGGAGATGTTTCCATTAAAAACAAAAAAGTTTTTCTAACTAAGACTGTTTTTCAGACCTATCTTTTGTATGGCACCTTTACCATATAGTTGTCCGATTTTCATCAAACTTGGAAAAATAACAAAAGAGCATTAAAAACTAATAAATACAATTTTTGGAGACGTTGCCATTGAAAAGAAAAAAGTTTTTTTCACTAAAACTAGTTTTCCGACCGCTTGATCCTATAAGAGCTATAAGTTATAGTCATCCGATCCGGTTGGTTCCGACATATTAGTAGCGTTCTGCAAAAAAAAGACCCTGTGCAAAGTTTCAGCTCGATAGCTTCAAAAAAGAGAGACTAGTTCGCGTAGAAACAGACAGACGGACTGTCATTCATGGACAGTTTTATAACCGAAGCAAAACCTCTCAGCAGATGAGTGTACCTTAGCCCTCTGACAGATGGATAACGCTTCGTTAGTAGCAAATTGATTAAATGGAAGAACAATAATTGCAGCAACCCTGGACAATGTCTCGTTTTTGGGATGTTAGAACACTCTTCCCATAGATATTAGAGGGATAATTAGTGATACACTGAAATATTTGCTGTCCGATATAAAGTTCGAGGGTTAATGGTTAAATATGGATTTTCTTTTAATATAAACTATTATGAATTGTGGTAGCTCAGCATTTCATTCAATCATGTCCAACTCAACTATTTTTGTATGCATATTTTTCCAGAAATGGACTTAATTTAAATACTCGTTGGTTTCCCTATAAATTAAGTTGGGGCTGAGATCGCTTAGGACAAAAAATAGAGGAAAATTATCTTCGGCTCGGCCGAAGTTTGTATAACCTTGCAGCACGCTTGCAAAAATCAAGTTTTTCTTGCTAAGACCACTTTTCTGACTCTACTTATGTTTGACAGTTACACTATATAGATGTCCGATTTCGACCAAACTTAGTGGAATCATGATAAAGCATGGCAAACTAAAAAATACAAAGTTTTGAGTCGTTTTCTTTTAAAACAAAAAAGTTTTTCTCACTAAAACTAGTTTCTCGACCGATCATTGATATGGCAGCTATATTTTATAGTCAACCGATTTTGACAAAACTTTGATTGAGTGAACGCTTATTGAATAAATATTTATATAATTTATAAATAATATAACAGATAAGTTTTTTGTACTTAGACTATTTTTTTAACCTTACTTTTTATACTCTGTACCGAAGGTACATACATAGAGTATTATAAGTTTGTGCAAAAGTATGTAACATCCAGAAGAAAGCATCTCCGACCCCATAAAGTATATATATTCTTGATCAGCATCGACAGCCGAGTCGATATAGCCATGTCCGTCTGTCCGTCCGTCCGTCTGTCTGTCCGTATGAACGCACAGATCTCAGAGATGGTAAGAGATAGAGGTTTGACATGTATGGGACATATGCTTCTTATGTCTGCAGGCAGATCAAGTTTATTTTCAATTTTGGCCACGCCCCCTCCCGCCCCCGCAATTTAGAAAAAACGTCATATCTCCCACAGTTTTGAAGATAGATGGCTTGTTCCTTTTGGACATATTTAGTTATTAGGATAACTTATCGATCCGCCAAAGGAATAAAGAAGATCGGATGAACGGTTTTCGAGTTATGAGCAAAAGACAAATTTTCTTGGTACAGAGTATGTTATGGTCGGGCTTGACCGACTTTCTTTCTTGTTTAAACTAAACTATCCGGATACCATATAGATGTGCGATTTCGATCAAACTTTGCTAAGCTATGTAGAAGCATTACTGGTCAGTAATTACGGAGTTTGAACACGTTTCCACTAAAAACCAAAAGGATTTTCTCACAAGAACTAGTTTTTCGATCGATTGTTCCCATAGCAGCCATATGTTATAGTCATCCGATCCGGCCGGTTCCGACAAATGTGCAGCGTATTTGTACCAGAATACTTCCTGCAAAGTTTGGTGGTGATAGCTTTAAAACTGACGAAGGAGATAGCAAAGACACGGTCCGACAGACGGACGGACATGGCTATATCGACTCAGCTCGTCATGCTGATCAAGAATATAAATACTTTCTGCGGTCGGAAATGCTTCCTTCTATGCCTTACAAACATCTGGACAATTTCAATATATCCTCTGCAAGGATATAACAAGTGGGAATGAAATAAATGTTTTCCGGGGTCGACTCAAGAATATACGGGATCTAACTGTTTTTAAACCCGTTTCGGATTGATTTCTTTTTCAATAACTTTTGTTCTCATTTCATTAAAATTAGCAGTCGCTTTTCGGCTTAAGAATGTTTCGTATTCAACTTAAGTACACCCAAGAACGAATCATACTTGATATTATAGGTACAAAATAGTTATAAATTTAATCCCGTTTGGTCTGATCTGTAATTCATGATTCAAAATATTAAATAATCTCCTGGAGGCACTTTCCCCAGCCTTTTATGACAATGCCCTTTAGTATTCTAAATGAAAACAAGAAAGAAAGTCGGTCAAGCCCGACTATAACATACTCTGTACCAAGAAAATTTCTTTTGATCATAACTCGAAAACCGTTCATTCGATCTTCTTCATTCCTTTGGCGGATCGATAAGTTATCCTAATAACAAAATATGTCCAGAAGGAACAAGCCATCTATCTTCAAAACTGTGGGAGATATGACGTTTTTTCTAAATTGCGGGGCCGGGAGGGGGCGTGGCCAAAATTGAAAATAAACTTGATCTGCCTGCAGACATTAGAAGCATATGTCCCATACATGTCAAACCTCTATCTCTTACCATTTCTGAGATCTGTGCGTTCATACGGACAGACAGACGGACAGACGGACATGGCTATATCGACTCGGCTGTTGATGCTGATCAAGAATATATATACTTTATGGGGTCGGAGATGCTTCCTTCTGGATGTTACATACTTTTGCACAAACTTATAATACTCTATGTACCTACGGTACAGAGTATAAACATGTGCATTAAAATTTGCCACCGCTCAATCGTATAAAATTACGCATACGCAGTGTGGTTCTGAATGGGGCTTAAGGTTAAACGTGATCATTCGAAATTTTCTGTGAAATTTACCAAATTTTATGTCTATTTATGGAATGTTTGACCACAACTTTTCTTGACTCGAATAGATGGAGCCGCCTTAGTGCACACAATTTTCACTGGGATGGGTGTTGCGGTCTGATACTTCATACTTCAATATATATTTCACAGAGTCTTAACCTTTTTGTGATCATTTGCCCCAAAGCTCGCTGTGAACTGATAAAATCTACTTGTTTGGAAAGTTTGGTAACCAATTTGCATATTTGGGTGTGTTTTCCTTTGCACACAAATTGAAATGTACAATAAGCGAAACAATTTGAATAAGAATTTGGCAATTTGTTTGAAGTGCTTTGAATGTCAAATGAAATGATGATGATTTATGGCCAAAACGATTTGGTTTTCTTGGTCGCCTGGCAGCTCATTAAAAGTCATGTGTCATGTGTCATGCGTGTTTGTGTTTGTGTGAGTTGCAGTTGAAGTTGCTGCGCCGCTGCGATTGTTGTAGGCTGCTGCTGCGGCCGCTCTTAGGCGGGCAAATTGTAATTAAGTGTCGCACACACACACACACACACAGCCCACCCACCAACCACAGTGGCCACCCACAAATGACAGACCACATCACAAGATTTTGTGTCTATTTGGTTGCCTAATTTATATGGACAATGTGTGCAGCATTGAGAATGGTGTCAAGTTCATGTCATTAAGGTGTGATTAACAAAAATTAGTTGCTGCTTAACGGTAACGCACACACACACACATATACACACAGATGCCGTACCAAACTCGCACACCGCCAGAGAGGAGCAACAGTGTGAACTGGAAGGCAAAGGCAACGTGGCCAGGTGTAAGGCACAGGAGAAGCAACACATGACGCCGACTGCTGCGTTGGCGTCGTCGTCGTCGTCGCTGGCCGAAACTTTTCATTCATTTCAACTGTTGCTTTTGCTTTCGCTCCCCACTTGTTAGCACATGCCACTGGAAGCGCACGAACTTCCAGCCGAGCGGCTGGAGTGGAGAGTTTTAGCTCTCACCTGCGGTGATGGTGGCATTGGCGGCGGGGCGGCGTTTGCCTGTGTAGAGTTTTCAGTATTTGACTGTTGTGTAGACTGCGTTATATTTGCGTTAAATTATTCACCGAAAAATATGTTTTATAGAGCAGGAGCACAGGGCGAAGGCGTCGTTGCTGCGCTTTTGGCTGTGCAGGCAAAAAAAAAAAAAACAAAAAAAAAACAGTCCGAAATGCAATTAAAAAGCGCACTGCGAGTAACGGCGGCCACCTCCCCCCCCCCATATTCTGTCCTGCCTGCCGCACACCACACCATCACGGCCGGACCCTCCCCCCCCTGCCCGCCCCTACAGGTTCGGGTATGGTCGTGAGCGCTGCCGACTTCGCTGCCGACGCGTTGCGTATGCCAAGCTTTCGGCGCGTAGAACACATCCAGTAGGCGTTCAGCCTCCGAGCGGATAACATTGCGTTGTTGTAGTTCTTGGAGCCCCCCCTCCCCTCTCACTGAAACAGAGAAGCCAAACAAACTAAGCAGTTTAACCGTTAAAGTTCGAGTTCGAGTCGCCAGTATCGAGAGTTGTTGTTGGTGCGTTTCGTATGCGATTTTTCAGAATTGTTTTTTTTTTCCCCCGTTATTTTCAAATTTGAATTTTGTGTTTGTGTTTGCCGTCGGCGCTGCCTGAAGCATTCCTGTTTTCGAAATTATCCGCAAAAGTTCGGCGATCTTGAGCATTTCAGAAAGTGAGAGAGAGAGAGAGAGTTAATGTTTGTTGTTTTTTTTTCGGTTATTGTTTGTGATTTGGCAGAGACAACAGATAAAAGACCAAAAAAAAAAAAAGGAAAGAAAATAATACGAAAAAGCAAATTAACAATTTCGATCCGGAAAAAGGCCAACACTGAGGCTATTTAAAAGGTAAATACCATAAATTAAATGGAATACAAATTGAGAGAATTTCGGAAAATTTCGTTCGTCTTTGGTGTGTGATGTGCCTGTGTGATGACATTGAAGGTCGTGAAGGTACCTGGCCAAGGTAAAACAGAAAAAAAGGGCTGGAAATGTGAGAGAAGTGAGTGAAGTTTGGCGAATAATGAATTTCTGTTAAAAACAGACATTTTTGATAAAGAATTTCGTAAGTGGGGTTTTAAAGTTTGAATTCTGATTACACTTTGGCAATGAATTTCTATCGAATAGCTTCAGTTTGAATTTAAGACTTCTTCTGGGGACTCTAACAAGTTTCATTTGGTTGATTCTAGAAATAAACAGTTCAGTTCAGTTCCATTTAAAAGCCACATAAATTAACGAATTCTCTCATTGTTTGGTTTAATAAAAAGTTATTGTTATTTGTTGAATATTTCATGAATAAATGAGAATTGAGAGATTTTTCATGATTTTTAATTGGACAATATCGCGTTTATAATAATTTGAATAGGTGTTGGGGCAGCTTTGAGCTAAGTATTGCCAAACTTCATTAACAAAAATGCTCAATTACGGTCATTTTGTATCCAGCAAGATAAGCCACATGCATATGGTATTTCGAGAGTTGACAAATTGATGAATCGTGTGAATTACTTTGGGCGTTCATTTATTTCTGGTGTCAGCTCTTCAATTTTAATGAAAATAGCAAAAGTGTTTGGGAAAAGCTTTGTTTTTCATTTGAAAAAGAAGGAACGAATGTTAAGTTTGTCACAATTAGATTTTCCATCCAGTAGCCAAGTGTACATTAACACAGGCATTAAACACAGCGAGTTGAAGTTTTAGTTATACATTAAGGTAGGTGTTTAGGAAAACATTTTCAAAATTTTCAAAATTTCAAATTTCAAAACATCCCCTGATTTTTTCAATTTTCAAGCAAAGAAAAAAATATATATATATTTGAGATATTTTGAGTTTTGTACAGGCAAGTCGGGCGCAAAATCACAAATGTTGTCGAAACTTTAAGTGCGATTATCTCGGAACCACTTTTTTCAAGCTGGTGGCATTGTGGATTATCTTCTACGTTTTTTTTTAATTGTTCGTAATACCCGCCGCTATGGCCTGAATTTTTGATCGTTCCATAAATAGCGAAGCTAGGGCTATTTTAAGTGGTAAAAATGGGTCAATTTTCGAAATTTTGACTTTGAGAACCCCTTACTCCCCTATATATAGACCAATCCCAGATATCCTAGTTCAGGCCATAGCCACATCAATTCCCAACAAAACCTCATTTAAAATTTTTGGTTTCCAATGACGCGTTCTCTGGGAATCAATGCCACCATGCAACTATGTTTTCAAAAATGGCTCAACTTTTAAGCGGGCTACAACAACAACAATAAAATTTGGAGAATTTAGTTTGATCAACTATCTATCGAACAAAAAAAAACCGCTTCCCGATATGTCTTAAACTATTCGAGTAATAAATTTTTTTTGTAAATTTACACCTACCTTAAAAAAGTTTATTTTAAATAATTTTTTTCATTTATTTTTGGGATTTCTGTTGAGTTTAGCTTCTGTTTTCCTAGAGTGTGTGGCCAATTTTTTTGAAGCAAAATTCCAGCATTCTCAGTTGTAAGCTTTGCAGGTTTTTTGTGTATTTATACTTGGCGAAAGTACCGACTTCAATATAGCTCAGAGGAAGAAATGATATGTTAATTAACAGAGCATTCTCAATTATTATACTCTGTACCGTAGGTACATAGAGTATTATAAGTTTGTGCAAAAGTATGTAACATCCAGAAGGAAGCATCTCCGACCCCATAAAGTATATATATTCTTGATCAGCATCAACAGCCGAGTCATGTCCGTCATGTCCGTCTGTCCGTCTGTCCGTCTGTCTGTCCGTATGAACGCACAGATCTCAGAGATGGTAAGAGATAGAGGTTTGACATGTATGGGACATATGCTTCTAATGTCTGCAGGCAGATCAAGTTTATTTTCAATTTTGGCCACGCCCCCTCCCGCCCCCGCAATTTAGAAAAAACCTCATATCTCCCACAGTTTTGCAGATAGATGGCTTGTTCCTTCTGGACATATTTAGTTATTAGGATAACTTATCGATCCGCCAAAGGAATGAAGAAGATCGGATGAACGGTTTTCGAGTTATGATCAAAAGAAAAATTTTCTTGGTACAGAGTATGTTATAGTCGGGCTTGACCGACTTTCTTTCTTGTGTTAACATATTAACATTTTGCTAGCAGATAAAGCATGTTGTTCGCGTATGTATGTATGTTCGCGTTTAATATTATAAATTATATATCTATTTAGGTTTGATAACTTAAGTTTTAAGGGGAGCATAGAGGCTCCAAAATGATTAATATTACTTATACGCAGTGTTGGCGTTGATCTTTATATATTTTTAAAGTTGGCGTTGATTTCAAACGAAATAATTATTAATAAAAATTTTAATAACATAATTATGTATGAAGCTGGCACTTGAAAAAAATAAAATTGCACCAACAAGTTAAAAAAAAAGAGCCATTTAAAAAAAAAAAAGAGCCAACAAAATGTTCTTCATTTATTCATGTTATATTTTCATTTCATTAAACAAAAAAATTCTCTTACAGACCACACGTAATGATTCTCTGTACTTGTATACAGCTCCTTGGATAGCATTATACTTGAAACTGAATCAAATTCGAGTTTGTTTCTCAAGTTGGACTTTATTAAACTGATGGCAAAAAATTTAGCATTTCAGCTGAGCTGTGTGGAAGGCATAATATTATATGTTTCTTACAAATCCTACTCGTTCCTTAAACACTTCAATATTAAGCCCGTTTTTTACTTTCGCTACTTCTTCACAAAATAAGGATTTCTCCTCTTTTTTTTTTTAAATTTAGCTTCAGCTAACTTTAACATTATATCAGGTTCTTTGCTAGAAACTACATTGGCTGGTGTGATCATAATAAGAGACTTAAAATCCTCTCGGCCAAAGTCAAAGCGCTGCACTATTTGCAGAACCAGATCCAAGTAACACTCACGTACCGTTTCCTTTACTTGTGGAATTGTGGATTTATCTGTAAACTTGCTATCCATTTATTGTTGGGAATTAAGTTCAACGAAAATTTTGTTCAATGGCCAATAAATACGATTCTAAGTCTTTAACATTCAAGTGACTGAGATCCAAATTCTTGAAATAAGAGTGCGCATTGCGCAGCAAAGCTATTGAGAATTACTTTTAAAGTAGTTTCTAGTCTCATATAAAAAAAAAGAAAGGTAAATGAACTCGTTCCGATTGAAATTCCGTATTCAAATCATTAATAATTTTAAGAATATAACTTATAACTCTTGATTTCTGGTTTATTCATTAAACTGACTACTTCTTTTGGCTTAATACTGTTGAATTCTAGGGTCTGAGATATGACATATACAGCCATGCTCCGGCTTTCACGTATTTTTGCGAATTACGATTTCAGCAAATTCGTACGATTTCAATTTAGAGCGCTCCGAAATTCGCCAGTTTTTTTTTCTTATCGATAATGTTCCATTCCCAACTTGTCTTGTGCCATTTCACATAACAAAAACAGCTGATGAGCGCCACTACTCATGCTATCGATAGTCAAATATCGATATATACCATAGACAAATCGCAAATTGTTGTTATACTCTGTACCGTAGGTACATAGAGTATTATAAGTTTGTGCAAAAGTATGTAACATCCAGAAGGAAGCATCTCCGACCCCATAAAGTATATATATTCTTGATCAGCATCAACAGCCGAGTCATGTCCGTCATGTCCGTCTGTCCGTCTGTCCGTCTGTCTGTCCGTATGAACGCACAGATCTCAGAGATGGTAAGAGATAGAGGTTTGACATGTATGGGACATATGCTTCTAATGTCTGCAGGCAGATCAAGTTTATTTTCAATTTTGGCCACGCCCCCGCAATTTAGAAAAAACGTAATATCTCCCACAGTTTTGAAGATAGATGGCTTGTTCCTTCTGGACATATTTAGTTATTAGGATAACTTATCGATCCGCCAAAGGAATGAAGAAGATCGGATGAACGGTTTTCGAGCTATGATCAAAAGACAGATTTTCTTGGTACAGAGTATGTTATAGTCGGGCTTGACCGACTTTCTTTCTTGATTTTGTGAGCAGTTTTCCAACGGCAAAACTTTGCGATTTCCTAATGTCGGAGCACCAACTTTTACGATTTGGTGATCAAATCGCAAAGTTTTTGCGAAAGCGAAAATGGGAGCATGGCTGATAGTCGAAAAGCATCCCACTGCTCAAGCATTCGCCCAATAACTTTTTCTAAAAACAGACATCTTGTCATGGCTATTCCCAAAATTTTGTGTGGTTTTATTTCGCAGTATTCTTGGAACTCTTTTAATTCCTGCGTCCTTTTCGGGCTCCAAGCAAAATATGAATATATGTTTCGGCATAGCAATTCAATGCTAGATGGCAATTCAAAGGCTATGGTTTCGATAGATTTCAGTGTGAAAAAAAACACCAGTTTTGGTGCAAAAGCACCAAGTGTGGCAACCGTGGGTGAGACTCCAATAATTTAACTTCATCTTCTCCATATCATAACATAATTCAAAATTTAAATTCTCAGACTTGCCTTGACATCTCATTTTTGATTTTTATTTAAGAAAATTATTCGCTAATAACTATTAAATATTTATTTTATATTCTTCAATCAACACATTTTAAATGATGTTTTCATAGACATCTCGAAGAAATAATTTATGTTTTTTTCCAAAATTATAATACCCTTTGCAAGGGTATAAAAATAGAGGAAATTTACCTTCGGTTCGGCCGGAGTTTGTATGCCCTTACAGCACGTTTTTCTAACTCATTTATAAGACATTTTTGAGACTATAATTTTCTATGACAGCTAATCTTTTTAGATGTCCGATTTCGACCAAACTTAGTGGAATCATGGGAAAGCACAGCAAACTAAGAAATACAAATTTTGGAGGCATTTGCTTTGAAAACAAAAACTTTTTCTCACTAAAATCCGTTTTCGACAGATCATTCCTATGGCAGCTTTATTGTATTGTCATCCGATCCAGCTGGTTTTGATACCTGTACAGCGTATTTGTACTACAAAAAACTTTGGGCAAAGTTTGGAAGCGATAGCTTTCAAACTGACTGAGGAAATCGCATAGAAAGAGACGGATGGACAGTCTCCGTGATCAAGAATGTATATAGTATACCATATATGTATATACTTACTTAAACACTGTCCCATTCAGCTCAACTCAGACATGAATCATAGTTAAATCAGCACTGAAATGGAAGGGCTGGTACTGAATTCTTGGTAACCTTTTCAAAAGTTTCAGCCATGAATTTAACACAGATGTGTCCTAATAAATCATGACCTTAGCTGATTTCTGGCATGATTTCAGTACAGATTTCATGGGAAGTACTGAATCATGCCTGAATTCAGACATAAAATCAGTTACTCGCACTGTTCAGGCCTGAAATGAGCCAGTCAAAACATCCGAGCGGTTTGCATTTCTGGTTTTGAGCTTCTTCTCAAGTCTTAACTGCTGATGACTTCAACTAATAATGCAAAATAGTTTATAAAAATGTCTTCTTTTCAATGATCTAATGGATTTTTGTGCAATTTTTGTACCATTTTGTAAAAATTGACTTTGAAAATCTACAAGAACATTCAAATTTGGTTTCCAATTTGGAAAATTCGTTTATGTGGCATCTATATAAAATTGAATAAGTCGCCTTGGAGACCCAAAACATGCGCAAGCTGGCCTAGTCGCCAATCGAGCCAAACTTAATAGGTCGCCTTGGAAACATGCGTAGAAACCAAGTTATATAGATTCCATCCCTGCTGACATTTGTAGTTTGCTCAAAATGGTTTAGGCAAGAGGAACTCTACTCAACCTAACCGAATTCAATGAATATTTTGGGGCTTAGAACGGCGAACTTAAAGCCTTTTGTGTTGATTTGGCTTGGAAAGCTTTTAAGTTTGATTAACTTGTTGTGTCCTGTTGAGAATATACGGCTGGTGTTTTGATTCATCTATTTTATAGATTTCAAAAATCCAATTTAATTCCAAAAGTAAATTTTCAGTACAAATTCGTTTCAAAACAATTCTCTTCATCCCAGTGTAAGTCGATGGAACAATATAAAACGAATTTTAATGAATGTTAACGATTTCAAATATACAAATTCTCAGCCAATAAATTAATCATTTTTGAATATGTAGAATTGCCTTTGAGTTGCCATTGTGTTTTTGTTTATTTTTGTATATGCTTTTAGCACCAGACAATGAATAGGATGTGCTCCTTCATGGACACACCTGTAGACACAGAACTGAAAACGGTGGGCGAAGTAATTATGGCGGAGGTATTTATCTGAAATCAAGACTGAAATTGCTTTGTAAATTGACAGACAATCAGACATGCATACATACATGCTCAAGTGTGTGTGTGTGTGTGTGTGTGCTTGAAGTGTACAATTTTTCTTGAACAGCAAAAATAATTGGACTGTGATAGACAGATATATGTAGTCCCAATCATAGTTGGATAAGTCAAGCACAAATTGCAAGAACTGAAGCACTTTTGACTCTGTTCACCTCAAGTCGCTGGTCTGTTTGTACAATAAGCTCGTATTTTAAAATGCCATTAATAAATAATGCATTTAACTGAATTTTGTTCAATGAAATTAGTCACACTTCAATGAAATTAAATGGAAATCAGCCTCAAAACTGAATTCCTATCAAAATGTTAATGTGACCCTGCTTTCCGAACTTCTCTGGTCTCACTAGATACTTTTTGAGGGGCCATTAATTGTCATAAATGTGCCAAATGTAAAAAGTGTGACCTTTCTTTCTTAAGTTACATATCTTGAATCGAAAACTAAACAGTTCACACACATTTAATTAATGCAACCAATAATATGGCGTCATATGGGTCTTACAATTAAACAAGGAGTTCTTAAAAAGGATACAAAAATTAAAAAAATTAATGGGATCTGTAGAAAACTTCAGCTTACCGGGTTGCCCAAAACTTTAAAGCAAAAATTTATATTTCGACCTATGAGTGAAGCGATATTTACCGAAGAACTGCTACTTACAGAAATAGCACAAACACTTTGTACTAGAACAGTGATCATATTACGGCAAGTATGTAAATACTTGGATCAAGTACAATATTTTTGTACCCTTGT
The DNA here is from genome assembly GCA_035044965.1 of Lordiphosa andalusiaca. Taxonomy (NCBI): domain Eukaryota; kingdom Metazoa; phylum Arthropoda; class Insecta; order Diptera; family Drosophilidae; genus Lordiphosa; species Lordiphosa andalusiaca. Next base: position 3,654,746 of record JAWNNM010000051.1, on the reverse strand, counting down.
AAAGAACCCTTGCACAGAAGTTTGCAACGCATAGTAATATTCTTTCCCGACCCCATAAACTATATATATTCTTGTTCAGGGTGACGAGCTGAGTCGATTGAGCTATGTCCGTCCGTCTGTCTGTCAGTTTCTACGCGAACTAGTCGCTCAGTTTTAAAGCTATCGTGCTGAAATTTATCATTTAGCTAATATGTCGGAATCGACCGGATCGAATGACTATATCTCATAGCTCCCATAGGATCAACCGGTCGGAAAACTAGTTTTAGTTGAAAAACTTTTTCTTTTCAATGGAAACGTCTCCAAACTTGGTAATCGTAGGTATTCCATGTTTTTTTATAGATCTACCAAGTTTTATTAAAATCGCACAACTATATGGTATAGCTGCCATACAAAAGATAGGTCTGAAAAACAGTTTTAGTTCGAAAAACTTTTTTGAATTTAATGGTAGCATCCAGCAATTTGGTATTTGTTTGTATTACATGCTTTCACATAGTTTTGGAAATTTTTGGCGAAATCGGATGACTATATCATATAACGATCGGTCGAAAAATGGGAAAAAGAGTATCTTTTGAAAATATTTAAGCGAGCAATTGCAAGGGAAGACGAAGTTAGCTTTGCTTTCTCGTTCTAACTAATTTGAAGGACATTTCCACTGAAAACAAACAAGTTTTCTCACAAAGACAAGTTTTCTGACTCTACTTTTCTATGACAGCTATACCATTTAGATGTCCGATTTCTAACAAACTAAGTGAAATCATGGAAAAGCATAGCAGACTAAGAAATTCAAAGTTTTGAGGCGTTTTCTTTGAAAACAAAAAAGTTTATCTCATTAAAACTAGTTTCTCGACCGATCATTCCTATGGCAGCTATAACCTATAGTCATCCGATTTTGACAAAACTTTGAACAATTGTGTAACAGCTTATTAAACAAATATTTGACAATTTTAAAGAGGTTTACATCGTAAACAAAAAAGTTTTTCTCACTAAGACTAAATTTCTAACCTTACTTTTCTATGGTAGCCATACGATATAGATGCCTGATATCGATCAAGCTTGACAGAATTGTGGAGAAGCATAGAAAACAAGTAAATACGGAGCTTGCAGACGTTTGCATTGAAAACAAAAAAGTTTTTCTCACTAGAACTAGTTTTTGAATGATCATTCGTACTGCAGCTATATGTTATAGTCATGCGATCCAGCCGATTTGGACAAATTTGCAGCGTATTTGTACCAGAAGACGTTGTGCCAAGGTTGGTGGCCATAGCTTTAAAACTGTCGGAGGTGATGGCATAGAAACAGACGGACAGACGGACATGGCTATATCGACTCAGCTCGTCATGCTGATCAAGTATATACAGTATATAGTTTATGTGGTCGGAAATGCTTCCTTATGCACAGAGGGAAAAAACCAATGTTCTGAAACTGAACATTTCAACTCACATCAAGATTTTGCGTTCTTAAAAAAAAAGTTCTCGAAGTAAGAAAATGTTCTTGAAGTGAGAAAATCCGGTCATGATTAGTTTTTGTCACCGAATTTTCTCACTTCAAGAACATTTTCTTACTTCGAGAACTTTTTTTTGAAGAACGCAAAATCTTGATGTGAGTTGAAATGTTCAGTTTTTGAGAACATTTTGAACTCAAAAAAAAAAAATGCAGTTCCAGGGTGCAGGTGCAGGTGCAGGGACCCAGAGCTACCAGGGGCCAAGCTCCAGTTCAGTACCAGAATCCAATTCCAAGTCTAGGTCCAATTTCAGCTCAAAATCCACAGAGACCTCCCCCCCGCCTTTGTACAACCACCCAACCTGCCTTAGATAATTAAATTAAAGAAAGAAAAATCGTTCGGACTTACTGGGAGTAGAGCCCAAGACCGCCGCGCGCAACGACGCGACGGCGGACGTTTTAGCTCGTTAGGCTATTGCCCACTTCTGCAGCCGAACGTCTGAATGGCTACTTATACTTTTCGGTGGTGAGCTGAATTTGTCTCATTTCAAGAACATTTGGAACATTTGTTCTCACAAATTTGATAGAACATTCTGTGCTTCTTTTGAGATGAAAAAATCTCATTTTCTGAACACGGTTTTTATACTCTGTACCGTAGGTACATAGAGTATTATAAGTTTGTGCAAAAGTATGTAACATCCAGAAGGAAGCATCTCCGACCCCATAAAGTATATATATTCTTGTTCAGCATCAACAGCCGAGTCATGTCCGTCATGTCCGTCTGTCCGTCTGTCTGTCCGTATGAACGCACAGATCTCAGAGATGGTAAGAGATAGAGGTTTGACATGTATGGGACATATGCTTCTAATGTCTGCAGGCAGATCAAGTTTATTTTCAATTTTAGCCACGCCCCCTGCCGCCCCCGCAATTTAGAAAAAACGTCATATCTCCCACAGTTTTGAAGATAGATGGCTTGTTCCTTCTGGACATATTTAGTTATTAGGATAACTTATCGATCCGCCAAAGGAATGAAGAAGATCGGATGAACGGTTTTCGAGTTATGATCAAAAGACTGTTCGCTGCAGCAGCGCAGAAGCAGAGCTGCTTTCAGCTACTACTGCAGCACCAAAATGTATGCTGAGCGTAGAATTTCGTTGGTACAGAGTATGCTATAGTCGGGCTTGACCGACTTTCTTTCTTGTTCCCTCTGTGTATGCGTTACAAACATCTAAACAATTTCAATATGCCCTCTGCAAGGGTATAATTAGGGATTGGGTTTTGGGAACGGATTTCAGTCATAGAACTACACATCCCTTTGGACCAACAGCTGGACCAAGTGAATGCTGAATGATTTATCATTGTAAAACATTTCGAAGACAAACAAGAAAGAAAGTCGGTCAAGCCCGACTATAATATACTCTGTACCAAGAAAATCTGTCTTTTGATCATAACTCGAAAACCGTTCATCCGATCTTCTTTATTCCTTTGGCGGATCGATAAGTTATCCTAATAACTAAATATGTCCAGAAAGAACAAGCCATCTATCTTCAAAACTGTGGGAGATATGACGTTTTTTCTAAATTGCGGGGGCGGCAGGGGGCGTGGCCAAAATTGAAAATAAACTTGATCTGCCTGCAGACATAAGAAGCATATGTCCCATACATGTCAAGCCTCTATCTCTTACCATCTCTGAGATCTGTGCGTTCATACGGACGGACAGACGGACATGGCTATATCGACTCGGCTGTCGATGCTGATCAAGAATATATATACTTTATGGGGTCGGAGATGCTTCCTTCTGGATGTTACATACTTTTGCACAAACTTATAATACTCTATGTACCTACGGTACAGAGTATAAAAAGCATATTTTAATCGTTCAATAATCATGGAACTGCTTTGATTGCCAGCAGGCTTCAATGGTCGTCCAGCTGTACCAACTGCGTTTCGGTATACATGGCACACTTACCGATCTGTTATCGATCTACGATAAACTTTTTATCCAAAGAAGCTCAATAGAAGATGCTCGGTGCTTACATTTTGAACGTGCCCATCGTTCAATAACATGCAACAAAATGAACATGCATATTTCCAACCAGATTTCTTCATAATATACAGTCCAGAAACAGACTGACAGACAGGCTGGCCATTCGGGGGGGCTATATTGACTCAACTCGTCGTGCCGATGATGAATGTATTTTCGTAGACCGTACTATATATATACAATTTATATACGGTCCAATGGGGTCTTGGCTGTTCAATTCAACATCTGAATTCTGATACAAAAATTATGGTTAATTATTGGGCTTATTGATCGAATTGGATTTGATGGCCAGCTAAATTGATTGTGATCCTATTGGTGAGTGAGTTGCCCGCTTTACTGTTTTGGTTCATTCGTGTTTCCTTTGCCTTTGCCTGAATCGCTGATTTCCTGTCATTACAAGTTAATTTCGATTTTCCTCGAATTGGCTGGCTGCTGGCTGCTGTCTGTTCTGGCTGCTCTGGCGCCATCTGTTGCTATTTCCCTAAGAACGCAAGAAAAATTTCACATACCTTTTGGGCCCCATCATAATCTTTGGCCTATAAATCTTGCAGTTTTCACTCACTCACTCGCTCGCTCACTTTCTCTATCTCTCCCTCTCGTTCTCACCCTTTTAATAATTTATGTGCATTTTGTGTAGCAAATCAAACTTGGGCCAACTCTGCGTATGATTAATATGGCTAAATATGCGTGTGTGTATCAACAAAGATCGCTGGCCAATTTTTTTAGCTGGCCGTGGAGGAAGGGTAGGAGGTTGGTTGGTGGATGGGACGGGGGGCGATGTTTTTGCCTTAATTATTGGCCAAACGGCATTAAATTTTCAAGTATTTACTAAAGCTAAACAAAACACAAACAAAAATGCAAACAACATACAGAGGCGCAGGCAGTTTTACCCAAAATTTTTTCTCCCGATTTTTCACTAAATAAACTTGAACCGGGCCGCTGTGTGTGTGCGTCGAGAGCTGGAGGCATTTGGCAATTGGCAGCTGTACTCTGTATATATGTGCATGCATATAGTACATATATTTCTATATAATGAATTGATTATAAAGCCCATTGCCCATACATATTTATGTATTTATATAAACAATTAGTTTTTGGCATTTGTTTTGTTCTCATTTTCTTTTGAGACGCCAGCGGCGCTGAAATTGAAACTTTTCCTCGATAACCGAAAAAAGCCAAAAATGCCCAACCGCAAGGGACAGCGAGGCGGAAGCGGCAAATTGAATTAACATTAACGGTAAATGTAATACAGCAAACCCAAATGTACACTTGCCCGGTACATACCGAGCCAGTACATACATACATACATACATACAAACAAACATACATACATATATAAAACACAAACAGACAGCGACATGTAAACAGAGCCAAGCCAAAGGTAACAAATGGCTTTTCAAATAAATTAACGGGCAGCAACTATTATAATACATATACACAGAGCGAGGGAGAGAGAGAGAGAGAGGTAAAGAGAGAGAAGGATGGCAGATTAGTGCATTGCACTGGATACGTCTGGTTGCTAAATCGGGCAGATCAATAAATTCTTGTTAATAATTTGGAAATTATGCCAAAGCTGGGGGCACAATTTTCGTGGCTATTCTTCTTCAATGGCATGCCCACACATACCTTACGGCAGTGCAAACTCTAGGCAAATGTTTGACTTTCAATGATTTCATTCGTCAATCTACAACATAATCAGCTTTAACTTATAAATCACATGTAAAATGTTTGCAGATTAGAAAAGAAAGATTCTAGTTGATTTGGTATGAGATTGTTGAATGCTACCCTTAATTTAATTCACTTACTCTTTTTACCGATATAATCTATCATATACTGCTACCTATGCCTAAACTACTACATTTAGAAAATAAACCAAGAACGGTGTCAATAGTACGGTAAGTACGAAATTACTTGATTTAAGTACAAAATTCTCATATCAAGTACGGTTTTGTCAATCCCGAAATACTTGATTTTAGACTGTTTTGGGATATAAAAAAAAGTCTTGCGGTATTTTTATTAAATTTTCAATTGTTCATAAAATTGGTTATAATAATGCGATTTAAGTCAAATATGCGCCGTTTTGTTCGATGACGAGTTCCCAACGAGATGCCAACTTCGTAATGCCCCTCTTATAGAAGCTCGCTTCCCTATTGTCAAACAAGAAAGAAAGTCGTTCAAGCCCGACTATAACATACTCTGTACCAAGATACTCCACATACTCTTTTGATCATAACTCGAAAACCCTTCATCCGATCTTCTTCATTCCTTTGGCGGATCGATAAGTTATCCTAATAACTAAATATGTCCAGAAGAAACAAGCCATCTATCTTCAAAACTGTGGGAGATATGACGTTTCTAAATTGCGGGGGCGGGAGGGGGCGTGGCCAAAATTGAAAATAAACTTGATCTGCCTGCAGACATTAGAAGCATATGTCCCATACATGTCAAACCTCTATCTCTTACCATCTCTGAGATCTGTGCGTTCATACGGACAGACAGACGGACAGACGGACATGACGGACATGACTCGGCTGTTGATGCTGATCAAGAATATATATACTTTATGGGGTCGGAGATGCTTCCTTCTGGATGTTACATACTTTTGCACAAACTTATAATACTCTATGTAGCTACGGTACAGAGTATAAAAACTCGGAGAGCCAATTTTCACAGGACTCTCTTGTGGCCAACTTCCGACTACCAAGCTCGTTCGCCATGGACAGAAATAGGTGGTAATCACTTGGTGCGAGATCCGGACTATACGGTGGATGCAAAAGAACCTCCCATCCGAGCTCCCGGAGCTTCTGGCGCGTCACCAAAGATGTGTGTGGCCTGGCGTTGTCCTGCTGGAAGACAATTCGGCCTCTGTTGATCAAAGATGGCCTCTTCTGCATGAGTGCTGCATTCAAGCGGTCCAGTTGTTGACAGTACAGGTCCGAATTGAGCGTTTGGCCATAGGGGAGCAGCTCATAGTGGATGATTCCCTGCCAATCCCACCAAACACACAGAAGAACCTTCCTGGCCGTCAATCCAGGCTTGGCCACCGTCTGGGCAGCTTCACCGCTTTTCGACCACGACCGTTTGCGCTTCACGTTGTGGTAAGTGACCCACTTTTCATCGCCAGTCACCATCCGCTTCAAAAACGGGTCGATTTTGTTGCAATTCAGAAGCGTTTCGCATGCATCCACACGGGCCAAAATGTTTTTTTGCGTCAAGTCGTGTGGCACCCATACATCGAGCTTCTTTTTCAATCCAAGCTTCTTCAAATGGTTTATAACGGTTTGATGACTCATGCCCAGCTCTTGGCCGATGCTACGGCTACTACTATGCCGGTCTCTTTCGATCAATTCAGCGATTTTATCGCAATTTTCGACGACAGGCCTTCCGGACCGTGGCGCATCTTCGATCACCTCTGCACCAGAACGAAAACGTTGAAACCATCGTTGTGCGGTGGAAATGGAAACTGTATTGGGTCCATAAACTGCACAAATTTTATTGGCAGCATGAGATGCATTTTTGCCTTTATCGTAGTAGTACTGTAAAATATGCCGTATTTTCTCTTTATTTTGCTCCATGTTTGCGACGCTATAACTCACGAACGACTAAAAACAAACAACAATAATTCAAACACGTGCTAGCGCGTGAAAAGAGCTTTCCAAAAAGCTCTAGCGTAAACCAATGCGACGAATACAACTAGAACTACGCGCTTGCAAAGACAAGCTTGCGGAAATACCGCAAGACTTTTGGACAACCTTATATTAATTATGTTTCGAATTATTAAAATATGATATTTTTAATCATACCTTTAGCTTATAATGGTCTTAAGTTAAGCCCGATTATGTTTCAAAATGATTACAACAAATTCGTTCTTAAGTAATGCAGTAATTTCTAATGCCAGCCCAAAAACAGAAAGAAGAAGGAATATAAGAGTATTTCAAACAAGTACAAAATGTTCTTGGTTTGAGCCCATACAGAAGCTATTCCCATTTTGTTCTTGAACGAGGTCTCTGTATTAAACCAAAGAAATATCCAAGACCCATAACCAAAGAGCAAGTTAGAGCTACTGTAGCTCAGAAATTAACCATCACTCCATTACAAAAGTGCTAGAGCCAGTTGGGAATTTTGAGAACAGACTCGCTTAAAAATAATTTTTATTTTTTGTTGCGCACTTTGTGGAGTCTATTTTGTACTCAATCTAACATATTTTGTACTTGAACTAAGAACTCGCTTTTCTACAATCTTTCATCTTACTGTGAGTACAAAATGTTTTCGAGTCAAGAAGGTTTGTTCTCATTTCAATAGTTCTCAACTCAATAACTTAAGTCATATTTCGAGTTTAGAGTGTTTCGTACTTAATTTAAGTACACCCAAGAACGAATCAAACTTGAAATTTCAAGTACAAATCGTCTTAATTTCTATCCCGTTTGGACTAGAACATGATACAACAATAAAGGTACGGCTGCGTCAGTGTGAGTTCTCTGCAAAGTACCTCCACGCTCAGTGCTGCGCGTACTCTTGATGCTTAAGCATTTGGCAAAAGTACGCATCACACTGACTTCGCCTCACCTTTACTGTTGCATCATGGTATAAGCAGAGCACTTTAAAAAGCTCTTTTGACAGTGAGAGTGAGACGCTTTTTAGAGCTCATTTCAAACTCGGAGAGTAAAATGCTCTTTCGTATTGAGAGCTCTAGAAAGTGATGCACTTTCTTATAAGCGCTTTCAAACCGTTGATTAAAAATAGTATTGGTGTAAAGTAAGGGGACAATTAAAAGGAAATACGCCCTACAGCTCGACTGTATGATCGTTTATTTGAATTTTTGGTCTGTTTTCATGCTATTCGGGCTTTCCCCCAATGCATAATATTACAAACACATTATGGCTAACATATGTGTCACTTTTTTAAGGGTTGTCGAGTGCCACACACACTTGAATTTCAGTGTCCAATCCGATTACCTTAAGTCAAATGCGATTGTTCAATATTTTTGATGAGTAATTGCAGAACCTTCTTATACCCGTTACCCATGGAGTAAAAAGAGTATACTACACTCGTGCAAATGTATGTAATAGGCAGAAAGAAGCATCTCCGACCCCATAAAGGATATATATTCTTATTCATCATCAATAGTTGAGTCGGTGTAACAATGCAGTGCAATATCTGCAATCTCAAAATTTCATAAAGATCGGCTAATAAATGGCAGAGTTATAAAAAAAATCCTTGCATACTTATGCACTGTTTGCTTACATAATGTTAAAATATTCAAATGAATGTTAATGTTCTGCAGATTAACATAATGAGAGCTTCTTCAACACTAATTCCCCTGGGTAACGGGTATATCGAAGTCGTCGGGCAGGGCTGACTTCGAGTTTGGATTCTTTTTTAAATTTATTTGGCATAAAATAATAATTATAACCACAAATTTGCACCCTCCTACCACCACCCGTTCATCTTTCAATCGTGATTAAAGTCTTTTTGCTTTTAAACAACTTAAAAAAGGCGTGGCGCCATCTGTCATTCATGAACATAAATATAGCTTTGTTCTGTTTGCAATACGAGAGTCGGTTTAATTACTTGGATATTGTTCACACGTGTTTTATGATTGTAAAAGGCTGGCAAAGGACAAATACATTACCTATATTGCGTTTTTCATCAGTAAGTACAACAATTTGGACTATTTGTGGGTGTTACAGTGCACAATACCAGCAAAATGCAGGGTGACTTTTGGGTTAAAATAGTAGAGCAACTAAAAAAACAGACGAACAAAACCAGCAAGATAACTTTTTATTACTCCTTTCAGTTGATTAAAAACAAATATGGGCGTCCAAATGCTTCCAGATGCATTTGCTAACATATTCACCAATCAGCTGTTAGATATCGGCGTAGGAGATAAGTCCATGACGGTAAAACAGCTCACTAATTTCTGCAAAATACTTAGTTGATTCGCAACATGCTTTCATTAGCGGCGTATTTCCTGATGTGTGCACACCATACATAAATCATGCGTGGCTGCCGGAAAGAGCCAATTTGAAATTTAATGAAGTTTTTTCTTAATTTGGTGTCTCCCACATGCCCGACTATTATCATATTTTCTGCCAAGCTTTTCCGTATTCCCACAAAGTCTCTTCTGGTTCTCATACACTCAGAAAAACATAGAGATTTACATACCTGGATCAAGAATGTTCGATGTCAAAAGTTTGATAAGAATGAAAATTCTTGATCCAAGTATAAATTTTCCATCCCGTGTTTCTTGATACAAGAGCTTTAATACTTGATCCAAGTACGAATCATTCTCAAATCAATCATAATAGTTCTAAAATCAAGTGCTACACGTACTTAAATTCAAAATTGCTCATTCTAGAATCCAGAGCATACAGCGAGAATTTTCATTCTCGTTATAAGAGCTCATCAGATTCAAGAGTAAGATTGTTTACTCTTAACTCAAAAGCTTTACAGATTCACATTTAAAATCAGTTGATTTTTCTATTGTTTTTAATTTTATTTCATCGAAAACTAATTGTTAAACCATGTAGCAAGTTTAAGACGGCTCGAGGAATACACAACAGCCAACTGGCAGTCGAACAGCCTTCTCTCCATGCCAGCAATGCCATAAATGGTTGGGAATTTCAAAGCAACATGAGTGCAAAAATCAGTGGCGTACTTCGCTCAATAGCTTCCCCACACACCCCTTTCCCATTAAAAAAAAAAAACTAAGAGAGCCAGTTCAAAGCTGTGTTGTCTCAAATTTGGTTGCTCTCCTCTCTGTTTCTTTACCTCACTTCCCTTGCATAAAAACCTTATACTGAGAACGAATATAGCTCGAAGTTCTTGAAGATTTAACGAGAAAGCCAAGCTAACTTCGTCTGTGCCGAAGTTTTTATACCCTTGCTGGTGCTCGCTTAAATATTTTCAAAAGTTATCTTTTCCCATTTTTCGACCGATCGTTCGTATGGGAGCTATATGATATAGTCATCCGATTTGGCCAAAAATTTTTAAAATTATGTGAAAGCATGTGAAACAAACAAATACAATATTGCAGAATGCTACCATTCAAAACAAAAAAGGTTTTTCTAACTAAAACTGTTTATCAGACCCATCTTTTGTATGGCAGCTATACCATATAGTTGTCCGATTTTAATAAAACTTGGTAGAATTATAAAAAAGCATAGAAAACCTACGATTACAAAATTTGGAGACGATTACATTGAAAAGAAAAAAGTTTTTCTCACTAAAAGTAGTTTTCCGACCGATTGTTCCCATGGGAGCTATGGGATATAATCATCCGATCCGGTCGGTTCCGATATATTAGTAGTGTGCAGCAAAATTTCAGCTCCATGGCTTTAAAACTGAGAGACTAGTTTGCGTAGAATCAGACAGACAGACGGACGGACAAAGCTCAATCGACTCAGCTCGTCACCCTGATCAAGAATATATATGGTTTATGGGGTCGGAAATGAATATTTCTATGCGTTGCAAACTTCTGGGCAAAATTATAATACCCTTTGCAAGGGTATAATAAAGCAAATATACATATATGTTTTTAAGAGCGTTCGTTCTCAAGTTATTCGTTCTACTTTTTTCTGGGTGTAGCTACAAAAGCGTTGAGGGGGCTTCTGTTGCCCTCTTAGGTCTGCAAATACTTTTCCCGCTTCAACATTCAAAGCCGTTTTTATGTAAGTGATAAAATGCAGGATGCAGGTGCATGCCAATTGAATGCAACTTTTTTGGCTACCACTAGGCACAAAAGAATTACTTTTGGAATGAAAAGGAACCCTCTTAAACCGCCTTCCATCTACGCCACTGAACAATATTTTCCATTATTTTATAGAAGTAAAAACATTATTGCTATTTTATGGGATTCAAAAGTTTTTGATTTGATTGCAAAACAAAGGAAAGTCTTTTAGAAATATGTTTTAGTTCACTTGAAACAATAAACGATCAGATCTTCCCCTCTCAACCTTTGAGTTAATATAATTTTAATTGCTTGTGCATTTCCATTCCAATATTTGCGCATGTGAAACTTGTTCAATCAACTCTCGGCGCAGTGGTTGCATCTGGAGACCGGTGGAATTTTGCGGCTGTTTTAGCCGGTTGCAAGCGGTTTTGGATTTAGATTTAGATTTGATTTTTTTTTTTGTTTCCTTTTGTTTGGAGGCTGGCTGATCTCAAGGACGCCTTTCAATTAACCTCCCATGAGATGAGATTGGAGCACAACCGCACGCACGCACACACACACACACACGCACACACACACAGGAGGTAATTCATTAATTATATTTACAATTAGAACTTGCATTGTGGTAAATGCACTGGGCAGTCAGTTGGGTGGCAGGGGGGGGGGGGCCGCAGAGGAGAGGGCAAGGGGGGGCATGCAGGCGAGGGTCATTCAGCATCTGCAAAGCAATTCGTGGAAAAGGTTTTCTCGCTTTTTGTGTGTGTGTGTGTGTGTGTGTGTGTGTGTGTGTGTGTGTGTGTGTGCGCTCGCGTTTGATATGCAAAATTCACTGTGTTTACCTTGAAATATGCCATGTCACTTTTGCCCCCAGCTCAACACTGAGTTGAATACTCGATGGAGCAAGGGGTCGCGCCGGTGAAATGTGAAATATCTCATGTACTTGTGTACATTATGCTGCCTGACAGCTGAGGTGCACACATCAGGTACGCCGAGATGCCGGGACCAGGGCGGTTAATGTGTGTGTGTGTGTGTGTGTATGCGGGGGAGGGGGATGGAAAGCGTTGGGGATGGGCCAATTGCACCAGAGCGTGCGGCGAAGGGAAAGAAACGCAATTGCAGAAGAATCCTGTCACACTGGATGACTCTCTCAACAAAAAGGTGGGTGAGTAGGTCAACAATTGGAGCAGTCATGAATCGCCATTTCAGATGAATGGTGGGGGGTAGCAAGCTTTAAAAGGTGAAGTTCTGTTAAAGCAGGCAGGCAAGTCACTAGAGTGCCGAGAAGCTCAGAAGTTCCAAACCGAACTTGTGCTGCCAAATGCACACCCAGCAGCAGTGCTGCCAACTTAGCCTTTTACCGGCCAGATTTGGCATTTTTATACTCTGTACCGTAGGTACATAGAGTATTATAAGTTTGTGCAAAAGTATGTAACATCCAGAAGGAAGCATCTCCGACCCTATAAAGTATATATATTCTTGATCAGCATCAACAGCCGAGTCATGTCCGTCATGTCCGTCTGTCCGTCTGTCCGTCTGTCCGTCTGTCTGTCCGTATGAACGCACAGATCTCAGAGATGGTAAGAGATAGAGGCTTGACATGTATGGGACATATGCTTCTAATGTCTGCAGGCAGATCAAGTTTATTTTCAATTTTGGCCACGCCCCCTCCCGCCCCCGCAATTTAGAAAAAACGTCATATCTCCCACAGTTTTGAAGATAGATGGCTTGTTCCTTCTGGACATATTTAGTTATTAGGATAACTTATCGATCCGCCAAAGAAATGAAGAAGATCGGATGAACGGTTTTCGAGTTATGATCAAAAGAAAAATTTTCTTGGTACAGAGTATGTTATAGTCGGGCTTGACCGACTTTCTTTCTTGTTCAACTTGCAAATGCAGGTTAAATTGTAAGCTAGCTGCTGGCGGGAAATTTGGCATTTTTGAAAGTCAAACTGGCCTCTTATACACTCAGCGAAATTCGATTAAAGGCACATGGATATTTTATGTTTTATGGGAAATTAGATGAGAAATGAATCAAATTTTTATACCAAAGGTACATAGAGTATAATAAGTTTGTGCAAAAGTATGTAACATCCAGAAGAAAGCATCTCCGACCCCATAAAGTATATATATTCTTGATCAGCATCAACAGCCGAGTCGATATAGCCATGTCCGTCTGTCTGTCTGTCTATCTCAGAGATGGTAAGAGATAGAGGTTTGACATGTATGGGACATATGCTTCTTATGTCTGCAGGCAGATCCAGTTTATTTTCAATTTTGGCCACGCCCCCTCATATACCCCGTCATATCTCCTACAGTTTTAAAGATAGGTTGGTTATTCCTTCTAAATATATTTAGTAATAAGAATAACTTATCGATCAGCCAAAGGAATGGTGAAGATTGGATGAACGATTTTCGAGTTATGATCAAAAGACTGTTCGTTGCTGCAGCGCAGTAGCAGCGCTGCTTTCAGCTGCTACTGCAGCATCAAAATTTATGCTGAGCGTATAATTTCGTTGGTACAGAGTATGCTATAGTCGGGCTTGACCGACTGTCTTTCTTGTTTGTCTATATTTTAGGGCGAATTTCTAAATGGCTTGTCTAAATTTAAGAAATGTGCTTTCTAAAATTTAAGGCGTTTTTCTAAATTCGCCCTATTTGCAATGTATTTTTTTCTAAATTCAAGGGCGAATTCGCCCTTAATTTAAGGAAGAATTTAGAAAAATTACCCTAAATTTAAAAAAAAATAAATCGAATTTCTAAATTTAAGAAATTATTAGGGTTGTTTTTTTCAAAGTTAAAAAAAAACTGTCTAAAAACAAGAAAGAAAAATTATTTATTATTAAATTATAAAAAATTATTAAATTATTTAGTGCATTTCTAAAAACTAGAAAATACATTTTTTGAGTGTAGTTGCAAAAATTTACGATTTGCATGGACATGCCACAACAAACAACACATAAGGCGTCAACGAGCTGCTTTAAACCAAAAATTAAAATCGTAATTGCGACGGTCAAATAAATGTTGCCACAACTTCGAAGTGCCTCAAAAGTACTTAAATATGATTGGTACACAGAAAAAAAAGATCACGATATTTAGTAACAATCGGGTAATTTTCAGTATCGAATCGGCCTTCATCTGAAGAATACCCAGTTGATATGATCGAAAATATCACTCGTACATTTCGAACATATCAATGTGAAATGTTTCAGATCAACAATCTGATATTTGTTAATATCCCTGATCTATTTTTATGGTATCAATGATTTTATAATATCAAAGAGGTATTATTGTATAATGTATTATTATGTATCAAAGCTATATTTGTATAGTACCCATTGGACATGGTTCAAATGTCAAAGATATATTAGAATGAAAATTAGTGACTTTACTTGGCTCGAGGTCCCGAAAAGTTGCGCTTGGAAACGACTTATGCATTTATATACACCAAAAAGAGCTGGTTGCCTTTATAGTACTGTTTCATGAATCTTCCGATTCAACTTTCAGTAGGCATTTCGCTAATGACTGTCGCTGTTTGAATGTCTCTCCATGCGCTCACCGTTTTAAGCAGTTGGGAACTGCAATCGGCAATGAAAGCAAAAACAGACAAATAGGAAGAGTGTTCGCTGTCTCGCGTGCTGCGGCAGAGCCATGTACATTGTTTTTGCCTTTTTCGAGTTGGACTATAGCTGTCGCTCTTTGTTTTAAGAAACTCTGTTTGTCTCTTTCTGCCCTCAGATTTTCGATGTCTACTTTGATCTGAAATCACGTCACTAGGGTATTTTTCATATCACTGTAAGAATTTCGCTTATTAATATAATATTTTTTGTATCAATGTAATACTTCAGCATCATATTGATATTAAATAGTAACTCTTGCATATTTAAAAATTGATATTTTTGAAATTATATTGGAAGATGAACTCGATATTTGATCTTATTTTTTTCTGTGTACAAACGACTCGTACACTGCTGAGCAGAATATCGATTTCGTTGAGCTCGATAATTGTCCATCAATTTGCAAATAACAATTCATATATTCAAAAATATTCATCAAAACTTCATCAAAACTAAAATGGCTTTTTATACCCTTGCAAAGGGTTATATAATTTTGCCCAGAAGTTTGCAACGCATAGAAATATTCATTTCCGACCCCATAAACCATATATATTCTTGATCAGGGTGACGAGCTGAGTCGATTGAGCTTTGTCCGTCCGTCTGTCTGACTGTTTCTACGCGAACTAGTCTCTCAGTTATCAAAATTTCGAGCTGAACTTTTGCACAGAGTCTTCTTATTGCTGCACACTACTAATACGTCGGAGCCGACTGGATCGGATGCCTATATCTCATAGCTCCCATAGGCACAATCGGTCGTAAAACTAGCTTTAGTGAGAAAAACTTTTTTCTTTTCAATGGAAACGTCTCCAATCTTTGTACTCGTAGGTTTACTATGTTTTTTTATAATTCTACCAAGTTTTATTAAAATCGGACAACTATATGGTATAGCTGCCATACAAAAGATAGGTCTGAAAAACAGTTTTAGTTAGAAAAACTTTTTTGTTTTTAATGGTAGCATCCTGCAATTTTGTATTTGTTTGTTTCACATAATTTTACAAATTTTTGGCCAAATCGGCTGACTATATCGTACAGTTACCATACGAACAAACGGTCGAAAAATCGGGAAAACGAGTATTTATTTGAAAATATTGAAGCGAGCACTGGCAAGCGTATAAAAACTTCGGCACAGACGAAGTTAGTTTAGCTTTCTCGTTTTCTGGCTATTTTTGAATTCGATTTAGCCGCTTCTAGCAGGTTTGGAAGGTTACTTTAGCAATTTATTGCCCGGAAGAGTTGGCAGCACTGCCCAGGAGACTGACAGCTGGGTTCCGGCCTACCAACGTTTTGTCTTGGCAAATTCGATTTGGCAGCGGCATTTCCGTTTACCGGTTAATGATGCAACATGATGCAACAGTCGGCTCCTGACACCGACCTTCCATTTGAGGGCATTTGGGGAACCCCCACCCCAGCCTCGCTCTGCTTAATTCCGGCTCTCCTGCATGCAATTACATTTTGTGCTTATTTGCGGCTTCATCTCCAAACCGAAGGCTTGCCAAACTTTCAGCTCATTTTCCTTGTGGACGGATGCGAGGGGTTGGGCGAGAGAGAGAGAGAGAGAGAGAGAGAGAGAGTTGGGCACGTTTTGTTAACCGCGAATACATTTTAATTAGCAGCTAAAATATTCAAACTGAAAATTGCCCTTTGCCTGAGGGTCCCCATCAACTCACCCGATTCACCTGTGTGTGTCGGTGTGTGTGTGTGTTTGTTTTGTGTGCGCCAGCCAAAAGTCCTCGCAAACGGGGGCTATGAATTTTCCAGTGCGGACTAAATACTTGTGAAAATATGTCAGAGGAGCCCCAGACGAGAGAAACAAAAAGAAATCATCATAATTTCTGAAAGCCCGCTCAAGTTCCCTCCTTTCAAATGAAATTATCAAGTCATTTTTTGGCTAAACTCGAGGCCAGTTGCCAAAAACAACAACAAAAAAAAAATTGCAGCTTATGAATTTTAATCTGCACATTTTTGTTGAGCCAGATCAAACGAGGCCGGAGGAGAAGTTGTTACAACAAAGTGTGTGTGTGTGTACTTATAAACCGAATACAAATTGACTGCCAGCTTGAGGTGAGTTCCAAGTTGAGGGTTTATCTGGCAGGCCATAAATACAGCAACAAAGTGACACACACACACACACAGGCGTAAGTACATACAAAGATTACTACCCCCACCTCACCCACTCCCACATTTGGCATTGAATGCGCATAAAATATGATTAATTATACAAATGTAAATGATATGCAGAGCAAAAGTCGCATGTAAGAAGGAGAACGGCAAGTACAGCCATACACACACACACACACACACACATATGTGAATTAAGCTGGCTTATCCTTGGCCAGACAAAAGGATGGGCCTCTGCTGCTCTGCTAATTAAAAGTATTATCGAAGATTCATTTGTAATTATCAGTTGTAATTGAATTAGAAACCATTGAAAATTTCTAAAGAGGGTTGGTTTTAATTTTGATTTATTTATTGTACACTAGTCGGCATAATTATTTTGACGAAACTCTTTTTGACTATTGAACTTAGTGTTGCTTTAAATCTTCAAATAAAGGTGCGAAAATGATGCGCAAAACAAAGAATCTAACTTTAGCTGTGTGCATGCAAAATTTTATTTCGTTTACCTTTTGCATTCTCTTTCTGCTGATAAGAATGCATGCAGACAACGGTTTTTTGCGTGGCAGAAGTATTTTGACAGCATCTTTATGGAAATATTTTCACAATTTTAAGCCCGCGAGAATCAAACAACTTCTGTGTTTAACTTTGATCAATATAAAACGTTGTTATTAAAATAGAAAGTTATTGAAAATTCTTAATTAACATGGTGAAAACGGCTGAGCTAAGTTTGGTTACCAGATCTTCAATGGTCGCAAAGTTTAACGCTGGAATAGCAGTCAAAGACATTGCCAATGAGTTTAATGTGTCGCGTCAAACTGTGCACTACCAAATTAAAAAGTTTAAAAAGCATAATGATATGCGCAATTTAAAAAGATCAGGTGCTAAGCGCAAAACAGAGGCCAGTGAAGATCGAGTCATTGTACGGGAATTTAGAAAAAATATTTTTCTAAAGCCTCAATCCGCAGCAGATCAATTTAATTTGACAGCTAAGACACCAATTAGTGAGCGCACAGTCCGTCGACGATTAAAAGAATGTGATTTTAAGACTTATAAAGTCAAGGAAGTACCATATATAACAAAAGCAAACAAGCTCAAAAGACTGTCTTTCGCAAAGGAACATCTCCATAAGCCAAAGGAGTTCTGGAGGAGCGTTCTATGGACAGATGAAAGCTCCTTTGAGTATAATTCATCAAAAAATAAGTTTTTTGTAAGATTACCAATGGAACAAAGGCAGAAAAGGCGGCCCGTTTGCCAAAAAGTAAGCCATGGTGGAGGCTCTGTTATGTTCTGGGGATGTGTGGCCTATAATGGACTGGGTGACTTCGTTCCTGTCACTGGCTCGATGAACCAAGGCCAATATTTACGGGTTCTAAATGATAATGCATTTACTTCTGGAGACAGGCTTATTGGACAATCCTTCATTCTGCAACAGGATAACGCCCCATGCCACAAAGCCAAGATGATTACATCATTTTTGAAGGATGTTGGTGTTACTACTTTGGACTGGCCACCCCAAAGTCCAGATTTAAATATAATTGAAAACGTCTGGTCTCTTATGAAACGCAAGAGAACAGTATCGTTAAATAAAACCAGAGAGGAGACAATTTCTGAGATCACTTCCCTTTGGGAAGAGATATCTCCAGAGATCATCCAAAATTTAATTGATTCTGCACCGCAACGCCTTCAAAAAGTTATTGAAACCAAAGGAAATTATATATTTTACTAATTTCTTTTTTTCCTTTACTTTTTTTAAGATTAAACTTTGTTATTCATATTAAAAGGTACTTGTCAAAATACTTATGCCACCTCATAAAAATTACTTTAGCTTATATTTTTTCAAGTTCATATGACAAAATGTTGAATTCATTATTTTTAAGATTGTATTAGCACTTAGTAAACAGGAAAAAAAAATCATTGAGTTATATTAAACCATTGAAAAGTTACATAAAAAATTGCACCATTTGTTTTTCGTCAAAATAATTATGCCGACTAGTGTATTGTTCTATTGTGATATACCAACTGGAGTTTAGAGCATTGAAAGTTGGGTACTTAGTTGTGTTGGGTAAAGGTTGTTCATTTCAGTGAACATGTTCATTTGTTCTTTTTTTTTTTCAAAATGAGTCAACTCAGTCAAATTGCTCAGTTGTTCAGTTGCTCAGTTGCTCATTTGTTCAGTTGCTCAGCTGTTCAAATGTTCAGCTAATCAGTTGTTGTTCTGTTGGGCAACTGGCTCCACTGCAATCGGGTGTTTGCTTTAAAGGAGGCGGCTAAGGTTGTTTTGTGACTTACAGGGTTGCCCATATTCGACGGACCCATCTGGCAACGCCACAACTTTTGACAGAGATGTCAGATCGCTTAATGACATACCGTTTAATGACATACCATGGAGCCACGCCACGCGAGCGCTCTGAAATAGTTGAAATTTACATTCAACAGAACAAGTCAATTGTGAAAACAAAATGATCATGTCCGATGAAGCCCATTTCACATTGAATGGGACCGTAAATAAGCAAAATTGCCGTATTTACGCCACTGAAAATCCTCAGGAGATTCAAGAAGTGCCTCTTCATGACGAAAAAGTCACAGTTTGGTGCGGCGTTAGTGCGAAAACGGTCATTGGACCGTTTTTCTTCCGAAAATTTTCTTCTGAAAATGGCCATGCTGTTACCATCAACCAGGAGCGTTATCGCGACATGATGACCAATTTTGTGATGCCAATTATTCGTCGAAAGCGTATGAGGCAGTTCTGGTTTCAACAAGACGGCGCTCCACCGCACACAAATCGCATAACAATCGATTTTCTGAAGATATTCCGGGCCGTTTGATGTCGAAAAGTGGTGATTTGGACTGGCCACCGTGTTCGCCCGATTTGACGCCGCCTGACTTCTTCTTGTGGGGATATTTGAAGTCAAAGGTTTACGTTAACAAGCCAAGGACCGTAGAAGAGCTCAAGGACAACATTCGTGAAGAAATAGCCGCTATTCCGGCCGAAATGTTGGCAAAAACGATGGAAAATGCTGCAAAAAGGGCACAATACGCCATCAACGCCAGAGGCGGCCATTTGAGAGATATCATATTCAAAAATTGATGTAAACAAATCTACTTGGAACAAATTAAATGATTAAGATTGCCAACCGCCAAATTTTTATTTTTTTCTTTGATTTTTAAAAAAAAAACATATGTCCGTCGAATATGGGCAACCCTGTACATCTTCAACTAAAGCTGCAATGTTAACATTTCACTTAATTATTGTCCATTTCGGTGAAATGGTTCCAAACATTGCTAAGCTTTCTGGTCAAAGACATGCTGAATAAAAACAACGGAAGAGACTGCCACACCAGAAGACTGCTTAACACAGAGTTGCCATACAGTCACCGAACTAAGTGAACCGTCACTGATCACCTTACTGAACTAGTTACTGAACAGTTCTCTGAACAAATCTCTGAACTAGATACTGAACAAAACTCACGGAACAACAGAGACAGAACAAGAGCGGCTGAACAACTCTTAATGAACTACTCACGGAACAAGAGCGACTGAACTAGAACGATTGAACCACTCTGAAAGAACAAGACTCACTGAGCGACTGAACAACTCTGGGTGAACAACTCACAGAACAAGAGCAAGTGAAGAACTCTGACTGAACAAAAATGAACAATGAAATGAAGAACATGTTCACTTGCTCAGTTTAGTGAACCACTCAATTTTGTTCACTCACTCATGAACAACCCAACACTAGTACTTAGTGGTCCCTTGTGCTCTCAAAACCCGCAAACAAAAAACCAATCAAAATTGAATGTATTTTGTTGTTGCCCAGTCTGTCAGTTTTATTTTGGCATTTTAAGACTTGGACAAATAGAGGAAAGCTAACTTCGGCTCGGCCGAAGTTTGTATACCCTTGCAGCACGCTTTTTAACTAATTTAAAGGACATGTTCACTAAAAACAAACAAGTTTTGCTCAATAAGGCTACTTTTCTGACTCTACTTTTGTATGACAGCTATGCTATATAGATGTCCGATTTCGACCAAATTTGACAGAATTATGTAGAAGCATAAAAAACTAGTAAATTCAAAGTTTTGGAGGCGTTTTCTTTGAAAACAAAAAAGTTTTTCTGAATAGTACTAGTTGTTCGACCGATCGTTCCTATGGCAGCTATATGTTGTAGTCATCCGATCCGGCCGATTTTGACAAATGTGCAGCGTATTTGGACCAGAAGACTTCGTGCAAAGTTTGGTGGCGATAGCTTTAAAACTGAGGGAGGCTATGGCATAGAAACAGACGGACTGATCAAGAATATAAATACTTTATGTGGTCGGAAATGCTTCCTTCTATGCGTAACAAATTATGCGTCGGAATCTTCCAAACCGGTGGCGCATTTTTATACCCTGTTCCTATTGAAAATGGAAAAAGGGGATCATGAAGTTGTGCGAATGTATGTAACAGGGAGAAGGAAACATTTCCGACCACATAAAGTATATATTTTCTTGATCAGCATGAACAACCGAGTCGATATAGCCATGTCCGTCTGTCTGACTATACGAGATAGAGCCACAAATTTTTGCATGAAGGTAGAGTTATGCTGTACGCAGATCAAGTTTGTTTTAAATTTGAAAAATTCCCCCCTCGTCCCTCTTTTAACCACAAAACACCTACAGATCCTAGACCCAAATAAAAAACGTCAGATCCACAATTTTCTAGTTAGAGCCTCGTGGTTTAGTAAACATCAAGCCAGGTCCAATATATATCTATTCTGAGAAGTACAATCAGATCGGACAAAAAACACCGTAGTTATAAGCGAAACAATTGAGCTTGAGTTAGGCCTAAAACCGCTAAAATTACAAAATAATGTGGCCTACTTTTAGGATGACCCTTTAATGGCTGTGACAGAAACCGGTCACATTCAAATTCAAATATACAAAAACAAATTAATGAAAACAAATGAACGGGGGGTATTTTGTAGTCGGGGCACTCGACTGCAGCGCCCTTACTTGTCACTCTTCGAGTCACGGGTACAAAAACATTTATGTTTTCAAAAAAAACCTCACCAAACTTTGTATTTCTTATTTTTCTATGTTTTCCTATGATTCCACTAAGTTTGGTCGAAATCTAACTATCTATATAGTATAGCTGCCGTAGAAAAGTATGTTGAGAATAATACTCTTAGTAAGACAAACATGTTTGATTTTAGTGGAAATGTCGCTCAAATTAGTTAGCAAAACTTGCTGCAAGGGTATACTAACTTCGGCCTAGCCGAAGTTAACTTTCCTCTATTGTTTTGTTTGTAAATCTCCTAGCTTGAGCCTTTTCTTCCAACATATCAACACATCTTCTCTCATTTTAATGGAAACCGAACCTTGAACTGGACCTCTTTTGTAATAAAAGCTAAACCTGAACCTGTTCCGAACCTGGAATATCGGTTTCGTATAAGTGATACTTAAAATAAAGCTTATCATTGCAAGGTATTACTTTTCAATTGTAAACTGCGAAATCGAATTTTACTTAATAAATTTTGAATCGATCTAAAAATCGCATATGGTCCAATTGCTGTTCGTCTTGCTACTGCAGCATAAAAATGTATGCTGAGCGAATATTTTTGTTGGTACAGAGTATATTATAGTCTAGCTTTAGATATCGGCAACACTGAATAGTTTACGGCTTTTAAACTGATAGCTAGATCTGGTGGTAAAATAGCTAAGCTAGCAACACTGATTTATGTATATATACATGTTTGTACATACACACAGTTGCGCTCTCGCTCATTGCTGTAATTTAAGAGATCAGCAGCAGCAGCGAAAGAGAGAGAGAGCGAAACTGAGGTCAGTTGTCTGAGGCAAGGCATGTGAGTCGGTCGATGTCTGCCAGCGCGGTTTCAATTCTAAGCGAAAAAACGAGTAGAATATAAATAAATGCTAACAAATACAACAAAAATAGTGTGTGCAGAGTAAAGAAGTTAAAAAAGTGATGAAAAGTGATATAAGCGGTAGTTTTCTAAGCATTTTATATGTCAATCTTTGCTGCAGCCTGCCGCTGTGGTTTTCTTTTACCGTTTGTTCCTTATGCATGCGTTTGCTGTGAAGCCAGGCTCTCACCTCGTGTGAGATAAAATAGAAAAAGAATGCCGTTGTTTTTTTTTTTTCGTTCTGCTGCAGTCCTCTGTCGCTCTTTTTTTTACCGTTCATTCTGCATACATATGTATGTACATATGTATATGTTTTCGCTGTGGAGCCACGCTCTCACCTCTCGCAAGCTGAAAGCTACAAATTTGAAAAGGAAAAGAGAGTGAGAGAGAGAGTGCCGTTGGTTCTTTTTTTTTTTTTTGTTTTTGTTGTTGTGTTGAAATGTGTGTGTGAGTGTTTGACTTGAAGTGAGAAGAATGTTCTGGGTAAGTGATTGGCTCTGTTGGAGCTTTGCTTTCAATATTATTTTACAGGGTGTAGAGCATATTAAATTCGGGCTTGACCGACCTTTTTACTTGTTTAATAACCATTTTTGGGAATATCCAAAGAATATGAAAAGTGCAAATATTAGTTAGAATAAAAGGATCTTAAAAAATAGCCATTCCATTTGGTTGATTTGGGATATATTTTTGTTCATTTATTTCAATATAATGTGAAAATTGGAATGGCTTGCATAATCCACCATTTAGTACATATATATAATGCATATATGTTCTGTGAAAATGAAACAGATTTCAGTTACTCAAAGTTAATCTTTTCTTTGGTAGATTCTTGGTATGTCCTGCAGAAGCTGAGAGCAAGAAGGGAGGGAAATGGTTGTTTAAAATCTTTTCACCCAGACCCAGTTTCCGAGTTTTCCTTCTTTGCTTACAGACCTACTTTTCCGCATTCAAAATACCAAGATTTTTATTATATCAAACCGAGTCCTTTTTCTCCCTTTTTCTCCTTTCTCGTTTCTGGTTCAACACAATTACCATGAAAATTCGTTCTGTGCATAGTGCAGAGAATTTGAACTGAATTAAATTAAACTTTCACCCTTAAGCTAAGGTAATTCTTTAAACAAATATTTCCTAATAAATGGCCAAAATCTCGCTCTCTTTAGCCTGTTCTGACCATATATTTTGACAACTGTTACCACAAAAACCCAAACAAAAAACCCCCGAAAAAAATCAGCTTGCCTGCCCAGCTGTGGCATCCACTTGTGGTTGTTGATGTCAGAACTTTTGCTCAACTTTAACTTGCGTTTTTGTGATTTTAAGCAGCGTTAATATATTTATGTGTGTGTGTGTGCGTGGGAGTGAGTGAGAGAGAGAAAGTATTTGAAAGAGCAGGGAAAAGCGTAGACTGTTTTTCCACCTAGAGGAAGAGCCAAGCTTTGTTCTTAACAAGCAAATTTGATGCCAGCTAACAAACAAAAAAGAAGAAAAAAACCCACACAGTGAGAAAAGAAAAGAGCAAAAAATGCCTTTGTGGTAACATTTTTCAATTGGTCAGAGGAGTAGCCCAAAAGCAACTCCCCCCCTCCCCATTCCGCACTTTTGCCTGTTTCTCCGCAACGCAATGCTATTCAATTTCCGTTGGCACTTGGTTTTGTTTTGGCAGCCGTTGCTTGTGCGGGACAACTGTTGCCACACGGGTGGCTTCCCACATATGTATATACACACACACAGTGGGGGAATGTCCCTAGACCACCTGCCTTATCCTTGCCATTTCTTCTCTGACAAACAATTCAATTTGCTGCCAAAGCCTTTTGTGTTCCATGATTCTATTCCCGTCTCCCCAAAAAAAACCTTTTGACCAAATGCAGTTTTCCCCCATTTCCATTCAAAATCCCTCAACTTTCGGCAAAATAATTTCTTGTTGTTGTTTATTACCTGTGCATTTTTGAGTGTTTTGTTTATAAGTCAGAGAAACGGTGCAGGGGAGGAGGAGGAGGAGGGTGGTGGGCGCAGCTGGGGAGAGGAGCATGCTTATGACGCTGTAAATTATTGCCTGCCTGTCGATGAACAAAATAATAAATACCAGAAAACTGTTGAATTTGCGAATTCGATAGGGAACAAGTAAGACTGAGCAGGAGACAGAGAGGGAGGGAGAGATGGGGGCGAGATAAAAATAATGAACAAAGAGAAAATCTTGATATCTGAATTACTGATCTTGAAATGGCCTGGTTGTTAAGACTCACATTGGCGTTAGGCTTTGCACACACAGAGAAATATATGAAGTTCCAAAATCATTATCAAACTTCCCTGATTTGGCTAAACAGGTGTTCCTGAAAGAAGAATAAGCGTTCATTTAAAATAGATACAACATTTTAATGATTACATTGATCGAAGAGAATTTAATTAAAAGTAAATAAATTGATTAATGGTAAGAATAATTCAATTATATTAATTAACAGAGCATTAGCAGTAATGTTAGCATTTTAACATAATGCCAGCAGACAGCGCATGCTGCACGGAAGAGTACACAATGTGTATTATAAACTGTATTACTTTGCTAATATAAAACAAGAAAGAAAGTCGGTCAAGCCCGACTATAGCATACTCTGTACCAACGAAATTAAACGCTCAGCATAAATTTTGATGCTGCAGTAGTAGCTGAAAGATAACTCGAAAACCATCCAATCTTCACCATTCCTTTGGCTGATCGATAAGTTATCCTAATAACTAAATATGTTCAGAAGGAACAAGCCATCTATCTTCAAAACTGTGGGAGATATGACGTTTTTTCTAAATTGCGGGGGCGGCAGGGGGCGTGGCCAAAATTGAAAATAAACTTGATCTGCCTGCAGACATAAGAAGCATATGTCCCATACATGTCAAGCCTCTATCTCTTACCATCTCTAAGATCTGTGCGTTCATACAGACAGACAGACGGACAGACGGACATGGCTATATCGACTCGGCTGTTGATGCTGATCAATAATATATATACTTTATGGGGTCGGAGATGCTTTCTTCTGGATGTTACATACTTTTGCACAAACTTATTATACTCTATGTACCTTTGGTACAGAGTATAATTATAGATATTGGGTACATAACCTATAGTGCAGAAAATGAGATCGATTTTGGAACCACTTTGGTATTCCCTTTTTTCTTTACAAGTAGCGGGTATGTTAATCTGCTTAAACAAATGTAAAACACTTTATTGGTGGTGGTCGTCCCATTCATTCCCCCCTACATCTGATAAATGTTTGTTCTTTCGAGCACAAAATGTGCCTGATACATGTGTAAGATGTGTTCATAAAGTAAGCACGAAATTTTTGTAGAACATGTCCAAGCCATTAATGAATGTAAACAAAATATTTATGTTAATATTGTAATAAATATAGAAAAAAGCGTGCTCATTGGTCGAAAGTTTAGAATGGAGTTTTTCCTATGTGTACAAATTCAGAAAGTTTAAAATTTTTCGCCTATTTTGAACTTTCTGAAAATTCCATAATTGTGACAGTGAAGCAAATGAATATTAAATTTTTAAGGAAAGTCTTCAGTTTACACAAACCGTCTTAAATATGGTTGCAACACTGAGAAAAAAATCAATCTAAAACCAAGATTATAGTCTCAAATTCGAGACGAAACGGTAACAAAATCTCAACTCGAGATTATAATCTCAATTTTAATCTAAATTCAACAACCTTGGATAAAGATCGTTTGTAGTCGACCTTTAGATGAAACAATCTTATTTTTGGTATGAAAAAGAATAGGCAAAAGAACTTTATTATTTTTGATATTTACTAAGTACTCCCGTTCTGGAAAAACTTCTTCACATTTAAACCTTCCCCATCTGCGGTTTGAACTGGGAACCTCGGGGGGCTGAACATGAACTCGCTATCAGCCCCAAAGCGGTGAGGTTGCGAGTTCAAGCCCCACTGGACACATACATATGTGTGTATTTTTTACGCTTTGGTCACAAATTGATTTTTTAGGGGATAATTTTTAAGGAGTCTACGTAGCGAAAAAATATATTTAGCTAATGCTTAATAGAGAGCTGTTTGAAGGAGAGATATAACTTGAGATACGATAAATCTTGATTGTGATATTTTCAATCTAATTCTAAGATTTTTAAAACTTATTTTTTTAAGATTGCAATTTTCTCGCAAAATAGATTTTTCAATCAAGGTTACAGATTTGGTTGGTTTTTTCTCAGTGAAGAAGCTGTGAGTCTCCATATCATTTATGTTTAAGGTTAAATAATTTTTCTTCTTGTCACTACAATTAATGAGTATTAATGTGTGTATTATTATTACTGATAACAATGATCTCACTTCAAGAATCATTTTTTGAAACCACAAAGCATGATCTTGGTTGAGAAGTTCTGTTGTAGAGAACATTTCAAGCTCAACAGTCCATATTCCCTACCAGCAGAGACTTTGCTTGTAAATACAACAGCTTTGGCGAAGGAATGAGACTTTTTTTTTGACTTGTGGGGGATCGAGCCCAAGGCCTTTGCCCGCAATCACGTCTTATTAGCTATTTATAATGTTTTGTGCGCTGGCTGAGTTGAGTTAAATTGTGCTAATTTCAACAACATTTGTTACTCAAAACTATTAGAGAACATCCTGTTTTTGTTTGAGTTCAAATCAACTTATTTTCAGAACAGTTTAATATCATTTATATTTTCGAGCAGGTCCTTTTTAAGTGTTTAATAATGGAAATTTATCATATGAGAAAAAATAATACTAAGCCCCGGATTATATCACTATTTTTTCTGGGTCTTTACTAGCAGAGGTTTAAGAACGATTTTAACAAGAACAGTTACACCCTGGATTTAAAACCACTATTGCTAGTTGCTCAGACTCCGTTGCACTGTCTCTCTAGGTCTCTAGGTCTAGGCAACCAGTGATTCTTTATTTGCAGTTGTCGTCATTCTACAAGATAGATACTATATTGGAGAGTTTATATCTATATTTACATCTATATTATGTAATCTATGAGTTTTCGATAGTTACCAAAATCGTATCGACCAAACAATTGCCAATCCTAGTTCGAGCCCTTTTAAAAAGCGCTAGACTAGGTTTCAAGCGGTTATGCTGCAAGGAACGTGGATACTTTTGATGCTAGGGACTAGTTTAAGTAATCCATAGCAACTCAAGATACAATAAGTATAAGGTAGCACTCCGACCCCATAAAGTATATATTATATATTCTTGATCAGCATCAACAGCCAAGTCGATATAGCCATGTCCGTCCGTCCGTCTGTCTGTCCGTATGAACGCACAGATCTCAGAGATGGTAAGAGATAGAGGTTTGACATGTATGGGACATATGCTTCTTATGTCTGCAGGCAGATCAAGTTTATTTTCAATTTTGGCCACGCCCCCTTCCGCCCCCGCAATTTAGAAAAATCGTCATATCTCCCACAGTTTTGAAGATAGATGGCTTGTTCCTTCTGGACATATTTAGTTATTAGGATAACTTATCGATCAGTCAAACGAATGAAGAAGATCAGATGAACGGTTTTTGAGTTATGATCAAAAAACACATTTCTTTCTTGGTACAGAGTATGTTGTAGTCGGGCTTGACCGACTTTCTTTCTTGTTTGGATTCGTTTTCAGCCAAGGGGCTTAAAAGTAACTAGTATAACCTTTTAGCCTCCACTTAGTTGACCTCCTTGCTTGGGTTTCCTTGAACTAAACAAAACAATGGACTCTTCAAGGAATGACTGCTTCATTCCATACAAATTTCGAAAAGCTAAGCAATTTCTTCAGGTTTGCTTACAGTCTAGGACCTTGAAACAGATTGTTTGGAATTTTTCGCAGGAAATTCGCGGGGCTGTCTATTAAGTTGACCAGAGCAGTGTTTATCTTAATCCCGTTTAGCGGAAAACAGCCAAACAGCCCCCGCCATGCCCAACACATCGGTTCGAACCAGCAGCAGCCCCAATTAAACTCACCCTCCCCAGTTTTGGCTTAATATGTTTCATCCGAAGTGGTTTCCAATTACCAGCCTCTTAATCTCAAATATCTTACAGATTTCCATCAGCGAATCAATGCCAAAATCCATTCACTCGAGAGCAGACGATTTTTCATTTGATATTTTCAAGACCAATTCAATTGAACGTCTCCCAGCTTATCGCCGTTCGCCGTTCGCCCTCGTCAGGTTCTGCCTTTCAGCACTCTGCCTTCCCCGCTCCGCCCCGCGTCGCTCGGCCGCCCTCATTTCCTTTGGGGAATACAATTTTCAACACAAACAACAATTGTAATTGAGCATTAAACATAAGCAGACACCCCCATTTAGACTCCATCCGCCTGGTGCGTAATTCCCTGGCTCCAGTGACAAACATCAGGGAGCAGCGCTCTCCCCCCCCCCACCTCCCCCGGGCGAAGTGTTTCGTTCGAGGCGTCAATTTATTGAATTTTAATTAATTTTATTGCCGACATTACCGTTAAGCTCCTTACAATGCCGCACAGTGGAGTGGATCCAGTAGGACGAGTGCTCACTGTAGCATCCTGCTCTGCGTAATAGGCGCAAATATGCGAATTTTATACAAATGCTGAAATTATGGAAACTGTTTGGCGCATAAACATAAAAACAAATGCGTGAGGGGGGTGGGAAGGTGCTTGGGCGGGTGGTTAGATGACGGCGGTTCTCGCTCCTCACCAGATGTCAAGGTCAAAGCAATTGTAGACCCGAGCTCATTATGCCAAGCGGATGGCCACTTGGCATACATTTAACATGGCGATGTCTTTCGGGTCAGGTGCAAGGCTGCTCTAGAACCGGAATGGGAATGGGAATGGTGGCCACTTAAACTCGATTTGTCACCATCCCGTGGCCAATTAGCACGCAACAAATGCGGCAAAACAAAAGAGGGAGAGCGAGTTAAAGAGGAATGTAGAGGAAAAAAAAAAAAAAAAGCGCCACGTCGCATGTCCAATGGCCATTCCTTTGGGCTAGGCACTCCAATCACTTCATCATAATCCCCCGCTCTGGGGTTTGCATCCGGAGGGAGGCGTATGAGGGGTCTTTTTTTTTTATTGCATTACCCAAACATGAAAATAGCAAATAAAAATTGAGTGAATGGGCCACTGAGTTGTCAAGAGCGAAGACTGGGTAGGGGGGGAACGAGAGTTGAAATGAGATGGACGGTTGATAAGCGGCTAAATGGGCACAAGGAACATTTGAAGGGACATTCAACGGACACCTAGAGTTGGTTAAGAACACATAAAGAGCAGCAGCTGGGTTGATAGGGGAATTGGAGGAAATGCGATAAGCAAACTGGAAATGCAAGGCCTGAGAGATAAGTAAGGCAAGCTAATCCAGCTGCATTGCGTAGAAGGATTAAGAGGACCAAGAGAGCAGAATAGCAAAAATACAGAAAAATATTATCTGTTGAAAGAGAATTTTGAAAGAAGTTGCTAAGCAGCAGCAGAAGCATTTGGAGAGAACTTAGAGAAAAGCAAGCAGATTACCAAATGGTCCTTGGAAAAGGGTTAGTTAAACAGATATCTAAGCAGATGGAGGGAAAACAGGAATCGAAGTCGGGACCACAAGTGTATAGGTCCTGCCCTGTCAAAATAAGGAAATCAATTTGATTCAAGTTCTTAAAATCGATATCTGCTGTACATCGATTTATACAATATCGATGTATTAAGAGCAGAACCGGAAATCACGTATCCGAATTTTACTGAAATTTCCTTTTAGAACCAAATCAAATGCAAAAGAGAAAAGTACTAAATAGGTTTTACACAGTTTTGATAAGTGAAACGACCACTTTTCCTATTTCTATTACATTTAAGACATAAGAATTCGCAGCACGAATTTAAAATGCTGGAAGTCTATTGAGATTTCACAGCCATCATCGCTAAAACGTAGCTTATACTCTGTGGCAGAAGTCCAAAAAGTATATTAAATTTGTGAAAATGTATTAAACAGCCGAGTCGATATGGCCATATCTGTCTGTCTGTTGGTCCGTATGAACGCTCAGAGTTGGTAAGAGATACGAGGTTCAACATGTATGGGAAACCAGGGATGCAAACCACTCGAAAATAAGTACAGGTTCGGTTCAGTGGCTCACACAGTTTCTGAACCGCCGGTTCGGTTCATTACATGGTTTTTGGAGCTAGCTGAGCCGCGGTTTCGGTTCGGTTCAGTGGTTCACAAAGGCGCATTATGAAATATGATTGTTGTAGTATTGTGACTTTTCGAACACTTTTGAAATTTAATTCTTTTAGTCCATTTAAATATCTCTAAAATTGTAGAGAAATGTCCAATGTTTATTATGTTGGATTCCCAGGTTTCGTCCATAAGATCCCTTAGAAAAGTGAGAACGTCAGCTAGAAAAGAATACGCACCATGTATCTTTATTACCCTATTTATCAAATCCCTTAAGTTAGGCTCAAACCCGAATTATAGCTGAATCAGCCCCGAAATGAAAGGGCTGGTCCTGAATTCATGACATTCTTTTTATGAGTTTCTCCCATGGATTTTACACTGACATGTCCCACTACGTCATGACTTTAGTTGATTTTAGTACTGAACTCATGGATGAGTTTCATGGGAAGTACTAAAACATGCTTGATTTCAGGCTTTAAATTCACTTAATCCTACAGCTCAGGTCTGAATTAGCTATGAAAAATTCAGTACCGAAACGTAGAACTGCAGGGATTATACAAGAAAAATTTCTCCTGTCTTAGATTGAATTAAAGTAAAGTACCACAGATTATTGAAAACATTCTCTACTAGAGGAAAATACAGATTAATGACAGGTATATTAGAAGATCGGTGGGCAATTGCAAAAGACTTCCAGTTTTATATGTTGTAAAGTTTTCGTCAAGTCATCCCTAAAAGTTATATCGATCCGGCAACGCATTATATGTAGAGGGTCGAACGAATTGTACAAAAATTGTCTTCGGGAAACGATTCAAATTCCCAAATTAATCAAAATCATTGGCTAGGTGAAAGGGAAACTCGTCAGAGAACTGAACCGAACCGAACCGTTTTTATTTGTGGTTTTCGGTTCGGTTCGGTTCGGTTTGTGGTTTTCGGTTCGGTTCAGAACCGGTTTGCATCCCTGTGGGAAACACTTCTTATACTTTCTTATACTCCTTATAATTTGCAATTTGTACCACGCCCTGTCCCGCCCCTGCACTCACCGACAGTTTTATACAACAAAGATTCATATTTTGTGGATTGACAAAAATCGTCAAGTTATGAGCAAAAGAATGTTCGCTGTTGCAGCCTAGTAGCAGCACTGCTTTCAACTGCTAATGCAGCATGAAAATTCAAGCTGAGCATAAACTTTCGTCTGTACAGAGTATATTAATGTCGGGCTTGATCGACTTTTCAACTTATCCGGTTAGCCGTTTTGACCGGCAGGTTAGACGAATTTGAATGTCTTACGTTTTGCCAGCAACATTAAAAGAATCATAAAAAACTGACTAATTATTTGACAGTGTCTGGTCACACTGCTGCAGAAATTGATCGATATCGGGCAACTGAATTTGAGAAAACAAAATAATTTAGCCGCTGGCCACACCGAACAACAGATTTAACCGGATCTTTAGCGACTGATTAGGTAGGGAAAATCTTATTTAACGAGAAAGCTAAGCTAACTTCGTCTGTGCCGAAGTTTTTATACCCTAGCAAGTGCTCGCTTAAATATTTTCAAAAAAAATTATCTTTTTTCCATTTTCCGACCGATCGTTCGTATGGGAGCTATATGATATAGTCATCCAAAAATTGGTAACATTATGTGAAAGCATGTGAAACAAACAAATACAAAATTGCAGGATGCTACCATTAAAAACAAAAAAGTTTTTCTAACTAAAACTGATTTTCAGACCTATCTTTTGTATGGCAGCTATACCATATAGTTGTCCGATTTTAATAAAACTTGGTAGTATTATTAGAAAACATAGTAAACCTACGATTACAAAGTTTGGAGACGTTTCCATTGAAAAGAAAAAAGTTTTTCTCACTAAAACTAGTTTTCCGACCGATTGTTCCTATGGGAGCCATAAGCTATAGCCATCCGATCCGGTTGGTTCCGACATATTAGTAGTGTGCAGCATAAAGAAGACTCTGCGTAGAAAGAGACAGACAGACAAACGGACGGACAAAGCTCAATCGACTCAGCTCGTCACTCTGATCAAGAATATTTATAGTTTATGGGGTCGGAAATGAATATTTCTAACCGTTCTATACCCTTTACAAGGGTATAATGAACCAAGAATGGCAGCAGCAAGTCGAGCAGATCGCCTTGCCCGGGGAGGATAAGGATATATAAGCACGGAAATCGCAGAAAAAGTAGACGAAGAAAGAGTCACAAACATTTCAAGCTATAACTGTGCTCCCACAACAGAAAGGGGAGGCTTTGATTAAACTCGCCGGTTATAGCCAGAGATTTCCCCTAGTTCCCCACCAAATACCCTTAATTTATCTTGAAGAACTGAGATCTCGGTGTGGCAAATGCAGCCGACTGAGAAGAGTTGCACAGTGTCAGCCACATTTTCTTGTGCAAATCAAATCAACAGAAAATGGAAAACAAAGCCAGTGGGGACCTCAATCAGACAGTACTGAGAGAGATAGTCCGACAACATAGTTTCACACTACTCCATCAGTGTTTTCCCCCCCCCCCCCACACTCGCCGCCTCCTACACTTCATCAATCACATTTTCAAACTGAAGATTTTGTGCAATCCACTCCCTGGAAATTTCCCCCAGCTGTCCAATCAACTTGCCACAAATTATGCACAGTTCATTGCACCTGTCCCCAGGCAGGCGTAGTTCTGTCAAACTTGCAACTGCTTCATCCGACCCGCCCGCTCCCTTTCGGTGCTAAATTGCATTTGTCGTCGCCCATTGCAAGCAGTTTTGTTTCATTCCGTTTTTGTTTTCCTTGGGCTTCCGGCATTTGGCACTTGTTTCTAGACTTGCATCAACTTCCGGCACGAGGCAAGACACTTCACCTTCCTGGCCCCCCCGCCGCGGCACCCGCACTGGACATGCCGGCAATTTACGCGAATTTCCGCCTGACGGAAATGCACAAAGTGAAAGCGAAAGCGGAGGCGAAACATTGAGCAGAGAGCCTGAACAGTCGTGAGCGCCCCCGAAGTATGCCACATAATGGGAATCGCTTCGAATTCACTTCAATTAGGATTCAAAATACCATCGATTTATGAAATGGCCAGTTGGCATGCAAAAAATGTGGAATAATCATCAAATTGTCGCACATTAAGTGAATACGAACGCCCTTTGTGTGTTCCGTTGACCCACTCTCCGCCAACCGGCCATTAAAACGGAGAAACGCAACAAAATATGCTACGCAAATTGCACGAAGGGCACAAAACGAACGTGAGGCTAATGAGAGAGTGTGCGGACTCCTTGACTCGCCGCCGCGCCGTTGGCCCTGTGCAGAAATACAACAAGTGGAAATAGTCGCCTGTCGCCGACAAAAATATCCAAAAGTAATCCGCTAAAGTAGTTTCGCAGTCATCCACGTGGTGGGGGAGGCACTGGCAATTGGTGGGAGCGAGCGGTGGAGCAGGGCAGCTGGCAAACAACTGCCAAGATTAGTTTCACAGCTTACAGCAATTTGTTGCGAGTAGTAAAGCAACAACCAGAATAACAACAACGAAAAGTTGCTCATATTGCGCTGAGTAGAGCGAAAGCGAAAGCCGAAAGCCAAAAGCAGCAGCCAGCAAATGTCGTCGTCAACATTTGGCTTAGCTCAGGCTGAGTGAGCCAGAGAATGGTCGTTGGAGTGGGCGTGGGCGGGGCAGGGGCGGGGGATGTACCCAACTACTGTAACTGTAATACTTTAAGCCTTTACGCAGACGACAAAACAGCAGGAGAACTGTTGCAGGGAGACAGCAGAGACGCGACCGCAAAGCCAACCGCAAAATGCAATCGGGCCCAGTGCGCACCGTGGAATAGATTCTGTGGGGAAATGCGAAGCGAATACCTAAAATTAACAAATGATTTTTTTATCAGATGCCCTGGGACTTGCGAACGAAAAAAACGGAAGATACACTTGGAAAAACATTGGAAGTTTATGCTGAAGGGAATATTCGGCTTATGGGCAAAAACTTGGGCTATTTTTACACTGTTCGACACATGAGACATGATAATCTAGTAGGACTGCAAGAATTCATAGACTTTAATATACTCTCTGCCAACGAAAGTGAATGCTCTGCCTGAATTTTGCTGCTGCAGTAGAAAGATATGTATAAGCAGCCTTGCTACTGCGCAACACCAGCAAACTTTCTTTTGCTTATAGCTTGACTATCGCTCATTTGATATTTAACGACTTTTTGCCGAATCGCTAAATAAACCTGATTATTAAATATGTTCAAAAGGAATGAATCTTCTGTGTGTAAAACTAGGGGAGGTTTGTGAGGTCTTTTTTTTCAAATTGCGGGGGCGGAGAAGGCGTGCCAAAATGGTGAAGAAAAACGTGATTTAAGAGAACCTCTATCTCCTACCATCTCTTAGATCTGTTGGCCTAAACGGTTATGGCTATATCAACTCGGCTGTATCGAGAATATATAATATATAAATATACATTCCGGCTGTTTTATACATTCGCACAGACTTAATATACACTGTGCTTCAAGCATTAGAAGGACTGTTGATTTTTGATCGATGTGTCGAAATATCATTATTTTGGTTTGCCGATAAGGGCGAAATGATATTTTTTCTGCCGATATATCGATTTGTCGAAAATTTTAGAAACGATATATCAGAAAAAACTACTTTGGTCACAAAGAATGATCGTTGAGCAGGTTTCAGAAAAAAGGTATTCATCGAAAAGTACCTGCTACATCACAAAGTTGCTTAAAGCTAACTATCAGCAGCTATGGCTCGCCGATTTGTCTGAAAACCAAATGGTAAACGAAAGTGTTTTCTCAAGAACCACATTGGCAATTGGCTAATCAGTGGATGCTGCTCTTGAAGAACGGAGTCCGCGAAATGATAAAGTGATTCTTAAATTGGTCCATTCGGAATTCGGAATACTTTGAATTGACGCCTGTGCAGACGTTTTCTCTCAACTAGGTCCTTCAATAATATCCTCAAAAAAAAAAACGGCAATCCGAAAAGCGCGTTCAAAGAAAAAGACTTTTTAAAACTAGTGAACAGTGGGTATAGAGGACAAGTCCATCGCAACACACCTATCGATAGACAATTGCAGCTGTAGGTAGCAGTATCACTTGAAAGGAGCGAACTATTTCATCGATACATGCTATCATGATACCATATCAATCAATAATCCAAAAAATTATGCATGATCAGTAAGCAAGTTGTACTGCTAAACACAACCATTGATATTGGCCGTTCGATACATTTGTGTTAGACGGTGCTTATCTCTTTCTTATTACACTGAAAACTGTAACACGTGTTCAATATTCTCACTTCAACGGTTTGTATTTTCTATTCTTCTATATGCATTCTTAAAATGTTATTTGGATCTCTTATCTGATTTGAAGTCATTCGATTAGCTGAAAGAAATATACCATATTTATACCCTTTATACCATTTTATACCCTAAAACCCCTTCTCACGTGTACACCACTGGCTCAGGGATATGCTAAGGACACAAGTGTAGAATTGGAAATGATTTATTAAAGCTACAAGTTTACCAAAGTAAATTGTGTAGTGTTTAACTTTGATTCATGGGATCTAATTGTGCTTCTCAAAAGAGATCAGGGATGCAAACCATTCGAAAACAAGAAAGCTAAGCTAACTTCGGTTGTGCAAATGCCATTGCAAATACGCGCTTAAACATTTTTAAATTTAAATTTAAATTTTTCCCATTTTCCGACCGATCGTTCGTATGGGAGCTATACGATATAGTCATCCGATTTATCCAAAAATTTGTAAAATTATGTGAAGGCACGTGAAACAAACAAATACAAAATTGCAGGATGCTACCATTAAAAACAAAAAAGTTTTTCCAACTAAAACTGATTTTCAGACCTATCTTTTGTATGGCAGCTATGCCATATAGTTGTCCGATTTTAATAAAACTTGGTGGAATTATAAAAAATCATAGTAAACCTACGATTACAAAGTTTGGAGACGTTTCCATTGAAAAGAAATAAGTTTTTCTCACTAAAACTAGTTTTCCGACCGATTGTTCCTATGGGAGCTATGGGATATAGTCATCCGATCCGGTCGGCTCTGTCCAAAATTTCAGCTCGAAAGCTTGATAACTGAGAGACTAGTTCGCGTAGAAACAGACAGACAGACGGACGAACGGACAGACGGACGGACAAAGCTCAATCGACTCCGCTCGTCACCCTGATCAAGAATATATATGGTTTATGGGGTCGGAAATTAATATTTCAATGCGTTGCAAACTTCTGGGCAAAATTATAATACCCATTGCAAGGGTATAATAAGTATTGGTTCGGTTCGGTGGTGTCGAAGACATGTTGTAAAATTTTCGTCAGGTCATCCTTAAAAGCTATATCGATCCGACAACGCAAAATATGTTGAGGGTCGAACGAATTGTTAAAAAATTATTTTCGGAAAACGATTCAAATTTCCAAATTAATAAAGATCATTGGATAAGGGAAAGTGATTCCGTTTTTATTTGTGGCTTTCGGTTCGGTTCAGCAATTGTGAAAGGAAGCCGGTTCGGTTAGCAGTTCGGTTCACCAGCAGGAATAAGCGGTTCGGTTCGGTTCAGAACCGGTTTGCATCCCTGAAAGAGATGGATTTTAGATAGCAGATGGATAGAAGTTCTTACTTTAAAATTTGATCTCAATATGTAGGACACTATTTTGCGGTTAAATAGGGGAAAGTGCTTAAAGTATTTACTATACACCAATCCGACTTGAACAGCACTACATTTTGCCCGAGTGAAAGCAACCACACACATGAGCACATAAGTTGGCTCCACGCAACAGCTCTCAGGTGGTAAACATTTATATGTAGACACCCACCAACTTCCACCATTCACAATTCCAAGTGAAATACAAATGTAAATTGTTATGCAAATTGTATTAACTTTTAATAGTTCTTATGCCACTGTGCCGTTTGGTCTGCTGCTGCGGTTGCTCTATTTTTGTGCGACGTTGGCTAAACACTCAAAGTAGGCAAACAACAGCGAGAGCAACCACAACAGAAACAGCAAAAACAACTGGAGCAACAAGGACATGGCATAAAAAGGATTTCCAAACTGAAACTGAACTGAACTGAACTGTCGACGTCTTAGCAAGTTTGTTCCTTTGGTTGGGTTAATGTTGGGCCATGATGCATACATATGCTGCTGGCCATGAGTATCGGTGGCAGCCAGCTGATGTTCCCAAGCCCATTTGGCCACTTCCACCGTGTGCACTAATCACGTTTGGCGTGGACCTTTGGGGGCCCCGCCTGCTCAGCCCGGTTGTAGCAACTTGTTAGACATGCGCTTCCGTTTACGCTGTTTCCGTTTCCGTTTCCATTGCGCGCCTGCCGGCCACAGTTGCCACTTCATTTCTTTCTTGCTGCTCCCACGGCCAGAATTTATGCGTGTCAGATTTTCATGGACACACACGCGAGAGAACTGGAACCGGGGGAAAGGGGGAACGGGCTGATGGAGGTTGCACAGCAGCCACATGTGCGCCATAACTCAAACTTAACGGTTGGGCCAGAGACGAGTTGCTTGGCCGCACCTGCTCTACCCGGTGTAGGTAGAGATTCGTATAAAGCCGGGAACATGATTTAGGGAAATATGTTTACAGCGCGGCAGGTAAATTTTATCTGACCAAGGAAGTTGCAGTACTTTTTTGCCTGGAGGGAAATAATTTGGCTAAATTATTTATCAGGCGCAATTTGACTTTCACCTTGAAGTCGTCTGATATTTTCAAGCACACTTTTGAGCAATGTTCATTAAAGTAAAAGCATGCGGAGTGCCATGGAGACGTTATCGGGAAGAGGTGATACACTTGGAGCTTCGGTCACATACTTTTCCATCCATTTGAATCATTGTTCGTTCTATTATTGGAGCATTTTCTACAATTTCAGTTTTAAACCAAAGAAAGTAAACGAAGTATGATAAGTCAGGAGACTGACTGGAAAATAAACCTTGTGACATTAAGTTTTGCCCAACGAGCCGAGCGACAAGTCCCTCCACCACCCAGCACCCCCCACTCCGCCTGCCGTCCTTCGTTGGAGCAAACAACAAACATCAGACAAATGCTTTGTCCGGCATTTGCCTAATTTGTTTTTCTTTCGAGTTTAATTTGAAACCTGGACAAGAACCCCCGCCCGACCGACCGACCGTCCACTCAATCCCCGTGCCCTCCTTGGGTTTCTGGCGAGCATTGTTGTTGGTTTTGTGCCCAGGCAGCAACAGTTTGCTTAGTGCAAAGTCCAAAAGCAAATTTTATGGAGTTTTGCGAGCGGGTTGAGGCGGAAAATGCTTGCGTTGCGCTGGGGTGGTGCTTGGGAAAATGTGTTTATTTAGGATAACTTAACTGATTGTTGTTGCCGTTGCCCGGTTGACAATTGGCCCCGGCGAGGGCGGTGGCGGGGTAGAAAAGAGGAGACAAAAGAGGAGAAACACACCAATCGCTCGACCCGTAATTTGCCTCTGCCTGGTGGCAAAATAATAAGCAGTAAATACAATAAAAAGACTGAAATAAAATACAAACATAAATCAACGCGAAAGAGGGCAAAAAAAAAAAAAAACACACACACCGGAGCAAATGCGTTAAAAGAAATCACAGTAATTAATTAATGTGTGTGTGTGTGTGTGTGCAAG
The DNA here is from genome assembly GCA_035044965.1 of Lordiphosa andalusiaca. Classification (NCBI taxonomy): domain Eukaryota; kingdom Metazoa; phylum Arthropoda; class Insecta; order Diptera; family Drosophilidae; genus Lordiphosa; species Lordiphosa andalusiaca. The sequence goes on along the minus strand of JAWNNM010000051.1, from coordinate 3,615,213 downwards.
TGGGCCTCATAAATTAATTGCTGCCGCCCTTTTCCAGGACACGCCCCCACCCGAGTGCCGGCCGCCCCTCTGACGGGTGGACACACACCACTTAATCAAAGGTTTTTGTTTGTAAGCCGTTTCGCCTCTGCTTTTTCCCCCCTTTTCGAGTGTTTTTTTTTTTTCTGGGATTAATGTAAGTCCCATTCTGAGAGGCTTACACAAGCTGAGTGCTAGGAAACACTGCACGGAATTGAGGTAAATTTATTTAAATTAAAGGATTTGTCCTACCGTGGAATTTTTTGATTGCAAAAGAATTCAAGATACAAAACTAAAGCCACCGCCTCAAACTATGCCAGGAAAAAAGGTTCGTATGTCACAAGCAGACAAGCTTACATGAAATGTATATGGAGCAACAATTGTTCATACTCCGTACCGTAGATACACAGAGTATGATGAGTTTGTGCAAAAGTATGTAACAGCCAGAAGGAAGCATCTCCGACCCCATAAAGTAATTATATGCTCAAGAGTCGAATCGATAAAGCCATGTCCGTCTGATCTCAGATCTCAGAGATGATAAAAGATAGAGACTTGCCTTGTATGGGACAAAAACTTTCTATACTTGCAGGCATATCATGTTTATTTTCAATTTTGGCCACGCCTCCACCCACCCGCACAATTTGGAAAAAACCACATACCTCCCACAGTTTCAAAGATATCTGATTCGTACCTTCTAGACATATTTGTTAATCAGGATCACTTATCGATTTCTTTCTTGTTTTAAGCCCGTTCCATTTTGCAGAGAACTTGGAGTTAAGATCTAAACCGAAATTTAGCTGAGTTTAGCTTAGATTCATACTAAGACAACAGAAGCCTTAAGGCTGATTGTAATACCAAATAGTGGATTCAAGCGGTGTGAATGAAGGGAGGTTGGCCGAGTGCTGACGGTCAGGCTCTAGGCGAATTCTTTATCTAAGTCATCGTAAGAAGCCACATTCAGTTTGGTGCATTGGTCACGTTTTGTATAGAGTGCATGTTCGATATTTTCTATCCCCTACTTGTTCCCATATCTACGACGAAAGTCATGGTGGAGTGCGGGAATCATGTTGGTCATATGAACTATGATGCAGTGCCCCGTCTGAGTGATGCAGTTACACAGAAAAAAAAAAATGATATGATGTGGTACTCAATGTTAGTTTTTTTTCAAATCATTAAAAGGCCGTTATGATAAAGTTACGAATGATCTGTTAGAAAATATCAATCTGATATTTTCGAGAATATAAAATCTATATTAATAAGATTACATTGATATTTTATAATGTCATTATGATACAATGCATAAAAAAATATACTGAATATAAAACTCCACTCTGTGCTTTTAGTGGCTAAGTAACCATTAGTAATTTAACATTTTACTTAAATTTTTTTTATTATTTAATTAACTTTACCTCTCCTTGCCTGGGGATCGAACTCTGGACCTCTCGGTGCTCTCAGCACGAATAGAATGGCGTCTTTTATCGGACACGTGTGTGGCGACACGCCGCAGAGCCTACTTAAATAATTTGTTACGTTGCCTGAAATTTCGAAATGAAACACCATTTGTCTCTTTCCAACTTCACATTTTCTATACGTCCCTTTCTCTGTATGGTCAAAATGAAATGTTTTAGTTTCGAACAAATATGAAAAAAAAGATATTTGCCAAAATATCAAATTAACCAGCCAAAATCAAATTGACATTGATATTTGATATTTGATCATTGAAGAACTTTTCTGTTTTCGTACGAGAGAGGGACCTACAGCCCGAAAGGTACAAATTTGACGGGTTTTTATTAAATAATTCTCAAAATTGGACATTACCATGGTAATATTTCAAATTTTTAGGCATCGAAATGGAAATTTTTTAACACTAAATTATATTTTCAATGATCCAATCTGTTCTACAAATCATTTTCAACCCAATTCCTATAAGAACTGTAAAATTTTTCAGGCAGATAACTGTACAAATTTGTATAAAGCATGACAGTTTCTGGCATTTTAAAGCATTTCAGAACATGGACCATTGGTAACCTTTGGTTCGAACACCCGAACCGGAGCTCTGACATTTTTTTGGGCTTGCAGCTGTAATGAAAATTAACCTAAGTTAGCTTAACCTTCTTGATATATCCTCTTTCGTTTTTTCCTAACGTTTTTTTTTGAGTATTTGTCCGATAAAAAGATTTATTCCCGTTGGGAATCGCTAAACTTGTGTCTTGACATTATTTTTATACCCTTGCAAAGGGTATTATAATTTTGCCCAGAAGTTTGCAAGGGATAGAAATATTCATATTCATATTCAAATATTCATTTCCGACACAATATATTATATTTTCTTGATCAGGGTGACGAGCTGAGTCGATTGAGCTTTGTCCGTCTGTCTGTCTGTCTGTCTGTTTCTACTTTAACAGTTTTAAAGCTATCGAGCTGAAATTTTAAACAGAGTCTTCTTTTTGCTGCACACTACTAATATGTCGGAACCGACCGGATTGGATGACTATATCTCATAGCTCCCATAGGAACAATCAGTCGGAAAACTAGTTTTAGTAAGAAAAACTTTTTTCTTTTCAATGGAAATGTCTCCAAACTTTGTAATCGTAGGTTTTTTTTATGTTTTTTTAAAATTCTATCAAGTTTTATTCAAATCAGACAACTATATGGTATAGCTGCCATAAAAAAGATAGGTCTGAAAAACAGTTTTAGTTAGAAAAACCTTTTTATTTTTAAAGATAGCATCCTGAAATTTTGTATTTGAGCGTTTTACATGCCAAAACATAAATGTACAAATTTTTGGCCAAATCGGATGACTATATCTCATAGCTCCCATAGGAACAATCAGTCGGAAAACTAGTTTTAGTATGAAAATCTTTTTTCTTTTCAATTGAAACGTCTCCAAACTACGTTTTTTATGGTTTTTTATGATTCTACCAAGTTTTATTAAAATCGGACAACTATATAATATTGCTGCCATACAAAAGATAGGTCTGAAAGACAGTCTTAGTAAGAAATACTTTTTTGCTTTTAATGGTAGCATCCTGCAATTATGTATTTGCTTGTGCTACATGCTTTCACATAATTTTACAATTTTTTGGCCAAATCGGATGATTATATCATATATCTAGGAACGATTGGTCGGAAAATGGGAAAAAGAGTATTTTTTTAAAATTATTTAAGCGAGCACTTGCAAGGGTATAAAAACTTCGGCACAGACGAAGTTAGCTTAGCTTTTTCGTAAATCTCTTTAATCGTCTGTATCACCAAAAAACTAACAGGCAGTTAAACTAGAGCCTACTCTAAGATTGCCCAAACTGCTTGCCTCGTTCCTCAGACTTTGCCTAATACCAAAGCTGCCATTGTATCAAATAAACTAAAATTAAACAATAAACCGATTTTAAAGAAATGCATTTCTGTTTATTTTCAGGTATGCATTATAAAACAAAAAAAAAAAGATTCAGAGTGTAGAAAAGGACATTGAGAAGACAAATTTATAGACAACTTGCAGCGTCGGGCAATGAATTGCTAGTTAACTCCGGTAAGTAAAAGGTTGATGATGACCAATTGTGATTGTCAACTCTATGACTGTCCCTTTCAACGTCGAGGTTTTGGCAATTCGTAGATTAAACTGTTTTGCATCAAAGTTACAGCATCACAACACAATTCTAGTTTCCTGGTCTCAACCAACAGCCAAATGGATTTCCCCCTTTCCTTACTCTAATTTCTGTTTTTTCCGGTTGCCTGCAAAAAAGTATGCCATGCACAATCGATGCATTTAATCGATGCATCGAACGGCTGTTGTCACCGTCCCCGAGGCGTTTTTAATATTTTAAAAAGCTTGCACCAATTGGCAATCATTTGGAAGTGTCGCAATTGCAAATGGGAATGTGGAGAATTTCGTGTCATTTGCATATTTTATAAGCTTGTTGGGTGACTGCACACCCTGTTTGCTAGATAGCTGTTAAGTACAAATACATGTATACACATATGTTGATGTGCGTGCACATATTCCATATTTAGATACAAAACAATTTAAGGGCAAAAATTGAGGGCTGCATGAACATTCGAGTGGACGTCGACAAGGTAAAAATGTATTTTTGTTGTATAAATAATACATTTTAGGCCCCAAACATTTTATTGAATGAAAATGCCTCACAAGATAAAATGTTTTTGTGAAACATCTCTGCAGTACATTTAAATCGTTGTAAAATTTTGGCAATTTTAACAGGACAATTTGCAATTCTTTGGAAATAAAACTATTTTTATTTATTGATAGTTCGACAATGGGCTGTGCAACTTACAGAATACGATTACCACAGAGCATTCAATTAATTAGAACAGATGGATATACATATTAAAGCTTAGAAATAAACGAATTCAACAACATTTCCGAAAATTAAGAAGAAAAATGAAAATATTTTGAGAAACATAAGCGCTTTCAGCAGATAAATCAGATTTGCGATCGCTAATGATTCTCTGCTGAATGAAACTGATTGCTAAGTTAGGCTATTTTCTGGCACAATTTTTAAGGGTTTTTAACGCTGTCAGTTTGTTAGTTAATTTTTAGTTTTGGGGTAAATAGTTGGACGAGCAATCAATAAACTATCACCAATCATAGATTTTGTATGATTCCATCTCAGCAAACATGATTGTCATATTTACCAACCGCAATCGGCAATCATTGTATTCAGTAGGTAAAATCGGTTATCGTAAATCAGTAATCGTAAATCGGATTTGTCTGCTGAAAACGCCCAATGGTTTTTCGATTCTAGACAAGAAAATATAATTTCAAGTATTTGAAAGAAAATTAAGTAAGGGCCTTAAAGGGAGAAGTGAAAGAGACCAGACCAAGACTCGTAGTAACCTCCTCTCTTTAATGAAGTGATACTTGTATATTTTTTGTGAATATTCTGCCCTTTAGTTCAACCAAAGTTCTTTCTCTCTGAAAAACATATACAAATTCGAAAAACAATTTTTATCTTGTTTTAACTTCCCTGGAATTTAAAAGCGGGATCTCAGGGATGCCTTCCAACATGCACGTCATCTTGACACACTCGCATCGCAAGCATTCGCGTGAGACACCAATTCAGAGTGCAGTCAAATGTTAAGCCAATATTCGTTGCCTTTTATCCACTCCGAGTGCAGAGAATTTGCGGGGTTCTCTTTATAATTTTCCAAATTTTTAAGCGATTTTCCATACAAGAATTTCTAAATTTTAGGTTCTATTTTAAGGCACCGTGGATTGTATTTCTTTTCTTAATTGAAGCATAAATCTGCCTTGAATTTATTAAAGTTTTCAGAAGAATTTGTAAAAAACAAGAAAGAAAGTCGGTCAAACCCGACTATAACATACTCTGTACCAACGAAATTATACGCTCAGCATAAATTTTGATGCTGCAGTAGCAGCTGAAAGCAGCGCTGCTACTGCGCTGCATCAGTGGACAGTCTTTTGATCATAACTCGACATCCATTCATCCGATCTTCATCATTTCTTTGGCGGATCGATAAGTTATCCTGATTACTCAATATGTCTAGATAGATACATCTATCTTAAAAACTGTGGGAGATATGATGTTTTTTCTGAATTGCGGGGGCGGCAGGGGGCGTGACCAAAATTGAAAATAAACTTGATCTGCCATAAGAAGCATATGTCCCATACATGTCAAACCTCGATCTCTTACCATCTCTGAGATCTGTGCGTTCATACGGACAGACAGACAGACGGACGGACGGACGGACGGACGGACGGACGGACGGACGAGACGGACGGACGGACGGACGGACGGACGGACAGACGGACATGGCTATATCGACTCGGCTGTTGATGCTGATCAAGAATATATATACTTTATGGGGTCGGAGATGCTTTCTTCTGGATGTTACATACTTTTGCACAAACTTATTATACTCTATGTACCTTTGGTACAGAGGAAAGTAACTCGGCTCGGCCGAAGTTTGTACACCCTTGCAGCAGGTTTTTTAACTTATTTAAAGGACATATCCACTGAAAACAAACAAGTTTTTCTCAATAAGACTACTTTTCAGACTCTACTTTTGTATGACATCTATACTATATAGATGTCCGACTTCGACCAAACTTAGTGGAACTACGGAAAAGCATAGCAAACTAAGAAATACAAAGTTTGAGGCGTTTTCTTTGAAAACAAAAAAGTTTTTCTCACTAAAACTAGTTTCTCGACCGATCATTCCTATGGCAGCTGCAACCTATAGTCATCCGATTTTGACAAAACTTTAAAGAAGTGTGTGAAAGCTTATAAAATAAATATATGCGAATTTTAAAAAGGTTCACATTGGAAAAAAAAAGTTTTCCCTACCAAGAGTATTTTTCTAACCTTACTTTTCTATGGCGGCTATACTATATAGATGAGCGATTTCGACCAAATATGACAGAATTGTGGGAAATCATTGAAAACTAGTAAGTACGGAGTTTGGAGACGTTTGCATTAAAAACAAAAAAGTTTTTCTCACTGGAACTTGTTTTTCGACCGATCGTTCGTATGGCAGCTATATGTTATAGTCATCCCATCCGGCTGGTTCCGACAAATGTGCAGCGTATTTGTACCCGAAGACTTCGTGCAAAGTTTGGTGGCGATAGCAAAGAAACAGACTAACACACAAATAGACGGATGGACATGGCCATGCCGACTCAGCTCGTCATGCTGATCATGAATATATATACTTTATGTGGTGTGAAATGCATCCTTCTATGCGTTACAAACATCCGGACAATTTCAATATACCCTCTGCAAGGGTATACAAATTTCTCAAATCATTTTCTAATGACACTTATATTGTTTACCATAAAACCAAACCCAAAGTCCTTGATTGACTGGGAAGATAGTGAAATGTATCGTCACAATCAGCTGCCAACTTTCCTATTGCAGTAAAATGATTCAATATTAAAGCAAAGAAGTGTTCCCCCCAGCTTCAAATAAAGTAGCATCGCTCAATCGAATGCCAAACAATTGAAAATGTTCACATCAAGTCAACAAGGTATGACACAGCATTCCATGACATCATTTTTATGGCCATCACCGAGTAGCCAAAGTAACAGGTGAGAGCTGGAAATGTTTTAGAAGAGTGCATTATTTTTATGGTATACTCTAAGGCGACATCCAGCCAACTGGCCAGATGCACTTTAATGCGTAATCGGGTAAATAAAGACCTCATGAGTCCGCGTTATCCCCGACAGTCGATAGATTTCTCATTTTGTTGTTGTTCAAGTGCGAGTGTACATAAATAAACACATGGGGGCCATATCTACATACATATATGTGTACATAAGGGGGTGCCAGTGTGTGTGTGTGTGTGTGTGTGTGTGTGTGCATAATACATACGAAGGGCCGCTGGCGGTTGCCCTGCACTGTCTGGTTGTGGCTCTGCTCCCATGTCCCGTGTCCAAAGGCTCGCACAGCCCATTTCATTTTTAATAGTTTCAGTCGACGGCGACGGCATTTCATTTGCCGTTTGTGTACTTTGCAAACTGGGTCTCCTTCACCCTACTCCACCCTCCCTCCAACCCTTCCACTCCGACCCCTGTTCAAACAAAGCAATGGCAGAAAACGCAGCCGAAAAAAAAAAAAAAAACAAAATGTAGAGAACTCCGTTTGTTGTTGATTTATGCGCTGCAGCGCCTGTTGCCACGCCCACAAGTTATGGGCATTTGATGAACTTTATTTTGTGTTTTGGGGTTTCGCTTTGGCCGAGGCCAATTAGTTTGGACTTGGAAAAGCAGGTGCTTGGACAAAATTTCGAGCCTTAAACAAGTGGCAGCAGCAGCAGCACGAGAGAACGACAGAGAGAGAGAGAGAGATGGAGAGAGGGGGGGTAAGGGAGAGCTGGAGAAAGTGTGTACACAAAATGTGCCCGCTGAGGTTTTGTTTACAGCTCGCTCGAGGCGTTAACCCAAAAAAAAAACCAAAAAAAGGGGAAAAAGCCAAACAAAAATTGCGACGTTTGTTCATAAACAATCAGCGGTTTGGGCAGAGGTGAAGAATGACTGGCAACTTTTAAAGTCTCCTTCGATAACTTGAAGAGTTGGCTGCCATTGCCATTGAATGATGTCACACGAGGCGCTGCGGCATAAACAAACAAAATGACAAGCGGCAGCAACACACACACGCGCACAGACACGCACACGCACACGCACAAAGGGCTAAGCCAAGCGTGGCAGAGAGATGCCGAACAAGAGCCAAGATGGAGATGAAGATGGCGACGTCAGCGCTGCACACACACACACACACGCACAATGGATTCTGCATTCCCAATTGACAGCCGACAAAAATTTCAAAAGCCATCGAGTCATGCCAATGATAAAGTGAAATGTTCAACTGAAGAGTTTTTTCAAAAGCAAGATAAATCGGCCCACGGGACAGGTATAGAAATGTTGGTAAAATGTTGACCTGAATGTATCACTTTTCGGGGGGAATTGAGTAAGCAAAAATAAATCGAAATCCACACAGATGGAAAAGGCCTAGCAGATTGGTGAGCACACGAAATGTCAAAAACAGTGCACGGAATGGAAAAGAGTGAAATGTTTCTACTTTCAGAACATTTTTATTCCCTTGCAAAGGGCATTATAATTTTGCTCAGAAGTTTGCAACGCATAGAAATATTCATTTCCGACCTAATAAACTATATATATTCTGGATCAGGGTGACGAGCTGAGTCGATTGAACTTTGTCCGTCTGTTTCTACGCGAACTAGTCTCTCAGTTTAAAAGCTATCGAGTTGAAATTTTGCAGAGTCTTCTTTTTGCTGCACACTACTCATATGTCGGAACCAACCGGATCGAATGACTATATCTCGTAGCTCTCATAGGAACAATCGGTCGGATAACTAGTTTTAGTATGAAAAACTTTTTTCTTTTCAATGGAAACGTCTCCGAACTTTGTAATCGTGGGTTTTCTATGTTTTTTTTTTATAATTCTACCAAGTTTTATTAAAATCGGACAACTATACTATTCGACGGACTTGGCTTGTTAACGTAAACCTTTGACTTCAAATATCCCCACAAGAAGAAGTCAGGCGGCGTCAAATCGGGCGAACGCGGTGGCCAGTCCAAATCACCACTTTTCGACATCAAACGGCCCGGAAACAATTTTGTTATGCGACTTGTGTGCGGTGGAGCGCCGTCTTGTTGAAACCAGAACTGCCTCATACGCTTTCGACGAATAATTGGCATCACAAAATTGGTCATCATGTCGCGATAACGCTCCTGGTTGATGGTAACAGCATGGCCATTTTCATTTTGGAAGAAAAACGGCCCAATGACCGTTTTCGCACTAACGCCGCACCAAACTGTGACTTTTTCGTCATGAAGAGGCACTTCTTGCATCTCCTGAGGATTTTCAGTGGCGTAAATACGGCAATTTTGCTTATTTACAGTCCCATTCAATGTGAAATGGGCTTCATCGGACATGATAATTTTGTTTTCACAATTGACTTGTTCTGTTGAATGTAAATTTCAACTATTTCAGAGCGCTCGCGTGGCGTGTATTGTTCCATGGTAAAAATCTGCTTGGACTGACGCTTCAAACGCGGTATGTCATTAAGCGATCTGACATCTCTGTCAAAAGTTATGGCGTTGCCAGATGGGTCCCTCAAATATGGGCAACCATACAAATAGCTGCCATACAAAAGATGGTTCTGAAAAACAGTTTTAGTTAGAAAAACTTTTTGGTTTTTAATGATAGCATCCTGCAGTTATGTAGTTGCTTGTGCTACATGCTTTCACATAATTTTACAATTTTTTGGCCAAATCGGATCACTATATGATATAGGATGATATACGATCGGTCGAAAAATGGGAAAAATATAATTTTTTTTTTTTAAAATATTTAAGCGAGCACTTGCAAGGGTATAAAAACTTTGGCACAAACGAAGTTAACTTAGCCTTCTCGTTATAAATACGATTCAACTTTCATTACAAAGGGGTAGAAATCTTTTCAGAAAGATGGGGGGAGCTTTGTCTTAATGTTTCTTAAATATTCCATTAATGATACAGGGTGCGCCATATAAAGTGTCGTTATGGCAACACTGAATAAATATAAAAATAAACAACCGATTGCTATATGTTGATCTTGTTCCTTTAATTTGGTCCTGTACAATTTATTTCGTCTACTTTTTGAACACAACATCAATCAAGCGGCCGCCTTTATTGGCCGCAACAAAATGTGCCCTTTTTGCGGCATTTTCCATCACTTTTTCGAGCGTCTCAGTCGATAAAGTGGCGATTTCGGCACGAATGTTGGCCTTAAGCTCTTCAATGGTCTGTGGATCGCTGGCGTAAACCTTGCTTTTTAAATAGCCCCACAAAAAGAAGTCTGGGGCGGTCAAATCTGGAGATCTGGGTGGCCAGTCAATATCGCCTCTTTTTGATACCGGCCCAAACAGTCACTTTTTGGTCGTGTAAAGGTTGGATTTTCCGTGCCCCATATGCGACAATGTTGCTTATTAACACCACAAGAAAGCGTGAAATCGGTCATCAAAATTTGTTGGCACAATTGAACGATTATTTTCGATGAACAGCGTCACTATTTCGACACATTGTTGTACTAGATTGATGTTTCCAAAACATGTCTAACAAAAGCAATCGGTTGGTAAATGTCAAAGTTATTCAGTGTTGCCAAACCGACACTTTATATGGCGCACCCTGTACATTTTAGCATTAATTGATAGTGTTCAGTGACTGATTTTATAAAAATCAGAGATAATCTTGTAATTTTTAGATTTTTATTTCGGTATTATTTGGTCGCAAGAACATGTAGTACAAATGAGATGATATTATAAAAATGTAAATAAATTCTGAAAACCTAAGTGGCATAATTGAATAGTTTTATTATCTTTATTTATTTATTAATTATTTATTTTTATCTTACATTTTTTTTATAGTTTGCTAACTATGAATAAATCCTTTTTTTGTCTTATCAGCTAAGACCAAAGACCAAAAGACCTCTAATCTTTTAGAGAAAGTTCAGTGGGGTGGTTAGAAACCGTTGGAAAGATTACGGCTGTGTACTCGGACCGGTTCCTTTACCTCCAATCCTAAGGTTTTCGGTTTGAAGTTTGGTTCATGGAGTCTTAGATCGTTGAGTCACTTATTAGTTAAAAATTCTACATATTTTTGATGAGAAGGAAGCGTCCGGTTTCGGAAACAATGCATGACATTAATCAATACCCGAAAGGACCTCATTAACTATGGGATATCCATTCAGAATACCTCCACCCCAGCCTAGAAAAATGCCTATACTTACAAATGAAAAGCTATCCTTACCTTCTATAAACTTAAACAAATGGATTTCTGGATGCTTTAAAAGTTTTATAAACTGACTAAAGTGATTTTTGGAGCCGCACATTTTTCAAGGTGTCTGGTTCAGGTTCAGGAAGTAAACAACTTAAAGGTTCCATCATTTTTTAAAAAAAAGTTTCAAAGTTTCGTATGATTTACTACGGCTTTCATTCCTGGCCCGAGAATTTGGGATCAAACTAAGACTGGCGATCTCGTACTCTCGCTCCGCTCGAAGAACACATTTTTGTGGCCTTGCCTGGCGGCATGTGCCTGCTCTTTTGGCTTTAATCTCTTCATATTTTATGTTCGTGCTGTCTCATAAAATCAAAACAAAAGACAAAGCCATTCTAGAAAACGCTGCCAGAGCCCCATGCATATACGGGGTATTGTGCACACATCCGAATGTTTATAGAAGTTGTTGCAGTTGTAAAACAACATTTGCATAGCGGCTCAGCCAGATTTGCATACAGATGGTGGCAGTAAGTTTGACATTGTTGCTCATTGCGGGCAACGAGCTGCATCTAATGCAAATGCACAGATGCGATTTATGACGAGGGAGAGATATTCGACGCCGAGATTTGGTTTAAGCAAACACGGTGCCGGCCATGTCGGCGCAGTTTCTGTCTCTTTTTTGTTTCTGCGTTTGCTTTTGTTTCTGTTACTGTGCCAGGGTGTGGGTGTGGGTGACACTCAAACACGCGTAACTCGTACGTCATTCATCATTTTGTCTAGCACACTGTCAGCTGGGCCATTAACGCGCCCAGACCAGAGGCCAGGCCAGACGGACACCGACCGTCCATGGACATGTGATACGACAGCTTAACCCGAACATTTGTCTCTGCTTTTGCTGCTGCTTTGTGTTTGCCCACACACACACACACACACACGCACAGGGAAAATTCAATAAAAATATTTGATTAATTGTGCAAAATGCGCAATGTTTGCTTAGTTTTGGTTTACCCATAGCTTAAGGGCCCCAGAAACGCACAGGGAGAGGTCCAACGATTGTTTAACGTGCAAGTGGAATGTGAGATTTAAGTGGAATAGTGGTCCAGGAATGGGCTATAGCACTATCCACACAATGATAGAAATTATGGGTTAATCAATATTGAGCCAAGAAAAAAAAATCAATCAGGCCTATTCCCCTTCTTCGAGTTCAATGCCACAATAATTGGATCAAGTCGAAAATGGAAAAACAATATCAATTATTTTTTTAAATTAATTTCAAACTAGATTTAGGGCCGATTTCTCATCTCTCAAATAGCTGCTATGTGTCAGATAATCTCAGATTTTGCTCTGTTCTTTGTAGGTTTGTAGACGAACAGAAATCGGTCCTTAATGGCATATTTCTTTATTCTTTTGAACGATTTCTAGAAATGTAGTTTAAACCGAGTGAAAATTCACATGTGAATTTAAAATATAAGGTGAATCGTCTCCGCTCCCTTTAAGGCAAATTTCTTAATCTTAGGGCGATTTCGGCTATGTCTATTTTTTGAGTGTATCTAGGCAACAAGAGAGCATGGAACTTACTTGAAAGTTGACCACATTCGGTGGTCTCTGACAACCCAAGCGACTGGACTAGTTGAATATTCTTGCACTTTTCAAGCCGAAGCATGTGCCATCTTCCAAAGGGCAGACCTAAATATGAGAAAATAGCTATCCTACCAGATAGCCAAGCAGCTAAGCTCGTCTAATAGCCTATTTCCACCTCTACGCGTTTTGTCATCGATTAATCTTTTTATCGATAAGTTCCCAAAGGTGTTTCTACTACGTTCAGCGTTCACCTTCGCGTTCGCAACAGCTGATCTGATCTGCTTGTTTACCTTTTCGCATCAATCAAAATGAATTTAAGTTATATTTTTTTTACTTAATGCAATTGAAAAGCCAAAATTGCATTTAATGCAGTTTAACATATTTTTTCATGTTTTATATAAATTAAAAACACAATTAAACTATATTTATTATGGATATTATGTTTGGTTCAACTTATTATAATTAATAATATAGAGTGGTGTTTATTAGACTCTTGTTTCCCTTATTTCTAAATATTCCAAGCAGCTCTTTTATGGAAAGCCTTCATCTCTTCGTTGGCAGACGTGAGCTCTTCCCCCACCGAAGTCATACTCTTCAGCTTCTTTTCCTCGATTTCCAAAATCCGTTCCACATTGTCGTTTCGCTTTCACTTGCCTTGAGTTGTCTACAGTTCCCAGTGGACAATATGGAGGGAATCTTGGAATCTTGGAGAATCTTGCCTTATTCTTTCATTTCCGACCCCTTAAAGTATATATATTCTCGATCAGCATGAACAGCCGAGTCGATATAGCCATGTCCGTCTGTCCGTCTGTATGAACGCGTCGATCTCAGAGACTATAAGAGACAGAGCCACAAATTGCATGACGGTAGGCTTATGCTGTACGCAGATCAAGTTTGTTTCAGATTTGAAAAATTCCACCCCGTCCCCCTTTTATCCCCAAAAAACCAAGACCTCCTCTAGCCATCGAAGACCTAAAAAACCGTCAGATACACAATTTTTAAGTTAGAGCCTCGTGAAGCTAGGCCCAATATCTATCTATTCTGAAAAGTACAATCAGATCGGACAAAAAAAACACCGGAGTTATAAGCGAAACAGTTGATGCTGCATTAGCAGCTGAAAGCAGCGCTGCTTCTGCGCTGCAGCAGCGAACAGTCTTTTGATCATAACTGAAAAACCATTCATCCAATCTTCACCATTTCTTTGGCTGATCGATAAGTTATCCTTTTTACTAAATATATCTGAAGGGAACAACCCACCTAACTTTAAAACTGTAGCAGATATGACGTTTTTTCTAAATTGCGGGGGCGGAAGGGGGCGTGGCCATGAAAATAAACTTGATCTGCCTGAAGACATAAGAAGCATATGTCCCATACATGTCAAACCTCTATCTCTTACCATCTCTGAGATCTGTGCGTTCATACGGACAGACAGACGGACGGACGGACAGACGGACATAGATATATTGACTCGGCTGTTGATGCTGATCAAGAATATATATACTTTATAGGGTCGGAGATGCTTCCTTCTTGATGTTACATACTTTTGCACAAACTTATAATACTGTGTACCTACGGTACAGAGTATAAAAAGTGTTGCCTACATTTGGGATGATAATTTTGTTACATTCATCTTCAAAAATTCAAAAACAAATGAACAGGGTATTTTGTGGTCGGGAAACTCGACTGCAGCGCCCTTACTTGTTTTTCTTGTGCATTGCTCAAAACTTCGAATCTATCGGTGGTGTTTCAGAAATCTCTAGAGATACTCGTATAAACGATTGATTTTTGAACTAAACTAGGAGATCTTTAGATGTAAAGTGACAGCAATGCTGCAGGCTACTAGATAATTATATAAAGGAAACCGTTTGCATCAAACCTTCTTCTTGGCCTTGAACATTCGGTTTCTAATCTCTTAACTTGCGTCATCTAATCTTAGTAGCCCAGCATTTTGGAGACATTTCACATATAAAGGCAAGCAGTTGTAGCTCGAAATGAAAGGGGTTTACACGAAAATCTCTAGAGATGTCTGGCACACCCCCGTATATTTCTCAGTTGGCACGAAGTGCAGTTGCAAATGGTTTTCATGTTAAAAGTGTGACAAATATTTCGTTGAACCAATCCCAATTGACCAATTGAAGATGGGTTGATCGAACTCAATTCTCGTAGTACAGGCGATCCAGCCCGTTGCCCTGACCCACCACCACCATCCGACCAATGCAACCCTGAACATTTGTCGCAGTGGATTCAGTTAAACCTGAATAGTCCATCAATTCTTGATCCACTTTCCGAAGGTGACGTTAACCAGGCCAGTTCATTCTCCCCCACTTATCTGACGCCAGCAGCTGTTTGTATGGCAAAGGCAAAAGTATTCCACTTAAATATTTTAGTGGAAAAATGTGTGTTGCTCTTTTTGGAAGCTTTGCTACCTGCTCTGCGCTGTCTCCGTCGACGATTGGCTCCCCGATTGCTGTATTATTCATTAGGACAAAAAACGCTGAAACAAACATGGCCCTGGCCGAGCCGTACAACTTCCGGACACGGAAATTGCAAGCATGGCCAAAAATAATGACTCACACAGACAATTCGCGTGGTGGGCCACCAAAAAAATCAGCGCACTTGTCAAACATGTTGACGGACACTTGGAAGGCAGCCGCAGTGCCTGGCACTGGGCAAATTGCTTTTAAAAATGTGTTTTTCACAAAAATAAAAATGGAAATTCTTGCGGCCCGACCGAGCGCTGCGATCCAGCCTGCAACAGCGCGTATACATGTCCATTTTCAGATATGAAGTATCCGCCATGTGTTACGGGCAGTCAAGCTGGCGCCGGCGTTCGCTGTCAACGCGCCGCTAAGTTCAATTTGCCTCCGAGTGGTGGGTGGGGTGGGGTGGGGTGGTGTGGTGTGGCTTGCTCTGAGTGCTGTGACATGTGTTATTGGCAAAACACTATACCGATATCGGTTCCTATCTATCGATATACAACTGAGCATGCCCATGCATACACATATACGTGTGTGTGTGTGTGTGTGCCGAGTACAGATATTGCTGGCTATGCACACAAATGATTTATTTACTTATTGCCAATGCCAATGACGCGAGTTTTCCGTGACGCAGCTGCCACATGGATACCCACCCCCACACCCCCCCGCGCCAAGCCAAATTGGCATTTGTGGGGCATTTGTTTCTAGGCGCCACAAAGCCAAAAAAAAAACTTTCCCGCCAAATAACTTAATTTGCCGACAAACGAAACACATGTTCTGCCATCTGTTTAACAAAACTTGTGATTTAGCTAAATGGCATGAAAAGGATATCCGTGAAGAGAAAAGTAGGTGAAATCAGAGCCACAAATTGGTGAGGGTTTTTGCTTGTCGACGCCAGGTTAAAGGTTGTTCAATTGTCAGCAAAGTAGTCGGCCGTCAGGTTGACCGAATTGCTTTTCCAGCTCAGCAGTTATGCCAGATTTTGAATTTGTGTGAATGCAAAACCCCAGTTTCTGTTTAATAATATAAAAAGCTTTAGCTCTCCTTACCGAAAGTTGTGAAACGCATTCTTGAACATACCGCTGAACCCTCTATGAGAGTAGGCCATCACTGAACCATTATCGGATCTCGTATCTTGGGGTTTATGCGTTGAAACTTTCAGCGCACATTGGTCAGAATAGCGAAATATTTGGCATAAAGTCGAATATTACAGATATCGAGATGAAACTTGGTGTATTTGTTAAATATAGCACTCTAAATATAGAAACAAAATTTTTCTACATATGGCAACAGAGCGTATACGTGATGAAAAATCAAATTTTTGAGAGCTGTGAATAAAAAGCTTAAATTTAAAAAGAATTACATCAATTTATTCTACTATTGGGCCAAATATCTAGTTTGCCAGGGCGGTAGAGTTGCGACCGTGGTCGATCCATACATCCAGCAGCGTTGCATAACAGAACTCAAGCTCATCTAGAAGTTTAAAGTAACACAAGACCTGCAAAAACACGCAGACAAGATTAATATTATCTTTTAGTACACACTTTCTAATTTATTTCAACATATACTACATAACGCACAAGGTTAGTTTTACTCCTCAGAACACAAGCACTTTGGTTAAGTTTTCTATGTAAATGGGACTAAACAAAACAATACAAATTAATGAAATATATTGAACAATATCAAAAAATGTTTCCATTTACACATTCTACAAACCCTGGTCTTCAATATCCATTATTTACAATAACTTTTTGAGCAAATTTAGGTGATGTGCAAGTCCACAAAGTTAGCAAATCTTTGACGCCACTTTTATCACAACAATCACTTAACTCAACAGCTGACTTTGATAATCGATAACAGTTTCAGGGTTGCCAAACAATCTAAAATATTATTCGATTCTTTGTATAATGTAGTTTAAAGGTGTATTATGAAAAATGAGTTTTGTTTCCATAAAATTTTTGACTTTATGCCAATTATTTCGCGATTTTGAGCAATGTGCAGCGGGTAGAGTTCCTATAAAAGACTCGGCGTGGAGTAACATTAACTACCGTGAGATCAGCTGACTTTTACGATTTTACGATTTTGTTCGTACAACAGTCGACCAGACTGTCGATTGCTCTGACAACCAAGGCCCCGGCTCCTACAACTGGTAATAGTCACACGGTACAAGCGTGATTTCGGTCACCACCCAATCTCACTGTATTGTTAGTTAAGCAATTTTCAGTGCGTACAGGGCACCGTGGGACTAAGGGACCCAGCTCGCAAAACTGAGACTCCTGATTATTCTAAGACAGTAAGCGAAACTTAATACATCAATTGGCATTGATCAGATTTCTCTATTACCTAACACCTCGCTTTGGATTGTCTTCATTTCAGAATGCATAAAACTTGGCTACTCTCCTCTAGTTAAGTCACTAAGCCGCCTGCCTACTCCGATAACTAGTACCAAATCAATCAATCAGTACCAAATATTCTTAAAATTTGGATTAAATTTAATTTGCCATCTTCTACTAAAAGTTGTAGAAATCTTGAACTTCTCTTTTGGATTTTACCAATTTGAAAGTACAAATATAGTTGAAATACCTTAAGTTAACTATATGACCTTTGTTTGAAAAGTGCAGACACTTTAGCAGACTTTGCTTTGAAAAATAGCTAAATTGAATCAGCTTTTTGCTCTTTTAAATTTAAAACAATTTAATTTATTTGGCCGATTTGTTATGTAATTATATCTTACCGTTTTTTGAACCATTAACATTTAAGTTAAAATTGTTGTCGCTGTGTGTTGCTACTACAAAAGTACCCTTAGATCGTGAACCTAGGGTACAGTTAAAAATCTGGGTATGAGGCGATGCTTTCAGAAATGCCATCTATCAGAATTTAAGGGTCTTTAAGGGTTTTTTTTAAGGGTCTCATACAAAAAAAAAACACACACAAAACCTACGATTACAAAGTTTGGCGACGTTTCCATGGAAAAGAAAAAGGGTTTTCTCGCTAAAACTAGTTTGCCGACCGATTGTTCCTATGGGAGCTATGAGATATAGTCATCCGATCCGGTCGGTTCCGACATGTGAGTAGTGTGCAGCAAAAAGAAGACTCTGTGCAAAATTTCAGCTCGATAGCTTTAAAACTGAGAGACTAGTTTGCGTAGAAACAGACAGACGGACGGACAAAGCTCAATCGACTCAGCTTGTCACCCCGAATAAGAATATATATAGTTTCTGGGGTCGGAAATGAATATTTCTATGCGTCGTTAAAACAATTTTGCTGGGCAGCACTTTCCGCAGTGGTGATGGGCAGCACTTCACACACCTTAATATGAATTTTGTAGAATATTTGTTTAAGGGTTGCCACAAAAAGCGTTACACAGATGCTATTGAATGCTATTGAAAAAAAATCGATAAATCCGGCATGTCCATGATTAAATCAATCTCAAGCATTGTCAGAAGTCGGTCACCTACGGATTTTCCCATTTGAAGTACGAATAAGATTCACTAGATTTCGGATAACTCGGATCTAGTACGACTGTTGCTTGAAATTTGAAATTGTTGAGTTGAGATAAAAATTACTTTTTTCAGCTTTATTTTTATACTCTGTACCGTAGGTACATAGAGTATTATAAGTTTGTGCAAAAGTATGTAACATCCAGAAGGAAGCATCTCCGACCCCATAAAGTATATATATTCTTTATCAGCATCAACAGCCGAGTCGATATAGCCATGTCCGTCTGTCCGTCTGTCCGTCTGTCTGTCCGTATGAACGCACAGATCTCAGAGATGGTAAGAGATAGAGGCTTGACATGTATGGGACATATGCTTCTTATGTCTGCAGGCAGATCAAGTTTATTTTCAATTTTGGCCACGCCCCCTGCCGCCCCCGCAATTTAGAAAAAACGTCATATCTCCTACAGTTTTAAAGATAGGTGGGTTGTTCCTTCTAGATATATTTAGTAATAAGGATAACTTTTCGATCAGCCAAAGGAATGGTGAAGATTGGATGAACGGTTTTCGAGTTATGATCAAAAGACTGTTCGCTGCAGCAGCGCAGAAGCAGAGCTGCTTTCAGCTACTACTGCAGCATCAAAATTTATGCTGAGCGTAGAATTTCGTTGGTACAGAGTATGCTATAGTCGGGCTTGACCGACTTTCTTTCTTGTTTTGTGTTATAATCGAGATCTCACGGATCTACAGAACCTTTGCCACATTTATTGGGCATTGCACTTGTCAGTTGCAATACCTACCTTCAAAATCAAAGCTAAGTACAATTTTTTCATGTAAACACAGAGTTAGAGATGGATAATCAGCCCCAGATTTTCTTAGTTTTGACTTAAACAAGTTGTATTCGGAGTTAGGAAAAGACAGTGGCAAATGCAACATCACAATGCTCATTATTAATCAACATTTAATCTGAACTATCCAAAACCGCAATCCACTCACTCCTGATCTCTCTTTAGTTAACTTTTCACTTTCGGTACTTGTGACAGTTCGCTTTAGTTTATATCTAGACAAGCTGAAGTTGACTAATTGGAAATAATCACCCAGGGACTGCCCTGAGAAGTGGCAAAAATTACGACACTTCTCTCCAAGTTTTATCTTTTCTCATTCATTTTGAGCCAATGTTTGTCATTAATTATGAGATCATTAGTCAACTCCTAATGGACCGCAATTTGTTTTAGGCTCAAACATTTGACCACCTTGTGCACTTAATTAACAAACAAGTTTCTCCACTTTCACCGCAAAATGCATTTTCAAAATGTTCGTACAATGTTTTCGTAATTGCAAAAGTCTTTTTTGTGTGAGTTTTGTTTTTTTTTTGTTTGTTTTTCTGCTTGTTCGGCTGTTGGAAACAAAAGCACTGCCAAAGCCGCAGCAACAATTGCCGTTAAACGCCCACAGAAAACGGGGTGAGGGGTGGGGTTGGCTAACAGATTGGGGGGCGTGAGGAAACACATGTTGCTGTCCCACATTGGACATTGTTGCGGGAAATGCGTTGCGGCACAGCCAAAGGAAATGCTGCGGAGAAAACGCCAAGTTACACGACACTCGGAAAAATTGTGATATAGAAATGGGAAATGTATGATGTATGAAACTTTCCACTGAAACAACACCTCCAAGCGACGACAGGTTATAGTTCCCTTTTGTTTTCTTTGAGTGTATTTGGACGCAACAGCTGCTTACTGTAATGGCTTGGCATCCTTCCCACGCCTTCGCTCCCGCCACGCCCAACCCAGGCGTCTAATTGCGTCTTTTGGGCCGTCTTGCGGCTGCCAGTTCTTGGGAACATTCTTTGGCATTGGCGCCAAATGAAATTTACATTTTGACTTCATTTAACTTGGCAGCTGTGCGTTGCATACTTTGCGGCTTTTGGCTTGAACGCTCTGCGTGTGTAATTTAATATGGGGCGCTGCCAGGCTTCGAACGTGCCGTCTCGCATTTCCGCTACTCCGTCTGCCGGAATGTTTGCCATCCAGCGCTCTGTCTTTGGTTTGTTTGTCTTTCCCGCGCCCAAGGTCGTCACCACAGCACATTGTTCGCCTCCGTGTCACAGCGCAGCAAAAAAAAAAAAACAAAAAAAGCCAACGTCCAATTCAAAATCCAAAGCCTTGTCCAAAACGGCCTTATGCAATTTTAATTGAATTGCATGCTAAGCCCCGGGGGCTTTGCCAGCCTCCGTGCCACAAGGCCAAGTTCGAAATGTTGACAGCTCCCCAAAAAAAAGTGGCAGAACGAGATTTCCATTAGATTTATTGATTCGCAGGCAGGACGCATTAGCCCAGTTCTGATTGGTGTGCACAGGATGCGTGTCTGTTTGCACGTCCAATTTCATTTTGTAAGCACTTTGCGGTCCTGTTCGCCCGCTGCGCATTTGGTTAACTATAATTAGCATCAGATAATGCCATTATAATGCTGATCCATTAATAATGCAGCGTTCGGGCCAGCTCACGTTAGAATGCAATTAAATGCTGATTTATTGCGAAACGAAATTTGTCAAATGCAAGCGAAGGGAAGTTGTGTGCACTCGCATTTGCATTTGGGCTAATTATTGATTTTGGTTTTAATTTTTTTGTTTTTTGGTTTTTTGGTTTTTTGTTGCCGCCGATTGACTGGACTGGATCAAATCAAATGTGTCGAGGCTAAGTGCCTGCATTTAGGCACTGAATGCCAGTACAGGAAATAAAACTGACAAACGGACAGACAGTTATAAATGGGGCACAACTCATCGGAATGGGGGGGAGGTGGAAATGGAAGTGAAAGCATTAGCAAATGGGTTCTCTATCATTCATTCAAAATGGAAATTGTCCAAAAAAAAAAGAGGAGGCAATACAAAACTCTGGTCGAAAGCAACTTTAGAAAGAAAATCGGTAGAATGGAAGTTCGGAAATGGTTAAATTAGTCGATCTGATCTGATGACGAGCATTCGTTGTTGCAATTTTGGCTTACTTTGCACTTCTTGATGAAGTTATAAGCAAATCGAATATGGCATCCATAATTAAATACATCCATGCTCGTTTAAAAACTAAGAACTTTTTACTTGAAATCATGGTTCGGTTTTGAACCAAACCGGTTTGAGTTCGGAACACCTACTTTTATTTTACTGTGAATTGAACCTTAAACCCAAACTCTTCGGACATAAAATATAAGCCTGAACCGGCATCTACAGAATTGATAAACGTTTACAAATATGAACCGATGAAAGTAAGTTTTTTGGAGTCTGAAACCTACAATTATAAACAAATTTAGAAAAAGTTCACAACTACTTATAAAATCTCCAGACATAATAGACTCTGTTTTTTCCTCGACTTCAAAACTAATTACATTACTCACAAAACAAGAGCTTAACCTTACAAAGCAAATACTGTTCATAAATGAAACTTAACTTAACACCAAAGAATATTTTGAATATTCCGATGTGTTCTGCAAATCGCTTTCAGCCCAAAAAGAACGCAATTCTTAAAGATCAATTGAGTTTTTTCTCATTAACATCGAGCATGAACTGAACCAGGGTTCAAGTCAAAACCGCAAAGGAGCTCCAGTAAAAGTTTCAGGGTGGCGTCTAAACGGAATCTACCAAAATCGTATCATTATATTTTTCATTTAATTATACACAAAAAAGTGTTGGTCAATTTTTTGTCGCTGAGAATTTATTTCACGCCTCTAACTGCTCCGAGATATTGCCATTTAAAAATCCCGACTTTTAGCGATAACTTAAAGACATTACATATTAGAAACCCAAAATTGGGCTAGATCAGTCCGATTTAAAGTAACCTATTGAATTAAAAAGAAAATGTGAAAATTCCCGTCATTGGGCCGCACCTCTTCCCTTATTGGTTAAAACCCTTTCCGAACTTTGAACATTGATTCGAACTAGCGAACTGGAGATCCAGGAAAAATTTTAAGGCTTGCAGTCCTGCTTGAATTAAGTACAAGCGGACTCAATAGTACAATGGGTACACAGAGAAAAATTTGACGTTCGAAAATCGCCACCAAATGGTCAAAATTTTTGTCTTTTTTTCCCTTGAGAAAAAATTAAAATTTACTCATTTTAATATTTTATTATTTTCAATGCTTATAAACATTTCTTTATGCCATTTAATCGAACAAAACCGACCAAAGGGGGAAAGAGGACGGCTAAATGTTTATGAATTTGGGAAAAGCGGGCTTAGCAGACTATCCTGACCATAATGTCATGATTTTGGTATACTTAGAACGGATTTTTTACTTTGTGTACGGAAATACCAGATTATAGAACAAAATTCTTATGTCAAGTACGTATTTATACCCTTGCAAAGGATATTATAATTTCGCCCAGAAGTTTGCAACGCATAGAAATATTAATTTTCGACCCCATAAACTATATATATTCTTGATCAGGGTGACGAGCTGAGTCGATTGAGCTTTGTCCGTCCGTCTGTCTGTCTGTTTCTACACGAACTAGTCTCTCAGTTTTAAAGCTATCGAGCTGAAATTTTGCACAGACTCTTCTTTATGCTGCACACTACAAATATGTTGGAGCCGACCGGATCGGATGACTATATCCCATAGCTCCCATAGAAATAATCGGTCGGAAAACTAGTTTTGGTATGAAAAACTTTTTCTTTTCAATGGAAACGTCTCCAAACTTTGTAATCGAAGGTTTACTATGTTTTTTTTTTTATAATTCTACCAAGTTTTATTAAAATCGGACAACTATATGGCATAGCTGCCATACAAAAGATATGTGTGAAAAATAGTCTTAGTTAAAAAAACTTTTTTGTTTTTAATGGAATCATTCTGCAATTTGGTATTTGTTTGATTCACGTGCTTTCACATAATTTTACAAATTTTTGGCCAAATCGGATGACTATATCGTATTGCTCCCATACGAACGATCGGTCGGAAAATGGGGGAAAGAGTATTTTTTGAAAATATTTAAGCGAGCACTTGCAAGGGTATAAAAACTTCAGCGCAGACGAAGTTAGCTTAGCTTTCTCGTTTTCCTTTTTTTTTTTCGTGTTGCACTACTTCAAAACCCAAATTTCGTGCCCACCGCTGGCGGACGAATGGTGGGCTTCACGTTTAAATTGTTCGTGCCACGCTTCTTTAATGGAATAGTCCAGGAACAGAAACAGGAAACCAAAGTTTTAGTCGGCTTACCTTGCCCAATTTCGTTGTTTTCAAAATCGCAAAACGAATTGGATATTTCCAACGAGATGCTAGAAAATGGCTTTCAAGTTTAAAATCGAAGCGGGTCTTACTTACATTTGGATTCCCAGCACTTGGAATGTTTGAAATCACTTCCCAATTTTATTCTCCCGACTTTTTGCAGCCAAGTGGCAAACAATTTGTGTTCTGGAATTGTAACCAAAATCCGGCTCTCGTTTGTTGCTCTTTGGCCCTGTCCACTTGTATCGACACTACATTTGGCACACAAATTCCCTTTGTATGCTCAACGACTTGTCCAGACCATAAAAGTTACTTGCACATTTGTGCACAGTTGTTGAATTGGCCGAGCTTCCGCCCGCTGCACTGGCATCCAACTCTATGCACACACACGTGGCCGGACACACAGATGCATCTGTTCGTATTTATTCATAATTCATCTGGCCTGCTTGCTGCTCGTATCATTGTGGCACAGCAGGTAGAATGCAGCCCGGGCGCATAATGAAAGATTCCATTCTTGATACATTTTTGGCTTGTGCTCAGAACTCAAACTGGGGGAGGGGGGGCAGAACTCGTATTGTTTGTTGTTTAAGGCCATGGCCGTTCTCTAGTCTCCTCCAGTATCTCGGCAGTTGTTGCTTTGTTTTGGGGCCAAACAACAGAGCCAGGGAACCAACCTGGGGGCCGTAATTACAACGTTTCGGCGACCAGGCCAGGTCGCTGCTTCAATTGGCCATTGTCGAGGCAGCGGCAGCGGCGGCGGCATCAGCAGCTGCATGGCTGGGTATTGTGTTTTGGGGGCCAAACAATTGCAAGTGGTCTCCCCACCTCTCCTCCGGAAGCGAGCTTCTTCGCTGTCTGCCCATCTGTTTGTCCCGGCGCCCCCTGCTCCTGCTCCGCCCTCCGCCCTCCATCCTCCGTCCGGTTCGTCTTTAGTTTGTTAGCTGTCATTGTGTGGCCTAAACTGGCGTCGCCGCTGCCCCGTGTCATATCGGGTCTCATGGCTCCATTGTTGGCATTTGCGCTGCGGGGCGCAACTAAATTGATAAATGCACCTGGCTAACTGCATGCCAGAGTCGCCAGCAGCTGTCAGGGTTGGTTAGCATTGCCCGGCTTATGTATGTAGCTGTCGTTTGTGTGTCTGCCGGGGCCATTTGCTCGTTTGATTTTGATTGCTCATCCACAATAATTTAATTGATATGAATGGGGGGCGTACGGGCGGGATTGAGATGTATGGCCGGGCGAGTATGAGGGAGCCGTTAAAAATAAGGGGGAACAAGTTGAAGCTGTTAGATCGTTAGCCCAAAATATCAGTGAGTCCTGCAAGCAAGTAAGAAACTGGATCTGGATTTTGAAGCTTTCTATTGCTCATAGCTTGACTATTGTTCATCCGATCTTTGCCCATCCCTGGACGGATCAGAAAATAATTCTGATTACTGTGTAGAGAATTCGTAACATCTTCATACTTCTTTTTTGGGGAATAGCTAAATGTTAATCTCTGTATTGCTTCCAGATGATCAGTTCATCCACTTGTCTGGCGAGATTGAAGCATTCTTGCAAATCTTTCTTCTGCTCCTTCAGCGGGGGAATGGTTCTCTCTTTGCTAACGATGCTTTGGTTTGGCTAAAGGTGTGCGTCTTCCGGGACTTTTCAATGTAACCCCAGCTGCGATTTGATTATCAAATCACTTGACTTGACTTTTATGTTGGATTCTCCCAGCAATGTTGCCTCTAGAGTTTACCCATTGGCTCTTCCAGAGAACCCTTCTTATTCTACGTTGGTCCTCTCCTTTGATTAGTCCTTCTTAACTTTTTTGAATTGCTTGCTGACTGGTTTTTATACCCTTGCAAAGGGTATTATAATTTTTACGAGATGATTGCAACGCATAGAAATATTCATTTCCGACCCCATAAACTGTTTCTACCCGAACTAGTCTCTCAGTTTTAAAGCTATCGAGCTGAAATTGTGCACAGAGTCTTCTTTTTGCTACACACTAATAATATGTTGGAACCGACCGGATCAGTTGACCATAGCTCATAGCTCCCATAGAAGCAATCGGTCGGAAAACTAATTTTAGTGAGAAAAACTTTGTACTTTTCAATAGAAACGTCTTCAAACATTGTAATCGTAGGTTGACTATGTTTTTTTTATAATTCTACTAAGTTTTATTAAAATCGGACAGCTATATGGTATAGCTGCCATACAAAAGATAGGTCTGAAAAACAGTTTTAGTTAGAAAAACTTTTTTGTTTTTAATGGTAGCATCCTGCAATTTTGTATTAGTTTGTTTCACATACTTTCACATAAATTCACACATTTTTCTTCCAATCGAATGACTATATCATATGTCGCCCATACGAACGATCGGTCGGAAAATGGGGGAAAGAGTATTTTTTGATAATATTTAAGCGAGCACTTGCAAGGGTATTAAAACATCGGCGCAGACGAAGTAAGCTTTGCTTTATCGTTTTTATTTACCGTGGTTAACAGTTGATAGCGATTTACTGGAATGACACACAAGTCCCTGATGGTCGAATGGGCTATGATGTCGACTTTTGTATTCAACTGCCGAGGGTCCTAAGTTCAGTTCAAGTTCCACACAGAGAAAAAGGGTATTTCGGTATGCATTTTTGGTTTTTTAAAGTATCTATCTAATGTTATATGGATATTATACAAAGGATATTTAAAATGAATGTATTAAAATTAAAAAAACATATTTAGATATATACATATTAAATGGATATTTTTGAAACTTGGTTTTCATACGCTTTTCAGAAAGAAGAAGGACTTGGCCTACCGTCCCCACTCCCATATTTACCTAGCTTCTCTTTTCCTTATCTCCTTCAAAAAAAATTTCAAAAAATCTGGATTTCCCAAAAATTTTGGCGTATCCGACTTCGGGGTTGTTCTACTCCGAACTTATTTTTAACTCTTTCTCTAAGCCAGCAGGTGAAGCAACTGTAAAACAGTTTAACTCATTAGAGAGTATTGTTTTTGTGTTTGCCTATTTTCTTAACAAAGCAAGAAATGTGTTCCAATCAAAATTCAACTCGGCATAGTTCGAACTGTTCCAAAAATCTTATTCGGTTGGTTCCAACAAAGGCTTGGAAATAAATTTAGCTAGTAACAAAGCTCTTAGTTTTAACAGGCAGTTGTGTATGTCATTCCGTCACTAGCAAAAACTTCTGATGACAATGCCAATTGGCTATCAACACCACAAAAAGGACAGCTAATCTGAACCACCATGTAACATTCGAAACAGCATTATTCGATCGCAAGCGAACGGTGTAAATGGAACTCAAATCGAATCTCACATATTGCCTGCCAAGCTCTTGTTGTGTGTTGTCTTCAATGTCAATTTCCGGCTCTGTGTGTGTGTGTGTGTGTGTGTGTGTCAGGGCTCAGCTGACTTTCAAAAAGCATTGCCTACATTTGAGAGCCGCGACTTTGCCAACTTGTTGTCGCTGTGTGTTTTTCTGAATTGCCCGGGCAGAGCCAAAGCACTTGATGTTGTCAGTTGGCTTAGAAATGTGCGCGCCCGAGAACTGCATAAAGGACAAAGTGAAAAATGAAAACAACAGCGTGGATGAGGCTGAGGATGACGAGTCCTTAGAGCGCGGCAAATAGCAGACGCAGCAAACGCAGCGCTTTGACACCCTTTGGCCCTTCCCCTCCGTCCTGTCACGGAGTCATGTCAGCGGCACTAATGCACACTCGCATACACATATGCCTGCTGAAGCACTTTCAGTCGCCTTTGTGCCATTCGCACGCTTTGTTCACCAACCGCTCCTGTTCGCTTTTCCGCACCGGCTGCCCGCCCTGCCCCGCCCCCCCTCTCTCACCCACCTGGCTAGGTCGGCAGTGCAGCGTTGCTTTTTGGCAGCGACGCGCTGTTCACTTTCCAGTTTTAATGAAGGCATTTAGCAATATGATGCCGAAAATGAGAAAAAAAAAAAAAATACTGACACGCAAATTGCTGGCAAATTGTCGTCGTCAGCGGTGCACTTGACCTTTGGCCTACACAGTGGAACTGGAATAGAAGCTGTCCCACCCCCCATGAAGTGGACGTGAAGCACCAGAAATAGAATCAGAAGCAGCAGCAGCATCGATTCAATTGGTGTTTATTTAGTGCCATCCGTGCAAGGCTGTTCTTGCATGAGCGATAAAAATATAAACCATGCTTGAACTTTGTGTCAAATTGGATTTGGGATTTTCAGTTGAGGCGTTGACAGTGTTATGTTGCAGTACTTTCAAGGTAGCACAACAGAAAGCAATGAATTGTGACAAAAAAGAAAAAAAAGTAAGCCCTTTTGTGGAAATTGAACTGAGTGGATCTTGTGTGCGTTGCTGCAATTGTTGATGGTGTTTCACCTACGCTATTGCCATGTAAATGCACCAATGGAACTCCTAACAAATCACGGTGAGAGCAAAGACTCCGCTTTCTGAAGCAGCATCATATTTTCAATCTTTCAGAAGGGTTTTATTAACTCTGCCTCATATTATAGAGACAAATGCTTCATTAACTGTGCGGCGTCTGAACAGCTGGGTTGACCAATACAACACACTAAGTTTGAGTTTCAGGCAGGACTCAGACGGAAAATCCCGATCATATTATATTTTCAAAATAATTTGCATAGTAGAGGTAGTATATCTAAAGTGGAATGAAGAAAAGAAAGGAAGCTTGTGTGGTAACTGTTTCACATGTTCGAAGTCTCATGCAAAATTCTGCATACAGCGTATGATTTATTGCTTGAAAGAATATGAATATGAAAGTTAATGCATAATCCAAACAGTTTTAAATGAAGGTTTCGATACTCGTCTTAAGAATAGAGGAAGTGACAATCACTCCAAAGCTATCATTTCAAAAACACATAACACATAAATATGTCTACAATAACAAGTAAGGGCGCTGCAGTCGAGTTTTCCGACCACAAAATACCCTGTTCATTTGATTTCATCTATTGGTTTTTGAATTTTTGAAGATAAATGTAACTAAATTATCATCCCAAATGTAGGCAACACTTTTTTCTAGGCCTGACCAACAACTCTGATAAGAGTCCTGCTCTTATCAGCTCAACTATTTCGCTTATAACTCCGGTGCTATTTGTCCAATTCTGATTGTACTTTTCAGAATAGATAGATATTGGGCCTAGCTTGATGTATACTAAACCAAGAGGCTCTAACTCTAATTGTGGATCTGACGGTTTTTAAGTTTGTGCAAAAGTATGTAACATCCAGAAGAAAGCATCTCCGACCACATAAAGTATATATATTCTTGATCAGCATCAAAAGCCGAGTCGATATAGCCATGTCCGTCCGTCCGTCTGTCTGTCCGTATGAACGCACAGTTCTCAGAGATGGTAAGAGATAGAGGTTTGACATGTATGGGACATATGCTTCTTATGTCTGCAGGCAGATCAAGTTTATTTTCAATTTTGGCCACGCCCCCTCCCGGCCCCGCAATTTAGAAAAAACGTCATATCTCCCACAGTTTTGAAGATAGATGGCTTGTTCCTTCTGGACATATTTAGTTATTAGGATAACTTATCGATCCGCCAAAGGAATGAAGAAGATCGGATGAACGGTTTTTGAGTTATGATCAAATTTTCTTGGTACAGAGTATGTTATAGTCGGGCTTGACCGACTTTCTTTCTTGTTTAGGTCTAGAATGGCTAGAGGAGGTCTTGGTTTTTTGGGGATAAAAGGGGGACGGGGTGGAATTTTCCAAATGTGAAACAAACTTGATCTGCGTACAGCTTAAGTCTACCTTGATGCAAAAATTTGTGGCTCTATCTCGACGCGTTCATACAGACAGACAGACAGACAGACGGACATGGCTATATCGACTCGGCTGTTCATGCTGATCAAGAATATATATACTTGATGGGGTCGGAAATGTTTCCTTCTCCCTGTTACATACATTCGCACAACTTCATGATCACCCTTTTCCCATTTTCAATGGAAACAGGGTATCAAAAGCAAGGCTGCAAACCGATCCGAACCCGAACCCTTGAGAACCGGTTCGGTTCGGGTTTTTTGGGGTTCGCGAACCGAACCATGAACCAGGCGTCTTACATTTTTGACTCCTCGAACCCGAACCCGAACCGGACCACTTTTTCGAAAAATGAGGTTCGGTTCACCAATTTAATATGCTTAATGAGAGTTTTCAAAATTCGACAAAACAATGACTCAACGTCTGATTGCGAAGTCGAGAAGTTTATGAAAGCAAATATCAAAAATAAATTTTGTGAATGATGTTATAGATTCCTTTAAAAAATTGTCCAAGATTACATTCATCGACAAATGTTTCAACATTTTGGTTAGGTCATAATAACAAAGGCTTATAAAATATTCCTTTTACTCTACTAGCTGTACCAGCAACTCAGGTATCAGTTTAACGAGCAGTTAAGAGCTAGTAAAGATGAACAGCTCCTGGAAAATCTAGTGCCAATTAATCTAAACTAAGTCGATTCTAAAAGTTGATAATTGAAATAAATTAAGTAACGATCATTATGATTAAGCAAATGGATATAAGGAAAATATGTTTCATTTTCAACGTATTTATGATTCAAAAGTCAAACTATTCTTCTATGTGCAAGCGAACCAAGGTTCGAACCAGAACCTTGGGTTCAGGGTTTCCAAGAACCGGTCCGCGAACCGAACCTTGAATTTTACAATGGGTTCGAACCCCCGGACCGAACCTCATGGATAATTTTAAAGGTTTGCAGCCTTGATCAAAAGAATGGTTGGATTTTAACCAGGGATGCAAACCACTCGAAAATAAGGACTGGTTCGGTTCAGTGGTTCATACAGTTTCTGAACCGCTGGTTCGGTTCATTACATGGTTTTTGGAGCTAGCTGAACCGCGGTTTCGGTTCGGTTCAGTGGTTCGCAAAGGCACATTATGAAATATTATGATTGTTGTAGTAATGTGACTTGTCGAACACTTTTGAAATTTAATTCTTATAATCCATTTAAATATTTTTAAAATCCTTAGAAGAATGTCCAATGCTTATTATGTCGGATTTCCAGGAGTCTTCTTTAAGTTCCTAGATGAATACTCTCGAAAATTGAGAATGTTTGCATGTTGTTTGAAAGAATACGTACTATGCATCTTAATTATTCTATTTATCATATCCCTTAAGTTAGGCTCAGAACTGAGTCATAGCTGAATCAGCTCTGAAATGAAAGGGCTGGTCCTGAATTCATGACATCATTTTTATGAATTTTAGCCATGGATTTTACTCTGACATGTCATGAACTTAGTTGATTTTAGGCATGATTTCAGTCAGAGAACTGAACCGAACCGTTTTTATTTGTGGTTTTCGGTTCGGTTCAGCAATTCTGAAAGGAAGACGGTTCGGTTTGCGGTTCGGTTCACCGGCTGGAATAAGCGGTTCGGTTTGGTTCAAAACCGGTTCGGTTCAGAACCGGTTTGCATCCCTGATTTTAACAATTATTAACTTGGAAATGCTGAGACCAACTTTCTTCCGGTTTGACGTTATTAGCTCCTCTCTAGAGCACACCTCACAATGTGATACCATCTCAAAATATTCCATTTTCATCTCATAGAAAGCCTGTTTTTCGCTCTCCAACCACCATTTAAAATTGACCAAAGCCCAGTTTTAAATTGTTCACAAATCGTTTAATTTCACTTTAAATGCCATCAACTGAGCTATCTTTTTTTTGAAAACCATTCCACGTGCTGCTAAACTTTTATTACCCACTTTGGGCTATCAATTGCTCTATTTGCTGCTATGGCTCCCATTCTGTTTTTTTTTTTTCAACTTTCCCCCGGCCATCGCCAGAGTGTTGTTGGGTGACAACGACACATTGGCATACTAACACCATACACAGCATTGACACGCACACACACACACACTGTCACACGCTAGCCGAAAGCTGTGAAAAACAAAACTAAAACGCGACAGCAGCAGCAGCAGCAGCTGGCGGGCATGCGTGAATGAGACTGTCGCTGGCTACGGCCATGGATCCATGATGCTGCCATGTGTTGGATGTCGGCCAGAGACAACTTTTTCACTGCTACCCTGCAGGCGCTCGGCCATCCTCTGACCCCAATCTCAGTTTAAACACCCAAGCCCGTTGCCCGCCTGGACACGCAGCGTCCGGCTGACGTGCGCTAATTGATTTCAAGACCCGAGGGCCCATAAAAAAGTTGCAATGCTCGCGCCAATGTCACAGACAACAAAACAGCTTAATTATGTTTCGAGTTTTGTCAATTGTGTGTCATTTGCCAGAGCGCAGAATGGAAACCGGAACAACAGCAATAAGTGCCAGGCCAGCAAAACAGCTTCGCCGGGGCCGAGTTAATTAATTTTTATTCTCCTCCCCGGCAAACGCCGCTCGCTGGCGTCAGGTGGAAAAGTTTCCATTCAATCAACTGCAGCGCCGTAAACTAAGAAAGAACTTTGAACTTGAAGTTTGCTGGCTGCCACAGACATGGGCCAGAGCCAGCGCCAGCGCCAGCGTTTTAATTAGGCTAATTAATTTTTCGCACAAAAAACCCCAAGCCCCAAAACTTTGCTCGATGTCAGAGCTAATGCGTAAGCAGCTGGATAAAAGTTTGCGGAGAGCCCAACCAAAAGAGAAGTTGGTAATACAAAATCCATACGAAATGACAATAGTGAAACAGTTTTATGCGGGGGGGGGGGGGGGGGGGGGGGGGGGGGGGGGGGACGCAATGAACATAATATTTACGTATAATGATACCGCAATTTCGGAGGAAAAGAGGAAAGCGTTCCAATGTTGTTCAATAGTTTAAAGGATTTGGATTTGATGGCAGTTTCATTTGTGAGCAGAAATGAGATGATACATGACGGAGCTTTAACTTGAAATATACCCTAGAAACATAATCATGGACTGCTGTTTAATGGATGCCTCAGATATGGCTTCAATTCGGCTGAGTCTTTGGTTGGTTTGTGGCCAAATGGGTGCCTTATTCCCTCACAGTTGGCTAATAATCATAAATAAGGTTTTCAGAAACAATTTTGTACACATTTTGGGCATTGATTCTACTTAGTAGTGGGTAAATCGAAGTCAGGTAGTTCCACCTGGAGCTTAAGCGCTCTTTTAATTCTAAGATTACTGCGCGATGGGTGCCTCAAAATAAGTCAGTTCAAAGTTTTGGTGTGCTGTTGAAAGATGTGCAAAAAAGCCAAAGTCAAACAAAAGTCAACTCTTTGTTTCATAAAAGAGGAAAAGATTTTGGATTTCAGGATATTTCCTAAAATTGCCTTTGTTTTTTTCCTTTATGTTGGTTTTTTATCTTGACAGTTGGAAAAGAGGGGCGCGACTTTAGAGGTTGTTTCTCTTAACAAAAAACGTGTTTTCAAAATAGAATTTCATTTTAAAACCCTTCTGAGAAAAATTTGAAAAAGTAAATACACTCTGAGAAAAAATAGAGAATTTTACGCTCAGATCAAGAATTTTCGAGATCAATAGTTCGATAAGAGTAAAAATTCTTGATCCAAGAGCGAATTTCTTGATCCAATTATGAATTTATGATCCCGGTTTTCTTGATCCAAGAGCTTTAATACTTGATGCAAGTACGAATCATTCTCAAATCAAGTTCTTGAATCAAGTGCTAAACATACTCGTATTCTAGATTGCTCATTCTTGAATCAAGGGTAGGTCTTCCCATTATCAGTTAGATCGATTATTCTTAAATCAAAAGCTTTACAGATTTCAACCATACAACAATTCAATATCAGTTGATTTTTTCCATTTTGATGAAAATTTATTTCACGGAAAATTAATTATTAAGCCATGTTGCCAGTTTTAGCCGGCTTGAGGAATACACAGCATCTCAAAGCAACATCAGTCTTTGTCTGTCAACTATCAGTCGAACAGAGGTCTCTCCATGCCAGCAATACCATAGGTTAGGTTGAGATGGTAGGAACGGTGATGCTCCTTCACTTAGACCAAAATCAGGTCCATTGTGATACCATGTAACCCCTAATTTTACTTTTAGACAGTAAAGGGAGGGTCATCCCTTCTGAACCACTTTGAAAGTAGCACAAATTTAAGTAACAAAGTAATCTCTATTTCACAGACTGCTGAAATTTCAGGTAGGAAGTGAATCGTCTCCTACTGAGCGCTGTACAGTGACATAGGAGATGCTGGACGCTTTCTTCTTCATCAACTGAACAACAGCTTCTGCAGTAGTTATTGTGGCTGATGCCAAGTCTAGCGGCATGCCTTGCCTATAAGGCAGTGTCCTGTGAGAATTCCTACGAGCAGGGAGACATTCTGTCTACCTAGACGCAGTGGTGTTAAAGTTCTTTCAAAATTGAGAGTGGGCCACGTGAGCCGAGAGATTTCACAAGAGTGAAGTGATCTCCAGCGGTTCGTGGCCATTTTGAGGGTAGATTCCCTTATTTTTAGTTTACAATACGCAAAAGGCACTCCAATCGTGCTCTTATCCGATAGGAGCTGGGCTGTAGTGCCAAGTCTAGCGAGTTGGTCGGCTGTCTCATTGCCCTCGATGTTGCGGTGTCCAGGCACCCATACGAGACGTATTTTAAAGTGCTGAGCCATCTCATTTAGAGATTTGCGGCAATTAATAAGTGTTTTTGCATTGTTAGTGTTTCCGACAAGGGCCTTTGAAGCAGCTTGACTGTCTGAGAAAATAAAGACATTTCCTTCCTCGACCACGAGTTCTTTCAGATAGTTGGATCGCTACAACCTCTGCCTGATAGACGCCACAATGGTCTGGAAGGCGAAAGGACATACTTAAGCCTAGATCTGGACTGAATACTCCGCCTCCCACTTGACTTTCCAATTTAGAGCCATCCGTGTAGATGTTGATGGCGTTTGGTATGTCATGGGGAGGGAGCGAACGACTCCAGTCCGAACGACTTGGTATTATGACCTCATACATAGTTTCAATGCCATAATTGGTTGGGAATTCCAAAGCAAATGAAGTGCAAAAATCCATTACGCTCTCCGCTCGATAGCTTCCCCACACCCCTCTCCCTTAAAATACAAAACGGTAAGAGCGGACTCAAGGCTATTCCCTCAAATGTGCTTACTCTCCTCTCTCAGTTTCTGTACCTAACTCCCCTCGCCTGAAAGCACCCAGCTGAGAACGAATTTAGCTCGATTTCAAGACTCTTTAAACTCCTTTCAAGACTTATTCGTACTACTTTTTTGTGGGTGTACAAATCAACAGAAATATTCGTCTTCAACCATCGCCTCACATACGTCTTCCGACGGCTCCCATTTTGTTCTACATAATCAGTTGTCAAACAGTTTCGACCCATCTGAACCCCCCCTTTCCCCCCGCCGGAAGGGTATGGGAGGCAAGTTGACAAACCCGTTTAGGAAGTGGAAGTTGAACGACCAGCAGCAGCAACAGCAGCGCACACAAAACGCAGGAAGGAAAACGGAAGTATGTAATTTAAGCAGCGGCCAAAATGCGATGACGGAAACGAGCAAACCAAAAATGCAACAAGCAGCAAAAGCCGCCAATGACCAGGCCCAGTCTGGGCGCACAATCCGCAACCAGCAAGCAGAACCAGACCAATCTAACCACCGACAAACGTCACAGGTGGCCTGGTCAGGAATGTTGGAAGCGGAGTGAACCGTGTGGGGGCGGGGACGGGGACGGGGACGCGCTTAAATGCAGTGCCAAATATGCAAAACGGCCGAATGCACTTAGTCGATACAGCTGAGCTGGAGTACTAGACGGGAAAGCTGCTAAACTTGCCCCCGCCCCCCCGGCAGACACAACGAAGTCCGAGTCGCAATCGCACTTGAATGTGTGTGTGTGTGTATGCATGTAAATCGTGCCAACTTGTGCGCTCAAAGAGCCGAAAAATGACATCTAGGCAGGAGCGGCAGCAGGACGAACAAAACATTTATGGGCAAAACAAATGGCAGTCAGTCCCTGGCATCGACTCAAGTGGCCATAATGGCATAGATGACGACGTGCAGGAAGCGTCTGTTGTTGTTCTTGCTGTTGTTACAGTTACTCTCGACTGTTGCCTGCCTGGGGAAGTGTCACAGGAAACCGGAAGTGCGGCAGATAGCAAAAGCAAAAGTTGGCTACGTCCCAGTTGGAGGACAACGACACCAAGGTTCTGGGCACTGGGTGTAGCTATGCCTCATGTGGGTAGATGAGGCGACTTATGTGTGTCTAACAACAATTCCACATGACTAACATGATGTTGGACCTTGCAGGGCAATCGACATTCATCTTGAAAATCTACAACAAATTTTGAATGAAAGTGAAAGGCTGCAGTGCTTTGACTGAGAGCTCAAGTGGAGTTTGTGAATAACTACTCTACTCTAGTCTACTCTACTCTACTCCACTCTGTTCGCATATGAATGACAAAATGGACGAAGCTGTCAGCTTTCATGTTCATTTGGGAGGCGCAGAACAGCACAAACGGCGTAGTTGACCAACAACTCTGCCTAATTGAACCGATTCAAATCGTATTAGATCTGAATACTGCACGATTTGGAGCATAAAAACCTATCTGCATACCAACAAACAGACCTATGCCTTTTTACACTTTGTACCAAAGGTACTCGGCGTATATTGAGTTTGTGCAAAAGTGTTTAACAGCCTGAAGGAAGCATCTTCAACCCTAGAAAGTATTTTTGTATAATCTTGATTAGCCTGAACAGAAAAAACACAATTTTATATGTATAAGGTTCGTACCTCTTGAAAAAATTTAGTAATCCAAAGTATTTATCGATTTCCCAAAGGAATGGTAAAGATCGGATAAGGAGTACTCGAACTATGAACAAATAATGTTCACTGCAGCAGCGCAGTATCAAAAACTGGTGAACTGCGGAGAGCGTTTAATGGAAATCGACGAATTTGCCCAATTCTTAAGTTGAAAATATTAGTAAAACTCGAATCAAGTCTATCTATACATTTAAAAAAGTTTTCCAAAATCGGGTGTTTGCTCGAGTTCCTGGGAAATGCACTATGAACCGAATCCTTCAAACATTTAATCTCCCAAACTTGAACCCAAACTGATCCCACTTTATATAAGAAAAATAGATTTCGCACTAATTTTACTTACAATTCTCGATATTGTGATTGTATGTTTTAGTTCCAGGGATCCGCAACCGGTTCTGAACCGAAACGAACCGCTTATGAACCGAATCGCAAACCGAACCGGCTTCGTTTCAGAATTGCTGAACCGAACCGAAAACCACAAATAAAAACCGAACCGTTTTCGGTTCAGTTCTCTGACAAGTTTTAAGACGGAAATCGCTTTCCTCTAGCTAATAATACTTATTAATTTGGAAATTTTGAAACCTTTGCTTGAGATAATTTTTATACACTTCGTTCGACTCTCTATATCCTTAGCGATGCTGGATTGATATAACTTTCAAGGATGACTTTAGGAAAAAATTTAAGAACAAGTAATGTTGTCTTCGATCTCTTAATACACCTGCCATCAATCTACATTTTCTGTGGTACTTATTTGCCTTTATTCAATCTCAGCCAGGAGAGTTTTTAATTATTTTCTATTCTATTCTTTTCTAGCCGACATTGTCTATTTTCGAACTAATTGAAGAATCCTTTATAACCGACATAATAAATATTGGACATTCTTCTAAGCATCTTAAAGATATTCAAATGGATTTGCAAAGTGTGCAAAAAGTCACAAGACAATAGAAATCATATGTATATTTCATAATGTGCCTTTGTTAACCACTGAACCAAACCGAAACCGCGGTTCAGTTAGGTTTAAAAACCATATAATGAACCGAACCGGCGGCTTAGAAACGGCGTGAACCACTGTACCGTACCAGTACTTATATTTCAGTGGTTTGCATCCCTGGTTAGTTCAAAAATGTTGCTATTAAATTGCTTATGTTGATAGTTCAAGTTACCCCATAAAAATCCAATTCAAGTTCCACAGAATGCCATTTATGAACACAGACAGTGAGGCCACACTCCAGAATTGAAAGAATAGGCCTTTGCATTTTTATACCCTTGCAAAGGGTATTATAATTTTACGCAGAAGTTTGCAACGCATAGAAATATTCATTTCCAACCCCATAAACCATATATTATATGTTCTTGATCAGGGTGCCGAGCTGAGTCGATTGAGCTTTGTCCATCCGTCTGTCTGTCTGTCTATCTGTTTCTACGCGAACTAGTCTCTCAGTTTTGAAGCTATCGAGCTAAAATTTTGCACAAAGTCCTCTTTTTGCTGCACCCTACTAATATGTCGGAACCGATCGGATTGAATAACTATATCTCACACTTCCCATTGGAACAATCGGTCGGAAAACTAGTTTTTGTGAGAAAAACTTTTTTCTTTTCAATGGAAACGTCTCCAAACTTTGTCCTCGTACGTTTTCTATGTTTTTTTTTTTGTATAATTCTACCAAGTTTTTTTTAAAATCGGACAACTATATGGTATGGCAGCCATACAAAAGATAGGTCTAAAAAACAGTCTTAGTTAGAGAAACTTTTTTGTTATACTCTGTACCGTAGGTACATAGAGTATTATAAGTTTGTGCAAAAGTATGTAACATCCAGAAGGAAGCATCTCCGACCCCATAAAGTATATATATTCTTGATCAGCATCAACAGCCGAGTCATGTCCGTCATGTCCGTCTGTCCGTCTGTCCGTCTGTCCGTCTGTCTGTCCGTATGAACGCACAGATCTCAGAGATGGTAAGAGATAGAGGTTTGACATGTACGGGACATATGCTTCTAATGTCTGCAGGCAGATCAAGTTTATTTTCAATTTTGGCCACGCCCCCTCCCGCCCCCGCAATTTAGAAAAAACGTCATATCTCCCACAGTTTTGAAGATAGATGGCTTGTTCCTTCTGGACATATTTAGTTATTAGGATAACTTATCGATCCGCCAAAGGAATGAAGAAGATCGGATGAACGGTTTTCGAGTTATGATCAAAAGAAAAATTTTCTTGGTACAGAGTATGTTATAGTCGGGCTTGACCGACTTTCTTTCTTGTTTTTAATGGTAGCATCCTGCAATTTTGTAGTTGCTTGTTTCACAAGCTTTCACCAAATTCTACAAATCGGATGACTATATCATATAGCTCCCATACGAACGATCGGTCGAAAAATGTGAGAAACAGTATTTTTTGAAAATTTGTAAGCGAGCACTTGCAAGGGTATAAAAACTTCGGCACAGACGAAGCTAGCTTTTATTAAACTATAGGTTTACCTTCTTATCCGTTTTGGTGGACAAGATTGGTAGGGGTGGGGATAGTGGGAATTATTTTAATCATTGTAAGGAAGGTCTTTTAGGTTTATCCATATGCTGGGTGCGTTTCCTAAGAAGTGCAGGGCAGTTGCATAACAGATGTTGGATTCTTTCTATTTCCTGCTCATTCCCACAACTACGACAGAAGTCATG
Source organism: Lordiphosa andalusiaca (assembly GCA_035044965.1). Classification (NCBI taxonomy): domain Eukaryota; kingdom Metazoa; phylum Arthropoda; class Insecta; order Diptera; family Drosophilidae; genus Lordiphosa; species Lordiphosa andalusiaca. The sequence goes on along the minus strand of JAWNNM010000051.1, from coordinate 3,575,871 downwards.
ATGGGGGGCAGCGCATTCTGGTGGCCATTTGACCGATGGTGCTGGAAAGTTCTTATGGGTGAGTGTCTTGGCCAGAGTTAGAGGGAGTTGTGATAAACGGGTGCGAGGCTCCAGTGTGGTTCTGCCCTAGTTCTGGCCCTCCACTGCACTTCCGCACGGATGTCCTGCAGGGGTCTTTAAATGTCCGTGCCCGAAACCCAAATGATGGTGATTGAGTGCTGTTGGATTTGGCTCAGGTATCTCCGTAGCTATCTTTTGGTGTAACTCGCCGAATCATCACAACAAACATTGTTGCTCAAATTTGCCTCAAACAGTCCGGATTTCTTTTAGAATTAGACATCTGTCTATATATTCAATCGAAAGACTGAAATATTCAATAATGATGTATCGATACTTTTAACAACAAATATCGATATTTCGACACATCGATACCATTTCCAGCATCCCTAGCGTACAGGGACTGAAAGCGAGCCAATCGAAGCAGGGACTTCCCTTAATGAAATGACTAGAAGAATCATTTCCACAACTCTAATACAATCAATCAATCTAGAGTTTTGCCAAAAAACACATGCAAACACAGGGTACTCCATAGTCGAGACCCCTCTCCTTTCATTCTGCCCAAATTCCCTTGCTCAACATGATTTGGTTGTTCATTTCATTTGGACTTGTTTGCATATTTACTTGGCCTTTTCTGTTTATAATTATGCGCTCATTTCAAGGTAGAGGGAATGGCTTTTGGCCGGTTTGTTAGTTGCCTTTTGTGCTGCGCAGATTTCAGAATGTTCTGTTCAATTGAATGCATTTGAATTCATCCGTGACGAGAGAGCGAACTGACAAAATTTCTTAATTGCGAGGCAACTCTTTCGGACTGCTTTTCATTTCAGCTTTTCGAACACAAGAAAAATCAGGCCAACCGAGAAAGAAATGACAGAAATTGTGTACTGCAGGGAGTGCGGAGAGCGGGGGGATGTGGAGTGCGGTGGCTGGTCTCTGCCTTTTAAAAGTGCCTAATGGCCGCTGGCAAATGCAAAAAGGCTGCAGCCTGCTTTATGCTGTTTTTGTTGCTATTTGCCAGTTTTGCAACCTTGAAGGGAGCCGGAGCCGGAGCGAGGGAGCGGTGGAGCGGCAGAGAAAAACTGAAGAAAAGATTTGCAAAAAATTGAATTTAATTCAAATTGAGCTTGCCGCAAACGAACAAAAGCATACGAACTGCTCTCTAAAAACAGCTCAACAATGTCTTGGCATAGTTGGCACCCCTCCGTGCCCCTTCTCCACCCCCCGCTCGCATCTCTTTTTGTGCTGTGCGCTACTAAAATAGACAAGTTTATTGCCAGTTTGGGGCTTTGGGGCAAACAATGACGAGGCCAAAAGGGTGGACAAGTGCTGGGCCGTGTTGCTGCTGTTGTTGTTGCTGTGGCAAAGGTCAAAATGGTTTTTGTTTAGTTTTGTTGTTGTTGTTGTTGTTGTTTTGGTTTGCGGTACCAGGTCATAGGCTGACAGTTGTACTGTACGCACTGAAAGTGGGTCCCCCAAGGTGACAGCTCGCCGACTTGAAGCAACTTGAGCCAAAGGCTCTGGCTCTGACTGTGGCTTAGGCTCGGGCTTAAGTTTTTGGCATCTGTCAGAGGCAGGAGCCTGGCACTGATCCTGAAATTCAGCTCGCAATCTCTCAACTGCAGTCGCAGCAAATTTTGGGGCTTCCAGTTTGCTTTTGGGTTTTTTTTTTTTTGCTTGTTCATGGTTGGAGAAAGCGGGGACTGTGGAATTATGGGGTTAAATGTAAACTAAATTGTCATACTTTATGCGTTTACCAAGGTTTTTTTACATTGTCCACAGAATAGGGTCAAAGTGGCACCGGCAGTGAATTTTCGGGGTTCTGTGTCAAGCGGCGGAAAATGTAGCTGTCTCTGTGTTCCTCATTAAAATGCATCACTTAAGGGCTTTATAAAGGCTTTCAATTGGGAGGAAAAAAAAAGGGTTGACAAACATAGAAACGTGCAAACGTGCAAACATGCAAACATGCAAACTTACAAATATGCAAACTTTCAAACAAACAAACATAAAACATGCAGTCATGCAAACAATCAAACATCCTTTCACGCAAACATGCAAACCTACAAACATGCAAACTTACAACCATGCCAACATACAACCATGCAAACATATGAACCTTGAAACATGAACATACAAACATGCAAACACGCTATCCTACAAACATGCAAACTTACAAATATGCAAACTTACAAACATGCAAACTTACAAACATTCAAACTTACAAACATATGAACATACAAACATGCAAACACGCAAACCTACAAACTTACAAACATGCAAACTTACAAATATGCAAACTTACAAACATGCAAACTTACAAACATGTAAGCATACAAACATACAAACATACAAGCATGCAAACACGCAATCCTACAAACTTACAAATATGCAAACTTACAAACATGCAATCTTATAAACATTCAAACTTACAATCATATGAACATACAATCATGCAAACACGCAAACCTACAAACTTACAAACATGCAAACTTACAAACATGCAAGCATTCAAACATATAAACATACAAACATGCAAACACGCAAACCTACAAACATACAAATATGCAAACATACAAATATGCAAACTTTTAAACAAGCAAACATACAAACATGCAAACTTACAAACATGCAAACTTACAAACATATGAACATACAAACATGCAAACGTGAAAACCTACAAACTTAAATTCTAAGGACGATTCATTAGTGGTTCAGATTTGTCTGGCTGCAATAAATTTGTAGCCTTTATACTTGTAGCAAATATTGTAGAAAGCAGGGATGCAAACCACTCGAAAATAAGGACTGGTTCGGTTCAGTGGTTCATACAGTTTCTGAACCGCCGGTTCGGTTCATTACATGGTTTTTGGAGCTAGCTGAACCGCAGTTTCGGTTCGGTTCAGTGGTTCACAAAGGCACATTATGAAATATTATGATTGTTGTAGTAATGTGACTTGTCGAACACTTTTGAAATTTAATTCAATCCATTTAAATATTTTTAATGTCCTTAGAAGAATGCCCAATGCTTATTATGTCGGATTTCCAGGAGTCGTCTATAAGTTCCTAGATGAATACTCTCGAAAATTGAGAATACGTACTATGCATCTTAATTATTGTATTTATCATATCCCTTAAGTTAGGCTCAGAACTGAATCATAGCTGAATCAGCTCAGAAATGAAAAGGCTGGTCCTGAATTCATGACATAATTTTTATGAATTTTAACCATCGATTTTACTCTGACATGTCCTACTACGTCATGACCTTAGTTGATTTTTGGCATGATGTCAGTCAGATATCTGAACTGAACCGAACCGTTTTTATTAGTGGTTTTCGGTTCGGTTCAGCAATTCTGAAAGGAAGACGGTTCGGTTTGCGGTTCGGTTCACCGGCTGGAATAAGCGGTTCGGTTCGGTTCAGAACCGGTTTGCATCCCTGGTAGAAAGTTTCGCTTAGACTCTAAGGTCGATCCACCACTTCTCATTAGCTAAAGTAAGTAAAATCAAGACTCAGCACAATTCCATGCCTTTTTTTTTTTTTGGTGTCCACCGTATCTATTGATTTGGTGTTCAAAAAGCAGTTGACCAGATTAGCTTGATTCGTTGTAAGTCGACCCACGTATGAGGCCAACTTTGCTCCATCAGAGCAAACCAAAATCGTTTAGTCTTTGCATCGTAAAATATTCATAAAACTTGTGGAATGAACTGCCAACAGACTAATGGAATTATTGATTCCAGATAAGGTTAACGGAACAAGCTATCTACCCCATATACATACAGCCGTGGGTGACTGCTTCGCCCGCTCACCTTTTCATTTTGTTTGCCCACAAAAGTAGGCAACTTTCTGTGCGCCAAGGCTATGGGAAGTTTCTTTTGTGCCGCAGAACTCCAGGCCTAATCAACAACAGCAGGAGCAAGCAACAGCAACAAAAGTGAAAAGTAAATTATTTTGCAATTTAATGTTGACCCGGAGCCCAATTAAGAGCCAAAAATTGCGGGCCAACTGACAAAACAGACAAACGGGGCCAAATCAAATTGAAAATTATCTCGAATAAAAAAGCAGATGATGATGATGATAAGAAGATTAATTGAATTGCAAAACTCGCAGCGAGGGAAAAAAGAACTGCTTGGACCTTACTTCATTTTAAAGTAAAATATTGTCAGGTGCAGGCAGTGGATTTGGATGTGGATGGGGATGGGGGGAGTTGGATGGCAGGCTCACCTTGGCCAGTCGACACGTTTTCATTGTTTGATAAAATGAAATTTTATGGCGCAGGGAGACGCACTTGGAACATGCCCGGCAGCAGGACAAGGGCAGGCCGAAAATTGAAACAGAGCGGCTATGAATTTTCAGTCAAGACAATGGCCTCAACGTGGCTACAGCAGCTTTGGCCCCAGTTTCGGTTGGGGGCTAGTTTCAGTCCCCAGACAAACAAACAAACAACAACAACAACAACAACAAGGACCAGAAGCGCCGGGCAAATGTTCAAGATAATTGAATGAAAATTCATTCGTGTGCTTTTCGATTTGGGGCAAAACTTTTTGCCTCCCCATTTTCGGTCCTTGTCGTGTGTATTTTTTTGTCAACAAAAATTCTAAGCATTTCCTGTTTGTGTGCGGTGCGTGTGTGTGTGTGTGTGTGTGTGTGTATGGGCAAAAGTATTTACATGTCCTTGTCAGTTCCCAAAATTCCAAGGGGCAAGCCATGACACAGCTCCAATCGAATTAGAGTTTTGTGTTCCCTTGTTTGTCTTATTTGTTTAATTTGTCGAGGCTCGCAGCCAAACTCAACAAGTTGGCCAAAACAACAACAACAACAGCAATTTGCATGTCCGGGGGGCGAAACTAGGTCGATCAGTGGATCAAGTAACTGCACCAGATGCCGCGCGTCTCCTTCTCCCCGCTGCTTTCTGAGCACTCTCAATGTCAGCAATCAGTAATTTACGAGACTTATCGATGGTCGCAGCCTTGAGGCATCCATTCGGCTGACAGGCTTCTTCCTACCAACCCCCCCACTCCCAACCGGTTGCAGCTGACGCCAATGAGTCGCAAAAGCATGCCCCAGATGAAGGCAGCTTCATATCGTCGCACTCATTACTTAAAAGCAGCGCCAACGCGTTGCCAAATGTTGATTGAATGAGTGACGGGGGTAGGCGGTAGCGGTGAGGGGAGTGAAAACAGCGGCTACCTGCGCGTATGCGTAATATTTTCATTTGCCAAAGAGTCGTGAGCAAATAATTGCAAAGCTGCTTGTGCCTGTGCGAGTGTGTGTGTCAGTGTGGGTGTCTGTGTGTGTGTGTGTGTCGGAAAGAAATGGCAAATAAATGTAAAAGTCATATTGTCTTGAGCGATTAATTTGATTTATGGAAAATCTGAACAAATATTGAATTTGGGATTGGGAAAGAGCTGCTGGAAAGTAAATATTAACAAGTTATCAAAATAATGACAAAAAAATGTTTTGTGTGCAGAATATTTTGGCATAAGCTCATGTCCCATCGGATTCTTTTCAGAGATGGTGCAATTGTTTTCAATGACTGCAGAGCATCATGCACGTGTAGTCCAGGTGCTAATTAGCTTGAGCCAGCTCTTCTTGCAACTTTTCCCATTAAAAAGTTGGAACATTTTTAAACGAAACCTTGGAATAAGTTTCGCATTTTCTGCAAAATTTCTTAAGGTCTTTAAAGACTTGAAAAAAAAGGGTTTTTATACTCTGTACTGTAGGTACATAGAGTATTATAAGTTTGTGCAAAAGTATGTAACATCCAGAAGGAAGCATCTCCGACCCCATAAAGTATATATATTCTTGATCAGCATCAACAGCCGAGTCGACATAGCCATGTCCGTCTGTCCGTCTGTCCGTCTGTCTGTCCGTATGAACGCACAGATCTCAGAGATGGTAAGAGATAGAGGCTTGTCATGTATGGGACATATGCTTCTAATGTCTGCAGGCAGATCAAGTTTATTTTCAATTTTGGCCACGCCCCCTGCCGCCCCCGCAATTTAGAAAAAACGTCATATCTCCCACAGTTTTGAAGATAGATGGCTTGTTCCTTCGGAACATATTTAGTTATTAGGATAACTTATCGATCCGCCAAAGGAATGAAGAAGATCGGATGAACGGTTTTCGAGTTATGATCAAAAGAAATTTTCTTGGTACAGAGTATGTTATAGTCCGGGCTTGACCGACTTTCTTTCTTGTTTTTTATTAAATTTTGTATCTTCAGGCGTTTAAAAAACTTGTGCAGCCAAAATACAGGCATAAAACAAGAAAGAAAGTCGGTCAAGCCCGACTATAGCATACTCTGTACCAACGAAATTATACGCTCAGCATATATTTGGATGCTGCAGTAGCAGCTGAAAGCAGCGCTGCTACTGCGCTGCAGCAGCAAACAGTCTTTTGATCATAACTCGAAAACCGTTCATCCAATTTTCACCATTCTTTTGGCTAATCGATAAGTTATTCTTATTACTAAATATATCCAGAAGGAACAAGCCATCTATCTTCAAAACTGTAGCAAATATGACGTTTTTTCTAAATTGCGGGGGCGGCAGGGGGCGTGGCCAAAATTGAAAATAAACTTGATTTGCCTGCAGACATAGGAAGCTTATGTCCCATACATGTCAAACCTCTATCTCTTACCATCTCTGAGATCTGTGCGTTCATTCGGACAGACAGACGGACGGACGGACAGACGGACATGGCTATATCGACTCGGCTGTTGATGCTGATCAAGAATATATATACTTTATGTGGTCGGAGATGCTTTCTTCTGCATGTTACATACTTTTGCACAAACATATAATACTTTATGTACCTTCGGTACAGAGTATAAAAAGCGTGACATATGGTTTTTGATATAAGAAGATTTTTAGGTATTATATGTAGCGCTTCACTGTGAAAAAAACTTGGAAAATTCGATACCAAAGTAAGTGGAAGCGCCTGTACAAGTTTGAAAATGTAAATGGTCTTCAGGACACGATTTGTGAGCAAAGTATGCAAAATGTGTTTATAATAAAATATATGTTATGTACTATATAATGTTTTCCCGACTTGGGGAAATCCACTCACCAGGTAAATCCTCGGAAATGAATGATAATAATTTATTTATTCATTTATTTATATGCTGTATGCTTATAGTTACAAACTAAAGCTACAGAGGGGCGACGGATAGTTTTGCTAAATAAGTGGAGAAGTGAGGGAAAATAACTGCGAAAATAGCTTCCCAATTTGGTAGTACACGCCACAAAGGTTGACTGTGTTAAACTTGTGAAGATGTGCTTCACTCTGGAGAAGAGCTTCGCTTACTCAAAAACCAAAGAACGTTCTTTATTGTTTTAAGCGCTGCAAAGGTTCCAAAGTAATATAGTTCACACTGGCATCAAACACAGAGATGCACAAAAGTAAGGGGCCATTCTCCTCCAATCAAGCTTCCAGTTTAAATCAATTGTTTTTGCTTTCTTCTTTTAATATCACAGAAAATAAATATTAATTTAATTTAAGATTAACTATTTATGAACCACAGCTTCTCCATGCCTTGCAGCATGGCCGCAGTAAAAGTTGTTGTTATCCCTGGGCAGATACTTCCTGGGGACAGCCCAATGTCAGCACATGACACACTCTGATTAAAATCGTAATATATTCACACAATTTGGTTAGTTCCTTAAAGCTTAAACTATACTACTATTTTTGGTTGGGTCCTAGTTACTCAGAGGCAAAGCTCAAAAGAAACATGATCGGCTGTAACCATTGGCTGTGTAATTGGTCGGCTGTGTCCAGTACCCGCTGCAGCTCACTTCTGCATATTAATTGCGATTTAAACTGCATCAACGATTAATTCAATTGCCCAGTTACCGCTTCATTCCATCGTTATTCCATTACCCGATTACTTTGAACATGTCATGTTCGGAATAAATAATTCGCTCGGCCATAGAATTAACTCTACTCGCTTCTCCCCATACGCCAAGTTATCGAATTAAATGCAGTCGACGGTGACAGGAGGATATCTTGTGCAAGGTGCTTCCAGCGAATGGCCAATAAAAACCACGGCATAAAAATATGAATTTTATGGTTGTGTATTTAAAAGGACAATAAGCACACACACACACACACACACACAGCACACAGCAGCAGCAACGGCACGAACCAGGAGGGGCTCAGGAGTGAAACGAGGACACAAAGCAACAAATGCGCTCAATGAAGCTGAAGGGCAAAACACAAAAAACACAAAAATGAAAATATGCAAAAAAAAAAAAAAAAAATGGAAGAAAAAGAAAGGAAAACGACGACTCAGATTGAATGAGTGACTGACTGAGCACATGCAGGAAGCATAGAGAGGGACAGAGAGCTCTGAAATTGGAAAATGAAATGGAAATAACTTCAACTGTCTGTGCGTGCGTGTGGCGGAGCGGGCGACTGTCGGCAGGTGAAGATTTCGTGCTCTGTGTCTGGCAGCTGCTGAACATGAAAATGAGTTTTTCCTTTTTATGCGCCATGCCAAATAAAAATAATAATAAAATCAGCGCAATAAGCAAGCAATGAAAAGGAGAATGGCAACCAAAGTTGGCCAAAGCCAGAGCCCGGCGAAGGAGAAGCATTGGCTACTTATACGCAACATCGATACACAGATGAGCAATCATAAATATTAATGCTAAATACATCCCCGGAGGCACCGAGAGGTAGAGCGGATAGAGCGGGCGTCTGTCCACAGGGGTCACTCATTGCCTAATGGAGGCGAAATGATGGCCAGCCGATGAGATAAGAAAGTCAAAAGTGTGCCCTCCCCTCCCCCACCACACTTCCGACTAAAGAAATGACCAAATTTGCCAAGTGCCAAGTGAATTGAAAAATATTGGGTGCAAAAGTTAACTTGACAGCCCACATTTTGAACCACATGATTTCTATTAAACGAAAATATTTAGGGGAGAAAATGTTTGACACCAGGTTGCTTTTCCATCTTCGTCGAATCTGACTGACGAAAAAGTTCCGCGACTGCGTGGCGCCATCTATTGTGCATCAACTTTTATACGGACGGCTTTAGCATATGCACTCACAAAAATAATCAAAAATGTTGCCCTGATATTTATTCTAGCTTTAAACTCTAAAATATTTGATTAAAAGAAAATTTCTTGGCCTTCGACAGTTTTTTCTAAAACCCGAGATTTACATTTTTTAGAAAATATTTTGTCAATTAGACAAATTCAGTGTTTTTCTGTTAAGGTCCGTTTTTCTACATGTTTTCTAACAAAATTTTCAAATTGAGGGCTGATTTTCTAGAAACCAAAATAAGAGCAGTCCTAAAATGGTTTTTCCAAATGGCAGTCGAAGCTGTTTTGCGCACATTGCTGCTTCTTACAAAAAGGTTATCCTTTTGTGAGGAAAGTATTTCTGGAAATCAATTGTTCGCTGCCAACATCAGGTGTTGTGGAGAGAGACTATTTTATCAGGCAACATTGCTGTATACACCCAAGCGAAGTTCAGAAGGTGTTTCTTTGGAAAGTAAACAATTTGATTTTAGCTAAAACCCTTAAAAATCAACATGACATAAATTCATAGAAAATTACTCAAACCTTTTTTAGGATATTCCCAAAATGGCCTTTCCAATAATGTGTAGGGTTTCCGAGCATTAATTGATTTACGTATACAGGCGTGGTGTATTATGATCAGCGCGGAGTAGGTGTTAATCAGCTACCAATTCTTAGTGGTATTTGACAACCTTAAAAGTGTATTGAAATTAAGTTTGAGATTCAAAATAACAGCTTTTGGATTGATTTTAAGTTTTAAGTTGATTTGTAAGTGAAAAGACGTAAGTCCTTTCTGCATAAATCCACTCCAGATTCACTTCAGTTGGTGATTTAAATCAGAACAGCCTTTATTTCCATGGCAAATTATTAAATAATTTTTGCAAATTTCAAAAGGGTTTTCTTCCCTTGATTAAAGTTCAAGAAATGAAATCTTGTTGATATCAATCAAATTTAAAGTTAAAATGCTTACTCCAACAGAATTCTAAATCATCAAAGAACAATCCTCAATGATTTGAAAAGGATTTCAAGCAAACTGAATGCAACGAAATAAAAATGGTATTCCTGAAAGTGATTTAGATTTGATTTAGATTATTTTTAAGCAAGTGTAAATCAGTTGACGGAGCGACCATTTTTGCGCACTGATTTGATTTAGATTTCGGTGAATAGCTGGCAGTGTGCTTTGCACCTTTGTTTCCGTCCATTTTAGGCTGCAGGTTCTTCTTCTCTTCAAAAGAGGCTCGGCTGATTTCTCAATTCAAATAAATAGTTATTAAAACTTGAAAGACATACCCACTTTTTCCATATAAAAGTCGCTGCAGAATGTTAACAGAAACACCACAATGAAGAGTCCGGTCACACCAAAACGAAACCAAATGTTAATCAGCCTCAAAGTGGATTATTTAAAATCAATTGCACACTTGACAATTTGTATGGAGCAGCTGTGAACAGCTGATCAGCGAAATCTAAAACTAATTTAAATCAAATCTAAATCACTTTCAGGAATACCATTAAAGATTGCAAATCAAAAATGCTTATATATAATTTATTTGGTTTTTTCCACCAGATCAGGTAGGCTTTGACTTTCCATTCGATTGCAATTGGGATGGTGAAGTTGGAAATTGTGGAGTCGTTGAATAACCAACAGTCAGTACGAATCAGCTCGATCGAAAAATATTAGTTTTTAGTAAAAATATTCTTTGAAATCGATAGAACTCAAGCAATGGCCCAGGAAACTCCCGATATGCCCACATTCAAGTGTGTATTGGTGGGCGATGGCGGCACTGGGAAGACCACTTTCATCAAGCGCCACATCAGCGGCGAATTCGAGAAGAAGTATGTGGCCACGCTGGGAGTGGAGGTGCACCCAATGGTGTTCCACACCAATCGCGGGGCAATTCGATTCAATGTCTGGGACACGGCTGGCCAAGAGAAGTTCGGCGGACTTCGGGACGGATACTACATCCAAGGCCAGTGCGCCGTCATCATGTTCGATGTAACATCGCACATCACCTACAAGAACGTGATGAACTGGCATCGTGATTTGGTGCGTGTATGCGAGCATATACCCATAGTGCTGTGCGGCAACAAGGTGGATGTTAAGGATCGCAAAGTGAAGCCCAAGAGTATTACGTTCCATCGAAAGAAGCGTTTACAATACTTTGATATATCTGCAAAATCGAATTATAATTTTGAAAAGCCTTTCCTTTGGATGGGTCGCAAATTGCTCGGTGATGCCGATCTGAAGTTTGTGCTCATGCCAGCCCTGCTGCCGCCGGAGGTGAATATGGACCAAGAATGGCAGAAGAAAGTCGAGTGCGAAATGCAGGAGGCTCAGCAGATTGCCCTGCCCGAGGAGGAGAATTATGATGATGATGTGTAGGCAACAGTTGAAGGTTGAGGTCAAGCAGAACGGGAGGAGAAGTACCAGATTAGCAGAAGAAGATGACGTACACGGAAGGAGGAGGACATGGAACAAGGAACAAGAGAGACACCCACATTTTATACAATCACTTTACACAAGATTTGGAGAATATGTATGACAATTTTGTCCAAATAAAAGGCAAGCTTAGAGGAAAGCAACATTCTACTCTTGAGTTATTTCAGGCGAAGAGGTTGCACATGTCGTATGAGTAATATTCAAGCTATTTCTAGCTCCACTGTTCTGAGTCATTGCCAAATGACTTATTTAGAACGCTTTTCTTCTAAAACGATTATTTATCGATCTCCCACAGAATTGGCAAAGTTCGCAATAACAATAGTCGAGTTATGAGCAAAAGAAACCGCAGAATTTATACTTACAGTCAGGTGGTTTGCCAATCCCCTCTATTCCTTGTTCCTACAAACAAGAGAGATATTTATATAGATTGATTGATTCAAACCAACAAGCTACAAGTTAGTGGAAGAAGCATTACCTACTGAAGATTTGCTAATGTAGCGGAGGAGTGGGCAAAGTGCAGTTGCACTGAAGGCCCACCAAAGGCAAATCAATAAACTGAAAGTGGCAAACGCCACCCTCAAATGACAGTCAATAAATCTTAGCCTTAAGTCCCACTTAAGCAACACTTGACTATTACATCGTGCTTGAAGTACACAATAATTTCAACTATTTGACGAAGCATTTGAGTTGTTCTGGGAGTTGTTCCCCCCTCCCCATTGCACTATCCTCAATGTGCTTCATCAACACTTTACTGGCTGAGACTCATGTGCTCATGGGCTAATTATTGTGTTTACCATGTTACTTTGTGTTCATCGCACAGTTGCTGCCACTCCTTAAAACATTGCTCCTTATTGCTAAGCATAACTTTTGCAACTATGCAATCTGTGATGTAAAAGCTCCATTATCCCCAGCTATGTAATTAAAGTGGGCCCGTAATGTGGCGTGTGCTATGCGAAGGCGAGACCTGTGCAGAGGTTGCAATGTGTAACTTTGAGTGTTTTGGCTGAAAGGTTGACAAATTTTGTTTTAGTTTTAGGTTAGTTTTTTGCTTTTTTTTTTTTTTTGATATGACCACACGCTTGGTAGCCCCCATGACTTGGTCACTTAAGGACTGAAAGCTATAATACTCGAGCAGGATTTTTGATGAAGTTCAGGATTTGTAGCTCATTGCTTTTAGTTTTCTGTTGAGGATGTGCCAAAGCTTCATATTCTACTTTTTCTTATGGTTTTACTTATTATTTGTAAGGGGGGAATTGAATCCATTTGGTATTGTAAAATCTGTTTACTATAAACGTTACTCAATAGCTACAACATAGCCGGTCACCTTCACCAGCTACTGCCGCCAACGGTGGAGTAAAAGGCCAAACCATTAAACAGCTTTATTAGAAAATTTATAGAATTGCTGGCTACTTTCTTGACAGATCATTCAAAAACGATATTTGTGAAAGATGAACATGGGCCATTGGCATTAGATTTCGCCCTTAACAGAGAATAGAGAGATGAAACCACTAATATGTGTAGAGTTGAGTTTCTTCTGTGTTTAGTAACTGCCCTGAAACTAAAACAGAATTGGAGCAAATTCACAGTACAATTAATTAAAAAGTTTTCCTCTCACAAATTGCTTGTAGTCCACTTCTGGATCGAATTTTCCAAAATTTTCTTTCATGCTGAGTTTTCACACAACCGAAAAAAGTCCGATGCAAAGTTCGAGATCTCTGGGATGAGAAATCTGGGTTGATATGCAGTCAGCCTGACAGTAGAGAATTTCACATATCAAAACAGTAATTTATTTATATTTGCGCAATTCGAAAGGGGGAAAGGTTTGCCTGTTTATAACCCAATTTGCTTAAGCTAAGGCTGAAATGCCATATCAGAGCGCTGCGTCCGACCTAATCCCCTCAGGCATGTTAATAAAAGAAACCAGCTGGAACACGAACGAAGGTTCATTTTATTTCTTCTCAAGCGAATGAATCTTCTTCCCGGTGATTCGAATTCGACTCACGCGTGTCAACAAATTCTAAGCTCCTTCATTTACATTTCTAAGCTTATCTCCTTCCAAGAAACCATAACAAACCAACAAATAACAGCCACCATTTATTTGATTAACAATAAGAATGCATCATAAAAATACAAAGAATGCAACAAAACTGTAAAACTCAACAGCTGATCAACGGTTGTTGCAATGGGCAATTCACAGGGTAACAATTTTGGGGTTAAGCGGGACCACCGGGAGCCGAAAATGGTGAATCCTTGCCAATATTGCCAAGAATTCCAGCTGGTGGCTGTCCATAATCCAGCAGCTTGTGCATATAATCCATAATCAAGCGAAATTTCTCGCGCTGAGCACCTGGCGAGTTCTCTGCGTTCCCCGGCTTAAGCACATCCTCCATTTGGGTGTACATCTCCAACTGTTTCTTGAATCTCTCCTTGTCTTCGGGAGTGAGTTTGCCATCATTATCCTTAAGATAGTTTGGGTATTTTGCCAGAAATTTCCTTAAGGTGGGCAACAGAATCTCGTACATAAACAGACTTTGAAATTTATCTTCCTTCACTTCGTCAGGAATATTGTCGTCATCCGCTTCGATGGCATCCAAAATAAGATTCTGAAGCAGACTGATAATGTCATCCGCAGAGGCTGGCTCTGTACGGGTCTTGCGCTCATACAATTCCGAGAATCCTGCTATGAATGGTTCTGGATCCTGAGGTAATGTTACGTCAACATCATTGGGCTTATCGGTTCCACCGAACCGTGTGCTCACTCGATCCGAGTTGATTTTGGGCCGCTCAAGACCTGCATTGGGATTCTGATTCTCGCCGCCTTCATCGTTGGCCGCATCGTTGTTGTCCTGGATTGGCGGCTGCTGCTTGTCGCCTCGTTTGTTGAAGTCTCCAAATTGCTTGTTCTCAGACATTGTGAAATTTCGTTAGGAATTTTATTTATTTTTTCTCCGTTTCGATGTGGTTGACTCTGAGTTCGAGTGGGAATGAATTCTGTTCAACATTGGGACTCCAAAGCAAAGGCGACCAACTTTATCATGGATAACTAGATCAACAAAATATTGATATAAATATTTGGCTTAACTGGACAGAACAAATAGCTGAAAAAACTTGTGAATAAATTAAGAATTAATCGGAGAATCTTTTAAACATTGAATTGGCATATTTCGAATTACTAAATCTATTTGGTGGAACGAACTGATTTTGATTTCACATAATAATGGTAAATGTTTGCCTGTTAAATAATGGAGAATACAGGAAGAGGCCTAATTACTACCGATTTGGTGTATGCCAAATGTGTTCAACGACTCAGTTTCCCAAAATCCACACTTGATCTATGATTAGACATCAAGTGCAATTCGATTTACTGTGACTAGGAATGTTTATAGGAATCATGCATTGTTGTCGGAGAGCAAACTTATGCAAGCGTCAGCTTCCTTATCACTTCAGGTAACTTCTTTGGAGTCAGCTTTCCTTTGGTAAAAAAGACGCTTTGGCTTTATTCTGGGTATTTTGAGAATCTGCATTACAATATCAATCAGCTAACAAGAATAATGAATCGTGGGTATTTGAAGATATTTTAAGCTATAATTGTTGCTGAACCGAAACGACATCTTGGGTTGTTAACAGGCTTAGGTTTCTCTGTTTCTTCGACCTTGGTTCGGTTTATGGTTTGGTGGGGTCACATTGATTAGCACTTTGGAAGACCCATGCATTGATAAACTGTGAGTGCATTGCATGGGTCCTATTGATTACAGAGTATATAGAAACTCCCAGCTACGCAAGGAGCAGGTTCAAAATATTAGTAAGATTTTAGATGTACTTTAATCCAAAACAGTTCATTCCACAATTTGATACAGTAATTCAAAATAGACGCCAATTCGATGGGAAAAAGATTCTCAGATTGATTAAGCATAATTTCTATTTCAATATTTTGTTGATCTAGTTATCCCTGATAAAGTTGGTCGCCTTTGCTTTGGAGTCCCAATGTTGAACAGAATTCATTCCCACTCGAACTCAGAGTCAACCACATCGAAACGGAGAAAAAATAAATAAAATTCCTAACGAAATTTCACAATGTCTGAGAACAAGCAATTTGGAGACTTCAACAAACGAGGCGACAAGCAGCAGCCGCCAATCCAGGACAACAACGATGCGGCCAACGATGAAGGCGGCGAGAATCAGAATCCCAATGCAGGTCTTGAGCGGCCCAAAATCAACTCGGCTCGAATGAGCACACGGTTCGGTGGAACCGATAAGCCCAGTGATGTTGACGTAACATTACCCCAGGATCCAGAACCATTCATAGCAGGATTCTCGGAATTGTATGAGCGCAAGACCCGTACAGAGCCAGCCTCTGCGGATGACATTATCAGTCTGCTTCAGAATCTTATTTTGGATGCCATCGAAGCGGATGACGACAATATTCCTGACGAAGTGAAGCAAGATAAATTTGAAAGTCTGTTTATGTATGAGATTCTGTTGCCCACCTTAAGGAAATTTCTGGCAAAATACCCAAACTATCTTAAGGATAATGATGGCAAACTCACTCCTGAAGACAAGGAGAGATTCAAGAAACAGTTGGAGATGTACACCCAAATGGAGGATGTACTCAAGCCGGGGAACGCAGAGAACTCGCCAGGTGCTCAGCGCGAGAAATTTCGCTTGATTATGGATTATATGCACAAGCTGTTGGATTATGGACAGCCACCAGCTGGAATTCTTGGCAATATTGGCAAGGATTCACCATTTTCGGCTCCCGGTGGTCCCGCTTAACCCCAAAATTGTTACCCTGTGAATTGCCCATTGCAACAACCGTTGATCAGCTGTTGAGTTTTACAGTTTTGTTGCATTCTGTGTAATTTTATGATGCATTCTTATTGTTAATCAAATAAATGGTGGCTATTATTTGTTGGTTTGTTATGGTTTCTAAGAAATAGATCAGCTTAGAAATGTAAAAGCAGGAACTTAGCCTTCAGTAGTGGTCTGAAAACTGACACTCGAATTTGAATGTTTAAGATACGTTTTATCCGAAATCATATCCTGAACCTCGGTTCCGCTCCGCACCGTTTCCTTCTATTCACATGAAACGTGTCACATGTCAAGTGACAGGGATCAGTTGGTATGCTAAAAAATTCCAGCTGTCGTTTAGTTTTATGGCAAGCAAATCAGGTAGAAAAACCAAACCATTCCCGTTTAAAATTGCTTGAATATATTCTTAGTGTTTTGACATGTTAATGTGAAGGTTTTTGGCCCAACGCATCTCCACTTCATGAGCTGCCTAGAGCCATCATCTCCGACTGCTTTTCGCATTTATGCTAATGTATGTGGCGGGGCGAGCATAAATCTCAGCTGGCTGAATACGAATAAGGGAAAAGGGATCTCGAATCTCTGGCGACAAGTCGGCGGCGCTGGCTCTGATTTATTTGCCAACGTGCACAACGCTGCGTATGCGTATTTTCTGGTATTATTCTGTTGTTTTTGTGGCTGTTGAGACAGCTATCAATGACAGAGGCTGATTTTGCATTTAAAAGTGAATTATACCTTCTTTTTTTTTTTGTTGTTGTTGTTGTTGTTGTTGTCGAGTTCAGCAAAAGTTGATTTGCATATTTTTTGTGTGTGTGTGTGTGCGTGTGTGTGTTTGTCCTGGTTACCCAAAACTAACAACAAAACTGGGATAATCAGTTCAAAAGCTGCCACTAAATTTAAATACAAAAACTCAGCCATGTGTGTCACAGTGGGCACAGATTGTGTTTTTTGTATGCACAAAAAGGGTGAAGTCGGCAGAATTTGTAATTATTTATCGGTGACCTCTCCAAGGGAGATTTGTCCGTCAGCCAAAGGAGGCGAACATAAATCTAACTTAAGGTCACATTATTCGACCCATTTCAAAGAGCAACGAATTAATATTTGACAGATTGGAGTGTCGCATTGATCCCATTACGTGGGACCGTACAGTTATACAATTCCCCACACGGCGCTGCCCCCCCCCCCCGTCCCCGCCCCTCCTCGCACCCGCACAAAAACTTACTCGGACGCGTTGTTTGTGTTTAATTATGTATGTGTGTGTGTGTGTGTGTGTGTGTGTTGACATGCACATATGTATTTAGAATGTTTTCGTAGCTTATAGTTTGTCTCTTTGCCTTGTTCTACAAGTGAAATTTATATTGAAACTTTTGTGCCTACATTTTGGACTGTCTGTGTTTGTCTCCGGCGCTGACTTCCGTTTCCGGTCTATACACAAATGGCGCCAGCCAGCGATTAATTAATATGATTTCCAAGCTAAAACTGTCTACAAAGAAAGGGGTCACTCCCTGACAGCTCCTGTTGGGCGTTCCATGAGTGGTGGATGGATACGCAAGTCATAGCCTCGAGAACGGGCTAAAGCTTGTAGTGCAATGGTAATAGGTCTACAGGGTTGCCCATATTCGACGGACCCATGTTTTTTTATAAAAAAATCAAAGAAAAAAATAAAAATTTGGCGGTTGGCAATCTTAATCATTTAATTTGTTCTAAGTAGATTTGTTTACATCAATTTTTGAATATGATATCTCTCAAATGGCCGTCTCTGGCGTTGATGGCGTATTGTGCCCTTTTTGCAGCATTTTCCATCGTTTTCGCCAACATTTCGGCCGGAATAGCGGCTATTTCTTCACGAATGTTGTCCTTGAGCTCTTCTACGGTCCTTGGCTTGTTAACGTAAACCTTTGACTTCAAATATCCCCACAAGAAGAAGTCAGGCGGCGTCAAATCGGGCGAACGCGGTGGCCAGTCCAAATCACCACTTTTCGACATCAAACGGCCCGGAAACAATTTCTTCAGAAAATCGATTGTTATGCGACTTGTGTGCGGTGGAGCGCCGTCTTGTTGAAACCAGAACTGCCTCATACGCTTTCGACGAATATTTGGCATCACAAAATTGGTCATCATGTCGCGATAACGCTCCTGGTTGATGGTAACAGCATGGCCATTTTCATTTTGGAAGAAAAACGGCCCAATGACCGTTTTCGCACTAACGCCGCACCAAACTGTGACTTTTTCGTCATGAAGGGGCACTTCTTAAATCTCCTGAGGATTTTCAGTGGCGTAAATACGGCAATTTTGCTTATTTACGGTCCCATTCAATGTGAAATGGGCTTCATCGGACATGATAATTTTGTTTTCACAATTGACTTGTTCTGTTGAATGTAAATTTCAACTATTTCGAGCGCTCGCGTGGCGTGTATTGTTCCATGGTAAAAATCTGCTTGGACTGACGCTTCAAACGCGGTATGTCATTAAGCGATCTGACATCTCTGTCAAAAGTTATGGCGTTGCCAGATGGGTCCGTCGAATATGGGCAACCCTGTACTACAAGTAGGCCAATCATCCGAAGAAATAAAGTTCGGTTTATGGATTTTTAGCCATATTTGAGTGGGTTTTGCCCTAACAATTCAAATAATTTCGTACTGAGAGGCTTCACAATCTTTACCAAAACGTCAGACTGAGACACTTTCACCAAAGTTTTGACTCCTTTTTATTTCACAAAAATTGAGCTTGGTTACCCTATCGGAGGCGACTCCTCACCAAACTAGTAAATAAGCCGAATGGTAACCTCTTTGATGACACATCATCTAGTCTATCTATCGTTCTGTTTGTTAAGCGATTCCTTCGTGTTCGCGCTCTGGCGTCGCAATAATAGCCATATTAACTTGTATTTTTGTCTTAATGTTGTTCTAAGCAACTGAGCCAAGTCGCATTTTATGATGCGTGACAATTATATCTTTGTTGAAATTCATCTCATGAGACATGATTTTCTGCTTGCGCAGTGGATTTCGACGAGCTCGAACTTTCACTGCTTTCATGGCTTGTGGCGCTAACACATTGCGCGGACGGCTGGATTGCGGGGCGTCTTCCATCAGTATCCCCAAATAACTTTCCGGTACACAAAGTTTCGGATGATATTCAGTGGAAGCAATATCCGACAGACATCACCTTTTTGTAGCACACCAATTATAACACGATTCTCGAGCAAACCCCATTCCATGATGGCAAAACACTGACGCCAAAATATGTTTAATGCTATAATATAGCATAAATTTTAATTGTCAAATAGCCTTCAAGCCTTGATTCCTACTAAAAAAAAAGCCATTTATATTTAAATCTGATATCTTGCATTTCCGATCTATATACATTTAAAAACTTAAGAAAAAATCAAATAAATATAGTAATTTCGGTGTCGTTGATGGGGGGATGTATCCCGATATAACGCACTGCAAGTAAAATGAATATTTTAAGATCAAAATGATGATTTTAAACCCTTGCAAAGGGTATTATAATTTTGCCCAGAAGTTTGCAACGCATAGAAAGATTCATTCCGACCTCATAAACTATATATATTCTTGATCAGGGTGACGAGCTGAGTCGATTGGGCTTTGTCCGCCCGTCTGTCTGTCTGTTTCTACGCGAACTAGTCTCTCAGTTTTAAAGCTGTCGAGCTGAAATTTTGAACTTATTTTTGCTGCACACTATTAATATGTCGGAACCGACCGAATCGGATGATCATATCTCATAGCTCCCATAGGAAAAATCGGTCGGAAAACTAGTTTTAGTGAGAAAAACTTTTTTCTTTTCAATGAAAACGTCTCCAAACTTTGTAATCGTAAATTTTCTTATAATTCTATCAAGTTTTACTAATATCGTATGGCTGCCTTACAAAAGATAGGTCTGGAAAACTTTTTTGTTTTTAATGGTAGCATCCTGCAATTTTGGTTTTGTTTGTTTCACATGCATTACCTAAATTTTACAAATTATTGGCTAATTTGGATGACTATATCGCATAGCTGCCATACTAACGAACAGTCGAAAAATGGGAAAAAGAGTTGTTTTTGAAAATATTTAAGCGAGCACTTGCAAGGGTAAAAAAACTTCGGCACAGACGAAGTTAGCTTAGCTTTCTCATTCTGCTAGCGATGTCCGTCTGTTTCTATGCCTTCGTCTGTCTTAAAGCTATATCGACCAATTTTTGCACAAAATCTTCTGATACAAATACGCTGCACATTTGTCGGAACCGTCCGGTACGGATGACTATTAAATATAGCTTCCATAGGAGCGATTGGTCGAAAAACTAGTTCTAGTTCTTAATAGTTTTACATGCCTCTGAATAATTGGGACAAGTTTGGTCAAAATCGGAGATCTATATAGTATAGCTGACTTAAAAAAGGACGGTTAGAAAACTGGTTTTAGTGCGAAAACACTTTTTGTTTTTAATGAAAACCTCTTTAAGATGGGATGGATGGATGAGTTTTGTCAAAATCGGATGACTATAGGTTATGCCTGCCATAGAAATGATCGCTCGAGAACCCAGTTTTAGTGAGAAAACCTTTTTTGTTTTTAAAGAAAGCGCCTCAAAACTTTGTATTTTTTAGTTTTCTATGCTTTCCCATGATTTCACAAAGTTTGGTCGAAATCGGGCATCTATATAGTATAGCTGTCATGCAAATGTAGAGTCGGAACAGGAGTTTCAGTGAGAAAAACATGATCTTTTTAGTGGAAGTGTCCTTCAAATAAGTTAGTAAAACGTGCTGCAAGGGTAAACAAACTTTGGCTGAGCCGAAGTTAACAGGAAAGTTAGAGGAAACAATTGTTTTTATTTTTTTAAATCTATAAAATGATTGAAAGTTAACATAATTATTTAGTATATTTGGTATTAGTTATATAAAATAAATTTAGTATTTAAAGTTTAATTGCCATTTGGCGTTACTATTTGTGTATACTATGAAGTGAAGTCGTGCTTTCTCGTACAAATAATGACACGCACAAGCACGTACGAATTCTGTTCGTGCAACACGAACACGGCGTGTTGAGTCGGGTGTGTGTGTGACATGAAAAATTACAGAGCGCGACCAACTCTATGCGCCTATTGACTGCTACATTCACTCCCCGAAGTTTCTCCGCCAGCAAAACTTCGTGTCCAGCATGAATGAATTTACTTTATTATGAACAACTTTTCTTTTGTTTTAGAAAAATGATAACCATTTTATGGCTAGAACTACACAGAAATGATCCAAAAAATATCAATTTGTACCGAAAATGTCTTTAAAATCCTCTTAGCCTTACAATGGTGCTGAAAATCTTTCGAATTACGATAATTTTTCATATCCAATGGATAATTTTCAGCACCAATGGATAATTCAAAGGATATTCAACATATCATACAATGGATATGGCATCCCTTTTTTTCTGTGTGTACATATAAATCCACAGTTTAAGGTCAGAGCTTTGAAATTTCAAAAGAATTTCTACTTATTTTCTTTTTTAACTTTCGAAAAGTTTAACAAAATGGAATGAATACAGCCACGAGACTCACAAGAAGAGGAAATTGCTCTGTGAGTTGAAAAAATTACAGGCTTTTTTTCTGGTCATGGCAATTCTCCTCACCTACTTTTGATTCTAAGCTATTATTGACCCACAAATGGTCCCTATCTGACTGGATCTCCGCTGTTGGCTTAGCTATTGTTCTATGATTCGTTTTCTAACAAGATTAAATATTTAAAAATTGCTTGATGAAAGGATTATTTCCCTTCAGAGTAGTTAACCGCACTGCATTCCGACCCTAAGCCACAGATTGCTATGTTTTGCTCAGAAAATGGGAGTGGTGGGCATGGTGGTTCAGTGTTTGTGCTCAATGTTTTTCAACTTGCCACTCGTCTTAATATCTGCCCATAAAATACCATTGTAATCCTTGCACACACACACACACATGCAAGTAAATATGTTGTACTGTGTTGCTTGTGTAGTTTCCGCTTCCGTTGTTGTTTGGTCAACTATGCAGAAGTTGTTTTTGTTAGCAGCTTTGTTAGCTCAGCCTATCAATAAACCAATTTTCCTACAATTCTGGGGCTGTGTGAGTGTGTGTGTGCGGGAGAGTGAGTGTGTGGGAGTGTGTGTGTGTGTTAAAAACCACAACGAGGCACTTTTTGGCACGTTAATGTGTTGCTCTCCACCCTAATACACAACACAACACACACACGCGCACTTGGGGTATAATTAATGATTGAATCACCCACGCACACACACACACACACACACACACACGCGCGCGCACTGACTGGGCTGCGCTACCCTGCAAAGTATGCTACACTTTTTGTTTGTAGGCGCAAAATATGCTGCTCATTATTTTCCCACACACAAACACACACACACACTCGCGCACACCCACCTACGCACGTGCATATAAATTATGTTTTTGGCTTCATTATGTGGGAAACCCTTCTGGCGGAGGTGGGCTGGGGCGGCAGCTAAAGGCGCCGCATTAAAAATCAATTCACAAACTTTGCACGTTTCCCAACTGCGGGTTGTTGCGGGCCGTTGGCTACCGCACTCCACCCAAAACATTGAGGTGGTTAACTGGTCTTTAATGATCACTGCAAGAAATTCCAGACATGTCTTCTAATTCCCCCCATTCTCTGCTTTCTCTTACTTTCGTTGCAGCAGCCCACAGAAACGGAACATGGAATGACCAGAGCTGCCTTTGGTGGCCAAGACGTTGCATAGCCAAGGCAAAATGCTGCAGCAGCCAGCAGCAGCTGCAGTGGGCGAGTCGAAAGCCGCAATGACACACCAAACAAGCCACAGTCAGGCCGCCAGCAATGGTCAGCGACGTCGCGTGGCAGCAACAAGCGGCTGCAACAGCAACAATCCGAGTAGAAGCAACTCGAAGAAACTAAACCAAATGCATTCCAACGAAGAGCCGCCCATGACGGTGATCGTCGATGGGGGCCCACAGCAGCCGCACCAGCCGCAGCGGCTGTCCCGCTCCAATGGCAGCCAGAGAGTGCGGAAAACGAGTTCCTCCAGTGCCAAGGCAACGACTCCAGTACCTGCAGCAGCATCCACCGTACAACGGCCACATCGTCAGCCCTCGAACGCCTCGTCGTCCGCCTTGGAGGCGAAGCGGCGCTACCAGACCCGGGACAGGGACAGGGACAGGGAAAGAGAACGGGACCGAGATCGAGATCGAGATCGTGACCGCCACGAGTCTCGACGTCGGCCGAACCGCAGGCACAGTGGCGCCTCCTCGCCGGCCAGTTCTTCCACCGCCTCCAGCTGCAATGGCAGCTGCAGTTCCGACGATGGCGACTCCTCGCACACCTCCTCATCCTCCAACTCGTCCGGCGAGCCAAATCTACCCTATCCCGGTTTCCCCGAGATCTCCATGAAGGCGCTAACTCAGTACACGCGACCACGCAACTGGTGCCTGATGCTCATCACGAATCCATATCCTTTGCCAAAACAAACAACCGTCGGTGGGGAAAGTGTTGGGGGCAGCCTTCTAATTGCCTTTGTCCTTCGGCTGCAATTTTCCCCGCGAGAACGGCAGACCTGACAGCGCGTCCTTGTCACATATTTTGCAGGATGTGCGAGCCTATTGATTTTTGCAGTTTTTTTTTTTCCCCCCCTCTTTTGTTATGTCCCTTTCAGCCGGAGGGGGAGATAAAGGGCTCAAGGATACGCTGATGGAGTTGGTAACGGCGAATTTAAGCGAGAATTGTTTGCACTTAGTTCAGCCTAATGGAAATGCAGTCCTGTTTAGAGTAGTTTAACAAGTGGGCAACTAGTTGGTAAATTGGAGTTCAGTGTGGGAGAGCGGGGGGGAAAAAAAAAACATGTTTAGAATGGAAACAGAGGGGCTTACAGCCAAAACTCTTTTTTAATTACAGATTGAAACAGGTTTTGTTTTTGATTGTCACATTAAACTTATGAGCTGTACCTCAATTCGAAAACATTAGCTGGAGTCTCAAGCAAGGTATGAATCGAAGGACTAGTGAATTCCCAATAATAGCGTTAGGCATTGTTTTCAAATCGATGTAGTGGCTTCAATTCCACGATCAAAACTATTTAAAACACTTAAGAAAGTCGGTCCAGCACGAATATACTCTGCACCAGTGAAAGTGTATGCCCAATTTGTCAAAAGCAGATATTATTGATAGGTGAATGGAATGAAAAGAAGCTATTATAATGTTGTCAATCGAACGATAGTTTATTTGCTATCTACTTTATGCTATAGTCACACAATTTGGATCATACATTGTTCCTAGGTTATAGCCTGAGAACAAAATCAATCTAAAAATATGACTTTAGTCTCGAAGCCAAGACGAAACGTTAGCAAAACCGCACCAAGCAGTGAAATACTTAACTCCAGATTTTAATCTCAATCTTAATCTGATTTCAACAGTCTTGTAGTAGAAGTAGTTGGCTTATTTTCATTTGTTGGCTTAGTTAGCTTACCATTAATTTTCACTTTTTGTATTATATATAATACTCAAAAGTTTTCCTAAATAATGTGTTTCCTACAATTGAATATAGTTTTTTTTTGAACATTGGAAACTCCTGCCAATTTTTCCCATTGAGTTGTTAAATTGCCTCCTTTTGATCCAGATAGGTTTGATTAGAGTAGGCTACTCTGTATTCCTCTAGGATGGGCACAATGCTATCAAATGAATGATATCTTCTCTTGCAAATACTGTCAATATAGGGAGGACGGTATGAAGCCATCAGATTTCGTGCTGTATGGCTCAATTGAGCTGCCTGTAAAATATTCTCGAATTGAACTTCCCACTGAATTCTTTGGTTCTTGTCCATCGGCACAAGTACAGCTTCCTGCGCCGCATTCCCTTGTGCAGTATCGAAAACATAGCACTCTACATTGAGCGCAATAAAGAGCTGCTGCCAATTTTTTTAAAAAAAACCCTGCATTTTGTACCTGTGCAACTCTAGCGCCACTATTTTGGGCCGACGATGTTCATGATTATACCTAAAGAGCGCTGTCAGCGTGGTATGATACATTTACGATAGGCCGGTTTTAGTGTGAAAAACTTTCTTCTTTTCAATGGAAACGTCTCCAAACTTTGCAATCGTAGGTTCACTATGTTTTTTTTTTATAATTCTACCAAGTTTTATTGAAATCGGTCAACCTTATAGTATAGCTGCCATACAAAAGATGGGTCTGAAAAATAGTCTTAGTTAGAAAAACTTTTTTGCATTTAATGGTATCATCCTGCTATACTGTATTTGTTTGTTTCATATGCTTTCGCATAATTTTACAAATTTTTGGCCAAATCGGATGACTATATCATATAGCACCCCTGCGAACGATCAGTCTAGAAAATGGAAAAAAGGAGTATTTTTTGAAAATATTTAAGCGTGCACTGGCAAGAGTATAAAAACTTCAATTGCGTAGCTTAAGTTTCACAGAAAACTGTAGGAGGGCTGATCAGTAAGTTGATAGTTCATAATCCTTACTTCCTAGAGCGACAAGTGTTACCTTGTATATTAATGCACTAAACAACACAAAAGTATTAACTTACTGAAGCCTAAAGTTACATTCATTCACTCATTCACTGCTCATTCACTTGAGCAGTTGAGCAATTGTGAAAGCATTTACAACAACAATTTGTTCTGGAAAAGTTGTGCACAGCTTGCCCGACACAGACCCCAGTTTCTAGCATACCTCGGACACTTCTGCCCAAAACAGTGTGTCCATATTTTATTATGGTTATTTTGGCGTTCAAGTGTTATAGAAGAACGTTATCAAAAAGACGTTTGACTAAACATAAAAATGTTGAATGAAAAACTGAAAAATTGCAAAAATTTGTGCCTTAACCACGGATGACCGCGAAATAATATATTGCATATCCTAAAATGATGGGCAATTGTCACAGACGTTCCGATAACAGTTTACGGGTTACCTTTCATACTGAAACAGCATCTGCTTAAAATGTCTCCATCTGATGAAGAGTATAGTGAAGAGTATCAGATCTTTCCTTATCAATAAACTCGTCTAGGAAATCGAATGAATCAATTTGATTCGCCTCACTTTGATCTCTATATAAGACTAAAGAAGGCAGCTTATTAAGGACAGTATTTCTACCTCACGATGCAAAGAATATATTTGGCACTTTCCGATAGCATTATTATTCATGTAAGGTGGCATAACTCCACTCTCGCCATCCCTGAAAAGGAAACCTTTCACCCAGAAAAGGGTGTCAAAGAGAACTGCTGCGAGCTGACACAAGTAAGCTCGCTCCTCCGTGCTACAACAATATACAAAACACACTCAAAGTTACTAGAGGGATTTTAGAAGCATTTTCTTTTCAGTTAAAGGGGGGCTTAAGTGGCCTACGCCACTGTTATGTTTATTACTGCAAACCAATCAGTTTGCTTGTTATTACTTAATGTCCTTGTATCGAAACCCCAGCGGCGAGCACAAACTAGGTGAGTTACAGCGCAGTTATAAAATCAATACTTCGATTCTAGAATCGATAAAAAAGTTAAAGTGCCTTGCACAGTCATAAATCGACTCAACAGCCAATCGAAAATGAAACCTGAAAACCCAAAGAAAGTCTAAAGTTTGGCTTAGAGTCTATTGGTGTCAGTTTTGAACAGAGCGGGCAAACAAACGAAACGTTCGCGAAAGCTAAGAAACGATTCATATGTTTTGTAGCTGTTACTCTAGTCAGGGAAAGCGAAACCACTAACTTTATATTGCCGAAGAGCGCAAATGAAACGATTGGAATATTGTTCTCCCAACAGCTGCACTGCCTTGGAACGTTTCGGAAACGAAACAACAACAAAGCTGAGAGAAACAAAGAAGTGAGCAACAGAAAAAAAAACAACAATACAAATTGAGCAGCTAACGTTTCCGCACTATTCGCGCTCGTTGCATATCGTTCCGATTCCCTTTGTCCGCCAATCAAGATGAGAGCATTTCGCTTTACGTTTACTTTGCTCTCACGACCGCAAACTGAACAGAACTCATTTTTTGTTACAGTTACTTTTCTCGGGTTTTGTTAGTATTTCGCTCTGTGCAAAGAAAGAAACGAAACGATTCAGAAACGTTTCGTTTCGTTTCGTTTCGTTTGTTTGCCCGCTCTGGTTTTGAACACGATGTAGAGTTTATGACAGAATTTCTTGGATTTGCCGAGCATTCACTCCTCCAAAGTGAGCCCGCGTAAAGAGCTGCCCAACGGAATTGGTCTATACATCTAATCTCCTAGAATTTGCCTACTTTTATAGCTGGTGATGTATAAAAGAATAGCCACAGAATCCTTACAGTAATCAATAATTCGCCAAGCAGAGTTCAAAAGTTTACTTCAAAAATGTTTAATAAAACATTTTTGCCCACTCCCAAAGTGTATTTCGACATAACGGACCATTCCAGGGCGATGCCAGAGTTAAGCGCAAAATAAATAAGAATAATACGATTCCAAAACATGAATTCAAAACTTGGTGCAAAGATAAATATGCGAAAAAAAAATACTACGCTGACTCTGCAAAACTTCTTCAATATTTATTGAAAAGCTCTAATGCACACAGGGCTTATTTGCTCAGCCAAAGGGTAAACACGTTTCGTTATAACACAATTTGTTGTTTGTTGTTTGTTTTCATTTTCCGCTTTGTCCTTTCCTGTTGTTGCCTGTTGCCTGTTGCCTGTTGCAATATTCATTCACCAATGTCAGCAGTTGCAGGTGTGTGTGTGTGTGTCGCATAAATATTGTATATCAGAGCGCGACTCATCATTAAGAGACATACACAGGTCTCAGTTCCTGTCCCAGTTGCTCCATGTTGTTGTTTTCTGGCATGTCGTTTACGGCCCGCCATCAAATTGTGGGATAATGTGCGCCAATCACTGGGAACGGCCCACCCACCCTTTCCGAAAGGAAGACAGGGGCGAGGAGATGACAACGATTGCTTCTGCTTCTGGCTGCCGCTCCTCTGCTCGTGGCATGTGCATGAAAAATCGCTTTGTATACTTTTGTGCGCACTTCACATTTAATTTAACCTGAAATTAAAATTGACTGACGTTGATATTTATTTATACATTAAAAGCGTCCGCATCAAGCCAAAGGCAAACATGATGGAGCCTGTTGTGTAGGCGAGGCAAGCACACCATTTGCATTTACCCCCAGCCAAATGAGCAAGTGAATCGAATGGAAGGAGATGGGGGGGGGGGGGAGTGGCAAGTGAAGAGATAAAGCGAAATACATTATGATAATGAGTTGTTAGGAAAGGAGTGGGACACGCACATACAGAGCATGGGAGTCAAAAGTTGCGGCGAACTTTCTGCTGCTCATAACTTGACTGTCGTTCAATCATCAGACCATAGAAGTGAGAAAGTTGTAAAAATAAACACTGACTAATAACATCTTGTGATGTGACCACTTACTTTCCCCATTACAAAATCATAATATTACTCATACGACACGTACAACTCCTCGCCTGGAATGACCCAGGTATAATGTTGCTTTCCTCTAAGCTTGCCTTTTATTTGGACAAAATTGTCATACAATTTCTCCAAATCTTGTGTAAAGTGATTGTATAAAATGTGGGTGTCTCTCTTGTTCCTTGTTCCATGTCCTTCTCCTTCCGTGTACGTCTACTTGTTCTGCTATTCTGGTACTTCTCCTCCCGTTCTGCTTGACCTCAACCTTCAACTGTTGCCTACACATCATCATCATAATTCTCCTCCTCGGGCAGGGCAATCTGCTGAGCCTCCTGCATTTCGCACTCGACTTTCTTCTGCCATTCTTGGTCCATATTCACCTCCGGCGGCAGCAGGGCTGGCATGAGCACAAACTTCAGATCGGCATCACCGAGCAATTTGCGACCCATCCAAAGGAAAGGCTTTTCAAAATTATAATTCGATTTTGCAGATATATCAAAATATGGTAAACGCTTCTTTCGATGGAACGTAATACTCTTGGGCTTCACTTTGCGATCCTTAACATCCACCTTGTTGCCGCACAGCACTATGGGTATATGCTCGCATACACGCACCAAATCACGATGCCAGTTCATCACGTTCTTGTAGGTGATGTGCGATGTTACATCGAACATGATGACGGCGCACTGGCCTTGGATGTAGTATCCGTCCCGAAGTCCGCCGAACTTCTCTTGGCCAGCCGTGTCCCAGACATTGAATCGAATTGCCCCGCGATTGGTGTGGAACACCATTGGGTGCACCTCCACTCCCAGCGTGGCCACATACTTCTTCTCGAATTCGCCGCTGATGTGGCGCTTGATGAAAGTGGTCTTCCCAGTGCCGCCATCGCCCACCAATACACACTTGAATGTGGGCATATCGGGAGTTTCCTGGGCCATTGCTTGAGTTCTATCGATTTCACAGAATATTTTTTACTAAAAACTAATATTTTTCGATCGAGCTGATTCGTACTGACTGTTGGTTATGCAACGAATCCACAAATTCCAACTTCACCAATCCACTTGCAATCGAATGGAAAGTCAAAGCCTACCTGATCTGGTGGAAAAAACCAAATAAATTGTAAATTATAAACATTTTTGATTTGAAATCTTTAAGATTTCGTTGCTTGGTGATTGCATTCAGTTTGCTTAAAATACTCTTCAAATCATTAATTGATTTATAATTCTTTTGGAGTAAGCATTTTCACTTTAAATTTTATTGAAATCAACAAGATTCCATTTCTTGTACTTTAATCAAGGGAAGAAAACCATTTTGAAATTTGCAAAAATTATTGAATAATTTGCCTTGGAAATAAAGGCTTTTCTGATTTAAACCACCAAATGAATTAAATCTGGTTGGGATTTATGCAGAAAGGTCTAAATCTTTAAGTCTCTTTATTAACAAATCAACTTAAAACTTGAATCCAATTGAAAAACTGTTATTTTGAATCTCAAACTTAATTTCAACCACTTTTAAGTTTGTCAAATAGCACTAAGAATTGGTAGCTGATTAACACCTACTCCGCGCTGATCATAATACACCGCTCCTGTATACGTTAATCAATTAATGCTCGGAAACCCTACACATTCATGGAAAGGCCATTTTGGGAATATCCTAAAAAAAGGTTTAAGTCATTTTGAATGAATTTATGGCATGTTGAATGTTTAGGGTTTTAGCTAAAACCAAATTGTTTACTCTTGAAAGAAACACCAACTCAGGTTGCTTGGAGTAAGATTGGATTCGAACCTGGGTTTTGGTCACGGACAGCTTTGAAACATGAGACATTACTTTCTCCTTTATCACTTTCAATATTTTAGATGAGTGTAAGCCGGCTCGAGGTCAGGTTTGTAGGAAAACAATTGATTCTGTTTTTTCCGATATATTTCGGTTGCTCATCGGCAACCGTCTTCAGGGCAAACTACAAAAAATTTTACACCAATATTAACATTAAATTATTTAACAAAGTTTTTTCACAAAACAGTTTACGTACAATTTTTTACACGTCTGCTCTCTGTGGCGTGGAGTCTTAAACTAATTGTCAATTCGCGAGGAGGTGTCTGTATAGGTGGGCGCAGTTCTCTGTGTCTGTTTTGTAGTTGAGTCTCCTGTCTGTTGGTGTATTGGTAATGTGCAGCATTTCTAATGTGTAGCGTTTGCTGTAATTCTGTTCTTGTTGTAATATTGTCGCAGCATCAAAATCTGGTGAGTGACCGCTCTCTACGCAATGTGTCGCAAGCGCAGTTTTTATACCCTGTTCCCATTGAAAATGGGAAAAGGGGGATCATGAAGTTGTGCGAATGTATGTAACAGGGAGAAGGAACATTTTCCGACCCCATAAAGTATATATATTCTTGATCAGCATGAACAGCCGAGTCGATATAGCCATGTCCGTCTGTCAGTCTGTCCGTCTGTCCGTCTGTCCGTCCGTCCGTCTGTCTGTCTGTATGAACGCGTCGATCTCAGAGACTATAAGAGATAGAGCCACAAATTTTTGCACGAAGGTAGATTTATGCTGTACGCAGATCAAGTTTGTTTCAGATTTGAAAAATTCCACCCCGTCCCCCTTTTATCCCCAAAAAACCTAGACCTCCTCTAGAAATCCTAGACCTAAATAGCCGTCAGATCCACAATTTTCAAGTTAGAGCCTCGTGGTTTAGTATACATCAAGCTAGGCCCAATATCTATCTATTCTGAAAAGTACAATCAGATCGGACAAAAAACACCGGAGTTATAAGCGAAACAGTTGAGCTGATAAGAGCACCCCCCCACTTGTTGGTCAGGACTAGAAAAAAGTGTTGCCTACATTTGGGATAATTTTGTCAAATTCAAAAACAATTAAATGAAAACAAATGAACAGGGTATTTTGTGGTCGGGAAACTCGACTGCAGCGCCCTTACTTGTTTGTATGTGTGTTTGATGTCGTAGCTTGTAGTCCGATTTATGTTGGGCTATGCGAGTCTTTAATTTGGATTTCGTCGTTCCTACGTAGATTTTGTTGCAAGTCTCGTCTTTATATCCCTCGCATGGTATCTTATATATGACATTGTTGACATCCCCTTTGTCTATTTTTGATTTTGTCCTGTTGTAGAAACTTCTCATCTTATTTGTAGGTTTGTGCGCTATTTGTATGTTTAGTTTGTCGTAGCAATTAGATCGTGCGAATCTTTCTGAGAGTTTAGGTACATATGTGAGTGATTTGTATCTCTTCGGCTCCTGAACTGTTCTTCTGTTTCCTTTTTTGTATCTTTTTAATAATGATTTGATTACCCACATGGGGAAATCATTATTTGTTAGAATTGATTTTATTTCCGTTTCTATTGCTGCGTGAAATGACGTGTCGCTGATATTGTTCATTCTTTGAATACACCCAAGTGCAGTATTCATTATCATGTTTTTTGGGTGCTTGGAATTAAAGTTGATAATCCGTCCTGATGCTGTTGGTTTCATGTACCATTTGGTTTTTAAAGTGTTTCCGTGTCTATTAATTGTGGTATCCAAATATGGTAGTTTCCCGTCTGATTCTAGTTCCAGTGTGAATTTGATATTCCTGTGATAGGTATTGAACGCCTCCAGAGTAGTATTGACTTCGTCCTCCTTTACAATGGCAAACAAGTCATCCACGTATTTTGTCAGTACTCTTGGTTGATGTTTTAGCTTTCTAAGTGTGCTCTCTAAAAGTTCCTCCATGATTATATCGGCTATGATGGGTGAGGCTGGGGATCCCATGGGCAATCCTTTTAGCTGGGTGTATATTCTGTCTTCAAATTTAAAATATTTACTCTCTACGATGCAAAACTTGACTATATCCATAAAAAGTTGTCTGGGAATTTGGGTTTGCTCTTTGATTTTTGGCCATTTTTGTCGAATGGTGTCTATTGCTAAATCTATCGGTATATTTTCATTTGGCACAAAATTGTCTATACTTCTTGTAGCATTTATACTTCTTGTAGGTTCCCATTGAAAATGGGAAAAGGGGGTCATGAAGTTGTGCGAATGTATGTAACAGGGAGAAGGAAACATTTCCGACCCCATAAAGGATATATATTCTTGATCAGCATGAACAGCCGAGTCGATATAGCCATGTCTGTCTGTCCGTTTGTCCGTACGTCTGTCTGTATGAACGCGTCGATCTCAAAGACTATAAGAGATAGAGCCACAAATTTTTGCATGAAGGTAGACTTATGCTGTACGCAGATCAAGTTTGTTTCAGATTTGGAAAATTTCACCCCGTCCCCCTTTTTTCGCCAAAAAACCAAGACCTCCTCTAGCCATCCTAAACCTAAAAAACCGTCAGATCCACAGTTATTAAGTTAGAGCCTCTTGGTTTAGTATACATCAATATCCATCTATTCTGAAAAGTACAATCAGATCGGACAAATAACACCGGAGTTATAAGCGAAACAGTTGAGCTGATAAGAGCACCCCCCTCAGTTGTTGGTCAGGACTAGAAAAAAGTGTTGCCTACATTTGGAATGATAATTTTGTTACATTCATCTTCAAAAATTCAAAAACAAATAAATGAAAACAAATCAACAGGGTATTTTGTGGTCGGGAAACTCGACTGCAGCGCCCTTACTTGTTTACATGGGATTCGGAATACCAGATAAAGATAGGTTAGGATTAAGACAGGTTTTAAGACACTGCCTGGAATACTGCGAACGGCCATTGATTAAGTGTTTTGTGATTCAAAAGTCTTTGTTACACATAATGCCTATGTACTTGGATTAAGAATGTCATCTCTACGTTTCTACTAGATTCAAGCGCAATTCTTCATTTAATAACGAAACCTTACAAAATGAGAATTGCAAGAAGAAAAATCACATAACTAAACCATATTTTAAATTCAGTTAAGACGAAGCTACTTGAAAAGTATTCTAGAGAATTCACACCACCATTACGGTTGGTCCTTCGAGCCGGACCTTTTCATTTTTCGTTAATTCAGCAAACATTTCTAGATAATAAGCCCGCCGGATAGCGAGCCTCAGCATCCTTCTCTTAGTCCCTTCGTTTCTCTCTGTGTTAGTTTGTCAAGTGCCACTTGTTTCATCCTGTTCCTGTTGCTTCATGCTGGTCGTGCATTGTCACCGTCTCCGATTGCTTCATAATCGCTCTCTCGATACTTGGCAATTTAATTGTTTGCCATAAATTTTGATTTTGTCATTGTTCGAGCATTCCTTTTACCCACACCTCCACCTCCGCCTAGTCTGCTGGCCCCTCCCCCTCACCGTTCTCCCCTCCACAAGCGTCGATGTCTTTGTGGCGTTTTATATATCATTGTTATTTTATGGATTTTGCTGTTGCTGTCAAAGTTTACGATGCTCTTCCGCTCCCCCTGCGGCAATTATTGCTCATCCACTCCACTCAACTCAGGGTCCTGCGATGGCAGGAGACAACTTTCAGCTTGCATCTGCAATTGACCAAAAGAAATGCTTTTTGCTAAACTAATTTAAGTTTTTCGGGGACTCTGCCCCTTTCTACGGTTCTGCGGTTACTGGCGACATGTTTGGGGAGGGGGGGCCATGTATTCTGCCAAGTCGGGCAACTTGCAGTTGAGGTCAGTTGGGCCATTTGGCAAAAAGTTGAAGCCGCCATTCCGACGCCGCGGCGTCTGACGACGCGGACCTTGCATATCAATATCAATATCGAACTCTTTGTTGTTGTATTGGAAATTGATTACAAGATGGGAAGTTGGAAGATTTTACTTATGCAGGAGTAGGCACACACACACACACACATGTCCTGGCTGCAGTTGCACCCAAAGTTGTCACACTTTCCAGTTGGCTGCTTGGGAGGGAGGCGGCGGCGGGGAAACCACTCAAAAAGTTGTCATCCATTTTTACGGCGCTTTTGGCATGAAATGTGCGCGCGGCACGTGCCATGTGCGAAATGGTGGCCACTTTTGGGAGACGAGCAGACGACGGCGACATTTGGCCTGCATCCTGACGGGCATGGCGGCCATTAAGGGCGCATCATTAGCATTTCTCGGATTCGAGGTTTGGGGGTAATGTGAAACCGCCGCCACGCCCTTAACTAATAATGCCTTGTACTCATCACGGAAGCAGCCGGTGGCAGGGGGGAGATGGCCATTAGCCCCGCTGACCGCTGTTTACGTGCAGGGTATTCATTACACAGATGCTATTGCCACTTGAGCCACAAAACCCGCTGTCCGGGACTGGTCCACAAGGCGAAGACGTTGACCTGCCTTTGTCCATGAAGTGAAAATATAAATTCAAGCTGATGAATTGAGACTGAAAGTTAAAGCGACGCCAGCTGGCAAAATGAATATGGATCAGTTTCCAACAGAAAAAGGTAGAAGGGCAAACGAACTGGGATTTGCTTTCCCATTTCAAGCAATTAGCAAAGAGCTTAGTAGTTTAGGATCGTCATCGATAACTTTCAGGGTTACCTTGTCCTCTTTGGCGGTTTGTTTTGACAATTTCTGTAAAGACGCAAGTCAAACAAATGGTTGTTTACCACTCAGAATTGAACGTCCTTCATTGCTCGAACTAAACAGTGGCCACATGACCAATTCGTCCGAAGAAACGGGTGAACATTTGCTTGTGCTTTGCGGGGGGTAACATTGGTGGGGCTTTAATCATCCATACCATGAATCGTCAGCTGTGGAGATCTTACAAATACATCTTTTGCACCTTGCCACAAGAGTCATTTTTGGAACGATTGTTAAATTATGAGAAGTCCAACGGGATCAAAACTTTTTTACGGCAAGTTGTTTATGGTTAGCCCTACCTATGCTGGGGTATCTAATGCTTAAGGCTGCCTCAATCTCACGGTATGTCACATGACAGTTCATTATTAGATCACGCACAGCTTTAATATTTCTGGTACAAAAACCGATTGTGGACGATCTTCACGAAATTCGTCGCCGAGCGAGCTACGACCTCTATTGAACTCACCATTCCATGTTTTTTGATCGTGCTTTATGGCCACACAAACAACTGAGATTAGCGACACATTCTTGTAGAGATTGGAATCCAACAGAAACATTCTCCTGAAATTGCATTTTAAATCCAATTTGGGATTTTTAACCCACTGTAAACCACACAAATAGCGCTAGTATATACATCAAAACGTTGTGAGACCGTTTATGCTTGGAAATGTCAAACTTTATTTTAGTATTGCCAGTTCTTAACTGTGGACTATGGATTAGTGTTACCAGTTCCCGACATAAAAATATTACCCCACATCTCTGCCCGCACCAAATTCACTTAGTTAGTCACTTAGTTAGTGAATAGTCTATACTTTTGTTCACTTTCTTGTGACATCTTTCTTTGAAAAGTAAGTTGACTTCAAATACCGATAGGGTGTGCGGCTCAATGACGGAAATTCCGAAATTTTCTTATCAATTCCATGGGTTCCTTCTAATCATTTTGATTGGGTTCAAATTTGGGATTCTATTTTGCAATGTCCTTAAGATATCGCTAAAAATGGATTTCATATAAAGGTTTTTGTTATAAATAAATTCCCGGTGACCGAAAAAAGAACAAGGTTATGGAAATTTTAAAAATTTTGTACCTACACTGAAAACTTTTTATACTCTGTACCGAAGGTACATAGAGTATTATAAGTTTGTGCAAAAGTATGTAACATCCAGAAGGAAGCATCTCCGACCCCATAAAGTATATATATTCTTGATCAGCATCAACAGCCGAGTCGATATAGCCATGTCCGTCTGTCCGTCCGTCCGTCTGTCCGTCCGTCCGTCTGTCCGTCTGTCTGTCCGTATGAACGCACAGATCTCAGAGATGGTAAGAGATAGAGGTTTGACATGTATGGTTCCTATGCACTATGCTTCTTATGTCTGCAGGCAGATCAAGTTTAT
This sequence comes from Lordiphosa andalusiaca, assembly GCA_035044965.1. Lineage (NCBI taxonomy): Eukaryota > Metazoa > Arthropoda > Insecta > Diptera > Drosophilidae > Lordiphosa > Lordiphosa andalusiaca. The sequence goes on along the minus strand of JAWNNM010000051.1, from coordinate 3,539,286 downwards.
TTTCAATTTTGGCCAATTTTGGCCTGCCGCCCCCGCAATTTAGAAAAAACGTCACATCTCCCACAGTTTTGAAAATAGATGGCTTGTTCCTTTTGGACATATTTAGTTATTAGGATAACTTATTGATCCGCCAAAGGAATGAAGAAGATCGGATGAACGGTTTTCGAGTTATGATCATAAGACAAATTTTCTTGGTACAGAGTATGTTATAGTCGGGCTTGACCGACTTTCTTTCTTGTTTGTGTATAACTAAATGAAAACGAGAGCGTAAGTTTAAGTGGGCCCTGCCTGACTTCGTTCTAATCATTACTCAGGGGAATAATGTTTAATGACTTTCCGTATTAAACATTAATTCAAATATTTCTATATTATGTAAGCAAACAGCGCAGATAAGTATGCAACGAACTTTTACAATCTGCATAGCTCTGCCATTTATTATCCGATCTTAATATAAATTTGTGAGATTGTAGATTTTGGGCATATACACTACTGCACGAAATCTGATATCTTGATATCTTACAATGTACAGGGTTGCCCATATTCGACGGACCCATGTTTTTTTTAAAAAAAATCAAAGAAAAAAATAAAAATTTGGCGGTTGGCAATCTTAATCATTTAATTTGTTGACATCAATTTTTGAATATCATATCTCTCAAATGGCCGCCTCTGGCGTTGATGGCGTATTGTGCCCTTTTTGCAGCATTTTCCATCGTTTTCGCCAACATTTCGGCCGGAATAGCGGCTATTTCTTCACGAATGTTGTCCTTGAGCTCTTCTACGGTCCTTGGCTTGTTAACGTAAACCTTTGACTTCAAATATCCCCACAAGAGGAAACAATTTCTTCAGAAAATCGATTGTTATGCGACTTGTGTGCGGTGGAGCGCCGTCTTGTTGAAACCAGAACTGCCTCATACGCTTTCGACGAATAATTGGCATCACAAAATTGGTCATCATGTCGCGATAACGCTCCTGGTTGATGGTAACAGCATGGCCATTTTCATTTTGGAAGAAAAACGGCCCAATGACCGTTTTCGCACTAACGCCGCACCAAACTGTGACTTTTTCGTCATGAAGAGGCACTTCTTGAATCTCCTGAGGATTTTCAGTGGCGTAAATACGGCAATTTTGCTTATTTACGGTCCCATTCAATGTGAAATGGGTTTCATCGGACATGATAATTTTGTTTTCACAATTGACTTGTTCTGTTGAATGTAAATTTCAACTATTTCAGAGCGCTCGCGTGGCGTGTATTGTTCCATGGTAAAAATCTGCTTGGACTGACGCTTCAAACGCGGTATGTCATTAAGCGATCTGACATCTCTGTCAAAAGTTATGGCGTTGCCAGATGGGTCCGTCGAATATGGACAACCCTGTAGTATATCTACCATAGAAAACTAAGGTTAGAAATTTAGTCTTAGTGAGAAAAACTTTATTGTTTTCAATGTAAACCTATTTAAAATTGGCTAATATTTGTTTAATAAGCTTTCACACAATTGTTCAAAGTTTTGTTAAAATCGGATGACTATAGATTATAGTTGCCATATGAATGATCCGTCGAGAAACTTGTTTTAGTGGGAAAAACTTTTTTGTTTTTGAAGAAAACGCCTCCAAACTTTGTATTTCTCAGTTTGCTTTGCTTTCCCATGATTCCACCAAGTTTGGTCGAAATCGGACATTTATATGGTAAAGCTGTCTTAGAAAAGTGGAGTCAGATAAGTAGTCTTAGTGAGAAAAACTTGTTTGTTTTCAGTGGAAATGTCCTTCAAATTAGTTAGAAAAACTTGCTGCACGGCTATACAAACTTTGGCGGAGCCGAAAATAACTTTCCCCTGTTTTTAAGAAATGTTACAATATTTGCAGCTTTTAAAATTTTTATTTTTGGTCATTTTTTTTCTGTATAAGATAGATGTTCACTTTAAACTTGTTCAACTCGGTAGTAAGCTTGTAGCTATGTAGAGACAAATTGTAAGTTAAGCTGCCATCTGAACCGTATCAAACCTCTTATTCCAACTGGTGAACCGAACAGCAAGCCGAACCGGCTTCCTTTTTAGAATTACTAAACCGAACCGAAAACCACAAAGAAAAACGGTTCGGTTCAGTTGTTTGACTTGTTTCAGACGTGAATTTCCTGTAGCCAATGATACCCATTAATTTGGGAATTTGAATCGTTTCTCCAAGATAATTTGTCTACGACATTTCGTTCGACTTCTGCATTCTTAGCGATGCCAATCGATATAACCTTTAAGGATGTCTTGACACAAATTTTACAACTACAATTGCCTGTCGATCTTCTAATATACCTGTCATCAAACTGCATTCTTTCCTTGAGATAATTGCTTTGACGTCCTCAAATGGACAATATTATACACTTTTTTTTACTACATCTTTACTTTAATTCAATCTGATAATTTGCTCATGTAATATGACAAATAGGGTGGGTATGATGCTTGCATTGCAGGGTATGTATTCATTTCTATAGATCTTATAGACGAATCCGATATTTTGGACATTCCTCTAGGGATTTTTAATATATAGTCAAATGGTTTATAGGAATTCGATTTCCAAAGTGTGCGAAAAGAAACAATTATATATTATATTATGCTGTGTGGTTTATAACCACTGAACCGAAACGAAATCGCGGTTTAGTTAGCTCCAAAAACCATGTAATGAACCGAACCGGCGGTTTAGAAACTGTGTGAACCACTGAACCGAATTAGTACACATTTTCGAATGGTTTGCATACCTGGTTATGTATGCTATCATTATTTTTTGTCAATTATATATCAATTTCGGGCTGTGTATAATCGAGTTGCGAATCATCAATCAGGTTGTGTTGGCAAACATACGTTCACAACATTCTTGTTGCCTTTGTGCTTCCATCAAAATTGCACTTTATGCACATCTTGCAGTCGCCTGGAATTATTGCGTTCACGCTCACGTGCCCATCTCCAGCTTGCCGACATCAAACCCATTATGCCGGCCTATCCCAAAACTATGCCATTGTTCTTCGTGGCATTCCGCATTCCGAATCTAAGCCATTGATCATCGCACACACACCCGCCCACACCGGCTGGCATCAAACGGCCTGCTCAAAGGCGCCTAAAAGCATGCTCTATTTTGGTGCGCTGCGCTTTCGTAAACACACTTTGGGCCCAAGTATTAAATGCATTGCAAAATGGCAAACAGGCAAAGCCAAGGCCAAGCCAAGCGCAACAAGGACACACTTTGGTTTTGGGGTTTTCGCCATGCCGCTGCCACAACAACACAATTATGTCGGCCACAGCCCCGCCCCGCAAAATGGCAAATGGCAGCGAAATATGTTTACGCTATTAACGCACAATTAAAGATAAAAACGGGCATAACAATGGCCAAAAAGGACAATTGACCAGGCCGCGCAATTCATTAGGAGGCCAGCATATGCAGGTCAGGTCAGTCAGGACGTGTTGCGTCCGCGCTGTGTCATAAAAACAAATGCGAAAGGCATTTCAGACAACACAAAAGGCCAATGGAGGCGGAGACCCCGATGCCCGGGCCGGGCCGGGCCGGGTCGGGCCGGTCTGTATAAATATTGCAGTAGCACAAATATGCGACACTCACAACGGCGGCGGCAGCGTCGACCCTGGCGCATTTATGCCAACTCAAAGGGGGCGGCAGGCTGGGAGGCTGGCAGGCTGGAGATGGGAGTGGGAGTGGGACTGGGGCTGGTGCTTTTGGGTTCTCGACTGGCGCGCATTATTTTTGATTTGCCGATGGCCCCCAAACCAACAGTAAACAAATTAAGTCGAGCGTAAAGTCGGCCGAGAGGCGACGGCCACGGGTTGGCCACGGGGCCCAGGGACGCGGCAGCCGGCCATGCAAGCGTGCAGAAATCGCTACAAATTAAAATACTGACAAACAAACGCGCCGCGCTGAACAAAAATACAAAATACAACATAAAAAAATAAAACATAAATAAAACGAAACCCTGAACGAAAGATGAACCGACCGAGAAATTTTTGTGAATAACGTTGAATGCGAAAATGGAAAGCGTTTGCCAGCTGAAATGTGACTGAATGCCGGCGAGGCTCCGATAATTGAGCCCAGCCGGGGAGGGGAGCGAAAAGAATGAAAAACAAAAAATAAAATGGAATTTTCCACATTTGTCCGATTTGAAAGATTACTCAAATTGGGGTCGAACCACATTTCGCAGGTTTGCATCAAGTCAAGTGGTAATCCAAAGAGCTAAAACATGAAACGATTTAATGAGCTGGCCGTTAATTTGCACGTTTCCCAGAACTCTTAAGCGTTGGACAACCGCAGGTTGGTTTTGAAATTAATCTGATACTTGTGCGGTTAGTAATTCGGGAAGCACTGGATCTGCTTAGATGTATGCTACCAGTATTGTGTGAAGGAACTCATAAAGAGCGAACTTTGCCTTAGTCAGGGATTGGGTTAAGCCTCTATCTCTTACCATCTCTGAGATCTGTGCTGGACGGACGGACGGACGGACAGACGGACATGGCTATATCGACTCGGCTGTTGATGCTGATCAAGAATATATATACTTTATGGGGTCGGAGATGCTTCCTTCTGGATGTTACATACTTTTGCACAAACTTAAAATATTTAAAAATATTTCGGTCTTGAAATCGAGCTAAATTCGTTCTCTGTTTGGTGTTTTTAGGCGAGGGGAGTGAGGTACTGAAACTGAGAGAGGAGAGCAAGCACATTTGAGGGAATAGCCTTGAGTCCGCTCTTACAGTTTTGTATTTTATGGGAGAGGGGTGTGGGGAAGCTATCGAGCGGTGAGCGTATTAGGTTTTTGCACTTCTGTTGCTTTGGAATTCCCAACCAGCTATGGCATTGCTGGCATGGAGAGCCCTCTGTACGACTGATAGGTGACAGACAAAGACTGATGCTGCTTGGAAGTGTGTATTCCTCAAGCCGGGGTATGCAAAATGGCTTAATAATTAATTTTCCATGTAATAAATGTTTAACAAAATGGAAAAAATCAACTGATTTTCAATTGTTGTTTGGTTGGATTCTGTGAAGCTCTTGATTTAAGCGTAATCGATCTTACTTTTGAATCTGATGAGCTCTTGATAATAGGAAGAACATTCACGGTTTTTGACAATGCTATATATTTACCCTTGATTCAAGAATGAGCAATCATGAATATGAGTATGTTTAGCTTTTGATGCAGGAACTATTCTGCTTGATTTGAGAATGATTCGTACTTGGATCAAGTATTAAAGCTCTTGGATCAAGAAAACCGGGATCATAAATTCATACTTGGATGAAGAATTTCGCTCTTGGATCGAGAATTTTCACTCTTATCGAACTCTTGAACTCGAAAATTCTTGATCCAAGCGTGAAATTCTCTATTTTTTCTCTGAGTGTATAGATAGATTGTTCTTTTATTTTAAAGCACAGCTAGTAAGTTGCCAAAAAATGAGAAAGCATTAACCCAGCACAATAATATGGTCAAAAGCTAATTTACATTATAATAGGGAATGTAAGCCGTAATACCCAGTAAAATGGCAAAAGGGGGATCATAAAGTTGCTCTAATGTTTGTAACTGAAAGTAGGCAACATTATTTTATCCTTTTAGGGCTTCTAGCCCTAACTTACTTGATCTAAACTTAATCTGCGTACGGTATACACCTACCTTCATGCAAAAATTTGGTGCTGTATCTCTTGTAGTCTTTGGGATCGACGCGTTCGTTCAGACAGACGGACAAGACTCAAACAACTCAGCTCGTCATGCTGACCAAGAATATATATATATATACTTTATGTGGTTGGAAATGCTTCCTTCTATGCGTTGCAAATTGCAAACATCTGGAAAAATTTCAACATATCCTCTGCAAGGGTATAAAAACGATGCCTCTACGGAGACTTGAACCAACGACATCAACGTTTTTGAGTAAAAGGAAACAGCCACTAAACTACTGTCTTACTTTACTACTTCTACTTCATAGAAACTGTAAAAACCCAACAAATAACAGCCACCATTTATTTGATTAACAATAAGAATGCATCATAAAATTACACAGAACGCAACAAAACTGTAAAACTCATCAGCTGATCAACGGTTGTTGCAATGGGCAATTCACAGGGTAACAATTTTGGGGTTAAGCGGAACCACCGGGAGCCGAAAATGGTGAATCCTTGCCAATATTGCCAAGAATTCCAGCTGGTGGCTGTCCATAATCCAACAGCTTGTGCATATAATCCATAATCAAGCGAAATTTCTCGCGCTGAGCACCTGGCGAGTTCTCTGCGTTCCCCGGCTTGAGTACATCCTCCATTTGGGTGTACATCTCCAACTGTTTCTTGAATCTCTCCTTGTCTTCGGGAGTAACTTTGCCATCATTATCCTTAAGATAGTTTGGGTATTTTGCCAGAAATTTCCTTAAGGTGGGCAACAGAATCTCATACATAAACAGACTTTCAAATTTATCTTGCTTCACTTCGTCAGGAATATTGTCGTCATCCGCTTCGATGGCATCCAAAATAAGATTATGAAGCAGACTGCCAATGTCATCCACAGAGGCTGGCTCTGTACGGGTCTTGCGCTCATACAATTCCGAGAATCCTGCTATGAATGGTTCTGGATCCTGAGGTAATGTTACGTCAACATCATTGGGCTTATCGGTTCCACCGAACCGTGTGCTCAATCGAGCCGAGTTGATTTTGGGCCGCTCAAGACCTGCATTGGGATTCTGATTCTCGCCGCCTTCATCGTTGGCCTCATCGTTGTTGTCCTGGATTGGCGGCTGCTGCTTGTCGCCTCGTTTGTTGAAGTCTCCAAATTGCTTGTTCTCAGACATTGTGAAATTTCGTTAGGAATTTTATTTATTTTTTCTCCGTTTCGATGTGGTTGACTCTGACTTCGGCTGGGAATGAATTCTGTTCAACATTGGGACTCCAAAGCAAAGGCGACCAACTTTATCATGGATAACTAGATCAACAAAATATTGATATAAATATTTGGCATAACTGGACAGAACAAATAGCTGAAAAAACTTGTGAATAAATTAAGAATTAATCGGAGAATCTTTTAAACATTGAATTGACATATTTCGAATTACTAAATCTATTTGGTGGAACGAACTGATTTTGATTTCATATTATAGTGGTAAATGCTTGCCTGTTAAATAATGGAGAATACAGAAAGAGGCCTAATTACTACCGATTTGGTGTATGCCAAATGTGTTCAACGAATCAGTTTCCCAAAATCCACACTTGATCTATGATTAGACATCAAGTGCAATTCGATTTACTGTGACCAGGAATGTTTATAGGGATCATGCATTGTTGTCGGAGAGCAAACTTATGCAAGCGGCAGCTTCCTTATCACTTCAGGTAACTTCTTTGGAGTCAGCTTTCCTTTGGTAAAAAAGACGCTTTGGCTTTATTCTGGGTATTTTGAGAATCTGCATTACCATATCAATCAGCTAACAAGAATAATGAATCGTGGGTATTTGAAGATATTTTAAGCTATAATTGTTGCTGAACCGAAACGACATCTTGCGATGTTAACAGGCTTAGGTTTCTCTGTTTCTTCGACCTTGGTTCGGTCTATGGTTTGGTGGGGTCACATTGATTAGCGCTTTGGAAGACCCATGCATTGATAAACTGTGTGTGCATTGCATGGGGCCTATTGATTACAGAGTATAAAGAAACTCCCAGCTACGCATGGAGCAGGTTCAAAATATTAGTAAGATTTTAGATGTACTTTAATCCAAAACACTTCATTCCACAAATTGATACAGTAATTCAAAATAGGCGCCAATGCGATGTGAAAAAGATACTCAAATCAATTAAGCATAATTTCTAGTTCAATATTTTGTTGATCTAGTTATCCCTGATAAAGTTGATCGCCTTTGCTTTCGAGTCGAATGTTAAACAGAATTCATTCCCACTCGAACTCAGAGTCAACCACATCGAAACGGAGAAAAAACCTTTTCAATTCCTAACGAAATTTAACAATGTCGAGGAAGAAGCAATGTGGCGACTTCAACAGACGAGGCGACAAGCAGACGGCAATGGAAGCGGCCAACGATGAAGACGGCGCTAATCGGGATCCCAATTTGCCTGTGGCAGAAGATAAATTTGAAAGTCTGCTATACAATGACTTTCTATTGCCCAGCACAAAAAAAATGGTAGAAAAATTCCAGAATTATCTAATCAAAAATGGGGGCAAACTATCACGTGCGGACAAACAGAGATTCAAAAAACAATTCGAGCTGCTGAAGAAAATCGAGTGTCTGCTGAATCCGGAGAACGCAGAGAATTCGCCAGATGTTCAGCGTGAGAACTATCGCTTGGTGAGGGGTTATATGCACAAGCTGTTGGATTATGGACAGCCACCAGCTGAAATTATGGCCGAAACCGGTAAGGATTCACCATTCACTGTTCCCGATGGTCCCGCTTAACCACAATGCCTGCCCATTGCAACAACTGTTCACCCGTCACCTGTCGAGTCTTGCAGTTTATTTTTTTTTTGCATTTTTTTATTTTCTTGATGCACCTTATTGTTAAACAAATAAATTCCATGAAGTAGATCAGCTGCAAAATGTTAAAGAACGAACTTGGTATTCATTTGTGGCCTGAGAACTGAAATGCCTGAGCGGGAATTGAGTTTGAATGTTGAAGGGGCAGTTAAGATTCGGTGCCAGTGGAAGAAAGCCAGAGCCTAGACCTTGAAAAATTAACAAATTGCAATATTTCTAAAATTATGTCGATTTTATTTAGTCGTTTTTTTTAGCGGCTGATTAATAGTCATAAATGCGCTCGATTTCTGATCATAAATGATACTTAAGAAGGGAGAAAACTGTAGCCTTACCTCGATTCTTCATAAGGAGTCGTTTGTAACCCGTTCTTCTAATCAGTTTCTCATCGTTTTCAAGTCATTCGAATCTTGTTTTATTTGGTGGTATTTGACTAAATCACAATTTGAGCAAGTTTATGAATCATTTTCGAGTCTCAAATAATCGCACATGATAGGCATTTCTTTTTAATCATCATAAGGGGCTGGTAGAGACTCATCAAGGTGATTTTTATGACAAGGGCTGCAAACCGGTTTTGATATGAACCGTTCCTTGAACCGAACCTCTTTAGAAATTAAAGCTGAAACCGAACCTGTTCCGAACGCAACATTTCGTTTCGGTTGAACAAAACTGACACATAAATTTGACCTCCTGTCTACCGACTTCATCTGTTATTTGGTGCGACTGACTCCTTAAATGGGCAGGAGCGTGAACAAAAAAAAACTGGCAAAACGATTAGATTTCCTTATCAAATCCCAAACCATAACAGTCTCTGTTTTTAGAGCTCCTCGACTCTAAAGCTTCTTGAATAATTCTCAAAGGCAAGAGTCGTAACATTATTTTGGTAATATTTTTCTATGTAAAGCTAGTTAGATAGAGACGCTGAGAATTTTCTCGGAGCCCATCTAATTACATAGCTCAGCGAATACGCAGCAGAAAATTCTCAGAGCACATTCTCAGAGCGGGTACGGAGACAACACAAATTTGCTCTAAGAATGAGCATGACCTGCCAACTCGTTTTTTTGGCCAAACAGCTGATAAATTCTTGCAGGGGGTCAGTGAAATTATCAAACATGTTTGATAATTGTCAGAGGTACCTACGGGAAAAAATGAATGGAAGCAAAAAACACAAAAAAACAATACAAAAGTCAGTTGGAGAACTCTACGGAGGACGAACAACTCATTTTATAACTAACAACAAGTAAGGGCGCTGCAGTCGAGTTTCCCGACCACAAAATACCCTGTTCATTTGTTTTCATTTAATTGTTTTTGAATTTAACAAAATTATCCCAAATGTAGGCAACACTTTTTTCTAATCCTGACCAACAAGTGGGGAGGTGCTCTTATCAGCTCAACTGTTTCGCTTATAACTCCGGTGTTTTTTGTCCGATCTGATTGTACTTTTCAGAATAGATAGATATTGGGCCTAGCTTGATGTATACTAAACCACGAGGCTCTAACTTGATCTAAATTGTGGATCTGACGGCTATTTAGGTCTAGGATTTCTAGAGGAGGTCTTGGTTTTTTGGGGATAAAAGGGGGACGGGGTGGAATTTTTCAAATCTGAAACAAACTTGATCTGCGTACAGCATAAATCTACCTTCGTGCAAAAATTTGTGGCTCTATCTCTTATAGTCTCTGAGATCGACGCGTTCATACAGACAGACAGACGGACAGACGGACGGACGGACAGACGGACAGACGGACAGTCGGACAGTCGGACAGACGGACAGACGGACATGGCTATATCGACTCGGCTGTTCATGCTGATCAAGAATATATATACTTTATGGGGTCGGAAAATGTTCCTTCTCCCTGTTACATACATTCGCACAACTTCATGATCCCCCTTTTCCCATTTTCAATGGGAACAGGGTATAAAAAGCATTGCGTAAATGCTCCTCCTCCTCCAGCACCATGCAAAATGACCCCATAAAAACAACCATGGCATTCCCCAAAGCCTCTGCATTCATCAAAAAGTCTTCCAGTTTACATTTTCACAAAAGGATTAGCTTATCTTAAGCGCGCATATAATTATAAACAAACAACAGCTGACCAGTGCAAGCTGACCGTTTCAGATTTAGTGACACTTTGTTGTTTTCTGGTCACACTACAGTCTCAGAGGCCGCTCTGAGAATTATGAAACAATTCACGCTGCGAGAAAATTCTCAGCATCTCCGTACCTAGCTTAACTGTTGAAAGGAATGGTAAATGCAGGCCAATGAATGCTACAAAAAGCTTACGGGGAACATGTGTATCATTGATTGTTTGCCAAAATCAGCCTTAATTTCCTTTTCCCAATATTTTAAAACATTCGAATATTGAGCTAATCTTTGAGTTTAGTCAAAAGGAGCAATGAAATCATTTAACGATTTAATATTTGTAATTTTTATACTCTGTACCGAAGGTACATAGAGTATTATAAGTTTGTGCAAAAGTATGTAACATCCAGAAGGAAGCATCTCCGACCCCATAAAGTATATCTATTCTTGATCAGCATCAACAGCCGAGTCGATATAGCCATGTCCGTCTGTCTGTCCGTATGAACGCACAGATCTCAGAGATGGTAAGAGATAGAGGTTTGATATGTATGGGACATATGCTTCTTATGTCTGCAGGCAGATCAAGTTTATTTTCAATTTTGGCCACGCCCCCGCAATTTAGAAAAAACGTCATATCTCCCACAGTTTTGAAGATAGATGGCTTGTTCCTTCTGAACATATTTAGTTATTAGGATAACTTATCGATCCGCCAAAGGAATGAAGAAGATCGGATGAACGGTTTTCGAGTTATGATCAAAAGACAGATTTTCTTGGTACAGAGTATGTTATAGTCGGGCTTGACCGACTTTCTTTCTTGTTTTTTCATTATTTTCTAGCCCCTTAGCTAAAGATTCCATTTCATCTTCATCCGATGATAATAATGGTAAAGAATCATTTATGCTTGCGGCCAGCAATTCCTTTTGTCGATTATAAAGGGTGATTTTTTAAGAGCCATTCAATGTTTGAAGATTATTTCATGCAAATGTTGACCGTGACTGCGCCTCGAATGGGTCCATCCGCTTAGTCCAATGTTGGCATACTCTTGCCAACATTTCGGCCGGTATCTCAATGTTGTCTTCCAATGCGTCAATTGAAGCGGGCTTGTCTGTATAGACATGAGTCTAAAGGCGTTAAATCGCACGATCTAGGCGGCCAATTGACCGACCGGTCCCGAACGTGAAATAAAATGTTCACCGAACTCGCCTCTCAATAAGTCCATTGTTGCGTGTGCTGTGTGCCATGTGGCACCGTCTTGTTGAAACCACATGTCATGGGCAACAAAAAGTTGGATATCATCTTACGGTAGCGCTCACCATTCACAGTTACGTTACGATTCGCATCATTTTTGATGAAGTACGGCCCAATGATGCCACCAGCCCATAAACCGCACCAAACTGTAAATTTTTCTGGATGCATTGGTAGCTCTTGCAATGCTTCTGGCTGATATTCACTCCAACATCGACAATTCTGCTTATTTACGTACCCATTGAGCCAAAAATGAGCTTCGTCGCTGAACATTCTTAACATAGCAAGCATTTTGATCAGGTCTGCAAACCACCGGTTTTTGAACCGAACCCGGAATTCCGAAATATATTTTTGAGCCGGACCTCTTTAAAATTAAAAGCTGAGCCCGAACCTAAAATATCGGTTCGGTTCAACAAAAATGGTGGATATCAGAAAAATTGGCATATTGTCTAGAGATTCCATCTGCTATCTGGTTGATTGTGAGCAACTGAGTCTTAAAATGGTCTGCAAAGTGAATTAAAAAACCTAGAATAGCATTGAAAGCTACATACAATATTTCTACCTATGGTAGCCTGTGTTTTTTAAGATCCTTGACTCCCAAGCTTTCTCAATGATTCATATGGGAAATATTGTTCTACAAAAACAACGAAATGGTATAGTAAAAATGTATTTTTTGAATATTTAGTATCGATTAATGTAACACTTTGGGGGTAATGTTTAGCATCTAAATAAATGTATTGCTTTGTTTAATATTAATACTGTGTCCAGCATGGACTGAACCAAGGTTCGAACCAAAACCTTCTTCCAAAAACTTCGAACCTGAAATTTTTGAACCCCAACCATTGGTAAATATTGGTTTGAACCAGCGTTCCGGAGATCCAAAAAAATTTATGGGTGTCCAGCCCTGATTTTGATAGCAAAATTTAATAATTTGCAATCATTGTTCGTTTGTAAGACGATTCATGGTTAAATTATAGACCAAACTGAAGATGTTTGACAGTGAAACAAAACACAAAACGTGCGTGAGCTGTTTAAACTAGTGTTGCCAAAAAGATAATAGCTAAAAAATCACCCTTTATTATCTACAATAATGCAAAGGGAATCTATTAAGGGGGTGCCCTAATGTTATCCATAAACAGAGCAACCTATTGTGCATATCCCACACTCAGAGAAAAAATAGAGAATTTCATACTTGCATCAAGAATTTTCGAGATCAATAGTTCGATAAGAGTGAAAACTCTCGATCCAAGAGCGAAATTCTTGATCCAAGTATGAATTTTTGATCCCGGTTTTCTTGATCCAAGAGCTTCAACACTTGATCCAAGTACGAATCAGTCTCAAATCAAGCACAAGAGTTCTTGGGTCAAGTGCTAAACATACTCAAATTCAAGATTGCTCAATTTTGAATCAAGGGAGAATTACCGAAAATGATCTTCCTATTATCAAGAGCTCATCACATTCAAGAGTAAGATCGTTTACTCTTAAATCAAGAGCTTCACAGATTCCAACCATAGATTTTAACATTTTGTTTAAATTTATTTCATGGAAAACTAATTGTTGAGCCATGTTGCAACTTTTAGCCGGCTTGAGGAATACACACCTCAAAGCAGCATCAGTCCTTCTGTGTCAACTATCAGTCGAACAGAGGTCTCTCCATAACAGGTTGGGAATTCCAAAGCAACATGAGTGCAAAAATCCATTACGCTCTCCGCTCGATAGCTTCCAAACACCCCCGCTCCAATATAATACAAAACTGTAAGAGCAGATTCACAGTTATTCTCTCAAATGTGCTTGCTCTCCTCTCTCAGTTTCTATACCTCACTTCCCTCGCCTAAAAGCACCAAGCTAAGAACGTATTTAGCTCGATTTCATGGGCGAAATTCTTGTAAATTCAAGAACGAATAAATTTTTTTTCAAGAGCGTTCGTACTTATATTATTCGTTCTACTTTTTTCTGGGTGCACATATATCCCATTGGAATCATTGCAAAAGTGTATAAAAACTACACTATCGCAGCCAGCTTTGCCTTTTTTGTTATTATTAAAACTAAACTTGCAGTAAAAATTGTAACAATATTATATCAACTGCCTTCACTGCCATAATCTCGATTGTTTGTTTCTCTGTTTGGTTTGTCTATTAAGTCGGTACGTGGTTCGGTTGGCAACTGTTTGAATATCAGTTAACCCCAAAGACCCCAAAAATAAGGCTAGCAAATCGCTACAGAGAGGCGCATTTCACTTGCCCCCGATAGATGCCTATTTTATCTCCCATCTTTCTCACTGACCCTAACAAACTGGGAAACGTGATCGGATTGCGTTCGTGACCGCATTAGAAACTTGTTCCGCATAATCTGCAGCCACAAATTCGCTTTATCAAGTGGCGGGGGAGGTCGGGGGATGGTCGGGGTACCGACTGGGATGACTATCATCAATTTGCTGCATTTCTTTGCACATTTTGCTGGCAACAACAAGAGGAGAAACGCCAACAAGCTGACAGGCACTTGAGCAGCCATTAGAGGCGACTGCAAGTTGTTATCTGCCTGCGTGTTCCCTTTTTGCACAAAAGTAGGCAACGATTTGCCTTTGCTGTTCCCTTTTTTTTTTTTTGTTGGTTTTGCTCCTTAACTGCAACAGATATGCACATGGTTCGAGCGTGTCTCCATTTTGGTCATCCTGCTGAACTGCATCACCCTGGGCATGTATCAGCCCTGTGTGGACGACGCCTGTGTGACGAATCGCTGCAAGATCCTTCAGGTGAGTACCACAGGACAACACAGCCACCCCACAACACCCAGGTGCCTCGAACGTAAACTCCACTCTGGCGCTGTCACATTAAATGCCATTTATTTAAGCAATTTTTTGGCTCACTTCCTGCCCGCCACACTGATGACATCAAACGAGGCACTTCGCCTCATTAGACAGCCCAGGCACACGGCACACGGCAGGGTGTCAAGGATAATGGAGTGGGCGGGGGGTCGGCGGGCAGGGCAATTACAGAGCATAGAGAAAATGTTATGCTTACATTTTGGTAAATGATATTGTAAGTCAGGCGACATTTTGGCCGCAGCCAAGTGTAAAGCAAGACGACAGCGACAAAAATTGGCAACAGGATGTAGCGCAAAATGAGAACGACGCAGACAGGGACACACACAGCCATAAGAGACGCCGCAAATTACCCAGACGCTGTACCGTGGCAAGTTCAGCCACTGTTTCTGAAGACGGACTACCAAATAGTTTAACACCTTTCACCACAATCTTCCAAGGTGGCCAATTCCACTTTGCTCAAGGGTTTCTGAGTTGGCAAATTCACATAAACTGCCTTTCCCATTGTCTCAGATCTTCGATGACATCATCTTCGCCTTCTTCGCCTTGGAAATGACCATCAAAATGGTGGCCATGGGTATGTGCGGCAAGAACACATATCTGGCCGACTCCTGGAACCGGCTGGACTTCTTCATTGTGCTGGCCGGTCTGCTGGAATACATGATGCATGTGAAGAATCTCAATTTGACAGCCATAAGGACCATCCGAGTGCTGCGACCCCTGAGGGCCATCAATCGCATACCCAGTGAGTGGCAGACCGACTGCAAGTATCTACCGAAATGTCACATCAACTCTCATGCCTCCTCTCCTTCCAGGTATGCGCATCCTGGTCATGTTGCTGCTGGACACGCTGCCCATGCTGGGCAATGTGCTGTTGCTCTGCTTCTTTGTGTTCTTCATATTCGGCATAATTGGTGTCCAACTCTGGGAGGGCATACTGCGGCAGCGTTGCACTCTGGACGTACCCGAGGGCATGCTCTATCCCATAACGTAAGTACGGGGCAACGATTTGGTAATACACAAGTATTTTAGAAAGAGTTATGGGGCCACGTTCCATGTTCCAGAGAGGAGTATCCAGTACTATGTTTGTCTTTGTCTGCAGGCGCCTATGAACATCTCCCACCACTTATGCACCTATATATATGCATACATATGTATATATATAATGTATATAGGTGCATATTGTATATATAAATACTTTGTTTTGATTTCGCATTTTTTGTATTCCTTTCGATTCGTTTGGTTTCGTTTGGTTTTGGCTAGATCCTTAAGTATCATCCTTATCGAGAAGGCTTTGAGTGCGCCTTCTGATTGCCTGGCTGATGGCTGCTTTTTCATGTTGTTTTTTGGCTTTAGCTTTTGGTTTTGAGCCACTGACAGGCCACACCCAGTCACTCACTCACCCACGCACACTCACTCACACCCACACACGCACACACACATGTAGATGCATCAATGTCCTGGCAATTTGCATACGAAAACCAAATGGACCGCCCTGTCAATTTGATGAAGTTGCCATCACACAGAAATCTTTGCGGTTGTCCAAAAGCCATCGAGCTGCAGCGCTGTTCATGACAGCGGGAGGCCAACTGAAACGTTGAAGTCAACATTCCGGCACAGTGGGGCCACAGGGATCTGGCTATGTGCAATAGGAAAGTCGGCTACTTCGACCGGTTTCTCGAAATCACGAAAAGAGTAGGTGCATCCAACTGGAATGGATAGTTTCTTATACCCTTTTTATACCCTTGCAAGGAGTATTATATTTTGGCTCAGAAGTTTGCAACGCATAGAAATATTCATTTCCGACCCCATAAACTCTATATATGTTCTTGATCAGGGTGACGAGCTGAGTCGATTGAGCTTTGTCCGTCCGTCTGTCTGTTTCTATGCGAACTAGTCTCTAAGTTTTAAAGCTATCGAGCTGAAATTTAGCACAGAGTCTTCTTTTTGCTGCTCACTACTAATATATCGGAACTGACCGGATCGGATGACTATATGCCATAGCTCCCATAGGAACAATCGGTTGGAAAACTAGTTTTAGTGAGAAAAACTTTTTTCTTTTCAATGGAAACGTCTCCAAACTTTGTAATCGTAGGTTTTCTATGCTGTTTTATAGTTCTAGCAAGTTTTATTAAAATCGGACAGCTATATGGTATAGCTGCCATACCAAAGATAGGTCTGAAAAACAGTTTTAGTTAGAAAAACTTTTTTGTTTTTAATGGTAGCATCCTGCAATTTTGTATTTGTTTGTTTTACATGATTTTACAAAATCGGATGACTATAACTCATAGCTTCCATAGGAACAATCGGTCGGAAAACTAGTTTTAGTGAGAAAAACTTTTTTCTTTTCAATGGAAACGTCTCCAAACTTTGTAATCGTAGGTTTTCTATGCTTTTTTATAATTCTACCAAGTTTTATCAAAATCGGACTATAGTATAGCTGCCATACCAAAGATAGGTCTGAAAAACAGTTTTAGTTAGAAAAACTTGTTTGGTTTTTAATGGTAGCATCCTGCAATTTTGTATTTGTTTGTTTTACATGATTTTACAAAATCGGATGACTATATCCCATAGCTCCCATAGGAACAATCGGTTGGAAAACTAGTTTTAGTGAGAAAAACTTTTTTCTTTTCAATGGAAACGTCTCCAAACTTTGTAATTGTAGGTTTTCTATGCTTTAATATAATTCTGCCAAGTTTTATCAAAATCGGACAACTATATGGTATAGCTGCCATACAAAAGATAGGTCTGAAAAACAGTTTTAGTTAGAAAAACTTTTATGTTTTTAATGGTAGCATCCTGCAATTGTGTCCTTTTGTGTTTCACATGATTTTACAAATTTTTGGCCAAGTCGGATGACTATATCGTATAGCTCCAATACAAACGATCGGTCGGAAAATGGGAAAAGGGTATTTTTGAAAATATTTAAGCGAGCATTTGCAAGGGTATAAAAACTTCGGCACAGACGAAGTTAGCTTAGCTTTCTCGTTTTGATATTAAAATATCTAGTTTTCATATTCTTCGGATGACCATTTAAGATCCATTTGGCATTAAATTGATATTTTAATGTACAAAAATGGATACCACAGAATATCTATTGTAAAAGAGAAAACAAATCATCCTATGTATATTTTGGAATATCCTTATTTGTTCTCTGTGTGTAGAGCAGAAGTTAAATCTTACTTGATAGCTTCTTCGTGATGCTCCTGAAGCGCATACATTGAGTAAAGTGATTGAGAAACAGCAGATAGAACTGTCCTTACAAGTTGTCAAGGATTCTGCTGAAATGGAGGAATGTTGCTCTATGCGGTCCACTTTATAATATATCCCTATCATTTAAAAGTACATAGTCTAAGCAAAGAACTGTGATATAAATATTCGGGAGAAAAAGTCATTGAAAAGATATTAATGCAAGCTAATAAACAAAAAACATTATCCTTAAACTAGCAAGAAAGCTGATCAAGCCCGATCGAATCACAGCTCGTCCAGAACTCGTCCCCCATATTCTTCCCGGGAAGTGTCTATGCTAAGCATAAGCAGCCGAGTCAATATAGATATGTCGGTCCGTCTGAACACAGAGATTTCAGAAATAATAAGACAAAGGTTGGGACAAAAACTTCTTAAACTTAAATAGACTTTTAACTGGACTTCTTAGACTTGCTTTCAGCTAGATCAAGGTTTATTTTCCATTTTTTTTATGGATTTGGAAAAAACAACATAGCTCCTACAGTTTTATAGAAAGACAGTTCGTACCTGCTACGCGTATTGAGTAGTTCTCATTATTTTTCAATACGAAAATGCAATAGTAAAGATCGGATGGAGATGGTCGAGTTATAAGAAAAGAAAAAAATAAGAAAAAGTGTAATGGCCTTGTACAAACTTTAGGTGGTACAGATTGTATTATAGCAAGACAGACTTTTTGACATTTTTAATAAGGAAAAGCAAAAAAAAACCGAAAGTGATCCACCTTCCTAAACCCGCGACGGGAAATCATGAAATTAAACTATAACGTTTACATCCTGAAAGCTGAAAAGAAATCAAAGGTGCGATGTATAAAAAAAACTTCAAAAATTTATCATTTATACCAGGGTTCGGAATTGCTCACGAACGCGCCGCGCGCTCTGCCTCTTTTCGAGAACTGCTGCTCGAGAGCCGGGAGCACTAAACGTCTCGTGAGCTCGTGAGTGACAGCTTCCGGCTCAGAGCTGAGAGCCGCAATTCGGGAACCGTGCGCCATCAACCGGCTCTCGGCTCGTGAGTCACAGCATTTGGCTCTGAGCTTGAAGCCACAGTTCGTGAGCCATTGCTCTTGGATCGTGAGCCTTAGCTCTCCACTCGTGAGCCACAAAATCAACCTTAGCACGATGTATTTTGATTTTTTTTTTAAATTTTATTGCTTACGACACTATGGAAATGCCCATTAACGAAGTATATGTTCCAAATATGTCGATCTTTCCTCTATTAGTGGCTACGGCTCACGAGCCGATAGCTATGGCTCACGAGCCGATAGCTATGGCTCACGAGCCGATAGCTATGGCTTACGAGCCGAGAGCTATGGCTCACGAGCCGAGAGCTATGGCTCTCCAGCCGAGAACTGGTTGATGGCTCACGAGCCCCGAGGTGTAGCTTCCAGCTCAGAGCAGCGTGCAATAGCTCACGAGCCGAAATGCGGTTGAGGGCTCACGGCTTCTGAGCAGTGGCTCATAGCTCAGACCCGCTTCCTTCCATAGGATCAAAATACTAGTTCTAATGAGAAAAACTTTTTTTGTTTTCAAAGAAAATGCCTCCAAACTTTGTATTTCTTAGTTTGCTATAGTTTTCCATGATTTGGTCGAAATCGGACATCTATATAGTATAGCTGTTATACAAAAGTAGAGTCAGAAAAGTAGTCTTAGTGAGAAAAACTTGTTTGTTTTCAGTGGAAATGTCTCTCAAATTAGTTAGAAAATCGTGCTGCCGCAAGGGTATATACTTTCCTCTATTTTTTCTCACTAAAACTAGTTTTCCAACCGATTGTTCCCATGGGAGCTGTAAGATATAGTCACCTGATCCGATTGGTTTCGACATATTAGTAGTGTGCAGCAAAAAGACGACTCTGTATTAGAGTAGTGCGCAGAAATAGATAGACGGACGTATAAATATAGAGGGACATTTTTGGAATGACCCATAGTCCGAGTTACAGGCCAAGCAGCATTCGCAGCCACGCACGCACACGCACTTCCGCTGGGCAGCACTTCACACAGTTCAAGGACTTGTTTATTTTCCTGGTTTTGTTGCATTTAAAGCACTGCCCACATTGTCTTGCACAATTCTGTCAGTTTTGCGGTGACCCTTGCCCCACGGTGCAATCCCTTTTCAAAGATTTTAAACTTGGCCCAAAACAATCATTTATCATCTGCATTGTGTGTGTGTGTGTGTGTGTGTGACAGTGGCAGCAACGTTAGCATCAACAGCATCACACTCAGACACGACATAAACAGCATCACCCTCTCACACACTCACACACACACACACACGCACACGAACGCTCACTGTTTAGCGCACCGCCGCCCTCAAAAGTAGGCAACACTTTTTTGGTTGCTGCGAGTGTTGCTTAGGAAAAGTTTATTCTCAGTTTTTTTGTTTTTGTTTTTTTTTCCCCCTTCTTCTGCGGTTTCATTTTAGTTATGCATGCTCAACTGTATATAACATTTGGGGTTTTGTTTGAATTTGTTGTTTTTGTTTCAAAATTCTAGCGCGAAACTAGGCCACGCATATTTTTTTGCCCCCTTTTCTTTTTTGTGTTCATTTCGTGCGTATTTTCATTTGCATAATTGTGTATGTTTTTTGTGTTTTTTTTGTTTCTTTTACTGTAAATAACTATGCAACAGGCAATTGGTTATTTTTTTTACGGTAATTATGCACAGGCGAAAAGCTCTTGATTAAGATTTGAATTGCTTTTGTGCGCTTGAAAGGGCCCCAGAGCGTGTGCCAGAGCTGTGTGCATACATTTTATTGCAAAAGTTCCAACAAAAAATCAATGAAATGTGTGCTCTTAGAATGTTATACAGTTCAGTTGTTTTGTAGAGATTTTGTTTTTTATATTTCAATATTTTGGTATTTTTTGTGGTTTTCCCGCACAAGCAGCAATTGTAGAGTACTTCCAACATTTGCAGCCATTTTGTATATACTCACACACACACACACACACACACATCCATCCCCATATTAATTGTGGCAAATCAACAAAATTTGCGAACTGCTCGCAACAATTTAACACCCCCCCTTTTTGAACTCGTAGGCAATTCCATTGTGTTATATCCAAAATAATAATAATAATATGCAGACAACAACCAGAACATGCAGTACAACAGCAACAACAACAGCAACAACAACAACAACAACAAAAAGCAGAGCAACAAACAGTTTGCAAACAATCGAAAAAAAAATAAATAAAAATATATATCTATATATATATTCTATATATATGTTATTCCAGTTTATCATTTCTTCAATTAATTTTCATTGGAAACAAAAGAAACAAAAGAGAAATGTAACAAAATTGGCAGCCAAGCGAAGAAAAAAACAATACCTAAAATTGCTCTTCCCTATTGGTTTTTTGTTTTAGTTTCACAATTTACGTTTTGCAATCAAAAGAAAACAATAACAAAAATCATACCGGGAACAAATTTTTTGTTTACAGGGGACTACCTGAAGTGTACAGAGTTCGAGTCCGTGTTAACTCGTAAGATAAAATGATTTATTTTCCCCCCTTTACTAACACACACACACGAACACACACACGCTCGGAAAAGTATCCGCCACCTATACCCAATACAAATACCCACAGATCCTAGAAATACTATAATACTTATACTTTAAGTCTATTAATAAATCTTGCAGCGCTGCTGGCTCGCTAGCTACAAATGCGATGTTTGATGTATCGCAAGCACTTTCACCCCCACCCCTAACAACAACTATCTATCCACCTCTCTTTACACTGTATGTACTCACTTTTCCCCATCAGCATTGACTACTAAACCAAGGGATGTGTAGGGGAATATAAAGTAAGAGCTGCAATAGAGCAAAGATAACATCAACTATTATTATTGAGATGTGATGGAAGAGAGTAAATGGTACGGAAATGGTAATAGGATCTCCAGTAGGTCAAATCTTAGACGTAGACAACGGCTGCGAACCACCAAACCGAACCTAATTTGGCTTTGGTTCAAAATTGAAAAGAGACAGCACGACCCTTTGCGTACCCTTTAAAGTGTAGTAGGATAGAGAAGACACATTTAAAGACTCACGTCATAACATTATTGTACATAGTCGTCTCTTTCTCGCATACACCTAGATAAAAGACTACTCTGTAACTGAACTGTAGCGAGCAAAGAGACTCGACTAGACTCGACTCAATCTATCGCAAGCCGGTGTAGAGATTATAAGTGTGAATTAAAGAACATTGAAAGAAACTAAACCTGACTCGTCATTCCTCTCACAAAAGTATGCTAACTTATTTTCTTTAATAATTATATTTTAAGCAGTACAATTGTTAGTCAGTTTTCGCAGCGTCAATAGAAAGCACTCTACATTCACTTAAATTATCGAAACAGTAAAGAAAATTTAAAATATTCGAATAAAGAAAATATTATCCCGTATTATTAATTTGAGTTTTTATTAGCATACTTTCAAGGGATTTTATCATGATATTTGTTCTGCTTATAAACAATATTAAAGTGTTACACACTTTCATAATCTTTTACCTATTGCGATTCTTCCAAAAAGTGTGGACTTTCAGGGAAAGCGAACGCACTTATGGGCAAGGCTGCAAACCGGCTCGGAACCGAATCCCTGGAAGATATAATGCTTATAAACTTAAACTAAGCAGTTTCTACAAGCTATTAATGCCATCTAATGGATTTCATAATTGAAACAACTTAAATAATGCTCATTATGATAAAGCATATGGATAGAAGGTATAAAAGTATAATTTGTCAACGTTTTAATCAGTCGAAAGCCAAACATTTTTTTATATGCAAGCGAACCAAGGCTCAAACCAGAACCTTGGGTTCAGGGGTTCCAAGAACCGGTTTGCGAACCTAACCTTGGATTTTACGATGTGTTCGAAATCCCGGACCGATCAAATGATTTGTGTTTAACATTTGACAACATTATATCCTCCCTTCAAACATTTTGTCATGTGACTTATCTCTCTCAACAAAGAGAGAGTTAGGCGATAGTTTGAGGGGAGAGCTTGGAGATAGTTTGGCGATTCATTAGATCGCTTACCTTCGTCCATTCGGTAATTTGGCGATGTACCCTTAAAAAATCGCCTTAAAGTCCAGAATGAGATTCTTTATTATTGGTGTCGCTTTTTTTTATCAATCAATCTTTAAATTGGCGAAACATCGCTTAACAAACATTAAGCAAACCCGAATTTTAGTTGCCCTTTTCATATTGAAAGTGCTCTGAATTCCAAATTGACCATTACAAGTTGTCACAATATGTTGCTGAATTCTTGTAGGCATTTGAAAGATTTAATTCAATTTAAATAGATTCCTGACTTATTGCTAAATATACCAAGAAAATTCATTCAAATTGTGTTCAGTTCAAGGATCCTGAGTTCAAATCTCTGCTTAGGCATAAAGCTTAAAGTACAAATTTACACAGTTCGTGAATTGGAAAAGCTTACTACTTTACTCCAGGAAGAACTGATTTCTCAGCAGAAATTCTAGTTCCACAGCAGAGACGGTTTTCTTTTGGTATTCCGGAACGGAGACTTTCTTAACTCGCGTTCTTAACTTTCAGAGAAAAGTCCTTCCTATCCCCAAAAAGAATAGCTTTTTTAGCTCTGGAAAGAATTTCTTTTTTCGCTTGCTTAGAAGATTAAAATTTTCCCATCTACCAGAAATATTGCTTAATAAACACCCCAAACTGTCGCTGAGCGGTACATTTCTTTCCGAAGCAACATAAAAATGAGTTAGCAATGCAATATCGCTAGAGCAAAGCAATACCTACTGGAAACTTGGCATTCTTTTCTTCCGAGATGAAAAATGATTGCTGGGTATTGAGCTTTTCATACTTTCATAAAGTTTCTTTTATTCTCAATCAAAAAACGTTTCTTTCTTTTTGAGATTTCTAAAAAGCGGCTTATTGAGTTTTGACCTAAGCGACCAGATTTCTGAGTGAAATGACTGCCAAATGATTTGTTTTCTAAACGTAAGAACATTATCTATTACTTTCAATACTTATTCAAAGAAAAGCTTATCCAAAAGTTTAGAAAGGAAGAAACTATTCCCTAGGCAAGAGATCATAAAACCTTTTCAATCAGGGATTGTAGCTTTTATTTAGGAGTGTTTATACACCGAATTTTAATACTATAGTTCTATTATTTGACTAGTAATCTGCAGAATTACTAAAGCTTAAGTAATGCGAAAACTGGTCTAATAATTCGTTTTAAGACAGCTTAAGACTTAACGAACTTACAAAATTCATGAACTTTTGCTACTGTCCCTATAGACCAAAACTGTGTGCAAAGCTTTCGTTATTCAAAATAATTATTTTCCAAATTTGACAATACCATGGAAATTTTAAAGCTGCCAACAGTCAAGTCAATAGAGCCGCGTCCGTCTCTCCATACCAGCAATGTCATAACTGGTTAGGAATTTTAAAAGCGATTGCGCCCTCCGCTCGAGAGCGAGTTCAACGCTGTGTTCTCTCAAATGTGCTTGCTGCTCTCCTCGCGGTTTCTTTACTTCAGTCCACTTGCCTCTGGGTGTATAAAAGAAGAGCAAAAATCTTATGTAGATGCATTTTACTCCGAACTTTTTAGCAGATCGCTGGCAAGCGTAATTTGCTAGCAGCTGGAATTGGTAATCAAAATAATTGTCTTGGTACTTTTTAAACTGTGTTGTGAGACATGGCGGAATAAGTTTTGAGACTACACAAATCGACGACTAGTTCAGTCAATAAAACTGATGAAATTTGATGGGAAACGAAATAGTGTTTGTATACCCAGCGTCGTTGTTACTAGCAGGACAACATTTTCTGAGCAGCTATAGAACACATCAGAAACCTGAAAGCTTTCAAATGCTGATGTCAGTTAAAATTTCGAAATTTTTCACTGAAAAATGTTACAAAACAGTTTGCCAACACTCTGTATATACTTAAAACAGTTAAGAGCGTTATTAAAGCCATCAAATTTCCAATTTTTCTCAAAGAAATGGAGTTTTCTACCATCCCAAAGTTTAATAGAAATGCCTCGCCTCTTTCTCTAACTATCAACTTTTTTCTAGCTCTATCTTAACCCAAAAAAAGAAACCTAAATGGGCTAAGCCCAAGTGTCAGGGTTAACAACAGACCCACCCCCACCCACCCACACTTATATAAACCTAACCTTACACACACACACAAACACACACACACACACAAACGCTACTAACTTATTTTAGACCACACTCTTCTTCTTCCCTTATAAATGTGCTTAGAATATTAAAAAAAAACAAATTTTAGATAAAAAATCAAACACCTTCTAATTAGTTAACTATTTTTTATGCAGATATATGAATATATATATAAATATACTATATAATACTCAATATTCAACTAAAATATCGAACTAAACATGTCAAAATAAAACTTGCCTCTCTAAATAGACTAGACAACAAATACAACACAAAAATAAACATACAGCTATCTGTCGTCTCTCTCTCTCTCTCTCTGTCTCCTTCACTCTGTCTGTACGTGACTATTTTAATCTAACACAACTGTACCAAATACAATTTATATACTGTAACCCACACACACATGGCCACTTTACGGCTTTATATGTTTTTAGTTTTGCACACACACACACACACACTCACAAACACATATTGATAAAACTGGTAAATGTTTGTAGTTCTTGTGGTAAAAACGTAACAAAAAAAAACAAAAAAACGTAGTCTACTTGTAAAGTTTATTTTTGGTTATTTTCATGTTTTCGACTGTGTGTTTCGGTATTCATACATATAGAGACCAGTCGTTGTTGTTCTTTTCCTGCTGACCTGAGTTCCTCCCCCCCCCCCCCCACCCCTCTACGACCCGACCCGGCCCACTATAATTTCTTCTCTATATCTCGCACTCACTTGGCACATTTGCAGTTTTGTTTAATTTTGTGTTGTGTTTCTTCTTCTGTGGACAACAAATGTAACAACAATTAGCTCACACACACCGCACACACACATTCATACATAAATTTAACCCACATACAGGGTGTCTTATTTCAGAAAACAGTATTTTAATAGCCAGTGGTAAAAGCTATTATAAACTCATTTTGTTTGTGGTAAACAGAACAATGGGAAAAGCGTTGGGAATGCCACCAAATTGACAACTATGGCAACTCGTCACGAGACTCGGTAATTAAAAGAGCAAAACGACAATTGAATCTTGTCAGAGTTGACAATTTGTGGATCCTCATATTATGCCCGTTACTTGTGGAGTAAGAAGGGTGTACAATAGTCGTGCAATTTAATGTAGCAGGCAGAGGGAAGCTGCATTCTTGTGTCGGATGCGACTTTCACGCCAACTTAGAGAAAAAATAGAGAATTTCATACTTGGATCAAGAATTTTCGAGATCAATAGTTCCATAAGAGTGAAAATTCTCGATCCAAGAGCGAAATTCTTGATCCAAGTATGAATTTATGATCCCGGTTTTCTTGTTCAAAGAGCTTTAATACTTGATCCAAGTACGAATCATTCTCAAATCAAGCAGAATAGTTCTTGCATCAAGTGCTAAACATACCCGTATTCAAGATTGCTCATTCTCGTATCAAGATTAAAACTGAGAATGTTCTTCCTATTATCAAGAGCTCATCAGATTCAAGAGTAAGATCGACTTCTCTTAAATCAAGAGCTTCACAGAATCCAACCATACAACAATTCAAAATCAGTAGATTTTTTCCATTTTGTTAAAAATTTATTTCATGAGAAATTAATTATTAAGCCATGTTGCAAGTTTTAGCCGGCTTGAGGAATACACACTTCCAATCAGCATCAGTCTTTGTCTGTCAACTATCAGTCGAACAGAGGTCTCTCGATGCCAGCAATGCTGCCATAACTGGTTGGGAATTCCAAGGCAACAAGAGTGCAAAAATGCATTACGCTCCCCGTTCGATAGCTTCCTCATACCCCTCTCCCATAAAATACAAAACAGTGAGAGCAGACTCAACGCTATTCCCTCAAATGTGCTTGCTTTCCTCTCTCAGTTTCTGTTCTCCCCTTGCCTGAAAGCACCAAGCTGAGAACGAATTTAGCTCGATTTCAAGACCGAACGAATAAATATTTTTTCAAGAGCGTTTCGTACTACTTTTGTGTCTGGGTGTAGTGTTAGCAAACAAGTTGAATCCATTTTGAATGCGTTTGAATCCGTGACTTTTCGAATAGTGACTTGACAGGGTATCGATAATTTTTCCTATCGTACGAGTATCGCTAAAAGTGCCAGCACAGTCCTTGTTCCCTCCTTGTCCCTCCTTGTTCACAGATTTGGCTTAGAAAAATTCACATTTTCAATTATATTTTATTTTTCCGACATGTTTTTAAAGATTGTTTCTCAAAACCTCATCATCTCAAACCATTTTATTTACACCAACTTATCTTTTCACAATGTCAACAAATGCCAGTCAGCTGTTCAATGGATGCAAGAATGCAATAATGTTACCAATGCGAACATCTTATCGCATCTTTTCGATAAATCGTGATGGCAATGACAAAATCACGGCAGTGAGAAATTAGCATTAGAATAGCAAGAAAGTGAACGAAATGATCAAAAGACATCTTTCGGTGTTCAGACTGAATCCTACCCATAGTTGACCGGATCAATAGTGAATATAGAACCCTTATCTCAATGATTTTGTGGTGCCAGGTAGGAGCATTTTGTTCCGATGGCTTGAAATATGATGTTTGATACTTTCCCGACTGATTCCGAAAACGTTTGAGATAGCTACAACTTGAATAATGATAATGAAAGTCGATGAAAATGAACATGCTCTGCCAATTGACATCAGCGTGCATGTTTTCTTGTGTTAAATACTGAATTAAAAGTCCAAAAAGTGCAAAAAAGTATTGGACTTGAACCTTGTGTCTTCTTGTATCCGTCTGATACCTTTTTTTTATGCCTTTTCTTGGCTAAATGCCT
The DNA here is from genome assembly GCA_035044965.1 of Lordiphosa andalusiaca. Classification (NCBI taxonomy): domain Eukaryota; kingdom Metazoa; phylum Arthropoda; class Insecta; order Diptera; family Drosophilidae; genus Lordiphosa; species Lordiphosa andalusiaca. The sequence continues at coordinate 3,511,488 of JAWNNM010000051.1, read as the reverse complement.
TGCTCTTCATTTGTTGGAAGACAAATCTCTTCTAATGTTTGGTCTCCGAGGTACTGGGCAGAAACCCGTCCTACCGAAGTGAGTCTAGGGTGGCCAAATCATTATCAGCTAACAGCTTTAAGTTGTCTACCAATGATGGTATTAGCTCTCAAACAATTAAAGCATGAAGCATCATTAGTTGACCGACTTGACTTGAGGATTCAAACACAAGCAGGCAATATCATTTTATCTCACAAGATGGATTCGGGATTACAATCAACAGAGGATCTTTACTGACTTGTCTAAACAAGCACAAGGACCATTACTTCAAAAGTCAAGCTGTTTGTTGGGTTTACAGTACAGTTGGAGGGTTATTCATTTCTAGCCAACCACTGACCTAGATTGGCGAAGACTAACCATCAAACCTCTCTATGCATTAAGTGTTGAAACGGATTTGGTAAAGGTTCCAAAATTGGATTACAATTCATTCCATGTGCATGACGATTTGACAAACAGTTGATAGTGGCAAATAGAGTAGGCCCATAGTTCCCTTTGAGTCTTGTCATAGTTTAATTTAAATTAAAATTGCTCAAAACTCACCCCCCGTACTACTTAGATGTTCATTTCCATTAAAAGTTAAGTATAAATTGTAGCGCATAAAACAATTCCCCGGCAAGCAAAGTGTTTCATTTTTTCATTTCCGGTTGATATTTCTAGTTCTCTGTTCACACACACGGACACACACACACACACACACACACACACACACGCACGTTCCGTTTGCTTACCCATTATAGTCTGTGTGTGTGCGTATCTTTTGTAAGCTCAACTCTTTTTACAGGAAAAACCATCAGTTTCTATTGCAAAGGTATTTAAAGCTACCCTCCCCCCTCCGACCAAGCCAACTCTCTCTCTCTGTCTCTCTCTCTCTCCAGTCATACGCACACACACACACACCCATACACACACACATATACACACATTTGAACGTTCGTTCATAACAGTAAGCATACATTTGAGCGGCGTGCGAAAAAGGAGAAAGAAATTTGTATATATATTTGTGAAATTTACTTGCGGTTTTCTTTTAATTCTCTCCCACACACACACACACACACACACACACACACATGACGTTGACATTATTTGAAGTCGCGAGCTTCCCCCAACCCCCCTCCCCCTTTCTGCGGCCACTTTTTTTTGGTGGCAACATTTAATTTAAATTGCTTTGGCATTTTCATTTCCTTCGCTGTTTTGTGTGTGTTCCCTTTTTCCCTTTTGTTGTTTTGCTTTAAAGTCAGCACTTTTGAGGCCTGCAGCCTTTTCTCTGGTACAGTTGTGTTCTGTGTGTCGTAATGTACGCTTACGCTCTCGCTGTCGATCGCTTCTGTCTCTGTCTCACTTGCGCTCGCTGCTTTAATCACTCGCTCACGCTCACTATCTGCCTCTCTCTGCCTCTCTGTCTCTCTCTCTCTCTTTGTCTGTCTCTATGTCTCTGCCTAAGCATTGGTCTCACTCTGTTATTTAATTTTGTATAAGAATTGGTCTCTCTCTCTGTCTCTCTGTCTCTCTCCTATTTCTAATTAGTTAGATGGAAAATAAAGCACCCTCCCCCCAACCCCCGAAATGTTTTCTCAATCAAAATTTGTCTCTTTATTTTTATACTTAAAACTCGAAATTGTCCTTGTATGTAAATGTTTACAATACGCATAATGGCCTACTTTATATGACTCAGATGATAAATTATGAATATTAATTGTATACTCTCTCCCGCTCTCTCTCTCTCTCTCTCCTCCCCCCCCTTCTAATGGTGTCTCCCCACCTTCCCCCACCACCACCCAAATCTGTTTTCTTAACCAACAGCCTTTCGCAATATTATGAGTTCTCCAAGGATCAGGACTACATCTGCTCGACACCCAACGACTCGGGTATGCATCTATGTGGCAACTTTCCACCCTATCGCATCGGCTCCCAGGTCTGCAATGGTAAGTAAGTCGGTCTGTCTGTCCATCATTTGCATTAGCGTTGAGCGGCTAATGAAGTGCAAATTGCAAAAACTGCGCCAATGCGAGCGCCTGGCAATCAAATTTGATGGCATTTTTAATTGCTTTCGCATTCAGTTTAATGACAAGCTCAACTTAAGGAAGCAGCTGAAACAATCACAGTTGTCTATCAACCCTCTCTTCCTCCCTCCACAGACGAGGCCAAGCTGTTCGACTTCAATGAGCCAACAAACACATCGTGCGTCAATTGGAATCAGTATTACTCAACATGCAAACCAACCGGCGAGAATCCATTTCAGGGTACCATTTCATTTGACAACATTGGCATGGCCTGGGTGGCCATATTCCTGGTGAGTTGCCAATTAGCGCCCAACTTTTGCCCAACAAATAACAACGACACCGAAACACACACACAGAGAGGGGGGGACGCCAAACTTGCATGTTAATTTGCTGTCAACTGCGGTGGCCTGACACTTTTGGCCAACAAAGCAATGTTCCTGGAGGGGATGGCGGCCAATTAGGGTCATTCATTAATTGATTTAACCATGCGAAAACTTGAGAAGTTGAATTCGAAGCCATATTTCAAACATATAAATCATACGGGGTGTGACGGACATTTGTCTTCTATCTCCATTTGCCGTTAAAAAAGATTGATGGCACGATGGGCATGCCCATTAAGACCAGAAACGAATAGAAAACTGGGAATCAATAAGTCTTGAAACTAAAAGTTTCGCTTTGGCGAGGGTCAATTTACCATACACCAGCTTCACCACACACTCTATGGGGGCTAAAGTCAATCCCAAACGAGGTCAAAAGTGGGTCAATACCGAATTTTCTCTATTCAATTACTAGGCGGATTGAATTGAATAGGGATTCTGGTCTTTAGCCTGGGAGAGTTTGATCTGAGCTCGACATACGCTTACTTCAACGGCTAACATTAACCAAAGTCGACTTTATCTATAGTTAACATCAAATCAAGCAGGTCCGATGCTGATTAAAGCTCAATATTCGTGCTTGATTTGATGCTAAATGGGCTGGGTGCAAGATAAAATTGAGCTCGAGGTACGAAAAACATTCAATCCGAAACTTTTGCAACTTAAAATAAATTTTAACATAACATAAGCTTCACACAGCAGTCTCATGTGCCTTAGAAGGGTTTTACACGGTGAAGCAAACTTCATGAAGTTCTTCAAAAAGCTTTCGTTTATAGGAAAGGGGTACACTCGGGGAAAAATACACTGATATTTGAATATTTACACTTTGACTTGAATATTTTCACCATTGATTTAGCGTTAAATATGGAATTTTAAATATTTCTAATTTAATATTGGCAATAGTTAAATTTAATATGGAAATAGTTAAAAACTTTTTTCCCTTTGTAATGGAATCCAGCAGTTGAATTCTTTTAGATTTGGTTCTGAAAAACTTCGAATTATGTTAATTTTATAAAAGTTTTAACTTACTCTGAGGGGGGACTCGAACTCGGGACCTCCGGACTTGAACTCGATTGGAATGCCGCGTCTCAACCAGTTGTGCCATCGCGTAAGCTGGCTGATCGACGGCTAAAATACTACGTACTACTGTGGGCAAAAAGTAAGGTGAATTTGTTTGTAGAATGAAAAATCTTTAATTATTCTTCTAAATCAATTTCATCCCCTTCAAAGTAATCCCCTCCCAATAAAATACACTTATGCCAACGTTTTTTCCAATCCTCGAAACATGCCAAACAGTCCCTTTCCGGTATAGCCATCAGCGCTTTCTTCGATTCAGCTTTTATCTCCTCAATCGACTCGAAACGCGTTCCCCGAAGTGGTCTCTTGAGTTTTGGGAATAGCCAGAAGTCACACGGAGCCAAATCAGGCGAATACGGTGGTTGCGGAACGATATGCGTCGAATTTTTGGCGAAATGGTCACGAAGAACGAGTGCAGTGTGAGACGGTGCATTATCGTGATGCAAAAACCAAGAGTTGTTGGCCCATAATTCTGGTCTTTTTAGACGAATTGCTTCACGCAAACGACGCATAACGCTCAAATAATATTCCTTATTAACAGATTCGAAAAAACCTGTCATCATGACCTTTATTTTTGAACGGCTTTGACGTGCTCTTTTCGGTCTGGCCTCGCCTTTAACACGATATGGTAGAATCACCAAAGGCCTTCCGCAACATCCTCAACGTTTCCGCAGCCGAAATTTCATTCCACAAACAAAATTTGGTTTCACTTCTCTGCTCAATTAAATCAGACATTGTAAAAATCGAAAAATGCACTCTTGGTCGTTTGGAAAACACAAGCGTAAATATATTACTGATAATGACATTCACATGAAATTTGGCCCAGATGTCATCAACAGTCCTGCCAACTCAAGAAAAAAAGATCTAGCCCGAATTGTTAGGCCCGCGAAGTTTAAATTGAAAATTCACCTTACTTTTTGCCCACAGTAGTATATTGAATAGCCTACAGTTATTCATAAATATCTTTCTGGCATTTTGCAAAAATAAGACTGCTTGAAATTCTCAAGTTGGAATTCCCTGCTTAGGGAATATAAAAGGGGTAACTGAAATTCGCCGATTTAATATGTTTTTAGTCAATTCAAAGTGGTTTTAGTTAACATAATGTATAGTAAAATCATATATGATTGTGTTAGGTTTTACTATGCGATTTTTCCCTGAGTGTACGAAAAACATTCAATCCAAAACTTCCGCAACTTAAACTTAATTTTAACACAACATAAGCTTCACACAGCAGTTTCATATGCCTTAGAAGGGTTTAAGAAGCAAACTTTATGAAGTTCTTGAAAAAGCGTTCGTTTATAGGAAGGGGGTATTTTGGTGTCGCTGACCCCTCTACACCTCTTTCTTACAAACGAAAGCTTTTAAAAAAACTTCCTGAAGTTTGCTTCACTGTGTAAGTTCAGTCTTAGACGGGATTTACTACACGGTGAAGCAAACTGTATGAAGTTTTTCAATAAGCTCATGCTTGTGGAAAAGAGGTGCAGTAGAGTCGCTTGCCCCTCTACACCTTTTTCCCACAAACAAAAGATTTCTCAAGAACTTCAAAAAGTTTTCTCCACCGTGTAAGTTCAGTCTTACTTTTTATACCCTTGCAGAGGGTATATTGAAGTTGTCCAGATGTATAGAAGGAAGCATTTCCGACCACATAAAGTATATATATTGTTGATCAGCATGACAAGCTGAGTCGATATAGCCATGTCCGTCTGTTTCTATGCTATCTTCTCCGTCAGTTTTAAAGCTATCGCCACCAAACTTTGCACAAAGTCTTCTGGTCCAAATACGCTGCACATTTGTAGGAAACGGCTGGATCGGATGACTATAAAATATAGCTGCCATAAGAACGATCGGTCGAACAACTAGTTCTAGTGAGAAAAACTTTTTTGTTATTAATGCAAACGTCTCCAAACTCCGTATTTACTAGTTTTCTATACTTCTCCATTATGCTGCCAAATTTGGTCGAAATCGGTCATCTATATAGTATACCTGCCATTGAAAAGTAAGGTTAGAAACATAGTCTTAGTCAGAAAAACTTTTTTGTTTTCAATGCAAATCTCTTGAAAATTGGCATATATTTATTTTATAAGCTTTCACACAATTCTTTAAAGTTTGGTCAAAATCGGATGACTATAGGTTATAGCTGCCATAGGAATAATCGGTCGAGAAACTGGTTTTAGTGAGAAAAACTTTTTGTTTTCAAAGAACACGTCTCCAAACATTTTTTTTCATAGTTTGCTAAGCTTTTCCATGCTTCCACTTAGTTTGGTCGAAATCGCACATCTATATAGTATAGCTGTCATACAAAAGTAGAGTCAGAAAAACTTGTTGGTTTTCAGTGGAAACGTCCTTCAAATTAGTTAGAAAAACGTGTTGCAAGGGTATAAAAACTTCCTTAGCTTTTCAATGCTTCAACGTCTTCAAAGCTATTTCGCTTAGTCACAAAAACTCATTTTTATTTTGTGTTTTTGTTTCAATGCTGTTGTGGGCGAGTAGAAGGTGTGTCTCCTGTATGCACTGAGTGCGAAGTCGCGTTTCATGATGCGCAACATGCTGATATACATCTCACTAGACATGATTTTCTGCTTGCGCAGTGGATTTCGACGACTTTGATCTTTCACAACTTTGATGGCTGTTGGGCGGTTTCACAGAATGCGAACGGCGGTCTTTGATACCAACAGTATCTCCTATTATAATTTCACGGTACGATACACAAAGTTTCGGCCAATTACAACAGCACGATTATCGATCAAACGAGCCCCATTCCATGATTGCAAGCAACTCGCAACAAAAACTTTCGATGCAGTAATATAGAATAAATGTCACTTGTCAAATAAACGTCCAGTTGGAGTGGATGCGTTCAATGGCACTCGAGAACGAATGTGTTCACTACGTGTACCAAAACAGTTGTGACTACAAGGTATGGACACGTTTTTACACTCTTAACCAAGGCAATCTCTCTCTCTTTCTGTTGTGACAGCTATTTTAAACAGTCAAAAAATAACCATTGAGTTTGTAACAAAAGAAGGAAGGAGGCGACCTTAGCTCTAATGCCTCACCTTTTTTAACTACACTCAGGAAAAAAATATTACCTACAAATGCTCAAAATTACCTGAAATTTATGGACATTTTACCTAAAATGACAACCAAGGAAAATTTTCATTAATTTTTGGCCTCTATTACCTAAAAAATTTTAGGCAATAACAAAGCTTTTTAGGTAATGTGTGACCTAAAAATTTAGACTCGTCTTTTTAGGCTATAAACAGGCTTAAAATTTAGTCAACAAATAAGATTTTCAGGTAATAAAGGGACTACAAATTTTGGCAATGTATGACATTAACTTTTTAGCTAGCACTAGATTTAGTTTGTCTGAGTACTAAGCTTATGAATATAAATAAAAGTGAATTATCGTTTTTAAATGGCGTTTTAGCGGCTGAGAGAAAATATCGACATTTTCGCCTTATGTTCATGTCAATCAAGAAAGAATCATAGGCTATGTCTCAAGTTTGTTCCGGTTCGAAAGCGGATAAAAACGGTGAAAAAGTGCTTCAGAGCCATATCTAAAAGTTATTTAATCTAAGATCTTGAAATTTGGTGTTAAATATCTCAGTAAATCATCAAATACGCTCTTCTTCTTCTTGGTTGGTTCTTGTTCTTCCCAAATATTATTTACCCATAAATTAAATCGCAAATATCAATGTAACGTCTATGGCGGCAGGTTATGGCTGCTGATTCTTTTAACATGCGTTAATAAATAGACTAATACCTAATACGTATGCTCCGAAACAACTGTAATCGGTTGAAATTGATGTTTCCGGGTCCATCAAAGCTCTAAAACTAAACCAAAAATAGTGTTCACCTAAGATGCGAATGTTGATCTTTCAACTTAGATATAATAAAGTTGTTTAATGTACTTACATAAAGAATTGAAGCATCTATTCAAAAAAATCAACCAATTTATAATTGGTTTTACCGTTTGGATTTTACAGGTTCACAAAATTGGCAGTTGAAACCAAAAAAATACAAAATTCTGCAAATTGTTCAACTTTGAACCACTGTATAAACCAAACCAATTGACCAAATTCTATAAACCAAAGTTTCTTGGCCCTCAAAAATTGATTTTCGCAACGACAAATTCGCAAATCCGGCCACTGTGCGGCCGTCGCTGCCGCTCATGTACAATATAAACGATCGTGTGACTTCGGCAAAGGTCTTCGGCAACGCTCTCACGAAATTAAAACACAGCGCTAGTGCTGCCGCATTGTCATGTTGCAGCTATATCTAGCCGGGTTTAGCGTTAAATAGCTGTTTTTTTTAGTTATAGCTAGTTATTACACTCAGAAAAAAAAGGCTACCGGCGTTCTACACCAATCGGGATAGAATTTAAGCCGTTTTGTACTTGAAATTTCAAGTATGATTCGTTCTAGAGTGTACTTAAATTAAGTACGAAACATTCTAAGCTCGAAATATGACTGGTAATATTATTGAAATGAGAACAAACCTTCTTGACTCAAGAACATTTTGTACTCACAGTAAGATGAAAGATTCTAGAAAAGCGAGTTCTTAGTTCAAGTACAAAATATGTTAGATTGAGTACAAAATAGACTCATTATCCTAGCTCGACAAAGTGCGCAGCAGAAAATTCGAATTATTTTTAAGCGAGTCTGTTCTTAAAATTCCCAACTGGCTCTAGCACTTTTGTAATGGAGTGATTGTAAATTTCTGAGTTACAGTAACTCTAACTTGCTCTTTGGTTATGGGTCTTGGATATTTCTTTGGTTTAATACAGAGACCTCGTTCAAGAACAAAGTGGGAATAGCTTCTGTATGGGCTCAAACCAAGAACATTTTGTACTTGTTTGAAATACTCTTATATTATTCCTAGAATGTTTTTTGGGCGAGCAATAGAAATTACTCACTTTAAGAACGAATGTTTTGTACTTATTTTGAGATATAATCGGGCTAATCAAGTATTTCGGGATTGAAAAAACTGTACTTGATATAAGAATTTTGTACTTAAATGAAGTATTTTCGTACTTACCGTACTATTGACACCGTTTGTACTTAATTCAAGTACAAAGTTCTTGGGCTTTTTTCTGAGTGTATATGAGTTACAAAATATGATGAGACTTACAAGTGGCTCAAGAGAATAATAAAAGCTTACGACTCGGCTGTTGATGCTGATCAAGAATATATATATACTTTATGGGGGCGGAGATGCTTCCTTCTGGATGTTACAAACTTTTGCACAAACCTATAATACTCTATGTACCTTCGGTACAGAGTATAAAAACTGGCAGAAAGATTGTCTTTTAGGTCAAAATCTGACCGTTTAGGTAAAAAAAATGCCTTAAAAGATGAATTAAAGGCCATAAGTTTGTGCAAAAGTATGTAACATCCAGAAGGAAGCACCTCCGACCCCATAAAGTATATATATATTCTTGATCAGCATCAGTCGATATAGCCATGTCCGTCCGTCCGTCTGTCTGTCCGTATGAACGCACAGATCTCAGAGATGGTAAGAGATAGAGGTTTGACATGTATTGGACATATGCTTCTTATGTCTACAGGCAGATCAAGTTTATTTTCAATTTTGGCCACGCCCCCTGCCGCCCCCGCAATTTAGAAAAAACCTCATATCTCCTACAGTTTTGAAGATAGACGGCTTCTTCCTTCTGGACATATTTAGTTATTAGGATAACTTATCGATCCGCCAAAGGAATGAAGAAGATCGGATGAACGGTTTTCGAGTTATGGTCAAATGACAAATTTTCTTGGTACAGAGCATGTTATAGTCGGGCTCGACCGGCTTTCTTTCTTGTTCTTTTTAGGAACTGCTTAACCTTAATTCTAGGCTGCTCTTTGGACGAGTTGAACTGTTAATATCGATTTCCAGCCAGTTCAAACATGAATCAAATAATTAACAGGTATTATTCAAATTTGTAGTTTTTTTTTGCCTAAAAGAACCCGGGCGAAGCCGGGTATACAGCTAGCTGACAACAAACAGTATGTAAATATTAAGTTATACATTATTTATTTATATTTCAATGCCCCATATTTTAGGCATTTATTGCCTGAACATTACAATTTAGGTAATAAATTCCCTTTTCCTAAAACTTAAGGAAAATCTTTTTTCTGTGTGTGGAATTGTTAATTAGACGACTTTATGCTAGTCCGGTGTTACCTGAATACTTTCTCTACTTTGTTTATTCTTCAGTCCTCTGTAGCTACTGCTCTGATTCTCTAATCCCACCACCTTGATAGGTATAATCACCGTAGTAAGTGTGGTGCAGGCTTTTCCAGCTAAACTCCTACCTATCCGCCAGTTGATCAGTACTTATATACCAAATCTATACCCTTCATAAGCTAATAAAAAAGAATTTGTGTTCGCAAATGTAGCCGAGTTTTCAAATTCCACATTATGCATTGGCAGGAGGAATTAATTCAGCAATTAAAAACAGTTTTTATGCGCATTTGCAATTGTTATTATACCCGGCCGTTCGATGAGCCGTAAATGCCCCCATGTCCATAACCATTAAGTTTAGTTTTGGTTGGAATTGATATGCCATTTGCATGGTATTAATATGCAGGTCAAAGGTTATCATTAAATACATATCAAATGTACATTAAATCGAATTAAACAGGAGCGCATTTGCCGCAGCAGAATCATGGTATGAATTTGGAGCCGCCATTTGTGAGCGATTCGGCCCTGTTTTGTGGGTCCGCAGTGAATTGTGAACATTACGCATACGTGACGTGGTACAAAAGCCAACAAGGCGAAGGCTAATTGCCACCCCCCCGTCCCCCTCTCCTTCGCGAACAATAAAAGGCCACAAAAAGTGGGCTCCGGTTGATATGCACACACACGTGCACACACTCACACACACTCACACACACACACACCCATAGTATAGAAACGCAACACTAATTACGTTGAAATATTTGTTGGATTTACAGGTCATCTCACTGGAGGGCTGGACGGACATTATGTATTACGTGCAGGATGCGCACAGCTTTTGGGATTGGATCTACTTTGTGCTGTTGATTGTGGTAAGCCCAGCTGGCGCAGCCAGAGTTCTGCTTTGATCTTGCATTGAATATTTAATGGGGCGGAGATTTGCAAAAACAAAAAAAAGGCGTCCGCTTAATGGCGCTGCAGGGGTGGTGGAGGGGGTTAGTGTGCTAAAGCAATTTGGCAATGTAAATAAGTAAATTACTTTTAAACTGTGACCACACACAGACACAGCAATTCCAGCTGGCCGGCCGACTAGCCAGCCAAGTGACCTCCAGCCTCCAGTCTCTGTTGTCATTTGTCGACTGCGAGACCCACTCTCAGGTGTCCTTGGACTAATTAAAAGCCTTTAAGTGCACACACAGACACATGAGCAAATTTCATTATTTATGTTTGAAGTTGCTCGCTCTCCCTCCCTCTCCGTCCGTCTGTCTTTGTCGCTGTTCATTTCATGTGCAAAATGATTTTGCCCATGCAGCAGCAGCAGCAGCAAAAGCAACAGCAACTTTTGGTATGCAAATAGTTTTCAGACACTGAACCGAACCGCCCCTCCGACAACCGGTCCTGGTCCTTGGTTGTGCAAGGAAATTGCTTAGTTATGTTTTATGCATTTTGTGTCGAGCTCACAAAAATACGAAATTAGAAACATTCTTTGTTTTCATTTCGAAATATGTTTTCAATTTAAAGTTGGCAAATTTGTTTTTGCAGTCGATTTGCAGTTCGAGTGGAAAAACTATTAACCCACTTTCGTGACAACTTTGGTGCATTAATTATGTTAAGATATCGGTAATGGAATTGGAGAAGTTTTTGGTAAGCCGGATTGCGAAACACACGACCAAACTTGGCCTATATATAATATATATGTAAGTACGCGGTGGCTCTGCACTTTTATGACTTCCCGAGGGATCTTTGGATCAGCACACAAGCCGGGCCAACTTTCTCGAGGTGGCATTGCAGAGAATATGCTTCAAGGATGCCTGCCATCACCTCTGTTGCTTGCGCTTCAGTTGAACGTTTCACAGGAGGAGCTTGAAGGTGCAGCGTCACTTTGTAAAGAAAATCTTCCAGTTACCCAGAAGTACACCTAACTACGCCATTCACCTCGAAACAGGACTGTCGCTGTTACACATCGAAGCACTGCAGGCTCATTATACTCTGTACCGTAGGTACATAGAGTATTATAAGTTTGTGCAAAAGTATGTAACATCCAGAAGGAAGCATCTCCGACCCCACAAAGTATTATATATATATTCTTGATCAGCATCAACAGCCGAGTCATGTCCGTCTGTCCGTCTGTCTGTCCGTATGAACGCACAGATCTCAGAGATGGTAAGAGATAGAGGCTTGACATGTATGGGACATATGCTTCTAATGTCTGCAGGCAGATCAAGTTTATTTTCAATTTTGGCCACGCCCCCTCCCGCCCCCGCAATTTAGAAAAAACGTCATATCTCCCACAGTTTTGAAGATAGATGGCTTGTTCCTTCTGGACATATTTAGTTATTAGAATAACTTATCGATCCGCCAAAGGAATAAAGAAGATCGGATGAACGGTTTTTTTTTTTATGATCAAAAGACAGAATTTTCTTGGTACAGAGTATGTTATAGTCGGGCTTGACCGACTTTCTTTCTTGTTTTGATTTGCAGTTCTACTTTTTTTAGTCGTATTTCACTAAATCACAAATTTGAGCGCATTCAAAAGACATTTTCAAGTCTCTTTTAATCGCACATGACAATCATTTCTTTTGAATCATCAAAAGGGATTGGAAAAGACTCGTCAATGTGGTTTTTTGTGAAAGTTATGCTCCAAATGTTGGATGGGTTATGTTTTCAGGACATACCATGAAACTCTTCCATAAGTTCAGTACTGAAATCTTTGTAAAATTCTTGGCTGAAACTTATTTAAGGAATATAAAGAAGTCAGTCCCAATTATGACTCAGTACTGAGCCCAACTTGCCTACATCAACTTATTGGACACATGACTAAGTTTTAAAATCAACTTAACTTGTTGCTACTAAATTTTGGGGGGGGGGATACATAAAGCATAAAAAACTCATGAATCTTAGATCATTTGCACGAAAAAACGGCCTGGCAGGAATCAAGTGAAAGTCTGAAATTGATTAACTTGAAAAATTAACCCACTTACTCGAATTTCAATGTGACCATATTAATTAGTTCTGATAACTCGATAAAAACATATCGATTTTGATGGCTGTCACCACAAACAAGAAAGAAAGTCGGTCAAGCCCTACCATAGCATACTCTGAACCAACGAAATCATACGCTCAGCATAAATTTTGATGCTGCAGTAGTAGCTGAAAGCAGCGCTGCTGCAGCGAACAGTCTTTTGATCATAACTCGAAAACCGTTCATTCAATCTTCACCATTCCTTTGGCTGATCGATGAGTTATCCTTATTACTAAATATATCTAGAAAGAACAACCCACCTATCTTTAAAACTGTAGGAGATATGAGGTTTTTTCTAAATTGCGGGGGCGGCAGGGGGCGTGGCCAAAATTGAAAATAAACTTAATCTGCCTGCAGACATAAGAAGCATATGTCTCATACATGTCAAACTTCTATCTCTTACCATCTCTGAGATCTGTGCGTTCATACTGACAGACAGACGGACGGACGGACAGACGGACATGGCTATATCGACTCGGCTGTTGATGCTGATCAAGAATATATATACTTTATGGGGTCGGAGATGCTTTCTTCTGGATGTTACATACTTTTGCACAAACTTATTATACTCTAAATACCTTTGGTACTGAGTATAAAAATATCGTTTTAGAACCAAATTGTTGTTCAAAGTATCGATAGATCGATAAAATGTTGACAGTCCTAGCCTGGTCTCACTGAAAGTTGACCATTTCCCGAAATATGAAGGGCCACCTTTGCAAGTGGTTTGAATGGATGGAAAATGTATACAGCTTTCCTTTCTTTCCGATACTTTCTATTGCCAGGACTGGGAAGGTATGCCACAAGAAAATTCATAAGAGGAATGAGATGATAAGTATCTGTAGTCAGATTGATTGTGTATAATAAAGTTTTCAGGCATTTTGAAGAAAATCCTTCTTTTTTTTTGGATTATAAATTTCCTACCACTTCTGTTCGGTGTAAGTTCACCTGGCTGCCGGAACAGGAGCTCTCTAGTGCTTTAAACTTAAACACACAAAAACCATTCGAACAGGCCAACAGGTTGAACACAGTTCAGGCGTTATTCGGTGCCCCCCCGCTCCCCCGCTCACCCCTTCCCACCATTAGTGGCTTAAAAATTGAAACAAAAGCATTGAAAAAGTTTCGTAAAAACGTGAAAAAGTTTTGGCGGAAATGCGAAAAGTTTGCCGCCAGCCATACACGAGCTGCATTCAATTCGTTTATATAGCACTTATTTTTAACATCTCCATTTCGTTCCCTTCTGTTTTGCTCCATAGATTGGCTCCTTCTTTATGATCAATCTGTGCCTGGTCGTCATTGCCACCCAGTTCTCGGAGACGAAGAAGCGTGAGATGGAGCGCATGCGACAGGAGCGCGCCCGCTACACATCCACATCGACCCTGGCGAGCAGCACCAACAACTCGGAGCCGGCCACCTGCTATGCGGAGATAGTCAAATATATTGCCCATCTGTGGCGACGCTTCAAGAGACGAATGTTAAAGAAGTACAGATTATATAAGTATGCTGCTTGTACCCTTTTCATTTCATTCAATTACGTTTTACGTTTCTCGTTTCCTGTTTGTTTATGAAAACTAAATCCAACCCACTCGACACCACTCGACACTCACACCGGTTGAGCAAATGAAGCGAGAATCGCTTAAGTACTTAGAAATTCCGTCACCAAATCTATGGGGCGACTCCCAGAAGTAGGCCCCGCTGTCGGGGAACTTACCTGAGACCACACGCGCCCCCATTGGCCCTTATTTATGACACTTGAGTTTCCGTTAGCTTTTTCATTTATTTAGTTTCTTTCTTGTTGTTGGCTTTTTGATTTATTAAAAATTCATTTGGCATGTCCTCCCCGGCCACGTCCATCGGTGTCCTTGTTTTTGGCCCCCCCCCCCCCCCACTCCCCCATTTTCGGTTTAGTTTGCTTTTCACTTTTTCGTTTACAGTTGTCAACTTTTGGGTTTTTGCATTTTTTATGGCTTTTTGGTTTTCAATTATTTGGACATGCATCTGGTCGTGTGCGTGTGTGTGTTGCAAGTGCATATGCCATTTCGTATGAATTTAAATAGAATACTATATATACGTATGTATATTGAGTGAAGACTAGAGCTTAGAGGGGCACAGTGCAACCACTTTAGTGCAAATGTTGATCGAGTCGGAGAGAGAGAAATTAGACTTACTGATGCAAATGCAATTGCGATTTGTTGTACGCTTAGGTTAGCCAAGAAATGTAGAGAAATGCATTTTGTGTTAGTTCCACATTTAGTTACTCCCACACACAAATTGAAGAAGGGCAACCAACTCTTGCTTCTTCTCTCAGGCAATGAATGGGCTGCAAAATGGGGAAGTTTCGCTCTGGCAGTGGCTAAGACTTGTCATTTGAGGGATACTTGCTCAACTTTGGTATTAGGCTGCAAACGGGTTCAGTAGCAAACCTCGTAGAACCGGTTCGCTGTTGGAAATTATTCATAATGAAATATGAACCGAACCGGCTAAGTTTTAGAAACGAAATATGAACCCTAACCGCTCACCATCTGTTTGGGTAGGGCTAGGTTCTAGAAATTGTATCACTTTTGAAAGAACTTTCTGTTAGTAAAGCTGCGTTTTTTATTTCATATTGAAGTTCGATGCAAGAAATGCTCGAAAAGTTAAATAGGGCAAAGTCGGAGAGTTTTAGGAAGCTATGTACTGAATAAAACACAAGTATATTTGTGACTCACAGAGCTCGCAAGCAACTCTCAACACTTTCGTAGTGTTGGCAAAAAACGGTTTGGTTACGGACACAACGAAAAGAGGGATCGAAAGACACCTTCAGACAGTTTTCTGATGAGCACTCGCTCTAAAGTGTTTCTGTCAGTGGCCTTCGGCAGACCGACTCGTTTGTTTTGCTCAACCGAAAACATGTAACCGAAAACAGAAGAGGAGCGAGAATAAGTGTGAGTGTGTTTCGCTCAGTGAGAGAGCGTCTGTGCTGCGTTTGTTTCTGTTTTGTTCTGAGGATGATCGCTATTGAAAAAAGTGTTAACACTCAATTGCGAGCTCTGTTTGTGAGTGATCCAAGCAGCCTATGGAGCTGTTGTAAATGAATCTCTTTATTTAGTTTTTGATCGGTTCATATAGGTTTTTTTTGGGATCGTCCCACTCAATATTTTGTATTGTCCTAGCATCATTTACAATATACATATGTTGCTTGGGTGTTTTTATTGCTACCAGATGTGTCCAGACAAGGGTTGTTTTGTTGTACATATACTATTTTAGTGACAAGCACACTTGAACTCCAAGCAGGTACCTGGCTTCAAATGCCCTTGTTCAAATATCTTTGAACAGTACCAATAATCGAACCAAAAAGCTTTGAAAGAACCCAAGGAAGCGGAGCAAAAGATACCACTCGAAAAATAGAGAAAAGATAACTTCAGCTCGAACGAAGTATGTCAACCCTTGCAGCAAGTTTTTCTAACTAATTTGAATGACTTTTCCACTAAAAATTCACAAGTTTTTCTCACTAAGAGTACTTTTCTAACTCCACTTTTCTATAAAAGCTATACCATATAGATGTCCGATTTCGACCAAACCTAATGGAATCATTGGAAAGCATAGCAAACTAAGAAATACAAAGTTTGGAGGCGTTTTCTTTCAAAACAAAAAAGTTTTTTTTCCCTAAAACTAGTTTTTCGACCGATTATTCCTATGGCAGCCATAATCTATGGTCATCCGATTTGGATAAAACTTCAAAGAATGCTGTGAAATCTTATAAAAATAATATATGCCAGTTTAAAAAAGGTTTACATTGAAAGAAAAGAAGTTTTTCATACTAAAACTTGTTTTCTAACCTTACTTTTCTATGGCCGCTGTACTATATACATGTCCGATTTCGACCAAACGTGGTTAAACCATGGGAAAGCATTGCAATCTAAGAAGTACAAAGTTTAGAGTCGATTCTATTGATTGAGCTTTGTCCGTCTGCCTGTCTGTCTGTTTCTACGCGAAATAGTCTCTCAGTTTTAAAGCTATAGAGCTGAAATTTTGCACAGAGTCTTCTTTTGTCGGAAGAAGATCGGATCGGAGACTATATCTCATAGCTCCCATAGGAAAAATCGGTCGGAAAACTAGTTTTAGTGAAAAAAACTTTTTCATTTTCAATGAAAACGTCTTCAAACTTTGCAATCGTAGGTTTTCTATGTTTTTTTTTATAATTCTACCAAGTTTTATCAAAATCGGACAACTATATGGTATAGCTGCCATACAAAAGATAGGTCTGAAAAACAGTTTTAGTTAGATAAACTTTTTTGTTTTTAATGGTAGCATACTGCAATTTTGTATTTGTGGGTTTGACATGCTTTCACATAATATTGCAAGTTTTTAGCCAAATCGGATGACTATATCGTATTGCTCCCAAACGAACGATGCGTCGAAAAATGGGAAAAAGAGTATTTTGTTTGAAAATATTTAAGCGAGCAACTGCAAGGGTATAAAAACTTCGGCACAGACAAAGTTAGCTTGGCTTTCGCGTTTCAACACATTTGCTAGCCAGGGCTGCTTCAATAGTTACCACTTACAATAGGCCAGTTTTATTTTAAAGAAGAACCTAGGACTTTATGTGGTATCCCATTTGTAGTCCAAGCTAGTTCGTAGACCCATTGAAGTGCCAATGCGCCCGCTCGTCCCCCACCCCCTACATCACCCCCCTAAACTCCTATACAGCCTGTGAACACACATCCTTGTGCATAGAGTAACAATATTTTAGTATAGAGGCGACAACACCAACACAATGAATGATGCAAATGCGATACAGATAACCGGGTTCACAATGAATTATGTTAATTTGAATCATTTGCAGGGTTTTTGTATTGTTGACGTTCCTTCTTGGTAATTTGCGTTGTTCAGTTGATTGAATTATGTAATTGTTGTCTAATTGTTAAGCACACACACACACACACACAATGGCACACTTGAACACTCGAACATCAACCAGCAACCGACCCCAACCGTCCCCCACAGAGAACACAATGTTTTGTGTACAGACATGTATATATACATATGTGTGTGTGTGTGTGTTTGTGTGTGTTTGTGTTATTTTGTGAAATGCCCAACCTGCCATCGAGAATTCCCACTAATCAACTTGTTGTTCTGCTCCCGCCGCCGCCGACACCGTATCCCTCCCTCGACCCACATCAACGCTGCAGGTATCAGCGACAGCAGCGCAAGGAGGGGTTACTGCCCAATGCCGACAATCTGACCTTCTCACCATCCCGCATCAAGTGCCATCATCCCAAGTGCCCCAAATACAGTAATCGGAAGCCGTCCAACATACAGGATCAGATGATTACCGTTATGGTGCCGCTGAACTCGAACAACAACAACAACAATAACAATAATGGGAACAGCGGTAATGGCAACCCGAACAACACCACCGTCGCCCTGGTGAATGGAATCAACGGCAGTGCTGCCAGTGTGACCATGGCTCCGGCACACCAGCAACAACAGCAGCAGCAACAGCAACAGCAGCACTCCTCCTCGGACAACACCGAGCAGTCGCTGGGCGAAACATCTGCCACCGCCACTGGACCACCACGTAGCTCATCCCTCAAGAAATCCTCAGCCCATCAACTAAAACCCGAGGGCAGTGCCGCCGAACAGAAGACCATTCTGCTGAAGTTCCCCCAACAGGTCATCGACTCCGAGCAGCTGATTGTGAGTATTGAATGCAAAAATGGTCTAACCAAACCGTTCCAATCCCACAACAAACTATCCACAAGCTAAACTAAGCACCGAATCGATTCAAAGTACAGTAAAAAAAGCCCACAAACAGACGACAAAACAACCAAAAACCAAACCTAAATAATGTTTTTCTTGCTAATCACATAAAATGTTCTCCCATATTATCAAAACACTCGAAACGATCAACTCCTCCTCCTGTAGCTGCAGTTGGGAAATTTAGGCAAGGTACTGGAAAATCCTGTGAAAATATTTACAAACCAAAACCAAACTTACCTACAAATTCAAGTGAAGTTCATTTAAAGAGTATTCAAATGTATGGCATAGCGATGCACTTGCAGGGGAGATGAATTTGAAAGGGATTTGAAAAAAAATCGAACACTCTGGATGAATACCACTAATGTTGCACTCTTAACTAAAAACCCTTTTCTCAACCGAATCGAACAGTTTTATTAAGATTCCATTAACCAACAAAAGTGATTTACTTTGTTCATCGAATCTTCTGCGTTTTGTTTTATTCAGTGATTCACTTGATCTCTACATCACTAGATCTAGATCAGCGATGTCCAAAATTTGAAAAGGCAGCCACGCGTGATTGGCAAGCCAAATTCTGCCGGCGTCGCAGCCGACACATATATATAGAGAGAGAGAGAGATTCTATAAATAGAACGCTCGGCAGCTTGTGCTCGTACAATGCGCGTGTTCGGCTGCATTTGCTCTCACGACTCATGTGTTCGGCTGAAGCAGTAACACGTCACGTTGCATTCGTGTTTCGCTGCTTCGTACACAAGCGCAACGATTTCATTGTGTGAGTTTGGACACCACTGATCTAGATCTGTATCATTTGCTCAGTTGTTGACTTATCTTACTGAAAAAAACCCAAAATGCAAATAATTGGCAAATCTTTCCAACTGAGTAACTGAGAGAGTAACTGAACATGGCAAGAGCAGCAACTAAACAACCGAATCACTTACATATCTTACTTTGCATTGTCCAATGCGCAGTTGACGAGCACATTTTGAGCCGAGGCTTGGCTTGTTTACTCTCAGTCGCCGGTCAGCGATCTAAGAGGGCAGGTCGGAGCTAGTTTGCTTATCAAATTTACGGCCTCGCTCCTCCTGACCAACCCTAGTCTAATGTAATAAGATTATTAAAAAATATAATCAAACTCTATTTGGCTTTCTACCATAATCCTAATCTTTTAACACATTTGAAAACGCCAGACTCATGAGGGACACTCTGTTAAAGTAACAAGTTCATTTTGATATTCTCTGGTACCATCATACTATCATTGGCTTCTGTTCATATTAAATAGATTTAGGATCGATTTCTCATCATCTAGATAGCTGCTATGTGTTAGATAGTCTCACAAATTACTCTGTTATATGTTTTTAGAAGATTATAGAAGATGTGAAATCGGCCCTCAGAATTATTCTTCATTTGATATGTTCAAAAATACCATTTTGAAACTATCCAAAATATGTGACTGGTTTTTCTGTGACCTTTCTACTGAGTAAACCTGTAGTTTTTAGCCGGCTCAGGTAGTAGTCACAGAAAAAAGGTCACTGAACTAAAAACGCAAGGCACGGCGTTGTTGTCGTATGAACCTAAGCATTAGCTGGTTTCATTTATAACATTTAAAAAAAAACCCCCGTTTAAATGCATTTATGCAAACAATCTTGTTTTGATCACCGTTAATAGCAGCGGGGAGAGCATCTCTCACACTAAAAACGGCAAGGCCATGGGGACGCACACACACACACACACAAAGGCGAATATCTGTTTCTACGCTGCGCGCATTCTGCTTTGGGATTCCCAAACGGTTATGCCTCCGCTGGACACGTTCAGTTGGTAGGCATTGATCGCTGACGATAGAGGGTGGTTCCTCTTGAAACAGCTGTACGATCTATCAGCCTCCTTTGGGGTGTTGTGTCTCTGTTTAAAGTTGTGCAAAAGCATAACATGACCTCGAGCTGCAGGATTATCCAAAATATCAAACTGATATTGATCCTAACGGAGTAAAATTGATATGAAATTATTCTCACTTTATCTCAGTATGATGTCAAAAAAACTTTGAATATGTTGTGCTTTCACGAAGAGCATAGCCCCTCTCTTGTTTATAGATTTCTCTTATGACAGTTGACGTTTTCATTTGTATATTCATTTTACTGACATTATTTATTATTTATTATGCAAACCGACTATGAACCGAACCAGTTTGAACCCGGAATTTCGTCTTTCAGACTTTTGTGAACTGAACCTCATTAGAAATTAAAACTGAACCCGAACCTTAAATATCTGTTTGGTCCAGAAATTTGACCTTCTGCGTAGCGACTTCATTATACCCTTGCAAAGGGTATTATAATTTTTCCCAGAAGTTTGCAACGCATAGAAATATTCATTTCCGACCCCATAAACCATATATATTCTTGATCAGGGTGACGAGCTGAGTCGATTGAGCTTTGTCCGTCCGTTTGTCCGTCTGTCTGTTTGTTTCTACGCGAAATAGTCTCTCAGTTTAGCTGAAATTTGGCACAGAGTCTTCTTTTTGCTGCAAACTACTAATATGTCAGAGCCGACCGGATCGGATGACTATATCCCATGGCTCGTATAGGAATAATCGGTCGAAAAACTAGTTGTAGTGAGAAAACCTTTTTTATTTTCAATGGAAACGTCTCCAAACTTTGTAATCGTAGGTTTTCTATGCTTTTTTATAATTCTACTAAGTTTTATTCAAATCGGACAACTATATGGTATAGCTGCCATACAAAAGATAGGTCTGAAAAACAGTTTTAGTTAGAGAAACTTTTATGTTTTTAATGGTAGCATTCTGCAATTTTGTAGTTGTTTGTTTCACGTGCTTTAACATAATTTTATAAATTTTTGGCCAAATTGGATGACTATATCATATAGCTTATATAGTCACAAGAGAATTAATCTTCATTCTGTACGAAACTATTATTTTTGTTATGGTCTGCCAACCTTTTAAGCAACGACCCACTACTTTCGATTAATAAATGCCTATCGAACTGATCGGAGCTTGCCTGATGTGGAATTAAAAATACGGATTAGCAGTTTTCTTATTTATAAATAATTTAACAATCGCAGGCGAATGTTTTAAGATAGCAAAAACCCCAAGAATTTCTTTCGTTTTGTGGGTAGCCAAACTTGCAACTTACATTTTATTTCGTTAGCCACAAGGCAAAACGCTTGAAACTGCACAATTGGTTCGCTTTCAAATTAAGAATAAGGCTGATAACAATGTGAAAGCCATCTAATTCTTTTAAGGAATACAAATCCGCAGGTAAAAGTGAACAAAGTCACAGAGTTAATTCGGATTTCTTTAATTTAGAGTTATTTACTTAGCCGAACCGAAACCCCAGTTAAAATGCTGTATGAACCAATAAACTGAACCAGCGCTTATTTCCGAACGTCTTGCTCGTGTTTGAGTAAGGACAAACTCTAGTCAAGTTGCTTTTGCTAGTAATTAAATTAAGTTTTTAAGTCTAACCATTCATCAATTGTCTTTGGTGAATGCGTCCATATTCGATTATCCAAACATTTCTTGTAGAAAGAGAAAGGTCATTGAGACAGAAAGAGTGTTTTGCTGTTTTGCCGATCGGTTTTCCATATATCTGAGGAACACCAACAACAAGTTCATGCCTCTGCAAGGGTATTAAGCAATAAATGCCATTAAATTGAAAGAAAAAAAAAACCAAAAACCCATAAATATAAATAAACACCTGGATATTAAATATATATATATATACATATATATTTGTCCGGATGGACCCTAATTGATTAATATTTATTAAAATGTCCAATTGATAAATTAACACCCGATAGAAGTAAACTGCATTGTTGTTGTTGCAATGTCAATTAATTATTTCAACATTTTCGTTTCGTTGTCAAATGTAAATATGTACATAAATGCCAAAAAGGGACGGATGGGTGGTTGTTTAGGGGGAGGTGTGTGTTATCACAATTGGTGGATGGATAACACATACAAATTGGTTCAAATGTTCAGATTGCACACCTAAAAATTACTAAAGAGAAAACCAATCCCCTCCCTCCCCCCCTGCACCGCGGACTGTACATAGATATACCCACAACTATTGTAGAGTTAAGTTGCCAAAGTCATTTAGAGAGTTTTGTTTGAAACTCTGGAGTATCTTTGGCGCCTCTTCTTCTAGTCGCACCCACCGCCCTAGCCCACCCCCTTAGCTGTTAATCTTTCCTGTTTCTTTTTGGACTGCAACTAATTTGTCCTCACTTTCTCACTCCCCAAACCCACCCCCTCCACGCCACTCACAAAATAACAGAGCCATCCCTGCACCTCTGGCTTTCTTAGTCCACCCACATCGGCCAGTCGCCGCCCATCGGTCATGTTCAACGAATATGTCCTGCTACATACACCGCCCGCCCTGAGTAATGAACCCAGTGGTTCGGCAGCCACCACAGCTGGAGCACCAGTCACCACAACCGCCCCAACTTCGGCCGCAAACAACAATTGCAGCACCAGCATCAATGTGGCTGCCGCCGAGAAGAGCAACATTTTCTCCACTGAGAAGATGACCCAGGCTGGCGATGGGAGCATTTGGCAGGTGAGTGGATCAGACCCAAAGTTACCATCTTGCATGTGTGTTCTTCCACATAGAAAAAAAGAAGGAAATTTTACAAATTAATTTCATTGAGTTTAGTTTACAAAAAAAATCTGACAAAAACTATTGAGTAAGTATTTTGGATTCCAATCAAATGGCATGCTATGTAAGAAACAACTTGATTCAAGCCATATCATTCTTATATCATGTTATTATTATTATCATTCTGGATCCTATTTTCACTTGACAATGTAAATACAAAAATGTTACTTTAAGGTCCGATCGCAGTTTTCAACAACAAATTCTACCTTACCGAAAATCTTGCTTGTGCTGTACAAAAACAAATCTGGCTTAAACCCAGTTTCGACTATTCTTAAAAGTACAACATATTATATATTTCTTTTGAATTCATAAAGTCTTGTATCAAACTCAATGAAAACTTAAATTCATTAGCGAGAATCAAATTAGTTTTCACAATTTTCTGAAGAACTTAAGGCCAATAAGCCAAAGATCAAGAAGATAATACTTTAAGTCCGTAAGACTTGCTCAAATGTTCCAGTTTTTGTGCGAAGACCTACACAGAAGAAAATAAGATCAAATATCAATATAATTTACAAAATTATCAATTTTTAAATATGCAAGAGTTATTATATAATATCAATATGATGCTGTAGTATTACATTGATACAAAAAATATTATATTAATAATCGAAATTCTCACAGTGATATGAAAAATACCCTAGTGACGTGATTTCAGATCAAAGCAGAGATCGAAAATCAGAGGGTAGAAAGAGACAAATAGAGTTTCTTAAAACAAAGAGAGACAGCTATGGTCCAACGCGAAAAAAGGCAAAATCAATGTACATGGCTCTGCCGCAGCACGCGAGACAGCGAATACTCTTCCGATTTGTCTTTTTTTGCTTTCATTGCTGATTGCAGTTCCCAACTGCTTAAAGCGGTGAGCGTATGGAGAGACATTCAAACAGCGACAGCCATTAGTGAAAAGGCTACTGAAGGTTGAATCGGCAGATTCATGAAACAGTACTGCATAGGCAACCAGCTCTTTTTCATAAGTTGTTTACAACTTTTCGGGACCTTGAGCCAAGTAAAGTCATTAATTTTAATTCTAATATATCTTGTCCAATGGGTACTATATAAATATAGCTTTGATACATAATAATATATTATACAATAATACCCCTTTGATATTATAAAAATATTGAGACTATAAAAATATAGATCATATAGATTGTTGATCTGAAACATTTTACATTGATATGTTCGAAATGTACGAGTGATATTTTCGACCATATCAACTGGATATTCTTCAGATGTAGGCCGATTCGATACTGAAAAATACCCGATTGATACTAAATATCGTAATCTATTTTTTTCTGTGTAGATGAACTTTCGAAGTAACAAAGAGATGCATTTAAAAATTGTGAGCAGAAGAAGCAGACTTAACGAATTCCCTTCATGTTGCATGTTGCTCTAAAAAAATGCTAATGTTTTTATACTCTGTACCGAAGGTACATAGAGTATTATAAGTTTGTGCAAAAGTATGTAACATCCAGAAGGAAGCATCTCCGACCCCATAAAGTATATATATTCTTGATCAGCATCAACAGCCGAGTCGATATAGCCATGTCCGTCTGTCCGTCTGTCCGTCCGTCCGTCTGTCCGTCTGTCTGTCCGTATGAACGCACAGATCTCAGAGATGGTAAGAGATAGAGGCTTGACATGTATGGGACATATGCTTCTTATGTCTGCAGGCAGATCAAGTTTATTTTCAATTTTGGCCACGCCCCCTCCCGCCCCCGCAATTTAGAAAAAACGTCATATCTCCCACAGTTTTGAAGATAGATATTTAGTTATTAGGATAACTTATCGATCCGCCAAAGGAATTAAGAAGATCGGATGAACGGTTTTCGAGTTATGATCAAAAGACAAATTTTCTTGGTACAGAGTATGTTATAGTCGGGCTTGACCGACTTTCTTGTTTTTTTTTTCAAAACAAAACAATTCTGATTAAGTGGTGCCACAAACCATAAGTCAAAACAATTCAATTTTCGTCGTTTTTTATTGAAAAGTATGGTCACACCATACTACGTTCCACTTACGTAGTAAGTCCGTCTGCGCCTTAAGTATGCCTGCATTAAAATGGCGTTCTTTAGTGTTTGTTTTGTTCTCATTTTACTATGGTAATTGTTTTATTAGATTTGTAGAATTTTTAAAACTTAATTTAAAATCACCAAAATCGGAACACACTTGAAATACAAAGTACACAAAGCTCTACCATAGCTTGGACATATCGCATGTATGTAAATAGAATGTAAAGCCTTGTCCAGCGCAGATCCACTCGTACCTCAGTAAAAGAACTAAATGGGTTAACAATTTTTTTGGGGGGGTGTCCATTCGACGCGGAAAATATCAGGTGAAAAGTTAACATTCTGCAGATTCTTAACAGCGTCTGCTAAGCTGCTGTTATTAACACGATAACCGATATTTTGATGTCGATCGATGTTCAAAATTTAATATACTGCTGTGTTTTTAATGCAGAATTTGCCTATCACAAATTTTGTGTTATATATTTATATATATCATCAGCACTTATGAAAATTGGATATGCAATTTCGATCTATATTTCCTATTTTCCTGTTTTTTTTTTTCCTTATTGCTGGTGTTTTGTATGACCTTGCAAAGGGCATTAGTAGTAGTAGTATGTTTTTATTTAGTAAAGGTAAAAGATTTATAATATTATATACAGACTATAACTGGCTTTACATTAATAAAAACGATAAAAGATGCACAACTATGGTTTATTTACAACCGTCAGTTGATACTAGTATTTAAAAAAAAAAACAATCATTATCCAATTCGTCTGAGAGTCGCCTTTCATTTGACTACTCCACCCACCTTCCCCGTTCGTCACGAGATAGTGGATCTTCCGTCAATGAGGACGGCTCTACAGACTATCTTTGAAAGAAATAACGATGAAACAAAAATAACTTAAAAATCTTCATTAAAAATCTTCATATGCTATAAATGAAGCTAGGATGCGCCAATTTTCTCCATTTAAAATATTTCGAAGTTCCGTCTCGTTTAAGGTGATGCGATGGAAGTGGAGATATCGCACCTCTCTAAGGATGGTACAAATGCCGATAAAATGTTCTATGTTTTCCTTATCCCGCATATTACAAAGGCTGCAGATTTCATCTAAGTCTCTTCTGTGAGGCCTAAAGTTTAATGGAATCATTTCACACCTCGCCTTAAAAATGTTGCTTATGCTGTTTGTTCCGAGGTTATCTTGGAAATAGTTGGATTGACCCAGGTTGTAAGTCAGCTTTTTGTAGCTTCTTGCTTGATTTATAAAAAGTTGACGCTCATCTTCGCAAAGCCTTCTTAATATTTCAGATTGTGTCTGACGCCATCCTTGTATGTTGTCCCAATCAAAGTTAAGCCCGCAGTTGTTTGAAATGGTGGTCCAGTCATTAAAAAACTGATCTTTTCCATGGAGCAGTTGATTCATTATTTGCTTAGGCAGTCTTTTCTCAGGACCTTGGCTACATATTTGAAATGCAGTTGCAGTGTGTACGTATACAGGGTTGGAAGGCCAGTTTCAATAAAAATAGCATAATTTGGCGTATTCTGCGGTAGCTTAAAAACTTTTTTGATAAAAAAACATCTTCAAATCGAAAAAAGCCCCAAATTTCAGCAGCATAACACATAATGCTTCTTACTGTTGCCTGGAACACCTTATATTTGCAGCTTGGCTTGACGTTGTCTCTACTCAGCTGTGTTCTCCACGTCGCGTTTATGGCAATTTTTGCTTCTCCAAGTTTTCCGTGAACTTCATGTTGTCAGACACTATGACGCCTAAATATTTGTAGGACGGGCATTATAAAAATGTCCGAATGTTTGTAACGCATAGAAGGAAGCATCTCCGGCTGAGTCGATATAGCCATGTCTGTCCGTCCGTCCGTTTCTATGCAATCTCCTCCGTCAGTTTCTAAAGCTATCGTGACCAAACTTTGCACAAAGTCTTCTGGTACAAATACGCTGCACATTTGTCGGAACCGGCCGGATCGGATGACTATAACAAATAGCTGCCATATGCATAATCGGTCGAAAAACTAGCTCTTGTGAAAAACATTTTTTTGTTTTTAATGCAATCGTCTCCAAACTCAGTATTTAGTAGTTTTTTAATGCTTTTCCATGACTCTGCCAATTTTGGTCGAAATCGGACATCTATATAGTAAAGCTGCCATAGAAAAGTAAGGTTAGAAAACAAGTCTTAGTAGGAAAAACTTTTTTCTTTTCAATGTAAACCTTTTTAAAATAGACATGCATTAATTTTATAAGCTTTCACACAATTCTTGAAAGTTTGATCAAAATCGGATGACTATAGGTTATAGCTGCCATAGGAAGGATTGGTCGAGAAACTAGTTTTACTAAGAAAAACTTGTTTGTTTTCAAAGAAAACGCCTATAAACTTTGTAATTCCTAGTTTGCTACGCTTTTTCATGATTCTATTAAGTTAGATCGAAATCGGATATCTATATAGTATAGCTGTCATACAAAAGTAGAGTCAGAAAAGTAGTCTTATTGAGAAAAACTTGTTTGTACTCAGTGGATATGTTCTTCAAATTAGTTAGAAAACATGCTGCAAGGGTGTACAAACTTCGGCCGAGCCGATGCTAACTTTCCTCTCTTTCATTATCCTTTTTGAATCCTTTCGGCTATTTTTAGCTCCAGGCATATCTCAGATCATTTTGATATTGTATGGATATTTTAAGTTCCAAAACGGTTTTTAATTTATACAATTTCCAAAGGAATACCAAAATCATCCATTGGATCATTAACAAATATTATATTTGTTATTTCTGTATAGGGGCGATGGCACTCCACCCTTAAGGTGTGCCTCGTTGACGACCTAAGATGATCCACAACAGCTCCTAGCACATAATACACATAGAAGTGTAGCTCCGTTTCTACAGACTTTTGTAAAGGCTGTAAAACTGATCAATCTTGAGTCCTTTGCTGGCTGCGGTTTCCTGCTTATGTCAGAAGACAACTCCAAAGAAAATTTAAAATAGAAACACAATGCGTCATCAGCTTTTCACTCAATAAATTATTCAGCTGTTCGCTCTGAATGTCCGTCTCCCTCTAACCAACGCGTATTCCTATGTCACAATAACTTTGAGTGTGGGAATTACCACTCAGAATGCGGTTAACATTGCTCAACATAGAGAGGCGTTTCGAATTGTGCTGCTAGGTTAAATTTTCTTTGACAATTGCAAATATCTTTGATCTGTAGATTTAGCTTAGCCTTGATATGATAATCTCCTTGGTTATCTATGGCATCACTAAGAATATTTCTTTCATCCCAGGGACATTCAGCCTCTCATAATAGTCTGTGTCTCATTGTTTGCTGACAGCATCTCATCTGCTTTGGGAGGTTCTCTGGGAAGCGCTCCTTTAGAGCTCTCTCTCTGCATGCGGCGTCTTTGATTTCCGTCTTTTGATCCCCTCAATCATGGGCCAGAAGATTCTACATGCTTTTCAGTGGATTTATCCAATTTGCTCCTTGTCCTTCTTTAGTAAATCTTTTTCCAATATTAATTTGTTTAAAAATAACTTCGATCTTGTGCAACAAAAACAATATGCTTATTTCTGGGGAATTTCAGAGGGTTGTCGGAACCCAATGCAGAAATTGGAAAGTGTTGTACCTATGTATTTTCCCCACCTTACATTTAAAATTCTGACGACTCCGGTACTTTTTTTGTATTTTACTTTCAGGTGAATCTACCGCAAACCATCGGCACCATTGCCAATCCCTATGCAGATTGCTCTGAGCTGGGTATACACGACGCGATGACATGTCAAGAGCTTTTAGCATTCTCTGTGGCCTTTTCAGCGGCCTTGCCGACGGGTCAGAGCACGCTAGAGTCGTTTTACTCCTCCCTGGCTCGCTGTGATCCGCACACAGCTGAAGCCTTGAAGCAGCAGGTTGAAGTCAAGGCGACCACAGTGGGCACAGCAGCAGCCACAGCTGAGGAGCTGCCCGGTGTCGCTGTGGCCGCGGTATCGGCTGGCGGCGGTGACGTGACGCACACTTCCCATCATCGCAAAGGCCAGCACCAGCACCAACACCAACACCAGCACCAGCACCAACACCAACACCAGCATCACAACAACAATAACAATAGCCAGAATCGGAACAACAATGGCCATCATCGGTCGCGCAGCCATGGTCATGATCACTCCCAGAGTCATCATGCACCCACGGGCAACTATATGGAGGACTATGCCTGCTGCTATGATCTATATCAGAATGCTCTCTCCCCGCTGGATGAGCGGCAGCGTCCACGCTCCCCAACAATGCGTTGCCTGATAGCCGGCTATCGTTGCATCTCCCGAATATGCAGTTGGATCCGGCGATATATACGCAGACTGGTGGAGCACAAGTACTTCCAGCAAGGGATCCTTTTGGCCATACTTATCAATACGCTTTCCATGGGCATCGAGTATCACAAACAGCCCGAGGAGCTCACCGCCATTGTGGAGACGAGCAATGTGGTATTCTCCGGTATTTTTGCCGTGGAAATGGTGCTCAAAGTGATAGCGGAGGGTCCGTTCCGGTATATAGCAAATGGCTTCAATGTATTTGATGGCATCATTGTCATACTCAGGTAAGGAAATCGAATTCAGATCGAATTCGCAAATGTTGCAAGTTTTATACAAATTGTGAATTTAGTTTGTATGGAAGGGGAAGAGTTAGCACACGATCGATTGATGATTAGTGTGGAAAACTAAGTTTCCTGCAGCGCGCTCCGAAAAACACCCACGGAAGCGCTTAACACTATATTTTATCTCCTAATAGCAAGGCAGATGGCCAGCAGAACAGCCCTAAGACTATGAGAATCCAATACCTGGAACGGGGATAATTCGGGGAACTCAACTCTACTCACTTACCAAGCGGGTATACCGTTATTTACACACCCATTGTGTCACCCAAACGACGTTCGACAAATTATACGTCGTCTATATCCCAAGCCGAAACAAGTGGAATAACCTTCCCTACAGCAGAGCCAATCAAAATGAACTCCTATGGTTCTAAGCTCAATGAAAAAGTAGGTGTGGGGTGTTTTCTAACCCAACCTAGAACTTAATCTATCGTTCCGTCTCCCTGATCACTGTATTGTGTACCAAGCGGAAGTGGTAGCCATCCAGGAAGCTGCCAACTACCCTAGCTCATACAGTCAAGCAGCCCTTAAGACACTTGACTCCCACTCAAATAAGGCTAAAACGCTCACTGGCTAATCACTGGCCAGATCTCACTAATCTGGGTGCCTGGATACCGGAACATATATAGGGAAACCAGTCTGCGGAAACACTGGCCAGACTAGGTACAACCACCAAGCTCATTTCAGAGAAGAGCACGATAGATATGCCTATGGCTACCTTCAAGCTTCACAAAAATGCCGAAACGCCACGGACAGGTGGAAAGACCTTTCCAGCATTTGACTTAAAAAGTACACTCCAAAAATTTACTTTCTAGTTATTGGAAATTCACCCTAAAATAATTTTACTTCTTGTTTTTAAACAGTTTTTTCTTAAACTTGGAAAAAACATACCTAAAAAGATTTCTTAGAAAATAATTTCTTAAATTTAGAAATTCGATTTATTTTTTCTTAAATTTAGGGTAATTTTATTAGATTTTTTCTTAAATACTTTCTTAAATTAAAAGTAAATTCGCTCTTGAATTTTTGAAAAAAATACATTGCAAATAGGGCGAATTTAGAAAAACGCCCTAAATTTAAGAAAGCACATTTCTTAAATTTTGACAAGTCATTTAGAAATTCGACCTCAAATATAGAAAAAAGCTGAAAAAGTAGAAAGATATTAAAAAATCACCCCTTGTAATTCTCAAGTACGAATTCCGTGCATTCGGAATATAAAAGGGGCAGCTGATATTCGGCTTGCTGATCAATTCGCCCTAAAATATAGAAAAATATTCTAGAAAACATCCGTAAAATTTAGAAAAATATAAAAAGACACCGCATGCTATACTCAAGTTTGAATTCCCCGCTTTCGGAATATATACGAGGTAGCTGAGTGTTTAGCATTTGACTGCGTTCTCTACTGTGACTCACGCGCGTGCTTGATAGTCGAATGCGATAAGATGCCTTTCGCGTGGCAGGTTCCCCGAGGTCCCGAGTTCAAGTCCCAGGCAAGGTAAAGTTAGAAACTTAAATAATCAGTACTAATTACAACAATGAAATTATCAGAAAGAAACTTTAGTGAACCAACAGATAGAAAATATCCTATAAAAAGAATATATAAAAGGGGGTTATACATATACACTTCTTAGTGTTGGGTAGTCTCTTCCTCTTCTGTCTCCAGTCACCTCACTCCCTTTCCTGTCTATAATAGTTGAAAATGTTTTTTTTCTTCTAAAATCTAGAAAGTTTTTTCTAAAATCTAGAAAATGCTTCTCTACAATTAAGAAAATATTTTCTAGCTAGCTATTTTCCAAATTTCAGAAAGTCTTAGGCTTATTTTTAAAAATAATTTTTCTAAAATATCATCGCCTTTGACTCCTTTTTTAAGGCGAATTTCTACATTTTAGGTTGATTTTGGCTGTTTTGTCTTTTTTGAGTGTACTAACACACTTTTACGTTAGAGAAGGGAACACATATCACTTCTGGCAGGGGCCCTGACAGATCATTGTCTTATAGGCAGACACGCATCACGCCCAGGCGTATAACATTTCGATTTCTGTAGAAGCTGCAGATTTGAGAAAGAGAAGGAAGAAATACAGCACTTTCTGTGTCATGACCACGCTTTAGGTAGGAGGAGACTTAGATTTCTTGGTCAAGCCCTCCTACTCAACCTGTCTGAGACAGCCGATATAGAGATCCCAGCTCTACTAAAATTTATTCTCTCCACACAATGGTTTAGTACCGAAGATCACCCTAGGTGCACGGAAGATATGGTATCGCAACGGGCCCATGTGGCCTAAGTGGGAGAGTGACTTGTCACTCTCAGCCATCGCAACCTAACCTAACTTAAGCTTCGAGCATTTCCCGTCTTAGGGCCCTTTTCTAACCTACTACATAGAGCTATCTGTTACATAAACCTACACTCAAAAAACATTCGCCTTGAAACTAGAAGTTCTCCTCCTAAGACGATTTACCCTAAAATTCAGAAAAATATTTTCCCAATTATGAAACATTTTCAAAGTTTCAGAAAATTTTTCCACAAATGAGAAAAAGATTTCTTAATTTTAGTGTGAATCGCCTTAGGGCGGATTTTATAGGAGAATTTCTCATTTCCAGGGCGAATTTTTATATGATTGTACAAATGTCAGAGCAAAATCTGAGTTTATCTAACACATAGCAGCTATGTAGAAGATGAGAAATCGGCTCTAAGTGTTCACTTTCGACACAGTTTCAGCTATTTAGCTTTAGCCGTTTGGGCTGTGAGTTGATGATAGTCAGTCAATCAGAAATTATTAATAACATATTTGAAGTTTTGAAAATGAATCCTGACTTCACAGCATGAAAGGATTCGATGGCTTGGCATATCTATATCTATACTCCCCGAAATAAAGGTAAAATGGTCAGCTCTCGAAATGGCTTCTTTTCGTACGCTTTACGATATCTTAATAAAAGTAAAGAACATGGAAAACAAAGTAAAGCTCATTATAAAACTCCACTTTATCCAGCTTATGGCTTTTTGAGTCCTTAAATCTTATATGTTGCTTTCAACCATCAATCCCAAACGGTGCCTCCGAGCCAAACGAACTCAAGTTTCATCAGATGGCGACCGTGACATAAAAGAAACTAATGAATCTTACCAGAATGTAACACAAGTTGTTTTGCAATTTGCTTTACTTTTAACAGTTTAATGCATTATTTTTAAAAACTCTCTTTTTCTCTCTCTCTCTCTCTCGTTTTACTTGGACAGTGCCATTGAAATATGCCAGACGTTTATGGGCAATGGCACCGGAGGCGGTGGCTCTGGTTTGTCCGTATTGAGGACATTTCGCCTGTTGCGCATATTGAAATTGGTGCGTTTTATGCCCAATTTGCGGCGGCAATTATTTGTCATGCTGCGTACGATGGATAATGTGGCCGTGTTCTTCTCCCTGCTGGTGCTCTTTATATTTATATTCAGGTGAGTTCGACTGGCCCCAAAATCCTACAAAAGACACAGACATGCACACAAAACACCCACACACACACACAGACACGCACACAGACACGCACACAGACATCCACTAACAGTTACTCACGAAGAAGAAGGACAAGCAGAAGACGAAGACGAAGGAGATAACGTTGAAAACAAAATCTGATATATGATATTGCATAACCGAAACTAAACCATTCACCCAGACTAACCACAAACAAGTTGAGTTTGTTAGTCCAAACAGTTCTTAGAGTCATTTCTAGATACAACATAGAGCTGAAGTAACAGTAAATAGAACAAAATGCTCTCTTTCCTATAATACTTCCTCGCTGTCTCTCTCTCTCTCTCTCTCTCTCTCTCGCTCTCTCTCTATGTATCTCTCGCTCTTTCGTCATATATCACACTCACACACGCGCACACACACAAACATGGTACCACTCACACGTATCTCTTGGAGTCCCGAAATTGTGCTCTGGTTTTTACTATACTCGTTTATTACGCTCTTTTGAAACACAAATCATTCTAACTAACTGTACTTCTGCGTACCTATTTGAGTAAAGAATTGCGTAAATGTCTCTCACCCACTCCCACTCTCTTGCTCTCTCTCTCTCTCTCTCTCTCTTTAACGTAATGAAGACAAGTAGTTAGTTTTTACCAAACGAATCGTACCAGAAACTATCTCTTTCTCGCTCTCTCTCTCTCTCTCTCTTTCTCTGTTTCTGTTGTCGTACACTTTGACTCGCTCGCCTCCACACACACCCACACACCAACACTCCCACACACCCACACACAGAACGCGCGAACGATTTTTACAATCCTATTCTTAAGTAATTGTTTTCTTTTCCTTCACTCACAAGCTTTAAAAAAAAAAGAACACTTCCCCAGAGAATTTATGTTTTTTAAAACACACAGACAAGCAGAACAACAGTTACAACAATTAGTTAGTTAGCCAAAAAGCTTCATTCAATTAAATATGTGTCTTAGCTTTTAGCCTTAACCAATACACACACGCACACCCACACACCCATACACCCAAGCTCTGAAAGCTGCGCTTACCAACCAAAGCTTTAGTTCCAGGCTTGAAAGCTGGCTGCTGAAGGCTTCTCCCACCCACACACACACACACACACACACTCTCTCTCTCTTACACACACACACACAGACACTTACAACGTAGTCGCTGCAGTTTTGAAACATACTTTATATATAGAATACCTACTCTATAATCATATACTCGTATATTTATATATAATTAATCAATTTATATTTATGTATAAATATTTGACTTACTCACACACTTTAGAACAGAAAAATCCAGTTAGCCTAGTTTACTGCTATGTACAACGTAACGTTTGTGTAGTTAGCAGGAAGTCAAGCCGAAACCGAAACCGTTTGTCCACCACGTAAACTGTACACACCTATCTGAGTCTCTGAATAGTTTAGTAAATTTAAGTTTAACCTGAGTTTGTGGGAGATTTACTTTGGGGTGAGATCCATACCATGCCATATTAAAGGCCTATTCTCAGATCAACTGGAAATTATATTCGTCACAGTACTTCTTATAAATAGAACACCATTACATAGCTGTGAAAGCTTAAAGCTTTGGAACTACTGACTCAGACGGGATTTACACATTGAAGCAAACTTCATGAAGTTCTTGAAAAAGCTTTCGTTTGTAGAAAAGAAATGTAGGTGGGCAAGCGACGCCACAACGACTCTCCTACAAGCATCAGCTTTTTGGAAAACTTCATGAAGCAAACTTCATAGTATAAAAACCGTCTTAGACTGGACTTACACGTTGAAGCAAACTTCATGAAGTTCTAGAAAAAGCTTTCGTTTGTAGAAAAGAATTGTAGGTGGGCAAGCGACGCCACAACGACTCTCTCCTATAAGTATGAGGCTTTTGGGAAAACTTCATGAAGCAAATTTCATAGTTTAAAAACCGTCTTAGACTGGACTTATACGGTGGAACAAACTTGATGAAGTCTAGAAAAAGCTTTCGTTTGTAAAAAAGAAATGTAGGTGGGCAAGCGACGCCACAACGACTCTCTCCTACAAGCATCAGCTTTTTGGAAAACTTCATGAAGCAAACTTCATAGTATAAAAACCGTCTTAGACTGGACTTACACGTTGAAGCAAACTTCATGAAGTTCTAGAAAAAGCTTTCGTTTGTAGAAAAGAATTGTAGGTGGGCAAGCGACGCCACAACGACTCTCTCCTATAAGTATGAGGCTTTTGGGAAAACTTCATGAAGCAAATTTCATAGTTTAAAAACCGTCTTAGACTGGACTTATACGGTGGAACAAACTTGATGAAGTCTAGAAAAAGCTTTCGTTTGTAAAAAAGAAATGTAGGTGGGCAAGCGACGCCACTACAACTCTCTCCTACAACCTTGAGCTTTTGGGAAAACTTCATGCAGCAAACTTCATAGTATAAAAACCGTCTTAGACTGGACTTACACGTTGAAGCAAACTTCATGAAGTTCTAGAAAAAGCTTTCGTTTGTAGAAAAGAATTGTAGGTGGGCAAGCGACGCCACAACGACTCTCTCCTATAAGTATGAGGCTTTTGGGAAAACTTCATGAAGCAAATTTCAAAGTTTAAAAACCGTCTTAGACTGGACTTATACGGTGGAACAAACTTGATGAAGTCTAGAAAAAGCTTTCGTTTGTAAAAAAGAAATGTAGGTGGGCAAGCGACGCCACTACAACTCTCTCCTACAACCATGAGCTTTTGGGAAAACTTCATGACGCAATCTTTAAAGTGTAAAAACCGTCTTATTCATCCAAGAGTACCCATTCTCTCTCAACGGACAGGCTTTAGATATTTACTTGGGATTTATTTTCTTATTTCGTTCATTAATTACATTTAAAAAATCCTTTGATCGGTCCCAATTCTCGGCTTAGCAATTGGTTAGCAATGCAAAAACTATTTGTGACACTTAATCGATTTATCGATACCAATAGATAGAAAACACCAATCAAAGTTTTCTTTATTTAATCATTCCTTAGCGATATTAAGAGTTCATAGTTGCCTGATTTTTCTCAATTTGTTTATTTGGATTTTTCAAATCAAGAGTTTTTGACATCGTTAAAATCCCGGGCCAGCTTAGTTTAAGTCAGAAACATTCTTGATTTTGTTGAAAGCTTGTTATTCAACTTCGCTTAGAATTCACTTTAGGATCAGCAAATTTGAGCAGGATCTTAAATATCCGTTTTTGAGCTTAATTTCCATCCATTTTATTAAACTTTTTATTCCATTTCGACTAAGACCAAATTTTAGAGTTCTGTTGGAAATTTAATAATAATAATAGTTTAATAGCATACCCAACTGTCTTGTTTAAAATCGTACGATATTTCCGTGTTTTAAAACGAACGCCTTGAAGGAGTTCCGAAATAACGAGATGAAGAATCAGAATTAACGATTTCGTTTCACTTAACGTGTAACGAGAATGCTAAGCTAACTTCGTCCGTACCGAAGTTTTTATACCCTTGCAAGTGCTCGCTTAAATATCAAAAATAATTTTTTTTCCACAATGATCCATTATCCAACCGACCGTCCGCATGGGAACTATATGATAAAGTTATCCGATTTGCACAAAAATTTGTAGAATACGGTGAAACCATGTGAAACAATCAAATACAAAATATCGGGATGCTACCATTAAAAGCAAAAAAGTTTTTCTTACTAAAACTGTTTTTTAGACCTATCTTTTGTATCTCAGATATACCATATAGTTGAATTATATAGTAGTAGAATTATCAAGAAGCATCGAAAAAACAAGAAAGAAAGTCGGTCAAGCCAGACTATAACATACACTGTACCAAGAAAATTATTCGCTCAGCATAAATTTAGTTCTAATTTCGTCGACTTAATATATCAATGCGCAAGCCAAGCTACCTACGTCTCAAGTTCGCAAGGCCTTTCAAATAGCTTTCTCGGGTCTTAACCATTTTCCATACGGTCAGTCCTACGGCAGCTATAAGATGTATTTAACCGAACAGAACGGAACATATTATCAGAGGGCAAGCTTCCACAGAAAGAGGAAAAATCTCTATCGACTCAGCTCCTCGCTCTGTTCAGGGTGGTTCTATGCCCCGCAATTAAGGCGAGCTTTTCAATTCCAGTCAATTCCCAAATGATTCCTTAAGTTTTGTTATTTAATGATAATAAGATACTGAAAAAAAACTACCTTCTTGACCTTGCTGTAACTCTCTTTTGAAAACAAAACGGGAATAACTCTGAAATATGCAAAATTTTCTTTCGAGACAAAGTCATGGGTCTGAGTTAAACTAAGACTGACTTGGTACCGTTTCAAAATCTGAATGCAGTTTAACAACAGTTTCTAACCCACTGCACCATGCGGCTACACCATCTTAAATATGTTTTCGTAGTCAATGCCAGGTAAACGGGATTTACACCATGAAGTTTGCTTCATGAAGTTGTTTAATAAAGCTCTGGCTTGTCTTTCCTACAAACGAAAGCTATTTCAAGAACTTCATGAATTTTGCTCTAAGACCGTGTAAAACCCGTCTTATTTGAACCATCCAAATTTCGTCTACGCAAACTCTCGCAGTATCCCAGGCGACAAGCTTCAATATATGACTATGTCCGTCTCGCTCTTACCACCGTGTTTTCCTATTTCAATGGTATCAAAAAAAAGGGGGGAATTCTTTTTGAATCCCTAAGTTGATTTCCAATGACATTTCCCTGGATTTACTTGTACTCAGACTACACATGATAGCCGAAAGAATTTATTCTACCCCAGGGCTGAAACACGCATAAAAACCGTAGTGTATATTTGCGTAGTGCAAATTTGTGACAGCTTTCGAGAAGAGCTACTCAGTTCGATATGCGCCTTCGAACCAAGGCCTAATGTTGTATTTATTATATCAAAGTAGACTACAAAGAATATGCTATTTATCGATATATACATCGTGATTTTTGAAGAAAAAACTAAACTCGAAAAGTTAGGTAAGAAGGTTGGAATGTAATCGATTTTTCGTTTAAGCCTAGAACCCTTTGGGACCGGTTCAGTCTCGGTCAACACCTCCGTTTCGGCTTGAATCCCTGGTAGTTCGACTAGCCAACACACACTAAACCAAAAACCAAAACTCTAAACCAGCGACGATGTCAGTGTCCAACGTGCGAAACACCTGAAGTAATCAAATCATATAAAAACCCCCATATAAACAAAGTGATGCCACATAAACCCATCCGAAAGAATAAACGAATAACCGATATTTTCTGCCAGCTTTTTGGGCTTTTCTGTTCTGTTACTCTGGTCTGATCGCCGCCTGTGTATGGGTGAGCTTTGTGTGCGTGAGATGTGTATGTGTGAAAAGCTCCAAGTCCGTTTTGCCAAGCTGTGGGCTCCTTTTCAGTTCTTGCTGCTCACTAACATACACATACACTCGCCCTCTCTCCCTCTGTCTGTCTCTCGCTATCTCTCTCTCTATAAGTATGTCACACACTCTCTCTCTCTCTCTCTCTTCTGCTCTCTATATATATTATGTATTTCTTTCTCTCTCTCTCTCTCTCTCTCTCTCTGTTTCTCCTGCTCTCTGTCTCACTTACTCACTCACTAAATAAACCAATTCAATAAAATGAAAAACTTAAAAACTAAACCAAAAAATCTGTATGCTAAACACTATCCCACCCAACCCCCCCCCCCAAATAAAAACCCACACCAAACTATATATATATGTAAGAATCTCAATGATTATCGATACAAAATATATATATACTATATATATCAAACCAAACCAATCACTTTAGTATACTCGGCATGAATCTGTTCGGATGTAAATTCTGCGAACAAGTTAACGGAGAGATGATTTGCGATCGTAAGAATTTCGACAGCCTGCTTTGGGCGCTCGTCACAGTGTTTCAGGTAGACCCATTGCTATCAAGCATATATATACCATATATATCTCTAACTCTTAACTATATATATAAATAAATATATAACTATAATCAAATATGAATATATATACCGCCACTACCACTACTTTACCTCCTATATCCTATATCTGTATATGTATTTGAACTAACGTAAAGACCAATGCCTACCAAACTGTAAGCGTTTTGTGTTCGTTTTCAGTTCGATTTGAGCTTATTTGTTTGTTTGTTCGTTTGTTTGTTTTGAACCACACCCACCTGCTAGGCCTGCTCCCCCATCCTAACTAACTAACTGTGTTGTGCTGTTTGTCATGGGCATCGGACCGAGGGGGTGGGTGCGGGGTCGAATCGGTCGGTGCCGCCTCTAACTGTTATGATTTCCACCCCAAAAGGAGCTGTTCCAATCCCTAAATTGTTCGCACTAATTTGTGGTGTGTGTGTGTATCTGTCAGTATGATTTCTGTTCTGTTTCGGAGATATTTCGCATGCCAGCAGCGCGCCCACAAAGCATGTCCCGTTCCGTTCAGAAGTTTCACCTAAGCGATAGATATTTAGCTCTAAGATCAGATATATATATATATATAGCGATATGTATGTGTGCACAGGTAAGCATATTTCTGCATGCCTGTTCTTGCCTGCATGAACGAGAAGTACACGCCCTCCACACCGCTCAAACACGACTTTTTCTCTACTTAATGTGTCAACACTCTTGATTTTGTTGGATGTCTATTTAAAACTCACTCGAACTCAACGTATTTATCTCTCTCTCTTTCGCTAATCATTTTTTTTTTTGGTATTAAAACTAAAGAAAAACTAAACTAAACTAGTGTCTAAGTTGTGCATAGAACCCAAGAATCCATCGAACACCCACTCACACACACACACACACACACGCACACTCTCACTGAACCTACCCCACTCTAACTGTAAACTATTTGAAACTTTAACCCAAACCCAAACCCAACCACCCCCCCCCTAGGCAACATTACTATTTAAGTACAGTCTCGCTAGTGTTTGTCAGTTCAAAAGTTAACGTTTGTTGAAGGACCTGTAAAATAAAACCCTTTTTTTTCCGTTTGCTCAAGTTTTTCGCCACACTCCTCAAAAAAAATAAAACAAAAAAAATAAAACAAAAAAAAAATACCAAAATAAAATACCAAAAAAAAAATACCAAAAACCAGCCACAACAAAAGTTCTTTGTACATAAACCAACTGAACCAAAATAAACTGTAGGTCAGGCCCAGTGTCAGTCAACGATGAATACAACACTCTACATACCAGAAACTGTCTATATACTCGCATACATACCTTAGTCTATATATAATATAATATATATACACACAAAAACGGCAACTCAACTCATTAAGGGCCATTAGCTCTACTTACTACTTGCTACTCGTTTATATCCATTCTCTATAAATACATACTTACATATATATATATATATATATATAAACAATATATATATATATATATATAACTATATATACTATACACATCTCTAACTATATATATATCAACATATATATGTAAACCTACAGCATACTCGGCATGTATCTGTTTGGCGGTAAGTTTTGTAAATTTTTGGACGAATCCGGACTCGAACGTGAGTGCACGTGTCCCGAAATAATCAGCCGTCATCCGCAATGTGAATGCGATCGCAAGCACTTCAACAACATTTTGTGGGCCACGGTCACAGTTTTCCAAGTAAGAGCAAAACCAACAATACGAAAACCCACCCAACCCAAATCAACCACCACCTATCTAAGAACACACACAGAAACATTTAAACCAACACCAAACCCGCCGCCACCTACTATAATAATTTTGAACAGCGAAAGCGAACAAATTTGATTCGATTCGATTAAAATTCCCCCCCCGCCACGTACACCTACCCGCATTCTATATATAAGCGCGTATATATATATATAGTAGGTGGAGCCCACGTCAATGTTAATCTAGTTTAATTTTTCGTTCGTACAAGTACCACCCCACCCCACCGCCGCCTTCAGTTCCGTTG
Source organism: Lordiphosa andalusiaca (assembly GCA_035044965.1). Classification (NCBI taxonomy): domain Eukaryota; kingdom Metazoa; phylum Arthropoda; class Insecta; order Diptera; family Drosophilidae; genus Lordiphosa; species Lordiphosa andalusiaca. The sequence continues at coordinate 3,470,390 of JAWNNM010000051.1, read as the reverse complement.
GTTCGTTTCGTTTCCTTAGTTGACGTTACGCTAGCTCGAAGTACACGTAATACATATTTGTAAGCAGTTTAGTTGTTGGCCAAACACTCTTCAGTTTGTGATTAGTTGTCTTTGGTTTTTCAAATTTGTTTATGATTTCGTTTCCGTCCAGCCCAAGTAGCTGTAGTAGAAGTCTTTTATTATCATACATAACCAAGAAACCAACACGCATACACACCTCAGAGAACGGAAATGGATACTCTACGGAATGAGGGATCATTAGCAAGCTGCCACAAAGCGCACTCTGCATCGAATGGTTTTCCCTAAATCACATCTCAATTCATTTCACTTGTCACTTGTCTACTTCTTTCGAATCCTATAAATATTGTTTTCAATACAACATTTTTTGGGTATTTTCCTCCTCACCTGGGAATTTTTCAACATACACAGAAAAAAAAAAAATCCGCATTCGGGATTGAAAACGGGGTGATCCCGGGGCATGCTTGAAGTGATCCTCTTTTTCGGGATCAAAAACAAAAAAGGTGCAAGTAAAATCAATATTCGGGATCACCCCGTTTTTAAACCCGTTTCGGATTGATTTTTTTTTTTTTGAGTGTAGAAAGTAACAACTAGAGATGCACCCCTCACGTGTCACGGTGAGTCACGACGTAAGAGTGGGCAAACAAAAAATGTACGGAGAGTTTCTAAATGAGGTTCAAACCTCTTGAAAGTATTAAAGTACCTTTTTAATCGTAGGTAGAAAATGTGCCAAGTGTTTAATGATTTTCTCTGAAAAACTAGTAGGGGCACACTCAATTGTAACGAAATTTACACGAATTCCAAGAATCACGAAAACTTTGTGTTTACCAATAGCGGAGTATTTCTCTCAGCGTGGCACAGGTTGGTGGTTGTGACTCCGGTGCAGTCAACAAGAATCATAGAAATTCAGACACACACTAAGCGAGAAAGCTAAGCTAACTTCTAAGTTTTTATACCCTTGCAAATGCTCGCTTAAATATTTTGAAAAATACCCTTTTTCCCATTTTCCGACCGATTGTTCGTATGGGAGCTATACAATATAGTCATCCGATTTGGCCAAAAATGTGTAAAATTATGTGAAAGCATGTGAAACATACAAATACAAAATTTGAGGATGCTACCATTAAAAACAAAAAAGTTTTTCTAACTAAAACTGTTTTTCAGACCTATCTTTTGTATGGCAGCTATACCATATAGTTGTCCGATTTGAATAAAACTTAGTAGAATTATAAAAAAACATAGTATACCTACGATTACAAAGTTAGGAGACGTTTCCATTGAAAAGAAAAAAGTTTTTCCTCACTAAAACTAGTTTTCGACCGAATATTCCTATGGGAGCTATGGGATATAGTCATCCGATCCGGTCGGTTCCGACATATTATTAGTGTGCAGCAAAAAGAAGACTCTGTGCAAAATTTCAGCTCGATAGCTTCAAAACTGAGAGACTAGTTTGCGTAGAAACAGACAGACAGGCGGACGGACAAAGCTCAATCGACTCAGCTCGTCACCCTGGATCAAGAATATATATATTTAATGGGGTCGGAAATTAATATTTCTATGCGTTGCAAACTTCTGGGCAAAATAACAATACCCTTTGCAAGGGTATAAATATTTTTACTGGTAACTGAAACGAATTTTAAGGACCTGGAAGACTTACCAATAGCGGAATATTCCTTTCAGCGTGGCACAGGTTGGTAGTTGTGACTCCGGTGCATTCAACATGAACCAAACGAATTCAGCCTCACACATACAAAAATTTAAAAATTTCACAACATAAACGTTGCCCGAAAAGGAATTCCTTTTGAATTCCATTTTGATAGATGCATTTTTAATTTGCGTGCTTACAGCGTTCATGATTCGTGAGTAACACAAAAGTTACGTGCGTGAATAGTGCGTAGGGATATTTTCATTTCGTGAATCGTTCTTGACAGGAGTGAAAAATCACTCAAGCGTATAGCTTTAGTAGCAACTTCAATTATTTTGCACACTATGTTCACAAGTCTGGTTTTAAAACAATCGGATGGAGATAGTTTTTTCCATACAAAATATTCATTGTATTCTTGTAACCTGGAGCCGGTTTTTTTTAACATCGGAACACTTTCCATCCAAGGTCTGTTTACAATAGTCACTTCTTTATTTGCTGTTATATTTCAATATTGATTGAACTAGAAACAACTGCTTGTTCTCTTGGGAAGAGTTCTAATACATTAGGTTTTACCGGAGCCAGAGGGATTTTGCATTTTGCGCTTCATTCCTCTTAGACAGTTGGTACCAAGTCCAAAATAACCAAAAACCTGAAGCGATAGCACATTTTCACAGTCAGATTTGATTTAAATCAGTTAGTTCAAGAACCACTTGGAACAACAAGAATCTTTTACAGTCACCAAGTTCGCCGAGTCTATTTCTGTTTAATTCTCTTTCGTGTTAACGCGATGACGTGTGGTGCGTGAAGTTTTCCTTACTTGTGAGTTTATAGTTGAACAAAGTTCAGCTAAACTTAAAAGTGATTGAAGAAGAAAGGAAAAACATGTGATTTCCTTTAACTAACAAGGATGAATGTGTAGAAAGTATGTGGAATAGCAAATATTGTGAAGAAGACATAGAATACGGGGAATTGGCTGTTAATATATTGGATCAAAATTGGTTGTTAAACAAACTGGAACAATAAAATTAAGTTTGCTTAAAAAGGCACTTAACTCCATCCACATCCTTCAAACTGGAGGTTATAAAGAAAACTTATGTCATGACAAACAAAGAGACTACGATTTTGAAGCGAATGGAAGTCAGTTTATCGAAGTCTATGCTCATATTTATGGAGAGGACTGCTTGGATCTTAGATTAAGCCTTGAATGCAAGAAACTATATCTGCACTTATTCGTGCTGGTCTTAATAGTCATCCTATAACATGAGATGTTAATATTATATAAACAAAATTAGAAAGCGAAACTAACTTCGTCTGTGCCGAAGTTTTAATATCCTTTGCAAGTGTCGCTTAAGTATTTTCAAAAAATAATCTTTTTCACACAACGACCCATTTTCCGACCGATGGTTCGTATGGAAGCTATATGTTAAAGTCATCCGATTTGGGCAAAAACTTGTAGAATTAAGTGAAATCTTGTAAAACAAACAAATACAAAGTTTCAGGATGATACCTTTAAAAACAAAAAAGTTTTTCCAGCTAAGATTGTTTTTCAGACCCATCTTTTGTATGGCAGCTATACCATATAGTTGTCCGACTTTCATCAAACTTTTCAGAATTATAAAAAAAGCATAGAAATCGTTTGAACACAAAGTTTGGAGACGTTTCCATTGAAAAGAAAGTAGTTTTTTTCACTAAAACTAGTTTTCCGACGGATTGTTCCCATGGGAGCTACGAGATATAGTTATCCTATCCGGTCAACTTAGACATATTAGTAGCGTTAAGCAAAAAGAAGACTCTGTGCAAAATTTCAGCTCGATAGCTTCGTAACTGATAGACTAGTTTGCGTAGAAACAGACAGACGGACGGACGGACATAGCTCAATGGACTAAGCCCGTCACCCTGATCAAGAATATATAGTTTATGGGGTCGGAAAAGAATATTTCTATGCGTTGCAAACTTTTATAATACCCTTTTGAAAGGGTATAAAAATCTACAAATCATACTAGCATCAACTCAATCGAAGTAAAGCAAAAAGGTAGTTGAAAACCCGTCCTGGTACAGTTAACATAAAAACACTCCGAAGATAATCGCCTCTTTTTTGTAAAAACACACAAAACCGGTTCACATAGTCGCTATGGCAATGTTCCAAGCAAAACAGTTCAATATATTCCATCTCAAACTTGAGCAGGCCTGGCCAAATGGAGAGCAAAAAAACATATGCCTGTCTCTCTCTGACACACAGAAATGATAGACTTCGGCATGCATTCGGCATGATTTGCCCAGAGACTTCAGCCCCCAGGCCAGGCCTGATCTTGAGTCATCGAATCAAGGGCGTCTGAGAATATTGAAGCTTTTTATATCTTGACACAAAGCTTACTTAGTTTAGAAGCAAAGACCCCTGGAGGATCAGTCAACATCTTTTCATGACAGTTTCTATATAAACACTGACAGTGATAGCTCAAAAAGAAGTTAGGCTTGCATCAAATGTGACAGTAATGCAGCCCATTGCAAGTCAAACGAAACCAGATTAGAAATAATACCCTAAAGCAGCGATGTTCACCCATAGCCCCCAGGGGCCGAACACTTAAGGCAATTCATGCCGAATGCTTGCCGAAGTAATGCAGCATCGCTGCCCTAAAGTATCTCCGTTCTCTGATACACAAATTCACTTCACTCCTTCACTCACTTAACATATACTCAAATCTAGGACCCCCCCCAAACACTGATTTGGAGCCCTCGTCCAGGGTCTGTGGACTTCTAACTACAAAAAAGTCACACCAATTCATAAGTACAGTCACGTCCGCTACAACTTTCAGTTGTCAAAGAACAAAGTCCGTTCTCTTGCGCTCTGTCTCTCTCCCTTCATTTTTGTAACCTGCTCACAATGTCTGTCTCTCTTTATCTTAAACTCTCTCCCCCTCTCTCTCTCTCTCTCTCTCTCTCGTTCTCTTTCTTTCCTGTCAACTTCTGTCACTATACATATAACATAAGCCAACATTTTTGTTGCATGATTTCGAACCACTTGCCTCCTTTTTTTTGGACTTTGATTTTGCTTACGTTCCTGAATATATATACCGAACATATATATATATAAATAGGCCAACAAATTTGCCTCCGTTTTTGGTTTTCAAAGCGCTTTGTGTTTGTTGGTTCGTTGGCTTGTAAGAAACCTAACAATATATTTTTGGTTTTGTTCGTCCACCACTCCCTCCTTCAACAAGCAACCAAACATCCCGTTAACCAATTGCTTTTAGGCCATAACATGTACAGCCACGCAGTTAAAGACCAAAAGATAATCCATTTTAGCTGTATTTGTATACCTAGCAACAACAATTTATTGGCACGTCGTGTAAAATACAACAACAACAACCCGAAATTTAAACGAATCCTTTGACCATTTCACATTTGCCTTGCGCTTTTGCCGTTTTTGCTTATTGTCCTAGCCAGAGAGCAGCTGCTGCTCTCGCACCCACTCTCGCTCTCACTCTCGCTCTCTCTCTCTCTTTGAGTATGATGGTTCTGAGTTCTGAGTTCGTTTCCTTTCTTTCTTTTTCTTTTTGGCACACCACGAATTATTGTTTGACAATTTGCGCAGCATACTTTCCGGCTGTGCCTGGCCCTTAACCACAACCCAAACACCCCCCACCCCACCACGCCTTATCATTTCCCCTAATTTCTGCCTGTTCGCCGTTTGATTTGTGTTCCTTTCGATTGTGTGTGTATTCGGTTGAGACTAATTTTGTACGCTTCAGTTGGAGCCGGGACAGCGTTCTGCCCGGCTCCTTATGATTTCCTATCCAAACTTGTTATGTTCCGCTTAAGAGAAGGAAACCCAAAACCAAAAAAAAAAAAAAAAAAGAAATGCTAAAGTTAACTACTCACCGATTTATATATATATATATATATTCATTCCTTAACAGCAAAACAAGCCAGAAAACTAATAATAATATCTAACACCTTGCCGTTTTTTTGCTTCTCCAACATGTTTTTGTGCTCTCGTTTTTCGTCTTATATTTCGTTTTTGATTTCCACACATATTTTATGGTATCTTATACGTTTCTCGCTTCTTTCAACACACACACCACCACCAAATATATAACGATATCCGAACATATTTATATATATATCAAAATATACATACCAAACAAAAAAAAAAAATCAACTATATATGTGTAAAAACTGCACCACGTTTTGCCGCCCGCCATCACCAACTGCCACTGCAACCAAACTCCAACTCCAACTCCAATCAACAACAACAACAACAACAACGACCACCACCACCTCCACAACAACAACAACAACTACAACAAATTTCTAGATACTGACCCAGGAGGATTGGAATGTCGTCCTATTCAATGGCATGGAAAAGACAAGTCATTGGGCCGCATTGTATTTTGTGGCGCTAATGACGTTCGGCAATTATGTGCTATTTAATTTATTGGTGGCCATTTTGGTTGAGGGATTCAGTTCAGAGGTAGAGTTTTGCCAACAATCCAACAATAAAAACAAAAAAACCAAATACTAACAAAAGAAAAGACCCTTCCAGCGGGTCACAAAGATGGGGAAACTATTTTCAGCCAAGCAGGCCAAATGGATATTCATCGAGTGTGGGGAAGGAGGAGCAGGAACTTGGTCTTCTGGGCTTTTGGGGAATTAAGCAACGAAAGCAGCCTGCAAACAGTGAAAGACACAAGGATTTCCATCGATTATTTCCTTAAGTATATCTTTTAGATCAAGCGGAATAGAATTTAAACCGTTTTGTACTTAAAATTGTACTTAAATTGAGTATGACACATTCAAAGACCGTAAAACGACTGTTAATATTATTGAAAAAAGAATAACTGTACTTGAATCAAGTATATTTTGTACCAGCTGTAGGTTAAAAATATTCAAGAAAATCAATTTCTTAGTTTAAGTACATAAAATGTTAGATTGAGTACAAAACAAAGTTTCAATGCTACACTCAAAAAAACAAACCAAGAACTTTGTACTTGAATTAAGTACAAACGGTGTCAATAGTACGGTAAGTACGAAAATACTTGATTTAAGTACAAAATTCTTATATCAAGTACGATTTTTTCAATCCCGAAATACTTGATTTTAGACTGTTTTGGGATATATTAAGTATGTTTTGAAAATTCTTATACCAAGTACGATTTTTTCAATCCCGAAATACTTGATTTTAGACTATTTTGGAATATATTAAGTATGATTTGAATTATTAAAATATTTCTAATCATACTTCTTGAGTCAAGCCCGATTTTGTCTCAAAATAAGTACAAAACATTCGTCCTTAAAGCAAGTAATAATTTCTATTGCCAGCCCGAAATGCTTTTAGGAAGAATATAAAAGTATTTCAAACAAGTACAAAAGGTTCTTGGTTTCCCCACTTTGTTCTTCAACGAGGTCTCTGTATTAAACCAAAGAAATTTCGAAGAACCACAACCAAAGAGCAAGTTAGAGCTACTGTAGCTCAGAAATTTACCATCACTCCATTACAAAAGTGCTATAGCCAGTTGGGAATTTTATAGAACAGACTCGCTTAAAAATAGTTTATATTTTCTGTTGCGCACTTTGTGGTGCTAGGATAATGTGTCTATTTTGTACTTAATCTAACATATTTTATACTTGAACTAAGAACTCGCTTTTCTAGAATCTTTCATCTTACTGTGAGTACAAAATTTTCTTGAGTCAAGAAGGTTTGTTCTCATTTCAATAATATTACTAGTCATATTTTAAGTTTAGAACGTTTCGTACTTAATTTAAGTAAACCCAAGATCGAATCATACTTGAAATTTAAAGTACAAAATGGCTTAAATTCTATGAATGCATCTTATGAATGCAAGAATGCAAATTAAGTGAGTCTGTTCTTCAAATTCCCAACTAATTCTAACGCTTTTGTTATGGACTAATGGTTAATTTTTATGGTAATTCCAAATTGTTCTTTGGTTAATTCATGAATCCTTGAATATTATCTGCCGCCTTTGGTTCAATAAAGAGGCCTCTTGTCATGGAACAAATAGGAAATAGCTTTAGAATTTTTGTGGGCTGAAGCCAAGAAATGGACTATAATAAAAAATATAGTATGAAAAAAAAGAAGACAATTTCAACATGAAACTAGGATTAAAGCGAGGAAAACAAACCGGTTGTGAACCGAACCGAACCACTTATTCCAGCTGGTGAACCGAAACGCAAACCAAACCGGCTTCCTTTTAGAATTGCTGAACCAAACTGAAAACCACAAATAAAAATGGTTCGGTTCGGTTCAATTGTCTGACGAGTATTAAGGCGTGAATCGCTTTCCTCTAGACAATGTTACTTATTTAATTGGGAGATTGAAACGTTTCCCTTAGAAATTTTTTAACGACATTTCGTTGATCCCTCTACAGCCTTAGCGTTGCCAGATCGATATAGCTTTTAGGGATGACTTGACAAAAATGTAACAACATGTAATACTATAAGTCTTTTGTAATGGCATCAATCTGTAGGTTTTCCTCTAGAGGTCAAAATATATTCAATTTTCTGTAGCACTTCTTTACCTTAATTCAATCTTTACCAGGAGAGTTTTTTATCATCGAATATGATAAGTCGGCTCCACCAGGTGTCCTGTCATGGGAGTCTCAGCTTCCCCCACATGAATTCCATTTGCGCGTTGAATATGAAAGAAAAGAAATACTAAAATAGTTTCCCCTTCTGTTGACCTGATTGGTGGGTAAAACCTTCGACTAACCATCGACCTATGCGATATTTCAAATAGCTGCAAATATTGGCTTATGTATTTGAAACATTGGCATGGGCGATAGTAGCGCAACGCGTTGCTGCCCCACCCCCACCCCACCACCCTTCCACCTGCTCCACCCTCGAACTCCGGTTGAACCGAAAGTCTAATTTTGAAATTTTGATTCCCTCAGCGAAATGAACGTCGCGAGCGCGAACAACGCGAATTGGTTAAGAAACTGCGCGAAGAAACATTGGCCGAAAATTATAGCGATGGTATGTACGATGAATCGCGCAGCGAGGCGGATTCATCCACGACAAACGATAGTTACTACGAGGTACGCAATCGTTGGCGCAGCGCCGAGGATGTGCGCAAGGTAAGAGCATGCTAGAGCTATAGAGAGAGAGTGTGTGTGTGTGTGTGTGTGTGAGAGAGATGGCGACCACCGCATGCTGGTCGGTGCGAGTGTGGGAAGTGAATTCGTAGTCTGTAATGGCATGTCCTCTGCAGCTGCAGGATGCCGCCGAATTGATTATCGAGGCGAAGAGCAACATGCATCGCCAGCGGCTGCTGCAGCCCACCCAAGATTACCAGATCAATGAGCTGCCCGCGCAGGGTAACGTAGCCACCGCTGAGGAGATGGGCGGCAGCAAGCTAATGTCGCACGGCGAGGAGTCCAAGCCACGCGGTGGCCTCAAAAAGGTAAGCACACACACACACACAGGGCGGCTGCAGCCTTCACTCTTCCCGATCATTTGAAACCAAACAAACCACCTCCATACACTTGCACCTGACTCGCTTCGCACACAGACATACTCCATCAAGGACCGGCGCAGCGAGGCACCGCGCCTCTCCAAAATCCGGCTGATACGAGAGCCGCCCATCATCACGACAACGGCGGCGACGCCACAGGATTCGCCAAGCACCACACTGGAGCCGGGCATGAGTTTTCGCCAATGGGGCGAGGTTGAGGTGAGTTGAAGGAGCACCCGCAAGACATGAATACACTGAGAAAATAAGGATATTAAAATATTCGTTTATTGTTAAATGGATCTTGAATTTTCATCCAACGGGGCTGAGAATCATTTAAAGGAGATGAGAAATGAAAATTTGTATTATTTAATTAAAATCGAAACAACAAAAAGATCAGTTTTATTATCAAATTTCACCCCACACTCAAAAAACATTCGCCCTGAAAACTAGAAATTCCAGAAATAAAATCCGTCCTAAGGCGATTCACCCTAAAATTAAGAAAAATATATTCTCATTTATTGAAAATTTTCCATAAATGAGAAAAAGTTTTCTTAATTTTAGGGTTAATCGTCTCAGAACGGATTTTATTTCTCACTTCCAGGTCGAATTTTTTGTATGAGTGTATAACACAGTACGTGACTAAAAAAAAAACCCGGGATGAGACTCATCAATTCTGATAGAAGGCACTTCTGTAATCATCGCCTCATACCCAGTTTTTCATCTGTACCCTATGTTCGAGTTCTATGGGTACTTTTAAACTAGCAACACAAAGCGACAACAATTTTAACTTAGTTGGAGATGGAGTACCATTTTAAGATCCACCCACGAACATCTCCATGTAAGTCATAAAGTAGATCCAAAAATAGACCAAACTGCGATTTCGTTTTCTCCACCATAGCCTTGGTTGGCGGGCAATTGTTTTTATACTCTGTACCGTAGGTACATAGAGTATTATAAGTTTGTGCAAAAGTATGTAACATCCAGAAGGAAGCATCTCCGACCCCATAAAGTATATATATTCTTGATCAGCATCAACAGCCGAGTCGATATAGCCATGTCCGTCTGTCCGTCTGTCCGTCCGTCTGTCTGTCAGTATGAACGCACACATCTCAGAGATGGTAAGAGATAGAGGTTTGACATGTATGGGACATATGCTTCTTATGTCTGCAGGCAGATCAATTTTATTTTCAATTTTGGCCACGCCCTCTGCCGCCCCCGCAATTTAGAAAAAACGTCATATCTCCCACAGTTTTGAAGATAGATGGCTTGTTCCTTCTGAACATATTTAGTTATTAGGATAACTTATCGATCCGCCAAAGGAATGAAGAAGATCGGATGAACGGTTTTCGAGTTATGATCAAAAGACCGATTTTCTTGGTACAGAGTATGTTATAGTCGGGCTTGACCGACTTTCTTTCTTGTTTAGTCTAGTTAATTGCCCATATTGCATGGGTTGTGGGTGGATCATTAAATGGTATTCCATCTCGCTGTTTTTTGTCTGAGGAGTAACATCTCTTAGGCCCACGAAATAGCCCATTGTGCCATCATAAATTTAGTTTTTAAGAAAACTCTACCGTGCGCTTTTAATGATATGCAAGAATTTAGGTTTGACCCCTTCAGGAGGTATCTTAACCCATTGTACGAATAACGCAATTTTTGGATACTACGTTCCCAATGACCCTGTCTGTGTTTGCTGAATTTTGTAGATTTGTATCTTGTACCATTGACTGCTTAGTTCAAATTGTTGCTAGTACAAAAGTACCCATAGAACGCGATCCTAGGGTACAGTTGAGAAACTGGGTATGAGGCGATGATCAGAATTTAAGGGTCTCATACCGGATTTTTTTACAAAAAGTTTGATTTTGTCGAACTGTGGAATACAATTATTTTAATTTCAAACCGGTACTATTTAGTCCCAAATATATATATAGACGAAGGCCGATTTGATACTTCAAATACCCTTATGATATCGTGATCTGTTTTTCTGTGTAATAATATTTCCTTGCTAAAAGTTAACTTCTTCGCATTTTAAAGTGATTTTCGAAGATTTTTACAAATATGAGCTAAGTAAATCTGAAGTTCAACTATACTTGGGATGTTCCCTTTCGAACTTAGGCCTGATTGGCCCCTCAGTATTTGGCAATCCTTTGGGTGTAGCATCGACTTTCCAATTCTTGTCCAATCACAATTACTGAAAAATGAATGGGGTTACCTTTCATGCGGCTTCTTTAAAAGAAAACAAAGTCTTGAGTCTTGAGTTTAGTCTTGAGACCACGTTCTGCCAATTCCGACTGGAATTGCTGTTGTTATATGCAAGACAAACCATTGCGTTCATTTGCATTGGTGTCTGAGGTTTAAGATCATAAAACTAACAGTCAAAAGTGATGCTAGAAGGTCGTCCAAGGTCTAAAAAGGTTCAGTAAAAGATCGGATGAACTTAGATATTAATGATTAGACCCCAAATTTTTAGCCGGTTGACAAAAATAAGTTCTGATTGCATTGAAATTCGTTTCATTCAAAAATTATTCGATTCGACCCAAGTTATTTTTGTAAATTCAACATATTTACCATATTCAGAATTTTACGGACATATTATGAAAGCAGGCTTCCAATATATTATACACAGTTTGAAAGGATTCAATTTGATGTTGTTTATTGATTCAGGCCGACGAAATGAACATCTTTGTAAAAATATGATAAATTTATGTTCACTGATTTCAAAACTGGTTTCGGTTTGCTCCATCAGCTCTTGTTTGCAAGATATGGCGGAAAAAACAATTTTTGCCAATCTATTAATTGGGGAGCCCACACTAAGCATAAATATATGGATTTATGAGCACTTAACAATGCGTCTTTAAAAAATTGAGGAAATTTAACTTCGGCACGGCCGAAGTATGTATACCCTTGCAGCACGTTTTCTAACTAATTGGAAGGACATTTCCACTGAAAAAAACAAGGTTTTCTCAATAAGACTACTTTTCTGACTCTACTTTTGCATGACATACCATACCATATAGATGTCTGATATCGACCAAACTTAATGGAATCATCGGAATGCATAGCAAACTAAGGATTACTAAGTTTGGAGGCGTTTTCTTTAGAAACAAAAAAGTTTTTTCTCACTAAAACTAGTTTCTCGACCGAGCTGTAACTTATAGTCATCCGATTTTGACAAAACTTTCAAGAATTGTGTGAAAGCTTATAAAATATAAATATGCCAATTAGGAAGAGTTTTACATTGAAAACAAAAAAGTTTTTACTATTTTCCTAACCTTACTTTTCAATGTAATGTCCGATTTCGACGTAATTTGGCAGAATAATGGAGAAGCATTAAAAACTAGTAAATACGGAGTTTGGAGACGGCTTGCATAAAAACAAAAAAGTTTTTTCACCAGTACTAGTTTTCGACCGATCGTTCCTATGGCAGCTATCCGTTATGTTATATCCGGCGTGTTCCGACAAATGGTAGGCGAATTTGGACCAGAAGACTTCCTGCAAAGTTTGGTAGCGATAGCTTTAAAACTGACGGTGGAGATAGCATAAAAACAGACGGACAGACGGGCATGGCTATATCGACTCAGCTCGTTGTGCTGATCAAAAATATATATACTTTATGTTTTCGGAAATGCTTCCTTCGATTCGTTACAAACATCTCGACAATTTCAATATGCCCTCTGCAAGGGTATAAAAAAATGCCACAAATTGAGAATAGTTTGACTTTAGAGGACAATATCAAATCCTTTCCGCTGTAATCTATGGCGCTTTTTACATTTTTAGCTCGCGTTTAGCTCATAAATCCAGATATTTATGCTCAACAATTGATAGATTGCCATAAATTCGACAAAATCCTTTTTCTGCCATTTCTTGGAAACAAGAGCTGATAAAACAAAACCACTGATGCAGTTTCGTTCTTTGCAATCTATATTAACATAATCTGACCAAAATAGAGCTGCACCAAAAACACTGTCGGACTGTGAAAATAGTGAACAAAAATGCCAAAAATATCCCAAAAAGTAAAGTGCCTAAATTCTTAAGTGGACGAAGTAAACAAGGAAGGCATAGAGGTCAAACACGAATGCATTTACTGCAGCTGCATGCCAAAAATATGTAAGAAAGTAACCAATTTTTGCATTTGCAAAAGCTGGGCGATTTGCTGTCGCATTTTTGAACAAATTTTCTCTTCAAACCGCAATACTTTGGCCAGCTTGTCATGTAAATCACCAATGCGAATTTATGGACCTAAATGCTTTCTTTTGCAGCAAATCAAATAATGCAAATGCCAATGCTGGGGCATCAACAATGACAATAGGGACAACGCATTCTTTACAGACTTATGCAGGACCATATTTACCATTTAGGACTTTAAACAATGACACACTCGAATCATGCTTACACAAATAAACAGGAAACAACATATCGGACGAAAGTACTATATGTAAAAACTACTTGGACCGTTGCTACATTGAAACAATCAACAGCATTAATGGGATCTATATAATTGTTGGTGTATCTGCCGACTTGATTTCAAAGTACAAATATGCTCCGCTGACGTTCTGCGATTTTGAGAGTAGTTTTTCGATACTTTAAGATAAGCGCCATGGATTTACTGTAGAAAATCTTAAGAAAGAGCGTAATTATAAATAACATTGAAATAAATAAATATTATTCAGAATTTAATTGAGTTTTCCAATTAAGTTCGCATTGTAATTGAATGTAATTACTGGCTAAATACTCATCCTGCATTCAAATTGATCTCGGTGAGGGATTAGCTCCTAAAATGTAGTACTGTTTGCTTTCAACATATTTTTGCATATTTCTGATATGTCGTTTTTAGTTAATTCGATTCGCAATTTGATATCAACCCTAAATGCAAAAATTTGAGCTTCTGCAGTGCAGAAATGAAGAAAATCATAGAATCTGGGGTTTATTAATGATAACGAGATATACACACCTGATCATATTAATAGGTACACATAGAAATTATTTAATAATAGAAGGTTTTTTCGTACTTTAAGTATTGACAGCTTTACAATTTTTGGTTTTTATTATGTTGTCAATGTCAGGCCACAGTGTGACAAAGAGTTGAAAGAGGGGAAGCCTCGTATATCAAAACTTTTCTACAAATTGTGAGTCAACCACACATTTCGCCTGATCATAAAAATCTGTTTCTCAAAAATATCCAGTGAATAATTTTGTAATCTATAATCAGTGATTTTTTGGCAACTTAAGGTGAATTTCGTATAGCTACTGCCAATAAAGATAATTAAATAATTATTTTTTTTAGAAAAAATGGGTCGAAATTGTCATTGTAGTACAGAAGAAGCTCGATTAGTTCTTATCCTGAAAAAAGAAGGAAAATCTTTACGAGCGATTGCCAAATTAATGAACAGGTCTCATCATTTTGTTAAAATTGGACTTGAAAGGAAACCAAGACAGGAAACCCGTGGAAGGCCACAAAAAACAACGGAAACCCTTAACCAGTACATTGTAACTTTGAGCAAAAAGGACCCATTTAAGTAATCGAAGGCTATTCCAGCAGAAATTGGGAATGCAGTTAGTGCTCTAACTATCCGAAGACTTCTACAAGATACTAACCTACCAGGAAGAATTGCCAGAAAGGTTCCACTTATGCGCAAAAAAAATATCACCATGAGGCAAACTTTTGCAAGGGACCACAAAGACTGGGTAGAATGCATCGGGGAGAAAAAGTGGAGGAAAATTGTATGGAGCGATGAAACCAAGATAAATTTGTTTGGGAATGATTGTGAAAAGAAAGTTCGACGCCCTAATGGAAAGGAATTTCATCCACATCTTACAAAAAAAAAACAGTCAAACATGGAGGTGGTAATATAATGGTGTGGGGTTGCTTCTCCTGGTACGGCGTAGGTCCAATTTATCAGACTACGAACAAAATGAAGGCTGAAGAATACAAATCCATATTGGAAACAGTTATGGTACCATATGCTGAGGAAAATATGCCATTACGTTGTGTATTTCAGCAAGATAATGATCCTAAGCATGCATCAAGGCTTTTATCAAAATTCTTCGAGGACCAAAAAGTTGACGTTCTGAAGTGGCCAAGCCAATCCCCGGACCTAAACCCCATTGAAAACTTGAGGGGAGACTTAAAAAAGAAATTGGCAAAGCATTCATTTTCAAATAAAGAAAAATTATGGGAAGGTGTCCAAAAATTGTGGTATGAGACACCAGTAGAAACCTGCCAGGCTCTTATTAAAAGTATGCCAAAAAGGATAGCAACAGTGACCAAAAATAGAGGTGGATACACTGGATACTAAGTTAGCTAAAGAAAGAACACAAAATAGAAATTTAAAATTGTTTTTCTCATTAACACATGAAGTGTACCTATTATTATGATCAGACTGAAAGCGTATCTAAGATACAAAATTATCTACTTTCTGCTATATTTTTATCCTATTTTACAATTAAGTTTATTTTATTAAAAACAAATAGTTTAACAACCAATTAGACCAAATTTTAAGTTTAAAATATTGAATATAACTGTTTTCTGTTACCTTAAAGTCTGAGTTGATGTGTGTACCTATTAATATGATCAGGTGTGTATTTTTAAAGCATCCTTGTGTTGTGAGGACGTTAAACAGCGTCAGGGATTCTGAGAATTTAAATTTATTTTGATAAACTGATCGGTTGAAAATTGTAGTAGCGATATTGCTACACCGATTTGTGTATCCCTATTGTACTCTTCTCCGGGAGGTGCTGGATGGTGGTGCCCTGTCTGTATTCCTCAGGCACCCAGTAAAGGTGGATACAGAAATGCCAAGCGATCTCATTTAAGGATCTACGGCATTCCGTGAGCGTTTTGGCTGTCCAAATATCAATATGAGGAAACTTATAGAAGCAGAGTTGAAAGCATCAGCAAAAAGGTAGCTTACTACGATTCAATTTTTTAGACGATGCCCACGAGTATTACTCGGCAAATAATCATGAGTAGTAATCGGAAATAATCGTAATCATACAAACGATTACATGATTACAAAAAGAAAATACTCGTCTAGTCCAAAAATGATTACTTTTTACCTGTAATCAAACGATGCCGGAATCACTCGTGCCGCTCTCTAGTACAAACTAACCGATTTGAATTGCTTGGCAATTCGTCAGCATAGACAATACTATGTAAAAATGTGTTGTGATATCGCCTAGCTCTTAAATAAAACATCGATAGATCGATTAATCGACCCTGGCTTACATTTCCTTTGACTGGAATAGCTCAGCCCACAGGTGTTCTACAATAGTTCTAACAATGCACAGAGGGGGGGCGGAAGTCACAGAAGGGTTTAAGGGATACCGTGCCCGTTCTTTTGATACTTGTTCTCAACCAAAGTAACTGCCTCACTAACATCTATTTCTCAACATCTTCTTCCTTTACACTGTCCACACAGCCGCCCAGCTCGCCATCGCCAACCCTGCTGAAGCCGCCGAATATCTTTAGCGGCGGGCAACGCTCACTGGATGAGGGTATTCCGGCCATCGATCTCATACCACCCTCACCCGTGCTGGCCCACAAGCCGCTCAACATCCTCAATGCCAGTCAGCTGCAGGGACATCCCGGGGTCACCGTTGGCGCGGGCGGCCCAACTGGCGGCAGTGGCGTGTCCCAATTACCCAGCGCCTTGGCCAGCAGCATGCACAGTGTGATTATCGATGACATTTCGAAGAATTCCAGCACCACGGCCGCAGCCACGCCCATCTATGTGCCCACCATATCGTCGACGGCTGCCACACTGCAGCCGCCGGCGGTGCCGTCAGCGTCGGGAGAGAGTCACTGTCACAGTCTGAACGATTTGTCACCGATGACGGTCTCGCTGGCGGGTGCAGCGAGTGTGAGTTCTTGCAACGGCGGAGCGGGGGGAGGCGCCTCCACCAGTGGCAGCTCGTCCAGCGAGCGCCTGCCGCTGGCCCCGGCCACCAGCAGCAGCGGCAGCTTCAAGCAGCGCTTCCGACGCAGCAGCTCAAAGAAGCGTCCGCCCTCGCTGCGTCCCCAGGAGGACAGCATCAGTGCGCACGACGAGGAGGAGCAGCAGCTGAACAATGGCAGCGACAACAGCTGCCTGCTGCGCAGCTCCGGCCCCACCCACTCCTCCAGCAGCACCAAGGACACCAATCGATTGAGTCCACAGAACTCCATTCGCCGTCTGTCGAACACGCTGAGCATCGGCAGCGGACCGGGCAGTCGGCGGGCCTCGGCCTGCATTTTCAACTCGCAGGTGTACCAGAACCTCAACCAGCCGCCCAAGCTCCGGCCGGGCGCCGGCCAGCGCCGCATGAGCTCCATCGAGCTGGCCTTTAGTAAGACCTCGCACCTGAATCTGCACAATCTGGAGGCGAATCGCAAGTCCCTGTCGTACACCAACTCCAAACTGGATCTGGACAAGTGGCACAAGTCGTACGGCAATCTCAACGAGCCGGACAATATGCTGCAGCAGTATATGGAGGCGCGGGATAAGCGCAAGAACTCCATCAGCCATTACCATCTGAAGAAGCGACTGGAGGAGAAGGAGCTGCAGCAGCTTCAGCAGCTGCACCAGCAGCAGTTGCAGCAGCAGCAGCTAGGGGACTCGCAGCAACTGGCCCCGGCTGGTGGGCAGCCTCAAATGCTGTCCAAGGAGCAGCAGCAGCAGCAGCAGCAACATTCCATGGTACCCAGTGGGGGGGAGCGCATGTCCAAGTTGAAGATTCTCATCAACCGGCTGACGCCCAAGCACTTCACAGCCGAGCGGGAGTCCTACTCGATGTACGTGTTTCCGGAGGAGAACAGGTAAGGCGGAAGCGCCACTTCAACAACCACTCGTGGTCCATTTCAATTCCTTCCTTCCTTCCTCCCCTTCGTTCGGCAGGTTCCGGCAAGTGTGCTCCTGGTTTGTGAATCAGAAGTGGTTCGACAATGTTGTACTGCTCTTCATTGCGCTCAACTGCATCACTCTGGCCATGGAAAGACCAAATATCCCTCCAAGCAGCACCGAACGATTGTTCCTGTCAATAGCCAATTACGTGTTCACCGTTGTCTTCACCGTCGAAATGTTCATTAAGGTGCGGCACGGGGCAGGGGGGGGGCTGGGGGTTGGTCGACCACTAATTGAGTTTGTTGCCAATCCAATCCATTCGCAGGTAGTTGCCACGGGCATGTTCTATGGCACGGATGCATATTTCACATCCGGCTGGAATATAATGGATGGATCTTTGGTTACCATTTCGATAATTGATTTGTTAATGTCATTGATTAGCGAATCGAGTCCAAGGATATTTGGGATTTTAAGGGTAAGTGCGTGGGGCGTTGATGGCTTTAAGTGCAGCACAGCCATCCACAACAACCGGAAGACAGCAGCGACGACCAAGTGCAACCGACCCAGCAATCCGAGATCAACTTGGCACCGCGTACATTATTTGGCTGCTGTTGCGCACGCGGATCAAAACAAAAAAAAGCTCTCGCTACTCGCTACTCGCTACTCGCTACTCGTTCTGTGCTTTATTTCGCCTCAATTGGCTATCTCTGTCTAACTAACAGTCCTACTTTCTCTCTCTCTCTCTCACACACACACACACACTCTCACACACGCATATGACAAAATTCCACGAATCTGTTCTACAAATTTTTCAAACATTTCACTACAAATTGTCATATATCTATTTTTTTTTTGTATAACATCGGGTAAATCGGGTATTACAAAATCTGCAGGTAAATTCTCGCTGCTTTTAATGAGTTTATTGAGCAACAATTCAAATAACAAAAAAACCAAAAAAAAAAACAACCACACACTTTTATGTGATTTTATATGTGTGTAGAGTTCTCCACCCAAAATACTCCCCCCGTTGTTAATTCATTCGCCCACATTTCATTTCATTGTATATACAGATTTACGTGTAATCAGCTCTCATCATCCCGCAAGCACTTAAACTCAAACCATCCATTTATTCCAGTTGATTAATACATTTGCATATCCATCATCCAGCATTCCCGGTCCCCAAGCACCAGTCCATGTCATGTTTTCGAATTTGTAAAGAATTTTTTTATGCTTTCCCCAATGTAGTAGACACTTAGAGGATAACATTATATATGAAACACTGATCCAACCCTCCGCCTGTATCCAATTCACACTGGCTTGAAGATAGCTAGTCTGATGTTCCTATGCATCGCCCATATTTACGGGTCCTTCAATCTCCCAACACCCCTGAACGGTCATTGTTACTTTTGATGATGTTAAGATCATCCTTTATCGAATCGACGACGTGATTTCTTAGGGCTGGAAAGGCGTCTTACTTCTTCCAGCTCCAAGAAATGTACATACGTCTTTAAATTCGCCCTATAAATGAGAAATTCTTTTATAAAATCCGTCCTAAGGCGATTTACCCTAAAATTAAGAAAACTTTTTTTTTTTTTTTTTTTTTTTTAACCCAACAACGAAAACTTTTTCTTATTTATGGAAAATTTTTGTGAAACTTTGAAAATTTGAATTGAAATTGAATCGCCTTAGGATGGATTTCATAGAAGAATTTCTAGTTTTCGGGGCGAATGTTTTCTGAGTGTAACTAAAATCTCATTCTTGGCACTATACCTTCTCCCAAATGGTTAAGAATATGTGGTGCATCCTCTGAGAATGCGAGAATATCGTCTTATGAAACATAAATCTGGCCAGGTATTCAAGATAGTGGTCCTCTCTCTTACCAAAGCGGGGAATGGATTCTTTAAAGATCCTTTCCCAAGTTACAGCTAAATCTGTGAATGATTCACAGTTTGATTCTAAAAACCCATTTCACTTTAACAGTTGGATGGCCTCAAACTGTCTGACATTATTGGACTACAATCACTCGCTACTCGCTCTTTAATGATTGCAAAGGGGCATCTACCATCCACTGCGTACAAAGAGAAAAAGAGGATATTATAAAAATATGATTTCCGGTATAGATTTGGAAAGTATATGTCATAAACAGGGCTGCAAACCGGTTCGGAGTCCAACCGCTCTGGAGTCGGAGACTCCGTGTTTTTTTGGCAAGTCTGAGCCGAACCCGAGCAACACAATTTTTCCCTGCCGAACCCAAACCTGAACCGGAGCACAAAAAAATGTTAAAAAAGGGTTGGGTTCAAAAGTACGTTTCTTTCACATTCTTCCCAGAGTGATTTCTACTCACACACAAGTTCCGAAGTCTTCTGCATAATACTTTTCAACTTTCACACATTTTAAGTTCGGTTCCAATTCTAACACCTGCTTTTCTGTATACAAGAAACCAAAAATTGTTGACCTTAGAATAAAAACAGCAAAAATAATGTCTGAACCACGGTACCTGAACCTGAACCTGAGTTCACCAACCTTCCGAGCCCTCCTCCGTGAACCCGAACCCAAAATTGTTCGCGGGTTCGAACCCCGGAGTGAACTCCTCCTGATTTTTTCGAGGTTTGCAGCCCTGATCATAAATATCCTTTTAATCATACCAAAGGAAATTAAAAATTATGATCATTTGCTTGATTTTGCCGTTCCACTGGATGTTAAAAAGGATATTTGAGACATATTGTTTCCAAATGGATCTTTTTTGGATCTTTTTTTCTGTGTAGTAACTACAACTTGCAATTTTCGACTCATAGATGTCCCCCGCCATGTCGGGGATCTCTTCATTTCGCACTTCAGACGCCAACTACCCAATGTAGATACACCTCTTTCGGGAAGCTTCGCCAGTCTTTAACGGTGCTTCACCCGAAGCTCATCTTAAGTGAACACAGTTTCGTTTTTGATGCAAGCAACGACATTTCTTGAACATTCAGTTTTGATTAGTAAATGAAAGTGTTGTTGCTGACACTGGGCAAAAAAAGAATGTCAGCATTTCTTTCTTCTTGGAGGAACAAAGTGGTGCACCTGTATTGGACTTAAGTCTCTTCTAAGGTGCATAGCCTTATAGCACCTCAAGTAAATCAGTCCCCTTGCGATTACATGGTAGTCCCCTAAGAACTGTCTTGTTCCGTCTGGGCTATTCCTATCGATTTGTATAACAAAATAAAGATTAATATAAATCAGCTGCTGAAACATAGCTGCAATCAAAATAACGTTTTTTACTAAAAATTCTTATATCTAGCACGATTTTTCCAATACCAATAAAATATTAATGTAAGATCATTTTAAAGAAAAGTTTGTAATAGTCCTAAAGCTGCCCTTACACATATCATTAGATCTCTAAATCAGCGATGTTCAAGAAGAGAGGCTCTCTGTAGCTCTCTGTCTCTCTCTGACACTCACTGAAGCATTACTTCGGCAAGCATTCGGCCCCAGGGGGCTATGGGTGAACATCGCTGCTCTAAATAGTCAGTTTCTCTAAATCAAATTCTCTAAAGAGAAACTCTTTAGAGAAGCTATGATGAGCTAGACTCTTGAACAGAGACTCTTGAACTAGTTGTTCATGGCTAGTTCATCGGATTCAGTACTGGTTCAACAATTTTTGACTGACAATCCCACAGAAAAAGGGAAGAAGTGTTCAATATGAAGAAACGCTGTTTGACGAGCGTTCATGTTTATGTACAGTCATCGTAGAGGAGAGACTCATCCTCATAAAGCTCAAGAAGTGTCATTACCTCACATTTTGACCATTCAGAAATCTGGAAATATTGGGGTGGGTTTTTACCCACACGTTTGGCTGCCATAACAGAGTTCTCGATTGTAAATCGAGTGTATCGAATATAAATATGGTATTTTATTTTGGGAAATGGGCAGAAGTACTTTTATCGAATAGAACCCCAATCCTATTTCATCATAATTATCCAAAGAGATGGTAAAAGTTTCTCATCAGAGATAAATGTTTGGCTATTATACCATAATATCGTGTCTTTAGACAGACCATTAAGAGATATACGATAATTGTAAAGGCTGCTTAAACATAACTCGATTAGCACTTGAAAGAAGACTTTCCATACGTCAACATAAGTAACAACAGTTCTTCATTGAAGTAACTTTAATTCTCAGCACCAAAACAAACAACATGAGTTTACCCCAAATAAGTTCCGTGTCAGGGGTGCACGCAGGCTATACGCATCGGCCGCATTAGTTGTTGCTATTTTAATGCGCTTAAGAGGTCGCGCATAATGAAATTGCAACAACAACTTCGTATGTGCCTCTCTTCGCTTTTTCTCACTAGCCTCTTGTTGAGTTAAATGTGTTCCCATGTATCTTATCTTCCCGCGGAAGATAAGAATGCGATTCGCTTAGTAGATATAGCGTTACTCCAACGACATTGCATTATTATCGCATTCTCATTTCCCTACGGGAAGAAATGTGATACTATGATATATCTTCTGGGTGATAAGAAAGTGATATAAGAAAGGGATACTTTTGGGAGATGGGAGAAAGTCTCTTCTGAGCGATAGGAAAGTGATTCATCACGGGAGGATAGGAAAAAGTCTCTTCTAAGGAATAAGAATGCGATTCTTCCTAGAGGCAGGTATGCGATTCGAATTCTGTTATTTAATAGTATGATTTTGTACCTAATGTAAATAAGCATTGCCAAAGCATATTCCTTTGGTAATATGGTAAAAAATAGTCAAACTCACTTCAAAAAGAATCGCAGTCGGGTCTCCTTAGGCAGTGTAAAGCGATGTATCGCCAATTCTCAGATGGTATGGGCAAAACTCCATTCTGACTTCTTCAGTGCAGGAATAGAAGATGACTAACGGACTGTCTTAGCATGGCATCTACCCCGGTCTTTCAGCTACAGCTAACTAATTCGCTGGTGTGAAATGGATGCAACGAGTAAATCATTTCCCATCAACTGGCTTTTGCTTAATGGTCACGTTACGTTTCATTTCGTTACGTTTCAAGTTCGCTGGTTCATCATTTCAGCTAACAAAAGAAAAAAAAAAACAGCAATATATCGAATACTGCTCGCAGTCGCTGGTCCTACTCGCTACTTTACACTCGGTTTGTTCGCTTTCTTTTCGCAGGTGTTTCGGCTACTTCGTTCCTTGAGGCCGCTGCGTGTGATCAACCGCGCCCCGGGTCTGAAACTAGTCGTGCAAACGCTCTTATCGTCCCTGCGTCCCATCGGCAACATTGTGCTGATCTGCTGCACCTTCTTCATCATCTTCGGCATCCTGGGCGTGCAGCTGTTCAAGGGCACCTTCTACTACTGCGAGGGCGAGAACATCAAGAACGTGCGCACCGCCGAGGAGTGTCGCAGCTACCCGGGAAACGTGTGGACGAATCGCAAGTACAACTTCGACGACCTGGGCAAGGCGCTGATGTCGCTGTTCGTGCTGAGCTCGCGCGACGGTTGGGTCAACATCATGTACACGGGACTGGACGCCGTCGGTGTCGACCAGCAGCCCATTGTCAACTACAACGAGTGGCGTCTACTGTACTTCATTGCCTTCATTCTGCTGGTGGGCTTCTTTGTGCTGAACATGTTCGTCGGCGTTGTCGTGGAGAACTTCCATCGTTGTCGCGAGGAGCAGGAGAAGGAGGAGAAGATACGGCGGGCGGCCAAGCGAGCCCTGCAAATGGAGAAGAAGAGGCGGCGCATGCACGAGCCGCCGTACTACACGAACTACTCGCCCACACGGATGTTTGTCCACAATGTGGTCACGTCGAAGTACTTCGACCTGGCCATAGCGGCCGTCATTGGGCTCAACGTGGTGACCATGGCCATGGAGTACTACAAGATGCCCAACCCTTTGAAGTATGCCCTGAAGATCTTCAACTACTTCTTCACGGCCGTATTCATTCTGGAGGCCAACATGAAGCTGGTGGCTCTGGGGTGGAAACTCTACCTGAAGGATCGCTGGAATCAGCTGGATGTGGGCATTGTACTGCTCTCCATCGTGGGCATTGTGCTCGAGGAGCTGGATCAGTTCTCATTCAACATACCCATCAACCCGACAATCATACGGGTGATGCGGGTGCTGCGCATTGCCCGAGTGCTGAAGCTCCTGAAGATGGCCAAGGGCATACGGGCGCTGCTGGACACCGTTATGCAGGCACTGCCGCAGGTGGGCAACCTCGGCCTCCTGTTCTTCCTGCTATTCTTCATCTTTGCGGCCTTGGGCGTGGAGCTGTTCGGCCGGCTCGAGTGCTCCGATGAAATACCCTGCCAGGGCCTGGGCGAGCACGCGCACTTCGCCAACTTTGGCATGGCTTTCCTCACATTGTTTCGCGTAGCGACTGGCGATAATTGGAACGGCATCATGAAGGACACGCTGAGGGATAACTGCGATGACGCGGCCGATTGCGTGCGCAATTGCTGCGTCAGCTCGGTCATTGCTCCCATATTCTTTGTGATATTCGTGCTAATGGCGCAATTCGTTTTAGTGAACGTCGTCGTGGCTGTTTTGATGAAACACCTCGAGGAGAGCCACAAGCAAATGGAAGACGAGCTCGACATGGAGGTGGAGCTCGAGCGCGAGCTGGTGCGCGAGCAGGAGTTCGCCCAGGAGCAGAAGCTGTGCCAGCAGCTGGCGGAGGCGCAGGCCAAGGCGCCGCCTCCGCCGCGCCCGCTGGCCAAGGTCAAGTCGCTGCCGAAGAACTTCATCTACAGCACCCCGTCGCTGGACAAGAAGTTTCCGCTGGCCAGCCCCAGCCCCAGCCAGAGCCAGGGACCTGGCCAGGCGGGCGCCGCGGCGGGAGCGGGCCAGCGCCGCCAAACCGTACAGTACTTTAATCAGCCACCGAATGGCCTCCAGCTCGGCTTGGGCCTCAGTCTGACCGAGATGGGCGGCACGCTGTCGCCTCAGGTGCTGGGCTCGCCGTTCGGCAACGCGGCGACGGCAGGCGCAGCCTCCTCCATGGAGCCGGGGCTGCAACTGCCGCCGCTGGGTCGCCGCGGGCGACGCGCCTCGGCCGCCGCCGGCTTCCGCAAGCGCGGCGTGCTGTCCAAGGAGCGCTCGCTGGACGAGCAGGCCATACGACGACGCAATCTGGAGGCCAAGCGCACCAGCTGCGACTCGCTGCCCTGGGGCGGGGACGCCCTCGACTGCAGACGGGGCACGATCTTCGAGAGCCTCGAGTCGGAGGTCGACATACGCAGCGTGCGCAGTGCGGATGTGCCGCGGCACAATGTCGGCGAGCTGAGCGAGCTCGGCGGCTGCCGCCATCCCGGCCTGGACGCCGACGCAGTGGCCGTAGTCAGCAGCATAGCACCAACGCCCACGCCCATGCCCATGGCCCTACCGCTACTAACGCCCACCGTGCCGATGGCGACAACGCGTCGACCCTTCGGCTGGTCCCAGTCCGTGGATCAGGGCTGCGGACGCAGCAGCCTCCTCCTGTCCGTGCCACGCGCCATGCCACCCCGCAGTCGCAGCGGCAGCACCAAGCAGCTCTTCAAGCAGCAGGCACTCGACGAGGATGCGGACATGGATGAGAGTTCACTGCTGCTGCCCTCCCTGGGGGGAGGGGGTGGCGGTGGTGCCGCGGCCGCACTGGAGAGCGCCAATGCGCCAGTAGATTCGCCGGCACTGAGTAAATCCGATTCGGCCGACATCTTGCGCATCATCAGCGAGCGTCGGCGCATGGATCAGCGGGAGCAGAGTCTCAACGACACGAACGAGGACAGGGACAGCGACTATAATGAGCTGTTGCTTGTCAAATCGCCGCAGTCGTCGATGGACTAAGCATATATATATATATACAAATAGATATATAGCCGTCTCTCTCTCTCTCTCTCACCATCTCTGTCGCTGCAAACTTTAGGGAATTTTCTAACACTGTAAACTGTAACTGTAACTACTAACAAATCGATAGGCGTTAGGCAATAGCGTTAACGATAACGATAATGAATTAATCGATAGCATATAACTATTACGACGATTTGAATGCCGGCGACGTGGGGCGATTTCAAAATTATGGAAAAATGTGGGGGAAAAATGTTCAATCAAAGCTTGCTTCAGTCAGCTGTTTGATCGTGTCGGTGCTTAGTTGGTGAGGCGCTGAAGCTCTTTGAATCGATTTGGTAAGAGCTGTATGTTCAGCTTCGGTCGTAAAAGTGTTCAAGCAGTCGATCTTTAGGTCAGATTTACACGGTGAAGCAAATTTCATTAAGTTGTAAAGGAATCTTTTAGAATCTCATCTGATTCTCTTGCCTACTGAGAGAACTCCATGAACTTTGCTTCACCGTGTTAGTCCATTCTTAATTAGATTATTCTCCTCCTTGTCGGTAGTGAGACACTTGGGAGCGATATTAAACCCCTCTAGGATATTGTGACACACTTATAATACTCGTCTTTCTAGCCCTGGTACTAGCCACATTTCTTCAGCCTTCAATAAGATTTTATTTGAATGATGTCTTTCTGAGATAGAAGTTTAGGTTCAAGTTGAAACCTCCGAACCGAACTTTCGGGGATCTGAATTGTGAAAAAAAGGATTATGAGCAAGAAAATAGTTAAGTTCGAGTACCAACATTGCATTTTCCCAAACAAAATACACTAAAACGAACTTGAAGTTGACCTAAAATGCAATTTCTGATTCAAAAAATGACAGAATTATTACACATAACAAACTAAGATACATTACAGAACAATAAATCTAATGCATAGCCTTGGAATCATGAGTGAACGGATTAGGGTAATCATTAGGTAATCAGCTCTTTTATTACTAATTGGAAATGCATTAGACTCAATGTTTATATGTCTAGCAGTATCGGTCTTTAGTTTGAAGCTAATCAATTATATTCTTCCTACCCTTGGCTGTACAGCTGTTAGTTCGATGTTAGGTCTCCGCTGTAAACCTGCTCTTAGTCCTTCGAAGTTCTAATTCTTTCCCATTCTGAATATTATTTTGTTATCAAAATCAGAATTCTAGGTTTCAATTTCAATAACTTACCCATATTCAAAGAAGAAGGCAGAAAAGAGTACCAAAAGAAAGTGAAGAAAGTATGGAAGAGCAAACCTCTCTAGCTGTTTATATGCCCCACCAGTTAAAACTTGCATTACTATATGCTGTTCAATCAACTTTCATTGATTGATCTCTCAATTTGGAAGATATCTGGCCGCAACTTTTACTTTTTTATTAACCATACTTTGTTTTGTTGGGTAAATACTTGTAAATCAGAAGTAATGACAAATGCACCAATTTATAGTTTGCTTTAAAGTTCGCAAATCGATGAGTTTTTTGTTGGTATTTTTGCGTTGGGTCGACGTCGACCCAGCTCATACCCAGCGAATCTCAATCAGCTGTTTTTGCCTGTCAAGTTAGCGGCATTCCGCGAGCATTTCGACAGGTTTGCACGTAAATTATAGGAAAAACCTTTTTAAACAGAACCGATTTAGTTTGTCCAACCACTAAGTTTCCCAGCGGCGCATGTCGACATTTCATAATGGATTGCTCTTTCATTACTTTGTCTAAAGTATGACGGGAAAAAATCCCTTACAGTCTGGCTTCCTTTACCTTTGCACACATCCTGCATTACTAGTAGTAACAAATGTATGCTAGAGCCGAATTGATATCAGATTCCCATTACAAATGTCTTATTTGCTATCTGTTTACTATACCTTTATAGAAAAGCAGCAGTTGTAGTTCATTACTTTTCAGACAGAAAACATTTAGCTGTGCGCCACTGGGTTAAAGCACCTGAGAACCTGGTGAAATCAGGACAATGCCATAATTTCAATCAATCTAAGGTTCAATTGGGTTGCCCATATTCGACGGACCCATGTTTTTTTTTTAAAAATCAAAGAAAAAAAGAAAAATTTGGCGGTTGGCAATCTTAATCATTTAATTTGTTCCAAGTAGATTTGTTTACATCAATTTTTGAATATGATATCTCTCAAATGGCCGCCTCTGGCGTTGATGGCGTATTGTGCCCTTTTTGCAGCATTTTCCAAAGTTTTCGCCAACATTTCGGCCGGAATAGCGGCTATTTCTTCACGAATGTTGTCCTTGAGCTCTTCTACGGTCCTTGGCTTGTTGACGTAAAACTTTGACTTCAAATATCCCCACAAGAAGAAGTCAGGCGGCGTCAAATCGGGCGAACGTGGTGGCCAGTCCAAATCACCACTTTTCGACATCAAACGGCCCGGAAACAATTTCTTCAGAAAATCGATTGTTATGCGACTTGTGTGCGGTGGAGCGCCGTCTTGTTGAAACCAGAACTGCCTCAAAAAATTGGTCATCATGTCGCGATAACGCTCCTGGTTGATGGTAACAGCATGGCCATTTTCATTTTGGAAGAAAAACGGCCCAATGACCGTTTTCGCACTAACGCTGCACCAAACTGTGACTTTTTCGTCATGAAGAGGCACTTCTTGAATCTCCTGAGGATTTTCAGTGTCGTAAATACGGCAATTTTGCTTATTTACGGTCCCATTCAATGTGAAATGGGCTTCATCGGACATGATAATTTTGTTTTCACAATTGACTTGTTCTGTTGAATGTAAATTTCAACTATTTCAGAGCGCTCGCGTGGCGTGTATTGTTCCATGGTAAAAATCTGCTTGGACTGACGCTTCAAACGCGGTATGTCATTAAGCGATCTGACATCTCTGTCAAAAGTTATGGCGTTGCCAGATGGGTCCGTCGAATATGTAGTTGAATCTGTCTCGCTTAAAAGACACAATGCTCATAGAATATGCTAGCTACACTTATGTGGTGCATGCGGTGTTTTTTTTTTGTTTACCTAACTTTAAAGAAAGAAAATAAACTACAAAGAATCCTGCTATGCCATAGATAGACTGAGGCGCACACACAGAAACAAAAGGTGTTGGTTTAGCCAAACATCGAGCCATACATCGATAATCTGTCATTAGCTGAAAACCATTAGGATCTGCTTAGCTTAGAGCAACGAATAACTTAACTCAAAATGGTAAAACACAGCAGTTAGAGTGAGACAAACAGCTGACTTATGGCAACAAGTACAGTCTACAGCCTGCAACATTTCGACCCCACACAATATGCATAACTTTGAAATCCGGCCAAGGCAGTCGCATGTAAACTAGATATACTTACATTTAAAACGTTCTCTAATGACGATGCAAATAAACTGTTTTTAGTGCAATCTACGGTTTTCATAAGTATAACAAAACATCCAGATGGTAACGGTAAACATAATTTGAACATACAAATATGAAATCTTACAACAACAAAAAACCAAAGAAGTTTGTTTAGATCGTTTTCCGTTTCTACCAGGCGTTATATGCGATATACACATACAAACATACATATATGGAAATACTTATAGGAGTACTAAATACATACATACATGATGGAAATTTGTGAACAAAGATCATCAACTCTGTGATTAGCTCTTAAAGTTTAAACAAAACAAACAAAAAGCAAAAGCAACCAAAAAAACAAAAAAAAGAACAACACAACACAACATTTATATAACCAACTGTATGTATATAGGAAAGCATGTGCGCATTGTATTTTACGTAGATTAGCTCAGAAGAAAAGCAAAAACAAAAGCAAAAGCAAAAACAAAAGCAAAAACAAAACACACAAGTATTTGGAAAGCAATAGAAAATTGTTAGCTGTTAAGGTTTAAGCCCTCACAAAATTGCGTTGTTGCCCAACTTCATGAAAACGAATTTACTTAGGTACTTAACAACAACAACATCCACACACACACACACGAAGCCCCCCCCCCTTCGACAATCTTCTCCCCTTCGCTTTCAGTTCTGTGCCAAAACAAACCAAGTCCCGCACCAAGAATGAGTCTATTTTTATATACACAACCCCACACATGAAAATGGGAACGACCTGGTAACTATGTAACTCTCCAAGCGGCAACAATTAGCAAACAATTTTCAAAGCGTAGCATTTATAACAGATGATGAAGTAGTAGATGAAATTGAATTAACTATTTAGAGTACTATACTAACATTTACATGCATACATACTTACATACAAGCGTATATATTGATAATTATTTATATATATATATATATATATATATATATAGTGTATATATGAAACTATCAACGAATTACCATAGAAACTACATTTTTTCTAGGCACCAAAATGCTACACAACAACAGAAACAACAACAACAGCAACAACAACAACAACAACAACCAAAACCACTGTCAATTTTTCAACATCTCGATCTAAGCTAATTTTTCAAAACCCAATACAATTTTTACACTCTTTGTAGAGCCAGCCGGAAACTTCTCCTTCCGCCCTCCAGTTTAGATAAACTTTAAATGAAAAAAAAAAAAAAAACACAAAGAAAAAAAAACCAAAAACAAAAACTAAAAAAGTAACGAAATACACTAACAAATTATATGATAATTTCATCTGTGCCTTTCTCTTTATATACAAACAATCATATGATGAACTGTGTACTCTCCACTTTTCCCCCTCTCCCTCTCTCTTTCTCTCTGTCGTACTCACAAACACAAACACACGCACACCAACTCATAGCGCACACATACAAACACACCAGCCAGCTCAGCGGCGCAAAGCTCAAGAAATGCATTTCGAAGGAGAGTGGAGTGATTACTGTGCATCTACGATGCTCATGCCTGGCCCGCAGAGGCCGAAAAAACTTCTCAATTCACACAGTGTCGAGACGAGCGCTTGACGAGAGAGCAAACAGCGTTCTGTTTGCCTGCAGACACAGGCCAGAGGTCGATGAGAGCAGGTCAGAGCTAGTTGGCGAGGTATTTGATGCTGCAGCCATTAGAAGTTGGAGCTGAGATTTGGGCTGTTTCTTCAAATCGATTGAGCCTAAGTTGTTTCGCTGTAAACTATAGTTGTCCTAGGAAAACACTTTTTCTAGACGACTAAAACTTGTTAGTTTGAATATTGTAAAAGTCTTAAAATCAGTCCAAAAAGTACAATCAGAATGTTTTCAAAAACGTTGTAAAATTTAAAACATTGTGTGCTCGATATGAAACCCAGATGTTTCCAGGATGAGCCTGAGATGTTCCACAATTATTAATAAAATAAGCACAAAATGGTCTTAGAACGTTACCAAAGTTTTGCTGAAAGAAGCCTCAAAGTTTGTAAACTAACCAGGGCTGCACACCTTACTTTTATTTTACGGTGAACCAAAGCCTAAACCGAACCACCTTTCGAAATAAATGCGGAACCCAAACCTGTGCGGCAATTGACCTTCTGTCCAGCGATTTCCTATGATATCTGATTGGCTTAAAGCGACAGTTTCTTACAATGGGCAGGAAAGTGTAGTATGAAAACCTAGAATAACTCTAGGAACTATTTATAAAACTCGCGCCTCCTGTTTTTAAGATCCTTGACTCCCAAGCTATTGCAATGACTTACAAAAACAAGAGATTAACATTACATTGGCAATATTTTTCCATAAAAACTAAGAAATGTATTTCTTTTTAACACTAAATTTAATGTTAAATATTCTCATGTGTTCCACAAAAGTGTTTGCTACCCAAAAACGACCAGATTCTTATGCGACTTAAGCAATTTTAGGTCGAAAGCCGTTCTTAGAACACATGCGATTAAATTAACTACGAAAATGTAGTTCAGTTACTAAACAAATGTTTCTTTTTTTCCAAGGTTCGAAGTGTTGGAACCTAAACCATTTTATAGAATTTGGTTCAATGTAGCAAACCTGAGATCCGAAAAAACTTTCAGGTTTTGCAGCCCTGAAAATAACCGAGCTACAGCGAAACGTTGATTGAAGTTAAACCAAAGTGTTATAGAATTGCGTGCATAAATTGTCACCGCTAATTGCAATTCAAGAAAAAGCGGGTTTGATCTACTTCTGTCAAGGAATGCTCTTTATTTCGGTAGATTTTTAATGGATTTATATCCAAGTGCGTTCGATTAATAAGCGCTCTTTTCTTACTTCAAGGCTGTCAAAATATAGAAATGATCTTGCATGCAGGGGCATCTCATTTGATTGGATCGGGAATCAGCATTATTTATCTGTTAAAGAATCTGTTACATCGCGTGTTATGCACCAACCACTTCACCCAAACTTGGTTCATTTGACAAAGAAAGAACAATCTTTGTGGAACTTGTCTGAAGTCAATCCTCAGTCCTTTTGTTCTCAACGTAGACGACGTGTTAGCTCACTGCACCATTGCACTACAATCCAAGACTTCAATCTTACATACTTTTTAACATATATTCTTCTCTAAGCTGTAACCGTTTTGTATTCGTTTCAAGAACATTCGGTGTGTAAAATTTGAGAGAACATTCTGTTCTTATTTTGAGTTGAAGAAATCCTATTTTCTGAACAGGTTTTCTTAAAATATCAGAAAGTTTTTGGGAAGTGGAATTGATAGGAAGTTTTAATTATTGTTCGATGAAATGAAACATATTTGATGGCTTATTGCAAACTCGAAGAGTGTTATAGTAAAAGTAAGACTCTCTAAAGCCCCACTGTACCATCTCTGCAGAGAAAGTGTCTAGTTTAGTACCAGAAGTAGCCCAGTCTCTAAAAACTGATTGCACTTCGTATCCAAATCAATGTATTGAAAACGTTTTTTTTACAGAGTCTAGTTAAAGACAGCGCAGCAGCCATTTGCAACCAGTTTAAAACCACTTATCCCCTGCAGCAGCCATTTGCAACCAGTTTACAACCAACTATCCCCTGGAGTAGTCATTTGCAACCAGTTTAAAACCACTTATCCCCTGCAGCAGCCATTTGCAATCAGTTTACAACTTATTATACCCTGCAGCAGCCATTTGCAACCAGTTTAAAACCACTTATCCACTGCAGCAGCCATTTGCAACCAGTTTAAAACCACTTATCCCCTGCAGCAGTCATTTGCAATCAGTTTAATACCAGTTGGCAACCTAAATTGTATCGGCTGTACTTTACAGTCATTCATGTTTTATCTGTCAAGTCTTTATACAACTACAACTCCAACAATATATAAATTGTCTCTCAAATTTACCTTAGCTTTGTATTAACTTTGACCTAATGCTGGTTTTTCTACACTTTAGATTCATTTGCTTCTTATTTCTCCTGCCCTTGCTTCAGTTTTAACTTAAATTAAAAATGAATAGGAAAAAAACACCAAAAACTTTGTCGTCTGCCTTTGTGCAGTTGCTTAACTTACCCGAATCTAGTTTCTTTGCTACCAGTTGAATACTAGTTGCTTTACAACTAGGCGTAGTACAATATTTGTTTGCTACCAGTTGACAGTTTCTCTGCAGGGATGTAATGTAAGGTGAACAATTTTAGTTTGGTGTGCAGAATGGAAAAGGGAAGTACAACTGGCTTTCCCTTATATGGTTTAAGGCAAACTTATCGGTTTTAGAGCTTGTAAAATGTGGTTCGAAAATAGTCTTTTACTCAAATTGTACAGGAGAGCCCACAGAACTAATAAAACTGTTCAAAAATTGTTTCTGTAGAAAGCAGTTTCCATCTCGAGCAACATTTCTGTTGTCTCTGGTTTCAAAATGCCAAAAATTTCGGATTTCCCAGTCTACATCCGCTAAATTATGGTGAAATCGATAAAGGAAGTACAGCAGATATACACAAAATAGCAAAAAAAAATCGAATTAAAAAGTGGTTTTTAGAATATGACAAATGCACACCTACTAAATTTGAGAGTTCATTACCGATTTATTTCCCCCAAACGCGCTTAAATGAAAAATACGTTTAACTAGATCAAACAAAGATGCGCCCACAAATGCAACAATTGTTTACAATAGCTTTACTCGTGCAATTAGTAGGAACAATCTCAGTCGATTACCCAAAAACGCTCTCATTCGCGATCGACTTGCGCCGCTGGGCAGGCCACCACACATGAGCAAGCAGTTCAAGCTCAAGCTCAAGCAGCAGCAGCAAACACAAAATCTAAGCAGTGCTTACCACTGAAAAAACTATAAAAATAATAACAAAAAGAAAATTACTTAAGCCTACAAAAAAAAAAAAACAAGCAAATTGAAGTTTATATAGGTTAATGCGCTAGTAGTTTCAAACCGTTTTTTTTTTTTTTTTTGTAATTTTTTAATGTAGCTGCTTGGCCTAAACATAACAAATACACATTTTTTTTTTTTTGTGTGGTGCAAAGTAAACCAACAAAACTATAACAGTGCGTTTTTCTTGTTGATTAATAATTAGGTAAAACCAAATAACAAGGCTAGACACATAAGTTAATTAACAATAACGAAACAAACAAAATTAGACAAACGTTAAATTTTAAAATTATTGCAACAAAAACCAAAAAAAATAAAAAAACAAACAGAAATACTAAAGAAATTTGCTTTTAGAAGAAACAAAACCTATCAATTAAATGTCATACAAAGAATTTGTTTCTGTACGCAACCCACAAGATTTCAACAATAGCCAAAAGTTGTTAACATTTCCGTTGCGTACCTTGGCATATAATTTATATAATAGCAAAACAGGCGAAACTATTGCAAAAAATAAAAAAAAAAAACAAAATCGCTATAACGTATATATATATACAACAACAACAATAAAAGCAAAACAAAACATAAGAAATAAATATGTAAAAACAGCAAAAATTAAAGAACAAAAACAAAAAAAAAAACATTTAAAAAAGAACTAAACGAAAACCTCTTTGATTTGTGGGTGGCGTCATCTGTGGGTGAGTGGCGAAGTGTAAACTGCTTGCTGTGACCAACTGGTTAAACTGCTTGCCAAGCCGTTGTGGAGAAGAAACTGCCCTTCGCTGCGCGGAATTCAAAAAAGAACTCAAGTTGATGTGTCCAGACGATTTTTTGGAAACGATGAGCTGACGTCCATATAACCGGCTTCCAAAAGATGCTTAAAGAAGGCTCTCTGTATTCTTCGACTTTTAAATTGCAAAGAAATGTTGAATGGATTAAAATTTTCGAAATGGATCAATATTTATTGTTGATCTGTCCAAGGGGCCCAGCCGAGCTAATCTCACTATTTTGGATTATGTGCTTCTAATTGTCGCTCAAGAGAGAGGGAACTTCAGTTTAACATCGAATCCGAACGGCGAAGTTTATGAAGCTTTTTTGTGGTTAATTCATAGCTGGCGCCAATAGCTTGTAAAGGTGAACGGGCGTGTAGGTCTTAAAGAAAATACCTGTCAAACCCTCGATCTTTTGCACAGCAGTCGCACACACTACCCGCTGCACTACACCTTTATATGTATCCTTACAAAAAAACCTTTCCCCAACTTACATAAAATCTTGGCTCTTGGTAGAGGTCCAATGAAGTAACAATGCTTACCAATTGGTGAGTAATCAGAATAAGCACAGGACTGCAAAAAACAAAGGCTCTAAACCAAGGGTAAGTATACGAATACAAGCAAGATTTCACGGCTGTGGGACACAAATGAAAACACACGCTTTTACTCTCGCTTCATGCTTGATCAGGATTGAGTCGGCTTGTGCTTATTGCCAGTCGCTAGAACTTATCGATAACAATCAGTGCTTACAATAAGTATGCATATCGTAGAATGTAGAATGTATATCGATAGCAAAGACTAACAAACTTATAGGTATGACAATATAATAGTTAAGAAAGGTGGATTTAGAGCCGGTTTGTAATCGTAGTAGAGCTATCTGTTACATAAACCTACAAATAACAGAGCAAAATCTTAATTCATCTGACATATAGCAGCTATGTAGAATATGAGAAATCGGCCCTTAAGTAACACTCAGCCTGTGAATATATGGATCCTAAATGTGCCCTTTCCTGCCACACGGCTTAGACAGAATAAAGATATTTTTAACATGCTTCTTTTATATCATCTGCTCAACTTTTACTATCGCCACGACACTAGAAACCACGAAGAGACTTGAAAGCAATTAGTTATAGTCCCGAAATGTTAAGTTAATTATAGACCAAACTGAAGAAACAAAACACGAAACGTGCGTGAGCTGTTTAAACCAGTGTTGCCAAAAAGATAATAGCTTAAAAATCACCCTTTAGTAAAGCTGCCATAGAAAAGTAAGGTTAGAACGCAAGTCTAAGAAAGAAAAACTTTTTTTATACTCTGTTTATACTAAGTTTGTGCAAAAGTATGTAACATCCAGAAGGAAGCATCTCCGACCCCATAAAGTATATATATTCTTGATCAGCATCAACAGCCGAGTCGATATAGCCATGTCCGTCTGTCCGTCTGTCCGTCCGTATGAACGCACAGATCTCAGAGATGGTAAGAGATAGAGGTTTGACATGTATATGCTTCTAATGTCTGCAGGCAGATCAAGTTTATTTTCAATTTTGGCCACGCCCCTTCCAGCCCCCGGAATTTAGAAAAAACGTCATATCTCCCACAGTTTTGAAGATAGATGGCTTGTTCCTTCTGGACATATTTAGTTATTAGGATAACTAATCGATCCGCCAAAGGAATGAAGAAGATCGGATGAACGGTTTTCGAGTTATGATCAAAAGAAAAATTTTCTTGGTACAGAGTATGTTATAGTCGGGCTTGACCGACTTTCTTTCTTGTTTTTCAATGTAAACCTCTTTAAAATTGGCATGCACACAATTCTTTAAAGTTTTGTCCAAATCGAATGACTATAGGTCATAGCTGCCATAGTAAGGATCGGTCGAGAAACTAGTTTTACTGCGAAAAACTTGTTTGTTTTCAAAGAAATCGCCTATAAACTTTGTAATTCCTAGTTTTCTATGCTTTCCCTTCATTCCATTAAGTTTGGTCGAAATCGGACATCTATACTATATAGTATAGCTGTCATACAAAAGTAGAATCAGAAAAGTATTCTTAGTAAAAAAAACTTGCTTGTTTTCAGTGGAAATGTCCTTGAAATTAGCTAGAAAAGCGTGCTGCAAGGGTATACAATTTTCGGCGGAGCCGAAGTTAACTTTCCTCTATTTTTTTTTATTTCTTTTTATTTTACTCAAGGTAAATATAATTCATTTACCTTTGAGCCATAAAATATAAATCATAAAAACTTTTCTATACTCCAAGTTGATGATTTTTGTGGAAGAGAAATTTGGAAATAATCATTAATTTCTTCCCTGTTATTTATCAATCCGCCAAAAGATTGGTAAGAATCGAATGAACTGCATTCAAGACAAGTTTCTCATATCAATGCAGAGTATTTTATGGTCGAGCTTGTCCGACTTCCTTACATGCCAAAATATTTATTATAATATTTTGTTGATCTAGTTATCCATGATAAAGTTGGTCGCCTTTGCTTTCGAGTCCCAATGTTGAACAGAATTCATTTCCACTCGAACTCAGAGTCAACCACATCGAAACGGAAAAAAAATAAATAAAATTCCTAACGAAATTTCACAATGTCTGAGAACAAGCAATTTGGAGACTTCAAAAAACGAGGCGACAAGCAGCCGCTGCCAATCCAGGACAACGACGATGCGGCCACCGATGAAGGCGGCGAGAATCAGAATCCCAATGCAGGTCTTGAGCGGCCCAAAATCAACTCGGATCGAGTGAGCACATGGTTCGGTGGAACCGATAAGCCCAGTGATGTTGTCTTATTGTTACCTCAGGATCCAGAACCATTCATAGCAGGATTCTCGAAATTGTATGAGCGCAAGACCCGTACAGAGCCAGCCCCGTTGGATGTCTTAAGCAGCCTGATTGATGAGCTTGTTTTGGATGCCATCGACGCGGATGACGACAATATTTCTGAGGAAATGAAGGAAGATAAATATCAAAGTGTGTTTATGTATGAGATTCTATTGCCCATCTTAAGGAAACTGCTGGCAAAATACCCAAACTATCTTAAGGATAATGATGGCAAACTTACTCCCGAAGACAAGGAGAGATTCAAGAAACAGTTGGAGATGTACACCCAAATGGAGGATGTGCTTCAGCCGGGGAACGCAGAGAACTCGCCAGGTGTTCAGCGCGAGAACTTTCGCTTGATAAGGGATTATATGCACAAGCTGTTGGACTATGGACAGCCACCAGCTGGAATTTGGGCCGAAATTGGCAAGGATTCACCATTCTCGGCTCCCGGTGGTCCCGCCTAACTCCAGTTTCTTGATTTGTGAATTACCCATTGCAACCACTGTTGGCCACCCGTCGAGTTTTACAGTTTTTTAGCATTTTGTCTAATTTCATGATGCATTTTTATGTATAATCAAATAAATGGTGGCGGTTATTCGTTGGTTTCTCATTGTTTCGATGAGGACATCAGCTTAGAAATGTAAAGAAAAAAGCGTCGTCTGAACATGAAATGAGTTTGAATGTTGACCTGGAAGATAAGATTCGGTGTAAGTGGGAAAATGCCTGAACCTACGCTTCGCTCTGGACCGGTTCTTTAGTTAGTTGTAATATTAACAAATTGGCAAAACGATCCACTTGCAAATCTAATCACATTTTGTCCAACAATCATAAACCAAATAATTCTTATGAAAAAGATCAACTTTTGAAATAGAAATTTCGGCTTAAGTATGGTTTATTGACTTCTTTATGTAACTCGGAATCAAAACTTAATTTTAAACCTACAAAAAAACTTTTGACTTAACTTAGATTTTAACTTTAGATCTTTTTATCAAAAAATTGTGAAATAATAGCCAGTTTCAACTAGAGAAATGATACATCATTTCTTGAAATGACAAGAAATTAAGGAAATTATATCATTTCTGCCATACGTTTCTCCATTTTCATTTCCTTTCATTTCGTGCCATTTCTTATCTTAAAAATGATGAAATTCTCCCCGAGTGGATTTGGTATTTTTTCCGACATTCTCTCGGTGCCATTAGTGTCATCAGTAAAACCAAAATATCAGAGAGGTAAGTAAGTTGAGATGAGCCCCCGGAAAACCCCAAGAGCCTGGTAGTAGATGCAGTTGGCTGCGTTGTTTTTTATGGAGGCTCGTGAATGAGAGCATTAAGCGAGCAGCCATCTGGGTTGCGCCCTTAACTATCCAGCTTGGGAGGAGCGAGCAACCATTCGTTGGATGAGGAACCGACATCGTAGCAGCTGCAGCCGATAGCGCACCTTTCCAGGAAGATGTAGTGGCAGCTTCACAAAAGAGGACGAAGGAGCTTAAGTGCATTGGTGACGAGCGGCTTGAAGTCTTTGACCATAAACTTAATCTTAATAATCTTGGTAGCTTTTTGTTTTGTGCATTACATATTTGTCGGATTATTAAAAATGAAACATATTTTAGTCTTATTATACTCTGTACCGTAGGTACACAGAGTATAATAAGTTTGTGCTAAAGTATGTAACATCCAGAAGGAAGCATCTCCGACCCCATAAAGTATATATATATTCTTGATTAGCATCAACAGCCGAGTCGATATAGACATGTCCGTCTGTCCGTCCGTCCGTCCGTATGAGCGCACAGATCTCAGAGATGGTAAGAGATTGAGGTTTGACATGTATGGGACATATGCTTCTTATGTCTGCAGGCAGATCAAGTTTATTTTCAATTTTGGCCACGCCCCCTTCCGCCCACGCAATTTAGAAAAAACGTCATATCTCCCACTGTTTTTAAGATAGATGGGTCGTTCCTTCTGGACATATTTAGTAATCAAGATAACTTATCGATCCTCCAAAGGAATGGATCGGAAGATCGGATGAACCGTTGTCGAGATATAATCAAAAGACTGTTCGCTGCAGAATTTCAATGAAAAGGTATTGAAACGTGGATCATAGATCGTATTTGGCAACCCACCGCTTGGTTCCAAAGATATTTAAGTTCAATTTTTATATATTATATTAAAAATAAAAATTTTAAAAATGATTTCTTAAATCAATTTTACACTGTGTTGTTGGGCAGGTCGAGTATAGCAATTCCTTATACTTGGATTCTTCCTAGCACCACCAAAATCTGAAGATATGGCTCAAAAACCGCTTTTTGCTAGCTCTTCTCTTTGCAATTTAAATTACGGAATGTGTATTACCTTGACAATTCCGATAGCAACGTTAGGGATCTGAAATATTCTAATCAATGGCTTGTCATATTGAACTCTATGGCCAAGATATGCGGGTTAAAGATCTGGCATTTTTGCCATTTTTTCCAAAATTTATTTTTTGGCCTTTACTTGTATTCATATTTTCTTCTAAGCGTTTTTCTTTTAAGCTTTATTATAATAGTTTAATTCTCCGTAGAACACATGTTGTTTCAATGAATTTGGTTATCTTCTGACGAAGTTATTCGCCTATTTCTGAGTCTACTATTTAGTATTTTTTTGTACATATTGTTGTGTGGGTTAACATATGTGCCCCTAAAAGTATGCCATGCTTTAATAATACTTATCAAATAATTCAAAAAAATTTATTATTTATACGTATGGACCAAGTTTAACATTACCCGAAAAATATTTCCCAACAAATATTAGATAAGCGAATTTAATTGTCTTAAGACTTTTACTTGCAATTTCTGCATGAAACTTTGACAACAAAATTTGACACACTTTTTGTAACTTTAGTCTGTTCAACTTTAGGCCGATTTCACAACTGCTATTTATATAGAGCTATCTGTCACATAAACTAACAAATAACAGAGTATAATTTGAGTTTATCTGACACATAGCAGCTATCTAGATGATGAAAAATCGGCGCTTAATTTATTTAGGTGTTTACAATCTAAACATAGTCCCCGATCCCACGACTCACAGATAAGATAGATAACGATTAAGCAATAAATATTAATAGGCACTTGACGAGGGTCAGGATGTATCCAACCCCACGCGTACCCTATGAGATGCACAGTGGATGTACCCCCTCGCACTATACCAACACACATAAACATACACATGCTTCGTCTTACATCCGAAGCAATAGATAAGTTAGATTTAAGGGCTGAATTTTATGAATAAAAGAAGGATCGCTCGCAAGAGCTATTCAGTAGAAACATCAAACTACAAGCGTGCTCATCTAAAGTGTATAATTCTATACACTGGGTGAAAAAATGAGAATTGAGGTCAACATTTACACGAAATTATCCTATGACATTAAATTATATAGATCGTTCTACAGACTCAAATAAAGATTTTATAAATTTTTCTGAATTGTAGGCACTATTTTTTGAAATTAAATTCTAGAGCTACTAAAAAATCATTCTAAACTACTCAAAAACAGATGATTACGATTATGTTCCAGCAGGAATTTCTAAAATAAAGAAGCCTATTTTTGTTTTAAGCTATAAGATATAAATCAAAGTCTGCTTGAATACCAGATATACCTCCATATAACCAGAGAAAGAACCCATTTGAGTACGTGCAGGTGTCGCCATCTATGGGGCCCAGCCATGCCACTGCTTGCTGCTGTCGAAATGTTGGCCAACTGCTTGCCGTAACGGTTTTAAGCGTTCGAAACACAACGCAATCTGAGCTGAGTTATTATTAATATTAAAAGTGACATTGCATTTTTTGTTGTCATTTTTTTTCTCACTCTGTCTCTCACACAGCTTGCTTTTGTTTTCTTTTCGGTCTTCGTTTTTTCTTTCTTTTTTTTTTTTTTTGCGCTTTTGTCTTATTGTAAATTTTCTCTTCATTGCATAACTTGTAATTCCCGCCGCTCTGGTGTGGCGGCTGTGAACTTCGCGTGGCCATAAAAAAAAAAAAGTAGAGTGAAAATATTTTGGCGCCGCTGTTATAACAGATAGCCCCGTCTCGCTCCCTCGCCCGCTCCCGTTCCCTCTCTCACGCAATCTTTTGCGCTCATTTGCCTGTGCGTTTGCGTTTTTAATTAACGGCCAAGTTTCTTCTATTGCCTCATGCAAGATTGCAAATGAAGTAATTATAAAAAAAAAAAAAAAATTCAACGGCAATCACAACTGAACAAGACGTTACGACCAACGGCGTTTTTCATGATTCAATTTCAATTTTCCTACGCCAAGAAATGCGTTCATGGTCAAAGTGTCAAACGTGACGCAACGGAAACGCATAAACAGCGGGGCCGCCGGCCATCAGCGGCGATCTGTGCAATAGTGCCAAGTCATGCTCAACACTTGACGCGCAAAATCGGGAAAGTGTTAACATAATATTATTGGGCATTTTGTGTAACTTGGCTGTGTCTCGCGAAGAACTTTGTTTGGGGGGGAAGGCAATCAGTTGGTGACAACAAAAGCAGAAAAATTACGCATTCGAAAGGGCTGGTGTTGATAGTTCAAAGTTTTTGTGGATATTCCTTGTTCCTTGGTTGTCAGGGGAAGCCAGATCAGCAGTGTGAGCTGTGCATTAAACTGGGTCAAGATAACAGAGGTAGAAGGAGACGCCGGTAGGGTCAATGATGGGGAAAAGATTTGCAGCACATTATTTGAAATAAATATATGAATATGAGGGCGTCTAATACGGCTTCATCTCACACGAAATATTCGACTATTTGGCGAAAAACTAATCTGTAATGTAAATATCAAGAAAGCAAGCCGGTTCTGAACGGAACCAAAACAAAAACGAAACAAAATCTCCAATTCCGATGAAAAACCGAACCGACTTCTTTATGAAAATGCGAAACCGAACCAAAAACCACTTTAAAAAACGGTTCGGTTTGGTTGACCAATGAGTTTTAAAACTAAAAACGCTTAAGTGCAGACACTTAATCTAGTAAATTTGGGAGTTTTCAACGATTCTGATTTGTATTTCGAATAAACTACGATTTGGAGAACCCAAAGGGATAACTTCATAGACCGATTTAATTCTTAGCGATACCAAGACGATGACTTGTCAATTGTTCACAGAGGATCAACAGAATACCTTCCAATTACTTTACTTGACGAAATTCTTAATTACCTACAACATTTTAGAGCTATTCTATTCTGAACATTTACACAAAAAGTCCACCGACCCTCCAAAAATTAAATGTACCCAAATAGAAAACATATTTTTTCATATTTTCATAGGGAAACTATCAAAATAAAATGATGTAAACTAATCTTACAATCATTTGTCGTGTTAGAAGAATAATTAATCATTCAGCAGGTATCAGAAAAAATGTACAAATCGAAAAGTTCCTGCTGAACGCAGTGCACATTAGAGCGCATTATTTTGCAACTTTTGCTAAAACGAACAATAAATGCTAAATTGTAAACAATAGTTATTTCTCAAGAATCATCTCCTCAGTAAATGCCGCTCTTAAAAGGGTAACTCGATCAGTGGAGTCCTTTGCATCATGAACTGTTCATAAATTGGTCCATTCGAAATAGAAGGAAGCATTTCCGACCACATAAAGTATATATATTCTTGATCAGCATGACGAGCTGAGTCGATATATGTTCAAGTCCGTCTGTCCTTCTGTTTCTATGCTATCTCCTCCGTCAGTTTTAAAGCTATCGCCATCAAACTTTGCACGAAGTCTTCTGGTCCAAATACGCTGCACATTTGTCCGAACCGGCCGGATCGGATGACTATAACATATGGCTGCCATAGGATCGCTCGGTCGAAAAACTAGTTCTAGTGAGAAAAACTTTTTTTGTTTTCAATGGAAACGTCTCCAAACTTTGTCTTTCTTAGTTTGCTATGCTTTTTCATGATTCCACTAAGTTTGGTGGGAATCGGACATATTTGTAAAGTAAAGCTGTCATACAAAAGTGGAGAAAAACTTATTTATTTTCAGTGGAAATGTCCTTCAAATTAGTTAGAACGAGAACGTAAGTTAAAGTCGGCCCTGCCCGACTTCGAAATACCCGTTACTCAAGGCAATTAGTGTTTATTAACCCCATGCGGCTCAGATAAGTATGCAACGTTTTTATAACTCTGCCATTTATTATCCGATCTTCATGAAAATTGAGTGAGATTGTACATATTGGCCACATGCACTACACTGCAAAATTGAAGCTCGATAGCTTACAAATTGTAGGAGATATTCAACATTTTGTATTGCGGGGGCGGGAGGTGGCGTGGCCAAAATTTGAAACAAACTTGATCTGCCTACAGACAATACTAGCTTACATCTAAAATTTGGTTGCTCTAGCTCTTCTAGT
Source organism: Lordiphosa andalusiaca (assembly GCA_035044965.1). Taxonomy (NCBI): domain Eukaryota; kingdom Metazoa; phylum Arthropoda; class Insecta; order Diptera; family Drosophilidae; genus Lordiphosa; species Lordiphosa andalusiaca. Next base: position 3,426,514 of record JAWNNM010000051.1, on the reverse strand, counting down.
CTCTGAGATCTAGGTGTTCATACAGACGGACGGACGGACGGACGGACATGGCTATATTGACTCGGCTGTTGATGCTGATGAAGAATATATATATACTTTATGATATCGGAGATGCTTCCTTCTGCCTGTTACATACATTTGCACGACTTTAGTATACCCTTTTTACTCTACGAGTAACGGGTATAAAAACGTGTTGCACGTGTTTTTTACTGCCCGGACAAGACGTATTCAAAGACTCCATATTTGGGTCTCGGGTAGAGCTGGCCGTAGCCTGAAGAACAAACCACAGTTTGTAGTCCAATGGATTAAGCTCTGGGCTACAAGTAGGGCAATCATGCGTAGAAATGAAGTACAGTACATGTTTTTTTTTAGCAATGTTTGAGTCGTTTTTGCCTTGTGAGCTGAAGTGCTGTTTTGTTGAAAGGAGCACAGCATGTTCACAAATAATGTTGTGCTATTAATACACTTTGGCACAAGTTTTGGCTCCTTTTTTCACAAAAATTTAGCTCGTTGACCCCATTAAACCATCACAAAAGCCTGATGGTGACCTCTCTGAACTTTTGGTATGAGTTCGGATGCTTTGATGACACATCGTTCTGTTTGTTGATTAGATGAATCTATGGCGAATACAATGTCTCGTTATTTAAAGGAATTCATCTGTGCGCATTGCTCGCGCACTGGCGACGCAATGATTTCGATTTTTGTTTCAATGCTGTTGTGAGCAAGTGGCCAGTGTGTGTATCTTGTCTGCTGTAAGTCTCAAGTCACGTTTTATGGGGCGCTACATGCTGTCCTTGCTGATTTTGGAAAAAAAACTCCGTTTTCTCTTTTTCTTTTTGACTTGCTTTGTGCCACAATTCAAGCACGTGCTTTATGCCATATAAACCATAAAAAGTTGTGGCATGTGTCATTTTAGCTATCATATCATTGAAATGCTGGATTATATGCTTCGGAATATCTATGGATAATTAAGCTTATCAATCGATGGAAGGCAACAGAATGGATCGCTTATGGTATAAACAGTTTCTATGGAACATTTCCTTGCCATTTCCAGAAGCTTCTTTGACAATACCATTAAATGCTTTATCAGCGATCATCTTTATCTTAAGTGTCTCTCACAGGCTCGGCGAGTTATTTCTAGTGACCAGCTGGTCACTCACTTCTTTTCCTACTTTCAATCCGCAAAATGATATGCTGAGTCAACAACCCCGCTAAAGTTGATGCGGCTGTAAGAGCTGAATCTTGATAGAACCCATAAACCAGGATAAAGAGGCTAATGTACCCACAGTAAGGATGAAGATGAACGCGCAGTACCAGTCCCAAACTTTGGTAAGGTGGCGTCTTTCGTACCTTTCGCCCTGTCAATCTGTTTGATCAGCTGTGTACGTAAGTAAATCTCCAAGACAAGAGTAACCTGATTTGTTGTCTGATCTTTACCATTACCCAAAGTGGGTCAACTCATTTGCCTTGGCTTGAATTTGTGTTAATATCAATTCTTCCTCAATTACTTAGTCACTCGTTTCAATTTCCCTACCTCATGACGTTGATGAGCCCAGGTCAGATTTGGTGGTGCGTGATTATTTATTCGCTGTTAACAGATTTTGCTTCATTTTTTATGTTTTTTTTTTTGTATTTTTTTTGTGGTTTGTTTCTTGACACTTTCACTTTTCTCATTAAAATATGAGATCCGACCTAGAGCCGGGGCGACAGGTTTTCGCTGACAGCATACAATGGCCCAGCTTCGCCTCCCTTCACCCAGTTAAACATTTGGTGATTTCATTTGCATCTCCATTCATGCCTCGCCCCTGCCCTCTCACCACTCTGTGTTGCTGGAGCCGGAGGTGGAATGCCAATCTAGATGTTTACAACTTCTGGATGCACTTTGCCAAAAATAAAACCCGTTTGGCCGCATCTTCACAATTTCAGTCAGCACTTTGCAGTTCGGTTTTGGCAGCGTTTTGTCCCCAAAGAACTGGTTTCCCCATCTTCCAAGTACCGCCGAGTTCCACCGAGTGCAGCCAACGGTTTGGCGTGGCGACCATGCTCCATGCTCCCAACTTTTTATGTTTTGTTTCTGTGGAAAATTGAAAAAGCATTGCAAGACGTTTTGGTTTTTTTGTATTTCGGAGGATTGCACAATATTGTGGCTGAGCGAGAGAGCAGCTCCAACTGGCTGGCTGGCTGGCTGGCTGGCGTGTAAGTAAGTATTTGTTGTTGATATTTACAACTTTTGCCAGTCGACAGACAATTTCGACCATTCGAATTGGGGAGGCTGGAGAGCTCCAGCTTCGCGTCACGTACAGCTGATGTGAGTGTGACTGTCCGTGTGTGTGTGTGTGTGTGTAAACAGGTCAACGCATACCACAATTAAGTAGCTCGCCTCTTGCCACATTTCCTGCGCATTTCTCGTTCCTGACGCCAAATTCAACCGAAAACGGCGACTTTTGAATGACGTTAAGTGAATTTGCCCCATTCACAGACATTCATAATCACAGATAACCAAAACGTGCTTGCCTCAAGTAGTCATTCAAATGTTCATTCAATCTTGTCTAGTGAATGATTATCATTGGCTTTACATTAGTTTTGATGTGTCTTGGGAAATCCTTATTGTAATTGAAGTTTAATGGATTCTTTGGCAGAATTGAGTATAAAATTAGCTATTATTTCATTTGAGGCTTGCAAAAGTCCTCTGCTCCCCCTTCCCTGACAGCCCAAGAAACTTTTGTACTACCATAGACATAACGACACTGGAAATGTTATGGCTTTGGTTGTAATTGATGTAAAATGCATGTTTGTTGGAATGGGCTTAATGTGGTATCGGAAATAGGTCCAATTTTAATCGCACAGCCTATAATTTTATGATCGTTTATGTTCGATAATTCCCTTTGCATTTATCGCCAATGACTATCGCATATGTTAGTTTTCGATTTGTAGGTCACAAGTGAAGTTTTGAATTCAAAAATATCAAAAATATAAATATCAACACGTGCACAGAAAAAAAAGAACGCGATATTTAGCATCAATCGGGTATTTTTCAGTATCGAATCGGCCTTGATCTGAAAAATACCCAAACAATGTGTTCGAGTATATCACTCCAACATTTCGAACATAGCAAAGAGATATGTTTCTGATCAACAATCTGATCATTTTCAATATCCCTGATATAGTTTAATTGTTGTCAAAAAAAAGTCTTGCGGTATTTCCGCAAGCTTGTCTTTGCAAGCGCGTAGTTTTAGTTGTATTCGTCGCATCGGTTCACTGTAGAGCTTTTTGGAAAGCTATTTTCACGCGCTAACACGTGTTTGAATTATTGTTGTTTGTTTTTAGTCGTTCGTGAGTTATAGCGTCGCAAACATGGAGCAAAATAAAGAGAAAATACGTCATATTTTACAGTACTACTACGATAAAGGCAAAAATGCATCTCATGCTGCCAATGAAAATTGTGCAGTTTATGGACCCGATACAGTTTCCATTTCCACCGCACAACGATGGTTTCAACGTTTTCGTTCTGATGTAGAGGTGATCGAAGATGCGCCACGGTCCGGAAGGCCTGTCGTCGAATATTGCGATAAAATCGCTGAATTGATCGAAAGAGACCGGCATAGTAGCAGCCGTAGCATCGGCCAAGAGCTGGGCATGAGTCATCATACCGTTGTAAACCATTTGAAGAAGCTTGGATTCAAAAAGAAGCTCGATGTATGGGTGCCACACGACTTGAGCCAAAAAAACCTTTTGGCCCGTATGGATGCTTCTGAATCGCAACAAAATCGACCCGTTTTTGAAGCGGATGGTGACTGGCGATGAAAAGTGGGTCACTTACGACAACGTGAAGCGCAAACGGTCGTGGTCGAAAAGCGGTGAAGCTGCCCAGACGGTGGCCAAGCCTGGATTGACGGCCAGGAAGGTTCTTCTGTGTGTTTGGTGGGATTGGCAGGGAATCATCCACTATGAGGTGCTCCCCTATGGCCCAACGCTCAATTCGGACCTGTACTGCCAACAACTGGACCGCTTGAACGCAGCACTCATGCAGAAGAGGCCGAATTGTCTTCCATTAGGACAACGCCAGGCCACACACATCTTTGGTGACGCGCCAGAAGCTCCGGGAGCTCGGATGGGAGGTTCTTCTTCTGCATCCACCGTATAGTCCGGATCTCGCACCAAGTGATTACCACCTATTTCTGTCCATGGCGAACGAGCTTGGTAGTCGGAAGTTGGCCACAAGAGAGTCCTGTGAAAATTGGCTCTCCGAGTTTTTTTGACAATAGGGAAGCGAGCTTCTATAAGAGGGGCATTATGAAGTTGGCATCTCGTTGGGAACTCGTCATCGAACAAAACGGCGCATATTTGACTTAAATCGCATTATTATAACCAATTTTATGAACAATTGAAAATTCAATAAAAATACCGCAAGACAACCTTATATAATGATTTCTGTCTTAATGTCACTTTACGGACACTTTTAAAATCTAATTCCTTTAATCCATTTGAAGATCTTTAAAGTCCTTAGAAGAATGTCCAAAGTTTACTTTGTCGGATTTTTAGGTTTCGTCTATAAGATTCTAGAGCCCTTCGCAAAGAGAGAATGTTGGCCAGAAAAGAATACGTACCGTGCATCTTACTTACCCTATTTATCAAATTGGATGAGATAAAAACTCTCATGTCTAAGATTGAATTAAGGTAAAGAAGTTCCACAGAAAATTGAAAATAATGTCCACACTCAAAAAAAAATCAATCCGAAACGGGATGAAAAACGGGGTGATCCCGGATATTCTTAAGCTGAAAAGCCGAAAAACAGGATCACTTCAAGCATGCCCCGTGATCACCCCGTTTTTAATCCCGAATTCGGAGTTTTTTCTTTCTGTGTACTAGAGGAAAAAATACAGATTGATGACAGGTATATTCAGAGAGCGGCCGACAATTGCAGAAGACTTGAAGGATTACATGTTGTTACATTTTCGTCAAGTCATCCTTTAAAGTTATAACGATTCGGCATGAACGAAATGTATAATAATCTTATGATTATCTTAGGAAAACGATTCAAATTCCACAATTTATAAATACTTATCATTGGCTAGAGGAAAGCGATTTCCGTTAAAGCTCGTCTGCCGTCCGAACCGTTATTATTTGTGGTTTTGCGGTTCGGTTCACCAGCTGGAATAAGCGGTTCGGTGCGGTTCAGAGCCGGTTTGCATTTCTGTAAAAAACTAAAACAATGATTACTAATTATACTCTGTACCGGAGTTTTCTGTGTCATGATTCTTGATATAAGAAACACACGAAGCTGTCTTACTTTAACAGTTTGAAGGTGATAATTTCGTTCGGCTTTTAGCACCTGAGCAAATCAAGCAAATTGTCCGCCCAAAGTGTTTTTATTGCTGTTGCGTACGAAGATTGCAGTTTGATAAAACACTTGCAGCAGACAGTTTCGGTAGACTCTGGGCAGCAAAGTGACTTATAAATGCAAAGAGTGCGTTGAGAAACAGTCAAAGGCAAAATATTCTTTAGATTACCCTTTTTATGGTATTCTGAAGAGCTCTGCTTATTTTGAAAGTATTTTCATAATTTTGTGGAAATCAAACACAAAATCAAACACTGCAAAGAGTTTCTAGGAAACGGTTTATTTCTTTCTGAATTATTCTTTTCCGGATTCCAGCGATTCGCATGATGACTAGCTTGGAAACATTGGTTTGTTGAACACTTGCCTAAGGGATGGTCGCCAAACAGAGGTCGAAAGTTCACAGACTCCTTCTTCAAATTGAATTCCAAGATTTCTTAGATTTAGTTCTAGAGTTAACATCATTAAACTGGTCGATAAATTGAACCTAACCGTATTATCGGTTCGGTCTAGCATTTTCTCCCAACCCAAAAGTATTTTGGCTGTGAACTGAACTTAGTTCTTGATTAAAGAACCTGAGGATTTAATCTCCGGCAAGTAGTAAATCTGCTAGATAAACGAAACTTGAGCCATTTAATGCATTTAGTAACTGATATTACCGACAGATATGGCAGAATGTGCTGTAACTATGGCAGATTTGCAATTACTTACAATATAATTTAAGGGAGTAACACAAGATTTAGACATCCAAATGCTAAAATTTAGTCATCAATTTGAAGCTATTGAGCATCTAATCTTTTTTAATACTCCAAGCATCAAGCTGATATTTTCGAAGATATTAAAACGATATTTCGATAATACCAAAATTAACTAAAACTTTTTGGTATTCATCTTTATACTCTGTTCCGTGGGTACATAGAGTATTATAAGTTTGTGCAAATGTATGTAACAGCCTGAAGGAAGCATCTCCGTTCTCATAAGGTATATCAGGATTACTTATTGATCCCACAAAGAAATGGTGAAGATCGGATGAACGATTGTTGAGTTTTGAGCAAAAGATTGCTCGCTGCTACTGCAGCATCAAAATTTATGCTGAGCGTATAATTTCCTTGGTACAGAGTATGTAATAGTCGGGATTGATCGACTTTCTTTCTTGTTTTTATTTTACATTCTGACCAAATGAACTACTAAAATCAATACACTAAGGGCCCGTTTTACAGATTCTAGATCAAGTCCGATTCTAGATAGCTGCTAAGTGACAGATAAATCCATAATTTGCTCTGTTATTTGTAAGTTAATGTGACAGATACGGCTATCTAGAAAGAGAGTAACTGGCCCTTAATGCCACTCTTCAAGCGAATACTGAGCAACCAAATCGGCAGTCTTCGTTTTACATACGAGCATGACTTTTCGAACTAATTCTGTTGCGTATTATATGAATATTTTGTAAAGAGAGAATCCCACTTGGTAAAATCCATACACGACCCGATCACTGGACTCTGACGATTAATATAATATGCGGTTTATTTAATTTAAGTTAATTTAGTATGCGTTCTCCAACTTAAGCTGACTTCACTCTCGGCGTCGTTTCTTACAATTGCCCGCTGGCCTATCGCCGGTCTCGGCTTATCGAATATCAGGGTTGCTTATGAATAACATATCGATAGCTTGCATACGAGGTACTCTAGACCTTAGATTGGCTAGAGCATAATTTAAAGAAATGGTTATACATGGAAACTTAATATACTTAACAGGTTATGCACAATTTCAGGGATCAAATTGAAAATCAAAAGATCAATTTTATACTCTCTAGTTATATATTAATACCAAAAACGAAAGCGATACTGGTTTCAGGCTCAATTCGAGACAACGTGTTTCAAATTCATATTGAGAACAATTTTCGAGTGTAGGCTTTAAGAGGAACAAATGATTCCTCTGCTGAAAAATTGTATTGTATATTTTATTTTTTGTGAGGAGAATTTACATTTTAATATGCAAAAAAATAGATAATAGATAATAGATAATAAAATTTTCCAAAATCACTCACAAATGTGACCGAAGCTAGTATTTCATAAAGCTTAGCGATTGGCTTTTTATACCCTTGCAAAAAGTATTATAATTTTTCCCAGAAGTTTGCAACGCATAGAAATATTCATTTCCGACCCCATAAACCATATATATTCTTGATCAGGGTGAAGAGCTGAGTCGATTCAGCTTTGTCCGTCTGTCTGTCTTTCTGTTTGTTTCTACGCGAACTGTTTTCTCTCAGTTTTAAAGCTATCGAGTTGAAATTTTGCACAGAGTCTTCTTTTTGCTGCACACTACTTATATGTCGGAACCGACCTGTTGGGATGACTATATCTCATAGCTCCCATAGGAACAATCGGTCGGAAAACTAGTTTTAGTATAAAAAACTTTTTTCTTTTCAATTGAAACGTATCCAAACTTTGTATTTATAAGTTATCTTTGTTTTTTTATAGTTCCACCAAGTTTTATTAAAATCAGACAACTATATGGTATAGCTGCCATACAAAAGATAGGTCTAAAAAACAGTTTTAGTTAGAAAAACTTTTATGTTTTAAATGGTAGCATTCTGAAATTTAGTATTTGTTTGTTTCACTTGCTTTAACATAATTATACAACATTTTTGTCCAAATCGGATGACTATATCATATAGCTTCCATAAGAACGATCGGTAGGAATAAGAGTATTTTTTGAAAATATTTAAGCGAGTACTGGGGCAAGGGTATAAAAACTTCAGCACAGACGAAATTAGCTTAGCTCTATCGTTTTTTTTTTGTAATGGCAACAAAGATGTCCTGAGTCAGCATCAACTTGAAAATGTTTTACAAGGGAGGCCAAACGAAGCAGAGGAATGCATTTACTGCAACGAAATCCGATTCAATTTGTTGTCTCTGCAAAACTAGCAAACGAACAACAATTGAGCAGCTTCAGCAGAGCACACACATATCGTCGAAAACTAATTTGCCATACAATACCAAGACCACAGCCACGGCGTTAGTGCAAATGCAATCAGCAAATTGTTAACAAATTTCGGTATTTTGTCAATAACATCATACGAACTACATTCCTTTTGAATTCACAAGTGGATCGAGAAAATAATATAAGACTCAAAATGATAAATTTAGATAGAGTACACAAATTCTTAAGATAAATTGGCAACAAAATTAATTTGCTACAGTTTATTTATGATGGATTTTCGTGTTGATACGACTTTGCATTGGAATAGCTTCACATCAAGTCTGGATTGAAATTTTCTGATTGAATTTGCTTTAAATAATATTTTAAATAACTTCACCCTGCCTATTTGTACACTGGAGCGGACCTTAAATCGACAAAATGGTAAAAAGTAGGTCTCAGCATTCTCAAAGCTAATTTATGTTGTACAATTAATAATTGTGATAACCAAACATTTTTATTTTAATTTTAAATGGTCACGCCATGGCTTAAAAGTTTTGAAAAAAATGACTCATACGACTCGTGAACCAAATATACATTTTTACAACAAAAACTTAAGCTCATTTCAATTGTTGTCATTTTATGATATTCAATAAGGCCACTAAATTATTTGGAAATATGGCAGAATAGACTTCAGTGTTCAGTCCAATTTTCTTGCCAACGAAAAGCTGTGTGCTATCTGCATTTTTACACCGCACAGGATCCACAAATCGTTCAGTTAAGGAAAGTGCGAGCGTGGTGGCTTGCCAATTGAAAACAGCATGAAACAAAGCCTAAATTCCTATAAGACCCATTCAGCGTGTTCGGTTTATTTAACAAAGAATGGTCATAGAACGAAAGAGCTATTCAGAAGGAGAAATCACGACTGTTGACGCTGTTCGAGAATATATCTACACTCAGGGAAAAATACACTGATATTTTAATATTTACACTTTGACTTGAATATTTTCACCATTGATTTAGCATTAAATATGGAATTCGTATATATAAGAAGTGCACACTTCAAATTTAATATTAGCAATAGTTAAATTTAACATGGAAATAGTTAAAAACTTTTGTTTATTTAAAAATTTTGCCAGCCAACACACCACATCTCTTTTCTATATACTCAATTTTGTTTGTAATGGAGTCCAAGGAGTTACAATTCTTTTAGATTTGGTTCTGAAAAACTTCGAATTATGGTTATTTTATAAAAGTTTTAAACTTACTCTGTGGTGGGACTCGAACTCGGGACCTCTGGACTTGAACTCGATTGGAATGGCGTCTCAACCAGTTGTGCCATCGCGTATGCTGGCTGATCGATGGCTAAAATTCTACTTATATTGAATAGCTTACAGTTATTTATAAATATCATTCTGGCATTTTGCAAAAATAAGACTGCTTGTAGTTCTCAAGTTGGAATTCCCTGCATTGGGAATATAAAAGGGGTAACTGAAATTCGCCGATTTAATATGTTTTTAGTCAATTCAAAGTGGTTATTAGTTAATTTTTATACAAAAGGGGCATAGTTAAATCAAATATGATTGTGTTTGGTGGTTATACTTGTCGGAGATGCTTTCTTCTAAGCGTTACAAACCAATGGACAATTTGAATATATTCCATCTGCAAGTTTATAGAAAGGATTGGCTCAGTTTATATCGCAAACAAACAAAAACCGAGACCGTAAGTTAAAGTCGGCCCTGCCCGACTTCGAAATATCCGTCAGATAAGTATGCAACGTTTTTTTAACTCTGCCATTTATTATCCGATCGTTATGCAAATTTGTAAGATTGTACATATTGGCCATATGCACTATACTGCAAGATCTGAGCTCGATAGCTTACAAAATGTATTCAACATTTTGTGTTGCGGGGGCGGGAGGGGGCGTGGCCAAAGTTTGAAACAAACTTGATCTGCCTGCAGACAATACTAGCTTACATCTAAAATTTGGTTGCACTAGCTCTTCTAGTCTCTGAGATCTAGGTGTTCATACAGACGGACGGACGGATGGACATGGCTATATTGACTCGGCTGTTGATGCTGATGAAGAATATATATACTTTATGATATCGGAGATGCTTCCTTCTGCCTGTACGAGTAACGGGTATAAACATTTTTTACAAAATAATTTCTTAAGCTTAGAAAAAAATGTATTTAACTAAGAAAGTTTTTAAAAAAAATTTTTAATTTCAGAAAGTCTTGGTCCTATTTTTAGAAATTATTTTTAAAAAATGTACAGGCTGTTATTGTTTTTGAGTGCAGTCGAAAAAAACGTGATTTTGAGAAAAAAAAAGTTCGCAAATTCAAGTACGATCTGCCGGGCGTTCTAACGCGTTTCTTCTAAGCGCTATGAATTTCTTACGACATTTATTATGAATCCACTTGTCCATTTAGTCCCATATTTTACATTAGTTAATGATGCGATTAATGAAAATAAAATATTCGCCTTTTTCTAGGGGGGCTATTATGAGTGGCAATTTCATAAGTAGTTACTTAAACTATTTTTCTAGATTTTTGTATTAGGCCTTACCTTCAATTCAAAGTCTCAGTTGCCCCATGAAAGCTAAAGAAGTCGCTGGGCAGTAGGTCAAACGATTTAAATGCCCTTAGTTTCAGCTGTGAAACATGCTCAGGATCAGTTATTATTATTCAAAGAGGTTTGGTTCAAGGCTTGGTTCACAATAAGCTAAAAGTAGGAGTCGAAGTTCGGTTAAAAGCCGGTTTGTAGCCCTAGTGTTTATTATGTCAAATTTTTGGAATAAAAGAGGGGAGACCATTAATGGTAACGATTTGAATACTATTGCTGAAATCTGTCAGTAGGTCAGATTTTTGAATGTCCATAACAGACACTTTGGGTAGAGAGATCGATCAAGGTGATGGCAGTTGCCTGTTATCACGAAGGGTGAATTAAATAAATCTACAAACGAATTGATTGAACCATTCATTTTCCATTTTGAGATATTTTTATTGATTTTGTTTGTAACAGAAATTCCCGCAATTATTCGTAATTGCATTTATTCCCACTTTTGCCCATATTCAAATATCAATGGCTAATTTTGCGGCCACTTTTGCAACACACACACACACACACACTCGCTTATGCCAACAACATTCGTATTACAACATAGCCGATGACGCAGGGCTTTCATACATAATTCTCTCTTGCTCTCTGCCTGCACACAGTTCAAGTCTCCTACTCATACACACACACACACACACAGGCACACACCCAGCGTCTGCAGTTGGCTCTCTTGCATTTCTTCGGCTGCCACACTTTCGTTGAGGTAAGCTCAGCTTATTAACGGTACATCTGGCTCACTTGCGCTTTCAGCCCAACCAGAGAGAAACTGAGAGTTACTTCAGCCCATTGGCGTCTCTCACGCGTCGCTTTAGCTGCTGCGGCTGCGGCGGCTGCTGCTGCGGCTGTGACTTTTTGGGGCTGCGTTTCGTTTTTTTTCGAAATTGTTAGCATATTTTTACAGCTGCTCAAGACGCGCAGTCGCAATTCGTAGACGTGCGTTCATGCCAAGCGGTCGTGGTGTGCTCGCAGCTCCTCAAAAACCAACCCAAAAGTCGCGCGTGCGCAACGAAAGTAAAAGTGCAAAAAAAAATTACAAAAAAAAAAACAAAAGAAATTCTAACGGAAATTGAAAAATATTTCAATTAATTGATTTACTCGTCTGTGAAAATGTTTTACACCCGAAAATAACGACACACATTGGGGATCCTGAATTTTGGAAATACTTTTTTTGGGAATTTTGTTACCTTTTTTTTTGGGTTATTGGTGTTGCTTTTTTTTTTCTTGTGGTTTCTGAGTGAAAGTGTGTGACAAAAGACGTGCCCAGCCAAATTTGTAGGATATATATACCTGAATCATGGGCCCAAGACACTTAAAGCTGCTGCTTTGCTTGCTGCTGGCAGCGGCCCCCACTCGCGCGGCCATCGATAAGGACGAGAAAAAGTCAATGGCCAAGCACAATGTGAGCAGCCCGGATCAGCATAATGTCATCAATCTGAGCCTGCACAGCAACCACAGGGAGGAAACGTTCGATTTGACAAAGAGCCAGCGTCTGCGCGACGCCCTCAATGTCTTCGATTTGTCCCTGCTGGCCGCGGAATGGCCACGTGTACAGGCCGAGGCAAAATTGTCCCCAAATTGCAGCAAGGATATGCGTAGCTATTTGAGAGGACTGAGCGAGGCAAACATGTGGGCCTTAAAGAGTAAGTTGCTGATATTAAAAAAAAAAAAAAAGTGCCAGCATTGAATTGGAACAGAACACTTTGATGCATTTTAGGATTATCAAATAAGTAAATCAAAAATTAAAATAAGAAAAAATTCAGAAATTTAAAGTAATAGTAATAAAAATTGAAAATTATGTCAGTTTATCAAAAAACTTGTATCCAGTACTTGTGATCTATCAAGAATGTCTCTCCTACTTAAGGGTAGTTTCCACCTTTTTGGGGCATATTTTTCATAAGAGTTGAAATATGCAAGAACTATAGTTGAAATTAACAAAAGGTTTTTAGTTGTTTTGAATAAAAAACAAATAAAATTTAATAATTTTTTGCGGTTTCAAAATAGGTCCAAAAACAAAACAAGTATACTTTTTTTACACTTTTTGGAAATGGATGGATGCATTAAGAATTAACATGGTAATCGCATCTGCTGCACAAATTTTGGAAAGGGTTCACAAAAAAAGGAGGAGATGTAAGGTTTGCTGAGTCCAATTTTCAAAAATTGAACTTCTTACTTATGGGTCCAGCCCCGATATATTCAAACCGTCCCGGTACCCCGAGGCAGGAGCAAAAATTATGAGTTTTATATGCAAAACAAACAAAAAAAATTGGTTATTTTTCAATTTTTACCACATATTTTTTCTCGAACCAGCTCAAAACAAGGTTTTCGGAATAATCGACCTTAAAGTTTGGCTTTAGTTTTCCATAAGCCAAGATTGCATAATAATTTTTTGGCTTTTACAGCACAAAAAAATTGCATACAAATTGTATAACTCCGACTAGTTCCAAAACAAAGTGCGTCAAGTCGTCTTTTTAGATTGTCCAAAAACGATCAAATTTAAGTCTTTTTTTTAAAGCTTACTTTTGGGAAAATTAAGCACATTTCATAACCTTTTCTCAAGTTTTGTTAGTTAAAATAGAACGCAGACTTTTTAGAAATTTGAGGGTCGAGCAAAAATTTTGGCATCTTACAATTTCAACAAAATTATAGTTTATTGCCTTTTTGTTTGCTAAAGTAAGTGTCGGATTTGCTTGAAGTTTTCACGTTTAGGAAAATATCGGGAAGTACTTGTTTTCCAAAGTTGGAAACTACCTTTAAGAGAAACTTCTTCATCTTTCTTTTTAAAATTTGACATCCCGGATCGATTAAAATACATTCAAATATGTACATATACACAGAAATAAAAACCTAATCGGCCTTCATTTGCTAAAAGATCAATTAAAATATCAAATGTCACTCTATAATATCACTATTTGCATATCAAAATGATACTATTAGTCCTAAATAAATGAACTAAATCATATCATCTTGATATTTTTTCAGATGAAAGCAGATTTGATACTAAAAATACCCATATGATACTAAATATCGTGATCGTTTTTTTCTGTGTAGATATAGTATATGGACTATACGAAGCAAAATTCAATTTAAATAGTTAGTGGGCGTTATCAATGTATCAAAAGAATGCTTTTTAAAGTATTTGTGTCCTCTTTTCTAGGAAAATCAGTTTGTTTTTTCAATTCTACAAATAATCTTTTATTTACTTAAGGGCCGATTTCTCATCTTCTACATAGCTGCTATGTGTTAGATAAACTCAGATTTTGCTCAGTTATTTGTAGGTTTATGTGACAGATAGCTCTATGTAGTAGATTATTAAACGGCCCTAAGTGTATTAGACATTTTTTCAAATTTTTTTATCATTGTAGAGGGTATATTGAAATTGTCCAGATGTTTGTAACGCATAGAAGGAAGCATTTCCGACCACATAAAGTATATTTACTCTTGATCAGAATGACAAGCTGAGTTGATTTAGCCTTGTCCGTGTGTTTCTATGCTATCTCCTCCGCCAGTTTTAAAGCTATCGCGACCAAACTTTGCACGAAGTATTCTGATACAAATACGCTGCACATTTGTCGGCACCGGCCGGATCAGAGGACCATAACATATAGCTGCCATAGGAACGATCGGTCGACGAACTAGTTTTAGTGAGAAAAACTTTTTTGTTTTCAATGCAATCGTCTCCAAACTTCTTATTTACTAGTTTTCTATGCTACTTTACGATTCGGTTAAGTTTGCTCGAAATCGGACTTCTGTAAAGTATAGCTGGCATCGAAAAGTAAGGTTAGGAAAATAGGCTTAGAGAGAAAAACTTTTTTGTTTTCAATGTAAACCTCTTGAAAATTGGCATATGTTTATTTTATAAGATTTCACACAATTCTTTAAAGTTTGGTCAAAATCGGATGACTATAGGTTATAGCTGCCATAGGAATGATCGGTCGAGAAACTAGTTTTAGTGAGAAAAACTTTTTTGTTTTCATAGTAAACGCCTCCAAACTTTGCAATACTTAGTTTGCTCTGCTATCCCATGATTCCACTGAGTTTGGTTGAAATTTGACATCTATATAGTATAGCTGTCATACAAAAGTAGAGTCGAAGTAGAGTAGAGAAACTTGTTTGTTTGGAGATGCTGTTCGAATTAGTTAGAAAAACATGCCGCCAGGACATACAAAGTGTATGTTTTATTTTGCTCAAACGACAGGCTTAGCATTTGTTTTTGATAAAAGTGTCTTAGATTTAGTGGTATATGTCCATGGATTTTTCTAACACGGCATGAGGTTAACGCATTTGCTCATTGTTTTCGGGTAAGTTTAGAACGTCCTCGAAACCAATTGTATCACAGCGTTCGGTCAGAATATCGTCCATTGCAATTGCTGGACTGTAGGAAAGGCAAACGCCCCACTTGGCGGGCCGCAAAACGATCCATTCCCATTCTTAGGGGCACACACAGACCTTAACGATTACGCAGCATTTGCACATCCAAATTGTATTGATGAGCATTATAATTCAGTTCGGAATCTGAACTTTCAACTGGTTTGAAACAATTGGACTCTGTGGGCAAAGCGCGCACTGAGGGAGACAATGTTTGAGGGATGCACTTTCAACGATTGCTGATGCATTTTGAGCTTTTTTTTTAGAATTTTTAAGTTTGCGAGAAAAATTTCAGATTTTGTTGTTGAAATGACAAGCAATACTCAGGCGGCACATCAGTGTGACCGCATCGAGATATACACAAAATACTTATCGATTAACAGTACGATAAAAGAAAAACTTATCGACTAAAGGTACGTGCTTTCAACTTATTTCAATTCAAGGGTTTTCAACTAGTTGATCTTAATTCAAAGTCAAACACCTTAACTACAAATATGTTTTGATGGAAAATTTATTGCATTAAGTATATTCTGCGGGTGATTAAGATTCTTGAGACTCTTGTTAAATCTGCACTGTTATTTCCAAATTTCAAGAAATGTTTATAGTTTCTGGTCCCTATCAAAAACTGTACCCACTGAACTGAAACCTATATCTTGGAAAAGGTTTCCCCTTCATAAATATTCAGTTGAAATACGTGCCATACCATTCACTAGATTCAAGGACACATCCTCCATAACATCCACAAATTTAATCACTCGTCAAAACTCAGCGATGAATATAATCAACATCTGATTGGAGATCGTTTCGCTTAATCAAAAATATTTGCTTCGCATTGTTGTTCGATTTGATTCGTCGCGTCGATCTTAAGCAAAATCAATGCACTTTTGTACAAAATTGTAAGAGCAAACCATGCACTTACCACAATTACCTGGGTGTGGAGCTGACCAAGTTGCTGCTAATTTTATTGCAAGCAAGGCCCCAAATTAAAAACAAATATGTCTCGAATTGGCTTTGAGTTTATAAATTATTGTGCATTTGATAGGTTGAATTTGTAAGGGAGTTGAAGGCAGTTTTTAGATTAAAGTTGCATTGTAATGCCAAATGTACCAATCGAAATATAATCTCAAGTTATGAAAGATTGGCGATGTTCATATAAGAAAATCTAAATAAATATACATTATATTTATAAATTAAACCTTGTTATTATTAATTCATATTTAAGCATCAAATATACACACAACAATAGTTTCCAGTTATTGATCTCACACATTTTGGCGAGAAATCGATTTACTTTTCATATTATCAGCCTCAAGCTCAGTGAATTGGACTCGGGCAAATGATTCGATCAGCAAATACCGGAAATCTGGAACAGGGCCAAATGTGTTTTTTCAAAGAATTGTCGTGGATATTTATATGCAGAGCCGAGCTTACAAAAAAGGTTATGACTTATTAGTAAGTTCTGCCCGAAAGCTACTCAAATTTAACAAATGTTTACTCTGTCAAGTTTGACACTCCTCCTAAGCAGGGTCAATGCAAACAATGCATTGCAATGCAATTGTTGTGCTAGTAATATGTAAATGGTTTGATCTTTGATTTCATTTCAAATACGTATCTCAATGGAAGTGAATGAATTCACGAGACTCAAAATCAAAAAAATCAAAGCAAATGAATCATTCTTATCAGATGATGATCCATACCAAGACAAAGTATTCCAGGTAAAATCATGTAGTAAAAGTTACCGGAAATTACCTATGGTATGCTTATGCAGACGTCTACAATACGAAATTCTTTACCACGGAAGTTTTGACTGCTTTCTTGTTGCCAAAACGTGCCTGACACTCAAATTATGACATAAATAACGATGCATATTTAAGCTGCAAAAGCGGCCTTAAGCTTCAGGGTTAGTAAGATTATTATAAGAACTCTTCTCAACAGCATCTTCGTACATATTCTGAACTCAAGGAAGAAGGATCTTATTTGACTCTAGATTGTAAAAACCTCATTAAAAATACAAAATACTTTAGTATCAGTTATTTAATTAATATAAAAATATAGAACTTTTAAAGATTTGCTTAATTTGATAATGAAACTTGGCTTGAGATTCGGGGAATAATCCCAATCTGTAAGATGACTTTGACTTAAGCCAGGTGCTTCTAATTTTCGTACAAGAGAAAATTACCCATAGGTAAATGCACAATCCGAACGACAGAGTGTAAGAAGCATTGTCAGGGCTGATTACGTAGCAGCTGCGCAGAAAAAAAATATTTTTGTTTGTATACCCTTGCATTACGTTTTTCTAACTATTTTGAAGGACATTTCCATTGAAAACACACAAATTTTGTCCCCTTAGGGCTGCTTTCGCATCTTCCAAAGATTTTACTCTGTTATTTGTGAGTTTATGTGACAGATTGCTCTATGTGGAAGATGTGAAATCGGACCTAAGACTACTTTTCTGACTTTTGTATGACAGCTTTATTAAATAGATGTCCGATTTCGACCAAACTTAGTGGAATCATGGCATAGCCTAGCAAACTAAGAAATACACAGTTTGAAGGCGTTTTCTTTGAAAACAAAGCCGTTTTTCTCACTAAAACTAGTTTCTTGAGCGATCGTTCCTATGGCAGCTATAACCTATAGTCATCCGATTTGGACAAAACTTTTAAGAATTGTGTGTAAACTTATAAAATAAATATATGCCAATTTTAAAGAGTCTTACATGGAAAACAAAAAAGGTTTTCTTACTAAGATTACTTTTCTAACCTTAGTTTTCTATGGCAGCTATACTATATAGATGTTCGATTTCGACCAAACTGAGCACAATCATGGAGCAGCATAGAAAACTAGTAAATACAGAGTTTGACGACGTTTGCATTAAAAACAAAAAAGTTTTTCTCACTAGAACTAGTTTTTCGAGCGATCGTTCCTAGGGCAGCCATATGATATAGTCATCGGATCCGGCTAGTTCCGACAAATATGCAGCGTGTTTATACCAGAAGTCTTCGTGCAAAGTTTGGTTGCAATAGCTTTAAAACTGACGGAGGGGAGAGCATAGAAACAGACGGACATGGCTATATCGACTCAGCTCGTCATGCTGATCAAGAATGTATATACTTTATGTGGTCGGAAATGCTTCCTTCTTTGAGTTACAAACATCTCGACAATTTCAATTTACCCTCTGCAAGGGTAAAAAAATGGCTCATGCAAATGCTCAAAATATGATTTATTCAAATACGAATTGAAAAGACTCGCAAATGACTCGAAATTGATCTGAATAACGGGTTAAAAACGACTCTTCTCGAAGTGTCGCTGCTAGGGTACCAATTTCTCCTGACTAAAGTATCATTTACAATCAAAGAACGAGCACATTTATGACTATTTTAATCTGATTGAGGATTTAAAAATGACTCGAATTTATGATCAAAAATTACATAAAATGTTTGCTGGGAAGTTAATCGGGTTTCACTTCATGAATGTTCTTTCAAATGCATGAAAAGTTTTTTCGTAAACTAAATAATGGTTTAAGCAGAGTTAAGCAATAATTAACGAAAAACTGAGTTCTCTTTTTAAATACTTTGTACAGTGGGTACATAGAGTATTATAAGTTTGTGCAAAAATATGCAACAGGCAGAAGGAAGCATCTCCGACCCCATAAAGCATATATATTCTTGATCAGCATCAAGAGCCGAGTCGATATAGCCATGTCCGTCTGTCTGTCTGTCCGTATGAACGCACAGATCTCAGAGATGGTAAGAGATTAAGGTTTGACGTGTATGGAAGAAAAACTTCTTATACCCACCCAAAATTTGGAAGACAATTTTGACAAAAATCACCTTGATGAGCCATTTTCGACCACTTTTGATGATTAAAACAAAATACCCATCATGTGCGATTAACAGAAACTCGAAAATGATTCATGAATACGCTCAAAAATTGACTTGGTGAAATACGACTAAAAAAAGACACTCAAATGACTCGAAAATGATTTGAAACTGTTCAGAAGAAGGAGCTAAAAACGACTCTCTAAGAAGAGTCGCTGCTAGGGTACCATTTTTCCCCGACTATAGTATCATTTATGATTAGAAAATGTGCTTAATTATGACTATTTTAATCAGATTGAGGACTCGAAACTGACTCGATTGTGATCAATAATTTCATAAAATGTTTTTTGGGTGTCTGCAGGCAGATCAAGTTTATTTTCAATTTTGGACACGCCTCCTCGATTTGGGAAAAACCTCATATCTCTCACAGTTTTAAAGACAGATGGTTCGTACATATTTAGACATATTCATTAATGAGGATAACTTATCGATTCGCCAAAGGAATGGTAAGGATTGGATGAACGGTTGTCGAGTTATGATCAAAAGACTGTTCGCTGTTGCAGCGCAGTAGCAGCGCTGCTTTCAGCTGCTACTGCAGCATCAAAATTTATGCTGAGCGTACAATTTCGTTCGTACAGAGTATGTTATAGTCGGGCTTGACCGACTTCTTTTCATTTTGTTATTCTAAATTTAAAACTAAGCTTTCAGTTGAAGGTGTATAAACAAATATGGACAGCAATGAGGAAAGTTCACTTGGTGTGAGTCGATGAATAGTTAACAGAAACTTTTTGAAGACTATACCACTAAGGTAGAACAGAATACAGAAAATCAACACAATTCTAAGATGATTCAATGAAAATATTAAACTTGAAATCTTTCTGATTCTAAGAAATACATTGCCATCCTCCCACAGTGGTTGCTGCTGTGCCAATTTTGTGCAACAGTTGCAAACTTCGGCCATCGTGTCGGTATCAGTTTCAATTTCAATTTCTGCAGAATATTTTGTTGCTCTTTTTTTTTATGTTATTTGGCCAACAATTAAAAGATTGTTTACTCATTGATCTTTCACTTGGCCAGTGGTGGTTAGCCGAGGCATGTGAACGTGCCATTCGGCTGGCGCGACCAACCAGACACCAAAATCAAGCCCATGGCACACACACACGATCTACATAAATGCATGCGCCGCCGCCGTCCGCCGCTGCCGCCGTCCGCCCGTCACGCCAAGGTCGCAATTAGTTCTCGGCGAAGCCATAAACTGCAACATGCAACGGCAGCGGCGAAAACAACAACAACAACAGCAGCAGCCCCACCACAACTTAATCAAATTTTTTGGATTTCGAATCACCGTTTTTTTTTTTTTGGTCAAATTGTTCGGTCATTATGTCAGCGGTGGCCACACTGCTTGGCCACTGCTTGCGCACTGCTTGGCAGCGCATTTGCAACGTGGAAAGTGAGTGAACAAAATATGAATAAAATAAATGTTGTGCGACTTGTTTTTGTTGTTGCCTTTCGTTGGTTGCGCAGCCGCCGTGCAAGACAAGTCACAGCTTAATGGCGCCTCGCCCCCTCCCAAGTGGTCGGCTTGGACTGCGACTACCACAACTACCACCACTGACCAACTGACTGGGCCAACTTGGCCGGGCCACTCTCCCAGCGATTTAAGCGTGTGACGGTTATGTAATCAATTAACACAAATGCTGATGGTGGAAAAGACGAATCCAAGAAAGAAATAAAAGTTTGATTTTGGGTTTCTTTTTTATTGTCTTTTTTTTTGGTTTTGGTTTTTGGCAAACGTCCAAGAAAGTGAGCAAATACGTTGGATTTCAGTTCAAGTTCAGTCGCTGGCGACAGTGAAAGCTAAGCTGAAGATAAAAAAAAATCAACAGAAACAGGTCAAAGCTCAAACGATTTGGGTCGAAAATTCAAGAAACTTCATTCAAAAAACACACAATTGATACACATTTTTGGCTGCCTTAAAGAAGTTTTTATTGAAATGACTCAGCTTCTTGTTAGTTCACAATGCAGCCAAAGGGCTTTGCATTGGAAATATTCAAATTTAAAATATCTAAAACAGATAACCTGTATTGTTGCTGCTCGGCTATTACTAAGGTCAACCATGACCTTAACGTGGCTAGAAACAAACACTTTCGTTCAATAACCTTAACTCGGGGAAGCCGTAAAAAGTTTTGCAAATAGATTATTATGAAAGACTGTAAACTGCACTGCACACACTCAGATGAGGTAATACTTAGTTGGCTTGTGCCAGCCAACTTTATATGAATAGAAACCCTTTTGCGGTACACTCAGAGAAAACAGCTTTGATATTTTAGTACACAGAAAAAAAAAATGATATGATCTGGTACTCAATGCTATATTTTTATACTTTTTATACTCTGTACCGTAGGTACATGGAGTATTATAAGTTTGTGCAAAAGAATGTAACATCCAGAAGGAAGCATCTCCGACCCCATAAAGTATATATATTCTTGATCAGCATCAACAGCCGAGTCGATATAGCCATGTACGTCTGTCCGTCTGTCTGTCCGTATGAACGCACAGATCTCAGAGATGGTAAGAGATAGAGGTTTGACATGTATGGGACATATGCTTCTAATGTCTGCAGGCAGATCAAGTTTATTTTCAATTTTGGCCACGCCCCCTTCCCGCCCCCGCAATTTAGAAAAAACGTCATATCTCCCACAGTTTTGAAGATAGATGGCTTGTTCCTTCTGGACATATTTAGTTATTAGGATAACTTATCGATCCGCCAAAGGAATGAAGAAGATCGGATGAACGGTTTTCGAGTTATGATCAACCGAAAAAATTTTCTTGGTACAGAGTATGTTATAGTCGGGCTTGACCGACTTTCTTTCTTGTTTCATATAATGATATGAATGAACGATATGATAAGGATGAAAATGACCTGTTATTCATATCAATTTGATGTATTTTCTGATCAATAGTATGTTAATAAAATATATTAATGATATTAATTAATGGAAAATGTAATATTCAATATCAGAATTATATTATTTAGCTTCAATTTGAAATTTTAGCGTTTGAATTGCTTTCTACACAGCAGCAATAGCAACGAAAAAAATGCTCTGCTCCAGCTTCTGCTCCGAATATGAAAAGAGCAGAGCAGTAGTATAAGCACAAAATTTCATCTGGAGCACTATAGCTTTGCTCCGTGCTGTCAATTTTTTCAGAGCTATAGAAATAGCATATAAATAACTACTATCAAAATACTATCTGGAATTATAGCAACAGCAAAAAATATCGTTTGGAAATTCTGGGCAAGGCAAGTATAAAACTATGCTTCGGGGGATTGGAAACCACGCCCTCTCCGTCTAGGCTACAGGGGCCAGAGGCTATATTTACCATGATTCTCTCTCTCATGAGCGCTTGACAGTCGTGTGCGCTAAGATGCAGACGTCCGTGTGCTCAGTTCTCGAAGTACTGAGTTCGAATTTCAGTAAGGCAATAGAAAAAGCAATATTTCAAAATCAATTATGGCTCAGATTAAAGTGGAGTGTGGTCGGTGGTGTGTCGTCTGCTTCCCCTCGTTTCACTTCTTCTCCCCCACCTTCCAAAGTTGAGTTCGACTTTAGGGACTAAAAGCGGCAACATCATGTCAAACCCAGTCGAGTTTGAAATTAGCCGCTCAGACTTTCAGTTCTGCATCTTCATTTCCCATATCCAAGTCAAGTACAATCTGATTCAGGTCCTTTGTGTCTCAACCTCGAAGCCTTGGTTCCAAAAACGATATTTCATACACATGACTCCAACTCTCTGGTGTATTTTCTATATCAATTTGTCAACCCCGGGCAAAGTGTGTCAATGATTTCAGTCATTGTCACCTAAAGCAGTCACCAACTTCGATTTCAACTGAATGGAAGTCGTTTTCCTGTTCACCGGTGTGCAAACCGGACTTGGATTCATCCGCCCGACTTGGCGCGACTCGGTTTGGGTATGGATTGGCTCTTATTTAACTGGCTCAAATAGTTATCTAAATGCTGTGCACATAATTTTCTGCACTGGTTTTGACCAGCCCAGACGAGAGCTTGACCAGGCCTGATGGCCAAGATCAATGGCTAATAAATGTGGCCGCTGTTGCATTTGCTGCTTTTTTTGGTGGCAGCTACGCTTCGTTGCTTTAGCTGATTGTCGCAGTCGATTGGCAGCGAATTTGCCAACAAAGTTGAAGGTTGCATTAGATAAACCGCTGACAACCACTGAAAGTTCTTGGCCAACTCCCCTTCGAGTATTTCAATGGAATTGGTTGGTGTCGAAATCGACTATCGCTTTCAGTTTGCCCAACCGTTAATAAGGTAATAGACAGGAATAGACGCTCACTTAGGGGGAGGGCTTCGAAATTAACCAGACCATGACTTGCAGCCCATTGCCACAACATCCACTACAGTTAGCCAGAAATTCTGTGTTACTTAGCTGAATTATATTAAAGATGGGGGGATTTATTTGAAGTCGAATGGACAACAGCTACCTCAGGCAGTGGAAAACATTCTACGATTTGTTTTGAGTTTAGGCAAGTGAAAGTGTTATGATTTCAATTACTTTCGATGGGGATATCCAGAGACCTTGAACGAATTTGCACTAGAAATTCCCAACTTGTTTTAACATATTTTTTACGAAGTGAACGTTGATATCTAACCTAATCAATCTAGGTCTTTAGTTAGATCTTGACTTGCAGCCTTCTTTGCTTCAATACACAGATCTCGTTTGAAGAAGAAAACAGTGACCAAAACAGTGACCAAAATAGTGACTGAAACTGTGTCTAAAAAAGTAGCAAAAACAGTGATGAAAACAGTGACTTTGGCTCAATACTGAAATCTCTCTCGTGACTAAAACAGAAACCAGAACAGTAACGTAAACGGAATTAAGCAGAGTCATAAATAGTGACCCAAAACACTAGATGACTATGTGACTTTACAATATATGCAAGTCTTTTGAGGGTCTTACTTTGTCATTATATAGGCATGTTCAAAACTATATCCTTACACAAAATATTAAATGAATTTTTATAAGTTAAACAAAAGATTTTAATTTTATTTCGTTCATAAAAAAGGTTTTATATTGATGGGATTGGGAAAAGATGCTAAAACGTTGATTCCAAATTTGATGCATTCAGCAAACTTAGATCTCTTGTACTTAAATGATGAGTTTTTGTATTCATAACTTTTAATATA
The DNA here is from genome assembly GCA_035044965.1 of Lordiphosa andalusiaca. Taxonomy (NCBI): domain Eukaryota; kingdom Metazoa; phylum Arthropoda; class Insecta; order Diptera; family Drosophilidae; genus Lordiphosa; species Lordiphosa andalusiaca. The sequence goes on along the minus strand of JAWNNM010000051.1, from coordinate 3,402,250 downwards.
GAGCTTTGGGGCTAAAATGTGTTACAGGCTTAACATAAAAAAAAACCACGAAATGTAAGAGCTTCAGTTTTTATCATTAATCGTTAATATCGCATAGAAAAATCGACATAAAATATTCGATGTCCGAGAAACCGCCTCGGAAAAATATTCGATAACGATGTATCGTATTTTTATCAAATATATCGATATTCGATATATCAATAGTATTTCTTGCATCCCTAGTTTGCTGACACGTTCAAATTCACATCAAGGGGTCATCTCTAGTTTGGAAAAACAGTTAGTTTCATGCTCGGATCAGGAAGATCCTTAAAGTTGTTGACTTAAGAACGAAGAACGAAAAAAATTGAAATTTTTAATCCTGAATTTCTTGCTCCACGAGTTATGCTTATACTCCAACATTGAACTTTATCTCTCCCTGGTATTAGTTAAGGATTTCAGAATGAAAAACAATTTTGCTCTAATTTAAAACAAAAAATATTCTTATAAATTCAATAACTTGCTATTTTCAACATTTATCTATGTGTAACTTTTAGTATAAAGGCCTGTATCCAGCACTGCGGAAAATTCCTGCCAGGAATTTGCTAATTATTTTGAGTGTGTGGAACCCAACTAAAACAAAACTGTCGTTCAGAGCGTTCTCTGTCTCTCTCTCTCTAGTCTCTGTCTCCCGCTCTCCAAGCGTTCTTACTGTCATTCGCTGGCAAGCATATATAACATTAATGAATTTAAGAACTTTAAACACAATTACAAGTATTCCACCTTCTTCATTAATTTGTGCTGCAACACTTTCTCAAGCAATTTTCACAGAAATGTTGTCAAAATGCTTTTTCTCTGTGGCTCGTCAAAGACATGGTCTTGCCTCAACTGCTTATATTAAATCCATCTTCTGCTCACAGTTTTTGCCTACATCTTGTGACAAATCACTTCCGAAATAATTGTAAACCTGAATGACAGCTGTTTCTCGTTGCACACACTCTTCCGAAACGCCGCTATTGATACGCCGCTATCTATACAAGTGTGGATTTCGTTTGTGTTGCTGGATACACAACAAACGAAAAAGCAAACTAAAAATTCCTGGCACAGTTTTTTTTATATGAAGTTTGGCAGGAATTTTTAGTTTCCGCTGTGCTGGATACCCGGCTTTAAGCTGTAAATAATTCCATCCAGTTCTTACCTTATTGCGTTGTACTCTGAGAATCATTGGAGCACAAAACCACGAACCTCTCTTCGGCAAGCCTTGCCCTTTAGTTAATTTTGCTTAAATGCAAACATTTTGTCCCATTTGAACTTCAACTTCACAGAGCCGCAGCCTTCGTTGTCTAAATTGTAATTGAAAAAAAACCAAAATTGTTTGTGGTTTTTAGTTTCTTATTTTGTCTTTTGTCGGCTAAAGTCTAAGAGGAAATGCAAATATTTGCACACATCATCATCGTCATCGCCATCGCCATCAGCAACCATTTGTATCTTATCTTTTTTTTTTTTTTGTGTTCCAATAGCTTCCTCAATCGCTTTCACAGTGCTTCCCGGAAAACCTAGCAAAACCCAAAATTTTGTCAACGACCTCGCTGGTCTTGTGCCATTTGGGCCATATTAACAATTGCAAATTTTGATTGAATGTTTTGTTTTGGTTTTGCAAAATTGCCAAATCACAGTTCGACCTCGTCTTGCATTTCACCAGACAGACAAAGCGACGCACAACAGCCGCAACTGACAAGTGAGTGAGGTCTCTGTTTGGCCCGCCTGTGTTTGGTCATTAGTCGGCCGCACGAACAATATTTCGTTGTTTTTAGGCCAATATACTTAGCCGACTTTTTTGAAGGAGCGAATTGGGGTGGGGTGGGGGTAACAGGCCCAATTACAGTCTTTGTGCGAAATGAAACGTCACGCCACATAATTTCTACGGCTTTCCCATACCTCCCCACAGCCCCCCACCGCCCCCCCACTCCCCAGTTGTAATAAAGAAATAGGAAAATGGAGGAGCAGCCGCATCGGCATCGGCATCGGCGGCGGCGGCGGCAGAAATAAAAATTGCACAACAATTGCGAGTCTCCCCTCTGGTCAGACGAACAACGTCCAACATCAAAGCTCAGCTTATGTAATGTAACTTTAATTTGATTGTTGCAATGTCTTGCAGTTTTTTTGTTGTTGTTGTTCGTTTTGTTGATCGGCGCAAACGTATTTTATGGCCGGGCCACTTTGGCCAATAGCTGCTGGCTAGCTGCCGGTGTTGGAGTAATAACAGTTAATCTCACCATACAGTCGTATGTAAATACTTTCAACTTTGACCGACATAATTTAATGTGTTTGATTGCTGTTGCTGTTGTTGTTGCTGTTGCTGTCATATGACGCACCAAACAAAAGACTTAGGCAACGAACTGGCTGATGGTTATCTACATAATTGTGCGCAATTGAAATGCGACCCCAAAATTGTAAAAAGCAAACAGTCCCAGTTGGGGGGGGGGGGGGCTAAGGTCAAGGACACATTGGCCGGTTGGCCAAGTGTTGGACACAGGTGGAAGCCGTTAAGAGCTGCAATTGGCGTTTTGACCATGTCATGGTGACCCAGTACAGGTTCAGGCTAATAAAACCTATAAATTACGAGCTTTTCAGTACAACTTGACTTTAAATTTGCAAAAGATTGAAAACATTTTGATACAACTTCCATACAACCGGTTGGTTTACATTACTTTACATTGTACGGTCACTCCATACAAAAGCTTGTGCTGTCATTTCGACAGAATAATTAAAATGAATCGATATAAATTATGGACAATGATTTATTACGAATTGTGTACCGAACTCCAGCTTGCAGCTACCATCAAACTGTTGCATAATGTTTCCTATGCGTGTGTTTTTGTTTGTCTCAATCAACTCCAGAGTGACACATCTAGCAATTCCTGGTTGAGTTTTTTGAAAAGAAAAACTTTCTTTCTTCCTGGGTTTTCCATCGAAGCAATTTTCGAACGCTGACGAAGCGCCTTTAAAGCCTTGCAAATGCCAGGCTAACAAACATAAGCAATTGATTAGGGACACCTTGCAACCACCAGGAATTACACTTTCAAAAAAATCTCAAAATTTATTTCATTATTTGCGAACACTTTCAGTTTTACTGGACAAAAGACAGGGGCCAGCTGCTAAGGGCAGGTTGTTAACACATTTAGCTTTCACTTCGCTTAATAAGTAACACATTTTCGGATGGGACACACTCAACGCTGTCAAACTGTACGATGTTACTAATATGTCCATAACTATGAACAAAAATTCAAATTAAATTATGCACTCAATAATAATAACTATTTTTAATTTGTGTCAAATTTCACCTCATTGTTGTCAACGTTTCAGTAAAGCTGGCAGCACTGTGGTTTCGCCCTATTTCCCTAAATTTATTTCAATTGAAAAGTTTATATCTTTTTGGAATTCACAAATTAGGGTAATCAATATATTGCTTAGATATGTTATATATGAATACAAAAAAGTTTGATGTCTTAAAAGAAAGAGAAAAGCTAATTTCAGCTCAGCTCATACTAGGAGAAGCTTGGAGAAGATTATTTTTCAGACCAAACATTTATATCGCCATTTTCCTAATATGCATATATGTTGTTCGACTTTGATCAAACTTGTAGTAATTATGGAAAGCATAGAAAACTAATAAATTTGAAGTTTGAAGGCTTTTTGGTTGAAAACAAAGGAGTTTTTCTTACCAGAACTAGTTGTTGAACCGATCGTTTCTATGACAGCCATGGGCTATAGTCATCCGAAGCTGATGGTTCTGCCAAATGGGTAACGCATTTGAGCTACAAGCCATCGAGCAAAGTATAGTGGAGAATCAATTCTATCTTACAGTGAAGTTAACATGGAAACAGCAGCACGAAAATGGCAAAATCAACTCAGCTGGTAATGCTGATCAAGAATATATATACTTTATGTGGTCGACAATGTTTCCTTGAATACAAAGTTTTTAAAGGAGTTTTAAGCAAAGCTGCAAACCAAAAAATATATTCGGATCTCCGGTACACTGGTTCGAACCCAAATTAACGAATAGTTAAGGTTCGGGAATTTAAGGTTCGAGGTTTTTGGGAGAAGGTTTTGGTTTGAACCTTGGTCCAGTCCACTCTTTATACAATCTTACTAATTTTTGTCTTCTATGTGTCTTAAAAACAGCATTCGCCCTAAAAACTCCCCAAATTGTATGGGAACCAAGTGGTTTTTGGGTCGGAATTTGTTATTAGAAAACTTAGAAATATTCAATACTTAATTTACAGATTAGTTAAATTCCATTTCGTGGTTTTCGTAGAAAAATATCACCAAAATAATGTTAGACTCTTGCCTTTGAGAATTGTTCAAGAAGCTTTAGAGTCGAGGAGCTTTAACAACAGAGACTGTTATGGGTAGGGATTTTATAAGGAAATCTAATCGTTTTGCCAGATATTTTGTCCTCTGTTGCCCATTTTAGATGTCAGTCGCACCAAAAAACAGATGAAGTCGCTAGACAGAAGGTCAAGTTTTTGTGTCAGTTTTGTTGAACCGAACCGAAATTTTGGGTTCGGAACAGGTTCGGGTTCAGCTTTAATTTCGAAAGAGGTCCGGTTCAAGGTTCGGTTCATAGTAAAATAAAAGTCGGAATTCCGGGCTCGAACCGGTTCGGTTCAAAACCGGTTTGCAGCCCTGGTTTTAAGCGATTTCTGAAAATATTTCCGAATTTTTTCTCAGCTGCCAGTGGCAACTTCTCTGTTTACATTGCCGACCACTGCTTTATTTATGTATTTTACGCTTACTTTACACCTAAGACACTCAAATTAGACGTAGCTTTACAATATTTCACACTTAAAATTTCATTTAGATCTTTTTCTAGTTTACAACTACAAGTTTGATATATAAATCCCCCCCGCTTGCCCCAACTCAAGTCTTCCGCTTAGCTGTCACTTGACGCTTAAAGTGCATTTTCTGAGTGCAAGAACAATTACATTCGAGCACATCAAAACGTCAGAGACAATTCAATTTTGGCGTACGACCAGCAAATAAATTACAAGTTTTTATTTGCTCGTCCCCCGCCGAATGCCACAATTAAATCTGCGAAACGGCCATAAAACCTAATAACGACAATTGGAATCCCATTCATTTGCATTGTGTCAGCCGAGAAGATCATCATGATGAGATGGCGCTAATTTCGTTTGGTATTTGTGTTTCTAACAGGCCTGGATGGCATCCGTCATTGTGTAGTCAATTCGGTTTCAAGTTTAATGCGCCATTCGGTCTTGGGCCTGTTTAATCAACCGATTTCTATGGCAGCGTTGCATTCGTGTTCAATGCCTGGCCCGGGTCCAGGCCATAACGGTTAGCCATTATCATCTGTGGCCCCGATTTGCAATTGACACTGAGGCTGTGTGGTCAAAACAAAGCTCCGACTTCCGTTAGGTAAAAGCAGCAACAACAGCCGATTAGTTGTCGTGGACGTGGCCAGCATTTCGAATGGCCGTCGATTATGAAATTTTACATATTTGGGGTTATTGACCATAATTGCAATATGATTTTTATATATTTTGGGTGGTCAGACATTAGGGCTACAGCTGGAGACGCTTATGCAATTCAAGTCACTTGGGAAAGTAGAGACGTGAGCAGGGGATGGGAGAGAGTGAATAGTTTTCCGGCTATTGTAGACGAAGTGTTCGGGCGGAAAGCTTGAAATCGTTGACCACAAACTTAAAACAAACAAAAAAAAAAACCATAACTTTTTTATGACAATTTTAATATACTTTGTTCGAGTGGAAAGCATTTCCACTGCGGTATTTGCTGTGGCGTTTTTAACGACCCATTATCGTCTATTTCCCCAATCAACTCGCTAAGACATAAAAATTGAAACAATATAAGGGAAACTAATCTTACAATTCAGGTCCCTTCCTTCTAGATTTATAAACTGAAATCTTTTCCCCTTAACTTTACACTCCACTTGTGTATAGATTTGTTATTTCAACCGAATTCAGTTACTCAATTTGATTAACATTTGCATCATGACTGGGTTAAATTTTGTTGGCAATTTGTAGAAATTCCGAGCATTAGCCTAGGGCTAATTATTCCCACAATAATGACATTTCACATGACTCATCATCGATCAACGTTTTGATTGTTATGCAAAATGCAGGCCCTGAGACGCAAAATTTTATAGTTTGTTTTTGGACCAAAAATTAAAATGTTAAATTCAACTCGTTGCGCAAAATATCAAAATATCAAAAAAAGAAAAAAAACTGGCCACGTGTCAGCGAGTGAAATACCAGTTAGTCACCGAATTGAAACCAAATCTGAAGATGCAGCTGACCTTGTGCTGAATCTGTGTAAAGAGCTGGATAGACAACAAACCGAAGCCAGTCTTCAAGTCTTCTGCCAACCACTCTCACTCTCGTTGGTATTGTCTCTGTGGCTGCTGTTGTTGTTAGTGTTGTTGTTAGTGTGGGCATCGAGTTAAAACGAAAGCGCCAATGGCAAATTGTTAGCCGGCTTTCAATGTCAACTCTTTGGCCTGTTGTGGGCGACCCACAACTCACTTGAACTCCCCCTTCCCCCCCCCCCAGAAACATTGACATTGAAAGTAGCGAGAGAGAAATATAGAGATGATCTGTACAGATCACTACGATATTCAGGAAGTTTCTTGCTTTTTCCAGCGTCAGCCAGGCGAGGAAGTGGCGCTTTATTTTGCGCATCTTCAAGCATAAAATTGGCCAAATAACTCGCGTGTCTTCAATTTTATTATGTGACTGAATTTGGCAATAAAGCTGCATAATAAAAAATGTAATAAATCAGAAAACAAAAAAATTATAATTGTTAGCAGACCGCATAACATGTTAGCTGAATGCTTAAGTCATTAACACAAACTAAAGGAAGAAATTACTCGAGAATTTTTATGACATAAGGAGGAATGAGTTTATAAAACAAAAGCAATTTACTTCATAAGCATAAAGTATGGTAAAGCGACTTTAAATTAGTTGAATAAAGTGTTTCTTTTCTGCAAATGTGGCAAATGTGTTAAACTAAATTGATTGTTTTCAATTCGAACCTTTGTGCAAATTAGCTAATTCCCTTAAACAAGCAAGAAAGTCGCTCAGGCACGATTATTCTATACTCTATACCTTCCAAAGTCAGTTTATGTCTCATCAATTTTAAGTTGAATGCCTTACAAAGTGTTAAGGTGCTTGAAGTGCTGCCCATCGACTTGGCAGTCGGAGCATACTTATTTGATTGCCTTATAACTTGACTATTGTTAATCCTTTTACTAAATATTTTCAGAAGGTACAAACCTTCCATATATCAAAATGTGGGAGTTATATGGTTTTTTCCACTTCGCTTTAAGAGGAGTGGCAAATAAGTATACAAGTATAAGAACTTTATGTTCCCATATGTCCCATATGTGTTTATTATTCTCAGTACAGTAGGTACATAGAGTATTATAAGTTTGTGCAAAAGTAGGTAACAGCCAGAAAAAAGCATCTCCGAACCCATAAAGTATATATATTCTTGATCAGCATCAACAGCCGAGTCGATATAGCCATGTCCGTCTGTCTGCCTGTCCGCAGTAGCAGCGCTGAGCGTATAATTTCGATGGTACAGAGTATGTTATAGTCGGGCTTGACCGACTTTCTTTCTTGTTTCTATAAAAATAGGCATATTGGGGTCAGAGATAGAGATGGGCGGGACTCTAACACGAATACCATGTTTAAAACCCGCACACCATACGCACGGTCAATAATTGTCTAGGCACATAACGACACGACTTCACTTAATCAGAAAATTATCAATTAAATATATATTTCTTTAAGTGGCTAAGATGTATTAAGGGGGGTATTAAGGGGATCAATCCTCCCTACTGAGTTAAGAAATCGGAATTACAGAGCCAAAATCGTAAATGAGCTCTATTCTCAAATGACGAAACAATTTGATTTCATTGAGTAAAAGAACAACAAATTGTATCAACTAATTGATTTCACAATTTTAACATGTTTCCAATTAAGTTTGATCAACTTAGAAAATTTAGAAATAAGTTTGATAAACATACTAAAATTTCTATTGACAATTGTGACTAGCGCAGTAACAATAATTTCTATACTTGTAGCGTTAGGATATATCCAATAAATAAATACAAATACAAAAGAAATAATTGAAAAAATATTAAAACAATCAATCAAATTTCAAAGACCCTACAAAAAATATAATATGTCTTAAATTAAGACTTAGTCTTCTCTAACTTTAATATAATATTGTAATATTTTGGCTTTTTACCTTTAGCCAGGACTGCAAGTAAATAGAATTTGTTGGTTCTCCGGTTCCGGATAGACCATGCTTTACAAAATATATAAATAATAAAAGCAATATAATTTCTTAGCAATTAAAGTAGCCCTATTTTATCCTACACAACCCGTATATAAATCGTCTTGTTCTTTGATCGGAATCGGTTTGTAAAGCACATGGAAAAATTTTGGAAATATTTTAACTTTAAGGCCCAATTTCTCAAAAGTTCCAGTTAGTAAACTGCCGGTCATATTTGTTCCTCGAGATGACGAGCGATTACAGCAGTTTGACCCGAAAAAGGCAATCAGTTCAAGTCATTTCATTCAATATTTACGTGTCAAAAACCAGAAAAATACATCAAATCAACTGACATGCCTAAAAATATAAATTTAAATTTCTCAATTCAAAAATTCCGTAGCTCAACTGGGGATCGCGATTTTCTTTTTCTCGTTTTCGACTTGTTCAATTTTTAATTAAAAGTAAAATAATAATTAATTTCCTCAATTTAAACATTTTCAACCTTATCCCTATATACAGAGATTAATATTTGTGTTTATTTTTCAAATTACTTTCCAAAGTAGATTTCGGTCAGAGCTCAATTATACATAGTCCATCCTTTTTTTCTGAGTAAGTTGACATTTCCATTTCAATCCCATAAAATGATTCATACGCAGATCTATGAGCTATCTTCATAGTTCAGGGAGCACAATAGCCCACTCCGCCTTTGAATTCTGGCCCATTATTTCTCTTAAATCGAATTTACAAGTAAGCAAACAGAAGTTGTTGTTGAAACCTTTCTTTAGATTCATCAGAACAAGTAGAAACCCATGAAGGATCAAGAATTTATACACAATTTATGTGGTTCAAATCGCTTTCTTCTGTGCGTTTCAAGCATCTAAACCTAGTTATTGTACCCAAAGCGATTCAAAATGTAGAATTACACGCTTCCTCTAGTGCCAATTAATGCTTCATAACATATATCTGAATTAATTGTTAAGCTGTGTTTAACAGGAAGTTAGTTTTTCAGTTGTTGTTTTTGTTTTCTTCTTCATTCTCTCATTTAATGTTTATTCTCAAATATTTAAGCAGACCCACAATACACGCCTTTGATGTCTCTGACCATTTTTGGCTAGAGTCCATCGACTCGATGTTCTAATGAGTTAGACACACATTAATGTGATATACTTACGACGAGTACTCTAAGTACCTGGGCACATTTTGGCAGCAATTTGTGCTGAGTGGAAATGGAAATGATGCCTGAAGGGAAATGGCACTTAATAGAACAATTTGTTATAAATGTCAAAGTGCTCGGCCCGGGGTTTACCCTTGGTCAATAGCATTTAAAATGTTTATGGTAAATTGATTTTGTTTGATTTGGGCAGCGCGCAGTATAATTGTCAACCTCCAGGCGTAGCCAATATGCTAAGCAGTTTCAAGTGCAGGCAAACAGTACAACAACAAAAAAAGCAAGCATAGATCAAGTGATGCAGCCGGCTCAACTCCGGGCTCCGTTGGGTCTTTGGTGGATCGTTGTTGACTTTTGTAATTATTATCGGCGGGCGGCACGTAACGCCCATCCCCAAAAACTTCTCGCCCGATGCCAAATACGCCGAAATTAACTGCATAAAAAGTAATTAAGCAAAAAAAAAAAAAACACAATTCAATAATTTAGATACAAATCGTTCGTTCTGACGCATTTTGTCCGTTTTTTGTTTTTGGTTTTGGCTTTAATTGCAGCGTTTACATTTGCGACGCGTCGCCCACAAAATTCGTTGCGCTATTTTCGTTTCGCAATGTGTCGTCCAACTCCCCGGCCGCAAAATGTACCAAAAATAGCGAGCGAAATATATAATAACTATTATTTCTTTGTTTCTCTCTCTCTCTCTGTGTGTGTCTGTGCGGTGTTTTCGCCATGTCTTTGTTGAAGTGTTAAGCTTATTATTTTCATACCCACATTTCATCAATCAAATGGGTTTCAACAGTTTTGTCACTGCCACTCCCCGAGTGTTCACACATTTGTTCGTCTGTTGTCCCCTCCAATTCCAACTATGAAATTTGTGTATTTAGATAAACCCAGAGGTAGTGCCCACAGCAATTGTTTGTTTTTTATTTACTTTTTTTATTTTTTGTGTTTTATACCCTTCAAGTGAGTTTTATATGACTTAATCTGCAAACTATAAATGTTATTTTCAAGAGCACCGAAGTTGACCTACAACGATCAGAAGAAGTATTCGTCATTTGGGCAGTTGTTTGACTGGGTAAGCGGAAGGCTGTAAGAATGTGTGAGTGAAAGTGGAAGATATTTTCGAAGGTATTTAGGCATTTGCAGGATTAGGATGCAAAACTAAAGATATATACAAAAGTGACAGCAACAAAGCAAATAGATGGCGGGATTTGGAATCTGTGATAGCTTAGAACAGAGTAGTGTTGGAATCTGCATTTCTCAAATCTCCATTTAGTCAGTTGGTCCTTTCAAGTCATCAGATATATTGGGTATTCGTCGTTTTACCGCGGGTCACCGTTTTAAGGTCACTTTTAAACTCTGTACCAGAGGTACACAGAGTATATTCAGTTTGTGCAAAAGTGTGTAACAGCCAGAAGGAAGCATTTGCTTTCCCATAAAGTATATACATACTTGATCAGCATCAACAGACGAGTCAATATAGCCATGTCCGTCTGTCTGTTCGTATATACCCCCAGAACTCAGAGATGGTAAGAGATAGAGGTTTGACGTGTATGTGACAAAAACAGCAGGCAGATCGAGCTTATTTTCAATTTTGGACACGCCCCCTTCCGCACTCGCAATTTGCCAAAAACGTCATATCTCCCACAGTTTTAAAGATGGATGATTCCTACCTTCTAGAAATATGTAGTAATCAAAAACCTTATCAATCCGCCAAAGGAATGGGGAAGATCGGATGAACAGTTGTCGAGTTATGATCAAAAGACTGTTCGCAGCTGCAGCGCAGTGGCAGCGCTGCTTTCAGCTGCTACTGCATCATCAAAATTTATGCTGAGCGTATAATTTCGTTGGTACAGAGCATGTTACGCCGACTTTCTTTCCTGTTTATCTGTGTATAAGTCCCAGCTTGTACACGCCTTTCAACAATATGGCCAATCGATAGTTCAGATCGAACAACCATGTCATATATCTGTACTACACAGAATATCGAGAAAGCTAAGCTAACTTCGTCTGTGTCGAAGTTGCTTAAATATTTGCAAAAATAAGCTTTTCCCCACAATGATCAATTTTCCGACCGATCGTTCGTATGGGAGCTATATCATATAGTCATCCGATTTGGACCAATAATGGTAGAATTAGCTGATAGCATGTAAAACAAACATTTGCAAAATTTCAAGATGCTACCAATAAAAACAAAAAAGTTTTTCTGACTAAGACTGTTTTTCAGACCTATCTTTTGTATGGCAGCTATACCATATGGTTGTCCGATATTAATCAAACTTGGCAGAACTATAAAAGAGCTTAGAAAACATATGAATATTAAGTTTGGAGACGTTGCCATTGAAAAGAAAACAGTTTTTCTCACTAAAACTAGTTTTCCGACCGATTGTTCCCATGGGAGCTATGTGATATAATCAGCCGATCCGGTTGGTTTCAACATATAAGTAGCGTGCAGCAAAAAGAAGACTCTGTGCAAAATTTCAGCTAGATAGCTTCAAAACGGAGAGACTAGTTTGCGTAGAAACAGAAAGACACACGGACGAACAAAGCTTAATTGACTGAAGAGCTTATCTTCAGTCTGATCAAGAATATATATAGTTTATTGGGTCGGAAATGAATATTTATATGCTTTGTATACTACTGCGCAAAATTATAATATTTATTTGCAAAGGGCACAAAAAGCATATCCAAAATAGTTCCATTTGGACTGGATAGGTCTTGATTCTTCTTTTAGTCATCCAACGGAGCTGAAAACTATCCAAATTATGATACTTTTCCAAATCCTTTGGATGACTTTGTAGCTCTGTTGGATGATTTAAAAGAAATTTAAGATATATCCAGTACAAATGAATACGGAATATCATACAATGAACATTTTTTAAGGTTCTGTTTTTTTTTCTGTGTAGGAACAAAGTTTTCTCAGAAATAGTTGATGGCTGATTAAGTATAGAGATTTAGTTGTCCTTGTAAATTGGTTAATGGGAAACATAATTAACATTAAGACTATTGGGAACGTAACGCAATTTAAATCTAAAGTAACTAATCATCTCATAAGACAAACATAGGATATACCATTTTTTAGAATTAAAAAATAAAATCATAAACAAAAAAGAAACAAAAAATTATAGAGTTGTTAAATTATTTCACTTAGGATTCTTAGTTTTTATTTGCATTTCTATTGTATCGTCCTTCATGTTTTTGTGACCAATGCACTAATTTGTGGTACCTATGTATCTGTAGCGTTGGGAGAATACCGAAATAAAATTAACAAATTAACGCACACGAGCTTCTGAATGACTGTCAGTCGTACTATTCACCGACCCTTCGTGATCCATCGCAATTTTTGTCAGGCTGTGATTCAGTGGCCTATAACGATATAGCTCAAGTCATATGCTGGCAGCCGGGTGTTCTACCCTTGGAGAATACGTTTTCTTTATTGTTATATCTACGTTTAAATCAATTTATCCATAATTGCAAATTGTGACCAATTATAACTTAGGTCTTATGCTGTTCTTAATTTAATTGTTGTTTGTGTGTGTAGCTTTTGTTTCAATGTCTTTTATGACACGGGCTAACCGCAAAATCTTAGCATATTTACTTCTTGTTATACGTACGACTTGAACCAAAGTCGGCATTATAATAGAATGTTTATGCATTCGCCTTGTGTGACTCGGGAAATATTTTATTGTAAACTTTATTTCTACGTTGCAAGTTGACGCTTATTTTGTATGTCAAAAAGAATTGTTGTCAAATAACACTTCTTATTATAAAACAAATAAAGTGGAATTGTTGGATTTAGATTTAAATTTAATAAACTCATTTCCTAGTGACAACAATTCTAATCAGGGATGCAAACCGGTTCTGAACTGAACCGGTTTTGAACCGAACCGAACCGCTTATTCCAGCTGGTGAACCGAACGACAAACCGAACCGGCTTCCTTTTAGAATTGCTGAACCAAACCGAAAACCACAAATATAAGTGGTTTGGCGTGAATCGCTCTACTCTAGACAATGTTATTTATTTATTTGGGAGTTTAGATTGGATTCCTAAGATAATTTTTATACGACATTCTTTTAACCCTTAGCGATGCTTAGCGATGCCAGATCGATATAGCTGTTAGGGTTGACTTAACAAAAATTATTTGAAAAATATAACAACATGTAATCCTGTAAGTCTTTTTCAATTGTCCACCGATAACTTAATATACCTGTCTTTAATCTGTATTTTTCCTTTAGTGGTCAATATATTTAATTTTCCGTTTTACTTCTTTACCTTAATTCAATCTTAACCAGGAGAGTTTTTTCTCATATAATATGATAAGTCGGCTGTGCAAATGCATTGTACGAATTCTCCTCAAGCCGATATTCTCTGTTTTCGAAGGGCATTTCTCAAGGAACTTACAAACATAATACATTTTGGACATTCTTCTAAGGATTTCAAAGATGTTCAATTGGATTTTAGGAATTAATTTCCCAAAGTGTTCGAAAATCAAATTACGATATAAATTGTTGTATTTCATAAAGTGCCATTGTGAACGACTGAACCGAACCGAAACCGCGGTTCAGTTAACTCCAATAACCATGGAATGAACCGAACCGGCGGTTCAAAAATTGTGTAAGCCACTGAACCGAACCAATGCTAATTTTTAAGTGGTTTGCATCCCTGATTTTAATAAATAATATAATATAATGTGCGACTTAGGCCCGTTTTCTTATCTTCTAGATAGCTGCTATGTGTCAGATAAGCATTGATTTTACTCTGTTATTTGTTAGTTTAATAAAGTTAATTGAATCATATTCTTATGTATTTTGGATATTTTTTTTAAACTTTTAAGTACAACCATTTTCGACAACTGTCCACGTTATTCGTATTTTAATTTGAAATTTCGAATTATCTTTATTCGACTGATTTAATGGCTAAAAAGTTTCCAACGAAAGTTCCAAAAAGTGAGCAACGACAATCCGTACTCTTTTTAAGCGAGTCTATTTTTCAAATTCCCAAATGGCTTTAGCACACTTATTATGCAATGAAAGTAAATGTATGACCTGCGGTAAATCCTTCTCTGCTTATTTCATGGCAATTGAATATTTCCAGCCTTCTTTGGATCAGTACAAAGACCTCGTTTTCAGAACAAATTAGGAATGGGTTTGGAATTGTGTGGGCTTAAGCCAAGAACCTTTTTTACCTATTTAAGATACACTTATTAGACCATTGCAGAGGGTATATTGATATTGTCCAGATGTTTGTAACGCATAGAAGGAAGCAATTCCGACCACACAAAGTATATATTCTTGATCAGCATGACGAGCTGAGTTGATTTAGCCTTGTCCGTCTGTTTCTATGCTATCTCCTCCGTCAGTTTAAAAGCTATTGCGACCAAACTTTGCACGAAGTTTTCTGGTACAAATACGCTGCACATTTGTCGGAACCGGCCGGATCGGATGACTGTAACATATAGCTGCCATAGCAATGATCTGTCTAAAAACTAGTTCTAATGAGAAAAACTTTTTTGTTTTTAAAGAAAACGCAACCAAACTTTGTATTTCTTGGTTTGCTATGCTTTCCCATGATTTTACTTGGTGCGGTTGAAGTCGGACATCTGTATAGTATAGTTGTCATAGAAAAGTAAGGTTAGAATAATAGTCTTAGTAAAGAAAACATTTTTGTTTTGAATGTGAACCTCTTTAAAATTGGCATGTATTTATCTTATAAGCTTTTACACCATTCTTAAAAGATTTATCAAAATCGGATGACTATAGGTTATAGCCGCCATAGGAATGATCGGTCGAGAAACTAGTTTTAGTTAGAAAAACTTTTTTTGTTTTTAAAGAAAACGCCTCCAAACTTTGTATTTGTTAGTTTGCTATGATTTCCCATGATTCCACTAAGTTTGGTCGAAATCGGACATCTATATAGTATAGCTGTCATAGAAAAGTAGTCTTGGTAAGAGAAACTTGCTTGTTTTCAGTGAAAAATAACCTTCAAATTAATGCAAACTTCGGAAGTGCCGAAATTAACTTTCTTCTATTTTTTTCTCTTAAGAATGATTTTGGATTGACATCAGAAATTACTTTTTTGAAGAGTTTATCGGGCTTAACTTAAGACCAAAACAGCCTAAAAGTTTGAGCAAAAAGATATTAAAATAAATTCGAAACGTACTTTACTCAGTTAGGTAGTTTCAGTTAAGCAGTTTCAGATTAAGTATTTCGGGATTCAAAATATTTGGAAAAAGAGTTTTACTCTTGAATTTAGTGTTTTCGTACTAACCGTGCTAGTGATACCGTTTGTGCTTATTTTAAGAACAAAGTTATTGGGTTTTTTTCTGAGTGCAGCTGTATGGCATATTGGAACAGGCATATGGTAGACTGGCCCGTTTCAATGTATAACTACACAGAAAAAAATCTGAAATCAATCCGAAACGGGATTGAATACAGGGTAATCCCGAAACAGGATTAAAGTGATCATGTTTTTTGGGACTAAACAAAAAAAGTGTGAGGCAAATCAATCTCTTCTTGAATCGGTTCAAGATTTTTTGGATTTCGGATTGATTTCTGTTTTCAGTGTATACATTTGAAATAGTTGGGTATGCTTAAGTTTAGTTTAATTTTTAGTTTTAATTTTGTGCAGTTGCATAAATTCTTCTCTCTTCTAAGCTTCGTCGTCAACTAAGCAGAGGTGGTGGCCGTAAAGCAAGGTGGCACTCGGTCGAAGAAGGCAACGTTCTTCATACACTCAAAGATCCTTTAAATACCAAAACACTGACAGAATGCTGCTTGTTCTAGATCGCTCGACACTTCAGTATACAGCTTATATGGGTGCCTAAATATTGCAATTTAGAAGGAAATGAGTCTGCGATCAAACTGGACAAAGTACGAACCTGTCAGCTAACGTATGGTGTCTTCTTGTCTCTAGGCAACACTCAACATGAATTCTGTAGAAGTTTCAGGCACGAAGAAGAGCAGGAAAGGTTACAGTATCTTCTTGACCCGTATTCAACCTCTACTGCTTACTCTATCTCTATCTCTATCTTTCTTTTCTATTACTGACTTCTCAATATTTATGGGCGGTATTAAATAGTAAAATATTTTCAATTAAAAAAAAAGATGAATTGCATCATAAATCATTACATTTTATTACCTAATAACTGAGTTATTGGCCTCTCAGCAACTAATTGTGAATGTCACTCAACTAATGCTAACTCAAGATTAAGGAATAAACAATTTAACAGTCAATTCACTGGAATTCAACCAAATTTCAAACTCTCTTGTGAAAACCATATTGATTATACTGGATAACTGTTCTCAGTTTGGCTGCGCTGTTCCTACCAACACATCCCAACAATTTCATTGTCACCTCGGTTCATGTCCCCGCTAAGCCTTGGTTGAACGCCCCGCTAGCTGGCTGCACTTGGATCTGTGGTACCTCCCCAACCCCCAACCAATATGTTTGTGTTGTGTATACAACCTCAATTAAATACTCTGCCGTCTCTCTGCAGCGTTGACCTTCCGTTGACAAGAATACATGATAAAAATAAAGTCTGTGTGGTGCTTTTTTTTGGGTTTTCGGTAGCCGGAGCCAAGTTCAACTGAAGCTGGGATTGGGTGACTGGCAATCGAGCTCTGTCATGTTCACTGACTGTCACCTTGATGGCTATTTTTTGTTGTTTGTGTGCGTCTGCCCCATCTTTGTGATCTTTTCGAGTCTTTTGTGTGTGTGTGCTAAGACGTTAAACGCCTGAATGACACGTTCAATTGAACATGAGAGAGAGAGAAGCGGCAGCGGCAGCGGCCGCATGATGAAATGCCAACTGACCAACTAATCAAATGACCTCAATCGCCAATTGAATTGAAAACATGTTTTGAAAAATGATTACAAAAGTTGAAGGCGGTGGTAATTGTTTTCAAAATTTTGCCATCTTATTAACACCTGAGGCTCAGTCCTGACGCACTCTGATGGTCTTGACCGCCGCAGCCGGCTAACCATTGGTCAAGGCAAAGAGGCCTTAGAGGAAGTGGAAATGAAAGACAAAGTCATGTAAGAGTTTTCCTCCCCCCCCCCCTGCTTTTTTTTTGGTGGCTTTTGTTTTGTTTTTGTAAATAACTTGTCGCCGAAATGGCAAACGCAGCGGCGACGTCGACGACGACGACGGCGATTGCAGCCTCAAGCCGCGCTCGAAACTGGTTGACCAGCATCCAAAACTCTTGCATGCCTTGGCAACTGGTTACAACAAGACAACAACAAAAACTATGTGCAAATAAATCAAAAAACCAAAAAAAAAAAAACCAAAAAGGAGATTACATTGATACGGATTGAGGGGACTGGCACTGGACTGGCACTGCACTGACAACTGGTGGTGATGGCGCTACTGCCAGAGCGCTACACCTGGTGGGGTTAATCGATTCTTAGACCCGGCGAAACAAGTTTTCAATTAACGAAAAGGCAAAGCTAACTACCCATTTGCAAGTGCTCGTTTCATTTGATACCTTTGGAAGGATATATTTTGGATATGGCATGTGGCATTTCGTCAGAATTTGGAGACCAGTTGTAGGCAGCTGCTGTACAAAGACCACATTTTAACCTTGGCTACTTGAGGTGTGACCAGGTGCGAGAGACTTATTTCGTTCAAAAATTGGACTCATTTTAGCCTCATCCTACTCCGAACCTTTTGCTGTAAGGTCTAGGTCTAGCATCTGCAATCTACACGAATCGTTGATAGCATTGATGGGCAATATATTAGTTCAGAAATACAAACATAAACGAGGTTTGTTCAAAAAGTATCGGGAACACACTTGTCTGTGCTCTTGCCACTGGAAACAAGAAAGAAAGTCGGTCAAGCCCGACTATAACATACTCTGTACCAAGAAAATCTGTCTTTTGATCATAACTCGAAAACCGTTCATCCGATCTTTTTCATTCCTTTGGCGGATCGATAAGTTATCCTAATAACTAAATATGTTCAGAAGGAACAAGCCATCTATCTTCAAAACTGTGGGAGATATGACGTTTTTTCTAAATTGCGGGGGCGGGAGGGGGCGTGGCCAAAATTGAAAATAAACTTGATCTGCCTGCAGACACTAGAAGCATATGTCCCATACATGTCAAGCCTCTATCTCTTACCATCTCTGAGATCTGTGCGTTCATACGGACAGACAGACGGACGGACGGACAGACGGACAGACGGACATGGCTATATCGACTCGGCTGTTGATGCTGATCAAGAATATATATGCTTTATGGGGTCGGAGATGCTTCCTTCTGGATGTTACATACTTTTGCACAAACTTATAATACTCTATGTACCTACGGTACAGAGTATAAAAAGCGGTCAATGGGTAAGCTTTCAGTCAGAAACGAAAGAATTTGTAGGTGCTTAGAGAATTCGAAGAAACTTTATCATAATTTTATAATTTGCGAGATTTTGAAGGATATGAACTGATTTTAAAGCAAACAAAATAGATAAAAATTAAAAGGTACTTTTTGAACAGACCTCAAATATATAGAAAAGACTACAATCCGACTAATTGGCCGACTCACTGCCTAACTGAACATGTTTTTCTCACAAAGATTACTTTTCTGAATCTACTTTTGTATGCCAGCTATACACTCAGAAATCATTCGCCCCGAAAACTAGAAAATCTCCTTTGAAATCCGTGCTAAGGCGATTCACCCTAAAATTAAGAAAAATATTTTCTCATTTATGGAAAATTTTCAAAGTTACAGAAAATTTTGCCATAAATGACAATAAGTTTTCTTAATTTTAGGGTGAATCGCCTTAGGACGGATTTTATGGGAGAATTACTAATTTCCAGGGCGAATTTTTTTATGAATTTACCATATAGATGTCCGATTTCGACCAAACTAAGTGGAATCATGGGAAAGCATAGCAAACTTAGGAATACAAAGTTTGGAGGCGTTTTCATTGAATATAAAAAAGTTTTTCTCACTAAAACTAGTTTCTCGATCGATCATTCCTATGGCAGCTATAACCTATAGTCATCCGATTTTGACAAAACTTTGAAGAATTGTTTGAAAACTTATAAAAAAATAAAAAACAATGAAATCAAGAAAGTTTTTCTTAATAAAACTATTTATCTAACCTTAATTTCCTAAGGCAGCTATACCAAATAGATGTTCGATTTCGTCCAAACATGGCAGAATCATGAAGAAGCATATAAAACTGGTAAATGCGGAGTTTAGAGACGTTTGCATTGAAAACAAAAAAAGGTTTTCTAACTAAAACTAATTTTTCGACCGATTGTTCCCAAGGCAGCTATATGTTAGAATCATCCGATCCGGCCGGTTCCGGCAAATGTGCAGCGTATTTGTACCAAAAGACTTCGTGCAAAGTTTGGTCGCGATAGCTTTAAAACTGACGGAGGAGATAGCATACAAACAGACGGACGGACGGAAAGACGGACAAGGCTAAATCAACTCAGCTCGTCGTGCTAATCAAGAATATATACTCTATGTATGTGGTCGGAAATGCGTTATAAATATCTGGACAATTTCAATATACCCTCTGCAAGGGTATAATAACTTGGAATGTGTAGAAATTCTAGGGTCGAGAAACAAAATTATACATATATAATACATATATAAAGATGAGCAAAATATAAACTTTTTCTTCCCAAAGTAAGGGACTTGAAATTTTTACAGGATGATTTTAAGACCCTACACTCAAAAAAAAATCAATCCGAAACGGGATTAAAAACGGGGTGATCCCGGATATTCTCGAGCTGATCCCCGAAAATAATTTATTTTACTTCCACTTTTTTTTTTTTTGATCCCAGGATCACTTTAAGCATACCCCGGGATCACCCCGTTTGCAATCCCGAATTCTGATTTTTTTCAGTGTAATAGTATGTTTAAGCAAATCAAAAATCAGTCGAAAAAACTAACCAGAAGTAGAAACTACCTTTAAGATATACTTAGATTAGAGAGATTAGATTATTAAAATATAACAATACAAATTTAGTTACGACTCTATCTCTTACGGCTCTGTCTCTTATAGTCTCTGATATCGACGCATTTAGATAGACATGGCTATATCGACTCGTCTCTTGATACTGATCAAGATAATATACCTTTCCCCATGTTTAATGTGAACAGGGTACACAAATGCAGAAATCTTGACTTTAAATAATTATGTTTATGAGAATAGGTCTTATCAGTGACGTTGTGAGGTGAACTTTATGAGGTTAAAACGAGAAAGCTAAGCTAACTTCGTCTGTACGGAAGTTTTTATACCCTTGCAAGTGCTCGCTTTACTAATTTCAAAAAATACCAGGGCTGCAAACCCTTACATTTTTTCGGATCTCCGGATCGCTGGTTCGAACCAAAATTTACCAATGGTTAGGGTTCAAAAATTTCAGGTTCGCGGTTTTTGGGAGAAGGTTTTGGTTCGAACCTTGGTTCAGTCCATGATGGACATAATATTAATATAAAATAAATCAATACATTTATATAAATACTAAATTATATAAGTTAATTTAATCCTATGTGTTCTAATAATCGTTTTCGACCTAAAAACTACTCAAATCGTAGGGGAATCTGGTTGTTCTTGGGTTGAAAACGGCACACATTGATGTATTGAAAGTTCAAAATATAATTTACCATTAAGTAAAATACCATTTCTTAGTTTTTGTTATTTCCAATGTTATGTTAAGCTTTTGTGAATCATTGAAAAAGCATGGGAGTCAAGGATTTTAAGCACGGGCTATTATGGACGAGGATATTGGAACCAACCAACACACCAACTAGATAACAGATGGAATCGCTATACAGAAGGTCAAATTTTCTGATGTCTACTATTTTTGTTGAACTGAACCGATAGTTTAGGTTCGTAACAGGTTCGGGTTCTGCTTTTCATTCTAAAGAGAGGTTCGGTTCGCAGTAAAATAAAATTCGGATATCCGGGTTCGAACCGGTTCGGTTCAAACCCGGTTTGCAGCCCTGAAAAATACTCCATTTTCCGATCAATTGTTCGTGTGGTAGAGTCATCCGATTTGGCCAAAAATTGATAAAACTATGTAATAGCATGTGAAACAAACAAATAACAAATTGCAGAATGCTAACATTAAAAACAAAAAAAAAGGTTTTTCTAACTTAGACTGTTTTTCAGACATGTCTTTTGTATGGCAGCTATACCATATAGTTGACCGTTATTAATAAAACTTGGTAGAAATATGAAAAAACATAGAAAACCTACAATAACAAAGTTTGGAAACATTTCCATTGAAAAGAAAAAGATTTTCATGCTAAAACTAGTTTGCCGACCGATTGTTCCTATGGGAGCAATAAGATATAGTAATCCGATCCGGTCGTTTCCGACATATTAGTAGTATGCAGCTCGATAGCTTTAAAACTGAAAGACTAGTTGGCGTTGAATCAGACAGACAGACAGACAGACAGACAGACGGACAAACGGATGGACAAAGCTCAATTGACTCAGCTCGTCAGTCTGATCAAGAATACATATAGTTTATGGGGTCGGAAATGAATATTTCTATGCGTTGCAAACATCTGGCCCAAATTATAATACCCTTTGCAAGGGTATAAAAACGTAATAGTCTGTTAACGAAAACAGAAAATCTAGCCTTTTAGCAGAAAAAGGCCAAATGATGTAACAGTGTATTGTCAAATGACCAAGTATCTCTTACGATAGAAATGGAATGAAAGAGATCATTGAGAATATCTTGAGAATGATGTCTAGAGGGGGGTCAGTGTGCGAAAATTTGTTTGCTTTAGGTAACTTGAGGTTAAGTACTTTGACTTTCTCAATGCCTGATTTACCAACTACCGATTAAATGCTAGCACTGCAATAGAGAGAATCTAGAGACTGTCAAACCTTTCAACGATATTAGCTACATATAACATCAAGTAAAACAGAGAATGATGAAGTTCCTATCATGTAAAGCATTTATTTTCTTGTTCAGCATTAACAGTTGAGTCCGTATCCGTCTGCCTGTTATTACGTCTATCTCGGAGACTATAAGAGATACAGCTACATGCATTCCAAATGCAAATCAAATTTGTTTCATTATCAGCTGGTTGTGTATCGATAACTTGTTCGATAACTCTTTTGGAACTTAACTAGAGATTAAATATTAAACTGTATATGAGACTCTGATTCAGTTTGAATGTCTTGAAGGCTTGAAAAACTGTTGCTAAAGTCATGAAGGATATGTTGAATTTCAAAATGAAGAACTAAAATTTAATGGAAATGAGAACAGATTAGATTCGCCTGATTCTGTAACATTGACTACAAATGGAAATTTCAAATATTGACTTTTAAAACAGAAACTTCAAGCCTAACTGAAATTTTTGGTGATACAAAAATTTCTTTCTAAAGAAAACAATTTTGACAATCAAACGCAAATGGGAACAGTTTATGCTGCAGTCGGTATTTTTGTTCAACCAATTTTGAAGCAGCGCTCTCCCTCAGTCGCCTTAGCTGAGGTGGCGTTTTGGGGGACCCGCTAGACAGTTTGACAGCTTCAGTTTGACTGGGTGCAGCGGCAGCAGCAGCCGTTACATAATGCTCTCGCACACACACACACACACACACACACACTCCCCAAGCCTGTTGCAGCTCAGCCATTTGAATGCCCTTCTCTTCATGGGTTTTGTTTTTGTTTTATATTTACAGTGGACGATGCTTCCGGCCATTACACATCCGGTTTTTTCTATGGCAACAACTATTGGATGGGTTCGTTGGCCCTTTGCGATGCCATTGACGATGGCAGCGGTAACGCCCCGAGCAAGGATAACAACAACAGCAGCTCGTCTTTATCGAAGAATAGTGGATTGCCTTTCGCCAAGGCGCATACGCAGACCTATAGCAGTGTGTATAATGCGCCGCCACCATTTGAGCCCGGATTCTTTGTGATCAAAATGCAGCTAAACGAGACGCTGCCAACGCAAGTGGTAAGTAAAAGTGGAAGTGATGTTTTAGAGTACAAATGGAATAGTAAAGAAAAGAGTTGTAAAAGAGTTTTATTGCAAAAATTGTATACTTAATTCTATAGCATAACAACTAATTTCGCTCACTCGAGGCTTCTTCAACGATTTCGCTACTCAAACAACATCAACAACACATTTCTATTCCCGCGATGGTCATGCTGGGCCCGCAGTAGCCGAGCACATTTCTTTATTCATGTAGACTCGAGGCAAGGCTTGTTCCAACAGAGCAAAGAGCGCGCTGAGCCAGCGGCCGATGAGAGCAGCTTAGAGCTAGTTTGCGTGTTGAGAAATATTTGGTCATTGTTATGCAGCCATCATGCATAAGCTTAAAGTCGCTTTTAATTCCATACCTAGTTATATATTCATTAGAAGTAGAAATTAGCACAAAACATTTTATACAAATAAAATATTTGAACTTTCTATCTAGTTCAGAGCCCTTATCTTATTGCACAGCATAATCACTCGCAAAGAACCAATTTTTCTGTATGAGAGACTTAACTTTACCATATCCTTCAAAACAAATATCCTAATATGCCCCAAAATTGAACTATATAGTTCTGAGAAGCAGTTCTTCGTATTTACTTCTCGCCGATGGAGTTCACTAGAAAATTCTGTTACAACAATTTTTGTACAATTTAAAATTAAACTTAAAAACTCCTTAAAAAGAACATCTTCAGAGATAAAATATTTAACAAACACTTCAATTTACTTTATTTTATTTATCTTTTATATTCGAAAAATGAATTTTCTTGATGATCAATTTGAAATGTATATTTATAACATTATTTCCTGTGTGTTTAATGTTTGCGGAGACGATATTCATTTGTTAGTCAAAACATTGTTGTACTTAAGCATAACAACTGAAAAGATTGAAACACATTTTCGTTACTAGTCCAATAATTTCAAAGAAATATTCTTGATGCGCTGGGATAGAACCCAAATAAACTAAACCCATGTTAATATTAGTCTCATGCTAAAACTTGAAGGTCATGAGTTCAGCAGAAAGATAATTAGATGCTTTCAGCATTCAGAAGAACTGGCTTTCTGATCAATTATCCATTCGCAATGATCTTTCTGCTGAACTCCAGTGAAACGGTATCATGAGAGCCAATTTGATGCATCATGATCATATATCGAGCAATAAGTAAGCTCCTTTTAGGTAAAACTGCTACCACCAGCTGCATTTGTATATCGTTAGGTTTTTATCGATACCGATTCGCGAATCTTGTTTCACTTAAGTTTAACTACTTTCAGGCAATTTCCATGTCTCTTAAAATCATCAACCGAAAATGTAGCACTTTGTTTAGCAGAAACTATTCCATGTTTCATTTTATTCTGCGAAACTTAATCATTGATCAGGAAGCAAGTTTTTTGAGCAAATATCTACACTCAGAAAAAAAAAAAACGCTACCGGCGTTCTAGTTCAAACGGAATAGAATTTAAGCCGTTTTGTACTTAAAATTTCAAGTACGATTCGATGTTGGGTGTACTTAAATTGAGTACGAAACATTCTTGAACCGAAATATGACTGCTAATATTATTGAAATGAGAACAAACATTATGTTCTTACAGTTTTTATACTCTGTACCGTAGGTACATAGAGTATTATAAGTTTGTGCAAAAGTATGTAACATCCAGAAGGAAGCATCTCCGACCCCATAAAGTATATATATTCTTGATCAGCATCAACAGCCGAGTCATGTCCGTCATGTCCGTCTGTCCGTCTGTCCGTCTGTCTGTCCGTATGAACGCACAGATCTCAGAGATGGTAAGAGATAGAGGTTTGACATGTATGGGACATATGCTTCTAATGTCTGCAGGCAGATCAAGTTTATTTTCAATTTTGGCCACGCCCCCTCCCGCCCCCGCAATTTAGAAAAAACGTCATATCTCCCACAGTTTTGAAGATAGACGGCTTGTTCCTTCTGGACATATTTAGTTATTAGGATAACTTATCGATCCGCCAAAGGAATGAAGAAGATCGGATGAACGGTTTTCGAGTTATGATCAAAAGAAAAATTTTCTTGGTACAGAGTATGTTATAGTCGGGCTTGACCGACTTTCTTTCTTGTTTCAATTGAAGAAAAGCGAGTTCTTAGTTCAAGTACAAAATATGTAAGATTGAGTACAAAATAGACTCATAATGCTACCTCCACAAAGTGTGCAACAGAAAATTCTTAAAATTCCCAACTGTTTGTAACACTTTTGTTATGTAGTGATGATACATTTCTGAATCAAAGTTGCTCTAACTTGCTCTTTGGTTATGGCCACAATACAGAGACCTCGTTTAGAAACAAAGTGGGAACAGCCCATGAGAACATTTTGTACTTGTTTGAAATAATTTTAGGGCTGGCATTAGAAATTACTGGACTTTAAGAGCGAGCGGTTTGTACTTATATTGAGAGAGATAGTCGGGCTTGACCTGAGACCATTATGAGCACAAAAATATGATCGAGAAAATTCTAAAATAGTGCAAAATATATATAAAATATTCAAAAACAGTCTAAAATCAAGTATTTCGGGTTTAAAATAAGAATTTGATGTAAGAATTTTGTACTCAAATCAAATATTTTCATTCATCATTTCTGAATAGAAAGTGATTGTGAAAGTAGCATTAAGAATTATCAATTTTCTAATCAACTTTTACAAAAAAGTTACTATATTTCAAACACTTTCGTATTATTAATGAACTTTTGTCCCCACAGCTGCGCACCATTTATGTGGGCATGTGCCTGCCCTCCAGCTGCAGCATTCCCGATGTCATCGAGATGACCAGGCATTCGCATCTGCAGCTAACCACACGGGAGCTCCGCGTGCTGGACATACGTGTGCCCACCGACAAGGAGTTCAACATTTGGGCGGACAAGACATTCTGCCTGCTGATGTAAGTGGTCGCTCATTCGCATCCAATTTCATGTTCACTTTCAAAAGTCGCTGAGGCTGGGCCCTGTTAATGGATGGGGCAAACAATAGCGCGGGCTCTTAGCATTGGAAATCGTGTGAAAGCGAAACCAAGTGCCACGCCTCCAATTAGCACGTAACCGAATTGGAATTTGAATTTGAATTTTTGTAATCTCTTCCCTCTCTCGCAGTGTGGTGTCATCCATAGTGTTGGGTCTGATCTGTTGCGGCACTTTGTACGAAATCTACCTGACGCGACGACTGCAGGAGGCGCTGCGTCGTCAGGACAAGGAGATGATGAATAATAGTGAGACCAGCTCGGGCATTGGTTGTGCCTCGTCGGACTACAGTGATACGATGACCGCCCACGATGATCCACTCAAGCAGTCCACACACTCGCATTCGCACTCCCATTCCCAGTCCAGTTCGTTGAAGCAATTGGATCAGTTGGTGCTCACTTTGCCGCCTCCCTTGAACAGTGCCGGTGACAATGACAGCGGGAATGGCCACATTGACCACGACCACCATCACGGCAACGGCAACAACAGCAACTCGGACGAGCATCTGGAGGGACATCTGCATGAGCCGGAGAAGTTGAGCATTTATTCCGAGCTGCTGCTATCCTTTTCGGCCATTACCAATTTCAATGCCATCTGCGATCGCAATGTGGGCGCGGATACCATTCCCTGCATACACGGCCTGCGGGCCTTCAGCATGGCCTGGGTCATCTTGGGTCACACCTGCATTGTTGTCTTCAAGTACTCGGATAACATGGAGATGCGCAAGGAGGTCGAGCAGAATTTCTTCTTCCAGGCCATCACCAATGGACCGTTCAGTGTGGACACGTTCTTCTTCATCAGCGGCTTCCTCATCTCCTATCTGTATTTCCGGACCAATGCGAAGGGCAAACTGAATAAGCTGAGCAAGGGGGCCAATGAGTTTACGGCGGGAACTGCCCATTTCTTTGGATTGGTCGCGTATCGGTTTATGCGCCTCACTGCACCCTATTTGTTTGTGCTGGGTGTGGTGCAGGTGACCATGAAGTATTTGGCTGCCTATTCCATTTTTGATCCACCCACCATGGATCATATAACGTGCCCGGATTATTGGTGGCGGAATATATTGTACATTAATACGCTGTTTCCTGTGGATGAAATGGTGAGTGGTCGGCAGGATCGGAATGGCTTTTTGTCAAGAACCAATTGGAAACCAAAGTTGCTTGGCTTAAGTACAAATATTATCGGGTTGAAAGCAGATCTACCATTGTGGGGGTAGCCCTTTGGATTGAGTATGAGATTTACAAGGGAGATGAGATTACTGGGAATCAGGGGTCTTTTGCAACAAACCTTTGTCTTTTCACATGCCTAAGATGCTACTTACAACTTGGTTGTATAGTTAAGATTTAGAATTTGGAGGCTCAAGGTTTTTGGGCGAAGGTTTTGGTTCGAAGCTTGGTACAGCACAGGTAAGCACATTGCCCTTTACACCGCAAGTAAGAGAAGAGTGCACTGGGAAAACATTAAAGGGTTTTTGGACTAACAAAATTCCTACTGTCCCTATATACTGCCCGCAAGGGGCGTGATGCTTAAGGGCATGACGGGTGTGACAATCCCGCGGAAATCCCAAACTAAAAAGGGAGGAGCCCTCCATGCTAATATCGGTATCATGGGAGGAACAGTTTGCCAAAACTGTTCTCATTGCGGTTGGCCCTAGTGTCGTTGATACCCTCTGCACCGCAAGAAAGAGAAGAGTGCGTCGGGGAAAGCATTCAAAGGTTTTTGGACTAGCGAAATTCCTACTGTCCCTATCTACCCACCAGTGTGCTTTTTAACTTGGCACCAGGGCACTTCGGTTACCCTAGGGCGCCACTCTAGAGTCACCACCCAGACTCATTCCATCGCTATACCCTTTTCAGGGCATACAGGGTACTGTGGGTTTGAGCCTACCTTTTGGCAAATTCTACCTAAAATAAAATCTGAGTGATCCGAATATACTGTCCCTATCTACTACCGCTGTTCGAAACCTACATATGGCACATACCATGTCAAATAAAGCCTGAGCTATCAGATTAGTCCTGTCCCTATCTACTACCTACCAATGAGTATTTTTAGCAAAGAGAATGTCATTTTTTTTCGAAATATATTCGTCTAATGGAACGAATCCGGAATTTACATCAATATTCGTAATTGTTACTCATTATCTTCAGCTAAGTGGTGTCAGTTGTATAGGAAAGAAGAACAATATGAGTGAAACTCTTCTAGTTTGTGGGAATCTTTCATATTCATCATATTTCTATATTAGTTTTATGTCAGTAAGGAAAATAATCATGGGTTGTGTCTAACGACTGTGAATGGACTTCAAAGTTGCTCGGCATCTTCAGGCTCTGAGACTAACCAATCCCTACCGAACCGCAAACCAAGAGGATATTCTTTAGAAAATGCTAAACCGAACCGGTAATACGGTTCGGGTCATTTCATCAAAGAGTTTGGTGTTGTTAACTCTAGAATTAAGTCTTAAAAATCTTCGAAAATAGTTTTATAAAGGAGTCTGCGAGCCTCTCACCTCTGTTTGGCGACAATCCCTTCCACAAGTGTTCAACAAACCAATGATTCCAAGCTAGTACTCTTCTGAAATCAACCACATACATTTCTCAGACGCAAAAATTGCTTCACATTCCATTCAATGCTCTACTAACTCCTCGAATCTCTGCTCCCTTACCCATTAGTGCATGCTCTGGAGCTGGTATCTGGCCAATGACACACAATTCTACATGATTGGCGCCATCATTCTGATTGTGGGCGTGCGTCATTTCAAATTGTCTGCCATTACCACATTGGTCTTTCTGGTGCTCTCTTGGATAACCACCGCTGTGATAGCCTTCACCAACAACCATCGCCCCAATACCGATGATCCCCTGGCGCTGTTCGACAAAATCTACGACAAACCCTGGACACGTCTGGGTCCCTACTTGATAGGCATGGCCGTGGGCTGGATACTGTTTCGCACAAATTGCAAAATCCGCCTGCCCAAGCTGACGGTGGCCTTGGCCTGGACACTGGCCATGCTGAACTTGTTTGTGCTGGTCTTTGGACTGTACCGGGCGGATTTGTCGCAGTTCACAGCGGCTGCCTACAGCTCGCTGAGCCACTCGGCGTGGGCCTTGTCATTGGCCTGGATCACCATCGCCTGTTCGACAGGCTATGGCGGGTATATCAACTCGTTGCTATCGGCACCCTGTCTGTATCCCTTCTCGAGGGTCACCTACTGTGCCTATCTGGTGCATCCCATTGTCATACGCTCCATGGCGCTCAATTCGGATGCTCCACTGCATCTGGGAGGCGATTTGATGGTGAGTTTGGAAGGACGACGACGACGAGGATTGCTAACGATTTATTTCTCTTCAAATTTTGCAGGTGGTCATGTTCTTTGGCCTGACGGTGGCCTCCTACTTCCTGTCCTTCGTCGTGTCCATGTCCTTCGAGGCGCCCGTTGTCACAATGCTGAAAATCTTGTCACCTAGTCGAAAGAAACGTCTCGCCTAAGCCACACACACACACACACACACACACACACACCATTCCATACGATCTTCTTCGATTATTTATACATACTCCATCTGTATTCCTACTCAAGCAGTGTCCACATATTTATCGCATCGATTCATACATTAACTCCCCCCGATCGTTATTGTATATCCCATCCACCCCCTCGCCCGCTCCCACTCCCACACCCACACTCTTTCCTCAACTATTTGCTATCCCCTCGTTTGTTTCTTAATGTGTACATTTTAGTCTTTTAATTTATTCCAAAGGCTTGGAAATTTTGTGCGTGACGAAAAGTTATACATAGTACTTAATAGTAATAATTATTAAAACAAAAACAAATCAAAAACGAAAACAAAAAGACAAACCAACTCTAGTACCTAATTTTATAAATTCATATTGTATATATAATGTATACCGTATGCTCTATATATTGTTATCTATAATAAAACTACGAAAAATGTTTAAATAAAAACTGCTACCAAATAAACCAGAGTTGACAAATTCAAATTCAAATTTGAAATCAGTTAACAAGGCTCCAGTGTTGGCTAACGCACTGTGCAGTGGTGAACTGATTCATTTGCTGTGAACCAGTTGGCTGTTATGAAATGAACGATGGAATGCAAGGGAGATAACAAAGCAGTTTTACCGAGAAGAGCACAACAACCCACTTAAGTGGACCCTGAACCCTATTTCAAGCAGCAAAGGCTTAGCCCTTTTGCTATGTTTACACTGGAACACTATTGTCTGTAACAATTGGAGACAAAGACTGTCACAAATCAAGAGTGTGGCATGTTGTCAGCGCTGGGACTATCATTGATATGGTAGCAGCTGACATAAATGCCAATAAACTCTCTTAATTATAGCATAGGTTGGGATATATGGCACGATTATTCCAATACAAATCCTAGAGGGGATAATTTGTTATGAGATAATTGGCATAAATCGAAAATAGTCTGGCTTTGCTCAAAATGAATGTTTCAAGATGCATTGATTTGTGTTCCATCGCCAAA
This sequence comes from Lordiphosa andalusiaca, assembly GCA_035044965.1. Lineage (NCBI taxonomy): Eukaryota > Metazoa > Arthropoda > Insecta > Diptera > Drosophilidae > Lordiphosa > Lordiphosa andalusiaca. The sequence continues at coordinate 3,371,371 of JAWNNM010000051.1, read as the reverse complement.
ATCTCAAAAAACAACAATAAAAAGCCCAGCGTGGCCGGCAAAAACTCCAGAAAGCAAAATAGCACATTATGGTAACAGAGCTTGCAAGTCTAAAGATGGCAAAATGTTAAAGCAAACTAATTTTTGTCATTAAAACTAGTTTTTCGACCGATCTTTCTCATAGCAGCTATATGTAATGGTAGTACGATTTTGTGAAAACTTTGTACAATTGTGTGAAACTGCATACAATAAATAACTGCATAAATTGAAGACGCTACCATTAAAATCAATAAAGTTTTCTCAACCAAGACTATATTTAAGACCTATATTTGGCAGCTATGCGAAATAGTTGTCCGACTTCAACCAAACTTAGTGGAATCATAAAAAAGCATGGTAAACTTATAAACAGAGTATTCAATCAAAACTACAACAGTTTTTTTAACCGGTACAACCGAATCAAACCGATACCGTAATCAAAACCGTAACCGGAAAAAATATTCTTAGGTGACACTAACCGTAACCGAAACCGAAATGGATTTTGTTTTGGTTAACCATAACCGAATCACATTAACCGTTTACATTTCGAGTTTTTTAATATTTTGAGGCAAAATTTAAGATTTGAGTATAGCCTGTGGAAGTCGCAAGTTCATCAAGTTCACTCTCTCCCTGGTTAGGAAAACGTCCATTGATAGCAAACTACATGTTCCTGCATACCATTTAGATTTTGGCAGCAACAACACAGACGTCGGTATAGTATCAGTCCATGAGTTGAGTATGGGCTTGCTGACTTTTCAATTTATACCTCATCAAAAGGGTCAAGGCTTAAAGGGCCTTGTCTGTTCTCGTTTGTGAGATCGATCTGTTAAAACTTTCAAATGTTTTGACTTCCAAGAAGTAAATCGGAAACTCAGAAGTGACCAGAGCCAGCTTACCAAAGAGTAGATACCAATACATATGAAGAAAATAGTTCCTACAATTATGAAAAATGAACCAATCCGAAACGTGATTGAAAACGGGGTGATTCCGAATATTCATGAGTCGTCATCCCCGGAAAAGATTGGTTTTCACTTCCACTTTATTATTTTAATGTTGAAAAACAGAATTACTTCAAGCCAGCTCCGGGATTACCCTGTTTTCAATCGCGATTTCAAATTTTTTTTTTCTGTTTATCAATACACATTTAGATTTTTCCAAATGAATTCATTTATCGGCTTCAACGTTTCGCTTTCAAGACGTTTGAATGATATTGAAGAATAGCATAATCGGGTTTGGCATTGGGAACATGCAATAATTACACGAAATTAAAAATCAAATCAAAAAAGACATATCCTTAAAAAAATATGAAAGAAAACATATGGTCAGATTAAGAACCAAAAGTAAAATTAATAAGATGTGTTTTCAAAATTAAACATATTGATATTTTTGAGATTAAATGAGAAAAATGGCTAGAGCTTCAACAATTTTCAAGGAACGGACACGTTTAGCCACGCAAAATGTTTGGAATAGGATATTTAATGGGATTTTGAAGGATGATCTTTTTTCGTTGATCAATTTTTTTGAAGAAATCAATTTATTTTTAGAAAATTGTGTCGAATCAACACATAATCACAATTTTAAAAATTCACGATTGTGCCCTTTTAAGCGTTGAACTTGCGCAAAAAAGGTCATATTTGGGGAAGAGGTTATGAGATAAATGAGCTTCCTTTTATGGTCCAATTCGAAGACATCATTCCAGAAAATATCTTATTCTGTTTATTTTTGCCCTACTCCACGGACTGTCAAACTTACATCATTGAATACCATTTTGAAGCGATTGATATCTTTTACTGATATTCTGTCGAAACTTTTGAGTTAAGTTTTCTTCTCGGGAATGAAGAATTCCTCCGTTTCATTAATACATTTTGTTTTACGTTGATCGAATGGATTTAGACATTAATGTCTTTCAAAACCGGTTAGGAATGGAAATTTGGAGTTTGATTCTATCCCATTTCCAAACTGGTTTCGAACCAATGCAAGATTACAAGCGAAAGCAAGCGCTATCCAACACTGGTGAGTGATCCGCTGCCGCACCCCTAAACGGAACCACTGACTTTTGTTCGACCGGTTCCGGTTCCGGCTCCGATGCCTGCCAACCCAGTTCCAGCAGCGGCACCGGCTTCAGCCATAATGAGTATTTGAGTATCTTTTCTGCTTCACCACATCACCATCTCCATCTCGCCAATTGGACGGGCAGAGCCATGGCGATGCCGTCAATCTCCACGCTGCTGGGCGTGACATTCCTCGCCTACATCTCGCACTCCATTTATCAGATGTCGCAGCTGTTCACCACGCTGCAGTGCACCGGCACTCCCTGCTACACATCGTTCCTGACGCAGCGTCCACGCATGCAGTTGGCTCTGTTCAGTTCGCTGTCCCGGTCGCCCATTGCCAGCGAGGTGCAGGACATCTACAAGTCCAAGCGCTTCGACTACGCGAATTCCTTCGAGCACGACTTTGAGCTGGATGTGCCGCTGAAGACGCGACGCAATGGCTCGCTGTATATGCATGTGGTGCTGGCCTTGGAGGGTGAACCGCTGGAGTGGCGCACTCTGCGCAGGGATGGGCCCACTGTGGTGCACACATTCAGTCTGACCGAGTATATGGTGCCCAAGGCGGAGGCCTTCCAACTGCTGGGCGAGCCCAGCGAGAGGAAGGGCAAAGCGTCTAGCTCGTCGTCGGGACGCCCCTGCACCCACATGCGCTCCCATGTGTATGTCAGTCTGCTCACGGACGTCTTCTCCCTCTCCCAGGCGGACGTGCCGCCCGAGATGGCCCCCTTGATGCGGGTTAATCGGATGCACCAGATTCTGCCCGTCCTCCAGACGGACACCTTCAACACCCGCCTCAAGGATCTGGTGGCCATCACTAGCAATACCACCGAATTCACATTTAGCTTCCACTACAAGCCCGTGGGCGTGGGCAAACTGAGGCTGATGCTGATCCTGGAGCATGCCACTCAGGCCTTGCTGACCATAGGTTTTGCCACAAAGGACATTGACGAGGTCAAGGGCATCTTCTCGGATACGAATGTGTATCTGCTGTGCGGCACCATCTTCATCTCCAGCGTGCATGTGAGTAGCCAGCGGAGCAGTGCGCAAAGCTAGACACCTTTCTGACTTGCCCTCCCCCTTAGATGCTCTTCGACTTCCTCAGCTTCAAGAACGATGTGTCCTTCTGGCGCAAGAAGCAATCCTACGAGGGTCTCTCCACCCGCACCACTCTGTGGCGTGCCTTCTCCCAGTTTGTGATCTTTCTGTATTTGCTGGACGAGAACACGTCGTATCTGGTCATCGTACCCGTTGGCCTGGGCACGCTCATTGAGCTGTGGAAATGCAAAAAGATTTTGCGTCTGGAGTTCAGCTTTAGCAGCTTCATACGGCGCAAACTGGCAGAGTCGGACGACTCCGAGCAAAAGCAGCCGAGCCAACTGGCCGAGCAGCAAACAGATAAATTCGATCGCCAGGGCATGCGCTATCTGAGCTACTTGCTCTATCCGCTGTGCCTGGGCGGAGCTGTGTACTCGCTGCTCTATCAACCGCATCGTTCCTGGTACTCGTGGACCCTCAACTCGCTGGTCAACGGGGTCTATGCCTTTGGCTTTCTGTTCATGTTGCCACAATTGTTCATCAACTACAAGCTGAAGTCGGTGGCCGCCTTGCCTTGGCGCGCCTTCATGTACAAAGCCTTCAACACGTTTATCGATGATTTCTTCGCCTTCATCATAACGATGCCAACGGCCCATCGTGTGGCCTGTCTGCGCGATGATATTGTCTTCCTAATCTATCTGTATCAACGCTGGCTATATCCCGTCGACAAGAATCGCCTGGACACGGGTGTGGCCATAACAGAAACACCGACAGAACCCACCACAGCGGCGGCAGCAGCCACACGAAACAAGAAGCGCAATTAGGAGGACGATGGAGAACAAAATAGCTTGCCCATTCCGTCTATATGTATCACACTAGATCTTAGTCAATTTACCACCCAAACAAATTGTCTTTTAATTTTTAGTAGTAAAAAAAAAAAACAAACAAAACATTTTGCTCAACATTTCGTGGTCGAGTTGTGGGGGTGGAGAAACGTTTGCCGGCGCGAAAGGAACTCAAAATTGAACAAAAAATGGGTTTGATGGAAGCAGCCAGGCGGTTCGATTCAGTTCACGGACAAATTTTGAGATGCACAAAATTTAGGATTTTTAATCAAGACTCCAACACAAGTCCATATCGATGCCGGATTTATGTATATAGCTCCCAACTGCGATTGTCCACCGACCTCTTAGGATTTCTTCTTTGGAAGTTGTTAATCGATTTGTGTGCGCGACGATATTTCCATTGATTTTTCGTGCGATACATTTAGATCCGACATTAGTCAGGCTTTCAAAATGAAAACATTTTGAACTATTCATATGTTCTGCAGGAATAATTTTTGAAACGTCACATTTTCACATTAGAAATTACTTAACTTTTAGTCACTTTACCGGGGATGACGCCGAAATCTCTAGAGATTGTGACTTCGGTTAGTTTTGTAAGTCTTTGGTGCCACAGAACTTCAGTAGATTTCATTTTCTTGTTCGAAAGTCTAGTTAGAATTCGTGTGTATAAGATTATACTCTAACTACAGTAGTGTACTTTTGTTTGGCACACAAAAGTAGCACAAAAAGTACACAAACAAGAAAGAAAGTCGGTCAAGCCCGACTATAGCATACTCTGTACCAACGAAATTATACGAAAGCAGCGCTTCTACTCCGCTGCAGCAGCGAACAGTCTTTTGATCATAACTCGACAACCGCTCATCCGATGTTCACCACTTCTTTGGCGGATCGATAAACTATTTTGATCACTAAATATGTCTAGAAGGAACGAACCACCTATCTTTAAAACTGTGGGAAATACAACGTTTTTCTTAAATCGAAAATAAAACTTGATCTGCCTGCAGACATAAGTAGCATATGTCCCATACATATCGCACCTCTATCTCTTACCATCTCTGAGATCTGTGCGTTCATACGGACAGACAGACGGACGGACGGACAGACGGACATGGCTATATCGACTCGGCTGTTGATGCTGATCAAGAATATATATACTTTATGCGGTCGGAGATGCTTTCTTCTGGATGTTACATACTTTTGCACAAACTTATTATACTCTATGTACCTTTGGTACAGAGTATAAAAACAAAAAAAGTTGTTCTGACTAAGACTGTTTTTCAGGCCTATCTTTTGTATGGCAGCTATACCATATAGTTGTCCGATTTTGATCAAACTTGGCAGAACTATAAAAAAGCTATAGAAAACCTACGATTACAAAGTTTGGAGACGTTTCCATTGAAAAGCAAAAAGTTTTTCTCACTAATACTAGTTTTCCGACCGATTGTTCCTATGGGAGCTTTGAGATATAGTCATCCGATCCGGTCGGCTCCGACATATTAGTAGTGTGAGCAAAAAGAAACTCTGTCAAAATTTCAGCTCGATAGCTTCAAAACTGAGAGAGTAGTTCGCGTAGAAACAGACAGACAGACGGACGGTCAAAGCTCAAACGACTCAGCTCGTCACCCTGATCAATAATATATATAGTTTATGGGGTCGGAAATGAATATTTCAATGCGTTGCAAACTTCTGGGCAAAATTATAATCCCCTTTGCAAGGGTATAAAAAGTTTTTCCCACATCGACCCATTTTCCGAACGATCGTTCGTATGGGAGCTATACGATATAGTCACCCGATTTGGCCAAAAATGTGTAAAATTATGTGAAAGCACGTGAAACAAACAAATACAAAATTGCAGGATGCTACCATTAAAAACAAAAAAGTTTTTCTGACTAAGACTGTTTTTCAGACCTTTCTTTTGTATGGCAGCTATACCATATAGTTGTCCGATTTTGATACAACTTGGTGGACTTATAAAAAAACATAGAAAACCTACGATTACAAAGTTTGGAGACGTTTCCATTGAAAAGAAAACAGTTTTTCTCACTAAAACTAGTTTTCCGACCGATTGTTCCTATGGGAGCTATGAGATATAGTCATCCGATCCGGTCGGTTCCGACATATAAGTAGTGTGCAGCATAAAGAAGACTCTGTGCAAAATTTCAGCTCGAAAGCTTTAAAACTGAGAGACTAGTTTGCGTAGAAACAGACAGACAGACGGACGGACAAAGCTCAATCGACTCAGCTCGTCACCCTGATCAAGAATATATTTATGGGGTCGGAAATGAATATTTCTATGCGTTGCAAAATTATAATACCCTTTGCAAGGGTATAAAAATAGATACAGCACAAAGAATGTATCAAGCCTTCTTTGCAAAACCACACACCGGAAATATCGGTCCGGATTCCGGAATATCATTTGTAGTTACAGTGTAATATAAATGTTATAGCTTTCGGGTTTGAAATGTAAAAAGTGTTCAAAATGTAAAATAACATGTTCTCTATTTGTCAACAAAGCATTAGAAACACATTTGATTAAGGGCCGATTTCACATCTTCTGCATAGCTGCTATGTGTCAGATAAGCATAGATTTTGTTCTGCTATTTATTTGTAGGTTTATGTGACATATAGCTCTATGTAGAAGATTAGAAATCGGCCCTAAAAGTGTTTAAAATGTATTATATCAGCGTTTATTTTTCTGACATTTATTTTAAGGAACAATGTTTAATACATTTTGAACAACAATGAAAAAAACAATGCTTACTGTTTTAGGGCCGTTTTCTAATCTACTACAGAGGGCTATCTGTCACATAAACCCACAAAAAACAGAGCAAGATCCATGATACAATTGGATCATGGCAAGATCTATGCTTATCTGACACATAGCAGCTATGTAGAATATGAGAAATCGGCCCTAAAACATTGTTTAGAACACAATGTATTTTACTTTGTGTGTTATTCACGAACCCTGGATAAAACAGACTAGAACCTACTACGATCATAAATTATATAAAATTGTTTTAGAGTAAGTAGTTAAAGTAAGAATTGTTCATTCTTCAGATTCGAAAACTGTCAAGACTTTAACTGCCCGATCAATAAAAGATGGTTTGAGTTGAACCAATAAAATGTTTTCCAACGTATTTCGATTAAAACGATTTCGAGAAAATACCCCCCCAATTGATGTCTGAAATTGAAAGAATAGATTATTGCAAACATACATAAATATTCATTATAAATACCTGTGTTCCAAAACGAACATCGGATCAGATGCCTGCCTTTCCATCCAATATTCTAAGATATATGTTGTTACGCTGTGGATATCTATATCATCAGCCTCAGCACTGTGCGGAGTACCATTCGCTGTTTTGGATCCTTTTATACATTTCTTTTAAACATCCAACTGCCATCTGTTCTTTTTAAATGTTGGGTTACACAATTCTGCATCCAACAGATTCATTCTGCTCATTTGTTTTAGCCTGGAGCCATCGGAAATATAATTTAATATAATAAGAAATGCTGTAAAATGCAATTCTGCTACGCGAACGATGGTTTTTATGGCACATAACTGCCATTGGAAGATGGGTCGAAAGTTGTAGAAGCTGGCATTAGTTCTGGTGCTGCATTAAAATGGAATCGTTTTGAAATTCCCTAAGTTATATTTCACTTGTGTTGAATTTGTAGGTGATAAAATTGTTTTGTGTTGTGTTGATTAGCTTGTTGTGTTGTATTTAGGTGTGTTAAATAGACTTTTTGTATGTTTCACACATTTTTCCGTTCAAAACCAGCACCCTTTTTGTTTGTTTTGCTCCGGCTGAGGTGCGGGGTCCGAAAGTTGAGATTTTGAAGCTCCAGTTCAGACAACCAAATATGGCTGACAGCTGTCGTTTCCTGAGCAGTGCTTCATCTTCATTTGTAGCTGGATTATCATCCAAGTTACAGCTTGTCCCATAAGCCTAGACTCCCACCAGACGTGTTGTCCTCCGGCAACGTTTTGCTTCCATCGTCTTGAGACTGGGTGCCTGGTACAACATGTACTCCTCCAGCAGCAGATTATAAGGTGTCTCCTTTAGTCATCAAAAGGTAACCATCAAATGTGAACAGGCATTCAAAGAATGTTGACCTTGTAAGGAAGTCGAAAGCGACTATTAGAGCTAACAGGTCGAAAGCCACACTGATAAGCTCCAATCTTACAAACTGTCGGGTCTTCTCTTTTCAGAGTTGGCCAAAGTTCACTGAGATTCCAATCGTAGGGCATGCTCGCTTAGCTAAGTTGCCAACAATCAGACTTGATCCGGGTCCTGGGGTGTCATCTAAAAAGTAGCTTCTCCATTGATCCAGTGACATATTTATATTTTCCAGCTTGCATAGTGTAACTCCGGGCTTAATTCCTTTGATTAGAGGTTAAAGTTTAAGGTTAAGGTAAGTTTTGAGCCACAAGTGGCTACCGAATGATTAGCAATCGATGGCTTCCAAAATGACCCTTGCAAACTGAAATTAGTTAATCTTTTCGGGAATGCATTCCTTGCCCTACTCTTCGTTTTCTCTATATAATTATGCCATTTTATTTTTTGCTTGACTTTGTGCTTGGATTTTGGGGATGAAGGGCTTGCGGGGAAGTTGGTTGGTTGGTTTGGTTGTTTGAAAAAAAAACTGATATACTTTTTAGCTTAAACTAAACTGGCGAAGGAAAAAGTTTTTGGCCGTGTGGATGGACGGCCCTTAGCCGTTGCGTATGCCCAGAGCCTGCTCCAGCTCTGCCCGCTTCTGATTGACCTTGGTGAAGAAGTAGCGGGAGACGGCCTCGTGCGTCCAGGGCTGATAATAGAATTCGGCACGACGTTCCTCCTCCGGATTGCCCACCACATCGGTCATCAGCTGTAAAAGGGAGACAGAGAGATGGGGGGAGATTTAGAGGTCCAACTTCTTTCTTGATTCATGCAGTAAGCTCTGCGCACACTCACCTTCAAATCCCTGGTCTGACTGATGATCCAGCGATGTATAAACATTTGCGGATCCTTGGCAAAGCTGAGGAAAAACTCTCGATTCGTTTTCATTTGATTGATGGTATCCACCGTCTCATGGATTTTGGTATCCAGCCCCTGTATCTCCTGCTGGCTGGCCGTGCTCATGAGGAAATTGTTCATTTGATTCTTCAGCGTGTCGTCCACCTCCACATCGATGTCATAGCAGGCGGTTTGCTTGTTCTCCGCTCCACTCTCGATGAAATGATTGATGACAATGGGATCTGGCGGATGGAGAAGCGGGTTCAAGCGCTGCGGTATCTCGGCGAATTTCATGCGCTGACAACTGAAGATCTGCTCGAGATATTTGTCGCAATTGATGTACTCCCGCTCGTGGGCATCTTGGAGTTTGTGCGTCTTAATGTATTGCCAGAGGGCGGAAATTATGACCGGCCTGGTTTGGGTGTGTACGCCTAGCAGGCGTGCCAGGCGTGGGTCTAGCTTAAACTGCAACGGCTGATAGTCCAGCAGCAGCAGTATGGTGCATCTTACATTCCTGTCGCCAGGCCGCTTCACCTGGAACCCGTCCGTCTCCTGTGTGGTGTGAGTGCGATGCCATTCCACCAGATGATTGTCTGGACCATACAACTCCTTGTCCAATTCAATGACCAGCGATTTAAAGAACGACGAGAATTTCCTCTTAATTTTGGTATTGGGATCCCCTTTGCCATCCTCCAGCAGGCGTCCCTCCACTCGCAACTCCCAGGAGGCCACGGCACCCTCGTCGCCCTCGTTATTGGGCTCCTTACTGGGATAGAATGTATTCGAAATGAAAATGCGCAGCTTGCGCTTCTGTTTCATGGGTCGCTTGAGGGCCTCCTGTATGTCCAGACGCTTGCGCATGATGGTGGCATCCAGTTTGCGCTCAAAGGTGAGCAGATCCATGTACGCTTGCGACTCGGGCACCAAATCCCTCACCTTTTGCGGCAGAATTTTGTCGGCCAGCTTCTTCTTCTTCTTGGCGGCGGCCACGAACTCACCCTTGCCACCAGGCCCACTGTTCAAGCTGCGCGAGTCTGCCGAACGTTTGCTCCCACCACCAGAGCCTCCTCCACCTCCGCCGCCGCCTCCAGCGCCGCTGGCACGCAGACCACTGGCAAAGGCGGGCTGCTGAGAGGGACGCTGCAGCAGTGAGGGTCCGGGTCCAGGTCCAGGTCCCACAGGCACACCCGGGGCGCCGGCTTGTGTCCCCGGCACTGGCTGAGTTGTGTTTGGATGCAAGGGGAACCCGCGAGGCTATATACACGCACACACAGACACACACAAACACAAACATGGGGGAAAACAATTAATCGATGATTGCATTTGTTTGCTCATTCCATTTCCACTTACCGGAAAACCGCCTGGCGGCGGATAACGCACAGGTGGCGGCGGGTAGCGCTGTTGCACCGGCGCTTGGCCCGGCGCAAATCGTTGCGACATCTTTCAATTAGCGTTTAACGATTTTCTTTAATCACCGTGGGAAGGAAAATACTTTTTCTCTGCACTTTTTATGTTACAACAACGCGTCACACAAAAAAAATTACCTGTAAAATGGCGTCAATACAGGGCTGCACTGTAAGTTGATGCGATAGTATGTACATTGCATCGATAGGCAACAGGGGTGGAGACGCTCACGACAGCCATCAAAATGTACAGAGATGGTGTCACGCAGCTAACATTGGAAAGCAGATCAAGACAGAGTTGGTGATTGATCAAAAAGCAAAATATGCGAATGCAGGCAATATAGCTTTAGAGGTGAAGCAGGCCATCTACACAGTGGTAAAATGTATTTTTCGAGTGTGGGTGGCCTGCTTCCCAACACTGCTTTTGGGTACAACCATCAAGCTGTCAACTATCGCCAAAAAGTATCGATAGTTCATTCACCAGCCCTGGTAATCGAACTCTCAAACACACACACACACACACACACATGTCAATTGTTGTTTGTCATTTGAACGAAAACGAAGCTCGACAGCAGCAACAAAAAAAACGCCTTGTAATGGCGGAGGAGAATTGGTGGATATCCCACCTGAAGGATCTGGAATCGAAGGGCAAGCGCCTGGAAACCATGACCCACATGAATACAAAGATCAACAAGCAGGCGGCTCTGCCGCGTCCTCTCATCGAACGCATATTGAAGGCGCCCGCTGTGTACGATTGCGCTGTGGACGAGGTGCCGCCATCGAAGGAACCACTGGTTGAGCTGACCTTAGAGTTTGTGGGTCAATTGCTGGAGCAATTCGGTTTGGATACCGCTGACGAGCGGCTGCCACAGCTGCTGCGCCAAGGATTGTCTCACTCGAATGCCGCCATGCGTTCTGTGGTATTGAAAACTCTGCTGAAGGAGCTGCGTCGCCAGACCAAGGCCTGCGATGTGCGCCCCTTGCCCAGCAATGACTTGCTGTTCTATGTGCTCGATGAACTGCAGCAGACGGATACCCAATGCAGCTCCACGGCCATCAGCATTTTGACCATACTGCTGAGTCAGCGCTTAAACGAGGCGGCCATACAGTCCAAGCTGGTGCAGTTGCTGCAACAGAATGAGATCATCAGATGCCGGGCGTACGAGCTGGGTGTGATGCTTGCCAAGCGCAGCGCCGCCTCCTTGAGTTCGGTTGAGTTCATCTTGGATGCGGCCCTGAGTGAACTGGACAATGATGACGTGCTGCTGCAGGCTAGTGTGATGGAGATTTTGGTACCGCTGGCTGAGCAGAATCACGGCCTCTCGTATATGGAGCGGCGCCGTGTGTTCGATGTGATCAGCAGTCGAGTGCAGCGCATCGAGGATAATCCCTTGGACTCGCTGCTCATACCCAGCATCATGAAGTTCTTTGGCAAAGTAGCGGCGGTTCAGCCGCAGAAGATCATAACCGGCTATCCGCAGATGTTGGTCTGCCTCTTCGAACTGCTGCAGTCGGGCGATGAGGCTGTTTTGCCCACTGCCATGGATACGCTGGCCAATCTGGCCGGCACGGTTCAGGGCAAGGTCCTGCTTCATATGCATTTTCAGCCGGCCATGGAGCAGCTGTGGCAGAAATATGGCAGCTACACGAAAATGCTGTCGCCGCCCATCAAGATACGATTGCTCAACTCGCTGGATGTGATTTATGGGTTGGAAAGTCCGCCGACCGCTGAGTTGAGCACCATACTAATGAATTGGTATGGGTGCTTTGCGGGGGGCCAGCAGATCAATCACATTATGGAACTCATCCAGACGCCCTTTCCCGATCTCCAGTTGGCAGCCTTGGCCTTGCTGAAGACGATGTGTCAATTCCGTTGGGGTATCTTGGCTTTGCAGAGTACTGGCGGTGCGGTTGAGTTTCTGTTGGCGCGCCAACGGGACTTGCACAAGGATGTCAAGTTTTTGAAGTGGCAGATTATGGAACTGCTGGCTGTTAGCACGGAATTCACACCCACCGAGACCGTGCGCTTTACGGCCTATGTTAATGAGGGGCCATATCATATGCAGTCGGATGTCAACATTGCCACGGAGCCCCAAGGCAATGCCTAAGCAATTCACATCGATTAGACAGAGAGGGAGACAGAGCTAATGGCATGGATTGAAGCATTTCGAATGTGTGTACAAAAAGCATTAAATTTTAAATTCTGCGCAGTTGAAAACTGCCCTTAAAACTTAGACCAACTGAATGTGTATTTATTTTGTTTTGTTTTTTGTATTTTTTCCATAGAAATACAATAAAATTTAACTACAATATTTAAATCACATGTCACCAAGTGGGCGGTTTGAACATTAAGTAACCAATTTCAACAGGAAACTAGAAATCTTTTTTAAATGATGACACGGAAGAATAATTACAATAGATCTGAGCTATTCTAGATGTTGGAAAGTTAGGTACCAATCTGTTTGCGATAGAGTGTTCCACAGGACAATTGAAGTGCAAAAATAGTTGAAGGAATGGGTGTGTGTGGCTGAAGATTGATAAAGGTATCGATACAGGTGCAACTGTTGAATCTATTTACAATTTCTGTGTAGCAAATTTAGAACTCCCCAGGCGATACTGGTCTTAGGAATCACTGGACCTAAGGCTTTGGATCGAACCTTCGTTCTTAGAACGTTGTCGAAGCTGCTGCCTTCGATGCGTTACAATTATCAGACCAATTTTTGTAGTACTTTAAGTGGCTCTAATCTAATCTAAAACCGAACTTAAACAGTCCCAGCAGAGAAAGTAGCCATACTGGATTGCTTGCGGGCAGTTCTTGGGTAAACCATCTAGGAATTTCTTCATTTCCTCAATCTGACCTCGGATCGTCCTTAGATCCGAAAAATCTAGAGGCTCTTTATAAGACAAATAGATGTTAAAAGCTGGGAATTTTTACATCCATTGGTCTTATAAGCCTATGAGAAGTGCTCCAACAGATTTTTGAACAGTTTGTATTAGGTTAGAATGTTACGTGTACCGAATTTCAGGTCTATTGGTTGCAACTGGGCTAAAACATACAAAGTAATATAGCTGGTCTATCTATCGGGTGTAAATAGAACTTAGCGTGTATACATATTAGATGGAATACTCTTTACTTTTAACTCTTTCTTATGGTTCCAAATCAATGGTCAAGGTCTTAACGAAAGTTAACTTCGGCTTTAACGAAGTTTGTATACCTTTGCACCAGATATTTTTCGGACTCTACTTTTCCATTGGAGACTCTAGACTCTACTTTTATATGACAGCTCTACTATATAGATGTCCGATTTCGACCAAACTAAGTAAAATCATGGGAAAGCAAAGCAAACTAGGAAATACAAAGTTTGGAGGCGTTTCTTTGAAAACCAAAAAGTTTTTCATACTAAAACTAGTTTTTCGACTGATCGTTCCCTTGACAGCCTTATGCTATAGTCATCCGATCCGTCCGGTTTCGACAAATGTGCAGCGTATACAAACTAAAAGACTTAGTCCAAAGTTTGGTAAAGATAGCTTTCAAATTGACGGAGGAGATAGCATAAAGCTAAATCAAATCAGCTCATCGTGCTGATCAAGAATAAACATGCTGCATACGATCCTTCAGATATACTAATTTCAACCAAATTTAGCAGCTGCACCAAATCCCCTAACTCTTCGTAGTGAACACTTGCCAGCAGTCCAACCAACAGCCAAGTTATTGCCCAAAGAATTCTGTTAGGGATTGTCCGCGAAACGTACTGAACGGTACGACCTTGCAATACCAGTCGTTAATGTGGTGATGGGTGCACACTATAGTTTATGTATAAAACGTCAAGCCTGTCGTTACTGACGGTTTCAGGCTTAGGACCGATTTTTCAAAGTCCGGTTGGTCAACTGGACAGGCAGTTTAACCGAATTTGAGTGTCTGTAATTGTGATTTTAATCAACTTTTACTCAAAACAATGACCAGCAACAACCAATCGCATTAAAAAACAAGAAAGAAAGTCGGTCAAGCCCGACTATAACATACTCTGTAGCAAGAAAATTGGTTTTTTTATCATATCTCGAAAACCGTTCATCCGATTTTCTTTATTCCTTTGGCGGATCGATAAGCTATCCTAATAACTAAATATCTCCAGAAGGAACAAGCCATCTATCTTCAAAACTGTGGGAGATATGACGTTGTTTCTTAATTGCGGGGGCGGGAGGGGGCGTGGCCAAAATTGAAAATAAACTTGATCTGCCTGCAGACATAAGAAGCATATGTCCCATACATGTCAAACCTCTATCTCTTACCATCTCTGAGATCTGTGCGTTCATACGGACATTCAGACGGACATGGCTATATCGACTCGGCTGTTGATGCTGATCAAGAATATATATACTTTATGGGGTCGGAGATGCTTCCTTCTGGATGTTACATACTTTTGCACAAACTTATAATACTCTATGTACCTTCGGTACAGAGTATAACAAACCAACCAAACCGAGTCAGCTGTTTACTCGTTCGTTTAGTCAAAGAGTACGGTCACCCTGAAGCAGCGAAAAGCATTTATCGATATCACACGAAACTGCTGCTGAGAAAAGCAAATGACTTAACCGCTCGTCATCTTGACGAAGAAATCTGTTCGGCGGTTGGCTAACCGGAACCTTTGAGAAATCGGGCCTTAGTGATGCATCAGCAGCAGAACTGTAGGGATCTGTAATTAAAAATCGTCGAGTTACAAAACGCAAAACAATAATTAAAAATTTTTTTTAACGTATACCCATTTTCCGACCCATAGGATATGGTCATCTGACTTTGACCAAATTCTGTAAGTATTTTTAAAATTATAAAAAATTCAAAATGTCAGAGTTCAGGAGCTCCAACATGAAAAAGCACCACAATTTGTTCACAAATTCTCAATACCTCAAGAGATCCGGTCAGCCCGGTCCGACTGTTGCTCAAAATGACCAACGGTTAAGTCATTTGGGTTTCTCGACAACTGTTTCCCGATATCGATAAATTCGTGACGCTGCAGTAGTGTGACCAGATACTGTTAACAATTTAGGTTTCTATCTACGATTTTTCTATTGCTTTTGAAAGTTGATGGCAATTTTCTTGGGAAAAGAGTTAAATAAAACTGCTAGCAATGGATGGGATACACTTGTATACCTACTTGTATGCCTACCAAAGGAATGCTGACTCCACACAAGTCACCCGCAGTGATTGGGAAGCTGCCACTTGCAAAAGAAAGCAGCGCCTAAACCAAATAACTGCTGGACTTCTCAAGCAACAAATTTGACCGGTAGTTAGCCAACCGGAACTTTTGAGATAATGGGCCTTAGATGGTTGACACATCAGCTGCAAAAAACTGTTTTCTTGTTGCATCAAAAAAGTGATCAATTTTAGAACGTTGACCACCAATCTGAGAATTCTTGAAACAAATCAAATTCAAATTCTGAGTCAAACTCTATTTTTTTTCAATTAACAGTGCTTGGTTAAGCTTGATCAAAATCAGATATATAATTCCAAACGTTCTGGCGCAGTTACAGATGACTCGTTAACCAAAAGACCTATAGACTGAAAATTCGGTACACGCTTTATGGCATTCTACATAATAGCTTCAAGCCCTGATTCAAAATATTGCAAAATATGTGGGGGCGCACTGCCCTTTGAATGCTTAGGGAGCGTAGTTTACCCACAAATCGAGCACTTCCTACACCCATTCAGCGACTAATTAGTTGCCGAATTTCTTCAATTGTTCATAGATCCGAAATTTCCTGCCTATATTGGTTATTTAATGAACACCTCCAAGTCTTGTAGATCTCCCAGCATTCACAAGTAGCTCATGTGTCGATGGGACAAACGTTTCCGTCCCGAGCCGCCACCTGCTCCACCACCCAAATGGGCCAGACTCACACTCAAGCCCGACTCGTAGGCGGTTTGTGTCTGGGAACGAGTCTCGTTGTTAACCAGCGAACAGCTGGGTAGGGTATGACAATAGCGACGCAATTGCTGCTTGAAAGCGGCTGTGGTTAGTGTGTAGAGAACAGGATTCAATGCAGAGTTCACGGGCAGAACTAGAACCGCCAACCAGGCGTACAAATCCGGTGAGATGACGCAGCCTGTGAACGACGTACAACATGATTCTCAACAAGGGGATTGGAAATAAGATTACTTACCTGAAAGTGCAGCCACTTTAACCACAATAATGGGAAGCCAGCAGGCACAGTCGGTGGTCACAATAATGGCGAAGCTGGGGATAGATAGATGAGTAGCTTTATCTAAGTATTTGACTTCTGACAAGAGTTAGGCGTGTACCACATTGTTCTGCGTGACACGAGCGTACACGACTCAGCACGATGTGATCGTGCGGAATTAATTGATGTCGATATGCTTTAAAAGTATCTATTTTATTTCAGTCTATAGTTTCTAGAACAAATTGTTTAGGTATTGTCCCAACACTCAGAACAAAAAACAAGATTTGTACTTTATTTTGGTACAAACGGTGTCGAGAGTAGGGTTAGCTCGAAAGTACTTGATTCTAGCACAAAATTCATATTTCAAATACGATTTCTTAAGACGATACCTGATTTAAGACTGTTTCAAGATATTTAAACTTCATTTTAAACTATCTTACATTTTTTTTTGAATATGCTTTTAGGTTGAAGATTTCTTTAACCAAGTACAAAAATTTCAGGAAATTTACTCCTAACTCGATCTTGTGACAGAGACTTTAGAACCAGAGAAAACTAGAAAGATCCTAAGACCAAGATGATATTACTGTAGGTCATAAATCTGCCATCACTCCCTAACAAAAGTGCTAGATCTAGTTGGGAATTTCAACAACAGATTCGTATGCAAATTCGTATAATCCATTGCATACTTTTTGGAGCTGGCATTGTAAGTTTATTTTGTACTTAATAAAACACATTCTGTAATTAAATTGTGATGCCGTTGTTTTTCTACATTTTTCTTCTTACCGTAAGAACGAAGAGTTCTTGATTCAAGAACATTGATTTTCATTTTAAAAATACTACTAAATTCCTATAGTTAAAATAATTAATTGAAGATATTTGTATATATTTTCTTCTAATTTCATTTAACAAAGATTTGGACTAAACAAAATGAGTTGTAATATTATCAATGGTAATTTTTCGTTTTTAAAATGTTTCGTACTTAATTTAAGTACTTCCAAGTATTAATTAACATGATATTTTAAGTTCAAAGCGATATAAAAATTTAATCCCAAACGATTTATAACTCTGTCAGCTGATTTTTCTTTGACTTGCGTGAGATTTGTTTTGCAATCCTGCCATGTTTAAAATATGTATGGGACATGCGTCCTTATAACCACTGACTTGTCTACTCACCGTGTGGCCACCACACTGTCGCGTCCGCTATGCGTGCTTCGCATGCCACCGGCCGAGTCTCGGATGGCTTGCAGCATACGGACATAGGAGAATAGTATGAAGATCAACGAGGTCGTATTGATGCAGATGAACAACAAAGCGGAATATTCCCAGCCCTAAAAAAGGTCAATACTGATTAGTATGAGATTCCAGTTTGGCTTAAGGTGCGCTCACCCTGGCATAGGGATCGTGTATGTGCAGCGAGAGGCAGACACCATTGTTACCATAGAAATGCGTGCCAAAGTACGCATTGGGCAGTAATGGAGCTGCGGCCAAGATAAAACTAATTCCCCAAAGCAGCAGCAGGCGCAGAACAATTCTGAAAAATGTATGAAAATTAGTTCGATCGATTGTGGATTATATCTGATATTCATAGTTTTTTCTTCAATGTCTTAGCAAAGAATAATATATCTGAAAAATTAGCATTTGTGTCTTAAGCGACTTTTCCGAGTGGACAACTGTTCCGCTTATTCTTCTTTTCACGTACACCTACCTTTTGAATGTGAAAAAATAAATTGCTTAAAACAATGTTGAGTTCTAGTACAAGTATTCTACAAGTGTGCTATATAATGGTGCTCAACCTACAGGACAAAAAATAATAAAATTAATACAGTTCATTACTAGTATAACACTAGGCAATTAGGTCCAGTATATTGAAAGCTTGGTGGTGATTCCGGATGATTTCCGTGTGCTGAACACGAATCTGTTATGCGGAAATGGTCTATCACGTCTCACTTTAATATTACCATAAAACACTATTTCTTAGTTTAAAATATAACTATCCTACATGTATTTCTGCGAGCCATATTTTGTACCAAAAAAAGCTATGGATATTGTTGAAAGTTTAATACAAATCACTATTCAATCATGGTAATTTTGCATAGCATATTTTTGGGCGGTAGACAATTTAATAGTTTCGCTTTAAAGCTAGAAGGTAATTTTACAACACAATATCAAAGAGAGTAAAAAGTATAGTGAAGGTTCCCCATAAAACTCGTCCAAACAGGGAAAAAATACAAATTTTAAGCATTTGCAAGTTAAAATTAAAAAAAAAATTAGAGGAAATTGAACTTTGTTTGTATACCCTTGCAGCTCGGTTTTCTTACTAATTTGAAGGAAATTTTTACTGAAGACAAACAAGTTTTTCTCACCAGACTACTTTTCCGACTCTACTTTTCTATGACAGCTATACTGTATAGATGTCCAATTTCTACCAAACTTAGTGGAATCATGGGAAAGCATAGCAAACTAAGAAGTACAAAGTTTGGAGGCATTGCCATTGAAAACAAAAAAGTTTTTCTCACTAAAACTAGTTTCTCGACCGATCATTCCCATGGCAACCATAACCTATAGTCTTCCGATTTGGACAAAACTTTGAAAAATTGTGTGAAAGCTTATGAAATAAATATATGCTAATTTTAAAGAGGCTTACATTGAAAACAAAAAGGTTTTCTTACTAAGAATGTTTTTCCAACCTTACTTTTGTATGGCAGCTGTACTATATGGATGTCCGATTTTGACCAAACTTGGCAAAATCATGAAGAAGCATAGAAAACTACTAATTAAAGAGTTTGGAGACGCTTGCATTGAAAAAAAAAATATTTTCTCACTAGAGCTAGTTTTTCGACCTATCGGTTCTATGGCAGCTATATGTTATAGTCATCCGATCCGGCCGGTTCCGACAAATGTGCAGCATATTTGGGCCAGAAGACTTCGTGCAAAGTTTGGTGGCGATAGCTTTAAAACTGACGGAGGAGCTGGCATAGAAACAGACGGACAGACAGACATGGCTATATCGACTCAGCTCGTCATGCAGATCAAGAATATGTATAAACTTTATGTGGTCGGAAGTGCTTTCTCCTATGCGTTACAAATATCTGGACAATTTCAATATACCCTCTACCATGAGAAGCTTTCCAATTTTTTGGATGTCATTGGTTTCAAAGCTATCTAATTAAACCAGAAAGAAAGTCGGTCAAGCCCGACAGCAATATCCTCTGTATCAACGAAAGTGTATGCTCAATGTGCTCATAGCTAGAATTGCGTTCATTCAATCGATAAATAATCTTGATAAGTAAATATGGGCAGAAGATACGATTCTTCTATCTATAAAACTGTGTGGGATCTTTCAGTGAAGCTGCAAAATGATCCAAATGACATATACTTTGAATGATTTTTAGCTCCGTTGGTTAATTAGAAGGATATTTAAGACATATCCCTTCCAAGTGGACACCGGAAATCATCCAATGAATATTTTTTAATATAATTGTTTTGTTTATACTTTTGGTACAGAATCTAATAATCTAGAAAATCGACTCAAGTTTTCAAATGTTCAAAAATAAGCACCATTTCATTTGGGAGAAGAGATTAATTTACTACGCTTCTAGTTGCTGTACTCTCCACTTCTCCCTCTACTGCCATCATTTCATTTCCTTTCTAAAAAGTATAATAGTTTTTTTAAAACTAAGAAAATATTTTCTGGCATAAGGAAAAATTGTTTCTTAATTTTAGAAAATGTTTTTCTAAAATTTATGACCCCTTTTTTTAAGCAAATTCTATAATTCAATAATAATTACTGTAATGTAATAATTAATGTAATCCCAAATGATCCGTGTCAAGTACTGTTAATTCTTTGGTGCCAACCTGGATTACTTTCACGGGGCCAGAGAGTTATTTTTTAATTAGCCAACTTCCCTTTCCGTTGCCACATTGAATCTCTTGAATCATTTTTTCCCCCATTCCACAGCTCTTCTAAACTGAACTTAATAACTATGTTAAGGGTTTCTCTACTATTTTTTTTTTTTTTTTTGTAATAAATAAATTGTACCCACCGCAATTTCTCAGTATCCCTGGGTTGCAAAGGTCTGGTAACGGACATTAAACGGTCCCAGGTAACCAAAGTCAATAGCAATGTGGAGGACTGGCAGCTGAAGGTGCTTAGAAAACCTTTGGGGCGGGAAACAAGATTTCAGTAAGCTTCTTAATAAGTCCACTGCACTCACCCGCCAGCGCACAGAGGCCGCTGTGACGCCACGACTCCTCATGCTCGATATACTCGCCACGAAAGTTGATGTCCGCACAGGCAATTAATGTGAGATAGATGCCCATAAGCAGGTCGCTGGCAGCCAGGTGCCGCAGGTATAGCGAGTGCTCCACGTTGCTACGCGATTTGTAAAAATAACGACCCAACAGGACCAGCAGATTGCCCACGACAGCTATGGACGCCATGACCCAAACACTAAGAAAAGGGACGAGACAGAGGGGACAATTGTCTTGAGAAATGCACCTAGAATATCAATGCTCATAAATTCGGGCAATTAAAGCTAAATTTAAGTTGGTCCACTGGGGAATCTCACAGTACTTGGGCCAATTAGGTGCACACAAAGGCGGCGACGACCCTTTGTGCGTGTGTCTCATTATTGCAGTTGTTGGATGTGTGACAAAGGATGAGGTTACCGGGAGGCGGTCGATGGATACAATTGTCGATGATTTTGATCAGCATAGGACAGTGTGAGGGGGTGGGGATGGGGGTGGGGTGGGGTTGTGATGGTAATTTACGCCAATGACAAGTGACTGGTGCTTTCGCATCTAATAATTTGCTCGGGGACAGCATTTCCTTGCCTTTTACTTAGGTTCCCGAGTGCAGCATAAATGAATGGACAGACCATTGGCAAATGTGATGAATGGTTGGGAAATGAATTTTCAAATATGAATACGGCACAGTCAGCGGTATGCAAGTCGGTCCAGCTGGACCCTAATATCAATGGCAATAAGGCACAGCAGCATAGCACGAGCTATGTCAAAATTGAGATTTTAAAACTTTTTTGGGTTCAATTTTCACACCAATCGGAAACAAGAACCTTAAAATCTTGAAAACTCCAAAAAAGTAACGGTCCATTAGTCTTTTATTATTATTTTGTTTTGAGTATTATATTTTACATCTATTTTGTTACTTGTCTGTTTTAGCCAATTCACACTGAGCATATCTTACATCGAACATTCCACATCCTGAGTTAAAATACTCAATAACTATTGGTTATGCCAACATCTAAATATTTTTGTTTTGTCAAATTATTCAGCGGATCAGTGGCTTTTTGAATTGCGTTGCAAATATGTCAAATTTTGTCCGGATAAATTTTTATGACTCATAATTTTGGATGTTGGATGTTAGATGTGCTCAGTGTGAATAGCCCATTAGTCTATATTATAAACTGACAACTAAATTTGTTCAACAAAATCTAGTTACTTCAAGCCAAAACGCTTCCAATCAGCAAAACATTTCCATTTTGCGACCAATCACATTTTACACAGAAGCTAAGATTTGGTTTCCCTGAAGAAATAGAAACAACTCACTTGGCTGTTTGTTTACTTATTGCTAGAGTTATGTGCACTGCTCCTGCCAGAGTTACGGTGCGTTCAGAGCACTGTTGCCCGAAGATGAGATAAAGAATAAGCCAAATTCGCAATAAAAGTTTGCTACAAGTTTTGAACAACAAAGAGTGTATCTCTCACCCTAAATACGGTAAGACCTTAGCGGATGCACAAACCCCAAGGCGGCTGTCTGTTCTACGCTGCTTTTTTACGCATGCTGCTTTGAAATTCCCAAACAGTTATGCCATCGTAGGCATGGGGAGACTGTTGATGTATTGATATTTGGTGGGCATTGATCGCCACTGAGAGGGGGTGGTAAATCTTAAGAGGTCGTACAACCGTCACATATTGCTAATAATAGCTTAAAATAGATTAAAAGTAGCTAAGAGTTTAAACTAAAGGAAATAAGTGTATTGAGCCTAGAATGTAACAATAACAAAAACGAGAAAGCTAAGCTAATTTCGTCTGTTTCGAAGTTTTTATACCCTTGCAAGGGCTCGCTTAAATATTTTCAAGAAATACTCTTTTCCCCATTTTCCGACCGATCGTTCGTATGGGAGCTATATGATATAGTCATGCGATGTGGCCAAAAATTTGTTAAATTGTGTGAAAGCATGTGAAACAAACAAATACAAAATTGCAGGATGCTACCATTAAAAACAAAAAATTTTTTTTTAACTAAAACTGTTTTTCAGACCTTTCTTTTGTATGGCAGCTATACCATATAGTTGTCCGATTTGAATAAAACTTGGAAGAATTATAAAAAAACATAGTAAGCCCACGAATACAAAGTTTGGAGACGTTTCTATTGAAGAGAAAAACAGTTTTTCTCACTAAAACTAGTTTTCCGACCGATTGTTCCCATGGGAGCTATGAGATATAGTCATCCGATCTGGTCATACGGTCATCCGATCCGGTCACAATCGATTTTTGCACTCATTTTGCCTTGAAATTCCCAACCAGTTATGGCATGGCTGGCATGGAGCGACGGCTGTGCGACTGCCATTTGACAGGCAAAGACTGATGCTACTTTGAGGTGTAATGTATTCATCGAGCCGGATAAAACTTGTTACATGGATTAACAATTAATTTTTCATGAAATAAATCTAGGCAAAATGGAAAAAATCAACTGATTTTTAATTGTTGTATGGTTGGAATCTGTAAAGCTCTTCATTTAAAATTAAACGATCTTACTCTTGAGTCTGATGAGCTCTTGATAATAGGACGAACATTCTCGGATTTTGACAATGCTGTATGGCCTTGATTCAAGAATGAGCAATCTTGCATTTGATTATGTTTAGCACTTGATTCAAGAACTATTCTGCAAGATTTGAGAATGATTCGCACTTGGATCAAGTATGAAAGCTCTTGGATCAAGAAAAATGGGATGAAAAACGCATACTTGGATGAAAATTTTCACTCTTGGAGCGAGAAGTTTCACTCTTATCGAATTATTGATATCCAAGTATGATCCAAGTATGAAATTCTCTATTTTTTCTTTGAGTGTAAGATATAGTAACTTACGATAAACTCAAAGTGAGCCAAAACTAACGATATTGTTCCGCATGCAACGAGCCTTAAGAAAAGTTCAAAGTATGCATTTTAAACACTTTTAAGCTCAAATTACCTAAAGTGTAGAAGTGATGGATGCATTATCGAAAAAATGTTTGGTTGAGTTAGAAAGATATTAACGATTTGCAACCAGTTTGATTTGAATATATATAATACCTTTCCACACAACGCAAAAGGACCCAAGTGTTTCCGGGTTCTTAGCTTGTGAGATTAAAAATCTAAAAAAACAAGATTTAACATCTTCCAACAATTCTTTCCTCATACAGTTCCGTGTAAAGCTACAGCTAAATCAAATCAAATAAACCAAATTAATTTCTCAAGCTGCCACAAGCAGAGAGATCTCAGTGTTGGTAAAAGCTAGAGGCATGAAAATATATTTGCAGTCTGTTCCAGCTTGTCTTAAATATCTTCCCAAACCAACCCATCTACCATCAACTTCCATCGAGTTACTAAGTTGTAAGCTTATCTAAATGCAACCCAGCCACTTCATTTGCAATTGCAGTTTGCTTGCCTATTGCACGCATTTAGTTCCAATTAAATCAATTTCAAGGCACTTGAGTTCCAAGAGAGCCCGTCCACAGGATATGGGGAAATGTTCAACTGTTGCTGTGTCTGATGCTGCCATGCTCTGCCTATGCAGCTGCATCCTTCGAGGTAATAAGTACAATTACTTGGGCAACACTTTCGGACTCAAGTAGGCGATGATGCTGGAGAGCCCAGCCAGGAGCGAACTCAATGCAAGAATCGGAGAATTGTGTTTTAAAGATATTTTTTTTTGTATTTTTTGGCAACCATTTGATATTCTAGACTATTTCAGGACAATGGCGTCTCCAGCTTCGGCGTTGCTAGCTCCTTCTTGATTCAGCTTCATTTTCATCAATTGTACAGAGCTCGTCGCAAACGCTCTCTGAGTATCAGCAATCTCACCTGACGCTGATGATCTATACCGCCCAATGGCTCAGATGCTGGATCATCCAAATCAACCATTAGAGAAGCGGGACGTATATTGGTGTCAACACCAGGTGCACCGCCTCCACGATAGCGGCTTACCAGCGGGGAAACCAGAATATTGTTCAACATACCGCTAAGCTAGTTTAGGAAGACAGCCGGTTACAATTTTAACAAAGTTTTTGTATATGTTTTCAGGTTGCTGATCAGGCAAAGTGTGAGTTTAGTTGAACGAATGCTATTGACATGGCGAAAGCAAAGGCGTCTGTGTTTTGGGAACGTTTTTTTCGTAAATGAAATGGAAAAGCTTAGTTACCAAAAGAGTTTAACTTTTCTTTGCTTTTTTTGAAACGCTCTAATAGCTTTCCTAAAGCCTGAACCACATCCTTTAAACCAATATTTCGCAGTTGTGATCGAATCCAAGGTGCATTATCTTTGGTGGATGATTCTCATTTAAGACTGAAAAACAAAATAAGGACATTGAACCTTGTAATGACTCTCAAGTAGGGTTGTCCACATTTGACCGATATTTCGATTTATCGATATATTTTTTAAATAATACTTTTAGAAAAAATTAATACAGCTCGGTGTCATTTCAATGTGATCAATAAAATGGATATACACAGAAAAATAATAATCAAAAATCGTGAAAAATTTTGGAGTATTAAAAATTCTAATTGACATTACAATTGCAATTATTTCGTAATTAAGAATTTATGCCAACGACAATAATTACTCCAAGTAATTACATTTTTGGTAATTGAAATAGCTGTAATAATTTCGGTAGTTTATTATACCATTGCAAAGGGTATTATAATTTTGCCCAGAAGTTTGCAACGCATTGATATCCGACCACATAAACCATATATATTCTTGATCAGGGTGACGAGCTGAGTCGATTGAGCTTTGTCTGTCCGTCTGTCTGTCTGTTTCAACGCGAACTAGTCTCTCAGTTTTAAAGCTATCGAGCTGAAATTTTGCACAGAGTCTTCTTTTTGCTGCACATTACTAATATGTCGGAGCCGACTGGATCGGATGACTATATCCCATAGCTCCCATAGGAATAATCGGTCGGAAAACTAGTTTTAGTGAGAAAAACTTTTTTCTTTTCAACGGAAACGTCTCCAAACTTTGTAATTGTAGGTTTACAAGGTTTTTTTTTATAATTCTACCAAGTTTTATTCAAATCGGACAACTATATGGTATAGCTACCATACAAAAGATAGGTTTGAAAAACAGTGTTAGTTAGAAAAACTTCTTTGTTTTTAATGGTAGCATCCTGCAATTTTGTATTTGATTGTTTCACGTGCTTTCACATAATTTTAAAAATTTTTGGCCAAATCGGATGACTATAGCATAGAGCTCCCATGCGAACGATCGGTCGGAAAATGGGAAAAAGAGTATTTTTTGAAAATATTCAAGCGAGCACTTGGTATAAAAACTTGGAAGTTAGCTTAGCTTTTTCGTTTTTTTTTTTGAAATTGTTATGTATAGTAAATAAAACTTATATCTGAAATTATTAAAATAATTGTTATTAAAATTTCAATAACAAAATATTTGTAATTGTAATGGTAATTAAACTTTTAAATATCCCAACAATTGAAAAGTTAATGGGCGGGGTATTTGTAGCTTACAGCTCTGGTGTAGGCGTTCTTTAATAACATTTCAGTTCTTGTGTGAGCCGTAGTAAACAACGAATTTATCGATTAATCGATGTCAAATATTTTGAATTTCGAAATGAACGATTTTGATATATTGAGATATATTGACAACCCTACTCTCAAGTACAGCCCAACTCAAGAAAATTGAACAAAATTGTTACAATGTGCGAAACTGTTGAAAATATTTTTCGTAGTGTACACCAACTTTAGTATATAATGCTTCTATTTTTGCTGAAAGTGAGTTGAAAAAGGAAGTCAATAAACAATGAGATTGTTTTGATACGTAGTTTTGTGAACACATAGCATGTATGACCTAGAGGCGGCTTAAACGTTTAAGTACAAAGTCAACAAAGTCGCACATATTTGTTGTAGTTGTTGCTTCCTCTAGAAATTTGCGTCTTACGCTGCCATTTGTGATTGTGGTGGCATCTTTAATACAATTTCATACACAAGTTTTGGTTGCTCATTAGCGCCACCTTGGCTATTATAAAAGAATGTAACGGGTTACCAATATAATTGATTCAGGCTAGATGTCGAGTAGGCAAGCAAGAGCGCACGCTTTTGATCCCCGGCTGCGGCTCGTCGGCTATGGGTGGTATTCCTTTGTTTCTCTTGCCTGACCTTGAGGCCTATTAACGTTTTCTTCCTTTTATGTAAACGTGCGAATTGAGGACAAGCCAAAATGTATGTTCCTATCAACCGGACTAGAGACACATACACAACGACAGAGAAGGGTTTAGGTTTTGCTCACACACACTAACATATTACACCAAGGCACTGATGATTGGGATCCTCAGATCTTCTCGAGGCCCATTTCGCCCTCCCTTCCATGGCTGTCCTATGCCAAATCTTAGTATTTATCTTCTGGACAGCCCCTCTAAGTTGCTTGCTCACGGGGGTGGCATGGTTAGCGGAAGTCAAGACGGGTTATTTAGTTCATTGTAAAAGTTTTATTAAAATCTAAAATTTCCATTTGTAAGGCAAAGCATAAAAAAAAATTGATTTGACAGGAATAAATTCAATAAAATCCAGTTAAAATCGCAATAAATTGTAAACAAATAGACATTCGCTTTAAAAATTATCCTAGCTTAAAATAAACCCATGCAAAAACTATAGTATTTAACTTTGGGGGAAATCAAATCAATAATAAAAAAATCGGGAATTCATTTGACTCAAGCACTTAAATATTGTTTAAAAATCCTTTCTTTGGCTATGCATTAATTTTACCATGGCATTTTACACTTGAGTGAGACAAACTTCGCTCAGACAAACTTGAGTGACTTTGAGTAACTCAAACCACAAAAAAAAATTTAGCGAAGAAGACTTTACAATGGGATGGGTGTTTTTCAATTTCTTTTTCGAGTATATAGTTGATAGATGTTTTCACTCACTCTTATTTGTTGCAGTCCATCGAAGAAAGCGCTCTCTTGTTGGTGATGCTGTTTGGGAATGAACAAAATGACACTTGGCTTTGGAGTTGAAAAGCCAGCACAAAACAAAACCCCTCAAAAAAAAAAATCTTCTCACTCACTTTTTGCCACCTTCTTTTCGACTCAACCTCTCCCGTAATTCTTGGAGACTTTCTCAATTTTTCACTGCCATGGTGGCCATGATTGCATAATCAAAAAAAAATCAAATAAAATAGATTTCTTCCCCTAATTTTTAGCCCCTTAACTAAGCATTATTATCCCCATTCGCTTGTAAGGGATGAAAGCGAATCTTCTTTCGTCTATCCGGGAATCACCAGGTCGATCAACCCTAACCCACTTTGTTTGGCACTTCACCGGCTGGTGATCCTTCTTGACTCTTCTTTCGCGTCCAGGAGGATGCTGGGCTACCGATCCTAATTTGCTCATCCACTTGGATATCAAAACGCAAATTGCAGCCGCCCGCCCGACAACGATGTTGCTGCACACGCCTTAAAATTCGCACTGGAGAGCTTAGCTCGCCTAGCTTGGACTTCGCCCTTTGAGCTCTCTCCGCCAAACCTTTTGGAGAGATGTGCTTCCAAATCTCTCAAAAGCCAAAGCAAAATAAGAATTGGAAGAATTGGATTTTGTTGAGTGGTTGCCGGCTGCAGAGATTAGGATCCAAGCTGAAGCCGTCTGGTCAAAGCATTTGAGATCCGTCTGGCCGAGAAATTCACTCCAGATTAAGAGCCAAACCTGGAAGCAACCACGCCAGGTTTGTAAGGAACGGCTCAATATGTTTTTCCCCAAAAAAAATCCCTCACAACAAACCCACTTACCCTGTCTTTGGGCAGGCTCTTGATAACAACCAAAAATTCAATTTAATTGCATTAATAATGCTGATGCGCCTTCAGTCCACTTTGAATCTTTAAATTTCACTCGCGCTTGAGTTTTCTTTCTTTTTTTTTTCACTTCGCAATTTTCAAAGACGGTTAAAAAAATACGTCAGATGGGTTCAGCAGCCAAAAAAAGAAAGAGACCTTTGCTTTCCTATAACACAATTAGGAAGACTTTTTCAGAGGCTGCCATGACACTCGCCATTTGCAAAGGTGAAATTTAGCCCTGTTTAATAGTTTCTCTCAAAAACTTTCGCCACCCGCTCAATGAAGTTAAATAACACTAGTCAGCGCTTGGGCGCGCAAATTTAAAAAATTTACGATATTCGCTGGCACAAGCTCTTTACAAGAATCAATCCAAGTCAGAGTTTGATTTCTCCAATAGAAGCATTGCTGGTGCATTATTGCAGTGTTGTGGGTTACAGAACTATTTGAAGTTCTTTAGTAAAATCATGCTTTCACTCCCTGTCAAAAAGTTGAACTTGGCTGAACTTTATTTTGAACTGTCTGAATAGCCGGCAATGCACGGGTCTGTAATTATAGTGCCATAACTCTGGCACTTCTACACCAGATTACGGCTAAAAAAGCTGAAATGGTTGACCAAAGGTCACAATTTCAGAACAAACCAAAAATTTAAAAGATATTCAAAAGATAAATCAAAGTTGAAATATCTTTCACCTTTTTTTGAATTTCCGTTTAATAAAAAAAACTTGTAATTGGAAATGAATTAAACAATAATCATTTGTCGAGTTATGTAAAAATGTTTGTAAGATATTAACCTAAGCAGTTACTGATTTTGACAGCCCACCACATCTAGGATTTTCAGTTAATTAGACTACACTCACCGATTTGTCCATCATTGTTAGCTTTGTTACTAGTTTATGCAAGCAACCAAAATTATTTTAAAAGCTTGAATTAATTATTTTATTTCCTAAGCTCCACTTAAGTATGCTATACAATTTGAAATCGAGTATCTGACAACAGAAAATTTATTTTAAGAACATTCATTTTATATTTTCTTTCAATGTAATTAAAATAAAGTCCATACTTTTGAAAAACCAAGCAGAACTGCTCGGACGTGCTTACCTCCAGCTTTTGTGCAATTTTCATGGAAAAAATAAGCCATGTACTGAGTGATTTTCGAGGGGCATGCCAGGTTAATCTAAACTCAAAAATTGACTAATGTTTAAAATTATTGCGATTTCCATTTGCAATCTAGTAGAACTGTAAAGTAATCATCACTTCGAGTGTTTTATTACTTTTCATAACAATAATTTCGATTATTCAGACAATGAAATGAAAAATCGTAATTGTAACTTGGTACTAGGATTTTAAGTGATTATTTCAAATTGTAATTACTTTTACAATTAACTGAATAATTCTACTTGTAAAGGGCGATTATGGAGTAATTGTGCGCGAAAAGCGGACTTATTCATGGAATTGCAGGTAAAAAATACGAGTTTTCTTCCAATCCAAAAGAAATATTATTCAATTGAACTATGACCCTTTCTACTCGTTACAAAGCGCGCAATAAATAAATTTAAGGCCTAGAAATATATGAATAATTCAACATTTCAAGCATAATTACTGAATAATCCCCCTTTCCGGATACAATTTTTCAAGTAATTAAAAAAGTAATTACATTTTCTAATTATCACTAAATAATCACTTATAATCGTAATTCCAAATTACAGTTACGATTACTTAAAATCATCATTAGGAATTGTTTTAAGTTATTTCTGGCGTACAGGACTGGCCCAAGAAGCCACGCACTTCTTTACAGACGCCACAAAGATGGACCTAGAAGTCGGAGCCGAAAAAATACAGCTCTCTTACAAACTGCCAAATCACTGCATCATATTCAAGGTGGAAGTCTTCGCAATAAGGAAAGCAGCGGCAAAAATTCAGGGTCCAAACAACCAAGTAAATATCTACGTGGACAGCCAATCAAGGCAATGCAGGGACACTCCAGCAATTTCCACGACAAGATAAAAACTTTTGCACACCCCACGGTTCGATTCTTTTGAAGAAGCAGCCAACAGGCAGTTCCAAACCAATTATTGGCATTCGCAAAAACGTCAAAAATCCTCGTTAATTTCTAAGTCAAACGTACCCAAATAATAACACGGCCTTATTAAGTACCTTAAGGTCTATGTGTGACCTAACCTGGGGTCAGCCGGTGCTATCTAAGATTTTTAAATGATTATTTGAAATTGTAACTAATTTTACAATTAACTGAATAATTGTACCTGTGAAGGGCGATTATTAAGTAATTGTGCTTGAAAAGCTGAATTATTCATGTAATTGTAGGTAAAAATACTATTTTTTTTCAATCAAGTTTGGAAAACACCAAATTTGATAATAAGAAATATTATTCAATTGAATTATTATTAGAAATAAATGAATATTTTGACATTTCAAGCACAAATTTTCATTAATACAATACAATTTTTCAAGTATTTATAAATTGAATTACTTTTTTTTCTAATTATCACCGAATTATCACTTCTGCCTGCAAGTATTAGAAGTTTTTGTCCCATATACGTCAAACCCCATCTTTTACCATCTGTGAGATCTGTGCGCTCATATGGACAGACGTTCAGACGGACATGGCTATATCGACTCGGCTGTTGATGCTTCCTTCTGGCTGTTACATACTGGTACAACTCACTCAACACATGCTTAGCTAAAATTATTTCTGACATTTGTAAAGCAACAAACAGTCGCATATCCAAACGAAAGGTTTGGACCTGAATCACTTTTGAAGTGGTTTAGCCTGATGATTCGGAATAATGTCTAACTTTGTGGTACTAGCCTGCACACCGAATTTCATTTTCTAATCTTAAATTACTTTTGTAAAACAGCTCTGAACCAATATAGTTCCGATTCCACTTTCGAACCAATTTGAGACCGGTTCTAAACCCGTCACATAACCAACTCGATATGGCCAACCTTTTACCTAATTTCAAGCGCAGAGCTAATACCAATTTCTGTCAGTTTTCATAGACTTGACATGACGCTGTTCAGCGGCTTAGACAACCAGAAGACACAAGCAGACATACAAACATACATTCACGTTTAAATATGTGTATGTATGGCTAATAATATGACTTTAGTTTGGCACGTCTTAAGTTTGAGACATGTGACTTCACGTTGGGCGCCAATTGCAAAAGTTTTCAACAATTTCTGTATTTCTGCCTCGAGTTTCGTTAACCTAATGTAAAGCCCCAAATGGATGCTTCATGTGCTTATATTTTAGTGCCCCACCTTGGGCGCCAGGCAAAAGCGCCTAAGCCCTTCTCATCCGCCTGCTTATTTGAAATGATTTTTCGTTACTTGGCCGAGGCAAATAGACCGGCAAACCGGCAAACCGGCAACCGGCAGTCACTTGTCATCAACTCTGCTGAGTGTTTATCTGGCTGCCTGCCACAGCGTTGGCGTCGTCTAGGATGTTCCTTCCGTTGATGTTGAGAACGTAAATTACGTTCCTTCAACTCGTTGCCAGTCATTTGTTTGTTTGCCTACATTTACACGCTCTGCGTGCTGCCTGGAGTCCGGAGCCAGTTGTTGCCCCAAGTGCGGCACACACTTAGCCAAGCAAACATCAACATACACACCCACACACCCACACACACACACACAGATGCCTGATGAAGATGGCAATGAAGATGGAAAGTAGCTGCACGTTAAAAACCAGGAATGTTCTTCCTGTATATTATTTCATTATTCTTAAGTTGACGCTTTCATAAAAATTAAACACTGAGATGGCCGAAAGGGTGGGAGAGGCAACGGCTCTCTCTTGGTGCTGCTGTTGGGCAAAGTTTTATTAGCCACCTGCTTTCTTCACATTTTCATTCAACTGCACTTCGACTCGCCTGGGGCCTGAAAAATTTAAGCAAAATATTTGCACTGCAGCCAGCAGAGACTGACTGGAATTGTTAAGCACAGCAGTTTGAAGGAGCGGACATTTGTTTGGGATCTTTAAAGTTTGGAAGCTTCGATTGAGACAACAGCTCGAAAATTGTCTCCCCTTTCCTTTTCACTGCACCCCTGTATACACATAAAAAATATCATGATAAATGCCCCTAAAAGTTTGCCAACTTTATTACCTTAAGTAGTTAACAGCTTAAATGAGTAATTGGGAGTCAGTTATGCCAGCGTCATTCATGATCCCCACCATGAATTCACTTAGATTGTCAGTCCAGGAGAATTTATTCAAACATGAATCAACGGTAATATCCAGAAGCATAGCATACTTTAAAGGGCACGTAACATGAAATTTTTTTTTGGTGTATAAACAGCCCAGCAAACATTTTCTTATTGCGGTAGATAAGAATGCGATTCGCCAGTAGGTATCACTTTACTCCAGCGATATCGCATTCTCATCTCCCTACGAGAAGAAATGTGACACTATGCGATAACTTACGGGCGATAAGAAAGCGACAATACTGGGAGCTAAGGTGTGCGAAATAAGTCACCATTTCCTTCACTTCAGCTTTTCACATCGTACACGTGTATACAGCCATTAATTTCATGCAGGTTTTCGCAGTAGTTTTTAGCCAATATAAGAAGTGAGTTTTGATTCAAAATCAGGTGATATTAATATTAAATCATCTCCACTTCAGTAGGAATGTCTCAAAGCCGATACCTCTCTAGCCAAGAGCTAGCTAAAATATCAGCAAATCGCGAAATGGGGATGCCTCTACAAAAAATTGGTACCAAAATGCAGAGAAGCTAATTTACAATTCAAAAGTATTTGAAAGATACCGAAAATCACGGAAAAAGACCTCGATCTGGTCGCTCATCATCGGAGACTCTTGGACATTCCAACAGGACAATGCTGCTATGCACGTTTCAAAACGTTGAAAAATATTTTTTGAAAAAAATCAAATACCGGTTTTGATGTGGCCCGCAAAAAGTCCAGATCTTAATCCAATAGAAAACCTTTGGGGCATTATATCAAACAATGTTTATATGCATGGAAGGCAGTTTAACATCTTAAAAGAACTTAAAGAGTCAATTATCGAAGAGCGGGCCAAATTGGATGCATCAATTCTTCAAAACTTGGTTAATTCAATGCCAGGACGTATATTAAAGGTCATTAACAGTAATGGAGGCCATATTTAGGTACATTAAGAAAACACGTAAACTTAATCTTAAAACAAAATATTCTTGAATTATCAGTTCACTTATTTCGCTCATAAAAAAAAAAAAATAATTTTAAGAAAATATATTATGATTTCATAAAGTTTTGCAAGACTGAAATTAAACTGTTATTTCATGAACTTTAAAAATAAAATACAACTTCTTGAAACTACTTATGGATTTAGCTTTAATCGAAAAATATATGATTGTAAGGTGACATATTTCGCACACCTTATATGATATAGTAGGGTGTCCCTACTATTTTTTGTATTTTCACGGTTGCACAGGCATTTTCTGCAAGCTTATAGAGTAAAGTATTTTTCAGATTGTTTTCAGACTTTTCGGAAGACGTTTAGAAGTCGCGCAAGTCTCGTTTTCCACAAAAATCGAGTATTCCGTAGTGTTTTTGAATTTTACCAATTACTTGGTCAATAAGCAGCTTTTCTGAGCTTTCAAATCAACAGCATTAAAGCAAAATGTCAAAATTTTACTTTTATGAGCATAAACCACATGCTTCTTCTTTGCTTTTGCTCATTTAGGTACCATTTATAACATTTTTTTCGTAAATTTTTCATAAATGTTTTAAAAAAAGGCATTATAACTTTTAAAATTTCTATGAAAACTATAAAAACTAGTGATGCAGTTTAAAAGATGAATAAGTTCTCATAACTTATAATTAAAGATCTAAATGAATTCCACTTGGTTTGTGAAAATGCTGAGTTAGTGATGAAACTTGTGAGTCTGCCCCTTTTTACCAAACAATTAAAAAAAAAAAACCACTTCATGTCCGAAGGCTTTTCTTAAAGTTGTTAAAATACTTTATTTTCGAATTGAAAAAAAACATTAATTTTGTTCATCAGTTTGCATTTTTAAGCACTTTAATTTCGATAATTATTTAAATTTTGAAAAAATTAAGTTTTTTTTTTCTACATTTGGGCCTATAGCTCTGAAAGCCGTCATCCTATCACATTTTTGTCTGAAAACGAAACTTTCCGTCAGGCTTCTTCTTTCTTAATTAAAACTTTTCAATAGGTGTAGAAACAAAAAAGTTATGAGAATTTAAGTGGAGGCAACTTTTGAAAAAATCGAAAAAACAGTTTATCGATAATATCTCGATAACAATTCGACAGATTTTTTTATGTCGATTTTCGTGCTCAGCGGGCCAAAATACTTTAGAAAAAGTTGGTTTGGTGAATTGGGGGAAGATCAATGTTATTACAAAAATGCGCATAATTCGTGAACACCCTAATGGGACACCCTAATGATATAGTCATCCGATTTGACCAAAAATTTGTACAATTTTCCTGAAAGCATGTGAAACAAACATATACAGAATTTCAGGAAGCTACCATTAAAAACAAAAAAGTTTTTCTAGCTAAGACTGTTTTTCAGACCTATCTATTGTATGTCAGCTATCCCATATAGCTGTCCGATTTCAATAAAACTTGGTAAAATTATAAAAAATCATAGAAAACCTACGATTACAAAGTTTGGAGACGTTTCCTTTGAAAAGAAGAAAGTTTTTCATACTAAAACTAGTTTTCTGACAGATTGTTCCTATGGGAGCTATGAGATATAGTCATCCGATCCGGTCGGTTCCGACATATAAGTAGTGTGCAGCAAAAAGAAGACTCTCAGCTCAATAGCTTTAAAACTGAGAGACTAGTTCACGTAGAAACAGACAGACAGACGGACGGACAAAGCTCAATCAACTTAGCTCGTCACCCTGATCAAGAATATATATATGGTTTATGGGGTCGGAAATGAAAATTTCTATGCGTTGAAAGCTTCTGGGCAAAATTATAATACCCTTTGCAAGGGTATATTAAAAGGTGTTTGGTTATTTACCAGAGATAAACAAGCGTTGCCAAAGTATTTTGCTTTTGTAATATTGTAAAAAGTCGTCCCACTCACTACAAGATGAATCGCATTCGGGTCTTCTTGGGGAGTCTTAAGCGAATTATTGCCAATTCTCAGATGGGATGATGAAAAAGCGAGACCAATAATAAAGTATCGCGTTGTCAAGGCGATTTTTGAGGGTTATATCTCCAATTTACCGAATGGACGAAAAAAATGCGATAACATATATCGCTTATTTACGCCTTTTATATTTTATTTTGTTTGTGTAAATCGTCAAACTATCTACAAACTCTCCCCTCAAGCTATCGCCAAGCTATCGCATTGTTGAGGGAGTTTACCCAGCAAACATTTTATGAAATTTTTGATCACATTCGAGTCTTTTTCGAGTCCTCAGTTTGATTAAAATAGTCATAATTGCGTTCTTTTTCTGATCAGAAATTATACTTTTGTTGGGAGAAAATGGTACCCTAGACGCGATTCTTCTTGAAGTGTCGATTTTAACCAGCTTTTCGATCAGTTTCTACTCATATTCGAGTCATTAGTGGGTCTTTTTCAATTCGTATTTCAATAAATCACATTTAAAGAACTTTCATGAGCGAGTCTTCTTTTAATCACACATGATAGTAATCACTTGTAAACCATCGAAGGGGCTCGAAAAAGACTCATTGAGGTGATTTTGTTAAACTGATCTTCCAAATGTTGGGTGGGTAGTAACACGACAAAAAGTTTTGCAGGTAGCGTGCTGAAGTGTTACTTTATCTTCGTACAGAGCTCCGAGTGATATGAAAACCCACTTTTACGCTATAAAAATATATTTTAATCAAGGCTGCAAACCGGTCCGAACCCTAACCCCTGAGAACCGGTTCGGTTCGGCTTTTTTGGGGTTCGCGAACCGGACCATGAACCAGGCGTCTTACATTTTTGACTCCTTGAACCCGAACCCGAACCGGACCACTTTTTCAAAAAATGAGGTTCGGTTCACCAATTTAATATGCTTAATGAGAGTATTCAAAATTCGACAAAACAATGACTCAACGTCTGATTGCGATCATTATGATAAGCATATGGATAAAAGGTAAATATGTTTCATTTTAAACATATTAATGATTCAAAAGTCAAACTATTCTTTTATGTGCAAGCGAACCAAGGTTCGAACCAGAACCTTGGATTCAGGGGTTCCAAGAACCGGTCCGCGAACCGAACCTTGGATTTTACAATGGGTTCGAACCCCCAGACCGAACCTCATGGATAATTTTAAAGGTTTGCAGCCTTGATTTTTATAGAACTTGAAGCTACTTTTATCTTTTGTTAACTCTAGAACTTGATTTCCAAATTCGTTTTCTTACTAACCGTGCTGATGTTTGATGACCAACACTTCTTCTTCAAAATAGTGCAGTTTTGCTGCCATGTGATATTGTTGTTATAATATAATAATATAGTTTGGGTTCGAACAATCATGACTAATTCAACTTTAACTCTCCGCTTTAACTACTAAGCATACTGAGGTGAGATGCCAAAAAGATAGCTTTTGCATATCGCAGTAACTGCAAAAGCGAGTCTATATCTTACTTTAGAAACACCTTTATTTTACCAATTCCAAACTCACATGTCTATCAAGGTCGGAGTTTACTTCCTTTTTTTTTTTGCACTGTGCACACAGTCAGACCTCATGTGAGTTAGCCCACAAAAACTGGGATTACCTTGGCTTAGTTGGATTTGGTTAAGATAAAAAGGGGGCTTTCTCAGCCAAATGTGATATGTGCGCTTACCTGCCACGCAATATTTGATTATCCAGCAGATGCAAAGTGCTGCTAATACCATCGCCATGCGGATCGCATACCCTCACCTTCGGCGCAGCGCGACACAAATGGAACCAGGAGAAGTAACTGCCAAAGAAACGTAAAACACATAACACATATCACATGGTGTTGCCTGTGGGGCAGGATGGGATTGTCACTCACATAAATTCCAGTTTCTTGAGGTTTTTAAGCACTCGCGGATCGAGCGTCTGGAAGCGATTGCCCGTTAACAGCAATGAGCTTAAATGCTCCAAACAGTCAAAGGCATTCAGGTCGAATTTCTCGATTTGGTTCTCATCCAAGTGCCTGTAAAATGGAATTGATATTGAAGCACAGATTATGGGGGGCACATAAAGGACACACAGAAGCTGCTTATGCAGTGTCCTCAAGCAGGTTATTTTTGTTGTATTTGCTTATTTGCATTTGGCACTGGGGTGCGGGGAGGTGGCTGATAAACTTTCGTTATTAAAGTTGAGGCGTTGATGCCCGAGCACGTTTGCCATATTTGTCCATGCAAATCATTCAACTCTTCAGCAAGGATCTGTTCAATATGCAAGGACCGATGTGAGTTTGATTTTTGTTTTTTTGCCACTTCTACTGAAATGTGGGCAAATTATTGTTCCCCGTGCACGCGGAGTGGTGGAAGTTTAGTTTCTAATTTGGCAAACAAAACAAATTATGTTTGTTTTTAGTCAGGTTTTACTTTTAGCTACTTTACCCTCTTTTACACCTGGATCTTCTGGATTTCCTTAAAATAAAAGCCGGAGTTTCCACAGTGTGGGGCAACCTCCGATTAAATGGGAGATATTTTTAAGCTCCCTGAGTTTACACAGAGGGCAGTTTGTTTAACTCTTCGTGACTTCTGAAAAACTCATCAGAGAAGTAGTTATCGTCTACCGGATTGTCGCTCTAAGGTTCTCTGGTATCCATCAACAAATTTCACTACTAATAACAACACTGCAAAATCTAAGCTTATCTGACACATAGCTGCTATTTAGAAGCTGAGAAATCGGCCCTTAGGGTGTTTCTTCAACAAATAATCCTAACTACACTCAAAAAATGTATCTATTTAGTTTTAACAAAATTGTTTTAAATTAACATTTATTTTCTAAACTTAAAATAAATTTCCTCTTTTTGGATAGTTCTTTCTTAAACTTGGAAAGCTTAACCCGATAACTGAATTTTTTAGAAAATAATTTGTTAATTTTCAAAAATTTTTGTAGATGTTTTTCTAAAACCTTTCCTAAATCAAGTGCAAATTTGCTGTTGAATTAAGAATCTAAATAGGGGAAAGTTTGTATACCCTTGCAGCACGCTCTCTTTCGTAATTTGAAGGACATATCCACTGAAAACAAATAAGTTTTTACTTTTCGGACTCTACTTTTGTATGACAGCCATACTATAAAGATGTCCGATTTCGACCAAACCTATTGGCATTATGGAAAAGCATAGCAAACTAAGAAATACAAAGTTTGGAAGTTTTCTTTTTCAAAACAAAAAAGATTTTTCTCTCTAAAACTAGTTTCTCGACCGATTGTTCCTATGGCAGCTGTAACCTATAGTCATCCAATATAGACAAAACTTGTAAGAATTGTGTAAAAGCTAATAAAATAAATATATGCCAATTTTCAAGAGGTTTGCATGGAAAACAATCAAGTTTTTCTTACTAAAACTATTTTTCTAACCTTACTTTTCTATGGCAGCTATACCATATAGATGTCCGATTTCTGCCAAACTTGGCAGAATCATGGGGAAGCATAGCAAACTAATAAATCCGGAGTTTGGAGACGTTTGCATGGAAAACAAAATAGATTTTCTCATTAGAACTAGTTTTTCGACCGATCGTTCCTATGGCAGCTATATGTTATAATCATCCGATCCGGAAAATGTGCACAAGTGTACCAGAAGTGTACAAGAAAACTTCGTGCAAAGTTTGGCCGCGACAGCTTTAAAACTGACGGAGGAGATAGCACAGCAACGGACGGACAGACGGACAAGGCGAAATCAGCTCAGCTCGTCATGCTGATCAAGAATATATATACTTAATGTGGACGGAAATGCTTCCTTCTAAACGTTACAAACTTCTCGATAAATTTTAATATACCCTCTGTCCGTCTGCTTTTATGCTATCTCCTCCTTCAGTTTTAAGTCTATCGCCACCAAACTTTGCACGAAGTCTTCTGCTCTAAATACGCTTTGTCGGAACCGGATCGGATGACTATAAC
Source organism: Lordiphosa andalusiaca (assembly GCA_035044965.1). Lineage (NCBI taxonomy): Eukaryota > Metazoa > Arthropoda > Insecta > Diptera > Drosophilidae > Lordiphosa > Lordiphosa andalusiaca. The sequence continues at coordinate 3,331,744 of JAWNNM010000051.1, read as the reverse complement.
ATATAGCTGCCATAGGAACGATCGGTCGTTAACTAGTTCTAGTGAGAAAAACCTTTTTGTTCTTTAAGGAAACGCCTCCAAACTCCGTATTTACTAGTTTCCCTGCTTCTTCATGATTGTGCTAAGTTAGGTCGAAATCGTACGTCTATATAGTATAGCTGTCATACAAAAGTAAGGTTAGAAAAACATTCTTAGTAAGAAAACCATTTTGTTTTCAATGTAAACCTCTTTAAAATTGGCATATACTTAGTTTATAAGCTTTCACAGAATTCTTCAAAGTTTTGTCTAAATCGGATGACTATAGGTTATAGCTGCCATTGGAACGATCAGTCGAGAAACTAGTTTTAGTGAAAAGAACTTTTGTGTTTAAAAAAAAATCGCTTCCAAATTTTGTATATCCTAGTCTGCTATGCTCCCTCATGATTCCACTAAGTTTGGTAGAAATGGGACATCTGTTTAGTATAGCTGCCATAGAAAAGTAGAGTCAGAAAAGTGATCTTAGTGAGAAAAACTTTTTTGTTTTCAGTAAAATAGCCTTCAAATTACTTAGAAGTGAGAAAAACTGGTTTGTTTTCAGAAAAATAGCCTTCAAATTACTTAGAAAAGCGTGCTGCAAGGGTATACAAACTTTGGCGGAGCCGAAGTTAACTTTCCTCTATTCTTTTTTCAAAGAAAAGAAGCTTTACAGGCCAGCTCTACCCAACTCAATTGAGCAAAAACGTTTAGAATAAATGCAAAGGCACTACAAGGTATTTGTATTCCCTTGCAGAATAGCTCTGATGTTTGTAACGCTTAGAAGGAAGCATTTTCGACCACATAAAGTATGCGCGGGTGGTTAAAACATACCTTAAGACGCTACACCGTAAAGACGGTGCCCCTTCCGACATTTATTTGTAGAAACAGAAGGTTCGCTGAACAGAGCAAATTCATCTACAATCGCTGATTTGAATTTTCACAAAGATCGGATAATAAATGGCAGAGATACTTCTAAGATACGTTCAGTTGGTAGTCATTGATCGCTGATGATAGAGGGTGGTTCCTCTTTGAAACAGCTGTACGATCTACCAGCCTACTTTGTGGTGTTGTGTCTCTGTTTAAAGTTGTGCGAATAAAAACTGCAGGTTATGAGAAACGTTGCATACTTTTCTGAGCCTCAAATGTTCACTTCAATGTTAATGTTCTGTTAATTAACATAAGAGGGGGCTATTTAACATTAATTCTTTTGAGTATTGGGTATATCGAAGTCTGACAGGACCAACTTGAACTTGACTTTTCATTTTTATACCGATTTTAAATGGAAGACTCAATCTCTATAGCCTTTTTTAAGCAAAACTGTTATTCCGTTCCCTGATATGGTCATCCCAGATTAGTTCTAAATGCAGTAGTTTATACAAAGATGACTGGAATTTTCCAGCAAACCACTGCAAATTGTAATGGCAAATAATCTAACCACAATTGCTGTGATAACAAACTTTGTCCCTTTTGTTTGTCCTTTTTTTTGTCGATTAACCATGTGAAAGGTCGTTGGCATCACTGCCTACGACAGATAGCGCACACAGCAACAGTTCGAATAACTTTGACAGCTTTTGGGCATTCATGACCACCCACAACCACCCAAAACCCACATCGTAACATTATTGATAAATTAAATTCCTCGCGAAGAACCCAAAAAAAAAAAGGAAAAGAACCACAAAATCCCAGCGACACTTAAGCCACAAGGAAATTGAAAAAGTCAGAGTTGACAAAAGAAGTTTTACACACAACTCAGAATGGGGTTAGTTCGATATTCAAGTGATTAATGATGACCAGAATCGGGGTAATGCTCATTTGTATATTCGAACACGGCCATAAATTGTGGTGAAATGTATAAAGATTTCAAAAAATAACCTTAAAACAGCTATAATTGCTTATTTGGCACACTCTGATTCCACTTACAATCCTTGCAAATGACTCAAATTGCAAAAGGTTCCATCGCGGATGTACTTCAACTGATTGCCAGCCAGAAATCTGCAAAGATACTTGAAAATGTTGATACTCTGTACACCCTCTCATCGGGCAGGGTACTCACAAGTGTCGCAATTGTGGAAAGGGAAATGTTTCGGTGGCTATTTCACGAATCTGATTATGGGCCAAGGACAGGGTATGCATGTGGAGTAATGTCTTGGGAAACATGTCGGGATCAAGCCGCTGGATACAATTCTCATTCAGATAGCTTTAATAACAAAATAATTCGTTTCACACATCGAACTGAACTCAGCTCAGCTTACTTACAGCACCTCCAGGTCCTGCAGCTGCTCAAAGACCTCCGCCCTAAAGTGATGTATCCGATTGCCCCGTAAGTCCCTGCACCAGAAATGAAGCTCGTTAGCTACCTACATCGTTTTTTCTTTTTTAGTCACAACTTACAACTCTTGCAGATTTTGTAGATTCCCAAAGTTGCTGACATTCAAGCTCTGCAGTCGATTGCGTGCCAAAATTCTGCAAAAATTTAGAAAATTGCATTTTAATGTACAAAACTTGGCAACAAAAGTCGCTCGTCTCCAATTGCATGCAACAATAGACCGAGGCAGAGACTGCCAGCCTTGAGAGAAAGCCAGACCATATATCTCGATTTTAATTAGCCATTAAGCGCAAGTTACACACAGCCCGGTCCAGACTGTCCCATTGTCAGTGCAGAACAAGAGCCAAAAGTAAAGTTTTGCAGGCAAAACGCAACGCCATGCACAGCTGTGCCGCCGGATTCAACTGTGACCCATGGTCCCCCGCCCGCTCGGACTCGGTTTGTCCAATGCCGCAAAGTGTAACTGAGTTGTTTATGTGTTTTCGTTTCGGGAGTACGTTGATTTTTTTGTTTGTTTGTTTGTTTAGTTACCAAAAACCGGGGGGTACACTTGAGTGTATAATAACTGTGCACTATTTGCATCCATATATTGGGTTGGACATAGAAATTGGGCGGTTTTTTTTTGACAATAGATTGCCTCAGTTCCAATTCAAAGCTAAGCTACAACAAGTTGATCGTTAATCGATAACATTTGTCGAAGCACATTAGGAATGGGCATTTTCGACCATTTTACTTTCAAGAGGTAAAGAACAAGTCATTCAAGTGAACGGAAATTTCAACTCTGATATGCAAAATTACATTCCAAAGGACTTGATTCTAAAAACTGGCTGAGCAGTGGAGGCTAATGACGGTCAAATCAGACACTGATTAATGATAACCGCCGTTGGGCAATACGGAATATTTAGATATCCAGTCTAAGAAAGTTGGATAAGTAATCAAGCTGCATGATTTGAAGAAAGCTTAACCTCAGAAAGCTTAAAAGTAAGTGCATACAGCAGATAATTCCGATTAGCAATTAATGATTTGCTGAGTCTATGCTGTGTGTCATCACCTGATCCCAGATTTCATCTTCCATTGAGCGCTTGTTGACCTAAGTTAGGTCTATTTTTATACTCTGTACCGTAGGTACATAGAGTATTATAAGTTTGTGCAAAAGTATGTACCATCCAGAAGGAAGCATCTCCGACCCCATAAAGTATATATATTCTTGATCAGCATCAACAGCCGATTCGATATAGCCATGCCCGTCTGTCCGTCTGTCTGTCCGTATGAACGCACAGATCTCAGAGATGGTAAGAGATAGAGGCTTGACATGTATGAGACATATGCTTCTTATGTCTGCAGGCAGATCAAGTTTATTTTCAATTTTGGCCACGCCCCCGCAATTTAGAAAAAACGTCATATCTCCCACAGTTTTGAAGATAGGTGGGTTGTTTCTTCTAGATATATTTAGTAATAAGGATAACTTATCGATCAGCCAAAGGAATGGTGAAGATTGGATGAACGGTTTTCGAGTTATGATCAAAAGACAGATTTTCTTGGTACAGAGTATGTTATAGTCGGGCTTGACCGACTTTCTTTCTTGTTTCATTTATGTTTTTGCATATTAAAATATACATTTAATGTTAAATGGATCTTTAATTTTCATCCAACTGAGATGAAAAATGTATATTTCAAATTAAAATAAAGGATATTAAAATGAAATGAGATATTTTTGCAGTAAAAACCAACCTTTTTTTCAAAAATAAAAACGAAATGTTATCGGTTCATTATTATTGCTTATTTATCAGCGTGTTTTAACAACAAATTGCTTTTGGCGATGTAAATTTCGTCTGTGCCCAAATTGGTTAATTAGTTAAGGGCTTATGTCTCCGATAGATAGAAAAATACGAACCTTTTCGTATTCAGCATTGTAATTTAACTTGAAATTAATTAAAATTAAACAAAATGTAACAAAGTGTACTCTAAGAGTTAACAATGCAAAAACAAACACTAAATGTAAACACACACAGAAAACGAGAAATTAAAATATGCGAATACCTTTGCCAAGCGGAAAATGTGTTGAGACAACATTTGTTTTACAAAGAGTATAATGGGCTAAATGATAACAAATCGACAATGGTGTTGTATTTAACAATACAAGCCAATCCCTGCTTAGCCTCGGTTCACTTAGCCGTTCATTTCGTGTTGTTTTTCAGTTAAAAAATCACATTAAAGCCTTAAATTTTAGATGTAAGCTAGTATTTTCTGCAGGCAGTTTCAAGTTTGTTTCAAATTTTGGCCATGCCCCCTCACGCCCCCGCAGTAAAAAATGTTGAATATCGCCTACAATTTGTAAGCTGTTGAGATTTTGCAGTGTGTCCAATATGTACAATCTCACAAATTTTCATAAACATCGGATAATAAATGGCAGAGTTAAAAAAACGTTGCATACTCATCTGAGCCGCATGAGGTTATTAAACTCGAATTGCCTTGAGTGACGGGTATTTCGAAGTCGGGCAGGGCCGACTTTAACTTACGCTCTCGTTTTGTTCAGAAGAGATACCAAGAAAAATATCTGTGAAACCAATAAAGAAAGTCGGTCAAGCCTGACTTTAATGTACTCTGTACCAACAAAATTCTATGCTCAGTATGAATTCTGTTGCTGCATTTTCAGCTGTAAGCGGCGCTGCTGCAGTGAACATTATTTTGCTTATAACTTGACTACCGCTTCATCGATCTGTACTTTTGCTTGGGCCAGTCGATAAATTATTTAGATTACTAAATGTGTCCAGAAGGTACAAGCAAACCTTCTATCTATAAAAATGTGGAAGATACAGTTTTTCCAAATTTCGTTGGCGGGAGGAGGCGTGGCAAAAGTTTAAAATAAGCTTGAGCTACCTCCAAGTATATGAAGCATTTGTCATCTAAATGAGATACCCCTATCACTTACCATTTCTGCGATCTGTATGATCATACGGACAGACAAACGAACATGTCTATATCGACTCGGACTCGAAGGTGTGTCCTTCTGGCTGTTACATTCCTCTGCACATACCTAACATACTGCATGTACTTTAAGTACAGATTATTAAAAAGCAGGAGGCCTTGAAATATGGTACCTTAAAAAGACCCCCCAAAACATTTCAAATTTGATCAAGCTAGTTGAATATAAGGCTTGGTAGCGTCCACTAATTTTACCCTCGAGCTCTACTTGTTTGTTCATTTAGATTATTGTTGACTTTAAAATGACTTCTACAACATTAAAGAATACAATACACTTCACTTCTATCTTTAGATTGCATTTTTGTGAATTTAACTACAGCGTGGCGACCGTGACTTAGCTTGGCCAAAAACTGTTTACTCAGAACTTTTGCATTTGTAACAGGGCATAACTCTATCACTTACCATTTCTGAGATCTGATCTTAAAATAGAACCCAAAACATTTCAAATTTGATCAAGCTAGTTGAATATAAGGCTTCAATACCACGTGGTAGCGTCCACTAATTTATCCCTCGAGCTCTACTTGTTTGTTCATTTAGATTATTGTTGACTTTAAAATGACTTCTACAACATTAAAGATTTCTACCTTCACATTGCATTTTTTTGTGAATTTAACTACAGCGTGGCGACCGTGACAAATCCTGCCCAAAAACTGTTTACTCAGAACTTTTGCATTTGTAACAGGGCATCTAATGTTTCGGTTTTGTGGGGATTTCCTGTTGTTTTGATTTTGCCAGAGACCGGCACAGTATGTGACCTAAGCCTGAAACAAGTTCTCCAAAAACCCATTCACCCTGCTTGCCTGCCTGTCTCGGTCTGTGCTAATATTTTTATGCTCTTCTGCGGTGGCAAATGACACAAAAAAAAAGAAGAAGAAGAAATACAAAATACCGCCCCAAGAATTTGTGACTTTGTCAGTCGATTAAACTGCTGGCACAAAACAATGGCAACTTTATGGTCAATTGGGTTGCACACCAAAAAAGCTGACACATCCACACACACACACACACACACTCACACACTTACAATGCGTATATGATATAATCGGACCATAGTGTGTGCTTCACTCCATAGTTATTGGCCATAACGAAACTTTTCAGCTTTACACCTTTAGGCCACCGACGGGGTTTCGTTGCCAAAGTACAGTTGTGTGCGCAAAGCAGCACAGCATTTTAATTATGTGACACTTCATGGTGAATGCATAAATTTAGATGGCAAAGTTAAATTCAATAAACAAGCCAAACGGTTTATTTGTTTGTCGTTTTATTGGATTTTTTTTGTGTGTTTCAAGCTCATAAATAACGGCACATTTAAGCTATCCACACCACCAGCTATCCACTGCTCACTGAGAGATATAGTCGGAAGGGGCAAGCGCCCCTGTGGATAGGCAACGGAAATTTTGAATATACATAAAAGTCAGTGGAGCAGGAAATTGATCGCAGATTAGGAGAATGCAACCCATACATCAGCCCCCCATATTGAACACTCAAAATCACTTTCGTGTGAAACACTTCTAAATTGCACTTAATTAACTACTTACAAAATTCTCAGCTGATTGCCCGGGGCAAAGAACTTCTCCGGCAGCTGCGACAATTTATTATCGTCCATGTAGCTGGAAATACAGCAAGCAAAAAATACGTCGAGGTCATGGAAAATTAAGTGCACATAAATAATAAGACTTAATTATGAATTATATGGCATATACTCACAGAGTCTTCAGCGGAATTGTGGCCAGGCGATCGAATGCATGCGAGGCAATCTCACGGATTGAGCAAAACTTTAGCACGCTGCGTGTGTGTGTCAGTGTGTGTGTGCGTGTGTGTGGGTTGGAAGAGACAACAACAAACAATTCTGAATATAAAACTTAATAAATATGAAATTCAATTGTTAACTTTGCACAATAAGACCGCCTCAAAAGTTGTACGCAAAACCACAACAACAACAACAGACAGACAGACATATAAAATACAAAAGAATATTTCTTTGTTTTTGCCAAATGCTGAACAGTCATAGACTTTGTTTAGGGCATAAACTTTAAAACAAAATCAAGACTAACGGAATGTGAGTGCACAATTTCTTTCATTTGTCAACAGCAGGGAATGACAAAGACAAAACATTTGGGGGCTTTACAGATGAGGCACGGTAAGTAATTCGGTCTGCACGAAGCCGACTTATGTGTCTTGTCTAGTATTTAAGTGATCCATCTATATAAAGCTGTTTAATTAGCTTTAAAATGGGAGCGACAGGGCTTATTTCCACCCCGGAACATCTAGTAAAACAGTTTTCTTGCGTCTTTCAAAAACTCACATGAACAAAACCCTCGATTGGAAAACTGCACTCAATTCAAATATTTTCCTTATACTTTAGAAAAATGCATGTTTTGACCTAAAGTCTCATTAACTGTTATTCTAGTTTAGTAGGGCTCGACGTGTATTTAGTTACACGTGTACAAGTGTACACGTGACACGTGTTTACGAACGTAGTTCGTGTTTCAGTTCGAATGTAAGTGTACACGTGAATTCATGTTCGTGTATTCGTGTCCGAGTATAGGTTCGAACCATGATACAATTATATAAGGTAAGGCCAGTACTAAAAAATGTGGACTGACAGTTTTTGCTAAGTGACCCAGGGTGAGAATGTAAGGAAGTAAGTGTGTAAGTGAGTTCTAGAATGACAGGGCACATATACACAAATTTAGTGTGTGAAAAAAAAGATTTTTAGAATCACATTCACTGCCTCTCGCGAGTGGTCGTACTCGAATACAGCAGCTACTTTCATTTCGTCAAAAGAAAGAACGTATACTTTGCCTTCGTCGGATAAAAACTACTGCGTTCTTCATTAGCTCCAAAATAAAATCCAATGTTCCAAGCTTCTGCGACCAATTTCGCAAAGTCCGTTCGCTAGGCAAAGGAAATCCGTTTTTTAACACAGATGTCTATATGCGCGTGGACCATCAGCATGGAGACAAATCCCTTGGGATATATCTTCTTCTGTCCAATGTAAACGTTTCCCCCCCCAATTGTCAATCGACGGACTTGAGAGCTCGTGAATATTTTATTCAAGGAGATTTCCATAGTTTCGTATGTTGCACACAAAAACTCACCCCCAAAATTTGCCGTCGGCAATCGAATTCGACAACCTTTCACTTCGAGTGACAGAATCAAACTAAAACAAGAAAGAAAGTCGGGCAAGCCCGACTATAACATACTCTGTACCAAGAAAATTTTTCTTTTGATCATAACTCGAAAACCGTTCATCCGATCTTCTTCATTCCTTTGGCGGATCGATAAGTTATCCTAATAACTAAATATGTCCAGAAGGAACAAACCATCTATCTTCAAAACTGTGGGAGATATGACGTTTTTTCTAAATTGCGGGGGCGGCAGGGGGCGTGGCCAAAATTGAAAATAAACTTGATCTGCCTGCAGACATAAGAAGCATATGTCCCATACATGTCAAACCTCTATCTCTTACCATCTCTGAGATCTGTGCGTTCATAGGGACAGACAGACGGACGGACGGACAGACGGACATGGCTATATCGACTCGGCTGTTGATGCTAATCAAGAATATATATACTTTATGGGGTCGGAGATGCTTCCTTCTGGATGTTACACACTTTTGCACAAACTTATTATTATCCATGTACCTTTGGTACAGAGTATAAAAATGTGCACTAAACTGAAGGCATAATGTTAAACTTTGCCCTACCTCATATAATTGTATCATGGTTTAAACGTACGTGTAGTACCCGAAACACGTGATTGACGTGATTAAAGCTAGAGACACACTAGGCTGACGCCTGTTAACCCATACCAGCCGAATTATCTTCAACATCTGATCCAAACGCATCAGTAAATTTCCTTTACCTGCTGTACGCACTGCCTACCTGAGGAGTGGGAGGAGGTGGAAGGAGGTGGAGGAGTGGCAGAGACCGTTCCTCTCGTCCGTTCCTCTTCTTGTGTTCATAAAGGGGGACAGATCACAGTGCACACAAACGAAATCGGATACACGTGTAGTTCATAAACACGAACCTATACACGAAACACTTAATTTCACGTGTTCACGTGTGTTCGTACTACACGTGAAAACATCAGCCCCTTAGTTAAGTCCAAAGTCCCAACGTTTTAACAAAAATCTCTAAAGATTTCTGGGACACCGCCCTTTATATAACTTCACTAGGGTGGACGCTGATAAGGTCCTTAACCACACGCTTCAAAAACGATTCCTTTTAATCTAGAGATTTCTGGGACACCGCCCTTTATATTAATCCATTAGGGTGGACGCTGATAAGGTCCTTAACCGCACGCTTCATAAACGATTCCTTTTAATAAATTTAAAAATGGAAAATATTTTATTTGAGTTTTTACCTCTCTGCGCATTGGCTTCAAAGTTTCCAAAAATATTACGTATACGACACGTTTGCCTCATGGAATTTCCGTCAAGACGTTCTCCGTATCATTTTAAAAGTTGTCAAATTTGAATTCATTTGACTAACCAATAAATATGGAGCAGGAATCACATGAATTTTTGGTGGATACATTAAGGCCTACTTTTGCCCAGGCGAGCTCGTTTCCAACCAAGAGGTGCGTTCTACGCTCTCTGTTACACATACCATGGCATTTTGTTAATTTCTCACACATAAGGGGATGTCTTTTTGCACTGTGCACCATGGGTACAAAGAGTACAAGGGAGTTGTGCAAAATGTATGCAACTGGAAAAAGGAAGCATCTCCAATCCTTAATTAATATATATTCTAGTTCAGCACCAACAACGGTCGGTCAGTCCGCATGAACGCACGGACCTTCTGGACACGTATAATAATATTCATTATTTATGGATCCTCAAAGCTTAGAAATTATCAAATGGACGATCGTCTGTCAATAAGCAGCACCGCATAAACAGCGGCAGCAACCGTGATACCCAGTACTGCACTTAAAAGGTATCCCCGTAGCCTCTTAGAGGACTGGGGTTTTCCCAGAAATAACCACCGCAGAAGAGTAGAAATTGTGCACGCATAAATATATTGACTTGGTTATTTTAAAAGCATTTTTTTCAACGGTCCAGCTACCTTTCTCTCCCACGTTATGACATCAAACCAGGACTACTTTCAATTTAAAAATGTAAGCAAGGGCAACAGTACGTATGAGTAATAAACTTTTAATCCATTGCGCAGACACTTGCACCCCTCTTTTTCTATTCTAATCTCAAATTCTCAAAGGGGCGTTAAGTCCGAACAAATCTGCGCATAATGTCCGAATTCTACACGAACCATAAGACTAATTTCAAATCTGAGTGAAAGTTCGTAGTGAACTACGATTTTGATATGTCCGTGGGACTTATGTAATGTCACCTAAAGAGATATTAGCCTTTTTTCAGTACGGCTTTGGTTGGATTACTGCAGTCTTTTTATACCATTTTCAATGGGAAAAGGGGGATCATGAAGTTGTGCGAATGTATGTAACAGGGAGAAGGAAAATTTTCCGACCCCATAAAGTATATATATATTCTTGATCAGCATGGCGACCTGAGTCGATATAGCCATGTCCGTCTGTTTCTATGCTGTTTCTATCTCCTCCCAATCAAACTTTCTACGACATCCTTCCATGCGTTACAAACATCTTCAAAATACCCTCTGCAAGATTATAAAAATATATCGATAGAGCTGACCAAGTATATCTCGAGCGCGGGAACTTGTTTTTCAGTCTTTCAACCGAAATTGAAACCTTTTAAATGACAATTGCCTTCAAAGATGAAAAGCGGCAATATTTTTGTTAGCTGCTTAGTTTAAATTCAAGATTTTTGCCATCTTTTTGTTGAATGCATCAAGTCCAAACGGCAAGAATAAAGCCACCGCTTTGTATTGCACGCCAACTGATTCGCATGTTGATACAACTGCATCCAACACTGAGAGATTAAAAAGAGCCTGTGGTTAATGGTTTGAGCCAAATAAGGACGAATGGCAATGTGAAAGGGATTTTCCAAGATGTTCAAGGCACCTGGCTCTGTTTGCAACGAGCTTCAACACGAAACACGAAAGAGATGCCAGATAAAATTATCGATGCAACAATCTCCGATGCATTAGGAATATTAGGAGCGGCAGCTTTGGCTTTCTTTGACACAGTCGACGAATGCAATGGAGAATATGTTAATGGTGGCACCATTGACTAGTGAGTCAACCACAGCCGAATATGAAATCAGAGGGTGACGACTGTACAAAATCGAGGAACTATTATATTAGTCGAGACATAGAACACGAAGCAAACTTCTAAAGGTTTTTCTTAGTGGGCGCACAGTTCGCAAAAAATAAGTTATAAATGAAAAGTAAATGGGCATTTCCATGAAGTAGATAGTAGAAGTAGATCCTGAACCGGTGGGACTATTTCATATGCCGAAGACAGCTATGGTACAACTCAAAACAAAGGTGGTCAGAGTGTACTTTAGCTGGAGATTGAAATTATTAATAAGGGAATGAAATTAAGGATAACATAATCTAAAGAAAACACACAGAACATACATGATTTAAGAATGTTTCATTTGGACTGGACATATTTTTAACAGAGATGCAATTCACTCGAATTTAAGTACTGATTCGGTTCAGTGGCTTACACAGTTTCTGAACCGCCAGTTCGGTTTATTACATGGTTTTTGAACCTGACTGAACCGCGGTTTCGGTTCGTTTCACTGGTTCACAAGGCCACAATATAAAATATTAAAATTTCTATTGTAATGTGACTTTTCGCACACTTTCAAATTGAATTCTTATAATCCATTTCAATATCTTTAAAACCCGTAGAAGAATGTACAAAATTTCTTATGTGGGAGTCAAAGGATTTGTCTACAAGTTTCTAGGGGAATGAACTTCGAAAACAAAGAAAACAAGTAAGGGCGCTGCAGTCGAGTTTCCCGACCACAAAATACCCTGTTAATTTGTTTTCATTTAATTGTTTTTGAATTTAATAAAATTATCCCAAATGTAGGCAACACTTTTTTCTAGTCCTGACCAACAAGTGGGGGGGTGCTCTTAGATTTAATTGTATCCCCTTGAAATTTGGATAAATCAGGGTGATTTTAGGTACTTTACATTTTTTGGTCTTGGTGAACCTTTTTGTGGAAATGCCCATATGTAGCATTACACCTGATTCTTTTGCCTAGAACTCATCGTGTAGATGTGCCGAATATTCCATCCCTGCGCCACACTCAACCCAAACAATTAGATAATCTAATGCAAAATATATCGTCACACCAATTCCCCTTTATACCAAATGTTGTCAGTCACCCATCCCTAAGCGACCATCCAACTGTCTTAATATTCAACCGCATTTGCAGTTTTAAGCCATACCAGACCAGTGAATGTCCTTTAACACAGTGACACATAAACTGCATCCGTTGGACATGCCTGCAACACGATTCCACTTGTCGGCTCCCTCTACGCATATCCATATCCATGACCGTATCTATGTGCTTTATTTGTATGTCTGCCCTGCCCTGCCCTGCCTGTCCTTGTCCTGCCTTGTCCTTGTCTAGTTTGTCTGTAATTTGTATGTGCGACAGCATGTGGTTGCTACTACATCTGCTGAAGCTGCTTAAAGGGCCCATTAAGGGCACAGCATGGCGCTAATATTTTTGCGGCATATACCTAAAAATAACAACAAAAAATTTCTAAAAGGCAAAAAGGATGCTGTCCTGCATTCTAAGCGCTTGTATTTCGATTTTAATTAAGCAAACCGAGTAGATGTCCGTCCCACGGCACTTACAGACTCTCCACGCTGGGCAAGCTCCCGAAGAAGGTTTCATTGATGGTATCGAAATTGTTGCCGGTTAGATCACTAAAATGGAGAAGACAAAGGAAAAAAGGCGGAAATTTGATACAATAAAGAAATAAATATGCAGAATAACTTTAATGGTCGTAATGGGGTCCAAAAATAGTCAAGGTTACGAAGCCAAAATGCAGAATGATTTTGATGATGATATAAATGGAGGAAAGTTAACTTCGGCACGGCCGAATCTTGTATACCCTTGCAGCACAAAGGACATTTACACTCAAAACAAATAAGTTTCTCAATAAGACTTTTTTTCTGGCTCTACTTTTGTATGACAGCCATACTATATATATATGGCCGATTTTGACCAAACTTAGTGGAATCATGGAAAACCATAGCAAACTGAGAAATGCAAAGTTTGAAGGCGTTTTCTTTGAAAACAAACAAGTTTTTCTCACTAAAACTAGTTTCTCGACCGATTGTTCCTATGGGAGCTATGAGATATAGTTATCCGATCCGGTCGGTTCCGAAATATTAGTAGTGTACAGCAAAAAGAAGAGTCTGCGCAAAATTTCAGCTCGATAGCTTTAAAACTGAGAGACTAGTTTGACGGACAAAGCTTAATTGACTCAGCTCGTCACCCTGATCAAGAATATATATAGTTTATGTGGTCGGAAATGAATATTTCTGTGCGTTGCGAACTTATAATACCCTTTGCAAGGGTATAACTAGTAAATGGCAATTATACGTTAGTCATCCGATCCGGCTGGTTCCGACAAATGTGCAGAGTATTTGTACCAGATAACTTCGTGCAAAGTTTGGTAGCGAAAGCTTGAAAACTGACGGAGGAGATGGCATAGAAACGGACGGACGGATCATGCTAATCAAGAATATATATAGTTTATGAGGTCGTAAATGCTTTCTTCTAAGCGTTACAAACATGTGGACCATTTCAATATGGAAGGTTATAATAAGGTCCAAGGTTAGTCAAACTTAAGAAAACAATATGCAGAATGATTCCGATGGTCACAAAAAGGTGAAAAGATGGTAAAAGTGCAAAAAAAGGTAACGGGCAAGTTAATATTAAGAAACTAAATGTGCAGAATGATTTCGATGGTCACAAAAAAGGTCCAAGGTTAGTCAAACTTAAGAAACCAATATGCAGAATGTTTCCGATGGTCCCAAAGCCTTGAAAAGATGGTAAAAGTGCAAAAAACCCATATGCAGAACGCTTTCGATGGTCATAAGGTAACGGGCAAGTTAATAATAAGAAACTAAATGTGCAGAATGATTTCGATGGTCACAATAAAGGTCCAAGATCCAAGGTTAGTCAAACATAAGAAGCCAATATCGAGAATGATTTCGATGGAAGGTAAAAGGCAAGTTAATATGTATCAAGAAACTAAACATGCAGAATTCATTTTGAGGAAAAATCATTCTAAAACAAAATTTTGGAAATAATAATTAGGCAAGTTGTGCACAGCCCAACGAATCGAAAGCGACTAAAGAAATTCCATTACTGACAATGCCTTTCACTGGCCCCACTGGCCTACTTCGTTCCATTTGAATTCACATAGCACAACTGTACTTCATACTTACAGCGTTGCCAGATCGTGGGTAGGCAGATGCACAGGCAGCGCATCGAGATGCTGGAAGCGACACAGAATCTCATCACCGCGACAAGGACAACTGAAGTTCTCATTGCGCCACACTGGAACGAGTTATTTGAGGGTAGAGGTTATGTAATGCTCGTTCAATTTAATTAACGCCAGTGTCTCTCTTAATGAAAGCTTTCAAATTTACATGCAAATTTCCGTCTTGTTTTTTTTTTATCACAAACAAAGAGTCGGCGGCGCCACTCGCCCGCCCATTACCACGGGCCCTTAATTACTTTGACCTTGTTTTCTCATTTTTTTTTTTTTGTCTCGTTTCGTACTCACAGCACTCGCCAATTGGTATGTCATCATGACGTCCAAAGGGCTGTTTGCGATACAAATGATCCCAATATTTAGCATCCACCTCGTTTGCGCAATTCGATTCGTCGGAACCATCGTCACAGTCCACGCTGCCATCACAATTGGCCCGCTGTTGGACACACTGGGGCGTTGTCCGGCAATGGAAATAGCCCACAGGGCAGTTGTCTTTGGCATCGGGCATTAGGATGGCCGATTCTATGGCATCAATTGAAGAAATGGTATCGGCTTCTCTATTCGGCAGAGTTCCCACAGTTGCCAACGATAAGTCTTTTTGGCTTATTCCTTTTGTCACGGTCGCCAATGATGTTGAGATCATGAAGAGCAGCGAGAGAGCACACGTGGATGGGTGGTGAGCTGCAAAACAGAGAAACGGACATCGTGAGACATAGTCTTATATATTTATTAAAGAATAGAAATGATATAGAAATGGAAGTGTTCAGTTTCAGATAAATATTGGCTACAATCCCTACAGGAAAACAACTCTGTTCAGCCTAATAGAAACATTCATTATATTTTTAATGTTGTTAAAAAAATGTCACGATTGCCCTGTGCCACACTCCTTTTATGCACACAATCGTTCAGTAACGAGAACCTCCCCCTCATTAACAGTAAATGGGTTAACAGTAGCATCGAAATGGGCCCAAATGGGTCTAAGTGGGAGGGCGACTTGTCGCTCTCAGCCTAACCCAACCTGACTCCTTTTATAGTAGGATTACTACTTTCCCTGCAAAACATTATCGAATGAACAACAAGCTAATGGATTGGAATGGACTATACTCCAATTCAGTTACACCAATTATTTCGGATGCTATCTCAGCAGCTCTTTGGGATGCACTATGTGTACAGAGAATTGCTGGCGTCGATTGATCGCTTGCTCCTGCTTTTCTGCAGATCTTTGGACTGCCGCTTCAGTTGTTCATCAACGATCCGATTGTCGGCTTAGCTGTGTCATTCTAAGCTCCGCTTGCAAAGAAGTTACACTCATCCGTGTTGCACTCCAGCACACTTTAGTAAATCACAGAAATAACAATTTGAAGTTAAATATCTAAGTGAAAAATTGTGATATCTGTAAATTTCGCGGTTTCTTGACTAGAAGCTAAACAACCTATGTGCAATTCTACGTTATCAACTATCAGAGAGCAAAATAATATTCAAATCTTTTCAGTTATTTCTAAGATATTGCTGTTAAAGCCAGGGAATAAATTAGAAAGAATTATCGGAGAATAGAACACACGTATTTTTTGTGAGTAGTCCAATTTAGCTCAACTCTGAGCTTTTGAAATGAAAGAATATTTATTTCGGTTCTTGTTCTGTTTTTATACCATTTTAGTATAGTTCCATCTATCTATCTACCAGTTTTTTGGTAAATAAATACAGTGAGCATTCTTTATAAGCAACCTTTACACAAGCAACATTCCATTGAAGCAACCTCTGCATTAGCAACTTTTTTTATTCCAAAATTTCTGTACAAGCAACCATGGTTTTATTTTTCATTTTAATTTTCATTCTACCGTAAAAATGGAGAAGAAAGGCAGAGTATCAATTTCTTTGAAAACGAAATTATTAATTTTAAACGAACTCCAAGATGGCAAGACACCGACAGAGATCTGCAGAAGCTACAACATCCATAAGTCGACTTTAACGAGGATAAAAAATAATAAACAAAACTTGGAAGAATTCGCCTCAAAAACGTATGTTAATCCAACAAAAATTAAGCGAATGAAGCCATTAAAAAATCCTGATCTTGATGATAAACTATACGCATGGTTTTTACTACGGAGAGAAGCAAACGAATTGGTTTCAAACGAGATGCTCAAAGTTAAAGCACTAGATTTAAAAAGGTCACTCAATGGACACGAAGAATTTTCAGCCAGTGATGGCTGGCTTGATAAATTCAAAAAACGCCACGGCATAAGAATTTTGACGGTTTCCGGTGAAAAACTTTCCTGCAATGCTGAGAGTGCTGCTACATTTACAAGCGATTTCAAAAAGATTATTGCCGAAAATGGATTTTTACCGGAACAGATCTACAATTGTGACGAAACCGGTCTGGTTTACAAAGGTTTGCACAAGAAAACAAACGCTACCGTTTTCGAAAAAACTGCTGTAGGACGGAAATCCATGAAGGAAAGGGTCACCATTATGCCTTGTGTAAATGCAACTGGGACGCATAAACTCGATTTGATGATGATTGGAAAATCTAAAAATCCTCGGTGTTTTAAAAATGTAAATTTACCACTGTATTACAAATCATCCAAAAATGCTTGGCAAACTTCTGCGCTTTTTAAGGAGTGGTACAACGATTTATTCATCCCTGAAGTTTCTCGTCACTTAGAAGCTAAAGGCTTACCACTAAAAGCAATTTTATTGGTCGATAATGCCACCTGTCATGGGACAGCAAACACTTTTTCCCATGATGAAAACTTTAAGGTTATTTTTTTTCCACCCAACAATACACCCTTGTTGCAACCACTTGACCAAAATGTCATAAAATCCCTTAAGCTACGGTATCGAAAGCACCTTCTGTCAACACTCTTGGCGTTATGTGTAAACGGCAATAACGACATGGTCTCAGCTCTTAAAAATATTAATTTAAAAGACGTGGCATTTTTGATAGTTGAAGCCTGGAATGATGTCCCACGATCCGTTGTCATGAGTTCATTTAAACATCTGTTTTCATCGATCGACGCAATAGAATTTAATATACCGGAAAATCATTTTGTGGAAGAGGACGATATCCCCCTGGCTAGACTGTACAATTTGGTAATCGAAAATGATTTAACTGAGAACGAAATAATGGAATGGGCGACTGGTAGTAACGAGAGAAGCGTACTTTTTGAAAGAGAAGATGAAATAGCAAATGACGAGAGCATCGCGAACGAAGAGGGTCATATGGAAGAAGAGAGCAGAATCAGCATCGATAATGTGATAGATTCCTTCAACACCGCGGTAGAATGGGCAGAGGAAAATAACCTTACAAGCAATGAGATCTTGTTTTTGCGACGAATTCGAGAAAAAGCTGTTCTTAAAAGACTTAATTAATATTATTTTAACTATGTAATAAAATATAAAACTGCTTATTTGTCTATAAATCACAAAACTGATTTTTCTTAAAATTTATACTCCTTTTTTCTATATAAGCAACTTTTTCTACATAAGAAACTTTTTTGAAAAAATTGGTTCAGATTAGTTGCTTGTATAGAATGCTCACTGTATGTTCATTTCTTCGGTCACGAGGTTGCTTAGATATTTGGCGGCCACCTGGGTTGTCACCAATTTTTCTTGGGAATGGGACTACCATTTCGATGTCGGTGATGAACAATTTTCCACTAGCTTCGTCAGCTGCTCTGCTCTGCTGCCAGCAGCGTTGCCTTTGAGAGTTTGCCTATGCCCAGTAGATAGCGATGCGACGACTTCTGGTGTAAAGCCAAGTATAAAGCAGGGACCGTTATGTGTTTTAGTTCTATTATAAAAATCAGGCTTTAATGAATATTTTCTATTTCTATTTTATCACTCAAAACAATGATTAATATAGATTACACATTTCCAGAAGATATAGATAATTTATATACGTTTTTTATTAAACGTATTTTTTGCATGCCCAGAACGACACCAAGCTATGCGAACAAATATGGAAAGCCTCTGCCTGTATATGTTGGATTTGCACATCAAATACATTCAAAAAACACTATTCACTTATAGCAACGACCGTCTCCCACATATTATGTCTAAGGCAATATTAGCCAAGAATATATTTTGGGCAAAAGGCCTTAATTTGATTAGTGCGCCTTTTAACTTTGCTTGGAGCGAGGAACTTATGGAGCCGACTATTTGGGCACAGACAAGATTAATGCTGCTAGGTGCGGTAGCTGAGAGTCGAAATCAAAGACTTTATGAAAGGAAAATGAATAGTGAGACGCGAATATACAAAGACCTCGATGAATTAGCAGGCTCTAGACTGGTCCAACTAGATAGCAGGACGGCATCATGGGTGCTGAGAGCAAGATGCGACATGATCTGGCTCAACGGAAATAAGTACAATTTTCAACTAGGCGGAACGAACATTTGTGAGCTTTGCAACACCAACGATATCGAGGACATTCGACACCTTATTGGAAGATGCCCAATTCTATCCGAGTATAGATCGCTTTATCTGGGAAAGCGCTTTTTAGATGAACGAGATATCATAGATTTGCTAAATGATGCGTTTGAAAATAACTGGAAAAACTTAACACTATATCTGCAGCATGCCATTAAATACAGAAAGCAGATCTTAATGGAATACTTTTAGTTTTAGTTTACTAAACAAAATTTATCATTTTATATGTGCAACTTGGGAGTTGCTCCCATACCCCAACGATTCTGTATCTCGTGACGAGCGGGGAAGCAGTTTGTATTAAGGTTGGGAGTGACAAACATGTTTCACTCTATACTTAAATAGTTCATGTATAAATAAGATTCATCACTTATAAATAATTCTCCGACTGACGACTTCAAAGTCATAGCCGTATTACTGAATTAAAAATCAATACCTCTGTGAAAGCTGTTATGCACTTTAAGCCAATTGTTATTCTTTGATTTTTAATAAAGTACTTATTATTATTATTATATAGATTATTAAAATAAAGCTCATTAATAATCATTTTAAATATTACTCGGAAGCTGATTACGACTGGAACACAAGGAATTGTGGCAAGGTTAATGTGTATTCTCAGTAAATTCATCAAATCAAAGATTTATAGATATTATATATATTAATCTTTGATCAAATCGAACCAATTAAGCCCATTTCTACAGATGCAATCATTATTTCAATTCCGTTTTTTTAAGTTCTTATTTTCTATTCCCATTAAAATTTGAGCAAGCTTAGGAAAAGTAAAATAAAAAAAAAAGTCTTGCGGTATTTCCGCAAGCTTGTCTTTGCAAGCGCGTAGTTCTAGTTGTATTCGTCGCATCGGTTCACTCTAGAGCTTTTTGGAAAGCTCTTTTCACGCGCTAACACGTGTTTGATTTATTGTTGTTTGTTTTTAGTCGTTCGTGAGTTATAGCGTCGCAAACATGGAGCAAAATAAAGAGAAAATACGGCATATTTTACAGTACTACTACGATAAAGGCAAAAATGCATCTCATGCTGCCAATAAAATTTGTGCAGTTTATGGACCCGATACAGTTTCCATTTCCACCGCACAACGATGGTTTCAACGTTTTCGTTCTGGTGCAGAGGTGATCGAAGATGCGCCACGGTCCGGAAGGCCTGTCGTCGAAAATTGCGATAAAATCGCTGAATTGATCGAAAGAGACCGGCATAGTAGCAGCCGTAGCATCGGCCAAGAGCTGGGCATGAGTCATCAAACCGTTATAAACCATTTGAAGAAGCTTGGATTCAAAAGGAAGCTCGATGTATGGGTGCCACACGACTTGACGCAAAAAAACATTTTGGCCCGTATGGATGCATGCGAATCGCTTCTGAATCGCAACAAAATCGACCCGTTTTTGAAGCGGATGGTGACTGGCGATGAAAAGTGGGTCACTTACGACAGCGTGAAGCGCAAACGGTCGTGGTCGAAAAGCGGTGAAGCTGCCCAGACGGTGGCCAAGCCTGGATTGACGGCCAGGAAGGTTCTTCTGTGTGTTTGGTGGGATTGGCAACGCTCAATTCGGACCTGTACTGCCAACAACTGGACCGCTTGAATGCAGCACTCATGCAGAAGAGGCCATCTTTGATCAACAGAGGCCGAATTGTCTTCCATCAGGACAACGCCAGGCCACACACATCTTTGATGACGCGCCAGAAGCTCCGGGAGCTCGGATGGGAGGTTCTTTTGCATCCACCGTATAGTCCGGATCTCGCACCAAGTGACTACCACCTATTTCTGTCCATGGCGAACGAGCTTGGTAGTCGGAAGTTGGCCACAAGAGAGTCCTGTGAAAATTGGCTCTCCGAGTTTTTTGACAATAGGGAAGCGAGCTTCTATAAGAGGGGCATTATGAAGTTGGCATCTCGTTGGGAACTCGTCATCGAACAAAACGGCGCATATTTGACTTAAGTCGCATTATTATAACCAATTTTATGAACAATTGAAAATTCAATAAAAATACCGCTAGACTTTTTGGACAACCTTATATAAAAGAAGGGACGGAAAAAAGATTCTTTGTATGTATAATATTTTGTATACCCTTGCAAAGGGTATTTTTTGAAAATATTTAAGCGAGCATTTGTAAGGGGATAAAAAGAAGTTAGCTTAGCTTTCTCGTTTTTTACCTTGGCTGTGACTTATTAAGGCATCGTATTGCATTCGATTACCAAGCACGCGTCACAGTGAGTCACGTGAATCACAGTAAAGAACGTAGTCAAGTGCTTAGCAGTGAATTCGAACTTGAGAATTACAAGCAGCGTCTTTTTATATTTTTCCAAATTTTAGTGAGTTTGTCCACATAAACTTTTCTACATTATAGGCAGAATTTCTGAAGTCTTGTCTAAATTTAAGAAATGTTCTTAGTTAAAACAAGAGCTTTCCACTTACATAAATTCAGTCTCCCTATTTTAAGAATCCGAGCTTTATATTTATATCCTAATTCAAGGGCAAATTCGCCCATAATTTTAAAAACTTTTGCAAGAAAACTAGAACAATTACCCAAAACTTAAGAAAAGTTAATTTCTTAAAAGGCCATTTTCGGGCTATGCTTTCTAAGTGTAAAACTGTCTAAGAAGCAGAAATTTTTCATTAAATTTAGAAAATTTATTTATTCTAATTTTTTATAATTTTATTTACATATTTTTAGAGTGCATCAAGTCGTTTTGTGTTGTTTTTCGGACTTCTAGTCACGGAATAACACCGAAAGAAATATCGGTTAGGTTTTAAAAATACAAAATATTCGCTTTATTTCGGTACGGTTAGGATTTGGTAACGAAATAATAAATCGATTAAATATGCATTTTAGGATAGAAGAAAATTCGATATTATTAGATTGTAGCTATCATAATACAGCTTCAGGTTCTAAGTATTTCTAGGCATTTCCATTCCAAAATTTCAGTAAATCCAATACACACTTAAAGTTGCTTCATTGCATCTGGGATGTATGAATGTTCAACATAAAACCGTAAATTTTCAAACAGATTACCTTTGCGTTGTTCCACAACCACGTACTAAAACTCAGTTTCGAGTAGATTTTTCTACTGAATTAATCGGCTCACCACATTGGTATAAAAGCATAAGAGAATGGGAAAAAAAAAATCACTAGAAATAATACATGTCTGTTACCGTTTTCGATTCGTTTCCTGGTATATGTATGGGTTTTACTCCGCCAAAAGCTAGGCACCTCTGATTTTTTAATTATTTTTTCTTATTAAATTTTTTTTTACAGTTCCATCGATCGATCAAGAACAGGACTCTTTATTTTGAGAGTTGGATTATACAAAAGCTTACTGCAAAATCTTTTTTTTTGGAATCGTCATTTATGAAATATTTCCAAAATTTCCATGTTGCTTTTGATACACATTTCGTTTGAGTTATGCGGTCGGAATTGAAATTTTCTATGTGTTGCAAGCTTCTGGGCCAAGTTAATATACCTTGACTTTGCAAATGTATAAAGAATGCTGCAGCAAAAATAATCTTTCTTGTTATTTCTCGTACTAATATTGCTCATAGTAAACTTTCTCTGAAGGCCAAATGGCAAGTCGTAAACACATTGGATTTTTCAAATTTTTGTACTAATCCAAAAACGAAAACATTGTAAACATAAAATTGTTTTCGAAAACTATCTCTAAGTGCAGGGCTTAAGGGCTAAACAAATGCATTGTTCGGTGTGGGCAAAGCTGACGCTCGAAGAGGAAAATCTGTGCTCCACTTCGGGACCCTTGGTTAGATGGCCGGATAACAAAAATAGTTAATATTGGCCCACATCAAATCAACACATCCAATTAACAGAGCACCAATTGTCTGTTAAGTTAACAGAGCTGTTAGAGCAAATGCATTTAAGTGGCTATATTTGTGCTGTTAAGGCGAAGTGTTTGCCACTGAGCTATAGATTCAATACGTTTTCATAAAACACATTAACCTGAAATCAAAATTAGATTTAAACCATTTCATTCAAATTCGCAAATGTAATTAAACCGAAATCTAATAATGAGCAAATCAATAGGCCTCCTTTGAGTATAAATACACCCTACACACAATGCGAATTGTATTCTACTTTAGACCATAGACAATTTCAATTGAAATTCACAAACAAAACCGAATTTCGATGCAAAGCATTCGCCTCTCCATAAATTGTGGCTGGAAGTAGGCCAATTAAATGGGTTGATTACTTTCAGTCTGTGGGAAAATTGTTTAAAAAGTTGCAAGCAGAAAATTCAACAGCAAGAAATATGCGAAAAAACGTGTATACCCTCGGCTTGACATTGCTTGAGTTATATTTTTATAACCTGTACCAAATATGGTATAATGTATATAGAATATAATTGTGATTAGTATCAAAAGCCGAGTTAGTAAAGCCATGTTCGTCTGTCTGTATGAACAAACAGATCTCAGTGCTGGTAAGAAATAGAGGTTCTATAAGGCAGATCAAGTGAAGTTGCGCTATCTTCCTGTTGCTGTTGATTCCTATGTGGAGAAGTTGACTTACAGTTCCAAAGTTGTGCTTTACTTTGGTGGTCAATGGTAAAATGAACCAATCATGCTTTTACTTTACTTTACCTGGTAAAAAAAACGCAAAAGTATACTTAAAACTCTTCAATATTTCAAGTGAAAATGAACTACAAAAAAAATATTTCGATAAACTAACTGAGAACGATGTTTGTACTTTGAATACTGAAAAAGAGTGAGAAAAGCGTAGCAAAGTAAAATGACCTTTTGAACAAAATGACAGTTTCGGTGTGAGAATTTTGTGTAGGCTTACCGATTTGGGTAAAAAGATACTTGTGAATTGTTCTGTTTTCATTCTAAATGGAGCGCAACGCAAAGTGTCTGTAAAATGCTCGTCCAATGCAAAAGCAATTGGTGGTCTTATTTAATTATGTAAAGCTTATTCTATTACGGCCAGAAAACGTTCTAAATTAATTACAATTCCCGTAGAATTCCTTTGGTCCAAGCCGAACCAGCCCTACTTGGATGGTTCGGAACTTAAATGTTAAGACCTAAAATTTCAAGAATTTTATGTGGGCATTTCCATAGCCGCTTGACAAAAACTGACAGAACTAAACGCTTTTTTTTGTTTTAGCTTCTTTGTAGATTTGATGCTTCGGATTCGGATTAATTTTAAAAGCAGTTAAAGGTTAACTTATGGAGAATAATATACGTTTTCTTCGTCTAATCAGGTTTAAACTCGTTTTCATAGATCTATATAAAATTAAAAATTTCCTGTACACCATTCATCCGAAAAAGTTCACTCTTCAGGTTGAAAAATGAGTGCTCTAGGGCTTATGGGCGAAGTTTAGTTCTCAGCGATTATCTGTAGATATTAGGACAACAAAATTTATACTGTGCATACACTTTCGCAGGTACAGAGTATATTACACTTGGGCTTGACTGACTTTCTTACTTGTTTATTTATTTATTTGATTATTGTTTCTTCTTTTCTTTTTTTGTGCTATTTTTACACAAAGAGTTTATTTCTTAACAATGCACTTGGAACCTCTTCAATTGTACAAAATGTCAATATAGAGCTGTATACGACGGCGCTACACGACCTGTTCACAGCTCAAAGCTTAAACTGACAATACGCACGTTAAGGAAAAGTGACCTTATATTAACAACAAGCTCACTGAAAAGTTTGCCAGTTAAAAATTCAGATTTCGTTAGGAAAACTCGACGCTAAATCACGCGTATCGCCAATGGTGAACAACGTTAAGAAACCATATCATTAGTGTTTAATTACCGGAGGTCCCGAGCTTGAATTCCAGTAAGATATGGTATAGTTCAAATTAAATGTTATTGGAAGTTTTTCAAAATAAAGTATTATAACAGAATTCCTCATAACACACAAGGCATTTGCTTTCTTAGCCCTTTGTGAAGCTACAAATTTGTAAATTTTTGAAGAACACTTATCCTTAAATTTAGAACAAAATTCTTAACTTTTAAGCAGCTTCTGTACCCTTGCAAAGGGTACTATAATATTGTCCAGAAGCTAACAACGCATAGAAATATTAATTTCCGATCAAATAAACTATACATATTCTTGATCACGGTGATGAGCTGAGTCGATTCAGCTTTGTCCGTCCGTCTGTCTGTTTCTACGCCAACTTGTGTCTCAGTTTTGGAGCTATCAATCTCAAATTTTGTACAGGGTCTTCTTTTTGCTGCACTCTACTAATATGTCGGAACCGACCGGTTTAGATGACTATAGGTTATAGCTGCCATAGGAATGATCGATCAAGAAACTAGTTTTAGTGAGAACAACTTTTTTGTTTTCCATGAAAACGTCTCCAAACTTTGTATTCATAGGTTTTTTTATGCTTTTTTATGATTCTGCCAAGTTTTATGAAAATCGGACGACAATATGGTATAGCTGCCATACAAAAGATAGGTCTGAAAAACAGTCTTAGTTGGAAAAACTTTTTTGTTTTTAATGGTAGCATCCTGAAATTTTGTATTTATTTGTTTCGAATGCTTTAACTTCATTCTACAAATTTTTGTTCAAATCGTATGACTATATCATATTGTTCCCATACAAACGATCGGTCGGAAAGCTTTAGTTTCATCTAATTCTACAAATTTCAGTCTAAAACGAATGACTACATCAAATAGAAACGAACAAAAGGTCGGAAAGTGGGTCGAAGAGTATTTTTCGAAAATACTTGCAGGGTATAAGAACCTTAGCGTTTGACCTTACGCTAAGGTTAACATATCTTTGGAGCCATATTTAGGTCGCTTTACCATGAATTTTAGGTTATTCTCGGGGGTTCAAGACAATTTATTTTTCTTTTCAGCACACTACCATTAAATCAGATGACTATTTCTTAAAGCTGCCTTTTCAAAATTTTATTTCAAGTGCATTAAAACTTCGGCACGGACAAAGTTAGCCTTGCTTTCATTTTGTTTTTTTTTTGTTAAATGCAATCCACACTTATCAATGCATCCAACCCACTCGCAACGATTCCTCGCTGCTCCCTTTGGTAGAACATTTATCATTTTTAACGATTGCATTTTCCGATGCGTTGGCCACATGGAATTGCGATTGAGAAGTCATTGCCAGTGTTCTATATCTAGCAATTTTAATTTTGCAAATATGTAAAAATATGCAATAATAAAAATTGTTTGTAATAAAAATTATGCACGCTACATTTGGGCCTTGATGCAGTTGAGCATGAAATACTCCACTGGGATGCGGAGAAGGACACCCCACACACACATGCAGCAATTGTACCTGCTCGACATCAGCGATAGCTTATCAACACGGTTGACTTTTTGATAGCAACGCGCTGACAGATGCTGCAAATGAGAATTGCGGGGCAATCGAGGGAGAATGTCATAAAAAGTGCCAGCAAACGTAAACAAATAAATGTAAATCAGGTGGAGTACAGAAAATAAAAATAAAAAACAGCACAACAAATTCAAATGAAATTAAACCAGAGAATTGACAGGGACCATCCAGAAAGCTGTATGCCCTGCAAATGCAAAGACGTATTTGCCACAATGAAGTGCTATGAAAACTATGAAAAGGTCTTAAATAAAATTGTGTAAATTGTAAGGGGTTTGTTTATGAGAGCTTATGCATGTAGGTTGAAAATTCTTGTAAGGGGGACCCTCCCAGTATGCCAAATTTGAGCCTATATTAAAGAAAACAAATTTACTTAAAGTTAAGTCCTCAAGGGCGCGATGTGAATCTAAATCAGGAATGGCGTAGAAGCACAATGCAGTACCCGTTGAATCCTTAAACGCTAAAAAGCTCATGCAGCCTCTTCCCTTTAATAGTTTCCCTCGGAAGGGACTTGCTAAGGACCCAGCAAACATTTTATGAAATTTTGGATCACAATCATGTTCCATTCGAGTTCTCGGTCTGATTAAAATAGTCATAAATGCGCTCGTTTTCTGATCAGAAATTATATATAATATTATATACACAAAAGACTAAATGTTAGACCGTTCTTCTGATCAGTTTCGAGTCATTCGCTAGAGACTTTTTCGAGTCTTCTTGTAAACACACCTGCCCACCCAACATTTGGAAGATCACTTTGACAAAAATCCGCTTAATATGTCTTTTTCGACCCCTTTTGATAATTAAAAAGAAATACCCATCATGTGCGATTAAAAGAAAATCGAAAATGATTCATGAATACGCTCAAAATTTGAATTAGTGAAGTACGACTAAAAAAAAGACTCTCAAATGACTCGAAAATGATTTGAAACTGTTTAGAAGAAGGAGTTAAAAACGACTCTTTAAGAAGAGTCGCTGCTAGGGTCTTCTGGTCTTCTTCTAGTCTTGACTCATATTCGAGTCAATTGCGGGTCTTTTTCAATTCGTATTTTAATAAATCACATTTTGAGCATTTGTATGAGCCCTTTTTGAGTCTCCTTCTAATCGCACAAGATAGTAATCATTTTTGAATCATTAACAGGGCTCAAAAAAGACTCACTTAACTGATTTTATCAAAGTGATCTTCCAAATGTTCCAGAGGTTCCAGGTTCCACCCAGATCGTTTGGAAAAAAAACCAACTTGATGAGACATTTTGGAGACCTTTTGATAATTATAGAGACATTTGGAAGATCATTTCAATAAAAATGAGCGAAAATGACCTAAGCAAATTCGTTTAGTGTGGTTTATTGAAATATGACTCGAGAAAAATCGGAAATGACTTGCAAATAAGTCGAAGAACGGGTTACTACTCCTACTCTACAAAAAGAATCGCGGCTGGGGTAGCATTTTCTTCCAATAAATCACCTTGATAAGTCTATTTCGAGAAATTTGATGATTAAAAAGAGATTACTGTCATGTGCGATCTAAAGAAGATTCGAAAATTACTTATGCATATGCTGAAAATAAGCTTTCTCGAAATACGACTCAAAAAATACTCTCGAATGACTCAAAAATGAGTGTAAACTGACCAGAAGAATGGGTTAAAAACGAATCATTAAGAAGAGTCGCTGCTAGGGTAGCATTTTCTCTCGAGAAACGTATCATTTATGATCAGAAAACGAGCTGTTTTATTCAGATTAAGGACTCGAAAATGACTCGACTGTGATCAAAAATTTCATAAAATGTTAGCCGATGATTTGTATCAAGTGCGCTTATACGAAGATTCAAAAATTACTCATGCATATGATTAATATGTGATTCATTGAAATAAGACTCTGAAGAGACTTTCAGTTAACTCGAAAGCGAGTCAAAGTTGATCAGAAACTGATCAAAAGAATGGGTTAAAAATTAATCTTCAATAAGATAGTCACTGCTAGGGTACCATTTTCTCCCGACAAAAGTATAATTTATGATCAGAAAATGATCGCATCTATGACTATTTAAACCAGCACTAGGACTCGAAAAAGGCTCTAATGTGATCGGAAATTTCATAAAATGTTTGCTGTGAGTAGTTCTAGTTAATGAGGGTACTATAGGTAAACACTTTGTGGACTATGGAGTCGTCAGTTTGAAAGAATATTTTGAGAGACGCTGGATTTTCGAAACTAAGCTGCACTTAATATTATGATGATTAGATAAGCTACATCTAGAGTTGGCATTCTTCGAATAACAAATCATTTAGATAACTATTTGAAATCAAATGAACGTGATATATTATATATTTACTTATTATACTTAAAGGCAGTTCCACATAATTTTCAATTTTTGCCACGCCTTCTCCAGCCTACTGCAACTTGGAAAAATCGTCATATTTCATACAAAAGTTTCGTACCTTCCAGACATATTTAGCAATCAGTTTTATTTATCAATCTATCAAAGAACTGCCAAAGTTTGGGTGTGCTATAGTCAATTTATGAGCAGAAGAATGTTCGCTGCTTTCAGCTGCTACTGCAGCTTCAAAATTCATGCTGAGCATACACTTTTGTTCATATAGAGTATAATATAGTCGGGCTTGACTAAATTTCTTGCGTATTTGATTTCTTTTTGGTTCAGTTTTATTTTTTTCAAGTGCCAAGCGTAGATCCATTTACCAATTAAAGGTGCAGTAATTGCTTGATTTTTCTTAGCCAGGAAAAAGAGGAGCCAGGACGAGCCTCAGGATGAGTAGAATGAATATGTACAATTAGTGGGCCAGAGTTTTTGTGTGCATTGAAATGTAATTGATTTCCAAATCAATGAGATTGAGAACTAGAATTGCTACAAAATCCACCTAGATGCTTAGCCTTGAACATGAGCAAATCAAATGTTGCAAATCCACCTGGATTTGCGAAAAAAAAAAAACAGCAACACGAGAGAACGGCCCTAAGCACTTTGTGCCAAGAAATTCTGACTTCGTCCTAGCCTGGCGTAGGAATTGCATCCCAGTCATAACTCACAGACAGCACAAAACCTGAAGTCAATTACGTGGGTTCCGCGACCAAGCGATAACAACGACGACAATGACTCCATAAAAGTGTAATTAAGGCAGCCCAGACATACATACGTATACATATATGTATATGTGCATGGTACACTCATCCATAGTCTGGACCCCAGTGCACATTGGGTCAATGACCCGTAATTTTGGCCAAAAGTCACATTTATTTTTTTGGTACATTACTAAGTAGCATAACTGCGTTCTTGGATGTGTAGCGGGGCAGTGGCTGAGAGGATGATGTTCTAGGTTCAAGTGGGTATGTTAAATGACTTGGTCCTGATACATTTTTGACCCCAAACAAGTTGATTTGGCTTAGAGAATGGCACAAATCAGAGAAAAAATCATTTAATTTAGATTAACAATTATAATTGCCGTCCCAACAAGACAAATACAGCACGTTATATCCATGATATCAAAAAAAAACGATGTGCAAAAATAAATACTAGATTTCTTTTACCCAAAACACTTAAACGATAGTCAAAAAACGATAACAAATGGATATCGTTAGTATGGAAAAGCAGAAACTGGCAATACTACAAACAGGCAACCCAAGGCTCTATTTCACTGATAACTTAGAACTAAGAACTTAAGACATGTTAATACTTTACTTACTCAACTTTAATTTGAATGCAAAAATCTCTAGTGATTTCACTTGCAAGCCCCGAAATGGAGCATACAACTTAAAATGTCATTTATTCACTCAGAAAAAAAAATGCTGCCGGCGTTCTAGACCAAACGGGATAGCATTAAAGCCGTTTTGTACTTGAAATTTCAAGTATGGTTCGTTCTTGGGTGAACTTAAATTAAGTACGAAACATTCTAAACTTGAAATATGAGTGGTAATATTATTAAAATGTGAACAAACCTTCTTGACTCAAGAACATTTGTACTCACAGTAAGATTAAAGATTCTATAAAAACGAGTTCTTAGTTCAAGTACAAAATACACTCATTATCCTAGCTCCACAAAGTGTGCAACAGAAAATATGAATTATTTTTAAGCGAGTCTGTTCTTAAAATTCCCAACTGGCTTTAGCACTTTTGTAATGGAGTGTTGGTTAATTTCTAAACTACATAAGCTCTAACTTGCTCTTTGGTTATGGGTCTTGGCCATTTCTTTGGCTTAATACAGAGACCTCGCTCAACAACAAAGTGGGAAATAGCATCTATATGGGCTCAAACCAAGAACATTTTGTACTTGTTTTGAAATACTCTTATATTCTTCGTGGAATGTTTTTTTGGCTGGCAATATAAATTACTCTAAGAACGAATGTTTTGTACTCATTTTGAGACATAATCGGGCATAACATAAAAACCATTTTAAGCTAAAAGTATGATTAAAAATATAATATTTAAATAATTCAAAACATACTTAATATATCCCAAAACAGTCTAAAATCAAGTATTTCGGGATTAATAAAATCGTACTTGATATAAGAATTTTGTACTTAAATCAAGTATTTTCGTACTTACCGTACTATTGACACCGTTTGTACTTAATACAATTACAAAGTTCTTGGTTCTTTTTTTCTGAGTGTTGTATCAGTTTCTCACAGTTTGTTTATGGATCGATGATAAACTTTTGAACTACAGTTATAACTTTGAATAAAGTGACTGAAACAGTGACCGAAACAGTGACCGAAAAGTGAATGAAACAGTGACCGAAACAGTGACCGAAAAGTGAATGAAACAGTGACCGAAACAGTGACCGAAACAGTGATCGAGACAGTAACCGAAACAGTAAACAAAGCAGTGACTGAAACAGTGACCGAAACAGTGACCGAAAAGTGAATGAAACACTGACCGAAACAGTGACCGAGACAGTGACTGAAACAGTGACCGAAACAGTAACCAAAGTAGTGACTGAAACAGTGACCGAAATATTAATCAAAACTCTGACCAAAAGTGACAGAAACATTGTCCAACACATTTGACGCTTTCAGCAGATAAATCCGATTTGCGATTGCTGATGATTCTCTGCTAAGTGTCACTGATTGCTAAGTTTAAGCTATTTTCTGTCTTTAGTACATTTCGTCAACTCATTTAATGCACAATATTTAAGGAATATAACCGCTGAATCTAAAAATTTCCTGCCTGTGTTTCCAGCAACATGAACGAAATCGGTTAGATTATAACAGTCTATAAAGTGATATTATTTTGGGATTAAAAATTCGTACTTGATATAAGAATTTTAGTACTTAAATCAAGTAACTTCGCACAAAACTCTTGATTTTTGATTCCAAGCAATCAACCAGACCACAGTTTTTTCTTGCTTTAACTAAAAAGCCCCTAAAAAGTGTCCAATTATGGTTTGTACACAAATCTAAAGAGATCCGATTTTGATTTCAACTGTTCAGCATACCTTCAAACAATTTCCACTAGACGGCTCTCCAATAGCCACTGTGCAGCGCAAAGCAAAAGAGAAGTATAAAACACAAGGAGGAGGACTACCATTTGACACTTGTTGCTAGTGGGCAGCAAAACAGAGGATGCACTCAGTTGTGGGCGCACAGTTGTCCACACACATTCACCACAGAATTGAAATGTTTGACAGCGACTTGAAGCACAGCTTCTGTTTTAGCTCTTGCCTCGGATGATTGATGAGCAATCTTGGTGATGGGAGAATGCGTCAAGAATGTGGGTACACACCGGCATGGAGCAAATTCCAATCAGTGTTGGCCACAGTTTTGCCGCTTCCTCAATTTAACGCCTAGTCCATAAAGTACTTAGAGCCATCGGACAACCACACACACATCATCATCATCATCATCATCGTCAATTGGTTCGCTATTGTTTATGTTCATTTGAAATAATTAAAGAAAATTCCTTTTGCCTTGGCATGCACCTAGGCCGCACCGAAATAGACTTGGCCAAAGAGGAAGATAGGGTAGGGGGGTAGCTGGCGGGAAGCAAACGTAAACTTAATAAGAACGTACCAAAATAGATGCCGCAAATGTTATTGGGCTGAGATTCGGGTTGGGTCATGTAAACAAACAACAAGTTGTCCATGTGGAATTTCTGTCTGGGCTTACACTAAAAATTACCACAACAATTCGTGACGTTTGCGGTGCCAGAGGAAAGTCACGGATGACAGTACTTTTTGGATCGTGCATGAGTTCTACGATCTTGAATAGTTGCCATAGAAACTAACTGCATCACAGCTAATATGCTAGTCCTATGCGATGGAGCTGGATTCTCAAACAAATCCGGAAATTAAAATAGCATAATAGTTGAAGTAACTTCATACTGGTTGGATAGAGAGGTTCGTTTAGATTGTATTTAAAGATCAGCGCTTGGATCTTTGTATGGAGCTGTATTGAGATTCAAGCCGCACATTGTAAGACTCGCTTATAACCCAATGATATTAAGTTTTACAAATAGTTTAAGATGTTTTTGACATCAAATAGTCTGACGTTTAAGATTTTCCATAGTATGTTAAAGTGTTTTCCCAGAATGCAAATCGATTCTAATCCGAACCGAACCAAACCGAAAATCGAACCCCATTTTCTCTCATTGTCTCTTCGAAAACTCTGAGTCGAAACGAATACTACGAAGCAAAACCTTTTTCTGTGTTTTCCCAGGTCCTTATTGATGCCGTACCTATGATGCTGCCATTTTAAAATAAGTGACAACATATATTCTCTGCAATTGCCCACCCACCTCTTGATATCATCAGTTAACAATCCTTCTGTGAAAGTTGCTTATCGATTTTATTATTCTGTCTCGCCATATGTCAACTTTATCCAACTTTAGCTCAATGGCCAAGTCTAATGGCACGGATTTCGATTCACTATTCACTATTCACTACAACTTCATTTTCCTAATTTTCAAAAAGCTTACGCATGCATTTTAGAAATCAACTCAAAAGTTCGAGGAAAAGACACTTAAGGGAAGCTTTGGCAACATTTTGAATAGCTTTTTGGCTTGAGATAGGTGCTAAATTGAGTTGGCTTAAACCAAAACCTGCGGTTTAATCATTTCAGATTGAACCTTCTGCTCTCCGATCATATTTGAGGGTAAGTCACGTCGACATACTCAATGAAAAGCTTAAAGAGCTGAAATAGGGCGATCCACGAACATTATTTAGTTTTTTGAATCGGGTCATTTTATGAAATCGGAAACAGGCCTTAATGTTATATAAGATAAATCAAAACTGAATCACTAAACGGGAGCAAAATCGCAATTCAGTTGGCTTCCGAAACCGTGCTTTAAACCAAACCGGTGGTTCAAAATCTGTGTAAGCCGAACTAGACCTTATATTCGATTGGTATGCATTTCTGTTGTTTTTTTTTTTTAAATAATTAGAGAAAAAACAAAGCATGACTAAGGAGAATTAGATTGAACAACATTTTTTGACTACCGGACAGTCGGATAGTCGATTACATCAATGTAGGTCAAAGGTGCTAAGGGCACCTAATGCTCGCGTAGTCACCAACACAAGTCAAACAAATTGTGATACAACAGCAACCACAAAAAATATAGCCTTTTCCTTGAACCATGTCATTTTTTCCAACTTAAAGGTGGTAAGTATAAGCATAGCTCCTGGATAAAAACTTGCCCAATGTTCTATCTATACAATGCACACTGGGACAGAACTTAAAACTAATGGAAATTCAAATTGTTCGTAAATAACTGAGGTCGAAAATGACAATTTT
Organism: Lordiphosa andalusiaca; assembly: GCA_035044965.1. Taxonomy (NCBI): domain Eukaryota; kingdom Metazoa; phylum Arthropoda; class Insecta; order Diptera; family Drosophilidae; genus Lordiphosa; species Lordiphosa andalusiaca. The sequence goes on along the minus strand of JAWNNM010000051.1, from coordinate 3,297,535 downwards.
CAGCAGATGCGTGTCGGTACGGGTTTACAGCTTAAGATTGACCTTTCTCAATACTTTGGAGCTTTACGGAAGCCACTTATCACATTTCGCTCTCTCGTTTTGAACCAAATTGTTTTCTCATTAATGTTTAGTTATTCACTTTGTGTGGGAGCTATTTGTTTAATTTGGCATATCTTATCGAAACTCTGCCAGAATGTTGGGCCTTACTTAAAATTAGCATGTACCCAAAACATTATAATTTTGGGATTAATGGCGGAAATTTTTTGGTGAAAAATTGTACAAAAACCAACGCCCATCACATCTCCCTATCGAAAAAATATGGATCCTATAAACTTCGACCCTATAAAACAATACATCAATAGATATGTTTCAGATTGTAGCTCCCCCCCACTATTTAGGCCGGTCGGTCTAGGAGGTATTGATCAATGAAATATTGCCGGAAATGAGATCGTAAAACCCAGAAAACATGACCACATTTGATTTTTATACCCGTTACTCGTAGAGTAAAAAGGGTATACTAAAGTCGTGCAAATGTATGTAACAGGCAGAAGGAAGCATCTCCGATATCATAAAGTATATATATTCTTCATCAGCATCAATAGCCGAGTCGATATAGCCATGTCCGTCTGTCCGTATGAACGCACAGATCTCAGAGATGGTAAGAGATAGAGGTTTGACATGTATGGGACATATGCTTCTTATGTCTGCAGGCAGATCAAGTTTATTTTCAATTTTGGCCACGCCCCTTGCCGCCCCTGCAATTTAGAAAAAACGTCATATCTCCTACAGTTTTAAAGATAGTTGGGTTGTTCCTTCTAGATATATTTAGTTATAAGGATAACTTATCAATCAGCCAAAGGAATGGTGAAGATTGAATGAACGGTTTTCGAGTTATGATCAAAAGACTCTTCGCTGCTGCAGCGCTGCTTTCAGCTGCTACTGCAGCATCAAAATATATGCTGAGCATATAATTTCGTTGGTACAGAGTATGCTATAGTCGGGCTTGACCGACTTTCTTTCTTGTTTGTAAAGATTTTAGCCCCTTCCCCCTCCTTTATACGACTCCATCCCACCCATTTAAAAAAATTTTGCCAGCAATTAAATCGGAGCTCCCAAGAACCCCCGAGTACTGACTTTGACAACATAACTTATTCACCAGGAGCCCGCTATATCTTTAGTCCAAGATCTCATTGGGTCGATCCAAAAGAGAAGAATTCCGAAAACAAGTGGAATTGTCGGAAATGGAGCTGATTGCTGTTCTGAATTCGACAAATCCGCAATAAAAGTTGTGCTTTAAAATGAAGTAATAAAATTGAATTCATTTTTAAATGTTTAAAAAAATGACTAAAATTTTTAAAATAATATAAATCATTCCTACAAGTTAATAAGGACTTAAATGTCAATGTCATTACAACATAATTTACCAGAAGACTTAAATGCATTTCACACTTGGTGTCAAGATAATCTTTTAAACCTGAACAGTTTGAAGTGTAAGGTTGCGTCATTTTACAAAAGTTTACCACAATAAGGTAATTACATGCTTGATAATGTGGCATTACAGTGACTAAATGAAGTAAATGATCTTGGGGTACCCCTCTCATGTAACTGCTACTGTTAATAAGGCCAGAAGTGTTCTTGGGTTTAGGAATTTGATGATCCCTACACCACCAAAATTCTTTACACTTCTCTTGTCTGTCCTATTCTTGAGTGTTGGATCATGTGTGTGGTCTCCGCAATATTCGATCCATCAAGATACAATTGAATCTGTGCAAATGCAATTCTTATTGTTTGCTCTTCGTGGTTTGAATTGGAATCCTGAGCTCCGTTTCCCATCCTATTCTAGTAGACTACTTTTAATTAATCTTCCTTCATTATTTAACCGTGGATTTATGCTTGGTGTAATCTTCATATATAGACTAATTAATGGGGAAATCGACTCATCAGAGTTGGTGTGCCAAATTATACTCAATGTTCCTACCCACCCAACATTTGGAACATGATTATTATAAAAATCGCCTTGATGAGTCTTTTCCGACTCCTTTTGATGATCAAAACGAGATGCCAATCATATGCTATTACTCACCCAACATTTGGAAGATCATTTTGACAAAATCAACTTAATGAGTCTTTTTCGAGCCCTTTTGATGATTAAAAAGAAATACTCGTCATTTGCGATTAAAAGAAACTCGAAAATGATTCATGAATACGCTCAAAATTTGACTTAGTGAAGTATGACTAAAAAAGGACTCTCAAATGACTCGATAATGATTTGAAACTGTTCAGAAGAAGGTGTTAAAAACGACTCTTTAAGAAGAGGTACCATTTTCTCCCGACTATAGTATCATTTATGATCAGAAAATGTGCTCAATTATGACTATTTTAATCAGATTGAGGACTCTAAAATGACTTGATTGTGATCAATAATTTCATAAAATGTTTGGTGGGTACCCACCCAACATTTGGAAGATCATTTTGACAAAATCAACTTAATGAGTCTTTTTCGAGCCCTTTTAATGATTCAATAATGATTACTATCTTGTGCTTAAAATGTGATTTATTGAAACACAAATTGAAAAGACCCGGAAATGACTCGAATATGAGTCAAAAGTGATCAGAAAAATGGGTTAAAAACAACTCTTCACGAAGTGTCGCTGCTAGGGTACCATTTTCTCCCGACATAAGTACTTTTAATTTACGATCAGAACACGAGCGCATTTATGACTATTTTAATCAGATCGAGGATTTAAAAAAAGGCTCGAATGTGATCAAAAATATGATAAAATGTTTGCTGGGTATAGTAGATCGTCCCGTTACTTTGTCCCCTTATCTCGTAAGTCGGTAGTACAACGATTTATGGTTTGCATGATCCGTTTAGAGCCCATTGTGCTGATTGCAATAAACTCTTTCGCCTAATCAACTCAGAGCTTTCACTTCCTGCTATAAAAACCTATATTTTAACATATCTAGCCCATGGTTTACATTATTTTATAATTTTCCTTCGATTAGCGCCCCTCGATCGGTTGGGCGGGAGGTGGGCTGCTATTTTGCCTGGGGTTCGTGCGTAACAAGGTTTTTTTTTTTATCCATTAGAACATTCCTTTTGCCCCACCCTTCGCATAATTGACAAGTGTATTTAGGTTCATTGTTTCCCAATATTAATATTCCCGGATTAACTGCAAACAGGGTTAAATCGAATTAGCATTTAGCCGTTTCGAGCTGTCCAAAATCTGGCCCAAAGTGAATACAGGAACCGGCTTTTCTTCCAAGAGTTTTCTAAACTCTGGAGAGCTTACAAATTAATGACACACTTAGGCAAATGACTTCAGCAACTAATGAAATTGACAACATTTACACTAAAGTGTTTGCTCGTGCCATTAAACCTGGCTAACCCGCTTCCTCCCATCCGACGCTTTCGCTCTCCATTCGGTGAAACTTGCAGTTGCTTTCAACTTCAAAAATGAAATCCTAAATAAATATAAATACCAAACTCGTGGAAGCAGAATTCGATAAATTATTAACGGGCCAAAGTTTATCCTGGTGAGAAGTAGTTGCAGGACTTTTGAAGGCATGGGTCGCCCCTCCCCACCCCTATTTATGCTGCTCCATGGGCGCACATGTCAATGCCAGGCCGGCAGTCTCTCTCGCTCATCTAATTAACATTTGAGCCGAGTCCTGCTCCGGATCCCTCTGCTAAGGCCCTTTGACTTATTGGAATAGGCAGCTCCGGCGCCTGGGTTGCTGGCCGCAAACGCAAATGAATGTTTACACAATGGCACAAAAAAACACAACAAAATGGAAAGAAATTTCAGTGGCAATGTGTTTTGTTTACATGTGCTTGGATAGATTAAATGTATGCATGTGCCGCCTGCTGCTGCTGCCCTCTGCCCTCTGACCCTGCCCAGTGCACTATGGGCAAAAAGCTCGAAAATTGTGCATAAAGTATTTATTTTCATATTCTAAAAACTCAAAATTGAATGTGTTTTCCAATTATGCATACTCAAAAAGAAAATAAAACTGTTCCAATCAAAAAATTTTAGAGCGTGCGGTTTGAAATTGACCAGAACAAAGTCAGCTTACTAAATGCATGCCCTGACCTATCGAAATATAACCGTGAATGTCGATGAACTTTGCGACAAGTTGGGAGTATGGCAAATGATCGTACAGTTATGTAGATTCAACGTTGTATGCTAGTTTTTTATATGTTCTGTATGTTTTGTCGTGTATCGCCTATTTTTGTTGGAGTATTTTTACAGCTAAAATTTAACAAATCTAAAACTAAAACTAAACTACCAACTAAAACTGGTATGTTTTTCGTAAAAGTATATACACAGAAAAAAATAAGATCAAATATCGAGTTGATCTTTCAATATAATTTCAAAAATATCAATTTTTAAAGATCCAAGACTTACCATTTAATATCAATATGATGCTGTAGTATTACATTGATACTAAAAATATTATATTAATAAGCGAAATTCTTACAGTGATATGAAAAATACCCTAGTGACGTGATTTTAGATCAAAGAAGACATCGAAAATCTGAGGGCAGAAAGAGACAAACAGAGTTTCTTAAAACAAAGAGCGACAGCTATAGTCCAACTCGAAAAAGGCAAAAACAATGGCGAGACAGCGAATTTTCTTCCGATTTGTCTGTTTTTGCTTTAATTGCAGTTCCCAACTGCTTAAAGCGATGAGCGCATGAAGAGACATTCAAACAGCGACAGCCATTAGCGAAATGCCTACTGAAGGTTGAATCGGGAGATTCATAAAACAGTACTATAAAGGCAACCAGCTCTTTGATATTATAAAAATATTAATACTATAAAAATAGATCAGGGATATTAACAAATATCAGATTGTTGATCTGAAACATTTCACATTGAGAGTCGTCAACGTAACAATGTGTATGTTGGAGAAAATGAAAATAAGTCAACTCAGCAACTCACACGTTGATCAAATTGAGCAAAAAGCTTGCAGTTTTATCACACATACTAAGAAATATTTGCCTAAATGCAACCGTATGTTGGCAAGGTTTAAACCCACCCAACATTTGGAAGATCATTTTAACAAAAATCACCTGAATGAGTCTTTTTCGAGCCCTTTTGATGATTAAAAATAGATTACACTGATGTGCGATTAAAAGAAGACTCGAAAATTACTCACGAATATGCTCAAAATGTGATTTATTAAAATTACAATAACAAAATGTAGAGCAATCGCCAATTGATCATGTAGGGGATTGAAATGTGATTGTTTTGGCTGTTGCCATGCAGTAATATTTCGAGCCGCTGGACGATGCAAAACTGATTGTTATCTCTTATATCTTATTCAAACGGTACCTTTGCTTACAAATTTCAATGCACAAGTCAAATTCCGCATTTTAGTGCATTGGAATCAGTTGAAAACTAAGGTGAAGTTCAGCCAGAAGCTCTACAGTTCCAGTAATTTATTTAAAAAAAGTAAACAATAAATATTATTAAAGAAAAGCAAAAGGTTAGAATTTTGATTCGAAAAAGTCTCACAGAAGATTGGAAATATGTCTTGAAAACGACTCGCAAATGATTGGAAATGTGACTCGAAAAAGACTCGCAAAAGATTGGAAATGTGACTCGAAAAAGACTCGCAACTGACTGGAAGAACGGGTTAAAATCGGCTCCTCAAGATGAGTCGAGGCTAGGGTACCATTTTCTCCCGACAAAAGTATAATATCTGATCAGAAAAAGAGCGCAAATATGACTATTTTAATCAGACCGAGGACTCGAAAAAGACTCGAATGTGATCAAAAAGTTGATAAAATGTTTGCTGGGAAGTTACTCACTCAAGGTGGTTATTATAAAATGGGTAGACCAACGCTTAGCTCTACACCGACTGGAATGCGTTTGAAACATAAATTAGCAAGTGATCTTGCATCGGACACTGACTTTTCAACGCAGCACCTATTACTTGCTGCTTCTGTTTCTGCGAAGAAGGCTAAAGAGGATGATTTGTTTAATGCATTAAAAGTTGTCAGGGAAGAACAGACAGGGGTGGTTTTGAGGTGATTTTTTTTTACGTGGGTGTGGGCAGATTGGCTGAAGGAGTAGTTTTATTTGAAAACAAAAATAAACCGAAATTCAATATTAATATTTTACATTTTTGTGCCAAATTTGAACGCTCTGGCTTTGAAACAAGAAAGAAAGTCGGTCAAGCCCGACTATAACATACTCTGTACCAAGAAAATGTGTCTTTTGATCATAACTCGAAAACCGTTCATCCGATCTTCTTCATTCCTTTGGCGGATCGATAAGTTATCCTAATAACTAAATATGTCCAGAAGGAACAAGCCATCTATCTTCAAAACTGTGGGAGATATGAGGTTTTTTCTAAATTGCGGGGGCGGAAGGGGGCGTGGCCAAAATTGAAAATAAACTTGATATGCCTGCAGACATAAGAAGCATATGTCCCATACATGTCAAGCCTCTATCTCTTACCATCTCTGAGATCTGTGCGTTCATACGGACAGACAGACTGACAGACGGACAGACGGACAGACGGACATGGCTATATCGACTCGGCTGTTGATGCTGATCAAGAATATATATACTTTATGGGGTCGGAGATGCTTCCTTCTGGATGTTACATACTTTTGCACAAACTTATTATACTCTATGTACCTTCGGTACAGAGTATAATTAGACTTTATGCAAAAGTTTTGGACTTTTTGCCCACAGTGCAGTGGTGAAATGAAAAATGGCATGCGTAATTTCTTGATTGAAGCGTAAAAGTAAAACCCTGTAATAGGCCCAGAAGCTGCTCCAAAACCGCTTAATTTCCGAGAAGTCAGATACCAAAAATGCCGTTGTCACATGACCTTGCCCAGCAGATCCCACCCATCCCAACCCCCCACTCTGGTGCCACCATACGGACGCGTACATTTATATTCATTTGTGTTTGCTGTTGCTATCAGCGGCAGTTCAAACATGGAACAGCTATTGACATGTCGCTACCCTTCGTTGCCCTCCCCGGAAGTTGGTGCCAATGATTAATTCTGCCTAGGGTCCATAAGAAGTAATTTAATTTTGTGGGGTAAACAAATTTCTGTGATTTCCTTGGCCAGAGTGTGTGTGCGTGTGTGTGTGTGTGTGTGTGCGAGCGGGCCTTAATTGGTTCACAATTAACCTATTGGTATTTGCCGACAGACTTCTTAAGTACCACTGGGGCCACTTGTTTTCAATTTTATTCAAGATTTGCACTACCAAAAGGCGGCCAGCATTTGTGTTTACCATCCGCTTTTGTGGCCCGCCCCTTCCACCCTCCCTCTCTGCAGCCCCACCTTGTTGTTTATAACATTGTTGGAATATAAAAATGCCTTAGATTTCACATGCTCTTTCCAATTCCTTGCACTGAAAACAGACAGCACTTTGGCCCCAATGAGTACTACTTATGGAATTTCTCAGCTGTTTTTGCACTTGGTATTATTCGTACCTCGAATGGTCCATCATCTATTTAGCTAAGTTTTGAACAGATAAGAGAAAGTTCAAGGTGAAAGGTGAATTTATGTTGTGATTTTATACTTTTACTTTAACTTCTTTTGTGGCAGTTTTGCGCACTAATTTTCTGATTTTCGAAATCGGCTTGTAATTATTTTTAATGAGAAGCTTTGAAAATGAGCTTGCAGCTGATCAGATGAAGAACGAAAGAGTTATATCCAACAGTTCTCCGCTCATTTTGGCACTTTTTGAGTGGATTTAAGAATAGGTAATGGCACTTTTTCATACCCTGTTCCCACTGTAAATGGGAAAAAGGGGATCATGAAGTTGTGCGAATGTATGTAATGGGGAGAAGGAAACATTTCCGACCCCATAAAGTATATATATTCTTGATCAGCATGAACAGCCGAGTCGATATAGCCATGTCCGTCTGTCCGTCCGTCTGTCTGTCTGTCTGTATGAACGCGTCGATCTCAGAGACTATAAGAGATAGAGCCACACATTTTTGCATGAAGGTAGACTTATGCTGTACGCAGTTCAAGTTTGTTTCAGATTTGGAAAATTCCACCCCGTTCCCCTTATATCCCCAAAAAACCTAGACCTCCTCTAGCCATCCTTGGCCTACATCAAGCTAGGCCCAATATGTATCTATTCTGAAAAGTACAATAAGATCGGCCAAAAAACACCGGAGTTATAAGCGAAACAGTTGAGCTGATAAGAGCACACCCCATGTCTAAATTTAAGAAATGTGCTTTCTTAAATTAAGGGCGTTTTTGTAAATTCACCCCATTTTACGACACCGTGCAATGTATATTTTTCTATATTCAAGGGCAAATTCGCCCTTAATTTAAAGTATTTGGGAAAAACTCTACAAAAATTACCCTATATTTAAGAAAAAATAACTCGAATTTCTAAATTTAAGAAATTATTTCCTGAAAAATCTTTTTTAGCTCTGTTTTTTATTAAGCTTAAGAAAAAAGTTCTAAAAACAAGATGGAAAAATTATTTTAGGGTGATTTTCTAAAAACTGGAAAAATAAATTTTTTGAGTGTAATATGCCTTCCTCACTAAAGCACATTTTCAAAAAAGTTATCGTCATCACTGAAAATGTAGTTTGCGGTCCTCATTGTGTTGCTTCTGCATTTGCATTTCCAGACTATCTGTTCTTTGTTGACAATTAACAAACTGACTGTCAGTGAAATATACAAATTGATAATGGATAATCAATTGGAAATTATTTCGAAGATTGACTCAGAATATTTCATGTTGGCGTGAGTCTGGAGTGCTTCCATGACCATATATTCCAGCATGCTCATGGAAAACAGGCGCCGAAATTCATGAATTATGGAACCTTTTGGGAAAAGGATGTAACCCAAAACTTAAGCGAGTTCTGCAAGGAGAGCTTTTGGTGTGAGGAAAGCACATTGAATATTTTGGTGGCTCCGTTGTCGAGTCTGGCAAGGAAAGGCATACCATTTCCACTGGCTGTACCACTGGACAAAAGCATTGCAAATGCGTTTTATATGTTGGGCTTATCCGCAAACTGTTCGACTGTTCGGTAGTTCACATACAATGGTAGTATCATTTTGAAAGACTTCTGCCTAGAAGTCATCATCCAGTTAGCAAATAAGTTATTGCCACCAAATTACATGACACAGTAGAAGGTTGTTGAGTGTGTGCTGGGATTCCAAAAGTTGGGATTCCCTCAGTGCTTTGGTGTCTTCTGCCATCTTGTCCGAATCAAATTCAGTTATTTTATTAATTTATTAATAGTGATGTGCACCATGTTTGTCGACCAAAAATAGTCGACTATCGAATAAAAACCATCGAACAATCGAATAGATAGCGAGTAATGCGACTACATTTTCCCAAAATGTACTTTTCTGCCATTTCAAGTGGCCTACCACATTTGTATGGGGAAAAATGTACATTTTGCACAAAATGCGTAAAAGCTAAATGCAGTTGTAGTGAGGACAGCACATAATTGCGAAATATTATTTACCTAATACATACATTTTACGGCATTTTGCATATTTTACACATTTCATTTGTTCTCTAGCAGCCATTGTCTCTTGTGGCTAAAATGACATTCAGTTTGCCGCTTTTCTATGTTATCAAACAGCCAGGTAAACATTGGACGTTGCAGGCCTGTTAAATGTCAGCAAATGCCCTTCGACAGCTTTTATTTTTGGAATTGTTAGAACAAATGGCTAACATCAAAAAATGTTGTCATTGAAAGTGCCATAAAAACATAAATGGTAACAATAAAATTTCATAATAATTTGTCGAGCCAATTCGGAGGAGTTTTTCAACTAAAATGTGACACAAGAATTTTGTATAATTTAATATTGTCGGGTCAGAGATGCGACCTTTTGGATGTTACATACATTTGCATCCATACATCCATTGTTAATGAGTACAGGGTATGAAAACTAGCATCCTTTGTAAGCGTGTTTACTCCAAGTCTCTTCATAATTTCCATGCATGCATAAATTTCCAAAGAACACTTGCTTTGTTTTGTGCATCGTCCTCGTTTTCCAACAAAAAAAAAACCCATTTCCAATAATATGAAAGCTAAAATGTATGCTGTGCACACTTTTTATGGATTAGCAGGTAAACATCGCGAGGTTAAATTGTTGCAAAAAGAAAGTTTCACAGACTTGATTAGCTCTTACATTTTGACTTTGCTTGCTCTTCCTTGCCCAACGGCTACTTACAAAGGAACGATCTTTTAGCTCTCTGACATGACACAACCTCGTCGAAATGGTAAAAATAAAAACCGAGTTAGTGTTTACCGATGATGTTCCGCATGAATTACTGTGTATGCTGAGTAAACGAATTGTTCAGAATTACAGAGAGTTTAATAACTAATTCAATTATGAAATAAATGGGGTTTTTTTGAGAGAAAAAATGTCTACCAGGTTATATACGAGCACCTAAGAACAGGACTGCAAGTCGGTTTTCAAAAGAACCGGCTCAAGCTCGGAATTCCAACTTTTATTTAACTGTGAACTGAACCTTAAACCGAACCTCTTTGGAAACAAAAGCTGAACCCAAACCTGCTCCGAACCAAATATTTCAGCTCGGCTCTACAAATATGGTAGATTTGACCTTCTGTCTAGTGACTTCATGTTATATCTGTTAGATTTCGTTCGACTAAGTCTTAACATGGATAGGAGGGTGTACCTAGTAGTCGCAATTGTTTCGTTTCGCGCATTGAACATACTCGTTTTCGAGAACCTTCAACTTGACAGCTGTTTTACAAGTGACATTCATGCTAATTTATTGCATCAAAAGATTTTGGAGTCAGCTGTTTGCAATCATGGAATGATAGAAACCAGATGAATGTATCCCCGTGAAGTAATTTGAGCAAACTGATGAAATAAAATACCCTACGAAATTCGCGCGTCACCACACTAGACGAACGTTACAAGCCATTAAAGCCTTGAAAGATCGAATTCGTCGAAATCCACTGCGCAGAAGCAGAAAATTGTTTCTCACGAGATGAACATCAGCAAGGACAGCATGTTTTGCATCATAAAACGTAACTTTGGACCAAGTGCATAAAAAGTTAAAGGTGCAATCGAAGCACCACCCCGCCAGTGCGCGTGCAATGCCCACAGGCAAATTCTGTTTACTGACCAGAAAATTGTAACCATACAGAAATCCATCAACAAACAGAACGATAAAAAGTGTAACAAAACAAACGTCCGAACTCATTCGGAGAGTTCAGAGAGGTCACCATCCGGCCGGCTTGTGTAATGGTTTGGTGGAGAGTCGCCCATGATGGGGTCACCAAGCTACCATTTTGTGAAAAAGGAGTCCGGCGTCCCTGGACCCTGCAACAATACTGCACTTTAACCCACAAGGCAAACCAGAGTCAAACATGTCACAAACAAGAAAGAAAGTTGATTAAACTTGACTATAACATACTCTGTACCAACGAAATTATACGCTTAGCATAAATTTTGGTGCTTCAGCAGCAGCTGAAAGCAGCGCTGCTACAGCGAACAGTCTTTTGGTCATAACTCAACAACCGCTCATCCCATCTACACCATTCCTTTGGATGATCGATAAATAATATTAATTACTTAATATGTGTAGAAGAAACCAATCATCTATCTTTAAAACTGTGGGAGATATGACGTTATTTCCAAATTGCGGAGGCGGGAGAGGGCGTGGCCAAAATTGAAAATAAACTTGATCTGTCTGCAGTTAAAAGAAGTATTTGTCCCATACACGTCAAACCTCTACCTTTTACCATCTCTAAGATCTGTGCGTTCAGTGAGACAGGCAGACGGACATGACTCGGCTGTTGATGCTGATCAAGAATATATGTATATACTTTTTAGGGTCGGAGATGCTACCTTCTTGCTGTTACATACTTTTGACCAAACTTATTATTTTCCATGTACCTACACCCAGAAAAAAGTAGAACGAATAACTTAAGAACAAACGGTCTTGTAAAAAAATTTATTCGTTCTTAAATTTTCAAGAAAATACGTTCTTAGCTTGGTGCTTTTAGGCGAGGGAAGTGAGGTATAGAAACTGAGAGAGGAGAGCAAGCACATTTGAGGGAACAGCGTTGAGTCTGCTCTTACAGTTTTGTATTATATGGGAGAGAGGTGTGGGAAAGCTATCAAGCGGAGAGCGTAATAGATTTTTGCACTCATGTTGCTTTAGAATTCCCAACCTTTTATGGCATTGCTGGCATGGAGGGACCTCTGTTTGACTGATAGTTGACACAGAAGGACTGATGCTGCTTTGAGGTGTGTATTCCTCAAGCCGGCTAAAAGTTGCAACATGGCTCAACAATTAGTTTTCCACGAAATAAATTTAAACAAAGTGGGAAAAATCTACTGATATTAAATTGTTGTATGGTTGGAATCTGTGATGCTCTTGATTTAAGAGTAAACGATCTTACTCTTGAATGTGATGAGCTCTTGATAATAGGAAGAACATTCTCGGTTTTTGACTTTTGCTGTTTGCCCTTGATTCAAAATTGAGCAATCTTGAAAACGAGTATGTTTAGCACTTGATCCAAGAACTCTTGTGCTTGATTTGAGAGTGATTCGTACTTGGATCAAGTATTGAAGCTCTTGGATCAAGAAAACCGGGATCAAAAATTCATACTTGGATCGAGAATTTTCACTCTTATCGAACTATTGATCTCGAAAATTCTTGATCCAAGTATGAAATTCTCTATTTTTTTTTCTGAGTGTACGGTACAGAGTACAAAAACCATAAACCGAACTTCATTTCCACGAATGATTGGCCAATCAGCTCTCAGCTCCTCGCCCTGATCAAGAATATATATAGTCTATCATGTTGAAAATGAAAATTTAAATGCCTTCCAAACTTCTGTTCAAACTTACAATACCCTTTGCAAGGGTATACAAATGGTATCTTATGGTTGGTATTATCATATCAACCATTCTGACACTTCAGTCATTTGGTTCCCTTCTGGACATTTGTTCATCTGACTGAGCTTGGGTCAAATGTGCAAAGAAATTAACACATTTTTTTGTTCCTCCTTTAAGGGTTCTATCATTTATTTTGTACGAAATTGGATGCTCAATCTGCCCCAATCAGTTGCACCCCCTCTGCCTTGTCAACTTTTGCCAATCACTCAAGCATTTTTTTTAGCTTTTCCATTTATGACTCGACTCAATTGCACATGTCCATTTCCCCGAAAAAAAATAAAAAACATAGAAAAAACGTAAATAAAACGGAAAAGTTTGTCCTCTCCACTCCGAATACCCAGTTACCCAACCACTAATGAGGCGTAACCTTTTAGAATGTTATTGCCAGGGCTGACAATTCAATTATGAGGTGGCTCGCATTACCAATACAAAAACCACGCCAAGGGGAAAGCCGAAATGTATTTTTTGATCAACCTAAAAGCCGCCCGCGGTCACTTGTTCAGGCTGGACCCGTTGACATTTGATATGGAGGCCTTCTTTTGGTTTGGGCGTCGATTAGCAATGGCGATGATTCTGCTGCTGCAGCAGCCAAGGAAAATTTTGTGAAAACTCTAAGCCGCTTTCATAAGCAATGATTGCCAGTATTCAAATTACAAACAGCCAAAGTGGAGCCAAAACGAAAATGGTACCCCAAAAACTAGCCACCCTACACCCACACACACACATACACACACACACACACACACACACTTAATACTTATCCTACTTGTCCGCGGGCGACACGCTCTTAAATGGAAAATCGTCTTCTCTGCGTTCGAGTTTCGATAGTGCAAATGCTGGCCGGGCTGCCTTGGGTTGGCTATGGCCTGGACTTGAGTTAGTATTTGTTTTCCTGCAGATTGGTATTTACTGGTGTTCGTATCAAGTTGTCTGGGTTAAAAAAACAAAAAGGATTCACTTTTACCTAAAGTGGCTTAAGGCAATGCGATGAGCTAGAGCCGTTTGTCAAAGCTTTATGTTACGCCTTGAGGAGGTTTCCATTAATTACCTGTTGAGAGGGTGTTCTTTTTGAAAGACTCACTAATACGGCTTACATTTGTGCACAATTTTACCACGTACACTTCATAGAGGAATTGCTGAACTCCATTTGTAGACTGACTGGGCTTTCAATAATATAAATATCGATATTTTTGACCATATTGAAAAAGTATAGTTTCGAAAAAGGCCGAAAAGTATTGAGAATATCAATTTCGCAGGGATGCAAACCGGTTCTGAGCTGAATCGGTATTGAACCGAACCGAACCGCTTATTCCAGCTGGTGAACCGAACCGCAAACCGAACCGGCTTCCTTTCAGAATTTCTGAACCGAACCAAAAACCACAAATAAAAACGGTTCGGTTCGGTTCAGTTCTCTGACGAGTTTTAACGGGAATTGCTTTCCTTTAGCCAATGATTTTGACTAATTAGGAAATTTGAATCGTTTCCCGAAGATAATTTTTAAACATTTCGCTCGACCCTCTACATTTTTAGCGTTGTCGGATCGACTTAACTTTTAAGGATGACCTGCAGAGAATTTTACAAGTCTTCTGCAATTTCCCGCCGATCTCTTAATTTACCTGTCATCAATCTAAATTGGTTTTTTCATTTGACAATATTTACAATTTTCTGTGGTACTTCTTAACCTTAATTCAATCTTAATCTGCCAATAAATAAGGGCTTTCCTCCAGGAACTGATAGACGAGTCCTGGGAATCCGACATAATAATCTTTGCAGATTGCTCTAAGGATTTTAAAGATATTCGAATGGATTATTGGAATAAAATTTCAAAAATGATCGAATAGCCACTTCAACCAAATCATATTTTATGTGCCTTTGTGAACCACTGAACCGAACCGAAACCGCGGTTCATTTAACTCCAAAAAGCATGTTATGAACCAAACCGGTGGTTTAGAAACTGTGCGAACCACTGAACCGAACCAGTACTTATTTTCGAGTGGTTTGCATCCCTGCAATTTCGTTAGAATAATTCTGTGATTAAAGTAATTTACATGTCATTCGACACGTTTGAGAAACTACTTTTTTACTACAAATATCAAGGCGACAAGCCTTTGAAATTCTGTAGAAGGTTCGAAACCGTTGGAAGGTCTAAGGTTCAGTTCTCGGATCGGTTCCTTTACTTATTAAACTTAAGAATTTGGATCGAAACTTGGTTCACCGAATCTTAGATCAAAAGGAACATTTTTTTGTACAAACATAAAACACACATTTGATGAGAAGGAAGAGTCCAGCAAAGGGAGCTGTTAAAAACATTATCCAATACTTGAACGGACCTGATTCAGTAGAGGTATATTAAAAAGCATTCTCTAATACTACGTGTATACACACAAATCATGCTTAATGCCCTTAAAAGTATGCTATGTTTTAAAAAAATCATAATTTTATGCAAGCGTGTATTTTATATTTAACTTAAGACAACATTTTTTGAATACCCAACAATCTGAGTGAATATGCAGTGTCGAATATCCATGACAGACTTGCAATGACTTAATTTTAATACATTATAACTTAAGGAAATAAATTTTGCATACTTTGACTGGCATTAATCACGAATAACCTTAACCTACTTAACCTCTGAATTCAACCTTTTTTTTTTAAAACCGCAAAATGCTGAGCTTGTTTATGAATTTGAAATGATAATCAGTGTGACCGCGCCTGACAAATCGAAATATACCATTTATCTCTAAAAAATATACTAAAATATACTATTTTGTATTTCACAATATACCATTAAAATACCATAAAAAATGTCCATTAAAACGCCTGAATATTTAAATTAGGCTCACAAATATATAAAAGATATTGATCAAAAAATAATGACTTATTATATATGGAAGTAAGAAAGATTAGTTCATTTTTTTTCAATTTCATTTTATATTTAAAAATCAATATTTGGATTCAATTTCTTAAAATTATGGAAATCCTTAAAAAGTAATTGAGTATCATTGATATATTCTTAACAATATTTTATCAAGTCAAGTTTCTAAGTTTTCATTTTACATTTCAAAATTAATATTTAAAAATAATTTGAGTATTATTTTTATATTATTACTTATATTGTAAAAAAGACAAGTTTCTAATTAGGAAAAAGGAGGAACATGGTTTAGTCTTTTAAGTTTCATTTTTTTTTCTTAAGTTTAATTTAATTTAATTTTCTTCTTCAAAGCTGCATAAATTTAATTTTTCGAGATCTCGATTTATCCTTTTTATTTTGGGCTTAAAATTATTGCATCCGCTTTCGCACAATGCTTGTTTTATTTGTAATATGTTTGACACATTTTCATTTTTAAAGCGGTTTCGACTTTTTGTTTTTGTCAAGTTAATTTGAGAAAATATTAACAAAACTTGCGAAATGGAATTACATGGCATTTGTAAAAGTGTGGCCAAACAGAAAATACCATGGAATACCATAAAATCAAGCAAATATACCAAAAATATACAATTGAGCAAAATCAGAGCTGATTATATACCAAAAAGTATATGATATACCATATTCGGTCACGCTGATGATAATGTTCCGTTTATTTGTTGTACGGCCAATTGATTCTGATTCGTCTGAAAAAGCTCGCTGAAGTGATTCTTCAAACTGTGTTAAGGAAAAGCCCCAACAGAGGGGGCCGTACAATTTTCGTTCAAAATAAAGATTAAAAGATAACTTTTTTATTTCATTTTTGAGGAAAAAAAAGTGTCAACTTGTTCAGAAGATCCTTTATAGTCGTCATATTTAGATGATGAAAACTTCATGTCGTCGATTGTAGCCCAATTTTGGAACATAACGATGAGTTTACTTTTAAAACTCAGCATCGTTCAAGAGAGCATTCAAAGAAGTAAAACCAAACAAGAAAGAAAGTCGGTCAAGCCCGACTATAACATACTCGGTACTAGCGAAATCATACGTTTGGCGCAAGTCTTTCGGTGAACCAACGGAAAGAAAATGTACAAAAATATATAAGGACCAATTCGTTTGAGAGAGAAGTTTCCTCTCCGACTTGGTGTGGTTCCTTTCACTTCTCCCTCTACTGCCCTCACTTCATTTGCTCCATAATAAATACTCAGAAAATATTATATTTATTCTATAGTCTGGAAAATATTTTGTCTAAAGCTAAGCTTTTTTCTGGCTTACAGGAAATGGTTTCTATAACTCTTTTCTATAAGACACCTTTCAAACACTCCAATGGATTTCTCGGAAGCTGCATAACAGAAACTTAATAACTTATATGGTAATATCTAAATAAATCTTTCCCTGAGATTTAGAAGTCTTAAGATAAAATGGATGAAAGCAAACCAAAGCACTCAGAAATTGAAATCCAAATACGAGGGCTGTCGCGCTGTCTAATAAAAATACAAAGGATAATGAAAAGGTTGGGTCGTAGATTACAAAATCTGTTGCTGATGTAAGCACACCGCGTGTAAACAGGATTAAGGAAAGCATTCCCACATTTTTTCATTATTGTGGGGATTAATTTAGAGCATTGAATCCTTAAAAAAGAAAGAATTAAACCCAATAACGAAACATAGAATATCTAAAATTGTAAAAAATTATTTTTGTAAGTTACCATAAAATAGATTTATTCACAGTTGTGAATTTGATAACCAATAGGTTGGCATCAATGAGGAGTAGCACGCTTTTCTAGCCCTTATTTTATGGGTTGAAGCATTATCTATCAAATGCCATTTAAATTATTCGAATATCAAAAGTATAGTTTTTGCATCGAAAATCCCAAATGGCCCCACTGTGAGCCGGACATGGCCATATCGACTCGGCTGTTGATGCTGATCAGAATATATTATATATACTTAATGTGGTCGGGGATTTATTTACATGAGGTAAGTTTAACAAAGAACAGTTAAACATAAAATATAAAGTAAAGAAGGAACAGTGAGAGTTCAGCTATAACGATCTCCGATCCGGTGGGACTGGTTTAATTACCGAAACCAGCTATGGTTCGACTCACAGCAAAGGTGGTCAGAGAGTATGTTGACGCTTCTTCAGAATTCAGCCTTGCAAGTTTAAAATATCATCTAATCATTCACAATTTTGGCTGAGTTTGATGCACATCAGACTGGCTATCCAAATTGTCATAGTAGAGGCGCAATCAACTAGCATTGCTCTAAACCAAATAGAAATTGTTGCATAAAAATCCTTGATTTGTGTAACTCAGATGCAAGCACATAAATATAAACGACAATGCGAAATGATTTTAAAATGGTCTTCAAATGGCAACCGCTTTAAGTTGACTTTTGGTCAAATTGTGACCTAAAATGGTATTCAAAACTATGATGGCAACAGCTGCGTGGTTTTTGGTTGTATTTTTGTCCTGCCATACACAAAAATAACCACACTTTCACACCCCAGCGTTTACTTGAAATGTGGACAAAGTGTGTAATTTTGTATGTTTTTTTTTTTTTGGATGCCCTGGGGTTGCCCCTTGCAGTTCACCTGACACATGACATATTAATTTCTCAAAAAAAATTCCACCAGAGTGTGAGGTATGTGTTTTTGCATTGCATTTTTCAGAAAATTGCATTTGAAATGTTTTAGATGCAACTTTTTAAGATTTTCCAGGTATCACTGGGAAAACTTTGTGATAGTCTGTGCATAGGTATAACAAATTAGTATATCATTTTGATGAGTCTTTGTTAAACTCTTCTTTTAATTAACAAAGAGACTGCTATCATGTGCGAAGAAGAACTAGAAGAAGACTCGAAAAATACTCATCAAAATGCTCAGAGTGTTATTTATTATAGTTCGACTTCAACAAAGATTCCAAAATTAGTCCAAACTGTTCAGATACTCGGATTTAAAACGACTTTTCAGGTAGAGTCGCGCGCTCCCTCCCTTTTGCCTCTGAAAAACACATAGTTATTAGTAGACCTCGGATTTTGCATATTTTTAAATCGATTTTAATCCAAGTAGGCTAGGCCAAACGTTTATTTAACAATTCTTTTCATTGCATTTGTCCCTTGCTGACAATTCAACTAATTAAATAATACCTTAAGTCATCTTGAAATTGAATGCAGATTTTTTGGTATTTTATTATCATAAGGGTTCAGTATAAAATATAATGTTGTGCACATTTACTCTGGCTTACTGGGATAAAAATCGATTTCAAAATATGTATACAAAATCCGAGGACTAGTTATTAGTAACAATTATTTTTTTATCTTTACCTTGTCTGTGACTTGAATTCAAAACCTCTGAAAAATTATAAACAGTGTTTTTTTTTTTATATTTTTCTAAATATTAGGCCGATTTTCTAGATTTCTAGAGGCCAATTTCTAAGTTGTTTTGCTTAATTTAGGAAATTGGCTTTCTTAATTTAGGGCTTTTTACTTAATTAATTGGTAGTCGCCCTATTTAATGACATCGTGCAATATATTTCGAGGGTATCTGCTTTAATTTATAATAAATATTTTTTAGAAAAATTATCCTTAATTTAAAAAAAATGGCAAAGCTTCTAGAATTAATAAATTATTTTCTTAAAAAGTATTTTATGGGGTTATACTTTCTAAGTTCAAACAAAAATGTTTAAAAACAAGAAAGTCTCTTTAAATTAAGAGAAGACAATATTTTCAGGGTGAATTTCGAAAATCTGGAAAATAAACTTTTTGAACGTGGGCGTCTATATAAGTTTACATGTGTTAGTGGTCCGTCCATTAGTTAAAATTCAGGCTTGTATCAATGCTTCTAGGCTTGTTGTAAGCCCGTCCAACTGAAATCGATTGGCTATACATAGATAACACAGCTGCCAGAACTATTTCTGAACAGTACTTCGATTAAATATGTGGATATTCTTTGATACGATCGTAAAGTTTGACTTTATAGATTAAAAATCAACAACCCCAAACATTTCCTCAATTTTTTTTGGCGAAATATGCCATTTTGAATTATTATGTTCAAAGTTAATAAATTGTTCACTACGCAAAAAAATAATTAGACACACATTGTCTAAAATTAAAACAAAAACCCGGCTTTTTTTTAGTTTCAAATTGATCTTTTGGTTATTATATTGTTCCTTAAATTATTTATTTGAAATGCAAAAGTATTAATTTGAACAGATACATGTCACAATTCATGGAAGTTTGCTGACAAAAAAGTTGGTACTTCAAATTTCATAAGAAATAATATGAAATTAAGAAACTCTAGTATTAATTTGATACCAAAAGTATGACAATTGAAGTATCAAAATGATGATTTCTTGTATCAAATTGTACTAAATAAATATGGAAAAGTGTCAGCCTAATACCAGTTAGTATCAATGTGATATTCTCGAAATATTCTTCTAAAACTTTTCTGAAGTATTATAGAGAATTGGCAAGCCAATAGTGTCACATTGATGACTCAATAAAGTCATTTTGATGAACACTTTTTTTTTTTGGGTGTAGTGTAATTAAACAAAGCAACATACTTATATTTGTTTTCTGTATTAAAGGGTTGTTGGTGGTTCTAGATGATTTTCGTGTGTTAAATACGAATTTCGGAAATGACTAAAAGTGGCTTGAAAAGACTATTTTGTCCCATTTTGAAAACTTTTCTTGCTGACACCCATGCTATTGTCTTAACTACCTTTGATACTATTGTTCAGTATAACTCCTTAGCTTTTTATATGCAAGTCGTTGATTTTTACGCGAAAATAGACGGTTTTGAAAAGCATTATGGTATTCAAAATTATTTATTCATTATTTATTGTCTGGTCAGTTCTTTAGAATTTTTTTTGAAAATTTTCCACAACATAAATTGAAAATCTATAAGCGTTACTGAATTGCTCCCAGAGTTATTTTTCGGAAACAGGCGCAGCAAAGTCGCTTTAAAAATTGCCCCACTTCTGTGCACCAGCCGCAGACAGCTGTCTGGCTTCGATGGGAGTTAAAATAACAAAAGCATTGCAAAGCTCGAGGCACACTCAATCAAACAAAACATGTACAGAGTGCGCGATCGAGACGCTTGCAAAAACAAATATGAAATATGATTCTCGCTTGTGAACTCAAACTTCGCTGATAAAGTTTGGTTTTTTTCTGTGGTTGTTGTTGGCTTGCTCCCAAACTCAACTTTTATGCTCAAATTGAGCCAAAACATACACAAAAGATCCAAAAGTTTGGAACTTTAAACAACTTTAAGCACAATTACATGATGAACGAAAATCATCAAGCATCCCCACCCATCCTGTAATATTCTTGACCTTGTTGCCAGGAGTTATTAGTCTGTTGCAATAAAGACTCATTTAGACCAGCGACGGCGTTAATTAAGTTAATTAAATTTGTATTCTTCTAAAGCATTCTTTTAAATTTTTGTTGCTGATGACAAGGCAAAAAACTTTTGCTGTTCTTTGTGATGTTGGTGACAGGCCACCAGGTCCAAGTCAGACCTAATTCTCACACCTAAACTTTGTAAAGCAAACGCACACCCACATTTGACAATCCGCTGTCTAATCAAATATTTATCATCAATGTCAGCGTAAGCAAAAAGACCTAGAATGTTTTAATACACCATTTTTTTTTTGGAAATAACGCCTCCAAAAGTTGGAAGACTGTCAGCGTCAGCGATGGTCTTGCCTGGCCCCCAGGGACCGAACAAACTTCGCAATTCAGCCGAGCCGAGCGCAAGCCGAGGCGTAGTCACAGTACAGCGGTCGTTGGGTGCAGGTCAGAGATCGTTTGCTTCGCTTTATTTTCGCACCCCAATACACTTTCACTTTTTGGTCACGCTTTTGTATTATCTTGGTATAATTGTATTATCTTTGAGTACAATATGTACGGCTCAGTATGCAACTTTATATTCGCAATTTATTTTCAAAATTCTACATCGTTTTCTGAAGCTATTTGGCAGAATTTTTACCAATTTCGGAAAACGCGGAGTCGATTTTCAAACTGAAGAATTGTATTTTCAGAAAATTTCAGATTTGTTTGGAAAATATAAATTCTTAAGAACGGACATACAAATATTGAAGTATTTTGTACTTGAATGAAGAACGTCCGGGGTATTAGTACATTTTCTTTATGGTAAAGTTTACAAAGGTTATTTTTGGAATATTTTGTAGTATTTAATGATCTTGTAGTCCTCCTTTGGGGTCAAAATATTCGGCTAAAAACAATTCTATCATATTCAAAATGTTAGCCCTAAAATATTTCTCGGTACATCATGTGAACTCTGATTTTTTTTTCTCAGGAATAATACGAAAATCAAAAAATAATTTAAGAAAAAAAAAACCATAAATGAAATTTAGGAGTTCAAGAAGGGGAAAAATTAATTCGGAACCTAAAAAAATAACAAATTTAAGAAAAATTAAATTGGGAAAACTGAAAAAAAAACAGAGTACCAAAATTAGGAATCTCAAATACATTTGTTTGTTAGTTAATCAATCAAGTTAATCATCGGTGATGTAGATTCTTCTGAACTCTTACGTCGCCTTAACTTCTTCCTTCTCGGCCAACCAGAAACTTCTTTCCTTTAATCTTGTCTAGATGCACAACTGATTATGCCCAGCATAATCGATTTCGGGTTTTATGTCAAGACTACAACGATCTTTATCACCTCCTCTCAACAGATATCTCTCTCTTCTCCTTTAAAACGTCCCTTTACACTTATCTCCGTAAAAATCTCTGACCACTCCCAGCTGTGAAAAGGGGCATAGCTTGCCGGACTGGCTAATAAATCTTCCCCCAACGGGTCAGAGATTTTTCGGTTATCCTTTTAGTTTTATTTAAACATATTTTTAATTTGCAATTTTTTATTTTTGGTCACTCTTCCATTTTATCTTTAATTATAGTTTTATGCCTTTATCTCTCTCTCTCTCTGTATTTGTAAGCCTGCATTTTCTTATTCTTTTTTCTTACATCTCTTCAGGCCTGTTCTGGGCTTTACATAATTTATTAAACTGCAAATGAAATTCAAATGGAACGATTTTGAGTTCGCTATTCTGGTATTCGACTTGCAATTTGAATGTTTCATTTCCAAATTGTTTTGAATTGAACAACTTGATGAATTTAATCAGTTGGATGAAACAATCAAAATACATACCCCGCAAAGATTAACAATGCTTTAATATAGCTGTTTAATATCTCGCCTTATTTTAATAGCATTTTATAAAAAATTGCGAATTTAGCTTTGATTTCACATGCTCCAAGCAATGTGATTTTAAATCGAGTAATTCTATCAAATTATGAAAACCAGAACAGGTAGCCAAGTCGAAATAGAGAAAATTTAATGTATGTGAAAAACTGAACAGGCCTGTATATTTGTCAAATGGTTTTGATAGCTCTAATATCGACTCTGACCACAACAGGCTGTGAATCGGAGCATAGCTGGCCGGACCGGCAAATAAAAATCCCCCACCGAGTCGGAGTCGTTATTAGTTTATTTTGTAATTTTTTTTAGGCTTTCTCTTTTTTATGCCTCCTTAGTACATAAGCCTTTTCCTTTTTTTAGATTTCTTAATAATATTTGGCCTAGTTCACATAAGGAACCATTTTTCACACATCAATTCCAACTTGATCTCCAAAATGGGGTCACAAGTAAAAAAGAAACAAATCTTTGAAAGGATTTTAGGGCCATTAAATAATTAAAGGACGAAAAGGACTTGCTACATCTGAGAAATCTTCCATCACTGTAAGGTCAAAAGATTTTTAGAGCCATTTTTAAATTAAAAAATCTTTTATGCATATTTCAAGCAGGGCTGCAAACCGGTTTTTACCGAATCGGTTCGAACCCGGAACACCGAATTTTATTTTACTGTGAACCGAACCTTGAACCGAACCTCTTTAGAGTGTAACGCTGAACCCAAACCTGTTCCGAACCTAAAATATCGATTCGGTTCAACAAAAATGGTGTACATAACAAAATTTTACCTTCTGACTAGCGGTTCTATCTGTTATTAAGTTGGTTTTGATCGACTGAGTCTTAAAATGGGCAGCAAAGTAAATTTTAAAAATCCTCGAATAGCATTCAGAGTTACTTACAATATCCCCATCTATAGTAGCATGTGTTATATATGACCCTTGACTCCAAAGTAATATTTTCCTACAAAAACTACGAAACGGTATTTCACATCATAGTAACTTATATTTCTAGTAATCAATATATCAATGTGTTCCACAAACCGTTTTCGACCCCAAAAACAACCCGATTCCTAAATGATTTAAGTAGTTTGGGATTATATTAACTTCTAAAATTTAGTAATGTTTAGTTTCTTATAAATTATTGCTTTGTTTTATATTAATATTGTGTCCAGCATGCACTGAACCAAGGTTCGAACCAAAACCTTCTTCCAAAAACCGCGAACCTGAAATTTTTGAACCATAACCATTGGTGAATTTTGGTTCGAACCAGCGTTCCGGAGATCCAAAAAAAGTATGGGTTTGCAGCTCTGATTTCAAGTTCATCCAGAAATAATTGCTCATTATAATAATTTATATGCCTTTTTCTGAATTTTGTGTGTTTTTTTTTTTTGGAAAACTTTCCTATAGCTCTTAAAAAATCACCCTTTAGTAGTTACAAAACGGCTAAAATTCCATCCACCTTGCTAGAATTATAGTAGTTGTTTTTTATCTGATTATAGCGACATGCTTCCTAATCGACAACATTATGCACGTAGCCCAACCAAAGACCAGCCAATCCAAGCAAATCCACAAGTCATCAACAATGTGTTGCGAGTTGAAAATAAGTGTGATTAACAATGTGTACTGCAAGTTTTTCAAGTTTTTTCTTGACTGTTGACAGCCCACAGCTGTTAAGCGAGTGCAATTGCTTGCCACTTATGCAGATGATACCTCTTCCTGGTGGTCTGGTCTATGACTTCAGTGGTTGGACGAGTGTCGTTCAATCAGTCATAGTGCAACCTCTTTAATACAGCCGTTGGTCCAACAAAAAGGCACTGAAAAGGCAAGGCAACTGGAGTTCGTGAAGCAGCAGCAAAAGACCGTGTCGTTCTCAATAATTATTGAGAGCTTGAATTAATTTGTATACACTTGCAAAGGGTATTATAATTTTGCCCAGAAGTTTGCAACGCATAGAAATATTCATTTCCGACCCCATAAGCTATATAGATTCTTGATCAGGGTGCCGAGCTGAGTCGATTGAGCTTTGAACGTCGGTCTGTCTGTCTGTATCTACTCAAACTAGTCTCTCAGTTTTAAAGCTATCGAGCTGAAATTTTGCACAGAGTCTTCTTTTTGCTGCACACTAATAATATATGGGAACCGACCGGATCGGATGACTATATCTCATAGCACCCATAGGAACAATCGGTCGGAAAACTAGTTTTAGTGAGAAAAACTTTTGTCTTTTCAATTTTCAACGTCTCCAATCTTTGTAATAGTCGATTTTCTATGTTATTTTAAAATTCTACCAAGTGTTATTAAAATCGGACAACTATATGATATAAATAGCTGCCATACAAAAGATAGGTCTGAAAAACAGTCTTAGTTAGAATAACTTTTTTGTTTTAAATGGTAGCATCCTGCAATTTTGTATTTGTTTGTTTTATATGCTTTCAGATAATTTTGCAAAAAGAGGAAAACGAGTATTTTTTGAAAAGCACTTGCAAGGGTATAAAAACTTCGGCACACGCGAAGTTAGCTTAGCTTTCTCGTTTGGCATTTTATACCCTGTACTAAAAAATACAACTAGAAAAAATAGAGGAATATTAATTTCGGCTCGGTCGAAGCTTGTATACCCTTGGAGCACGTTTTCTAATTAATTGAAAGAACATTTCCACTGAAAACAAGCAAGTTTTTCTCACTAAGACTACATTTCTGACTCTACTTTTCTATGACAGTTATACTGTATTATAATATATAGATGTCCGATTTCGACCCAACTTAGGGAAATCATGGGAGAGCATACCAAACTAAGAAATACAAAGTTTGGAGGCATTTTCTGTGAAAACAAAAAAGTTTTTCTCACTAAAACTAGTTTCTCGACCGATCAGTACAATGGCAGCTATAAGCCGTAGTCATCCGACTTTAACAAAAATTTCAAGAATTGTGTGAAATCTTATGAAATAAATATATGCCAATTTTAAAAAGGTTTACATTAAAAACAAAAAAGTTTCTTTTACCTTACTTTTCTATGGCAGCTATACTATATAGCTGTCCGATTTCGACCAATCTTGACAGAATCATGGATAAGCATTGAAAACTAGTAAATGCAGAGTTTGGAGACGTTTGCATTAAAAATAAAACAGTTTTTCCCACTAGAACTAGTTTTCGAACGATTCCTATGGCAGCTATATGTTATAGCCATCCGATCCGTAGACAGCTGTGTATTTAAAAAGCGAACTAATTCAACGTGAAGATGGAAATCTACCCGGAATATACCTAGGATTAAATCAATCTCAAACAATGTCAGAATACGGTCAATGTCGTATTTTTATACTCTGTACCGTAGGTACACAGAGTATTATAAGTTTGTCCAAAAGTATGTAACAGGCAGAAGGAAGCATCTCCGACCCCATAAAGTGTACGTATTCTTGATCAGCATCAACAGACGAGTCGATATAGCCATGTCCGTCTGTCCGTCTGTCCGTCTGTCCGTTTGTCTGTACGTATGAACGCACAGATCTCAGAGATGGTAAGAGATAGAGGTTTGACTTGTATGGGACATATGCTTCTTATGTCTGCAGGCAGATCAAGTTTATTTTCAATTTTGGCCACGCCCCCTCCCGCCCCTGCAATTTAGAAAAAACCTCATATCTCCACAGTTTTGAAGATAGATGGCTTGTTCCTTCTGGACATATTTAGTTATTAGGATAACTTATCGATCCGCCAAAGGAATAAAGAAGATCGGATGAACGGTTTTCGAGTTATGATCAAAAGACAAATTTTCTTGGTACAGAGTATGTTATAGTCGGGCTTGACCGACTTTCTTTCTTGTTTCATTCCAAGTACGTGCAGGAATGACTTGAGCATGGATTTTCTAGTTCCTGAATTTCTTATCTCCACTTTTGCACGAAGGAGCTTGATTTTAGCTTGGTAGAGGTTCAAAATCAATAATTTCAGCAAGAGGGCCCGAAATTGATTTAAGCTAAACGCACTTGAATTTATCTGGAAATCGATTTAATGTAAGTTTTGCACGAAATGAATTTAAGTTCGATTATCGAACTGCACTCTATCCGATGACGAATTGCTTCATAAATGGCCGTTATTGAGTTGAGTTCTTTGTTCAATCTTAGGGTTACCCCAAAATAAGCATCCCACAAGAGCCTTTATGAACTTACAACAAACCCCAACTGCATTTCCCCTATTTATATACAAAATTATAAAAAAATCTGCCACATCGATGTTAAATCCAAATTCAATTTTGGCCCGGTAGCCATAGATTATAATACTGCTCGCTTGCAATTTTACATTGCCTCCGAACCCATTATAAATAAGTATAAACGATTTGCACACCATAATAATGCAGACTCATCTGACCTAACAATTAATCATATTCGCTTCCACTTCAACTACAACTCCCCTTTACATGTAGTTCAACACTATTTGTTCACACCTTTGGCGCTTAGCATAAACATCAAACACACGACAGTGTTTTGGGCCAAAATGTAATCCCGCCCAAATGTTTTTGGGATCTGCTGCTGGCTTCATCCATTGTCCGGTCATAAACTGTTGCCATTGGCTGCTCAGTGTGCGTGTAAGCCGCAGGATTTGCATAAGCTGTGAAACGGTAACAACTAATAACAGAACTTTCGCCGGTGACATTAACCTTGCCGCATTGAGGGGTCCGCTGTCACAGCAACCGCAAGTGCACCAGCCCATCCCCAAGCGATTTGCAATTCATTTGACCTCATAAATCTAAACGACACCACGCACTTACACTTAATGACATTTTATTACAAATTTAACAGAGTCCCCCGGAATCTGGACAGAGAACGGACCGTGGAAATCAATGTTGTTCGTACGGCAGAGTAAAAAGCGTTTTAATGTCGTAAATTAATATGCAAATTGGAAAAATTGTCGTTTTAGGCCAGACTGCGGCAAATTGAAAATGTTTTACATATTAAAATAATAATGGGAGGAAGTGGAAACATTTTCTATAAGCAAATTAAATTTGAATTGTGTAATGATGAAATGGGAACCATCACAAGAACTGAACTATTTGAGAGTTATTTGAGCACATTTTGCAGTTTAAGTACATATTTATTTATATATTTATTCATATTTATATAATTTACCAAACTGGATACTTCCTTTCTTGGGTATGTTCGTAATTGCTATGCGACAGGTGGAGATAAACGAGGCTTACAATAAGCAAGAACAATGGAGAAGAAGAGTAGTTCTTAGTCGACTGACAAATACTGTTCAGTTACACGTGGAATGCTATGCTATTTACCCAACAATTGAGCCATGGATATTACTTAGTTACTGCACTACAAATTATGTTAAGTTACACGTGTTAGAATCGTGTTTTACACAATTGTTTGATGGATTTTATATTACTCAACTGAAGCAATCATCTTTTGCATGTGGTTACTTCATGTGGGAGGCTTTGCCATTGGTGTCTGAACAAATATAATTAAATTGATGCATAAACAAGAAAGAAAGTCAGTCGAGCTCGACTGTAACATACTCTGTACCAACGAAATTGTACGCTTATTTTGAAATTTGCTGTTTTTGCATCAAAATTATGCATTTGTTTGTTAATTTGCGAACAACTCACCCCTAGAATTTAACTGCAATAACATTAACTGGTTCATAAAACTGATCAGTAGCAAAATAAAACTCGATGTATTTGTTCTGGCTCTGAACTTTTTTTCACACCATCCATTAGAGGTCAAGTTAAAGGTAAAAAGGGGATTAGTGCTCTTCCGACTCATTACCGACCCCATAAAGTTTATACATATTGATCGGCTGTTTTTATACTCTTTACCGAAGGTACATAGAGTATAATAAGTTTGTGCAAAAGTATGTAACATCCAGAAGGAACCATCTCCGACCCCATAAAGTATATATGTTCTTGATCAGCATCAACAGCCGAGTCGATATAGAAATGTCCGTCTGTCCGTCTGTCTGTCCGTATGAACGCACGGATCTCAGAGATGGCAAGAGATAGAGGTTTGACATGTATGGGACATATGCTTCTTATGTCTGCAGGCAGATCAGGTTTATTTTCAATTTTGGCCACGCCCCCTCCCGCCCCCGCAATTTAGAAAAAACATCATATCTCCCACAGTTTTGAAAATAGATGGCTTGCTCCTTCTGGACATATTTAGTTATTAGGATAACTTATCGATCCGCCAAAGGAATGAAGAAGATCGGATGAACGGTTTTTGAGTTATGATCAAAAGACAAGAATTTTCTTGGTACAGAGTATGTTATAGTCGGGCTTGACCGACTTTCTTTCTTGTTATACCCTTGCAAATGGTATTATAATTTTGCCCAGAAGTTTGCAACTCATAGAAATATTCATTTCCGACCCCATAAACCATATATTATATATTCTTGATCAGGGTGACGAGCTGAGTCGATTGAGCTTTGTCCGTCTGTCTGTCTGTCTGTTTCTAAGCGAACTAGTCTCTCAGATTTGCAGCTTTCGAGCTGAATTTTTGCACAGAGTCTTCTTTTTACTGCACACTACTAATATGTCGGAACCGACCGGATCGGATGACTATATCTCATAGCTCCCATAGGAACAATCGGTTGGAAAACTAGTTTTAGTGAGAAAAACTTTTTTCTTTTCAATGGAAACGTTTCCAAACTTTGTAATCGTAGGTTTACTAGGTTTTTTTTATAATTCTACCAAGTTTTAGTAAAATCGGACAACTATATGGTATAGCTGCCATACAAAAGACAGGTCTGAAAAACAGAAAAACCTTTTTGTTTTTAATGGTAGCATCCTGCAGTTATTTATTTGTTTGTTTCACATGCGTTCACATAATTTTCCAAATTTTTGGCCAAATCGGATGACTATATTATGTATATCTATATCCATATCGGTCAGAAAATGGGAAAGTATTTAAGCGAGCACTTGCAAGGGTATTAAAACTTCGGCACAGACGAAGTTGGCTTAGCTTTCTCGTTTTTTCTAAAAAGGTGCTCATAGATTTCATTGAATTTTGCTATCTAAAATCAGTCTACGGGTACAAACAGCAAATGAACTTTGATTAAGAAACCATAACAAACTATGTGATTGCAATTAACTGTAAGATTTTAATTTTTATTATATCAGAAACCACATATATAATGTAACATGACGGAAAAATATGTCCCGTGCGAACCTGCTTAAATGGAAATTTTAAAGAGTATTATATATTTATTAAATATTAATATTAATACTTTAATCATTTTGTGGTAAAATCAATCGCATTTTGAAAAGTCATCAATGCACAGCATTTTAAAATTAGTCACTTTAAAAAAATCCCCCATGTTTCGTTGAAATCGTCGTTTAATTGTCGCCCTCGAAGTAGTTTCTTCTATATTTGTCCCGTGCGACCGACTTGCCTTTTTGCAATTATCTCGATAACGAAAAATTCTCAAAGATCAACCTTTGCACCAATTATGGGACTTACTGAGAGGCTTACGTTACGCATATTGCCAAATTAAAAGTCTGATTTATTTCGACTTTTGAACTGTGAAGCATTGCTTCAGAAAAACGAAGTTATTTTACCCTGTTCCCAATGAAAATGGGAAAAGGGGGATCATGAAGTTGTGCGAATGTATGTAACAGGGAGAAGGAAACATTTACGACCTGATATATTCTTGATCAGCATGAACAGCCGAGTCGATATAGCTATGTCCGTCTGGCCGTCTGTCCGACTGTCCGTCCGTGCGTCTGTCCGTCCGTATGAACGCACAGATCTCAGAGATGATAAGAGATAGGGGTTTCACATGTTAGGGACATATGCTTCTTATGTCTGCAGGCAGATCAAGTTTATTTTCAATTTTGGCCACGCCCCCTGCCGCCCCCGCAATTTAGAAAAAATCTCATATCTCCCACAGTTTCTAAGGTAGATGGGTCGTTCCTTCTGGACATATTTAGTAATCAAAATAACTTATCGATCCTCCAAAGGAATGGTGAAGATCGGATATGATCAAAAGACTGCTTTCAGCTGCATCAAAATTTATGCTGAGTGTATAATTTCGTAGGTACAGAGTATGTTATAGTCGGGCTTGACCGACCTTCTTTCTTGTTGTTCATAAAAATTAATGTAAAGGATTTGTCCACCTCTTTTTTCATTAATTAATAAATATATAAATATCTGTAATAATAAGTCTTCTGTAAATATAAATGTTAATTCGAATAATTTAGCCATAAGTGTAAAGGAGATCCCATGAAGGGACATTGTAAACCATTGTTTATTAGGGTATAAATAATTACAAGAATTTATGTTAATAAATATTAAAAAAAACACATTGCGACTGGGTTATTTTGACTATTCAATGGTAGCTTTAATGCTGCATGAGCTGCTCTCCCTCCATTCAATTAAGTTGCTGCACTGCTAGATGATGCAAGAATTAGCAATATCGGAAATGTTTTGCCAGTTCCACCTGCTGCATCCAAACAAAAGAGTCCACATTGTGCCGCCACAACTGCCTGCATAATGCGGTCGTTAATGATAATTTGTTCATGAGTCAGAAGTGGGACGTTGGAAGTAACAACCGCTGCCAATCATGCCGTATCCTACTCCAGTCCTCGATTCATTTCGTTGTCCATTAAATCAGATGCACTTCGATTTGGTGAACTCATAACGAAATGACTGAGTGGTAAATTGGCAATGACAACGCAAAGATCTTCGATAGCAATTAATGCTCCATTGTACATTATATTGCTGAATACGAATTAAATGCCATATATCGTCAGTCATTCAGTCTATGTGCTAGTTCCACAACGTACATACGTATTTATCTGTTCGTCCCGGGAAAAATTAAGAATATGCCGAATAATAAACGAATTTCTGTTGCTGTACAGCCCAGCGAAAACACCTCTCTCTTAGTTTGCTGACAATGTCTGTCTCACTCTAACCACCGTGTTTTCCTATATCAGAATAGCTTTAGGTGGAGTTGAATAAAGTTTATAAAATTGAAAACAATGTTCTGCAGAGGGTTATTCCTAAGGCGCTCTTCTTCATCTACCAAATAAACACAAAACAAGAAAAAAAACAAGAAAGAAAGTCGGTCAAGCCCGACTATAACATACTCTGTACCAAGAAAATTCTTTTCTTTTCTTTCTTTTTCTTTTGATCATAACTCGAAAACCGTTCATCCGATCTTCTTCTCTGTACCGTAGGTACATAGAGTATTATAAGTTTGTGCAAAAGTATGTAACATCCAGAAGAAAGCATTTCCGACCCTATAAAGTATATACATATAGTATATTCTTGATCAGCAACAACAGCCGATACAGTTTTAAAGATAGATGGCTCATACCTTTTAGACATATTTAGTAATCAGGATAACTTATAAGCTCAAGCCCTAATTTTTCAATTTCAAAGATGAGAACTAAAACCATTTTTGAAGTGGCTCAGCCGAATGGTTCGGAGGCGGGAAATGTCCAACTTTACAACCTACCACCCTACTTACACCTCAAACTATTCTTTTTTGCTACTATTGAACCGGTTTGAGGCCTGTTCTGAACCAGAAAAGTAACGAATCTAATTTTAAGTTCGTAGCTTAAGTAATTTCTGAGATATGATTTTGAGTCGGTTTTAAATCAGATCAATTCTAAAACCATCCAACCCCATATAATATGGAGTTGGATGTCATACTGGCTGCAAAGCAGACTTCAAAAGGGATTTTGAGCTAAATCAAAGGAGCTGCTTAAGCTTTGAATTTAAAATTTGGTCTGCAGGTTCGTTAAATGGAGCTGGATGATTTTAGAGTGAACCCTGCTTTAAAGTGGTTCGGGCATAATTTATCTCAGTTGTAATTAAAGTTTCGAACTTAAATTTTGTGATTTGGTTGATAATATAGAGGAGGAAATATGACAGGTTCAGAACATGGTCCTTAGTGGCTTAGAGCCATATGTTAGAAGTTTTTTAAAATATGAGCCTGAAATGTTATGTGAAGCTTGGGTCCTGACTCAAACCGATTCAAAAGAGGTATAGAGACAATTTTCAGATATAGTTTAAGACATACATACATACATACAAGTTTTAAAGTACTCAACGAATTCTGGAAAGTTCTGTATGTTTGTAGAAATTTGGATAGAGTTCAAGGAATATCTAAAATTCAGTGAAGGGATGTGAATAAAATTAGACAAATTTCTAGAAGTTCATGGGACTACATTGAACCTAGTTCAAGTTAATGAACGCTTAAGTAATTTCTGCTAATTCTTGATTATTTCTTAGTTATCAATTTTAAATGTATAACTATAAGGAAGTCGGTCAAGCCCGTCTATAACATACTCAGCACCTACCAAAGTTTGTCAATGCTGCCCATCGCTGTTCCAGTCAGTGCTGCCCATCATAAATGCTTGTTTGCCCTATAATTTGACTATCGCTCAACCGATATTCACCATTCCTTCGGCGATCCGATATGTAATACTGATTACTGATCGATAATTAAACTTTATCTGCCTGCAAGGACAAGAAGTTGTTGTACCATACATGTTATACCCATATCTCTTACCATCTCTGAGATCTGTGTGTTCATATGGACAGACGGACTTATACTTTTTGGGGTCGGAGATGATTCCTCCTGGCTGTTACATACTTTTGCACCACCTACGGTACAGAGTATAAAAATGACCATCTAGTATACTTGTTTGCGGTCTTGACTTGTGACCCTTTAGTTGCAAGTGTGTGAATTGGCAACAAAGAAAGCGCCAACTTACTTTGGTGTCAAACGTGTTGAGAGTGTATTTTTATATTGCAAAACGCTCTAAAAACAATGTGCGCAAATTGTGCATAATGAGATGTTTATTTCGTGAAGCATGTGTGACTTAAGTGAAATTTATCATGATAAATGCTCTTTAAAGTATGCTATGCTTAATAATATTACTAATTCAGGAAAACAATTCTCTTATAGTTGGCTGAGTACTAACTAATTTTGTCTACCTTCAATTAGTCCGCCAATCTTAGTGAATGAAAAGTGGGGATTATGTATAAAGCAGGCATAACTGACTCTCTGTTACTTATTTAAATTAAAAAATTATTTAAGGAAATGAAAATGGCCTACCTACATTTATCATGATATTCTTTTTGTGTATAAACGGGTTATAAAACCTCTAAAGGGTTTAAAGTTAATCATGAGCCTCATCTGAACCAGAAATTTTGGTTCGGTTCAAGAAAAATTATACACATGAAAGAACTTGACCCACTCCCTAGCGACTATTTATACCCGTAAGGGCGTTGCAGTCGACTACGAAATACCCTGTTCATTTGATTTCGTTTATTTGTTTTTGAATTTGAATGTAGCCGGGTTTTTGGTAACTGCTATTAAAGGCTCATCCTGGAAGTAGGAAACCTTATTTGCTAATTCCAGCGGTTTTAGGCCTAACTAACGTCTAGCTCAATTGTTTCGCTTGTTAACTGCGGTGTTTTTTGTCCGATCTGATTGTACTTTTCAGAATAGATACACAGAGAAAAAAAAGGATGATTTCCGTTATCCATTTGGGAAGGATATGTCTCAAATATCCTTTTAATCATCCAACGGTGTTAAAACTCATCCAAAGGATATGAAAAATGATGATCCTTGGGATGATTTTTCAGCTTCGTTGGATGTTTAAAAGGATATTTGAGACATATGAGGGATATGTCAAATGGATACTTTTTTGGATCTTTTTTTTTCTGTGTAGATATTGGGCCTTGCTTGGTAAATATTAAACCCCGAGGCTCTAACTTGAAAAGGAAGAGGATCTAAAGATTATTTGGGTTTTGGATCTGTCGGTTTTTTGGTGATAGAAGAGGGAGTGGAATTTGGAATTTTCCATATCTGAAGCAAACTACGGCACACACCTACCTTCATGCAAAAATTTGTGGCTCTAACTCTTAAGGACTCTGAGATCGACGCGTTCATACAGACAGACGGTCGGACGGAAGGGCAGACGGGCATGTCTATATCGACTCGGCTGTTCGTAGAAGAAAGGTATGCTAAATTCCCAGTAGCTAAGCCGTTTCTGGCAAAAAATAACTTGATAAAATTGAATTTTTTCGAAATTTTGAAACTTTTGAAGCACTAGATGCCAATTTTTTGGGTCTGTCTGTTCATGACTTTTTTCGCCTAGTTTATATCTACAACTTTGCCAAAGTTATAATTACAAAATTCCAAACGGTTTATGATAAAGAAGAAGGGGAGAAGCGCAGAACTAAAACACACGCTGTCACTCTCGCTCGATGCTAGATCAGGACTGAGTCGGCTTGGGTTTATTGGCAATCGCTAGCTCTCATCGATAACAATCCGTGCTTACATACTTATTGGCTAGAATGTATATCGATAGCAAAGACTAGTACACTTATAGATATGACAATGTAATAAAAGTAGAGTATAGAGTATAAAGTAGAGTAAAGTAATGTATGGATACCCCTTAATCTTACTAAACTGTTTGGCAAACACTGGCTTAAACAGCTCACGAACGTTTCGTGTTTTGTTTCACTGTCAAACATCTTCAGTTTGGTCTATAATTTAACCATGAATCGTCCTACAAGCGAACAACGCTTGCAAATTATTGAATTTTATTATCAAAATGCGTGCTCTGTTAATCGCTCGAAAAAAAATGCACTTTTTTGTGAATTTTTTGTGACGACACAGCTAAAAACTCTTTATTAAAACTAAAAGCACATTCAAGTATGACATTTATAGAATGTTGTATAAAATTTTCACGAAGAAATATTGAAAAACACGGCAATGGCAGCAAATATTCGGAAGTCTCTCGGAAAAAAGGTGAATTGCGGTGCCCCTCAAAACTTGGTGCTGGATCATCCGAAATCAAAAAACCAAAACTTATTCGTTAGATAATAGTTTTCCCCTGGTAACGCTGTCGAGTTTTTTTCGAAATTTTAATTTTTCACTTTTTTTGGAAAATTTTGAAGTGAAAAAATCAATTTTTTTTTGAAAAAAATCGGCTAATTAATAACAAATTTGAAAAAAAAACTCGACAACGTTACCTCGTAAATTATGTTCAGAAATAGTGTACAAAATTTCAAAATGATCAGTTTAGTAGCTTTTATGTTATGACGGGCACCGACTTGAAAACGTCAATTTTGCTCCAAACGACTTGAAAAAATGCGAAAAAAAAATGTAAAAAGGCGCAGTCACGGTTAACATTTGCATGAAATAATCTTCAAACATTAAATTTTATGGACCGTACTATCGATTCAAATAAAGATTTCATGCATTTTTCTAAATTTTATATGTTTTTTTTTTTAAAAACTTTCCTATTGCTCTTAAAAAACCACCCTTTATAAAAATTTACCCTTTTTTCAAAATTTCAGCTTGGGGTGAAAACATGTTGGGTATCAAAAAAGTACCTTTACAATGTGACAGGGCCAAGTCCTTTGGGGATTTTTTTTCTGATTTGGTATGTTCTTCAAAAATATCGTTGTCCGAAGGCGTAACCAGAAAATGACCTTTAAAAAGTTGCACAGTGTAATTATCCGAATAATTTGTCTTCAAAATTGTAGAAGATTGTGGAAATTTCAGTGTAAGCAAAGAATAACTTGATTCCCATGCAAATATAAGGGGTCATCAATTAGGAATTGGTGCCTCTAGATGTTACCATCTTAGAGACTTTGAAAGAAACGTTTTTGAAAGCCAATTTTGAATCGGTTTACGAGCACAAACTAACAGTTGGGTTCAGTTGTTAGAATTCAATTCCCACTTTCATTTAAGACCTTTTCATTAAAATTATGGCAAAGAGCTTATCGGGTTTTTCCGATCTGCTTATGATTGAACCTTAAACAATATTTACTTTATTACTTCATATTATCTTTCCTCAAATGTCCAATTCAACCGCATCCCCAATAGACTCTCTCTCGACACATGGTCAATGTCTTTGTCGGAACGGTCCAGTCAAAACTTGTTTTTCTTGGACTGCCAAAAACATTACCGGTAAGTACATAAAAAATAGAAATATAAAGTCCGCGGGTAAACAACCCACACACACACACACACACACACACACACACACAGAGAAAGAACAATGTTTATTTGCCCCAGAGACATACGCATGATCATCGACGGCATTTCCAGCATTGACATCATCATTATTGTGGCCAAATGGGGATCACAGATCGAACTTTGTATTGAAATTGAAAAACCAGGGCGACACAACACAAATTTTTTTTTTTTTACGAAAACTGCAATTTCCACACAATAAAAAAAAAATAAGTGAAATTCGTTTCGGGAGCCGATTCAGAGTTCGAGAGTTCTTTTTGGTTGCGCGCACGGCGCGCTCGCGTCTAACGGTAACAAACAACTGACTGTGGCCCGCGTCCCGAGCGCTTGCAACATGTGGCATGCCCGACGACGACGCACCCCACTCATTGAACAATCGACAGGCGAGTTTATGAATGAATAAAGCTCTCCAGCGCAAAACATCAAGTTCAAGGTGAAAAGCATGGACCAAAAGAAAAGCTTTCACATATGCAACACAAAAGCTCAGGAGAAATAATTGAATAAGGCGGCCCGTTACTTGGCACGAGGGCAGTTTGATAAGTCAGCTGCTTTTTTAATAAAAAACGACTGTGCCGAAGTTTTTATACCCTTGCAAATGCTCGCTTAAATATTATCAAAAATACCCTTTTTCCCATTTTCCGACCGATCGTTCGTACGATATAGTCATTCGACTTGGCCAACAATTTGTCAAATTATGTAAAAAACAAACAAATACAAAATTGCAGGATGCTACCATTAAAAACAAAAAACTGTTAACTGGTTTTCAGACCCATCTTTTGTATGGCAGCTATATCATATAGTTGTCCGATTTTAATAAAACTTGGTAGAATTAAAAAACATAGAAAACCTACGATTACAAAGTTTGGAGACGTTTCCATTCAAAAGAAACAAGTTTTTCTCACTAAAACTAGTTTTCCGACCGATTGTTCCTATGGGAGCTATAAGATATAGTTATCCGATCCGGTCGGTTCCGACATATTTGTAGTGTGCAGCAAAAAGAACACTCTGTGCAAAATTTCAGCTCGAAAGCTTCAAAACTGAGAGACTAGTTCGCGTAGAAACAGACAGACGGACGGACAAAGCTCAATCAACTCAGCTCGTCACCCTGATTCAGAATATATCAGGGATGCAAACCGGTTCTGAGCTGAACCGGTTTTGAACCGAACCGAACCGCTTATTCCCGCTGGTGAACCGAACCGCAAACCGAACCGGCTTTCTTTCAGAATATCTGAACCGAACCGAAAACCACAAATAACAAGAAAGAAAGTCGGTCAAGCCCGACTATAACATACTCTGTACCAAGAAATTTTTTCTTTTGATCATAACTCGAAAACCGTTCATCCGATCTTCTTCATTCCTTTGGCGGATCGATAAGTTATCCTAATAACTAAATATGTCCAGAAGGAACAAGCCATCTATCTTCAAAACTGTGGGAGATATGACGTTTTTTCTAAATTGCGGGGGCGGGAGGGGGCGTGGCCAAAATTGAAAATAAACTTGATCTGCCTGCAGACATTAGAAGCATATGTCCCATACATGTCAAACCTCTATCTCTTACCATCTCTGAGATCTGCGCGTTCATACGGACAGACAGACGGACAGACGGACATGGCTATATCGACTCGGCTGTTAATGCTGATCAAGAATATATATACTTTATGGGGTCGGAGATGCTTCCTTCTGGATGTTACATACTTTTGCACAAACTTATAATACTCTATGTACCTACGGTACAGAGTATAAAAACGGTTCGGTTCGGTTCAGTTCTCTGACGAGTTTTAACGGAAATTGCTTTCCTCTAGCCAATGATTTTGATTAATTAGGAAATTTGAATCGTTTCCTGAAGATAATTTTCAAACATTTTGTTCGACCCTCTACATATTTAGCATTGTCGGATCGATATAACTTTTAAGGATGACCTGAAGAGAATTTTACAAGTCTTCTGCAATTTCCCGCCGATCTCTTAATTTACCTGTCATCAATCTAAGTTTGTATTTTCATTAGATAATATTTACAATTTTCTGTGGTACTTCTTAAACTTAATTCAATCTTACTCTGCCAATAAATAAGGGCTTTCCTTCAGGAACTGATAGAAGAGTCCTGGAAACCCGACATAATAATCTTTGCAGATTGCTCTAAGGATTTTAAAGATTTTCGAATGGATTATAGGAATGAAATTTCAAAAATGGTCGAATAGCCACTTCACCGAAATCATATTTTATAATGTGCCTTTGTGAACCACTGAACCGAACCGAAACCGCGGTTCATTTAACTCAAAAAACCATGTTATGAACCGAACCGGCGATTTAGAAACTGTGCGTACTTATTTTCGAGTGGTTTGCATCCCTGATATATATAGTTTATGGGGTCTATGCATTGCAAACTACTAATACCCTTTTGCAGGGACATAAAAAGCATAGAAAACTAAAGTTTGGAGACGATTCCATTGAAAAGAAAAACTTTTTCTCACAAAACTTGTTTTAATCTAAATCTTTTTATTCTTGGAGCAGTTTCGGCACGAGCGTACAATTTCAATGCTGATTTACCGGATATTCTGGCCAGTTCCACACTTTTCGAGATCAAATGTTTAGAAGTTGGAAAAGATGTCATTATATTCGTGACCAGCGCGCGGCTGAAAGGTTGTGAGTTCGAGTCCCAGACTGGGCAATTTTGTATATTTCTTTGTTTTTCAGAAGTTGTAAATAATTCAAAACTCTTTATTGATATATAAAGTGATTATAGTGCTAGGAATTATAGTGGAGGAAGAAACGAATAGAAGAGGAATCTTTCTGGAAACGCAAATTAAGCTCAAACGATCCTGCCTTCGAGTTGAATTGTGCTCGATTGTTTTGCCAATTTTAATATGTATGACAGAAACGGATAAACGGGATAAGTTTGATGTTTTCAGAAGTGAAAAAAGTGGTATCAAATCAATCTCTTTCCGCCTCGGCTTAAGCATTTCCGGGACTTCGCTGTTTACAATTCTGTTTCGGATTAATGTTATCGCTTCACGGCTCACCATCAATCTCTCATCAATCATTTCCGATAATTTCTCTTTTGCCTGCAGTCAAATCCCGTAGTGGACATCCTAGAAACCTTCGGAGCCGACTATTCCCTCAAAACCAAAACGACCCTTTCCTTAATTTTTTTTAAAAAATTAACTAATTTAATAATAATTTAGTATACAATAACGAAAAAAAAAAACAAAAAAAAAAGAGGAGGTAACCCATTCCAAAAGGTAGGCGCTGCTAGTATTGCTGGTAGGCGTGGCCGTGATGATGATGCTGCTGTTGTGCCAGATTAGCCTGGGCAAAGATGTGCTCGATCTCGGCATCTGTGAGCTGCTCAAAGATGCCATGACCCTGGCTTTGCACCGAGCTGCTCAACTGTGACGAGGACTGAAGTCCCACGGGTGGAAGATAACCTGCGGCAACAAATCAAACCATTTAATCAATCCTAGAATCCTCTAGACTTTGACTTACCTTCAGCTGGTGCGCTACCATAAGGTGGCTGCAGCGTGACAGAGGGCCGATTTGGATTGGCTGCGGGCGGTTGATAGAACACCGGCCTCCAGGGCTGCTGTGGCTGTTGCGGCGATGGCTGGGCCTGAGGCTGCTCCGGCTCGGGGGACTCGGGCACATTGGGAATCTGAGGCGAGGCTATGGCCGTGCCGGTCTCCGGCCTTACGGGTGAGGATCCGGGCAGGGGGACTATGCCGCCAGGAAATTGAGCTTCAGGTTGAACGAAAGTGGGTGGCTGTTGAGGAAGTGGAGGCTGCACGGCGGAGGGGAAGAACTGGCTGGTGGGAGGAGCTGGCACAGCTGGAGGAGTTGGTGCCGCAGGAACGCTGGGCACCGCTGGAACTTGTGGTACTTGTGGAAATTGTGGGATCTGAGGGAACTGCGGGAATTGCGAGAAGCCGGGGAATTGGGGAATGGCTGGTATTTGGGGAATGGCAGGAATTTGTGGAATGGCAGGAATTTGTGGAATAGGTGGCAGCTCAGGAGCTTCTGCAGGCTGGGCAGGCTGTGCTGGCTGGAAGGCAAAGGTGGGCACAGACGACGGGAAGTGAGGGAACTCATGACCGGGCACCGAAGGACCAAATCCAGCCGGCAGATTGGGGAAGCCAAAGCTCACAGCAGGCTGGAGAGGCTGATAATGCTGGACGGGCTGAATGTGCTGGTTGACAGGTTGGATTGGTTGAATGTGCTGGACAGGTTGGATTGGTTGAACGGGTTGCACCGATTGAACCGGTTGAACGGGCTGAACCGATTGAAACGATTGAAAGTTAAATGCGGGAGCAGCTGGAGCTATGGCCTGTACATAGCTGGGTTGAGCCGGGGCATGAAAGTGCACGGGTTTTAGCACCACGGGCTTGTGCAGATGCTGATGCGGATAGTTGACACTGTACGAGGAGACCACCGCATTGCCGGGACGCAAAACATACGAAGGGGGAGCCACCGCAGCTGGCAAAGCGGCGGACACCGCCGGAGCCAGTGCACCAGCCACTCCAGCGGTGGGCAAAAAGGCGGGACCGGCTGCCGGCGCTAAAGGCTTATAATGGAATCCCTGCAGTGGTGCCGCCGCATACTTCACAAAGCCATGTCGATGGTGAGCCGAGGGAGCAGCCGCCACAAAAGTGCTGGCCCCGGGCAGCTGCAAGCTGTAGCCATAGTGGGCCGCATAGGTGCGAGTGGGCCAGTGCCCACCCAGACCACCACCAGCTCCATGCAAGCCATGTAAGATGCCACGCTTGTGTTTGCCCGCGGACATAGCTAAGGGCTCCACCACACCGGTTGACTCGGTGGCTGACGTTTCCGGCTCGCTGGGTGATTCCTCCGCATCCACTGTACTCAAACTGGCGGCTGTCGTCGCCGGCTGGCTGGTCGGGGGTGTGCTCAAGCGGCTCGAGTGACGCAACCGGAGAGCTGCCTCCGATCCGCTGATGATCAGGTTAAGCACCAGCCACAGACAAATGCTTCTCGCTTTTGGACTCATCTTGGATTTGGTGTTGGTGGTGTGTAATCCGGTGGGGGCGGTTATGTCAACGCTGCGATTGTTGCCAAGCAAATGAAATGAACTTCCTTGGTCTTTGTTGTATTTATAAAGCGGATATGGGAGTGTGGCCCACCGCGGCGGCCACCTCTTCTGCATACCAAGCAGGCGATCGACGTTGACCAGTGCAGTGGATGGCGCTGGTGTTGGTGCTGGTATTGGTGGTGCTGGTGCTGGTGCTGGTGCCATGGGAGGCTAATCGGCATGGCCAACAGCAGTTGGGCAGTTTATGACTTTTACGCAGCCATTTCACCTGCCGCTATCAAAAGCCATCCTCAAGCAAACACCTCATTATGTTTGTCCACAACTTTGCATTGGATATTTGAACACACTTATTGACCACGGCCTAAGCACAGTGGGGCAAAGGTGGGTATTTCATCTGCGACTCTTTTGCAAGGCTGCAAACAAGTGAGAGTCTGAATAAGGTCATGAAGTTATCCAAAAAGCTCGTTCCCACAAATGAAAGCTTTATCAAAAACTTTCTGAAGCTTGCTTCACCATGTAAATCCAGTTTAAGGTTATGTTAAGAGATTCGAACCCGGTTTTAAGAAAAGCCTAGGCTTTGGTGTTAGTCTTGATTGAAACCTTCTTCGATGGAATATCGAATGCATCACTTGTATGCCCTAGTTGTGCCTTAGTGTTAATAATCTTTCGACTTCCTCTACAGCTTACAATAGTACATAATCGTCAAAACGGGATGATAGATGTTAATGTTGATGAAAGCAACTAAAGTTTGAACAACATAACAAAAACTCCTTACATTTCAATGGAAGTGTTAGTTTTCTTTGTTCAATTTCACAAACGAAGCGCAGGTTTCCCTTCAGTTCGGCTCAGACCTGAAATTGAAGGGCTTGTAATGCATCCTTCCTATGACTTTCCTCCATGAATTTAACACAGACACAGCCTACTAAGTCATGACCTTAGCTGATTTCAGTACTAAACTCATGGGTGACTTTCATGGGAACTACAATGCAGAAATTGCAGTAATCAATCTTGAAAGAATCAGTACTGAAACATAGAACTGCAGGGCTTGAATCTCTTAAAAGTGTTAAGTAAAAAAAAGAGATATACATTTTTGTAAATCAATATTAACTTCAAAGATCAACTAAGTCTGTCTTTAGCCAACACAAATAAGCTCGATGTTTTGCCCACACGAGAACATGCCAAGTAAAACAGTTCGATTGAGACACAAATCTAATCCGCAAAATGGGTATTGTTTGGTTTTGTTAATGCCAATCTAACAGGAAATAGAACGAGTTTAAATTCATTAATGGCAGCAGAACATTTTCGGCTGAAATTTGACGCACTATTTGGCGGCTTCGAAAATGTTTTCCATCAGTTTGGGTAGATGTGGTTGTGGGTTCAAATTTCAAAGAAAAATAGCATAAGCTGTAGCTTTTGTGGTGACATGCCAGGCAATGTCTGATGGTTTCAAAAACTCTGTTAGATAATTAACAGCTACGTTGACAACGCAAGCTGTATTGATCGATTGATAACGAGCAATGTACGTTATGCAACACCACGAAAAAAGAGGATACCCAACATTTTGTAGCCAGATGTCCAATTCTACGGGAGTACAGACTGGCACATTTCCGGAAACAAGATCTGCAAGTTGAAGAGTAACTAATGGTACTCCCAAATTGGGAGATATTGGGCAGTTTCCTCATCGACGATTCAAAATATAGGTCTAAAATCTTAAATGAATCGTTCCAGTAAGTTGATAAACTTGCGCTAGGCCCTTCTAAAAATATATATATAATATCTGTTTTAAAACTTTACGAATGATACGACAGCTTAACTTGACTAGTCTTAGTAAGAAAAACTTTGTTGTTTTCCATATTGACCTCTTTAAAGTTGGCATACATATATAAAATAAGCTTTTACTCAATTTTTCCGAGTTTTGTTCAAATCGGATGACTATAGGTTATAGCTGCCATAGGAATGATCGGTCGAGAAACTAGTTATGGTGAGAAAAACCTTTTTGTTTTCAAAGAAAACGCCTCCAAACTTTGTATTTCTCAGTTTGCTATGCTTTCACATGATTTCACTAAGTTTGGTCGAAATCGGACATCTATATGGTATAGCTGTCATAGAAAAGAAGTATTAGTGAGAAAAACTTCTGTGGGTTCAGTGGAAATGTCTTTTAAATTGGTTAGAAAAACGTGCTATAAGGAGATAAGAAGATAACTTTCCTCTTCTTTCTATTTTTTCAATACAAATTACAAGATAACTTTTAATTTTGAATTTTAAAAATAAAAATTAGGAAATAATTTTTACAATGAACTTTTACTAAAAAAAAAAATGAAGAATAAAAATTATTTCAAATTAAAATCTAAAAATAATGTTTATATCCCTAATTTATGTTTTTAAATAAAAATTTAAGATTTATTTCGGTTTTAATGAAAAAAATCAGTAATTATCTTTAAATTGTAATATTTATTTCTATAAAAATGTAATCATTACGTTCCACAATAAAAATCGGTTAAGGCGTTTCGAAAAAGTGCGACAACAAATACTGCAACGACAGATCTTTATACTGTGTACCGAAAACAAGAAAGAAAGTCGGTCAAGCCCGACTATAACATACTCTGTACTAACGAAATATATCTAAACTTTTATATCTGATATAGCGCAGTTAGTATTTTACCAAAAAAATTATATATTTGATAGATGAACACGATTATTCCTGGTATTGGATTTGCTCCACATGCGTCATCTATAATATCTATAAATCTTTGGTAACAGGCAGAAGAAAGCATATCCGTTTAGTTTTCTTCTCTCAAGTCTTTTGTCTACTATGAACAGTCCGATAGCGTTATAATTCTCTATCACCCAATATCGTGATCTTTTTTTTCTGTGTGTTGGCCTGCACAGAAAAAAAAGATCACGATATTTAGTATCAATCGGGTAATTTT
The DNA here is from genome assembly GCA_035044965.1 of Lordiphosa andalusiaca. Classification (NCBI taxonomy): domain Eukaryota; kingdom Metazoa; phylum Arthropoda; class Insecta; order Diptera; family Drosophilidae; genus Lordiphosa; species Lordiphosa andalusiaca. The sequence goes on along the minus strand of JAWNNM010000051.1, from coordinate 3,252,568 downwards.
CAGTATCGAATCGGCCTTCATCTGAAGAATACCCGGTTGATATGATCGAAAATATCACTCGTACATTTCGAGCATCTCAATGTGAAATGTTTCAGATCAACAATCTGATATTTGTTAATATCCCTGATCTATTTTTATAGTATTAATATTTGTATAATATCAAAGGGGTATTATTGTATAATGTATTATTATGTATCAAAGCTATACAATTTGTATAGTACCCATTGGACATGGTTCAAATGTCCAAGATATATTCGAATGAAAACAAGAAAGAAAGTCGGTCAAGCCCGACTATAGCATACTCTGTACCAACGAAATTCTACGCTCAGCATAAATTTTGATGCTGCAGGAGTAGCTGAAAGCAGCTCTGCTTCTGCGCTGCTGCAGCGAACAGTCTTTTGATCATAACTCGAAAACCGTTCATCCAATCTTCACCATTCCTTTGGCTGATCGATAAGTTATCCTTATTACTAAATATATCTAGAAGGAACAACCCACCTATCTTTAAAACTGTAGGAGATATGACGTTTTTTCTAAATTGCGGGGGCGGCAGGGGGCGTGGCCAAAATTGAAAATAAACTTGATCTGCCTGCAGACATAAGAAGCATATGTCGCATACATGTCAAGCCTCTATCTCTTACCATCTCTGAGATCTGTGCGTTCATACGGACAGACAGACGGACAGACGGACAGACGGACAGACGGACAGACGGACAGACGGACATGACGGACATGACTCGGCTGTTGATGCTGATCAAGAATATATATACTTTATGGGGTCGGAGATGCTTCCTTCTGGATGTTACATACTTTTGCACAAACTTATAATACTCTATGTACCTACGGTACAGAGTATAATTAGTGACTTTAGCTGGCTCGAGGTCCCGAAAAGTTGCGTTTGTTCACAACTGTAAACAACTTATGTATTTATATACACCAAAAAGAGCTGGTTGCCTTTATAGTACTGTTTCATGAATCTCCCGATTCAACCTTCAGTAGGCATTTCGCTAATGGCTGTCGCTGTTTGAATGTCTCTTCATGCGCTCACCGCTTTAAGCAGTTGGGAACTGCAATCAACAATGAAAGCAAAAACAGACAAATCGGAAGAATATTCGCTGTCTCGCCATTGTTTTTGCCTTTTTCGAGTTGGACCATAGCTGTCGCTCTTTGTTTTAAGAAACTCTGTTTGTCTCTTTCTGCCCTCAGATTTTCGATGTCTACTTTGATCTGAAATCACGTCACTAGGGTATTTTTCATATCACTGTGAGAATTTTGCTTATTAATATAATATTTTTAGTAGCAATGTAATACTACAGCATCATATTGATATTAAATAGTAACTCTTGGATCTTTAAAAATTGATATTTTTGAAATTATATTGGAAGATCAACTCGATATTTGATCTTATTTTTTTCTGTGTGGGATTGTGAGACTATCCTAGCTTAAGGTTCTTCCTGTTCTTTTACTAGTTCTTTTACCACACGGGACAAGGGAAAATTCGTTCAAGAAATCAAAACCCTTATTGGGGTTTTCTCCCATTGTAACCACTGTGCCCCCGCCTTACGCATGCTGGGCACGCACAAAAACTTTTGATTTCAATGGCTTTTGCCTTGCATGTTCCGCGTTTGCCACTTTTCACTTTCGGTGGCAAAGACACGGCACACCAAAAATGGTGCCTAATTTTGGATGTTTTGTTTATGGCAAATTTTGATCCAAATTTGAATCGAAAAAAAAAAAAAAGTAACAACAAGCAGCCTTTTAGGGCAGCCTCCTCCACCTTACATAATGCCGGGCGTAGGGCAACTGGGAAACTGGGCCATGCTCTCTGCATCCTTTGGTGAAAGCATAATTGCAAGCAAATACAGAAACAAATTATGAATGTAATAAATATTTAAACCACGGCCCACCCGCCCCGCTTAACTGTCAATTAAGTACGGACTGGTCAATTATTTGGTTTGCTTTTATTGTTATTGCTCGACGACTCGTCGATTTAGTTGAAATTCAACATTCACACGCATAAATTTCACTTGCACTAAATTTGATGGCGACTGGGGCAGCAGTCATATCGGTGGATCGGCGGATCGGCGGCTAGACATTATATCACACACCTGAATTTTCAATTTGATTTTCACTTTTTTCGGTGGGGCGTTTTGAGTTTGGAATTTTAATTCACTCACCTGGACAATGTCGGCAGAAGCATCATCTATGTGGGTCGTAGGTCGTTATTACCCCAGCAAGGTCTTTCCCAGGCCTTGGGAGCAAAAACATCTCATAAATTGATTTGCACATGTAATGGGGCATATAAAAACTTTAATTTTTATGGCCTCTCATGTAAGAAAGAAACCACAAACCCGTTCAATTCGACGTGCTTGGCATGGAGAAAACGCTGAACAGAAAATTACAGGCAAAAATACATATTTTCTAAGTGTTAACCAAGAAATCCAATCTATAACTTAAAGCCAGAGTGTATGCTGACCATGCCAAAGGTTAGATTCTCATATGCCACTCCCACAAAGCCAGCATTCTCAATCATTTGCTTGAATTGCTCCTGTTTGGGAAACTTTCGTATGCTCTCCACTAGATATTGATAGGCCTGCCACTGACCAGCCAACAATTGACCCATGGGTGGTATGACCTGGAACGAGTATTGATCGTATAGCCATTGCAAAGTCTGATTGGTCAGATGGCTAAACTCCAGGCACATGAAACGTCCGCCCGGCTGCAGTACACGATACGCCTCGCTGAGAACCTGGAAAGATACACAAGTATAATATGTGATTAGGTGGGTATTTTGGAGTTGGGGTGGCAAGGACTTGACTGTACTTAAAATCAGGGCTGCAAACCGGTTTTGAACCGAACCGGTTCGAACCCAGAATTCCGACTTTTATTTTACTATGAACCGAACCTCTTTAGAAATAAAAGCTGAACCCGAAACTGTTCCGAACCCATGCTGTTTTTAAAACACAAGCATGGACTGAACCAAGGTTCGAACAAAAAACCTTCTCCCAAAAAACCTCGAACCTTAAATTTCCGAAGCTTAACCATTCGTTAATTTGGGTTCGAACCAGTGTACCGGAGATCCGAATATTTTTGTTGGTTTGCAGCTCTGCTTAAAATGATCTAGCAGGCTCAATGCAATGAAAACACAATTTGGAAGGTATCAACAAACATTAGCAGCTTTGTCAAGAACTTCCTCTGGGTTCCAGTTGAGGGAGTGCTATTTCTGCTACTTCTATTTCTCAACACCATGATTCGATTCCCATACTTTCCTTTCTCTTGGAAGTGTGCGGTAATCGTGATGGTTTTATAGAAATCCTACCTAATAATTAGTCGACAGGCAAGACTTCTGAAGAGAGACCTTGGTGGGTATTGAAACAGCTGTAAACTCCACCAGCCTCCTTGCGACTTCCTGTTTACGTGGACCCCGATCCGGCAAAATCTACAAATTTAATTGAAGAAGTATTTCTTCTTAGAATTTTGGCAGTTAGTTCGGTTAATGATGCTTTTCCAGGCTTTCGTAAAGTTCACTGTTCGCAGGTTAACAGAATCACCGCAAATACTGCTCTGCCGTTTCTTCGATATTCGACATAGCTTTTTATACCCTTGCCCAGAAGTTTGCAACGCATAGACATATTCATTTCCGACCCCATAAACCATATATATTCTTGATCAGGGTGACGAGCTGAGTCGATTGAGCTTTGTCCGTCCGTCTGTCTATTTCTATGCGAACTAGTCTCTCAGTTTTAATGCTATCGAGCTGAGTCTTATTTTTGCAGTACACTTCGAATATGTCGGAACCGACCTGTTCGGATGACTATATCTCATAGCTCCCATGGGAACAATCGGTCGGAAATCTAGTTCTAGTGAGAAAAACTTATTTTCTTTTCAATGGAAACGTCTGCAAACTTAGTAATCGTCGGTTTTCTATGTTTTTTATAATTCTACCAAGTTTTGTTTTAAATAGGATAACTATATGTCTTAGGCAGTGTGTAATGTTGTAGGTTTAATCGAACCGAAACCGATCTTTGGCACATATTGATAGTTGTGCAAGCATTGTTGGGGTGGGCTACATTTAGGCATCCTATGAGATATTGCTGTGTGAGCAGTTGGTTGTGGCTCTTAACTGGCAGTATCTCGGTTTCTTGATGTAAGTGATCAGGGTGTGTCATAACATGACAACCTGTGACCACTCTTAGTGCTGCGATTTGCCCCAGTTGGAGATTACAACGTTGTGTCGCACTTATTGCTGGGGCCGGCAATAGTAAAAAGGGGGTCGAAGGTAATGCCAAGAATTGTTGGGTATTTTATGGTGGGAATTTATTGTTCGATTATACGGATATCGAGGGCCAAGTTCACTTCCTTTGTCCACGTTTCTACCAGTGTAGCAGTGGATTTAGCAACGGATAGACTGATGTTCTTACTAGCAGAGACGACTCGGAAGGTAGGAGCTCAGTCTTGTTTCTAGAGTTTCGATATCCCTCCCGGTGGTATGGACTGTGCAATCATCCGCGTATGTGGCGAGATTGACGTCATTTGGTGGGTTTGGCACGGGCAGCAGCCCTTTTAATTTAATTAATAATACGGCGGTACAAACTTTTAAGCAAAGAATCAACACCATTCACTTCCAAGAAGCAGCGTATGTATGACTATTCACAACTATGTTCTACAGGAAATTATTATACTTTCCTCCTCATTTTAAGATGCAAGACGCAAAAAGCAACCAGATAACAGAGCGATTAGCACTTAACAATCTCCACCATGGTCTCCGCCCACGGCAGTTATAGGAACGTAAGCGAATTCGTTGTTTTGCTTTTGATTTTGCAGAACTGCCGGAGCGCACATCAGTCAAATGACGTTACTTTTGACTGATATCGTTTTTTGATTTTGCTTCTACTGCTGCTTCTGATTTTTCCAAAATCAAAATCAAAAGCAACATTTCGCTTTCGACTTATGAGAATTGAAACTACTCAGTTTGGGGAAACTTATACGACTTAAATATGATATTTTGACTGCTGCTTTTCAAACACTGGTCTTAGGTAGAAACACTTTTTTGTTTTTAATGGTAGCATCCTGCAATTTTGTATTTGTTTGTTTCACATGCTTTCACGTAATTTTACAAGTTTTTAGCCAAATCGGATGACTATATCATATAGCTCCCATACGAACGATCGGTCGGAAAATGGGAAAAAGAGTATTTTATGAAAATAGTTAAGCAAGCACTTGCAAGGCTATAAAAACTTCGGCACAGACGAAGTTAGCTTAAATTTCTCGTTTTTTTTTTTTAATATGAAAAAGTTTAAAGCACTCTTTTCGTGCTCATCTTATTCGATTATGGCATTGACGACACCTCAATGGGTTTATAGTTCTTGTTGAAAACTGATGTCCAAGAGTGGCGGTACACTGGACCCGGTTGTTCTCTAATCTGATGTTGATGTTTGCGTGTTATTTTGTAGTATGTAATAACGATGATGGTTATTACCATCATATGTGGTGTTTCGGCAATGGAGGACAGCCACTACACATAGCAAAATGCTCATAAAATGAGCAGATGTGTTTTGCGTTGAACAATGAAAAATTGTGGTCGTTTGCCTGTAAAGCATAGATACGTGTTTGGACAACAATCAAAGCCACCACTTCTTCGTCGAACAATGTTTTGATGACTTCGACTGTCGACTCCGTACCTAATTCCACTATCATATCGATCTTACTAACCATAAAAGAACTGGTTGCTGGCATTTCAATGGAACATTGTTTTTTCGACAACTTTAGATTATATTCGCATGGCTTGGAAGATGTAAGTGTGAAGCGCAGTTCCTCAAATGACATGCCATCTTCACTATCGCTGCCATAAAATACCTCCGTTTCACCTGGAACATCTTCGGTCGTAATGTTGGGGTAGAGCTTGCCATCGCGACGACGCGTAGTCGGCCTCCTCCTCATCCGTAAGTCCATCGGGATCAGGTGGAGTCAATGCAATTTCAAAATTGGTTCTTTTTGTTGACCTTTCCACAAACTCCAAGACACTGCTAAGTTTGTCAAATCGTGTGCCATAGAATTTTGAAGTTCCAATGATTTTGAATGTAATTTTTATGCAAAGCAAGATTTGTAAAAATGACTACCTTATTAGCCATTGTACCCAAGCGAGTACACTCGTTTTCTGACTTAACAAAAGCTTCAAAAAATATTCTTTTTATGTTCGACTTACTATTTTTATGAAAGCACACGTCTATATGTTCAATAATTTAACAAAAACAGTCAGTCTTTTGATGCGATCGAATGGTGCACAACCTCCAAAATTTTGCCAACACTGACGAAGAGAGCTACAAAAAGTGCATTATATTACTTTTCGAAAAGTCTTATCCGCGTAGCGTTACGGAGGTTCAAAAACGCTTAATTTACTTTACTCGCTTGGGTACAATGGCTATTAATGGGTTAACCCAAATTGAAGTTTCTAACACATTAAAAATGAAACGCTCAGACGCTCAAACTACATGGAGCGTTAACACATTCGCTAGATACATAAGGATAATCGGCTGGCGCATTTTATGACCCAGAGAATGTGTTACTTGTGCGTCCTGGGATCGTGGCCGCATCTTTAGATTCTAAACACACATTGAACAAATCGTTTTTGTATCCATTTAGTTAAATGGTTCTTAATCTGAACGACAAAATGAATCCAAATAGCTTGAACCGTGCGTTCGGCCAGTGGGTTTGATTTGTTCCACGAAACGGGAACGTGGGGCAAAAAGGCCCTTGAGGGAGACAACTATTATGAGCCTTAAGCAATTGTTAACACAGGCAACACAGAAAACTACCTTTACGGCAGGCTATCACACTCGTCAACTCTGTTAATGCCTTGAAGGATGGATGATCTGAGCTGTAAGATATCACTCAGTGACAGTCAAAATTCTCTTCTCGACAAGTTAAACTAACCTGTAAGGATCATAGGAAGTATCTTTGACAGAGACAAAGTTAAACTAAGCTAAGCTTTTCCCAGATCTCTCTTAATTCCGGCTATTTATTTTTGTTCAATGCTGAAATCCGGCTGCGGGTTTACTTTACATTGAGCCTGAAATGTACCTTCAATATATTTACTTTATTCTTTATACTCACCTTATCCACGTGTGTGCAGTTTCTGACGCCAAAGGCTATCGTGTAGGCATTAAAGCATTCCCCCTCGAACGGCAGCTTCTCCGCATCGGCACATTGCCAGGCTATGCTCGAATTGGACAGCTTTTCTGTGGTCAAACCCAACTGGCGAGCTCGTTCCTCGCCCACATTTAGCATATGCTGATTGATATCCGAAATGGTTACATGGCTAACACGCTGCTGAGGATTGGGTTGATTGGCCAAATACTTGAGATAACGGAAACTTATGTCTCCCGTTCCCCCGGCCATGTCCAGGAGACGCATGCCGTGCGTTGGCCCCAAGCGCTCCACAAAGATATCCTTCCACATGCGATGTATGCCCATGGACATGGCATCGTTCATCAGATCATACGATTTGGCCACCTGCTCGAACACCTCATGCACTGCCGAGATATGGAAATGGATGTGATTAAGTGGATGCTGGCACATTTCGTTAAATGCCTACCTTTCTGCTCTTTTTCGGTTTCTTTAACCGTCTGAAAGCCAAAATGTGTGGTGCCCGCATTGGAGTCGGAGCCGGGTGCAGCTGCAGCTTGCTGTGATGTTGCGGCTCCTCTCCTGCCCATCAAGCACCTGGCCAGGTGTAGTAATCTGGCTTGGCGGGTGCTTTGCATGATATTTTAATTCAGGGATTGGGGGCTGCCGTTGAACACAAATTACAAATTATTATTATGAAATATCACAAAAACAGCTGGTCAACCAAACAGCTGTTAGTTGGGGTCCGTATGGTTGTCTCACTCGCACAGCCGTCAATTCGTTGAAGCAGTGCTGAGAAGCAGTGCAAGACGGCGGCAAATTTCAAAATATTTTAGATTGTTGTTATGATTAAGTGAAAACAATTATTTATTAACGACTTAAATCTGACTAATTAAAGATGAGAATATTTAACAAACTTCTAACTACAAGTGAATGTGAGAATTGTTATTCAAGTACACCAGGCTGCATGATAAATACATTACAGATGATTCTTCTTTACCAACCACAAATTACTCTCTAAAAATGTGATGGACTTTAAACATTTGCAGTAAGGAAATTGTATTATTGAACTATTTTGGGGGCAGGATAACTTTTAGGGTTCTAATAATTCAAATTTTTCCGTTTGTCGGAAATACATAAAGGTAAAGGTAAGTTGAATAATAGTCTTGGCACACTGATTACTAGACCCCGGATTTTATGTTTTCCCTCATTTCTGCTCTGAAGAAAAATATGTTAAATATGTCGAAAATATGTTAAAGAAACCATTCGGTAGTAAATTAAGGAGATATTCCTTCACCGAGATCAATATAATTGCATTCAATACATGGCCCCGCACCTTCTTCTGCAGTGTGAATTCAATTGTTAAACTTGGTTGAAGTATGAATAATATTTATTAATTTCATTATCTTAATATATAAGATTCTTCCGTACATGGCTTTGTTACCTCACTCCTCCCAAACGGCTGGACCGATTTCGATGAAATTTCGTGTGAGTGTAGTAGTAACAGCGTAGGTGGTTTATATCTATAGCTGATTCTGGTAGGTCACACAAGGATCGCGTAATTTGCCATCCACGGCTTTTTTGCACCATAACTTGACCTAAACTTAACCGATTTGGATGAAACTTTATAAAGACATTCGTCATGAATAGAGGAAGGCTGATAACAAATATGGTCCGAATCGGTCAACTCTTTCGGGTACCTCTCGAACACATATATGTTTTTTTTTTTGGTAATTTTGTATGAGAGCTATGCTCAGTACTAAACAGATTTGAATGAAAGTAGGCATCCGAATAGTAGACGCTCCGAAACGTGGAGAATGGACATTGGGAAGCCGCTCTATGAGCAAGAGAATTTAATGACATTGAATAATACACAAAATTATATTAACGCAGGACAATGTCTGACGGGGTCAGCTAGTTATTTGTAAATTTGTTTACAATTGTGTTTTTATTTTCAAGAATTTCTACAGTTAATCCATGACTCTTATCTGAAAGTATCATATCAAATGCCGTAAAACTTCTCTCTACATCGCAGGACGACAGCGGAGCAAATTCATAATTTAAATCAGCGATGTTCAAGAAGAGAGGCTCTCTGGAGCTCTCTATCTCTCTCTGACACTCACTGAAGCATTACTTCGGCAAGCATTCGGCATGAATTGCCTAAAGTGTTCGGCCCCTGGGGGCTATGGGTGAACATTGCTGCTTTCAATAATAAAGTCGGCTGGTACACCATCAATTATATAGGTCCCCCCATTGATGCTGTTGATTATTTCATTGACTTTTGAAATTGAACTGTGTCCAATGTCAGTTTTAATGTCTTCGAGTGATTTAATGTAGCAACGATCCAAGTTGTATTAACGTATGGTAGGTTGTCATATAATGTATGATGTAAATTTATGTTTCTTAGCTCTGAATGGAAAAAACAATATACATATTATTGTCGAAGAAAATGATGATTAATACTGAGTTCAGCTTCCGGATTTTGAAATCACTTCAAAAATTCGTTGTGGCATTGAGTCTATGACCTTTTGAAACTCAGAAGTAGGAATTTTGGCCCATTCTTCTCCACCGACTCGAATTTGCGATGACCAGCATATATACATCGTGCCAAGTTACCCCACATGTTCTCCATAGAATTTAGATCTGGGGAACGTGCTGGCCACTTCATAACATCGATCTGCTTCTCCTAAAACCAATTAACGCTGAGTCGTGATGCATGTATGGCAGCGTTATCCTGCTGAAAGACGGTGTCTGAAGTAGGTTGCTGATCCAAATAGTTGATTAATACTTCATCCAACATGGTTATATACTTTTCCGAGTTCATACGCCCATTCACTTTACATATGGGGGTCCTTCCATAGTAACTAAAACCATCCCATATCATTAACGAACCTCCTCCAAAGTTCAGCTTAGTAGAAAAGGAATCGGGCTTCTTCAAATCGTGCCAGTAATAATTAAAACCATTTGGACCGTCAAGGTTGCATTTTTTTTATCGTCTGAAAATACTTATTACCTTTTTCCATTGATCGGCCCATGACATGTGTTTTTCGGCAAACTCCAATCTTGCCATTTTATGCGATTCCTTTAAAGCTGGTTTAGACTTCATTTTCTTCCAAATTAGCCAATTACTTCCAGATAAAATTTGTTTTACACGACGCTTAGTAATTGGTAATTGAAAGTCGGCTCTTATTTGCGAAGCCAGCCCGAATTACAGCGGATTTTACACGAGAAGAAATCTTTTGATTATTATTATTTGATCGATTTGTATTTTATTTCTGCTTTAAATTGATTACATTATCCACTGCATATGGAGATCATTTCAATTTAATGGCAATTTGCCTATTAGACATGCCAGTATTCTTGTAAGCCAGGATTTTGGCTGTTTCTCCAGATGATAATGTTTTTCCCTTTCCCATATCAATATTGAGGGAGATTTTCAATAGGATATAATTTGTATCTGTTTAAATTAAACACGTATACATAATCAAACTGTCAAATTAAGAAAATTTTGCACCTTCTTCTTACTTGAGGACTTGAAACACACTGCCTTTAATAGAATCTCGCTTCAAAACGTTCACAAACTCTGAATAATGGGCAAACGCTTTAGCCTAAACTAACTGTTAATGCTCTCTTTAAGCTAAAACGAGAGCGTAGGTTAAAGTCGGCCCTGCCCGACTTCGAAATACCAGTTACTCAAGGCAATTAGTGTTGCGGCTTAGATAAGTATGCAACGTTTTTTTAACTCTGCCATTTATTATCCGATCATTATGAAAATTTGTGCACTACACTGCAAAATCTGAGCTCGATAGCTTACAAATTGTAGGAGATATTCAACATGTTTTATTGCGGGGGCGGGAGGGGCGTGACCAAAATTTGAAACAAACTTGATCTGCCTACAGACAATACTAGCTTACATCTAAAATTTGGTTGCTCTAGCTCTTCTACAGGGTTGCCCATATTCGACGGACCCATCCGGCAACGCCATAACTTTTGACAGAGATGTCAGATCGCTTAATGACATACCGCGTTTGAAGCGTCAGTCCAAGCAGATTTTTATCATGGAACAATACACGCCACGCGAGCGCTCTGAAATAGTTGAAATTTACATTCAACAGAACAAGTCAATTGTGAAAACAAAATTATCATGTCCGATGAAGCCCATTTCACATTGAATGGGACCGTAAATAAGCAAAATTGCCGTATTTACGCCACTGAAAATCCTCAGGAGATTCAAGAAGTGCCTCTTCATGACGAAAAAGTCACAGTTTGGTGCGGCGTTAGTGCGAAAACGGTCATTGGGCCGTATTTCTTAACAAGCCAAGGACCGTAGAAGAGCTCAAGGACAACATTCGTGAAGAAATAGCCGCTATTCCGGCCGAAATGTTGGCGAAAACGATGGAAAATGCTGCAAAAAGGGCACAATACGCCATCAACGCCAGAGGCGGCCATTTGAGAGATATCATATTCAAAAATTGATGTAACCAAATCTACTTGGAACAAATTAAATGATTAAGATTGCCAACCGCCAAATTTTTAATTTTTTCTTTGATTTTTTAAAAAAAAAACAGGGGCCCGTCGAATATGGGCAACCCTGTAGTCTCCGAGATCTAGGTGTTCATACAGACGGACGGACGGACACCGGGCATGGCTATATCGACTCGGCTATTGATCCTGATGAAGAATATATATACTTTATGATATCGGAGATGCTTCCTTCTGCCTGTTACATACATTTGCACGACTTTAGTATACCCTTTTTACTCTGCGAGTAACGGGTATAAATAGAAATAGAGAGATCAATGTAAAAGGAAGAATAGGATTGGAAGTAGCCTTCTGGTTCCAATACATTTTAAGGTTACTAAATGGACCTGCCTTTAATTGAATTTCGCTGGACGTATAAATTACAGTTTAATGAAATTCCATTTCATGGTTTACATAGAAAAATATTAACAAAATATTGTTAGACTTTTGCTTTTGAGAATTGTTCAAAAAGCTTCAGAGTCGAGGTGCTTTTAAAACAGAGACTGTTATGGTTTTGGATTTTAAAAGGAAATGTAATCGTTTTGCCAGTTTTTTTTTTCCACTCTCCTGCCCATTTTAAGAGTCAGTCGCACCAGATTAACAACAGATGAAGTCGGTAGACAGAAGATCAACATTTTTGTGTCAGTTTTGTTGAACCGAACCGAAATTTTGGGTTCGTCACAGGTACGGGTTCAGCTTTAACTTCTAAAGAGGTTCGCTTCAAGGTTCGGTTCGTAGTAAAATAAAAGTCGGAATTCCGGGTTCGTACCGGTTCGGTTCAAACTTTAAAGGATCTGTCCTCCCGTCCTCCCAAAAGAAGACTCACAATGTATCTTTGATGTGATCCGCACGTTTTTCTTTCTTTATTTATTTAACGTATGTATAATTTTTTACATGCGTTCTCCATGATTTCTCTTCACCACATGGCGTTTTATCTCTGGAACAGTCGACTCGCTCGCTTCTCTTGTGTTTTTTTTTCGTGTTGTTGTTGTTGTTTATTATTATTAAATGGCTAAACTTAAACGTAGTTATTATAATTTAGAGACCTAATTAGAATCCGCAGATTAAAAACTTAAAGAAAAAGATTGGAAAAAAAATGCCTTAAATTGGTTTTAAAAAAAAAAAAAACATTTTAATAATAATAGTGTTGAAAAGTCATCATTGCGTGTGTGTGTGTGTGTGTGTGTGGTTGTGTGTGTGTGTGTGTGTGTGTGGTTGTGTGTGTGTGTGTGTGTGTGTGGTTGTGTGTGTGTGTGTGTGTGTGCTGCACTGCAGCTGGTGTAAAATCTTAATCGTTTTACATTATAAAACAAACGAAAAATAATGCACGCACAATAAATAGTTTACAAATTGGTGTGGCGTTTGTGTTGTGTTTGTTTATTTGTAGTTGGTATCAGAGAGAGATTAAAATTAATTAAATTAAGATTAAGAAAAGTCCATCTCATAAGCGTTTTCATTTGTTTCACTATATCTTTTCAACTTGTTGTGTGTGTGTGTGTGTGTGTGTGAGCCGATCTCAGCCGCACGTGGGTGTGTGAGCTACTACAGACTAAATTATATTTAGGACAAAAAAAAACTGTTTTCTTTTCAAGCGTTTTTGCTGCTGTTCTGGATATCATCTTTGTCGGTTTACATATGAGCTATGTATTAGTGTTTATATACTATATATATATATATATATATGTGTGTGTGTGTGTGTGTGTGTGTGTGGTTGTGTATATTCTTGTTTATCTTCATAATGCATTTTTGTATATTGCTTGGCCTTTGACTTGGAACATAAGGGCGGGATGGCCATTTAACACATATACATCCACCGATCTAATAATTATACTCCTCCTGCTTCTCCGAATCACTGCGCAGATCACTCATTAGAGGCTCGAAACAGGACTTGGGTATCATGGTGCCAACTATTTTCTCCTCCTCTGTGGTCTTCATGCGTATCACCTGCATTTTGCTATTGGATCGCGTATTCAAAATGTGCTCCACACGTCCCCAGACGGACAACACCGAACCGGCCAGCACATGATACAAACGTTGCCGCAAACCCACCTGTGTGCAAATCAAGAAAAATGTTTAGTTTAAGCGAGAGTCGAGGAGAATGAGAATGAGAAATACACCCTCCTACCTCACAATCGTTGCCCAAACTGACATTACGACAGTTGCCATTCCAATAGGCATGCGAACATGTATTCACCGAGGCATCATACTGCTCAGTCCAGTGCGGCTCCGCCTCCTCGGTGCCCACCTTGCGGTATTTCTTCTCCAGCTCAAACAGCGATTCGTGGCGCACCTGTAGACCCGTGTTCGGTCTGTAGATTTGACACATGATCTCCTTTTTGCTGCGTGTTTTCTTCTTATGACTGGACTTGCTGCTGCTATCCAAATCCGTGGAATTTCGCGTTGGCTGCTGTTCGATGATTACCACCAAAATAGCAGTACGCTTTTGATTTCGCAGCTGATGGGATACATAAAAGCCTTCGTTCTCGTTGAACAGATCGGCATATCTGGGAAAGAAAGAGCGAACGAATTCGGGGGGGAAAATTAGATTCTGAGCCTCGAAATGATTGTCAACCAAATGAAACAGAAGTTTGGAAACGTTTTCACAACCAAGAAAGTAATGCATAAAAATATCAAGGCTACAAAACTGCTGAAATTGTGAATTTGACTGGGCCAGAAGGTTCGCATGCGTTGAAAAGGGCAAGTCTTGGTTCCTAACTACTAATTGAATGGTTCAAACAGTTTCCGAACCATTTTTATATACAAAATAATTCATATATTTCTATTATTTTCAACGTGGAAATACTTAGAAATGTTTGAAATTTTCTGGAAGACATTCAAAAGAAGTTGAAAAAAAAGGTCGAATCAAACTTGAACCGAACCGCTTTCAGAGTATTCATTTCTCAGCCAGTTTGCAGCCTATGATGGTATAAAAGTCACTGAGATATCAAACTTACTTGTCAATGGCCTCCTGCCAGATCATTCCACGTTCAACACGCACCGTATGCAACTCTGTGGGGGCCACGCCAGTGGCATGTTTACGTACAAACCGCAATAAACGCACTCTGGTCACATTCTCACCGGCAGCACCCAAATCTGTGTAAATGAGAGAGAAGAAATTTTGTTTAATTATCGAGTATAAAGAACCAAACAACAACAATGGTAAAACAGCTGCTTCTCAGTGTGAGAAACCTAGGAACGAAACGTTTGTACTTAGGTTACCCCAACAAGAACCGTAAGTAAAGGGGTATTTGGCCACCCACTACTTTTGATGGCAAAATGAGAATCGCCAATACCAATTGCCATTTTAGCTAGATTTAGCAAACTTTTGGAAGTGAGAATCCTATTAAGTATTTCATAAAGCTTATAGCTACAAATGTGGCCATTTTTAAATTATGATCAGCTATTATTCGCTAGTTAATTACCAGAGCAGTAATGTAATCATTACCTCTCGTACTTAATTACTTTCCCTACCAATTATCAAGATTATTCAGATAATAAAAACGAGAAAGCCAAGCTAACTTCGTCTGTGCCGAAGTTTTTATACCCTTGCAAGTGTGCTCGCTTAAATATTTTCAAAAAATACTATTTTTCCCATTTTCCGACCGATCGTTCGTATGGCAGCTATATGATATAGTCATCCGATTTGGCCAAAAAATTTTAAAATTATGTGAAAGTATGTGAAACAAACAAATACAAAGTTTCAGGATGCTACCATTAAAAACAAAAAAGTTTTTCTAACTAAAACTGTTTTTCAGACCTATCTTTGTATGGCAGCTATCCCAAATAGTTGTCCGATTTTAATAAAACTTGGTAGAATTATAAAAAAACATAGATATCCTACGATTACAAAGTTTGGAGACGTTTCGGTTGAAAAGAAAAAAGTTTTTCTCACTAAAACTAGTTTTCCGACCGATTATTCCCATGGGAGCTATGGTGTATAGTCATCCGATCCGGTCGGTTCCGACATATTGGAATATAGCTTTAAAACTGACAGACTAGTTCGCGTAGAAATAGACAGACATACAAACGGACAAACGGACGGACAAAGCTCAATCGACTCAGCTCGTCACCCTGATCAAGAAAATATATAGTTTATGGGGACGGAAATGATTATTTCTATGCGTTGCAAACTTCTGGGCAAAATTATAATACCCTATGCAAGAGTATAAAAACGTTAAGCTAAAATGTAAACAAATTCCAACGAGTGGTAATTGAAAAGTTCAACTATTTAAATCAAATAATTCTTTCTAGTTTTTAAAACTCCATTATTTGAAACAAGAAATTTTTATATTTAAGCGACGACTGATTCACAAAACTTATCAGCTTTCCCCGCACTTGCCATAACTAACTATTTGCGATCATTGTATTGAATGCGTTAACAGTTCCAACAGTTTGCTCTTCGAGGAAACTGATGAAGGGGTGTTTGTTTCCAACATGATTCTATCGCTAAAAGCTCGTTCTTTAGTTCATTCACAGTTTCACTATCTATTCCCTCATCAATAATAACAATAACAAATATATATTGCAATCTAATGTCTCACCTAGAATGCCCAAATCGAAGCGGCCGCCTCGCTTGGCCTGATTAATGATGGCCGTCATGGTATCCGTGAAATATTTGAATAGACGATTCTGCAGGTCCACGGGACAGCCGAGTATCCGATTGAGAAACTTTGATATGTTATTGTAATCCTTATCTAGACTAAGCACTCCCGGATGGCTTTCGCTGTTCACAATGATGCCCACACCAACCAGAGCTCCAGCAATGTCCTTAAAGAACTCGCCGTTGTAATCGGTGGGTGGCGGCACCAGTGGCGACTCATAGCCCATGATGGTGCGCATTACCGTCTCCAAGGCCTGACGACCGTACTTGTTGTCAATGTTAAATTGTGAGAGATCTCGCGTTTCGGTGGCACGACGATCACCATGGGTGAGCGCACCCAGCGACTCCAAGCGCTTCGCCACGGTGGAGGCAAACCGCCGCTCACCAGCCAAATCTGAGATGAGGAATATGTACTCGGGTGCATTGACCTGATTGGAACGATGCGTGCGTCCAAACTGCTGAATGGCACGATCCGCAGACCAGGGCAACTCCAGCGTGATGTGTACACGACGCCGCTGATTGAAGACACGACGATCGCTCTGCAGCGAAATACCACTGGAGGCGGCCTCGGAGATGATGGCCACATCCTTTTGGCCATCCATGAAACGCTGCTTTTCGGTTATATTTAACGTCTCCAGCGGCACATCGGATTCCGTGCGGGATTCATACTGTATGGAGCCATCGTCGTTTTGTACTACACGACCTCGTCTACCCGTCATTTCGGCCACATTGTCGGGACCGCCCAGCTCATCGATCAGCTGATCCAGTGTGTTGGGTGGCAGGCGTGAGCCCAGACGTTCAATCTTTCGCAGCAGCTCCTCCTTCATGGTGCAGGCCCGTTCAATAGCATCTTTCGGCGGTGGGCCGTAGTTCAGCTTGACGCCATTGACCCCGACGGGCGTTACAGTGCCCTTAAGTTCCTGCTTCTTCTGCAGCAAATCTTGGATTTTGTCCTGCGTCGAGAGTTGGGACTTTCGCGTCTTGGCAGCATTGAGTGCGGCAACCACAGCCGCTGACATGGCGGCATTACTGCCACTGGCATCGCCGCCTCCACCACCGCTCGGCGGCTCCTTGGGCTCCTTCTTAATCTTAACATCCTTCTCCTTCTTTACCTTCTTTTTGGTCTTTTTCTGTGGCTTCTTCGTGGTTTTTTTACTGCGAGCATTCACCCAGGGATCTATGTCGCTGTCACTGCCACTGAAGAAGGGATTGAAATCGGAACTGGCATCACTGGCCACGCTGCGACGATCGCTATCCGCCTCGTGCTCATCCTCTTCATCGTCGTTATCCTCATCTTCGTCCTCGTCATCCTCGTTTAAGGCCTCATCACTGTTCGCCTCATCACTGTCGCTGTTCGAGTGGCGATCATCGAAATCTCGACTGGGCGTGCGGGCAACCTCCTCATCGCTATCGCTGTATTGCCAGGAGCCGCTGCGTTTTTTCTTTTTGCGTTTGGATTTGCCGACGACGGCGTCGGTGGCAACGCCCTTGCGCTTGGCTACGCTGCTGCTGTTGTTGTTGTTATTATTGTTATTGTTGAGACTGGCTGCCGTCGGGGTGGGTGCGTCGTCATAAAGGCCAAGTATGCGATTAATGCGATTCCGGTCGGGAGCAGGGAAATGGCGCTCCACAAACGACTGGAAGACTCCCCTAAGAATGAACAAAATTGATAAGTACAGGCCAAAGATTAAGCATCACCGCCAGCCATCGCGTCTACTTACTTGGCCGTGGACACAAAGTCCGTAAGCTCGCCATCGTCCCGCTCCAGCTGATCCAGTGTTCGCGCCTCACCCGTGGACTGCAGACCAATGACCACACACTTGCCATATTTAATCGACTCGCGGGCCACCAGCACAGCATGATTGACCTTGGCCGCTATGCACAGATACTTGAAGAAACGCTGATGCGATGACCAGAACTGTCCCCACATGGTCTTCTTCATGCGACTCTCCGCATCGATCAGCTCGGCCGCCTCGGTGAACTTTTGCATGGCCTCCACCCACAGTTCCACGGATTGATCATAGATTCTGCGAAACTCCTTGGAGAGGGGCACCTCTTCGATCTTGAAGCTGACACCTTTGAAACTGAGCTGGCGAGCAATGTACATGCCGCGCAGTTTCATGTCCATGGCCACAATCTCCATGGCGCCCACGCCGCTGCAAAAAGAATAAGCAATTTTAACATCATATACCCATTTCTTGGGGATAGTCAAACTCACCGTCTTTCCACCGCTGTGATGAAATCATTGAAATTACCAAAAGCCGTACCCTGACCCCACAGACCCAGACGCACCATATAGGCCATATTCTTGGGCTCTGAGGCACCGGTGGCTGAGGCATACACCACACGAGCCTTCGGCAATTTCTGCTGCAGCTCCAGCACCGTTTGACCCGTTTTGGTGGGCTTGCCCGAACCCACCGGACACAGATTCTTGGCCTTGTGACACTCATCAAAGACGATCAGACCTTCAAAGTCCTCGCCGCACCATTGCAACAGCTGACGGAAGCGGGAACGGTATTTGCCCGTCTTGTTGTTGGATTCACCAATCAGAGCGGAATAGGTGCTAAAGATGACGCCACGTTTGCAATTGTTGTTCACATCCGAACTGATTTTGGCGTACTTGAACTGAAATGGAAATGGGGGAAAACGGAAGGTAAATACATAAACTTCAAATATTCTTAAATAGTCAAAAGAACAAGACGGATGGGAGTAATGGGTTGACAAGAACTTCTTCATAAGCGGAGCTCAGGAGAATGCAACAGTTATTCGGTGGAGCGGATCGGAGAGCAGCCGAAACATCAAAACAGGCAGCAAATTGAAATAATAAAGTTATGCTGCAGGTAGAGAACTGTAGAGACGCCGGAGCAGACGAGCAATCGACGCCAGAAATTTGATATACACGTACAGACAGGTTGTCGCTGAAAGGAGCCCAGTGGCCACAAATTGGAGGACCGAACTGTTTAACAAAATCGCAAAATTTACTTAGTTTTCATATGATGATTATGAAGACACCAGGTAGGTGCGACTGGTATAGACCAAACTCTCTGATGAGTTTATATTATAAACATGATTCAATAGATGCCAATTGTAAAATAGAGAGTTTTAAATTGTAAAATTAGAGTTTTAAATGCAAAATGGGTCGTAGCGACGTACGCTGGGTAACTTATAGCTCATTGTAAAACGCAGAACTAGCCAACTGGCTTCTATCAGAACTATTCCACAATAGCCAAACCCTAACAAAAAGCTTTTGAGGTTTATTTAAATATGGCGACACTTTTTAGCTATGTTCTTGTTGGCAACACTGGTTTAAACAGCTCAAGCACGTTTCGTGTTTTGTTTCACTGTCAAACATCTTCAGTTTGGTCTATAATTTAACCATGAATCGTCTTACAAACGAACAATGATTGCAAATTATAGAATTTTGTTATCAAAATGCGTGCTCTGTTAATAAACTTCAATTGTGTTCAGCGACGAAGCTCATTTTTGGCTCAATGGGTACGTAAATAAGCAGAATTGTCGATTTTGGAGTGAATATCAGCCAGAAGCATTGCAAGAGCTACCAATGCATCCAGAAAAAGTCACAGTTTGGTGCGGTTTATGCGCTGGTGGCATCATTGGACCGTACTTCTTCAAAAATGATGCCAATCGTAACGTAACTGTGAATGGTGAGCGCTACCGTGAGATGATATCCAACTTTTTTTTGCCCAAAATGCAAGAGCTTGACTTGCATGACCTGTGGTTTCAACAAGACGGTGCCACATGCCACACAGCACGCACAACAATGGACTTATTGAGAGGCGAGTTCGGTGAACATTTTATTTCACCTTCGGGGCCCGTCAGATCGTGCGATTTAACGCCTTTAGACTATTTTTGGTGGGGCTATGTTAAAGCTGATGTCTATACAGACAAGCCCGTTTCAATTGACGCATTGGAAGACAACATTGAAGCATTTATTCGTGAGAAACCGGCCGAAATGTTGGAAAGAGTTTGCCAAAATTGGACTAAGCGGATGGACCCATTCGAGGCGCAGTCACGGTCAACATTTGCATGAAATAATCTTCAAACATTAAATTATATGGACCGTACTATCGATTCAAATAAAGATTTCATGCATTTTTCTGAATTTTATGTTTTTTTTTTTTTTAAAACTTTCCTATAGCTCTTAAAAAATCACCCTTTATAATCGACAAAATGAATTACTGGCCGCAAGCATAAATGATTCTTTACCATTATTATCTACGGATGAAGATGAAATGGAATCTTTAGCTAAGGGGCTAGAAAATAATGAACAAAATTACAAATATTAAATCGTTAAATGATTTCATTGCTCCTTTTGACTAAACTCAAAGATTAGCTCAATATTCGAATGTTTTAAAACATTGGGAAATGGAAATCAAGGCTGATTTTGGCAAATAAACAATGAAACACATGTTCCCCGTAAGCTTTTTGTAGCATTCATTGGAATGCATTTCCCATTCCTTTTAACAGTTAAGCTAGGTACGGAGATGCTGAGAATTTTCTCGCAGCGTGAATTGTTTCATAATTCTCAGAGCGACCTCTGAGACTGTAGTGTGACCAGAAAACAACAAAGTGTCACTAAATCTGAAACGGTCAGCTTGCACTGGTCAGCTGTTGTTTGTTTATAAAACAAGAAAGAAAGTCGGTCAAGCCCGACTATAACATACTCTGTACCAAGAAAATGTGTCTTTTGATCATAACTCGAAAACCGTTCATCCGATCTTCTTCATTCCTTTGGCGGATCGATAAGTTATCCTAATAACTAAATATGTTCAGAAGAAACAAGCCATCTATCTTCAAAACTGTGGGAGATATGACGTTTTTTCTAAATTGCGGGGGCGGCAGGGGGCGTGGCCAAAATTGAAAATAAACTTGATCTGCCTGCAGACATAAGAAGCATATGTCCCATACATGTCAAGCCTCTATCTCTTACCATCTCTGAGATCTGTGCGTTCATACGGACAGACAGACGGACATGGCTATATCGACTCGGCTGTTGATGCTGATCAAGAATATATATACTTTATGGGGTCGGAGATGCTTCCTTCTGGATGTTACATACTTTTGCACAAACTTATAATACTCTATGTACCTACGGTACAGAGTATAAAAAATGCGCGCTTAAGATAGGCTAATCTTTTTGTGAAAATGTAAACTGGAAGACTTTTTGATGAATGCAGAGGCTTTGGGGAATGCCATGGTTGTTTTTATGGGGTCATTTTGCATGGTGCTGGAGGAGGAGGAGCATTTATGCAATGCTTTTTGTTAGTTATAAAATGAGTTGTTCGTCCTCCGTAGAGTTCACCAATTGACTTTTGTATTGTTTTTTTTTTTTGTGTTTTTTGCTTCCATTCATTTTTTCCCGTAGGTACCTCTGACAATTATCAAACATGTTTGATAATTTCACTGACCCCCTGCGAGAATTTATTAGCTGTTTGGCCAAAAAACGAGTTGGCAGGTCATGCTTATTCTCAGAGCAAATTTGTGTTGTCTCCGTACCAGCTCTGAGAATGTGCTCTGAGAATTTTGTGCAGCGCATTCTCTGAGCTATGTAATTAGATGGGCTCCGAGAAAATGCTCAGCGTCTCCGTACCTAGCTTTAGGGAAATCACCAAGTTGAAGAGAGAGGTTGAAGAGTTTTAGCAGGGGCTCATCGTACAACGTGACGGCACAATAATATGGCACACGGCTTGGACCATTGTCAGGTACAGGGTTGAAAAAAGCTTTAAATGATGTTTATATTGTCAGTAGGCTCTCAGAGTCTAAAACAGGGAGGAAAAGTGCAGCTAGAATGGGTACTTGATATTTTCACACCCGAGTGTCCCAAGCACTGCAACAAAATGTATACAGTAGTATTTCTACTCGCGGCATATTTGTGGTTCGCACACGAAGTGCAAAAAACACTCGCGCCACTCGCGTTGCTTATTGCTAATACTCATACGAAAAGAGAGCTCAAAAATTTGAGTGTGGAATGAATCCACCAACAATTCTGGCAACGTATTTTCTACTTGTCGCTCACTCACTTGAGTAATGTTTTTGCTCATGCTTGCTTCTTGTTGTATTTTTTTTACTGCTGGCTTTATGTGTCCGGTTTCTGATATGTCTTCGGCTTCTGTCCGTCTTTTTCCTTCCTCGGCAAACTGATCTCTAATTCACGACTCTGCTTTGACGTCGACGTCAGCAGAAGCGAATTCTGTGAGCATTGTTGTTGCATTGTATGAGGAGGAGGCAAAGAGCAATACACAATACATACATGTATATTAGTAGTGTGTGAGCTGAGAGCACGGAGTATTTTGCGTATTCCTCTTCGCTCTCTGAGTAAAATTAGTATACTATACTGCAAAGTGCGAGTGCGTCCGCTACCTCAAATACGAAAGCAACATGCAGTGTCGCTCAAAGCAGAGACAATCAAATTTGACATCCGCTCAAAACAGACACCAGTCACAGAAGTACTAGTACGAAAATGAGTGAGAATATCATTTGACTACACATTTTGAGTGTCGAGTGGTACTGCATACGCTTTTTCAGCGAGTGTACTCGAGTCAAGAAAACAGGCACTCGTGCAGATCTCTGGTCCTTACTAAACTCTCCTTTTAAATATCTTTTAATGCAAATGTTTTGCTAGGTAGGCATTTATTAAAAATGGCCGACTTCATCTGCATTATAAACATAATTTTTGTTGTATTTTCTTATGGCACGTAAACAACACGCAACCCAGATTGTCAGACGGCCTCTGCTCACGACCAAGATATATTTAACTAGGTAGGCGCACTTCCTCTCTAGCCCTCTTTGATGTATGCTTAATCGTCAGTCTGTGAACAACCGTTGTGAGCGAAGCACCTCCGCTGTTACTTCTACTTACTTCTCGCTCTCTTTTGTACTTTTGTAAGCATACATGAGAGAGGAAGTGCGCCTACCTTCTATAATTGTATCATGCTCACGACCACAACCGGAAAAAAACACGGTTTCGTTCTTCCCTCAACCGATTGTGTGCTGCTAACGCGCTCTCTGTTAGTTCGGATGCTGTTGAGCACGAACGCTGGTCGGACTGACAACAACCCAATAACAGACCCATTTCAGTCAAGCGGTCCCAATGTGAGTGTTGTTTGAAGACCGCTACGTCAAAATGTTAATCTCAAAAGGTCTCTGTGAGCTTAGTCAAGCGGGAGCAGAGCGAAACAGCGCAAGAGAGTATAAGAGAGCGCATGTAATGTGCTGCTTTCTGCAATCTAACTTTCTTGTTGGAGTCTCGAC
Organism: Lordiphosa andalusiaca; assembly: GCA_035044965.1. NCBI lineage: Eukaryota > Metazoa > Arthropoda > Insecta > Diptera > Drosophilidae > Lordiphosa > Lordiphosa andalusiaca. Next base: position 3,229,050 of record JAWNNM010000051.1, on the reverse strand, counting down.
CCATTGTTAGGCACGGTGAAAACTTTTAATTTACACTCGGTCAATTCGCATCAACATGTAAGCACGCACTTGACAATAAACGCCGAATGCTCAGACATATATTTCTGTGCTCTCTCTCTGTGGCCGGGCCACACTTACAAAAAATCCCGAGCGATCGATCGGTTGCTGTGAAAAGGTCGGCAAGAGACCAAGACCGAAAAACAAAAACAAATGTGTTGCTCTCCTCTCACGACCGAAAACAACCAGAGACCGCAGTTGAGGCTTGTTTTTGTCCCTCTTTGTAAACGTGCGGCACGAAACCGGTTGTTTTCTGACAACTGAAAAGAGAGGACCGGTTGTTGCGACCTCTGATTTTCTTAGCAAGGGTTGATCCAATCAGCAGCAACACTACAATCAGCCTTGGCGGCTTCTTCGAGGCTTAATGTTTTATGTTTCGACAATTTGCGGTTAAAATTCAACTGACATCGACTTATTGAGGTAGCTTTGATTTAATTTTGCTTTCACAATCTCCTCAAAGAAGGGAGGGATCGAATTAACGCAGTAATTTTAAACGAAATATTGAACGGTCACAAAAATACTTCAAATTATGGGGGTAAATCGCATCATCGAGTGTTCAAATTAACAGAGTTCGACTCGACAAATGTCTGTACCCTAAAGCTTGAATGACTTTCGCTTTAGCTTAATTTTATCCCGCTATCTTACCTTATTCAGCGCATGTACATCAATACGAGTGGCTCCTATATCACTAAGATCCCGCTCAGCATCATATTTGAGATCATTGGACACGGATATCCACAGTGCCTTCTTCCTTCCCTTGAGATAATTCTCATAGATAATACCGGCAATTGTGCGACCTTTGCCCACACCGGCGCCATCACCAATCAGAAAGCCGGCACGACTACCATCGGGCAAGAGATGATCATGAGCCTGAGATGCATACGTAATGGATTCCAATTGCAGGGCGCTTAGCTGGCCGCTATTGATGGTCTCGGAGGGAATGGACAACTTGTAGTACACATCACAGGGTTCCACGGAACTCAACGAGGCGGTTTCCACCACAGCGTCGGGATGCTTTTTACCCAGCTTGACTGCAATTTTCAAAGAAAAGTTAGAATTTGGAGGAGTAGGTGGTCAAATTTACTTACGTTTGGCTGGCCAATAGTCAGCATAGGTCTCGGCCACGCCCATTTCCTCATAGTCCACCTCATCCTCCTCTTGCTGGACGTAGGCGGCTGCAGAGGCGGCTGCGGCCGCAGCTGCTGCTGCTGCATTGGCCGAGGCTGAATTATTTGCAGGCATGGGCGGCGCTGGCGAGGGGCGCATCGATTGCATAAACATTTGGAATACATTGTTGGGTATACCACTAGTCAGGTATTCGGGATTCATGGCAATTAGTTTTTGAACTGCCTCCAGCATCATGTTGTTAACCTTCATGCCGCCACCAGTGGCAGTGGCTCCACCGGCAGCTGCTGCTGCCGCTGCTGCTGCTGCTCCACCCATAGCCGCGGGTGTGCTGCTGATCTTGGTCATGGCTGGACTGCTGTTCACCTTATAGGGACGTATGGGCGTGGCACCAACACCACCCGCATAGCTCACTGCAAGACAAGGATAAGGTAGGTGGTAGGTAGGTGGGTGTAGGTAGGTAGGTAGGTAGATTGTGTTGTTGTTTTATGTTTGTGAATGTCGTTTGCAAGACAATGAGGTGGATGGTGGAAAAAGAGGGAGAAAGAGAAAGAGAGAGAGAGAGAGAGAGAGAGAAGAGCAATCGAAATTGCTAGTGATTAGTAGGGCATACGAATTTCGGATACTAGAAACTAAGTTATACGTGGCAAATGGGGTGCTAGCTACCAAAGAAAACGAAAGAAGAAACAAAACGAATACCAACTGATCTAAGGAAGTTTCAAAACAATCAAAAGTGGGAGGAAGAAACAAGAAGAAAGCCTAGGAAGTGGAATGTGCCCCTCCTCCAAGGACTTTTTCAAAAATTCCACCAAATTCATAACTTGGCGCCCAACGTGGGGCAGGCTACAGCACATTTAAAGCAATTGCAAGATGTCAGCCCCGCGCTTACAAAACAAAAAAAGTTGATCTGCTAAAATGTTATTTAATGGTTGATTTCAATTTGAAAGCCCAATTTGAGGTAATTTTAAATTATGCGTTTCCCCATTCATTTCAATATTGATTCGACTTCTGCGGCTTATAGATTTTTCCCTGAATACGTGCATATGGCGGACAGGACCTCAATGGATAGTAGCGTTTATAGCGATTCAAGTGCATAGATCCTTGCGACTTTTGCAACATTAACATGTTCACCTCATACTGTTCCTTCTCCATACGATCCATACGCACTTGTCGATCGCTGATAACTTTTTTGACCGCCAAATCTTGTGCCACGGATGGATCCCGATAATCTGGTGTGAAAATGTCCGATTTATTCTGCCACATAGATTTGGTTCTGATTTCGCTACGTGTCTGGCCATTGCATAGAGGATTACGAAATATCAAAGCCAGATCCTTGGCCACACATGCATGGATGGCATATGGCGAAGACTTTCTTTCAGACTTTTTGTCTTTCGTTGCAGCTATCGACGGCTGCTGTCCAATGGAACTACTGGGTGCCGACACACTGCGATCCACCAGCTGTGTTTCGGATTTCTTAGGCTTGCTTGGACAAGCTGGACTGGTTCTGTTCACAAGAAGCTGTTGATATGGTTTCAATTTGCGGCTTGTCATCGGATTGCCACTTGTTGTTTTAAGCTCCAGCGGTCGCATTTTATCCACATGAAACATCAATTTATTGAACACTTCTTCGCGCTCGTCCTTGTCCAAGCTGGTGTGGTTGTTGCTGGCGCGCTCCAAGCGTGGCATCAAATCATCAACGATCAAACATTCCAACTTGTGCAGAGCACTGGCATGTACATTATAAAAAGCGTTCACGGCGAATGCCACATTCACATTGATGACCTCCTCTACCTCATCCCAGGTGAAGATGTGTACCCGATTTTCCCGTTTCATTTTTGCATCGGAAGTAGCCTTGGGGCTGGGTTTTGAGGTGCGCTTGCTATGCAGAAGAGTTTGCCTGTTGCTTAAATCCATTGGGACAACAATTTGTTTGCTAAATGTATATCAAAAACGGGTTAAAAACGTGTAAAACAAAAACAACGGTTTAAAAAGGACTTTAATACCAATTTGGAATTTAGTTTCTTTTAAAAAAAAAAAAGTTTTTCTATGAAAAAAACACGACTACAAATTTTGTTACTGTTCAGTTGTTTTGTGGAAACAATATGAACAAACTGGTCTGGAATCTCCAAAGATTTTGACTACTAATTCCCCGACTACTTGAAGAGATTTGTAGTCCCTTTTATTAACTAAGCGAGGCATGAATCGTTTTTCGTATATTGTTGAGTGTTTTCTTGTAAGTTGTATACTTTGAAGGCTTGCCCGTGGCCTATACGCATCCAGCGCATTCGTTGTTGCGCAAAGCCATTGCCATGCGTATGGCACAGCCATAGCCCCTGGGGTCCGAAGTCTCTGGGCAAATCATGCCGAATGCATACCGAAGTCTATCATTAATGTGTGTCAGAGAGAGACAGGCATATGCTTTTTCGCTCTCCATTTGGCCAATCCTGGTATAGCATAACGAAATTGCAACAACAACTTCGTATGTGTCTCTCTTTTCTTCTATGCCGTATTCGCATGCGAAAAAATTTGTTGTAGTTCGAGGAATGTTTTCGTGTACTTAAGCCTTAGACAGCCACAAACACCTGGTAATAGCCGGGTTTCTCTTTCATTTTTTTGTGGTTGTAGCTGCTTCAGAATTATTTGCTTCATTTGTATTGGTGATTAAGCGTGCATTAGGTGCCTCCAGAATCTCTAGTAATCGCTATTGATTAAACCAAAGACTCCAGAAGTCAACGAGATAAGTTGCCACCATAGAAGTGAAAGTCAGGGATATTTGAGGGGAATGTTCTCTATGTGGACCTACGATTTTGTATTTGTGAGCTGCATGTATGCAAATTTTGTTCGGCAGACTTCCTTTTGCCATTTATCTTGTTAAGTTCTGGAGTCTCTGATTAAATATTCGACACACGTTTGGCATGACTTCTATCTATTCCATCGTTTTTTCTGTAGATCGTATGGGTCATTTAGTTCAAAGACGGTGTTACTTTGTTTGCGATATATCGGCTCCTACCCATAATTGTTATTAAATTTTGTAGGGATATCTATAAAAGATATACCTAACTAAGGCAGTCGACCATAAGTGTCTCTACCAGAAACAGCTACTTTTAAAAACTCCCGCGCACTTTGGAAGGCACAGACAGCCTTGTTCTGTGGATGGCTGTGGTGCAGCGGGTAGTGTGTGTGCCTGCTGTGCATATGCCACACTTTTAGTGTCTTAAACAAGACTAGGTGGCCTTAATTGAGTAAAATATTTAAAGCAAAAACGCTTTTACACAGAAAAAATTATATGATGTGGTACTTAATGTCATATTTTTTCATATCATTAAAAAGTCGATTTGATAAAGATGAATATGACCTGTTCTTCATATCAATTTGATGAATTTTCTGATCAATAGTATATTAATTTAATATAATAATGATATTAATTAATGGAAAATGTAATATGCAATATCAGAATAACATTATTTAGCTTCAATTTTACATTTTTTAGCATCAAAATGATATGTCAAAATGTCAAATTAACCAGCCCAGATTGAATTGATATTGACATATTTCTTTTCTCTGTGTATATGAAACAGGGCTCTTCGCTCTGCAGTATCGACAAAAATTTGGATACTCTTTATGGTAATACTATTAAAATTGATTTAGAAATGTAAAAACGTTGATCCAAGCTAAAAATTCTGCGCTTCCTGAGGGACTTCAACTCACAACCTTCATGCTCAAAGGCTACGTTCTACAGTGTGCACCACGGCGCTATTTACAAGCTGAGAGCTTAACAAATGACTGAGTTCTGGACGCAACGTTTCTCGAATGTTCCATTTCGCCATTTCGTTAGTGTTCAATCGCAGCAACTTCAATTTGAATAAGCACATTCTTGTACGCTTTTCAGAAGGAAGGCAAAGAAAAGCATTGCAAAATTGTCCTTAAATTTAGGTCTCTTCTCTACTACTTCTCCTAGTCAGTGCTGGGAATGCTGATTAGATTTTTAAGCAGTAAAGTGGAAAAATTGTAATAATGACGTTTTTCAAACTAGAAAAAATTACTTTGTAACGTTTAAACTAACATTAAATCCTGTTGAAATCTGTTTTCAGGTCAATTTTCCATTAAAAATTGGCAGGTGTGAAAAGTCCCAAATTGCAAATTTAATGGGTGGGAAATATCCCAAGATTAATTTAAGTGAAAGGGACATAAATAAATAAATATCAGCTGGCACAAGTGTCTGGGTTCAAGTGCCATTAATAATTGACTTAAAGTTTACATTTTTAACTATTTCTAAATTTTAGTGGAAAAGCTCAATTAATTTGAAAATAGTTGAGCTTAAATGTAAACCCATTTTAATAGGATTAAGGAATTATTGAAACATTTTACTAATTAAGATCAAATAGTTAATTAGGGCTATGGAATTAAGCTATGTGAAATGATTTAATGGGAACAAATTGTAATCATCATTCCCAGCTCTGCTCGATATAAAAGAATATATCAAATTTCTGAGGAATGTTTTGGCAAATTTTTGTGTTTTTTTGTTCTTTTTTTTTGTGTATTTCCTATCCTATTTTTTTATTTCCAGAAGAAACTTTTTGCCATCCCCAAATGTAACGTTTTTTCCGCCCTAAAGATTCCCAGAGATTTCTCCCGAAGAAAGATGAAAATATGATAGCAATGCGATATACCTAAAGTAACGCGAAGTAAGAATCGCCTTGATATCTTAAACGAGAGCGTATGTTAAAAAACGGTCCTGCCTGACTTCGATTTACCCGTTGTTTCTCAAGGAAAATAATGATTAATATACATCCTTCATGTTAATTAACAGAGTTCGGAGTAAGTCAAAACGAGAAAGCTAAGCTAACTTCGTTTGTAACGAAGTTTTTATACCCTTGCAAGTGCTCGCTTAAATATTTTCAAAAAATACTCTTTTTAACATTTTCCGACCGATCGTTCGTATGGGAGCTATATGATATAGTCATCCGATTTGGCCAAAAAAATTTAAAACAATGTGAAAGCATGTGAAACAAACAAATACAAAAGTGCAGGATGCTACAATTAAAAACAAAAAAGTTTTTCTAACTAAGACTGTTTTTCAGACCCATCTTTGTATGGCAGCTATACCATATAGTTATCCGATTTTAATAAAACTTGGTAGAATTATAAAAAAGCATAGAAAACCTACGATTACAAAGTTTGGAGACGTTTCCATTGAAAAGAAAAAGTTTTTCTCACTAAAACTAGTTTTCCGACCGATTGTTCCTATGACATAAGTCATCCGATCCGGTCGGTTCCGACATATTAGTAGTGTTCAGCAAAAAGAAGACTCTGTGCAAAATTTCAGCTCGATAGCTTTAAAACTGAGAGCGTAGAAACAGACAGACAGACGGACGGACAAAGCTCAATCGACACAGCTCGTCACCCTGATCAAGAATATATATGGTTTATGGGGTCGGAAATGAATATTTCAATGCGTTGCAAACTTCTGGGCAAAATTATAATACCCTTTGCGGGGGTGTGAAAATATCTTTTTAGCAAGAGGACATAACCTATAGGCACTTTAAGATTCTCGCAACTAATGTTCCTCTATTTTCCAATCTTTTCTGAATCTATAAGACTCAAAAACTAGGAAATAGACAGAGACATTACCGCTCGCATTCTTCCACTGCAAGCTCTCAGTCCTTGATTCTAGTTCGGTTAATAGCAGCTGTATTGATTTTGAACAATTTTGTTCAAATTTTTTAAAGTTAATATGGTATATTTCTCCCTCCTATCAGCAGTATGGAACCTATTTTTGGTTTTAAAGCAACAAACAAAGAGAAAACATTATTTCAAATTGAACCCATTAAAGCAAAGAACCATATATAGAATCCATAGTATCTATTCGATTAAAAAAATCAAAAGTGTTATCCAATATCAAGGCCAGAGTTGATTCTGATCAAACCTGGCAGTATCATTTAAAGAATAAACCCTTCTCAGCCTCATAACATCTCCATCTCTGCGCATAGTCTTATCTACCAGGTGCAATTTCAATTGCTTTGCAACTAAGACGGACAGACGTGGATCCTTCAATCGATTGGCGCCTTACGCAACGCTCTACAATAACACAGTCATCATCATCATTCTTTTAACATTATTCTTGGTTGTTACCAACATTACTCGACTTACTCTGCGCCAATAAAGACGCGGCCATATTGAAATTGGAAGCAGAGGCTGTAGAAGACGTTGATGCACCCGACGGATAGAAGGTGCCACCACCACCACCACCAGCAATGGGTGTAGCGGTGGCACTTCTACTACTGCTGCTGCTATTCGAGGGTGTGGCACCCTTGGAGGCAACATAGGCGGCCAGATTCATCAAATCGTTGGTGCTCAGGCTGTTAAGATAATTGCCAGCGCCGCTGCTCAAATAGGCATTGGCTGAGCCCAAGCCACCTGAATTGGAGGAGGCGCTGGTGGAGGAGTTACTACTGCTCCTGGCTAAACGAGATAACAAAGGCACAATAGGTGGTTTGCGAGCGAGCGAGCGAGCGAGCGAGCGAGCGAACGAGGAAGGAGTTATGGTGACGAAAGCATGATCAAAATATATTTATATATTTATTTATGGGGGAGAGAGAGAAAAAGAAAGAGAGAACAAGAACACAAGGCAGCATTAATTAATTGATAGAATCGCAGCTAAGTTAATCAGATATCATCGTCCTACGAGTTTCAGTGTGGCTGTGTGTGTTTAGTTTTGGTGTTTATCATTAGCAACTCTGGTCACACTTACCCGTCATTGTATTATTCAACTTCTTTGGCATGTTGTTTAAACTATTCTCTAATGCTACTTTTGTGGTCACTGCCGTCGGCACAATCGAGGTGATTTTCGCACCCACTGCACCACCACCAGTGGTTGTTTTTATTATTGCCCGCGGGGGTGCAATACTGTTGTTGTTATTGTTAATATTATTGTTGAGTCGCAACAGCGAGATGGATTTGTTATTAATATTATTATTATTATTGATAATGATCTTGGTGGCGGTGAGTTTGTTAGAAATGCTCCCACTGCTGCTGCTACTACTGCTGCTGCTGCTGGGCGGTGTTGGTAATGCGGTTTCCTTAGTAATGCCCACACCACTGCGGATATTTTGAGCGTACGTAACGGCTGTATTTAAATCACGACCACCGCCTGAAAAGAATACAATAATTTAACCAATTAGCGAAAGAATGATTAATGATTATTTCGTCATCCAATTGAATGGAAGAAATCCGTTTGGATAACATCCTTGACATTGAATCTTGACTGTATGTATAGGTGAAGAGGAAGACAACTGAACCGTGCCAAAAAAAAAAATAAAAAAAATCGTATCTGGCATCAGCTGCTGCTCTCCCAAACGCACATGGCTCAGCTCAGTCAACGCAGGCAGCGACACTGACAGCAGCAATGCCAAAGCATTTGTTGTATTTTCTTTTGTTTTTGTTGTTTTTTTTGTTGTTTTTTTTTTTGCTGGCATCAGCACGTGGTTGTCGTCGGCATTTAATGCTTTTGCCTTAAGCAACAAGTTTTTTGTTCGGTTTACAAATTTGAAAAGAAATTGCAATTCAATTTCCCAGTGCTTCCCCCAACTGTGGGACATGTCCAACCCCACCACCCCACCCACATTTGCAATACCTACATAATTAATTAATGAGAAATCTAATCTCATATCCCCCGCAGGAAGAGGATGGATACATGCGTAGATGTACATACCAACAGGCATATACATAATGGACACATAGATCGAGACTGATGCCTAAACATAGAAACATGTGCGAGTCGGATATGCATGTACCGTCAACCACCTACCCCACACCCCAGGCAGCCAACCCCGCATAGCCAGAGAGTGCTGCTAGCTATTGCGTGTGGTAGCTCAGGTATTGGGCACTGGCTCAAAATTAACCTCAACGGACCGAGTTATCTAATGTTTTTGACATTAAATTGCATATGTGAAATATTCGAAGGGGTGTCGAGATTCTATGGATTCGAAATGAAGGGTTTGTTATTTACAAATAGAAATGAAACACATTTGATTTGGATTAATTTAGCTTTGATTAAGAATTGTACATATTTGATATTCAGGAATGCAAGGTGTGTAGTAGAGCGATCCATGAGTGGAGTCAATGTTGATAATCAAAGAACAAATATGTAGCCATTCGACACAAACATTAAGGCCCTATTCTCTTTCAGCAAAAAATTTTTTTCGACTTTTTTTTTTGCATTTTTTTATAGCTTGGACATTTAAGAATATAACCCTAAAAGGGTTTTTTGAAATTCGAAATACTTTAGAAGATATGGCCATTTTTGTGGGGTCATGTCTTCGCTAAAATGAGTAGTTTTTATGTTGCTTAGTTGGCATCGCTGAATAATTTGGATAAGTATTCCAAAAACAGTTTTTTTCTTTCATAAAAGAGTGAGTTTTGTTTTGTCCAAATCGCACAATTGATGCCTCTTTAAAACTGCATTCCAACATTTTTGCTTTTTTTTTTTTCGAAAAATAAACTTCAAACTTTGAACGCGTTTATCTCGAAACCACGTTTTTCGAGCTGGCGGCCACGATTCCGCCAGTTCTACTGAACCGATTTGGATGAAACAAAGTTTAATCGACGTAGAATTGTCACCATTCTGGCCCGTAGTAAAATAAATTTTCATTTTTTTTACTATTTTTTTTTTACACTAAACTACAAAAAAATGGGTCCAAATTCGATTTGTCAATTTCAAGTGGCCGCCATTTTGTCAAAAAAAATCGCAAAATTTTTATTTTACTACGGGCCAGAATTACATCTATGCTGATCATAACCCTATATTTTTTTCAGACGCTCCTGAGGGCCGGAATCGTGGCCGCCAGCACCATGCCTTTTTTTTTGAGGGCCAACTTTCATTCTTTCATTCATTACTAATTCAATAAAAAAAACAAAATTCAAATATCTTTTTGCGTTTTCAAATGAGAATTTTTTCAAAAAAGGTCCAAAAACAGCAAGCTGAAGGAGAATAGGGCCTTAAGAGATTTTCTTTCCTAAAAATCTGAAATTTTCATGGGCTTTTTTTTTTATATTTAATTTTGAGAGCTGTGTTGGTTATCATTATTGTCAATATTTAATTACTTTTCATAACAATAATCTCGATTATTCAGACAACAAATTTGTTTTGGAGTCGGAGTTGTAACTTGGAATTACGATTACTCAATGCTTATTCCAAATTGCAATAACTTTCACAATTACTTGAATAATTGTACCTGTAAAGGGGCATTATTTAGTAATTGTGCCTAAAAAGTAATATTATTCATGTAATTTATTGTAGGTAAAACAATATGATTTGTTACCAATCAATTTCAGAAAACATAAAATTGAATAATATTAAAATTCCATTGAATTGTAAACCTTTCTAATCCTTTTTAAAAATTATTTATTAATAGTCGATTTTAAAAAAGGCTCACCAACTAAGGATACCTAACAAAGAAAGACTAGCAAAATTAGAAAATAAACTAACAATAATTTTAAATGTGTCTATGTGTGTGAGCATGGGGCTTATTTTTATATAGTTGTGTGCTGATTCCAAACATTGGATGTTTGAGCAAGTAAATAATTTCAATTTACACCTAAAAATAAATGAGTAAATCATAATTTCAATAACAATTACTCAAAAATCCCTCTTTACAGGTAACATTTTTAAGTAATTGTAAAAGTAAATTAATTTTGAAATAATTATTGAATAATCCATGAATATTCATAATTCCAAATTACAACAATTACGATTACGATTACTAAAGAAATATTAATCAGGAATTGTTTTAAATTATTTTAAAAATTGTAATGGTAATTGTAGTTACAGCTGGAATCACCAAATTTATAAAATTTTCTATATGTGTAAGTGGAATTTGGCTGTTGGGCAGCTAATATTCCATATGACTCCAAACAGATCAAGTTCCTTAGACAAGGCAACTCAGAAAATGCGTAGCCCAAAAATATTTGTTCCAAAATTTCAGACGATTTATGGACCTATTAAAGTTGGCGATGAATTTCGCCATAGAATGAATCATGAACTTCATAAGCTCTATAGGGGCACTAATTTAGTCAAACGCATTTAACAATAGTGGTTGGGCTGGTAAGTATGATAAAGCTCCAGTACACAGTACTGTACCTCTGGTACAATCCTTAAATGGGTCGAGAAAAAGACTTTACCTAAATGGACAAATTTAACCGTACGAGCCAACACGAAAATTTAGTTTTTTTTAAGTAACGAGTGCAAATTTAAAAAAAAAAAACATGAAATGTTTAAAAATTTGGTGTCAAGGCCTAGCTTTCCATTACTAGAACTCTAAAAATATATAAAGAGACCTAAAATCAAGAACAAGGTCTTCGAAGTGTCATTGCAATTTACCAATTTTCCGCCTTCTCTTTGAATAATTCTAATAATGTTTTAAGACCACCTGGGCTTTTGTTTTTAGAAACAATTTAATTTTATTTGGGAAACATTTTGGTATAGTTATATACCAGTTACTCGCAAAGTAAAGAGGGTTTACTAAAGTCGGGCTAATGTATGTATCAGAAATAAGGAAGCATCTGCCACCACATGAAGTATGTTTATTAGTAAATGTGCCCAATAACATCTATTATCTCAAACATTTTCAAAAAGATAGAATAATAAATGTCAGTTAAACAAAATATATAAAAAACGTTGCACACTTTTAAAAGCATGATTGCTAACGTAAGAGTTTACATTAATGTTAATGCACTGTTAATTAAAGTAAGTAAAGGCTTTTGAACATTAATTGCCCTAAGTAATGGGTATACCGAAGTCGGACAGGGACGACTTTAGCTTACGATCTCGTTTAATTAATGATACGCGCTCGTATGGGTACCTTTTATGTTATACTTTTGAAACAATTTCGGAACAAATTAAGCCTATTTTGTTAATAATTTTTGAATACATTTAGGGAAAGATTCTTAATTCTAAAAAAAAATTTCCTGGGTTTTTTTTTTTAACCAACACCCAGAAACAGCAGGACGAATAATTTAAGTAGTTCTTAAATTTTTCTGAATTTCGCTCATCAAATCGAGCTAAATTCGTACTCAGATTACTGCATTTTGTGCGAGGGGAGGGGAGAATAGGTAAAGAACCTAAGAGAGAAGAGCAAACATGTTTGAGAGAATAGCGTTAAGCCCGCTTTTACAGTTTCTTTTTATGGGAGAGGGAAAACTAAAGAGCGGAAAGCGCCATCGATTTTTGGCACTCATATTGCTTTGAAATTCCCAAGCAGTTATGGCTATTGGACTGACCTGTTGTTGTGTGTTCCTCGAGCCGGATAAGACGTAGACATAGTTTGACACTTCATTTTCCATGCAATAAATTTAAGCAAAACTGAAAACTGTCGAAAACTGATTTTAAATTGTTGTTTGATTGAAAAATGGGCACCTTTACTTTTAATCTGTGGAGTTCTTGGTTAAAGACTGAGCCATCTTACCGTCGAACCTGATGCGCTCTTAATACATAAACGTACATTCTTAGTTTTTGACAATGCACAATGCTGTTGATTCAAGAATAAGCCATCATTGATTCCAATACGTTTGGCACTAGATTTTAGAATTTTAGTACTTGATTTCCGAATGCTTCGCACTTGGTTCTAGTATTGAAGCTCTCGGATCAAGAAAATCGGAATCAAATATGCATAATTGGATACAGAATTTCGCTTTTGAATCAAGAATTTTGAATTCCTATCCAACTACTGACGTTAAACATTCTAAATACAAGTATAAAATTCTCCATTTTTCTCAATTTTGTTTTATTTTGAGAAGTATGAGCTTACTTTTTTAGCGAAAATACTTGAAGAAAGTCGCTAAAAACAAGTAAGAACTCTAACATAACTACTTAGGAACTCCAAAGCAACAGGAGTGCAAAAATCGATGGCGTTCTACACTCGTTTGTGTTCCCTCTCTCATAAAAAAGAACGATCCTGTGAGAGCGGCCTTAACTATATTCTCTCAAATTGGCTTGCTTTTCTTTTTCAGTTTCTTAACCTTACTCCCCTCGTTAAAAAGCACCAAACTGAGAATTGGAATTAGAATTTAGCTTGATTTTAAGACATAAAATCCTGAATATTCATTACATTAGCAGCTGAAAGCAGCAGTCCTTTTTACTTAAACCATAAAGTTAATGTCTGCGAGTGGAAATGACACGTCCAAGTATTAGGACACCAATATTTGAGTTTACCCAACCATATCCAAGACTTGGAGTTGGTTAAAAACTTAATATATTTAAATAATTTGGCTTATCTGTATGCATCCCCTTAAATCGGACATGAAAAGTTTTGGAGCATCTCAAGTTGTTCAATTAACTTAAATTAAAGAAGAATAATTATCTAAAATTTAGATTTAGATTCTAAATGGTCCTTACTATGTCATTACAGTTTCTTATTCAATTTTGTCACACTTAAAGCCGATATCGAGGAATATGTGTGTGCGTGTGTGTATTTTCTTTTTAAACTGCAACAATTTTGCCCACACATTTTCTACAGAAAATGAAATCCTTCTGTCTGTTCAGCTTGAGTGAGAAAAACACTTTCGATTTTCAATTAAATTACATTTTTCATTCCCCCCTTGAGCAGCAAACAAGATTTTATGTGCGTGTGCGGTTGGGTTGACTGTGGGGGGGTTCACTTTAATAATTTTAATTCGTTTGGTGTCTGTAATTAAGTATCGATTGATTGAAGGATTATTTGGGAAAATGCAGTAGGATGGGTGGAGAGCTCAAGCTCAACAACAATATTGTATTGAATTATTAACACAAGATTTCCACTAATGATGACGCACAGGGCAGAGATGCAACATAAATTCGTAATTGTTGTGCATATTGGGTATATAGCCATAATTATGTGCATATGTCTGTGTGTGTGTATGCATATATATAACAAGACAGTTACATTATATGCGTGACAACTGGTAATGAGAAACGCGAACCACACACACATATGTACACACTCCTGTCTTGTGTACACACAAATCGAGGCAAAACCTAATGCACTAGCCACATTATGACAAGGAACATATCTTGGCCCTTGGGCAAGTCTGGACCCGGATCCAGTACTGTGCGCGTGGAGGGGAGTGGGAGCAACATTGATTGGAACTTTGCCATCATTGCATTTCATTAATGTTTCAGTGACTTATGCAAGTTGGCATTTAATTAACATTGAGAGCAGGCAGGGAAGTTCTGAGTGCCTCTTAATTAATGGATAAACTTCAACTTATCCAAGCTTTTTTAAGTTTTGCCTTTTGCAGAAGTTTTGCACGCAGTCAAAACCGCGCCCCAGAGCCTAAAGTAATGTAAGTGAGCACAGAGACAAGTTTCTAAAGCAATTCGAGACAAAACTAGAAAACAAAAATAAATGCTTTCATTAAAACTTACCGGGCACTTCTATTTGATCTGGATCTTCATCATCATCAAAATCCGAACCAGAATCCTCATCATCAAAATTATCGTCGTCGTCGTCAGCGTCTAATAAGGTTTTTCGCTTTTTCGAAGTCTGAAATAAATAAATAGAACGGAAAATTTGAATAAAATTAAAATGCAATAGATTCCGTTAAGTAGAAAGTCACAACAATTGGCCAAAGATTAAACATCTTTGGCTTGCGGATTAGTTTGAGAAACGTTTTAATGACTGCTGATGTCAAAAACTTAGGCATTATCTATCAGGCTTGTACAGAAACATTTTAGAATATTCTTTTGTTTTGAAAAACAATCACTATAACCCGCTGTCTTGTCGATTGATGAGATTTCGATTTAGAAAATTTTTCTGAATCTTCCACAAATCGGTCTCAGAAGGGAGATGAAAGAATTTAACTCTGTTCATTATCATTTAGAGATTTATGCCAAAGACTTATGGTAACATAAATCATACTCTTTATTACAATTTGAGAAAGAATTTTAACCCAGACAACCCCCTCCAGTAAAAATACACATAATGTCATGCTAAACTTAGTTTGAAGTAAGGATTTATTTACTAGTCTAAAGATAAAGAAAAAAGCGTTCCAATTTTCCAGTAAGAACCAGATAATTCTGTAGAAATTTAATCCATAGAAGATTTTGTATTAAAAAACTTGAGTATTGAAACGAGAAAGCCGAAGTTTTTATACCCTTGCAAGTGCTCGCTTAAATATTTTCAAAAAATTCTCTTTTTCTCATTTTTGACCGATCGTTCGAATGGGAGCTATATGATATAGTCATCCGATTTGGCCAAAAAAATTTAAAATTATGTGCTAGCATGTGAATCAAACCAATACCAAATAGCAGGAAGCTACCGTTAAGAACAAAAAAGTTTTTATAACTAAGACTGTTTTTCAGACCTATCTTTTGTATGACAGCTATACCATATAGCTGTCCGATTTTTATAAAACTAGGTAGAATTATAAAAAAAATCATGGAAAACCTTCGATTACAAAGTTTGGAGACGTTTTCATTGAAAAGAAAAATGTTTTTCTCACTAAAACAAATTTTCCGACCGATTGTTCCTATGGGAGCTATAAGATATAATCATCCGTTCCGGTCGGCTCCGACATATTAGTAGTGAGCAGCAAAGACTGGTCAAAATTTCAGCTCGATAGCTTTAAAACTGAGAGACTAGTTCGCGTAGAAACAGACAGACTGACAAAGCTCAATCGACTCAGCTCGTCGCCCTGATCAAGAATATATATAGTTCATGGGGTCGCAAATGAATATTTCAATGCGATGCAAACTTCTGGGCAAAATTAAAGTACCCTTTGCAAGGGTATAATGATGTGAATTTGAATCTGTATTCCCAAAATTATGTCAATTATTCGTACCATTTAAATGGATTCTGCAGAAGTATATTCATTACGCTCTAAGATTATATTTTCGCTATAAACAAAGCGATGAAACATTTTATGAATTCTGGGACTAAAACGATTTTTAAGGCTAGTATTTCGATCGATCGTTCCTAGGGCAGCAATATGCTAAGGTCAACCGATTTTGACAGTACATAAAGTAATTAAATGCGAAAATTGAAGACTGCTAATGAAAAAGAGTTTTCCTTAAAAAGATTATTTTTCCGATCCGTCTTTTATATGGTTAATTTCGACTATGGAATCATGAAAAAATCAAAGCAAATTAATAAATACAGAGTTTGGAGACGTTTCCACTGAAATCCAAAAAAAAATCATTACATGACCGGCAACCTCTTGCACAGCAGGCACAAACACTATCCACTGCACTTCTCCCGTCCAAGGACGAAAGCAATTACAACGGCGACAAAATTGATAAAATATGTATTAGTATATCTAGAGCTTCAGACAGCTGTTATAGTTTCCCTAGGCGAAATTGCAGAATGGGTTGACAATATAGGTGCAAGTGCATCGTTGGTGTATTCATTGGTTACACTGAGTGTGAAATAAGACACATGGCAGCACCTTAGCCGGCTTCTTTAACGTGTTTAGGGGTAGTTAGAGGCATGAAAAACCAAGTATTTTAAATTAAAATTTAATCAGTAATTATACTCTGTACCGTAGGTACATCGAGTATAATAAGTTTGTGAAAAATAATGTAACAGCCAGAAGAAGCCATTGCCGAACCTATAAAGTATATACATTCTTGATCAGCATAACGAACTGAGTCGATTTGGCCGTGTCCGTCTGTTTCCATGCTATCTCCTCCGTCAGTTTTAAAGCTATCGCGACCAAACTTTGCACGAAGAGTTCTGGTACAAATACGCTGCACATTTGTCGGAACTGGCCGGATCGGATGATTATTACATATAGCTGCCATAGGAACGATCGGTCGAAAAACTAATTCTAGTGAGAAAAACTTTTTTGTTTTAAAAAAAAAAACGGTAATTGTCTAGTATAGCGGCCTACTCTCCGAAAATTAAAAAAAAAAAAAATATGTCCTCGATGGACCGCATTATCCATGGTTTCTTTTTAAACGAATTTTGAAAATTTGATTTTTTACCTAATAAAACATATGTGTTTTGAGAAATGTATCAAATTTAATTGGATTTTTATTGTTCATTCAATAATTCTAATCAAAATTTTACTTTATTAAGTACAATAAAATATTCATCGATGGATCGCGAATTATGAACATAAAATATTAATTCATAGCTGGAAGAGGATTCATAATTCATAGGAGAAAAAGCGCCTTGAATTTTACCTCAATGGGTGGCGTGGAAAAGAGTTCAAAACGGATCATATAGGTGTCAAGATTTCCTCACTTTCGCATTGAAATTCAAGCAAATGTTCCCCTTAGTCATAGGAAAATAATATTTTTAATATATTTATTTGAAAAAACAAACAGAACTCGAAAAGCATATGTGATCAATCATGTATTTGTATGGGCAAATATTACAACTTTAAAATTCGTTTAAAAAGAAACCATCGATGACCCCCGCGTTTTTTCTGCCAGAAAATTCTTCATAATTCGCGATCTATCGAAAGGAGTTTTTTTTTTTGATTTTTCAGAGTGTAGGCCGCTATTCTAGACAATTACCAAAAAAAAAACGCCTCTAAACTTCGTATTTACTAGTTTTTAATGCCTTTCCCTGATTTTGCCAAATTTGGTCGAAATCGGACATCTATATAGTATAGCCGTCATACAAAAGTAGAGTCAGAAAGGTAGTCTTATTGGGAAAAACTTGTTTGTTTTCAGTGCTGCAAGGGTATACAAACTTCGGCCGAGCCGAAGTTAACTTTACTCTATTTTTTTCTGTTTAGTTTAAAGATGCCGAATTAATCGAAATAAAATAAAAAACAAAATTTGACCATTTAAAGAAAGCACCTTATTTGCAAAATAAATTAGAAACAAGTGAATTTTTTCATGTATAAAACAACTTTCTTCACATACTGTATACTTTATGATATTGGATATGCTTCTTTCTGACTGTTACCTACATTTACACGACTTCTCTATAACCCTACGAGGAACGGGTTAATTATCCTCAACAAGAAAACACACATTTAGATTGCGAGGTAAATAAATCATAGATAAGTATACAAATCAGGGCTGCAAACCTAGTACAAATCGACAGGGGTTCATTCCTGGTTTCAAACCTAGTACAATTCGGGAGGGGTTCATTCCTGGTTTCGAACCCGCGAATCTTTTTGGGTTTAGGTTCGAACCGGAGATCCGTCATCATTATTGTTTCGCGCTTATTTAGAAAACATTTATTTAAATTTAAAGAAAATTAAACATTTAAGTCTAGTATTGAAGTTTGCACTCTGTACCTTAGGTACACAGAGTATTATTTTATAAATCAAATTTGAGCTTAGTTAAGGTTTATCAGTCATATGTCTTCCAGTAATTAATGATCTATACTGCCTCTTTGGCAGGATAAATTAACCTTAAGAGAAGAAGAAGCGTGAGAACATTGTGAGAATGTTTTTCTAAGCACTTTAATACGGTTTTACTGTATTTTGCAGAAGATTTTAGAATCTGTGTGAGACAAGTGTACCAAGTAGAGTAGAAATCACTGGTAAGAGGTTTGGGATCTGTAATTTAACAGTTGTTTTGTGTGTTGGATGGAACAATTTGCACAAATTATTTTAAGTGTAACTCTTTCATATCAAATTTCTTCTCGATATTTTTTTTTTTCAGCCGAAACCTTTTTACATTTTTTTGGCCAAGATTCAATTCCAGGTTCGGCCGGGTTAAAATGAATTGCTTTGGTTCGGTTCCGACCACCCCAAATTCCCCGAGTCTCTGACTCCGGAGCGGTTGGACTTCAAGAAGGCTTGTAGCCCTGCTGAAAATTTTTATATTTGTAGGGCCTTTACGATCTTGCTGATCTTGTTAAAAATAGTTTGGAGAGTCCTTTTGAATTTCTAAGATCCTTTGTCTGGGAAGACTTCCAGACTTGAATAAGTCTACTATATCAACTGCTCAATTCTATGATTTAGCACTGACAAAAAGTTGTCCCTTTCGAAACACTTAAGAACTATATATTTTTGATCATATATCCAACAAATATCCAATTCGTATAAAATTTCAGTGAACGCGCACTGACAAAACTCTTCTCAAGCCCACAAAAACAAAAATCTGCACACAAAAATCAATATTTTCGTGGCAAAGACTTTATTTTGAAATCACTTCAGATTCCATTTGAAACGAACTCGTTGGGGGAAATCACCGGAAAATAAAAATCAGCATCGACAAAAAAAAAAAAAAAACGTAGCCCACTTTTGTGCGCCCTCAACACACACAGTCACAATGAAACGAGAGAGAAACGAAGAAACAAAAATAATATGAAAATAAAATAAAATAAAAGCACACAAGAGAGCACACACAAACGAGAGAGAGTAAAATTTTTGCACTTGTTTAGAAAAAACGGCACAAAAAGCACGAGCAAAAAAATGCGCACACCGTGAAGGAACGGGAAAAAAATGTGTTTAGCAGACACTCACAAGTTGCCAGTTGCAGCGGTCAGGAGTTGCAGGTGGCTTGACAGTTGAGATTTTTCCCAAATTATTCCCGTTAGGCCTTTGGGATGCGACTGTTTCTGTGCTCGTGTTGGAGTGAACTACGCCATACCCGCCATACCAGAGACTTTGGGCCGGAAAATTTCAACAAAATTTTCAACTAAATGAAATTTCCAGCAAAAACTGCAGGCGCTATTCAGCGGCGCGGTGCGGTGCGGAGCGGAGAGGACGGGTGGGGCTGGGCTCGACTGAGGGTGCCAGGGTGGTTGGCCAACTTTGAACGGTCAGAGAGGATAGCAATAAGAACAGGAACAGGCCGATAGCACACACCGTGTGCCGCAGTCCAACCCCTTTCGGATTCGGTGGAGGGTGCACCCCGACGACAGTGGCGCAAATCAAAAGGAAACCCTTTCCAATCTTCACCCACAATAACCTGGCTTGGGTCCACTGTGCCACTGTGAAAATGGGGTTGAATGTTGTTTTGGGGCGACGAAGCAGTCGAAAATTGTTGTTTGGCATGCAGAGAGATACGAGAGCGTTCCTCAACGAAATATGCATGTGCCACGACGACGACGACGACTACTCCAGCTACTCCACTTCCCGATAAACAAAGGATTGAAAAAGGGGCGATGGGGTGGGTGGCAATCTGGCGCATGTACAGCAATTAGAGCAAGACAGACGACTGGGTGGCCCCTGCCTGGTTGGTTGGCCGGGCTTGGGCTAGTGTTGTTGTCAGTGTATGATGATTAAATCAAACGACGACGCTTGGGCGTCCGACAAAGCAAAACACACGGCGCCGCATATGGATACCAAGCACAGGACTACAGTGGAAACTCCAAAAGTGTGAACCGAACCGCGAAGCGAACGAGCATCTGTTTTGATAATGCTGAACCGAACCTAAGACCGCAAAATAAACCGGTTCATGAGTTCACAAGTTGAAGTTTGCAAGTTTCTGAATACGTTTAAGAAATCTCAACAATACTTGAGTTTGTCTTACTAACACTTAAAGGAGAGCAAAATGTCGGCTTACATTAGGGTGCTAGTGGTTTAACAGCACCTGATTCTGTTCATCTTTTGCATATTTCCAACTCTATTTGAATAATTCATGCATTCTTTTCTTGAAAGTTACAGATTGAATTTCTTCAACTTTGAACATTCTACAGCTGTTCTGCTCGGTTGATTAATTGTCAAGCGCCTACTTTGCATATGCATTATGCATTCCCACTCTCTTTGATAAAACTTAAACGTTGTCGTCATGGATATTGCTGTATAAAAGTCATTAGAATGTTTTTTACAACTTTATTTTTCAAATAGGAGCCAAGAGTCAAACATCGTATAGGTTTACTATAGTGAACCAATGAACCGAACCAAAAATGTGGTTTAGTTTCATTCAAAACCCATTCAAAAAATGGTTTATTTTAAACAACCTACTTTTAACTATCATAACTCAAAATACGGTAGGCGATACAAACCGCTTTTGACCCGAACCGAACCAACCAGTCAAATCAAACCAGCGATTCCAGTCTTTTCGAAATTTTTGAACCGAACCTATCGGCAAACGAGAAAGCTAAGCTAACATCGTCTGTGCCGAAGTCTTATGCCCTTCCAAATGCTCGCTTAAATATTTTCAAAAAGACCCTTTTTCCCGTTTTCCGACCGATCGTTCGTATGGGAGATATACGATATAGTCATCCGACTTGGCCAAAAATTTGTCAAATTATGTGAAACAAACAAATACAAAATTGCAGGATGCTACCATTAAAAACAAAAATACTTAATATACTCTTCACCGTAAAAAGAAAAGAAAAAAATAAGAAATCGGGATTGAAAACAGGGTAATCCCGGAGCAGGCTTGAAGTGAACCTATAATTATATAATTGTATAATTTCGTTGGTACAGCGTATGTTATAGTCGGGCTTGACCGAATATCTTTCTTGTTTTTTCTCGGGTTTTCTATCTCATAAATACTCTGGTATCAGCAAATTTTAAATGTTTTGCATGATAATACTTCCAATTCGCGGTTGTTTTAATTTTTTGAGCACAGGAACCTGTTCCACACAATAAATATAAATCATATCCAAACGCGGGATATTATGGCTATGAGAAGTGATATGAGCAAAAGTGAAGTGGGAACATGGCAAGAATGTAAGAGTATAGGGACACAGACTTTTGGAAGGGGACGTATAGTATGACTGTTAGCATTAAGCGTTGTGTTTTACTACAGTGATCAAATTGCTTCTGAGTCTCTTCCGCCGGACAACTCTGTTAACCTGGAATATTGGTGACTCTTGATTTTTGCATCACGATAATGCGCCATCTCGCACAGCCCTGGCTATTCGTGAGTATTTCTCCAATTACAATTTACAAATATTGTTATGCAACCAGCTTATTCATCTGATTTGGCTTCGTTTGACTTCTGGCTATTCAGCAATCTCAAGAGACAGCTCTGGGGACACCGTTTTGAATCGGTTGAGCTGATATAATAAAAATCGCATAAGGCTCTTTGCCAAGTGCTATGATAACTGCAAAAATCGCTGACATAAGTGCAGTGCAGCGGAAGTAAATTACTTTGCTGAAATTTATAATAAATAGAAGCAAAAAATGTTTCAAAGAATTCAGATGTTACGAACCAAAACCCTAGGTTCGATAAGCTTAGGAACCGGTCCTCGACAGAGTCTTCGGTTCGGTTCATTTCATGGTTTTCAAACCTGACTGAACCGCGGTTTCGGTTCGGTTCCGGTTCGGTTCAGTGGTTCACAAAGGCACATTATGAAATATTATGATTTCTATTGTGTTGTCACATTTCGCACACTTTGCAAATTAAATTCCTATAATCCATTTGAATATCTTTAAAATCCTTAGAAGAATGTCCAAAATGTATTATGTCGGAAATAAAGGATTCTTCTATTAGTTCCCAGAGGAACGAAATTCGAAAACAGAGAATGTCGGCTAGAAAAGAATACAATACAAAAGAATAAAAATAACTCTCCTGGCTAAGATTGAATTAAGGTTAAGATGTACTACGGAAAACTGAATATATTGTCCACTTGAGGAAAGTAGGAAAGAATGAAAGTGTCTTAAGAGATCAAAGGCCAATTGCAGAAGACTTGCAAGATTCTATGTTCGTAAATTTTCTTCAAGTCAACCTTAAAAGTTATATCGATCAGGCATAGTCAAAGGATGTTGAGAGTCGAACGAAATGTATAAAAATCAGGGCCGAAAACCCATACATTTTTTTTTTGGATCTCCGGAACGCTGGTTCATACCAAAATTTACTAATGGTTAGGGTTCAAAAATTTCAGGTTCGAGGTTTTTGGAAGAAGGTTTTGGTTCGAACCTTGATTTAGTTCATGCTGGATAAAATATAATATTAAACAAAGCAATATATTTATTTAGATATTAAACATTACTAAATTTTAGAAGTTAGTTTAATCCTATGTGTTGCATTAATAGAAACTAAATATTGAAAATACATTTTTACTTCTAGATAAAATACTATTTCGTAGTTTTTGTAGAAAAATATTACCCATGTGAATCATTGAAAATGCTTTGGAGTCTAGGATCTTAAAAATCACAGGCTACTATAGATGGAAATATTGTAAGTAGCTTTCGATGCTATTCTAGGTTTTTTAATTCACATTGGTGCCCCTTTTAAGACTCATTTGCTCAAAACCAACCAGATAACAGATGGAATCTGTAGAAAGAATGCCAATTTTTCTGATGTCCTCCATTTTTGTTGAACCGAACCGGTATTTTAGGTTCGGAACAGGTTCGGGTTCAGCTTTTAATTCTAAAGAGGTCCGGTTCAAGGTTTGGTTCACAGTAAACTAAAATTAGGAATTCTGGGTTCGAATCGGTTCGGTTCAAAACCGGTTTGCAGCCCTGATAAAAATTTTGCTTAAGGAAACTTTTCAACTTCCCAAATTAATAAGTATTATTGGTTAGTGGAAAGCGATTTTCGTTTTTCAACACGTTAGAGAACTGAACCGAACCGAATCGTTTTCATTTGTGACTTTCGCTTCAGCAATTCTGAAAGGAAGCAGGTTCGGTTCACCAGCTGGAATAAACGGTTCGGTTCGGTTCAGAACCGGTTTGCATCCCTGAGAAATTTTGCCGTCGGTTGGTTTGTAAATCTTTTGAAAAATTCGTCGGTGCCACAGAACTTCAAGAGAATCCGTGTTCGAATTCAAAGCTCTATCTAAAGGCGGTTTTTATAAGATAACTACAAGAACAGGGTTGCGTCTTTCTCAAAAACATTATAACAGTTTTATGCATAAATTTTTTGAAGTTTATAACGACTTTGTAGAATATTTTAGGGCTTAAATTAAATATATTAATATATATTCAGTTTCAGAGGAATTTCAAATCATTGTCGCAAAGTAACTATGGTAAATTAAGTTAAATTTGAGAACCCTGGGAACATATTTTGTGTTCTTGATAACTGGCGTTGGTTTGGCAATTTGGTTTGATTGGTTTGTGTATTGGCTTTGGTTGGTTTATCAACATCTCCTTACAAAATACGAGAGGTTTGAAACCAACGGAAAGAGATTTCTGAGGCACCTAAGAGTTGGAATTCGATGAAAAGTGGTTTCTGACAAGGCTGCAAACCTTTAAAATTATTCATGAGGTTCGGTCCGAGGGTTTGAACCCATTGTAAAATCCAAGGTTCGGTTCGCGGACCGGTTCTTGGAACCCCTAAACCCAAGGTTCTGGTTCGAAGCTCGAAAAAATAAAATAGCTTGACTTTTGATTTATTAATACGTTGAAAATGAAACATATGTACCTTCTTTCCATATGATTAACCATCTATACTAGCTCTTAAATCAGAAAGAACAAACTTAAGTATTGAAAATGCTCGTTCAACTAATACCTGAGTTGCTGCTGGTACAGCTAGTATAGTAAAAGCTTTATTTTTTAAATCTTCGTTATTATGATCTTTCCAAAATTTTCAAACATTTGTCGATGGATGTAATCTGGCATAATTTTCAAAGATATGTCTAACATTATTCACAGATTTTATATGTCATATTTGTTTATTGCTTTCATAAACGTCTCGTCTTCGCAATCAGACGTTGCGTCATTTATTGTCGAATTTTGAAAACTCGAACGTGAACCGAACATCATTTTTCGAAAAAGTGGTACGGTTCGGGTTTGGGTTCGAGGAGTCAAAAATGTAAGGCGCCTGGTTCATGGTCCGGTTCGCGAACCCCAAAAACCCGAACCGAACCGATTCTTAGGGATTCGGTTCCGGAACGGTTTGCAGCCTTGGCTTCTGTGTCACCCCCGTTTATTAACGATTAATTTTCCGATTTTTATACCCTGTTCCCATTGAAAATGGGAAAAGGGGGATCTTGAAGTTGTGCGAATGTATGTAACACGGAGAAGGAAAATTTTCCGACCCCATAAAGTATATATATTCTTGATCAGCATGAACAGCCGAGTCGATATAGCCATGTCCGTCTGTCCGTCCGTCCGTCCGTCCGTCCGTCCGTCCGTCCGTCCGTCCGTCTGTCCGTCTGTCTGTTTGTATGAACGCGTCGATCTCAGAGACTATAAGAAATAGAGCCACAAATTTTTGCGCGAAGGTAGATTTATGATGTACGCAGATCAAGTTTGTTTCAGATTTGAAAAATTCCACCCTGTCCCCCTTTTATCCCCAAAAAACCTAGACCTCCTCTAGTAATCCTAGACCTAAATAGCCGTCAGATCCACAGTTTTCAAGTTAGAGC
Organism: Lordiphosa andalusiaca; assembly: GCA_035044965.1. Classification (NCBI taxonomy): domain Eukaryota; kingdom Metazoa; phylum Arthropoda; class Insecta; order Diptera; family Drosophilidae; genus Lordiphosa; species Lordiphosa andalusiaca. The sequence continues at coordinate 3,203,722 of JAWNNM010000051.1, read as the reverse complement.
CTCGTGAAAAGTACAATCAGATCGGACAAAAAACATCGGAGTTATAAGCGAAACAGTTTAGCTGATAAAAGCACCCCCCCCAGTTGTTGGTTAGGACTAGAAAAAAGTGTTGCCTACATTTGGGATAATTTTGTTACATTCATCGTCAAAAATTCAAAAACAAATAAATGAAAACAAATGAACAGGGTATTTAGTGGTCGGGAAACTCGACTGCAGCGCCCTTACTTGTTTGTGCTTGGATTTAGGTTCGGTTTGGACTCCAAAAAAGAGATTAAAATTAATTTGAATACAAAAACTTGTGAATAGCTTTGAAAACTGAATGCTGTTGTGCCGAACTAAATCTTTATCTCAGCGCTAATTACAATCTTTAACTCCAGTAAAAGTATTTGTGTTTGTTTATGATTGCTTTTTTAGCTATTTCTAACAACTCTATGAACTTCAGCCAGTAAAAATAAAACAACAATTGCTGTCGCTTATACATATGTCAGATCATTCACACCAGATTGCATATTCAATGCCGATAAAACTGGCTTCTACTTGACGGCACTGCCATATGGAAACAACAAAGGCAAGCATGAAAACCCTAAAGGATTCCTAGAGCAGTAGCAAAAACGCCTTACATTGATGGTATTGAAAGGTAAGCCAAAGAAAGAAACATTCCGATTCACTGACAAGTGTTAATTGGACACCAAATACTGGTGGATTTTAATAAGAATCTTGATAGTCAAACAGTTAATAGTAAAATCTTATTTTAGCATTGAGTAAAGGATTTCTATAAGTTGATTTTCACAAACCTCTATTTTAGTTATTAAATTGATATAAAAAGGCAAGGATTATGATTGATCTAATCAAGAAGGAATGGGTAAAAAAGAAGCAACAAAGAAAATGCAACTGAAAGTATTATAAAAATTACTTTAATAATCATTTGTCTCATGTCTTAAGAACAAAAACTCCCTCCATTCCCTGACAATCCAGCAATTCCGACTCCTTGCCACAAATCCCTCCCACTCTGTTTTCCCTCCCTTTCATCTTTCACTTCAATTAAATAGGCTGCAATTTTTGTTGACACACAAAATAAAATCAAAACGAATGACCTTGCAATAAAGGAAATGCTGAAAATGTTGTGTCCAAAAACACATGTTTCACTCACAAAAGAGCTGGAGTATGAAGTATCCCAGTGAGTGTCTGAGTGTGTGTGTGTGTGTGTGGCAGATACATCAACATGTTGCTGCCAAAAATAAAATATAAAAAAAAAACAAACAGCAAAACCGAAACGGGGGCAGGGGGGAAAAAAACTGCCACTGCAATATTAAGGGTTGAAAAAATCAAAACAAACTTACAAATAAAAACAAAAATTGTCGATAAAACACAATGAAGAAGTAGACGATGAAAAAATTGTGGAAAAAATGTTGCAGGCATAAGAACTGAGGCAGCTGAGCTGTGTATGCAGTGGGAGGAGGGTAGAGGTGGTAGAGTCCACCTCAGGCTCTGGGTTAACAGGCGCATGCGTCACAATCTGCGAATGCAATGACCAAAGCATATAAAGTGATAAATAACCATAAAGCTACCCCCTCCAATCATCTCAGTCCTTGCATCAACATGGAGAAATGGCATAACGCAGAGCAGCGCGCATCTTGTGGGAGTGGCAACCAATTGCAGCGACCTGGGTTAATTAGTTGCACTCGCCCATCCAGGCCAACTGTCACAGTGAAAACTGTGCCATAACAAACTTTGACAGACTTGAGCTGGCTAAGCAACAAGTGAGGGTAAACTACACCGATGCTATAGATATACGAAACGACCACAAAATCATATACATAAATCTGGCTTCACTATGGAGCAATGCGGCCCACTTGTGGGGAGTCTAACTGTGCAACATAACAAAACTGAAAGTAGGACTTAAACGATATTTCAAAATCCATATTTTCCATATCGATATTTCATATATCGAGTCCAAAAACAATCGATTTATTGTTGTTTTCTAAAGTTTAGAGATATAAAAGATATTAAAGAACATCTACACCGTAAGATTAATAATGACCAGTGCAAGTAGCGTTTCTATCTGATCTTTCCAATAACAAAACAAAAAACCTTTAAGATAAAATTGATAAAGTTAACATAAAGTTTTCCGAAATAATATTACGCTTTCAAAGTAACTAAGTAGTAAAGCTATTTTTCGTTTAAACCTCGTACTCAGAAAGATTATATATATATGATTCTTTGTGTGTGAAGTAAAGATTAAGTTATTTTAAGTTTTCATTCAAAAAGATCACTTTCGCTTTGAAGAAGGCTATTTTTATACAAAAGGGTATTATAATTCTGCCCAGAAGTTTGCATAGAAATATTCATTTCCGACCCCATGAACTATACATATTCTTGATCAGAGTGACGAACTGAGCCGATTGAGCTTTGTCCCTCCGTCAGTCTGTCTGTCTGTTTCTACGCGAACTAGTCTCTCAGTTTTAAAGCTTTCGAGCTGAAATTTTGCACAGAATCTTCTTTTTGCTGCACACTACTAATATGTCGGAACCGACCGGATCGGATGACTATATCTCATGGCTCCCATAGGAACAACAATCGGTCGGAAAACTAGTATTAGTATGAAAAACTTTTTTCTTTTCAATGGAAACGTCTCCAAACTTGGTAATCGTAGGTTTTCTATGTCTTTTTAAAATTCTACCAAGTTTTAGGTTTTCTAAACAAAACTAGTTTTTCGACCGATCGTTCCTATGACAGGTATATTTTTATGGTCATCCGATTCGGTTAGTTCCGACAAATGGGCGGCGTATACGTATTAAAAGCCGTCTTGCAAAGATTGGTAAAGTTAGCTTTATATATGACCGAGGAGATGGCTTAAAAATATTCGGACGGACAGCTGTACATTGGTAAATCAACTCAGCTCGACATGCTGATCAAGAATATATATACTTGTGTGGTTTGAGATGTTTTTTTTTTGCGTTACAAACATCTGGACAATTCTTATATGCCCTCTGTAAAGGTTTACAAATTCAAAAATGGTTTTTCATTTTTTCAATGGGGTTAACTTATAACTCTTAAATAGCCCAATAATTGGTGCTAAGTTTGATTTTTGAAAATTGGAAAGCGGGTTTGAATAATGAGGTAATATTTGATTTTGATTAATTTTTATGTTGTTAAGTAATGTTTATTCGGTGGTATTACAACTTTTCGAATGTTTTTTATGGATACTTAATTACATTTAAATAACACGACTGTTTAGCATGAAAAATTGTCATAAAATTCATTCAAAATTTGAACTTAACGAAGTTTTCTTTAATATAAATATATAAACATGTTTGAATTTCTTTTAATTTAAATATAAAGAAAACATATCTCCTTATCTATACTTTACGAGGCTGCAATCCGGGCCAGAAAACCTGTTTCGGGTTTTCGATCCATCAAACTGCACCGGGCCTTCTAAATTGTTAACATTCAGTTCGAAGAATCACGTTGAATCACAATGTATTGATCGGACAAATATAGTTCCCAGGGTCGGCTTAAGAAAATTATCTATAGTCGCTTCTTTTTTATAGCCTATTTCCAATAAAACAGATATGTGCATTTGTTTACATATCGAAGTATTATAGTGGAAATGGGCTAGTATCATGTATTTGTATGTTTATATGTATGTGTGTACGTTAAAAATCAGAACAGTTCTTTTATTAACTCTGGTAGGGTAAAAAAAATTCAGCCTTAAGTCGTCATACTCGCAAATCGATAGAGAAACTACAACTAACTTTGAATCTAATGAATAAACTTCAAATCGCAGTAACTAATCTACAATTTGTTAACTTCAAATGGCACATGCAATAATTTCGCCCACAAAAAAAATAAAACAATGTCACAAACGATAAAAATGATGCTGTTTTATCTCTGTAACTCGTACTTGTTGTGTGGGCCGCTGTTTATATTTTTAGACTAACAGTTAAAGAACAACAAATTGGACACCGAGAATGGATTTTCCAAATATTCAACATGAAGTTTAACACATTTTTTCGTGCTTCAAGTCCCGGGAGCAAGAATAAGTCGAAAAAAATCATTTAAATAACATGAATACATATACAATTATTGCATATTTCGGGAAGGCCCATAAGTTCCTGGATTATGTTGAAGAGCTATCGCGATATCGTAACGGCGCATATCTATTGGAATCTCAGCTAAATTCAGCAGCATTCAGGGAACCACAATTTTGTATATTTTTATGAAAATATTTGCCTGCCCATTGTAAAGCCGAGGAGAATTCGTTTCAATATCTTTACAACTGCTACATACCTCGCAGGTAGTCGAAATGAAATGAACCAAATCCGAAACCGAATTTATGCCGTTTCCGGTTCAGTTTAGTTAGGGGTATGGATTTCAAACATGAACAAGCATTTCGCTGCGGGTTGGACTATAGCTGGTATACATCCCTGGGTTTATCGAATTTCTTAAAGGATATTTTCGCACTCCGAAGATGGAATTTCTGAAATATGGATTTACAAGCTTCAACGGCCTCTTCTGACGTCGAAAACTTAAGATTCCGATATCTGCAAAATTTTCACATTATGTTCATGTCGATCAGGAAAAAGTCGTAGGCTATGTGACATGTCTGTGAACTGGTTCACTGCTAAAACGCATTTAAAGTTGGCTTAAAATTTGCCATATCCTTGAAAGTATTTAAGTATTTTAAGCAATTAACTAGATATTTGGTCCGTGGGTTTAAAATATTAGATTTAAAACTTGACTGGTTCACAGCCAATTTTAAAACGGTTTAAAAATCGAAACGGTTCAACAGCAGCTTAGAGCTATGTCTCAGAAGCTATTTGAGTTGGATAATTTACTGGTTCATTACCGGTTTTAAACTGGTTCAACATTGGTAAGCTTGAGAGCTTAAAATTTGGTCTGTAGGCTGGTATTATGGATTTGGATATTTTACAGGTTCAGAACCTTTTTGAAACGCTTTTTGCTTGATATTACTGTGTTGGATCTTTTCTGGTATAGAAACGAATTCCAACCGGTTCAAAATTATTTCGGCGACATATCACGGAAGCTATTAAAGCAGACATGCCCAAAAGCAGCATAGGGCAGATCACTCACCAATACTCACAAAGAAAAGCACCAATACCAAAAGGGAACCATTTTTTTTGTTGTTGGTCAGTTTTTCTTGCAAGCGCAAACACCAATCAAAGAAGAGAACAAAAGCGGTTTGTGTTCTACGCGACGCATACACACAAAATCGTTGGCATGTGTGTCGTTTTGAATACCCCGCGCCCTACATTTATATGATTATTGCTTTCCTATACTCGGTGCATTTACAAAAACAAAACATACCCAAAGAGCATATTAAAGCAACGATATTGACATTTTGGTCTGTAGGTTGCAATTGTAGAGTTGGATACTTTACTGGCTCAGAACAGGTTCAAAAGTTTATCCGAGCCATTTCTTAGAAGGTATTTAAGCAACGACATAGAAATTAGATGTATAGGTTTTTAATGTGGAGTTAGTCGTTTAACTGGTTCAGAAGTTATTTGACCAAAGATCTGGAAATTTGGTATGTGGGCTGGTACTATGAAACGAGACATTTTTCCGGCTACAAAAACAACAAAATTGGATCAGGGGCATACCTTTTGATTGGAGAAGTGGTCTGAAGTTATATAATTTGAGTGTTAGACTTTTCCCACATTCAGAGTTTGATTAACCCATAAACTGAAAGTTTGGTGGGAGGATTAAGAAAATGTAGTTTGATATTTTTCCTTTTCAAAATTCGGTTCGAACCAGTTTGGACGAGGTTAAATATTCATATCGATTTGCACCCGGGCAAGGACGGGTACTCAGCTAGTTAATTATAATATTCCTAATAATTTAATACATTAAAATTAATTTTAAAACAATGATTAGTGGCAAGTTAACTTCGATTTCTCCGATGTTTTAATACACTTATCGTTTGTATAATTTATTTATATTAATTACTTTTATTCAAAAACTTCATTTAAGAAAGCTAGTTGAGTGAACAAGAATACATATTCTTCTCCTCTGGGCCATAACCATCTAGGCAATTTGATAATACCCTCTACAAGGGCATACACAAGTTGTTCTCTTTAAGTTTAAGCAATTCAACAACGATTTAGATAAGTTGCTCTGATTAATGCATTAATAGCATTATTCCAACATTTACAGATAATCCTTTAACATGAAGAAAATCATTAAATGTTTTGTTCCTAACAACAAAATAAAAATCTTTTTATAATCTATTCTTAACCTGTATTGTTGAAAGCCAGTCACTTCGAAATTGTAAACAAAGAGCAGCTGTTTTTAAAATGCCATTTGCATGCAGAAGCATTGTACTGATGAGGACAGAAAACTGCATTTTTAGAGAGGTTGAGTTAGCCTTATTACAATTTTTAATAGACGATATGAAAGGGCAAGGCGGACTTCTTGTCGGTGATGAAAGTTGAATGTCTGCCACTTCCATTTTTATTTTAGCCAGGACACATTCTAATAACTTTAATATAAAAGATTTGTAATCGAAGTGGAATGCCTATTATATCTGTCTACTGGCTAGAAAACCTAGCTCTCACCCCTAATCATTTGAGACCGTCAGCAAGGGAGGACAGCCTGTGGAGGTGGCAGATCGCTTGGGAAATGTGTTCAAAATAACCAGCAAAAGTTTCAGAGATTTCATGGGTCGGTTAGTTCCTACTACGCCGAATGCACGGTGGTAGCTTTAAGGAGCAAAGTCTGATACTCGTGGGAGTCGAAGGCAATGTTGCTACCCAAAGCTAACTGATGGTTACGAGCCATCGGTTCTGTAATATGACCAGTGCCTTTGCAGAAGGGCCCATGATTGCTCATTGGAGCGCTTGAGGCACCCATTACAATGAAGATAATATCAAAATCGATAATTTTAATTAACAACAAGAAAGAAAGTTGGTCAAGCCCAACTGCAATATACTCTCTACCAACGAAAGTGTATGCTCAGTATGAATATTGGTGCTGCGGTGCTTCAGTGAACATTCTTGTGCTCATAACTCGATATGCGCTCATGCGATCCTTACCAATCGGTTGGCAAATCGATAAATCATTTTGATTAGTTAATATGTGTAGAAGGTACGAGCACATTTTATTTTTAAAACTGTGGGAGATCTGATTTTTCCCAAATTGCGGGGTCGGGAGATTAACTTAAAAGTAAGCTTGATTTGCCGGCAACTTAAAGAAGCATATGTGTCATACATGTCGATCCTCCCCATCTCTGAGATCTGTTGTTTCATACGGACAGGGCTATATCGACTCGGCTATTGATCCTGATTAATAATATACGTATTTTAAGCTATTTTTGTCTTCGTGCAAATCTGTTTAAGAACTTATACTATTAGTAATGGCCGAGTTAAAGAACGCTAAAACTGAAAAGGAAGTTTTTAACATATGTGACCGGAAGTTTTTTAACTTAAACCCATTTTTCGATCGATTGGTCCTATGGCGGTCATATAATATGGGAATGCGATACTGAACAAATTTTACAAATACCTTAAACGGTATGTAACAATCATAATGACCAATTTTCGGACCGCCAACATTCGAAACAAGAAATGTTTTCTCACTAAGACCCATTCTCCGACCGATCGTTTGTATTGCAGCTATATGGCATAGTTATCTGATGTTGACCAAACTTTGCAGAATATGTTGAAAGTATGGATCATTAAGAAATGCAAAATTTAAAGACTCTACCTTTAAAAATAAACAAGTTTTCCCTCTGACTCTATTTTTCAGACGTATGTCTTGTATGCCAGCTTATCATCAAACTTGGAAGAATTACAAAAAATAGAGGAAACCAATTAAAGCAAAGTTTAGACATTAAAACAACAAAGTTTTTCTTACTAACACAAGTTTTCCGACCGATCGTTCCTATGGCAGCTATTTTCTATAGACATCCGACCCGATCGGTTCACACATATTAGCAACGTACAGTATGAAAAGCATGAAAATCTGTTCAAAAGTGTAGCTCGATGGTAAGGAAATTTAGAAACTACGTAGAACGTCAAAACATTGTGATTAAAGTCTCAAAACACTGCAAAATGTAAAGGCGACAAACCTCTGAAATACTTTAGAAGGTCTGTTAAAAAGTCTAAGGTTCAATTCTCAGACCGGGTCCTTTACTTAGCAAAGCAAAGCTTTTGATTCGTTGATTTGTAAGATAAAAATAAGACACATATTTGATGAGAAGGATGCGTCCTGATAAAGAATGGACCCAGAACGGACCTCATGGGTATATTGAGAAAAACTTATCAACCATTGCCTAAACTTTTAAATAGTCTAATCTTAAATACGTGCATTTGTTTTGGCCACAACTTGGCTTTTGCTATTATTCTATTCAAAATCGTATGAAGCTGGTTTTAAAATGATAATGCTTCGATTGAGCACTTTTTAAGTGAGATATTGAGATATTTTCTGAAAAAACTGACTAAAGTGAACCTTTGAACCGAATCTGATTCCATGCAGAAAAAGTCCCAGATGTTAACAATTTAGAAGGTCCGCTCCGAAACGGTTCTCAGGCCCAGATTGCAGCCTTGCAATAAATCTAGGAGTCTTAGGGCCGTTTTCTGATCTACTACATAGAGCTATCTGTCACATAAACCTACAAATGACAGAGCAAAATCTTAGTTTATCTGAAACATAGCAGCTATGTAGATGATGAGAAATCGGCCCTTAGAAGATAATTAATAATTTATAATAGAACTTGTTCATGACATTATATTCAAGGAAACTGCGTTCAGTTCAAATTTTAAATGAAATTTTTGAAAATTTTGTATAATTTGAAGCACTTAAAGCACACACCGAACACAAAATCATCTATCATAAGGTGCATAATTTTTTGAACATCAAGATGTGTTCACTTTTAAAATTCAGCATATTTCAGTATGAAGCATTCGAAAAGCGGAATCAAAAATATTACTAAAAAATCCAATATCTAATATATCGCCTCGGGAAAATATCGATACTTCAATATATCGATATAATTTCCCACATGCCTACCCGATAGCTACAAAACTGAAAGACTAATTGGCGTAGAAACGAATAGAGGGACTGACAAATCTCAATCGAGACTGACTGATTGGAAATTTAAATGGATATGGGATCAGAAATGAATATGTGATTAGAGCCGAACGTTAATAAACCAAATGTATATGATCCTCTTGGACAAACCGAGGCATAAATTCGTCAAGGGAGTCGATACAATTGTCCAATTCTATTCTAATATATATTTCCAAATTGAAAATGTCGAAGTATCGCATTTCGTCCATTTGAAATATCAATATTATTCCTGCAAGAACATGTGGTTCCAATTTCAGCTTCAGGACTTGGCCACAGATCACCGAAATCAGGACCTTTTGCATCGCTCTTTTAAATCAAGTTTAAGCCAATGAAGTCGAGCTAGTTCAATGCCATGTTCTCCTCAGTCGATTCACATTCAAATGGAATGACTCAATTTTTTGGCTATTTAAAACTAGATTCCACAAACAATATGTAAATTTAGTTTACTTAACGTGCCCCACATATTACCGCACAAATTGCAGTTTTTAAACTCTAAACAATAAACAGTAAATAAATGTGATTGCCACAAACGATGGCCCACACCCCGTCCCCCCATCATCACAACACACACCTCGCCGGCACGAGCGGAGATCGCATGGCCTTAACCCTAACCTAGCGCAACTTGATTCATTTGCGAGAAACATACGTAAATGAAGAAAAGCACATGGTCGGTGGGTCGGAGACCATGAGGCCGCCATGGAAACCAGTGTGATGTGCCCTCTGGCCTCACTCCCCCTTCAAGGAGTGGCGCCCCCTATGATAAACAATATTCGTATAAGGAGTGGCGCCCTCTATTTTGTCCCTTTTGCGAAGGACGAGTGGGTCGCCGCGCGAGTGGGTCGTTGGGCGTCGCGGGCGCGCCGGCGCAGGGAAAATCAAAAGTTATTGCAAAAAAGAAGGAATTGCGTGATTAATAACCGCGCAATTTAATTATTGCTCGTTTGGCGATTGCAATTTTAATAAATTCAGTGTCCTGTACATTGCAATTGTTAAAAATCGGTGTGTCTCCCGCTCTCCGCTCTCCTCCTATCTCTTCCATTCTACTCTGTCCGTCAATGTTGGCGGACAGGTAGAATGACACACGACCCGACAACGGACAGAGTAGAATGGAAGAGAACGAAAGAAAGAGAGATGGCTAGCGTGCACGCACGCATGCACGCTCAGCTGCTGCTGCCTCCGCTGCGTCCCTCTCTTATCGTTTGTGTGTGTTGTGTGTGTGTGTGTGTGGGCAAAAAGAAAACTCACTAAAATTTTGTTGGCCATCAGATTGTTGGACTTTTAAGCAACAAAGAGAAATATATAGTCATGCTTTACACAAAAATTGAAACAAACAAAACAAGTAACTTACCATCTTGTGGCTGTTGCTGTTGTCGGGGCCAAGCGGCGCTGTTAACCACGCGTTTTTGTATCTTGTTTGTTTAGTTCTTTGAAGCGGGCTTTGTGGCCACCGTTCTGAATGCAATGTAAATTGTGCTTCAGGTTCAGGGGGAAGCTACATACATATGAATCAATGTACATATATGTTTGCCTGTGTGTTTGACAATGGGACTGTGGTATCAAGCAGCCGAGTTTTTGCTTAATGCACGCGGATTGAGGTGGAAAATATTATTTGGTTAATATGTGGCTGCACGCACGCAATTATCATCATCATAACAACAACAAAAAAGAGGAGGAAACGAAAAATAAATCGAAAATGCCGAAAACACACGTAGAGGTTCGCGAGAGGTTCGCCAACTAGTGGCCAGTGTGACCGCGCGCGGCGCACGCGGAATTACCATGCAGCTAGGGGTGAGCCGAGCAACGATAGTGCGGACATCGATAGTGGTCACATGCGTGAGAGATGGGACGATGGTGGGACTGGACGATAAATGAAATCAACTTAGTTGAAGCAAATAAATTTATAATTATTTAAGGTGTTTTTTCTTGTTGCTCTTAAGCTGTTGACTTACACCTTCGCTCATCTGCCAGGAATCATTGTGGGGCAAAACACACATGGACAACTTCACTGCAAACACGATGTTAGTTCTTCTCTTGTTCGAGAGATGGCGCTTTGTCTTCTGTGTCGACTGTTCCCACGGCACCTTTTCCTACGGCCTAGCTTAAATGTCCAGTTGGGATTTGAATTCGAAATCTTTCATGTTTCACAGAAAAGCATTCAAATTGTTTTTATTGCATTTGAAATTAAAACGTTTTCAATCAAAGGGAATTGGTAATTCCGATTCAGCTTAATTCGGCCGAAATCGCAAACGGGAACAGTTCTGATGGTCATTTTTATTATGAACAATCCTGCCCGAAATCGTAGTTTTTCGAAAGAGAACTGAACAGGATTGTGTTTTAAAGTTTATGCTTTAAAATAAACCGAAACTCTTTGGAAATGAAAGCTTAACCCGAACCTGTTCCGAACCTAAAATATCGGTTCGGTTCAAAGAAATGATAGCCATTAGAATTTTGACCTTCTGCCTAGCGACATCGTCTGGTTTTTGGTTGGTGAAATAACAAATCTAGAAAAACGTTGAGAATTACTTATGAAATCCCCAGCCATAATAGAATCGGTTTTTTGAACTCCTTTACTCTCAAGCTTTTTAAATAATTGTCAAATACAAAAGTCTTATATTATATTCGTAATATTTTCCTACGAAAACTCCGAAATGGAATATTACTTAACTGTAAATTATATATTGAATATTCCCATGTGTTCTACTTACCAATTCATTCCCATTTGGGAATTTTAAGAATCGAATCGATTAAAAATAGTTCGCCTTTTCTGTTGCACACTTTGTGGAGCCAGCATTATGACTCTATTTTGTACTCAATCTAACATATTTTGTACTTGAGCTACGAACTCGCTTTTCTTGAATTTTTATACCCTTGCAAAGGGTATTATAATTTTGCCCAGAAGTTTGCAACGCATAGAAATATTCATTTCCGACCCCATAAACCATATATATATTCTTGATCCAGGGTGACGAGCTGAGTCAATTGAGCTTTGTCCGTCCGTCTGTCTGTCTGTTTCTAAGCGACCTAGTCTCTCAGTTTTGAAGCTTTCGAGCTGGAATTTTGCACAGAGTGTTCTTTATGCTGCACACAACTAATATGTAGGAACCGACCGGATCGGATGACTATATCTCATAGCTGTCATAGGAACAATCGGTCGGAAAACTAGTTTTAGTGAGAAAAACTTTTTTCTTTTCAATGGAAACGTCTTTAAACTTTGTAATCATAAGTTTTCTATGTTTTTTTTATAATTCTACCAAGTTTTAATAAAATCGGACAACTATATGGTATAGCTGCCATACAAAAGATAAGTCTGAAAAACAGCCTTAGCTTGAAAAACTTTTTTGTTTTTAATGGTAGCATCCTGAAATTTGTATTTTTTTATTTGTATTTGTTTGTTTCACATGCTTTCACATAATTTTGTTAATTTTTGGCCAAATCGCATAACTATATCATATAGCTCCCATACGAACGATCGGTCGAAAAATGGGAAAAAGAGTGTTTTTTGAAAATATTTAAGCGAGCACTTGCAAGGGTAGAAAAGCTTCGGCACAGACGAAGTTAACTTAGCATTTTCGTTTTAAATCAAAGCTAAAACACACATGTATCAAATTCATGCTTTAAATTAGTTAGAAATAATTGTTGTTGAATGGAAAACAGCGGTCGAAGCTTTAAGGCCCTATTCTCTTTCAGCAAAAAATTTTTTTCGACTTTTTTTTGCATTTTTTTATAGCTTGGACATTTAAGAATATAACCCTAAAAGGGTTTTTTGAAATTCGAAATACTTTAGAAGATATGGCCATTTTTGTGGGGTCATGTCTTCGCTAAAATGAGTAGTTTTTATGTTGCTTAGTTGGCATCGCTGAATAATTTGGGTAAGTATTCCAAAAACAGTTTTTTTCTTTCATAAAAGAGTGAGTTTTGTTTTGTCCAAATCGCACAATTGATGCCTCTTTAAAACTGCATTCCAATATTTTTGCTTTTTTTTTTCGAAAAATAAACTTCAAACTTTGAACGCGTTTATCTCGAAACCACGTTTTTCGAGCTGGCGGCCACGATTCCGCCAGTTCTACTGAACCGATTTGAATGAAACAAAGTTTAATCGACGTAGAATTGTCACCATTCTGGCCCGTAGTAAAATAATTTTTTTACTATTTTTTTTTACACTAAACTACAAAAAAATGGGTCCAAATTCGATTTGTCAATTTCAAGTTTATTTTACTACGGGCCAGAATTACATCTATGCTGATCATAGCCCTATATTTTTTTCGGCCGGAATCGTGGCCGCCAGCACCATGCCTTTTTTTTTGAGGGCCAACTTTGACGGTGCCATCATCTATGGACAGCCCCTATATCGCGGCGAAAAATTTTTTTTTATTTTCTTTCATTCATTACTAATTCAATAAAAAAAACAAAATTCAAATATCTTTTTGCATTTTCAAATGAGAATTTTTTCAAAAAAGGTCCAAAAACAGCAAGCTGAAGGAGAATAGGGCCTTAAGGTAGTAGACCGGTGTGATGGGTTAAACAAATTTATTTTTTTTTACATTTTTCGAAAGAACCACATTTTAAAAATATGCTCTTACATTTTCAGACAGAAATTTTGAATATTTCCAAAGTTACAGGCAAAACAAGAGAGCGCGCCGTAGAGTGTTTGAAAGTGTGTTGACACGCCAGCGGCAGCTGCTCTGACCGGTTCCTCATTTATTGTCCTTCCAACCTTTATTATTTAAAGATACCAAGGTATATCTAATGCTAATGACGATTTTGAGGAAACAGAAGGATTGCTGTAGCTGATTAAATAATGTAAGTATTATTTGTTGCCAAAACTTTAAACACGTTTTGCTCGAAACCATATTTTTGAAATTTCGGGGAAGCACCGACTCAAAACTATTTAACCGATTTGGCTCAAAATTTAGCTAGTTATTCTACATACACTTATCTAAATACCTAACCTTTGAAACATTTAATTTTTTAATAATAAATTAATTTTTTTTAACATTTTATCAACAAAAAAAAATGACATTTTGAGAATTTTTTTTATCACTATTCCGAAATTTTTTGTATTTTTTTTTATTATGTATATTATTGGTTAGTTCATTGAAATAAGGTCTACACAATAATAATCTTTTTGGTTTTTTAATTTTAATTTTAAACATTACTATACTAAATAAATAAATGGAAAATTAAATAAATACAAATTTGTTTGTATCATTTAAAGTACTAAAATAAATATGTAAAAGTTACAAAACGATCGTATTATTTTTACTAGTCAAAAAAAGGTCACGAAAAAACGTCGAAATTTCGGCCGTCACACCGGTCTACGTGTTTATCTCGAAACCGCTTTTTCGAAATCGTTTCACAAGATTTTTAAGGTTCTTTTTTATTTCTCCTTATAGCTACCATTATGGTGTGAACTAGGATATTTGGGATCGGTCAACAAATAACGGAGCTAGAACCAATGAAAGGGGCTAACAAATATTTTGAAATTTTGACTTTGAAACCCCATAACTCTGTTATTTATTGAATGATCCCATATCTCCTAGCTCACACCATAACCACTTCAGTTCTTAAGGGGGGAAGCTGGTCTAGAGGGTGAAAAAATGGGCATAATTTATTTATTATACTCTGTACCGAAGGTACATAGAGTATTATAAGTTTGTGCAAAAGTATGTAACATCCAGAAGGAAGCATTTCCGACCCCATAAAGTATATATATTCTTGATCAGCATCAACAGCCGAGTCGATATAGCCATGTCCGTCCGTCCGTCTGTCTGTCCGTTTGAACACACAGATCTCAGAGATGGTAAGAGATAGAGGTTTGACATGTATGGGACATATGCTCTTATGTCTGCAGGCAGATTAAGTTTATTTTCAATTTTGGCCACGCCCCCTCCCGCCCCCGCAATTTAGAAAAAACGTCATATCTCCCACAGTTTTGAAGATAGATGGCTTGTTCCCTCTGGACATATTTAGTTATTAGGATAACTTAGCGATCCGCCAAAGGAACGAAGAAGATCGGATGAACGGTTTTCGAGTTATGATCAAAAGACAAATTTTCTTGGTACAGAGTATGTTATAGTCGTGCTTGACCGACTTTCTTTATTGTTTTTTAGACTGGTCCATGGCCGAAGATGTAACCTCCTTAATTTTGGTCCTGGAACAAAATCCCGAAAATTTTTAGTTTCTATATAACAACAGCAAGGGACGTACGTACGATTTTTTTTTGATATTTGGTTTTTTCGCGAAATGGTGCACGTTTGAACAAAACATTAAAATTTTCACTATAAAAAAACGACCAAATTGTTGATTAA
This sequence comes from Lordiphosa andalusiaca, assembly GCA_035044965.1. Lineage (NCBI taxonomy): Eukaryota > Metazoa > Arthropoda > Insecta > Diptera > Drosophilidae > Lordiphosa > Lordiphosa andalusiaca. Next base: position 3,188,327 of record JAWNNM010000051.1, on the reverse strand, counting down.
AAAGAAAGAAAAATCGTACGTCCGTCTCCGGAGAAAGGTATTTTGAATGTACTGTCAAAATTTCGTATAGATCGGTGAAGATTTGCTCGAGTTATGTCTTCGGCCAGTTCAAAAAATTGATTTCGAGAAAAACGCTTTTAAAGTTGAGACGCTTTTAAAGCATACCCGAGAGGTGCTGCTGTAGAATGGATAGTTTGGGCATTTAGACATTTTTACCGGCATCCATCCTTTGCTATGTTGTTTTTAAAACCCTAAAGAAGCTTAAAGACAAAAAAAAATTACGGTTTTTTCAAAATTCTAGACCAGCGTCCCCCCCTTAACAAAACCCCCGTTTTCACTTTTAATTTCAGCTTATACGTTCTCAAAAAAATCGTGTGAAACATTGGCACATATTTTGAATTTTTGGACAACTTTGAACCAGATTACAACAACAATCCTAGGAACAACAACAACACAAATTTCTTAATTTAATTTAACCGATTGTCTATGGAACAAAGAAAACCTCTTGGTAAGTTTTAGTGTACTTTAATTTTTTGGTAAGCCATTAAAAATCAACACCTGAAGGTATACGGTCTTACGCTTTTATGTCGGAACAAATGTCCAAATAGATCATTTTATTTTCTTCTGCTACTTTAACTTATCCCTTTAAACCCCAAGTTAAAATGGGTGGACCTAAAAAATATTTCACTTCATATTTTTAGTGGTACGGCCACAAAGGTTAACTGATATGAATTTCAAAGATAGACGAATCCTAGATCGTCCTTACGAAAACGATTCCTAATAACCTTTCTTAAATTCCTGAAATTCAGCTAATCAATTTTCTATCGTAAAGTAGCTTTTTATATATTTTTTTAACTATTCTGAACTAGCACAATTTGGTTTTTTGCAAATCAAACCAATAGATTTCATAGAAATGATTAAAATGTAGATTAATGAGAAACTGCGCAACCAATTGAGTTTACCACATTCACAAAATTGGCGGGAAAAGTGATCAGCTGTTAATTAGGGTTACCAACACTTTTAATATAAACAAGAAAGAAAGTCGGTCAAGCCCGACTATAACATACTCTGTACCAAGAAAATTTGTCTTTTGATCTCGAAAACCGTTCATCCGATCTTCTTCATCGATAAGTTATCCTAATAACTAAATATGTCCAGAAGGAACAAGCCATCTATCTTCAAAACTGTGGGAGATATGACGTCCGTCCGTCTGTCTGTCCGTATGAACGCACAGATCTCAGAGATGGTAAGAGATAGAGGTTTGACATGTATGGGACATATGCTTCTTATGTCTGCAGTCAGATAAAGTGTATTTTCAATTTTGGCCACGCCCCCTGCCGCCCCCGCAATTTAGAAAAAACGTCATATCTCCCACAGTTTTAAAGATAGGTGGGTTGTTCCTTCTGGATATATTTAGTAATAAGGAAAACTTATCGACTAGCCAAAGGAATGGTTAAAATTGGATGAACGGTTTTCGAGTTATGATCAAAAGACTGTTCGCTGCTGCAGCGCAGAAGCAGCGCTGCTTTCAGCTGCTACTGCAACATCAAAATTTATGCTGAGCGTATAATTTCGCTGGTACAGAGTATGCTATAGTCGGGCTTGACCGACTTTCTTTCTTGTTTTGTAATACACTCCTGAAGTTTTCATAGGAAAATGCATTTTTCTTATTTTTATGTTTTTATGTTCAGGTCTATATCTCATGAACTATATGAAATTATACTTTACTGTCTTCAGCTATTTCGTAGCGCGTAACCAGGCCTACAAATCACTTCTTTCGACCAGCTCAAAAAAAATAATGGTTTCATGCTCAAAATCACGAAAATTTAAAAAAAAAAAGCTCAACCTTTGGTTGTATTTTTTGGGAAAATTGTTAGTAAATTAACGTTTGAATGCTTTCGTTTAAATTTAACGGACTTAATGCATTCTTACAAAAAAGTTACACAGAAAAAAAAGATCACAATATTTAGTATCAATCGGGTATTTTTCAGTATAGAATCGGCCTTCATCTGAAGAATACCCAGTTGATATGATCGAAAATATCACTCGTACATTTCGAACATATCAATGTGAACTGTTTCAGATCAACAATCTGATATTTGTTAATATCCCTGATATATTTTTATAGTATCAATGCAGTTTTTTCACAATACCTGTCCGACATGGCTTAAATATTTCATATATATTTTTAATAATATCAAAGGGGTATTAATGTATTACAAATGGTGTATTTAATAATATCAAAGCTATATTTTTATAGTACCCAAAGGACATGATTCAAATTTCAAAGATATATTTGAATAATAATTAGTGTTTTTAGCTGGCTCGAGGTCCCGAAAAAATGCTTTTCTTCACAACTATAAACAACTTATGCATTTTTATACATCAAAAAAAGCTGGTTGCCTGTACAGTACTGAATCTCCCGATTCAACCTTCAGTAGGCTTTTCGCTAATGACTGTCTCTGTTTGAGTGTCTCTTCATGCGCTCACCGCTTTAAGCAGTTGGGAACTGCAATCAGCAATGAAAGCAAAAACAGACATATCGGAAGAGTATTCGCTGTATCGCTTGAGGCAGAGCCATGTACATTGTTTTTGCCTTTTTCGAGTTGGACTATAGCTGGCTCTCTTTGTTTTAAGAAACTCTGTCTCTTTCTGCCCTCAGATTTTCGATGTCTACTTTGATCTGAAATCACATCACTAGGGTATTTTTCATATCACAGTGAGAATTTCGCTTATTAATAAAACATTTTTAATATCGATGTAATGTGTTAAATAGTAACTCTTGGATATTTAAAAATTTATATTTTTAAAATTATATTGGAAGATCAACTCGATATTTGATCTTTTTTTTTTCTGTGTAGCCTTGAAGCTTAAGCATCAACTCCAAAAAGGTGACTAACAGCAGTCATTAACTTGATCTACTCATGAGAGAATCGGGAGATTCTTGAAACCCGCTATTTTTGGGTGTTTCAATGCATAAGTTGTTTACAGCTGTGAACGAAATTGCTTGAAATTGCGGTAATTATTTAATATCGAACACCCCTCATATTTTTGGTATTCTTTACTTCTCTTCTTTTTCCGTTGTCAAGAGTTCTCTGTAGAAGCGCATCATCAACAACAACATTGAAATCTAAACTTGTTCAGTAAAGAAATAACTTAATAATGAAGAACTGTTGGAAGCTTGAACTGTTTTATGTTATGTCTGTGGCTTCTATGTTCCCAAAGGTGCATCTAACCAGAAAAACATTACAAATTTAACCTCGGAGTTTAAAAGGATTGATCTGATCAATTTAATTAATTTCACGAGTTTTAATTCAACTTTCAGGTCAAAACAATACAAAAAAAATAATCAAATGGAATGACTTTGTTCATAAAATTTTTCCTCCTATATCGTATATAAATTCTCAGAATAAATAACATATTAAATTGGTGACGATTTTCTACAGAAAAGCGAATCCCGTAAAAAAAAAAATGCAAAAGGTTGATAGTTTTTTTTAAATTTTCGTGATTTTGAGCATGAAAACATTATTTTTTTGAGCTGGTCGAGAGAAGTGATTTGTAGGCCTGGTTACGCGCTACAAAATAGCTGAAGACAGTTAAGTAAAATTTCAAATAGTTTATGAGATATAGACCTGAAAAAAAAACATAAAAATAAGAAAAATGAATTTTCCCATAAAAACTTCAGGAGACTATTACAAAAAAAAACCTTAGCCAAGGTTTGGCAGCTGATTCCGACTGGTCCATAAGGAATTGTGGCATAGTTGATGCATATTATTTGGTATGTGAATCAAATCGAACCAATATTATATAATATATCGATTTGCCAAAGCAATGATAATGATAGAATGATCGGTATTCAAGTTATGAGTAAAATAATGTTTACTGCTTACAGCTGCAACTGAATCCTTAAAAATATAAATGAGCATACACTTTCTTTGGTACAGAGTATACAGTGTAGTCTTCTAGTTTGTTTATAGACTTAGCAAATTATTTAGCGAGTTCTGGAAATCCGCCTTAGCGGGTCACATTGGACTCGATGCTCACTCGCTGTCGTAAAATTAAACTTAGGTGAAGAGAGATAAAAATAAAATAAAAACACCAAAAATATGACAAAAAAAAAAAGGAAATTTTCTGCCTAAAGACGGAGTAGTCTTTAAGTAGTCGGACATTAAAAAAAGAAAGAAACATAAATACAACTTTATCTTGTAAGCCGACATTTATAAATTATGGTGGTCTCCAAAACGGATACTTCTTCTGTTAAATACAAGCAAATAAAGTAAGGAAAATGCAATAAAGATAAATTAAATTAATATAATATTGTTTGTTGCTCTCAGCTGTGCAGCTCGAGTAACAATGATTTACGAATGCCAAATTGTGTTGGATTTAGCTGGCAATTGAATGCGAGCGAGTTGTCATCGCCTACTTACTTTTTTATTTCCTTGCAGAGGGAATATGGAAATTTTCCAGATGTGTGTAACCAAAGATTTATAGATATGATAGATGACGCATGTGGAGCAAATCTAATATTGGTAGCCAATGTCAGCTACCAGGAATAATCGTGTTTTCTTTTACATGCGTCATCTATAATATCTATAAGTCTTTGATAAAACCACTTACTGCGTTATATCAAAGATATATTGATATTTAGAGATGACGCTTACGGATCAAATTAGAAATTAGAAGCCAATTTTAGCCACCAGGAATAATCGTTTTTTGTTTCACATGCGTCATCTATCATATCTATTAATCTTTGGTGTAACGCAAAGAGGGAAGCATTTCCGACCACATAAAGTATAATATATATGTTCTTGATCAGCATGACGAGCTGAGACGATAAAGCCATGTTCGTCTGTCCGTCTGTTTCTATGCTATCTCCTTCATCAGTTTTGAAGCTATCGCGACTAAACTTTGCACGAAGTCTTCTGGTACAAATACTTTGCACATTTGTGGGAACCAGCTGGATCGGATGACTATAACATATAGAACGATCGGTCGAAAAACTAGTTCTAGTGAGAAAAACTTTTTTGTTTTCAATGAAAACGTTTCCAAACTTCGTATTTACTAGTTTTTAATGCTTCTCCACGATTTTGCCAAATTTGGTCGAAATCGGGCCTCTATATAGTATAGCTGTCATACAAAAGTAAGGTTAGAACAAGAAAGAAAGTCGGTCAAGCCCGACTATAACATACTCTGTACCAAGAAAATTTCTTTTGATCATAACTCGAAAACCGTTCATCCGATCTTCTTCGTTCCTTTGGCGGATCGATAAGTTATTCTAATAACTAAATATGTCCAGAAGAAACAAGCCATCTATCTTCAAAACTGTGGGAGATATGACGTTTTTTCTAAATTGCGGGGGCGGGAGGGGCGTGGCCAAAATTGAAAATAAACTTGATCTGCCTGCAGACATTAGAAGCATATGTCCCATACTTGTCAAATCTCTATCTCTTACCGTCTCTGAGCTCTGTGCGTTCATACGGACAGACAGACGGACAGACAGACAGACGGACAGACGGACATGGCTATATCGACTCGGCTGTTGATGCTGATCAAGAATATATATACTTTATGGGGTCGGAGATGCTTCCTTCTGGATGTTACATACTTTTGCACAAACTTATAATACTCTATGTACCTACGGTACAGAGTATAAAAATAGCCTTAGACAAACTTTTTTGTTTTTAATGTAAACCTCTTTAAAATTGGCAAATATTTATTTTATAAGCTCTCACGCAATTCTTCAAAGTTTTGTCAATATCGGATGACTATTGGTTATAGCTGCCATAGGAATGATCGGTCGAGAAACTAGTTTTAGTGAGAAAAACTTTTTGTTTTCAAAGAAAACTCTTCCATACATTTTATTTCTTAGTTTGCTATGCTTTCCCATGGTATTACTAAGTATGGTCGAAATCGGACATCTATATAGTATAGTTGTCATACAAAAGTAGAGTCCGAAAAGTTGCCTTAGTGAAAAAGTTATTTCGTTTCAATGGAAATGGCCTTACAAATAATGAATATATTTAATAAGCTTCCACATGTTTCTGCAAAGTTTTGTCAAAATCGAATGACTATAGCATATAGCTGTATTACAAATGGTCGGCCGGAAAAGAGGTTCTACTGAGAACGAGAAAGCTAAGCTAACTTCGTCTGTGTCGAAGTTTTTATACCCTTGGAAATGCTCGCTTAAATATTTTCAAAAAATACCTTTTTCCCATTTTCCGACCCATCGTTCGTATGGGAGCTATACGATATATATATATAAAATTTACAAAATTATGTAAAAGCATGTGAAACAAAGAAATACAAAATTGCAGGATGCTACCATTAAAAACAAAAAAGTTTTTCAAACTAAAACTGTTTTTCAGACCCATCTTTTGTATGGCAGCTATACCATATAGTTGACCGATTCTAATAAAACTTGGTAGAATTATAAAAAAACATAGAAATTCGACGATTACAAAGATTGGAGACGTTTCCATGGAAAAGAAAAAAGTTTTTCTCACTAAAACTAGTTTTCGAACCGAATGTTCCCATGAGAGCTATGAGATATAGTCAGTCGATCCGGTCGGTTCCGACATATTGGTAGTGTGCAGCAAAAAGAAGACTCTGTGCCAAATTTCAGCTCGATAGCTTAAGAACTGTGGGACTAGTTCGCGTAGAAACAGACGGACAGACGGACGGACAAAGCTCAATCGACTCAGCTCGTCACCCTGATCAAGAAAATATATAGCTTATGGGGTCGAAAATGAATATTTCTATGCGTTGCAAACTTCTGGGCAAAATTATAATACTCTTTGCAAGGGTATTAAAAATAGTCTTAGCTTGAAACCCTTTTTATTCTATGTAAACCTCTTTAAATTTGGCAAATATGTATTTTATAAGCTTTCACACAATTCTTCCAAGTTTTGTCAAAATCACATGACTATAGGTTATACCTGCCATAGGAATGATCGGTCGAAAAACTAGTTTTAGTGAGAAAAACTTTTTGATTTCAAAGCAAACTCCTCCAAACTTTGTATTTCTTAGAATGCTATGCTTTTCCATGATTTTATTAAGTTTGGTCGAAATCGGACATCTATATGGTATAGCTGTCATATAGAAATAGTCAGAAAAGTAGTCTTACCAAGACAAACTTTTCTGTTTTCAATGGAAATGGCCTTTAATTTCTTACATATTCGTTTGTTATGCTTTTGCATGATGCCATTAAGTATGGACGAAATCGGTCATGCATATAGTATAGCTTCCTTAGAAAAGTAAGGTCCGAAAAGTAGTTTTAGTTAGAAAAACGTGCTGCAAGGAAATTAATTTTCCTTTATTTTTTTTAAATTATTTTCTAAACTCCTTCCTTCGTCTAAGCGCAAGAGTCTTCTGGTTGGTGTGTTGTGGTGACTTCTTAATCTCCCCACGTAATCGCCTGCCTGTGTATTTGTTAAGTCGCCAACCTTGGCCACACTGGAAACACTCTAACAGTGTGCTGAACTGAAGAACACGAATCTTTCTCAAATGAGATTTTGCAGCTATGCCAAATACTTGGATACCATGGATACTTCAGGCTGGTGCTATGAAGACCTTGTATATAAGGACTTTAAAACAAAGTGAGAGATATCCATCCCACTTTCTAAACCCTAACACCCGGCGAGTTTCAGCTAGTCTATAAACAATCAATTTTGACTACAGGAGCCTAAACTGCCCTTAACATTGACATATTTATATGTATAATACCCATATAAAATGGGTGTGATGAATTAATTTTAGCCTGTATTATATTTCTAGAACATACTGCATCGTTTTTAGGCTGGTCCTTAACTGTATCATAAACCGATGTCTTCCCAAGGAAGAGTTGAACCTGGCGATGCGACGATTATCATCAAGTAGATGTCGTCGTTTGAAACGAGAAAGCTAAGCTAACTTTGGCTGTGCCGAAGTTTTTATACCCTTGCAAATGCTCGCTTAAATATTTTCAAAAAATACCCTTTTTCCCATTTCCGACCGATCGTTCGTATGGGAGCTATACGATATAGTCATCCGATTTGGCCAAAAATTTGTAAAATTATGTGAAACAAACAAATACAAAATTGCAGGATGCTACCATTAAAAACAAAAAAAAGTTTTTCTAACTAAGCCTGTTTTCAGACCTATCTTATGTATGGCAGCTATATCATATAGCTGTCCGATTTTATTAAAGCTTGGTAGAACTATAAAAAAACATAGTAAACCTACGATTACAAAGTTTGGAGACGTTTCCATTAAAAAGAAAAAAGTTTTTCTCACTAAAACTAGTTTTCCGACCGATTATTCCTATGGGAGCTATGGGATATAGTCATCCGATCCGGTCGGCTCCGACATATTAGTAGTGTGCAGCAAAAATAAGGCTCTGTGCAAAATTTCAGCTCGAAAGCTTCAAAACTGAGAGACTAGTTCGCGTAGAAATAGACAGACAGACGGACGGACAAAGCTCAATCAACTCAGCTAGTCACACTGATCCAGAATATATATGGTTTATGGGGTCGGAAATGAATATAACAATGCGTTGCAAACTTCTGGGCAAAATTATAATACCCTTTGCAAGGGTATAAAAAGTCCAGATCAAATATATAAACTGATTCATCTTCTATGCATACCAAAAGACACAAAAGCGATATCAATTACAAAACATTTTCCATGAATTTTTTTTTGGAGCGTTTCCGTTTCCTTGGTTCTTGTTAGAAAACAATCAATTGGTTAATTCTTTTTTACATTTATTTATTTTTGTTGTTGTTTTTTTTTTTTTTGTATTTATTTAATTAATAATAGATTAATTACCGTACACTTAACCAAGAGAGTCCTATTCGTAGCCATACACACTAAATATGCACATAATTTTGTTGTACAAAGCAAAAAAAAAAAAATAAAACGAAAGGGTAGAGAATATTCCAATAATAAACGAAAAATAGGCAAAGTCAGTTGAAATACAAAATAAATTGTACAGTAGAATCAGAAATTTTTATGGTGTGGGGGGGGAAGGGATAACTGAACAAAGTGACGTGCCCAAATCATTAGGTTAAAGCATATAGACAGATCTTTCAAATACTAGTGAATCGTATAGAAAATTGTTTATATAAAATAAGTTTCACATAACTTTTTTTGTTTTCTTTTTTGTTTGTTTTTTAGATCATTTTTAAGTTCTTTTTGTTGCATTTTCATGTTCTCTTTTCAATTTGTTTAAGCTGCATGCTAAACGTAAAATATATATATATAGATTTCTGTATAGGGTGCTGGTTGGTTGGTTGGTTTAGTCGCATTTAATTGGCCGAACCATAGACATTCTCATCGGAGTAGGCTATGTAAAGGAAGTAGTCCTCTTCGTGGTGTTCCTAAGCGCAAAAAAAATGGAAATGGAATTGGTTAGGGATATAAGTGTGATATAGAAATGTTCTCTAACGTTTCTTACCTGATACAAGGAGCCCATGGTAGCCGATGTTGGTGGAATGACATTGTTCACAAAGAAGAAGAGTGCATCCTCGGGACGCAGATGGATGCGTTTGCGTATGAGAAAATAGAATTGGCCCACAGTCAAATCCGAGGGCACCAAATACTTCTTCTTGTCCAAATCACCAATGCGCGCCTTGGGTGCCTTCTCAACAATCACCTGAAGCACAAAGAGAGGGAGAGAGAGAGAGAGGGGGGGGGGGGGGAAGGGTTAAATAACATTTTTAAACTGCATGATTTTGTTTAGAATACGTGACTAGTAAGCTGAGTCTGAATCATAGACAGACTACGACGCCGCATATTTCGTCACACACTGAAATTCCATTGGAATTTCGCATTGCATGGAAATATCGAAAAGAATCGTTCACAAAAAAAACGTGAAAATTTGAGCGAATTTTACAGCACGATTGCACGTCCCGTAAAACTATATAAAATCCTGAAAACACGGAAAACCTAACATTTTCATTGACTTTTCAGTTAAATGGTTCATCAGGATGATCCATCGATCAGCCAAAAGGTTTAGCAAATATCGCTTTAAGCTGTTACTGCAGCTGGAATACAGAGTATATTACAGTCGGTTTTTATTGATTTTCATACTTATTTTTGAACAATTCCAACAATTTTATTCAAATGGAGTCTGCAACAATACTCAATATTTCGAGCACGAGCAAAAATCAGGTAAATCTATTAATTACATCGAATTATATACATTTAAATCAACATATTTGCATTTTTGATTGCGAGAAATCACCTGTAACTGACTCCTTTAACACCAAGAAACACGTCATTCGAACTTACAGGCGCCTAAATCGTATGTTTCTATCGATCAGAAAAGTGTCACAGGCTATGTTTCAAGTCTGTGAACCGGTTTAAAAGCGGTTAAAAACGATTTAAAGGTGGTTTGAGTCATATCTATAATAGAATTTAAGCTAAGAACTAGAAATTTGGTCTGTAGTTGCATATTTTATTGGTTCAGAGCCGGTATTGAACCGGTACAAAAGTGGTTCAGAGCCATATTTCGAAAGCTATTCAAGCTACGAACTTGAAATATGGGCATTTCAGCAAAAAGGTATAACACTATAATTTGTCACATTTTCCCAGGGAAACAATTAAATTAAACTAAATTAAGCCAGTAGCAAATTTGCTCATAGCCCGTTTCAAAATTTTAGAACGCAAATTCGCGCAATCACAGTCTTTCCCATTTTTATACTTTAATGGCAAGTTTTTTCCTAAAAAATTGCCTATGAATTTCATTGACTTTTGATAACTTAAACTGTTCTAAGGGTCCGAAGGGTTAAAAAATGTTGGATAAGAGGCTATATCAAACTATGTAATTGCAATTAACTGTAAGTTTTTGCTTTGCATTAATCAGAAACCATATAAATATCTTGATAGATCAATATTTAATAAAAAAAAAAAAATACAGAAGATTTCCAAATCAAACAAAATACATTTGAAAGTGCAATTCATTGATAAGATATTAAATCAATTTGGGCTTTGTTGGGGCCTCAGGATTCTCTAAACTTTGTCTTTATATAGATAGGCACGAAAATCACTTCTGTTTTTGTCGCGTTCGAATCGCTTCTTATTTTGTCTATATTTTGGTAACTCGACTTCACTTGCTATTCTCTTTTAGCAATAATTAAAGTGCTAGCGAAGACCTTTAACATGAAGTAAAGAACGAATTAAAAATGCACTTTAGTTTGCTTGTTTTTTTACTTTTTATGTGTACGACGGCCGCGTTCGACAGAATGGAAATGCCCATATGGTAAATAGGTAGATAACATGGAGTTGGATATTTTCAGAACCGGTTTCAAATTTCAAATTTGGTCGGTAGGTTGGTTTTATGGAGTTGCATATTTTATTGGAAGCTATTTAGACAACGATTCTGATATTTGGTGTGTAGAATGGTACTAAAGGGTGATAATATGTTTTGTTTCCTATTCATCCTAGCGCTAAAAGTACAATATATTATACTTATAAATACTTTAGCAACTTTCTTTTTGGCACATGTTACTGTCAAACATGTTCATTTTGGTGTATAATTTAACCATGAATCGAACAACGCTAGCAGATTATTGAATTTTATTATCAAAATTCATGCCACTTTTTTATCGGAAAATTGTGTTCACCGAGGAAGCTCTTTTCTGGTTGAAAAACTGCCGAATTCGGAGTGAAGAGCAGCATGAAGTGCCTATGCATCCCTAAAAAAAACAGTCTGGTGTGGATTAGGTGCAGGTGGCATCATTGGACCGTACTTTTCTTGAAAAATGACTAAGGTAGGAACGTTATTATGAATAGAGAGCGCTATCGTGCGTTGATTACAAACTTTGTTTTGACCAAAATGGAAGAACTGGACTTGGGGTTTCAACAAGACGGTGCCACATGCCTCACAGCAAGCGAAACAATGGCTTAAGTGAGAGGCGTGTTTGTTGAACAGTTTATTTCACGTTTGGGGCCGGTCAATTGGCCGCCTAGATCGTTCGATAAAACGCCTTTGGACTATTTTTTGTGGCGCTATGTAAAGGAGCATGTAAATAGCGACAAGTCAGCAGCAGTTGACGCACTGGAAGCTAATATTTAAGAATTTATTCGAATTTTATGTTGGAGAGGGTAAGCCAAAATTGGACGCAGCCATGAAACCATTTTAAACATTAAATTACATAGATCGTTCTATTGACTCAAATAAAGATTTCATACATTTTTTGTAAGTTTTAGTTATTTTTTTAAAGTCAAATGCGAAAGCTGCTAAAAACCTTTAGTAACAAAACTAAGGCAACTGTCCTACATGTGGTTGTAAAGCAACTAGAATTTAACTGGTAGCAAAAGAGCTAGATTCAGGCAACTGCACAGCGCCAGCCGCTGAAGCTAAAGTTGATTAAGAGCGGACGAAATCAGTGGTAAAAATTAATACAAAGTGTACAAAAAATCACCAAAATTAGACAAAGTCAATCCGAATAGAATAAGGTGTGCATCATACGACTGAGAATGGTATTAGTTGCAATAATGCGTACTTTATTGAGATTGTGCAAATATTTGTGAAATCATTTATGAATCACTGTAACATACAATAAAGGTTTATATAAGTTTGTCTAGAATGCAACTAAACTTACGTAGACATTCATTAGAAGACAGCGGATTTTGTATATTTTCAAACAGATTTTCATCAAAACTATATGATGTGCTGACTTTTAACATTAATTAAATTCCAAAAATTCTGAATTCAATTCCAAGATGACTTAAATAATTATTTAATTAATTGAAACGTCAGCAAAAGACAAAATGATGTGAAAAAATTTGTTAAATAGATATATGCACTGTTCTACTTATATAAAAATGGGATACAAAATATGCAAAATTCGTTGTCTAGTCATTAGGCTACACAAAAGCAAACTAGTATTCAACTGGTTGCAAATGGCTGCTGCAGGGGTCAATTATTCATCGCCTATGCAAAATGGGCGACTTCAATTCATTGATTTGGATAAGAAGGGCAAGCAGCTGAGAGTTTGTAATATTTTTGGTATTAAACCAGACTTCATGTCTGCAGGGTGAATATATTTTCACAATCTTATAAAGGTGGACTGCAGTGTGAATGGTTAAGTTTACTATCAATATGTTATCGAACAGCCGGTGTTTACGTTGGTGACCAGAGAGAACAGAGGGAGAAATTTCACCTATTTTGGATTATTAGTTGGATTATGTTTTGACAAATCGAACTATAACGTGGGCAAACTATCACCAAAATAGAACCTTTTTTACAACTGCAAATCAAAACAATCAAATCAGCTGTTGTTTGTTTATCAGGTCTGTTCTCGTTTCCGAATTTGATCGATCGGAATAGGGAAGAGATCTGATATCCAAGAATTGATAAGAGAAATCGGTTAAAGCTGTCAGCCATCAAAACTGTTCTTTGGAGAGGATTCGAAATTATAAGATAAAAACCGAGTCAAACAATCGGCTTTTCGAAAAGGGAAGAGATTTCAATTCCGATTTCACATAATTTCATCGAAATCGAAAACGGGAACAGGCCCGTATGTAAGTGTGACCGTAATCAACATTTTAATCAAAATCAAAAAGCTAAGGATCAATCAATATAACGGGTTTATCAAAGAAAGCGGGCTCTGTGGGAGGCAAACGACAAAGAGAGAGAGAGAGAGAGAGAGAGAGAGTACTTGACATCAAACCGCCCACATTTGGCATTGAAGACCGCTTAGTCGTGCTCTGTCCATTTTCGATGGCGAAATTTGATGATTCATTTGATTTGGTCCACTTGAAGTTTTAGCAAACATTTGGAAGGACTCACCTATACGAAATTTAAATCAAACGAGAAGGGAGTTACCCTAACAAAAGCCTGTTTTGACAACCCTTTCGGAAACTCATCATTGAAAGGTGTACACAATATGTTAAAGATATACCTTCACTATACCCTCTAAAATTAGGCAACTATTGGGGATTTCCCGTTCAAAACGAAGCTCTGCTTGTTGTTGTTATTCAAGAGCAGGAAGAAGCGTCGCTGGGCAACATAATTATCAATTTCATTAGCAAATTTGTTTAACTTCTGTTCTACGTTTTTCGCATTTTGCTTTTCACTAACATTCACAGATTTTGGTCAGAGCAGCGTCATTGGCCGAAATCAAGGTGGCTATATGTATATGCTATATAGAATGCTATAAAGATATAACCAGCTGGCCTCGCCAAATGGTCAGCTGTTATGTGATTTGTATACTTGCCAAAAACAAAAAAAAAAGCATAACAAAAAAAATCACAAAATCTTTGAAAAACAAACAGAAACAAGGGGGAACATGGATGCACAAATCATCATTGTGTTTGCACATTCATTTCTACGTACATGGGGGGGTATATGAAGAGAGGGAGAGAGAGTGGGGCACCTTCAGCAGCACCTGATAACGGTTCGGTTCTTCGACATGATGAAATTGCAAAACAATGAACGGAGCGGTACCTATGACTAACACACCATAACAATAACAACAAAAACAAAAGTGTAATAGTAGCTATCGCTTTGTGTATATGCGCAATACTTGTAGTATCTCTTTTTTTTTGGATTTCTCATTTTTGCAAACAAAACAAACCAAAAAAAATAAATTTACTTAAAAACAACTGGTTAGTTTGCGGGCTCGGAGGGGGTGGCAGGTAGGTTGTCAAGCAGCCAGTGAAAAACAACAACAGCTGAGCAAGTAGCTGGCCTTTAGCTAGCTCAATCTCTCTCCCTCTCTCCTACACACACACACACACACAGCAACAACAAAAAAGAAAAAGAGAACAAAGCAGTTTTGTGCCTGTGTGTGTGTGTGTGCGTTTGAGAGGGTCGAAAATACCATTTGATTTTCATTGGAAAATTGTGCAGGACTTTTATGTGCATCCAGAGTTAAGTTAATAACAATTATGCAAGCGTATGGGCCCGAAATTGCGTTTGAATAACAACAATTTACAATATGCGCATTATTGATTTTCTTACCACACAAACAAAACGAACGACGCAAAACAAACGCATACATACAAGCATACAGCCAATATACATACATACATACATTTGTATTTTCTTAATACTTACTGGCACCCGATCGGGGTATTTGCGACGAATTTTGTCACCCTCAGCGCGACGCTTCTCAAATGCATGCTCCTCTTTGTATTGGAACTTCATGATTTTTTGTAATAGGTTATTAACTAAGAAGCGCAGTTTTCACTTTTTGCTTTAAATTTGCTCCCGCAGAAAAAAAATATCTACAGCTGCGTAAGTGTGTGTGTGTGTGTGTGTATATGTGTGAGAGGTGTTTTTTTTTTCTTTTTGCTTTGCGTTAGCAACCTTACAAGGCAGAATTTGGAGTTGAACTGAAGAACGGCCGCACTTTTTCGCAATTCGTTTTGGTTTTTGTGTGTGTCGATATCGATATACATATCGATAGCACTTCGAAAAATAATCACGACTTCGATGGTGCAAGTATCGATATTCGTAGACTATCGAGTGTATTGTAGAGGGCGCCACCATCCACGGCGACCTATCGATTGGTTTTAGGTGTCAATGTCAACCCTACCAAAAATGCACAAGCATTTGTTTTTATTGTTTGTGTTTAACAGTTGTAGTTGTGTACTCTAATTCACATTCCACTCTCGGGCCAAGTTATTTTGGCATAAAAAATGTGAGGACGTGTGCTCCCCCCCAAATCGAATTCATAATTAAATGCGCAATGTGCGTAAATTCAGCAGCAATCACATAGGAAAAATTATGTAAGTGTGTGTGTGTGTGTGTGTGTGTAAGTTTGGCTTTGAGCTACAACAACAACAAAAACCACAACTAGTATTAGTAACAAAATAGCGCGCTGGATGGTAAGACAAGTTAACAATGTTGTTATTGCTGCTATATGGCTAATGTCGTTGTTGTTCCCGTTCCCCCACACGAAATTGAAACAAAAATGCTTGATGTGTGTGTGTGTGTGTGAGAGAGTCAGAGTCGGGCACCTGTACGCGTATTTGTGTATGTTTGTTTGTACAGTGGGCCGAGAGAGGCTGGCAATTGTGTAAATTAATTAAATAAATAACAATGGAGCATAAACATTGACATTAAATACTAGAAAATAAAAAACCTGTTATAGTGGATTAATTGAGACAAAATGTGAGAATAGTAGAGAAACTGAACAACTTTAATTCCATTTAATTTGAATATACGAAATATCGAAAAGTGGCCATTTTCTACATTTTTTAACCAAATTTAATAGATTTCCATAGGAAATTTGAAGTTTTTAGACCCGGATTCGGTTTCAGCGTGGAAAACCTTTCCAGAATCCATGGGTTATTTGCTATTTGAACTACTGTGCTTATACTTACTTTATAAAAACACTTTCCTGACTCTTTAAAATAGGAAGTTTACTTGTTATATATTTTTTAAAAAGATAATACTAGTTGAACTTGGCTACTTTTTTACTTTCTGGTTATAAGAACCATAAAGATTCGAACTAAAATAAAAACAAAGTTTTAACATTCAGAGAATGCAAAATAAGTGAAAAATGTGACCCCACCTTGAACTCTCAATTTAATGCTCTTGTGATCCCCCAATTCATTTACAGCCCCGCAAGATACTCGGCCCAGGTATAGATAATCCGGCGTCCTTCAGCCTATTTGGATATTTTTCTTAGCAGAATTCCATAATGTTTTCCAATTCATTATGAGAGAGTTTATAAGCAATTTGAAAAAAATTATGAACTTGTAAGAACTGTAACGCTTAATTTATTTCCGGGATATGCCCATAAACCAACGACAGTCACGCCTGGCCCGCAGGGGCCGAACAAATTGCAATATACACTCCATCGCGAGTGGAACGCCTGCCGAAGTTTGTGCAAAATGAGCAAGCAGTGGCTAGCGGTCAATAAAGTGGGTGTGAGCTGGCTTACGTCATTTTATTTTTTCATACCAAAACAATATTTAAGGTAGGGAGCACGCAGTGTGCGCCCTCAGCAAAGTACTCAAAACGTTCAGTGTCTCGCGTACTCTTGAAGCGTGAGTTTCTTCACACGCATACGTAATTTGCGTTCATGTGAGCCGCTCGCAACATTCCACTCTCTCTAGAGCTCTGGGCAAAAGAACTTTACAAAGAATGGGCGACGTACCTTTTTTTTTTTGGAAGACTGTATGCACACACACTCAGACAAACGCATTTGCTTAGCATTAAATTACAGCTTGGTTCGTAATTGAATAAATTAAAATTAGTTTTTGTATTTGAATGTAACCGGTGTTTGTTACAGCTATAAAAGGATCATCCTGAAAGTAGGCAACATTATTTTGTCCTTTTAGATATTGAGCCTTGCTTGATGTATTCTAAACCCCCAGGCTCTTACTAGATAATTGTGAATCTGACGGATTTTGTTTGCGGATCTGTCACAAACTTGATCTGCGTATGGTATACACCTACCTTCATGCAAAAATTTGTGGCTCCATCTCTTATAGTCTCTAAGACGGACATGGCTATATCGACTCGGCTGTTCATGTTGATCAAGAATATATATACTTTTCCCATTCTTAATAGGAACGGGGTATAAAAGTGGAATTGTTTGAAACCCCCTTAAATGTCTAATCGATGGTAAGGCACATTCGGGTATTATTTAAAGATTTTACGCTTTGCACTCCTCATATAAAACAAGCTTTCAACCGAAACCTTAGGTTTGATAAGTAACCGAAGCGATCTGAGAACTATACCTTATATTTTTCCACAGGTTCGAATCCCCAAACCAAACTTTATGCAGAATTTCAGATGCTTGTCGCCTTGATATTTTGTAGTGTTTTGGAGCTTTGATTCTCAGATTTTAAACTTAGTTAGAAAATAGCATTTTAAAACGTTAAAACTTTTACCTCAATTCATTCTAAAGAAATATCAGTTTTTTGAATTCAACCAAAATATCGATATACATATAGATGTTTTCCAAAAATCCGACCACCCTTTTTCCAGACCAAAAATGAACCCATGATTTAAGTAAGAACAATTCGTGGCTTGTTGTATAACCAATGAAGAAGAAGAGGGAAAGGAGCTTAATACTATACCTAACAATTTCAAAGTGTAATAAGTGTAATACGTGTAAGCTTTGTTATGATTCATTAAAGGAGTTCTGGTTTCATTAAAAAATGTCCTTAGTGGACCTCCAATAAATCTAACAGTGTTATTAAAATTAGCCTTAAACTGAAGCATTCAGCAACTATTTCAACCAAATAGAACTCTGATTTCAATATTAAGCATTTAATTAGTGTAAATTAAATGAATGGACAAGAATGACTGAAGCCGTTGATAACAAAAATGCCATGATAGCTGGTTAGCTTGTTTTTATACTCTGTACCAAAGGTACATAGAGTATAATAAGTTTGTGCAAAAGTATGTAACATCCAGAAGAAAGCATCTCCGACCCCATAAAGTATATATATTCTTGATCAGCATAAACAGCCGAGTCGATATAGCCATGTCCGTCTGTCTGTCCGTATGAACGCACAGATCTCAGAGATGGTAAGAGATAGAGGTTTGACATGTATGGGACATATGCTTCTTATGTCTGCAGTCAGATAAAGTGTATTTTAAATTTTGGCCACGCCCCCTGCCGCCCCCGCAATTTAGAAAAAACGTCATATCTCCTACAGTTTTAAAGATAGATGGCTTGTTCCTTCTAAGAAAGGAATGGTGAAGATTGGATGAACGGTTTTCGAGTTATGATCAAAAGACTGTTCGCTGCAGCAGCGCAGAAGCAGCGCTGCTTTCAGCTACTACTGCAGCATCAAAATTTATGCTGAGCGTTTAATTTCGTTGGTACAGAGTATGCTATAGTCGGGCTTGACCGACTGTCTTTCTTTGTTAGAAATTTCTTTTTTCCTTTTTAAATGTTTGAGAACAAAAGCTTGCAAAATTCTTTTTAAAAATGCCTTTAAGCCTGAAAATTTCAAAAATTTATCTTAAACCGGTTTTTGAGTTATTCTACGGCTTAAATATTTCCTTTGCTATCCTTTTAAGCGTCTAACTTCCGCAAATAAAGCTCCAAAACAGCTAATATTTTGGGTGAAATCTTATCTCATCATAATAAGCTTCCTTTCATTCCTTATCCCAGAAATGATCTTATTTTGCTTGGAACACCCTATATATTCCTGATCAGTATCAACAGTCCAGACGACAAAGCCATGTCCATCTGTCCGTTTGAATAAACAGATCACAGAGATGATAAGAGATAGAGGTTTAACGTGTATGGTACACAAACTCAAGTTTATTTTAAACTAGCTGAGTACCCGGCCTTGCCCTCTTCCTCCTCAGCGGTTTCATTTGCTCTCACAGTGGAACCTCGCAGACGCACCTCTCACTCCTCAGCTGTTTCACTTGCTCTGACCGTGGACTCTCGAGTTCGAACCCCACTCAGGCGATTATCATGTTCTTCAGTCGTTTCATTTGCTATTTGAGTTTGCCGTTTCAAAGCTCTTGGAGCACGTTGCCCAATATATGATTTCTTTGG
The DNA here is from genome assembly GCA_035044965.1 of Lordiphosa andalusiaca. Classification (NCBI taxonomy): domain Eukaryota; kingdom Metazoa; phylum Arthropoda; class Insecta; order Diptera; family Drosophilidae; genus Lordiphosa; species Lordiphosa andalusiaca. Next base: position 3,168,867 of record JAWNNM010000051.1, on the reverse strand, counting down.
AGGCATTTTATACAAATTTATTGACAAATTTAACACAAATTTATTTGACAGAAATGGCAAAGTCACTTTTTAAAACCAACACAATCGGATGAACGATTGAATTTTGCAATTTTAGCGGTTTTTGTACCAAGTCACAGACATGAGACATAGCCTATGACAATTTCCTGATCGACATGAACATACTGTGAAAAATTTGTGAAGATCGGTTCAGCGGTACAAACATACTTTCAATTTTATATACAGGGTTGTCCATATTCGACGGACCCATCTGGCAACGCCATAACTTTTGACAGAGATGTCAGATCGCTTAATGACATACCGCGTTTGAAGCGTCAGTCCAAGCAGATTTTTACCATGGAACAATACACGCCACGCGAGCGCTCTGAAATAGTTGAAATTTACATTCAACAGAACAAGTCAATTGTGAAAACTCAACGTGCTTCCGATGAAGCCCATTTCACATTGAATGGGACCGTAAATAAGCAAAATTGCCGTATTTACGCCACTGAAAATCCTCAGGAGATTCAAGAAGTGCCTCTTCATGACGAAAAAGTCACAGTTTGGTGCGGCGTTAGTGCGAAAACGGTCATTGGGCCGTTTTTCTTCCAAAATGAAAATGGCCATGCTGTTACCATCAACCAGGAGCGTTATCGCGACATGATGACCAATTTTGTGATGCCAATTATTCGTCGAAAGCGTATGAGGCAGTTCTGGTTTCAACAAGACGGCGCTCCACCGCACACAAGTCGCATAACAATCGATTTTCTGAAGAAATTGTTTCCTCTTGTGGGGATATTTGAAGTCAAAGGTTTACGTTAACAAGCCAAGGACCGTAGAAGAGCTCAAGGACAACATTCGTGAAGAAATAGCCGCTATTCCGGCCGAAATGTTGGCGAAAACGATGGAAAATGCTGCAAAAAGGGCCCAATACGCCATCAACGCCAGAGGCGGCCATTTGAGAGATATCATATTGAAAAATTGATGTAAACAAATCTATTTGGAACAAATTAAATGATTAAGATTGCCAACCGCCAAATTTTTCTTTTTTTCTTTGATTTTTTAAAAAAAAACATGGGTCCGTCGAATATGGGCAACCCTGTATATGTATATAGATTTTGACCACACCCCCTAACGCCCCTGATATTTGGAAAAAACCTTATATCTCCCACAGTTTTATAGATAGAAGGTTCGTACTCGTTCTGGAAACATTTACTTATGAGTATTATTTATCGATCTGCCGCAGAAATTGTGAAGATTGGATGAACGATTGGCGAGTTATAGGGAAATCAAAGATTTTAGCTGGGCAGCACCGGTTGGAGCAACGATGGGCAGCACTTACCAACTTTTCGGGGATGTGTGCTGGACCGACATTCTTTATTTTGACTCTTCCATGCGTAATCGGTTCAAACTGCTTTAAAACTCCATTCTTACTCCAATCTACTTTTAAAATAAGGCCATCAAATTTGAATTCAAGATATCAAATTTCAACAGAAATAAATCATTTCAAAATTCTTATCGTTTGCCATAAAAAAAAAACACAAACAAATATATAATATTTAAAAAATGTTTTATCAATTTTTTTTTGCAAATATTTCGCCTCAGCTTCAGGCCACTGTGCTGTCCACTCTGTTCATACAAACATACTTATGTACATTTGTATGTAAGTATGTTGATTTGCGCATTCGTCATTTGTTTTAGTTAAACAAAAAAGAAGAAGAACTACAACAACAACAACAACAACAACTGGGAGAACTATATGTGCACACACATGCATACTAGACAGCTGCGTCAGCTGCTTCTATATAGCATTAGCAATTGTTATTATTTAGCAAGTTAGGTCATTCCCATCAATTGGCCCATCCACTAATGTTGCTTGCTCACATTTTTACTTTCCACAGCCACAGTTATCATGCAAAGCCCAGCCAGACGCAACGGTGGTGGAGGAGGAAACGGCGGTGGTGGTGCCGCCAGGGCTGGACGAATGGGCTTGAGTATGGGCGGTGCACCCATCTGTCCCAATTGCCGTTGCCAGCTGTCGCATCCCAATCACCTGGATGAGCCCATTGTCATGGCCCTGGGTCAGCAATGGCACTGCGATTGCTTTCGCTGCTCGGTGTGCGACAATCATCTGCATAATTGGTACTTTGAGCGCGAGGGCCTGCTCTATTGTCGGGAGGATTACTATGCCCGCTTCGGAGATGCCTGCCAACAATGTACGGCTGTGATTACGGGTCCTGTTATGGTGGCCGGCGAGCATAAATTCCATCCGGAGTGCTTCTGCTGTGCAGCCTGTGGCTCATTTATAGGCGAGGGTGAATCCTATGCCCTGGTGGAACGTTCCAAGCTCTATTGTGGTCAGTGCTATGGCAAACGGCAGCAGCAGGCGGGCGGTGTTGGCAATGCCAATAATGGTTCATGCGAACCCGATGCCCGGGCCAGAATCACAAAAGCCGGCAAACCCATGCATTCCATACGACTGGTGGAGGTACCCAAAGATGCCACACCCGGACTACGAGTGGATGGCATAGCCCTGGATGATGGTTGTCCCACAGTGCGGATTACTGAGTAAGCATGAAGAAATCGATGGAGAAACCTAAGATTAAATCTAAGTGGGGTGGGTAGGGTGAAGGTGGTGATGAGGGAAGACGAACAGCTGACTCGATCAGCTTTCGAAATTGTCATTGGAATACGGTGTAGAGATTTTGTTTATGATCAAGGTTCAACCCCTGCACATTCTCCAATAGTAAGAATTTGTTGAACATAAACAGAATCCAATTTCAAATAATAAATAAGTAAAAGGCTGAGAGGCTCCTAATGGTTAGCTGAGGCAAGTGCAGCGAACAGTCGTTGAGAAGTTTCTACTTTGCAAACAGGAGCCGGTTGTCTCCGCCACTTCATTTGTTCTGTTTGGCCTCCTACAAGTGCAACCATCAAGTGTAAAAATGCCATCAAGCATCAAAAATAAACTTGGAGGAGAGTTGAATGAGCCAGCCGCCAGCTCGACTTCGTCTGGTGTCACAAACATGTCGAATCCCTCCTACCGCATCTCTCTCGGAGTGGGGCCTCTGTGGTGGTCCTGATGTCCGTATTCACCACAGAACAGATCACAATAGGGCATCGCTCACAACGGGCAGGTCTTCGGTCGATTCGACTGGCAGCTCCGGGTCATCATCTTTGGAAGATGATTGCCAGAAGGTATTACGCCAAATCTTGCAGCATGACCAGCCCGTGCACATTTCCATCAATTTGCACATCACCGAAGACCACCACACCAATTGGATGTCGATCTTGAATCCAGTCAACAATATGCTATATGTTGCCTTTCCCCCAAAACTGCCACCAGCTGGCTCCAAGGAAACCTTCATCGCTCTGCTGGAGTTTGCCGAGGACAAGTTGCAGGCAGACGGTATTGTCATGCTCCTGCGCAAGGATCAACCAGAGCGCACACAACTAATGGAGGCATTTCTGTTTATGGGTTTCGAGCCATTGTCCAGAAAGGCACCGCAGGCACCACCAGCCGCCATCAATGACGAGGAGAACTACTACTTCCTCTACAACATTCAGCAATAGTTCGACGTCCAATTTGTATACAAAATATTACAAAAACTACATCGTTTTGTGCAGGTCTTTCTGTCTTAGCCACGTTAACAAAAAAAAGTTGAAAAACATCTTTAAAACATAACAAAAACTTAGAAAGACACCCAACAAATAGAAATGAATATTAATCTTAAGTTTATATGTGAATTCCTTTAGATCTAGGACTATATACTTTTGTCAAATACTTTTTCAAGTTTTAGAAAATCCCCACATAATTTTTGTTAATCCCCCCCAACTAATACCACATTTATGCTTCCATTTCCACTTACGCAAAAGTTCGTTTCAAAACCGACAAACTTTTGCGTAAGTGGAAGTGGAAGTGGAAGCTTGGTGTTGCATACTTATTTTATGCCATATTCTTTACCCTTTTTTTTTTGTATATTTATGTAAGGCGAAGAAATGGAAAGCAGAGTTTAAAACCGTAGCGAAATATTGATGTTTAGATTGGGGAAACTAAGTATAACCCATAGTTATAGTACACCCAAAAAAATTTGTATCAATATCAATTTGATACGCGTTGTCTTAAAGTGAAACTGACAGCAGTATCATTTTTATACCCGTTACTCGTAGAGTAAAAAGGGTATACTAAAGTCGTAGGCAGAAGGAAGCATCTCCGATATCATAAAGTATATATATTCTTCATCAGAATCAACAGCCGAGTCGATATAGCCATGTCCGTCTGTCCGTCCGTCCGTCCGACTAGAAGAGCTAGAGCAACCAAATTTTAGATGTAAGCTAGTATTGTCTGTAGGCAGATCAAGTTTGTTTCAAATTTTGGCCACGCCCCCGCAATCAAAATTGTTGAATAGCTCAGATTTTGCAGTGTAGTGCATGTGGCCAATATGTACAATCTCACAAATTTTCATAAAGATCGGATAATAAATGGCAGAGTTAAAAAAACGTTGCATACTTATCTGAGCCGCAACACTAATTGCCTTGAGTAACGGGTATTTCGAAGTCGGGCAGGGCCGATTTTAACTTACGCTCTCGTTTTTGGTTTCAAAATGATACAATACAGTATGATATTGATATATTAGGTGTCAATTTGACCCCAAGCTTATTAAATTGATACGCTAAAGTATCAAATCGAAACACACACATTTTCGATTTTGAGTTCGAAAACATGCGAACTAATTATCCGATTATTTTTCAACCTGAAACAAGTTTGTTTCAATTTGATATCTTCAAAATATCATTCTAATACTTTCGAAAGTATCAATTTGAAATAAAAAGAATTTGATACTCAATAGTTTCAAATTGATGACTAAATAGTGTCATTTTTTATTTTATTTTTACTTTTTTTTTTTGGGTGTAGGGTTAAGGGCTATTATGCCTATTTCGTTTGCATTTTGGTTAGAGGTAAAAAACCCTACAACTAATCCAGCCCTCATTTCAATTCAATTTGATACAGTTAATCACTTCAGCTCACACTTTTCAGCATCAATCTCTTTTATTCTAAAAAATGCACTCCTGCGGGTAGTCCCAGAAATCTCTAGAGAGTTCTCTTATAAGCAATTGAATTTCAAACTAAAACTATTTGCCTTTGTATGTGAAGTGCCACCAAAACGCAAGGCTAAGTTTAGTTAACAATAGTTGACAGATTTGAGACCGACAAAGTATATTTAGGACCGATTTCCAAACTTCTTCCTACAGCTATCTGTCACATAAACCTACAAATAGCAAACCTATAATCTTAGTTTATCTAACATATAGCCGCTATGTATTAAAAAGATGAGAAATCGGGACTGAATGCATAGCACTTCCCTAGAATATAGTAGCCTACATTGATCTTGTCACTTTACATTTAAAGAACGTTTATTAAAAACTCCATAGAGATTTCGGGAACACCCCTATAAGTTAATATTTAATAACATATAACTTTAAGGGCCGATTTATCATCTTCTACATAGAGCTCTATCTGCCACATAAACTCACAGAAATCAGTGTAATTCGAAGTTTATCTGACACATAGCAGCTATGTAGAAGATGAGAAACCAGCCCTTAGCACTAAAATTACCAATTTTAAGCAATTTATGGCCCATTCACACTGAGCACATCTAACACATCTTGACTTAAAATGTTTAATAACTATTTGCTATGCCAACATTTTAAAAATTGTATTTTGTCAAATTATAAGGAGGTTCAGTGTCCTACAGAAATATGCTACAAACATGACAAATTTTGTCGGGGCAAGTTTGTATGACTCATGATTTTGCATGTTGGATGTTAGTTGTGCTCAGGGTGAACAGCCAATTAGGCAAAGTTCACACAGGCAAATCATTTTCACAAACATTAAAAAAAATTAAGCCATGGTTCCATTCGCAAATAATTTGCTCAAATATGGCCAAAAATTTGTAACAAAATTTGTGTAAATCGATTGCCTGTGTGAGCTTGGCTTTATTTTAAGCAAATTTGCCGCTTTAAGCCGTAAGCTAAGTTCACACAGGCAAATAATTTGCACAAACATTTAAAAACATTAAGCCATGGTTCCATTCGCAAATAATTTGTTCAAATATGACCAAAAATTTGTAACAAAATTTGTGTAAATCGATTGCCTGTGTAATCTTGGCTTAATTTTAAGCTAAGTTCACACAGGCAAATAATTTGCACGAAAATTTAGAAAAACTAAAGCTTTGGTTCCATTCGCAAACAATTTGCTCAAATATGATCAAAAACTGTTAACAAAATTTGTGCAAATCTTTTGCTTGTGTGAACATAGCTTAAATTTCGGCAAATTTGCCGCTTTAAGCCTTAGGCAAATTTCACACAGGCAAATAATTTGCACAAACATTACAAAAAACTAAAGCTGTGGTTTCACTCGCAAATAATTTGCTTAAATGTGATCTAGAATTGTTTAAAAAATTTGTGCAAATCGTTTGCCTGAGTGAACATAGCTTAATTGTAAGCAAATTTGCCACTTTAAGCCTTAGGCTAAGTTCACAAAGGTAAATAATTTGCACACAAACTTAAGCTATGGTTCTATTCGCAAACAATTTACTTAAATATGATCGAAAGCTGTTTAAAAAATTAAGCCACAGGCAAATAATTTGCACACAAACTTTAAAAACTGAAGCTATGGTTATATTAGCAAAAAATTTGCTCAAATATGATCGAACCCTGTTTAAAAAAATTGTGCAAATCGTTTGCCTGAGTGAACATAGCTTAATTTTAGGCAAATTTACTGCTTTAAGCCTTAGGCAAAGTTCACACAGCCAAATAATTTGCACACAAATTTTAAAAACTTAAGCTATGGTTCTATTCGCAAACAATTTACTTAAATATGATCGAAAACTGTTTAAAAAATGTGTGCAAATCGTTTGCCTGTGTGAACTTAGCCTTAAAAGAGCTAAAAATCTAAAAAGTGGGGTGCAAAGAACAAATACAACAAATTATTTGCTCAAAATTTGTCCAAATCATTTGCCTGTGTAAACTTAGCCCTAATAGAGCTAAAAATCTCAATATTGTCGTATAAAGGACAAAAAAGACAAACAATTTGCTCAAATTTGCCCAAAAGTTTGTTTCAAACTTTGTCCAAATCATTTGTCCGTGTGAACTTAGCCTTAATAGAAATCGATGTCACTAAAAAGTGGTGTTCAAAAGGCAAATGGGACATTCTATTGAAAATTTTTAGACAAATTTGTCAGTTTCAAAATCAACCAATCAAATCAGGAAGAAAAATATAATATATTTGTCTCAAATTACTTTTCCTCTCAATCAATAACTCAAAAATTTTCCCACAATTTCTTCAGAACGAAATTTTTGGACTTACTTCCAAATGTTCGGGATCGTAAATGTTGCTTGAAATGTGGAATGATAAAGATTCATTGAAGCTTTAATGCATTTGTGCTTTTTTGGAAGATTTAGCAATTCGACAATCGTAAATGTTGTAAACTTGTGAAATCGGACCAATTGACATGACGATGTTCCTATTAAGTTTGCTAAACATGTGACCTAAGAAGAATTTAGTTTGCTCCATTTGGGCAGTTCCATTTTAATATTTCTAAAAAAAAAAACACGATTTGTTTTTAAAAACGTGGTGAGCTTTTAAATTTTTGAATGGGGCTTAAAGTTTTTATATCTACAAATACTTTCAGACCCTAAATCATGTCTTTAGTACACGTACTCAACGAAATTTTGCATACTTAGGGCCGATTTCCAATCTTCTACCTGTCACATAAACTTGCAAATATCAGAGCAAAATCGATGTTTATCTGACACATAGTAGATATTTATAGGATTAAAAATCGGCCCTAAGTAGAGTAAAAATCGAAACTAACCCATAAATTGATAACTGTTTCGTGACTGTTAACTGGTTATAATATTCTCGGGTCATTATAACAATGATTTCCTTCCAAATTTCGTTTCGGTTGAATACCCTAATGATAATTTTTTCGATTATAGATTTGATACCGTTAATATCGGTTAAGGGCTACGGTTTCGTATACGATTTTAAACTCTGCTTGCCAGAAAACTTCACATAATCATAGCGATATTAAGAACATTTATGCACAAACCAATAAATAAACATTCCTGGACTGCAAATCTTAAAAGAAAAGAAAAAAAAAACCATTTTACTCATTGTATCGTTCTGTTAAACGTTATTTTTTGTTTTCTACAGAAGTAAAAATAGACTGCTTTATAAATCTTTTTATGGGTAGAAAGAGTTAATAAAGATTGCATAAAAAATATAACAAAATATGTAATTGCAATTCACTGCAAGATTTTGTCAAAATATGTCAAAAATTTGTACCTTAGTACAAATTATCAAAAATTCTTTAAACATTTTTTACACTCTTGTTATACTTACCCTGCCCTTCTCTCGAATTCGAACTGAGGACCCTGGTAGTATTCGACATCTCAACGCAGACGACTATCAATGTCACGCGAGGCACATGATTGCAGATTAGCAACCAAAAAATGTTTGTGGTTGGGAGTACACAGTTCACAAATAGCACTGGTTGGGGTTTTGCTTCATATCGAAGTACTATGTCTCACTCGATGAGTGCGTTGTGAGATTTTGTTATTCATTCAATGAGTCGCTAATTATTATATAATTTCCGCTAGGGTTATTTTTAAACTGTTGTTCAGCTTTTCACTGTCAAAACAGCTAAGGTTAAAGAAACCGGGAAGGAAAAACAGCATGGCAACACTTATCTAATATCAACGGTCGTGTTCAGCAGAAGGATATGTAGCAGGTATAAAAATAAAATGATACATCGAAAAGTTTCTGATGAACGACGAAGTTTCTGTTTATAGGTTTAAGTGAAAATTGTGCACCTAATGTTAGTCTCTTAGCATTTATACCGAACTGAGTCCATTTTGGAATCACTTTGCCATATAATGATTCCTCAGTCACAGTAAATGGGGTTAAGACTATAGCTAGAATTGCATCTGGCAGGCTTATGTACTTAGTTGTAAGCTAAAATTCTATACTATTTCGTTTTATACCAAATTGAGTCCATTTTGGAATCATTTCGATATGTAATGATTCCTCAGACACGGTAAATTGGTTTATAACTATAGCTAGGATGGCATCTGCCAGGCTTATGTACTTAGTTGTAAGCTAAAATTATATTATATTTCGTTTTATACCAAATTGAGTCCATTTTGGAATCATTTTGATACATAATGATTACTCAGACACGGTAAATTGGTTTAAAACTATAGCTAGGATGGCATCTGGCAGGCTTTTATACTTAGTTTTCAGCGAAAATTGTGGACCTAATGTCAGTCTTTTTGCATTTATTCCAAATTGATTCCAGTTTGGAATCATTTCGCGATCTAATGAATCGTCAGTCACGGTTAATTGGTTTAAGACTTTAGCTAGAAATGCATCTGGTAGGTTTTTGTACTTAGTTTTAAGCAAAAATTGTGGACCTAATGTCAGTCTCTTTGCATTCACACCAAGTTGAGTCCGTTTTGGAATCATTTTGCGATCTAATGAATCGTCAGACACGGTAAATTGGTTTAAAACTATAGCTAGAATTGCATCTGGCAGGCTTATGTACTTAATTGTAAGCTAAAATTCTATACTATTTCGTTTTATACCAAATTGATTCCATTTTGGAATTGTTTTACGATTCAATGATTCTTCAGTCACGGTAAATTGGTTTGAAACTTTAGCTACTATGGCATCTGGCAGGCTTCCGTACCTAGTTTTAAGCGAAATTTGTGAACCTAATGTCAGTCTCTTAGCATTTATACTACATTGAGTCCATTTTGGTATTACTTTGCCTTATAATGATTCCTCAGTCAGTTTTGTACTTAGTTTTAAGTGAAAATTATGGACCTAATGTCAGTCTTTTTGCATTCATACCAATTTGAGTTCATTTTGGAATCATTTCGCGATCTAATGAATCGTTAGTCACGGTAAATTGGTTTATAACTATAGCTCGGATTCCATCTGGCAGGCTTTTGTACTTAGTTTTCAGCGAAAATTGTGGACCTAAGGTCAGTCTTTTTGCAGTCCATTTTGGGATCATTTTGCGATCTAATCAATCGTCAGTTACGGTAAATTGGTTTAAAACTATAGCTAGGATGGCGTATGGCAGGCTTATGTACTAAGTTGTAAGCTAAAATTCTATTCTATTTCGATTTGTACCAAATTGATTCCATTTTGGAATTGTTTTACGATTCAATGATTCTTCAGTCACGGTAAATTTGTTTGAAACTTCAGCTAGGATTGCATCTGGCAGACTTATATACCTAGTTTTAAGCAAAAATTGTGGACCTAATGTCAGTCCTTGTGCATTTGTACCAAATTGTGTCCATTTTGGAATCGTTTTACAATTTAATGACTCTTCAGTCACGGTAAATTGGCTTACAACTAAAGCTGGGACTGCATCTGGCAGGCTTAAGTACCTAGTTTTAAGCGAATAATATCAATCTCTTTACATTTTTACTAAATTAAGTCCATTTTGGATTCATTTCACGATTCAACGATTCGTCAGTCACGGTAAATGGGTTTAAAAATATAGCTAGGGAGCTCTTCTTTTTGTATTGATATATGATGGTATTTTCTATGCATATTCTGTTCAATTTCAGGATTCTACATTGAGTTTATGATTTAAAACATTACACATTTAACCCAATCCTCATACAACTGCTCTCCTCCCTCCCGCCCTCTCTCTCACTCACTCTCTCTCTCTCTTTTTAATCCAACTGGTTATGGTCTCTCATCATCTTTCTCTTTCTTTTTCACGCATTCACGTATAAATGGAAAAATCGAAAAATAATAATAAAAAAAAAACAGTTTCATTTGTAAATATTATGGGCGGTTGGGCAAATACGCCTTCTCGCTGCTCACCTCGATGGCAGAGCGTTGTTGTGGTTCCTATAGGTAAACCACTTTGGCCCCTCTCCCTGTATTACTTACACTCTGTACTCACATTTGTAATTCCCTTTCCCCTTTCTGTCCGCAGAATCGATGTAAACCTGACAAATCTGCACATAGGCGATCGCATCTTGGAGGTGAATGGCACTCCTGTGAGTGATTCTTCGGTGGAGCAAATTGACAAATTAATACGTAGCAATGAGAAGATGCTCCAGCTGACTGTGGAACATGATCCTGTGCAAGTGTGCCGCTCCTGCAGTCAGGCGGATATACAAAGAGCCTGTTCCGCTTCCACTTTGGCCCTGCCCCTCAGTACCTCGGCCTCCAGTGTGGAAGTTGGCGGTCGGGAAAGATGTCTCTACAAGGCCGCCACCGAGCAGAGTGCCATGGCAAGGAAATTGCGTCAGGTTACCAGCACCACCACAAACACCACCAGCAGCAGCACCACCACCACCACCACTCTAAAAGAGAAAGAGCGCTGCTCTAGCCTATCCAAGTTGCTGGATGACCAGCACACAGCCCAACAGCAGCTGGATCATCCGCAATTGTACGATCTATCCAGAACCCAAAGTTTTCGCATGGTTCAGAAGCCTCAGCGCATATTTCGCGCCTCTGATCTGGTCATGGGTGAGAAATTGGGTGAGGGCTTCTTTGGCAAAGTGTACAAGGTGACGCATCGTCTCAGTGGTGAGGTGATGGTGCTCAAGGAGCTGCATCGTGCCGACGAGGAGGCTCAACGCAACTTCATCAAGGAGGTGGCCGTGCTGCGCCTCCTGGATCATCGGCATGTGCTCAAGTTTATTGGTGTCCTGTACAAGGATAAGAAATTGCATATGGTTACCGAATATGTGGCCGGTGGTTGCCTCAAAGAGCTTATCCATGACTCGGGACAGTCGCTCACCTGGCCGCAGCGCGTATGCCTGGCCAGGGATATAGCCTGCGGCATGAGTTATCTACATTCGATGAACATCATCCATCGGGATCTTAATTCTATGAATTGTTTAGTGCGTGAGGATCATTCGGTGATTGTGGCTGATTTTGGACTGGCACGCAGTGTGGATGCGCCACGTTTGCCAGGAGGCGCACCGGCTGGAGATGCCATGTCACCGAGTGGCACACTGAGAAGAAGCAAAAGTCGCCAGCGAAGGCAACGTTACACAGTGGTGGGCAATCCCTATTGGATGGCACCGGAAATGATGAAGGGCCTCAAGTATGATGAGAAAGTCGATGTCTTCTCCTTTGGCATAATGCTTTGCGAGGTGAGCTCTAATTTATCAGGGTTTCATCTTTCTTTTTGGCCTGATATTTTCATCACAACCGCTAAACGGTCTCAGTTGCCTTGTGCGAGCTGGCACCAGTTGATCACATCAAGTTTCTTAATGTCTTACCCCACCTGCTCTTCTTCCAAATTCGTTTAGTTTTTAAATATTCGGCAAAGTATACTTAGCTTCCAATCTTCGGGCATGCTCTCTTCGGAGCATATTCTGCAGTTGGAGTTGGTGCACCTTACCATCAGCTTTTTCAGCCTGACCTCATTCTGATCCGGTGGGTCTTTCTCTTAACAATCGATTGGTGGTACCACTACTTCTTTGTGGTCGTCATCGCCTTTCAGCAGATTGGAGCAACAGTTTATACAATTTGTCTGTGACTAGATTTTCGGCTTCCTCCTTTTCGAGTCTCACTCATGTCCCAACGGACTTCCGACTGCTCATCATTCTGGATTCTGTTGGAAAAGAGCGTTTCCTTCTCTGTTTTTCTTTCGGTTTCGCTCCTCAACAGCTTGCAGAGTTCTCCTGTAGGCAGCATCTTTCGCTGCAAGAGCAAGAGCGTTGGCCCTCATTATCATACCATGATTGCTTTCAGGGATGATCTGTGTATCCGAGTATCTCCTTGGCAAACGTACTCATGGTGTTTGTTTATACCTGAAGGGAATGGTTAGATTTACCACAGCAGTTGGGACGAGTTTAGCTGTCTAGGCTTTGGAGATCCTTTGTGATTGCAGCTCTCGACGTGTACTAGATCATGCAGCATGCAGCCACACTGAGCCGTGTGCGTACTTTGGCTGCAACAAGGTACTTATCCGAGTCAACACTCGCTGATCAAATCGCATGTTCGCTGATCGTAATCAATCTGTCTGTTAGTTCTTTAATCAGGGGACTTCAAAGCTTATTGAATGATTCACAAATCATAACTGTGGAAACACTTTTCGTACGTAGCAGCACTTCGAAGTTTTTCTTTCGTCACAACACTTTACATTAATAGAAACACTTTGTCATTGCTTTGATGGTCATGAGCTGTATGAAAGTGTTTCTATTTTAATAAGGTATTGTCAAAGTCTATACTAGAGCCCTGCATGAGATGAATCAAAGTTCCCCTTGACTTTCTTACTGATTTGATCTATCTATGAATTTCTAGTCATAGTTCACAAAATTATTGACTCATTGAATTATAGCTCATGAAATGAGGCATGAGCTATAGCTCATGACATGAGGCATGAGCTATATGATCTGTTTGAAATAGTTCAGCTCAGCTCAGCTCATGCTCAACTCCAATAGCTCATAGGGTTCAATGTCAATATGAATAGATCAAACAGCTCAGAGCCTTAATGTCATTAGTTTCTTGACTTGTTTTCATTAAAAATTTTAATTTAATTGCAAAATCAAGAACTATTAAAAAGCATAAATAAGAAATGGAGCATAATTTAAATAATGAGACTGTAAATGGTAGTTTAATTTATAGCACGTTTAAACGTTTAGTCGGTTGGTAGGACAGCACAGGTAACTCTACTAATTCAATGTTTTCCTTAATTCAAATTAGTCTTCATCGAATTCCACCGAGTCAGAAAGCATCAAAAGCAAGCTCATTTCAGGAGAACTGAAGATTTCCCAAAAGCGCGGAAGAAATAAGGTTTGGGATATATTTGGAAAAATGTTGGACAATCAATGCAATGAGGTCGCCAACTTTGTTGGCTGCAGAAAGTGCTGCAGTGTTTTTAAATTTAACAAAAGCACATCCAATTTGACACGTCATAAATGCTTCAAAACCTCCGAAGGCAACTCAACCGATAATCTTGTTGAAGTAGACACAGACAAGGTTTTTATACATGGGAGATTTACACGCATGGTGTAGTTATGCATCGACTGGAAGCCAATAAGGCTGTATCAGGAGCATAAGTGGGTGGGTTTTGGGGGCCAGCAATTCAGCGGTGTGCAGTTTCTACATAACTGCGCCAATTAAACTTCCTTGGAAGCATATATATTTAAGTCGTATCTAAGCTCGACCATGAAGCAGCGTTCTTCGAGGAAGTAGCGATGTATAGCGAATTGCGCAGTTGGGAAATATGGTAACAAATTTTTTTTGTGTTGACTTAATTTTTGACTTGATATGATCTAATGAACCACTGGAGCACAGATTGGAGCTTGATCTATTTGGAGCTTGATCTGTTTGGAGCTTGATCTGTTTGAAGTCATTATAAATTTGAGCTGACTAACTCGATTCAAAATATTTTCAGACTTGATTTACTAGAACCTTATTTTTTAAACATGAATCAAAGGGCACTTTGATTCCACTCATGCAGGGCTCTAGTCTATACCAACCCAAAATCGAGACAATTCCCCTAACAATTTATGTCGGTTATAGGTCGATTACTATATAAACGTGTATAAATCAAGGGCTGAACCAAGGTTCGAACCAAAACAATGAACCTAAACCTGAACCATTGGTCCATGTTGGTTCGAACCCGCGAGCCAGAGATCCCAAAATTGATTTGGTTTTGTAGCTGACCTGATTTTAAAGGAATATTTTCATTTCTCTCTTTTCTTTCCATATCACAGATCATTGGTCGCGTGGAGGCCGATCCCGATTATATGCCCCGCAACTCTGATTTCAGTCTCAATCAGCAGGAATTCCGTGAGAAATTCTGCTGCCACTGTCCGGAGGCTTTTGTGAAGGTGGCTTTCGTTTGTTGCGATCTCAATCCGGATATGCGTCCCTGCTTTGAGACCCTGTACATTTGGTTGGAACAGTTGCGCAATCATTTGGCCGCCGAGCGTTTGCCGCCAGCTGGTTTGCTGGATGAGATTGAAAACTTTCATGAGAGCAGCTATTTAAGCTCGGAGGACGCCTTGTCGCCCACCTCGCAGCGAAGTCTGGATAATTTGGATATGATCACAGCAGCAGCAGCCGTCACACCCACACCGCCCTCGCCGCCTGCCCCAGTGGAGGAGAAAGAAAATGTGGTGATGAGACCGCAAGATATACCCAAATCTCCGCATTTGGGCAAAGACTTCTCACCCAGTGGTGAGCGGCTGCGGGACAGCATGCGTGCACGTCGAAGGCAACGTTTTTTGGGTGCCCAACAGCAGCGTGGCTTAACTCCGGACAACACCTCCACGGATCGAGCTCTCAAGCAGGCCCTGAAGAAGTGTCGACCCTTTGGGGAGAAGGGCTATTTGGTGGATTTGCGTCCGGGTGGTGAGTTGCAGCTGCAAGATGTGCGTGATCTCAATAACTATTCGGATGTGGACTCCAGCTGCGATACCAGTCTCAATTACCATGAGATTAATTCCACTTCCACGCCCACACCCACGCCCACACCGACACCCACACCACCTCCTCTAATGGTGGAAAAGGACACAAAGGAGCAGTCGCCCAGCCGTCTGCGTCATTTCTTCAAAACCCCGCCCGTGGCCTTAAAAATGTTCCAGCGTCTGGAGCATGAGGCCAATCTGAATGGTGGCTGTGCAGCTCCTCGCACTCAACGCATCAATCAGACGCCCATCTTTGGGCGACGCAACCTGCCCATGACAAGAACGCCGCCGCCCTCGCTGCCGCAGGCTGAATCTCTGGAGAATTTGGCACCGGGCCAGGCGACAGCAGCGCCCAAGCGTAGCAAGGCCGCCGCCACCAACCTGAAAAACACACTGACCTGCACCGCTGAACTGCATGCGCCGTCGCCAACGTCCGCAGTGCCAACCCAACCGGCTTCCAATTCATCCACAGATTGGTTGGCCAAGAAGCATAAGCTTACGCTGCCCCTGAACAGTTCAGGGCGTACCGCACAGCGTGTGCCACCCAGCGGTAGCAAAGCGAAACCAGTCAAAGCACCGTCCATTCACCCACCGAATCACAGCAGCATTTCACCCTCACGGCCCAGGGCCGGTTCTCCCACCAAGCATCTGGCCCAGAGGCATACAGCCGCCACGGCTCAGCGAATAAACAATGGTAGGCCAGGCTCCAGCTCCACCTCTTTCCCCTTAAAACAGCCACTAAATTTCTCGGTTTTCTTTTCAGTGGCCGCCCCGCATCAAAGCACACGTCTCAGCATACTCAGTCCCGAAAAGGTACATCGTCTGGGAGCACGACTTAGCGATCAAAAGCAAAAGCTACGCGAAGAAGCCGCTGCCAGCTCCAACAATGCCCCCAGCAATGGACACCATGTTCGTTTGTTGACCAACACCAGCAGCGGCACAGCAGCGGGAGAGCGACGTCGTCGGGCAGCTCCACCACCACCGCCACCCGTACGCACCATCAACCGTTGATACGACACACACACAATAGCATTCCAAACACATTCCCAAAAACGACAACGAAACGAATAATCGACCACAATTTGCCCTCCCCCCCACCCCCCACCAAATTGCGGAGAAATGCCAAGCAAAAGATAGAAGGAACAGGGAACGAGGAAGCGAGCTTCAGCTCAATTCATTTCCTTTCTCCCTTTTTAAGGTTAAGTGCCTAACAACAAACAGAAAACAAAAACAAAAAAGTTGCAATATTTACAAACTCAACAAATGGAAAACCTTAATAATTAGCATCTAAGACTCAGACAGGGTAACACAAAACAACAAATAACTCAGTAAGCCCCGCACCCACAAAACTAATCTAGCGAATCGATTATGCAAAGGTCCACAAGCAGGAAAACAGAGAGAAAGTTAATTTGATGTGGTACGACTGTACTCGGTAATTAGAGACTGAAACTACTTTACTTAAGAGAGGGTCCGGTTTTAGGTCGAAACTTTTCCCATTCTTTACATTTCATGAGCTTTGTTTGGTAGCATAAAGTTCCAATTGGCCATTGTTTAATGGTAAAAAGGTACTGTTATCCGTTAAAGCATTTGCAATATGGTTTTTTTATAGTTTATGTTGAAAATTTTGAAATGTTTTTGAACTTATTAAATGGAACTTATTAAAATTGATATGCCCAAATCTGTTGATGTGATTTTCAACAATAGCTGTTAAATTGCGATTACGATTAGTAATCAATTAAACCAGTCATGTCCCTTGCAGCCCGCCCCCTTTTATTTCACTCAACACACAACGCAATTCGGCTACCGTTGCTCGTCTCGGCTCGACCGCAGTTTACAACAACAGCGCACCGATACTCAAAGCAGAAGTTGTTGTAGCATTAGCGCCCTCGCGTCAATTTCCGCTGCCCACCCCTGAATTAAACTATTATTTAAAATCAGGGATGCAAACCACTCGAAAATAAGTATGCACAGTTTCTAAATCGCCGGTTCGGTTCATAACATGGTTTTTGGAGTTAATGGAACCGCGGTTTCGGTTCGGTTCAGTGTAAAATATGATTCCGGTGTAGTGGCTATTCGATCATTTTTGAAATTTGATTCCCATAATCCATTCGAATATCTTTAAAATCCTTAGAGCAAACTGCAAAAGATTATTATGTCGGATTTCCAGGACTCGTCTATCAGTTCCTGTAGGAATGCCCTTATTTATTGACAGATTAAGATTGTTAAGAAGTACCACAGAAAATTGTAAATATTATCTAATGAAAAAACAAATTTAGTTTGATGACAGAAAATTGCAGTAAAATTCTCTTCAGGTCATCCTTAAAAGTTGTATCGATGCGACAACGCTAAATACTACTGTGGGCAAAAAGTAAGGTGAATTTTCAATTTAAACTTCGCGGGCCTAACAATTCGGGCTAGTTCTTTTTTTCTTGAGTTGGCAGGACTGTTGATGACATCTGGGTAAAATTTCATGTGAATGTCATTATCAGTAATATATTTACGCTTGTGTTTTCCAAACGACCAAGAGTGCATTTTTCGATTTTTAGAATGTCTGATTTAATTGAGCAGAGAAGTGCCATTAAATTTTGAAAATTCGGCTGCGGAAACGTTGAGGATGTTGCGGAAGGCCTTTGGTGATTCTACCATATCGTGTTAAAGGCGAGGCCAGACCGAAAAGAGCACGTCAAAGTCGTTCAAAAATAAAGGTCGTGGTGACAGGTTTTTTCGATTTTCGTGGTGTGGTGCTCTATGAATTCCTTCCATCCGGCCAAACTGTTAATAAGGAATATTATTTGAGCGTTATGCGTCGTTTGCGTGAAGCAATTCGTCTAAAAAGACCAGAATTATGGGCAAACAACTCTTGGTTTTTGCATCACGATACCATTCGTGACCATTTCGCCAACAATTCAACGCATATCGTTCCGCAACCACCGTATTCGCCTGATTTGGCTCCGGGTGACTTCTGGCTATTCCCAAAACTCAAGAGACCACTTCGGGGAACGCGATTCGAGTCGATTGAGGAGATAAAAGCTGAATCGAAGAAAGCGCTGATGGCTATACCGGAAAGGGACTATTTGGCATGTTTCAAGGATTGGAAAAAACGTTGGCATAAGTGTATTTTATCGGGAGGGGATTACTTTGAAGGGGATGAAATTGATTTAGAAGAATAAATAAAGATTTTTTATTCTACAAACAAATTCACCTTACTTTTTGCCCACATTAGTATGTAGAAGGTCGAACGAAATGTTTTGCAAATTATCTTCGGGAAACGATTCAAATTTCCTAATTAATCAAAATCATTGGCTAGAGGAAAGCAATTCCCGTTAAAACTCGTCAGGGAACTGAACCGAACCGAACCGTTTTTATTTGTGGTTTTCGGTTCGGTTTGCGAGTCGGTTCACCAACGGGATTAAGCGGTTCGGTTCAGAACCGGTTTCCAACCCTGTTTTAAATATTTGTAATGATTTTATAATTCGCCGTTATAAAAATGTTTGACTGCTAATTAATTACGATTAGAAATTATACAAAAATTATTGGCAATTATCAAAAAAATATTCAAAAATAGTCGGCAATTATTGGCAATTATCAACAAATATACAAAAATATTCAAATAATAATCTGACTATTTTTACTTATTTTTTGAACTATTTTCCAAAAATGTAATATTCAGCCTCTAAATACAATTTTAAAACAACACTAGAAAATCGTGTAAAAACTTAAACTAGCAGTTTTAAGCCATTCTAGATTCAATTACCTTCATATCATCAGCTTTTTGTACCGTATCTGTACTTTTGTTGACAGTCGAAATGGTCTAATTTTGCATACTTTATCAATGCTTATATCAAAAAAGCATATTTATTTCATTTCTAATGGATCGAAATGGCTTAAAACTAATAGTTTTTGTGTTGTTGCACGATTTCTCTGGCTGAATATGTAATTTTTTGGAAAATTATCAAAAAATAATCAATATAAATAGTTGAATTATTATTATACTCTGTACCGTAGGTCCATGTAGTATTATAAGTTTTTGCAAAAGTATGTAACAGCCAGAAGGAAGCATCTCCGACCCCATAAAGTATATATATTCTTGATCAGAGATCTCAGAGATTGTAAGAGATAGAGGATTGACATGACAAAGAAATGGTGAAGATCGGATGAACGGTTGTCGACTTATGATCAAATGTAAATGAAACTTTTTTAAGGGAATCAATGATAATAGCCATATTTTGATGTAAAGCGTTTTACGTCATAAAACTAGTCAGTCAACTCAACTGAACCGAACCGTATTGTTTTGGGGGGTTATTGATTCGCTTCAGCAATTGTAAAACGACGCCGGTTCGGCTCATCATCGGAACTAGCGGTTCAACCCCGCTTCGGACACACTATTTTGTGAACTTAACTAGTTTTCACAATATTTTGTTTGTTTGCTTAGGTTAAGGAAATGAGTTTTGATAATTATTTACCAATTTGTAATAGTCGGGGGAGTCCACCAAAATTTGTAGAGATTTTCGTATCAACGATTTCATTTCGAATTAAAACTGTTTTCCCAAATGTATTGGATGTCAAAAGTTTAGACCATAGCTGTTAAATAATGATTAATAATCGTAATCATTCGATTTTTAACTACTTTTTTTTTAAAATTAAAAATAATCATTAAATTACGATTATTTTCATAATTTCTCGATTACTTATTGATTACGATTATATATTATCAAAAAATAGTCGGGATTATTTGTGACCATCAAAACAATTCAAAAATAATGACCATTTTTGATTATTTTGTACATTTTCAAAGGAAAAGCTTTAGTCTTAATGCTCTCCCAAATATCATATATGTCAGGTAAGACTCGGCGCTTGTGTAATGAAACCGGGGCTCGAGTCCCACTGGGGAAATGCTAAAATATCTTTATTTTATTTTATATTTTTTCTGAGTGTACAGCTTAGATTCCAATCTGCATAGGAGTGAATGCATGAAGTTTACCATTTCCTCGCGGTCATTTTTAATTTGTTTGTCCCTTATTAAAATAAAATTTATAATAAAATATAAAATAAATAAAAAAGTATCTTAGCATTCCCCCAGTGGAACTCGAGCCCCGTTCTCATTATACAAGCGTCGAGCGCCAAAAGCTGCCTGAGAAATATGATCTGATTAGAAGAGCATAAAACCCTAGTATTTTTCATTTGAAAATGTAGAAAATAATCAAAAATAATGAATAATAATCAAGAGTAAGCTTACTTACTTTTGATAATCACAAATAATTTCAACTATTTTTTGATTATTTATAATCGTAATCAATTAGTAATCAGAATATTTGTACAGGTAGACTATATAATCATTACAATACTTTTTCATAATTTAATTAATTACTAATCGATATCGAAACTTAACAGCTATGGTTTAGACACAGTTCAGGGCCAATTTAATTTGATGCCTGTATGCAATGTTGCTGGTTGAGCTCAAAATTCAATCGCTCGTACAAAAATTTATACATATTTATATTTCTGAAGGATTTCCAAGACTAGATACTTCTGGGTGAAGTGATTGGGGACGACTATTTAAAGTAGCGTTTCCAATAAGTTGATTCTTTATTCCTTAATAAAATTAAATCCGAGAAAGGTTTAATTTTCATCAATTTTTAATTTAAATTTTTCTGAAAAACTCATCAAACTGAACCTCTACAACTTGTTGCCTTGTTGAACTTAAATATTCTCCATTTACCGATTTTAATTGAAAACTTCTCTTTGGCTCTGAACTTTTTATATCCATTTTTCTTCATTCGACTGAAACTGAACCTCTACAACTTGTTGCCTTGTTGGACTTAAGGTCAATTAAACATTCTCCATTAACCGATTTCAATTGAAACTTATCTTTGGTTCTGAACTTTTTATATCCATTTTTCTTCATTCAACTGCAAGCTTAAACCAAATTTTCATTCATTATTTATTGATTTCAATGAGAATAGGCCTGTATATTGATATGATTGTTCCCTTCTTGATTAATGTATAAAGATATATTCGAAAGTTGTGGTTCTTCCTTAGCAATGTCTTCCCGAATTGTTTCTTCGACTGCTTCCATTTTGCATTCCCGAAAGTCCTCGTAGCATTACGAAGTGGTCCTCCTAGCTAGAGCTCTTTGCCAAGTACATTCCAAACAGAACTCAAGTTCTAAAGAAATACAAGTGACATTATACTATGTTTATACGCACCAAATTATACGTGATCAAAGTATGCAAACTTTATTTTCTTAAGTTATTATGTATTTAAAAGGAAGCCATTGCAAGTCTGTCATAGATAGATTCACTCAGATTCTGGGGTATTCAACAAAATGTTAAATTAAGACAAATAGAAAATATAGATTTGACCAAAATTATGATTTTCATAAAACATAGCATACTTTAAAGGGCATTAAGCAGGATGTATTTTGTGTGTATAAGCCAGTGTTTGAAAATGCTATGCTATTTCGTAGTTTTTTATTATTGCTCCTGCTTCTGCGCTGAATGTGATAGGAGCAGAGCAGTAGCATAAGCACAAAATTTCATCTGGAGCACTATTGCTTTGCTCCGTGCTGACAATTTTTTCAACGCTATAGAAATAGCATAAAGCCGGGTATCCAGCACAGCGGAAACTAAAAATTCCTGTCAAACTTCATATAAAAAAAACTGTGCCAGGAATTTTTAGTTTGCTTTTTCGTTTGTTGTGTATCCAGCAACACGAACAAAATCCACACTTTATAGATAGCGGCGTATCAATAGCGGCGTTTCGGAAGCGTGTGTGGAACGAGAAACAGCTGTCATTCAGGCCAGGAATATATTGTTTACAATTATTTCGGAAGTGATTTGTCACAAGATGGAGGCAAAAACTGTGAGAAGAAGATTGATTTAATATAAGCAGTTGAAGCCAGACCATGTCTTTCACGAGCCACAGAGAAAAAGCATTTTGACAACATTTCTGTGAAAAGTGCTTGAGAAAGTGTTGCAGCACAAATTAATGAAGAAGGTGAAATACTTGTAATTGTGTTTAAAGTTCTTAAATTCATTAATGTTATATATGCTTGCCAGCGAATGAGAGTAAGAACGCTTGGAGAGCGGGAGACAGAGACTAGAGAGAGAGACAGAGAACGCTCTGAACGACAGTTTGTTTTAGTTGGGTTCCACACACTCAAAATAATTAGCAAATTCCTGGCAGGAATTTTCCGCAGTGCTGGATACAGGCCTATAGCAAAAAAAATTCGGAGCAATTGGAGCAAAGCAGGCATAGATTTTCAACGTGTCATATAGCTATAGCTTTTGCTCCTTGAGCTGCTCCCAAATCTGCTTCTCATAGCTGCTGTAGCTGCTCCAAGTAGTTCTACCTAACAGTTTGCTTAAAATTCTATACAGCTTTTAACAATTCAATTCTCATTATTATAGTCTCATTAGTACATCATGGGGAATCACAGGTCTTAAATTGACCTGCGATGGTACTGAAGAATTCGCGGTCTCAATTTAGTTTGATTTGATAATAAGGGTAGCAAAAGTACAAGTATGAGGAGATGGCGTGGTTATTAGGAGCTAAGAAGAATTTGCGATTCCTGTTTTGTGCCTTTTTATTGCTGATTGTAGGAATCAATTTGAGACAACTACGAGAGCAGCTATACGTAGCACTATTGGGAGCAGACTGAGCGGCTCTAAAATCAATAATTACTTCTATAGCAAGAATAGAAAATCTATGCCTGCTATGCACTCTTGCTAAAACTCCAGATAGTATGTTGATAGTAGTTTTTTTTGTGCTATTTCTATAGCTCTGAAAAAATTGACAGCACGGAGCAAAGCTATAGTGCTCCAGATGAAATTTTGTGCTTGTGCTACTGCTCTGCTCTTTTCATATTCGGAGCAGAAACAGGAGCAGAGCATTTTTTTCGTTGCTATTGCTGCTGTGTAGGAAGCAATTCAAACACTGGTAAAAACGTAGTCACCTTCGTATCTTTCGCCTGGTTATGGGATTCGTAGAACATAGTCGGCCTTCACGAACGCTACTCTTTCCCTTACAATCGAAACCAAGATTACTTAACTTCTCGACTTCTTATTCAGTTTTATATATGAAGTAACCATCGTTTACACATTGAATCAAAGTTTCAAAATTTATAAGATTTTCCATATATTGTATTATTTGGAGTCTAGATTCGTTTCGAGATATGTTTTTGCTCGGTAATATTTCTCCTTAATAAGCTTAGATGCGAAAAATATATACAATTTCTAAACCAAAACATGGGGTGGGGTTCGTTGCTCTTAAGAAGCTGTCAGCGAACCAAACCTTAAAGTTAACCTGGGGTTTTAAGCTCAAAATCGAAATGATGTTTTTTTCAGAATTTCAAGATCTGCAAGGTAACTGCATGCGCACTTTAACTGGGGTTTTAAGCTCAAAATCGAAATGCTTTTCAGTATTTCAAGAACTGCAAACTCAAAATCGAAATGCTTTTCAGAATTTCAAGATCTGCAAGGTAACTGCATGCGCACTTTACCTGGGGTTTTAAGCTCGAAATGATGTTTTTTTCAGAATTTCAAGTACTGCAAGGAAACTGCATGCTCACTTTACCTAGGGTTTTCAAACTCAAAATCGAAATGCTTTTCAGTATTTCAAGTACTGCAAACTCAAAATCGAAATGCTTTTCAGAATTTCAAGATCTGCAAGGTAACTGCATGCGCACTTTACCTGGGGTTTTAAGCTCAAAATCGAAATGATGTTTTTCATAATTTCAAGTACTGCAAACTCAAAATCGAAATGATGTTTTTTTTTCAGAATTTCAAGTACTGCAAGGTAACTGCATGCTCACTTTAACTGGGGTTTGAAACTCAAAATCGAAATGATGTTTTTCAGAATTTCAAGAACTGTAAGGAAACTGCATGCGCACTTTAACTGGGGTTTGAAACTCAAAATCGAAATATTTTTCAGAATTTCAAGTACTGCAAACTCAAAATCGAAATGTTTTTCAGAATTTCAAGAACTGCAAGGTAACTGCATGCGCACTTTACCTGGGGTTTTCAAACTCAAAATCGAAATGCTTTTCAGAATTTCCAGAACTGCAAGGTAACTGCATGCTCTTGTCGCTTATTTTATTTCCGAAAACTGTCTAAAACTGACCCTAACAAGTTCTTTTGAAAGTGTACTTATGGTTTTTGATTCTTGTTTCGTTTTTTTCTTATTTTTTTGTAACTCATCCATGGGTTGAACTGATGTATAGTTGCTCAAATTCAATCTAGTTTTAATAAAATAACTTCTGTTTTCCTTGCTTTTTTGGCAACTGCATAAATCGGAAACTAAACTAATACAAAAAAAAAAAAGAGAGAGATGACAACTAACTAGAAACTTGTGCCATGCCCCCTACCTAAGTCGGCGAGCGAAGCGTTTGATGACAACGTTAACTAAACAAAAGAATGTAAACCCCCCCGCAAATTAAAGATATATACAAAAAGAAAAGAAAAGTTTATAATTGTAACTATTTTTATACGCATATTCCATATTCCATGTTAGTGCTTAATTCTAATTTATTATGTTCTAGTTTCGTTGGTTTTTTTTTTTTTGTATATCTTTTCCACACAAAAATATAATATTTTGATAAGCGAAAAGTCTAACTTTGTGTGTAATTCAATTTTGCTCAATGCAACTTTAGTTGTTTAAGTAGCACAACGCTAACTGTTACAATGATTACAAATTACTTACGCTAAACAACTGTTATACTGTTATATACCTAAACTGTAAACTGTACTTTATATACAATATATATATACTACAAAACACACACAGACATACTTATAAATCGAAACGCTTACAATTAACCGGCTGCGGCTTCTTTTTGCTCGATAAACGATTAAATTGTATTAATTAAGACATTTACCAACCTCCCCGCTCTCCACAAAATGGCATGTGCCCAACTGTTATACTGTTATACAGTTGTTGAGGGCACACAGGGTCATCTTTGATATATATATATATATATAAAAGGAAAAAAAAGGAAGATATACATGTGTATATAAAATGCGCCGCGCCTCTCAATGTTTTACTAATATTATACAGTAAATATAGTATATACATACATACAAACATAAAATAATGCGTATATTTTTGTATGCAGTTGATGATTATTATTAGGGTTTGGCACTTCAACTTGGATATGAAGTAATGTACCATCAAAGAATAAGCTCACACGATGACCTAGGTCTTAAAATTAACTGTTTAAGTATTTTCAGTGTTGGTGAACACTTTAAAAATATTTTACAAAGAATTTTTAGAATTTAGACACTTTTTTTGTGATTCAATTACAATTACAATAATTGAACATTATTTTCAATTTTTAAGCACATTTCTTGATGGCCAAGTTGACTTGACTAACCCTATATGTTTTACATACACAACATTTGGTTTAATCTAAAAACAGTGTTTTTTTTTTTGTTAATAAATCAAAGCGATTGAAAAAAAATTTCTCTTTTTACTGAAAAACGGAACTGAATTTCTAACAACGGAAGGTTACAACAATTTAAGCGTAAAATGAACTCACGACTTACAACAATAGAGGGTGATTTTGTAGCTATCTACTGTCCATATGTACAGGGTTGCCCATATTCGACGGACCCATGTTTTTTTTTTAAAAATCAAAGAAAACAAGTAAGGGCGCTGCAGTCGAGTTTCCCGACCACAAAATACCCTGTTCATTTGTTTTCATTTAATTGTTTTTGAATTTGACAAAATTATCCCAAGTGTAGGCAACACTTTTTTCTAGTCCTGACCATAATCGGGGGTGGGGGTGCTCTTATCAGCTCAACTGTTTCGCTTATAACTCCGGTGTTTTTTGTCCGATCTGATTGTACTTTTCAGAATAGATAGATATTGGGCCTAGCTTGATGTATACTAAACCACGAGGCTCTAACTTGAAAATTGTGGATCTGACGGCTATTTAGGTCTAGGATTTCTAGAGGAGGTCTAGGTTTTTTGGGGATAAAAGGGGGACGGGGTGGAATTTTTCAAATCTGAAACAAACTTGATCTGCGTACAGCATAAATCTACCTTCGTGCAAAAATTTGTGGCTCTATCTCTTATAGTCTCTGAGATCGACGCGTTCATACAGACAGACAGACGGACGGACGGACAGACGGACAGACGGACAGACGGACAGACGGACATGGCTATATCGACTCGGCTGTTCATGCTGATCAAGAATATATATACTTTATGGGGTCGGAAAATTTTCCTTCTCCCTGTTACATACATTCGCACAACTTCATGATCCCCCTTTTCCCATTTTCAATGGGAACAGGGTATAAAAATAAAAATTTGGCGGTTGGCAATCTTAATCATTTAATTTGTTCCAAGTAGATTTGTTTACATCAATTTTTGAATATGATATCTCTCAAATGGCCGCCTCTGGCGTTGATGGCGTATTGTGCCCTTTTTGCAGCATTTTCCATCGTTTTCGCCAACATTTCGGCCGGAATAGCGGCTATTTCTTCACGAATGTTGTCCTTGAGCTCTTCTACGGTCCTTGGCTTAACGTAAACCTTTGACTTCAAATATCCCCACAAGAGGAAACAATTTCTTCAGAAAATCGATTGTTATGCGACTTGTGTGCGGTGGAGCGCCGTCTTGTTGAAACCAGAACTGCCTCATACGCTTTCGACGAATAATTGGCATCACAAAATTGGTCATCATGTCGCGATAACGCTCCTGGTTGATGGTAACAGCATGGCCATTTTCATTTTGGAAGAAAAACGGCCCAATGACCATTTTCGCACTAACGCCGCACCAAACTGTGACTTTTTCGTCATGAAGAGGCACTTCTTGAATCTCCTGAGGATTTTCAGTGGCGTAAATACGGCAATTTTGCTTATTTACGGTCCCATTCAATGTGAAATGGGCTTCATCGGACATGATAATTTTGTTTTCACAATTGACTTGTTCTGTTGAATGTAAATTTCAACTATTTCAGAGCGCTCGCGTGACGTGTATTGTTCCATGGTAAAATCTGCTTGGACTGACGCTTCAAACGCGGTATGTCATTAAGCGATCTGACATCTCTGTCAAAAGTTATGGCGTTGCCAGATGGGTCCGTCGAATATGGACATGGACAACCCTGTAGGTTAAAAATATAAGATGAATTTGAAAATATGAATTTATTACTTTCGATCAAGTTTTTAGCTCGGCATTGTGTTTCTCCTGTTCTTCTATTTAAGTTGCCAATAATCACTATATTCTTTTTTCATTTTTCAAAAGTGTTATTTAATTTCTCGTCCACAGCAACTAAGCTAATTAAATCCTATCTAAGTAATAGACAACAGGCAGTAGTTGCAGGTTCGCACACCTCTGACCTTCTCCCGATTATGAGAGGTGTACCCCAAGGATCTGTTCTTGGTCCTTTGCTGTTCTCTGTGTATGTTAATGACCTAGCCAATGTCCTGTCACTCTGTAATATACATATGTACGCTGATGATGTACAAATGTATGTAAGTCGTCCACTAAGTCAGTTAAATGAATGTGTATGTATATGTAATTGGGCTAAGGAAAATGGTTTGGGACTTAATCCGCTTAAGTTCAAATGCTTAGTTATGTACAAGAAGGCTATAGATGTGCTGCAGCTGCAAAAACTATGTATTGATGGTATGCCAATAAGCTATGTGGAGGAAGCTTCCAACCTGGGAATCCATTTCAACAAAACATTATCATGGAATGATCCCATCAATAAAGCAACTGGAAGGTTGCTGTCTCTATCCCAAAGGTTTCTACAAATTCAAATTCGAATGACAGTGGCTAGAATGTGTCTGATTCCTACACTATTTTATGGCGTTGAGATCTTTGGGCATTGTGATGCAGCCAGTATGCACAAATTGAAAGTCGCTTTTAATTCTATAGCTCGTTATATATTCCATAGAAGTCGGAATGAGCATATAACATTTTTTGCAAATAAAATATTTGATCTTTGCCTTATCGAATGGATAAAGTTTAGGGCCCTTATGCTATTACACAACATAATCACTCGCAGAGAACCAATTTATCTATATGAGAAGCTTAACTTTGCCATATCCTCCAGAACAAATAACCTAATATGCCCCAAAATACAACTATCTAGTTCTGAAAAACAGTTCTTCATACTATATATGCTGCTCGCCAATGGAACTCTCTACCAAATGCTGTTAAATCATTAAAAAGCGCCACGCAATTTAAAATTAAACTTAAAGAGCATCTTCAGAGACAAAATATTAAATATCTACTTTTTTTTCATTTTTTCATTTCTTAATTATCAATTTTAAATTTATAATTATAACCTTTTTTTTTGTGTTATCTGTTAATCAAAACATTGTTAGTCTTAAGTTAGTATAAGTAAAAAAAACTGAAAGTTGAAACATATTTTTGTGACTAGTGCAATAATTTAAAAGAAATATTCTTGATGCACTGGGATAAAAACTAAATAAACTAAACTAAATGAATTTCCGTGTCTTCATATGGTAACGAGCAGCATTTGGATTATCCTTTCAGTTCATGATTTATTCCTAGTAAGGTTCTATCCAGGGATGCAAACCACTCGAAAATAAGGACTGGTTCGGTTCAGTGGTTCATACAGTTTCTGAACCGCCGGTTCGGTTCATAACATGGATGTGGGAGCTAACTAAACCGCGGTTTTGGTGCGGTTCAGTGGTTTATCAAGGCACATTATGAAATATTGTGATTGTTGTAGTAATGTGACTTGTCGAACACTTTTGAAATTCAATTCCTATAATCCATTTAAATATTTTTAAAATCCTTAGAAGAATGTCCAATGCTTATTATGTCGGAATTCCAGGAGTCGTCTATAAGTTCCTAGATGAATACTCTCGAAAATTGAGAATGTTTGCTAGAAAAGAATACGTACCATGCATCTTAATTATTATATTTATCATATCCCTTAAGTTAGGCTCAGAACTGAATCATAGCTGAATCAGCTCAGAAATGAAAGGGCTGGTCCTGAATTCATGACATCATTTTTATGAGTTTTAGCCATGGATTTTACTGTCATGTCCTACTACGTCATGACCTTAGTTGATTTTAGGCATGATTTCAGTCAGAGAACTGAACCGAACCGAACCGTTTTTATTTGTGGTTTTCGGTTCGGTTCAGCAATTCTGAAAGGAAGCCGGTTCGGTTTGCGGTTCGGTTCACCGGCTGGAATAAGCGGTTCGGTTCGGTTCAAAACCGGTTCGGTTCAGAACCGGTTTGCATCCCTGGTTCTATCAATTGCACGTCCTCTTGTGCCGGTTCTCATCGCTGGTACCCATCGTAGCTCTTATTTGCAGAAATATGAATGAATTTTTCCACAATAGTTTTAAATAGGCAAATAACGAGAAACAAGTTTTAGTGAAAAACACTTTTTTGTTTTCAATGCAAAGTCTCCAAATTCCGGATTTCGAAGTTTTAAATTATTCTCCATGATTCTGCCAAGTTTGGTCGAAATCGGACATCTATATGGTAAAGCTGCCATAGAAAAGTAAGGTTAGAAAATATAACTCGTTTGTTTTCAGTGTGAGCCTTTTCAAAATTGGCATATATTTATTTTATAGCCTTTCACGCAACTCTTTAAAGTTTTGTCAAAATCGGATGACTATAGGCTAAAGTTGTCATAGGAACGATCGGTCGAAAAACTAGTTTTAGTGAGAAAAACTTTTTTGTTTTCAAAGAAAACGGCTTTAAACTTAGTATTTCTTAGTTTGCTATACTTTCCCTTGATTCCACTAAGTTCGGTCGAAATCGGACATCTATATAGTATAGCTGTTATACAAAAGTAGAGTCAGAAAAGTAGTCTTATTGAGAAAAACTTGTTGGTTTTCAGTCGATATGTCCTTGAAATAAGTTACAAACGTGCTGCAAGGGTATACAAACTTCGGACGAGCCGAAGTTAAGTTTCCTCTATTTTTGTCACTAAAACTAGTTTCTCGACAGATCGTTCCTGCGGCAGTTATATGTTATGGTCATCCGATCCTGCCGTTTCCGACAAATGTGCAGCGTATTTGTACCAAAAGACTTCTTGCAGTTTGAAGTTTTGCGGCGATAGCTTTGAGACTGACGGAGGAGATAGCATAGAAAAAGACGTCTCAGCTCAGAATATATATACTTTATGTGGTCGGAAATGCTTCCTTCTATGCGTTACAAACATCTAGACAATTTCAATATAACCTCTGCAGGGATATACAAATATTTAGAATTTTGTTTTTGATTATTAACCATTTTATGAAATAAAACCCCTAATTTGGGGGCTTAGTTTATTGAATAGTACTTAATATATAATAAATCAAATACAAACCCCCCATTCTGCCTATACTAATTTCTTCGTTGCCCTAATTCGTACACCGTAATATAATACTTAAGCTCATTCAAAAACTATTTAAGGTAGTTATTCATTTGCATGTTAAGTTTGCTTAACGTACGTAAAAAGAACTAAAATAAAATAGCTTCCTCATCCTAGCCACAGGAACGGGCTCCTGCCTTTCGTCGTAACTATTATAATAATGGATACAGTGTCGTCAGAGAGGGGGCAGTGGCAGTTACGTTCACCAATGTGGTCAATTATGTAAAAGAGGTTCCCCACCCTGGGTCTGTCTTGATGTTTTATAAGAAGTAGTGGAAAAAATAAAGGAAAGTTAACTTCTTCCTCTGTTATGCCGAAGATTCTATACCCTTGCAGCTCAAATAGTTTCCGGAAGAAATCAAACGACGCACAGAGAGAAAAAAATGTCAATAATAATTTGTTTTGGGCTGGTTTATTTGATATTTTGGCAAAGCATTTAATTTTGACCACAAAGAAAGTCGAAAGTCAAAGATCAAATTGCAAAAATGTTACTTAATCTGTTTGTATCATGGAAAAATATGCACATCTGTTGACGAAAATGGGCGTTATGCAGTAGTGGAAACACGACTAATACTCTACTTACCCGAATTTTTCAAATTTGCACCATTTCCTAGCCTTGGGAGGGAGTATCATCTTAAGTCAAAAATCTATGGAAATTTATGTGACCCAAATTTGCCATTAACTTGAAAAAATATGGACACATGTTAATGGAAATGGGCGTTATGGCTTAGTGGTAACATGAATAATACTCTACATACACGAATATTAAATAAATTTTCTATGCAGGTACCTAGCCTTGTATAGAAAACGTAAAGAAGGAAACTGACAAATTTAGTTTCATTTCAAAACTTCAAACAAAATGACGAAATATTTAAGAAGACTCTTAAAACGTGTCCCATGGTGGAGCTCGATAAAACGCCATTCCATTCGTGTTAAGTAAAAGAAGTCCTGAGTTCGATCCCCAGTCAAGGAGCGGTAAAGTAAATAAAATACAAAAAAATTATTAACTTTTTGTTTTCGGATTCCCTAAAACTACTTTTAATACTTAGAATTACCTACCTAACATTTCCAATACATTTTTTCAAATTGGTGACAAAATGAAATTATAAAATATCCATATTATCTTAAAATATTGATTTTTTTACGCTCGAAATATCAGTTAGATTTTTTCGAACAGGCAATTTTTATGTGCATAATATCGGATTTTTATTGATATGACAAAATATTATATTGAGCCCCAGAATATATCATTATTTTTGTCTGTGCATCGCGCATTTCGATCGAATTTATAGCGTTTCATTATGAAGAACTTGAACTCGTATAGTTTTAGACAGAAAATGATATTAGTTCGATTGAAATATAGATAATTAAGACAGTGAAAAACGACATAACTTTGGTCGAAACTACATCCTTTTGTAACACTATTCTACCTACAGAAATCAAACAAGGCAACTAAATGGTATTAATACTAGTAAGTCTTAATATAAAGTTGGACAAAATATCATTCAACATTTCGTAATTAATACAGAATTTTAGCAAAAAGAGAATAAAATTCGTAATTAATACAGAATCTTAGCAAAAAGAGAATAAAAATAGATGCACTTTCTCAGATATTAATTGTTGCTTACAAACTATTATCAATTTAAATGTCAAAAGCAATTGAAACCACTTTTAAGTGTGAACAATTTATAAGTTTATGATGTACATGTACATTTTCACATTTCTTAAAATTTATTACCTATTAAAATTAAAATAATTATCAATTAAAAATAATGTATTTATTTATTTCACCCCCCGGCAATAATCTAAAAATAAGTATTTTCTGAATTACAAAAAGAATGCGAAAAATATGTTTAATCAAAATTAAATTTCAGCGTAAAATTTTGTGTTGCTTTCAATTGGGACTAGGCGATAAATCGAGCCGCTAAGATTTCAAGTCACACAGGTAGCCCTTCTCTATGTAAACGGGGCAAAATAATTTCAAAGTTTCAAATTCATATATGGGCACACTTTTGAATAAAACATATAAAAATGAACAATAATATCATTAAATTTCAGAAGAAATGATGAATTCTAGAAGGATTTCTTCAACGGTCCAAGTAAACAATAAACTATTTATTTCAAATCTATTTTCTAGTTTTTAGATATTTGAGCTAAAATATTTTTATACTCTGTACCAAAGGTACATAGAGTATAATAAGTTTGTGCAAAAGTATGTAACATCCAGAAGAAAGCATCTCCGACCCCATAAAGTATATATATTCTTGATCAGCATCAACAGCCGAGTCGATATAGCCATGTCCGTCTGTCGTCCGTATGAACGCACAGATCTCAGAGATGGTAAGAGATAGATGGTTGACATGTATGGGACAAATGCTTTTTATGTCTGCAGGCAGATCAAGTTAATCTTCAATTTTGGTCACGCCCCCTGCCGCCCCCGCAATTGAGAAAAAACGTCATATCTCCTTCAGTTTTAAAGATAGGTGGGTTGTTTCTTCTAGATATATTTAGTAATAAGGATAACTTATCGATCAGCCAAAGGAATGGTGAAGATTGGATGAACGGTTGTCGAGTTATGATCAAAAGACTGAATTAACAAAAAAAACAAGAAAGAAAGTCGGTCAAGCCCGACCATAACATACTCTGTACCAAGAAAATTTTTCTTTTGATCATAACTCGAAAACCGTTCATCCGATCTTCTTCATTCCTTTGGCAGATCGATAAGTTATCCTAATAACTAAATATGTCCAGAAGGAACAAGACATCTATCTTCAAAACTGTGGGAGATATGACGTTTTTTCTAAATTGCGGGGGCGGGAGGGGGCGTGGCCAAAATTGAAAATAAGCTTGATCTGCCTGCAGACATAAGAAGCATATGTCCCATACATGTCAAACCTCCATCTCTTACCATCTCTGAGATCTGTGCGTTCATACGGACAGACAGACGGACGGACGGATGCTGATCAAGAATATATATACTTTATGGGGTCGGAGATGCTTCCTTCTGGATGTTACATACTTTTGCACAAACTTATAATACTCTATGTACCTTTGGTACAAAGTATAATTAATCTACAAAATAGACCTAAAATTTAGAAAAATATTTAAAAGAAACCGCTTATAATTCTTAAGTGCGAATTCCCCTCGTTCGGAGTAAATATATAGGGGGCAACTGATATTTGTCTTGCCAAGTGCTTAACACTTGAGTGCATTTTATACTGTGTTTCACCCGTGGGCCCGGAGCTCAAATTCCAGACAAAGTAAAGCGAAAAAAAAAATGAATACCGATATGTATACGTTTTTCAAATGGAAAGGACTTAGGTTGAACCAATACATTCATTAAATATTTCCAAGGGAAACCTTCTTTCTATAAATCTGTGGTAGAGATAAAAAATTCGCCCTGAAAATTATAAATTCTCCCATGAAATCCATTCCACCCTAAATTAAAACCCTAAAACTAAAATAAAATAAAATATTTTCTCACTTATGGCAATAAGTACTTTTGCGGATGATACGGCAATATTAAGCAGATCACGATGTCCAATTACCGCAACAAGACTTTTGGCAAGCCATCTTACCGACGTGGAAGAGTGGCTGGCCAACTGGCGTATTAAAATCAACGAGCAAAAGTGTAAGCACGTGACGTTCACACTCAACAGAAGCACCTGTCCCCAGCTATCACTAAACGCGACTTTGATCCCGCAATCAAACGATGTTGTATACCTAGGTGTACACCTCGATAGAAGGCTCACATGGCGCAAACACATAGACTCGAAAAAACTTCAGATAAAGCTTAAGGCCAACAGCCTTCACTGGCTAATTAACTCCCGTTCCCCACTAAAGCTGGAATATAAAGTCTTACTGTACAAGAGCATCATAAAGCCTGTCTGGACCTATGGCTCGCAGCTATGGGGAAATGCTTGTGCGAGCAGCGTGGATATCCTCCAAAGATCACAGTCGAGAATCCTAAGAACCATCACTGGAGCGCCATGGTACATTCGCAATGATTGTATCCACAACGACCTCAGCATCCCACTGGTTGAAACTGAAATAGAGGAACTTAAGCGCAAATATTCTGAGAAGCTTCTTGCCCACCCAAACCAACTTGCGAAATCTCTCACCATGCTGGCAACGCATTCTCGCCTGCGAAGAAACGACCTACCAACCCAGCGACTGACTTGAAGGGCCGTAGAACACAAACTACCTCCAATAGGGGATAGTCTTTTAAAATAGTCTCTAGATTAAGATTTGAAAAATTATTGTTAGTCTCTTTAAGAGAAGATCCAATAAATGCCAACCAAGTTTAAAAAAAAAAAAAAAAAAACTTATGGCATATTTTTCTTAAGATGAATCGAGTTAGGACGGATTTCCTAGAAGAATTTCGAATTCTCAGGGCGAATTTTTTATCTCTACCACAGATTTATAGAAAGAAGGTTTCCCTTGGAAATATTTAGTAATCTTTATAATAAATCGATTTTCCTAAGGAATAATAAAAAAAGGGTTAACAGTAGTAGAGTTATGAGCAAGACAATGTTCGCTGCTGCAGCGCTGCTTACAGTTGCAACTGCAGAATCAAAATTTATACAACACTCTAGTTGGTTACAGTCGAGCTTCATTCACTTTCTTGTTCAAATCTAGCACTCATAAAGTTACAGTTTTCCTTGAGAAAAACCTCGTGTGAGGTTACATTCAAAAATGAAAATTCAAAGAAATCTATTCGTTAAGCTAGACCTTAGAAGTTTTGTTGTAATACTTGAAAAATTTTAGATATAATTCATTAGTATACATAGAACATCATGATTCAGGGTGTCCAAAGCCTTACTGGAAACATCATTGCTTTCATCTATCAGCTATGTTTATGAGAGCTTGTTTTTTTCCAAAATACAGATTAACAATGAATTGCTTCCAGGAAATTCTTGTATTTTTGCACCCATAATACTATTTGTCCGGAATGGGAGTATGCAAATTGGCCTAAGCTCATCATTAACTTAAGGTAATGGCACGATTTTTTCTCTTTGCCATATTTCAAAAGAAGATGAAGCGGTGGGGATTGTGTTAAAAATATATTTAATATGCACGAGTAGATAAGAAAGAGTTAAGCTTTACCAACATTTGATGAAGGTCATCGAGGCCAACTGCAATTGACAAGAACTGTCACACGCAAAACTAAAACTATTATCACAACAGGGTACGTAATTCAGATAAATATTGCAAGCAGCTTTAGGTACTGCGTTTTTGATAAATTGGGCATTTAGTTGGTGGTAAAAAGTTTGAATACGAATTTAAAATAATATTTTACCCAGGAAATGCCCAAAGAGGTTTTAGCTATAGGACTGATCGGCCTTAACATTTTATGGAAAGCTGAATATTTTCATATTTATGAATAACCATTATATCCAATCGATCCACCAACGGATGCAATACAGTCAAGTTATGAGCAAAAGAAAGTTCGCGCTGTTACGTACATACTTTATTCATTTAAAATATCCGAATATAAACAACTTAGGAATCACAATAAACCAAACTCTTTCCTGGAGCGATCATATAAATTAAGCTGTGGGCAAAACATATGGATCCCCTCAGACAACTATATCTCACGCAGCACTTTCTTCCCATACACAGAGGGAAACAAGAAAGAAAGTCGGTCAAGCCCGACTATAGCATACTCTGTACCAAGAAAATCTGTCTTTTGATCATAACTCGAAAACCGTTCATCCGATCTTCTTCATTCCTTTGGCGGATCGATAAGTTATCCTAATAACTAAATATGTTCAGAAGGAACAACCCACCTATCTTTAATACTGTAGGATATATGACGTTTTTTCTAAATTGCGGGGGCGGCAGGGGGCGTGGCCAAAATTGAAAATAAACTTGATCTGCCTGCAGACATTAGAAGCATATGTCCCATACATGTCAAACCTCTATCTCTTACCATCTCTGAGATCTGTGCGTTCATACGGACAGACAGACGGACAGACGGACATGGCTATATCGACTCGGCTGTTGATGCTGATCAAGAATATATATACTTTATGGGGTCGGAGATGCTTCCTTCTGGATGTTACATACTTTTGCACAAACTTATAATACTCTATGTGCCTACGGTACAGAGTATAAAAACCAAGAACATTGGACTCAAAGTGAGAAAATTCGGTGTCTAAAACTAATCATGACCGGATTTTCTCACTTCAAGAACATTTTCTTACTTCGAGAACTTTTTTTTGAGAACGCAAAATCTTGATGTGAGCTGAAATGTTCAGTTTTTAAGAACATTTTAAAATCAAAAAAAAAAAAATTGATGTCCAGGGTGCAGCAGGAACCCAGAGATGCCAGGGCAAGCTCCAAATTCCAGCTCCAAGTCCGCAGAAGGTGGGCCTTGTACAACACCCACCTGCCTTAGATAATTAAATTAAAGAAAGAAAATTTTTTCGGACTTACTGGGGGGAGTAGAGCCCAAGACCCCCAGGCGCAACGACGCGACGGCGGACTTGTTAGCTCGTTAGTCTATTGCCCACTTCTGCAGCCGAACGTCTGAATGGCTACTTATACTTTTCGGAGGTGAGCTGAATTTGTCTCATTTCAAGAACATTCGGAACATTTGTTCTCACAAATTTGAGAGAACATTCTGTGCTTCTTTTGAGATGACAAAAATCTAATTTTCTGAACACGGCTTTTCCCTCTGTGCGACTCTTAGCTATGGCTAAAGCCTATTTGACACCCGGTCTCTTCTATGGAGCGGAAATCTTTGGCAATAGTGATGCAGCAAGCAAGCATAAACTAAATGTAGCCTTTAACAATATTGCTAGATATTTCTTTGATATAAAGCCATTTGACCACGTTTCGGAATATTCTATAAAGCTTTTTGACCTTACTTCAGACAGTTGGATTCAGTATGGGGCATTGATATTTTTACACAAGCTTATTAGCACCAAAGAACCAAACTACCCATACGAAAAACTTGAATTTTCTGCTTCTCTGCGCACAAATAATATTGTCTGCCTAAGACATCGACTATCATCATCAGAAAAACATTTCTATATATTTGCTGTTCGCCTCTGGAACAATCTTCCGCATGATTTAAAGACCATTAGAAGCTTACCCCAATTTCAAGTTAATTTATTTTGCACATTTTAAACATCAACTCTCTAGAACTTTAAAGATTTTTTTTTATTTTTATATTATAACTTAAAAAATAATGATTAAATTTGATTTTTAAAATAAAACTCAGAAATAATTAGTATAAATATTACTCAAATGTTGAGTACTACAAGTGGATTAGAAATTGTGGCGTGATTGATGCATATCCCTAGTAAGTGAATGAAGTCTAATCAATAAGACCCAATGCCAAGTTGCAAAATCTAAATAAAATTCCGGTTTCTAAAATATTAATAATATTATATAATATAATATATTAATTATTAATATTTATGATTATTTTTGATTTTTATTCATTTTACTCATAAATCATTATTGATTGAGCAATAAAATAAAAATCAAGAAACAAAAATCATTGCGGAAATGAATAGAATAGCGAAATACAACCGTATTTTATTATGATACGTTTTTTCATGCGGGTACTCCAAGTTAATGATTTTTGAGGATGAAAAATCTACAAATAATCATTATTTACGGTCCCTGGTTCAAAATAAAGTTGTGCTATTATGGGAGTATTTTCATAAGATATTATTCAAAGTACAGATAAGCCAAGACCGATCGTCAATTAAAAGTAGATAAGAACACTATTTTTATACTCTTGCAGAAGTTATTAACGCATAGAAGGAAGCATTTCCGAACACATAAAGTATATATATTCTTGATCAGCAGGACGAGCTTAGTTGATTTAGCCTTGTCCGTATGTTTCTATGCTATCTCCTCCGTCAGTTTCAAAGCTACCAAACTTTCCACGATGTCTTCTGGCACAAATACGCTGCACATTTATGGGAAGTGGCCGGATCGGATGACTATAACATATAGCTGCCATAGGAACGATCGGTCAAAAAACTAGTTCTGGTGGGAAAAGCTTTTTGGTTTTTAATACAATCGGCCCCAAACTCCGTATTTACTAGTTT
This sequence comes from Lordiphosa andalusiaca, assembly GCA_035044965.1. NCBI lineage: Eukaryota > Metazoa > Arthropoda > Insecta > Diptera > Drosophilidae > Lordiphosa > Lordiphosa andalusiaca. The sequence continues at coordinate 3,129,993 of JAWNNM010000051.1, read as the reverse complement.
TCTCTGCTTATCCATGATTACACCAAGTTTGGTCGAAATCGGACATCTATATAGTATAGCTGCCATGGAAAAGTAGGGCTAGAAAAATAGTCTTAGTGAGAAAAACTTTTTTGTTTATAATGTAAACCTCTCTAAAATAGGCATATATTTAATTTATAAGGTTGCACACAATTCTCAAACGTTGTGTCAAAATCGGATGACTATAGGTTATAGCTGTCATATATTTGATCGGTCGAGTAACTAGTTTTAGTAAGAAAAACATTTTTGTTTTCTCAGAAAACGCCTCCAAACTGAGAATTTCTTAGTTTGCTATGGTTTTCCATGATTCCACTAATTTTGGTCGATATCGGACATCTATATAGTCCAGCTGTCATAGAAAAGTAGTCAGCAAAGTATTCTTAGTGAGAAAAACTTGTTTGTTTTCAGTGGAAATGTGCTTTAAATTAGTTAGAAAAACTTGCTGAAGGGGCATACAAACTTGGGCCGAACCGAAGTCAACCTTCCTCTATATTTCATCAAATTTTCAAAGGGAAACAATTAATTTGTATAAGCCAATCTTACATAAATCCAAAATACATTTAGAGTTTTTCAAATAGAAACTCGAATAATCACCATTTTTCTCATTTTTGAGGGTCATCTGGACGATTTTTTTCCAACAAAGTATAACATTTATTTTTCAACAAATCAGCCATAATTTTATAGTTACATAAATGCAAATCGTACTAAAATTAGTGGTATTAAGAAACTCGAACGGATTTCTCAGATTTTAGCATTTTTATGAAAGCAAAAAAAAACCCATTTCCATATTCTATCACATCACGAATGAGGCATTCTTCATCTCTTTCTACAACTCCCAGGTTATACTTTAAATATATTGCCAATAAAATGCTGTTCAAAAACCAATATGGGCAAATTTATTTTACAATTATTCTTTGTGTTCCCTCATGATGAAGGTTAATTAATTCGTACGACAGTCACGTGCGTGCTGTGGAAATGCCCATATTTGGCCTATTTATTCAATACTAACTCACATTACCCACCCCTGCCGGGTGAGCTTTTACTAAATGTTATCAAATGCAAAAAATTTGTGGCTCTATCTCTTATAGTCTCTGAGATCGACGCGTTTATACATGGCAATATCGACTTAGCTCGTCATGCCTATCAAGAATATATATACTTTATGGGGTCGGAAATGTTTCCTTCTCCCTGTTACATATATTCGCACAACTTCATGATTCCCCTTTTCCTATTTTCAATAGGGTATAAAAAGGATCCAATTGTAATGTAATATTAGAAAATCCTTTTTTTGATATTAAAAACCACATTTTTTATATTCTTTTGCTGATTTTTAGCTCATTTGAATGAAAATTAAAGAAACAACATTAACATTAAAAAAAATACTTTTATATCCAAAAATAGAGAAAAGTTAACTTTGGTTGGGCCAAAATTTGTATACCCTTGCAGCAAGTTTTTCTAACTAATTTGAACGACATTTACACTGAAAACAAACAAATTTTCCTCACTAAGACTACTCTTCTGACTCTAATTTTCCATGACAGCTACACTATATGGCTGTCCGATTTCGACCAAACTAAGTGAAATCATGGGAAAGCATAGCAAACTAAGAAATTCAAAGTTTGGAGGCGTTTTCTTTGAAAACAAAAAAGGTTTTCTCACTAAAACTAGTTTCTCGACCGATCATTCCGCTGGCAGCTACTACCTAAAGTTATCCGATTTTTACCAAACTTTGAAGAATTGTGTGAAAGCTTACAAAATAAATATATGCCAATTTTAAAGAGGTGTACATTGAAAACAAAAAGTTTTTCTTACCAAGACTTTTTTCCTAACCTTATTTTTCTAGGGCAGCTATACTATATAGATGTCCGATTTTGACCAAACTTGGCACAATTATGGAACTGGTAAATACGGAGTTTGAAGATGTTTGCATTAAAAACCAAAAAGTTTTTCTCACTAGAACTAGTTTTTCGACCGATCATTCCTAAGGCAGCTATATGTTATAGTCATCCGATCCGGCCAGTTCCCATAAATGTGCAGCGTATTTGTACCAGAAGACTTCGTGCAAAGTTTGGTCACGATAGCTTTAAAACTGACGGAGGAGATAGCATAGAAACAGACGGACGGACATGGCCAAATCAACTCAGCTCGTCATGCTGATCAAGAATATATATGGTTAATGGGGTCGGAGATGCTTCCTTCTGGCTGTTACATACCTTTGCACAAACTTATAATACTTTGTATAAGGAAAACGTCGGCCCTGCTGGACTTCGATATACGCGTTATTCAGGGGAATAAGTGTTAAATAACCATCCTTATGTTAATTAACAGAGCATTAACCTTAATTTGAATATTTCAACTTTAAGTGAGCAAGCATCGCATGCGGCTCTGATAGGTAATACCCGATTTGTATGAAAATTTGTGAGCTTGTAGATATTGAAATATGAGCTCAGAGGTAGAAACTACCCTCAATCGACATATCGCTTCGCTCTGATCAGGATTTTATATGTGTAAATACTGAGTATCGTTAAACCAGAATTCATTGAATTCATTCCACTTTAGCTTTAGTTTAAGAATGCCACAAGTGCATATTTAACCCAGATCCCATTGTCATTATCCGGGTACAGTTGTGTCTATTCACTTGACGTGCACTGTGGTTTTCTCAATCAAAAACAAATTCGCCCGCACTTGCTTCTGGCTATCAGGCCCGGGTCAGAGCCACCCATTATTTAACTCCCCCGATGTGTGTGTATCCGTTTGGTTCCTTGTCCGCATGCTTTTTTCCAGGAAGCAGCCCCCGCAATGCATACACACAAAATAAAGGGCACACAACACACGACGACAGGTTGTATTTGTGTGTGTACATCGTGGAATTTGTCCCAGACCATGGTTCAAATGGATCGATACAGGCCGGGCCAGGCCAACAGCCCAGGACAATGCATACACACACGCACGCACACAGACACGCAGGACACGAGCCCCAGAAGTGGGCGTGCTGCCGGAGGAGGCGTGACCCACGTTGAAAATCAATGCATTTCTCAAACATGCGCAGTGGGAAGCACTACACAACATTTCCTTTTTCCTGGTCATCTCCACATCGCGCAACGTTGCCAAGTTTCTGCTTTTAATTTCATTAGCTGCAGTAACAGAGCTCTGCTAAATCAGCTGTTCGCTGGGCGGGCGGGCGAGCGCGCCAGCCAGGGAAAGAGAGAGAGAGAGAGAGCGCGCGACGACGCCGTTACGTATTCAAGGTCTACATTTGTGTATCGATACTCAAAAGTGTTCCGTTGCCCCTGCCAGCCACCCCCACCCGCTCCCCTGCGCCATAACTGCATGCATGTATTGTGCCACAATTTGATGTGTAAACGATTGTATGTATGACACGAACCAAGAACCCGATCCGAAGTTGTACATGAAGCTGAATCTTGTTTCAACCCCCTACACTCCCCACCCCGCCCCAACACCCTTGACACGAAACGCGCCTTCTGCTCGCTACGTTTTGCTTTGCTTCGTGCAGATGACCGGTTGGCTGCTGGCGCGGGTGGGGGGGAGGGGGGTGTTTTTGGGTGGTGCACGAGTACCCATGTTCGTCACAGTCGGCGTCGTCGGCGCTACCTTTTTTTTGTTTTTGCTTATGACGTGCTCGCACGTACGCAACTGTTGTGTGTGTATGTTTGTATGTATGTAGCTGCATGTGTATGTATGTATGTGCTTGTATGTTTATTTGTTTGTGCCAGAGCCAGGAAAAAGAGAGTGTGAGAGAGAGAGAGGAGCGCGCGCACATGAAACAAAAAATGTGTGTATACAACAGCAAAATCCACTTTCAGCCCAGTTGCCAATTTGAATCTTTGATTTGCTCCCATAGGAAATGTTTCAATTTATCTGAAGAAAGTTTTGGGCATTGATGAGATGGGAAGATAAAAATGAGTTTTTCAAAAAGTCTTGAGAGATACAGAAGTGAGTGAAAAATGACACTTTCTCTGAATGTGCCCAGTTTGAGTCCGAGAAATATATCAATCTCTACTCTGCCCTTCGCATTGAAAAAATGTAAGTTATGCATTTCGCTCAGGCGAACGCAGCAGCCATTTTCAACCAGTTTAAAACCAACTGTCCCCTGCAGCAGCCATATTCAACTAGTTTTATACCACTTTGCCTTTGTTAAGCCTATTGACTGTATATTTAACATTTACACACTGGTTTTGCATTTACCCCGAATTAGGCCTAGTGATATTGTACACTTTGCACTTCGAATTCCGACCGCACTTCAGTTGCTGCAGCTGCGCAGGTCTCCTGAATCTAGCTATTTTGCTACCAGTCAATTTCTAGTTGCATAACGGTCCTACACGCACTATATTTCTTTTTACTAGTTTCCAGTTTCTCCGCAGGATCTAGAAAAAACAATATAAATTTCAGGAGACCAATTCTTAACTTTTAATGAATTTGTGAAAAATGTGATTGGTCGTAAAATGGAAATGTTTTACAGATGGGAAGTATTATTAGATAAAGTGTTAGTTTTTTTCTTATAAAATCAAGTTTTTGGCTTACAGACCGTTACTTATTGGGTCTTTTAATTCATATTTCTGTAACCACATGTATTCCGCTAGGGTGGAATTCTTAAAACAATTTTGAATGGAACCCGATGAATCCATTGGTAATAAAACTGATATAACTCAAGGTATACTGTTATTCAATATTGCCAGAGATTTTTAAATATTTTCCAATTGAAAACTATTACAAATGTCACATATTAGGAAAATATTAACATTACAGGTGCTAGCGGAAATAAAATTGTGTAACTTGTTCCGAATCCAATTCTATTCCGATTTTTATCAACTTAGTTAATTAAACTCAAGCGAAAATAAATTGTATAATCTATAAAATATTCGGACAGCACTCAATGACATGAAAATACAACCTAAAAATTTATGAATTTCATATTTCAGTATTGGTTAGGTCTAATGCGTTAACTCTATTGAGTCTTCTGCAATGCTTCTGATAGCATCTCCAATCTTTGGTATTTCCAAATCTCTTTTTATTTCTCTGTATCTAATACACCAAGGTACACCACAAAAGCTTCTCAATAAAATTGACTACGTATTCTGTATTATCTTAAGACCCTCGTCACCCTGATCAAGAACATATATAGTTTATTGGGTCGGAAATGAATATTTCTATGCGTTGCAAACTTCTGGGCAAAATTATAATATAATACCCTTTGCAAGGATATAATGAGTGTAGTTTTTAAGAATATTAATATGTTAACATGACAAGACTCAAAGAATTTGCGTAATTGCCATGTTGAAATAATATTTCGTTTTAAAGTTACCACTTACATCCAAAAAGTACTTGATGAAATAATCCAAATCGATTTTGTTTTACCGGTTTAACGATTGGTTCAGTATTTTCGAAAGATTACCGGTTCAGAAACCTGTTAGCTCTTTTGGTTTCCGTACCAATAGATACTAAGGCCCGATTTCTCAATGCCAGGATAGTCAGCTTGATCTGCAGGTTAGCCGAGTTTAATTATCATTCAACATATGTTTCCCAATGGAATGGGAAGAGACAGAAAAACAAATAAATAATGAAGGGATATAAAAGAGGGAGAGAGAGGTAAAACATTTGCTGCTTTGATAAGAGATCTAGTGTCTTCCAAGAAAACAGTTAATATAGTAACTTCTGTTGCGATTCCATATATTGTGAGTATTTTTAACAGGAATCATTCATTGTTGTCGGAGAGGAAACTTGCCTGGAGTTAACATTGGTAAGTTGTGCAGGTAAACAAGTGTATTCTGCTATTCCATTTGATCCATCGCAAGCGATTTTATTCAACTGTTTCTCATAAAAATTACCAACAACCTTCAACACCACAACAAAAATACCCAAATCGTTGACAGTGTGTGGTCACACTGCTGCAGCAAAAGGAATTTATTGATACTGGGAAACTGTTGTTGAGGAAACCAAATGACTTAAACGCCGGTCATCTCGGCGGTTGGCCAACCGCAACTTTTGAGAAATAGGTCACAAGTCGTATTAGTTCCCATTTGTAAACATCTCGAGACTTACCCAAAACATCTTGAAATTTTGCTGCATCCTCTAACCACTGCGAGGCGCATTTTCATCGAGTCTTTTCACAGCAAATTGGCCACGGGGGTTGTTGGCGGCACACTCGGCCATTTGTCCCTCTGCTTCTTGCCATGTTGTGTTTGCTTTTGCTTGGCTCTTCGGCTGGCCGCTCAATTCCCATCATTCTGTTGCCGAACGTTGTCGCGTCAAGTTGTCCTCTCTGCACAAGCTCCGGCAATCACCACGTTTTTTTTTTGCTCAACACAAGCGTCGTTTTCGGTCGTTTGCCTGTACGTGTCGCTGTCGCCGCATCTAGCTCTCTCTTTCTACGAATGTGAGAGGCAAACACAGAAGAAACGCAATCGCGTCTGTGTACGTGTGTGTATGTGCATAAGTGTGTGTGTGTGCGGCGCAATAGAAAAATCTGAAGTTTACACAAAAATTTGTTAAATGTATATTTATTTTTTTTTGTAGTGCGATAAAAAAAACAAACAAAACAAAGAAAACAAACTAAATTAGAGGCCATGTAAGCGTAAGCGAAAATCAATAACTCGAAAAGCGAATGAAAATGTGCCAAAGAGCAATGATAAAAGCAAAAACAACAAACACCCAGCCGGCAAGGCAGCAGTTCCTACAATTCCAATTCGAGCGGCAATTGTTAAACATTCTGTATCGATAACTTATCGATAGAAGAGCGAGAAAAGTAACTGAACTTTTGTTGTGTGGTGGGGAAACTAGGGCGACTTGACTTCAGAGCGCGACTCATTCCATTGGCCACTACTTCCAGTGTTCCTCCCCCACCCCTCCGCACCCGCACTTGCTAATCTGCCAAGCGATGTCGCTGCAAACGAAACGCCAGCACTGCTATCTCTGCGATCTCCCTCGCATGCCCTGGGCCATGATCAATGACTTCTCGGAGGCCGTCTGCCGGGGCTGTGTCAACTATGAGGGAGCCGATCGCATTGAGGTGGTCCTGGATGCCGCCCGCCAGATGAAGCGCTTGCATCCCAGCAGCAAGCGGGCACACGAAAACGGCGAGGTTGTGGTGCTCCAGCAGCAACAAACAGTGGGTGCCGGCCTGCAGCAGGTGCCCGGGCCACCACATCGAGGTGGGCCCTCTGGCAGTGCAGCGGGACCTTCGGTTGCCGGCGGTCCCTTGTCTTTAAGTGGCAGCTCCGCCGCCGTTGCGGCTGCAGCGGCGGCCCACCATCATCACGCCGCCGCAGTGGCGGCTGCCTATCAAATGCCTGTACCCAGGATTGGACCACCGCCACAGCAGCAAGGCTCCAGCCTCATGGATTATCCCGTCAAGCTTGAGTCTTCGCCGCACGATGGTGGCGCCGGTGGAGTACGACCCGTACGCATCTCACACATGACGCCCATCCACATGCCGCAGTCACCGGCTCAAAGACAACCCCAGCCCGGAGGCGGTGGAGGAGGCGGACCAGGTGGTGGTGGCTCCTCGGTGCCTCCGGCCCTGTCTGTCAATTTAAAGCGACCCCCCTCCGATGATGTGGACGTGGATCCACAGCAGCCACATGGCCCACACGCCCTGTCAGCACCCACAGAATCAGCCGGCTCTGGTCTGGGTGGTCCCACGGGTGTAAAGCGTAGCGCTCTGGATGATCCTAGTGGTGTGCGGCCACCATTAACACGGGGCGAATCATTGCCCGCTGCTGTCAGTTATGTTCCAGAGAGGCAACTCAATTTGAGGGACAAACAGCAGCCGGTGAGGGCGCCCAGTTTTGATGCATCAACCTTCAAGGCAGGAGGTGAGTACACCACAGGAAGAAAGGATTTGTTTTGTAAAGAAGTCAGAATTAATCGATAGGAGCTGATCTCTGGTTGCGTGCTTTGGGAATGACCGGCAAAATACTACAAAATAGCTTAGAGAACTACAAAAATTGCTGTAATCCAACCTCTTAAGATTTCATTAATGAGAGGCACCCCCCCTTAATTGAGGAAAAGTTCAATGAATGTAAGATAAAACTTGGTAGTTGGACTTGGACATTAGCCAGACAATCACATTTAGTTGCCGTAAACATGCTCCAAATGTAGCGTAAACTTAGGCTTGTTCAAATTTCACGTATTCCAAGTAAACTTCTCAATGCTGAAGCTTGAATGAACTAGGAAAAACTACTGCAAGAATTCATTGAGAAGTTTCAAACTTTAAGGGCGAATTGTCAGTCCAAGGTTGTGGAGACTTGACTGGTATCTAAGGGATTTGGAAGGAGAAGTGAGATGGACTTTTCAGCAGGTGCTCTCAAAAGATCCTTAAATATGTTGGCTCAGTATCTTGTAAACTCGATAGCTTCTCAGGGAGAAGTGAACCATGGGAATTCCCTAGGCATTGTTCAACCTAGTAACAAGAAACCAAAACTAACGAATTAAAGACAAAACCTTTTGGGTTAGGCAGTAGCTAGGGTCAAGTGGACCACTTTCAACCAGACAACATCTGCATTTTGATCGTGTCTCATAAACAGCACGAAAAGAGACATTACCATTGTCCAGCTCTTAGTAGAAAAGAGAGAGTCCATAGCATTTCACCATCCTTCTTTACTTAACCCTTACTAAACCCGTCTTACAATACAACTTAAACGAGCTTAAGCCGAGCTTTAAGGCGAAAGTTTAAGAGAGCCGCTCTCTGTCTCTCAAAGCTTTCGGTAAGGCATTCGGGGTGAATTGACGGGATTTCCCGACCCCATGAGCAATGGGTGAAGAATGAATAAAGCTTCGCAAACCAGCTCTGATCTAGTTCATCGATCGCTGGCCAGCTTTGGAAAATCAGATTGCTGGAGAAGTCATTTTATTCTATTTTGATATTATTAGTTACACAGGTCAAATGTGATATTAATCTCAACATTTTATGGAGGGATATTATTTAAGTTGAATAATGTTAAATAGAAAATAATTTTGATATATATTTGATACAAATATATATATATTCTTATGATTTTAAGGGTCGATTTATCATCTTCTATTTAGCTTCTCGAATGATTAAGCAATAGGTAGGGTGCTATCTAAAAGAAGAATGGTATTCCCTAAGTATTTATTCCAGACATATTCCTATATTCCATATTCCTTTCGATAATAATATCCATTTCCTGAAAATGTTGCCATCTTTACGGTATTCTATCTTAGATCTTTTAGCGATTTAAAGCCATTTCTTGTTAAACGAAGCCGCGTTACTTAGGAGGTTCCAGTGGTTTGAACCCATCGTGAAGGACCACTTCCTCAACTTATTAAACCAAAGGATCTTATTCTTAGATCATTGAATTATGTTAGCTTATATTTTTGCTAGCAATCGTAATACAGAAGCTCCTAATTGGCATAAACAAAGGTTTCTATCATCTTCTTGGCGGTATCGGTTCTTGCACTTTGGAATTCCCAAGCAGTTTAAGCAATGCTGGCATGACTTCTGATGATAGGAGTTCCATCATAGAACAGATAGGTTTTTCAAACTGCTGTACAGTCGATCAGCCTTCTTTGTGGAGCCTGCTTAAACGTTTCATCACTAATTTTCAAAGAGGTCACAGAAAAACAGTCAGCTTGGCATTGTTTTTATTGAAGAAGATGCATTCCTCTAGGGTATTTGATACATGGAGTCTTGTAGTCATTTTAAAACTTGGCATTTGTTTTATTTCCCTTTTTAAAGGACATTAAATCCTGAATTTCAATATGATGCATTTCTGCAATTGAACTAAGATACATTTTATAAGATCTTTTAAAGAAACTTGGGCCATTTTTGGAAAGGAACCCTTGTTTTTTATACTATGAGTACTATTTATCCTAGTTTTTGTTTGCAAGTTTTATCAACCTACCTGCACTAGTCACACAGGTCGATTATCATTTTTATGAACATTGAATTACATTTATTATTACACTTATATATTCTTTGCCTCTTTGGATGCTTAATTCCTTGAAGGTTTCAAGGACAGCAAATTCTTCCTCTCAGTTCTATAGGTCGAGCTTCTTAAAGTAATTTAAGGTTGGGTTCTATGGGGTTCGGCTTATTCGGAAATACAGCTGTCATTTTTCTGCAAAAGTATGCTCAAACCAGCTCCACATAATCTTACAGATTGTCGTGTCATCGTCTTTTATACTAAGTTTGGTCCGAATATTTAGAAGAAATGTGAATAAAAAAAGAAAGCTATTGTAAACTGCAAGAACTAAAAAAATCACTTAAGTCAGGTTTTCCTAACTTTATAAAACGATTCCAATTTATTGACCGGATAACAAAATTATTTTTAAAGAACTGAATCCAAACTACTCATTTTACGATTTTGAAAAGAATATAAGCTGAAGTCAATTTGTCTGAAAACAAATCCAAGTATCTAAAGTAGAAGATTCTATTTGAAAGTCTAGTCAATGGCAGAGAAATATACCGATATTAAATAAGTTTCTTTTGGGTATTGGTTAAAACTCTTGACGCTTCATTAGCTGGACTGGACGCTTCCTTGTCATCAAATAGATGTCTTATTTTCTTACTGAAAAATCTCCACGATTTAAGATTTCCTGAAAGAAGAAGTCAAGAAACCGATCTGAGAACTGAACCTTAGACTTTCCAACATGTTCAAACCCTTCCAAAATTTCAGACGTTTGAGGCCTTGATGTTTTGAAGTATTTTGGGGCTTTGATTCCTGTATATTGAACTCGGTTAGAATGTAAAACGTATCAAATGACATCTAAATTACCTTAACGACCCAATTATTCTAAAGAAATTTCTACATATTAAAAATATCGATATTTTCAAAAATCGATAGTATCGATATTTTTCAATACCGTTCAAAATATCGATATATATATATTTTTTTTTTAAATATCGGGTAACCCTAATTGGGTTCACATTTAGCAGCTGCAATCTTGTATGAACACAAGCAGATCGATTGGTTCTTAAATTGTTTGTCCGTCTCACTTGACAGATGATTAATGCTCGACAATGTTCCGCACAGATGTCAAGGGTCATCTAGTACCAACTATGACACTTATATGCCAATATTCCTTCGGGATTAACCAAGTGCTGAGATTTAGGAGATTTAAACATGAAAGAGATATCTTGGGTGGTTCAATCAATCGATCTGGTCTGGTTTCAGTTCCAAGTGGATACTACAAAATCAAGAGTTAATCTGAAATGCAGAAAAATATAAAAAAAAAAAGAATATACCACAAAAGACTCCCAGGAACATTTTGGTAATAAAATTGGACCCTACTAACAACTGTCAATTTGTGAGGGAAGTATATCTTAAGCAATGCCTTCCAGCATGATCTTGACCCTTTAGGGCTAAGACAATGCAATGCACGTTAATCATTAATGAAACACAAACTAAAACTAGCTGATATACTGATAGGTCTGACCTCTGACGGGCGATTTCCTAGACCTTGCAACAAGGTGTTTTCTATGTATTACGGCTCTTTCTCTTGATATTTTTTCAGTTCCTTCCGATGAATCTATATATGGATGTATGTGTGTGCGTGTACGTTCCTTAATCATTGCTTGTGTAGTTGATAAGAACTCGCCAAGCCAAAAATATAAAACTGGCACAAATCCCAAGCCAAATAGTCCCCGGAATGAGCGAGCGTGATTATTGTGCTTGGGAGCTGTCTTATCAACATGCATGCATGGCTAGGGCCTTATCTCCTTAGCCAATGAGCATGACGGGAACCTAAGGGGGACTTTGGGTACGGAGCGGACTTGGGCTGATGATAACCAGGGGCGGTGCGATTAGATAACGTACGGCGGGGGCTATTCGGGAATCGTGTTATCAGTTGGCGGGTCGGGCCGCATGATGTTGCTGCTGCAGTTGCCAGTTGCAGCAGTTGTTGGAACTTCCAGGACAGGCTCTAGGCCAAAACAGATACACACACACACACACATATAGATGTTGAGAAGTCAACGCATTTTGCAACCCTCATACATACACACGGCAGCAGAAGGGGGCAGAAGCTGCTGTTGCTGTTGCCCCCAACCCTTGCCTTAAAAGGCATTTGTGCTTGACATGCGCACTCAAAATCGACGAAATACATAGCCCATACATAGATACACGCATACATATGTTTGTATGTATGTATGTATCTAGATACACGCGTACACAAAGGGCGGCCGCCGCAACCCGCAAAATGTAATAAAAACAGAGACGTGCAAAAAAGATAAAAAGAATTGACGTTGCCTTCTCCATGTAACTGTGCTCCGGTCTCGCCCTCTCGCTCGCCCAGCAAACTCGTTTCTGTGTTTGTACTCTCCTCTTCTTCTTCGTCGTCTTCTTCTTCTACCGCTGCGCGCGCAAAACGTCATTAAACTTGTTTTGGTTTTATTTCTGCTTCTGCTTTGCTGTTTTACGCTATGCGATAACAAGTTGCACACATACAGACATACAAACACACTTGCATACATATATTTAGCAGTATAGATAAATTTTAGTTGGTATACGGAATTACGGAACGAGCCTGCAATGATCATACATACATACAAATGTATGTACACACTGAAAGAAGCGTAAAAGAAAAAAAAAAAAACATTTTGCGCATGCCGATGCCGTCATCTGCCCTGAGCACAGTGGTGCAATACAGTCAAAGTTGATTGATAAAATGAACATATATTAAAATTGAAAGAAAAGCAGCACCAGGAAACGAAACACACTCGAAAATTAGATCAAGTTTTTAGAATTGAATATTCCATAGTCGGATCTATCACCCAGGTTTGAAACCAGGGCTACAAAACGGTTTTGAATTAAGCCGGTTCTAACTGAAAATTCCAACATATACATATGTCAATGTGATCCGAACTAAGTATGAAAAAAATTGAACCTGAACAAAATATTTTAGTTCGGGTCAACAAAAACAAAAAACCATAGAAAATCTTAACTAAACAAGTACCAAGAAATTTGTTCTATCTATTAACTAACTAGTCGAAACATTAACAGATCGTTCCGATATGCTAGATAAATTTACAGAACATTTTTATACTCTGTACCGTAGGTACATAGAGTATTATAAGTTTGTGCAAAAGTATGTAACATCCAGAAGGAAGCATCTCCGACCCCATAAAGTATATATATTCTTGATCAGCATCAACAGCCGAGTTGATATAGCCATGTCCGTCTGTCTGTCCGTATGAACGCACATATCTCAGAGATGGTAAGAGATAGAGGTTTGACATGTATGGGACATATGCTTCTAATGTCTGCAGGCAGATCAAGTTTATTTTCAATTTTGGCCACGCCCCCTCCCGCCCCCGCAATTTAGAAAAAACGTCATATCTCCCACAGTTTTGAAGATAGATGGCTTGTTTCTTCTGGACATATTTAGTTATTATGATAACTTATCGATCCGCCAAAGGAATGAAGAAGACCGGATGAACGGTTTTCGAGTTATGATCAAAAGAAAATTTTCTTGGTACAGAGTATGTTATAGTCGGGCTTGACCGACTTTCTTTCTTGTTTTTATTTGGCACAGATGGTTTTAGGTTCTCCAAATATTTGAAATGATTTCCAAAATCAGGAAACCACTTATTGGTAATATTTTCTATAGTTTCATTAAAACTTTGAAATCACTTGCACAAATTAACAATGCACGAGGCTCTCTAAAATGTTTCTTAAAAAATTAATCAAATTATAAATCCTTCGATCCTTCTAAATTACCATCACTCAATCCTAAGTTGAACAATAATTTCTTTATAGAAAAAAAATTTGCAATAATATTTTGTATATTAAACAAATTAATTGGTTTTCTATTTCAATTGGGTACAGCTTAAGCCTAACTAAGATTCGAACCAATACCCTAACCCAACAACCTTGAACCTTAAATTTTTCAATCATTAACAACTGGTTTATCTAGGTTCAAATCTGTTCACCGGAAGTGTGTGAAAATGTTTCGAACACCTGCAAATCTGAAAAAGAAAGCTTTAAGTTTCAGTTTGAGCCTAGATATTGTGAGACTTATTTGGATTTTTGATGAATATCAGTTATGTTCAAAACTTTATTGTGATCAGTTAATAATCTATATTTTCGTAAATCCTAAGCAACAACATATAGAACTTTTTTAAAATTTTGATTTAAGTTTTAAAAAATAAGGAATCAGTGTCTGTAAAAAAAAATTGTTGTCAAAAAATATATATATCAAGGATTATAAGATAAAGGCTGGAAGACATGAAACTTTTAACAGAAAATGGATTTATTACCGGGCGGACCATTATAAGAGAACTTAAAGTACTCTGCTCTAATCGACCTGCACTAAGTCCAAATTAGCTCATTAAACATTTCGAATGATGCGAGCAATAGTGAGTGGAATGGTCTAGTATAGAAAACGAATCTTGACGAAATCTTTTGTAATGGAAACAATGGTTAACATATCATATCAAATAGTATCTTTAAAATGAAGGATCCTTTATCTTCAGGCGAGCCAGAAAGCAGTGCGTGCTTAGATCTTTTGGATGATAGCTAGGTGACCCTCAGTTAAAATACTACGTATAACAAAATTAAATAAAATGGAAGAGGCGCAGGCCATATTAGCATATATTTCTGAACAAAATGATATGACATGAAGTTTTTGAAATATTTTGACCAATTTCTTAAACATTTTCTTCTTGATTTTGTTGTTAAAAACTTAGCCCAGCTTTCAAATTCTCATCGTAATCTGTATATTCAAAAATATTCAAATTCTTTTTCTAAATTTAAAAAATTCTGAAGAATATTTAAATCTGGATTTAATAATATGTAAAACTTAAAGCTACAGATATACGACTTATTTGAAGCACTTATCTCTACAACAATCCCGAAAATACAAGTCGAATTTGATATGTTAAATAAAATTAAATCGTTAAAATATAAACCCTAATAGTGGCTTTTTGAGACTAGCAGAAAGAAACGTTGGTATAAAAGGAGCTTAAAAATATCTTCAGGCATATAAAAAGGGTCGGATCGGGATACATTATAGAAAGCTGAAAGTTGACACAGACTTTTTAGGGGAAGGATGCATTAGCCAGATATAAAATTAAATTCTCTTCCAAGGAAACTCTGTTAACCCAAAAATCAGTAGCTTCAACAAGCCTTACAGACAAAATTAGCTCATTTGTTTTATCCTTTCTTATTGCCATAGAGGAATCATTAGACCAAGCCATTTGCTAGAAACTTTTCTCATTTCGCCGTAATCACAAACACCAAGGACCAAGGAAATAACAATGTAACTAAATAGGCAACAAAAGTACACGCAAAATCCAGAATTACACAAAGCTACTTTCAGTGGAAATTCATTACAATCTTGGGCTAGAGCAAAACGAGATTGTGGATAATAAGACAAAGGATGCACCACTTGCAGATAATTCAATGACGATATTATTTAACCTCATTGACTCTAAGTGCAATTTATACAGAATATCAAGGATGATTGGAAAAAAGAATGAGACGACTTTGTGTTACAAAAAGCCTGAGGATACTGCTTTGTTGTTTCGATATCCTTTTTTTATGAAATAGAAGTAATTGGTTAATTAAACTTGAATAGCAGAAGAAAAGGGAATGTAGCATTTTATAATATAGTCTGAAGGGAACATATGTTAGAGTACACAGAAAAGTATTTAATATGGACTTAAATTCGTGGCTAAATTTTAGACTTATAATACAATTTAAAAAAAAATTGACTGTGGAACCACATTGACCACATTTTTTAAAGACAACAAAAAGTGCAGCGCAGCTTAAAGATACTGTTTTGAATTCATAAAAACATTACACAACACTTCCATAAGGACAAATAATTGAGACTCCTGTAGAATTTACTGTCTAGTTCTGACAAATTATTCCATGAATTCAATGAATAATTACAAAAAAAAAAAAAAAATTTAATATCACATTTCATAATTTAAGGCTCATTATCTTAATATATCTGTTTTAACTTTAATAATTCTACTACGAATCGGAAAATTAACAGGAATAATAATACTGTTAGCCCATTTCCAACAAGAATAGGCCAATCAAATACGTGAAAAAGATTAAATAAATAACTTAACCAGGTACAGAAAACAAAAGATATGGAAAAAAAGGTTAAAAAAATTGTTCTAAACGATAGATCCTATAAGAAAAGGGGAGGTACTAGAATACAAATTTTTGAACCGGACATTTAAAATCGGAATCAATTAGTATTTTCAATTCTTTTTAATTATATTTTCAAATAATATTTTACAATTTTTAAATAAAAGTTTTATAATAAAAAAAATTATTTTTAATTTTGTAAGATATAAATTAATAATTAAAATGTTTACAAATTTTTATTTTTAAAATTTAACAATAAAATTTAAGCTCAAATAACTTTGTGATCCAAAGACTGACCTATGTATGTGCTGGTGCTTTAAGTGGTATAGCCAAATAAGGGAGGAGGTTCGAAATGAAGTTTATCGTGTTAATATAATAATAAAAAAATTAACATATAAACTAAAACGTGATTTTTTAGAACCAAATTCTGAGTTTGAACAAAATCCGAAGACTGCGAAGTGACATCGACGAAAAGTTACTACAAAAGCCCCTAAGTTTTTCGGTGCCCAAATTCTTTCTCTCTGAGAAAATATTGTGAAATAAGTACCTCTGGATTGCTTCCTTGTGCGACTAGGCGTGTGTATACATACGTACATACCCATAGATCATAGATATGCAAAAATATTTATTATAGGTCGTTTGCTAAAAAAGTTATTCGAGCTTAATTTGTAGTTTTCACTTAAACAAATTGGATTTTTCATTATTTTTCTCAAAAATTGTTATTTAAAAAATAAAAAAGTTTTACATTATAATTTTTAAATAACAACTTAAAAAATATAAATTAAAAGAAACTTTCTGCTTTTAAAATTTATAATAATCAGGGATGCAAATCGGTTTTGAACCGAACCACTTCTTCCAAATGGTAAACCGAACAGGCTTTCTTTCAGAAATGCTGAACCCAATCGAAAACCACAAAAAAAACGGCTCGGTTGAGTTCTCCTAGGAGTTTTATCTGATGGTACTTATTAATTTGGAAATTTTAATAAATTTTGGACCTTCTTCTAAGGATTTTAAAAATATTCAAATTTATTATAGGAATTAACTTTCCAAAGTGTGCGCAAAGTCACATTGCAACAGAAATCATAATATTTCATAATGAGCATTTATGAACCGCAGAACCGAACTGGTTTGATTTAGTTTATAACATGATTTTTGGAAAAAGCCCAACAGCGGGTTCGGTTCAGTGATTTGTCCCCAACTTTCGAGCATTATATTTCTTATTGGCAAATTTTGACCTTTAGCCATATTGTTTAAAATTGAATTAACTTTTAAAAATTAAGGTTCTAGAGTACATAATTATAATTAGTTGGATATTCGCAGACCGTTCATAAATTTCGGGACTATGCTTAAGTAAATAATGAAATTTTAAGAACGGAAAGATTGTAGAAAACAGAAACGGATGGCAGGATAAATTTTAAAAACAGTCAGAATGAAGAAAAACAGATGTGGTGGAAATACTGAAACCTTTAAAAGATATTTAGAAATACTCTACAAAGTTGTAAGATATTCAGACTTTTTCTATAACTATAATATATATTTTCGATTAACATTTTCTAAACTTTGCCACCTTTAAGTAGAAATCGTCAATGAAAAAACCGAACCGAAAATCGAAAATAACAGAAAAGAAGTGCTTAAAATAGTCAAGAAAGAATAATTTGGTATGACAATGAATGCAAATGCTGCAGGGCAATCATAATGTTAAGTTCTTCGCCTCTATCAAGGAATAAAAGTTTGAAAGGTGACTTTAGAATTTGGATCGATATTCGACCACGAAATCGTACTTTACCGATAATATTCAAACTTTCCTTTCCTCACAACGTTCCCCCAACTAAGAAATAAAGCAAAGTATATCTAATATTTTTGCTGAAAAACCCAGAAACGAACTTTTTAAACTAAATCGCTCAAGTTGGAATCACTGTACTTGCCGCATTTTGTTTGTTGTTTCTTAGGGGGGCATATTACGTGTATTTACGTTGGGTTTTTCGTATCAATGTATGTATGCATGTATGCATGTGTGTGTGTGTGTGTGTGTGTGTTTGTGTCAGTGAGCGAGTATGTATACCGAAAGTATAACTAAACATTTTTTGGTGTACACACACAAAAGAAAAGGCAACGTGCGCGCGTCTACCCCATAAACTCCTGATGCAACCTGCTTGGCCTCCTCTGGCACCTCGCCCCACCCCCCTTTCTTCATTCAGCACAACCGTGTCTAGGCCTTTTGTTGTTTCTTGTTTTCGCCGTAAATAATTAGGCACGCATCCCAATTGAGTTGAGGTAAGTGCAACAGCGGCAGCGGCAGCGTCGGTTTTAACCGTTAAAATGGGCAACACTTGTGCACAGTGGGCCGATGCTGGTGTTTTGTTTTCTGTGAATGAAAGAGAAAGAGAGCACTTGACTGGCAGATAAGCTTATCGAGCGATTGCCTGGCCCTATCTTATCATCTTATCGAAGCCATGTACGTAGATAAGCCCCAACAATTGCTCGATAAGGTGGCAAAAAGTACACAGAATGTTACTTCAAAAAGTGATTGCCCTGTTATGTTATCGATAACGTACAAATCATGTGTGCATGTATGTATGTGAATTTCAATAGAAACTGTGAAACTATAGTGCAAGCTTTTTTTTTTAAGGTGATAAGCCAAACTAGCTGGATGGTTAAAACACACACACACACACACACAGCACAATCCACCACTCAGAAGTGGGCTCCACTTTCGATTACGCTCATTTACACACAGCTGTTTTGGTTTATCTTATCACAAAAAGTACCGGGGCTCAGAGCCCCCACTATCTTATCATTCCACCCAGGGCCAAATTTGACTGATAGCAGCGACATTCTGGGTGTACGCATATATATATGTGTGTGTGTGTGTGTGTGTAAGAGTGCCCCTTCAATATCGTTTGTTTATTTTCGAGATTCGATCGAGAAGTATACATAAATATTTGGTCATTGATATGGGAAGGCTTATGAAGTGGTTGTGGCATTAGTAACGGAAATCCACTTAAAAAGCCAAAACCTCATCCTCATCCTCTTTTATGTGCATGTATTTATATTTCCAATTACGCACCAAAAACTATTCCATTTCGTAATTTATTTGAAAGCAAATACTTTGTTTTGTTTATACAATTTGCGGTCTTGTGTTTATTTTGTAATAAATTTGTCAAATGAATCATTGGCGTAAAATTGAAATTATATGCCAAAGCAAGGCAGAAATGTGCTAAAATGAAATCCGATGCTAAATATAGACAGACAAATATGAAAACAAATAAATTAACATGGATTTGTATATATATATGTTTAACTCTCTCGCTCACACTATGTGTGTGCATATGAAGTGCATTCGCATTCGGAGGGGGAAAGAAACTTGTCTAAAATTAGGCACTTTTGGTGGACGTTGAGCAGAAAACATTAGAAAGCGTTGTTTATATTCCATTGAAGCGATGGAAGTTGCAGGAAAAACTGAAACTTAATTAATTCAGTGGGAAAGGTAAAAATTAGGGATGGGGAAACCGGTTTTGAACCGAACCGGTTCGATCCCAGAACTCCGAATTGGTTTATTTACTTTGAAACGAACCCTTTTAGAAATAGCAGCTGTTCCCGAACCTTAAATATCGGTTCAGTACAGCAAAAATTCAAGACATCCGAAAATTTGAGCTTCTATCTAGCGACTTCATCTGCTATATCTAGTTGGTTTTAAGCAACTGGGTCTTAAATTAGGCAGTATAGCATATTCAATGATTTACAAAAGCATGAGCTTAACTTTACATTGGTAATATTGTTCCACAAAAACTACAAAATAGATTTTACCTTAATACTAAATTATATTATATTTTCAACCCGAAAACAGCCGTATTTTCATCCGATTTGAGTAGTTTTTGAGTCAACACAAAGAATTAAATTAACTACTAAAATTTAGTAATATTTTGTAACTTAGTTAATATATTGCTTCTTTTTCATATTAATATTGTGTCAATCATAAGCTGAGCCAAGTTTCCAACCAAAACCTTAGCCGAATAACCCCGAACCCGATATCTTCGAATCTTTATTATTGACAAATTTTAGTTCGAACCAGCGAACCGGAGATCCGAAAAAATGTTTGGGCAAGTCTACA
This sequence comes from Lordiphosa andalusiaca, assembly GCA_035044965.1. Taxonomy (NCBI): domain Eukaryota; kingdom Metazoa; phylum Arthropoda; class Insecta; order Diptera; family Drosophilidae; genus Lordiphosa; species Lordiphosa andalusiaca. The sequence goes on along the minus strand of JAWNNM010000051.1, from coordinate 3,109,785 downwards.
AACTTGCTAAAAATAGTATTGGGGTCGATTAAATCTAGAATCCAGGTGCCAATACAGAACCGAATCGAACTGCAATAGCTCCTTTTCGCAAAAAATAAGTATGGGTACGTATCTGAGATACTTTTCGGTATGAAGCTTACGATTATAGAGCGACAACAAACCGCTATCTAAAAGTCAAGAGTTCAATTTATATGAGGGAAAAGAAACTATTTCATTTTACCTAGGGATAATAAAATTTTGATTGCTGTGTCTTACAGAGATTTTTAACTGTTTGGCTTACCAAGAAGTTTTCGTGTTGGGTTCAGGACTTATAAAATAATAACACAATTATGCTGTGTTGCAATTCGAAACGGCTCAGACCCGTAATTCCGATATCTTAGAATTGAGAGCTAAACCTAAACCTATTTCGAATCTAAAATATCGGTTCGGCTAAACAAAATGCCTGCTGCCTATTGACTTCTTCTGTTATTTGGACTTTTTTGGGAAGTTTTGGAAAGTTTAACAACAATATTTAGAATTACTTGAAAAAATCCCCACTTCTAATGGCCTCTGTTTTTTAAGATTCTTGAATCCAAAGCTTATCAAATGAATCCAAAAAGTATTTTGATAATATTTTTAATTGACTAAGAAATGGAATTTTTCGAAACAAAAAATTATATCTTGAAAATTTTCAATTGTTCTTCCGCTTTCGACCAAATAACTTATCAATTCCCATATAATTTATGTCGTAGATAGGTTGATAGGTCGATTTAGCTAAGAAAAAATACCAATCCAAACAGTTGCTGGAATTTTTCTATGGTTTTTATTAAAATCTTTAAAAAAAAAGATCAACTTAATATGTTTTGAAAAACCCGCACTGCAGGAAAAGCGCGGAATCATTGAACAATTTACAAATAAGCCCGTTTTCATTTCCGTGTTCGATCAATCTGTAGATGGAAATGGACCAATAATCAAGAAACTATAAGAAAAACTTCTCCCGAATTTCGGAAAATATTTCTCTTGTATTAAATTATTAAAAGATCACAAACTTGCATCACTCTATCTCATAGATGTCATTCAGAAACCACGATCCAAGAATAATCCATGAGTTAAATACACTCAATTTTCATTACACATCTCTTGGAAGTATATATAATATATATAATCATTCACAGAACCCGCAGCTGATTGCCTTAGTTGCTCACTAACTCTAAGCTAGGCTGTAATTTTATATTTCACTGTTAGATCCATGATAAAATAACTACAAGGTAGCGCAACCGGAAGTGCCTTTACGCATGCGCCAGAATATTCGAACCCCAGGGCTAAAACACACACACAAAAAGTAAGGCCACAAAGACGATTTTATAAATGATTGACTGCTTTCGATATAGTTTACTTCCTGTATCAGGAAATCGAGAGCGACCATTCTAGTTTAATATACCTGACTTGATCTGCCTGCAATTATCAGACATTTTTGTGCCATACAAGTCAAACCTCTATCTCTTACCTTCTCTGAAGTTAATGCTGAATATTGTATGTTTGAAATGTTCATCAAAGAAAATCGAAAATATGACTGCAACACTATCTCAATGTGTCTCTTTTGCTTGCTCAAACATTAAAATGAGCCTGTAAATAATAATATACCGACCTATTCTCATCTCAATCAGAGACTCAAAAAGATACCAATATGAAAATTGATATATAAAACACGATGTGGGGAATACTTCTGCATTATTAACCCAAAAATTGTGTTTTTTGAGTCATGACAATGTTGAGGTAAGCGGTCAAATTTAGGCTGCCCATTTGTCGAAACCTGCTGAACCCAGATGGTATATAGCTACCGTAGGAACGATCGGATTAAAAACTAGTTCAAGTGCAAGCTAGTTCGTCTGTTTGTTTCCATGGAAACTAGTTCCTACTTTTAGATGTCTTGTGTTTTTGTCTTGTCGGAACCACCAGGTGTCGGATGAGTATATTCAATATCGGTTTTAAGTGTATTAAAACTTTGGCACACGCGGAGTTATCTTTGCTTTCGCGTTTAATTTGCTATGCTTTCACCTTAAACTACCAGGTTTTTATCAAATCGGGTATCTATGTATATGGTATAGCTACTATAGCTCTAGTGGGAAAAATCTTTTATGTTTTCAGTATTTAAAATTTATAATTTTCCACATAGTTTTACCAAGTTTGAGCTAAATCGGGTGACTGTTTAGCATACCTCTCAAATAAAAATCAGGTTCAGGCTAATCCTGTAGATTCCATTCCTTTCGACATCCCTTAAAATTCGGCATCAACTGAATAAAATTCCCCTTGAATAGCAAAACCTTCTACTGGCCGTCGAAATAAGGAAGTTGTAACACCCGTTAAGATTACCAGATCGGTCAATTGAAATATTAAAAGGTCCATGAGGGGGATCCGCCTATTCAATTTGAAACGAAAAGTTGGTATTAAAAGTTCGCTCAGTGGTTCAAAAGCAGAAACGCTTTGACACTTCAGAGCGGGGGTTTTGGTACTGTTTCAGCTGAAAAGAAAGTTCTTTTGACTGTGTTATAAGCATGAATGAAGCCCGGAGTTAAATCAAATGTCAGCTGTATAGTTGGATCCTAGTGGAAGCAGTCCAAAATGACAAAAAGGCTAACAACAGCTGGCAAGGAAGTAATGGCGTTAGTACATTCTAGACAAACCTCAATAGAAAACGTTATATTGGGAATTCGCCAAAAATTGTATAGAAATGTAAAAGAAAAAGATGAAAATATAAGTTGAATTTTGATACAAATACCAAAATCAAAACAACTAATAAGGGCGCTGCAGTCGAGTTTCCCGACCACAAAATATCCTGTTCATTTGTTTTTGAATTTTTGCAGATGAATATAACAAAATGAATATCCCAAATGTAGGCAACACTTTTTACTAGTCCTGACCAACAGCTCAACTGTTTCGCTATAACTCCGGTGTTTTTTGTCCGATCTGATTGTACTTTTCAGAATAGATATATATTGGGCCTAGCTTAATGTATACTAAACCACGAGGCTCTAACTTGAAAATTGTGGATCTGACGGCTATTTAGGTCTAGAGGAGGTCTAGGATTTTTGGGGATAAAAGGGGAACGGGGTGGAATTTTTCAAATCTGAAACAATCTTGATCTGCGTACAGCATAAATCTACCTTCGTGCAAAAATTTGTGGCTCTATCTCTTATAGTCTCTGAGATCGACGCGTTCATACAGACAGACAGACGGACAGACGGACGGACAGACGGACGGACAGACGGACGGACGGACAGACGGACGGACGGACGGACGGACGGACAGACGGACGGACGGACAGACAGACGGACACGGCTATATCGACTCGGCTGTTCATGCTAATCAAGAATATATATACTTTGTGGGGTCGGAAAATTTTCCTTCTCCCTGTTACATACATTCGCACAACTTCATGATCCCCCTTTTCCCATTTTCAATGGGAACAGGGTATAAAAAATGTACCCTAATGTTAGCCCAGTTGTTGTTGAACCGAACCGAATTGAGGTATTTTCGGTTCGGTTCAGCAATCTCGAAAAGATTCAAGCTCCCCCCGCATTTTGGTTGGGCTCCAGAGCCTAGTCTTAATCTAAGGTTTTCAAGCTTAATACTTTTTAAGCGACAAATTAACCATACACTAGACACAAGGCGACTCCGCTCTTTTATGCATGCAAAATGTAAACAAATGCTATAAATAAATATACATTTTTTATGGGGAGAGCCCACACAACACGCTTCCAACAAACCAAACCATCCAAATTCGCAATGTCGACGTCGTCGGTCTTTTGCCTTGCCGCGTAAGCAAAGAATACAAAAAGAAAGAAAAAAAGAAAAAAATTAAAATAAATAAATAAACATAACAGCACACTGCTATTTCGTATGCAGCCCACTGTGCGGCGGCCAACTGACAGCGCTTCGTTGTCGTCGACATTTGAGCAATGTGCTCGTCGTAGTGCCCGCTGGGCATACAAATTAAACAAAAACAAAAAAAAACAACAAAAAAACAACTCTTTTTCAAGCAAAAGTAAATTGTGGCTACGCGTGCGCGTGCCTTGCATACGAAAAAGTGGGTGAGAGGGGGGTGGCGGAGGGGGAAAAAGTTAACAGTGGCCTGTTAAAGCTTCGCTGTCGTATGTTAATTGAGTTCGGGGCGAGTCACGCGGCAGGCGAGCCGGCTGCGTGACGACAAAGTCAAAACAAAACTACACAACGTAGGTGTGCGTGTCGCCGAGGTATACATACACAGAGTGTTGCAGGCTAAAAGAAGAAATGAGAAAAACCGGCTCTCGGCCAACCAACTGCATTCTGTAATTTGTACGCTCTCTCCTCCTCTCTTTGGGCTTCTCTGCCTGCGTCGCTGCCTTGTGACGTATGCGCAGCAGGCGAAGAAACTCGTTTCGTTTGCTGTGTCGCTTTGGGCACTTTGCCAACTGACGTTGACGTTTGTGTGCAAAAACCAGCTGTGGCTGCCGCATGCACAGTGGAACCAAACACACGCAATGGAAGTGCTGTGACGTCGTCATGTCATTCATGTGAATGAAAACTTGTTGTTTGCACACACACACACACACACACACACACTTTCGCATGAGAGACATGGCAACACGTTCGTGCCAAGTTCTAAAATTACACAGCTACAACAACAAGAATATAAATGAAAATGTTGTTGTTTTTGTTATATTTTGTTTCTTGCAATGAAAATTAGTTTCATTTTTGATTCATTCGCATGAAAAATCGAAAGCAAAGCAGCGCCCCCATTGAGTAAACAGTGCTTCAAGTCTTATGTACACACATTAAAACTGACATTTGTAGTTGTGTATACATACATATATGTATGTATGTGTACGTACATACAAATGTATGTGTTGTGGCATGTGTGCAAGTGGGCGTGGTGTTGTGGGGCATATCACAAACTAGACGGGCCAAGGCCCCAGCACACAATGCACTTGACTTGGAAAAATATTACAACTATTTAATGATTTGCCCTTAGCCCAGCCCAGCCTCCTCTACTCTCCTCTCCTCACCGCCCAATACTCGATTAAGGTCTGTCGTTGAACTCTACATGAGAGAACATAATCTGATCTCAAAAGTGTATTAGGAAATTGTGCCAAGAAATGACAAAACGTCACTCAAAATGATTTGTATTCATGTCAAAATCCTTGGTCCTGGCTGATTCGATTGAAGATAAAACTTGAACAAAATTAGAAGTATGTTTATCCCCCCTAAAGTTCTCTAAAACTGTTTGTATGCAAATAAATGAAGGAAAAAGCGCGGAAAATGTTAAATGAAAACATTTTTTTAAATTTTTTTTTTTATATTTAATTTTTTAATTTTTATAATTTAATCCGTGGCAGCAGTAGGAGGTTGTCTTTTAACCTGCAAACCGGTTTTGAACCCAACCGGTTCGAGCCCGGAACTCCGAACCTTTTTACAAATAATAGCTTAAACTCCTGAACCTGTTCTTCAAGATCTTACTTCTTCTAATTTATACAATAGGAAAAGAAAGAAAGAAAGAGAACTTTATATCCTTAAATCGAACACATAAGTTCTTATATTCAAACTGTTTCGAAAATATGGAAGCGGATCCTCTAAATCCAATATCACACTAAGAAATTGGCTCACAAATTAGAATCTTTCTCTGTTTTTGAAGTAATATTTATGTTAAATGTTTACTAGAGGGTCCCAAATACGGGTAAAGATTCTTTGTTAAAAGCAATCGCATCAAAAAGTTTTACCCCTGGAGACACGACTACATATTACTATTCATAATAATACAACTCAACAAATCGCACAATATTTAGCAAATACAACATATATTTGTTACACTTGTTCACTTATTTTCTACAGTTCCAGTTCCCAGCAAACATTTTTTTATCGCGGAAGATAAGAATACGATTCGCCAGTAGGTATCGCTTTACTTCAGCGATATCGCATTATTATCGAATTGCGAATGGGAGATATTAAAAAGACTCTTCTTAGCGGTAGGAAAGCGATTCTTCCTGGAGATAAGAATGTGATTCTTGCTAGAGGCTAAAATAAAGTTCTTCCCCCGAAGATAAGCCATACGAATAGAAGGTGTTTCGAATTCTGTTATTTAACAGTACGATTTCGCACCTAAATAAGCGTTGCCAAAGTATTTTCCTTTGGTAATATTGTAAAAAGTCGTTCAACTCACTTCAAGAAAAATCGCATTCGGGTCTTTTGAGGGTGTGTTAAGCGATGTATCACTATTTCTCAGATGGAATGATAAAGAGCGAGACCAATAATAAAGTATCGCGTTCTTGACCTCAAGACCTCAAAGAATGATGGAAGAAAATGCGATAACACATATCGAAATTTTATCCCTTTTATGATAAAAAAGCGATACCTAAGGTATTTTGTATTGGTAAATCGCCAAACTATCTCCAAACTCTCCCCTCAAGCTATCGCCAAACTCTCGCATTGTCGAGGGAGATAAGTAACATGACAAAATGTTTGCCGGGTTAATTCTCTGTATTATCACGTTTAAGCTTGCAAAAGTGCCAAAATTATGTTTTTTATTTAAGCATAAACGTAGTATTTAATGGATAACCCTCAGCTCACGTGCAAAGTCGATCAACATTTGTCATCGTTATTCAATAAGTCAGCAAAGCACTTAATCAGCAGACTTTTACTGCAACAATATTTAACCCAAGACCTAAAAATCTTTTTGGATACCACATTTTTCTTATATTGTGAGAATCTACAGCTATTATTCCGATTATATATAAATACCAATTCATGAATTTTGCCCCTCAATGTAAGCTATATCTATGATTGTTTTCAAATTGATTGATTTTCAAAAATTGACTTCATGATTATTTATATTCATAAATAAATTTTATGGTTTTGTGTTCGGGGGTGTCTAAAATCAAAGTGATTTTAAGCTATAAAACCATGGAAATTTTGACTTCATGACGAAATTTAAATCATTCTGATCATAGTTCATTTGCTTACAGTAAATAAAATCCACAATTGTTAACTATCTGAAAGCTATGTTAATTTTTTTTAAGTCTTAATACCAAAGATAGGATACAAAAAATATATATATAGTGATTATTTGGGACGCGGGCAAAGTTAATTATATTTAGTCGAAACCGGTTTTGAACCGAACCGGCTCTAACCAGGAATTTCGATTTTATTTGACTGTGAACTGAACCCTAAACCGAACATCTTTAGAAATAAAAGCTTAAACCGAACCTGTTCCGAACCTTCAATTTCGGTTCGGTTCAAAAACAAATGGTAGACATCTGAAATTTGATCTTCTGTTTAGCGACTTCATCTGCTATCTGTTAGTCTTAAAATGGGCAGGAAAGTGTTATAAAAATCTAAGAATAGCATTTAGAGCTACTTGAAAAATCCCCACTTATAATAACCTCTTTGTTTTTAAGTTGCTCGACTTAAAAGCCATTTCAATGATTTACAAACGCAAGAGCTTAACATTACTTGGTGCCATATTTTACTAAAAAATTGTATTTCAGTAAAATATATTTGAAATATTCAATATATTAATGTGTTTCACCATCCGTTTTTGACCCAAAAACAACCCGATTCCCACACGTATTGAGCAGTTGTTGGGTTGGAAGTTTTTTTTTAGAACACACAGGATACATATATAAAATATGAAACAAATAAATATAAAATATTAATATAAAATCTAAAATATCTTCTTATATTTAGTAATATTTAATAATTAAATTAATTAATTTTTTTTGTTTAGTATTAAATATTGTGTCAAGCATGGACTGAACCAAGGTTATAACCAAAGCCTTTGCCCAAAAACTACGTACCTGAAATTTTGAAACCCTGATTAAAAGTAGATTTAACCGGTTCAAAAGCGGTTCATATCTCAAACAGTATTTAAGCTATGATTTTGAAAGCTCCTAGCAGAATGAGCATACAAAAACTGCCCCTTCTCTTATCAGCACCCAATTTGAATATTTGATAATCGCTTTTGGATTGGAGTTTATGTGCCCTCAAAGTTGAATCAAAATACTGGGTTCCCTCAAAACCCACCACAATATGTGTTGTAAATTGTCCACAATACAGTAAAAAAAAGTATATATTTGCACAATTTTATAACCAATCATTGCAGTTTACCATTCATTTTTTAAAGGAGTAAATCAATTGCCATACCTGCAGTTTAATTTTGCTGATTTTTCCATTTGGATATCTTTTAAATTAGATAATTATACTCTGTACCGAAGGTACATAGAGTATAATAAGTTTGTGCAAAAGTATGTAACATCCAGAAGGAAGCATCTCCGACCCCATAAAGTATATATATTCTTGATCAGCATCAACAGCCGAGTCGATATAGCCATGTCCGTCTGTCCGTCCGTCCGTCTGTCTGTCCGTATGAACGCACAGATCTCAGTGATGGTAAGAGATAGAGGTTTGACATGTATGGGACATATGCTTCTTATGTCTGCAGGCAGATCAAGTTTATTTTCAATTTTGGCCACGCCCCCTGCCGCCCCCGCAATTTAGAAAAAACGTCATATCTCCCACAGTTTTGAAGATAGATGGCTTCTTCCTTCTGGACATATTTAGTTATTAGGATAACTTATCGATCCGCGAAGGGAATAAAGAAGATCGGATGAACGGTTTTCGAGTTATGATCAAAAGACAAATTTTCTTGGTACAGAGTATGTTATAGTCGGGCTTGACCGACTTTCTTTCTTGTTTTTGATATGCCATCGTAAGTGTTTAGCAAGGTGAATATCAATAAATCAATGTAAATTGGTTTGTCACATATTTTATTGTATTAAGCACACTGCATCTACTCACACAGCATTGACTGATATTTCCCATTTTCCCATATTTATTTCCTTTATTAATTTGTCTAAGATATAATTGAAAAAAAAAAACTGCATCAATGTTAAATTGATTTTCATCATGCCATAGCCTTGCGATGTGATTGAAAAAATTATATATTGTTAGGGACCTCTTCTATCAAGAACATATCAATCATTTGTTTTGGGCCTGAGAGCTGTTATTGTGTAAATGTGTAAAACTAGATTTTGGAATTGTGTTGTGAACCCTTTCAATTTATATATAGCTCAACCAAATCGGTTAAGCTGTTCTTCGGAAATAACACTGTTATGATTTAACTTTTCGCTCCACTTCAGTAGCGACCATCAGACTAAATATTTAGGAGTGTGACTTTCGTTTTCTGAGATAATTTTGAATTAATCTTTGAATTCCGTGAAAAGTTAGCAATAAATTCGAGAAATCAGTAAAAAGTGCTCATATATAATATTTCATAGAACTTTGCTTTCTAAAATCATTTTTAGGTTACAAAGAGTTAATGAAGATTGCTTAAGAAAGCAAAACCAACTATGTGATTGCAAATAGCTGTACATTCTTTTTCCCATTATATCAGAATCCACATAAATATAGTGATGGATTCGAAAGTGCTTAAGATTAAATTTAAAAAAAAAAAAACAAGAAAGAAAGTCGGTCAAACCCGACTATAGCATACTCTGTACCAACGAAATTATACGCTCAGCATAAATTTTGATGCTGCAGTAGTAGCTAAAAGCAGCGCTGCTTCTGCGCTGCTGCAGCGAACAGTCTTTTGATCATAACTCGAAAACCGTTCATCCAATCTTCACCATTCCTTTGGCTGATCGAAAAGGTATCCATATTACTAAATATATCAAGAAGGAACAAGCCATCTATCTTCAAAACTGTGGGAGATATGACGTTTTCTCTAAATTGCGGGGGCGGCAGGGGGCGTGGCCAAAATTGAAAATAAACTTGATCTGCCTGCAGACATAAGAAGCATATGTCCCATACATGTCAAACCTCTATCTCTTACCATCTCTGAGATCTGTGCGTTCATACGGACAGACAGACGGACATGGCTATATCGACTCGGCTGTTGATGCTGATCAAGATTATATATACTTTATGAGGTCGGAGATGCTTTCTTCTGGATGTTACATACTTTTGCACAAACTTATTATACTCTATGTACCTTTGGTACAGAGTATAAAAATACAGACGATTTCCAAATCAAACAAAATACATTTGAAAGAGCAATTCATTGATAAGATATTAAATCAATTTGGGCTTTGTTGGGGTCTCAGGATTCGCTTATCTTTGTCTTTCAATAGTTAGGCACGAAAATCACTTCTGTTTTTGTTGCGTTCAAATCGCTTCTTATTTTGTCTATATTTTGGTAACTCGACTTCACTTGCTATTCTCTTTTAGCAATAATTAAAGTGCTAGCGAGGACTTTTAATATGAAGAAAAGAACGAATTAATAATGCGCTTTAGTTTGCTTGTTTTTATACCCTGCTCCCATTGAAAATGGGAAAAGGGGGATCAAGTTGAAGTTGTGCGAATGTATGTAACAGGGAGAAGGAAAATTTTTCGATCCCAAAAAAGTGTTGCCTACATTTAGGTTGAAAATTTTGTTACAAAAACAAATAAATGAAAACAAATGAACAGGGTATTTTGTGGTCGGGAAACTCGACTGCAGTGCCCTTACTTGTTTTACTTTTAATGTGTACGACAGAATGGAAATGCCCATATGTGGGGTTATTAAAATATATTTAAAAACAAAAAAAAAATATATATATTTTATCATAGTTCCAGTAAAGAATACCCCCTTTAAGTCTCTGGTTCGTTTTTATTTTTCGGAATGCCGTTCCCTCCTGAAATATCGCTGGTTATACCCATGCAAAGGGTAGTATAGTTTTGCCCAGAAGTTTGCAACGCATAGAAATATTCATTTCCGATCCCATAAACTATATATATTCTTGATCAGGGTGACGAGCTGGTTCGATTGAGCTTTGTCCGTCCGTTTGTCTGTCTGTCTGTCTGTTTCTACGCCAACTAGTCTCTCAGTTTTGAAGCTTTCAAGCTGAAATTTTGCACAGAGTCTTCTTTTTGCTGCACACTACTAATATGTAGGAACCGACTGGATCGGATGACTATATCTCATAGCTCCCATAGGAACAATCGGTCGGAGAACTAGTTTTAGTATGAAAAACGTTTTTCTTTTTAATGACAACGTCTCCAAACTTTGTATTCGTAGGTTTTCTATGATTTTTTAAAATCGGACAACTATATGGTATAGCTGCCATACAAAAGATGGGTCTGAAAAACAGTCTTAGTTAGAAAAACTTTTTTGTTTTTATGGTAGCATCCTGCAATTTGTTATTTGTGCGTTTCACATAATTTTACATCCAAATCGGATGACTATATCACATAGCTCCCATACGAACGATCAGTCGGAAAATGGAAAAAAAGAGTATTTTTTGAAATTATTTAAGCGAGCACTTGCAAGGGTACAAAAACTTCGGCACAGACGAAGTTAGCTTAGCTTTCTCGTTTAAAACTTTCGTTCAGTTTGCCAATTCGTGGCAATGTATCTTTGCTCTTTGCAAACTCTATTAGAAATAGTCTTCACAGGCAAACTCATAGAAAGGGTAAACAAAATAACCAAATTGCCGCTAATAGGGGCGCAACAACAACAACAACTATTCCTAGGCTAAGTGCAAATCGCAAAATAGTTAACGAACTGAAAATGAATCCACACTAAAAGCAGGTGTGTCGTTCACTCAATTGTAGACACTTTGCTGCCAAAATCGTTGTAAGCAAAGCCGTTTAATAGGGATAGTCGACGAATCGGCGAGTGCCTATCTATATTTTCATCATCTTTCATGATCAAATGTGTGAGAAAAGGGACTATCTTAAATTGCAAGGAATTCAGAGAAATCTAAACTGAATCTACCCGCCAACATAAGTAGTCTTCAGTCCCAAGTTTGTTAATTTCTGTCCTCTTATGCCAACTTCCAGATTACCATAGCATTTCAAACTAATCTCTAAACATACATTTCACTCTTGCCATTCCAGAACACTTGTCACCAGCCAGCCGACGCAATGGATCCAGTCCGCCTTCGGGGCCTCTGCCACCGCGTAGCGTACACTCGCCTAACAGTTCGGGTTAGTTCAATGACTTGACACAGACTCCAATCGATTTGAATGCATAACTCTCTTTGGCAATTTCCACAGGTTCCTCATCGGGTCGCCGTTCATCCGGCTCACGTCACGTATCCAGCACAACTGTCACAAGCAGCGAGGTGGGCGGCTCGAATCCTAGCCAGACGGCGGTCGGTGTGGTCGGCAGTGGCTTGGGTCCCGCTGGCAGTGCCAGCGGTGGCCCCGGCGGCGTTGGCGGCGGCGGCGGCGGCGGCAGTAGTTCACAGTTGAGCAGCTGCAGCAGTGCTGGCGGTGGCCCCAGTGGCAGTACATCCAGCGGTAATGGTGGCGTTGGTGCTGGCGTTGGACCCTCCTCAGTGCCACCCAATTCAGTGAGTGGCGATGGCAGCACGGCGGGTGGCAGCAATGGCGGTGGACCAAGTGGCAGTAATGGCAGTGGAGCTGTCAATGCTGGACCTGGCAGCAGCGGTAGTCAGGGCACACCCGGATTGGGCAGTGCTGGTGGCGGCGGCGGAGGCGGCGGCGGCGGTGGTACTGGGGGCATTAGTGGAGCTGGACCCGGAGGCAGTGCAGCAGCAAGTAATTCAGCAGCCGCAGCAGCAGCAGCTGCGGCCCAAAATGCCACACTTAAGTGCACCCTGTGTCAAGAGCGGCTAGAGGATACGCATTTTGTGCAATGTCCATCGGTGAATCATCATAAGTTTTGTTTCCCCTGCAGCCGGGAGAGTATCAAGCGGCAAAATGTGAGTAAATGTTGTCCATGGTTAAAAATAGTTAATTTGTGACAAACTGAGGGGAGGGATAGTTCATCTGGGGTATTGATAAATCAAGGTAGAAGGGTTGGGGTATACATAACTGGATTCTGGTTAGCAGCTTAGAGTCGAATGTGATATAAACTGGCCTCATTTTAGAAACAAGTCCTTGTCTTATGTCAAAGCCGCTTCATAGACGACGTTTTCGAACATTTTTTGTATTCGCTTCTAAACCAAATTATGTTTAGATTAAGTAATGCCTCATTTTAGTCCTTATCTTATTTCAAAGCCGCTTCATAGACGACTTTTTCGAACTTTTTTTGTATTCGCTTCTAAACCAAACTGATGTTTAGCTTAGGTAATGTCAAATGACTGTAATGTACCTTATAAAGGGTGATTTTTTAGCAACAATGTGTAAATTGTAATAGCTAGCCAGGTTTTGACTTTTGGAATTACTCAAACATTATCCATAAAGCCCTCAAGAATGCAAAATGTATCCTTAAAACTATTAAGAAAGTCGATCAAGCACGGCTACAACGTACTCTGTACCTTCCAAAGTTTTCATTTACCACACAAAGCGTTCAGGTGTGTTAAGTATTACTGCTTGTTCCTAAAACTCGACTATCGCTCGTCCCATCTTCACCATTCCTTCAAATAGTGGAAGAAGGGTTTGTCCCATACAAGTCAAATCTCTTACCATCTCTGAGATCTGTGCGGACAGACGAACACGGCTATGTCGTCTCAGCTGCTTATGCTGATCAAGAATATATATATACTTTCTGGGGGTCGGAGATGCTTCCTTCTGGCTGTTACATACCTTTTTTCTGTGAACATTTGGTACATGGTATAAAAAGTATGGTCCAACGAGGCCACCAGCCCATAATCCACACAAAACAGTGTATTTTTTGGGGATGCATTGGCAGTTCTGGCTGCTCTTCACACCAAATATGGCAATATTGTTTGTTCAACCAGTTATGAGCTTCCTCCCTGAACACAATTTTCCGATAAAAAAGTGGCATGAATCAAGTGCAAGTGTTGTTCGTTTGTAAGTCGATTAATGGTTGAATTATAGACCAAACTGAACATGTTTGACAGAAGCATGTGACACAAAACAGCTGAGCTGCCACACTTTATTAGATAGAAAAGTGTTGCCCCCGCCCGTTGATAACGCTTTTGTGTATAAACAGCTGGTGGGTCGACAGCAGGTCTCCTTTCTGTTCAGCATTGGAGACAACCCTCTAGATTTGACCCCATTTGACTGCTTGTACTGAGGCATGCATTCTAGATATAGATTAATCCTCTTGTTAAACTCCAGCCCAGTAGTGTTTGTTGACTTCACTAGAAAATGAGCGTCTATTAATGTTGTCAGGACTTCCTCATTGCTGCTTGGATAGCAGTTTCTAAAGTCTTCCTGTTGCTATTATAACAAAAAGTTTGTTCATGTATTTTAATTTATATATGCCGGGAATAATATCGAAATAAAGTGTTTAATGATCCCTACATGACAAAGCTAGTGAAGCCTATCTAGGAGTTTGGGTTGTGTATTTGGAACCCCCAATCATTAACACTTTGTAAGCGCATTGAATCCGTTCAGAAGCAATGCCTTTTGTTTGCCCTTCACAACTTGAGTTGGGACCCTCAATTAAGGGCCCGACTCTTGAGCATAGATGCTCAGCGTTGGGTATAATGTTTCTGCACATGCTTATAAAGGGTAATATTGTCGCAGAGTACCTGCTTGGATGTGTGATCTTTAATGACCCATCAAGACAAATACGGAACGTTATACTCTTGAGGCTTCCTTTAGCTTCTTATTTATAAGCTTCCAATTGCGCGTTTCGCATTCTGTATAGGGATTATAATAGAATCTCTTCTCTGCTCTGTGGAAACATCTCAGATGAAGGCTTTAGGTCTTTAATTCTATACAATCTTGCCCTAACATAGCTTACATTTTTTATACCCTTGCAAAGTGTATTATAATTTTGCCCAGAAGTCTGCAACGCATAGAAATATTAATTTCCGACCCCATAAACTATATATATTCTTGATCAGGGTGACGAGCTGAGGTGATTGTCTGTCCGTCTCTCAGTTTTAAAGCTATCGAGCTGAAATTTTGCACAGAGTCTTCTTTTTGCTGCACACTACTAATATGTCCGAACCGACCGGATCGGATGACTATATCTCATAACTTTCGTAAGAACAATCGGTCGGAAAACTAGTTTTAGTGAGAAAAACTTTTTTCTTTTCAATTGAAACGTCTGCAAACTTTGTATTCATAAGTTTTCTATGTTTTTTTTTTATAATTCTACCAAGTTTTATTAAAATCGGACAACTATATGGTATAGCTGTCATACAAAAGATGGGTCTGAAAAACAGTCTTAGTTAGAAAAACTTTTTTGTTTTTAATGGTAGCATCCTGCAATTTTGTAATTGTTTGTTTCACATGCTTTTACATAATTTAACAAATTCTTGGTCAAATCGGATGACTATATCATATAGCTCCCATACGAACGATCGGTCGGAAAATGGGAAAAAGAGTATTGTTTGAAAATATTTAAGCGAGCACTTGCAAGGGTATAAAAATCTATATTTATATATGCAATCCGTGCTTACCAAAACTGGACCCAGAACCGATTCTTCAAAATAAGTTATCATCCCCAAACAGACCTTCTCTGTTTGGAACCAGGTTCGTTTCGAAGATTCACTTAAATCGGGTTTTTTCAAAACTATTGGATGTATCTTAGGATATTGTGTATTGTTTTAAAATCTTCTTTCGCTGGATACTTCACTTTCATCAAATATATGTCTTCTTTTTATCTAAAATTCCGTAAATTAAGCTTCAAAACCAAAATCGTTGGTTTGATAAGTAAAGCAACCAGTCTGAGAAGTTAAACTTAGAGTTTTCAACGGGCTCGAACCCCCCGAACCGAACCCTCTCCAGAATTATAGATGTGGTGGTTTGATCCCTAGGTTTTGAGCTCAGTTAGAACTAAGTTTTTAAAACGTGTCAAATGACATATAAAATATCAAAACTACCCATTTATTCCAAAGAAATTGTTTTATTTTTTACTCTAAAATATTTATATCGAAATGAAACTTTTTCAATGTCGTCAAAAGTATATATAGTTATATTCTTTGTGGAAGTTTTATATTCCCGTAGATCCTAATCAGGTTCTGTGTTTAAAGCAAGAGTTTTATATTCCACCATGGTAGAGTAGAGGAGGGTTGGCATAATGCCAAGTCTCTTTGATAGCTACAAATGTTTAGAGCCTGCAAATCAACCTTATTTCTAAACCATTCCTTAGTTTGTCATATTTTGAACCGCCATTGGCATCCTTCTTGAACCAAACCATACCAAACAATCATTTACTTATTCGCCTTCTCTTTCTTTTACAGGGCCTGGGCAACGAAGTGTATTGCCCCAGTGGGGATCGCTGTCCTTTGGCCAATTCCACCATACCCTGGGCCTTCATGCAGGGCGAAATCACCACTATATTGGGCGAAGAGGTTAAGGTGAAGAAGGAGCGCGAGTCTTAATGTCCATTTTACTGTAAAAAGCTGCGCCGAGCTTTGGAACACTTTTGACCATCATCAGGCCACAACAACACACACAACAGTCACCCCTCTCGCTCTCTCACCTTGTGAGCAGACAATTTGGGAGGAGGGGACACCAATCAGTTTTTTTGTGGAGGCGCTTACTCAGAGGCCGCCTCCTTGTCCATGACGACCAAACAAAACATTTTTTGAGAAAACAACAACAAGAACACCAACTGCTCCGCAGGCCCAACACATCCAAGCGTGGTCCTGTGTCAGCGGAACATTTTTTGAGGAGCAACAATTGTAGCATACTTAATGGCGGCAACGAGCCCAGTCGAAAGCAAAAACAAAATTGAAACGCAAACCAGAAAACAGAAACTACAATTTATACACCTAAAAATACACTTGGATAGCATTACGTATATATTTTTTTTAATATATCATAATTAATTAATGAATAATGATATGACTTTTGTTATTTAGGCGCTTCTTAAGCATGCAAATTATATTTGTATTTAGTTTGTACTAATTAATTAATTTATTTTTATAGATGTTGCACACCATATTTTTTTTTAAAATCCATGTTTTTTTTTTTTTGTCCTATTTTTACTTAATTTAAAAACAACAAATTGTACATACATTTGCATACCACATAAAACTAATTGGAATTATACATAAATACAAATACAACAAACAAAATACTTAAATACTATAGCAATAATAATATATTTGATGTTGAACTGGGCGACAGACAAGAGCAAAGAATTTTAACATTTTCCCACACGGAACGTTGCCAAATTTCATAAGAGTTTGACAACATTGTAGAGTGAAACGATTCGCTAACCACTTGATTACACAAAGGCCACAAAGACCATGAATTTGCATAGGCGGTAGCAGCGAAAAGGAATTTGATTTCATTTTTTTTAAACTTTTTTCAGCTGCTAGTTCAATAAATAAAGAGTTTGATGTTAGGTTATGTTTGTAGAGGTGTCAGATAGGCCTCGCTCCTCAGCAAGGGGATTCACTTGCCTGACAAGCATACTTTCCAGTTGGTAACTAGAGGGTTTTCGTCTCCCAAGGGTGCGTGTCTGGCGTCAACATTCCAAACTCTCTGTACTATGACCCTGACCCTGAGCCATCAGAATATGTCTGTCCCTATCTACCATATCTGAAATACTTCAGTTGAAAGAGCTCATTATACTCCTTGTTCCCTTCGTAAGCGGGTGCGGAATACCTGCCTACATTCATTGTACTGATTTAAATTGAAACAGTCCACCAAATGAATCATTAGAATTTAAAGAAACAACAAAATTAACATTAATAAATGTTCTGTGGCCTGTTTTCTTCAGCCAGAAGTTTTTAAAGTGGCTTAAACATGAGTTGAATCAATGTTTTGCTTGAGCTTGCTGCGGAATTGTGCTATCAGTGGCCGTGTTCAGCAGAATAGAGAATAGATCGCTGAGCAAGTATCAGAAAAAGATGATGCATCAACGAAATGATACATTTTTGGAAGCAGAGATTGAAGTAGCTCCTTGTCATTGGGAAAATTTCAAAAAAGTAGTAAAAAAAAAACTATATTTTAAATGAAATGCACAAAATTAACCCAGATACGCATATCGGTATCGAAAACGCCTATCGATGTACAATTGCAGCAAGAGGTATCGTAATATTACTTGAAAGGAGCATACTATTTTCTAAATACATGCTCCCATATTGTGATATATGAAATTGTCTATCATGAAACCGTATCAATGGAGTTCAACAGAAAGATAAATTGAAATATATAATTGATCCGGGAGCAAGTTCTGCTGCTGAACGCGACCATTGATTCATTAAGTCAACACTCATTTGAAATGATTCAGCTTAGTTCAATTCTTCAATTCTGCTCAACTCAAGCAGCTATTAGGGTGCAAAGGCGAATACGAATAGATCTAATAATTCATAACCTAAATTCACAGTTTTTCCAATCTTTTTCAAGTACCTGAGTTGTAATATTATTATAAATTACTTCTCATTACAATAGTCACCATTACTCAGTTAATGTAAAAACAAATCCTGATTACTATTTTCTTGGTAATCGTAATTAAAACTTGGAAACTTCAAAATGTAATTACTTTTACAACTCCTTGAATAATTGTACCTGTAAAGCGGAAGTATTCAGTAATTGCAATAGAAAATAATGATTTTTTTTAGCAATCTGCATCAAATTTAATGGTCTGCTGATCATTTTTATAAAAGTAAAGCTAAAATTGTAACTTTTTTTTTGTTAATAAGTTCAAGTAATTAAGTCCAAGTATGTGAGAATGGGACTTAGTTATATATAGTTGCTTATTTATTACCTACAACTGCAAACATTTCAGTTTTGTACTATAAATATATGAAGTATTCAACATTTCAAACACAATTACTTAACAATCCCTGTTTAAGGGTATAATTATTGAAGTAATTGTAAAAGTAATTACATGTTGTAATCAACACTGAATAATCGTATAATTCCAAGTTACAAAAGGGATTACAAAGAACTCGTTTTCAGGAATTGCTTTTAGGTTTCTGAGCATCGGTACTTATGGTTTCCAGCTTCCCAACTTAAACATTTTAAACTCAAATCGTTGAGGTGAAGCTTATTTCACAATTATCATCCATCAAATCTTCATAATTTTCTAAACTTTTCATAAAGTTTGAGCTTTTCTACACTTAATAGCCTGGTGTCTTCTTGTTGGCTGAACTCCTATCAAAATTGAGCAAATTTTACGATTTTTTGTATAACAATTTTATCTACACCTCTTATTTAAACGTCTATTGCTGTCATTCATTTAATTTGCCCTACTAGTCAGCATTTTTATGAGATGTTTCCAAATTTCGCCATGCACCAACCGTCGTTTTACACGTCTTCATGCCTTTTAATGGCGCTTTCATGAAAAATTGGTAAATTGCAGCTGGTTTTGTAAACTCCCCAAAGTCTTTCTAGTAGGTTTTTGACGCCGCTGAGCGGCCACCCTTTTAGCAACAGCCAATGTGTACAACAAACTGGTCTCGTCGATTGCTCGCCTGCTATGGCGCTTCTGCTGACCTGCCGCGAGATGTGATATGTGTAGCAAATTGTTATATTTTGTATCTCGGGTCATTTCCTACCCTTAAAGTCTCATAAACAAAGATACCTGTGATTTTTTCCAACGTTTCCCAACACTTAAACCGTATTACTTTGCGCATCGACCAAATCACTACAAAGGATTTTAAAATATATCCATTGGATGATTTCCCGGCTCGATTTGGATTGGATATGCCATAAGTATCCTATTAATCATTTAACGGATATACAAAAATGTTCATAATTTGAATGATTTTCAGCACCGTTGGATGATTAACAAATATAGCAGATATTTCCTATAATAATAAATGGGGTTCCAACTGGGAAGAGCACGTCTAAACAGAGACAAAAAGGATATTAAAAATATCACTGGGATGATTTCGGTATCCATTTTTTAAAATATTTGTAATATCTTATCTTTTGGATATTATAATATATATTTATTGTTATATCGATCTTAAATATCCATCCAACGGAGCTGAAAACCATCCATATTATTCGACAAAATAGAGAAAAGTTAACGTCGGCCCTGCCAAAGTTGGTATTTCCTTGCTGCATATTTTTATACTCTGTACCAAAGGTACATAGAGTATAATAAGTTTGTGCAAAAGTATGTAACATCCAGAAGAAAGCATCTCCGACCCCATAAAGTATATGTATTCTTGATCAGCATCAACAGCCGAGTCGATATAGCCATGTCCGTCTGTCCGTCCGTCAGTCTGTCTGTCCGTTTGAACGCACAGATCTCAGAGATGGTAAGAGATAGATGTTTGACATGTATGGGACATATGCTTCTTTTGTCTGCAGGCAGATCAAGTTTATTTTCAATTTTGGCCACGCCCCCTGCCGCCCCCGCAATTTAGAAAAAACGTCATATCTCCTACAGTCTTAAAGATAGGTGAGTTGTTCCTTCTAGATATATTTAGTAATAAGGATAACTTATAGATCAGCCAAAGGAATGGTGAAGATTGGATGAACGGTTTTCGAGTTATGATCAAAAGACTGTTCGCTGCAGCAGCGCAGAAGCAGCGCTGCTTTCAGCTACTACTGCAGCATCAAAATTTATGCTGAGCGTATAATTTCGTTGGTACAGAGTATGCTATAGTCGGGCTTGACCGACTTTCTTTCTTGTTCAAACTGATTTGAAGGATATTTCTACTGAAAACAAACATGTTTTTCTCACTAAGACTACTTGGCTGATTCTACTTTTCTGTGACAGCTATACTATATAGATGTCCAATTTCGACCAAAATTAGTGGAATCATGGGAAAGCCTAGAAAATTAAGAAATACAAAGTTTGTAGGCGTTTGCCTTGAAAACAAAAAAGTTATTCTCACTAAATCTAGTTTTCTGACCGATTGTTCCTATGGGAGCTATGAGATATAGTCATCCGATACGGTCGGTTCCGACATATTAGTAGTGTGCAGCAAAAAGAAGAAGACTCTGCGCAAAATTTCAGCTCGATAACTTCAAAACTGAGAGACTAGTTTGCGAAGAAACATACGGACGGACGGACAAAGCTCAATCGACTTAGCTCGTCACCCTGATCAAGAATATATATTTAGTTTATTGAATCGAATAGACCGAAGATGCCGCTGTATTTCAAGTGCATTTGACATGTAAACAAGGCAGACCGGGCAAACAAACGAAACGTTTAACGAACCGTTCGCGAAAGCTAAGAAACGATTCATATGTTTTGTAGCTGTTACTCTAGTCAGGGAAAACGAAACCACTAACTTTATATTGCCGAAGAGCGCAAACGAAACGATTGGAATATTGTTCTCCCAACAGCTGCACTGCCTTGGAACGTTTCGGAAACGAAAACAACAAAGCTGAGAGAAACAAAGAAGTAAGCAACAGAAAAAAAAACAACAATACAAATACAAATACAAATTGAGCAGCAAACGTTTCCGAACTATTCGCGCTCGTTGCATATCGTTCCGATTCCCTTTGTCCGCAAATCAAGATGAGAGCATTTCGCTTTACGTTTAGTCTGCTCTCACGAACGCAAACTGAACAGAACTCATTTTTGGTTACAGTTACTTTTCTCGGGTTCTGTTAGTATTTCGCTCTGTGCAAAGAAAGAAACGAAACGATTCAGAAACGTTTCGTTTCGTTTGTTTGCACGCTCTGAAACAAAGTTATGGTAGGTATAGAAAAATACGGTGGTTAGAGCGAGACGTAAAGAACTCACAAAGCGAAATTTTCGAATCCCTGCTTGCTGACTGCGGCTGATTCTCCGGCACTCAAATGAACGAGATTCGAGATTTGATGTAGCATACTATTTAATTTCATATAATGTGCAACTAATTAAGACAGAGAAGGATCAATTTTAGAAACCCTTGGTCTTTGGCTATGGAATTTAGCGTATTGTTTCTTGATTAAATTTTCTTAAAATTGTACTTAGAATAGATTTTCAAGGAGAAAAGCTTACAGTGATCTTTTAAGGAACTCCATCAGCAGACTTCGCTGTCTACACCCAAGTTTATTTCCAATTGCCTTTTAAAATAACAAGAACAAACACTTGATCTCCAAAAACTGCAACTGAACAACAACTACTCTTAATTCATTGCACAAAGTTTGGTACAAAGGTACAAAAAAAAATCAGTTGGTAGCCGATTTTTGGTGATTTTAAACAGATTTCTATTGACCTAAGCAGAGCAAAGGCGGCACAAAAAACAAATGTTCCATTGGATTTTTATATAAATATTCAGTTTAAAACTAACTGGGTATATTTTCCCATTCTATATTTAAGAACAAGAATTCCGAATCCTTATAGCAGATGCGCCATCTATGTGAATTCATAGTCTTTGTTAATACACCTACATATGCATGTAACTACAACACAACTAGAGATTTTTACTAGATAAACGAATAACAAAAAAAAAAAAAACCATCAAAGGAAATCAAAAAATACAGTCAAATATCTATATATACCATTTATACTATATACACATACAAGTATTTATATAGAAACGAATCAACTGCAAAACCATTGTAAAGAAGCAAGCAACCTACGGCACATCTGAGCCATCCCATTTGATTGATATACCCCATATTTCGACCGTATTTTTTATTTTTTATTTAGTCAAAAGGAAAACAAAAAACCAAAAACACATTTTGTGATATAGCCCAGGCAACCGAAGAGCAAATCATCAGCACACTCTTAAATAAAAGAGAATTGTTCTACAAATTACTGGGTTCCCTTGGGCGAGCGACGTTGATCTCACTGGCAACTGGGTGGGTCATTGTTCGTAAAATCATGCAATAGGCCAATACCAACGTTTTAGCTGTTTAAGAACTTTGAACTAAACTAACCGAAGCGACAATTTCTTTATAAACGATAAACAAAACAAACAATTTGTAAACCTTGTACGTGTGTGTGTGTGTGTAGATCAGATATTGCATAATGGCTTATATAAGTACATACAACCAAGAAGATATAAAATATATTTGTGTGTTTGATGTCAACTAAATGTTAAACTAAACCAAAAAGAAAAACCAAGAACCGACCGTTTGGTCCCCACGTAATACATTTTGCATAGCCTAAACATTTTTAAGCAAACGAACGATATCCGAGATTTGATGTAGCATTGAGTATCAACTATATACTTACATATATAGTACAACTAAGTAAGACAGAGGAGGATCACAATGATCAGACGATGATGGTGTTGGAGGATCAAGCAGAAGCAACGGGCCAACAGGCAAACCAATTAAAAGTAACTAAACCAAATTGGAAAAAAAAAACCTGAGTGTTTCAATGTGGATGGGATTTTTTTGGGGGGGGGGGGGGGGGGGGGGGGGGGGGGATGGTGGTAAGTACGCTCGATTTTTCAGTTTCGATTCCCGTTATAGCATTCAATTATTGTTTTTTTTTTTGAATATTTACCCGGTCACAGTCAGCTTTGTCTTGTCTTTAAGCTTGGAAACATAACAAAATATGTGATTTTCCGACGAAAGATAAGATAAAAGTAGTCGAAACACATTGTTTTATGATATTTTCCCAGGAAAATCATCAATTTGCATCCAATCTTATATTCATTTATAGCCAGGACTACAAACAAACAAGAATTCCAACCTTTTCAAACTGTAAACCGAACCCTGAACCGAACCAAGATCCCAATGATTAGGTTCAATTGCTTGGATCTGGTATACTACCTAAAGATTTTGTAATACACTCGAATTTCTCCATGACGAACTTCTGTACAACGAAGGATTCTTCACCAAAAAATTGGAGTTGAAATGGATAGAAAATCGATTCGTGGTTATTCGATATGTCGTTTCATTTGTTTGTATGTTGCTCTCATCTGGTAGGATAGAATATCGATTCGTGGTTATTCGATATGTCGTTTCATTTGTTTGTATGTTGCTCTCATCTGGTAGGAGCTGGGTAGTAGTGCCAACTTTAGCGAGGTAGTCGGTCATCTCATTGCCTTCAATGTTGCAGTGTCCAGGCACCCAATCGAGATTAATCTGGGCCATCTCATTAACAGATCTGCGGCACTCGGTAAGAGTTTTGGCATTATTAGTATTACCGTCAAGGGTTTTTAAGGCAGCTTGACTAGCTGAGAAAACTAACACGTTTCCTCCCCTTATCTCAAAGTTTTCCAAAAGGTTGGTAGCCTCCTGAATGGCTACAGCCTCTGCTTGGTAAACACGACAATGATCAGGAAGTCGAAATGATGTTCTGATACCGAGCTCTGGACTGAAGACTCCTCCTCCTACCCTTCCATCCAATTTGGAGCCATCAGCGTAGAAGTTGTTGGTATTCGGAGTGTAATGGGTCATTGAGTTCCAGTCCAGTCGACTTGGACTCTTGCAGAGGGTATATTCAAATTGTCCAGATGTTTGTAACGCATAGAAGGAAGCATTTCCGACCACATACAGTAGTCGATATAGCCATGTCCGTCTGTTTCTATGCTATCTCCTACGTCAGTTTTAAAGCTATCGTCACCAAACATTGTACGAAGTCTTCTGGCCCAAATACGCTGCACATTTGTCGGAACCGGCCGGATCGGATAACTATAACATATAGCTGCCATAGGAACGATCGGTCGGAAAACTAGTTCTAGTGAGAAAAACTCTTTTGTTTTTTATGCAATCGTCTCCAAGCTCCGTTTTTACTAGTTTTTAATGCTTCTTCATAATTCTGCCAAATTTGGTCGAAATCGTGCATCTATATAGTATTGCTGTCATACAAAACTAGAGTAAGAAAAGTAGTCTTGTCGGGAAAAACTTGTTTATTTTCAGTGGATATGCCGTTCAAATTAGTTAGAAAACGTTTACATCACGGGTATACAAACTTCGGCCGAGCCGAAGTTAACTTTCCTCTATTTTTATACTCTGTATCGTAGGTACACAGAGTCTTATAAGTTTGTGCAAAAGTATGTAACATCCAGATGGAAGCATTTCCGACCCAATAAAGAATATATATTCTTGATCAGCATCAACATAAGCTTCTTATGTCTGCAGGCAGATCAAGTTTATTTTCAATTTTGGCTATGCCAGCTCCCGCCCCCGCAATTTAGAAAAAACGTCATATCTCCCACAGTCTTAAAGATAGATGGTTTGAATCTTTCAGACATATTTAGTACTCGAGAAATTTATATAAATCCGCCAAAGAAATGAAGAAGATCGGATAAACGGTGCTCGAGTTATGTTTAAAAGACTGTTCGCTGCTGCAGCGCTGTAGCAGCACTGCTTTCAGCTGCTACTGCAGCATCAAATTTTATGCTGAGCGTATAATTCTATTGGCACAGAGTATGCTATAGTCGGGCTTGACCGACTTTCTTTCTTGTTATACCCATGCAAAGGGTATTATAATTTTGCCCAGAAGTTTGCAACGCATAGAAATATTCATTTCCGACCCCATAAACTATATATATTCTTGATCAGGGTGACGAGCCGAGATTGAGCTTTGTCCGTCCGTCTGTCTGTCTGTTTCTACGCGAACTAGTCTCTCAGTTTTAAAGATATCGAGCTGAAATTTTGCACAGAGTCTTCTTTTTGCTGCACACTACTAATTTGTCGGAACCGACCGGATCGGATGACTATATCCCATAGCTCCCATAGGAATAATCGGTCGGAAAACTTGTTTAAGTGAGAAAAACTGTTTCCTTTTCAATGGAAACGTCTCCAAACTTTGTAATCGTAGGTTTTGTATGCTTTTTTATAATTCTACCAAGTCTTATTAAAATCGGACAACTATATGGTATAGCTGCCATACAAAAGATGGGTCTGAAAAACAGATTTAGTTAGAAAAACTTTTTTATTTTGAATGGTAGCATCCTGCAACTTTGTATTTGTTTGTTTCACATCATTTTACAAATTTTTGGCCAAGTCGGATGACTATATCGTATGGCTCCCATACGAACGATCGGTCGGAAAATGGGATAAATGGTATTTTTGAAAATATTTAAGCGAGCATTTGCAAGGGTATACAAAAAGTTAGCTTAGCTTTCTCGTTTTTCTTTCGCTTTGCCCATTTAGCTCGGCAGCTTGTTCTTGTACGATGCGCGTGTTCGGCTGCATTTGCTCTCACGACACATGTGTTCGGCTGCAGCTCAAAAGTCAAACGTGCAGTCATTCGCTATGCTGCAGTAAAACGTCATGTTGCCTTCGTGTTTCGCTGCATCGCACACGAGCGCAACGCTTTTATTGTGTGAGTTTGGACATTACTGCACTAAAGGATGATGATCCGAGAAGGTTTGACTGTCTACATGGAAGTCTTGAGCCGCTTCATGCCAATTTCCATTAACTAGACAGTCATCGAAATGTGAACTCTCCGCTTTTGTCATCGAAGGTCCGATTGCTTAGCAGCATTAGGTTCAGGTTCAGGTTCACATATCTATTATATTTTTGCTCCTAGTATCAAGAGATATATCTTTTGCCGCATGACTACATGTGGAGGCGTATCCTCCAGCCGTGTCACATCCCTTGGTGGGTACCTGTTGGTCGCCAATTCTTTCATTTAGGTCACCTACGGTTTTCGTAGTCTCTCCAGTAGAACCGCTTTTTAGCAATGTTTATTCTGCCATCTCTTACATAGACGCTGTTCATTTCGCTGAGTTGCTTTCGCAAAATGAGTATCATTCGCTTGTGTTGTCTTCGTTAAATGTTCAGGTCCTTTTCTATATATATTTGTGTACCTTTTGGCAGCTTGGTCTGTCGCAATATCGTCTGAACATCCATCGTAGATCCAAACTCCACCATAATCATCATTGTCATCATTATGTTTGGTTTTCCCATTTCATTTTGAATTTGTTTTGTAATTTTTTGTTTTTTTGTATTTTTATGCAAATCAAGTAGTCCCTGCCTTTTTATTTGCCCCACCTAGCACTTGCTCCCAGCTACATTCCTCAGTCTACAATCTAAAATTCAAGTCAACAGTTCACATCGAGAGTTGAAAATTTCTTTTAGCAAAATTTTGTGTTTTTAACCAATTTTATTTGATTGATTTTGAACTCTATTTTTTTTTCTTATATTTATTTTATTATAAATAAGTGAACGCGCTATACTATGGTTCGTTGGTTTTCGAAGGGATTACGCTATTTGAGCGGCTTTCTCAACTTTGGTGGCAACGGTGGATTGTGGCGTCGTTCGATTGAAGCTCGGAAGCGGAATGTCCGGCGCGTGAAATTTACCCCAAGCACAGTTGAGTTACAACGACGTCGCGACTGTCAGCTGGGTAATTCACCGACTCCGTTCCAGAACTTCTTCAACGCCTTCCGATACACCCAGGCAGGTGGCGATGCGGCTTTTGACGGCGAAGTGTACGTCAGCTTGCTCCAGTCGATGATTGTGCGCCAAACTGCCAGCGTTATTTGGCAAAATATGACGCCAGAGGATAAGAAGCCCTATTACGACCAAGCACAGGCCGCCCGTGAGCGTGAGGAGCGTCAACGTGGTTTGGAGTACAAGCGCTATGACACGCCCAGCAGTATGGAGCGTCAAGTTTTGGCCGCGAAGCGTCGCTTGAGCGAGAGGGCGCGGGCCCGTGCCAATCCGCCGATGATGGAGCAAAGTGCCATTGCTTTGCCATCATTGGATGTTGGGCGGATGGAAGTGGATGAAGACTAGCCGGAAAGCCGCCTAGCCGACGGATGACTGGACGCCTTGGTCAAGTCGTATTGTGATGTGCGGTTTATGGTCAAGGATGTCGTAAGCGCCAGATGTAGTAGTACGTGTCAGCCCTGTGGAGGAACTCGCTCATTTTTATGGAAGGATGTGCATCAGATTTTATAGTGGCATTGGCAGGATGTCGTGAGCACCAGATGTGGTCGTACCTCTCAACTCTGTGGAGGAATTCGCTCATTTCAGTGGAAGGATGTGCATCAGATCTCATATTGGCATTGGCGGGATGTCGTAAGCACCAGATGTAGTTGTACCTCTCAACTCTGTGGAG
This sequence comes from Lordiphosa andalusiaca, assembly GCA_035044965.1. Taxonomy (NCBI): domain Eukaryota; kingdom Metazoa; phylum Arthropoda; class Insecta; order Diptera; family Drosophilidae; genus Lordiphosa; species Lordiphosa andalusiaca. Next base: position 3,082,031 of record JAWNNM010000051.1, on the reverse strand, counting down.
GAATTCGCTCATTTTAGTAGAAGGAAGTGCATCAGATTCCTGGGTGTCATTGCCAGTATGTCGTAAGCACCAGATGTAGTCGTTCCTATCAACTCTGTGGAGGAACTCGCTCGTTTTAGTGGAAGGAAGTGCATCAGATTCCTTGGTGGCGTTGCCAGGATGTCGTAAGCACCAGATGTAGTTGTACGTCTCAACTCTGGAGGAATTCGCTCATTTTAGTCGAAGGATGTGCATCAGATTCCTGGGTGGCCAGGATGTCGTAAGCACCAGATGTAGTTGTACCTGTCAACTCTGTGGAGGATCTCGCTCATTTTAGTGGAAGGATGTGCATCAGATTCCTGGGTGGCATTGCCAGGATGTCGTTAGCACCAGATGTAGTCGTTCCTATCAACTCTGTGGAGGAATTCGCTCATTTTAGTAGAAGGATGTGCATCAGATCTCATATTGGCATTGGCAGGATGTCGTAAGCACCAGATGTAGTTCTACCCCTCAACTCTGTGGAGGAACTCGCTCATTTTAGTGGAAGGATGTGAATCAGATTCCTAGGTGGCATTGCCAGGATGTCGTTAGCACCAGATGTAGTTGTACCTGTCAACTCTGTGGAGGAGCTCGCTCATTTTAGTGGAAGCATATGCATCAGATCTCATTGTGGCATTGCCAGGATGTCGTAAGCACCAGATGTAGTCGTCCCTCTCAACTCTGTGGAGGAACTCGCTCATTTTAGTCGAAGGATGTGCATCAGATTCCTGGGTGGCATTGCCAGGATGTCGTAAGCACCAGATGTAGTCGTACCTCTCAACTTTGTGGAGTATCTCGCTCATTTTAGTGGAAGGATGTGCATCAGATTCCTGGGTGGCATTGCAGGGATGTCGTTAGCACCAGATGTAGTTGTACCCCTCAACTCTGGAGGAACTCGCTCATTTTAGTGGAAGGATGTGCATCAGATTCCTGGGTGGCATTGCCAGGATGTCGTAAGCACCAGATGTAGGCGTACCTCTCAACTCTGGAGGAAATCGCTTATTTTAGTGGAAGGATGTGCATCAGATTCCTGGGTGGCATTGCCAAGATGTCGTTAGCACCAGATGTAGTTGTACGTTAACTCTGGAGGAACTCGCTCATTTTAGTCGAAGGATGTGTATCAAATCTCATAGTGGCATTGGCAGGATGTCGTCAGCGTCAGATGTAGTCGTACCTCTCAACTCTGTGGAGGAACTCGCTCATTTTGATGGAAGTATGTGCATCAGATCTCATTGTGACATTGCCATGATGTCGTAAGCACCAGATGTAGTTGTACCCCTCAACTCTGTGGAGGAACTCGCTCGTTTTAGTGGAAGGAAGTGCATCAGATTCCTGGGTGGCATATCCAGGATGTCGTAAGCACCAGATGTAGTCGTACCCCTCAACTCTGGAGAAACTCGCTCATTTTAGTGGAAGGATGTGCATCAGATTCCTGGGTGGCATTGCCAGGATGTCGTTAGCACCAGATGAAGTCGTACCTCAACTTTGTGGAGGAACTCGCTCATTTTCGTCGAAGGAAGTGCATCTGATTCTTTGGTAGCATTGCCAGGATGTCAGCTTCAGATGTAGTCGTACCTCTCAACTCTGTGGAGGAACTCGCTCATTATGATGGAAGTATGTGCATCAGATCTCATAGTGACATTGCCAAGATGTCGTTAGCACCAGATGTAGTTGTACCTGTCAACTCTGTAGAGGAACTCGCTCATTTCAGTGGTAGGATGTGCATCACATTCCTGGGTGGCATTGCCAGGATGTCGTAAGCACCAGATGTAGTTGTACCTGTCAACTCTGTGGAGGAACTCGCTCATTTTAGTCGAAGGATGTGCATCAGATTCCTGGGTGGCATTGCCATGATGTCGTAAGTACCAGATGTAGTTGTACCTCTCAACTCTGTGGAGGATCTCGCTCATTTTAGTGGAAGGATGTGCATCAGAACTCAGTGGCATTGCTAGGATGTCGTAAGCACCAGATGTAGTTGTACCTCTCAACTCTGTGGAGGATCTCGCTCATTTTAGTGGAAGGATGTGCATCAGAACTCGAAAGTGGCATTGCTAGGATGTCGTAAGCACCAGATGTAGTTGTACCTCTCAACTCTGTGGAGGATCTCGCTCATTTTAGTCGAAGGATGTGCATCAGATTCCTGGGTGGCATTGCCAGGATGTCGTAACCACCAGATGTAGTCGTTCCTATCAACTCTGTGGAGGAACTCGCTCGTTTTAGTGGAAGGATGTGCATCAGAACTCATAGTGGCATTGCTAGGATGTCGTAAGCACCAGATGTAGTCGTAACCGTGAACTTGGTGGAGAAACTCTCTCATTTTAGTCAAAGTATATGCATAAAATCTTTTAGTGGTATTGCAAGTAAATAAAAAAACAATAAAAATGTAGTCTTATCTATTAATTTGGGTGGAAAACCCCAACGGTGCTGGAGTTCTTAGAATAAAGGAAGAAATTCATGAAAAATCCAAAATTTATAACCAGAGTAGGATCACTCGCATTCAACACCCTTTCAGTTGACAGCGGAATACTTTGGGGGCTCCCCTATTTCGCTAGTTGTATTTCTAATCGCCTTTAATAAGCTAGCCAACATTATGGAAATGCACAAAGAAATCAAATTTCGAGCTTACGCTGATTCTTTCTAATAATCAACTGTAACAGAAGTAAAAATATCCACCATAACCTAGACTCACATTTTCAAAATATACCAGACTACGGCCTATACTCCGGTGCTGTGCTCTCTCGAACGAAATGTCAACCCTTACATATTTGTAAAAAACAAAACTATCAATTTACCATAGCTTGCAATAATTATATAATCCCCAACGTAACCTCGCTGAAAATTCTAGGAATAACACGCTGCTTAACATAGCCCCACAAAAAATAGTCTAAATTCGTTAAATCGCACGATCTAGGCGGCCAATTCCGTTCCCGAACGTGAAATAAAATGTTCATCGAACTCGCCTCTCAAAAAGTCCATTGTTGTGCGTGCTGTGTGGCATGTGGCACCGTCTTGTTGAAACCACAAGTCATGCAAGTCAAGCTCTTGCATTTTGGGCAAAAAAAAGTTGGATCATCTCACGGTAGCGCTCACCATTCACAGTTACGTTACGATTGGCATCATTTTTGAAGAAGTACGGTCGAATGATGCCACCAGTTCATAAACCACACCAAACTGTGACTTTTTCTAGATGCATTGGTAGCTCTGGCAATGCTTCTGGCTGATATTCACTCCAAAAGCGACAATTCTGCTTATTTACGTAACCATTGAGCAAAAAATGAGCTGACCATAAAATGGAAGAAGCGAGCGATGAACTTTCTTAACAGAGCACGCAATTTGATAATAAAATTCAATAATTTGCAAGCGTTGTTCGTTTGTAAGACGATTCATGGTTAAATTATAGACCAAACTGAAGATGTTTGACCGTGAAACAAAACACGAAACGTGCGTGAGCTGTTGAAACCCGTGTTGGCCAAAAAGATAATAGCTAAAAAATCACCGTTTATATACTCTATGGTATCGGAAATGTTTCCTTCTCCCTGTTAAATACATTCGCACAACTTCATGATCCCCCTTTTCCCATTTTCAATGGGAACAGGGTATAACAAACACACACAAATATACCCAACTACCTTAATATAGCACAAGAGAAATGCAGCAGACACAACTGTACATAGCCAAAGGCCTCGATAGCCAGTGCTATAATTCTTAAGTTAGATCTAGTTTTGTAAACTTATCTATATGTAAATAATAATAATACTAAAGGAAGAAAACCTTAACGTGTGTAAAATTAGTAAGGTCATACTGAAATTCCCTAATGTAAATCGCTTTGGTATAATCAGAAATCAACAGTATTTTTTATTTAGCAGAAGGTGATTATAGGTGGTAGTCGCAAATATTGAACACACTCATTCTCGAGAACCATTGAACGCATCCACTTCACTTGACTATTTGACAAGTGATAATTATGGTATATTTATTTCTTCTATATGTATAATGCGTCTAAGTTTTTGGCGTCAGTTGTTCACAATCATGGAATGGGGCTCGCTTGAAAATCGTGTATAAGGCGTCTACGAAAATGGTAAAATTTTTCGGATGTTTCGTTCACTGGAAATCACCCGAACCTTGTTTATCCTATAGTGAAGTTATTTGTGGAAACTGATGGAACAAAAGTCCATGCGAACTCCACAAGCCATCAAAGCCTGGACATCGAACTCGTCAAAGCCCGCTGCGCAAACAGACAATCATGTCACGTGAGATGAATATCATCAAGAACTTGGGACTCGGTGCATACAGGAGGCAAACCGGCCACCTGCCCATAACAGCATTGCTACAAAAACGGGTAAATGTTCAGTACACAACCGTGGACTCATAGAACTTAGAAAAATTGCTGAAATATGAACATTAGAGCCATTGACGACCAGATATAAGCCTTCTAAACCTCCTTACAATCCGTCCACCGCTTCCTCCTATTCGTCTTCCTGTGCTAGTTAAATATGTAATGAAATAGATGCATCATGGATGAACCGGATCGAATGACTATAACATATAGCTGCCATAGAATCGATCGGTCGAAAAACTAGTTCTAGTGAGAAAAACTTATTTGTTTTTAATGCAAACGTCTCCAGACTCCGTATTTACTAGTTTTCTTTGCTTCTCCATGATTCTGCCAAGTATGGTTGAAATCGGACATCTATATAGTATAGCTGCCATAGAAAAGAAAGGTTAGAGAGCAAATCTGTTTTGGTTTCTATGTAAACCTCTTTAAAATTGGCATATATTTATTTTAAAAGCTTTCACACAATTCTTCAAAGTTTTGTCAAAATCGCATGACTTAAGGTTATAGTTGTCGGTCGAGAAACTAGTTTTAGTGAGTAAATCTTTTTTGTTTTTATTTTTCTAAACAAACCACGTAAATACCAGGCATTCAAACCGGTTCTAAACCGAACCGAGCCGCTAATTCCAAAGGGTAAACCGAACGGGCTTCCTCTCAGAAATGCTGAACCGAACCGAAAACTACAAGGCAAAATGGTTCGGTTCAGTTCATTTCTCTGACGAGTTTTAAGACGTCAGACGCTTTCAATTAGCCAATGATGATTCGTTTTTTTGGGAATTGGATTCGTTTAACTGAGATAATTTTTACACATTATTTCGTCCGACCCTCTACATCCTTAGCGATGCCGGATCGATATAACCTTTAGGGATGACTTGACATAAATTTTACAGCCTGTATCCTGCAAGTATTTAGCAATTACCCGCCGCTCTCTAAATATACTTGAAGTCAATCTGCAATCATTCCTCTATTTTTAATTTTCGATGTACTTTTTTAACTTAACTCAATCAAAGCCAGGAGAGCTATTTCTCATATAATATGTTAAATAGGGTGTGTAAGAAGCATGGTACGTATTCTTTTCAAGCCGGCAATCTCCGTTTTTAAAAAGGATTCCTCTAGGATCTCATAGACAGGATTCCTGTAAGTCCGACATCAAAGATTTTTGACATTCTTTTAAGGATTTTAAAGATATTCAAATGAATTATAGGAATTTAAAGTCATATTACGACACAAATCATAGTATTTCATAATGTGCCTTGATGAACCATGAATACAAAACAGAGACCGCGGTTCACTTAGCTCCAAAAACCATCTGATGAACCGAACCAGCGATTCAGAAACTGTGTGAGCCACTGAACCAAACCGGTACGTATTTTCAAACGGTTTGTATCCCTGGTAAATATTAAATTAATTCCAGTAACAAATATTTACCAATGATTCGGAGTCACTCCAATCCTAGTCACTGTTTCACTATATTTTGCTCTGGTCACACCCTAATTTGGGTTGGCCTTCAAAGCCTACTGCGATTGATCCAAATTGATACTAAAAATCATTGAGGTAAATTAAAATTAACCAAATATTCAGTCGACTCCCAGCCGAGCTGGTGAACAGACCTACAACGGTCCCGAAAATAATAAAAAAAAAACAAAGTTGTGCGCGAGTGAAGAATCAGTGAAAAAGTGTCCTGCAAAAGGAAAAAGTGGGAAATTGCTGAAAAATAAGTGTCCTGGCTAAAATTGGTATTTTCAGAGGATAAGTTTTTCATTCATCCTTTGATTTCTGAGTGTAAGTAGAACAAATTTAAGGAAAAACATCAAAAACAGAACCAACTAGAAGGTAAAGCCAATTGTCATAAAATGACAAAAATTTAAGAAGCAAAGGTAAATAAGCTATTGAATATGTTTATTGGAACCTTTGCTTTATAAATCCTGGCGGATTTTATGCATGTGCATAGCTCCTGCTCAAAACGTGCAGTGCAAATTCACCAAGTCTTCCTGGATGTACAAGAAGCAAACGCATAAGAATACGGCCCTTGACATTTTTTATCATGACGTGGCATTATTCAACTCGTTTGACACAAGTTCTCTAGAAAAATCCAGAGTTTTCCCTCAAGAAAACCGGCGACACATAATAAACTTGCTTATCAGGGCCTACTGAGACCTTTTAAATTTGTAACCTGAAATGCTGCACTTATTCAGTTGCTTGTCAGCCCAGCTGCTTGAAAGATCTAAGCCAAATTGTATTCAAATAAGTGAAATGCTTGGAAATTCAATCAAATTGAAGTAAAGCTGCAAATTTCCACCAGCAACTGCTGCAATGTCAAAAGTACAGTACGGCCGTTACTTCAACAAGACTTCCACCACTTTTCAACACTTGCCGTAAACATAATTAATCGATTAATGGATTCGATAAGCGGCTGCCATTTGTGAAGTAAAGTTTGCGCGTTTACCAACACCGTTATTTCGTTCTTTCCATAAGTTTGACAACTCTTTTGGCCTTTTGCAAGTCACTGACTTGAAAATAATTTGAATTTGAATGAAAACTTCTTCTTTCTGAACTATTAAATGCAACAAATTTTACAACCTTGCAGAGTACTCTTCGTGGACTTGCCACAGACCGCCAGGTCGGTGCATCTGGAAAATCGGGAACAGCCACGTGAAAGGAAATCGTCTGCACAAGTTTTTCACTTTGTCGGAATAAATTGGATGTGGGCAGCCTCGCCCTGCTACAAATCTAGCCAAGGCTTCCAAAAACGGTTCTGTGGTCAAGTCGGTGGTGAATTCCAAGTGGCCTTATGGCCTTGGTGATTCGGCATGGAAAGCCCCAGTACATGGATATGGCCTGGGGGAAAATGTTACTCGCTCGGAAGGATGACACAGATCCAGATCTTGGCAGGAGGAGTCAATGGCCTTGACCACACTACGCAATTGGATCCTCGAAGGAGTTAAACGATGGCTGAATCTTCCCTCTGTGGGGTGGCTTCCAGATAAACATCTCGGAGTATCCAAATTAGTGGTGAGTCCTCAAACTATGATTGTCTTAGAAGGTGTTTTGGAGTATTCCCATTGTGCAGTTGCTGTCCTCTGGTTTCCATGGTGGTTTCCGTTCTCAGTGGTGCTTCCCTCAACTTGGGTTGGGTTGCATTTAAAAGCTTCTTCACATCATTGCTTTCTTTTCATTCCAGCAAATTATTGGATACAACTTCCTGCGATGTCAGCACTGGCCCATTCTTGGAGGATCTCACAACTTGGAGTCCGGTCAGTAGGTGTCCTGTGGGTAACTGGCTTTTGGCAGCAGAGCTTATGAGAGGGCCATATTTCGAGTATATCTTTATGGTTTCGGTTGTATCCCTTATGTTTACAACATGAAATTTTGGATCATGCATGTCCCTTGGATGGCAGATTGGCAGGAGTGTGCAGGAGATCGTTGATTAAGATTTGAATTTTCTTCCGTTTTTCTTGTCTATTCAAGTCCGTTTTATTGGCATTCGCTTAACTTGTTGTTCCCCTATTGTTTCTTTGTTCGGAGTACGCTTTCCATCTGTTGGTTCGAACTTGGGTTCTTAGTTGGATAGTTTCATTCTTGTTTGTAATCCATTTCCAGATCATAGATGCGAGGAAAACATACGCATGTTTTTCACCAAACATTACAACAAATAACCAAAAACCGATTTGAAATCGTATTCATTTCTGAATTTAGTTTAGCTTCACTCCTCTGTCGCTTGGATAGTTTCTTGATATTTCTTAATTCTAAAGTAGGTATAGTTCCTGGAACTTGGATACTAAGTCCTCTCAGACTCCATAATGTTTTCAAACTCTATATTAGGTCTCGATTTCATAACACATCCGCTCTTCAATTGGCGAACGTCGCCACTATTTCTGTCATCGCCTTACCTACCATATCTTGAGGAGAATAACCATAAATAAGAAGTCAGTTTACAAACTGACTGTGTTCTCTCTACGAATTTCAGGTTCGGTTGTGTTTTTAATACTTGTTGTTGCTTTAGAGGGACTGGAGAGATTGAGTTCTTAGGACAGTTTCCAAACTTTCGTTATTCCTTGATCAATTACATTTTGTATCGCAATGTGTGGGAAGGACAAGACTGTTGCATATTTATATGGCTGTTGTCTCCTGGAATATATTTAATGATTTCTACGAATCTGTTTCATGTTCATTCTTCGAGTTCCTATCCCATGTAAAACACAGGCTGTACTGGGATGGGTTGAGTACCAAATTTCCGACCAATGTTCCATCCAATATAGAACACTCTTAGTACAACTGTTTCCAGTGAGAGATTTGTAGAGCGATTCACACTTGATTACTCCAATTCCGCGACTTATACCCGAAAAAATCAACGTTGTTTCGTTTTCGCCCTCATCATCTTGTAATGGACAAATGCTCGTAGAGCGCCTTATGTTTGTTATTATTAATTTTTGGAATTGAACTTGTCTAGTCGAATTTATTTTGTTTATTTTTTTGTAATGGTTTTATAAAAAATGATATTTTTATTATTGAATCTATTTGCACATCTGTGTTCTTTTGCTGTGTTTTATGGAGTGTGAAGTATAGTTGAACTGGATTCGATTGATGTTCAGGATGATGTATCTCGCTCAGTTCTGTTGGAAACAGTTTGATAGTTTCTTTTTAAATACTATTTCCACGAATGTCTTCGAGCTTAGTTTTCTTTATTGGCTACCAAATATCTAGCTCAGGCTCTTGAACAATGCAATTTCAGTTGTCGTTGAACAGCCGGCTGTATGTTGGAGAACTGTCTGATAGTTTCTCACTAATTTATATATCAATGATAACCTCAATTGATGTTCACTTGAATTTACTCAGAACAGACCGTAAGTTGTCCACGTCGTCTGTAGGATGCGATTCCGTCAATCTGGTTATACTAAGGTCATTTATACAGCGGTAGAGTGTTTTGAAAGGAATTTCCTCTTCTGGCCAACCGAGTTGATACGATGACCAAATTTGTTATGCTTTTCTCTTTCCTTTAATGGTTCGGCCACATTTTGGCATTGTCTGCTTTAATATAAGTTTCTCCTTTCCTTCCACCCAGAAACCAGGAGAACTTTGGCTAATATTTTATTTCTATGTAAAGAAGGTACATAGGATCGAGTTCTGCGTTCCATTTAAAGCTGTAGATGTGGTTGATTCATTTACTCCCGGATGATTTGGTTTCTTTCTTAGTTTATTATTAATCTATCAATTTACTAGAATCGTCGAGGGTTTTGTCATAATTTCTTGAACCTGCCTTCTAGGTGTAGTTTCTTAGTAGCATTTTTTTCTGGTGTTTTTTTTTTAATTTTTATTTATTGGGCATCGTATGAATTAAGGTTTCTTTCCCATTCCTCTGCGTCCTGTCATAAAAACGCTCAACAGTGTTTGGGTATGTCTATGATCTATGAGGTTTTCGCTGGATTAGTTCACAACTAAACGAAAATTGATCAAATTGAAATTAAATTGGACTCTTTTCTAAGGTTTCGTCATTAAACATGGATCAATGATTGCTTCTTCTGTGTACCACCCTACATTTGACTTTTCTTAACCTACTTTTCCAAAGAAAGCTTCAAAAATTCTACTAAAACCTAAGGCCGTTTCTCTTTGATGCCTAACTGAAGGTGGGAAAACAGGAGATGCTCCAAATATCTGTAGACTCAAATGCTTTCGACATTGTTTTTGTGGGACTTGAAGAAGATTATGTTAATTTCTTAGGATTTGTATCAGCTTAATGACTCGGTTCTAGATGAAGTGTGCGAGAAGGCTTAACTTGTTGTTCCCCTATTGTTTCTTTGTTTGGAGTAACACTTTCCATTTGTTGGTTCGAACTTGGGTTCATAGTTGGATAGTTTCATTCTTGTTTGTAATCCATTTCCAGATCATAGATGCGAGGAAAACATACGCATGTTTTTCACCAAACATTACAACAAATAACCAAAAACCGATTTGAAATCGTATTCATTTCTGAATTTAGTTTAACTTCACTCCTGTGTCGCTTGGATAGTTTCTTGATATATTTTAATTCTAAAGTAGGTAAAATTCCTGGAACTTGGATACTAAGTCCTCTCAGATTCCATAATGTTTTCAAACTCTATATTAGGTCTCGATTTCATAACACATCCGCTCTTCAATTGGCAAACGTCGCCACCATTTCTGTCATCGCCTTACCTTACCATATCCTGAGGAGAATAACCATAAATAAGAAGTCAGTTTACAAACTGACTGTGTTCTCTATACGAATTTCAGGTTCGGTTGTGTTTTTAATACTTTTTGTTGCTTTAGAGGGACTGGAGAGATTGAGTTCTTAGGACAGTTTCCAAACTTTCGTTATTCCTTGATCAATTACATTTTGTATCGCAATGTGTGGGTAGGACAAGGCTGTTGCATATTTATTTGGCTGTTGTCTCCTGGAATATATTTAATGATTCCTACGAATCTGTTTCATGTTCATTCTTCGAGTTCTTATCCCATGTAAAACACAGGCTGTACTGGGATGGGTTGAGTACCAAATTTCCGACCAATGTTCCATCCAATATATGGATAACTCTTAGTACAACTTTTTCTTGTGAGAGATTTGTTGACCGATTCCCACAAGATTACTCACATTCGGTGACTATTAACTGAAAGCATCATCGATTTCAGGTCAGCCACTTCCTTGATAAGCTTGTCATGCACCAAGTTGTAGTCAAATTGTATAAGCATATGCCGTGTAGGCTTCCTTTCTCTTCTTCGATCCTTCGTTTTTACCAAATCCTCCTCTTTCAGGCGTGGCATCCTGCAAGTTGAGTTCTCTTCCTCGTCCACAATAATTATTGAAGCAGTTTAGAATGATGAAGCTGAGAATGTAGATCCGACATCGAATAACAAAAAGATCTGTAGAATGATTAGTTTGTTGGTAGAAAGTTTCTTCCTGTGATCATCTGTATTTCTCAGTTGCAATTAAGCTCGGTAGTCTCGGGATTGGTGTCTTCTGGACTGCCACTAAATGTGTTTCTTTATTGATTCGTCAAATATTATGCTTCACTATGTAAGAACCGCTCTATGGGCTATCTATCAGCTGTAGACACATGACTTGTTCTAATTGTCTTACACAAGAAAGTGACTAAGAATTGGGCTACCATTTGGATGCTTCATTATATTTAGTTTAGTTTACTTCGATATTCAACTTGGTTTTTGGCATGCGGGTGGGGGACACGTGAACCTTCATCCTCTGTCCTTTTGTGGCTCCTGCACAAGTGCGATCGAGAAGCCTGAGTAGCATTCCTCCACCAGCAATACCAAGTCTGTTGCTTCTTTCTTAGTTAAATATAAAATTAGTTACTGACATTGGCCACTGCCTCTTCTCCAAGGTTGAAGTTTCTTCTTATTTTTTGTTAAATTTATGTGGGTTTTCCTTTAATTTTCCTTTACCAATTGTTGCCTTCTCAGTTCATCCTCTTCATTGGAATCCAGTTGTTTTCGATTAGCTTCTTAGTTATTTGATTATACTTAGCCCTTTACTCAAACTGGTGCTCATGTGCCAGCTTCGATGATTTGTTTCTTATGAAAAATACCGAAAAGTGCTTTCCGTTGGATCTAATCATTCCTATATTCTTATGTAGAATTTTTGGATTTGACTTTGGACTATTGCTTAACTGGTTTCTTGTGGTGTTTCACTTCGATGGTGATGCTAATCGCAAGTAAGTTCGAATTACTTGGAATCTGTCTTAATGTTATACACATTTTTTTTTTAAATTTCATGCTGAAATGCTTCAATGAAGTTAAAACTAGGATAGTTTCTATTTTCGGAACCTTCAAAATATCCTTTTTAAAGCTTTGAGCTCCATTCTCGGATTAAGATCAAAATGTTTGAGCACAGGTAGGTTAGTTTAGGTCATTTTCTCAGTCACGCCATCTGGTTCGATGCGATACCCCATATACACATTGACAGATAAAGTGTTGCACAATTTGAAAGGTTTTTCAACCTACTTGTAGGATGGTTTCCATATGATTGACACCCGCATGTTCAGATCAAGGCACCAACTGCTTTCGGTTGGCCTCTGAAACACAACATTATACATTGGAGCCATCATCTTGCACAACTTTTTTACTTATTTTGCTAATTTTGTTTCACTTTGCAATCATGAAAGTTGTTGCTTTCTTCAAAGTTCTTCTTTCATGTCTAACTTGTTCTGTTTTGTCATAACAAACTTGTATAATGATGAATTTGGATTTCTAAAGGTGGTTTTCTGTATTATTTCACAAGGCTATCGTCTCTATACGTGCGGGTAGTAGAACATTATCTGAGATTCTGTTTAATTCTATTTAGTTTTCAATGTCGTAAGATCAGCTTGCCAGCTTCTTTCGATTCTATATATTGTTCGGCCTTAGAGCCTCTATCCAAGTTCTCTAATATGGTCATACCCATCCTCAGGCTTAATTTTTTTTAATAGCGACCCAAAGACTAAAATCTGTAATATTTTGAATTCAGTTGTTCTTTCTTCTCTGTTTCAATCCGTATTTAACTGTTACGAAAGGTAGACTGAATGGCTTAGAAGCTGAACTAGCTTCAAGGATTGCTCTAGTTTGCTTCTTTATTAGTTTCTTATGGTTTCTCATAGATGTGTGACACTGTGGCTGGTAAACAGATTCGTCTGAAGACTTTAACGTTTCTTTCCATCTGTTTGGAATTGCCGAGTTTCTTTCTTTCTTAAAGTGCCGCTTGCTTGTGTCATAATCTTAAAAACAACTTCGTGTGGCATTGGAATAATTTGTAGTTCTTTTTAGCAGATTTTTCATAATCTGGGCCTAATCTAACGAAAGGTCGCTACTACAGAACTATCACCTTCTCCTCTTCATTCTTGCTTGTATTTCGTTCTTTAATTTAAATTCGGTGCTTTACTAAGAGTACTCGATACGTATAGTACGACTTGTTACATCTTTTCCTCATTGTGGCACATTTTCAAAAGAGTTGGCGTCATCTCTGAAAATGCAGTTCTCCGTGGTGTTCGGGGGCTGGGTGGGAGACACGTAATCCATCCTCCTCTGTCATGTTAGAGCTCCTGCACAAGTGCGTTTGAGAAGCCTTAGTAGAACTCTGCCACTAGCAATACCAAGTCTGTTGTTTCTTTCTTAATTCAATATCAAATTAGTTCCCAGCATAGGCCACTGCCTCTTCTCCAAGGTTCAAATTGATTCTTCTTTGTTGATTCCATGTGGTTTTTGCTGTCATTCACTTGCAATCAAACGGGGCTTCCTTCTCCTTGATCTTCATTTAATTCCCTGAAAGCCACGGCCACATATTAATAAATTTTGATATGGGTGTTAAGAACATGTTAGTTTCTTTCTATTTAATTAATGTATAATGTATTAATGCATCACCTGCACTTACACCAACTGCTTTCGGTTGACCTTTGAATCTTAACAACATATTTTCAACTTTTGTACTGTCCAAGTGGCCCACATGGTCAATATCGCTTCGAACTCGAAGACTTTATACCTTAATCACCTCAATCATCAGGCTGGCTTGACTTTTGAAGTATCCACTTTGAGATCTGTTTACTCCAAGTGTGAATTCTGTTGCCCCCTGAGCATGCAAATGTGTCGGGACTCCATCCAACACCATCCAACCTCGTAGTTGAGGTTCAGTTCGTCCAGTTCGTTGTTAAATCTGAAAATCTTGTTTTTTTTTTAATTTTTAATCAGAATTGATCTGAATTCTTTAACGGAATCCCTTATTTTTTGTAGTATCTTGACGCTTTCGTTGAGAAACAATATTTGGTTATCTAAGATTCGTTTTCTTTTATTTTCTTCTTTTCACAGCTCGGCGCTTTCGTCGTTTTATCTTGATTTCTTTATTTTCAATCCCAATTTCTTTTCTCTTGATTCTTAACATACTTTTTGTACATCCTTTTTTAATTATCCTTACACCAGATCACAGCTTCAACTGCTTTCGGTTGGCTGTGAATCATCACATCCTCCTTGGGACTATTTCTTCGTACTCTTGGTCAAGTTAATGGGACATATCTTAGAGGAGGAGCATATGCTAATTGGAAAATGCTCCCTTGCATTATATGTTGAAGGGAATTTGGAGCGTCTTTTGCATTAGTAAGTATTTATCTATTGGTGTTAATAACACAAACTAATCAATTATATACCCACAGCATTTCCCACAACTATGAAGGTATTGCTGATAGTCGTTCCATGTCAAAGATAGTTTCTTGTATCATTTTGTTTGAACTTACTTTATCCATGGGATTGATTGATGAATTTCTTACTTACTTTTGATCCACTGGAATAATTGACGAATCCCAAATTGATGTTGTCCATGTGGCCTAGCTATGCTGCATATGCTTAGCCTAGGAAACTCTGAAATTGGATATCATTCTTAGTTTCTCAATTGTCAAAGAATACATATTTCTTCTATAAATATACTGGTATTATTGTCTGTTCTTAATTTTAAGTAAATATAAAGTGCTTACCAATTTGTTGGCAGCCTATTTTTTTTGTCAATTTTTACCAAATGAAAAAATAAAATGAATTATTAAAAATAAAAACTAAATCTGCACCTTTTATTTATTATATTGAATATTTAAAGATGTTTGTAACCGATTGCTTACATCATTTTACGTTCAACTCTTAAATTTCATCATCGATTAACTGAAACTTGCCTTAAGGTTCCCTTCAGTTCTTCCCATGCTATCTAGCACAGTTGCAGCATATGGATCAGTTGTTGGAAGACTCATCATCCGGCTTACTAGACACGAACGAGTTAAGTGAATGATTGAAAAGAATACGCACCATGCATCTTACACATCTTTGTTATCATATTTTATGAGACAAACCTTTCGTGGCTTAGATTGAGTTAAGGTAAAGAATTACAGCAGAAAATTTACAAAATTGCAATGAATGCAGATGAATGACAAATTTATTAATAGATTGGAATTGGAAAGTTTATGTCAAGTTATCCATAAAGGTTTTGTCGATCCGGCATCGATAAGGATGTAGAGGGTCGGACGAAAAACCGAATAAAAATTATCTTAGTTAAGCATATCGAACTCCAAAAAAAACGAATCATCATTGGCTAATTGAAAGCGACTGACGTCTTAAAATTCGCCAGAGAACTGAACCGAACCGAACCATTTTGCCTTGTAGTTTTTGGTTCGGTTCAGTAATTTTTAAGAGGAAGCCCGTTCGGTTTACCCTTTGGAATAAGCGGCTCGGTTCGGTTCATAACCGATTTGCATCCCTGGTATTTACATGGTTTGTTTAGAAAGTTAAAAACAAAAAGATTTACTCACTAAAACTAGTTTCTCGACCGACAACTATAACCTTAAGTCATCCGATTTTGACAAAACTTTGAAGAATTGTGTGAAAGCTTTTAAAATAAATATATGCCAATTTTAAAGAGGTTTACATAGAAACCAAAAAAGATTTGCTCTCTAACCTTTCTTTTCTATGGCAGCTACACTATAAAGATGTCCGATTTCGACCAAACTTGGCAGAATCATGGAGAAGCAAAGAAAACTAGTAAATACGGAGTCTGGAGACGTTTGCATTAAAAACAAATAAGTTTTTCTCACTAGAACTAGTTTTTCAACCGATCGTTCTTATGACAGCTATATGTTATAGTCATCCGATCCTGCCGGTTCATCCATGATGCATCTATTTCATTTCATATTTAACAAACACAGGAAGAGGGAGAGGAAGAAGCGGTGAATGGACTGGATGAGGAGGAAGCGGTGAAATGATTGGATGAGGAGGAAGCGATGGAAGGATAGGAGGTTTGGTTGTCAATGGCACTAATGTTCATATTGCAGCAACCATCATATTTTTCTAAATTCTTTAATTCTGCGGATGTGTACTGAACATTTACCCGTCTTTGTAGCAATGCTGTGGTGAGCAAGTGGCCGGTTTGCCTCCTGTATCCACCGAGTCCCAACTTCTTGCCGATATTCATCGCACGTGACATGATTGTCTGTTTGCGCAGCGGACTTTGACGAGTTCGATGTCCAGGCTTTGATGGCTTGTGGAGTTCGCATGGACTTTTCTTCCATCAGTTTCCACAAATAACTTCACTATACGATACACAAGGTTCGGGTGATTTACAGTGGACGAAACATCCGAAAGATTTTACCTTTATCTTTACGCCTAAAACACGATTTTCGAGCGAGCCCCATTCCATCATTGTGAACAACTGACGCCAAAAACTTTAGACGAGGTATACATATTGCAGAAATAAATATACCATAAATATCACTTGTCAAATGGTCGTCAAGTGGAGGGGATGCTTTCAATGGTTCTCGGGGTTGAGTGTGTTCAATATTTGCGACGACAAGGTATAATCACCTTCTACTAAAAAAAACCATATTCTTTTTCTGATAAATGTTTAAAAAGCTCCGAAATAGTTTGATGTTTGTTAATACAAAAGCGACTTCTACTAGGGAGTTTCAGTAGGACTTTACACAATTTTCCACACGTTAAGGATTCCTTCCTTTTTTCTTAGAAATCTATCAGCCCCGTTCAGCTTTTCCACCCAAATTAAAATAGCTCGGCTACATTTTTATTGTTATTTATTTACTTGCAATGCCACCAAGAGATTTTATGCACATACTTCCACTAAAAGAGGCTAGTTTCTCCACAAAGTTCACAGGTGCGACTATATCTGGCGCGTACGAGATCCTGGCAATGCCACCAAAGAATATTACGAAATCTTTCCTTATCCAAGCTTTTCAATAAAAACAAAATAGTATGAAAACATGCTAGGACTTGGGAAATGCAATCATTCATTCCAGTCGTTCGTCTCTAGTAAGCCGGATGATGAGTCGTCCAACAACTGATCCCTATGCTGCAACTGTACTAGATAGATAACATGGGAAGAACTGTAGAACTCGCAAAATGATGTAAGCAATCAGTGCAGATTTAGTTTTTACTTTAATAATTCCATTTTATTTTTTCATTTGGTAAAATTTGATTAAAAAAATAGGCACTTTATATATACTTAAAATTAAGAACAGACAATAATACCAGTATACTTATAGAAGAAATATGTATTCTTTAACAATTGAGAAACTAAGAATGATATCCAATATCAGAGTTTCCTAGGCTAAGCATATGCAGCATAGCTAGGCCACATGGGCATCATCAATTTGGGATTCGTCAATTATTCCAGTGGATCAAAAGTAAGTAAGAAATTCATCAATCAATCCCATGGATAAAGTAAGTTCAAACAAAATGATTTAAGAAACTATCTTTGACATGGAACGACTATCAGCAATACCTTCATAGTTGTGGGAAATGCTGTGGGTATATAATTGATTAGTTTATGTTATTAACACCAATAGATAAATACTTACTAAAGCAAAAGACGTTCCAAATTCCCTTCAACATATAATGCAAGGGAGCATTTTCCAATTAGCATATGCTCCTCCTCTAAGATATGTCCCATTATCTTGACCAAGAGTACGAAGAAATAGTCCCAAGGAGGATGTGATGATTCACAGCCAACCGAAAGCAGTTGAAGCTGTGATCTGGTGTAAGAATATTTATGAAAGGATGTACAAAAAGTATGTTCAGAATCAAGAGAAAAGAAATTGGGATTGAAAATAAAGAAATCAAGATAAAACGACGAAAGCGCCGAGCTGTGAAAATAAGGAAAATAAGAAAACACGATTCTTAGATAGGCAAATATTAATTCTCGACGAAAGCGTCAAAATGCTACAAAAAATAAGGGATTCCGTTAAAGATTTCAGATCAATTCTGATTAAAAAATTTAAAAAACAACATTTTCAGATTTAACAACGAACTGAACCTCAACTACGAGGTTGGATGGTGTTGGATGGAGTCCCGTCACATTTGCATGCTCAGGGGGCAACAGAATTCACACTTGGAGTAAACAGATCTCAAAGTGGATACTTCAAAAGTCAAGCCAGCCTGATGATTGAGGTGATTAAGGTATAAAGTCTTCGAGTTCGAAGCGATATTGACCATGTGGGCCACTTGGACAGTACAAAAGTTGAAAATATGTTGTTAAGATTCAAAGGTCAACCGAAAGCAGTTGGTGTAAGTGCAGGTGATGCATTAATACATTATACATTAATTAAATAGAAAGAAACTAACATGTTCTTAACACCCATATCAAAATTTATTAATATGTGGCCGTGGCTTTCAGGGAATTAAATGAAGATCAAGGAGAAGGAAGCCCCGTTTGATTGCAAGTGAATGACAGCAAAAACCACATGGAATCAACAAAGAAGAATCAATTTGAACCTTGGAGAAGAGGCAGTGGCCTATGCTGGGAACTAATTTGATATTGAATTAAGAAAGAAACAACAGACTTGGTATTGCTAGTGGCAGAGTTCTACTAAGGCTTCTCAAACGCACTTGTGCAGGAGCTCTAACATGACAGAGGAGGATGGATTACGTGTCTCCCACCCAGCCCCCGAACACCACGGAGAACTGCATTTTCAGAGATGACGCCAACTCTTTTGAAAATGTGCCACAATGAGGAAAAGATGTAACAAGTCGTACTATACGTATCGAGTACTCTTAGTAAAGCACCGAATTTAAATTAAAGAACGAAATACAAGCAAGAATGAAGAGGAGAAGGTGATAGTTCTGTAGTAGCGACCTTTCGTTAGATTAGGCCCAGATTATGAAAAATCTGCTAAAAAGAACTACAAATTATTCCAATGCCACACGAAGTTGTTTTTAAGATTATGACACAAGCAAGCGGCACTTTAAGAAAGAAAGAAACTCGGCAATTCCAAACAGATGGAAAGAAACGTTAAAGTCTTCAGACGAATCTGTTTACCAGCCACAGTGTCACACATCTATGAGAAACCATAAGAAACTAATCAAGAAGCAAACTAGAGCAATCCTTGAAGCTAGGTCGGCTTCTAAACCATTCAGTGTACCTTTCGTAACAGTTAAATACGGATTGAAACAGAGAAGAAAGAACAAATGAATTCAAAATATTACTGATTTTAGTCTTTGGGTCCCTATTAAAAAAAATTAAGCCTGAGGATGGGTATGACCATATTAGAGAACTTGGATAGAGGCTCTAAGGCCGAACAATATATAGAATCGAAAGAAGCTGGCAAGCTGATCTTACGACATTGAAAACTAAATAGAATTAAACAGAATCTCAGATAATGTTCTACTACCCGCACGTATAGAGACGATAGCCTTGTGAAATAATACAGAAAACCACCTTTAGAAATCCAAATTCATCATTATACAAGTTTGTTATGACAAAACAGAACAAGTTAGACATGAAAGAAGAACTTTGAAGAAAGCAACAACTTTCATGATTGCAAAGTGAAACAAAATTAGCAAAATAAGTAAAAAAGTTGTGCAAGATGATGGCTCCAATGTATAATGTTGTGTTTCAGAGGCCAACCGAAAGCAGTTGGTGCCTTGATCTGAACATGCGGGTGTCAATCATATGGAAACCATCCTACAAGTAGGTTGAAAAACCTTTCAAATTGTGCAACACTTTATCTGTCAATGTGTATATGGGGTATCGCATCGAACCAGATGGCGTGACTGAGAAAATGACCTAAACTAACCTACCTGTGCTCAAACATTTTGATCTTAATCCGAGAATGGAGCTCAAAGCTTTAAAAAGGATATTTTGAAGGTTCCGAAAATAGAAACTATCCTAGTTTTAACTTCATTGAAGCATTTCAACATGAAATTTAAAAATAAATATATAAAACATTAAGAAAGATTCCAAGTAATTCGAACTTACTTGCGATTAGCATCACCATCAAGGTGAAACACCACAAGAAACCAGTTAAGCAATAGTCCAAAGTCAAATCCAAATATTCTACATAAGAATATAGGAATGATTAGATCCAACTGAAAGCACTTTTCGGTACTTATCATAAGGAACAAATCCTCGAAGCTGGCACATGAGCACCAGTTTGAGTAAAGGGCTAAGTATAATCAAATAACTAAGAAGCTAATCGAAAACAACTAGATTCCAATGAAGAGGATGAACTGAGAAGGCAACGATTGGTAAAGGAAAATTAAAGGAAAACCCACATGAATTGAACAAAAATAAGAAGAAACTTCAACCTTGGAGAAGAGGCAGTGGCCAATGTCAGTAACTAATTTTATATTTAACTAAGAAAGAAGCAACAGACTTGGTATTGCTGGTGGAGGAGTGCTACTCAGTCTTCTCGATCGCACTTGTGCAGGAGCCACAAAAGGACAGAGGATGAAGGTTCACGTGTCCCTCCCCCAGCCACCGCATGCCATAATTTAAGTTGGAAATCGAAGTAAACTAAACTAAATATAATAAAGAAGCATCCAAATGGTAGCCCAATTCTTAGTCACTTTCTTGTGTAAGACAATTAGAACAAGTCATGTGTCTACAGCTGATAGATAGCCCATAGAGCGGTTCTTACATAGTGAAGCATAATATTTGACGAATCAATAAAGAAACACATTTAGTAGCAGTCCAGAAGACACCAATCCCGAGACTACCGAACTTAATTGCAACTGAGAACTACAGATGAGCACAGGAAGAAACTTTCTACCAACAACCTAATCATTCTACAGGTCTTTTTGGATATTCGATGTCGGATCTACATTCTCATCACTCAAAACTGCTTCAATAATTATCGTGGACGAGGAAGAGAACTAAACCTGTCAGGATGCCTCTCCGAAAAGAGGAGGATTTGGTAAAAACGAAGGATCGAAGAAGAGAAAGGAAGCCAACACGGCATATGCTTATACAATTTGACTACAACTTGGTGCATGACAAGCTTATCAAGGAAGTGGCTGACCTGAAATCGATGATGCTTTCAGTTAATAGTCACCGAATGTGAGTAATCTTGTGGGAATCGGTCAACAAATCTCTCACAAGAAAAAGTTGTACTAAGAGTTATCCATATATTGGATGGAACATTGGTCGGAAATTTGGTACTCAACCCATCCCAGTACAGCCTGTGTTTTACATGGGATAAGAACTCGAAGAATGAACATGAAACAGATTCGTAGGAATCATTAAATATATTCCAGGAGACAACAGCCAAATAAATATGCAACAGCCTTGTCCTACCCACACATTGCGATACAAAATGTAATTGATCAAGGAATAACGAAAGTTTGGAAACTGTCCTAAGAACTCAATCTCTCCAGTCCCTCTAAAGCAACAAAAAGTATTAAAAACACAACCGAACCTGAAATTCGTATAGAGAACACAGTCAGTTTGTAAACTGACTTCTTATTTATGGTTATTCTCCTCAGGATATGGTAAGGTAAGGCGATGACAGAAATGGTGGCGACGTTTGCCAATTGAAGAGCGGATGTGTTATGAAATCGAGACCTAATATAGAGTTTGAAAACATTATGGAATCTGAGAGGACTTAGTATCCAAGTTCCAGGAATTTTACCTACTTTAGAATTAAAATATATCAAGAAACTATCCAAGCGACACAGGAGTGAAGTTAAACTAAATTCAGAAATGAATACGATTTCAAATCGGTTTTTGGTTATTTGTTGTAATGTTTGGTGAAAAACATGCGTATGTTTTCCTCGCATCTATGATCTGGAAATGGATTACAAACAAGAATGAAACTATCCAACTATGAACCCAAGTTCGAACCAACAAATGGAAAGTGTTACTCCAAACAAAGAAACAATAGGGGAACAACAAGTTAAGCCTTCTCGCACACTTCATCTAGAACCGAGTCATTAAGCTGATACAAATCCTAAGAAATTAACATAATCTTCTTCAAGTCCCACAAAAACAATGTCGAAAGCATTTGAGTCTACAGATATTTGGAGCATCTCCTGTTTTCCCACCTTCAGTTAGGCATCAAAGAGAAACGGCCTTAGGTTTTAGTAGAATTTTTGAAGCTTTCTTTGGAAAAGTAGGTTAAGAAAAGTCAAATGTAGGGTGGTACACAGAAGAAGCAATCATTGATCCATGTTTAATGACGAAACCTTAGAAAAGAGTCCAATTTAATTTCAATTTGATCAATTTTCGTTTAGTTGTGAACTAATCCAGCGAAAACCTCATAGATCATAGACATACCCAAACACTGTTGAGCGTTTTTATGACAGGACGCAGAGGAATGGGAAAGAAACCTTAATTCATACGATGCCCAATAAATAAAAATTTAAAAAAAAACACCAGAAAAAAATGCTACTAAGAAACTACACCTAGAAGGCAGGTTCAAGAAATTATGACAAAACCCTCGACGATTCTAGTAAATTGATAGATTAATAATAAACTAAGAAAGAAACCAAATCATCCGGGAGTAAATGAATCAACCACATCTACAGCTTTAAATGGAACGCAGAACTCGATCCTATGTACCTTCTTTACATAGAAATAAAATATTAGCCAAAGTTCTCCTGGTTTCTGGGTGGAAGGAAAGGAGAAACTTATATTAAAGCAGACAATGCCAAAATGTGGCCGAACCATTAAAGGAAAGAGAAAAGCATAACAAATTTGGTCATCGTATCAACTCGGTTGGCCAGAAGAGGAAATTCCTTTCAAAACACTCTACCGCTGTATAAATGACCTTAGTATAACCAGATTGACGGAATCGCATCCTACAGACGACGTGGACAACTTACGGTCTGTTCTGAGTAAATTCAAGTGAACATCAATTGAGGTTATCATTGATATATAAATTAGTGAGAAACTATCAGACAGTTCTCCAACATACAGCCGGCTGTTCAACGACAACTGAAATTGCATTGTTCAAGAGCATGAGCTAGATATTTGGTAGCCAATAAAGAAAACTAAGCTCGAAGACATTCGTGGAAATAGTATTTAAAAAGAAACTATCAAACTGTTTCCAACAGAACTGAGCGAGATACATCATCCTGAACATCAATCGAATCCAGTTCAACTATACTTCACACTCCATAAAACACAGCAAAAGAACACAGATGTGCAAATAGATTCAATAATAAAAATATCATTTTTTATAAAACCATTACAAAAAAATAAACAAAATAAATTCGACTAGACAAGTTCAATTCCAAAAATTAATAATAACAAACATAAGGCGCTCTACGAGCATTTGTCCATTACAAGATGATGAGGGCGAAAACGAAACAACGTTGATTTTTTCGGGTATAAGTCGCGGAATTGGAGTAATCAAGTGTGAATCGCTCTACAAATCTCTCACTGGAAACAGTTGTACTAAGAGTGTTCTATATTGGATGGAACATTGGTCGGAAATTTGGTACTCAACCCATCCCAGTACAGCCTGTGTTTTACATGGGATAGGAACTCGAAGAATGAACATGAAACAGATTCGTAGAAATCATTAAATATATTCCAGGAGACAACAGCCATATAAATATGCAACAGTCTTGTCCTTCCCACACATTGCGATACAAAATGTAATTGATCAAGGAATAACGAAAGTTTGGAAACTGTCCTAAGAACTCAATCTCTCCAGTCCCTCTAAAGCAACAAAAAGTATTAAGAACACAACCGAACCTGAAATTCGTAGAGAGAACACAGTCAGCTTGTAAACTGACTTCTTATTTATGGTTATTCTCCTCAAGATATGGTAAGGTAAGGCGATGACAGAAATGGTGGCGACGTTTGCCAATTGAAGAGCGGATGTGTTATGAAATCGAGACCTAATATAGAGTTTGAAAACATTATGGAATCTGAGAGGACTTAGTATCCAAGTTCCAGGAATTTTACCTACTTTAGAATTAAAATATATCAAGAAACTATCCAAGCGACAGAGTGAAGTTAAACTAAATTCAGAAATGAATACGATTTCAAATCGGTTTTTGGTTATTTGTTGTAATGTTTGGTGAAAAACATGCGTATGTTTTCCTCGCATCTATGATCTGGAAATGGATTACAAACAAGAATGAAACTATCCAACTAAGAACCCAAGTTCGAACCAACAGATGGAAAGCGTACTCCGAACAAAGAAACAATAGGGGAACAACAAGTTATGCGAATGCAAATAAAACGGACTTGAATAGACAAGAAAAACGGAAGAAAATTCAAATCTTAATCAACGATCTCCTGCACACTCCTGCCAATCTGCCATCCAAGGGACATGCATAATCCAAAATTTCATGTTGTAAACATAAAAGATACAACCGAAACCATAAAGATATACTCGAAATATGGAACTCTCATAAGCTCTGCTGCCAAAAGCCAGTTACCCAAAGGACACCTACTGACCGGACTCCAAGTTGTGAGATCCTCCAAGAATGGGCCAGTGCTGACATCGCAGGAAGTTGTATCCAATAATTTGCTGGAATGAAAAGAAAGCAATGATGTGAAGAAGCTTTTAAATGCAACCCAACCCAAGTTGAGGGAAGCACCACTGAGAACGGAAACCACCAAGGAAACCAGAGGACAGCAACTGCACAATGGGAATACTCCAAAACACCTTCTAAGACAATACAAATTTGAGGACTCACCACTAATTTGGATCCTCCGAGATGTTTATCTGGAAGCCACCCCACAGAGGGAAGATTCAGCCATCGTTTAACTCCTTCGAGGATCCAATTGCGTAGTGTGGTCAAGGCCATTGACTCTTCCTGCCAAGATCTGGATCTGTGTCATCCTTCCGAGCGAGTAACATTTTCCCCCAGGCCATATCCATGTACTGGGGCTTTCCATGCCGAATCTCCAAGGCCATAAGGCCACTTGGAATTCACCACCGACTTGACCACAGAACCGTTTTTGGAAGCCTTGGCTAGATTTGTAGCAGGGCGAGGCTGCCCACATCCAATTTATTCCGACAAAGTGAAAAACTTGTGCAGACGATTTCCTTTCACGTGGCTGTTCCCGATTTTCCAGATGCACCGACCTGGCGGTCTGTGGCAAGTCCACGAAGAGTACTCTGCAAGGTTGTAAAATTTGTTGCATTTAATAGTTCAGAAAGAAGAATTTTAATTCAAATTCAAATTATTTTCAAGTCAGTGACTTGCAAAAGGCCAAAAGAGTTGTCAAACTTATGGAAAGAAAGAAATAACGGTGTTGGTAAACGCGCAAACTTTACTTCACAAATGGCAGCCGCTTATCGAATCCATTAATCGATTAATTATGTTTACGGCAAGTGTTGAAAAGTGGTGGAAGTCTTGTTGAAGTAACGGACCTACTGTACTTTTGACATTGCAGCAGTTGCTGGTGGAAATTTGCAGCTTTACTTCAATTTGATTGAATTTCCAAGCATTTCACTTATTAGAATACAATTTGGCTTAGATCTTTTAAGCGGCTGGGCTGACAAGCAACTGAATAGGTGCAGCATTTCAGGTTACAAATTTAAAAGGTCTCAGTAGGCCCTGATGAGCAAGCTAGTTTATTTTGTGCGGCCAGTTTTCTTGAGGGAAAACTCTGAATTTTTCTAGAGAACTTGTGTCAAACGAGTTGAATAATGCCACGTCATGATAAAAAATGTCAAGGGCCGTATTCTTATGCGTTTGTTTCTTGTACATCCAGGAAGACTTGGTGAATTTGCACTGCACGTTTTGAGCAGGAGCTATGCACATGCATAAAATCCGCCAGGATTTATAAAGCAAAGGTTCCAATAAACATATTCAATAGCTTATTTACCTTTGCTTCTTAAATTTTTGTCATTTTATGACAATTGTCTTTACCTTCTAGTGGGTTCTGTTTTTGATGTTTTTCCTTAAATTTGTTCTACTTACACTCAGAAAACAAAGGACGAATGAAAAACTTATCCTCTGAAAATAACAATTTTAGCCAGGATACTTATATTTCAGCGATTTCCCACTTGATATCCTTCTGCAGGACACTTTTTCACTTGTTCTTCACTCGCGCACAACTTATTTTTTTCTTTTTATTTTCGGGACCGTTGTAGGTCTGTTCACCAGCTCGGCTGGGAGTCGACTGAATATTTGGTTAATTTTGATTGACCTCAATGATTTTTAGTATCAATTTGGATCAATCGCAGTAGGCTTTAAAGGCCAATCCAAATTAGGGTGTGACCAGAGAAAAATAATGTGAAACAGTGACTAGGCTCCAATGACCAGTGACTCCGAATCACTGGTAAATATTTGTTCCTTGAATAAATTAAGTATTTAATATGAAAATGTCGCGAACTTTGTGTTTTTATTCAGAAAGTATCTATTTGGTCATTATGGTGCTTATCCTATTATTAAGAAACGAAAATGTTCAAATACATTTTACTTGTGATTTCCTTCCAGCATTATTTTCCATTGAGTAGTTCAAGGCCTCTTTTTGTTCTACATACATTTG
Organism: Lordiphosa andalusiaca; assembly: GCA_035044965.1. Classification (NCBI taxonomy): domain Eukaryota; kingdom Metazoa; phylum Arthropoda; class Insecta; order Diptera; family Drosophilidae; genus Lordiphosa; species Lordiphosa andalusiaca. The sequence goes on along the minus strand of JAWNNM010000051.1, from coordinate 3,055,470 downwards.
ATTAAAACAGGCCACTCTGTAATCCACCAGAATGAATTATATGTATCTTCTCTTGCTTGTAGGTTGCAATCTTTATCACTGTAGTGCAGACGGTATTCCAGAAAAGAAAAAACAGCTCACATGTGGTTTTGAAAATGATCTCAATAGTTTCCGAGTTGTACTATATTGCATCTACAATACATATTTGTGCCAAGGTGGAATCAGTCAGCTGTTAGTCCGTCGGGCCAAGAGATTTATAAATAGTTCTAATTGGGAGCATAATGAAACTTTTCGCAAAATTTCGAAATAGAATTTCTAGAAACCATTGAAAAACTTTCGAAAGCTAAGCTAACTTCGGCTGTGCCAAAGTTTTTATACCCTTGCAAGTTCTTGCTTAAATATTTTCCAAAAATACTCTTTTTCCCATTTTCCGACCGATCGTTCGTAAGGGAGCTATATAATATAGTCATCCGATTTGGCTTAAAATTTGTGAAATCATGTAAAAGCATGTGAAACAAACAAATACAAAACTACAGGATGCTACCATTAAAAACAAAAAAGTTTTTCTAACTAAGACTGTTTTTCAGACCCATCTTTTGTATGGCAGCTATACCATATAGTTGTACGATTTTAATAAAACTTGGTAGAATTTTAAAAAAACATAAAAAACCTGCGATTACAAAGTTTGGCGACGTTTCCATTGAAAAGAAAAAAGCTTTTCATACTAAAACTTGTTTTCTGACCGATTGTTCATAAGGGAGCTATGATATATAGTCATCTGATCCGGCAGCAAAAAGAAGACTCTGTGCAAAATTTCAGCCCGATAACTTAAAAACTGAGACACCAGACAGACAGACGGACAAAGCTCAATCGACTCAGCTCGTCACCCTGATCAAGAATATATATGGTTTATGTGGAATATTTGTATGCGTTGCAAACTTCTGGGCAAAATTATAATACCCTTTGCAAGGGTATAATAATTCGAAATGTACTATCCCAAAACAGTCTATATCAAGTATATGATATAAGAATTTTGTACTTGAATCAAGTATTTTCGTACTAACCGTACTATTTACACCGTTTGTATTCAATTCAAGTACAAAGTTCTTGGTTTTTTTTTTTCTGGTTGCATAAAATCTTATACTGAGCATTAGGGTGCTCTTTTTAAGGTCAAAATTTAAATTTACTAAGGGCGCCCCCTTTATCGATTCATTTTGCATTATAGATATTAAAATTTTTAACCAAAAAAAAAAAAAAAAAACATTTTTAATGGGCGCGCCGAGACCATAAAGTTTGCTCTAACAATTACCCATATACGGGGCTACTACATCGAATTTCCCATAACGAGATCTGTGCTACATGGGTCGAGCTGTCAATTTTTGAAAGTCTGGCAAACAATTTTGATTTTGATATTAAAATTCCCAAATTACAAACAAAAATGGATAAGGAACCTCACCTCGCATTCTTGGTGGGCGCTTTAAGTCCCGGTTTTGTCGAGTCAGTTGGGCTGCCTTGTAAAAGAGAAGTACTACATATCTGTGGTTTTATTTCACATCCGGGATTGGGATTGGGGGAATGGATATCGAAAAGGTCTCAAACAATACAGATGGAGCAGGTGCCGGCTAGCATCGAAATGCTTTTTAGTAGCCAAATCCCAGTACATGAGATACTTTGATCAGCGAAACATGTTAGTCCTCCACGAAGTGGTTTAAAGTCTTAAGAGTGTGTTTGGAGGAATCCAACTGTTTTTTTTACTAATTAAGTTAGTGAGAATAAATCATTTTATTTGGTATCTTCCACTATGTTACACTATATTTTAAATCAGAGCAACCTTTTGAAAACACGAAAACATTTTGTTTGAAGTCGACGCCAACTACAAAAATATTATACATAAAGTTGAAAGGCAACACTGCGTATGAGTAAAATCAAAAACTTTGGAGCCGCGGCACGTCCACTAAATCATAACTTTTTGAACTTTTGTCGCGCTAAATATACACCATAAACTATCGAATCAGGGGGCGCCAGTATGACCTTAATTTTTCTATACACAGAAAAAAAAAAGATCAAATATTGAGTTGATCTTCCAATATAATTTCAAAAATATCAATTTTTAAATATCCAAAGGTTATTATTTAATATCAATAAGATGCTGTAGTATTACATTGATACTAACAATATAATATTGATAAGCGAAATTTTCACAGTGATATGAAAAATACCCTAGTGACGTGATTTCAGATCAAAGTAGACATCGAAAATCTGAGGGCAGAAAGAGACAGAGTTTTCTTAACACAAAGAGAGCCAGGCAAAAACAATGTACATGGCTCTGTCGCAGCACGCGAGACAGCGAATACTCTTCCGATTTGTCTGTTTTTGCTTTCATTGCTGATTGCAGTTCCCAACTGCTTAAAGCGGCGAGCGCATGAAGAGACATTCAAACAGCGACAGCCATTAGCGTAATGCCTACTGAAGGTTGAATCGGGAGATTCATGAAACAGTACTATAAAGGCAACCAGCTCTTTTTGGTGTATATAAATACATAAGTTGTTTACAGTTGTGAACAAACGCAACTTTTCGGGACCTCGATCCAGCTAAAGTCACTAATATTAATTCTAATATATATTTGACATTTGAACCATGTCCAATGGGTACCATACAAATATAGCTTTGATACATAATAATACATTATACAATAATACCCCTTTGATATTATAAAAATATTGATACTATAAAAATGGATCAGGGATATTAACAAATATTAGATTGTTGATCTGAAACATTTCACATTGATATGTTCGAAATGTACGAGTGATATTTTCGATCATATCAACTGGGTATTCTTCAGATAAAGGCCGATTCGATGCTGAAAAATACCCGATTGTTACTAAATATCGTGATCTTTTTTTCTGTGTACAAAAAAAGTGCGCCCTACTGAGCATACACTTTCAAGGGTACAGGGTGTTTTACACAGTGTTTGAAAATGCTATGCTATTTCGAAGTTTTTTATTATTGCTCCTGCTTCTGCTCTGAATGTGATAGGAGCAGAGCAGTAGCATAAGCACAAAATTTCATCTGGAGCACTATTGCTTTGCTCCGTGCTGACAATTTTGTTCAACGCTATAGAAATAGCATAAAAAAAACTACTATCAAAATACTATCTGGAGTTACAGCCATAGCAAAAAAAAAATTCGGAGCAATTGGAGCAAAGCAGGCATAGATTTTCAACGTGTCATATAGCTATAGCTTTTGCTCCTTGAGCTGCTCCCAAATCTGCTTCTCATAGCTGCTGTAGCTGCTCCAAGTACAGGGTTGCCCATATTCGACGGACCCATGTTTTTTTTTTAAAATCAAAGAAAAAAAGAAAAAATTTGGCGGTTGGCAATCTTAATCATTTAATTTGTTCCAAGTAGATTTGTTTACATCAATTTTTGAATATGATATCTCTCAAATGGCCGCCTTTGGCGTATTGTGCCCTTTTTGCAGCATTTTCCATCGTTTTCGCCAACATTTCGGTCGGAATAGCGGCTATTTCTTCACGAATGTTGTCCTTGAGCTCTTCTACGGTCCTTGGCTTGTTAACGTAAACCTTTGACTTCAAATATCCCCACAAGAGGAAACAATTTCTTCAGAAAATCGATTGTTATGCCGACTTGTGTTGCGGTGGGAGCGCCGTCTTGTTGAAACCAGAACTGCCTCATACGCTTTCGACGAATAATTGGCATCACAAAATTGGTCATCATGTCGCGATAACGCTCCTGGTTGATGGATAACAGCATCGGCCATTTTCATTTTGGAAGAAAAACGGCCCAATGACCGTTTTCGCACTAACGCCGCACCAAACTGTGACTTTTTCGTCATGAAGAGGCACTTCTTGAATCTCCTGAGGATTTTCAGTGGCGTAAATACGGCAATTTTGCTTATTTACGGTCCCATTCAATGTGAAATGGGCTTCATCGGACATGATAATTTTGTTTTCACAATTGACTTGTTCTTTTGAATGTAAATTTCATCTATTTCAGAGCGCTCGCGTGGCGTGTATTGTTCCATGGTAAAAATCAGCTTGGACTGACGCTTCAAACGCGGCATGTCATTAAGCGATCTGACATCTCTGTCAAAAGTTATGGCGTTGCCAGATGGGTCCGTCGAATATGGACAACCCTGTAGTTCTACCAAACAGTTTGCTTAAAATTCTATACAGCTTTTAACAATTCAATTCTCATTATTATAGTCTCATTAGTACATCATGGGGAATCACAGGTCTTAAATTGACCTGCGATGGTACTGAAGAATTCGCGGTCTCAATTTAGTTTGATTTGATAATAAGGGTAGCAAAAGTACAAGTATGAGGAGATGGCGTGGTTATTAGGAGCTAAGAAGAATTTGCGATTCCTGTTTTGTGCCTTTTTATTGCTGATTGTAGGAATCAATTTGAGACAACTACGAGAGCAGCTATACGTAGCACTATTGGGAGCAGACTGAGCGGCTCTAAAATCAATAATTACTTCTATAGCAAGAATAGAAAATCTATGCCTGCTATGCACTCTTGCTAAAACTCCAGATAGTAACTCCAGATAGTAGATAGCTCTGAAAAAATTTACAGCACGGAGCAAAGCAATAGTGCTCCAGATGAAATTTTGTGCTTATGCTACTGCTCTGCTCTTTTCATATTCGGAGCAGAAGCAGGAGCAGATCATTTTTTCGTTGCTATTGCTGCTGTGTAGGAAGCAATTCAAACACTGGTTTTACAGTCGGGCTTGTCCGACTTTCTTAATTGTTTATACCAAAAATCATGGCATATTGGGGGACGAGACCATGACCAGGAGTTATAATCTAGTGATCGATCGATGTAATTGTGCGAACGGTAGGGTATAAGAATGGCACCATCCCTCGGCAGGAAATGCAAAAGTTTCCTTTCAAATTTTTTTTTTGTACGATATTTCGGGTGAGTTGAATTGTGCTCATTTCATTTGGCTTACTTTCTGGACACATCCTGCGGCTTTATTTCAAGATTAGTCCTTCTTGTGTCGCTTGATTTTGGCCATTTGAATTCCTTTTACCGCATAGGCGGTTCTCACCAAATTTCGCATTTTCGCCCACAGATGGCGCCTCTAGTTTCAAGCGGCGCATGCGCCACATTTTTGGTCTCTCGCCTGGCCCGGCAATAATTGTCCCTAACGCCCTGCTCAATGTTTACATTTTAACGACCGCACACGGGTCCAGCTCCAGCTCCAGGTCCCACTCTGGCTCCGGCTGTATTTGTGCGTGCGCGTTGCTAATAAACGGGCAGAGGCTTCTGCTCCTGGCCAACCAAAAAGTGGCGCAGCGAATTTTGTGTGATAAAAATGTAGATAAATTGAATAAAACGAAGGAATTCACGATAAGAGTGTTTCTTTTTTTGTTTTTTGTCATTTTCCGACAGGCAAATGTGTCTGTGTCCGTTCCCGTTGCCGTGTGTGTGTGCGTGTGTGTGTGCGTGTGCGTGTGCCTTTGTGTATGTGAGCCAAAAAGTAGACTAGAAAACTTAGATGAATGAAAAGATGCCAAGTGGCTTCTTGTAACACAAACATCTTCCTGATTGAGGGAGCAGCAACAAAACTGCGAGTGTTATCCATGGGTAACCCCCAAACGCAAACCCCGCACCCCCCCCCCCCCCCCCCCCCCCCTCCCTCTCACGGCTTTTTCGCTCTCTCAGCAGGAATTCCTTTGCAGTGTTATACACAGAACACAGACACGGCAGGCAGGAGACATGGACACGGCTTGGCTTGCGCCCACGCACAGTAGCAAAAAAGAGCGAATTCGAGAGAGATAAACATAGAGAGAACGCGAGCGAGAGAGAGAGAGAGAGAGTAAAGAAACTGTTGGCAGGCAGAGCACTCTCAATGCACAGTGGGACAAGCATAGCTGAAATACTAGTGAAGACTAAAGGATATAGTTGAAACTTCAACAGAATTGGAATAACACATAGAGAGTTTTTAAGTATTTGAAATTCTCGTTTTCGATTGCGAGCTTTGTTAACTGTTACCGTTTCCGAAAAACGTTTAGTTTCATTTGAAACCGAATCGAAAGTTTTAGAATTTTTTAATTATGTTTCGAAAGCGATTCGAAAAAAACATCGATATCTATTTCACTTGAGAACGGCCAAACCCAAAATGAAAATGAAACGGAATTCCAATCTTTGTAGTTTTTAAGACCACTTGGAAATTGCCACAGACCGGTAAGAGCTTCTTTGCTAACTGCTAATGTCTTGATCAAATCATATCAAGTATTAAGAAACTAAGCTGTGATTGTCAAACTTTTTGATAACTTCTCAAAGATGAAAAGTATCCTTTGCTGGTACAAAATTCAGACGAAACTTGGTAGACTTTAGAAGGTGAAGCGCAACTTAGGTTCGACTTGCGATATCTAAAAATTTGGTCCTCTATTGTACGCCGTTGGGCTTGATTTCATCACAAGACTTCGTTCCTTGAGGTCTACTTGGTGCCCAAACAATATCTTTTAAGGGATTTCATTTCACAGCCTTTTGTACTCCGCATTGTCATGTCGACTCCAACTATTTTGATTGTTTATATGCTTCTTAAGCATTGATCTGATGTTCATTCTTCATTTTTCATGTTAGGCTACTCAACTTTTTGAAACGGAACAGAAACATCGGCTTCGCTTTTCTGTGCAAGTTCTCTTCAGAGATACCTCAACTGATCTATGGTTTTATTGTTCCATAAAAATGTAGAAAATGTTGGAAAAGAGCACGAAAGAGCATGCTCCCGCAGTCACCAATACAATTGAAACAAATAAGCAAGTTACGCACGCTGCCGATGGGTATAGCCTGCGTGCACCTCTAGTTGAAGCAATCACTGTGAATAAAGGAACGCAATCTTAACTATCTTAGGCATAAGAAAAGCATAGTTCAGTACTATTACAAGCTTTGTACCAAAAAAAGGCAATCGATACTTTTATTGAAATGAAAATGCATGCAGCAGCTGCTTCGCTGAAGTTTTCTGTGTAAAGCTTTACTAGATTCCAAGCCTTTGAACGACGAAAAATAATAAAATATCCTCAAATTACTTGTATAGTATTCTTTTTAGCAAGCTTCATGAAACAACTTTCAAAACGTGGCCTACCCAAAGCTGGCATATCATTTCTACAAAATTGGCATAATCAAAATATATATTTATTATGCGAGGGTCGTTTCTAATTTGAGGCATCAAATGACCAAGTAGCTTAAAATCAAAATGATATATTCTTAGAAAAAAGGCATTGCGGGGTGTCCCAGAAATCTCTACAGATTTTCGGAGAAACATTGTTACTTCAAACTAAACAAGGAAGACTTTGAAAAGTGATACGAATAATATCAGCTTGTACAATCGGCTCCAAATCTGTCAACTTTTGTTTTCTAATCTAGTAACCCAGCTTTTTTAAGACACTTTACATTTGAAGGCGAGTTGTTTTAGTTTGAAATTAAATCTGATATACGAAAATCTTTATGGATTAACGAATATTAGTCAGAGAAAAATTCACCAAAGTCCCTTCGAGCTGGTGGCACTTACATTAATCCATTATATTTTTAAAGTTTTCAATGCTCAAAATGAAGACTTGGGAATTCCAAAGTCAATGACTTGTCTTATATATGTAGGCCCAGTTTGGTTCTGACAAGTTCTTAATGTTCTTCAAAATGTTTCAAAAAAAGAACCTTTGTGTACTCTTACATTTGCTTAGAACGAATTAGAACAGCTGGCAAGTCTGGAGGGCGGCAAGCTTGTCGTTATGATAGATGAGAAGATGCGAGGTACTGTGGAAATGGAACTTAGCTCTTCTACTTATAGGATTGTATGTGTATTTAGCGCTGCAAACAATTTGTCGTGCTTTCATCGGCAAAAAAAACAAAGGAAGTTTGACATTAGTTTTATTCAGAGCTCGCAAGACTGTCAGAAAATAACAGTTTGTTTACGAACACAACGAAAAGAGAGAATTCTGTTTCGCTCAGCGCAAAGACACTTTTTTCCGTTGCCGAGAGCAAACTTCCAAAGTGTTTTTTGCGTATGTGTGAGTGATTTTGTGTTGTACACGTGTACATACACACTAATACATACACACAGCCTACACTTATTGTGTTCTGCTCATTTGAAGACAGTTGTTTGCTCAAAAGTGTTTCTGTCAAACCGATTCGTTTGTTTTGCTCAACCGAAAACGCGTAACAGAAAACAGAAGAAGAGAGAGAAAAAGTGTTCGGCTCAGTGAGAGACCGTTTGTGCTGCGTTGGTTTCTGTTTTGTTCTGAGGCTGATTGCATTTGAAAAATGTGTTAACTCCTATGGTTTTATCCAACTTGTACTTGGAATGAGATAGTCCGGGATTGACTGACTTCTCACAATGTTTGGGATTGATTTAATCTGGGATATCTTGAAAGAGAATACGCTGTGCATATTTACCTTAACTTTACTTCAAGTCAGCCATGTTCTGAATTCCACTTCCACAAAAGTTTAGTAATTTCATACCGGCTTTTGTGCTAGATTTGGTCTGTAAACTCCGGAGGTGGAACTAAGAACAAGGCTGATTAAATTGTTGTAGTGTTTCTGTTTAGATGATAGGAAAAAGATTTCAAAGGATTTAGTTCGAGAATAAATAAATATAAACAACGAATCGCTGGCTAGATTCAAACTGGTTTCAACTGCCATGTCTTAAAAGCTACATTTTGATTGCTACACTCAGAAAAAAAACCTCAAAATTAACTGAAATTCATGAACATTTTACCTAAAATAATAACCCAGGAATATTTTCCTTAATTTTTGGCCTCTATTACCTAAAAAATTGTTGGCAATAAGAAAGCTTTTTAGGTTAAGTGTGACCCAAAAGTTTAGGCAACATATGACCTTAAATCGTCTTTTTGGGCTATAAATAGTCTTAAAATTTAGTCAACAAAGAAGATTTTGAGGTAATGAAGAGACTACAAATTGAAGTTTGATGTGTTTTCCCAATTTAAAGATGGTTTCGTCCAAGTTTGTATCCATGTTAATATCGATTTCCGGCCAGTTCAAACTTGAATCAAAAATTTACAGGTATTGCACAAATTTGTGGTGTTTTTGCTTGAAAGAATCCGGGCGAAGCCGGCTGACAATAAACAGTATGTAAATATTAAGTTATAAATTATTTATTTATATTTCAAGTCGAAATGCTAAAAGTTTAGGAAAATGGCATCATTTCAAGGGGAGAAGGACGAAATTCGGGTGATTTTAGTGTTTTTTTTTGTAACTGAGAAAGTATAATTAGAATTCGTTTAAACTTGGAGGGTAGTTTATTCCTATTTTAACTACACTTTAAAATTTTTGGATGCCATTTCCGCCGGAAGTGGTGGAGTTAGAGGCTGGTGTCCATTGATCAGAGTTGACTGCTGGCGGGACACCTGGAGGTCGCAGTTTTGATCTGAAATCATTGATTTTCTAAGAGTATGAACCAAACTCTGGCCAAAAGAGTTGAAAATTTAATGTTTTGCAGGTGTTTGAACAAAATGTCATGTTTTTATATCATTTTTTTTTTCACCTTTCTTACATAAAAAAAAATATATTTTACTTAATAATATCATGCCAGAGTTTGGTTCATATTTTTCGGACTTGAATAAAAAATATTCACACAAATTTTCAAATAACTTTTTGAGCTAGGATTCCCGCAAGTTGAAAAAAACGTCGATTCGAAAAAAAACACATTTGAAAAAAAAAAAAATACCTTCGGCATTGAATCGACCGGTGTTTACCTTAGTGCTCATATTATCGGAACTAATTGGAATTTCGTTTTGAAACTTAAGCAACATATTCTTGAATAGTTGTACTAACGGATGCTAACGGATTCCTAAAATTTTTATACTCTGTACCGTAGGTACATAGAGTATTATAAGTTTGTGCAAAAGTATGTAACATCCAAAAGAAAGCATCTCCGACCCCATAAAGTATATATATTCTTGATCAGCATCAACAGCCGATTCGATATAGCCATGTCCGTCTGTCCGTCTGTCTGTCCGTATGAACGCACAGATCTCAGAAGATGGTAAGAGATAGAGGCTTGACATGTATGGGACATATGCTTCTTATGTCTGCAGGCAGATCAAGTTTATTTTCAATTTCGGCGAAGCCCCCTGCCGCCCCCGCAATTTAGAAAAAAAGTCATATCTCCTACAGTTTTAAAGATAGGTGGGTTGTTCCTTCTGGATAAATTTAGTAATATGGAAAACTTATCGACTAGCCCAAGGAATGGTGAAGATTGGATGAACGGTTTTCGAGTTATGATCAAAAGACTGTTCGCTGCAGCTGCGCAGAAGCAGCGCTGCTTTCAGCTACTACTGCAGCATCAAAATTTATGCTGAGCGTATAATTTCTTTGGTACAGAGTATGCTATAGTCGGGCTTGACCGACTTTCTTTCTTGTTTTTTACCAAAAACATGATTTTTTAGTTAAATTCCCCTATATTTTAGTCATTTATTGCCTAAAAATTACAATTTAGTTAATAAATTCCATTTTCCTAAAATTTAAGGAAAATCTTTCTTCTGGGTGTACACAAACTATGCCAGGTTTTCACACAAACACACAAAAAGATTTGCTTTCAAGTGATTTCACAATTGTTTTAGTTTAAAGGACTCTGAAAGACAGATAAAATTTCCATTGCCTACCTTTTGGGGCACACTGTGCCACTGTGCATTGGGTTGGGGGGGGGCGGTGGGGAAGGGACTTTGCAAGCTAAATTTGCTTTGGCGACCAAAAAATGTGTTGACTCAACGTGCCAACCAGTCAGCCAGCCAGCCAGCCAGCCAGCCAGCCAGGCGCTATTCTAGCAGCAACAAACAGGAGCTCTCCTGGTTCGTTTTCTCCACATTTCCAATGCTAAATTTAACACAAAATTGAGACAATATTTTTTCGTATTTTTTGTTTTTGTGGTGAACAAGTGAAAAAAGTGCAAAAATTGTGAGAAACAAACAACAAAAAAGAGAAGAAGCAGAGCCGTGTGATTGTTGTTGCTGCTGTCGTAGCTCGAGTGATATCTCTTTTCAATAGACATTCACAATTCATTCACAAGTGCAACGGCAACAACAACAACAACAACAATAACTATGGATGGAGCGGCTTAGGAAAATGAGTGAAGCGTGCGCTTAACCTAAAAGTGCACACACACACACACACACACACACACACACACACACCGAGACTCAAATCATGCTCTTTGTTTTCTGCTTCCGCAATTAACAGACAACAGCCGCAGCAGCAACAACAGCAACAACAGCAATCGAAACCACGACAACAACAACAATAACAATGAATAGTTCCTTTTGAGTAGCTTTTGATACGCCTGTGTGCGTGAGTGAGTGTGTGTGTGTGTAGTCATGTTGCTGCAACCACACCAACAACAACAACACCAACCAACAACTAAACACTGCCGCCTTGGAACAATAACCAAACAACAACAACAACAACAACAACAACAGGAACCGGCAGCTCCCTAGAGTCCTCACCCTCTCCACCCCCTTCCCCCCTGTAGGTAGCACAAATTGCTTAGGAAAAACAAAAATCATCGAAAGATCAACAACAAACACATCACCATGGAACGCATGTGGCGCAAAGTGAACCACAGTTTGCGTAACAGCAAATCACAGAATCCGAGTCAACCAAATGCCAACGCTTCGCAGGCGCAGGGAGCCGCCGCCACTGCCACACTGGTCACACCGCTATCCACCGATACCATCAGCTCGGCGGGCGGATTTGGGGATGCGCAGCTTGTGGTGGCCGTGCAGGGATTGCAGGCGGGTGGAACAGTTGCCTCCACAGCGGGTGGCAGTAATGCCACGGGCAGGCGATTGGCCAGCAGTGGACAACCGGTCGGCAGTTGTCATAAATCATTGAGCCAGCATGTCCTGCAGACGCGTACCGCTTCGTCCGAGCGAAGAAGGCGGCGCCGTCGAAAGAGCCGGCCACGACGCGGTGGTGGCATGGGAGCCGTTACCAGCTGTGTGGGCGATACGGGCGGTGATAATATGTCGTAAGTCCGAATAAGCTAGATATAAGCAGTTAAACCAATGGTCGAGTCACATGTTTATACCCTTGCAAAGGGTATTATAATTTTGCCACAACGCATAGAAATATTCATTTCCGACCCCATAAACTATATATATATTCTTGATCAGGGTGACGAGCTGAGTCGATTGAGCTTTGTCCGTCCGGCTGTCTGTCTGTTTCTACGCGAACTAGTCATTCAGTTTTAAAGCTATCGAGCTGAAATTTTGCACAGAGTCCGACCGACCGGATCGGATGACTATATCTCATAGCTCCTAGGAACAATCGAACAATCGAACAAAACATAGGAACAATCGGTCGGAAATCTAGTTTTAGTGCGAAAAACTTTTTTCTTTTCAATGGAAACGTCTGCAATCTTTGTAATCGTAGGTTTTCTATGTTTTTTTATAATTCTTCCAAGTTGTAGTAAAATCGGACTACTATATGGTATAGCTGTCATACAAAAGATAGGTCTGAAAAACAGTCTTTGGTAGAAATACTTTTATGTTTTTAATGGTAGCATCCTGCAATTTTGTATTTGTTTGTTTCAAATGCTTTCACATAATTTTACAAATTTTTGTCCAAATCGGATGTCTATATCATATAGCTCCCATACGAACGATCGGTCGGAAAATGGGAAAAAGAGTATATTTTGAAAATGTTTAAGCGAGCACCTGCAAGGGTATAAAAACTTCAGTACAGACGAAATTGGCATAGCTTTCTCGTTTGTTCTTCTTTTTTGTATTCATCTCTTCTTCCTTCCTTATTCTTTAATTCTTATGCGATATTCCTTATTCCTTGTTCATTGTAACTTATTCCTTGTTCTTGATTCCTTATTCCTTATTCCCTATTCCCTTTTCCTTATTCCCAATTTATTGTTCCTTATTCCTTATGCCTTGTTCCTTATTCCTTTTTTCTTCTCTTTTCCTCCTACCTTCTTCTTTAATTTTCCAAAATTCTTTATACTACATTTTTAATTTCTGCATTCAACATTCAATATTTTTATACCCGTTATACGAAGAGTAAAAAGGGTATACTAAAGTCGGGCAAATGTATGTAACAGGCAGAAGGAAGCATCTTCGACCCCATAAACTATATATATTCTTGATCAGCATGACGAGCTGAGTCGATGTAGCCATGTCCGTCTGTCCGCCCGTCTGTTCGTCCGAATGTCCGTCTCTTTCTATGCAATCTCCTCCGTCAGTTTTAAAGCTATTGCGACTAAACTTTGCACGAAGTTTTTTGGTACAAATGCGCTGCACCAGCCGACTCGGATGCAATGCAATCGTATCCAAACTCCGTATTTACCAGTTTTCTATGCGTCTCCACGATTCAGCAAAGTTTGGTCGAAATCGGACCTCTTTATAGTATTGCTGCCATAGAAAATTAGGGTTAGAAAAATAGTGTTAGTAAGAAAAACTTTTTTGTTTTCAATGTAAACCTCTTTATAATTGGCTTATATTTGTTTTGTAAGCTTTCACACAATTCTTCAAGGTTTTGTCAAAATCGAATGACTATAGGTTATAGCTGCCATAGGAATGATCGGTCGAGGAACTAGTTATGGTGGGAATAACTTATTGTTTTCAAAGAAAACGCCTTCAAATGTTGTATTTCTTAGTTTGGGATGCTTTTCCAGGATTCCAGTAAGTTTCGTCAAAATCTGACATCTATATGGTATAGCTGTCATACAAAAGTAGAGTCAAAAAAGTAGTCTTAGTGGGAAAAACTTGTTTGTTTATGTTATGTTCTTCTTTCCTTCTTTCTTCAATTATTCAAATTCTTCATTCTACTTTCTACCACGAAGAACTACTTCGTGGAAATGTCGTTTAAAAACGTGCTGCAAGGGTATAAGTTTCCCATAATTGTTTCATTCACCTCTTCTTCCTTTTTTTTCTCCTTATTCCTTGTTGATTATTATTTTTCTTCTTTATTTCTTATGCGATATTCTTTATTCCCTTCGTTTATGTTCTTCTTTCCTTCTTTCTTCAAAATTTGAAATTCTTCATTCTACTTTCTTAGCTCTTCGTTTTTCATTCTTTACTCGTCTTTAGTCTTTCATTCCTTTTTTCTTGTTTCTTCTTTCTTCTTCTTGCATTTTCTTTCTTCCTACCTTACTTCTTCCATCTTTCTGTTTTCCTTCTTCCTTCCTTCTTTCTTCCTTCTATCTTTCATTATTCCTGCTTCCTTCTATTCTCCTTCTTTCTATCTTTCTTCTTTTTTTCTTCTTGATTTCTTTCTCTGTCTTACTTTTTTCTTCCTTCTGCAATCTTTCTATTTTGCTTCCTTCCTTTTGCCCTCTTTCTTAGTTCTTTTTCCTTCTTCCTTTATTTTCTTCCTTCCTTATTTCTTCACCCTGCCGTCCTCTTTTTTCCTTCACCTGCCTTCATTCCTCCTTCTTTCTTCTTACTTCCCACTTTCATTTGTTCTGCTTTCTTCCATCTTCTTCCTTAAGTCTTCCTTCGTCTGCATTTCTTCTGTTCTTTTTCCTTGTTCTTGCTTTAGTTCTTTACTTATTTCATCTTTCATCAATTTTACCCTGATTTTTGTCTTCCGATTCTCCTTCTCTACAATCTTCGACTTCTTTCTTTAATAATTCCCAGATCCTCCGGCGGCTTCTACACCCTGAAAGACCATCATCAACACTATCGACATGGTCATCATGGCCATTCTTCTGGCGGTTCCTCCTCACGACGCCTCTTCGCCACCTCCGCACCCAGCGGCACCGTCATGATGTATCCCAATGCTCAACGCGCTCCCACGTTGACTGCAGCCACGGGCTCCGGAGCAGCGCCAACTACTGCCACCGCTGCATCCACTTTGAACGCCACTGCCCAGCCGGATATCTCCTTGCGCCAGCGTGCCGTGGCCAAGCTTCGCATGTTCAACTTTCACCTCAACTGGGATCTCCATATGACGCACTGCAAGCCCTGCGGGTGAGTGGCATCTGAAGTTACCAAAGTGGGCAAGTGGCCTCAGACCGGCCACTTGAGCCTGCTCCAGTGGCTTGTGCTTTTGTTGGGCGCGGAGTTTGTTGTTGTTTTGGATGAGTGGGTGCTGTGGGTCGCTTAGTTGGCTTCATTGAAGTGCTCACGGACGTTGAATGAACCCAAATGCAAAGTGGGTCGCCGTCGTCGGCGCCATTTCGTTTTTGCGCCTTAAATGTTGCGGCTTTAACCCCAACACGACGATGCCCGGCAATAAGGTAAATGGAGCAGAGTTTTGTTTCCAACGGCCTCAGCCCCAAAATGTGTGTGAAATTTTAATGAAGCCGCCGCCAGCTAACGAGCTGCTGCTGGGTGTTGGTTAGCGGAGCTTTGAGAAGACGGCTGGCGGGATGTGTTTTGTTGCCTGTGGGTGGCGAAAATTTAGATTCTCATCTCAAAGGAAATTATAATTATCAAAATGAAAATGATTTTTAATTAACTTGGATGAGGATAAAACTATACGAAGCGGTGACAGGGATCAGCGGTTAAGGGACAGACTTGAAATTTAAAAATTTTTATGTGCCATTCCAAAAAAAAGTCCGAAAGAAAGTGCAAATTCTGAAGCTACCCATTGAAATGTCAGCAAACATTTAAAATCAACTATAAGCTTTTGGATGGCATTCAAGTACTCCCTTGTTTTGACTATCTTTATACTCCGATCCGATCCGATTTTTAATATACTATGCTTCTAACTCTTAACAACTCTGAGATCTGTTTCATCATGGTACAGAGTATAAAAAGGGGAAAGCTGACTTGTTTCTACATTTTCTCATACTGAGAAATGTTCATTTTCAGTGCGGGAATAGCAAATTTTTTAAATCATTTTTCTCACCAAGATGAACTTCCCGACTTTCGATCAAAATGCATCTGTAAGATACTTATATTCAACATTCTACAGTTTATAACATTCTCTTAACAAGTGTTCAAACTGAAACAAGACATATGTTGCTTTTGAGATGCTATGCCCTTCTACAACACATAGTTTCCCGAATATCCGCCTCGAAGGACCACGCCGTGCTTAAGAGTTGGCTTTTTAATGTTTGATAAGAATCGGCTAGGCATGGTTCTCGCTCAGAGGATGGCTTTGGAGGTTTAAATGCAGGGCCGAAGCTCTTAATAATTGCAAGCGCTACAATTGTATAACACAGTACGACACTAAAAAAAAAACCCCGGAATGAGAACCTTAAATTCTTATAGAAGGGACTTCTGCAAGCATCACCTCATACTCAGTTTCTCAACTGTACCCTAGGTTCGCGTTCTATGGGTACTTTTGTACTAGCAAGACAAAGCGACAACAATTTTAACTTAGTTGTTAATGGTTGAAGATAAAAATCTACAAAATTCAGCAAACACAGACAGGGTCATTGGGAACGTAATATCTAAAAATCGGGTTATTCGTACAATTGGTTAAGGTCAGAGCGGGCAAACAAACGAAACGTTTAACGAACCGTTCGCGAAAGCTAAGAAACGATTCATATGTTTTGTAGCTGTTACTCTAGTCAGGGAAAACGAAACCACTAACTTTATATTGCCGAAGAGCGCAAACGAAACGATTGGAATATTGTTCTCCCAACAGCTGCACTGCCTTGGAACGTTTCGGAAACGAAAACAACAAAGCTGAGAGAAACAAAGAAGTAAGCAACAGAAAAAAAAACAACAATACAAATACAAATACAAATTGAGCAGCAAACGTTTCCGAACTATTCGAGCTCGTTGCATATCGTTCCGATTCCCTTTGTCCGCAAATCAAGATGAGAGCATTTCGCTTTACGTTTAGTTTGCTCTCACGAACGCAAACTGAAGAGAACTCATTTTTTGTTACAGTTACTTTTCTCGGGTTTTGTTAGTATTTCGCTCTGTGCAAAGAAAGAAACGATACGATTCAGAAACGTTTCGTTTCGTTTGTTTGCCCGCTCTGGTTAAGGTACCGTCAAAAGGGGTCAAACCTAAATTCTTTCATATCTTTAAAAGAGTCATAAAACTAAATTTATGATGGCATATAACGGGCTATTTCATGGGCCTAAGATGGAGCCTAAGATGGAGTACCATTTAAAGATCCATCCACGAACACGTAATATGGGCCATTAACTAGACTAAACAAGAATGAAAGTCGGACAAGCCCGACTATAGCATACTCTGTACGAACGAAATTATACGCTCAGTATAAATTTTGATGCTGCAGTAGCAGCTGACAGCAGCGAACAGTCTTTTGATCATAACTCGACAACCGCTCATCCGATCTCCACCATTCCTTTGGCTAATCAATAAGTTATCTTTGTTATTAAATATGTCCAGAAGGAACGACCCAATATATATATTATATATTGAATATTCCCATGTGTTCCACAAACCGATTCAGATTCAAAAACCACGCGGTTGCCAAACGATTTGTGTAGGTTTTAGGTCGAATGTAATATTATGAACACTTGAATGATTACAGATAACAAAAAATTGAAAACAAAAACTGTATATCGCATGGACTGCATCGAGGTTCGAACCAAAACCTTCTCCCAAAAACATCGAACCTTAAATTTCCGAACTTTAACCATTGGTTAATTTCGGTTCGAACCAGTTAGCCGGAGATCCGCATATTTTTATACTTTGTACCAAAGGTACATACGTACAGTATAATAAGTTTGTGCAAAAGTCTGTAACATCCAGAAGGAAGCATCTCCGACCCCATAAAGTATATATATTCTTGATCAGCATCAACAGCCGAGTCGATATAGCCATGTACGTCTGTCCGTCCGTCCGTCTGTCTGTCCGTATGAACGCACAGATCTCAGAGATGGTAAGAGATAGAGGTTTGACATGTATGGGACATATGCTTCTTAGGTCTGCAGGCAGATCAAGTTTATTTTCAATTTTGGCCACGCCCCCTGCCGCCCCCGAAATTTAGAAAAAACGTCATATCTCCTACAGTTTTAAAGATAGGTGGGTTGTTCCTTCTAGATATATTTAGTAATAAGGATAACTTATCGATCAGCCAAAGGAATGGTGAATATTGGATGAACAGTTTTCGAGTTATGATCAAAAGACTGTTCGCTGCAGCAGCGCAGAAGCAGCGCTGCTTTCAGCTACTACTGCAGCATCAAAAGTTATGCTGAGCGTATAATTTCGTTGGTACAGAGTATGTTATAGTCGGGCTTGACCGACTTTCTTTCTTGTTTTCACTTATTCTAAAGCGAGACAACTGCATTTTTTGCGTTGTCTGATTGTGCGTCTCGGCGCCACAAGCTGCCGAATATTAGCTCTGGGGAGACATGGGAGTGAGGGTCTGCCCACCGCTGAATTTGATACAATCATTAAGTGCTTCTCGTGCTTTCATGTAGCTGGTAGACAGAGCCCATTGCTCACCAAATTACCCTAAAATATTCTCATTTCAACCGAGACCTCTTGTAGTTTTCCCCTTTGATCACCGGTCTGTCATATCCTTTGAGTCGGCTTTAGTAAAACTAAACTAATTATTCTAACTTCGAAATAAACTAAAATTCGATTATTTGGTTTTTGACATTTGCAGGCCCCGCCTCAGTGGGAGTGGCAACATCATCACCCGTCGCCTCTGTCGCAATCGGAGACGCGAGGACAATGAGCTCTATCGGTCCAATAGCTTCAAGTTTGAGCGTTTCGAGCGCAAGGAGTGCCTCGAAGAGCTCTCCAATACATTGCAGAAGCAGGTGAGTTGAATCGGGTTACCCTCTAAGTACCCCCCGAAGCGGCCGTTGGCCCCATGAAAAACAATTAGCCCCGAGGGCGGCTGCGTAATTTATGCGCATCCCTCCCCCTTCCCCGACAATATCCACCTGCACCTGATGCCCACATGTTGCATGCCAATTTATGCGCATAGATTACACCTAATTGAAGTGACCGAAAAAAATGCAAGACATTAATTAGAAAGGATGCCACTGGCTGCAGCAGCTCGATTTGATGGCGAGAAAAATTGCATCGGGCTGATGATGATGGTGGGGCAGGTGGGGCAGGTGGGGCAGGTGGCAGGCGATGTCTGTCTAAAAAGTTGCTTGCCTCTGGCGAAAGTTCAATGAGTTGTTGTTGGGGTGAGGAGGTGTGGAAGGGGGCCGAATCTAATTAATGGCGCGCAACAAATTGAATTTTAATTGAGCGTCGAATTTGATTTGGCAATGAAGTGGTCCACGGGGGTCCTAACTAAGTTAAGTTTTGTTGAATTTGGGGGTTGGGCAGGCCAAAGAACTTTGCAGCTAATGAGGTTTATCCAAGATGGAAATAAGTAAGCAAAATTTTGCGGAGGCGAAGCAAAGGACGGGTCCCAATTGAACTGTGTGTGTATATACATGCAAATATTGAACTTTCAACTTTCGGTGATGGTTTTTAATTAAAGGAGGTTTGGTTTTGAAAACACTCGCCCTAAGGACTTAGCTACTCATTACCAATGGCATCTTAGTTGGTATTGCAAAGTTGATGAGAATAGATATTGAATTGGGAAAAGCTGGTGCTATAACTATTATACAATTTTCAAATAAATATAGCTAATATCAAATGGTGACATGACATATGGACAACGTACATAAAGCCCATATGAAATATTTTGATCACTACTTTGAAATTTAACTCAGGGTCTGGGTCTTATGTCCGGACATAAAGCCCATGGGCGATAAGTCCGTATTTAGAATTAAATTTGTTGACAACAATTACACCTCGTAGAGAATTTCAATAATGGTGGGGCTTCAATATAGTAGCCATAAAGTGAAATTACATCCTATGTGGAAAATAAATATAGAAAACTCACCGCGGATAAATCACCAATTGAATTGAAAATAAAGGTTTTATAGCTCGTTATATATTCCATAGAAGTAGGAATGAGCATATAACACTTTTTGCAAATAAAATATTTGTTATTTGTCTTATCGAATGGATAAAGTTTAGGGCCCTCATCTTATTCACTCGCCGAGAACCAATTTATCTATATGAGAAGCTTTACTTTGCCATATCCTCCAGAACAAATAACCTAATGTGCCCTAAAATAAAACTATCTAGTTCTGAAAAACAGCTCTTCATATATGCTGCTCGCCAATGGAACTCTCTACCAAATGCAGTTAAATCCTTAAAAAGCGATACGCAATTTAAAATTAAACTTAAAGAGCATCTTTATATCTTAATATCTACCTCATACCACCTTATTTAGTTTGTTTTTCTTCTTTCTTTCTTCAATCTATATTTTCATTTTTATACCCTGTTCCCATTGAAAATGGGAAAAGGGGGATCATGAAGTTGTGCGAATGTATGTAACAGGGAGAAGGAAAATTTTCCGACCCCATAAAGTATATATATTCTTGATCAGCATGAACAGCCAAGTCGATATAGCCATGTCCGTCTGTCAGTCTGTCCGTCTGTCCGTCCGTCCTTCTGTCCGTCTGTCTGTCTGTATGAACGCGTCGATCTCAGAGACTATAAGAGATAGAGCCACAAATTTTCGCACGAAGGTAGATTTATGCTGTACGCAGATCAAGTTTGTTTCAGATTTGAAAAATTCCACCCCGTCCCCCTTTTATCCCCAAAAAACCTAGACCTCCTCTAGAAATCCTAGACCTAAATAGCCGTCAGATCCACAATTTTCAAGTTAGAGCCTCGTGGTTTAGTATACATCAAGCTAGGCCCAATATCTATCTATTCTGAAAAGTACAATCAGATCGGACAAAAAACACCGGAGTTATAAGCGAAACAGTTGAGCTGATAAGAGCACCCCCCCACTTGTTGGTCAGGACTAGAAAAAAGTGTTGCCTACATTTGGGATAATTTTGTTAAATTCAAAAACAATTAAATGAAAACAAATGAACAGGGTATTTTGTGGTCGGGAAACTCGACTGCAGCGCCCTTACTTGTTATACTGTGTACCGTAGGTACATAGAGTATTATAAGTATAAAACACTCGCCCCAAGGAGTATAACATCCAGAAGGAAGCATCTCCGACCCCATAAAGTATATATGGTCTTGATCAGCATCAACAGCCGAGTCGATATAGCCATGTCCTTCTGTCCGTCTGTCCGTCCGTCCGTCCGTCTGTCTGTCCGTATGAACGCACAGATCTCAGACATGGTAAGAGATAGAGGTTTGACATGTATGGGACATATGCTTCTTATGTCTGCAGGCAGATCAAGTTTATTTTCGATTTCGGCCACGCCCCCTGCCGCCCCCGCAATTTAGAAAAAACGGCATATCTCCCACAGTTTTAAAGATAGATGGCTTGTTCCTGCTGGACATATTTAGTTATTGGGATAACTTATCGATCCGCCAAAGGAATGAAGAAGATCGGATGAACTGTTTTCAAGTTATGATCAAATTTTCTTGGTACAGAGTATGTTTTAGTCGGGCATGACCGACTTTCTTTCTTGTTATTTGTCCGTCTGTCCGTCCGTCCGTCTGTATGAACACCTATATCTCAGAGACTAGAAGAGCTAGAGCAATCAAGTTTTAGATGTAAGCTGGTATTGTCTGTAGGCAGATCAAGTTTGTTTCAAATTTTGGCCACGCCCCCTCCCTTTTCCCGCAATTAAAAATGATGAATATCTCCTACAATTTGTAAGCTATCGAGCTCAGATTTGGCCAATATGTACAATCTTACAAATTCTCATAAATATCAGATAATAAATGGCAGAGTTACAAAAAAACTTATAAAAAACTTACTTATCTGAGCCACATGAGGTTATTAAACACTAATTGTCTTGAGTAACGGGTATTTCGAAGTCGGGCAGGACCGACTTTAACATACGCTCTCGTTTTTATTAACTTACTTAACGTCCAGATGTTTGTATCGTATAGAAGGAATAATTTCCAACCACATAATATATATATATATATATATATATTCTTGATCAGCATGACGAGCTGAGTCGATATAGCCATGTCTGTCTGTACGTCCGTCTGTTTCCATGCTATCTCCTCCGTCAGTTTTAAAGCTATCGCCACCAAACTTTGCACGAAGTCTTCTGGTACAAATACGCTGGAGTACAATACGGCCGAATCGGACGACTATAACACATGGCTGCCATAGGAACGATCGGTCGAAAAACTAGTTCTAGTGAGAAAATTTGTTTTGTTTTCAATGCAAACGTCTCTTTGTTCCGTATTTACTTGTTTTTTATGCTTCTCCATGATTCTGCCAAGTTTGGTCGAAATCGAACAACCATATATTATAGTTGCCATAGAAAAGTAAGGTTAGAAAAATAGTCCCAGTAAGAAAAGCTTTTTGGATTTCTATGTAAACCGCTTTAAAAATGGCATATATTTAATTCATAAGCTTTCACACAATTCTTCAAAATTTTGTCCAAGTCGGATGACTATAGGTTATAGCTGCCATAGGAATGATCGGTCGAGAAACTAGTTTTAGTGAGAAAAACTTTTTTTTTTCAAAGAAATCGCCTCCAATCCTGAGGATTGGATTCTTTCAGAAAAGTAGTCTTAGTGAGAAAAATTTGTCTGTTTTCAGTGGAAATGTCCTTTAAATTAGTAAGCAAAACGTGCTGCAAGGGTATACAAACTTCGAACGAGCCGAAGTTAACTCTTCTGTATTTTTTGGATTCATCTTTTATGTTAAGACAAGTAAGGGCGCTGCAGTCGATCGGCCCAACTACAAAATACCCTGTTAATTTGTTTTCATTTATTTGTTTTTGAATTATTGAAGATGAATGTAACCGGTTTTTTGTAACAGCTATTAAAGGCTCATACTGGAAGTATGCCACATTATTTGGCAATTATAGCGATTTTACACCTAAATAACGTCAAGCTCAGTTGTTTCGCTTATAGCTCCGATGTTCTTTGTCCGATCTGATTGTGCTTTTCAGAATAGATAGTTGTTGGGCCTAGCTTGATGTATACTAAGCCACGAGGCTGCAACTTGAGGGGATGGGGAGAAATTTTCCAAATCTGAAACAAACTTAATCTGCGTACCGCATACATCTACCTTCATGCTAAAATTTGTGGCTCTATTCTTTATAGTCTCTGAGATCGACGCGTTCATATAGACAGACAGACGGACATGACTATATCGACTCTGCTGTTCATGCTGATCAAGAATATATATATACTTTATGGGGTCGGAAATGTTTTCTTCTCCCTGTTACTCCATGATCCACTTTTTGCCATTTTTAATGGGAACAGGGTATACAAATTTAATTATTGACACCGATGTTCGATTGTAAATCGATTTAAGGTTAAATTATAGACCATTTTGAACATGTTTGACAGTAGCATGTGTGACGCAAAAAAAGAAAACATTGCATTTTCAGCCCAATATGAACATAACCTATAGCCAGCAATTTGGCTGAAGAAATCATGATCAGATGCGTCATCCAACAATACAACTTTCATGTTTGCTGCCAGCTGAAGTTTCTTCACATATGGCCACAGATTGTACGATTTGGGATCAGCATTTAGAAATCTCCAGACAGTTACATCATTGTGCCTTCGAAACATCTCTATCTCGCTTCGGCGTCTTAATGTACGGCCAAGTGATTTCACTGCGCGTTGTTGCAACATGTTGCATACGTCCCAAATGATGATATGAAATGTTACCGAAACTTTGGCCATTGTTGAGTGTTTCGCCATATTCTAACTCTCCATGATCAACCTTTTAACAATGTGGCTGCTATTCCATAAAAAGCAACTGCCATCACAATGTTGGGTCTTGACTAATATGAAAAAATGTCAACAAAAAGTTCCAAATTTTGTATCTTTTATAGATATTTTCATGGGTTCTCTGCGGTGCGGGGCGCTGATAAAGATATACACACTTCGATGAGATGTTTTGGCTGTCTAAGTAAGAGTTTCACTGCCAGCAAAGTGGCCAAGTTTTGACAATAATCACCCCCAGACACTTACCACTAAGTTGGCAGTTCTACATCTTCATCCTTTGCTTAGTTGTGTCACTAATGTGATTTCATTTTTTAAGCTGGCACTTTTTGTTCCTCCCACCGCCGCAGCCTCGAGGCGGATTTGTGTCCTGGGCATCTAAGTGACAGGCAGCCATTTATCAGACGATGTCTAAGTACGCTGCGGTTTTTTGTCTGCAGAGCACTTCAAGACATTGTCGTGCCCGGGCTCGTCCCCCATCCCCTTCCGTGTACAGCTGTCAGCTGTCCGCTTCGATAAGCCGCGTGGCTCATCCGGCGAATGGACTGCTCCAAGTTTTGCACCTGCAAGTTTCCGTGTGATAAATAAATAAAAACTCGCCTGCGTCGCGGTTATCCCATTCAATTAGGGTAGGAGTAGCCACCTCGGGGTTTTGATGCCTGGGCATAGATTTATGGTCCTGCCGCCGTGCAGTGACAGTACGAGATTCTCACGTGAGCCGCCTCTGACACCCACTAATCAAGCGGAAGTGCTGCGGGAGTGCTCCGCAGGTAGAGGTAGACGTGTCTGCCAACTTGTGGCTGTCGCTGTCAATTTCCCCTCCCCCCTTACCTTTCGGGTTATTCTAGTCCCTTGCCCGAATATGAAAATGTTTTCAGAAAAATGGCAATGAAATTTTTCTTGGCAGTTTAAGTAGTTGGCCAGGGCCCTAAACTATGACACTTTCCATTATAAGTTAAGAGTCAGACCAAGGGTGGGGAGCCAAGAAAATGGTTTTAGGCCGAAGAAAGTTTCATCTGCATTGACTTTGATTCCACAATTGAATTTTGTGTGAATGGAAAATGGAATGCAATTATGGAAATTTCATTTTCATGAACTTAATTTGATTTGGTTTTGAAAACCGGATTACCAATTCCCAGGCGAAGTTTTGCAAGTGTAGCTTAAGTGTGACCAGGTGCAGTCTTGAACGCTGTTGCTGTGCTTTGGCCACACTAAGGGGGGGTTTTCTTCCACCTCCCTCGCTTCATGCCACCAGCAACTTGGGCATCTCATTGTGTTGGATAATTTCCATCATCTAATGCCTTATCTGAGGGGCACTCCGCCCACACATTACTTTTGATGGCACAATTTTGAGCCCTCTATTTGCCATTCCGTGCTGATGAAAATTGCTCAGTGATCTGTGTGTCGGCAATCATTAGCCCGAAATGTCCTGGCCCGCTTGTCGTCGCTTATTCATGCAACAATTGTTGATTGTGCGTGGGGGTTGGGGCCTCAACCCACCCCCGGCTCATTCATTTGGCGTGTTGCGTGTGAATTATTGTTGGTAATAACGGGAATTGCCTTGTCAGTCAAGCAATCTCTGAGTAATGAGGCTAACCCTGGCTCCAGTTGACCCTGGCAGCAATTGAGATATTAACGTAGCGTAGCGTTCTCGGCGGCTTTTGCGTTAGTTGAATGAAATGCACGGCGATACGAAATACAAGTTAATTTCCGTAGCCCATGGAAAAAAAAACCTGCCGGAGAATTGCACACAAGTGGCTACAAATTTAATCAAACATTTTACACACACATACCTAGCGGGCAGGGGGAAGGCGGAGAGCTCTAAATAATTCATGTCGGCAACATCGTTCTGAGTCCTTTTGTATGGGAATTTTCGACGTTCCAACTTGGTGTAATACATTCAAATGAGACTGCACGAGTAGAAGGGGATGAGTTACATGTGTGTGTGTGTGTGTGTGTGTGATTGGGGTGTGTGTGTGTGCCATGAATTTTGTGAAAATCTCAAGTTGTTCACAAAAGGAATAAAAATACACTGTAAAAGATGCAGCAACAACATCCAAATAGGAACAAACTTTTCTCCAAGTTTTCAGCAACATTGTATGTTATTTTTAGGCGGAACAGTGGATCGAAATAGCATATATTTGGTACAACAATATTCACAATTTCTTTAGCTCACTTTCTTACCTTCGTAAGTGCTGCCCGATGGGCAGCCTTCTGTCGGTGCTGCCCAGCATAAATATTTATTTTCCCTATAACTCGACAATCGTTCATCCGATCTTCTTTATCCTATGGCGGATCAATAAAGCAAACTTGTCCAGAAGATAATAACCTGCTATCTTTAATATTGTGAAAGATATGACGTTTCTTTCATATTTTGGGGGTAGGAACGGGCGTGGCATAAATTGAAAATAAACTTCATCTGTCTGCAAGTATAAGAAGTTTTTGTCCCATACTTGGCGAACCTCTATCTCTTACCATCTCTGTGATATCTGTGGCTTTATCGATTCGGCTGTTGATGCTGATCAAGAATATGTATATACTTTTTGGGGTCCTTCGGTCAATCCCGGATTTTCTCATTCCAAATACGAGCAGGATTGTTCTGATCTCAGATTTTCCAATGCTGGAATTCTTGTCTTGATCCCGACATTATCCCACATCGGATTGATTTTAGTATTTTATCCCAACTCGACTTGATCCCTTAGTAGAATCAAAGCAAGAAGACCCGTTATTGAAATTCGTACTTGATTTTTACTTGAAGTCGGCTTGATCCCAGTTTGCCCGAGATTGAATTGACCTCGATTGTATCAAAAATAATCAAGATTGACTTTATCTTTTTATGTGCACAAGAGCCCCATGCTACTTATTTAACGATCTTTCTGATTTTCAAGCCAGCTCGAGGTCTTTAGGTCTTAACTTACTCCCGGTTCCAACTTTAATAGACTTTAGCTTCCTTCTTTTGCCAGCATTGCTATGACTGTTTGGGAATTGTAAGGCATCATAGTAGCAAAAACTGAAATATATTGCGCATGTGTGTGTACCCATTTAGCCTTATAGTATTGGTGAGAGAGATTTTCTTGCTCTCAGTTTCTTTTGCTCTTTTGTTTCGATATGGTGCAGCCGTACTTACTTCAATTTCGAGTCAGGATTATTTGTTTTTGAAGCATGGATCGATACATGCTTTTCAGCATTGTTTAAATCTTTTCGAGTTTGCATCAAACTCAATTTAGTTCGACTCGAGCTTGAGATTTCAATCCGAAGGTGGAGATCAAATCAATATTTTTGAACTTGATTTTATTTCGGCATTTTTTTTCTGCGTACTTATGTTGCTTAGTTGCCAACAAATGTGTCCCTTTTTAAAGGTAACTTTGTTTTAGAATATTTTTGAATGCCACGTCAACCTCCTCGAATGCAACCAGCATTTCAGTCGAAGTACGCTTCCTCAAATATTTGAATAACAAATATTCGTGATTGAAAAATCCGTAATCAAGGCAATCCTCTCGTACTTGGTTTAAAAAATTCCGGGATTGATCGACATCTGACATCGTAGTTTTAGATATGCTTTCTGTGTAGAATATTGTAAATTGATTTTTTTTTCTTTAAAACAAGCTATAATACATTAAACTAATCATAAAATTATAATGAATTATAAATGGGAAAATCGCTCATAGCAAAACCATACAAGCAAGGCAGTTGGGAAGACTTAAGCGTTTTTTTCACCAATCTAGCAGACTTGATTTCCAAGTCTTTTGTTGTTTCTGCAATTTTCTACCGAATATCCATTTCTGATGCTGATAGCCAACACAATCTAAGCGTAGCCTTCCTTAGTCCCAATACCCGCAGTTTTGCTTGCTCAATTGTTCTTTTATTCAGTTATTCACAATGTGTTGACAGCTTTGGTCTCGTCTTTTTATACCCTTGCAAAGGGTATTATAATTTTGCCCAGAAGTTTGCAACGCATTGAAATATTCATTTCCGACCCCATAAACTATATATATTCTTGATCAGAGTGACGAGCTGAGTCGATTGAGCTGTGTCGGCTGTCTGTCCGTCTGTTTGTCTGTCTGTTTCTACGCGAACTAGTCTCTCAGTTTTAAAGCTATCGATCTGAAATTTTGCACAGAGTCTTCTTTTTGCTGCACACTACTAATATATCGGAACCAACCGGATCGAATGACTATATCTCATAGGTCCCATAGGAACTATCGGTCGGAAAACTAGTTTTAATAAGAAAAACTTTTTTCTTTTCAATGGAAACGTCTCCAAACTTTGTAATCGTAAGTTTTCTATGTTTTTTTTTATAGTTCTACCAAGTTTTATTAAAATCGGACAACTATATGGTATAGCTGCCATACAAAAGATAGGTCTGAAAAACAGTCTTAGTTAGAAAAACTTTTTTGTTTTTAATGGTAGCATCCTGCAATTTTATATTTGTCTGTTTTACATGCTTTCACATAACTGCACATTTTGGCCAAATGGGATAACTATATTACATAGCTCACATACGAACGATCGGTCGGAAAATGGGAAAAAAACGTATTTTTTGAAAATATTTAAGCGAGCACTTGCAAGGGTATGAAAACTTCGGCACAGACGAAGTTAGCTTAGCTTTCTCGTTTTTGTTTTGTAATTTATTTTGATAAATCGGAAACTAGCATTTCGGATATCGAAACAGCTTAACTGAAATTCAGCTTGCGCTCATTAGTTTTGCCCCACTGTTATCATTTCCCATTCACTCGCATTTCGATGCCATTCCGCCGGTTCTGTTAGCCAAGTCATGTTCCATGCCGTGTAGTCAACTTAAATATGCGTTTTCACTTGTCCTGCGTATTATTTGGCGCATTAAATTTATGTGTGCAATTGTGCTGAGTTGTGTGAAACGCCCACACCAGCATCCACCCCGCCCCCATCCCCACCATCCGCATCCTATTTGGAATGTATTACATGGCATTGCCTTTGTGCTGCTCTTCGGGTTACCAACTCGATTTCCATTTGTCGCTGGCTACGGTTACAGTGCGGCACCTTCGCCCGCTGGGATACGGGGGAGAGTCCTTTGTGTGTTATTATTCAAAATCCAGTCAATAATACGATACGCGACGCTAATTTATTATACCAAATACAAGACGTTCCAAATGCGGGAGCACTTTGTAAATATTTCAGGCACGGGAGCTGGGGGCAGCTGCTGGGACAGCGGGTTCGGCAAGGAGGGGAAGGAGGGGAGAGCAGTTACAATTACACCAGCGTATGCCGAATGCGTTCCTATGTGGCCGTCCTGTTGGTGCTTTTCAATTTTATCCCCTTTATTGGCATTGCATTTGTTACAGCTGCTTAAAATTCATATACAAATATTCTGCCCCCACCCCACTACCGCTTACCCCCTCCCTCCGGCCAACCAACAACTGTCTGCCAACTTTCTTGGCTGCCTTTCGCTTTCGTGTGCAAATTAGTTTATTGGAATTTCTTGCATTTCCGTTTGCTTCGATTTATGCGGACAACTGAACTGAGGAGAATGGGGTGGGGTGGGGGATGGGAGGTGGGGTTCAGAGAAAGCAGCCACAGTTCATATGATGGGCACGGGAAACAAAAGAACTATAAATCGAACCATCTACAATTGGACTTTGCATATTTTTACCGCATAAAAAACGAGAAAGCTAAGCTAACTTCGACTGTGCGGAAGTTTTTATACCCTTGCAAGTGCTCGCTTAAATATTTTCAAAAAATACTCTTTTTCCCATTTTTAGACCGTTCATTCGTATGGCAGCTATATGATATAGTCATCCGATTTGGCCAAAAATTTGTAAAATTATGTGAAAGCATGTGAAACAAACAAATACAAAGTTGCAGCATGCTACCATTAAAAACAAAAAAGTTTTTCTAACTAAGACTGTTTTTCAGACCTATCTTTTGTATGGCAGCTATACCATATAGTTGTCCGATTTTAATGAAACTTGGTAGAATTATAAAAAATCATGGAAAACCTACGACTACAAAGTTTGAAGACGTTTCCATTGAAAAGAAAAAAGTTTTTCATACTAAAACTAGTTTCCGACCGAATAATCCTATGGGAGCTATTGGATATAGTCATCCAATCCGGTCGGCTCCGACATATTAGTAATGTGCAGCAAAAAGAAGACTCTGTGCAAAATTTCAGCTCGATAGCTTCAAAACTGAGAGACCTGTTCGCGTAGAAATAGACAGACAGACGGACAGACGGACGGACAAAGCTCAAACGACTCAGCTCGTCACTCTGATCATGAATATATAATATATAGTTTATGGGGTCGTAAATGAATATTTCAATGCGTTGCAAACTTCTGGGCAAAATTATAATACCCCTTGCAAGGGCATAAAAATAAAACGACTTTAGTATCATAGATCTAGTCTATGATTTGGTACACTCAGAGAAAAAATCAAGAAGATCGTTCTTGATATCAAGAAGATTTGATGTCAAAAGTACGGTAAGAACGAAAATTCTTGGATCCAAGAAGAAAATACTGAAATCAAGCTCGGATTTTCAAGAACGAAAATTCTTGGATTTGAATTTAGTCTTCTTAATATCAAGCATAAATAGTCTTGGATCCAAGAAAAGATCTTCTAATATTCTCGACTTTAAGAATAGTTCGTCTTGGTTGCTAAAATAAAAAAGTTTAAATTCCAAGAGTAGTTTAGTTAGTTCTTCTTGGAAGACTTGGGCGCAATGGCACGGAAGACAACACATCTCATCGCCTGCTCTCTCCGCTCGTGGCTACCCGCACTTCCCTTGCCAACAAGCTCGAAGTCAAGAACGTTTGTCTGCTTGTATTCGAGCTGATTTCGTCTTAAAAGAATCAAGATAAAAAATTCTAAATTGAAGCAGAAATCGTGCTTGCCGATTCGTGCTACATTTCTCTGGGTGTAGCTATCTCTTGCGAGCGCTAGATGATCGTGTGCGCGGGGAGAGTATCTCTCGCACTATATACGGTAATTCCCACGCTGCCTTTAAATGTTTTTTCGCTCATGCTGCTTTGGAATTCCCAAACAGTTATGCCATCGCAGGCATGGAGAGACGGTTGAGTTAGTATCAGTTGGTAGGCATTGATCGCTGATGTGAGAGGGTGGTTTCTTTTGAAACCGCCTCTTTTGTGGTGTCTCTGTTGAAAGCATACCAAGACCTCAAGCCCACCAAAACTGCTGGTATAAATAACATTATATTACACATCCGCCACGTGGGACCATATGCGCGGTGAGGTAGGTGTGGTCGCATCAGCTTTTATACCCTTGGGTATATTGAAATTTTCCAGATGTTTGTAACGCATAGAAGGAAGCATTACCGATCACATAAAGTATTTATATTCTTGATCAGCATGACGAGCTGAGTCGATTTAGCCATGTCCGTCTGTTTCTATGTTATCTCCTCCGTCAGTTATAAAGCTATCGCCACCAAACTTTGCACGAAGTCTTCTGGTACAAATACACTGCACATATGTCAGAGCCGGCCGGATCGGATGACTATAACATATAGCTGCCATAGGAACGATCGGTCGAAAAACTCGTTCTAGTGAGAAAAAACTTGTTTCTCAAACTCCGTATTTACTAGTTTTCCATGTTTCTCCATAATTCTGCCCAATTTGGTCGAAGTCGGACATCTATCTAGCTGCCATAGAAAAGTAAGGTTAAAAAAATAGTCTTATTAAGAAAAACTTTTTTGTTTTCAATGTAAACCTCTTAAAAATTGGCATATATTAATTTTATAAGCTTTCACACAATTCTTCCAAGTTTTGTTAAGATCGGATGACTATAGGTTATAGCTGTCATAGGAACGATCGGTCGAAAAACTAGTTTTAGTGAGAAAACTTTTTGATTTTAAAGATAACACTTCAAAACTTTGTATTTCTAAGTTTGCTATGCTTTTCCATAATTCCACTAAGTTTGGTCGAAATTGGACATCTATATAGGATAGCTGTCATAGAAAAGTAGTCTCATTGAAAAAAATTTGTTTGTTTTTAGTGAATATGTCCTTCAAATTAGTGATAATGCAAGCTGCAAGGGTGTACCAAACTTCGGCCTAGCCGAAGTTAACTTTCCTTCATTTTTTTCACTCAAAAACTCACTTACCCGCTCACCTTCACTAGCCATGGGCGCTAGCTTTGAAGTACATAGCTAGCCATAAGAAGGCTGTAGGTCCCTTTCCCTTATGCAAATCCAAGACATTGAGAGGAGCTTTGTGCTGTGCACAGCCAAATGTATACATATGGTAAAGAGAGTTCTTTGGCTGGACATATAACACACTGCGCAAACATTCTATCACTAGTTCCTTACCACATTAGAAAATTCTTGAATTAATTATCTTAACTACATTTCCAGCAAGCCCGAATAGACCCAAGTCAAGTACTGAAAAGTCTTTTCTTAGTGACAAACTGGTAGCAGAAGTCAAAATTAGTGTTGAGAAGTAGTCGAAATAAACTTTTCCTTAAGGAATATGTAATTTTCAACTGGAACACAACCAATTCTTTTCAGTGTACCGTGTACTGATAAGAAATGTCTCCAGAAAAAAACCTTTTAAACTCTTAAATGCTCAAATTATGTTGCCACTGAATTTTGTGAAAATTTTGCCCTGTCAGAGCTCGGTGTTTACATCTAAAACAAGTTGTCCTGTTTCCTAGAATATCTTAAATTTATAAAATTACTTGTTACTCTCACAGCACCCGAGAGCAAGAGGCAGACACACACACAACCACACACACACAGCTACAAGCAGGCTATTAAAATTTTAATGAAAATGATGTCCGCTGGGACGGGTTACAACGTTCTCGCATTGCCCATGATGATGACTCACAAGCAAGGACTAGTGGAGGACATGGAAGGGCATGCGAGGGCACAGGAGGGAGCCTGCCTGGCATAAAGAAACACTGTAACTGTGGTGCGTGGCCAGGCGTTGTGCGTGCAACTGCCATATCAATATCAAAATAAAGTTTAAGGGGATACACTCAGACTCACAACATACAGACACACACACACACCGACGAACAGGTGTATTAACACTGACGTCGTCTGCCAGTTTAGTTCCTTTTGGACGGGGCACGCAACATTGAAATGCCAACCCTAGCTAAGAAAAGTACCTAAAATTTAAGTATCTCTTGGCATTTATTTCAGTTGATCTGGTTTGCAGATTAAAGTTCATTTATTGGTAGCAACAGCTCGACGACTTGTTGAGAGTTAAGCTTTCGAAAGGCTTTTCAATAACCGCCAAAATGGAGAATGTTCTACGACAATTGATGTAGAGCAAACGTCAGCTGCAATTGTGAATTAAGTAGAGTGCTCCGACTCCAAAATACCCCAATATAAGATTTTTGTGCTTCATTAGTTTGATACTCAATTTAAGTTATGCTTACACATACATACACGCGAGTGCATGCTTGTGAACTAACATGCTGAATAAGCAAACAAAATTGTTCAGTGCTTTTGAAAAGTTCTAATAAATATGCAAAAATCCGTATGGTATATTTACTTAGAAAAAAACTGCTTCCAGCGTTCTAGACCAATCGGAATTGAATTTAAACCGTTTTGTACTAAACATTTTAAGTATGATTCGTTCTTGGGTGTACTTAAATCGAGTACGAAATATTCAAAATGGAAACAAATGTTCTTCAATCAAGAACATTTTGTACTTAGAGTAAGATGAAAAATTCAAAACATGCAAGTTCTAAGTTCAAGTACAAAATATGTGAGATTGAGTACGAAAGAGACTTATAGATATATAAAGTGAGCAACAGAAAATGCACATTATTTTTAAGCGAGTTTGGTTTTGATATACCCAACCGGGACTAACACTTTTGTTGGTCAATTTTTGACCAACCGCAATTTTATCATAGGGTTTTGCTTAATTCATATTGGATATTTCCAGATTCAATATAGAGCCCTCGTTATAGAATGAATTGAGAATATGGTGTTCCAAATAGGGTTCTTTTGAGAAGAATAGCTTTAGAATATTATGGGCTCAAACCAAGAACATTTTTCACTTGATAAAGGGCTCTTAACATCTCTTTAGAATGTTTTAAGGTTGACATTGGAAACTACTGAAAAGTGTTTGACTTAAGACCATTAGAATGTAAAGGAGTGATGAAAAAGATCTCATACTGAAAAAAAATGGATACTAATAATATATGCATTGGACTTTTTTCAATATACATTTGGACTGGTTATGTCTTAAATATCCTTTTTATCATCAAACAGAGCTCAAAAGCATCCAAAGTATGTGAAAAATTATCATCAATTGGATGGGTTTTAGCAAATTTTTGGCCAAATCGGATGACTATATCGTATAGCTTCCATACGAACAATCGATCGGAAAATGGGAAAAAGGGTATTTTTTTAAAAATATTTAAGCGAACACTTGCAAGGGCATAGTAACTTCGGCAAAGACGAAGCTAGCTTAGCTTTCTCGTTTGGATATACAGGGTTGCCCATATTCGACGGACCCATCTGGCAACGCCATAACTTTTGACAGAGATGTC
The DNA here is from genome assembly GCA_035044965.1 of Lordiphosa andalusiaca. Lineage (NCBI taxonomy): Eukaryota > Metazoa > Arthropoda > Insecta > Diptera > Drosophilidae > Lordiphosa > Lordiphosa andalusiaca. The sequence continues at coordinate 3,021,385 of JAWNNM010000051.1, read as the reverse complement.
AGATCGCTTAATGACATACCGCGTTTGAAGCGCCAGTCCAAGCAGATTTTTACCATGGAACAATACACGCCACGCGAGCGCTCTGAAATAGTTGAAATTTACATTCAACAGAACAAGTCAATTGTGAAAACAAAATTATCATGTCCGATGAAGCCCATTTCACATTGAATGGGACCGTAAATAAGCAAAATTGCCGTATTTACGCCACTGAAAATCCTCAGGAGATTCAAGAAGTGCCTCTTCATGACGAAAAAGTCACAGTTTGGTGCGGCGTTAGTGCGAAAACGGTCATTGGGCCGTTTTTCTTCCAAAATGAAAATGGCCATGCTGTTACCATCAACCAGGAGCGTTATCGCGACATGATGACCAATTTTGTGATGCCAATTATTCGTCGAAAGCGTATGAGGCAGTTCTGGTTTCAACAAGACGGCGCTCCACCGCACACAAGTCGCATAACAATCGATTTTCTGAAGAAATTGTTTCCTCTTGTGGGGATATTTGAAGTCAAAGGTTTACGTTAACAAGCCAAGGACCGTAGAAGAGCTCAAGGACAACATTCGTGAAGAAATAGCCGCTATTCCGGCCGAAATGTTGGCGAAAACGATGGAAAATGCTGCAAAAAGGGCACAATACGCCATCAACGCCAGAGGCGGCCATTTGAGAGATATCATATTGAAAAATTGATGTAAACAAATCTACTTGGAACAAATTAAATGATTAAGATTGCCAACCGCCAAATTTTTATTTTTTTCTTTGATTTTTTTAAAAAAAACATGGGTCCGTCGAATTTGGGCAACCCTGTATATCTGATACGCTTTGGTGTAAAAATAGACGTAAAAAGTCAACAAAAATAGAAAAAATTAAGTCTTAGGTGGCAAGTCGAGGATCTAGAGTTTTCTTTGAATCACTCATACGCAGTGTGGTTTATTTCCATATATTTTTTTTTCAAATAGTCGGCGTTAATTTAACTTAAATTCAATTCTAATTTGAAAAATAATAAGAGACAACTATTTTTACTTGGTTTTTTGACAACCCTTTTTATCAGTGACCGTTATCATTATGAGTTCTATTATAAAAATCCAACTTTAAGGATTATTTTTGATTTTCATTTTTTAACTCAAAAAATAATGATAAATTTTGATATTTAAAATAAAACTCAGTAATAATAATTCTAAATATTTCTCAAACGTCGATTACCTTATGTGTATAAGAAATTGTGTCAAGTTTGATGCATATCCCTAGTAAGTGAATCAAGTCGAACCAATTAGACCCAATGCCAAGTTTGAAAATCTAAATAAAATTCCGGTTTCTAAAATATTAATGATTGTGTTTGACTTTTATTCATTTTACTTGAAAAATAAACATTGTCGATGTCATTAATAGATTGGCGAAAGCAAACGTATTTTATTATGATACATTTTTTCAGAGGGGTACTCCAAATTGATGATTTTTGTGGTTAAAAATTGTACATTTAATCATTATTTACGGTTCCTGCTTTTTATAAACATGCAGTTGGTATATTCATATTGTCCTTATTGAGTACAATATATACATTACTGCATAGCTCTTTCGTTCCACCAACCTCACTTGCTGAATTCGATATGCAGGCTTTCTTCCATGCCATGGAAAGCCACTATTCTCTCACTTACCTCAGGCGAAAGTTTTGTAGATCTTGCGCCGGATGATAATGCAGATAGCACACACCTTTTCATTGGAAAGGAAATTGGTGTTGATAACAGGAATGCAGGGATTATTAACCGAACCGAATCTCCTTTCTCTAGCCAATGATTTTTAACAATTTGGGAATTCAAATCGTTTCCCGAAGTTCCAGGGTGTCCCAGGAACTTTTACAAGTATTTAAATGCCCAATAGAACACAAAAAGAGGAACATTTTTTGTTCTTGCACCATGTGTCTAAATTGCGCCGTTTATGAGTTACAGCGATTCGAAGTAAATGCACTTTATTTATACATTTTCTACATATTTAACATTGCCGGATCGATATAACTTTTATGTATGACTTGACGAAAATTAGCCAACATGTTAAACTGTAATTCTTCTGCAATTGCTCGCTGATCTTCTAATATAGCTGTCATCAATCTGTGTTTTTTCTATTGTAGGCAGTCTTTTCCATTTACGTTTATTCAATCTTAGACAGGAGAGATTTTTCTCATATAATCCCCGCAGTTCTACGTGTCGGTTCTGAATTTTTCAAAGCTGATTCAGTCCTGAGCAGAAGGAATAACTAAATTTAATGCCTGAATTCAAGCATGTTTAAGTACTTCCCATGAAACTCACCCATGAGTATGAGTTCAGTATTGAAATCATGCGTAACATCAACTAAGGTCATGACGTAGTAGGCACATGTCAGTGTAAAATTCATGGATAAAACTCATAGAAAGGTCTTTTTATTTCTGGGCTGATTTAGGTCTGAGCCTAACTCATGGGATATGATAAATAGGGTAGTTAAGATGCATGGGACGTATTCTTTTCTAGCCGACATTCTCAGTTTTCGATGTGTATTCCTCTAGGAATTATGGACGATTCCTGGATATCCGACATAATAAACATAGGACACACACCCAGAAAAAAAGTAGAACGAATAACTTAAGAACAAAAGCTATTGAAAAAATATTTACTCGTTCTTAAATTTTTAAGAATTTCGCTCTTGAAGTCGAGCTAAATAAGTTTTTAGCTTGGTGCATTTAGGCAAGGGAAGTGAGGTATAGAAACTGAGAGAGGAGAGCAAGCACATTTGAGAGAAAAACTTTGAGTCTGCTCTAACAGTTTTGTATTATATGGGAGAGGGGTGTGGGGAAGCTATCCAGCGGAGAGCGTAATGGATTTTTGCACTCATGTTGCTTTGGAATTCCCAACCTGTTATGGCATTGCTGGCATGGAGAGACCTCTGTTCGACTGATAGTTGACACAGAAGGACTGATGCTGCTTTGAGGTGTGTATTCCTCAAGCCGGCTAAAAAATAGAACATGACTTAACAATTTCCATGAAATAAATTTAAACAAAATGGAAAAATCTACTGATATTGAATTGTTGTATGGTTGGAATCTGTGAAGCTCTTGATTTAAGAGTAAACGTTCTTACTCTTGAATGTGATGAGCTCTTGATAATGGGAAGAACATTTTCGGTTTTTGACAATACTGTTTGCCCTTGATTCAAAATTGAGCAATCTTGAAAACGAGTATGTTTAGCACTTGATTCAGAACTCTTGTGCTTGATTTGAGACTGATTCGCACTTGGATCAAGTATTGAAGCTCTTGGAACAAGAAAACAGGGATAAAAAATTCATACTTGGATCAAGAATTTCGCTCTTGGATCGAGAATTTCCCTCTTATCGAACTATTGATCTCGAAAACTCTTGATCCAAGTATGAAACTCTCTATTTTTTCTCTTAGTGTACTTCTAAGGATTTTAAAGATCATAAGAACTAAATATCAAAAGTGTTCGAAAAGTCACATTACCACAGAAATCATAATATCTCATAGTTTGCCTTTGTGAACCACTGAACCGAACCGAAACCGCGGTTCAGTTAGCTCCAAGAACCATAATATCTCGATCATAATAACCGAACCGAAATCGCAGTTCAGTTAGCTCCAAAAACCATGTAATTAACCGAAACGGCGCGCCGCGGCGGTTCAGAAACAGCATCCCTGGTTAATAAGCGACCTGAAATCACTGAAATCTCTTCTGCCATATTTTCAAAAAATAAAGTTGCTTTTTTAAAATTTAAGAAAATGCCAAAAATTGAAATGAGCTAAGATTTCGTTGTAAAGATTTGTGTTTGTGTTCACGAGTCGTATGAGTAATTTTTTTGGCGTGCCAAAAATAAAATAAAATTTCATGGTTTTCACTTTTAAATTTTATATTTGTACAACAAAAAAATTAACTTTGGGAATGCTGAGACCTATTTTTTTTTCCATTTTGTCGATTTAAGGTTCGCTCAGCGTACATAGATGGACTATTATGTTATTTGGGATTTCAGTGCAAGTTTTTAGACACCAAATGCTCCGTAAGGTTTGCCGTTTCACCAAGAATTGGCTAATGAACGAACAGCGATTGCAGATATTTGAATTGTATTATAAAATATCGTGTTCTGTGTGAAATGTGTTTCGCAATTTGCATCTATTGAATCAATCAAATGTATTTTGCCATTATCTTGTGTATTTCCAATTTATTCCTTCCTCTTAAATCAAACTGCTCACTCTTTATATTCTTAAGTTGAAGTTAAGCCCATCGATAAGCCACTTATGGAAAATGAAAGGAAATGTTTTAGTTACAATTGCGCTGAAGAGTGTTAAACCTTTCGATGCAAGTGGCCAATCGGTTCTGATTAAACGTAAATTTGTTGCCAACGCTGTTCAAATATATATATGTAAGCGATGGCCCACAAATAAGCCCCCACGGTGCACTCTTGTAGCCAATCTATGAGAACAGCATCTCCGCCAGCCCACTTGTCAGCACATGGCCAGCCATCCGCCGTTGCCGCCGCCGCCGCCGCCTCTTTGCTGTTCCGAATTTTCTTTCACTTTTGGCAAAGTTCCACAAAAGTCAGACGGAGTTGGAGTGCCTGATTAATATGCCGTTAAAGGCAGTTAAAGGCAACACAAATTCTCAAACAAACGCAGTCTGCGAGACGCAATCAAAACAAGCTAAGCAAAAAAGTTTGCCTTAACTTTTGGCAGCATTTTTGTGGCCATTGTCGTTGGCATTAATCATACGTAAAGCTAACTTTGCTCCCGCCGCTGTCTGTGCGGTGTCGTCATTCCATCCCATTGCGGGGTTAAAGCCAAAAAATATTGTCAAGCGCGAAGCGCTAAATGCGCTGCCGTTCACAGCCTTTCAAATGCAAAACTTTTTTTAGTATTTTCTTTCACTTATTTCAGTTGTGTTTTTGTCTCTGAACTTTTCTTTGTCAGTCAGTGATTTTTCTTCGGCTCTTCGTTTCGCCCGCTTTTCGCGCACGTTTAGCATGCGGCAGTCGCATTAATTAAAATTACACAGAAGCGCTTGGAGCGCTGGGAAATGGAGGAGGTGGGTGGGGAATGGAAGGTCTTCTCATAAATTAAAGGCGCTTATGAATTTTATAAATTATTTACCATGTTTGTGGGCGGCCAAATGGGGGGGGAGGCCATTATGAGCAGACATCGCCCGAAAGTAGGCTTCACTTATTGAATTTCATTAACCCTGCAATCATTTGCATGCATGTCTGTGCATGTTTAACTACATGTCGAGTCAACTGGCGCTCCTCCCACTCCCCATCCCGCCATCTCCATCGCCTGCGCCTTCTCCTTCTCCTTCTCCTACGACGAACTCACTTAATTTTATGCCAAAACAATGACACGCCATAAATTTAAACGGATTTAGCATTGCGCCGCAACCCTTAGCCGGAGGGGTAAACTGTGAAACGGGGGGGGGAGGGCGGCAGGAAGAGTGAAAAATTTTGGTAGGAAAAGTGTCAGTTGGTGCACTTCGCGTAATGTGTTGGAACATATTTAAGTCCAATTTTCACATCGAAGTTTTTAATCGGAAGCAACTGTACTTAGTGCTTGTTTTTCGTATGTGGGGTGTGGGTGATGCTACCAAACCAATCAACATACAGTGAATCAATAAAGTATTGGCACACAACTGTTTTGAAACTTTGACTGTCAATAATTTTTTTTCCACTTAACTGAAAACAAATTGTGAGATGTCATTCTCATTGTGAAACATTTTACTATATATTTCCAAATGAAAAATTTTGAAATTCACTTTTACTGTATTTTATATTATATAAAATAAGGAAAAACTGCATAAACCAACATCAAAAAAGTATTGGCACACTGTGAATGCATCTCACCCGCTTGTTTGTTTACCGGTTATTCTTGGTTTGCTTTGTTTAATTCCGTTACTCTGGCAAATTTCGTTGTACACTTGTGCAGTTTCAGTCAGTTTTGATCGTTTTTTTCGTGGTGAAATAGGCAAAATGGGTCGTGGTACTGATATTCCGGTGGATGTCCGTAAAGTTATAATAAATCTATACGTCCAGCAGAAATCTTATCGGGAAATTGGCAACATTGTACAGAGATCATACTCAAGTGTTCGAAATATTATAAAACATTACACAAATACGGGAAAATTAGAGCATGAGAGCAGATCTGGAAGGCCTAAAAAATTGACACCGCACCAGGAGCGGATTGTGGTAGCCGCAGTGGCAAAAAACCCGAAAATTTCTGCAGTCAAACTATGCCACAAAATGCAAGAACGATTTGACGGGAACTTCAATCCTCAAACCATCCGGAATACTCTGAACCAAGCTGGTTATCATGGGCGTGTGGCTCGGCGAAAGCCATTTATTTTGGCAGTGAACAAGAAAAAGAGGTTGGCGTTCGCAAAAATGCATCTAAACAAGCCGGAATCATTTTGGAATAGTGTCATATTTAGTGATGAATCAAAATAAAACCTATTTGGTTCAGACGGCGCACAAAAAGTTTGGCGTAAACCAAATAAAGAGCTTCAAGAAAACAACATTCTAAAAACAGTGAAGCACGGCGGCGGCAATGTAATGGTGTGGAGGTGTATGGCAGCATCTGGAGTGGGAAACCTTGCCTTCATAGATGACAAAATGGACAAGTACTTGTACAAGACCATTCTGGAAGAAAATTTGGATCCCAGTGTGGATAAGTTGGGGTTAAATGGGAAACCTTTCCTGTTCCAACAAGATAACGACCCCAAACATTCGTCGTATCTGGTTGAAGCATGGCTTATCTACCATTGCCAGCAGCTGAAAACACCTCCACAGTCACCAGACATGAACCCCATAGAACATGTTTGGTACATATTGGAAAAAAAATACGAGGTCACCATATTACTTCCAGAAGCTCACTGAAGGATGCTATACGCACAGAATGGGCTAATATTACACCCGACGAAACACCAAACTTAGTTGGAAGCATGCGCAGGCGCTTACAGGCTGTTATCCAGTCGAAGGGAGGCCCAACAAAGTATTAGACATCCTTAAATATGATCCTTTATGAGTTTTTGGCAAGTGTGCCAATACTTTTTTGATGTTGGTTTATGCAGTTTTTCCTTATTTTATGTAATATAACCTATGTTTAACCTATGAAATTAGATTTTTTTTTTTTTTGTAAATATAAAGTTAAATGTTCCACAATGAGAATGACATCTCACAATTTTGTTTCAGTTAAGTGGAAAAAAAATGATTGACAGTCAAAGTTTCAAAACAGTTGTGTGCCAATACTTTATTGATTCACTGTATTAGAAATGGTGTTTTTATACCCTTGGGCAGATGTTTGTAACGCATAGAAGGAAGCATTTCCGACCACATAAAGTGTATATATTTGCTTGATCAGCATGACGAGCATGATGAGTCGATATAGCCATGTCCGTTTGTCCATCTGTTTCTATGCTATCTCCTTCGTTATGCCAGGTTCTCACCGCAGTGATTTTGTCATCGACATCACGACTTATCGAAAAGATGCGATAAGGTGTTCGCATTGACAACTTTATTGCATTCTTGTGTTCTTGCATTCATTGAACAAATGACTGCGATTGGTTGACATTGTGAAGAGATAAGTTGGTGTAACTAAAATGGATTGAACTGATGAGTTTCTGTCAAGGGCACATTCAGCATTCCAAGAACCCCACCTTCTTTGAGCAGCTTTGTTAATTAATATAATAAATTTTGATTTTGATATGAAATAAGAAACAATCAAAGAAAATATAAATGAAAAAGATAATTTTTCCATGCAAAATCTGTTAACAAGGGGGGCCAACTTTCTGGCGATTTTCTATTGTTTTTTTGCGCTTAAAGTTTTACAGCTGCTTATTGTTTTTGTTAATGCTGGTAGTTGGAACGATACTTGTACGATAGGCAATATTATCGATACCCCGTCAAGTCACTACTCGAAAAGTCACGGATGCAACCGCATCCAAAATGGATGCAACTTGTGTGCTACCGCTAGCCGGTATGGCTTGAAAGCTGCATCCGACACAAGAATGCAGGAATGCAAGAATGTGCTGTAGTGAGAACCGGGCATTAGTTTAAAAGCTATCGCCACCAAACTTTGCATAAAGTCTTCTGGTACAAATACGCTGCACATTTGTCGGAACCGGGCAGATCGGATCACAATAACATATAGCTGCCATAGGAAGAATCGGTCGAAAACCTAGTTCTAGTGAGAAAAACTTTTTTTGTTTTTTATGCAAAAGTCGCCAAACTCCGTATTAACTAGTTTTCCATGCTTTTCCAGAATTCTGCCAAATTTGGTCGAAATCAGACATCTATATAGTATAGCTGTCATACAAAAGAAGAGTCAGAAAACTTGTTTGTTTTCAGTGGATATGTCCTTCAAATAAGTTAGAAAACGTGCTGCAAGGTTATACAAACTTCGGCCGAGCCGAAGTTAACTTTCCTCTATTTTTTAAGCTTAATCACAATCTTAGATTAATCTCTGAGGTTTTTATCTGAACCGCTTTTAACCGGTCACAGACTGGACTACACTCAGAGAAAAACATAGAGTTGTATTTTTGGATCAAGAGTTTTCGAGTTCTATACAAGAGCAAAATTTTTGATGCCATTTTTCTTTATCCAAAAGCTTTAATAGTTGATCCAAGTACGAATCATTCTTAAATCAAGCAGAAAAGTTCTTGAATCAAACATAAACATACTAAACATACTCGAATTTAAGATGGCACATTCTTGAATCAAGGGCATACAGCATTGTCACAAACGGAGAATGTTCTTCCCATTATCAAGAGCTCATCAAGACTAAGATCGTTTACTCTCAAATCAACAGCTTCAAGAGATTCCAACTATACAACAATTCCAAATCAGTTGATTTTTTCCCATTTTGCTTAAATTCATTTCAGGGAAAACTAATTGTTAAACCATGTGGCAAGTTTTAGCCGGTTCGAGGAATACATAACACCTCAAAGCAGCAGCAACTGGCAGTCGCACAGCCGTCGCTCCCTGCCAGCAATGCCACAACTGGTTGGGAATTCCAGGGCACCATGAGTGCAATAATCGATTGCGCTCTCTGCTCGATAGCTTCCCCACACATTCCTCTTCCATTAAAACAAACAATACAGAGAGAAAGAGAGCGAGTTCAACGCTGTGTTCTCTCAATTGTGCTTGCACTCCTCTTTGTTTCTTTCCCTCAGTAACCTTGCCTAAATACACAATACTGAGAACGAATTCAGCTCGATCTCAAGAGCGAAATTCTTTAAGATCGAATAAATGTTTTTTTTTAAAAGCGTTTGATCTTAATTTATTCGCTCTACTTTTTTCTTTGGTGTAAATACCAAATTTCAAGTTCCTGGTTTAAATAATTATACTCGGTTTTGAGTTTGAGCAAAACTATGTAACAGTTAGAAGGAACATCACCGATCCTATAAGGTGTACAGTGAATATGGCTTATATGCAAAACATTTATAAGAAATCAGTTAATCGTATTCATTTTCTTTTAATCAATTAATGTTAAGTGTTCTTTAGACATTACATAAAGACATCTTAAAATCACACTTCAAATATTCCAGAATTCAAGAGTGGATAATACCAAAGACTAATAGATGTTATAGATGACGCATGTGAAACATAAAACGAGTATTCCTGGTAGCTAACATTGGCTTCTAATTTCTGATTTGATCACCAAGCATCATCTATAAATTTCTATATATCTTTGATATAACGCAGTAAGTGTTTTACCAAAGATTTATCGATACTTAAGATGACGCATGTGAAAGAATAACCGACCATTCCTGGTAGCTGACATTGGCTAAAAATTTTCGATTTGTTCTACACACTGAGAAAAAAAGCATGATTTCCGGTATCTATTTGGGATGGGATCCAACGGAGCTAGAAATCATCCAAAGGATATGAAAAATTATGATCCTTGGGTTGATTTTTCAGCTCCGTTGGATGATTAAAAGCATATTTAAGACATATCCCTCCCAAATGGATACTTTTTTGAACCGTTTTTTATCTGTGCATGCGTTATCTATATAACATCTATAAATCTTTGATAATACCTTGATCTGGGGTTTGTATTATTGAACTTTGGCGGCAAACATTGAATTGCTATGTTCATGGATTCCGTTTCTGTATTGTGCCAAGGCGCATTGTCTTTAATCAAACAATTGTGTGTATTGTCTGGTCGTCATCCATGCGCTTCTTTGGCAATAATCTGGCAGTGGCACATCTCTTTCTTTAAAAGGCCGGGGCTTTTCAATACAATCAATCCGTTTGAATGCACCAGTTGCATTGTACAGGAAAAGCAATGTGAGGCGTTGCATCCTTTTTGGATTTGCATGCTTGCCTTTGTAGTTTCATCAGCATTAAGAGAAAATTTTGAATTCTAGAGAAAATTTGAAATAAAAGAAATAAAAGCGACCGCACTTGCTGTATTATTTTCACTTGCTTCTCCGTGAATCTTTGAGAAGATAATGAAATTTCGCGTGCAATAACGCTGAAGCCAGCTCTGATCTGGTGCATTGTTTTCATTTACCTGTTTGGCGATCTCCAAGCAAGGCTAGTCTACCAACAGTTCCATTTTGAGAACAGATTTGGTTGAACCATGTGAACATGTGAGTTTTTTTTTTCACTTTGCAAATAGAATTCCTATAAACCATTTGTATATCTTGGAAATCCTTAGAAGAATGTCCAAAATTGATGAGATTGGATTTGCAGGATTCGTCTGTAAGTTCCAAGACAAATGTGCATGCATCAAATACACCTTATTTATCATATTATTTAAAAAAAAAACGAGAGAGTAAGTTAAAGTCGGCCCTGCCCGACTTCGAAATACCCGTTACTCAAGGCAATTAGTGTTGCGGCTCAGATAAGTATGCAACGTTTTTTTAAGTCTGCCATTTATTATCCGATCACTATGAAAATTTGTGAGATTGTACATATTGGCCACATGCACTACACTGCAAAATCTGAGCTCGATAGCTTACAAATTGTAGGAGATATTCAACATTTTTTTTATTGCGGGAGCGGGAGGGGGCGTGGCCAAAATTTGAAACAAACTTGATCTGCCTACAGACAATACTAGCTTACATCTAAAATTTGGTTGCTCTAGCTCTTCTAGTCTCCGAGATTTAGGTGTTCATACAGACGGGGACGGACGAAGACGGACATGGCTATATCGACTCGGCTATTGATCCTGATGAAGAATATATATACTTTGTGATATCGGAGATGCTTCCTCTGCCTGTTACATACATTTGCACGACTTTAGTATACCCTTTTTATACCCGGTTCCCATTGAAAATTGGAAAAGGGGGATCATGAAGTTGTGCGAATGTATGTAACAGGGAGAAGGAAATTTTTCCGACCCCATAAAGTATAAATATTCTTGATCAGCATGAACAGCCGAGTCGATATAGCCATGTCCGTCTGTCCGTCTGTCCGACTGTCCGTCTGTCCGTCTGTCCGTCTGTCGTTGTCTGTCTGTATGAACGCGTCGATCTCAGAGACTATAGAGATAGAGCCACAAATTTTTGCACGAAGGTTGATTTATGCTGTACGCAGATCAAGTTTGTTTCAGATTTGAAAAATTCCACCCCGTCCCCCTTTTATCCCCAAAAAACCTAGACCTCATCTAGAAATCCTAGACCTAAATAGCCGTCAGATCCAAATTTTCAAGTTAGAGCCTCGTGGTTTAGTATACATCAAGCCAATATCTATCTATTCTGAAAAGTACAATCAGATCGGACAAAAAACACCGGAGTTATAAGCGAAACAGTTGAGCTGATAAGAGCACCCCCCCACTTGTTGGTCAGGACTAGAAAAAAGTGTTGCCTACATTTGGGATAATTTTGTTAAATTCAAAAACAATTAAATGAAAACAAATGAACAGGGTATTTTGTGGTCGGGAAACTCGACTGCAGCGCCCTTACTTGTTACTCTACGAGTAACGGGTATAAAAAACACCCCTGGCTAAGATTGAATTAAGGTAAAGAAGTACTACAGCAAATAGAAAATGTTATCCACTAGAGAAAATAATACAGATTAAATGCAAACAGGTATATTATGAGATCTGCAGGAAATTGCGGGAGGCTTACAGGATAACGAGTTGTAAAATTTATGTCAAGTCAACCTCAAAGGTTATGTCAATCCGGCATTGGTAAGAATGAAGAGAGTCGAACGAAATGTCGCATACAAATTATCTTAGTCAAACGATTCAAATTCCCAAACTAATAAGTATCATTGGCGTAATAAGTGTCAGGTCTTACAACTCGTCAGAGAACGCAACCGAACGGAACCGTTTTTCTTTGAGGTTTTCGGTTCGGTTCAGCATTTCCGAAAGGAAGCCGGTTCTGTTTGCGGTTCGGTTAACCAGCTGAATTAGGCGGTTCGGTCCGGTTCAAAACCGGTTCGGCTCATCTCATTGCCGTGGGCATCGCAAACCCACTTGGTCAGTAAAGTGAGGCTATGTGGTAATGAGTTTAGCTCTTCAGATGTTTCACAATGAAATGTCTTTCACGCCTTATATTTACATACAAACTTTTATTGTTTGTTATTTTATTTTGCTTAATTTTATTACAAAATATGTTTAAAAATAAATTGAAGCTATTTTAAATTAATAAAAAAAAACTATAGCTTTAGTTTACTGATATATACATATATGTGTATCCCTCTTTTGCGACGAAATTTCCCCAAGCCTTTAGGAAAAGGGGCTCCTTTAGATATTGGTCTATGTGGAGTTCAAAAATATGTTTGTGTTGAAGTCACCGGCCAAATTTGTCTTCCATGGTGCCAGTTTCACGACATAATCCTCAATTTCATTAAAATCTTTGATATGATCCAGTTTGATGCGCCGCTTTATATTTCCAGTATGATTTGACAATATTTTTTTTTTGCAAATAATGCATGAAAATCAGTGATGTTTTTGTGATGTATATTTTGTAGAATAGTGCTCACAGTTTTTTCATCACTCACTTCATTTAGTTGCCAATGTCTGTGTTGAATATTTCTTTGCTGGTAAATGAAGTCCTTCTTTATGATGTGTAATATTTGACGAACCCTGGTTCCTTTACTTTTTCATAATTCTAATGAGTTTAATGGAAATTAAAATATAAGTATAATTGCCATACATAAGGTGGTATTGGAACATTGAAATGTATATAGCTTGAAAGCGCCCATATTTGATGAGCTGTGTTATTTGAGAATTGATTTTGAGCTAGTTCCCACCCAGCAAACATTTTATCATATATTTGATCACATTCGAGACTTTTTCGAATCGTCGATCTGATTAAAATAGTCATAAATGGGCTCGTTTTCTGATGAAAAATTATACTTTTGTCGGGAGAAAATGGTACCCTAGCAGCGACACTTCGTGAAGAGTCATTTATAACCCGTTTTTCTGATCACTTTAGACTCATATTCGAGTCACTTGAGAGTCTTTTTTTTAGCCGTATTTCACTAAACCACATTTCGAGCATATTCATGAGACATTTTCGAGTCTCAATTAATAGCATCCCACCCAACATTTGGAAGATCATTTTCACAAAAATCACCTTGATGAATCGTTTTGGACCACTTTTGATGATTAAAAAGAAATACCTATCATTTGCGATTAAAAGAGACTCGAAAATGATTCATGAAAACGCTGAAAATTTGAATTAGTGAAGTGCGACTAAAATAAGACTCTCAAATGAATCGAAAATGATTCGAAGCTGCGCATTAGAACGGGTTAAAAACGACTCTTCATGAAGAGTCGCTGCTAGGGTACCATTTTCTTCCGACTAAAGTATTATTTTCGATCAGAAATCGAGCGCATTTATGACTATTTTAATCAGATCGAGGATTCGAAAATGACTCGAATGTGATCAAAAATTACATAAAATGTTTGCTGGGATATGATTGGCATCTAGTTTTGATCATCAAAAGGAGTCGGAAAAGACTCATCCAGTCGATTTTTATAATAATGATCTTCCAAATGTTGGGTGGGTTAGTAGAGCTGGCAAAAAATCGATGTTTATGGCATCGATTTTTTGCCAACATTTTTAGGAAAACATCGATTAAAATCGATTAAAATCGATTTTTTAAATTTGTCTGAAATAAATATAAACTTAGGGCATATATAATATTTCATTTTCTAGATGGCACTATCTGCCACATAAACTAGCAAATAACTATGTAGGAGCTATATGATGAAAAATCGGCCCTTATAAGAATAAAAATATATATATATTTCAAACCACATAAACCAAATTTATTTTCCATTTAACATTTTTAACTTCAATTATATCACTTCATGTAATACTCTTAATGATGAGATTCTTTTCACATTTGACTTGTGTAACTAATAATAACAGAATGATATTACTCCTCCAGCCACTGGTTCCTATTAGTAAATAGGAGCATATCAACGTTATTAGGTTTTAAAGAGGCACGCCTGTCCGAGATTATGTTTCCAGCTTTGCTGAACATACGTTCCGACTCCGTGGAGCAAGCTGGGATGCATAAATAATGCTGAGCGCAATTGGCCATTTCTTCAAACTCCTGTCCATGAATCTGAAAAATAGAATCAACTTGTTATAAAAATTTACCCAGATTTCATTAAGAACATACTTTCCAATACTCCAGTGGGCAAAGTGACTTGGAAGCGTGAGGCTTTTCAAAGAATTGCTGTACTTTTATAAAAGAATCGTCATTGGGAGTGTAACTTTTTTTTGTCAGCTTGTCTTCCATAAATAAAAAAACGCAGCTTGGTTTGGGACGTTTGGTGTTGGTGGAACTGTGGAGTTAGGAGATTCTGTTGTATGAAAAGTTGTGGATAGCACGGTCTGAAGCAAATTCTTTGACATATCTGCAGCAATGCTGTCGCTGAAGCCTTCTAATTTAAAGCGAGGATCGATTAGTGTAGCAACGCGGGTTGCTGTCCTTTCCTCATATGGTAAAAGCCGACGATTCACACTTTCCAAAAGATTTAAACATGTTTGGATGCCTTCCGGGGTTTGCATTTTGACTTTCAGGGATTTTAATTGATGAAGTAAGTGGCATGCTATCGGAGTTGGCACCTGGAACTTTTTCGATCTTAATCGATTCTCAAAAAAAATATCGATGTTTCTCACGCAGGCAAAAAATCGATACATCGATTCGAGAATCGATTTTTTTGCCAGCTCTATGGGTTAGGTATATATTCTTCGTAAATCGTAAATATTGGCATTTTTCCACTAAATTTTCAATGCAGAAATTTATTTTTCTTATCCGAAAACTGTCTACTTTTCAATTTCCTATTTTGTAATTTCATATTTTCGAAATTTTGATATTTTTAATATCAAAAAATATTGCCCTGAAAATGAATACGAAATCAAATTGTTAGAAAATGTTACAAAAAAATACAAATTTATTCTGTATACAAAATATCGTTTTTACATCGAAATGTATATGGGGGGTGCAGTTTCGTTTTGGATAAAACTAGTAATGTCTGCGCTGGCGGTATCCGGGTGGCAGATAACGTGAGGCTGGGGCCTGCACATTGGATGAAGCACCATGATAGGCTCCACCACCACCAAATGCTCCACCAGAGCTGCGTTGCTGGTGATGCCTGCAAGATGTAAAGAGCAAATGTTGAGCCTTTGCTTCAAAATCCAAAGCACCAATTAAATTGCTGATCTTACTCGGCGGGCAGCGAGGGTGAGGTGGGCAAATGCGCACCCTCGGCATGGAAACCATTCTTGTCGGCCTTGTAGTTAACGGTATACTGTTTGCCATCATCGCCCGTATAGGAATACGAGCCGCGTACACCCAATGAGCCATGGGGCCATCCGCCGCGGAACTCGCCAGTCTCATCACGATGAATGCCATTGCCGGTATCAAAGCTAGGGTTAAAGGAACGGGCAATGGTTTACTTGAAACACCCCAGGCACTTTCATTCTTGAGACACACCCGAAATTGTAGTTGCCATTGGCATCGCTCTGATAGTCACTCCTCACAATGGGTATCTGCTGTTGATGCGAGTGCGAAAGCTGTTGCTGGCGCTGGAAGCCAGCCCGGCCAGCGTGACCCTGCCCCTGTCCCTGTCCCTGTCCACTGACCCCATGGTAGTGCAATTGACTGGCCTGCGGGGCCAGATACTGACTGGAGGGCAAGTAGCGCTGCGGTAGACGTCCAGCCCAGGCGCTGGCCAGGAACAGGCTGCCCACGAGTAGGACCGAAGGATGCCACATTTCTTGTTCACTTCACCAAAAACACACAGAACGAAACACAAAAAAAAAAACAAAAAACAAAAACCGAACCGTAAAACACAGACAAAAAAAAAAATTGAGAAAAACAATTTGTATCCGTATCTGGAGCTGGATGAGGTTGAACGATGACTGCTGTTTGTTTGGTTCGAGCGTTTTGGTTTTATAGGCCCCATCAACAGCTGCTCGGCTTCAACCCAACTCAAATTCCATGCTCAATTTTAATTGTTTTTTTGTTCGACGTTCGACGAGTTGGCCGTTTAATTAGCCGAAAGCAAATGCTGGGCAGATGTTAGGCTACATGCATCGAGGCGCTTTGCAAGCATTGTTTTCGTTTTTGTTGCAAAAAAAAAATACAAAAAAAAAAGATCAAGCGGTTAGCTAGACAAATTAACGCTTATCCATCAACTTAATGAAATTGCGGAAAAATTGAACAAAATCTTGGATTTTGATTTGAACTGTTTTGCTGATGAGGGTTTACGTTAGGCCACACCCTTGTATAATATTAAGAAGTTCCAACGATAAGGGTGGAGCTAGTACTCAGTGAGTCAAATTAATTCTTTAAAAAAGAGACAGCATAAAGGCAAATTATAATGAGACAGGGTGTAAAGAACTGAAGTTTTATGGCAGGTAAACCAAGTTTAGTTTTTGGGTTGGTTCATTTGTAAACCCGGCAACTGAGAGGGGGAGGAAGTAGGATCTTAAGTATGTTTCGTATGTTTCATGTATCTGAAGCAAGGCTGCAAACCTTTCAAAATTATTCATGAGGTTCGGTGCGGGGGTTCGAATCCATTGTAAAATCCAAGGTTCGGTTCGCGGACCGGTTCTTGGAACTCCTGGTTCGAACTTTGGTTCGATTGCACATAGAAGAATACACAGTTTGACTTTTGATTTATTAAAACGTTGAAAATGAAACATATATACCTTCTATCCATATGCTTAATCATCACTTAAGTTATTTCAATTGTCAAATCGATTAGATGACGCTAACAGCTTTTGGAAAAGGCTTAGTTTAGCTTAATTAGCATTATATCTTCCAGGAGCTGTTCAATTATACTAGCTTTTAAATCAGAAAGAACCAACTTAAGTATTGAAAATCAGGGATGCAAACCGGTTCTGAGCTGAACCGGTTTTGAAACGAACCGAACCGCAAACCGAACCGGCTTCTTTGCAGAATTTCTGAACCGAACTGAAAACCACAAAAAAAAAAACGGTTCGGTTCGGTTCGGTACAGTTCTCTGACGAGTTTTAACGGGAATTGCTTTCCTCTAGCCAATGATTTTGATTAATTAGGAAATTTGAATCGTTTTCCGAAGATAACTATCAAACATTTCGTTCGACCCTCTACATATTTAGCGTTGTCGGATCGATATAACTTTTAAGGATGACCTGAGGAGAATTTTACAAGTCTTCTGCAATTTCCTGTCATCAATCTAAATTTGTTTTTTCATTAGATATTAGATATTTACAATTTTCTGTGGTACTTCTTAATCTTAATTCAATCTTAATCTGCCAATAAAAAAGGGCATTCCTTCAGGAACTGAAAGACGAGTCCTGGGAATCCGACATAATAATCTTTGCAGATTGCTCTAAGGATTTTAAAGATATTCAAATGGATTATAGGAATCAAATTTGAAAAACGATCGAATAGCCACTACACCGAAATCATATTTTATAATGTGCCTTTGTGAACCACTGAACCGAACCGAAACCGCGGTTCATTTAACTCCAAAAACCATGTTATGAACCGAATCGGCGGTTTAGAAACTGTGCGAACCACTGAACCGAACCAGTACACTATTTTCGAGTGGTTTGCATCCCTGCTGAAAATGCTCGTTCAGCTGATACCTGAGTTGCTGGCACAGCTAAAGGGTGATTTTTTTAGATATTTTTAGATAAACAGCTCACGCACGTTTCGTGTTTTGTTTCACTGTCAAACATCTTCAGTTTGGTCTATAATTTAACCATGTATCGTCTTACAAACGAACAACGCTGGCAAATTATTGAATTTTATTATCAAAACGCGTGCTCTGTTAAGATCTGTTCAAATTGTGTTCAGCGACGAAGCTCATTTTTTGCTCAATGTGGGGCTATGTTAAAGCTGATGTCTATACAGACAAGCCCGCTTCAATTGACGCATTGGAAGACAACATTGAAGCATTTATTCGTGAGAAACCGGCCGAAATGTTGGCAAGAGTATGCCAAAATTGGACTAAGCGGATGGACCCATTTGAGGCGCAGTCACGGTCAACATTTGCATGAAATAATCTTCAAACATTTAATTATATGGACCGCACCATCAATTTAAATAAAGATTTGATGTATTTTGCTGAATTCTATTTTTGAAAAACTTTCCTATGGCTCTTAAAAAAATCACCCTTTAGTATAGTAAAAGCAATATTTTCCAAAATTTTAAAACATGTATCGATTGATGTAATCTTGGACCATTTTCAAAGGAATCTATAACATCAATCACAGATTTAATATTTGATATTTGTTTATTGCTTTCATAAAATTACGCGTCTTTGCAATCAGACGTTGAGTCATTCGTTGTCGAATTTTCCAAACTCCCACAAAGCATATTAAATCGATGAACCAAACCTCATTTTTCGAAAAAGCGGTCCGGTTCGGGTTCAGGTTCAAGGAGTCAAAAATGAAAGGCGCCTGTTTCATGGTCCGGTTTGCGAACCCCAAAAAAGTCGAACCGAACCGGTTCTTAGGGGTTCGGTTCCGGACCGGTTTGCAGCCTTGATCTGAATCCTCTCAACCCGCGGCTTTCGCACCAACATATACATAGCTTTAAAAGTGTAGGAAATTAAATACCACAGAAACTTTAGAAATTATGCATAATTATTTAATCCTTTTTTTTAAATCTTTTTCGGAGTTTTTCAGAATTAATCAAAGACACAGTTCGTCAGTCAAATCAAATCAAATCAAAACATTTCTAAAAAAAACAGTTCAGAAATGGAAATGGATTGCTGATTAGTGCAAATCCCGCATTAGCAGTATGCAAAATTCTCTAAAGACAAATGCAAATACAAACACCTTCAAAAAATTGTCAGTTTTCAACAAATACATTCCGAAAGATCTAATTTAAAGATCAACGCTTTTCCAACATGCAACTTTTTCCTAGAATGAGTTCCAAATAAACTGAAAAATAAATTGAAATTGTCTGAAAATGCAAAACATTGCAATTTGATTGAGTTTAGTGCAAAATGCAAAAGCTGTCTGCACGACTTGTTAATTGAAAGCGAAATATTACAATGAATCGCTTGGCAAGCGAATGATTTATTGATCTCAAGTTGATTGCATTTCAGATATCAATCACTGCCTACATTCTGCTGATTAAGCCTAGTTCAATTTTCTATAATTCTTCAAACTGCATTTGTTTCAGACAAATCAATGTAAATGACATCCATCAGAAATGGATATATTAACCAGAAAGAAAGCCGGTCAAGCCCGACTATAACATACTCTGTACCAAGAAAATTTGTCTTTACAAATAGCTTCTTCTAATGTTAATTAACAGCGCATTAACACTTATGTCAACACATCGACATTGTGTTAGGAGATGGTGCATGCTGCTCTGAAAAGTATGCATCATTTTTATAATCTTTATAGCTCTGACATTATTTATTGTTTGATCGATCTCTATGCAAATAATGGAAAATCTAAACTTAATGTCTACAAATTTCTGGAAGTTTTTCAACATATTTCGCACAATAGCTTCAGAAGCCCATTCATGGCTAGTGTTTTTAAAGGTGGATGCAATAGCTAGTGAAGGTGAACTTAAAGGTTATTATTATTTGTACTACTTTTTTCTGGGTGTAAAGATCGTGTCAACGATAGTCAAGTTTTTTTTTTTTTTTTTTTTTTTTTATTCTTGGTTGGCATTTATTGGATCTTCTCTTAAAGAGACTAACAATAAATTTTCAAATCTTAATCTAGAGACTATTTTAATAAACTATCCCCTATTGGAGGTAGTTTGTGTTCTACGGCCCTTCAAGTCAGTCGCTGGGTTGGTAGGTCGTTTCTTCGCAGGCGAGAATGCGTTGGTGAGAGATTTCGCAAGTTGGTTTGGGTGGGCAAGAAGCTTCTCAGAATATTTGCGCTTAAGTGCCTCTATTTCAGTTTCAGCCAGTGGGATGCTGAGGTCGTTGTGGATACAATCATTGCGAATGTACCATGGCGCTCCAGTGATGGTTCTTAGGATTCTCGACTGTGATCTTTGGAGGATATCCACGCTGCTCGCACAAGCATTTCCCCATAGCTGCGAGCCATAGGTCCAGACAGGCTTTATGATGCTCTTGTACAGTAAGACTTTATATTCCAGCTTTAGTGGGGAACGGGAGTTAATTAGCCAGTGAAGGCTGTTGGCCTTAAGCTTTATCTGAAGTTTTTTCGAGTCTATGTGTTTGCGCCATGTGAGCCTTCTATCGAGGTGTACACCTAGGTATACAACATCGTTTGATTGCGGGATCAAAGTCGCGTTTAGTGATAGCTGGGGACAGGTGCTTCTGTTGAGTGTGAACGTCACGTGCTTACACTTTTGCTCGTTGATTTTAATACGCCAGTTGGCCAGCCACTCTTCCACGTCGGTAAGATGGCTTGCCAAAAGTCTTGTTGCGGTAATTGGACATCGTGATCTGCTTAATATTGCCGTATCATCCGCAAAAGTACTTATTGTAAGTCGAGAGTCTGTTGGTATGTCGGCAGTGTATAGTACGTATAAGAAAGGACCCTGCGGTACTCCGGCTCCTATGGTGAACTCTTCTGTTGTGTACTCGTTTTGACGAACTGTAAATACTCTGTTACTGACGTAACTTTCTAGGACTTTGTGTGTATTTGGTGGAAGCATTGTCTTTATCTTGAATGTAAGACCGTCCAACCATTCGCGGTCAAATGCTTGGGCAACATCTAGGAAAATGGCAGAGCAGTATTCGTGGTTTTCAAACGCAGTCCGAATATCTGAAGTTATGCGGTTGACCTGCTCAATAGTCCCGTGATAGTCAAGTTATGAGCAAAAGAAGTTATGCTTTCAGTGACTGAAGTGGAAAACTACATATATTTAATATATTTAATATACATTTATGATATTTTATTTCCAACCGGCCACCTTTACCAGCTATTGGCGTCAGCTGTGAAGTAATTAGACATAAAAAGGATACTAAATAAATTTACTTTTCGGATTTAAGCTCCTTTTCTTTTCTGCTAACATCAAAACAACCTAAGACTAAACCCTCAGGGTGCTTTTTTTTATTTACTGAAAACTTTGATTTTTGAAAATTCTTTTTTTGATGGCATTTAATCTTCGCTGCAGTTGCCATGTTTCCACTCTTTCTTCTCCAATTAATGATGCTGATGGGCTGTGTGCATGCTGGTCCCCACCTGCGAGCGAGGTCACTCTGTTGTACGTACCGAACATTTGGCACTTCGGTCAACAAATTCTACGTTGGTTAAACTAATTATAGCATCTTTGAGTTTTGCCTGGGTTTTTCATCATTAGCACAAACACTTGGCCAGAGTTCCGGTTCGCCAATCGAGTGGCTCGAGAAGCTACCCAAAAAATGCCCTCACTTGAGGGCCATTACAAAAGCAACCGAAGCCTCAAGCTTTGAAGAGCCACCCAGAGAGACGGTAATGATCATCGCCGCCAAAACGGTAGCAAAAGTAATGAATTGACGAAATCACATAATTTTCGGGAACGTGTGGTGGTAATTACTTAATACCAAGACTTGAGGCAAGTTCAAGGTCTGATCTGTGGGCATGTGATAAGGCTTTAAGGGACGGGTTCCACTTGTCTAATTTTAGCTAACCAAAAATAAGTACTTTTGCCTTATCATCGCAGCGTGAGGGGAAGACAGGTACTGGCTTCTAATACCAAGTCTTGTTATGTGTCAGGATGGACTCCGCCACTCCAGTCAGATCTTAGTGCGCTCACATATCCGCAATTATAATAATAATGATGGCCAATTTGTTGCTGCTGTTGCTGTTGTTGCCTCCAAATAGACGAACAATGAACGAAACTTCATTAATTAATAATAATAAATGATGAACTAATCAAATAAAAGCGTGAAAAGTGAACCTAATGGTGCTTTTGGCTCTATGCATGATCGATCGATCATCAATCGTCGCTGTGTGGTGGTATTCTCTGGCGAAAGGTTATAGCCATCTCTTGCTCAGAACGCGTGCTCAGGGTACATACATACCTACCTACCTATCTACCTACACACGTTTCTATGTTTGTATGTTAGCGACTGGATTGCGGGTCGAGCTTCATGCTTGGCTGGGTGGTGGCATCTGCGGTGGATGCATAATGTACAGTTAGCTGGACAAAGACGACGACACCCACTAATGGTGCATCATTATGTTTCATTAGCGGTGACTGTACCCCAGACTGGTCTATAATTTATGCAACCAAAAGTTAAGCGGATGTAATGCCAGTCGCAAATGAACTTGTAATTTACAATGAGTTTGACACTGACAGCTGATGCCAAGCCACCTCGTGTAACCAGAGTGCCCCGACACACAGAGTGCGGCCACTGAGATGCAAAATTTGCATATTTTCAAAAGTTGACCGACCACCAAAACTTCGATTTGTGCAACATTTTTTTTCTCGGTTTTCCGATGCAAAAGCTGAGATAAGAATTGAATTGAATTGAAATCAAGGCCGCAAAACGGTAACGCTTAGGATTTTGTAGACCAATCGAACACTTTTAGTGTCAACTTGTGGGCAGCTCTGATTGGTACAACTTTGACAAAGTTTTTCAAATCAAAAGAAGTGTTGCCACATGTTTAAAACTATTCTTATCGATATGTTTTCCCGCAAATTGACAGTTGTTTTTGTAACACTTCAACAGTTGAGTGAGATATTTTCGACCTTTTGGTTTTGTGTTTGAATTTGATATTTGAAAATATATCGAATTTATCGATAATTTCTAAAATATTCAATTTCCTTTGAATAATCTGCTGTATTAAGCAGAGCTGCAAAACCAAACAAGAAAGAAAGTCGGTGAAGCCCGACTATAACATACTCTGTACCAACGAAATTATATGCTCAGCATATATTTTGATGCTGCAGTAGTAGCTGAAAGCAGCGCTGCTTCTGCGCTGCAGCAGCGAACAGTCTATTGATCATAACTCGAAAACCGTTCATCCAATCTTCACCATTCCTTTGGCTGATCGAAAAGGTATCCATATTACTAAATATATCAAGAAGGAACAAGCCATCTATCTTCAAAACTGTGGGAGATATGACGTTTTTTCTAAATTGCGGGGGCGGCAGGGGGCGTGGCCAAAATTGAAAATAAACTTGATCTGCCTGCAGACATAAGAAGCATATGCCCCATACATGTCAAACCTCTATCTCTTACCATCTCTGAGATCTGTGCGTTCATACGGACAGACAGACGGACAGACGGACATGGCTATATCGACTCGGCTGTTGATGCTGATCAAGAATATATATACTTTATGGGGTCGGAGATGCTTCCTTCTGGATGTTACATACTTTTGCACAAACTTATAATACTCTTTGTACCTTTGGTACAGAGTATAAAAATAGTCTTAGTGGGAAAAACTTTTTTGTTTTCATTGTAAACCTCATTAAAATTTTGCATTTATTTATTTTATAAGCTTTTACACAATTCTTTAAAGTATTGTCAAAATCGGAAGACTATTAGTTATAGCTGCCATAGGAATGATCGTTGGAGAAACTAGTTCTAGTGGGAAAAACTGATTTGTTTTCAAAGAAAACGCTACCAAACTTTATATATCTTATTTTGCTAAACATTCCCATAATTCCACTAAGTTTGGTAGCAATCGGACATCTATATAGTAAAGCTGCCATAGAAAACTAAGGCTTGAGAAATAGTCTTAGTAGGAAAAACTTCTTGGTTTTCAATGTAACATCTTTAAAACTGGCATTTATTTATTTTATAAGCTTTCACACAATTCTTCAAAATTTCATCGAAATCGGATGACTAAAGGTTATAGCTGCCATAGGAATGATCGGTCGAAAAACAAGTTTTAGTGAGAAAAACTTTTTTGTTTTCAAAAAGAAAAACGCCTCCAAAATATATTGTATGTATTTCTTACTTTTGCTTTGCTTTCCCATGATTCTACAAAGTTTGTACGAACTCGGACATCTATATAGTACAGCTGTCATAGAAAAGTGGAGTCAAAAAAGTAGTCTTAGTGAGAAAAACTTCTTTGTTTACAGCTGAAATGTTCTTTAAATAAGTTAGAAAGAGCATACAATTTTTCATCTATTTTTGCCGAGTATTCTAGAATAGCGTCAAAAGCAGAGTCGATATAGCCATCTCAGTCAATCAGATATCAGAGATGGTAAAAGATAGAGACAGATGCTTATTATACTTGCAGGCACTTTAAGTTTATTTTAAGTTTTTGCAGGGCCCCCTTCCGCCACGGCATTAGGGGAAAAAACTAAAATTTCCGACAGTTTCACCTATGGAAGAGTCTTATCTTCCAGACATGTTTTCTCAACAAGATTACTTATCGATTAGGGTACATCAGATGAACAGTCGTTGAGTTAAAAAGAAATAAACTATAAAATATAGTCGGTTGTCCATTTATTTCAAAATGTCAAAGTCGATAATATTAACATTATTATTTCGAAACATCGAAATTTGGCATAGTTTTTAACTTAAAAGTAGGGTTTCAATATCGATATTTGATATATCGAGTCTAGAAAGTATCGATAGATCGATAATATCGTTATTTTTTACATCTTACACAAGAACTGAAAAGATATTCAAGCTGATATAAAACTGCTTATAACCAGTGCCCAAACGGTGATCGAAGCTTTCAATATTTAAAACGAGAAAGCTAAGCTAACTTCGTCTGTGCCGAAGTTTTTATACCTTTGCAAGTGCTCGCTTCAATATTTTCCTAGCTATACGATATGGTCATCCAAAAATTTGTACAATTATGTGAACACATGTAATACTAACAAATACAAAATTGTAGGATGCTACCATTAAAAACAAAGAAGTTTTACAAACTAAGACTATTTTCAGACCCATCTTTTGTATGGCAGCTATACCATATAGTTGTCCGATTTTTATAAAACTTGTTAGAATTATCAAAAAACATAGAAAATCTACGACTACAAAGTTTGGAGACGTTTCCATTGAAAAGAAAAAAGTTTTTCTAACTAAAACTAGTTTTCCGTCCGATTGTTGCTATGGGAGCTATGAGATATAGTCATTCGATCCGGTCGGCTCCGACATATTAGTAGTGTGCAGCAAAAAGAAGACTCTGTGCAAAATTTCAGCTTTTAAAACTGAGCGACTAGTTCGCGTCGAAAAAGACAGAAGGACGGACGAAGCTCAATCGACTCAGTTCGCCATTTGATCAAGAATATATATAGTTTATGGGGTCGGAAATGAATATTTCTATGCAAAATTAGAATACCCTTTGGAAGATACCATGGAATTCGTACATCTGATGTATCTTCTAACCATTTTAACAATATCAAAATGATTTAAAGATACGTCAGCTATAAATATTTTATAGTTTTCTCATTTTAAATTCTGAAAACTTCAACCTCCGTTCTGGGACGAAAGAAATGGGAGGAGATATTCATGAATTTACTTAGTTAAATGTACGTTAAATGTCTGAGTCAATGGGCCAACTCTCAAGCATATTTCAAGCTCAAATTTGTGCTATCTTCTGATGCGCAGACCATAATATGGAGAAAAACTACCATAATAGAGAAATTACAAGCCTCTTAGATGGCCAAGCAGCGCTTAGCTCATCCTGGAGGCAAATAACAAAGAATTGGACCAACTAGGCAGAAGGAACAACTTGTCCCTACGCTGGATACCGGGACACAACAACATTCCCGGAAACGAACTGGCACACAATGGTAGGACTGTGGCATGGGCCAACATATCATTAAGGATCTCCTCCTTAGAAAATAAGAGAATACGCTTAGAACAGCCGCCTGGGTAAACACCAAAGGCATGAGACAAGCAAACGTATTAATTGTGAACCACAACTGTAAAAGGTTCCAGAAAGAATGCCCTCACGATCCAGACAGGGCTCTACACGGGCCACTGTAGTCTGCGGGGTCACCTGTACAAGTTGGGAATAGCAAACATCCAACCATGTAGATTCTGTGAAGAGAAGGAGGAGTCCTTCGAACATGTATTAGCACACTGCGATGCTCTGACGAGGCGCAGACTCAACAGATGTAAACCCCAAAAAGAATCCACGAGAATCCTGGCATTCGTACAGGAAATTGGACTGCTAGAAGAGTTGTATCTCAGTAGGGGGCACAATAGACCAAGACTGGTCGCGGTGCCAACAACATATAGTAAATACGTTAAATCTTATTAATTTCACTCAAAATTGCAGAAGACCAGATGCTTCACTCTTTATGTTTTAGTATGTCTGCAGATTAACTCGTTAACCAATAGATCTATTGACTTTAAAACTAAGCTCCAAACCCTTCAAGATAAAAGCAACACTCAGAAAAAAAACCGAGAACTTTGTACTTGAATCGAGTACAAACGGTGTCGATAGTACGGTAAATGCGGAAATACTTGATCGAAGAACAAAATTCTTGGATCAAGTATGATTTTTTCAATCTCGAAATACTTGATTTTAAACTGTTTTGGGATATATTAAGTATGTTTTGAAAGATTAAAAAATTTTGAGCTTATAATGGTATTAAGTCAAGCCCGATCATGTCTCAAAATAAGTACAAAACATTCGTTCTTAAAGTGAGTAATATCTATTGCCAGCCCAAAAACATTCTAGGAAGAATATATGAGTATTTCAAACAAGAACAAAATGTTCTTGGTTTGAGCCCATACAGTATAGCTACAAAATTAGATTTCTTCGTTAAAAAAATTCGTAGAATTGTTTGAGATAGTTTTTGTTTCAGAATTGAGGATGAGTTGTTTGAAATAATAACAAAAATAATTACTTAAACTAAACTCAGAAAAAAACCAAGAGCTGTGTACTTAAATTATGTACAAACGGTGTCAATAGTACGGTTATTACGAAAATACTTGATTTAAGAACACAATTCTTATATCAAGTACGTTTGTTTTCAAACCCGAAATACTTGATTTTAGACCGTTTTGGCATATATTAAGTATGTTTTGAGTTATTAAAATATTTGAATCATACTTTTAGCTTATAATGGTCTTAAGTCAAGCCAGTATGTATCAAAATAAGTACAAAACATTCGTTCTTTAAGTGAGTAACTTCTATTGCCAGCTCAAAAACATTTTAGGAAGAATATAAAAGTATTTCAAACAAGTACAAAATGTTTTCCACTTTGTTCTTGAACGAGTTCTCTGTATTAAACCAAAGAAATACCCAGGACCTATAACCAAAGAGCAAGTTAGAGTTACTGTAGCTCAGAAATTTACCATTACTCCATTACAAAAATGCTAGAGCCAGTTGGGAATTTTAAGAACAGACTCGCTTAAAAATAATTTATAATAATGAGTCTATTTTGTACTCAATCTAACATATTTTGTACTTAAACTAAGAACTCGCTTTTCTAGAATCTTTTATCTTACTGTGAGTACAAAATGTTCTTGAGTCAAGAAGGTTTGTTCTCATTTCAATAATATTACCAGTCATATTTCGAGCTTAGAATGTTATGTACTTAATTTAAGTACACTCTAGAACGAATCATACTTGAAATATCAAGTACAAAACGGCTTAAATTCTATCCCGATTGGTGTAGAACGCCGGTAGCCTTTTTTTCTGAGTGTTAAAATGTACAAAAATCTCCTGGGGGCACATGTCCCTGGCTATGCCCCTTGTCTTTGCGAATTGATACACATTTATGAGGATTTCGAGCTCGATTTAGTAAAACTCATACTTGAAATTTCAATCCAAAGGTCGAGTTCAAATCAATTTTTATGAAATTGCTGCAAGCTCGCCTTTGGTTTTCTGTTTGGTAAACGAAGCTGCAACTCTAAATCAATACCAGCTGCACCTTGGATGAACAGTTTCGGGTTTCTGTGATTCGATTGATTAGAATAAATAGCTGAAAAAGCACTACTTAAATGTATTTAGCCTGTAGCTCTCCTTACTCGTTCGTTTGGGCGGGAGGTGGGCTGCTCTGGCTTAGCATCGTCGTTGGTTGGTTGGGCTTAAAGCTCCCTCGTCTGTGGCTAATTGAATTGATGACTCAACTGTGGAAATGTTTAGAAAACTGTGTAATCGCCTTTAAGCGAACGAAAGGAAGCACAGCACAAACATTTGCCTAGCGGTCCCAGCAGGAAGGAATGCTGCAGTCCTTCTTCGACTCAATGCTGCTGCTGCTGTTGTTGTTGTTGTTGTTGTCGATGCCAGTGCACTGATAAGGCAGCACCACGCCTTTCTCTTTCTCCTTCTCCTTCTCCTTCTCCCTTCTTCCTCTGTCGAACGTATAGGAGTTGCCCGACTCGATAAGGACAAAACTCTGTAAACAGGTTGGGGGGTTGCTGTGCCATCATCTCATCGCATTGTGTTATCGCGCGTCCTTGCCCTCATCGTTATTTCCTTTCAGCTTCGGTTCGCTTATGATTTTCCTTTGAACTTCGAATAGAGTCAAAAAAATGTCAAATTCAGCTATTTGTTTAATTGAAAAAAAAAAAAAGAAAACGAAGAAAAAGCGGCAACGAACACGAATGGAATTCATTCATTGCCCTCCAGTGCCACTTAAGTTGTTGTGTGTCATTAATTTAAATTAGAGTATGGAATTTCTTAGGTTCCGCCTTCCTGGTATGAAAGTCCTGATAGCTGATTATCTCGTTTGTCAAACTGTTCTCAGCTTGCAAATCAGGCGCAATCAATTACATCCACAGGCATGCGAGCACATACAATTGTGTGTGTGTGTGTGTGGAGTCGGGGGATGATGTGAAGTATATTAAGTGGGAGAATAGCACGAATGGCTCTTCTAGTTTCTTGGCTTAATTTGAACTTAGAGACAAGTTAATCAATGTGTAAAGTCTGGGTGAAGGAGGTGTGGTCATATTCTTGGGTCCTGTGGCCACATTTGGTAATCAATTCAAACTGCCTTGAATGATGTTACCGAAAATCCTAACTTAAAGTGTTGATTGTGTTCATTAACTACCAAATTTTATATTTTTTAATCGATGAGTAAAATGTGTATATTACTCATAGAAAACAAGTAAGAAAGTCGGTCAAGCCCGACTATAGCATACTCTGTACCAACGAAATTATACGCTCAGCATAAATTTTGATGCTGCAGTAGTAGCTGAAAGCAGCGCTGCTTCTGCGGTGCTGCAGCGAACAGTCTTTTGATCATAACTCGAAAACCGTTCATCCGATCTTCTTCATTCCTTTGGCTAGTCGATAAGTTATCCTTATTAATAAATATATCCAGAAGGAACAACCCATCTATCTTCAAAACTGTGGGAGATATGACGTTTTTTCTAAATTGCGGGGGCGGGAGGGGGCGTGGCCAAAATTGAGAATAAACTTGATCTGCCTGCAGACATAAGAAGCATATGTCCCATACATGTCAAACCTCTATCTCTTACCATCTCTGCGATCTGTGCGTTCATACGGACGGACAGACGGACATGGCTATATCGACTCGGCTGTTCATGCTGATTAAGAATATATATACTTTATGGGGTCGGAGATGCTTTCTTCCGGATGTTACATACTTTTGCACAAACTTATAATACTCTATGTACCTTCGGTACAGAGTATAAAAATAGAGATTATCATACTTGGAATGTATGAACATTCAATGTCAGAAGTTCGATAAGAACAACATTTTTTGGATTTCTTGTAAAACTCTTGACCCAAGTACGAATTTTGATGCCGTTCCAAGAGCTGCAATACTTGACCCAAGTACGAAACATTCTCAAATGAAGTAGAATAGTTCTTAAATCAGCTACTCATTCAGCTTCCCACTGTCCACTCTTGTATCAAGATCTTCTTCGACTCAAAATCAACATCGAACATTTTTGATCTAATTGTTGCATAAACTTAAATCCAAGATTTGTTATTCTTCGACTAAGCGCGAGCCAGAATCAAAAGCAAGGTTAGTACTGGAATACAGAACTTGTCAAACTCAAAATAAAGAACGTTCATTCGTGAACTAATAAATAAATCTTGAACTAGTAAAAGATTCTAGAATATAAAAACCGATTCAGCTGTGAGTCTATCAGCGCTTTGACGCAGGCCCATAATTTTAGGAAGTCGCTGTGCTAAATCATATTGTATATTTATAGTTCTTATTTATTGTTCCAATTGGCGAAGATTTGATAATATTATAATTAAGGTAAATTATATAAGTTATATAATATATTATAATATCCTTTGCAAGGGTATAAAGAGTTATCTTAAACTTAAAATAAAACAAGTAAGGGCGCTGCAGTCAAGTTTTCCGACCACAAAATACCCTGTTCATTTGTTTTCATTTATTTGTTTGTGAATTTTTGAAGATGAATGTAACAAAATTATCATCCCAAATGTAGGCAACACTTTTTTCTAGTCCTGAGCAACAACTGGGGGGGGTGCTCTTATCAGCTCAACTGTTTCGCTTATAACTCCGGTGTTTTTTGTCCGATCTGATTGTACTTTTCAGAATAGATAGATATTGGGCCTAGCTTGATGTAAACCACGAGGCCCTAACTTAAAAATGGATCTGACGGTTTTTTAGGTCTAGGATGGCTAGAGGAGGTCTTGGTTTTTGGGGGATAAAAGGGGCACGGGGTGGAATTCCAAATCTGAAACAAACTTGATCTGCGAACAGCATAAGTCTACCTTCATGCAAAAATTTGTGGCTCTATCTCTTATAGTCTCTGAGATCGACGCGTTCATACAGACAGACAGACAGACAGACGGACAGACGGACATGGCTATATCGACTCGGCAGTTCATGCTGATCAAGAATATATATACTTTATGGGGTCGGAAATGTTTCCTTCTCCCTGCTACATACATTCGCACAACTTCATGATCCCCCTTTTCCCATTTTCAATGGTAACAGGGTATAAAAAATAGAGGAAATTTAACTTCGGCTTGGCCGAAGTTGGTATACCCTTGCAGCACGTTCACTAACTAATTTAAACGACATATCCACTGAAAACAAACAAGTTTTTCTCAATAAGACTACTTTTCGGACTCCACTTTTGTATGACAGCTATACTATATAGATGTCCGATTTCGAGCAAACTTAGTGGAATAATGGAAAAGCATAGCAAACTAAGAAACACAAAGTTTGGAGTCGTTTTCTCACTAAAACTAGTTTCTTTGAACGATCGTTCATATGGCAGCTATAACCTATAGTTATCCGATTTGGACAAAACTTTGAAGAATTGTGTGAAAGCTTATAAAATGAATATACTCCAATTTTCAAGAGGCTTACATTGAAAACAAAAAAGCTTTTCTTACTAGGACTATTTTTCTAACCTTACTTTTCCTGTGGCAGTTATACTATATAGATGTCCGACTTCGACCAAATTTAGCAGAGTTATGGAGAAGCATTGAAAACTAGTAACTACTGAGTTTGGAGACGTTTGCATTAAAAACAAAAATGTTTTTCGCACTAGAACTAGTTTTTCGACCGATCGTTCCTATGCCAGCTATATGTTATAGTCATCCGATCAAGCCGGTTCCGACAAATGTGCAGCGTATTTTTACCAGACATCGTGCGAAGTTTGGTGTCGATAGCTTTAAAACTGGCGAAGGAGATAGCATAGAAACAGACGGAAAGAGTCAGCTCGTCATGCTGATCAAGAATATATATACTTTATTTGCATATCTGGACAATTTCAATATACCCTCTGCATTGGTATAACCAGACTTTCTCAAATAACTTGACTTTTGCGCAACTAAACTCCACTCCTCCAGCGTTTAGAAAAGTATAGGTAGCATCTACAAAACATTGTGAC
Organism: Lordiphosa andalusiaca; assembly: GCA_035044965.1. Lineage (NCBI taxonomy): Eukaryota > Metazoa > Arthropoda > Insecta > Diptera > Drosophilidae > Lordiphosa > Lordiphosa andalusiaca. Next base: position 2,989,275 of record JAWNNM010000051.1, on the reverse strand, counting down.
TATTTGGTTTTCAGTATGATCAAATAATGAACTTGATCAGTTAAGGTGCAGTAGGTAGTGTGTGTGTGCCTGCTGTGCAAGCGGTCGAGGGTGCCGCCTCTGGACATCAATTGAAAAAGTTTTTACTTGAGAAATTCACATACCCACAGATTGAGAGAAGTTCGGCATGGTCACTTTGGGGCTGTAGAGACAATTATCTAAACGGGTGAGGTGGGTCGTCGTGAGGTCTCCTATCCTTTGGAAGATAGTTAGTTAGTATATCAACGCTTGTAAATATTTTTCCGCATTCCAAGAGTTGTGTCTTTTCCATTTTACACACGATGATTGATTTGACAAATTCAAAAACATTTTGTTATAAATGAATAAAATGTTTGTTGAAATCGAAATAATATCAAAGTTATTTCGGACTCAAGAAGTGAGAACTTGGTGCTTCGAATGTGAAAAACCTTTCTTCTCATAAAACATTCTCCTATAAAACCCGTGCTAAGGCGATTCACCCAAAATTAAGAAAAATAATTTCTCATTTACAAAAAATTTTTCAAAGTTTCAGAAAGTTTTTGCATAAATGAGAAAAAGTTTTCTTAATTATACTCTGTACCGTAGGTACATAGAGTATTATAAGTTTGTGCAAAAGTATGTAACATCCAGAAGGAAGCATCTCCGACCCCATAAAGTATATATATTCTTGATCAGCATCAACAGCCGAGTCATGTCCGTCATGTCCGTCTGTCCGTCTGTCCGTCTGTCTGTCCGTATGAACGCACAGATCTCAGAGATGGTAAGAGATAGAGGTTTGACATGTATGGGACATATGCTTCTAATGTCTGCAGGCAGATCAAGTTTATTTTCAATTTTGGCCACGCCCCCTCCCGCCCCCGCAATTTAGAAAAAACGTCATATTTCCCACAGTTTTGAAGATAGACGGCTTGTTCCTTTTGGACATATTTAGTTATTAGGATAACTTATCGATCCGCCAAAGGAATGAAGAAGATCGGATGAACGGTTTTCGAGTTATGATCAAAAGAAAAATTTTCTTGGTACAGAGTATGTTATAGTCGGGCTTGACCGACTTTCTTTCTTGTTTTTAGTTGAATCTCCTTAGGACGGGTTTTACAAGAGAATTTCTAATTTCCAGTCCGAATTTTTTATATGAGTGTATGTGCTTAAATGGAGTTCAATGCTCTCGGTTCGTCCCTCTGTGGAGTCCAACTTTTCCCTTTCCAATTTGTTCACTTCTTTTAGCCAGTCAATGTTCTAACGAATAGAAGTACAAACAATTCGCCGGTGCATTCTATCAAATTCGCAAGTTCTTTGCCTACCGAAAGAGCTCACCACCGGTGGTTGGCGAAATCACTAGTTCCCTGCGGTAACATCAGCTTAAAATCTCATATCCTTCAATCTTCCAAGAAGATCTAGAACACAAGCCGACCGCCTGTTTAACCCAACCAAACACTTAAGTTCTGGCCCAAAATCATTTCCAATACAACCAATTTGTGGGAGCATCCCATAAAAAGTCATATTTTGTTTTATTTTTGTACATTGTTTTTCTCATTTTGTGTGTTCTTAATGTGTTTTCCTGTGCGAAGCATTGGTCTACATATCTCTTATCCGTCCTGTTTCTACCCCCCCCCCCCCCCCCCCCCCCTTGGCAAACTTTTACAAAAGTCAGCCTAGCAACAATAACAATTTGTTCCTAATGCACTTTTTTGTTTGCTTAACCCACACACACACACACACACGCAGGACCTGCCCCGCCCACCCTTGGGCCACCCCCTTCCATCGTGCCGGCAACATGAGCCAAACTACTCATTAAGTCAACTTTTGGCTTCGCCATATGAGAAACTCCAGCGATTTGTCCAGAATGGGAGTTTTATCCCCAGCGCTATGTTTGATTAAGCAATTCCAGGCGGAAATTAAATGGACACGCAAACAAACTGGTGGAAAAAAAAGGGTCAGTCTGATGATGCTGGGGGCCAGGACAGCAGCCAGGGCCCCCCCAGGTGGTGGTGGTGGTGTCTATCAAACTTAACTGAGCAACGCTCAAGTGAGAAGATTAAATCGCCATAAATATTAACTACAGTTGCTTCCGGGTACTGGGGATGGGTGGGATGTTCCTGTACCCAAAAGGTAAGACAATTCGAAAACGTTTGCCTTGATTTAGCGCCGGAAGGCACGCACATCACGTGCCCAGCGCGAGAGCAGCGAGAATTGCTCGTCCAGGGACCGCTTGAGAGTCCAGGGCGTACAAATCAAATGATTTATTGGAGGACTATATACCACTATATAAACTGGAGCATCTCGCGTGAGTTGAAAATAATTGAAATGTGACAGACGGTACACCTGGCTGCTGGGCAGTTCCTTGACAAATTAAGTCTCCATGGTCTCTTTGGCTTTTACTTGACCAAGCCAATTTCTGCGGGCCTTGGCGCTGCATTTCCGGTTGTTCAATGACCTGCACCTGTGCACTGTCATGGAGCATCATTTGGCGGTTGCAGCAGCCCGAAACCGCAGGCCCGGCATAGCATATTTTGAGCATCCATCCGTCCAGCCATTCCATCCATTCAAATTCAAAAATCAACCCCATTTGCGAGTTAGTTAATTGCCAATATTACACAAGTGGCAGAGGCGAAGGCGCTCGAAAGCATGCTATGCGCGCTCTCTCTCGCTCGCTTGCTCGCTCGCTCTCTCCATCCCGTTTGACAGTTCTCCGCTGCTCTCTGGGTCTTGCTCTTTCATGTGCATAGTGCGCGCAAAAAGTCAGCATACGTAAGCTTTAAACAGCTGTGGGAGTATTTTATAAAGTGTTTTGATGGGCTGATTTCCAGTTTGATTTGTGAAGTTTTTTTTGGGGTAACTCTCCTACTCTGGAAAAGTTTGACCAGCTGTGTTTTGCTCGGTTTATGTTGCCGAGTGTAAATCTGCTAGATGCTAACATTGAAAACAAAAAAGTTCGAGTTCATATCCGGCTCGAAGGTCCAACAAAACTACAGCTGGCTTGGAGGGGATAGATTCAGAACAGAAAGCTTGAGCAACTGCTTATATGAACGATGAGGCACTGTTTCTCGCTATAAATGGGATTAATTGACAAATATTTTGTTTGTATTTGAGTAATGGGAAATTTGGTTTCAAGAGAAATAAGACTTAGCACACACGCAAATTTTGTTCTACTTGTATTAGTGAATGCGCGAGCATTCATTCATTTTGACTATCAGTGGGAATCGCTCACTTTCGCTGAGCTGACAAACTATAAGATTATATTTAATAAACACAAGACGAAATTTGCCAAATATGAAGAAGCAAGCGCTTGACAGAGATGGAAAAGGGTCAGAAAAGTGCTTTCAATGAATGTAACTTTATCCGAAGACAAATTGGGAGCAGAATTAGGAGAAATTCAAAATATAACAGACAAGTTCCTTGTGAACTTTTTCCAATATGGTCAAACCACGAAAGGACATACATCTTAGGCCACTTCCCCCGCTGATACAAGGGCCTTTCCTATACACACATAAAATAAGATCAAATATCGAGCTAATCTTCCAATATAATTTGAATAATATAATTATTAAATAATTATTATTATTTACACATCAAAGATATACTATTCAATATCCATATGAAGCTATAGTAAGTATAACATTGATACTAAAAATATAATATTATATTAATAAGAGAAATCATTAAAGTGATATGAGAAATGTCCTTTTGACTGGAATTCAGGTCAAAGCAGAGACATTGACAATCTGGGAGCAGAAAGAGGCACACAGAGTTTCTCATATGAAAGAGAGACAGCTATAGTTCAACTCGTCAAATGCAAAAACAATGTTCATTGCTAGCTGTAGCGAGTGCCACTACGAAACAGGTCGTTTAACGTTGGGACTGTACTATTTTTATTGCAAAATTTCATTATTCGTTTTGTTGTCTTGCGTGAAAGACGTAAAATAATAATAACAATATTGCTTTGATATTTAAACCATATCGTTCAGGTACTCTGAAAATATAGTTTTCCTATTCGAAAATTACACCATTGTCTTTTAAAAATACCATTTTGATGGTATAAAAACATATTTTTAATATTTAAGCCACGTCGTACAGGTATTATGAAAAGATTGCCTTGTTAAGATAGAAATATTATATATCAGAGATATTAACAAATATCAAAATGTTGATCTGAAACATTTCAAACATTTAGAAATGTAGAAGTGATATATTCGAACATATCTTCTGAGCATTTTTTAGATGGACGCGGATTCCATACTAAAGAATACCCGATTGATACTAATTTTCATGATCTTTATTTTCTGACATTAAAGCAAACGAACTGTATTCAGTTCTTTCTCTTCTGAAACGTTTGCTACGCCTTAGTTGGGCCATCCGTAAGCTCCATTTTTGGCATACTTTTCGAAGCATTTTGACAGGTATCTCAGCAATGGCAGCTTTACCTATGATAATGTCTTGCAGGGTTGCAATTGCGGCTGACTTGTTCCTAAACATGATAGGCTTTACTTAGACCCCACAACAAAAAGTCTAGTGAACTCAAACAATATGATCTTGGTGAACAATGGACTGTTCCAAAGCGTGAGCTGAATTTCCCACCAAACTTGCCCCTCAATTGGCCCATGGTTTCGCGTCTTCTAGAAACCACATTTAGTCCAAGAGTAGTTTTTCAAAATGCATAAAAAAAATCGATGATTTGCAACCGCTGTTCGTTTGTTGGTCTATTCATGTTGAAATGGCAAACCTTACAGAGCATTCATGGCGTGACTCGTGTAACGCATCATGCAGGAGGTGTAAAAAAACGTTTACTTACAGCCGAATATCACCCTTTAGACACGGAGTTTGGAAAACAAAATGTTTCCTCTCATTTAAACTAGTTTTTCATTCGATCTGTAGTCACCCAATATGTGAATGATTCCGACAAATGTGCCATGTTTTGTAACGGGAGCTTTTAAACTAACGGAGAACATGGCAAAGAAACAGATGTTCCATCCCACATGGCTAAATCGACTCGAATGTTTATACTGATTAAGAATATATATAGTTTATTGGATCGGAGACTTTACGCTCAGGCTGTTACATAAGCTTTGCACAGTACCCAAAATCACGCAATAAATATGTTCTCCAGTGTCCTTGTGCACGAACTTTTCTCATCGACTGTGTCGGTGCTGCCACTGTGCGCAGGCGTCAAAGTCAGGCCGGCAAAGCTGCTGCTGCTGCCGCAGAGCCACAGGGTTGCTGCTGGCCGCACTGTTGTTGTCGTGGGTGCTGCACGTGCCGCGCGTTCTTCCGTTATTTTCATTTCGCGGGGGGTTGCTGCTGCTGGACGGAGAGCTTTCCCTCTGGCAGAGCCAACTTGGCAGCGGTCCGTGTTGGTTTCGCATTTAGTTCAGCATCAGCCTTTGCAGTGCCAGCAACGTAACGCGGGCGTCGTCCTCGTACGCCGACGACAGAACACACAAATGTTAATAACAAATCAGAGCAAGTAAATGCAAAACCCACAAGAACAACAAAAACAACAACTCTCAAAAAAGTGTTAAAATTATACAGTTACATATATATTTTTTTTGAGTGAAGCAAAACCAACAGGAACAACTTACAAAACAAATCAAAACAAAGCCAAAATAGTGTTTGTGGTCGTCTCGTAAGACATATCAAAAGTGTGCTAAGTAAAATAATAAACTTTTCCCAAGCAACAGAGAAAGAGGTGAGTTAAGAATAATTAAAAAAAAAAAAACAACATGTGAGCGCGGCATGTTCAAGCAGGAAGCAGGCGGAAAACCTAATCTGGCACTTCCCTGGTGTGTGGCGGGACACACTCGGCGTCCACTTAGTGCTGATGTTTGTAGGATTCCTCTATCAATTTGTTAATAAATAAATCGCCATCACAATTATGTGTTAATGTTTAACATTAAGGCGCAAAAAACGAAAACACAAACACAAACAAACAAGTGCGCAAGTCCCTGTTCCGTTTCGTTTCGTTCCGTTCCGTTCGGTTCGGTTCGTAACATTGCGAAATTGATTTTTCATATGCTGAGGGCTGCGCTCTCGCTCTCCCAGAGAGCCTGCTGCCACACTGTCTGGCGCATCGTCAACCTGTCACAGCAACAACAACAAGAGCAGACTCTCTATCTCTCACTTTGTTGTTGCTAATCAAAGCGCCGCGTTTTGGCAGCAACTTTTGCCGCTGCTTTCGTCATGACCTTCATGACTCATCGCTGGGCTGGCCCGGCCTGCCTGGCCTGGCCTGGCGGGGGGAGTACGTGCCTCCGCATTTGTACTACGTGGGGCCCGCCTTTTTGGAGCACTCTTTGCTTTGGTTTGGTTTCTAGGCTTTTCGCGTTTGGTTTTTGGTTTTTGGTCTTTCGGCTTGTTTGTTTGTTATTGTTTTTTTTTTTTCGCCTGCGCATTTAATTAAATTGTTCCTCCTTACATCGGCCAGGTTGCTGTGTAGCTGGATAAATTGGAGCGCGTGTAATTTATTGTTGAGGGGGGAGCGCTCCATAGTGTTCATTAATTTTCGGCCACACCTCTGCAGAGCAGGCCTCTCCATCAAAAACTGCCGCTGATGGCATTTAGTTGCCTAAGGTTAGTTGAAATTACCAGTTGTAGTCGTCGCCATTCCAAGTGGCAAAGTGTGGAAAATTGCTGGCGAAAAATATCTTAGCCTACTTATCAGATCAAGTGGAAAGTGCACAATTTAATTGGACAAGCATGTGGCCAGCCAGCACTTTTGCGTAGGTGAGTGGGGAAAATGTGCATGAAATTGCATTAAATTATGTACATAGTTCCGTCAACAGAGAATTTCCTGTTCGAGCAGGAGGGGTTCGAGGCTGTCGTAAAGCAAAAGATTGGGTTAGTACTTTCAATCAATGCCTTGTGATAATGTGAATTGTCTTACGTAGACCATTTGAAAGACACTGAAAATTCCTGGTCAACTCTATGATACTTGGTCTGCCAGGACTGTATACTTCGATCTTCGTTCAAAATCTGCGTTCCCATCGCTTATTATCTAGAGTACCTGACCAGTGCTGCCATTTTAGCTATTTAGTTGCTAGATCTGGCAATTCTGAAAGTGGGAATGCTATGAATTCTTATATGTTAGCTTTAAATCTGTCAATTTGTTTTATTATGTTTAGCTATTTCTAGCTATTTCGGTATTTTTGAGACGAACCAAAATGTACCTCTGGTTAATAATCGAAAATTTGAGTTCCGAAGATTTTGGTTAGGCATAGAATTTACCCAACTTAGATACAAAAACAATAATTAGTTTAATATACAAAATATTCTTCCGAATTCCTTCGCATATGAAAAAGATTATAATCTTTTAAATAATTATTCAACTCAGACTTGAATGAGGATGATTTATAATGTATTAAGGAATTAACACTTGAATGAGAGGTCAAACTTCGGTATTAGTTAATTTGAAGGCTTATTTAAGTTGTAAAAATATATCTCATGCATGGCTAAGCTTTAGCTTTTGGAAAACATTAAAAAATCTTCGAAGATCTTAGATCATTGGCCAATAAGTACGCTGATTTTATACCTTTATCTATTTTCTAGAGCTTCGAAAGGCTCTCGAAATGTTTCGATCTGATATCAAAAGGGAAACCCTTGGTTGTAGTTCAGATTTTGGTTAATTTTTGCCTTTATTCACACTTGGTTTGGTTTAAGGTTCAGTTTACAGTGAGGAGATACGTCAGAATTCCGGTCCCATGCCGCTCTACATACCTGGCGTTTACATAAGAATTAGCTTCGCTACTCTCTAAAGCTAAATTCATGACCGAAGAGCAATTAAGTAAAGAAAAGCTATGATTTCAGTACCAACCATGATGCAACAATACAGGTGAGGGGAAATCAGTGTGATGTGTACTTTTGCCAAAAGCTTACGTTGCCAGAGTACGCGCAACACTGAACGTGAAGGTACTTTGCAGAGAACTCACACTGACGCAGCCGTACCTTAATTGTTGTATCATGGTACCAACTAATTTGTTGAATCTCAACCTCGATCTTATAAATACATTCAGCGTGTTACAATCTTAATATTCTATTAAAGATATGAACTAATATGACATATCGGCCAAATATTTAAATCCAATTTTAATAATCCAATAATTCTGAAATACTTTTGATTTAGGCGAACTCACTAAATTCCGTCACTTAATTGAATTTGAATTGAATTGAATTGAATTAAGTGAATTCTCAACACTGATATTAGCGTTTTTTTTTTACTTTTATGCCAGATACTGATTCCATAGAGGGTTTCTGACGCTTTTTGTAGAACTTATTTGGTTGAATAGTTATTTTTTTTAAGTTGTGGTTTGATTTTAGACGAAAGAACACATATTTTCTTAACTTTTAACTCTCAGCTTATTATACCCATGCAAAGGGTGTTAAAAGTCTGCCCAAAAGCTTGCAACGCATAGTAATATTCATTTCCGACCCAATAGACCATATATATTCTTGATCAGGGTGACGAGCTGAGTCGATTGAGCTTTGTCCGTCCGTCTGTTTCTACGCAAACTAGTCTCTCAGTTTATGAAATTTTGCACAGAGCCTTCTTTTTGCTGCACGCTACTAATATGTGGGCACCGACCGGATCGAGTGACTATATCTTATTGCTTCCCAAGCAACAATCGATCGGAAAACTAGTCTTAGTGAGAAAAGTTTTTTCTTTTCAATGGAAACGTCTTCAAACGTTGTATTCATAGGTTTTCTATGCTTTTCTATAGTTCTGTCAAGTTTGATGAAAATCGGACAACTATATGGTATAGCTGCCATACAAAAGATAGGTCTGAAAAACAGTTTTAGTTAGAAAAAGCATCCTGAAATGGTTTGAAATTTAACAACTTTTGGATTTTAATTTCTAGCAACACTTTACCTGACTGAGGGTACGCCAGCATAGGCTAGCACTAGCACCAATCTATCTACCTTGGACAATAAGGCATAACTGTTCAGTATCATCTTAAGCACCATTTGTCAAAGTGTTCACAAAGTGTTTTGGAGAGGATTAAGAAGGCCACCAAAACCATAAAAATGTGCACAAGGTTCGGTTCAAAGTTTCGTACCCTTGAGATTCGGTTCGCTAGCCGGTCTTAGCTTGAATCTTCTTTTATAGCATCTTCAAATGTTAATTTGTGAATTTAACATGAACGAGATTACATTTATTGAATCATAAAACCATAAGGAATTTTTCCATTTATTGGGCTTAATGCCCTTTTTCAAAAGTATTCTAAAAATACACATTTTATATTACCAGAAATCTTGATTACACAGAAAGTTTTTGGAACACCAGCTGTTCAAGTCATCCTTTGGCAATTAAACAAAGTTTAAAATTAAGAGCATACTTATCTGCGTCGATTGTTGCAACTGCTAAAAAGTAATTTAAGCAAAAGTTGTATTACTTATTATTATTTTATTTATTTATATATTACTTATTATTAGTTATTTGGTATCTTAGGGCCTTGAATTAAGCAAAGAACGATATAGTATTCCAGAGTATCAGAAGTCTACAATCACCCCAAAAGAAAAGTGTTGGAGACTGTGAATATTTTAAGCACAGATTCGAAAGTTCCTGTCCACACTTTTTGAAGCTAGCATTCCGAGTCTTTTTTGGACACAATCCCATCTTTTCTTAAAGTTTTCGGCTTACGAAATGTTCTGTACTTAAGAACTTTTATTCTCGTTTCAACTATACTATTTCAAAATTAGTTTGTTTGATTTCAGTAAGTTTTATACTGAACTTAAGTACTTGCAAAAACAAATTTGAATTCTGTCCCAATCGATCTTAAACTCAGCCAGTCGTTTTTTCTGGGAGTAGTTTATGTGGACGGAGATGTTTTGTACGTTGCTCTGCACTTAAATTGCTGATTTCCAAACTTAAATAGTATAAAATCAGTTTTCCCCCCTTAAAATTCATGTAGAATTTAATTTTTCAAGCACAATTACTCAATAATCCCCCTCTGCAAGGGTACAACTATTCAAGTAATTGTAAAAGTAATCACAATTTACAATGTACACTGAACAGCTCTCAGAATCAATTACGATTACCAAAATATTGAAATCAGAATGATTGGAAAACGACGATCTATTAAAACCGAGCGCAGTTTCCGCACATTCTTCAACTTTTCAAGGTCAAAGTGTGCTGCTTCCAACCCGATTGGATGCAAATTCAACAAATTACTTTTACAAAAAGCTAAAATAATAAAAATAAATGCTTTTAATAAGTTCAATATGCTGCTCTCAAGTTGGCAACCCTTAACCGGTTTCACTGGCAATTAAAAATACCGTTGAGTCCAATTCATTCATATTCCTTCTTTTTTTTTGGAACTGTCCAACTTTTACAGAACTTTTATTACATTTCACTGTCATTTACTCCACTCCCCCCCCCCCCCGCTTTAGTCAGTCATTTCACACTCGCGAGAGGCTGTCAAAAAGTTGCATATATTTTGAGCCAACTTTTTAAGCCTTTTAATGAAGCGGTTTTAATGAGCCAGCGATGGCAAAGTTCATGACGGAAAAATGCAAATGAATGTGGTGAAAAAAAATTACATAAAAAGCGAACAATTTTCTCCTCTTTCTATGTGGGGGCGGCGCTGCCAATCCCCTAGAAAAGGGCAAATGTAATCAAAGGGCCCGGTCCTAAGTAAAGTTGCTGTGTCGCACAGACATAATATTAACAAATGGCCGGGCCATCAATTTGAAGCTTATTTAATGTTCAACAATTGCCAAAAGACAAGCCAGCCAAATTCATGCGAGGCGGGACGTGTGCCGAACTGAGCCGAGTTGAAGTGAAGTATGCATAGTCAAAGTAGAACATGAATAATAAATTATGATAGAGGAAACACAAAAAGGTGGAGGGAGCTTTCATGAAGTGATTTTCCACGTCTGCGAAATGAGATAAAGGAAGCCAAGGAGGAAAATAAAAAAATGAAAACATTTTAGGCCTCTGACAATGGCATTGTTGAGCGCAAAAAAAAAGGCAAAGTCACAAGCCGCTTAAGTTGGACTGATGTGATGTCCTGTCCTGGCCTGCTCCGTCCCTGTGGGGGTGTCTTTTTCATAGACAGTCGTCGCATTTTTGCGCTAATGATTAATGGCTGTCGTTCTGGCAGTCCTTGCCCGGGGCCCGTCAAGCCGCTCCAAATGCAAAATGTTCCTTAGAACAGGACTCCTCCTTCTATTGCAGCTGTTGCAAATCTCAGCCCCAGGGGCCCAGTGTTGATAAATGCATTTGGAGCGTGTCGCGTTGATGTTTGTCGCTTTCGAATACTGGGGTCAACTTTAAACCTAAAGCCATGCGGTTTCTGAATTGTGAGCGTTTTCTTTGGTGTCAGGAGAAAGCTCTCTGTCCCCCAACGATTTTCGAAATTAAAATTGACAAGCTTAAGTTTTCCCTTCTGTGTATATAAATAAACGGGGCGCAAAAGAAAACCCTAAACATATTTGTGGCTGGGTGTGGAGGGACGAAGGGAGGGGATTGGGTAGGTAGACCAAGTGAGAATACTTGTGGCCAAAACGCTTACAGAATTTTAAAATGTTTTTCTTTTCTCGAGAGTGTGTGTGTGTGAGTGTGCGCCAAAAGAGAACGTCGAAAGAAAAAGGGACGAGGGTGGAGTGTAAAATGATGACTAGAAATCCCTGGCAGGTTTTGGTTCTTGAGGTGACAAAACGAATGTCAATAGATTGATTAGGCATTTCGTAGCTTTACATTCTTTTTTTGGGATGACAAAGGAATACCTTAAAGTGAGAGAAAAGTGAACAGTCTTTATGTAATTCTTTTTTGTTATGTTCCTTTTTGAGATGGTTACGATATCTTAAAATAGCCAAATTGTTTGTTCTTCTCATCCAAACTGAGTTGTTGTAGATATCATTGTCTGAAAAATTAGAGGGAACTAAGTATCTTTGCACCCTAATTTAAAAACTTTCTACAGCCAAATACTTTGAGTAATTCTAACAGCCGCACAAACCAACCCAAGCAATGTTCAAAACCACATCATGATCTTAATACCATTTCAAACCATTCAACACTCTAACTTCAGATTAACTGAAGCTTCTTGAACAGAAACTATTCCCCTGATCCCAAAATCAGGCGATGTTTTTAAGAAGTTCACCACAAATCCGCCGCAACTACTGCAACTATTAGTGTACTGCTTAAGTATGCCTAACATTTTGTACACCCGACTCTCCAAAGCAGTGCAACAGGATGCATGCAGTCTTTACTCTACTCGAGTCGTGTTTTTGATGCTTCGCTCTTGCAGTGTCAATGATGTCCGCTCCGCTTGTGTGGCTCATTTCATATACTCATGCAAGCAGAGAGCGCAAAATTTCAGTGTCGATTGAGTTTGTCGCTCTCTCTTACTCACTCTCTCTATCTTTTTTACTTGTCGCTCTCTGTCTTGACATTAAAAGAACAATTTTACAACGCCTGGCGTTACTTTTTCACAAACAAATAGAGCGAGAGCAAGCAAATTATACAAACTTCTGTACTCATAGTGTGTGCTGTGAGCGTACGACTGCCACACGAAGCCAAATCCTTCACAGAAATACCATAGATAGTACTACAATGAGTACGTGTTTGATTTGAATGCATACGCTTTGACATTGAGTGCACCCGTAATTTAAAAAGCAGCCACTCTTTCGGATCTCTGGTGTACCCCTGGTCAATTGGCTCGACAGTTATGCTAAAGGCCAATAGCCTTTCACGAACAAATTACCTCACCATAAAGCCTGTATAGGCGTATGGCTCATACCTTTGGGGAAATGAACATGGGGTTCATTCGCTAGAATCGTATGCGCATCAACATCAGCTCAAAATTGAAGTAGCTCAAATTGTACTTAAATATTCCTATAGCCTCTTGTCCACCCCAATTAACATGCACAGTTTCACACCCATTAAGATCCCTTGACTAATCCAAAGAACACAAAATACTTCCAATGAGAAATAGTTTCTGGCTTAAGATATGAAAAACTACACAAATTCACAAAATTAGTCTTTTTCCAGTATACGGAAGGGTTGGTAGTGATTTTAGATGGGGAATCATTCTATTGCTTGGATTCTCTTTGATACTATCTTGATACTTGAATGATACTTGGAATGAACTATACCAAACAGTTTTTCGATTTTTTGACACTTGAGTAGGAATCCATAAATATCCTTTATATTGCTGGTAAGCCGAAGTATGCAATTGTGGGTAGTCCCCATATTTTTGAATACCTACACAAGTGCTATAAGAGGTATTGTTCATTCGAAAGCTTAGAAATTTTACTTTCCGCAATTTTACTTTCTTTGCATTAAACAGCGTCCACACAATGTAATTAATTGCCCAAAAAACGCTTTCAAAAAGGGTCAATATATTCAATTTAAGTAACTTTATGCTAAAATGACTTAAAAACCTAGACGTGGTGTACCAATTCGGAAAGCGGAGTATTGATAAGCAGTCGAAAACCATCTAGACTCACTACCAACCCTTCAATATACTCAACTTTGTTGCCTAGTGCTATTCTCAGTCTTATTCGGAGAGGATTCAAAAACTTAAAAAGGAACTATACTTTACTTAACTCTTGCCAAGACAAATTCAACTTCAAAATATCAAAAAAGTATCCTGGAATGTGAGTAATGTAAGCCTTAAGAGTCCGATTGGAAGTGTCCAAGGTAGGATTGGACAAATCAAGCGACGATAAATCAAATTGACTTTTACCACGCTTACACACACAAAATATATCACGATGCTATCACGAAGTATGCTACGATATACAAAATAATGTTTTAGGCAAGTATTTATTTTATACAAGTTTTAACTCAACATTTTCTTGTATACCCAACAATCTGGACGCATATTCAGTGTCGATAATTTCTATGATGCAGTCATGGCTTTGTTCTAATAAATAATTACTTAGGGAAAAAAAGTTTGCATACTTTGATGGGCTATAATCAAAAATAATTTGGTGTGTATAAACGTAGTACATATCTTAAAGCTGTCATAGGACCGATCGGTAGAAAGATAGGTTTTTAGAGAGTAAACCTTTTCTGTTTTCAATGTTAGATTTCTTAGGCTTAGGCATTATTGAAGGTATTTGCTTTCAGAAGACTTTTTCGTACTGTAATCAAATATATAATAACTTATTATTATTAATAAGAATTACCTTTTAATTAGAAACTTTTATCATATATGTCGACAAACTGTGATCATCACGAATCCTTCCGAAATCTTTGCTTAAGCCAGGGTTGCACGCAAGCTATACCCTTTGGCTGTATGTGTAATTGCTTTACGCATAGCCCAGTACTAACTACTTCAAGCCTTCTGTAAAATCTGGAAATCACAAGAAGTAACATTTTCATATTCTCAGATAATCAAGCTGGCCTTAAAGCGCAGTAATATTAATTGTGCTAAGATTCTTGATGGCTCAGCACTTTAAAATGAATCAAGTTTGGGTGCCTGCAGACTGAAACATTGAATTCAGAGGGGAGTCAGCGAAGCGTCCAGTGTGACCATTCAACAGGCACGAAATGTTAAATGGTCACACTGTGCTGTCAGCTCTGCTCTGCTTGCATTTAAATAAAGTTAAGTTGTTAAATATGAAGTCGTTTTTTCTCGTATTTTTTCTGCTAATGGGTTCAATCGTAATCATTTCATGTGTTCTCACTCATACCCATCGGCATTTAATCAGCTGTTTTAGCCGGTCAAGTTAGCGGCGCAATGGCCATTCCGATGAGTATACCGACGGTTTATCAGACATCTTTTAAATTGCACAATTTGCCTTAAAACTGCTCGATAAGCGACAGACACTTAAACTCTTCACCAGCTATCGTATATCTTACCTTGAGGACGCCTGTCTTATATCTACCAGTGACATCAGCACCTTGCATTTTAAGCGCTTTACACTTTTGCTATTTAAGTCCTGCATATCCTTATCGCTCAGTTGTCAGTTGGAGGTTTACATTGAACTCAGACGCTGCCAGCACAGCCCCCCCCTACCGATCAATCCCGTTGGGAGTCGTTCTCCCCCACGATTCAGTGATCTCATCCAAGCACTACCTACAAATTCCCTCTTAGTGAAAATCCTTGGCTAATGCCTCCCCTGTGTAAAGCCTGGCAATTGCGTTGAAAGGTCTCTAACTCAATGAACTTTACTCATATCTGCAGCGAAAACAGGAGCCACAGTCTAACCTGCTACATGTGTAACAACAAGTGTTAAGTCAAACACCTTTCCCCGCCCCCCTCCCGTCAGCTGGCCAGCACAATTTGTCATTTGCCAAATGAAATAAAAAGTGCCAGCTTACAAAGAATGGCCCGTTGCCGGGGTGGGGTGGGATGGGATGGTGTGGGTAAGCTGTTGGTTACCTGGTGGCTGTACCTGGACGCTCTATTAAATATTCACCCTTTTTTCCTGTGCGCCCTTCGTTCGGTGGGCGTTAGGAATTCTTCCCAAACACCAACTTGAACATGCAAGTTTCGTTTATTCGCTGATGTTTACAAATTTTCACGCCAAAATGAAAAAACTTTTGCTGGATATTGGAGTTGGAGTTTTGGTTTCGGATTGGGTTGGTTTTGGCCCAGGGATGGGTGGGCCGAGTTCGGTGGAGGATGTGAGTTGGCTTTTGCTGTTGTTGGCGGCACTTTTCTTTTGTTTTCCAAGCGCTCGGCTCTTTCGTCGCTGTCCTTGTCATGTGTCAAGTGGTAAAGTAGTAAACAACATGTTTACGCTGACGCTGACGCTGCTGAGACAAGCAAAACTGTATAATCGCCGGACAGTGGAGGGTGTGGGTTGGGCAATGGGTTGGTTGGCTGGTTGAATTAGTCCACAAAACTGTTTCACTTGATTTATGGCCACAAGAAAGGGAATCAAATTTATAAACTTTGTCGGCAAAGACTTGCAGCTACAAGATTTTATTGCATACGTTGAGGGGCGGGTTGCCAAATAAAAAAAATCACCTAAGATATACATTTTAGATACAGTTATCGGAGGTCCTACTGGTACGGATAAGTTTTACGAACAGTATTTACGATTTTGAAACGCCTTCTTATTGCTGCTTAAACTCTTTTAACTGGCTTATTACCCGAGTACTTAGTATCGAGTACTTAGATTCGAGTATTGAGTATCGTAAGCTGAGTATTGACTAGAGAGTAGTGAATACTAAGTATTAAGTAATTAGGTAGTGAGTACGCCTCGAGTACTTAGCATCGAGTGCTTGGAATTCAATATTGAGTATCGAATACTGAGTATAGAGTACTTAGTAACGATTACCTAGGACCAATTACTTAGTATCAAGAACTTTGATCGAAAACTGAGTATTGAATACTAGGTATAGAGTACGTTTCGAATACTCAGCATCGAGTACTGTGTATCCAGAGCTTAGTATCGATTACAAATCATCGAGTGGCTAGAAATGAGTCCTTAGCTATGAGTATTGAGTATCGAGTTTTGAGTATTGAATACAGAGTATCGAGTGCTTAGAATCAAGTACTTATTATAGAATACTGTATATAGAGTAAGTTTCAAGTACTAAGTATCGAGTAATGAGTGTCGAAAACATAGTATCGAGTACTTAGAATCGAGTCCTTTGCCCCGAGTGCTTAGAATCAAGTATTGAGCATCGTATACTCAATATTGAGTACTTAGAGTAGAGTACTGAGTATTGAATACTGAGTATTGAATACTGAGTATTGAATACTGAGTATTGAATACTGAGTATTGAATACTGAGTATTGAATACTGAGTATTGAGTAATTAGGTAGCGAGTACGTTTTGCGTACTTAGTACCGAGTGCTTGGAATTCAATATTGAGAATGGAATACAGAGTATAGAGTACCTAGTATCGAGTACTGAGTAAAGAATACTGTGAATAGAGTACGAATCGAGTACTCTGTATGGAATACTGAGTATCGAGAACTTAGTATCGAGATCTTAACATCGCGGACAAAGCATCCAGTACTTAAAAGCGAGTATTGAGTATGCTTAATTGAGAATTGAGTACTTAGAATCGAGTAGTGAGTGTTGAATACTGAGTATCAAGTACTTAGTAGAGAGTACGTTTCGATTACTTAAGGATTAAGTCGCGTTCTGATAACAAGCTTAAGTCATTGCCGTGTGTGATTGAATTAAGAATATGCAAGTCCAGCTAAAATCAAGCTCTCCAGAGCCTAAATGGGCATCTTAACAAGAATTCTAGGACTGCAATACCAGAGTTCAAGTCAAACCTGCTTGTAGTTCGATTGCAAAGTTTGGGATTCACCGACTTAAGACACGGATTGGGATTGATTTAGTACCTTGCATGGAGATTTCTTCACTTTTATTGGCCTAAGGCTTCACTGAGTTATGTGGCGGCTAATGATCAGCTGGAGTTATTGTGAACACCCTCTTATATGCTGACCACATGCCATGAAATTTTGAATTAAGAAACTTTAGTCTTATTGCCAACACCTTCATACAAAGGTAAATAAGTCGAGGCTCTGTCGACTTATCAGCTAGGAAGTTTCTTCCTCTGCTTTAAAAACCAACATTTCATCCTTTTAAGTCCTTTTGTTGAGCTTAATTAACTTTTTTTATGTTCCCGATTGGATGGGAGGTGGGCTGCTCTGTTGCCTGGGACTTGCCATGCCTAGGTCAAGCACGTCAACCTCTGAACTTTTAACCGTTCTTTAATAATCACGGTAGACTTGCCAAAGTAGACTCAGCCGTCCATTCGCTTAAGAGGCATCCCACTGCACCATGTGCCTTGGTCTTCGCTTTAGTTCTGTAACTTTTACATCCCCTCGAACAGTTTCTCCCTTCCCTTCCGTCCCTGGTCATTAATGACTTTGGCCATACCACCTAAAAGCTGGCAACAGCCTCCGTAAATGGCTTATTTATGCCCATTTTGGCTGTCGGCGACATGTGCGCTGGCTTTACACATATGCCCTCACCTCCTTTTGCATACATAAATCCGCTGAAACATCCACAGATTAGTTATGTAAAGTGCGCTTAGCTGTTTCTGGCTAGTCGTGTTGCGGTTTTAGCCATTCGCCCCACCCCAAACCCCCCCCCCTATTCCCCTACCCTATTTCCAGCAAATTTCGTAATATTCGTTGATTTGGCACGTACGCTAAAGCATTTCCAATAATAATGCCATTTGCGGGCCACAGATGGCGTTCGGACGACAGCTGTTGCGAAATGGCCGCTGTCCGGCGCCAGCGTGTTAAAATGACGAATTATGCTAATTTCTGTCCACTTTCTCCGTCACTTGCAACGTGTCAAAAAAAAAAAAAATCTAGTTTGTTTCTTGTTTTCGCCCATCCCAGCGGAAGGCGTGTGCGGTTTATATCATGCATTATGCACATAGAGGTCTAGGGGAACGGCATCGGTTGACAGTCTGGGTCCCCGAGGTCCCACATGTGCTTTATGCGTCATCGTCAAACGTTACCGGCGTCTACCCCCACGAACACACTCACACACACACACACACCAATACAAAGAGCCACCCAGTAGGACCTTTGTATCTACTTGGTTTCGTTTGTCGAGTCTCTTCCTAACTTTGTGATTATTAAACTTTTTCATCTATTTAACCTATCCTATCTGAACTACTGAGAAAGTTGGTATCGTTTCATCATATTCCATTTTTGAAGCATAGTTCATGCATGAATATTGTACCGACTATTTCCGTACAATTTCATGCCACAAAATGTACTTATTTTTCTACTGGAAATGCGTCGACGTCACATGTGCGCAACAAATTGCGTTGTCCTCGTCTGCCGCTTTGAATTTTGCGGTTACATTTCCGTTGCACCGGCGGCGACAATAACGTTGACGTTGACAGCATTTCAAATATCGTAGCAAAAGGCACAACGTGTGGAAAATAATCACAGAAAAAGCAAAAGATGAACCAACCCCCCGCAAACCGTGCCAAATGGTACAATGGGTGAAGAAATGTCTAACGTGGCGCAGTTTGAAAAGTGAACTATTCGCGAATAGACAACTCCAAGAGTTAAGCTGGAATTGGAGTTGACACTTCCATTGAGTTGCTAAAAACAATTACATAGCTTTGAAATCAACATGAAAATGTGTTTGATAAGGATTTTACGTCCTAAACAGTGCATTATTCAAATGAACTGACTGCTAGCAGGGGCATTATCTATCGGACAGTAAGGTTGTAGTCGGTATATCCTAGAAATGAATAGATTACGTACGTTAAATATTGTACAAGAAACTAATCTCCTGCATAGAATAGATTATCGTTCCGTAAAGGATATTGCATGCTCACATGAATCTATACAGCTTTATCTTCACTCTTCTGATATCTCATAAAAGTTTCTCAAATAAAATGTCACACAAGTGAAGACAGTAGACAATCTGAGAAGCACAGAAATGTATGAAAACCTGCATAAAAAGTGGGCTATCTGAGTTCTCATATGAGTTTTATGTTTTACGAGATCTCGATATGTGAAAATGCAGCAATGACTTGTTTCACTCAGAATACATAGGTCGTTAGCAACCCTCGCACCCAACAATTGGAAGATCATTTGCTTTAAAATCTCCTTGATGAGTCTGTTTCGACGCCTTTTGGTGAATAAAAAGAAAAGCCCATCATTGACGAGTAGTTCAGACTCAAAAATGACTATATATTTATGAGTAATTTGTGAGTCTTTTTCAATTCGTATTTCAATAAACCACATTTTGAGCATATGAATTTGACAGAGATAATAAATAGTTCTGTATCGTCCGACAGGTCGAAATATTGCCACATATCCACCCAACATTTGGAAGATCATTATTATAAAAATCGCCTTGATGAGTCTTTTCCGACTCCTTTTGATGATCAAAAAGAGATGCCAATCATATGCTATTAATTGAGACTCGAAAATGTCTCATGAATATGCTCAAAATGTGGTTTAGTGAAATACGGCCAAAAAAAAGACTCTCAAGTGACTTGAATATGAGTCTAAAGTGATCAGAAAAACGGATTATAAACGACTCTTCACGAAGTGTCGCTGCTAGGGTACCATTTTCTCCCGACAACAGTATCATTTACGATCAGAAAACGAGCCCATTTTTGACTATTTTAATCAGATCGAGGATTCAAAAAAGGCTCGAATGTGATCAAAAATATGATAAAATGTTTGCCGCAGCCCTAATAATCGCATTTCAATCCCCTGCATGAACAATTGGCGATTGCTCTAGATATTGCAATATTGATTTTCTGCATGAGTTTTTTTCAAGTCGTCTTATAATCGAGTTCAATTTCCTATTTGAGTGGCATTCGCAATGACAATCAATGAGTCCCAAACCGTTTGCGGCTGGGATTTCTTATAATGACATTTTATATTTCCTAAATTATGTTACTTTAATAAATTACTCAAAAGCAAAGCAAAAGATTTTGGGATTTTTGCAAATTAGGAAAAAATTTAAATTTTATATTGGCAGTGAAAGTATTTTTGGCCACTGATTCCACACAAGACCGACCACTGTGCAGGGGTTTGAAACTACAAAATTGTGTACTGTCCATAGGTATGCAATCGCTGAAAACTTTTATTACATTTCCAAACAAATGTCTAGCCGACTGAACTGATTTTGCATTGCATTCCTTTGGCCCATAGACATTTTGGTTAGTGCAAAATTAGATTTCTTAGTTACAAAAATTCGTAGAATTGTTTGAGATAGTTTTTGTTTCAGAATTGAGGGGAAGTTGTTTGAAATAATAACAAAAATAATTACTTAAACTTAACTCAGAAAAAAAACCAAGAGCTGTGTACTTGAATCAAGTACAAACGGTGTCAATAGAACGGTAATTACGAAAATACTTGATTTAAGAACACAATTCTTATATCAAGTACGTTTTTTTCAAACCCGAAATACTTGATTTTAGACTGTTTTGGCATATATTAAGTATGTTTTGAGTTATTAAAATATTTTAATCATACTTTTAGCTTATGATGGTCTTAAGTCAAGCCCTTATGTTTCAAAATAAGTACAAAACATTCGTTCTTTAAGTGAGTAACTTCTATTGCCAGCCCAAAAACATTTTAGGAAGAATATAAAAGTATTTCAAACAAGTACAAAATGTTTTCCACTTTGTTCTTGAACGAGGTCACTGTATTAAACCATAGAAATATACAAGACCCATAACCAAAGAGCAAGAGCTACTGTAGCTCGGAAATTTAACATCACATCACATTACAAAAGTGCTAAGGCCAGTTGGGAATTTTAAGAACAGACTCGCTTAAAAATTATTTATATTTTCTGTTACGCACTTTGTGGTGGTAGGATAATGAGTCTATTTTGTACTCAATCTAACATATTTTGTACTTAAACTAAGAACTCGCTTTTCTAGAATCTTTCATCTTACTGTGAGTACAAAATGTTCTTGAGCCAAGAAGGTTTCAATAATATTACCAGTCAAATTTGAAGTTGAAATGAAATGAAGAACGAATCATACTTGAAATTTGAAGTACAAAACGCTTAAATTCTATCCCGTTTGGTCTAGAACGCCGGCAGACTTTTTTTTTTCTGAGTGTACGATGGTTTATATCAGAAAACTCAATTTGATTCACCGCCAACACTTTCAAATTCTTACGAATTTTGCAGCTATCCGTTTATATCGATATTCATAGGGTTGCCCACTTTCTGGTTGATAATTTGACATAAGTCTGTTGTTATTTGACTTTCAAAATTCATTTGTGAGATATTCCCTTAGACCTCTCTTTACATAATTGTTGCATTTTATTCAATTAATGTCTTTTCCCGCTCACTGTATGTCATTGTTGTGTGTTCTCCTGCATTTTGCTCAAATGTATGCAACGAATTCGAATGCTAAAATCAGATTTATATGTTTAGCTTGCCGGCCCTTTATTGCGTGAGTGTCTGTGTGTGTGCGTGTGTGTGTGTGTGTGTGGAAAATAGAAAAGGAATCGCCACGATTCAGTCGCATACAATTTTCATATTTACTATGAATTACGAATTGGCAGATTATGGAAATTGCTTCGTTTTGCTCGTTTGCTCGCCTGTCTGCCTGAAGTGCCCCAGCTGGATGCCCACGTTATTGATCTGTGGCACAAATAGTTCTGTCGTCTTCATGTTATGACTCATGTCGTGGCCATAAAAAGGGGGAGTGCGCCGTTATTTGATATCCGCCAAAGTAATGCCCAAGAACCTAATACCTGTGGACAAATAATTACAACAACACCGTGCAGCAGCAGCTGAGCCATGCCGCATGTAGCATATTTAATGACAAAGGAACTCGTGTCAAGGATTACTAATTAGTGTATGGACGCTGCCGACCATCCCAATGATGATGATAATGATGATGATCCTGATGATGATGGTCATGTGTTTGCTGTTGCTTTTTATGGCTTATGTTGTTGTTGTTGTTATCTTTGGCTTAAGTGCACACCCGCACACTGCGAGTGAATGATGAGTGGTGGAGGGGGGGTTGAGGATGGGGAGTTATATTTGCTTTTTAAATTGACTTTGGACCGGGAGACAAATTGAGTTGTCCATGGCGTCTGTCTGATAAGCGTTCCATGTCTTACCTGCGGCTTAAGTGAAATTTCGTTGCGGTCCCATGTGAGTGGGGAGGGTGTGATATGGCTTGACGGGAGGGGTTGGTGGAGCACAGGCGTGTCTGTTTAATTGCATTGAAGTCTCTGTATGAAACATACAAAATATAATTCGGTTGGGCGGATATCATCATTTGAGAGTGGCATTTTATGGTGCTAACTTTTATGTAGCGGCAAAATATTCGTGTCCTTAAAGCAAAGCAACAGCCAAAAACGCGCTTAAATTAAGAAATTTGACTTAACCAAGATGTCATATTATTTTAGAAAACATTTTCTCAACTTAGGAAAACATTTCCCATAAGCCAGAATAGTTTTCTCAATTTTAAAACATTTTTTTCTATATTTTAAGAAAGCAACCAAAATTTTGTAAGTATTACAGAGGAAAGGAAGTGAGTACGGAAGGGGGAAATGAAGCAAGGACAACGCCAAGACGCGTTAGTAACCTCGTAAATGAAATAATCCTTCATGGAACAAAGTTTTCTTTCAAAAAAACCACTTACAAATTAGTTTAAATACCTCTGTTAACCTCACCTTGTCGGGTATTTGAACTCGAGACCTCATGGATACCTTAATATGTAAGGCTTCTATTTGGCAGCATTCTACTACCTTAAGCATCGGTTAGGAACTCAGTCAAATGTTAAGCACTTAAACTGCCTTTACGTTCCTTATATATCTCTTAAAAGTAGGTAGTTATAATTTTCTTTAAAAGAAAACTCTTGTCAAATGGAAGCTGTTCTGTTTTATCAGAGAAGGCTACATTTTCACAATACTTATAGCTATTTGCTTTGCTATTACACCATCGTCAGAGAATCTCTTTAGAGATATGTAACAAGTGTAAATGCAGCTTTAGCAAGCGAAATATCAGTTGCCTCTTTTGAAGTCCAAATGCAGTCAATCCTTCATCGAGAATTACAAGGGGTTATCTTTTTTATACCCTTGCAAAGGGTATTCTAATTTTGCAACGCATAGAAATATTCATTTCCGACCCCATAAACTATATATATATTCTTGATCAGGGTGACGTGACAGGCTGATTCGATTGAGCTTTGTACGTCTGTCTATTTCTACGCGAACTAGTCTCTCAGTCTATAAGCTATCGAGCTGAAATTTTGCACAGAGTCTTCTTTTTGCTGCACACTACTAATATGTAGGAACCAACCAGATCGGATGACCATATCTCATAGGAACAATCGGTTGGAAAACTAGTTTTAGTGAGAAAAACTTTATTCTTTTCAATGAACACGCCTCCAAACTTTGTAATCGTAAGTTTTCAATATTTTTCTTTATAATTCTACCAAGTTATATTAAATTCGGACAACTATATGGTATAGCTGCCATACAAAAGATAGGTCTAAAAAACAGTCTTAGTGAGAAATACTTTTTTGCTTTTAATGGTAGCATCCTGCAATTTTATATTTGTTTGCTTCACATGCTTTCACATAATTTTACAAATTGTTGGCCAAATCGGATGACTATATCATATAGTTCCCATACGAAAGATCGGTCGGAAAATGGGAAAAGAGTATTTTTAGAAAATATTTAAGCAAGCACTTGCATGGGTATAAAAACTTCGGCACAGACGAAGTTAGCTTAGCTTTCTCGTTTTAATATATTTTTATAAACTTTAAGCCAATTTATTTTGATGAAAATTTATATATTTGAGGGAAGTTTTCCAAATTGTTTTCCCAAATTAAATAAAATTTGTTTCTTAAATAAAAGGCGTCTTCCTTCCTTCCTCCTTCAATGGTAGTCGACCTATTTAAAGACGTCGTGAAATGTATTTCATGCGCAAATCTGCCCTAAATTCAAGAATGTTTTTTTGAAAAGCATTTAAGAATTTTATAAAGTTAAGAACAAATTCGTCGAGTGTCTAAAATGAAGTAAGTATTTTCTAAAAGAAGTCTATTTTCAGGGTTTCTTTTCTCAGTTTAAGAAAAAACCGTGTAAAAACAAGAAATTTTTGTTTAATTTTTAATGCTGGCGCATTGCGAAATTTCAACAACTCTCTTCGCTTTTTTTCCTATGCCTCCAAAATCATACGCTCGTATAAGTAACATTTGTTGTTGTGCGTCGAATGATAGCGTTTGAGATAAACAGCCACCAGCACACACACGCACAGAGAAATGTAATACCCAGGATTCTCTTCGGTTTTCTTCTGGTTGTTGTTGCTTCAGAAACCTTTTCAATTGAATCTTTTCAAAAATTATGTAGTACAAGCCAAGGCGATTTGGTTTTGTATTCCCAAATGGTTCGATTAAATTCTGACCAGTTCAAACCTTCTTGGTTGTTGAATTCTTTGCGGCTTTATTTGACTTAAAACCAGATACATGGAAACATGCTCTGATATTTGAATATTCACACCTGGATTTTAAAAATTTCAGCATTGATTTAATGCTAAAAATGATATTCGTATACCTTAAGTGTGTACACTTCAATTTAATAATGGTTAAGACTTAAGACAACAACTTTTGCCAGCCAACCTATTCTAAATTTCTTTTGTATTGGAATTCAAGAGCGGAATTCTTTTAGATTTGGTTCTGAAAAACTAAGAATCATATACATATTGAATTGCCTAAAAGTATTCATCAATATATATCTATATATTTTCAAATGTACAACCGCTTGTAATTCTCAAGTTAGAATTCCCTGAAGTGGGAATATTAAAGAGGAAATTGAAATTTTGCAGTGTTAATATGTTTTTTGGGAAATCAAAGTGTTTTTTCATTAATTTATATACAAAAGGGGGCTAAGTAAAAAAAACATTTATGATTGTGTTAGGTTGTTCCATGAACGAATTATACGAAACCTTGCAGGGTATATTTATAAACTTCGTTGTAGCCGAAGTTAGCTTTCCTCTAGTTTTGTTTTGTGCTTGATTCAAGTACCAAATTCTTGATAATTCAAATATATGTTAGAACATTCCGAAATTCGTTGTGATAAAAATAGTTTATGCAAATATTGGCAGTTGCGTACTGATGAGGCTGCTGTTCAAGTTTGCTGCTAAGCTGATTTGTATTTAATGAGATGTGTATACAGCGCACACACGCACACACACACGCACACACGCACAGACAAATTGCCGTTAGTCTCGACAGTGAAATGAAAACATTTACTTGGGCCTGACTGCGTGTGTGTGGGCCCAGTTTGAGGAGGGGAATTCAATGCTCCGCTCATTTCAAGTGCCAACTCGTCTGCGTCTGGGCCAAGGGAAACCCGTGCGGCTTTATCGCTTCGGCTCAGGCTCAGCCAGAGTCTCCCACTGACAGCTCGTCAGCTTGAATGGGCCTCGACAAATCTTGTGCCGAACCACCTGTCAGCGATTCTCCCCATTCATCAGCCGCATCATCGGCATCAGTCAACGCGATTATTTGCCTAAATGTAAATGTCTGCCGTCAATACCCAGAATGTTTTTAATATTTTTTTTTTTGTATTTTTTTTGTATTTACTTAGCATTATGCGTTGGTTTTGATGTTTTAACCCCAGGCTGCCAGGCGACGACGCCTGCTGACTGGCTGCCTTAACCCTCGAGTGGAAAATTCATAAATTAAATTCCGCAAATATTTTCGTAAACGAAAATATGTGGCCTGGGGGTTTGTTTGCCACGAGCTTGACTTGTGATTATGCTGGGTACACAGTGAAGTGGAAGTTGAAGTGGAATAGGAGAGGAATTATAGAAAACGACGATTTTAGGCCAAAAATACAAATTGTTGCCTACTTTTGGGGTAGTTTTTTGTATTATAGACGTTTGCAAGGCCCTTAATATCATATTTGAATTGGATAGCCAAACAAATAAGTGATATTATAAATGGCTGAACTTATATCCAACTAATTGGTACAAAGGTTTGCGTTTCTACATCAAAATCTGAGTAGTTTTCCATAATTTTACACTGTACCGTAGGTACACAGAGAACAGTTTTCCCACAGTTTTAAGGATAGGTGGGTTGTTCCTAATCATAACTTATCGATTAGCCAAAGGAATGGTGAAAATTGGATGAACGGTTTTCGAGTTATGATCAAAAGACTGTTCGCTGCTGCAGCGCAGTAGCAGCGCTGCTTTCAGCTTCTACTGCAGCATCAAAATTTATGCTGAGCGTATAATTTCGTTGGTACAGAGTATGCTATAGTCGGGCTTGACCGACTTTCTTTCTTGTTTTGAATTGTTTTTCTTAGGTTCAGGTTCGGTTTCGGCAGGGAACAATTTGCTTGCTCCAGTTCGGGTTCCGGTTCAGGTACCCAAAAAATCCGGAGCAGTTCGACTCCGAACTGGTTTGCAGCCCTGATTATAAGTCAGTTTTCTACACAATTCAAGATAGTTGGTAATTGAATTTCACGCTTTTCTTGAATTTTCCTGAGTTTGTTATCACTTTAATAATATTAATGGTAGTTTTTTGACTTTAGAATACTTCCTACTTAATTTAATTACTGTCAAGAGTTAAATGTTCTTGAAATTTTAAGTACAACACGGTTTAATTTTTATCTCGATGGATCTAAAACTTTGCCAGTAGTTTTATTTTGGCGTGAATACAACAAAGAATGTAACACATCCGAAATCGATCAATATGATCGAAGTTAAATCTGAAAAGGGGCTTCATAGTTTCTAATACTCAGTACCAAAGGTACAGAGGCTCAGCCTATTCGAAATGGTAGCTGGTTCGGCGTACGATAAGGAACTAGCGGTTGGGTACGGCTCTTGCACTGTTCGGTTTGGTTTGCTTTCAAGCTGTTTTTCATTCTGAAAGTTACTTTTAAAGTTCGTAAAATGATACAACCTCAATTCAATTTCAATTCAATTTTAGACTGGTCACACTTAAAATTGTGCCATCCTCTAAGTCTGTACATCGAATTGCATAATTCTGTATCAAATATTTCCTGATATTTAAGAGCTGTCGTCCTATTCCCTTTAAAGTGTTGGCACACTCAGGATGTGAAAAGTGTAGGGACATACATATCTTCACTCAGAGAAAAAATAGATAATTTCATACTTGGATCAAGAATTTTCAAAATCAATAGTTCGATAAGCGTGAAAATTCTTGATTCAATATCAAAATTCTTGATCCAAGTATGAATTTTTGATCCCGGTTTTCTTGATCCAAGAGCTTCAATACTTGATCCAAGTACGTATCAGTCTCAAATCAAGCACAAGAGTTCTTGGATCAAGTGCTAAACATACTCGTTCTCCAGATTGCTCAATTTTGAATCAAGGGCAAACAGCAAAAGTCAAAAACCGGAAATGTTCTTCCCATTATCAAGAGCTCATCACATTCAAGAGTAAGATCGTTTACTCTTAAATCAAGAGCTTCACAGATTCCAACCATACAACAATTCAATATCAGTAGATTTTTCCATTTTGTTTAAATTTATTTCATGGAAAACTAATTGTTGAGCCATGTTGCAACTTTTAGCCGGCTTGAGGAATACACACCTCAAAGCAGTTCGACTGATAGTTGACACAGAAGGACTGATCAACTATCAGTCGAACAGAGGTCTCTCCATGCCAGCAATGCCATAACAGGTTGGGAATTCCAAAGCAACATGAGTGCAAAAATCCATTACGCTCTCCGCTCGATAGCTACCCCACACCCCTCTCCCATTTGATACAAAACTGTAAGAGTAGACTCAAAGTTATTCTCTCAATTGTGCTTGCTCTCCTCTCTCAGTTTCTATACCTCACTTCCCTCGCCTAAATGCACCAAGCTAAGAACGTATTTAGCTCGACTTCAAGAGCGAAATTCTTGCAAATTTAAGAACGAATAAATATGTTTTCAAGAGCGTTTGTTCTTAAGTTATTCGTTATACTTTTTTCTGTGTGTTCTATATAGCAATTTCTCAACTTGATTTCGTTTCAGCTGCAGTGCAACTTTTGTGCATTCTAATTGAAATATTATTTTAAAATGTTTCCCGCCCCGCAAATTGAATATACAATTCAAGTGCTCCTTTGTCCTTTCCATGTATTGTTGCTTGCAATATGCATATTTTGCATCATCTTTTTTTTTTCAATTGCAAGTATACTTCAAGGATTTACTTAAGCACAAAATGCTCAATGCCAATGGCATCATTCTTTTTGGCAAGCAATTTCTTAAATTGTTTTGCACTCTCAACTAATAATGCCAACAACAACCACAATAATGACGGCAAAAGGGACATCCCCCGCAGCTGTGGCTGAGTCATAGACGTACTCCCTTTCCCCTCCCCCCGAGTCTCTGGGTTAGCAGCTGCTTTTGGCTTTGGGTAAAGAAACAGCAAAAACCGCCTCGGACGGACGAAGCTTAATCGACTTTGCCAACATTAAATGCGTGTGGTTAGCCAACTCGATGTCCCCCACTTCGCAACACCCCCCCCCCCCCCTTCCACCACCCACAGTCGCCGCATGAAAATGGCGTGAAAAACAGTTTTGCCCTCACCACCGCCAGCGGCGGCGACCACCATACCCCGCCCCCCACCACCAGACCACTCCTCCGCCTGTTGTATTATTTATGCCCATAAAAATATTATTGCCATTTTTTCGCATTTGGATTTTTGTAGACGTCATTCCCACCCACCCCAACCCAACCCAACCCAACCCCCCGTCGACGGAACGTCTTCTTGTCAAATGTCAGGCGTGAAGTGTTTGCTGATGTGCGGGAGCTGGGGGCAGGGGCGAGGGTTTTGCTTGAGCCGGATGTGCTGCGTAATTGGACCCATATGCTCGGGACTTCTATGTATTCGCAGTAGTTTTTGTGGTTTGCCAACTGGTTGCTGGTGACACACTTAGTTAGCTGGTGGTAAACAGCCTGAAATGGTTAGATTAGGTCCATAGGCGACACTCGTCAAGGGGTTAAGACCATCGCTATGGAGCCTAATGATGAGCTGCCATAAATGTGGCCAGCGGAAAACAAAAGCCGGACGTCAGTCAGAAGAATGGCGCAAGCCTTGGCTTCAATTTTTGGTTTCAAAATTCAAAGTGAAATTGTGGTTTTTTGTTTCAGATTTTGTTTAAATCGGAAATGGAAAAGGTTTGGCAAGGAAATTCACTGAAAATGGGATTATTTATAACTCAGCTCAGAAAGTTTGATGTAACAACGATATTGTACAGAATATTTACATTTTGTGGTTATTTATAGGATGAAGCAAAGTTGAGGATGTTTTTCAAGGAATTTTTGTTTGTTGTTAAGCGACACCGCCACCCCCCTTTTTCCGCCCATTTAAGGTTTCTGAAAAGTTTGATGTTGCAAAATTAAAGTAGATGAAACTATTTCCTAGGTGTAGGTTGCATTAGAAATGGCAGTAAAATTGAGCTACAATCAATATTGTCTTATGAAAGTTGTAGAATATACAAAAAGAGAATGAATCTAGCATATAAAACCACAGTCAGTGCCACGAACTTTGTCATTCTCAAGACTTTGTACTCTGCATTGGTCTAAAATAAATCGGAAATAAAGGTTTTATGTGAATGTATGGACACTTCACTTAGAGAAATTTGAGCGTAAGTTAAAGTCGGCCCTGCCTGACACTTTCTCACTGAAATAAATGTTTAATTGCCCTTGCTTTTGTTTACTAACAGAGCATTAACATTAATGTTATCATATCTACATTATGCTAACTGACATCTAGGTGTTTACACAGACGTACGAAAGGACGGCTGTTGATACAAATCCAGAATACATATGCATTATGATATCGAAAATGTTTCCTTCTATCTTTTACCTACTTTCGCACGCCTTTAGTATACCCTTATTACTCTATACTCGTAGAGAATACCAATAGGAAACGAAAATAGCGAATTTTATACTTGGTTCCAGTATGATTAATGTCAGAAGTTTTATAAGAATCGAAATTCTTGATTCAAGTATATCTCTTTTATCCCATTTATCTTGATCCAAGAGCTTTAATGCCTAAACTAAGTACGAAACAAGTAAAAAAAAATCTTAAATCAAGTGCGAAACTTATGTAAAAACAAGATTGCTCATTCATGAAACAAGAAACAGGTTCAAGAGTAGCATCGCTCACTCTTAAATGGAGAACTCCAAAGATTCCAAAGTTAAGGCGCCCATTTTACAATCAAGCAACAATTTAAACATCCTTCACTCTTGAATAAAGAACTCCAAAGATTCCAAAGTTAAGGCGCCCATTTTACAATCAAGCAAACCATTTAAAATCCGTTGTCTCTTCCGTTTTTGTTGAAATTTATTTCATAGAAAATTAATTGCCAGTTTTAGCAGTCTCGAGTTGCATACAATACCACAAACTGACACAACACTCTACCTGTCAACTGTCAGTCCAACAGCCGTTGCTCCATGCCAGCAATGCCATAACTGCTTGGGAATTTCAAAGCAACATGAGTGCAAAAATCGATGGCGATCTCCTCTGGTTAGTTTCTCCAGAGCGGACTCAATGGAATTCTCTTAAATTTGCTTGCTCTCCTCTCTCAATCTCTTTACCTCACTCTGCTCGCCTAAAAAAAACAAGCTGAGAAAGAGTTTAGCTCGATTTCACATGCATAATTCTTGAAAATTCAAGAGCCAAGACATTTTGTTTCAAGAGCGTACGTACTTAAACTGTTAGCTCTGCTTTTTTCTGAGTGCACTAATGGTTCGAGCAGGGATAAAGTTTTCCTTAAACACTTTAAAACTCTAAAGCAGTGGTCGGCAATGATGACTGCGAAAATAACAGATAATGCAGGCAGAGAGCTTCTATTTTTTCTGCTTTGCTTCGACGCTGCCTTAGCAGCAAGCTCATGCAGAGAACAAAGAGCTTTAAAGCTTGTCGCTTGAATGAGCTGCACTCATTGACAACATTTCTGTGCTGTTCACATTGCCAATCCGTGCTTTATTTCAAAAAACCCCAATAAAATTAAATCAATCATCTTGGAAATTTGTTAAAATGGCGCTTATATAAAAAATATAACTTTAAAATGCTAGAGGAAATGTGTGTAAATGCTCTAAAAACAACATTTAAATTAAGCTGTCGGTGAGCCTAGCCCATTTGGGTGATTAAGGCTCACATTTTGAATATGAAATGTGCATTCAAAGTAAGCATAAATAATTGAGAACGTTCTGTATAATCACTGATTGTTGCCAAACCAAATAAAGGCCCTAATTTCCACTCCATTCCCCAGCTGGCCCCCACCCACTGGGCGCAACTGAATAATTTCCGATTTCGAAATGACCATTTGGGGGGGGGGGAGGGTCTCAATTATTGGCACTTTTGCAACTAGCAATTCATTTGGTTGCCACGTAATGCCCATTTAAGCGACTACACCAAATCATTGTCCGATACCACACCCCACCACAGAAAACAGACGCCACCAATCACACTGGCTACAGGAATTGCGGCCTGAACATTCGCAAATAAAGTGCCGATTGGATATTACAACTTTCCGGTCACTGCATTTCTGCAAAGTTCACAAAACTACATATCCCGTCCCGCCTGTACCAAGTCCAACCCGCTCAGCTCTTCTGCTCCCACAAGCAGAACAATTTCCAGTGTGCGCTCAACTGTAGTGGCGACGATGACGATGACGATGACGGAGACGGAGACGTGAATGGTGGGGGAGGGTCCTCGCTGCGTGCTCCAAACAGGAAGTTGGCCTCACTGCCCCGGCACACTGGGGCCCAGTCGACAGTTGCCAAGCAAGAAAACATGAGAACAGGAGTTCAATGCCGAATCACTGTGCAAACGACATAATATTTGTCCCCAAACTTTACACACTGCAGTTTATGAGTGCAAAAACTCAGAATGAAAAATAATTCCTTGAAATATTATTGTAAACAGAGTGGATTGAGTTTTCACATCAAGTGAGCTAAAGTTCGTACACAGAAAGAAAAACCGGTTTAATAACAAAGATGCCAGGATTTGCCCAAAAATTCTGAGAGCAAATGTGGGGAAAAGTGCTTGAAATAAGAACAATTCAAGTTAAATCAACCCACACACTTGTAGCTATAAAAGCGATGGTGCAATGCGCCATTTCGTTAGTTTTTCGTTCTGGACTCGATTCTCAGAAAAGTCCACCAGAAATATTGAATGGGTTTTCTGACAGATTTAAATGAACCAAGTCAAGTGTCATGTGTGTGCAAATCGATTTCTTTGTTCTCTAAAGATGGGCGGGATCAGCAGCTTAGGTATCCAAAATGAAGTTAATATCCAATGTACAATGCTTTATGTAAGATCCGCTTATAATCTGCTTCAAAATCAATTCTCCCCTCTTAATTCTAGAATAAGTTTTTATGTCGAGCTTTACATGAATAGAAACACTTTTTAAATGTTTTGAAACACTTCTTGAATGTTTTGAAATCTGAATACTTATGAACAGCAGTCGTATTTGAATAAATTAATGTGCAGAAACATATTTTTATCTCATCTGGAATCAAGCCAACTGAGTCTTAAAATGGGCTGCAAAGAGAATTAAAAAACCTAGAATAGCATTGAGAGCTACGTACAATATTTCTATCTATGGTAGCCTATGTTTTTTACGATCCATGGGAAATATTTTTCTCCAAAAAAAATGCGAAATGGTATGGTAAAAATGTATTTTCAATATTTAGTATCGATTAATGGAACACATGGGATTAAACTAGGTATTAGTGTCTAAATAAATTTAATGCTTTGTTTAATATTTATACTGTGTCCAGCATGGACTGAACTAAGGTTCGAACCAAAACCTTCTTCCAAAAACCTCGAACCTGTAATTTTTGAACCATAACAAGTGGTAAATTTTGGTTTGAACCAGCGTTCCGGAGATCCAAAAAAATGTAAGGGTTTGCAACCCTGAAGTGAGAACATTTTACTTCAAATGAGAAAGCTCTTTTTATACCCTTGCCCAGATGTTTGCAACGCATAGAAATATTCAATTCCGACCCCATAAACCATATATTATCTTGACGAGCTGAGTCGATTGAGCTTTGTACGTCCGTCTGTCTGTCTGCCTGTTTCTATGTGAACTAGTCTCTCAGTTTTAAAGTTATAGAGCTGAAATTCTGCACAGAGTCTTCTTTTTGCTGCACTCTACTAATATGTCGGAACCGACCGGATCGAATGACTTTATATCATAGCTCCCATAGGAACAATCGGTCGGAAAACTTGTTTTAGTGAGAAAAACTTGTTTCTTTTCTATGCAAACGTCTCCAAACTTTGTAATAGTAGGTTTTCTATGTTTTTTTTTATAATTCTACCAAGTTTTATTAAAATCGGACAACTTTATGGTATAGCTGCCATACAAAAGATAGGTCTGAAAAACAGTCTTAGTTAGAAAAACTTTTTTGTTTTTTTTTGTATTTGATTGTTTCACATGCTTTCACATAATTTTACAAATTTTTGGCCAAATCGGATGACTATATCATATAGTTCCCATACGAACAATCGGTCGGAAAATGGAAAAACGCGTATTTTTGAAAAATAACCATGAAATGATCTTAAATAGTTGTGTAATGGTGCCTATACATACATATGGCTGACATATTTTTGGGTATCATTTGCTTCCATACATGTGTGAACACCTGTCAGAGACAGTGTTAGTTGACTATTGACAGAGTATGTAATACAAATATGTAGGGCTTACTGGGAGTCCTTATATTTGGTAATTAAATCATATTCTCCTTTGTACCCCTTTCTACAGAGTATAAAAATTAATAAGTTATTATTCTAGAAAGGCATCCAAATAAATGAAAAATTTGTAGAACAAATGAAAACAACTGTCAAATTAATAAGTTTCCACAAATTCAGATCTTTTGGTCAATCAGTGATCCATACCAAAAACTTAGAAATTGCCAATCGAATTTGGATGAATATTGGCTCACAGATAGTAGGTAATCTAAAATCGGATATAGGTTACCTGACTTTTATCTAAACGTTTCAAAATCTGCGAAATATTGCAGAGCTATAAATGAATGATAATGTTTAGATAACAATGTAGGCATTGGTAAGTTTTAGATGCAGGATATACGAGGTGCCCAGAGCCGCCTTATAGACTCTTAAGTACTGATACAAATCAAAACAAAATACATATTTTTGAAGCAACAACAACCACAAGATGTTGTGTAAAAAATCATTCGTCGGTCACAACAAATTCTACCTGATGACAACCGAATCGCTTTTTTTTAGACAACAACGAGTGTGGGCATTGTAAAAAGGCCTCGTATATCCCTGATAAATAGGCCTGTTCCGGTTTTTTACTTTCACAAAACTTGCTCGAATACGATTTGATTACGACGATGATGATTAGACTTGAAGAACCGCCATTTTAGACAGAGAAATAGAAAGATCGAAGGGTCAAATGAATCGCGAACTGGTACAATTGCCATCTACAAAGGTGTTGGCAGGTGTTGTTGCTGTCAGATTTGATTCGGAAACCATATCATTTAAGGCTTAATTTAAGGTTGCGTGCTTAAAATACTAAGGTCCAGTTTCTCAACCACAGTTTAAATGAGTTGCCCGAAATGACCAGCGGTTAAGTTATTTTCTTTTCTCAACAACAGTTCCGCCTGATATCAATAAATACCACTCGCTGCAGCAGTGTGACCATACACTGTAAGCGAATTTGGTATTTTTGTTATGGTTTTCTTAAAGATTAATGCTAAGTTGCTGGCAATTTTTGTTGCGAATGATATGAAAACAAAGCATCCTAAACGATACTAAGAGATAAGGAAGTTGCCACTTGCATAAGAGCGCAGTTTTCAAAGGCTCTCTGCTCTCTGACAACAATGCATGATTCCTGTTATACATTTCTAATCAAAATACATCAAATCGCACTTGATCTCCAATCATAGTCAGAAGTATTTTACATGTGGAGTTGGTCAATCTAAATCGTTGTCGTCAAATTTGGCATCATCCAAATGAGTAAGGTAATAAGACATCTCCCTATATTCTTGTGCATTATTTATTCGTTACTTGGTGTTTTTTTTTCTTGTTTTCCTAAGAACTAAATTGTATGACATACTCATAAACAGGGCTGTAAACCGATTTTGAACCGAACCGGTTCGAGCACGGAATTGCGAGTTTCATTTCACTGTAAACAGAGCTTTGGTTCCCCTTTACCTGAAGCTGTTCCGAACCTAGTATTTCGGTTCGGTTCAAGAAAAAACCATAGATATGAACATATTTGACCCACTGCCTAGCGACGTCTCCTGTTTTCTAGACGGGTTTGAGCGACTGAGGCAGGGGAATCTAAAAACATTTACTATTCCATTCTATTCTTCAAAATCGCCACCAAAAATAGGTCCCTTTTTTAACATCCTGCATTCCAAAGCTTTTTAATGGATTCACAAAATAAGACCTTTACCTAAGTAAGGTAATATTTCTAGACTTTAAAATGGAACTTTACTTAACAGTATATTTGATATATTGTTCTACACAGTTCACTTTCGACCCAAAGCCCAAAAGATTTGCGACGTTTTTAGGTCGAACACTATTTTGATTTGTATAAGCGTGAAACAAGGTTCGAACCGAAACCTTCAGCCACAAAGCCTCAATACACAAATTTCCGAAACTTAAATAGTGAAAAATTTTGGGGTTTTTTTTAGGATTGCATCTCTGCTTAGAAATGCAGGTTTCCTTTTGAAGCCGGAAACCGATATAATTTGAGAATCAAGAAAACTCTTTTCGGAATGTTTCAAAACTCGCTTCCATCTTTATGCTTTCCTTAAAATCAGTTCAACTTATTTTGTCCAGCTTGTGAACCACTGTGCGTGGCCGGTTACGCGCTGGGTGGGTGGGTTGTCTGATTGGCTGTGGGGTGCAGCACGTTGGGCAACATGTGTAGTATTTAAAACCCAACCGGCCTTGGTCAGCGGCCACAAATGAATTTATTTATTTTACGGTTTTCCTCTCACCCGCCCACCCAGTCCGTTTTTTTTAACATTTTTTTTGTTGCAATTTTCATTACATTTGGGCAAACAATTTATGTGGCACGTTGGGGTTGTCGTCGTTGTCACTCGGCCAAGTCGGCGTGGATGAGGACGAGGCTGAGGATGCGGATGCGCCTTCTGTGTTCTGGTGTCTGCCATTTGGCTTTCGAAAGCCACCCCAGCGGGAACGAACTGCTTTTGATATGGTGTGGTTCATTT
Source organism: Lordiphosa andalusiaca (assembly GCA_035044965.1). Taxonomy (NCBI): domain Eukaryota; kingdom Metazoa; phylum Arthropoda; class Insecta; order Diptera; family Drosophilidae; genus Lordiphosa; species Lordiphosa andalusiaca. The sequence continues at coordinate 2,952,713 of JAWNNM010000051.1, read as the reverse complement.
GGGTGGTGCGACATTGAAATTTATAGACAAGTCAGGTGGTGTATGCACAGCGAGGACGAGGCCTGTTCAAGTGGTGCCCGAGGATCTCCACGCAACGTCGACTGGCTGACTGTCTGACTTGGTTGGGAAAAAATATTTAATTAAAATTTATGTGCAACCCCAAAGGTGCTACCCCGCCACACTGCGCTCCTCTCCCAAATGTCCCATTGGTTGGAGTGGGATGGGGGGAGCAAAGAATTACAAACGGAAAGCGGGAGAAAAAAAACGGAGCATACTTTCCAGGGCAAAGCGCAGCGAGAGCTATTAAAAAGTTGCGCCGGCTTGAACTTAGTGTGTAAACATTTCACGAAGCAATTGAGCGAATGGCCAAACGGAAATTTACCTGCAGCGTAAATCAATTGAGTGTTAAAGGCTGCACGACGCCGGGGGGATTGTTTGTTGCTCCAAGCAGGCGAGGCGGTAATTGGTAATTGAAAGCGTCAGCCCAACCCATCCCAGCGGGGCCCCACCCTCGTTCCTGCTTAGTTAATCAATCAGCTAACGAGTGTGAAGGCGAGTGCCAGGCAGTTAATCGATCAATCAATCAATCAATCGGTGTGCCCAACACCAAAGTTAGGCGCACTCAAAGGTCAAAGTTGATTTGTCCTAATTGCAACTAGAACGGGGGGGGGGGGGGGGGGGGGGGGGGCACTTTGACAGCGCGCGACAACATAACACAGCATTGTGATTAGGAACTGAAGTGGCGGTGGTCAGTCAGGGCCATGGCAAAGCATTTGTGCAGGAATTTCATTTGCGAAGCAATAAAGCAAGTCCGGGTGTACATTCTGTTGACTGGGCATGACATTTGGTTGTTTTTGTATGAGTTTCTGATCGCTTTACATCTGCGGAATAACGCCCGAAACAACAAGCCGTACGGCACAGCTACCCTGGTGATGAGACAAGCTGCAATAGAGTGGCACCAGTGTGATCTTTGTTTTCCAACTTGATCTGCCTTACAGATCACCAGGGATCGTCATGACATTTGGAAGTTTTGTATGAGTTTCTGATCGCTTTACATCTGCGGAATAACGCCCTAAACAACAAGAGTTATGACACAGCTACTCTGATGATGAGACAAGCTGGCGTCGAAGGGGAGCAAGAGTGGTCCTTAAGATCACCAGCGATCGTCGCCACTCCTGCACCTTCTCTCTGCATAACTGTAGCCTACTTTTGTGTACAATTTTCAAATCAAAACATATCAACCTGCCCCCACACAACAGCTACATAATCAAAGCTCACCCACAAGATGCCTTCCATCTCCTCCGGTGCCTTGCAACATTTAGCAATCTCCGCAATATGCCAAAGAAAACCCGGCAGCCAGCCAGTTTCCATTTCCATTTCCTGGCCAACCAGCAAAACAGCCACCACGAACTGTGTCAAAAGCATGCAATGGGGCAACATGTGGCCACAGCGCCACCAAACTAACCAGCTTGCATTTGTCTTTTCAAAACGGGCTCGCTGCCAAAGTGCCTGCGGTTATGCGCCACTGCGGAACAGGAACAGACGAGCGGAGGAGTCGAATGGACGGGCGGTGCCTCGAAAATGGCCACCTCAAGGCTACCTATCTACCTACCTACCTGCCTGCACCTGCAATTGAAACGAGCGCATTAACGCCGCCTTTAAAATTTATGATATTTACTCGGCCAGAAAGCGGTGCATGTCCTCCAACCCGATGCCCGAGCCTGGGCCAGGCTTATGCATTTTTTATGGCCAGCCAGCAGAGCATGAAAGCCAACTAACTAGAAGAGATGAGAGACATGATGGCCAATCACAGGACTCGCCACACCAATGAGTAGCTGCTTAGTGAGTCATCAGTTGAGTAAGTAGGAGATGGCTGTCGGCTGTGGTGTAAGGTGAACTAAGTATGTTAGTGGGTGGCACGGAATGCACTGTAAACGCAACTTGCTGAACGGAGAAGACTTTTAGAGTTTTTCGAGTTTAAACTTGAGGCTATTTTCGGCACTCCTGATCAACTGTTCCAACTTTAAAACTCCTCCAATCGGTATCGATTAGAATATCTTGAGTTGGCGGCACCCATCTGGCACGAAAACCTTTTCAATTTCTTAGTTCTTCGTCAATTTACAGTGTACTTCACTGTGTGAAGTGTATCTTCAGTCGCCGGTCAAGCAATACCATCTTATTTCACCATTGATCAACAGGAAGCAATTGCTAAAAACAACAAAAAGTAATGCTGGGTCTACACTAATTTATGATTCACATCAAAACTACCAATATTTTTCCAATTTATTTTTAAGTAGAAAATTTGTTTTCTTGTTCGGAGACTCTTGTTCAGTGACTCTTGTTCAGTAGCTCTTGATCAGATACTCTTGTTCAGAGACTCTTCTTCGGTCACTCTTGTTTAGTAGCTCTTGTTCATTGACTCTTGTCTAGTAACTCTTGTTCAGTGACTCTTTTTCAGTTAGTGGTTTAGTAACTCTTATTCAGTAATTCTTGTTCAGTGACTCTTGTGCTGTGACTCTTTTTCAGTTACTCTGGTTTGATAACTCTTATACTGAAACTTTTGTTCAGTAATTCTTGTTCAGTGACTCTTGTTCTGTGACTCTCTATCAGTTCTCTGGTTTAGCAACTCTTATTCTGTAACTCTTATTCAGTAACTCTTGTTCAGTGACTCTTGTTCTGTGACTCTTTATCAGTTCTCTGGTTTAGCAACTCTTATTCAGTAACTCTTATTCAGTAACTCTTGTTCAGTGACTCTTTTTCAGTCACTCTTGTTCCGTAATTCTTGTTCAGTGACTCTTGTTTAGTTTCGCTTATTCAGTAACTCTTGTTTATTGACACTTGTACAGTAACTCCTGTTCAGAGACTTTTTTCAGTCCCTTTTCTTAAGTAACTCTTGTTCAGTGACTATTATAAGCTACTATTGCTTAGTAACTCTTCTTCAGTAACTCTTGTTCAGTGAGTCTTGTTCTGTAACTCTTATTCAGTTACTCTTGTTCAGAAACTCTTTTTCAAATTCATTTTTTCAGTGTTTTTTTTCGTGTTTCATGTTCAGTGACTTTTTTTTTATTTACTCTGGCTTAGTGACTTTATATAAATCAACAAATAATTACAATTACTTCAAATGATCGCTAAAGACCATGACGTCTTAAGATTAGTTGACGAGCAGCTAAACAACTGAATAGATAAACATCTGAACACCTTATCAGTCAAAAAACTAAGCTACTTAAATACTGCACAACAATAACAGTCTTAACTGTACAACTTTACAACTGAGCAATATCTTAACATTGATTCACATCTAAAAAGAGGAACTACGAACCTGATTAGTGAAATCAAGAACCTTAATCCTGCAATCTTCAATTGAATGAAATTCAATATTAAACCACAAAATTCTTATGCTACGAATGCAACATGAACATGTTAGGAACTGGGATTTTTAGCTTTGCAGACCTAATCAGAATTTTAGTTAGATGTTTGCAATGCAAAGAAGCAAGCATACGACGTCCTTCAGTTCCTTACCTCTAGTGAGAAAGAGACAAATGTATAACTCTCTCAGAAGTTGTATCAAGTCGTAGTTGGAAATTGCAAGTGCTTAGAGTTTCTGATCAATTGGTTTAAATCTGGGGTGCCCACGGCCTATGCGCGCAGCGTTTATTTGAAGTTGTTTTGTTGTAAGCTTTTGCCACTGAGCATAGCATATCCCAAAAGCAACTTAATTTGTTTCTTCTCTCTGACATATTTCTTGTAATTCGGAAGCAAAATCAAAACTTGTATGTGGAGGTTGATTTTGTGGCGGGTAACAAATGATTTCGTTTCAAGAAACACTCAGCATTTGAATAAAATTTACTTTCTTGGGCGGTAATTTAATTGGACAACTCAGCATTTAATCTGGGGAGTCCCTGAAATCTCTACAGATTTGCGTAAACTTCTTTCTTTATACTTGGTTTTGCATTTGAAGTGTTTCCAAAATGCTAGGCCACCAGATAAGAAGGCAAAAGTTGAGAGATTTGAAACCGACGGTTCAAGACCAAGCAGATTTAGTCCGTAAGGTTTTCATTTGCAATAATCTAGTAGCCGACATAGTTTTTGTCACTTGACATATAAAGTATTCCTTGTTTAGTTCAATGTTCGAACTTTCATATTAAAATATGTAGAGATTTTTGCCACAACCCCCATTATTTCTGATTTGTTTGGTTTTTCCAGCACATCTTTTTCCTTCGTTTTCTACTATACTTTGGCATTTTGAAATGTAAAAAATCACGGACAAAATGGGCTGGACTTTTATAATTATATTAAATTTTCTAAAATGAATTAGAAACATTTTACTAATACCGTTGAGTTCCGGAATACCGAAACTAAAACCTGAACAAATTGAAGAACGTCAAATCGGCATCAGAGGTCGGCATTGTGAGCAGAGAAGTTACCATTGACACAGTTAAAAACAGGAGAGAGCTTTCAACCAAGGCTGCAAACCTTTCAAATTATCCATGAGGTTCGGTCTGGGGGTTCGAACCCATTGTAAAATCAAAGGTTCGGTTCGAACCTTGGTTCGCTTGCCCATAAAAGAATAGTTTGACTTTTGATTTATTAGTACGTTGAAAACTAAACGTAGATACCTTCTATCCATATGCTTAATTATAATGATCATTTCTTAAGTTTTTTAAATTATCAGCTTTTGGAAACGGCTTAGTTTAGGCCAATTAGCACTATATTTTCTAGGAGCTGTTCATCTATACTAGCTCTTAAATCAGAAAGAACAAACTGAAGTTTTGAAAATGCTCTTTCAACTGATACCTAATTTACTGGTACAGCTAGTAAGTAAAAGCAATATTTTTTAAGTCTTCGTTATTATGACCTTTCCAAAATTTTAAAACATTTGTCCATGGATATAATCTTGGACAATTTTCGAAGGAATCTATTACATAATTTACAGATTTTATATTTGATATTTGTTTATTGTTTTCATAAACTACTCGTCTTCGCAATCAGACGTTGAGTCATTTATTGTCGAATTTTGGAAACTCTCCTTTAGCATATTAAATTGGCGAACCGAACCCAGTTTTCGAAAATGTAAGGCACCTGGTTCATGGTCCGGTTCGCGAACCCCAAAAAAGTCGAACCGAACCGGTTCTCAGGGGTTCGGCTCCGGACCGGTTTGCAGCCTTGCTTTCAGCACAGTTTCTTTTTATAAATTCCTGTTTTCAGTCTCATAATTTACATTATTGTTGCCATGGTTGCTTTAGTGATGCTTTAAGTAATGGCAAAGTCTACTAATGACGGGCCCAGGACACTTCACTTCACATGGTCAACCAGCTTGCTTTTTAAATTGATTCAAGGCAAAGAGAAATTCAAGAAAGGTTTATTACAATACATTTATCTTTACCTGCTGTCCCCAGAAAGCAAGCAAATAATAATCTCACTTGATGCATCCTCAAAAGGAATTCAAACGGCCACTTAATTCATGCAAATGGTAAATCTGTTGCAGTGTACCATCAACCTGACGTTTAGTAAGTAGTTCTTCTTCTCACAACCTTTTCTCCTCCATTGGCCTTTCAATTTGGCATCCTAGCCCCCCGGGCCAGACAACAGCTGGCCTGCTGCAAAAACTTAACCAAGTCCGCATCCTATGTATCAGTGTTGGCTGTGGCATTCGCCTGTCACCACCTGAGCGCAGTGCGCTTACTCCTTTCGTGCGTTGTCTCCATTTTGTAATTTTCTTAAGTGTTGTCGTCGGCGTCCTCGCAGACTTCAGACGTCGGGGACGTGAGAAGCGTGGCCCGTTGTCTGGCTGAAAATTATTAGCAACATGTTCTGTCGTCGCTGCTGGATTGATTTTAATGCCGGTGAGGCATCTGTGGTGTGCTCCGGTCCCTGCGAGCGGCGCTTCCATGGCAGCTGCGTCAACGTCCCCAGGGAGCTGGCGCGTGAGTTACATGAGCAGCGGCACTCGGGAATGGAATGGTATTGCCACAATTGTCGTCAACTTTATCGCCTGCAATTGTACTTCGAGGTAGCTATAAGTGTAACTTGACATTTAACAGATGCAAAAGTCAGGCAAACAGGATTTATGGTACGTCCTACGGTTGGCCGCCCAAACCATTGGGAGTGAGACGGTTGTTGCTTTGATTAAGTGACCTTGAAGTTGTTTGCGGCAGGAACTGTACCAAGACGCCAGGACAGACAACGGTGTATATATATTTAGCTGGCACTGTGTGTGTGCGAGGCCAAGTTTGGATCCCTTAATTATTCTGATTTAGTTCTCACAATTAATTTGCAAAAAAATTGAAATGTCTCTTGCACTTGCTGCCACTCTGGAAAGAATTACAGTGAACAATTCATTAAAATGAAACTTAAATTTCGCAAACAAAGTCATCATAGTTTTTAGGTCATTTCATAAACAAACCCCACGCCCAAGAATGTATAGAAATATATCAGAAATCCATATCCATATATATTGTCCATAAGTAACAGAGCCTATGTGATAGATATCTCTTTATATAAGATAAGAAATCGAACCTAAATGATGTTAATGTTCGTTTTTTTAACGTCAGAATGATAAATATCTATTTTTGGATTGGGATTAACTTAAAACAGAATCACCTCCAAGTAGGTTGGTTGTCTATAAAGCTGTTTCAAGTACTCATCAGTTGTCTTTACCCATTAATTACACGTCAGCCGAATTGCTATAACCGTTTGGGAATTTCAAAGCAGCTTTAGTGCAAAAACCAACACCTAAAGAAAGTCCAGGTGGACAGCAAAACTAGAAGAACGGGTATGTTTTAGATCCTTTTTTTCTAACAAAACTGTCTAGTAAGTATTTCGATTTCGGCCTCAAAAGTAACAGACAAAACGTAAGTTATCGATAAACGTTATTGAATACTTTCTCGATTTTCTCGTGACACCGGAAACCGAACGAAATCTAAACCTTTTCCAACACGTTATCGATAACACAGGCCAACAGTGGTTTTGGTGCAGGTCTATTTTGATCAGATTATGTTAATATAGATTGCAATGAACGAAACTGCATCATTTGTTGTGTTCTATCAGCTCTTGTCCTCAAGATATAGCGGAAAAACGGTTTTGTCGAATTGTTGGCACTCTAGAAATTACGGAGGCCACACTAGGTATAAATATGTGGATTTATAAGCTATATGCGACAGAGCACTTACCAATGCGTCTTTTAAAAATGAAAGCCGCTATATAAGTGAAGCGGAAAGAGTCTAAATAGGCCTTTTAAGTCAGACTTTTCTCGATTTATGACATTTTTTTTGAAAATAAATCATCTCTTTTAAGCTATCGCCGCTTTTGAATTAATATTACAGCCATTTGTCATATTTTTACATCGACAAGGCTGCACCTCACAAAGATGGTGAGGGGGGATGAGGGGGGAATCTTCCTTCTATAAAGCCTACAACTTCACCCTGTCTGGGGTTCAAACCCATAACTCACTTACCTTGAATATGCAATTTAAACACAAATGCCGGCATCTCAGCCCATACGATTATCAATCACTCGCGCGGCATTGCCGCAAATCATAGAAATTACGGGAAGCGACAATGCGCGACAATACGTTTCGTGTAGATTTTCTATACGTAGCATTCAGCGTTTAAAATCCCAAGCTTTTATGTAGAAAACCTTAATTTTGTGTGTGAATAACAACTTTCTGAAATGTAAAACATGGATATTCTGTTCAGATTTTGAGCAAGGCATGGTTTAGGTTTTCAATATCTAAACCAGGGGTGCCCAACAGCTTCGTATGGGTCCGATATCTGCCGGTTGTGTGTCGGTGTGCTTGTGGCTGTCTGCCCGTATTGTTGTTGCCTTTAATACCCCAACAGCAGCCTATGCCTATGCCTATGAGCAAAGATTTATAGATATTATAAATGACGCATGTGGAACAAATTGAAAACTGGTAGCCAATGTCAGCTACCAGGAATAATCGTGTTTTCTTTTATATGCGTCATCTATAATAGCTAAAAATCTTATTGCGTTATATCAAAGATTTATAGATATTAATAGATGACGCATGAGGATCAAATCAGAAATTAGAAGCAAATGTTGGCTACCAGGAATAATCAATTTTTGATTCACATGCTTCATCTTTAATATCTAAAAGTCTTTGCCATGCGTCAGCCCTATGCGCGTGGCTGAGGCGTTCGCGCATTACAACAACATTGGCGCATGAAGCGTATAAAGCATGGGCATCGCTGATCTAAACGTTAATGCAGGAAACACTTGCATTCATATGGTATTCATTTTACAGTATTTGTTCTTAAAAACTAGAAAAAACAAGTAAGGGCGCTGCAGTCGAGTTTCCCGACCACAAAATACCCTGTTCATTTGTTTTCATTTAATTGTTTTTGAATTGAACAAAATTATCCCAAATGTAGGCAACACTTTTTTCTAGTCCTGACCAACAAGTGGGGGGTGCTCTTATCAGCTCAACTGTTTCGCTTATAACTCCGGTGTTTTTTGTCCGATCTGATTGTACTTTTCAGAATAGATAGATATTGGGCCTAGCTTGATGTATATTAAACCACGAGGCTCTAACTTGAAAATTGTGGATCTGACGGCTATTTAGGTCTAGGATTTCTAGAGGAGGTCTAGGTTTTTTGGGGATAAAAGGGGGACGGGGTGGAATTTTTCAAATCTGAAACAAACTTGATCTGCGTACAGCATAAATCTACCTTCGTGCAAAAATTTGTGGCTCTATCTCTTATAGTCTCTGAGATCGACGCGTTCATACAGACAGACAGACGGACAGACGGACGGACGGACAGACGGACAGACGGACAGACTGACAGACGGACATGGCTATATCGACTCGGCTGTTCATGCTGATCAAGAATATATATACTTTATGGGGTCGGAAAATTTTCCTTCTCCCTGTTACATACATTCGCACAACTTCATGATCCCCCTTTTCCCATTTTCAATGGGAACAGGGTATAAAAACTAAAGTTTTATTATACTTTTTATCAACTTATCCGGTTTCAAATTCTAACCAGGCTTTGTTGGGTATAACTAAGTCGTTTAAGCTTAGATTTATGACACAATCAAACTAAAATAGCTGGTAACTGGAAGTGAACTCAAGCCCACTACAGCATGATCTTAAGCCTAACGTCCTGCCATCTGCACCACCGGGTTTTTTGGCATGGTTGCATTTCAATATGCTGAGACCGCTAAGATCGATGGTGGCCTTAGCTAAGACGTCATCGTTCGTGCTTAGTCGGAGGTCCCGAGTTCGATTCCCAGTCAAAGTTTACACAGGTTTTGAAAAAATAGAAGATGTCTTAACACTTGAGTCGAGTATGATTCTTCTAGATGAAAACTGAGTATTAAATCTTGGACGTAGATTTTCCGATGACTTCGGACACTTTTGAGAACATAATCTCCATACTGACGTCAGCTGTGGACTCAATCTGCTGCACAGTCAAGACATTGAGCGAAGCTTTATTAATTCTTACGTCTAAGTTTCATCCTGTGTGTTGGCAACTTGTGCGGCAACTGTACTGGATGTTCTTTGAACTTCGAATAAATTCATTTCGCCATCTCCTCCCGCTCTCTTGTTGGTTGTCCACCCACTTAGCGTTAATTGCAAAACTCAGCACATTTCTGGGCACAATACGTGGGGAATACATTTGCATCCCATCCCCCCCCCCAGAACACACCGAAGACTGAACAAAAGACTCGCCTTCGGATTCACAAACAACTCAAAAGGCATCGTCGCCATTTTTAATTGTAACTGTAATTTAGCCATTGTTGCACACTTTTGATGACGCAGACGGTTCTGGGCGTATGTAAGTGTGCGTGCGTGTGTGTGTGTGTGTGTGTGTGTGTGTGTGTGGCACCACCTGCCGGTGGGGGCCGCTCTTGATGTGCACGTGTCGCGTTTGGCGTTTGCCAACTTGAAAACGTTATTTTTAGCCTAAATTGCGTGAAAGCTCTTACTCATCCGTGTGTCCTGCTCTCTCTCTCTCTCTTTCTGTCTTCCCTTCCAGATTGCCATCTGTGATGATTACAGCCTGCCCGTAGACTTTGTTAAAAAACGACCGTCCAGTTTCGATCCATGCCTGGCCGAGGCAATACCAACAAATCCCGAGCATTGGATAGCGCCCAGTCCACAAACTGAATTTGTAAGTATCCCTGGCTGCATCATTAGGGCCTTAAGTGGGTGCGTTGAGTGCGTTGTGTGGGGCGGGGGCGGGGGTTGTTGTCCTGCCAAAGGCAATTAACTGCCCTGGGGCGGCTAATTGATAAACTGCACGCTTCGCCGGAGACAACGTCAGCTGCATCAGCAATGCGCTAATGAAAAGCCATCTCTGCGGCAGCTCATCAGAAACGGGGGGGAGTGTGAGGCACGAACTGGACAAACAAAGCAGGACCCAAACAATGCACGGACTATTGGCTAAATATTGCAAAAAAACAAAAAAGCAACGACAGGCTCGGCTGCCCAGCGGGCGGCGGCTGGCCATCAAAAAAACAAACAAAAAAAAAATGGAAAGGAATCGAGTCGCAAAACTGAGGAGGATACTCCCCATTATGAAAAAGTCGGCTCGGCCTGCAGCAAATGCGCCACAAATCAAATGGCTTTGGCCTGGCCAAAATCTCTGCACGTTATCTAAAAATGGCAGGGTAGCGGCAGGGGGGGGGGGTGGGAGGAGTCCTGTTTTTATGGCCCATGCGAAATATTTTGTGTATTGTGTTTTTTTTTTTTTGTTTCTCTGTTGTTTTGGTTTTTGCATATTGCCACTAAAGTGAAAGCGAAAGCGAATGCTGCGCCGCATGAGGCACATAAAAAACGAGCAGAGGCTTCCGCTGCCACTTGAATTTCTTTTTATTGAAATTTGTTTAGTCAAGGGCGGGCCGGGACCGGGGACAGGGCACTCACATAAGCTGCGAATGTGAGGCACAGAAATGTGTTTCATAAGGTTCAGTTGTGCGCCTGGCAATCTGCCAGCAGCAGCCCAAAGAGAGATTGAGAAATCTTGACAAGATTTACGGGAATATTGGGGAAAATCAATGCCAATGAATAACTAAAAAGTCCATTGGCAAGGAGGAAAAGTCATTTAATGGAAATGAGTGGGGTTGGGCGGGGGTCGTGGGTTGGGCGATGAGCTGTGTTAATGACTAGTTGAATGGTGATGATGGTGTTCATAAAATTAAACTGGCATGGAAAGCGCGCGGAGTGGCTCCATTCAATGGATTGTATAAGGCATTAACAATTGATTTCTCTCTCTGTGTGTGTGTGTGTGCCATGTTGAATAACAAATGTCCATAGAGAACTTTGAACAAATTGATGCGATATAAATAGAGCACAATTGTTTTCATTTTGTGACTGAGCTTTCTAGCAAAAATATCATGATAAATGCTCTGCAAAGTATGCTACACTTATGAATATTTATAAATCAGTATCAAATTGTTCTTATAATTTGCTTGACGTTGTTTCATTTGGCAAATCTTCAATTTTGCTGACAATCTAAGTGAATGTAGAGTCCAGAACTGACTCTCAATTACTTATTTCAACTGATTTGATGTAGGGAAATAAAGTTGGCATACTTTTGGGGGCTTGTACCATGATATTTAACGGGGTAAAAGATCCCTCGTTAATAAAAACGGCTCTAAACCAAGAATCTTTCCCTTAGCTTTCATTTTTTAAAAGACGGCGTCATAGAGTTTGATAAAGATCTGATGAACAGCACAGAAGCAAAGATTTATAGATATTATAGATGACGCATCTGGAACAAATCCAAAATTGGTGGCCAAGCTGGTCAGCTACCAGGAATAATCGTGTTTTCTTTTACATGCGTCATCTATAGTATCTATAAATCGTTAGTAAAACACTTTCTGTGTTATATCAATGAGATATAGAAATTTATAGATGATGCTTGAATATCAAATCAGATATTAGAAGCCAATGTCAGCTACCAGGAATAATTGGCTTTTGTTTTACATGCGTCATCTATAATATCTATAAAACTTTAATAGAAGCTAATGATACACAATAATAATGATGTCCACCTATGATCCAAATGAGTCTAGCACCTACTTTGACAGCAAAAGATCTTTGAAAAGTTGATTGAAATAGTTGTATTTAGTACTGTCTAAAGGCCACTTTCTAATCTTCTACATAGACCTACAATTAACAGAGCAAAACCGAAGCTTATCTGACGTATAGTAGCTATTTAGAAGATGTGAAATCGGCCCTAACTCTATTCCATGTAAATTGAGAGTAAGAATGAGATCTTCAAGCTTCCTCTTTGTTTCCCATACTTTCCCAACAGACATTTTCATGCTTGGATTCAGAATGTTTTATGTCAAAAGATCGATAAGAGTACAAATTCTTAATCCAAGAGTGATATTTTCAATCCAAGTACGAACTTAGAGTATCTAGGCTCACATGGCCAACGCTGAATATCAACAAAACCAGGACGTTACTCCGTCAAGAGAGATAGAGAGAACATCTCCCTAGCGGTACACAGAAGAAAAAAACCTGAAATCAATCCGAAACGGGATTGAAAACAGGGTAATTCCGGAGCAGGCTTCAAGTGATTCTGATATTTTGGGATTCAAAAAAAGTGGAGCCAAATCAATCTATTCCCGGGTAGGCTCAAGAATATTCTAGATTACCCTTTGGGATTGACTTCTTTTTTCAGTGTACGGGCAGAACACTGCCTAGGACAGTACAGAACACCGCAATTCTCATTATCAGACTCAATGACTTCTGTAGAAGCTGTTACTCAGTTAATGCAGAAGAGAGTGCATAACACCACTTCTGTCACTGTACAGCTCTCAGTAAAAGGCGACTCCCGCTTTTGGGTTGTCCTTTTCTCAAGGATATGTCAGATATATCTGAAACGAATGTTAGCTCCCTGCTCAAATTCGTGCTGTTATTAAAATGGTTTAGCGGCGAAGACCCTCCCTCTATGACCACATCGTAGAAGAGGTTAAATGGTAACACACCAGGCCACCATTGGCCTAAGTGAAAAATGGGATTTTTCCCATTTCAATCGTTGTAACTTAACCTAACCTAACCATGAACTTATGATCCCGTTTTTCTCGAGCCAAGAGCTTCAATACCCAAACCAACCACGAGACATTCTCAAATCAAGTATATAAATTCATAAAAAGCAAAGTAGAGGGCGATTTCTGCTAGATACCCTACTGAAAAGGCATATTTTAACCATTTTTTGGTTAACATTATCGTCTGTTTTGGATCACTCATCGTACTTACAATACTATTTCTTAGCTTTAGAATGAACCATCACAAATATTTCTGCAATTTTTTCATCAAGTGAAGATATACCAATTTAAGTGAATGTGTTAAAAGTGACCAAATTTGGTACCGCCCATAGAAATGCAATGGATGTTGCTCAACATTTTCATAACGATTCAATACAAACCTCTATCCAAATATAGTCATTTTGCATAGCATATTTTTGGGCATTTTAAGCACAAACATTCCAAGGGCCAATTTCTAATCTTCTACATAGAGTTATCTGTCACATAAACTTACAAATAAAAGAGCAAAATTGAAGTTTATCTGAGATGTGAAATCGACCCTAAATAGTTTAACTTGGACAAAAAATCGACAAAACTGATTTGAATAATTTCTAGTTCTAAAGCTGAAATGTTATCCCTTACAATAATATCAAATCGAAAGAAACTCTATGAAACATGTCTTAAAAGTATCAAAATAGGCATTTTAAGCAACTGTAAGCTCAAAATACTTTAAATCTAGACATGTGATGAACCATTTCAGAAAGCCGATTCTATTATCAACAATGCAGATCTAGAACTACCACAAGTTCTTCAATATACTGAAACAAGTCGAAATGTGTTGTCTTGTGTAATTTTGTGGTCCTTGAATCATGGTTTCCTTAAAAACAAGATTCTTGCTCTCTTTTTGCCATTTTTTCAATTGTTTATTAACATTGTTAAAATTATTTATACCCAAATAAACAATGGTTTTCAATAATGTTTTGTACGTTGTCCCTTCATGGGCTCATTTTGATAAGAGTATGGCTAAATTATTCGGTTTTTATACCCTGTTCCCATTGAAAATGGGAAAAGGGGGATCATGAAGTTGTGCGAAGGTTGTAACAGGGAGAAGGAAAATTTTCCGACCCCATAAAGTATATATATTCTTGATCAGCATGAACAGCCGAGTCGATATAGCCATGTCCGTCTGTCCGTCTGTCAGTCCGTCCGTCTGTCCGTCTGTCTGTCTGTATGAACGCATCGATCTCAGAGACTATAAGAGATAGAGCCACAAATTAGCCACACGAAGGTAGATTTATGCTGTACACAGATCAAGTTTGTTTCAGATTTGAAAAATTCCACCCCGTCCCCCTTTTATCGCCAAAAAACCTAGACCTCCTCTAGAAATCCTAGACCTAAATAGCCGTCAGATCCACAATTTTCAAGTTAGAGCCTGGTTTAGTATACATCAAGCTAGGCCCAATATCTATCTATTCTGAAAAGTACAATCAGATCGGACAAAAAACACCGGAGTTATAAGCGAAACAGTTGAGCTGATAAGAGCACCCCCCCACTTGTTGGTCAGGACTAGAAAAAAGTGTTGCCTACATTTGGGATGATAATTTTGTTAAATTCAAAAACAATTAAATGAAAACAAATGAACAGGGTATTTTGTGGTCGGGAAACTCGACTGCAGCGCCCTTACTTGTTTTTTTTTCAAATTAACACCTTTTACCTTTCACAGACAATTTGATCGCGCTTGATATAAGCAGTAAATTTGACTCTCGCTCCAAGAGAGTTCCAAGAGGTCTCTTTCATAAAGCGGAAGCTTTATAAATTAGAGTGATAGGCTTTTCATTAGTGTAACAAATGAACTAGTTCGTACACATAAAGCAACAGTAGCATTCTGCTGCGCCAACTCGCATTCGACATGCGCATTTTACGAAATTTCATGGTAAATGCACCTGAAAGTATGCAGCTCTTTTACCTTCAATAAATATGTATTTAAATTATTTAATTAATCCCTGCAATTATTTTGCCTTATTACTTATCTCCCTCGACAATGCTACAGCTTGAGGGGAAAGTTTGGAGATAGTTTGGCGATTTACACAAACAAAACAACTTAGGTATCGCTTTTTTAACATAAAAGGATTAAATTGGCGATAAGTGTCATCGCATTTATTCCGTCCATTCGGTAGATTGGCGATATATCCCTCACACAACCCATGCGATACATTATTATTGGTCTCGCTTTTTCAGAGAGTTGGCCATACAACGCTTAGCACTCCCTAAGAAGACCCGAATGCGATTTTCCTTGAATTAAGTTGAACAACTTTTTACAATATTACCAAAGGAATATACTTTGGCAACGCTTATTTACCTTAGGTGCGAAATTGTACTGTTAAATAACACAATTCGAAATACCTTTTATTCGTATGGCTTATCATTGGGCGAAGAATCGCATTCCTGCGTCTAGGAAGAATCACATACTTAACTTCAGGAGGAATCGTTTTCTTATTGCTCAGAAATGACTTTTTTTCTATCTCTCAGAAGTGTTGCTTAACGCCCGGAAGCTATTGCATAGTATCACATTTCTTCCCGTAGGGAGATGAGTGTATGCGATCGCTAGAGTACAGCGAATCGCATTCTTATTAAATGTGTGCTGGGATATTCCTGAGTCATTAACATTCCTAAGCATAGCCTATCTATAAGGGCATTTAAAGTGATTTAAGTTATTTGTGTGTAAATACACTTATTAACTATCAGATATTACAAAAAAACAACTTAGATAAGTTCTATTTGATATGTGTCGT
Source organism: Lordiphosa andalusiaca (assembly GCA_035044965.1). Taxonomy (NCBI): domain Eukaryota; kingdom Metazoa; phylum Arthropoda; class Insecta; order Diptera; family Drosophilidae; genus Lordiphosa; species Lordiphosa andalusiaca. The sequence goes on along the minus strand of JAWNNM010000051.1, from coordinate 2,936,919 downwards.
GTCAACGATTTGGCATCTCAGCTCTCAATTTACCGAAGTGACCCTTATTGACACAGAAGACGGTTACTTTTCCGATCCTGCACGTTGTTGGGAAAACAGAATCACGAAGATTTGCGGGCTCAACTGAAACGGGGCCTGGTATCCACGACAACGAGTCGTATGAGTAATTTCAAAACTGTTTTCAACTTTAACTTGTTGTGTTGTGCGAGAAAAGGACAACGGGAAGAGGGGGAGAAACGGCATAGTCAAGTTATTGAAATAAACGAAACGCACACACACACACACGGAGACACACACACACAGACAAACGTGGCCGCATAAACGTGTCCTGACTGCCAGGCGGCTTTTGTGTTTACTTTTTTTGCCTCTGACTTATCGCTGAATATTACTCCATGGAGAGTAATGGCAACAACGAAAGCAACAACAAGGGTAAAAGCCACGCAAAACTCCTGCTCCCGATTCAGCTCCAAACTCCAAACTCCACCCTCCTCCTCCCCCCCCCCTTCCCGCCCGCTCTCCATTCAAGAGCACTTCACAACCAGACGAGGACGCGCGTTTCATAGCGAAAAATGTCGCGGACGCGCGTTCCCATTAAAACGTGAGCTGCCAGAAAAACACACACACACACACACACACACCGATACGGGCCACATAAATGTGCTGGCATCATCCCGGCAACATGGACACGCGTCCAACTGTTTATGCCAAACAAAAGTCATGAGCTAAAATTACATTAATAATTGTGCAAGGATAAGAGAGAGAGCGAGCGAGAGAGAGAGAGAGAGAGAGAGAGAGGGGGGGTGATGGTGAAATCGCCGGGTATCTATTTCATTTGGGCAACAGGGAAACGCTAAACGTTGCAACTTTATGCCATTTACTGCCTGGGGCAAGGACCATGGCGGGCCATGGAAAAGTTGCTAAATTAATTGTTGATTAATGAGTCAATGAGTGAGTTAGGCATTTCCAATTGGGATAACATTTATTGAATTCGATTTGAATCAGAAAGGAGAAAGCTGCAGGAATAGAAAGTATGTTGATCTGTGAGAAGGGATTCAGTGATGAAAACCCCAACCGATCCCTTCCCGTTTGGCATGCAAGGATCTTTCATAAAACTGCAAACAACACTTTGTTCTCTGGTCAATCCCTCATCTGTATTCCCTCCCATCCTTGGGGTTCTTCATTCATTTCTATGGTATTTATAGTACCATATGGAGATTTCCATTGCAAAAAAATATACCATATATCCACAAGCTGCTTCAAGTGGCACTTTGAGACCAAAACAAAGCTCCAGCCTCAACCTTATTCAGGTGAATGGATCGCTGTATGGCTGGATGAATAAGGAGAGAACTCATCAGTGGTTTGCTTTTAGTTTCTTTGCCCCATTCCTGAGTCATCAGGCCGCTTGTCATACTGCTCATCCTGTTCATCTTGCTACGTTTTTTTTCATTTTTTTTTCATTAAAGTGCTCCCTCTCACTCCCAACCGGGTTAGACAACGAATCGTCTAACAATTTTTATTGTACTTTATCCTGGCTGTGGTCTGGTCTGGCCTGGTCTGTTGTGCTCGTCCCGCAACTCATTTCGATTTGATTGAAGACACATTTGTACGCCGCCTGGCGGCAATCGTGCATGATGGAAGCCATCCTAACAATGTCTACATACAAAATGTCTGTTAATATCGCATGTTGATAATCAAAGGCAAATATTTAAACAGCAATATGTGTGTGTGTGTGTCTGTCTGTGCACCCTTTGTGAATAGAATCAACACCAGGACCCAGGCCAACCCCCATTATTTGCCCCAAGTTTTATTTTGCGGACAGGCAACAACCGGCTGCACATTCTGCATTGCATTCAAGTTCAAAATTTATGAAAACTGATTTCCCCTTCAAGCATTGACACTTAATTTATGAGTTTCAATTAAAAACGCTTTGAGCCTGCTGAACAATGGCCAGAGCCTAGTTCCATTTGGCCCCCCTTTCCCCCGGTCCGCCCGCTGTCCAGTGCTCGGGCTGGGCTGTGGCCAGGCATCAATTTCCGCTTGCATCACATTCCCTGCCAGCCAGCCATCCTCTGTCTCTTTTTCTCATCCACATTGACATGGCCCATTCCTTCTTGTAACGGATATTTATGTTTAACAATAATGCGCATATTTACGGCCATGTCTGCTGGAGGCTGTAGGCTGGAGGAGGGCGGGGCAAATCTCATAATTTGTACACATTAGACAGCTGCCATGTTAATGTGGCTCAGTTTCAGTTGCTGGCACTGATGTTGCAGTTTTGTAATGCGCAGCCATTTGTCATGTGCGACCGGACCGGATCTGTTAATTGAAGAAGTCCGGGAAATTTGATTGAAGTGAAGGAGAATGTCACTTAAGTTAGGTGGAGGGAGGGAGGGAGGGAAGACTTGCCGTGGATCGAAAGTGCGCAGAGATGAATCACCACATGGCAAAGTGAATCCGGTTGTGTGGGCTGTTCGTTTGGGAATTTGTGCCATAGAATCGCTTGATAACCTATCATTGATATTTGATTGCATACTATTGATGCATGTTTCAGACACAAGTGCTCACTTCTGGAGGAGTGAATGTTTAGCAACTTTCTTTGTTTGGCAACACTGTTATTGGCAGCCTGTTATTCGCCCCGAAAACTAGAAATCCGTCCTAAGGCGATTCACCCTAAAATTAAGAAAAATATTTTCTCATTAATGGAAAATTTTAGGACGGATTTTATAGGAGAATTTCTAATATCCAGGGTGAATATTTTAATGTGTGTGTCAAACGTGTTTATGTACAGGGTTGTCCATATTCGACGGACCCATCTGGCAACGCCATAACTTTTGACAGAGATGTCAGATCGCTTAATGACATACCGCGTTTGAAGCGTCAGTCCAAGCAGATTTTTACCATGGAACAATACACGCCACGCGAGCGCTCTGAAATAGTTGAAATTTACATTCAACAGAACAAGTCAATTGTGAAAACAAAATTATCATGTCCGATGAAGCCCATTTCACATTGAATGGGACCGTAAATAAGCAAAATTGCCGTATTTACGCCACTGAAAATCCTCAGGAGATTCAAGAAGTGCCTCTTCATGACGAAAAAGTCACAGTTTGGTGCGGCGTTAGTGCGAAAACGGTCATTGGGCCGTTTTTCTTCCAAAATGAAAATGGCCATGCTGTTACCATCAACCAGGAGCGTTATCGCGACATGATGACCAATTTTGTGATGCCAATTATTCGTCGAAAGCGTATGAGGCAGTTCTGGTTTCAACAAGACGGCGCTCCACCGCACACAAGTCGCATAACAATCGATTTTCTGAAGAAATTGTTTCCGGGCCGTTTGATGTCGAAAAGTGGTGATATGGACTGGCCACCGCGTTCGCCCGATTTGACGCCGCCTGACTTCTTCTTGTGGGGATATTTGAAGTCAAAGGTTTACGTTAACAAGCCAAGGACCGTAGAAGAGCTCAAGGACAACATTCGTGAAGAAATAGCCGCTATTCCGGCCGAAATGTTGGCGAAAACGATGGAAAATGCTGCAAAAAGGGCACAATACGCCATCAACGCCAGAGGCGGCCATTTGAGAGATATCATATTCAAAAATTGATGTAAACAAATCTACTTGGAACAAATTAAATGATTAAGATTGCCAACCGCCAAATTTTTATTTTTTTCTTTGATTTTTTTAAAAAAAAACATGGGTCCGTCGAATTTGGGCAACCCTGTAGAAGTCGGTGTGTTTCCACTTCCAGTGAAATAAACTTATTCAGGTTGTTGAGTTTTTATTTATTAACTTTATTAAGTGTTATGTGTTTGTTATTTGCAACAAAGTGTAACAATGTGTGAAGGTTAAAATGTACTGGGTACAGTGGGTACTCTATATGTGTGCATATCACATTTAATATGGTCTATAATTTAACCATGAATCGACTTACAAACGAACAACGCTTAAAGATTATTAATATTTATTATCAAAATTTATGCCATTTTTTTATCACAAAATTGTGTTCACTGACGAAGCTCAATAAACAATATTGCCGTGTGTGAAGAGTGGTGTGTTGGGCTGCTAGAAGAATTGCAAGAACTGCACATTGAGGGGCGTGGCCAAAGTTAAAAAGAAACTTGATCTTCCTGGAAGTATACGATATTGTTGTCCCATCCCCGTCAATCCTCTATCTCTTACCATCCCTGAGATCTGTACTTTCATACCGACAGACAGACGGACATGGCTATATCGACTCGGCTGTTGATGCTGATCAAGAATATATATATACTTTATGGGGTCGGAAATGTTTCCTTCTCCCTGTTACATACATTCGCACAACTTCATGACCCCCCTTTTCCCCTTTTCCAATGGGAACAGGGTATGAAAAGTAAAAATACTAAGCGCTTGAAATGTACAATTATAAGGAATTCTAAAAATTAAACTACCACAACCAGAAAAAAATGACTTAAGAGCGAACAATCTTGACAAAATATTTATTCGTTCTTGAATTTTTTTAGAATTTCGCTCTTGAAATCGAGCTATGTTCGTTCTCATTGCAGTGTATTTAGGCAAAGGGACTGAGGTAAAGGAAACATAGAGCAGACCAAACACATTTGCGAGAATACAGCGTTGAACTCGCTCTCTCAGTTTGGAAAAGGGGTGTGAGAGCGGAAGCTATAGAGAGGTGAGCGCAAGCGATTTTTGCACTCATGTTGCATTGCAATTCCCAACCAGTTATGGCATTGCTGGCATGCCAGTTGACAGGCAAAGACTGCTGCTACTTTGAGGTGTTAAAAAACTAAAACTTGCCACATGGTTTAACAATTAGTTTTCCATTAAATAAATTTAAACAAAATGGAACAAGCAACTGATTTTAAATTGTTGTGTTGTTGAAGTCTGTGAAGCTCTTGATTTAAGAACAAAACGATCTTACTCTTGAATCTAAAGAGCTCTTGATAATAGGAAGAATATTCTCGGTTTATGACCATGATGTATGCCCTTAATTCTAGAATGTGACATTTTGAATCCGAGTATGTTTAACACTTGATTTCAGTATGATTCGTACTTGGATCAACTAATAAAGCTCTTGGATAAAGAAAAACGGTATCAAAAATCCATACTTGAATTAAGAATTTCTCTCTTGGATGAAGAATTTTCATTCTTATCGAACTTTTGACCTTGAACATTCTTGATCCAAGTATGAAATTCTCTTTATTTTTTATCTGAGTGCAGTTCCAACCTCAAATAGACAGAATAAATGGAGAAAACATCATATTTTTTGTATTAAAGCTGTGCGAACCAACTGAAAGTGTGTTTTCTTCATATCAAAAAATTAAATCAAAACTTTAAAATCGAGATTCCAACCTATGACCTTTCGATTATGGTGCCTACACACGCACCTCCATGCTTTTGATTTTAACTTTTGAGATTGGGTTGGCAAACTTCAGAACTGAGAATGTCAACTACTAAACTTAAGTTTATGTAAATGCGAATAAATTATCAAAATTGTGTTAGTTTCAAGTGCGGCAATGTTTATATGGTTTACGGTGCTTAAGTGTCAAGTTCAGAAGGGATTTTCGCTGGAATGGGTTTGATAAACAGTTTTACAACGCTTAGTAAAGACGCAGATAGAATATGGACTTGTTAAATGGAGTTACAACCTCACTATGCAACTTAGATTCAAACCCAAGCGTTGGGTTTGATGCACTTTTTCGCCACACGAACCACACTTTACATTTCAAATCGGGTGCAAACCGCCGACCAAAGATATCGTACAATAAATAGCCAAGTTCTACGTATATTAACTTCTGTTAACATTGAATAATGTTGCCTACTTTAGGGATTTCTTAAGGGATAAAAGTGATGGCTATTCAAAATTGGAAACTTTTGTGCGAAATTTCTTCCACATAAAAACACACACACACACACAGACAACACTTGCAACAGTTCCGATGCCAATTATAGACCTCGTTGGCTTCAATGTCTCTGTGCCATCATCATGTAACCACAATGTGTTCAAGGGGGTTAACGGAAAACCTACAACCGCCACTTGGTTGCACGCACATTTTCCAATTAAATGCCAGCCAAATTGAAAATTGAAACGTAAATCAAATTAGTTGCAAAACCCTAATGCTGCCTGCTGGTTGTTGTTGTTTCTTCTCCTCTCTTTTTTTTTGATTCCCAACAGCTGCCATTTACCAACGAAGCCCCACAACCGTCTCAGCAACAAACAGTAGCATCAGCAGCAGCAGCAGCAGCAGCGGCAGCAGCAACAACAGCAACAGCCGCAGCTGTTGCCCCGCCACCGCTTCCCGCCCCATTGGGCACATTGCCTAGTCTGCAGCAGCAGCAGCAGCACAACAACGGCAACAACAACAACAACAACATCAACAGCAACTCCCACTGCAGTCAAGCGCACAACAACAACACATTGCCGGCGGGACAGCAACAGCAATTGGCACAGCAACCACAGCGCGCCACATTGCAGCATCCGCCGCTGCCCAATAGCAACATCAAACAGGCTTCCGTTAAGCTGATCGAGGGTTATTCAGATCCGAAGGATACGCGACAGCACGGCCACGGCCAGCACAAAAAGGTCTATCACAAAAAGGCCAAGCGACGCACGGGGGCGGGCCACAAGCGTCAGCAGCAGCAGCAGCAGACCCTGCCCACACCCCGCAGTGCTCAGCATCAGCAGCAGCAGCAGCAGCAACAGCTGCAGCGTCACTCCACCTACAACAACAACAACGGCAACCATAAGAAGGATAAACGCAATTACAATTCAGGTGAGTGGCTGGGGAAACAAGTTGCCAAGGCAGCGAAATGTTGCCGAAGTCGGTGAAATGTTGCTGAAGAATTTGCTGCATACTTCGGGGCTGCGAATTCAATTCAACCCGGCAATCCATGATTCAGTTGGAGTGGGGGGCGGGGCACGCTCGAAAGTCGCCAATTAGGGAGCACTTGATGGGCATTGCGGCTGCTTGGCCAAACCAAGCGTAAAATGGAAAATGGAAAATGCCAGCCAGTGATTCGAGGGGCAGCCAAGCGCCAAATAGACTGCGGCATTCACCACTTTCAACTCCGTCCTTGCCTTTGACATCCAGTCAGCTTCATTTGCTTAATCCTGCGGCGTCTTAGCGTCGCGTTCTGCCACTTAATTAGAAGCTGTCAGCTAAGTACTAACAATGCCATTGTGCTTCTTCTTTCTGTTAACAGACTCCTCGGCGCCCAAGTCCTCCGACGAGGAGGCCGACATAGACGAGGAGGCTGAGCAGCCGCCCCACAGTGAGGCTCCACAGCCGCCAGCTCCGGCCACACTCAACTCGCCGGACAGCATCTCGGATGATCTGGTGCGTCCGCTGCCGCCGCAATTGCAACGCAGTCCACGCAAGCTAACCGCTGCCCAGGCAGAGCACAGCAAGCGGCAGCCCTCACCCTATTACTACTCGGATCTGCTCAAGAGCCGAGATAAGGTAGGATTCGATAGGCACAAGTATCTACTTAACCATTCATCATTCTGCTTGTCATTTCCAGGACAAAGACAAGGACAAGGAGCGAGAGGAGGCGAAACAGAAGTGCCGCCAGTCCACAGCCAGCGAACCGCCGCAGCAAACCCAACTGGCGCCGGGTGGTGGGTATCGTAAGAGTTCCAGCTTGGATGCACCCCAGCATGAGGCGCTAGAGGAACCCGATCTAGAGCTAGACCAGCCCGATCCCTTGGCGGAAGAGGAGTCCTCGCAGCAGGAGCTGTTGGATCATTCGGCCGATCAGTCCACGCCCAAGCGCTACAGCTTCACCGAGGAGGGTGTGCACATCATACGCTGTGAGACGCCCAGCACCAGCACCTCCGAGGAGTCCGATTGCAGTGAGTGCCTCAAGCGTCGCGAGTGGCATGCCCGGGCCCTGGCCCTAGTGCGCAAGACCTGCAACGTTCAGCCGCGCAACCAGTCGAACCCGAACCCCACCGGCAGCGAACTCCAGCTCCAGCTGCAGCATTGCGACGCCGGCGAGGGTGAGCTGCTCAAGTGCTGTCCCCCACCGCCGCCGGCGGAGGCTTCACCGCCGATGCCACCGCACCGTCTGCTGGGACCAGCCGCCGTGTGTGGTGCGTGTATCGCCGCGCCAGCTGCTGCCGGTGCCGCCGCTGGCCTGGGCACCGATGAGCTCGAGGAGCTGGAGGAGTACTTCCGACCACGCAGCATCTTCTATGTGCATCCGCATGGCGTGCACGAGTGTGCCGAGTGTGCACCGCCGGCAACCAGCGGAGAGCAGCCGACGACACTGAGTGGACAATCGCAGTCCATTAACACGCTCGACCTGTACGGCGACGACGAGCGAGAGGAGGAGGACGACGATCAGGAGGAGCTAGACGATCAGGTAGACGCGCAGACCCGCGCAAAAGAAAGGTTTTCCTCATCATTCTCTCTCTCTCTCTCTCTCTTTCTTGATACCAGGACTCGGACATCATGGCCAGCCGCCGGCGGCAAATCTACGAAACGGCCTTTGACTGCAAGATAGCCAAGTCGGACGACGATCTGGACGAGGTGGACCGCATCACCAACCACTCGGTGCTGCTGCAATTGAGCAACGGCAACACGGAGGTAAAGCCGCCGACCCAAAAGACCCGCCTCGAGTGCAAGCGCACCAAGAACTCTAAGAATCAGGCCCTCCAGTCCATCGAGCAGTCCAGCAGCAGCGAAGCCCACCACGTCCAGGTCCACCAGGTGCAGACGGACTTGGGTAAGCTGCAGATCAGCCAGTTGGAGGTGGAGAACCAACAGAACCAGAACAGCCACTCGGCAAGCGCCGCTGCCGTGGGAGTTGCCAATGCAACGGGAAGCGCCGTCTCCAGCCAACAGTTGCCCATCCGCGGCTACACACCCTCGCCACCCTCCACGGCTCCGTTGCCCATGAAGTTCCCGGGCAAGCATGAGCGCTACATGAACAGCATTAAGAGCGCACCCAACCTACCTGCCGCCCATCCCGCTCATCCGCGCCTGCGGGACCTGCGCCTGCCGCAGCAACTGTGTGCCTCCAGCAATGACAACAGTCTCACCGACAGCGCCTACGTGAATCCGCCTTCGACCAATTCCAACTCCAATTCAGCCGCAGCCTCCGCATCGGCGTCGGCCTCCGCCTCGGCACCAGCCCGGAGACCACGCTCCTTTGTACTGGAGTCCGGTCGGGTGCTGGAACTGAGACGCAGTGGTGGTCAGTCGGGCCAGCATCAGCAGCGCTCGCATCACCATCACCACCATCATCATCATCACCAAGGACGTCGGGCCAGAGCGGGCCAAACCCATGTCCCCGGCCAGGGTGGACACAACTATAGCTCCACGGAGAGCATAGCCACCTCGAGCAGTGGCGGCAGTATGGAGTCGCTCCGTTCCAGCACCAGTGAGGGTAATCGCAGCACCTCCAGTTCCGAGTCGCGGCACTCCAGTTCGCTAAGCTCGCACAGCTCGGAGAGCGGCAGCTGCAGTTCCAGCGTGGCCTATCCCCTGCGCCCCGCACCCCTGCTCCTGCACTCCAAGTTGCATATCCTCAGTCCCATTTCGGACAAGTCCTCGCAAGAGCCCGCCTCCGAGCAATCCCAGCAGCCCGGACAAACCCAAGATGAGGCATCGGCAGCCGGTTCGTCCACCAACCCCGCAGCCGCCCAACCCCAGTTGCTGACAGTGGCCAGTGCCTCGAAGCAGCAGCGGCGCAGTGCCGGAAGCGGGGGAGCTCCGAACAAGGCGCTGCTGCATCTGGCGGACGAGTTTCTCGGCTCCGACAGTGGCATCTCGCTGCACTCGCGCGAAGACGGCAAACCGCCGGCCAGCTTAGCCCTGCAGCGACTTACTTTACCCAAGCTACAGCTAGTAGGAGCCGATCCACCCAGCTCGACAGCAGCAACTGCGGGCGGTGCAGCCGCCCTACCCCAGGAGCTCAGAGATTTACCCTTCGACATGCCCAAGCTGCGGCGTCGCAAGACTCTGCAACAGGAGGCCGCCTGCACTTCGGGCAGTGCCACCTCCGTGGATCTGGGCGAGCTGCCCTTCGACATGCCCAAGCTGAGGCGACGCCTGAGAGCCAACCAGGCGGAGATTAACAATCTAATGATGCATAGCACCGAGTCCAGTGGCATTTCGCAGGCATCTTCCAGTCACTCGATGCGTGAGGAACAGAAAATGGCCAGCAAGCTGGGTGAGTTGAGGTTGGAATGGCGATGGGGCACACCGATATAACTTTTCCACATTCCAGACACGGCCCTGTTCCGGCAGAATCTCACCCTGAACTTGAACGAGCCACGTCAGACCGCTAAGCAGTTTGGTAGCCTCGATCTGCGCGGTTTGAATAGCACGAAGGAGCTGAACATGAATATATGTCAGGGTTATGTGACCGCTGTGGATCTAATTGATGTGACAATTCCGCTGGAGCGACAAGGGTAAGATTTGCCATTAACTTATTAGGACATGGCTCTCGGGACGAGGTTCTCTCTGTACAAGAAAATGGCAGCAGAGTCTCACATTTGTTTTGAGTTTCTTGTAGCTTCTGCATTTAGATCGATTGAAGTGGTACTTAGCCAAAGCTATAGCTATATGCTAGACTGTATCAACTGTCTTAGTTCCATACCTTATCAATTGTATTGATCTAAGCTCGCTAGGATCATTTCTTTGGATCGTTCAATGAGGATATTCGTTATATCTGAAGATGTGCTGTTTAATGATTCATCAGTCGTAATCGTAACCGTGGGTTAATGTACTTGATGCAACAAGACGGTTACGTAATTTGTGTAATTTTGTCATGAAAAGTTTATCTGTTTGTCGGGTGTGGACTAGATCAACAAAGCTACAATTCTGTTTAAGAGTAGCTCTATCCCATTTAACCTTTATCTTAAATGAAAAAGACGGAAAGTCTGGTCACGGCTTTGACAACACTAGAGCCTTTTCTACCAACAGATCCCTTTCTATCTTTTTACTTTTACAGTGAAACATGCTTTTAAGCCCTTAAGCGAAGGTTTAAACTCCTCTGCCCGTTCCCTGTGTAATTACTTCCCCCGGTGCGCATGCCCAAGCTTTAGGTAGAATAGAATTCAGGATAGGATAGGATTCAGATTAAAGTTTGTAAGAAAATTTGAATTTTGTGCTGATTCAGAGCAGGTGAAAAGGAATCAGAGCGCGACATGCTCTTCCCCATGAATGATCGACTGCATATAGGAACCTAGACAGTGCGAATCGGTAGCGTGTTTGAATCTACGAAGATAGATATTGAAACAGCTGCGTTTTAGTCACCTTTGTGAATGTCTGCCGTCTCTTGCCCCTTTAAACTATAACACGATTAGAATGCCGTCTCAACCAGTTGTGCCATCGCGTTCGCTTTCTGATAGACAGTTAAAATTCTACTTATATTGAATTGCCTAAAAGTATTCATCGTTATATTTCTGGTATTTTGCATAAATACAACAGCTTGTAATTCTCAAGTTGGAATTCCCTGCAGTGGGAAAATAAAACAGAGATTACTAAAATCGGCCGATCTAATATGTTTTTATACCCTGTTCCTATTGAAAATGGGAAAAGGGGGATCATGAAATTGTGCGAATGTATGTAACAGGGAGAAGGAAGCATAAGCAATAAAGGATATATATATTCTTGATCAGCATGAACAGCCTAGTCGATATAGCCATGCCCGTCTGTCTGTCTGTATGAACGCATCGATCTCAGAGACTATTAGAGATAGAGCCACAAATTTTTGCATGAAGGTAGACTTATGCTGTACGCAGATCAAGTTTGTTTCAGATTTGGAAAATTCCACCCCATCCCCATTTTATCCCCAAAAAACCAAGACCAAGACCACTATAACATAGAACCGAATGGTCGAAAAGCTAGTTTTAGTAAGAAATAATCCCATGATTCCAACAATTTTGGTCGATATCGAACACCAATATATGTATGTGTATTATAGCTGTCATTGAAAAGAAGATTCTGTAAAGAAGTCTTAGTGAGAAAAACTTGATTTTCAATTTTCCAAAATCGTAATATCTCCCACATTTGTGAAGATAGATGGTTCGTACCTTCCAGACACTTTTAGTAATCGGGATAACCTATAGATCCGCCAAAGGTATGGTGAAGATCGGATGAACGGTTGTCGGGTTATGATCAAACGACAATGTTCGCTGCAGGAGCGCAGTAGCAGCGCTGCTTTCAGCTGCCACTGTTGCTAATTTCGTTGGTATAGAGTATCTTATGGTCGGACTTGACCGTCTATCTTTCTTGCTTTTGGCTGATTGCTATCTTGTTAGTGATTGTGCACTGCTCGAAATCGAGTTCAATCAAATTAATTAAGGAACTGCATACCATTTCAGTTAGATCATAAAAAGAAAGAGACGCTTGAAAAATGTAAAGTTGGAAAGAGATAAATAGTGTCACATATCGAATCTTCAAGCAAAGTGGAGTTCGTTAGGAAGCCAGTCCAGAGTTCAATCCCCAGATAATTAGAGGTAAAGCCGGGTATCCAGCGGAAACAGCGGAAACTAAAAATTCCTGTCAAACTTCATATAAAAAAAACTGTGCCAGGAATTTTTAGTTTGCTTTTTCGTTTGTTGTGTATCCAGCAACACGAACGAAATCCACACTTGCATAGATAGCGGCGTATCAATAGCGGCGTTTCGGAAGCTTGTGTGGAACGAGAAACAGCTGTCATTCAGGCCAGGAATATATTGTTTACAATTATTTCGGAAGTGATTTGTCACAAGATGGAGGCAAAAACTGTGAGAAGAAGATTGATTTAATATAAGCAGTTGAAGCAAGACCATGCAGCACAAATTAATGAAGAAGGTGGAATACTTGTAATAGTGTTTAAAGTTCTTAAATTCATTAATGTTATATATGCTTGCCAGCGAATGACAGTAAGAACGCTTGGAGAGCGGGAGACAGAGACTAGAGAGAGAGACAGAGAACGCTCTGAACGACAGTTTGTTTTAGTTGGGTTCCACACACTCAAAATAATTAGCAAATTCCTGGCAGGAATTTTCCGCAGTGCTGGATACAGGCCTTAAAGTAAATAATATAATACAAAGTATTAAATGGTTGTTTTCTGATTCTCTATAACTTTTTATAATACTTAGGCCTAAAGGCAGACTAAAGCGCAAGTTGTACAAGCTGATCCTGATTAACCTGTCATTTCGAATACATTTTTTGTTTTTGGTGACAAAATGACTTAATACAATATTAGTTTGATCTTAAAATATTAGTTTTAAATGCTCAAAATTGTCAGTCTGATATTCGGCTTTTAATTGGAATGTGAAAATATAGAATTGAGCATCGGATCATATTATTTATTTATTCTGTGGGAAATTCTCGACCAATTACCTGTTTTTGTTACCAAATCGTATACTTTGACCCTTCCTTAATCTTCCTTGCTTGTTTTCCTTTCCTTCCAGCTGGTACCATGGCGCCATCACTCGCATCGAAGCGGAGACAACGCTGCGTCCGCTGGCCGAGGGCTCTTTCCTGGTGCGCAACTGTGAGTCCACCAAGCAGGACTACTCGCTGTCCCTCAAGTAAGACACCGACTCGCTAACCTCGCCAATCTTTCATCAAGCATTAATCCCCTTCCACTTTCTGCTACGTTTAGGGGCGCCAAGGGATTCATGCACATGCGCATCCAACGCAACGAAACCGGCCAATACATTCTGGGCCAGTTCAGTCGTCCCTTCGAAACTGTGCCCGATATGATCCGGCACTTTTGCCTGAATCGTTTGCCGGTGCGTGGAGCCGAGCACATGTGTCTGATTGAGCCGGTGATTGCACAGCTGCTCTAGGATGGCGCAGCCAGGATGTGCAATGCCCACGGTGGGGTACCGAGACGGACAGAAAAAACATATTAATAGCCATATAAAAGGGTATAAAACATATGGAACATATATGCACTAGTTATATGCGGTAGTTTTTTAAAACACGATAAGAAGTTGTTTGTATTTTTTTTTTGTTTTTTTTTTGCAGTCTACAAACTCACTCGACGACACACACACACACACACACACACCAACTAGTTTAGCATTTAAAGTATGTAGCACATTCAGACAATACCAGCAAAATAACAAGAGAAGAATATTTATACACTAGAGAGAGAGAGAGAGAGAGAGAGAGAGAGAGAGGGGGCATATACATATGTATACAAGCGTACATACATATTTAGAGCAGGAGCACTGGCTCGGTACTCTTTTTTTTTTGTTTTTGTTTCACCAAAGGTAGTCGAACACTCACACACACACGCACCGGGCAAACGAGCCGGCAGCCGAATGCCGACGAGCTGCTGCTGCCTCGTCCAAACGCCGCTCTACCACACACACACACACACATATATATATATATATATCACGCGTATACTTAAAAGTCTAAAAGGAAATCTCGTAGCACTCACCTCACAATCCCGTTTTGCCAGCCGCCCGAGCAGTTACCCACAGTTCTTCCAGAATTCTCCGTCGCTCTCGGCAGTGACTCTTAGGCGGTGTTTACACACATTAAATGGAAATGTTTTAGCAAGCAGCTCTAAGAAATTTGTTGATTAATTTTATGTTGGAAATTTAACATATATTGTATATCTTTATGGCATATACATATATCTCTATATATATATATATATAAATACGACGAGGAGGATAACTAACTTTAGTCGCAGGTGGTAATTTTTTTTTGTCTTAGTTCATAGGCCAAGGTATGCAAAGTGAAACGCTCAAAGCGCTTTTGGTTACAGAGAATCATGCGGAGGGGCACGGGGGAGAGGGGGGGCAAGGATATAGCAACGCATATGAAATCGGTTTTAAGTGTTAGTCTCTAATTTCGGAAAACCAAAACGACAAACTATATATGATATATACATATACATACTTACTATTTATATTTCTATACACACACACACACACACACACACACGATATTAACGAGCAGTCAATGGTTTTTTGGTTCCAAAACAAGGTCCAGCGATGTCCGAACAACGGAGAATATATATATATACACAAAACTAATTTGACAGTTTTTCTGTGCAATTCCCAACTAATTTGTTTTTATGTGTGCCAAAGTACTTTACCATTCTGTTGATTGTTGCCTAATTTCTAAACACTTGCTGCGTGCAATAGGAGCACCTCGTTTCGCCTTCGCTTCCACGAAGAGTGTGTGTCATTTGTTTTTGTACCCACTTTCGTTTCCCGTGTAAATAGACGTGTCCGTTTGCTCCTTTCGTTTTATCCAGCTCACATAACTGAATACTAGCGATTAAAAGCAAAACAGTTAGAAAGTATCAACAGGTCGGAAATACATATACAACATAGCAACATTTTTGAGGCTTCCGTAGCAATAACGAAACGAAACAGAACAGAACACAACACAACACAACCCATACCCGAAATACCTACGAGAGAAAGAGATAGACATGGTGCACCGAGGAGAAGAGAGACGAGAGCAACAATGCGCACCGGCACCGTTTACACTTTGCACAGTGTGAAACAGGCTCACACATTCGCTAGTCCGTTGTGTTCTGTAGAGGCAGGAGAAGGATATACACACAACAACAAAAAAAAACACAAAAAACCAAAAACAAAACCAAAAACAAAGGATCTTCAATGGAAGAATATGTACGTAACATGTAGCTTAACTCTTTCCAACTACTATGTTGTCTAAACTAGAGGCGCTCTCCCAAAAAAGGCACTGTGTAATATCTGATTAATTATTAAAGAACAAAAGAAAACAAAAAACAACAACAACAGCAACAAATTACAAAGCAGCAACCACAAAAGAAATGAACGAAATGTATTTAATAAAAATATTAACAGAAAAACTTGAGAAAAAGAAAATGAAGAGCACTCTTTGGATTCGTTTGATGTTGGTGCGGGGAACGGGG
Source organism: Lordiphosa andalusiaca (assembly GCA_035044965.1). Taxonomy (NCBI): domain Eukaryota; kingdom Metazoa; phylum Arthropoda; class Insecta; order Diptera; family Drosophilidae; genus Lordiphosa; species Lordiphosa andalusiaca. The sequence goes on along the minus strand of JAWNNM010000051.1, from coordinate 2,921,055 downwards.
AAGCCATTTTCCAAAGGTAAGTGAAGGCTTGAAAAGCCCATAGCTTCTAGTTTCTCCACTTCCTATCGATCGATCGGTATGAAAACACTTGTTTAGAAAAGGCTGTAAACCAGTCCGAAACCGGAACTGCCGTGCTTCCCGAACTAATGGAGCTTTCAGAGCCCATACAATTTTTTTTTAATCTTTGATCTGATCTGATCGACAGCTGATATACAATTTTACTAAGGCAAATGGATCATCTAGTAAGGTTTTAGGATCATCTGACTTTCGGCTGCAAATCCCAGAATGTTTAACAAAAATTGACATTAAATCATTAACTGGGATAACGAAGCTCTGTTCTTGAGAATGAACTGAAGCAAACGAAGCAGAGAGGTCCAACATAGCGTGTGCCAAGTCAAATGGTATTCCATGATGAGGTCGGCATTGGCTACTTTAGGCAGTTGAAAGGATTACAGGATTTTTACAAGTAATGTGTGAAAAACGTGAAAAAGCATTATGCTTCAACAAAAGAAATAGTTTTATAATTTTTCATATAAATTAAGATATATTTCGAAAACAAATTTGAACTAAAATGTTCTGTTAATTGTGCCTAAATCATCCCGATGAAATTGTTTATGTTCAATTTTCTATCAAATAAAAGAAGCAGCATCAAAATCGGAGTTGGTCTTTACAATCCTAAGAAGAATGTGCAATGTTTATTATGTCGGATTTCCAGGATTCGTCCATAGTTCCTAGAGGAATGCTCTTCGTAAAGTGACAATGTCGGCTGGAAATGAATACGTACCATGCATCTTAATTACCCTATTTATTATATCCTTTATGTTGGGCTCACACCTGAGATAGCTGAATCAGCCCTGAAATGGAATGGCTGGTCCTGAATTCATGAGTTTCAGCCATGGATTTTACACTGACATGTTCTACTACGTCATGACCTTAGTTGATTTTAATCATGATTTCAATAATGGACTCATGGGTGACTTTCATGGACTCCTCGAACAGGACCGCTTTTTCGAAAAATGAGGTTCGGTTCACCAATTTAAAATGCTTAATGAGAGTTTTCAAAATTTGACAATAAATGACCCAAATTCTGATGGCGAGGACGAGAAGTTTATGAAAGCAATAAACAAATCAAATAAAAAAACCTGTGAATAATGTTTTAAATTCCTTTGAAAGTTGTCCAAGATTACATCCATCGACAAATGTTTCTAAATTTTGGAAAGGTCATAATAACGAAGACTTACAAAATACCGCTTTTACCATACTAGCAATTCTACTACAGGTATCAGTTGGACGAGCATTTTCAGTACATAAGTTTGTTCTTTCTGATTTAAGAGCTAGTTTATATCCTGGAAGATATAATTAACCTAAACTAAGCAGTTTCTAAAATCTGATAATTAAAACAACTTATGTTATGATCATTATGATTAAGCATATGGATAAAAGGTTTTTCATTTTCAACGTATTAAGAATTCAAAAGTCAAACTATTCTTTTAAGTGCAAGCGAATCAAGGTTCAAACCAAAACCTTGGTTTCTGGGGTTCCAAGAACCGGTCCGGGAAACGAACCTTGGATTTTACAATGGTTTCGAACCCCCGGACCGAACCTTATGGATAATTTTAAAGATTTGCAGCCTTGTCTTTAGACAAGCTGATAAATGCTATGTGACCGCATTTTGTTATTGAAGTGTTCCTCTGGAGTTTACGCGCTCTTTAATCGTAACAGTCCAATGGCACACTGGTACGAAACCGTTACTTAGGGGAATTAACGGGAAGGCTATTCCCTTCTGTTAATTAACAGTGCATTGACATAAATGTTAGCATATCCACATTTTATTGGAAAACAGCTTATATTGCTCTGAAGACTAAAACTTTTTCTATAAACTTTATAACTTTGTCATTTATTATTCGATCTTTTTTACAAATTTAATAGATTTGGGATCTTAAAACGTGTGGGGCGTGGCCAAATTTTGAAACTAACTTCATTTGCGCAGTATACATACAAAATTTGGGTACTCTATGTCTACTACTTACTAATATTAATATTACTCATCCGCAGTGTCGCCTTTGATTTGAATTGATTTTGTGAAGTTGGCGTTGATTTCAAACCAAATGCTTTCATTCTATCCAAAGAATACTCCGAAATAAGCTATAGTTTTACAACACAAAGAAAGATCCCAAATAAATTGTATTTAGACTCCCTAACTTAATGCTAAATCGCAATCGTAGGTAAATTCTTGGATACTTCAACAATGAAATCACATGTCTTCAGAATGAAAATACATTTTTTTTTTTATTTAAATTTGATCTAAAAACTACACAGAAAAAAAAGATCACGATATTTAGTATCAATCGGGTATTTTTCAGTATCGAATCGGCCTTCATCTGAAGAATACCCAGTTGATATGATCGAAAGTATCACTCGTACATTTCAAACATATCAATGTGAAATGTTTCAGATCAACAATCTGATATTTGTTAATATCCCTGATCTATTTTTATAGTATCAATATTTTTATAATATCAAACGGGTATTATTGTATAATGTATTATTATGTATCAAAGCTATATTTGTATGGTACCCATTGGACATGGTTCAAATGTCCAAGATATATTCGAATGAAAATTAGTGACTTTAGCTGGCTCGAGGTCCCGAAAAGTTGCGTTTGTTCGCAATTGTAAACAACTTATGCATTTATATACACCAAAAAGAGCTGGTTGCCTTTATAGTACTGTTTCATGAATCTCCCGATTCAACCTTCAGTAGGCATTTATGTAATGGCTGTCGCTGTTTGAATGTCTCTTCATGCGCTGACCGCTTTAAGCAGTTGGGAACTGCAATGAAAGCAAAAACAGACAAATCGGAAGAATATTCGCTGTCTCGCGTGCTGTGGCAGAGCCATGTACATTGTTTTTGCCTTTTTCGAGTTGGACTCTAGCTGTCTCTCTTTGTTTTAAGAAACTCTATTTGTCTCTTTCTGCCCTCAGATTTTCGATGTCATCTTTGATCTGAAATCACGTCATAAGGATATTTTTCATATCACTGTGAGAATTTCGCTTATTAATTTAATATTTTTAGTATCAATGCAATACTACAGCATCATATTGATATTAAATAGTAACTCTTGGATATTTAAAAATTGATATTTTTGAAATTATATTGGAAGATCAACTCGATATTTGATCTTATTTTTTTCTGTGTACTTTATTACCATACCAATGAAATCTGTGCAACAGGCAAGCTATTTTAACTTCAATCAAAATCATCCCGAATTGAATAGCATTGGAAAGCGAATATCTCGCATTCCTGGTTGGATGGTTTTAGTCTATGAAGTCAAAGACTAAAGTCAAGTAAAAAGCTGTACTGACTCTGCTCTTATTAACCATATGCCCGAGCTGCGAGCTATCAAACATAAATCAATCGTTACATTACACCACAGAGAATTATATCCAAACTATCTAAAAAACACAGCCAAGTGAAATTAAATGAAAAATCTTCTTTAATAAGTTGGCCATTACTTAAGTTTCATAGAAGAAGAAACAGCTATTTTTTGTTTGGCGGCTGTCGCAGTCGTATACAGAGCCACCACTGTAATGGGCCGGGTTCGAAGCTCGTAAATGGGAATAGCTTAGCGACCACATCTAAGCCTCTCCCTGGACAATGAAAAATAATCTCCAAAACAGATGAGCCAATTGCCGGCTACGCAGTATCGAAATGGGTGGCGACTTGGCCGCTTTCAACAGCGCCACATGTTAGTCCTCCACGAAGTTGTTGAAATATATGTTGTCTTAGTTTTTGGTCTTCTTTTAGTACATTTCTTTTGAATAGTGTTGTCAATTGTCCAAGGCCCCTTTGTGATTTTGAAAGCATGTTTCAAACAAAGTCTTCAACCTTCAACCGTTTTAGTTCACTAATTAATTGAGATCGAGAAGAGACGGTTTATTTCACCCGCCCAAAAGCATGCAACACAAATTAAAACTGTGCGACTTGCTTCTTTGTAGTTTCAAAAATAACCGCATGCTTTTAGGAGAGCCCCATAAATTTGTTCACACATCTTTCTCTCTTTCTTACTTAGCTGGAGAAGCAACTGGAAACATACATTTTAGCTAACAGAGCGCACAGTGGTTCAGCGACCAAAAGCTTTTGGTCAAAAGCTCCTATTGTTTTTGGAGCAAGCCGGATAAAAGTTATATTACAAATCCCATATTATTTTGTACACATTTAAATACGAAATTTTACCCACTCTCGCAAATTAGTTGTGAACGCTTACTGAATGCCGTCTATCTTTGAACGCGATTGGCCGACACTCCAGAATTGTTAATGGGTGCCTAGACACCGGAACAAAAATGGAGGAAAGCTAAGCACGTTTTCTAACTAATTTGAAGGACCATCCATTTGAGTATCCACTGAAAGCAAACAAGTTTTTCTCAATAAGACTACTTTTCTGACGCTACTATTGTATGAGAGCTATACTATATAGATGTCCGATTTCGACCAAACTTAGTGGAATTATAAAAAAGCATAGCAAATTAAGAAATACAAAGTTTGGAGGCGTTTTCTTTGAAAAATAAAAAAGTTTTTCTCACTAAAACTAGTTTCTCGACCGACCATTCATATGGCAGCTATAACCTTTAGTCATCCGATTTTGACAAAACTTGAAAGAATTGTGTGAAAGCTATTGAAATATATATATATATACCAATTTTGAAGAGGTTTACATTAAAAACAAAAAGTTTTTCCTACTAAGACTATTTTTCTAATAATACTTTTCTATGGCAGCTATACTATATAGATGTACGATTTCGACCATATTTGGCAGAATTATGGAGAAGCATTAAATACTAGTAATTACAGAGTTTGAAGACGTTTGCATTACAAACACATAAGATTTTCTCACTAGAATTAGTTTTTCGACCGATCGTTCCTATGCCAACTACGGCAAATGGCCGGCTCCGACAAATATGCAATTTCAATATACCCTCTGCAAGGGTATAAAAACAAGAGCATTGTTCCCATTTTGGAAGAATTTTCCGTATTAGATATTGGGAAAATTGAGCATCATTATAATGATATACACTTAGTGAAATGGCAGAACAATGATAAAACCATAAAGTTTCGGAGTGAAGTAATAGCTTTTAGAGACGCTGGAGGTAAGCAACCATATTTTGAGTTAGCCTAATTTGAGATTCAGATGATGTCCTTGACATGGTCCACCTCAGAAGCTAAGCGTGACTTTGGTCTGGATAATATTGTAAAATCAAAACTTGGAAATCGAATGGCAGTGAGCACGCTCAACGCAGTAAGGTAATGGATGGTAATAATATTCGTAATTACATTTGCGGGTTGCGTCCCCCGCCCCAAGTTACCTTAAGCTCAAAGGCACAGCAAGGATGAAGACGATAAACTTCATTAGACAGATGATATACTAAATACATTAAAGCTATAACAAAGTAAGAGTACATAAAACTACTACATACAGCTTTTTAAAGCGATTTTTTTGAATGTGCGCTGGCAAAGTTGTATGAAGAGCCACTTTTTTATCGGAAAATTGTGTTCAGCAACGAAGCTCATTTCAGGTGAACCAACCAAGTTGCCGTAGTTGGTGTGAAGAGCAGCCAGAAGCATTGAAAAAGGCTGGAGCTGGACTTGGCTGATATGTGGTTTCAACAAGACGGTGCCACATGCCACATGCCACACCGCACGCGGAACATTGAGAGGCGAGTTGAGTGAACAGATCGTTCTAGTTCCATTAAGTGAAACCATGAATTCGGATGTGAGTGCTGCCGTCAGCTATCCGAATAATAATACACAAAAAATCACAAATCATCCCAGGCACCGCAGAGGCATTTATTTCCACCACGCCATCACCTCACACAGTTTGTATGGCGCCACATGACAAAGATAACTGCAATAAAGAGTCTTTGGAATCCTACCTCGGGGCACAAATCGAGTGTGATCCTGATGTTTGAAGACCTTTGAAAACCTTTCCCCGTGTTTTTCATCATTTCCGTTCGCTCCAGAAAATGTCGCTTAATTTATAAATTAAATTTTATTGAAATCGTTTTCGCATATCGGTATCGTATGTATATATATATATATATATATATGCGTATATTTACGTAGTATTGTGTTTACAGTAATATATATAAACTTGATTTCATTTGCATTTTTGTGTTAATAAATTATAAGCAAGTCGACGGACGCCCTTGCACTGGAAACATGAAGAATTTATATACAACAGGGGGATGGGTGGGGGGGGGCTGGGGGATTCAACACATACTCTACATACTCTCATTTGGTTGGTACACACGCTTCTTACTTCTATCTTAGGAATCGCACTAAGTACAAGGCAACTCTGCAGTTTTGTGGACGTTAAAATTAATTCGTTGATTAGCAAGAGCAAAAAAAAATATACTAAGAGTCGGAGCATCGCGAAATGTGGACGACGCACGGGATTGGATTGTTGGGGTCATTACAATAACAATTTGGTCTGCTCTGCACCCGCTCGATCTGGTCTCAGATGCCCGCCTCAACGCCCTCGGCATTCTTCTTAATCAAACTTTCCCATTGGGCAATCAACCGGTGCGAGGAGGGCGCCTCTTCGGGTGTTAGATCACAGAGTTGGGCCAGCGACATGGCTGGACGCATGCCGGCGGAGCCGTTGCCATTGGACAGGCCGTTGCAGTTGGCAATGAGAGCCGAGGCGTTGAGGCTGCGATTGCCCGAGCACTTGATGTGAATCAGTTCCTGGTCGTTGCTGAGAATGAAGGATGAACATGATTAATAAGGAGGAGAGGTCAACGTGGAATGACTTTGATCTGGGCACCTGTCTAGCTCCTGTGTGGATTGGGCATTGCGCATCTTTCCCGGTCCATAGCAGTGCTCCACCTCCGAGTCCTCATCATCGTCATCCACATCGGCTTCGTCATCGGTGCTCAGATTTCTGTGTAAGCGGAAGGGAGAGAGAAAGTAGAGGATTGAAATTAAAGTCACTGAACAATTGGGCCAAGGACGAGCTCAATTCTCTGGGCTTGTGATTTTATACACTTCGCACTGAAAAATGGACCTAAATATGGCAAAGTTTGGTTCCTCACAGGCGCCAATAGCTGGTAAGGGTGACCAGTTTTGTAAAATTTTGGAATGAAACAACTTTTTTGTTTTGTTTTTGTGTTCCATCCCAAGGCTTATTTCCAAAACTTATTCTACAGCAGGCCCACACACTACCCGCTGCACCACAACTAGTACCAGAATTATAAGGTAATTGAAATTTGCAACGACTGTTAATTTGTAGTAGTCGAAAGGACAACTTTCTTGCTAAGTCAATCATCAGATAGGACGCTAAGCTTAGTAGCACAATCAGACAGACAATAGCTGATCAATCCTGAAGGAAATATATATGCCAAAAATTCTTTTTGTTTAGTAACCAAAAATGTAGTCCAGAATGAAAGGTGTCTCAGAAATCGTGCGTAGAAAAGTTCAGACTTTGAACTAAACTAGAAGGAGGTTTAAATGAAAAGTTACGAGAAGTATGTAGGCTACTAGATTGTTGAAAAGAAGAATCGTTAGCATCAAATCTCTCATTTTGTGTCATCAAATTAAGTAGGCCAGCATGTTAAACACACTTGACAATATGAAGGCAAGCAGCTTTAGTTCGAACTAACGATTTAGAGATGTTTAGGACATCCCCTTCTTAATTTAAACAATATACCGTGTTCCAGCAAACAGACATTGACTTACTATCCTGAGAGCGCGAAATGCTACTATTGGATTTTAAATACCTAGGCGATGAGGTATTGATTTTGGCGAAATGAAACTTCCAGTGAGAATCGGAATGTATTTAACTCCACTATTTAAATGACGAGAATTCTATTCTAAAGTTTTCCTCGTCATTTGGGAAATCACGAAGTAGCTGTTTACAACTAGTTTCTCTCTCGGTTCTATTAGCCTTTTTTCGTCCGTTAAGTGTTTGAAAGTAACAAACATTATTTAACCACTGTGTCTTGAAAGAAATGTACTTGGATCAGCAATGTTCACCCAAAGCCCTCAGGGGCCGAGCGCAATCGTCTAGTTACACGCAAGCGAGCCGAGCGCATGCCAAAGTCAGGCATACTATATGAGCGTAAGCAGCGCTCTCTTTGCGATGAGAGCAGTGCGCAGTGCACAGCACACAATACACTCTTCTTGAACATCGCTGACTTAGATATTCAATAACAGAGATGCCCAGCCGTATGCTCTTTGTTTTTGTAAATGCACCGAGCATAGAGAAGCAATAATCGTATACAAAACGACACACAAGCAAACGATTTTGTTTGTATGCGTCGCGTAAAACAAAAACTGGGCAAGCATAGCTGACCAACAACAAAAAAAATAGTTTTCTTATTGGTATTGTTGCTTTTTTTTGTGAGTAATGGTGAGCTTGGAGAGCCTCTTCTAGAACAACAATTGGTCTCTTCTCAGCTGCTAACAATTGTTGCAGAAAGCTTTCAGTCAGCGAGTGCGCAACGATCGCAAAAGCTTTGCGTAGACTAAAAAGCACTTGAAACTCGTGGCAAGTATTTGCTGTGACCGAATTGTTAGTTGGGACAAGGGTTGTCAATTTCGTATGGATAAGTCAACTTATTAATGTTTTAACTGGACGATATGCGATAAACCGCTTTGATATTGTTTGGTACGATATTTCATAATGTTTTACAATATTATTGCCTCTCTTCCCAGATTTTAAAGCAGTCTAAATGGTAGTGCAACGTTTTATCGAACCAAACACTATATACTTGCTATGGTAAAGATCGGTTCTGGTATACTAACCAGTGGGCGCGTTCAGCAGATAAAGCCGATTAACGACTTGCGATTGCTAATGATTGTCTGCGGAATGAAACTGATTGACTTTTGTAAATTTGGTTTCAAATGTTGGCACTATTTTGAAGAGCGTTTTGAATGCTGCTAATTAGGATTGACGAAATGTTCCAATCGCCATCGGCAATCCCTCTATTCAGCATCATTAATCAGTAATCGTTAATCGGATCTAACTGCTGAATGTGCCCAGTGTTGGGGCGCTGTCCTTTACCAGTTTACCCATTCCTTAAACTGTTTGGAAAATCAATTACGATTTCAGGGTTTCGTAAAGCAACTGTAGGACCGACAGTGAAAAGGAATCGTTTCGATAATAATGCGAGTATTACCATAATGATTGAATGGCCCATCGATGTATCAAACATCGAACTCCCCCCCGTCGCATACTCACAGCTTGTCCAGCGATGCTTTCAGCGTATTCTGCCTGTTCAGCTTGCGCTGACGCTTCAGCTCCGTTTCGCGCGACTTCAGATCCTGCAGTTCCCGTTGAATCTTCTGCTCGACCGGCACATAGCCACGACGCAAGGGTCGTCCCTCCGAGTCTCGCTCGATGGCGGCCGGCGAAAGGGTCACAGTGGGAGAGCTGTTGCCCGTCTCCAGGAAGGCCAAGGCGTTGCGCGTGTTTAGCGTAAGAGTCGTCTGACCGTTGCCATTGCTCGTCACAATGGTGGACACATTGGTAGCCACCAGGGGCGAGGACATGGGCAGCGGGCTGTTTGGACCTCCCAGCGACATTTTGCCATGCGAGGCGATGAAACGTTGCATCACTCCCTTGGTGGAACCATTAAACGTAAACTGGCGCTTCTGTTGGACGCCATGGAGTTGCGGTGTCGAAATGGTACGTGTCATTAGCTTCTGCTGTGGCGGCTCCGGTGTCAGGTTGTAGCAGTTGGGTCCAATGTAGCGCTGCTCTTGGCGCGTCACAATATTCAGCTTCAGTGGCTGCTGCTGCTTCAACCCATTGTTGTTGTTGTTGTTGTTGTTGTTCGAAGAAGCCGAAATGCCCGAATCATCGGAATGATGCTCATCAAGACTCTCCTCCTTGTTGCTATTGACACTGGAGGCCAACGAGGGCGTGTTCGAGTGCTCTTCGATGGGCACCAACAAGGCGGTGGTTTGCACCGCCGCGGGTTGCGCCGTCACCAAGACACCCTGATCCTGCTCCAGATCCACGTCGGATTCGTTGCCGTTGCCATTGCCATTGGTCTGTACCGTGTACGTTTCAAACTCCACGACTTCAATGGGCGGCGGAGTGGGGGTGACACCACCACCCGATGTGGTGGAGGAGATAGTTGCCAGCTGACGGTATTCCTCTTCACGTCGCACCACCTCTTTGATTTCCTCCTGAATGCGTGTCAAGGGATCGATTTTCTGCAAACAAAAAGGGGTTAAATGGGTTTTAATTAAAAACGGATACACTTGGAGAAATGCAGTGTATGGATTCGCAAATCGCAAGTGAAAATGAGAACCCAGACATATTTAAAACTCCACTCCTAATAGCGGAAAACGGGTGGGAGCGAATGGAACTTATCTATATGTGAAAGGATCCGCTTGAAGTGAAACATGGCTCACAAAATGTGCTCAGTTTTTCACTTTTGCGTCTGTGCGTGTATTATTCCGTTCTTAAAACTCATAATCCTAGACTCCCAACTCTCTATGCTCCCAACTCTCTAGACTCCCAACTCTCTAGACTCCCAACTCTCTAGACTCACAACTCTTTAGACTCCCAACTCTCTATACTCCCAACTCTCTAGACTCCCAACTCTCTAGACTCCCAACTCTCTAGACTCCCAACTCTCTAGACTCCCAACTCTCTAGACTCTCCAACTCTCTAGACTCCTCAACTCTCTAGACTCTCAACTCTCTAGACTCCCAACTTTTTAGACTCCCAACTTTTTAGACTCCCAACTCTCTAGACTCCCAACTTTTTAGACTCCCAACTCTCTAGACTCCCAACTCTCTAGACTCCCAACTCTCTAGACTCCCAACTCTCTAGACTCCCAACTCTCTAGACTCCCAACTCTCTAGACTCCCAACTCTCTAGACTCCCAACTCTCTAGACTCCCAACTCTCTAGACTCCCAAATCTTAGACTCTCAACTCTCTAGACTCTCAACTCTCTAGACTCCCAACTCTCTAGACTCCCAACTCTCTAGACTCCCAACTCTCTAGACTCCCAACTCTCTAGACTCCCAACTCTCTAGACTCCCAACTCTCTAGACTCTCAACTCTCTAGACTCTCAACTCTCTAGACTCCCAACTCTCTAGACTCCCAACTCTCTAGACTCCCAACTCTCTAGACTCCCAACTCTCTAGACTCCCAACTCTCTAGACTCCCAACTCTCTAGACTCCCAACTCTCTAGACTCCCAACTCTCTCGACTCCCAACTCTCTAGACTCCCAACTCTCTAGGCTCCCTAGACTCCAAGCTCTCTAGACTCAGATTTCTATACTTAGTATCTTTTACCGATATTTAGTCTCGATAATCAGTGCTCGAAACCAATTACTCGATACATAGTACTCAATACTAAGAGCTCGATACTACGTACTCCATATTTAGTACTCGATACTTAGAGCTAAGTACTCCACAGTAAGTAATCAATACTAAATACGTCACACTAAGTACTAAACAGTAAGTTATCAATACTAAGTACCCGATACTTAGTACAAGATATCAACAAATTGAAAGCCCCGCTTCAAGTTGAAATTCTCCCACATCTCTACAACCCTTAAAATAGAGGCGAGATTTGCATTTGCTAATCCCAGAATTGATGGAAACCCAAACCAAAAATGTGCCTTTTCAATTTTCTATTGAATGTAAACAACTTTCAAGAATTCCCACAGCTAATATAAAAATGATTAGCATATTTGGCTCCGTGTACTGTGCGCCTATATATTCGAGTTATTTGAGCTTTCATAACATCTGTGACCTTCCAGAGGAAGTGCTACTCGAATTACACCCGTTTGAACACAACATGTTTACCGTTAACCCGTCAACTCATTGAATGTAATCGAATATGCGCAACGCAACGCGAATGCCGATCGATGCATGAAGGAAGGGCGACGGCGACGGCAGCGGGAGAGAGTCCACCGGCTCCACCAACATTCACTTTCGTTTGGCCAACACCCGCACCCGCGGAGAGGGAAGCAAACGTATGCATCCAGAAGCGGTGGACGCCCTTTGGCCCGCTTACATCATCCGCTTATGCAGATCAAATTCAATATTTTTTTAATGGAAATCCAATGACGAAAACCGCACGCATATGAACAATGGTAAGTGGAGGAGCGTCACCTAAGCGGATCACCAGAGTTGCGTGACAAATCAAAATTGCAAAATTCCAACAACGAAAACAAAAGCTCATCCCATTGTTCCAGCCCAGAGTTCAACGTTGGCTCGTAAAAATGCTAAACAATTGAGAGTAAAAGTGTTTGAAAGTATATTTGGTTGATGTTGCATAAATTGTTCAGTTTTTGTCACATTTGATATACGGCGAACACCCCGCCGCCACATGGAGAGTTCAAAGTTATGGGATCGCCTGGAAATGGCAAACTGGTGTTGTGGCGGCTTTGCGGTTGAGTGAACGGGCGTTAAATTAAAATGCTGAAATGATGAACTACTCTTGAAAACGGCTAGAGGTGAAGTGTTCATCGGTTCAGATATGCGAGCGAAAGAGAAAACTTTTCCCCCCCAGGTGCAACACTGAAGCGCACAGGCCAGACACAACAAATAACGTGCAACCCTTGAGCATTCTGCCCCCCCCCTGTGCCAAGTTCGATGACAATTTGAACTTGACAATTAAGTTACCTTGAAAAACGCAAAGATCTTCTTCTTCATGGTGGAAAAGTATATAGACAGGTAATCTGTATCACAAGTCCTGGATATTCCTTTAGAATATTAAGTAAACACTGCAACAAATTTTGACTAATATTTGGATTCAACTTGATTTGTGAAAATGTAGAAAATTAAATATAAAACAAAACCAGAGCTGTGTCAGGAGTTGTTAACTTGTAAACAATTGAAAAAGTACTGAGTATTTTCCATTTCTAAAATGCTAACAAGATGCAGAAGTATTTCTCACAGATTACTTGATTAGAGTTATTATTTTGTGATTTTTTGTATACAATTTCAAAAAGTATATAAAGGCGAAGGAATTTTACCAACTCATTGAAATTCTGCTGTTTTTTTTAAGACATTTTCCGTGACTGGAGAATCATTAAATTGCGAAGAAACATCAGAGATGATACTAAACAAGCAAGAAAGTTGGTCAAGCCCGACTATAGCAAACTCTGTACCAACGAAATTATACGCTCAGCATAAATTTTGATGCTGTGGTAGCAGCTAAAGGCAGCGCTGCTACTGCGCTGCAGCAGCGAACAGTCTTTTGATCATAACTCGACAACCGTTCAACTGATCTTTATAATTTCTTTGAAGGATCGATAAGTTATTTTGATTACTAAATAAGTCCAGAAGAAACGACTCATCTATCTTTAAAAATGTGGGAGATATGACGTTTTTTCTAAATTGCGGGGGCGTGGCCAAAATTGAAAATAAACTTGATCTATCTGAAGACATAAGAAGCATATGTCCGATACATGTCAAACCTCTATCTCTTACCATCTCTGAGATCTGTGCGTTCATACGGACAGACAGACGGACATGGCTATATCGACTCGTCTGTTGTTGCTGATCAAGAATATATATACTTTATGGGGTCGGAGATGCTTTCTTCTGGCTGTTACATACTTTTGCACAAACTTATAATACTCTATGTACCTACGGTACAGAGTATATATAATAATAATGCAAAGTAATGCCAAATCATGGGTTCCCACATAAGACCTGTGAATGTTCCAGAAACTGCAATTGAGCCCTCAAATAATATAACCATATTTGTGAGAATATCGTCAAAAAATACCATTATTAACCCATGAAGAATAATATTGAACAGTTAAAGGAAAATTTTAGCCATTCTACCGTGACTGACGAATCATTAAGTTGCAAAAATATATCAAAAATGGCCAAGACTAGTGAAAATTCAATGAAAACTGAGATTGACCCAGTCTCTGCTAACTACTATCAGTCAAGCATTCCGAATCACTAAACAAGGACGAAAGATCATGGATATCATGGGCCACAGCAATATTCAAATAGATGAATGCATCATATGGGTCATCTTTTATGATTGAATCAGCGAGGAGCTCTAAAAGGTTAATCTACAAAGGAGCAAATTACGACCTAGGAGAAATAAATTATTTCAACAACGAGTTTTCAGTGGAACAAATTCGCACAAACCTTGATGACGAGCAGGAAAGCATTGTTCTTTTTATGGGAAGGGAGGGAACATAGAATCTTACACTTTGGCAAGGCAAAACAACATCCGCTCGAAATGCATGTGCTACTTAATGGATCAAATTGGTTGATCCTTAATAACTTTATAAGCCAGGCAATCAAGTAAAGGAATCAAAGGGTATTTTTAAAACATAGTAACTCCTCTGCTAACCGAATCTCGCTGTATGAAGTTGGCACTGTTAAGTAAGGCCGCGGTGTATTTTATATGGCAGTCTTATATCATGCTGCAAATAGAAATAAGGCTGCTCGGGTGAAGTCCTAGAAAACCAGGTGTGTTAGACCAAATAGCGAAAAATTTTGGAAGACAGTCATCAACAGACGGATTGCACCAAGTCGAAATATTAACTTAAGTATCTTATATACGAAAAAATATTCCTGCTGAGGTAAAAATTTGGAATCAAAAGTATCATCAATGTAGTCATTTTTTAATTAATTACATTTCTACTATAGCTACTATATCTTTCATACGTTCTTTACCAATCCTTTGGAGGATCAATCATTCATCTTAATTTTTGAATATATGTGCAGAAGGTAAAAACCTTTGCCATATATAAAACTGTGAGAGATGTGAAGTTTTTTCTTAAAATGGGATGGAGAAAATTTTGAAATAAACTTAATCTGCCCTCAAGCATAACAGGCTTATGTCTGCAGTGTATCCTTGAAATCTTCAGAGTTTTTCGTGTAAGCAATATTATTTCGAATTTCATAGAGGGACAGTTTCAAATATTCTGCATAGCAAATCTGTCGCATTAAATTAAAAATAACATGTGAAATTCGGCCCGGAATATGTGAACTGCAACAAGTCTTCAAATTATTGGGATAAAAAAAAAATAGAGTTTCTATACGCTATACGCTTCTATCCAGTAAGTTTGTAGTATCTATGTATTGAAAATAAGGTTTTAAGTATCATTCTAAAATTCAACTTCGCTTGAAGAATGTTAAAGAGTTGAGGTATATGCCAAGCTGACCAATAGATGGCGCCTCTAGTATGATAATTTAGCTGGCCTGGTTATTGTTTTCATGATATTTGGACTATGGAAGTGGGGTTTTTGGGCTTTCAACCAAATGCAAAAAACTCCGAGTCCCGTTCGAGTTTTATAATACAATTCATTTTGGTACGATCAGCAGCATTGTTATTTATATTATATAATTATAGCTGATTCGTTGATAAACAAATGTTTTGTTTTTTTTATATTTGACTCATTATGTGACAAATATTTGGCTATGATTATTTTTGTGGTTTCTATTAGCTGGCAGTGCCAAAACTTTCTGTTTATTGCCATCACATTGATTGTTATGGTTTCTTAGACAATCTTTATTAATTCTTTGTAATCTTAGAATGATTTTAGAGAGCAATATTCAACCTAAAATTTGGAAGATCATTTCGAGGCCTTTGAATGATTCACAAATGATTACTATATTGTGCGATTAAAAGAAGACTCAAAAATGGCTCAGAAAAATGCTCAAAGTGTGATTCGTTGAAATACGAATTGAAAAGACCAGCAAATGACTCGAATATGTGTCGAAACTGATCAGAAAAACGAGTTAAAAACGATTCATCACGAAGTATCGCTGCTAGGGTACCATTTTCTCCCGACTTATGAAATACGAGCGCATTTATGACTATTTAAATCAGATCGAGGTTTCAAAAAAGACTCGATTGTGCTCAAAATTTACATACAATTTTTGCTGAGATTCAACGAAAACGATAAAACTGAGAAAAATGGTGTTTTTTCGACTTTGCATTTGAAAATGTCGAATTATGAATTGATGTAAGATTGGCTAGTTCAACTAAACAGTTAAATGGTCTATGAAAATCTGATCAAAAGTAGTATTTTTAAGTACTTTTAATTTTTTAGTCTCGGTTGACCGTTCTGTGGACATTCGACAGATTCTCAAAGGCATTTAAGAATATCGGAGGGAAGCTGCGAATTAAAACCGAAGATTGTTAAGCATTGAAAGATTCTTTACAAATACTTTAATAATTTTTTTAAGCGTCTGTTTGATCTAGGGATGAAGAGCGAAGAATAGTAATATAGTTTTTGTTTGTTTACTTTAAATTTATTTCTGATTTAAAAGCCTTGGAAAGGTAGTCGCCAGCCTGCTTTAGTTTAAAATACATCGATATATCATCGGGCAGACGGACTTAGCTACACTAATTCAGCTCGACAGCTGATCAAGAATATATTATATATACCTAATGTGGTCGTAGATACATCCTTCTATGCGTTACAAGCATCTGGACAAATTTTATAATACCCACAGCAAGGCTTTATAAAGAATTTGTCAGGTAATTACGATTAGTGATAACTGATTAATAATTTCGGATATTTAAGTATTTTTTTTGCCGGTTCAGGACCGCAGTCGTTTGCTTATCTTAAAGCTTAAAGCGTTGAAACCAGAGAATCAAACCGAATCGTACTTTTATTCCTTTTAGGTTTTCATTTGATTAGGAATTCAGTTTCGCAATAGTTTCTGAATATTATTCCGGTATTATAAGAAAGAGTTTTCGTTGGTATTACGTCATTCGATTTCTAAGGCGAGAAGTTGCACGTTCTACGCTTTCTTCGACAACTGCAACAACTGGAAAAGCTTTTGAGAATTTACCGAGTTTTGTTGACCACCATTTAAGCACCTCACACATTTTATAAGCGTTATGAGCTCAGGGAAACCCTGATTGATGCTTTTCAGATAAAGTATTGGTGTCAGAGCTGCTTTCCTCATTTAAACACTTGAACGGAAATTCGATGACAATTTAGTTACCTTGAAAAACGCAAAGATCTTCTTCTTCATGGTGTAAAACAGTATATAACAGGTTATAAGTATATATAGACAGGTTATCTGTATCACAAGTCCTGGATATTCCTTTGGAATATTAAGTAAACACTGCAACAAATTTTGACTAATATTTGGATTCAACTTGATTTGTGAAAATGTAGAAAATTAAATATAAAACAAAACCAGAGCTGTGTCAGGAGTTGTTAACTTGTAAACAATTGAAAAAGTACTGACTATTTTCCATTTCTAAAATGCTAGCAAGATGCAAAAGTATTTCTCACAGATTACTTGATTGAGTTATTATTTTGTGATTTTTTAATACATTTCCAACACGCATATTAATTTGAACTTTAGGTCATTTGAATTCCATTTTGTGTTAACCATTTTCCGTGACTGGTGAATCATTAAATTGCAAAGAAATACCATAAATGATCAAATTGTAATAATGGAATTAATTGGGAAATCATGGGTTCCCACTGCTTGATGAATTAAACATAATAATCTTGTAGGTCTACATGGTAATCAAGAATCTGTTTTTGAGAACTCAAATAAGCATACACAACTGCATAACCATATTTGTGACAATATCGCCAAAAATACCTTTAATGATCAATAAAGAATGAAATACGTTAAAAGGCTCAGGGAAACCTCGATGGATGTCATGCAGATTTGGGTCAAAGCTGCTTTCCTCATTGATTTGCAATTGAACAGAAATGCATAAGAATTCTTTAATACTTATCAGCATTCTATAACTATCACAAGAACTTTTCTGTTCAGAAGTTAACATGACATTTTACATAATGCCACATAGTAATGCATCATTCGCAAAGAGTTTTGTCTCTTGTCGGTTCTTTTCAACATACAGTTTGATTTCCTTTCCAAATGATACAATTATCTCTGGTGTATCTTGGACTTTATCAATAGATCTCCACGGTTACTTCCCAAAAGCTTTGGAAACAAAACGTACGACTACAGCACGCGCTTTATGAACGGGGGGGACTTTCTAGTTTTTTTACACCCAATAATTAAAGGCTGCAATTAAATTTAAGTACAGGCACAACGTAGTTTTCAGTTCGTATCTTAACAATTAATGATGATAAGAAATGACTTACTAATGTTTCCAAGAAAACAAGAACTTTTGATTTCTTGTAGATAAAACAACACTGGGAGAAATAAGGGTGTTTGAATTTGGTCTACACAATATGTAAGAGAAATTCGTTCACTCCCTTCAAATTTTACTAACACTAACACTATTTTAGACTAAGCAATGAGGCCACTAAATTATTATTTGTACCAGGGATGCAGACCTCACCGAACCGCTTATTCCAGTTGTGTTTTCTTTCAAAATTGCTGAACCGAAACGAAATAATGCCCAAACAACGAGAGCGTAAGTTAAAGACGGGCCTGCCCTACATCGAAATATCCGTTACCCAGGGCAATTAGTGTTGAATATGCTCATGCGGCGCACAAAAGTATGCAACGTTTTTTTAACTCAGCCATCTATTATCCGATCTGTATGAAAATTTGTGAGATTGTAGATATTGGCTCTTCTAGTCTCTGAGATCAAGGTGTTCATACACAGACGGACCTGGCCATATCGACTCGACTATTGATGCTGATCAGGAATATGTATTATTTATGGAGTCGGAAATGATTCCGTCCGAGCAATTTGGAAATAACATCATATCTCCCACAGTTTTAAAGATGGTTGGTTCGTACCTTCTAGACATTTGTCTAGATCCGGATCGCATCGGATTGGTAAACATCGACTGAACGGTTGTCGAGTTATGATCAAAAGACTGTTCGCTGCTGCAGCGCTGTAGCAGAGCTGCTATCAGCGCGTACAGAGTATGTTATAGCCGGGCATGACCGACTTTCATACTTGTTTTCAGCTAGGGTGAGCACGATTTCTCATTCTAACTTCAATTGTTAACCAATTCACAATTCATATGAAAAATAGCTAAATTATCTCAAGGAAACCCGCATATGAATCATGCCATCTCCAATCTAATACTAGCCATTACCCAAATTAGATCCTAACAAGAATTCTTCAACGCCTTTAGGCCACTTGCTGCATCTTGACTCGCTTTGATCTGCACATGTCTGCAATTTCCCGGTCCATAATCATTTTTTAAAGATAAGCCTGGAGTGCGCCACTCCATTCCCCTGCCCACTTTCACGTTGACAGAACTTTTCTCACAGCATTCCGTGCACAAATGTTGATTAAATGCAATCAGCATCCATTTGATGGCTAAATACTTCCCCCTTGCAACAGTCATAATGCCGCCTGGTATTTACATGGAAAAGTTAATGGTTAGCCAGGGGGGTGGGGTGGGGGCGAGCTTTTCGGGTCAGTGCGCCCGCCCCTTTTGGTGGGGCGAACGTGGCTCTTGTCTAGGCTCTGGTCTTTCTGGGTCTCCCGTCTGCAGCCGCTTTTCATGTGGGTGCGTTGCTGTCGTCGCCGTCGTCGCTTGTGGCTTCCGCATTAGAAAGTGGCGGGCAAATGTCTCCGCTTAGAGCCGTTAAATGGGCGCAATGAGCATGGTTTGGCGCAACTGAAACCGAAAATTACAAAAGACCCGAGACACGGGACCCAACCCGCTCATCAACAAATTTTTGTGGGCGATTCGATGCAGATTTTCACTCAATTGTTGAACAACAGCGACGAATCGAATCAAATGTGCGTCGCCGTTTTCACTTGCTGAGACAACAAAAAACTAAAAAAAAAAACTTGTACGAAACTTCCGCCGCAAGCAACTTGTTGCCGGCGGTGCTGGTGGTGGTGGTGCTGCTGGTGGTGCTGCTGGTGGTGCCGCCAAGTGCATTGACAGCCGGCAGCTGTTGCCCGCTGCCCAAAAGTCAAGTTGACAGCTGTCACTTTTGGCGCGCGACCGCTGGCTGCAACTGGCAAACTGCAAGTGGAAGTCAACATTTGAACTCATTTGCATGCCGCCGCGTCGGGGTCACCGTGGGTCGCATGTACAACAACCACCGAGACGCGGCGAGACGAGACGGGGCGAGAGACTTGGGCGCAATTTGTTCGCTTTGGCATGCAAGATCAGCAGAGGCAAGGCAAAAGCAAATTAGCAAAAAAAAAATAGCGTACACAACAAAAGAAGTACAAGAAGAAATGTACAAGAATACAACAACAGCAACAACAGCAGCAACAACAGCGGCAGCAGCAGCGACGGCGGCAACAGCAGAACGTGACGAGAAACGTGACCGTGACTTGGGATCTGCCATTCTTCCCCTCTTCCAACTGATCCACTTCCAGCTTGGGCTGCTGTTGCCGTTTCCAGGCGAGTGATCACCATTAGATCATCATCATCATCAGCAACATGATGATCGTGTACAACACCAACACACGTATTTGGGCCAATTCATTTAGCGTTTTTTTCTCAGTGACCGCCGCCGCTGTAGCTGCAGCTGAAGCGTGCAAAAACAACAACAACAAAACACTAAATTGATATGCAAAAGAGGGGCGAATACTCAAATTCGGCTGCCAGGCATTTGGGTCAATGATGATCAACAACAACTTCATTATCATGAAGGATGAGCTGCCTTGAGAATGGCTGCGAGCTTGAACTCACCCACTGCTGACACTGAGAAAAAAAAATACATACATATAAATAAACACACACAAAAACGTTGCTTCCATTGATATTTTAGAGCATACAATTCATCAAACTTCTGACTGGTTTCATCAAAATGTAACATTTATATGTGTACTTGGCGAGAAGATCTCAATTGGTCTTTAAATTCGTCTTAGTACCCAAAATGTGTTACTTTTTTAAGGCCGCCGAACCGCAATTGCTTTAGTTTTTGCAATACCTTAAGCCAGAACAATATCATAAATCAGGCTGCCAGTCGGTTTTGAACCGAAACGAAACGGTTCGAACCGGGAACATCAACTATTATTAGCCAAAACCTTGAACCAAACCTCTTTTGAAACAAAACAGCTTAACCTGTTCCGAATCTATAGTTTTGTTAACAGTTATTACACTCAGAGAAAAAATAGAGAATTTCACGCTGGGATCAAGAATTTTCGAGATGACTTGTTCGATAAGAGTGAATATTCTCGATCCAAGAGCGAAATTCTTGAACCAAGTATGAATTTATGATCCCGGTTTTCTTGATTCAAGAGCTTTAATACTTGATCCAAGTACGAATCATTCTCAAATCAAGCAGAATAGTTCTTGGATCAAGTGCCAAGCATACTCGTATTCAAAATTGCTCATTCTTGAATCAAGGGTATATAGCATTGTCCATAACCGAGATTGTTCTTCCTATTATCAAGAGCTCATTCGATTCAAGAGTAAGACCGTTTACTCTTAAATCAAGAGCTTCACATATTCCAACCATACAATAATTCAAAATCAGTTGATTTTTTCCATTTTGTTAAAAATTTATTTCATGGAAAATTAATTAGTAAACCAAGTTGCAAGTTTTAGCCGGCTTGAGGAATACTTACTTCAAAGCAGCATCAGTCTTTGTCTGTCATCTATTAGTCGAACAGAGCAGCAATGCCATAACTGGTTGGGAATTCCAAAGCAACATGAGTGCAAAAATCCATTACGCTCTCCGCTCGATAGCTTCCCCACACCCCTCTTCCATAAAATACAAAACTGTAAGAGCAGACTCAACGCTATTCCCTCAAATGTGTTTGCTCTCCTCTCTGAGTTTCTGCACCTCACTCCCCTCGCCTAAAAGCACCAAGCTGATAACGATTTTAGCTCGATTTCAAGACCGAAATTCTTGAAAATTCGAAAACGAATACTTCCTTTATTATTCGTACTACTTTTTTCTGGGTGTACAGACATCACAAAAGTAAACCTATTACCTATCGTTTTGAAAACCTGTGTTTGTGCAAAAATCAAATCGAAACAGGAATGTTTAATCTAGAAAACCATTTGGAATTGCTTACAAAATCGCCACGCATCAATAATGCACAAAAGCAAGTGCCTTGGTAATAACATTGGTAATACCTTTCATTGAATAATAAAAATTGAGTTTTATCAGAGACTAAAACCGAAACGCTTTTCGGTATCAGTCATTATGTATAAATATCTCAGCTGCTATTTTTGGGTTTCGGTTATATAATATGAAACATGCAAATAGGTTGCTAGCCCATTTCCTTCAACATGGTTCAACATATAATACGAAGCCGAAATTTATTTCGGCTTTAGTCCCTTCATTTTCGGATTATTAAACTGATTATTAAAAAAGGTATTGATCTTTTTTTTGTTAATATTGTGTAGATCAGGGGCTGATCAGAACTCAAACTTTAAATTTGAATATCGGTTTGAGCACCCGAACCAAAACAACGAAAAAAAGTTCTTGGCAATGCAACAAACTTAAACTTTATCAGTTTATTTTAGGGAAGAGTCACTTCTGTATAACTTTTGAGTGCAGAAATCGAAACGGTTTTTTAAAATGCTCCATCATGGCTGAATTTTTAGAAGATTGAACTTAAATTCAGGGCTGCAAGCCGGTTCGCAGTCGAACCGCTCGAACCGGGTTATTTGGGAAGTAGGAACCAACCCTGGAAAATATTTTTTTAAAAGGGTTCGGCTCAAAATTATATTTATTTCACATTCTTCCCAGCGATTTCTACTCAACTTGGTACACTTGTCGCTTACAAGCTCTCAAGCCTTATGTATAATACTGTAATATCTTGTTAAAGTGTTTAGACAATTCAAACAAGTAGGTTTTGAAAATCCAATTTCATAAAAAAGATTCTAAATCGAACCTCATTCGAAACAGCAGAGGTACGATTCGAGCTCATCAAACTTTCAAGGCTCGGCTCTGTAAGCCTTCATTCACCACCACCTGGTCCTCAAGCAAGCCACAAACATTGCTAATAATAATTCGCTAACGCTCGAGCGCTCTCGTTTTTATCAGTGTATCAGGCTCGATCCATCTCTTACGACCCAGTTCGTGATCTATCGCCATCAGCGACATCTGAAAATCTTAGGCGGATGCACTTGAAGCATGTGTCAATTATGACGCCATATCATTACCATTACCATTCGAATCTGCCGTTATATGCCGTTATTGCTGTTATTATATTTGCCATGTTTCGGGTTGCCCCCTAAAATCTTGGCCAAAACAATGTACCCAAAGTCACGTCTTTCTGGCTGGGCTGGGCGGCACCATTAGCCCAACTGACAAATGGGTAAACAAAAAATGTGGCTGAGCTATGCCGATTCTTGGGTGAGTGCGAGAGCAACAATTTGGGGCAGCGAATGTGCCTGGTGCGGTGGCTTCTTCAAATCAAATCAACATTTCGCTTATCTGGCGGTTGGGCGAGGGCTCTTCTAGGTATTTACCGAAATGAATTCGCGATAAGCAGCTGATAAGGCACCATCGATTGGGTCATTTTGTTTTTGGCCAACCAAATGCTAACAATGCGTGACCTGACCAAATCAGGGCCAAGTGCGGACTGTTTGCCCATTAATTTTGGCCTGGTCAGTTTTATTGGACCTTCTCCAGCCAGTTGGTCAGTCATTAAATTAAGTGCTCGCTGACGCGACTTGACGCAGTTTAGCGAAAGAATGAGAGAGATATTGTGGTCGGATGATTCAAAACGTTTAAGTAAAGCCCCCGGGAAAATTATGTCATCATTCTGTAAGCGTGCGGTTCTTTTTTTTATTCGCTAGAAGAGGGCATATTCCGTTTCGAACGCATGAAGTATATATATATTTGGCATTGGAATGGTACAAAAGGAACCTGGCTGATGATGTTGAAATTTCATCCCAAAATATACAGAATTCATCTCCTCGAGGTGATCAGGATATATCCAAATTGTTTATGTCAGGACTGCAAGCCGGTTTTGAAATGAACCAGAACTCTGACATGGTTTTCACTGTGAACCGCACCTTAAGCCGCAGCCAATGTGTGTAAAAATAGTTGAGCCTGAACCAGTTTTGAACTCAAGATTTCGGTTCGGTGCAACTAGAACTACACATATTGAAATCTGAGCTATATCCTGATGATTTTCTGGTTTTCTAGTTGAAATAGTGCGAGAGAGTCTCAAAACTTCTAGGCTTAGAAACCAATTAGTAGATAGGGCTAAAGAGTAAGTGCTGAATTTGGTTAACATGCACAGCCCTTGCCTTAAGATGTTTGATTCCAAAGTCTTTTGAATGATTCTAAAACAGATTTCTTAAAAACGCTTTTTGAATGATAATCGACTCAAGTCTAAATTGGAAAGACATATCAAACTATGAAGCAAAACGGAATAATGTCTAGTTTATTTTAGAAATCAATTGGCTTTTCATATAAATTTGTTAATCACGTGAGCCGAACCAGGGTTCGAACCAAATCCTACACTCAAAAACCTTAAAATTTTAGAACATTAACCCTTGGAAAATGCTGGTTCGAACCTGTACGTTGTGGCTGTCGATAGAAGGAAGCATTTCCGACCACATAAAATATATATATTCCTGATCAGCATGACGAGCTGAGTTGATTTTGCATTGTCCGTCCGTCTGTCTGTTTCTATGCTATCTCATCTGTCAGTTTTAAAGCTATCGCCACCAAACTTTGCATAAAGTGTTCTGGTACAAATACGCTGCTCATTTGTCGGAACCGGCCGGATCGGATACCTATAATACATAGCCATAGGAACGATCGGTCGAAAAACTAGTTCTAGTCAGAAAAACTTTTTTGTTTTCAATGCAAAAGTCTCGAAACTCTGTATTTAGTAGTTTTCAATGCTTCTCCAAAATTCCACTAAGTTTGGTCAAAATCGAACATCTATATAGTACAGCTGCCATAGAAAAGTGAGGTTAGAAAAATAGTCTTAGTAAGAAAAACTTGTTTATTTTCAATATAAACCGCTTTAAAATTGGCATATATTTATTTTATAAGTTTGCACACAATTCTTTCAAGTTTTGTCCCAATCGGATGACTCTAGGTAATAGCTGCCATAGGAATGATCTGTCGAGAAACTAGTTTTAGTGAGAAAAACTTTTTTGTTTTCAAAGAAAACGCCTTCAAACTTTGTATTTCATAGTTTTTTATGCTTTCCCATGATTCCACTAAGTTTGGTCAAAATCGGACATCTATATGGTATAGCTGTCATAGAAAAGTAGAGTCAGGAAAGTATTCTTAGTGAGAAAAACTTGTTTGTTTTCAGTGGAAATGTGTTTCACATTAGTTAGAAAACCGTGCTGCAAGGGTATACAAACTTTGGATGAGCCTAAGTTCACTTTTCTCTATTTTTAGGGTAAAAAGCAATTTAAGTTTCAAATAAATGCTATAGCTCATAGGGCTTTATTCCGATTGGCTTGAAACTGTGAATTATAGACATATTGTGTTGTAAATTAAATTTTATTTTCTTTTTTGTTGAGTTTTAGCCTTGTTTTTTGGCTCAAATGTTGACATTTTGGAATTTGTAAGTATATTAAGATAATTGTACTATCGATAAATAACGATGATTTAGAAGAACTATCGATGGTCGGCACCATCGACCCTTCTACACCCCTTGTAGGTACAAAGTAAGTTAAAGTCGACTGGCATTCTTTTAAATTCTATGAAAGAAACGCTGGGATATGTCGAAAAATAATACAAACAAATAACCCCACGATGTTCCATGTTCTGTGAAGACTTATGACAGCCCTCGCATGTCAGTGAGTTCAGTTTAAAATATCCATTTAAGACACGTAGATTACTCAAATGACATTTGTATAACTTTTCTGAAAAACAATTGAGTGAACCCCTTTGACTTGTTTCAAATTTCCATCCGAAGACGAGAAATAAAAGCATCAATCAGTTGTATAACCCACTTATGTAAAAATGATACCTTCCTGCCACATACTCCACATGTTTTGGCATCACAACTGATTTGGTCGGTCATCTAAATCAGTTCGATGATCCACTCCCTTTCTTTCACTGCCCAGCTCGAAAGAAACAAACAGACAATCAAATTATGTCACCCAGCCGGGCAAAGAGCCGACGTACTGCATGCCAAATGGCCAACACGACGGCAACGTGTGCTGCATGGCGAAGGCGCCGCCGCAGTGTTGGCCACATTATGTCATCCATCTAGTACAACAAAACTTGAGCAACAGCCACCTCAACCGCATACTTCTTCGGTGGCACTTCCCAGTTTCAGTTGCAGCTGCTGGGCCATTGACATGCAGCAGAACAGCGGCTGGGCAACAAACGACTGTTACTGATAGATACAGATACATATGTATCTGTTGCGTTGCATTTCATGTTGCGTGTCAGCCATTCAGCAGCTTGGGTTTTGAACTTGAAGCGCGTCTGCTGTCTGTTGTTGGCCACAGCTGCTGCTGATGCCGCTGCCAAAGCCACGCTACACGGAGCACGTAAAAGATACAGGGTAGAGCCCGAGTACGAGGTAAATACATCTGTGTATGCCTCGCATACTCATTCTTCTGGGCATATCTTTTGTAATTGCCATGTCTCGGCTGCGTCGAGTTTGCGTCTGTAATTAAAACGTTGTTTCGTACTGTGTCGCTGCCTGATTGAAAAATGTACGAAAAACCCAACAATGGCAAATATTTGCGGAACGTTTGTCGGTGTCGAGTGAGATACCAGATACAGCCGAGAGAGCAGACCCAACACCCGGCTACATGGGCCAAGTTAATTGGGTTCCCCGGTATAGATCGATGATGGCTGGGTCGGTAGGAAAGTGAAATCATGTTGGGAAAGTGCTACGTGACAGCGGTTCCCCGTAAATTGTGGATCTTAATTCAAGTCCAATGCAAACTTGGGCAACGGTTGTTTGGTCATTCTTTTATTTTCTCAGTTTATGCGAGCACACTCAACAGTCACCCCCAACTCCCACCCATGGTTACTGAATGAGCCGCACCGTCGCGTCGCTCAGGTGCCATGAATGGGCCACTGTGGCTTTTCATGAATGAACTGCCCGCTTGGCCGTCTGGCCATCCATCAACCATCATCCGACGAGGACCGAGGTGCGACGTGCGACGTCCATTGTCCACTTTTTATGACATTTAGCGACCGCTTAGCTGCTGCCCAGCAACGGTAAAGTGTTTAGACGTCTTTAAGAGTCGCTAACTGCACTTTATAAGCGTCATATTTTGTCCGCTTTGTCAGTTGGCATGATCGTAAAAATTATCATTATCATTATCGTCGGTGGGCTGAGGTTTTTTCTGTCTTTCATTTCTATTTTTCTTGTTTTTTCTTCATTTGCTTCGTCTTGTGTGTTTTGTGAAAGGCTGTGCATACCTATTAAGACCAAGTACTATGGAAATTCATCATAGCGCTGCCTTTCACCCACATGGTGGTGGTGGTGGTGGTGGTGCACCCGTCAGGTGGGTGGGTGGTCGGTGAGAGTTTGAATGGAGGGGTAAATCGGATGTATTCCATTAGAATTCAATGAAACGTGTTTGTCAATTACCTCCCCCCCCCTCCCAGTTAGGTGCAATTCTCAATGAGGGAGTCAGATTGAAATGTTAGTTGAAACGATGGAGTCAAAAGATTATAGAGGTGGTATAACAGTTGTATAACCGCTATAAGACAGCGGTATAACAGTCTGCCCATTACATTCTCAACTGATTCTTTAACTTTGCCCGTTCGATGACTTCACTTTTTATACCCTGTACATATAACAAATGGGTAAAAGGAGATTATAAAATTGGGCAAATGTACGGTACAGAGAAGGACACATTTCCAGCCCTTTAAAGCAGTAATGTTCACGCCTGGCCCGCAGAAGTCGAGCTAATTTCACAATTCACACCTCCAAGATAGCAAATTGTGCTCCACATGTTGGCTAGCGGTCGATGTGGACAGGTCAGAGCTGGTTGGCGTCACTTTATTTATGCACACCAATATAATTTCAATTTTTAGCCTCACTCTTCTTGACGGATTCTTCAAAAATTATATATATTCTTAATAAGTATCAACAGTCAAGTCGACAAAGCCATGTTCCGTATGGAACATTAGCTCCTGGAGCAGCAAAATACATTCTGAGCACTTCAGCACAGGGTATAATATAGTCGGTTCTTTATCAAACTGCTTGCGTTGAATCGCAGTGAAAGTTCGGAAATGCAAAAGTTTGTAACATCCAGAAGGAAGCATCTCCGACCCCATAAAGTATATATATTCTTGATCAGCATCAACAGCCGAGTCGATATAGCCATGTCCATCTGTCCGTCCGTCTGTCTGTCCGTATGAACGCACAGATCTCAGAGATGGTAAGAGATAGAGGTTTGACATGTATGGGGCATATGCTTCTTATGTCTGCAGGCAGATCAAGTTTATTTTCAATTTTGGCCACGCCCCCTCCCGCCCCCGCAATTTGGAAAAAACGTCATATCTCCCACAGTTTTGAAGATAGATGGCTTGTTCCTTCTGGACATATTTAGTTATTAGGATAACTTATCGATCCGCCAATGGAATGAAGAATATCGGATGAACGGTTTTCGAGTTATGATCAAAAGACAAATTTTCTTGGTACAAAGTGTGTTATAGTCGGGCTTGACCGACTTTCTTTCTTGTTAAGTTATAAATATTGCCCCGCTCTGAGTAGACGGTGACTAAGGACACTAGGTTAACCTCTTCTACTCAATCTCTCGAAGACATCCGAACTAGAGATCCCAGCTCTACTAAAATTCATGGTTCAGTACCGAGGACCCCCCTCATTAACAGGGAAATCACATGGCATCGCAATGTGCCCAAAGGGGCCCAAGTGGAAGGGCGACTTGTCGCTCTCAGCCATCGCAACCTAACCTAAGCTATAAATTCATCTCACTAAATGAAGACATCGCTTAAAACATTATAATTAAAGCGATTAGACAGCCCATCTGCCTTGATTCCTTTTTAGTCTTTCAGGACATTAAACAAAATTGTAGTCGGACTTGTCTGGCGATCGAACCCAAGACCAATGCTTAATGCACCATTGCACACTTTTGGGCGGTGCTTAAGTCAGAGATGCAAACCACTCAAGAATTAAGACTGTTTCAATTCGGTGGTTATTGCAGGTTTTAAACCACCGGGTCGGTTTTTAACACGAGTTATGGATCATCAGTCCAAATCCAATACAGTGGTTCACTTTCAATTTTCGATTATTATAGTTTAAATAGGAAATGTTGGACATTTAGTTTATGTGTTAGAAATTACAGTTGATACGTCTTCCATAAGTTTCAGTACTATCTTACAGAACTGAAATGCATTAGATACTGTGACCAACTTAAGTACAGTGTATTTCCATTGCATTCTCAGCTACCAACGACTACTGAACGACCAGTGAAGCAAAATTACTGATATTTGATCAAAGTAGTTGCCTGCCGATAATTAAACCGAAGAGAGATCTTTAAAATATGTTTTCAACTGGTAAATATTGAAATCTCCTGCTTTAGCTAGCTTATTAGGTAATTCAGTAAACTCTTCCATGAGAAGAATGAGAAATAATAACAGACATGTTTCAAAAAGAGACGTTTAAATCTGGGTAATGTTGGAACTTGTCAGCAATTCGAAAACTCTACAACGGTAGAACGTTGACAGCCCCCTTACATAGTTAATATTGCTAATACAATATAAATATGAACCTATGTATTATACCTTATGATAGTCGCAATGTTATCAAAGTGGATGATGAAATGAAACGAACTGAACCGAACCGATATTATGGTTTTTGATTCAGCTCTGCAGTTTTATTCAGACGCTAGTTTGAGTTCGCGGCTAAAACTTAGAAATTTGGAGCAGAACCGGTTTACATTCAAGGATTAAGTTCAGTTGAATTGTGATTATTTTTAAAGCATTTGAAACATTTGTTCACTAAATTGTTAAAGAACATTTTGTTCCCCTTTTGGTTTGAAGTAGCGTGCGCGTGTCGTGATTTTTTCGTGTCACAAACACGCACGACTCAATACCACGTGTTCGTGTTGTAAGATCAAATTTTGAGCGTGCATGTGCGTGAAAAATTTAAGCGAAGCAATTCGACATTACTCTAGTCCACAGAATGTTGAATACTAAAACTAAAAAATTTAGAAATATATCCGAGCTTTAATTAATATCTCTAAAATCAGTGGAAAAACGTAGTATACCCTCTAATCGGGATTATGTGGGCGTGTCCGAGCAATAAAATGACTCCTTGTCAATAGTTTAAGCTATGATGGAAGATTTTTCTATAAAGGAAATGGCAATTGATTGGACTAAAATATGAACTTTATCCAAAAATTACAATAATTTGATGAAAACAGGGATGAAAGTGTAGATAAAATACCTAGATTAGTACAAAGAGTTGAGATTCAAATTGAAACAGGGATGAAAGTCAGATAAAAAAACCTAGGTTAAAACAAAGAGTTGAGATTCAAATTGAAAATTACTGTAGAAGCCCAAAAGAGCAAGAGAAAATGTTTCAGGTTCTTGGAAACTTTCAATGATGATGATTGTAATGAAAAAAAAACAATAGTTTCTTGATATTTTGTTGTACATTAAATAAAGAAGTGTGTGTCGTGTCGTGTAGTGCTTGAAAAATGTTCGACCGTGCGTGCCGAACGTGCGTTTTAAATATGTTTTTCGTGCTAGATTCGTGTTATAAATTTTTGAGACGTGCCCATCTCTAGTTTGAGTCAACATATACTGTGAACAGTGTTTTCCCTATATTCGGTCCGTTTCTATATTGCAATATTTATATCTTAGCCAGTCTTTTAAGTAAATTTTTCATTAATTCAGTATTTTACACTTTAATGTGTATGCCCAATATCAATGATCTGTGATTTTTTTTTAGAATTAAACGGATAATGTAGTATTTTTTTATGTAATATACAATAGAAGTGCACCCGAGACGTGAGTTTGAACGTGTCACGACACGAACGTGATCAATCACAGAGTTCTGTGCGTGCACATTCGTGATTCGTGCGTCTTTCGTGAGTGAATTAAGGTCACACATTGTGAATATTTGTAGCGCATGGAAGGAATCATCTTATAAAGTATATATATTCTGGATCAGCAGAAGGAGCTGCGTCGATTGAGCTTTGTCTGTCGGAAGTGCTTTAGTGCATCGCTCAAACATCACAAGATATATACAAATTCAATTCAATTTGAAGAAGTTGAAATACAACCGCTTGTCTGTGACTTCATTTGCATCTCCACAACTCAACAAAGTCGTCAACCGAAAATCACACACCAACTTCCATTTGACTTGGCCGAAAAGAAACAATAACAATATTTTACTCTCATTTAGACAAATCTACTTCTAACGGCCAGAACAAATGTGAGAATGGACGTTCCCACGCTTTAGTAACAGTCTTAACCTCTGACAAGCCATTAGATTAAGATTTGGGAGCGAGTGAGGGGCTGAGGCTGACAAATAATGCTAAATCATGTCACATACTCACAAATTACGCGAAAGCACAAAATGTAAATGCAAATGCCTAGTCCGTCCGTCCGTCCGTCCATCCAACTCGGGTGACTCTTTTGCATTCACAACTGTCTCAGTTGGCTTATTTATGTTACCGTGTTTGTGTGACGATGACGATGATGATGATGATGATGGAGCTAGCTACAGCTACTTAGTATAATGCCCCGAGTCCGTTAAACAGTTGCCATGCATACCCCACCATCGCCACCTCGGAGGCATTGTTGGCGGCCAGTTGGCACCTTCTCCATTTTTCTTGCAGCGGAAATGCTAAGCAAATGGCTTCATTTCAACGCAAATAGTGGGGGA
The DNA here is from genome assembly GCA_035044965.1 of Lordiphosa andalusiaca. Lineage (NCBI taxonomy): Eukaryota > Metazoa > Arthropoda > Insecta > Diptera > Drosophilidae > Lordiphosa > Lordiphosa andalusiaca. The sequence goes on along the minus strand of JAWNNM010000051.1, from coordinate 2,889,416 downwards.
AACACCCTGCCACAAGTCAATCTGTTGTCAATATTATGCAATCTCCGGTACACACTGGCACTGGCTTAAGAAACTCCCCGAAAAAATCGGCTAGAATGCGTGACTCACGACCCCCGCCACCCGTTTATAATTAAGCAATGGCATTTCAATTACTTTTCAGCCGCAGAACAACAAATAGTGGAAACAGCCCGGTAAGTATCTTATCTGGTTTCCTTTGCCAATTTGCCGACACCACTCTCCTCCGGGCGTTGATACCCCGTGCTAACCCATACCTTTTGCGTATTCAGGTGCGCCATATTACATGCCCCAGCCATGGAAGAGTTTCGAGAGCTAGCCAAACCGAACCGAACCGAAATATATGGCAAAAGCAGTTACAATTTATATAAGCGTATGCACAAGTATGTATAAGAGTGCCGGGTACATACATAGCTGAATGAAATTTATGACTGATAAGCCCTATCAGCTATCATTTTGTTATCGATATATACAATAGCGCCCCTACAAGATAGGAGAGGCTATACATGCACATAAACACACATATTTATAGACTGACTTTCAAGTTCAGACCACAAGAGCCTGAGTCATCAGGTTGGTGGGTACCAGACATTAAATCACCATTACATTTCTTGTAGGGCAAAAAAGAATAAAATATCATTTCTATAATTAATATATAATAAATCCATAATACGTGTATGTTGGGTGTAGGGGCCAACCTGGATAATGGAGCTGCGATTAGATAAAGTCGCCTTTGAGTCGGTTCGCTGGCGTTCTATTTGAGGAGGTGGCCACATTTCGGGAGGGGGTTAAAGGTAAGGTAAACCCGTTTGGTTTGAAAAATCTTGTAAGAACTGTTGGCTGGTGAAACTTTTATACAGCATATCAAAGTGGAATGTTGAATACCCATCCCGATGAGACTTCAACATTACTGAGGGCCAAGCTGACTAAAACTTCCCAAAAATGACAAGTTTTAAACTTTTTTAAGAAATTATATCGGGCGTGATACCCCCGACTATACTATATTTTGTAACCACCAATTTTAAGGTGTGGGGTGCTGCCTATCGTCCAAACATTCTTCTTTGTTTTCCTTATAGCTTGGGTGTCTTTCAATCGCCTTCAACAATCCTTTGTTGGATCAATAAATAATGCTTATTACTAAGTATGTCGACCAGGTACAAACCATCCAACTATAAAACTGTAAAAGATACACAGAAAAAAACAAGAAATAAATTTGACTCAGGGGTGCCGAAATCTAATGTCTGCTCAAGACATAAACTTCTGAAAGACAATTTCAGATTTGGAACCAGTTACTAAACTAATTATATCCCCAAAATCATACATCTTGGTTACATGTAACGAAAAAAGTAGGGAATTAGATAGGTAGGGATTAAAATATTAGAGTTAGAATCAGGGACCGTAAATAATGATTATTTGTAGAGTTTTTATCCTCAAAAATCATCAACTTGAAGTACCCGCATGAAAAAACGTATCATATTACAATACGGCTGTATTTCGCTATTCTATTCTTTTCCGCAATGATTTTTATTTCCTGATTTATATTTTATTGCTTAATCAATAATGATTATTATACCCTTGCAGAGGGTATATTGAAATTGTCCAGATGTTTGTAACGCATAAAAGGAAGCATTTCCGACCTCATAAAGTTTATATATATTCTTGATCAGCATGACGTGCTGAGTCGATATAGCCATGTCCGTCTGTCCGTCCGTCCGTCTGTCCGTCCGTCCGTCTGTCCTTCTGTCCGTCTGTTTCTATGCTATCTCCTCCGTCAGTTTTAAAGCTATCGCCACCAAACTTGACACGAAGTCTTCTGGTCCAAATAAGCTGCTCATTTGTCGGAACCGGCTGGATCGGATGACTATAACATATAGCTGCCATAGGAATGATCGGTCGAAAATATAGTTCTAGTGAAAAAAACTTTTTTGTTTTTTATGCAATCGTCTCCAAACTCTGTATTTATTAGTTTTTAATGCTTTGCCATAATTCTGCCAAATTTGATCGAAATCGGACATCTATATAGTATAGCTGTCATACAAAAGTAGAGTCAGAAAAGTAGTCTTATTGGGAAAAACTTGTTTGTTTTCAGTGGATATGTTCTTCAAATTAGTTAGAAAGCGTGCTGCAAGGGTATACAAACTTCGGCCGAGCCGAAGTTAACTTTCCTCCATTTTATTTTGAGTAAAATGAAAAAAAACAAGAAAGAAAGTCGGTCAAGCCCGACTATAACATACTCTGTACCAAGAAAATTTTTCTTTTGAGCATAACTCGAAAACCGTTCATCCGATCTTCTTCATTCCTTTGGCGGATCGATATTATATCCTAATAACTAAATATGTCCAGAAGGAACAAGCCATCTATCTTCAAAACGGTGGGAGATATGACGTTTTTTCTAAATTGCGGGGGCGGCAGGGGGCGTGGCCAAAATTGAAAATAAACTTGATCTGCCTGCAGACATTAGAAGCATATGTCCCATACATGTCAAACCTCTATCTCTTACCATCTCTGAGATCTGTGCGTTCATACGGACAGACAGACGGACAGACGGACAGACGGACAGACGGACATGACGGACATGACTCGGCTGTTGATGCTGATCAAGAATATATATACTTTATGGGGTCGGAGATGCTTCCTTCTGGATGTTACATACTTTTGCACAAACTTATAATACTCTATGTACCTACGGTACAGAGTATAAAAATTCAAAATAATCATTAATTTTTAAAAATCCGGAATTTTAATTAAATTTTCAAACTTGGCATTGGGTTCCATTGGTTCGAATTGATTCACTTACTAGGGATATGCATCAGTCTTGCCACAATTTCTAATATACTTGTAGTAATCGACATTTGAGTAATATTTATAATAATTATTTCTGAGTTTTATGTAAAAAATTACATTTAATCATTATTTTTTGAGCTATAAAATAAAAATCTAAAATAATCATTAAAGTTTGATTTTTTCCATTATAAAATAAAACTCATAATGATTACGGTCCCTGATTAGAATTAGTAATATTAATAATGATAAATTAAACTGATAACATTTTTAAAATATCAATAATAATAAATATATGAGCAATTTGAATTCAATGCATAATGTTAAATATAATATTAGTTAAGTAATATTTTGTTTTGTTTCTCAACTCTTCTATTCTGAATTTTTGTCATTGGTGCATTTATTTATAAGTTTATCTTTTGGCACTTAGAATTCCATCAATAAAAGCTTAAAATCGTAATTGCATTGAAATTCCGAGAGCGCTTGTGAAAGTATCATACATTCTATAAAAGCAATAGCTTTTGCAAATAGCTTTAGTTACATTTGGCAGAAGGATAATTTTTTAAAGATGTTATGTAAAATAATTTGTTTTGTTTTCAAAAAACTCGTACCTATTCAAAATTCTTAGGACAAGAGATTCGGGATAAAAAAGTTCATAGTTTTATTAAATTTACTAACTGTACATCTGACATTGAACATTTTAAAGAAAAGTATGAATTCTTCTCAAAATGAAATCAAGCTGCTTTAAAACCAGTCAATTGAAGATGAGTTTAGCCCGAATATTGACGGGAACGAGAAACTACATTGTGCAAATCAATGAACCGATGCCAAGCGATTCACACAAGTGGCTCTAAAACCCTTCGAAAGCGACTTCACAAAAATCCACCTTATTTATTAGAAAAACTTTTATTTGATGTCATCTTTAAGGGGGTATTTTAGTCTAGAATTTTGAAGGAATATTAATCTAAGTTTAGAAATCATAAGTAAATTTAAGCAGCATACATTTTTTTTGATCTCCGGAACGCTGGTTCAAACCAAAATTCAAAAATTTCAGGTTCGAGGTTTTTGGAAAAAGGTTTTGTTTTGAACCTTGGTTCAGTTCATGCTGGACACAATATTATAATATTAAACAATGCAATATATTTATTTAGATACTAAACATTTCTAAAATTTTAGAAAATAGTTTAATCCCATGTGTTTCATTAATCGATACTAAATATTGAAAATACATTTGTACGACTAGGTAAAATTCCAACTCGTAGTTTTTGTAGAAAAATATTTCCCATGTGAATCATTGAAAGGGCTTTGGAGTCAAGGATCTTAGGAAAAACACAGACAACTATAGATGGGAATATTGTACGTAGCTCTCAAGGCTATTGTAGAGTTTTTTTATTCACTTTGCAGCCCATTTTAAGACTCAGTTGCTCACAACCAACCAGATAACAGATGGAATCTCTAGACAGAATGCCAATTTTCCTGATGTCCACCAGTTTTGTTGAACCGAACCGATATTTTAGGTTCGGAACAGGTTCGGGTTCAGCTTTTAATTCTAAAGGGGTTCGGTTCACAGTGAAATAAAATTCAGAATTCTGGGTTCCAACCGGTTTGCAGCCCTGAATTTAAGTACACCCACAGAAAAGGTTAAGTCAATTTACAGTATACTGTTGAAACTTTAAGCGCGGTTTTCTCCATGCAACTTTTTCTTTCTTCCTGTTTGACATGATATCTGAAGTTCCCATGGACCGATTAACTTGAAATTGTGTGGGCCTTTCTTATACATTCCTCCATGTCCCAAGCTCGGATTATGTTAAAATTATGATTTTAGTATTTTAATATAATTTAAGACATTGAAAATAATTACAAAGCTCAAGAAATAATTTTTCTTTTTCCGATTGACCCAAAGTTGATTTAAAAAAATCTGCTAATTCGCTTTGCTAGACTAGAATACCCCCCTGCACTTAATTCAAGAGAGCTGATTCTGTCAATTCTTCGGATTCTTCCAAATTCGCTAAATCGCCTCTCGAACAAGCTTCTTTCCCCCATTCAACGTGATGGCAGTACAACAGTTTGCTCCCCAAGAGCTATGCTAATTAACCCGTAACACCTTGACATTGATGAATTGTCCCCACAACGTGCTGGCACTCAATTGGGTTACTCCGGCGGGCTTATCGCAAAAAGTTTTGTATCGATAGGGCTTATCATTCAATAAGCCGCAAGTCAACAGAACCTTGACTTATATAGTCGGTGGAAAATATTGCAATTTGTTTTCCGCCTGCATGGCCAACTCTCACACACTTGGGAGAAGTATGTACATAGTTGGCTGGGGTTGTTGTTGGGGTGTGGCGGAGGGGAACCTTAGCTCTATTCAATTGGAATTGGAGAAAGTACAGTACCGTATAGTGCGACTTCGGGCCATTGTTGAGTTGGTGTTTGGATATTAGTAATAATAATAATGATGGCATAGTAATGTTGATGATGTTGAAAATCGCGACACGCTTTTGCCATTGACGGCTGTCACTTTCATTCAAATTTTCGCAGGCCAATAGAAACCCAAAGTTCGCACTCTGCGAAAAGAAAGAGGCACAATGCAGGCAGCACAAGTAGCTGCATAATCAACAATGCAAAAGCCATGTAGAAAATGTAAAGTAGCACAAAATGTTTGCAACTCGAGTAAACAAAATGCACGGCTCCCCCATCCCCCCCTCCACACACACACACACACCCCGCAGCACATCAATCCGACATGCAATCAAAGTAAAGAAGAAAAAACAAACTCTTCACAACTAATTGATATTTTTGCCATTTACATTGTTGCCCGCTACAGTTTGGATTCGGATTCGGATTCGGATTCGGATTTGGATTCGGCTTCGGATTGGAAGTCGCCTGTGTGAAAATGTACAGGTGTTGTGCTTGGTTGCCTGGCTAATTGAAAGAGAGAGTGTACCGGGTGCTGGCTGCGGGTGTACAAGCTCGCACATACTCACATTTGTGCCACTGGGTTAAGGTTGCCATGCAAATCGCTGCGGGTGAGAGATAGTGGAGCCCAAAACATGTTGCGATAGGTCAGGTGCACCTGCTCAGGTGGCAGCCAAAGACAATAGAGTGGAAAGCCGCTTGCTGGGAGTTATCTAAGCCTAAAGGGGGGGTTTGGGGGGGGAGTACTAAGGCATGAAGAAGTGAAGGAAAGTGTCAAGCAAGGAGAAAATCAAAGTCAACTGTCCCTCGGCACATTTGGGTTATGCATAATCCTTCTGGAGGGTGCAAGTCTGAGCGACGTTTCGCCAGGCACTCTCTCTGTTCACTTTAATGTCTGTGAATTAAGTGTGGTAGTGGTTGGTGAGGCGGCTAACTCAAATTGTTCACTTGTTCACAAGCTTCTTAGAGATTTTCGCCTCTTTTGAAACATCTTTAAAAACGATTTTAGCCTCTACTCAACCGTCACCTTCTTCAGCTATTGCCGTCAGTTGTTAATACACAATTGGCATTTAGCTTGAATAGATTTTCGCAGTAGCTGCAACATTTCGCACTTAGCCGCGAAATCTTAACCTGACCAAGCGCATCTCAAACAACCAAGTGAAGGTGTACCAGGGACAATTGTTTGTCTTATTTGATATACTGCCTGTAAATACGGAAAAAGATGTTGGACTGCAGTCCTAGGAGCATCCACAGAGTCCAAAAAAAACGAGAAAGCTAAGCTAACTTCGTCTGTGCCGAGGTTTTAATACCCTTGCAAATTTTAAAAAAATACTCTTTTTTTCCCATTTCCCATACGATATTCTCATCCGAATTTGCCAAAAATTTCTAAAGTTATGTGAACAATTGAGAAACAAACAAATACAAAATTGCAGGATGCTATCATTAAAAACAAAAACGTTTTTCTAACTAAAACTGTTTTTCAGACCTATCTTTTGTATGGCAGCTATACCATATAGTTGTCCGATTTTAATAAAACTTGGTAGAATTATAAAAAAAAACATAGAAAACCTACGATTACACAGTATGGAGACGTTTCCATTGAAAAGAAAAAAGTTTTTCTCACTAAAACTAGTTTTCCGACCGATTGTTCCTATGGGAGCTATGGGATATAGTCATCCGATCTGGTCGGTTCCGACATATAAGTAGTGTGCAGCAAAAAGAAGACTATGTGCAAAATTTCAGCTCGATAGCTTTTAAACTGAGAGACTAGTTTGCGTAGAAACAGACAGACAGACGGATGGACAAAGCTCAATCGACACAGCTTGTCACCCTGATCAAGAGTATATATATAGTTTATGGGGACGGAAATGAATATTTCTATGCGTTGCAAGCTTCTGGGCAAAATTATAATACCCTTTGCAAGGGTATAACAAACAAGAAAGAAAGTCGGTCAAGCCCGACTATAACATACTCTGTACCAAGAAAATTTGTCTTTTGATCATAACTCGAAAACCGTTCATCCGATCTTCTTCATTCCTTTGGCGGATCGATAAGTTATCTTAATAACTAAATATGTCCAAAAGGAGCAAACCATCTATCTTCAAAACTGTGGGAGATATGACGTTTTTTCTAAATTGCGGGGGCGGGAGGGGGCGCGGCCAAAATTGAAAATAAACTTGATCTGCCTGCAGACATAAGAAGCATATGTCCCGTACATGTCAAACCTCTATCTCTTACCATCTCTGAAATCTGTGCGTTCATACGGACAGACAGACGGACGGACAGACGGACATGGCTATATCGACTCGACTGTTGATGCTGATCAAGAATATATATACTTTATGGGGTCGGAGATGCTTCCTACTGGATGTTACATACTTTTGCACAAACTTATAATACTCTATGTACCCTTGGTTGAGAGTATAAAAATAAAAAGTCGGTCAAGTCCGCCTGTTGTATATTCTGTACCAACGAAAGTGTATGCACAGTAAACTCATAACTCGACTGCCATTTATCTAATCTTGACCATTCTTTCCTTTGGCAAATCGATAAATCATTTTAATTAGTAGTTATATCCAAAAGGGAGGAATCTAATATCTATAAAACTGCGGGAGATATGAGTTTTTTTCAAAAATGCAGGGGGAAACGCAGGAGAATTCATATCCAACTCTTACCATTTTTGAGCTCTGTGCGTTCATACAGATGGACATACAGACATACCGGCCTCCTCGTCGCTGTTACATACTTTTGCACAAACTAAATATACTCTGTGTAGCTTTGGTAAGGAGTATAACAAGAGAGAGCCTGGAACTGTGAGCTCTACGTGGATTATGTTTATGAGTTGATTTTCAGGTTATGCACTGGCTGACCACTTGGAGACAGAGCACAATCATCAAGACCGAGTGTTATTCAGTGGCCTTATTCACCATCAAAAATCCAACATCAAAAATCATCCACAAGGAAATTATTAGTATAAACTAGTATGCGGGAAAGTTATCGTGCTAATTTTAAATGACAGCTTGAGTTTTTGTGTATTTTTTATCCAACCTAATCACAAATATAAGTAATCCCATTAAAGTAGTTCATTACAAGAATCTAATTAGATCCGTCGATATTCTGCTATCGATGGTGAACAAGGCCATTCTTTTCATATATCAACATCACATTGATTATACAGATGAACATAAACAAGATAAGTAAACATGTGTATTCAAAACGAGAGCATAAGTTGCAAACCCGACTTCAAAATACCCGTTACGTTAGTGGAAGTAATGTTCAACAGCCTTTCTATATGTTAACTAACAGAGCATTAACATTAATGTATATAAATCAACAAATATAGAGCCTTTATTGCTTAAATAAGTCAACATGTGGGGTAGAATCCAACTTTCAGAATGGTTCGAAAGGAACACAGTTGTAAATCGGAGGTCCTCTACTATTTGCACTGTATGTGTATGATATTGCTGCGAATATTCCAGGAGGTGTTTAGTTTGGATCCACAGATGATGCAATCAATGATTGAAGCTCTCAGTAGTTACTGTCAGACTTGGAGTCTACGTTAGTAGTGAAGGATGGAAGAGGACGTACAGCCTGACGGCGGACGAATGGTCACTAAACGGGGTTTAGTACAAATACCTAGGTGTGATACTGACTTCCAGTTTGTCATTTAAGAAACAAATGGCGCTTTTGATAGCACTTGGAAAGTTAACAACAGAACTAAATATAATATAAGCAGATGTTTGCCACATCCAGGGAAATTATGTGTTATGCGGCCTGGGGACTTAGCAGATTCTAAGATGTGCTTCATTTCTACATTAAAAAGATCTCTTACCTGCCTCTAAAAACTACAAACTCCGCCAAATATTAACATCGAAACTGGACTACCTATACTGCCCCAATAAACCCTGCAAATGCACTTTAAATATATTAGCAAAGCTATGCTGATGGCTTCAAAAAATCGTAGTCAAGCAACTTTTGATTCGAAGAGCACAGTTTTTAGCCGAATGAGATATTATGGCAAGAGGGAACAACATAAGAATATATGCAAGACCTGGGAAACAGCAAATGGAACTGTTACAGAGAACTAACAAAGGTGAAATGATTGCAATACACATACAAGCTCCAAAATTTGAGTTAAAAACTAAAAAGAAACTATATTAGAGACGATTAGAATACATATAAAATATCGCTTATTTTCCGAACCATACTTGACGTGCTCTTTGCATCCTATCCTATCCTATCCTATCAATATCCGATACCGGGTGAGCACCTTGCTCTGCACTTCGGAAAATGGACTCCAGAAACCACTGCTATGCTTCAACTACTTAACGGATGCAATAGGCCCTCTTTAATCTCTTATCTGAGCTGTTTTCGTGTCACATGTTACTGTCAAACATGTTCAGTTTGGTCTATTATTTCACCATGAATCGACCTACAAACGAACAACTCTTGCAGATTATTGTATTTTATTAAAAATTCCACGTTTTTTTGTCCACTTTTTTATCGGAAAATTGTGTTCAGTGCCGAAGCTCATTTCTGGTTGAATGGATACGTAAACGAACAAATTTGCTGTATTTGGTGTGAAGAGCATTCAAAAGCATTGCAAGATCTGCTCATGCTTTCCGAAAATGACACTGTTTGGTGTCGATTATGGGCCGGTGACATCATTGGACCCAGCTTTTAATGATTTCAAACTTTTTCTTTGCTCAAAATGGAAGAAATTGAGAGGCAAGTTCGGAGAACAGATCGTTCTCTCGACTCGAATAGAGATTTCATATATTTTTCTGAAATTTATGTATTTTTTTATACCCTTGCAGAGGGTATCTCCTTCGTCCATTTGCACGAAGTCTTCTGGTACAAATACGCTGCACATTTATCGGAACCGGCCGGATCGGCCGACTATAACATATAGCTGCCGTAGAAACGATCGTTCGAAAAACTAGTTCTAGTGAGAAAAACTTTTTTGTTTTCAATGCAAACGTCTCCAAACTCTGTATTTACTAGTTTTCTATACTACTTCATTACTCTGCCAAGTTTGGTCGAAATCGAACATTTATATAGCATAGCTGCCATAGAAAAATAAGGTTAGAAAAATAAAATTGGTAAGAAAAACTTTTTTGTTTTCAAAGAAAACGACTCCAAACTGTGTATTTTCAATGCTTCTCCATGCTTCTGACAAATTTGGTCGAAATCGGACATCTATGTAGTATAGCTGCCATGGAAAAATAAAGTTAAAAAAATAGTCTTAGTAAGAAAAACATTTTTGTTTTCAATGCAAACGTCTCCAAACTGTCTATTTACTAATTTTCAATGCTTCTCCATGCTTCTGCCAAGTTTGGTCGAAATCGAACATTTATATAGCATAGCTGCCATAGAAAAATAGGGTTAGAAAAATAAAATTGGTAAGAAAAACTTTTTTGTTTACAATGTTAACCTCTTTAAAATTGGCATGTATTTAATTTATAAGCTTTCACGCAATTCCTTAGAGTTTTGTCAAAATCGGATGACCATGGGTATAGCTGCCATAGGAATGATCGGTCGAAAAACTAGTTCTAGTGAGAAAAACATTTTTGTTTTCAAAGAAAACGACTCCAAACTTTGTATTTCTTAGTTTGATTTGCTTTCCCCTGATTCCACTAAGTTTGGTCGAAATCGGACATCTATATAGTATAGCTCTCATTGAAAAGTAGAGTCAGAAAAGAAGTCTCAGTAAGAAAAACTTGTTTGTTTTCAGTTTACATTAGTCAGAAAAGCGTGCTGCAAGGGTATACAAACTTCGGCCAAGCCAAAGTTAACTTTCCTCTATGATTCAACTTTCAACTTATCTTTTGGTAACAAAACAAGTCCACTCTTATGGTTAGACCCATATTATTTCACCGCCTGAACCACAGTTTGTCAGACACCCAAGATTTGAGGCTTCCAAGTTTCCACCGTGATGCACAAATCTGTTCCTTCAATTGACCCCACACACACTCACAATCACCGGAAATAGAGAAAAACTCATATCAACAGAGAAAACTCAAAAAGGAAATTGAAAAAAAAAAATGAAAAATAGCTTTCCCACTGTTTAGAAAAAGAAAATCTTATAACTCATTATGCCGCTTGCACGTTCTTCTTCAACAAAAACAACAGAAACTAACTTTCATGCGCAAAAGAATGAGGAAAATTTTTCAACATCGTCAGCGACTGTTGCATCCAAAATCAATTTCCCCCGGCAACATACAAATATACACAATCCAACCAGCCATTGACCAACCAATTGCAATCCATTTTGGTGGGCAATTATGTTTTGTGCAACCAAAGCCAATCCAATCCCAACCTCTGGGTGCTGTATCTGTGAGATAATCGACACCTGCGACGACTTCTTTCACTTTGATTGACACGATCGGATTGCGGCTGATGTTTTCCTTTATGAAATGGATGTCTGTGTTATAAAATCGGCTTCGGGGGCTGCGGCAATTAAACTGGCCAGCCAACGGTAAACGCGCTTGAGTCAATTAATTAGCCTAGCGCCTGCATCAAATATGGTTCAGGCCAGCAACAAACTTTCAAAAGCCACAAAATTGCATTGTGCACATTTCTTACCCATCCTAACGGTCAGCGCCAGCGCCAGCGCCACTCACTTTTCCGGCAGCCTCATTTGAATTGTTGCCACGGATTTCGTAACACTCGCGTCTCACATTTCTCATTTTTGGGAGTTCATTGTCAGAACGGAGTGACGAGACGATCCGGACCGGTTTGAGTGAAATTTATGGGGCATAATGTTTGTTTATCTGCCATTGTTTATGGGGGCATGGGCAAAACGCATGCCGGGGGAGTGCACTTTTGGAAAGTTCACCAGCAACGGTCGAGTGTTCCACGAAGGTGGGCTCAGAGAAGTTTCTAACACAATTGACTGATACAGTTTCGGCTTCACAGCTTCCTTTCCACTTTCAAGATCGTCTCCCTCGCCGGCTCTCTCCGTCGCTTCTCGCGCCGTGCGGCTGCAATCTTACAGCAATTATTTGGTGGGGTCAACAGTCGTTGACCCAGGCATTGACCTCCACCTTCATCTACAACGACAAGTTTCAAGTTTTGGCGTACTTTGCGTTTGCTTTTCTTTTGTTTGCGTTTTTCATTTGCCTCTGTTTGGTTTGGTTCGGCTTGTTTTGTCTCCCCCCCTCCCATTTGTGTGTGTGTGGGTATAATTACAGTCGGTGTTCTTCTTCAATTCGGTTTCTTCTGGCCGGAGGCCAGGTATCATTTCTTAATGATTGTGATTAAGATGCGGGTTTTTTCAACACATTAAAACAGTAGAAATTATCCATTAAAGTCCTGCGCCTGACCGGTTCCGCTGTCCAATTTAACTTTCAATTGCCCAAACGGCGAAAATCGCCGCTAAACAAGAAAATTTGCTTTTGCTTTAACTAGCAACAACAACGACCACAAAATTTGTCGCGAAAAGCGAAATTTTTAGAGACTTCCCCCAAAACCAGCAGCGGATACTTACAATGAGGCATCAAATTCTAACCGGTTTGACGAAACTCCAGTTGACTGCATTTGCGGGAAGTTGAAACAAAATCAAAAGTTTGTTTGTTTCCCTTGGTATATAATAGATATTTTGAGAATTAAATGAGGGAAATGATAGATGTCCAAATCTTAGTTCAAATTTACAAAAATTTGAGGAAACCCAATAAACTATTGAAGTTTCACAAATGGCGAAATTTCATGTCATTCACACAGAGTCGAGTTCGATTTCTGGACAGTAACAAAGGTTTACACCAAAATCGACCCTTATAATTGACTCCTCCTCATGCCAGCATTGCTATGACTGTTTGGGAATTGTAAGGCATCAAAGTAGCAAAAGTCGACACATAAAATGAAACACTGCGTGTGTGTGTGTACCCATGGATGTTCTTTCTCTCAGTTTCTATCGCTTATTCGATTTGACATGATGCATCCGTATTCACTTCAATCTCGAGTCAGGATTATTTGACTGTCATGTACGGATTCGAGATTGACCGTAGCCTTTTCGGATTGATACACGCTTTTCAGGATTGTTTCAATCCATTCGAGCTTGTATCAAGCTCAATTTAGTACGACTTGAGCTTAAGATTTCAATCCGAAGGTGGAGAGCAAATCAATCTTTTTGAAATAGATTTTATCTCGCCATTTTGAAACTTAATGAAATCATGGAAAAGCAAAGCAAACAAAGAAGTACAAAGTATGGAGGCGTTTTGTTCTAAAACTAGTTTCAGCTATAACCTATAGTCATCCAATTTCGACTAAGCTTTAAAGAATTGTATGAAAGCTTATAAATATGCCATTTTAAAAGCGGCTTACATTGAAAACCAAAAAGTTTTTCTCACTAAGACTATTTATCTAACCTTACTTTTCTATGGCAGCTATACTATATAGATGTCCAAATTCTACCACGTTTGGCAGAATTATGGAAAAGCACAGAAAACTAGTAAATACGGAGTTTGGAGACGTTTGCATTGAAAACAAAACAAATTTTCTCACTATAACTAGTTTTTCGACCGATCGTTGTTATGGCAGCTATATGTTATAGTCATCCGATCCGGCCTGTTCCGACAAATGTGCAGCGTATTTGTACTAAGAGACTTCGTTCAAAGATTAGTCGCAATAGCTTTCAAACTAACAGAGGAGATAGCATAGAAATAGACGAATAGACGGAGGCTACATCAGCTCAGCTCGTCATGCTGATCAAGAATATATATACTTCTTCATTCTATGCGTTACAAACATCTGGCCAATTTCAATATACCCTCTGCAAGGGTATAAAAACATTGCAGCTTTATATATTCTTGAAAGAAAATAAGATCACTTCAAATAAGAACTATAAATCTTTGGTTTAAGCCCATAAAGTACTTAAATTATTACCAATTCGTACTGGATTTGTCAGAGATCATAAAAGCAAGAATTCTGGAAAAATGTAAAGAGCGAAATGGTAGAAGAGATTGCTGTAGCTTAGAAGTCTACGACTACTGCACATTTAAAGTGTTAGAACCAGTTGGGAATTTTATAAACAAATAGGTTCAAAATGATTCGCTTTTTCAGTTGGGGGAGCTTGCACTACTTGGAATAAAAATATAATTTATTAAATATAAGCTCGTACAAATCATTGATTTAAGAATATCTGTTCTCATTTCAATCTTTTTGACGATGGTTTTTATACTCTGTACCGTAGGTACATAGAGTATTATAAGTTTGTGCAAAAGTATGTAACATCCAGAAGGAAGCATCTCCGACCCCATAAAGTATATATATATTCTTGATCAGCATCAACAGCCGAGTCGATATAGTCATGTCCGTCCGTCCGTCTGTCTGTCCGTATGAACGCACAGATCTCAGAGATGGTAAGAGATAGAGGTTTGACATGTATGGGATATATGCTTCTTATGTCTGCAGGCAGATCAAGTTTGTTTTCAATTTTGGCCACGCCCCCTCCCGCCCCCGCAATTTAGAAAAAATGTCATATCTCCCACACTTTTGAAGATAGATGGCTTGTTCCTTCTGGACATATTTAGTTATTAGGACAACTTATCGATCCGCCAAAGGAATGAAGAAGATCGGATGAACGGTTTTAGAGTTATCAACAAATTTTCTTGGTACAGAGTATGTTATAGTCGGGCTTGACCGACTTTCTTTCTTGTTCGATATTAGATTGTTTCATATTTATTTTAAGTACTTTCAAGAACAAAACCTACTTAAAATTTTAAGTATACAATGCCATAAGTTCGATGCCGATCGATCTAGAAAACGTCAAGTCTTTATAACTGAGTGTAGGCACATAGAAACATGGCTGTATCGACTCGACAGTTGATGATGATCAAGAATGTCTAAGCTTTAACAGGTCGGAGATGCTTTCTTCTGGCTGTTACATCCATTTGCACAAACCAAATATACTCTATGTAGCTTTGGTACAGAGTATTCCAATGTTTTTTGTCAACCAAATGTTGAAATCTTCACAAATAGTGGCATATATTGAGGTCCTTGACTAAACCTTTCCCTTGAAAAGGGTAAGGGAAATATGCATCGAGCTGCTGGGAACTGTGTTGATTGGTTAAACTCTTTCCGGCCGTAATATTTGGTCACTGACTTAGTGGGCTTATTTTGCTCTAAATAAGCAGCCGAATTGGGCCAATAAGAAAGTGCATTGTTTAGCAAAACAATGAATGGAAGTACTCATCATAAAAAGATGTATTTTACTGTCAACTTTTACGCATAAATTTTCCCTTATGAAACAAATTGATTATGTGTGGTTTAAACTTGACACTTTGCGAGTAAATTTTGTAACTTTTGAACTTGAAGTTAACAGCGAAAATTCTTTTGAATCTTGAGCCGATTCAGTTCAGTTGTTTACAGAGAAATCCAGCCAACGGTTCGGTTCATGAATCATGAATTTTGAGGCAAACCGATCCACAAGTTCGAGTGCTCTCCTCAAGTCAAGTGGAAACCCTTTTCTAGCTGTCTGAAGCATCCTGCTTCTTCGTCTACTCACTGACTGACTCGATCGGATCTCGCATCAATCCAAGGCATATGGCCTCATCTGGCAAACGGATTGGATCTCAACTCAATCTCTTGATGCCATGGCCAATCAACCGGCGCAGCTTCATCGGCCACTTGGCCATGGCTCCCCTCCTTCTGGCTTCCCCTCTGTCTATTGCTTGTCCATTTTTTATGTATGTCTGTCTCTCTGTGTGCAATTCTTGAAACATTTTTCGTTCGTTTCATTTATTTGGGTCATGGACAGTCATCACAACTCTGTTGCTCGACCGCCCGACCGGCCCCCTCCCCCTTCCCCTCCCCCTGCCCACTCTTCTTACAGGTTTTTCGACTTTTACTTGCAACTGATGACTGACTGCATTGGCTTGGATTTTGGTTCCGTGTCTCTGCTGGGATTTGGCTCATGATCATTTTCAAAAATCTTAAGACAAATAAAACAACAAAGTGGTCCATTTTGTGGCTTAAATAATCTGTGAAAACAGCTGTTTGATTTATGCTCAGTCAAAATGCTGTTGTTTCTCGTATTGTGGGGATCACTTTATGAAACTGAAGATTGTTTATCGAACTTGACACTTGTGGCACACTTTCCGTGCGGAGGGGGAATCTCTGGCATCTGGCAATGTGCTTCAATCCTACGGCTTAAAGGCCCAGCCAAAGTAAACAATGGCCCAAAGTAAATTTCACCTAAATGATGCCATGACTTTGACTTTGCGCCCAACTCGAAATTGTTATAAACAATTGCCGAGAAGAGCTTCAAGAATCGCTCTTGGCTGGCTGGCTGGCTGGCTGGCAACTGTGCAAATACCGGCCCGGGCAGCGGCGAGGACAAAACAGACCAAAAGTACAAGAAACGAGACCCACAATAAAAACGCGTGAAAACCAACAACAATAACTGTGCAAAACAAATATCATAAAAAGTTAAATATGTACCGAAAAATAAGTTCACAAAAAAAAACACAACAGAATGTAAATGAAAAACCAAACAAAACCATTTTACAATGAGGCCGTTGTATTTGCTGGTTGCTGGATAGTTAAGAATCAGTCAATGGAACGTCACGGCAGAAGCACAAGAACTGCTGCCCCCATCCCCATCCCCCTCCCCACGTAGCATCGGCAACGGTGGAATTAGGTTTTTCCTCTGTGGGCTATAGAGGTTTTAGCTAAATGCTAAGAATGCAAAGGAAACTTTCTTCCGTCGGAAGTCTGGAAATCATTCAAACATTGCCACAAATGCGTAATCCAAGTCCAGAATTGGTAAGGGCCAACTTCTCAGCGTTTAGTTAGCAATTCCAGCCAGAAGACTTGCTCATGCATCTGTGAATTTCTTGGGTAAAGCAAAACATGCTCTCTGAGAGGCATACATAATAATGTGTGTAAGAGAAAAAGTAGCTGTAAATTGTGCGCCGGCATTACTTTGGCTAGCTAATGATGCTCGATGGTAATCATGCATTATTACACACTCTAAAAGTATGTCACAACTGGGTTGTATGAAACAAAAACTCAATGCAATATGCATGGAAAGAACTTCTGGGAGTAGAAGAAAAAACTTAATGTCAAACATTTTTCTTTTTAAATACAAAATATGAATTATTTTTAATTTTAAAAGCTAAAAAAACGAATTTCAATTTATATTTTTAAAACTATTTATTTTATTATTATTAATTTTAAAAGCTAAAAAAATTATTTTTAAAATTTTTTATTTAATTTTTTTTAATTTTGAAAGCTAAAAAACTATTTTCAACTTCTATTTTTAAAATTTTGTTATTTTAAGTTTTAAAAGCAAAAAAATGACTTTCAACTTATATTATATTTTAAAAATTTTCTAAAAATATTTATTTTTCAAGGCTGGCTTACAAAACGCTCGAAAATAAAATTTTCATTTCAAACTTCACTTGAACAGTAACACTCGTAAAACGTTATCAAATTTGAATGCTCAGAAAAAAATTCTAAAAATTAATTTTAGAAATTCGTCTTATTTTAAAATTGGCATTTAAACTGGTATTTAGAAAAATTTTCTAAAGAACAAAAAGAGTTTTCAGAAACTTAGAAATATTTTTCTAAAATTTAGGGTGAATCGCCTTAGGATGGATTTCATACGAGAATTTTTAATTTTCAGGCCGAATTTAGGCCATTTTTGAGTGTATTAACAGTAATCTTATTTGAATAAAGTATTGTGCCGAAAAACATTCTCAAGTTATCTGGAATCAATCCTTTAAAATAAGAACAAAAAATTAAACTCGAATAACTTTTTAACCAAACGAACTATAATAAATGTTTTTACATATGTATATGTAATCAATGGGTCTGTATTTATGTAAACATACGCCTAGTCAGACATGGAGGCAAGCCAGAAGAGCACACATGAGCATGCGAAAATCTAAGCTCCAATAAACGTAGGGTTTGTTGTGGTAGCTTCTGGTCGATGTCACTCGGCAATCTATGGATTCCGATCGGACTCAGTACCCCACATATAACAAAGCTTTTTGGTTCGAAAAAGTAACGTTATCATTATTATGTTCATTTTCTGGTCATTATGTTAACTATTTACTTCATTTCGAATGCTATTTTTTATTATTTCCTTACTTCTGCGGCAATGTCATCGCACATCATCTTTCCACCGCATATGCGATCGCGCTCTTAGGCTCTAAAGTGCATAGCTCAAGCTATGTCGATATTGAGACTATAATACCAATGGCTTTTTCGGTGTCAATTCTGTATTGTGCCAAAATTTCAAACCAATCGGATGAGTGGTTACAAATATATAAAACTAAAGAACATTTTTGAGAGTTTTTTGAACGGGAGGAAACAAATTTTATTTCTCATGTTCATGATAATGCTACAACATGCTTCGTGATCATTTGATCGTACAAAACACGGTTATGCAAATATCTCTTGAACCTGTCATGTAGGGGGGAAAACGGACAGTTTAGTTGAATTTATCGCCCGAAAATACATAAAGAAAGTTTGCCATCTTTTTTTCCTCATACATATAAAAAGTACTTTCAACGATATTCGAAGAATATTGACTTAAAGTAAACAAAGTAAAGCACATACCAGTTTCTTTTAAAAAGACACAGCCCGGCTGGATTTACCACATGAAGCACCTACCTCTACCTCGACGAACACATAACTTAATCTGCTCAAAATATAGACTTTAAACATTTGAAAGATATTCATGCTGTTCGGATTTGAAACCAGTTACCAAACTACTTAAAACCAATTTTATAATGAACTAAAAATATATCTCCAAAATCATGCTTCATAGTTACGTGCAACGAAAACAGTAGGGAAAAAGATAGGTAGGGATTTAGGTATTGGAATTAGAATTGGTAATAATAATAGTGATAAAATAAACTAAGCCCAATTTTAAAATTTGAATCATAATTAATATGAACAATTTGTATTCAATGCTTAATGTTAAATAATATTGGTTGAGTCATATTTTGTTTTGTTTCTCAATTTTCGTATTCCAAATATTTGTGATTAGTGCGCTAATTTATAAGTTTATCTTGTAGCACTAAGAATTCCATCAATAAAATCTAATCTAATCTAATACTTGACCCATGGGTCATATACAAGCATTGGTAATCGGTCTTTGGGCACAAAAGTTGAGTTTATTTTTTATTTTTAAATGGTTATTTTAAATGGACATTTTTTATTATAAATTTAAAATATTTTTTTTTTTAATTTGTGAATTTTTATTTTTTTATTTTTTTATTTTTAAAATTGAAAACATAAACTAAAAGTATTTTTTTTCTAAAAAAAAAATTTTAAATAATAGTGTATACCTATTTTAATGGCCGGCTGAATATATGTATTCCAGTACCCCCATCTCTTCTATGGGATCTATCTTTTTTCCGGTCCCCGTAAGCATAAGCAACATAACCAAGTGTAAGACCTGTTTTGTTCAGGATGGGGGACCTACTTCTTGGCAAACTCTTTGCAAAACAGCTACCATGTCCAAAGATACCATGTAACTGTATTGCGAAAACGTTAACTAAGGCTGCAATACTACTAAATTATTCCTAAGATTCCAGTCGTTCGAACCCGTCGTAAAGTCCTAGGCTCGGTTTTCGGACTAGTTCCTCAACTTATTGAGCTCAAGGTTTCGTTTCGGTTCTTAGCTGCTAAGACCGTTCGTTTTAAATGTAACAAATTTTTGTTTTCGGAACATTACAAAAAAAGAATAAAAATGGAGGTTTTTCAGTAAATTCCCTTCTCGATAGTTTTAATATCAGACAATGCGTATCTTCAGTGGTTTTCTGTTAAAAAAAAAAAGGAGCTCTTCGTCTTTTTTCCAATCTCTATAGACGCTTAAAAAAGTTTCAATGAGGCCCGAGCTCGCATACTAAAGCCATGGAGAGAGGCCACTTTCCACAAATTATTTGCTTTTTCACATAACAATTCCTAACAAGTCACAGACAATAGCACTTAAATTTTGCAGAAGGTGGGATCTGGGGTTTCAATCCCATTGAAAAGCCTAAGGTTTGGTTTGAGAACCAGTTGCCCTACTTATCGAATCAAATGTTTTGGTTCAAATCTTGTTTCTTAGATTGTAGACACATTTTTCTATCAAGTTAAGATATTCTCTTTTGAGAAGGGAGATCCAAATTTTCCAAGCTTAAAACAATGTCAATCAGCTATCAAGTGGTCTTGACTCATTATTGTTATCATTCATTCGACGTTTAATAAGGAATTCAATAATGTTTTTGTCTACAAAATGAACAGATCGCACCTTCTTCCAAGGCTGAAAACCGGTTCGGTTCGTTTGTTTTGGGTCCCTTCGAACCGAGAATTTTTGTACCTGTTACTTTTCGAACCTGAACCCGAGCACTACCTCATCTGTTCAGAGTTTTGTTGAAAAAATTAACGGACATAATTTTACGTGAATGGTTAAGTCAAAATGTGAGTTTAACCACCCATATTTAAGTTCATTATATTTTAAAATTTTAACCTCGCATATTAGGGCTTGAGGTTCGAGGTTCTTGTGTGCAGATTTTGATTCGAACCTTGGTTCGGCTTACGATTAAGCCAATTTATAAAGAAGACCAATAAATGTGTTTAATATCATAAGTAATATTAATTATTTTTTCATATTTGGAAAACCTTTTCAATTGTACTTGGGTCGATGATCATGTAGAAGATTCGAGAACTGATCGTATAAATCTCATTCCATAAACATAGACTGACCATAAAAACATAGACTGTTAAATATTTTAATATTTGTTGAAATATTTCTTAGCTTTTAATTTGGAATTTTCCAAGGTTATAAGATTGTTCCAAGCCAAAATTTCTCAAAATTATTTCAGAAATTATCGTTTAAGCTGATGTTTAGATTTACATTGTAAAGTTAGATAGTTTGTCCTGCTGAGTTCCAGGTGCGAACCTGTTCAAAACGAAAGTAAATTTTAAACCCGACTTAAAATTTCTACATTTCCAAATTTTGTGCAATAAAATTGTAATACCTTTTAGACAATTTTCAAGACTTTTGGAGAAGAAACCATTTGAGATAGGGATTGGCTCTAGAAGGGATTGATTTGAAATTCTAAGGTCGGGATCTCCAAACTTGGAAACGGGAACGCGACGGGTTGGTCGTGCAGTACGCAACGGAATAGTTAACGTCGCCGCGACGATAACGCCATAATATTTCAACAGCAAGCGATGTGGCACGCAGTTTTCAGCCATTTCACATCGAAATAGTTTTAGAAATAATTAAAAATAAATTTCAAAATTGGATTGACGCTTACCTCTTCCACCTTTTGCTGCATTTTTGGTTTGCTTTCGTTGTTTGGTCTCAGCAAAATGATGTGTGTGTATGTGTGTAAGAGAGAATACCAAATTCTTAAAGAACACAAGCAAAAAAAAAAAAACAATTGCAATCGCTTTCACTTAAAAAACAGAACGTTTAATGACAGTTGTGTTAATATTTCTTCGCTTTGATACTGTGGATGGACGCGTTGCGCGCGCGCAAAACAAAACACAAAAAGAAACGTATAAACAACAAGTGGGGGTTAACAGAGAGAGAACGACCAGCACGACCAGCACGCAGCGCTGCCAAAAATCAACTAACGCAAACGAAAGCCGCGTCAATGGGCAAGCGATAACAATAACACACACACGCGCACACAAAAGCACATATACATGCACATACACTTGTGCAGCAATGCAAAAGCTCAAGCAGCAACGAAAGCTCTTTAACCAGTTAAAGCTGCGATAGTTGAACCCACCTATCGATAGTTGAAGCTATCGATAGCTGGCGAAGAGCTATCGACAGTTGCCATAACGACCAAACAGAAAACTAAACAAAAATTCAAAACAACAACAAGGAAAGCCAACAATTCAAGCCATGAAACGAACGGGCATCTATCGCATCAGTGGCCACATGTCGGATTTCCAGCTGGAGCTGAAGCTGCGCCACATCAGCGAGTGGCTGCCGGTGCCCAAATTCGAGTACAATGGGGCCCATCCGCTGGACACGCACGGCGACCACTTTCCCGAGAGTCGCGCCACCAGCGACACCCACAGCCTGCACAGCAGCAATTGGTCTGATTGTTTCATCTATGTGCCGCAGGGCGATGATCTTAGCTATGGCTATGGCAGCGGCGGGATGCATGGCTACTACAACTACTACAATCCGGGCAGTGGCTATCAGAGCAGTGCCCATACGGGCAGCGGCATGATGAGAACCGCCGCCAGTGCCAGTCCCAACACCACCACCACTAGCCTCACTGCCACAGCGGAAAGTCGTCGGACGTCGCGCAACAGTCCACGAGATTTGGCCTCCGGCTCCATTGCCGCATCTCAGCTGGAATCGGAGCAGGAACCCCCTAGTTTGCTGGGCGATGCCTTCTACAACTTGAACAAGGAACTGTGCAATGGCGGCACGGCTAACCTGAGGATTGGCTGGCAACAGAAGCACTTTAGTCGCTCGGAACTTCATCGCTATGGCGATATGAACAATTGTCGGACTCCGCTGCAGCGACGCTATCATCGTTGGACCCAGGATATCTTTGAGCTGCAGCAGCGTCACGATCTGGCGCACACTCAGCGCTGGGAGGAGGAGGTGCGTGCCCGCCGCAAGCCACGGAAATCAAAGAGAAAGGTGCGACACGCTGCCGCGTCCATCAACACCATCAGGAGCACCTCCACTTTGTCCGAGAATGCGGGTATCAGTTCACTGGCCATGTCACAGGTTGTACTTCTCGAGGATCCGAATTTTGCGGCTCGCACTTGCCTTATACATACCCTGATAGATGCCGATGGAGATGAGGCTTTGCCGGAGGAAGCTCGACAATTGCACGACGAAGGATTCCAACTGATGTATGTGTATGCGGAGCTGCAGGTAGGAATGAAAGGCGAATACGTTGAAGAGTGGTTTTTGTGGCGATTTGATACAAACTTCGGACGAGCCGAAGTTAACTTTGCTCTATTTTCTTTGTCGATTGGACACCGCTCTTAACTCATTCCAATCTATCAAGTTACGTTCTATTTTTGTAATTTTTGACATGACTTTTTTACATTTTGTGGTTAGCATATATTCTATGTTCTTGACCGACATTCCTTCTTGTTTCTGATTGTACTAGATTCCCTCAAGTTCCAAATTAATAGCGTTACAAAACTTAAGTAAAACCAAAGAAAATGCTTATACAATACCTAGATTCTACCTAATAATCAGAGCTGTAAGTGGCAATTACCACTACAATTTTTCAAACAATTAAAACAATTCCTGATTACGATTTTTTAGTAATCGTTGTACGTACGAATAATAGGGATTATTCAGTGACTATTACAAAGTGTAATTACTTGTACAATTACTCGACTAATTGTGCCTGTTTTATTATGGGATTATTGAGTATTTGTTATTCGAAATTTTGAATTATTCATTTATTTATAGGTCTATTCTAGGTGTATACCCTACCGGTTTAGTCCAAATCAAAGAACTCATGTTTGTTTCCATTGTTATTTCATGTGCCATGGCAGATTTAACACCATCGGCTAGAACAATATGTTTAACGACTATACAGTTGAGTTGACAGTTGATTTTTATTACCATGATCAAGAAACAATTAAATTTGATGTTTTCCAAACTTGACAACATAAAAAATCATAGTTTTTACTTACGATTACATGACTAATTAAATTTTTCAAGCACAATTGATTAATAATCCTTCCTTGCAGGTACAATTGTTCAAGTAATTGTAAAACTAATTGCAATTTGAAATAATCGTTGAATAATCCTTGTTATTCCAAAAATAATTTAATCTTTTCAGAGCAATTACTCAATAATCCCACCATTACTAATACAATTATTTGTGAAATTGTGAAAGTAATTACAATTTGAGATAAGCGTTGTATAATCGTACTAGTTACTTTTACAATCACATGAATAATTCTATTTTTCCAGAGCAATTACTCAATAATGCATTCTTTCTGGTACAATTATTCAAGTTATTGTGAAAGTAATTACAATCGTAGTAATAACTTCTACAGTTACATGATTAAAACTATATTTTCCAGCACAATTACTCAATAATCCCCCTTTATAGTTACAATTATTCAAGTAATTATGAAAGTAATTGGAATTCCAAAAAATCTTAGTAATTACTTCTACAATTACATGAATAATTCAATTTATTAACTACAACTACTCAATAATCGTCCATTATAGGTACAAATTTTGGAGTAGTTGTAAAAGTAATTAAAATATGAAATAATCATTGAATAGTCGAAGTTTTATGTTGCAATTAAATAATTATAATTGTGATAATTAAATAATCGTGTTGATTGTAATGAAAAGTAATTGAATAGGGAAGGTAATAACTACATTACAGTTCTGCTGATTATAAGCAACTCATATTTATGGTCTTTCTTCACATTTCAGGTCGACACCTTGCTACTGACCCTCAAATACTCTCCCAGCCTCGGTCTGCTCTATGTCTATCCGGATTTCAATTTCAGCGCCGATGACTTGGACTATATGGTGAAGATCGATCGGGATAATGATTGTCGTCAGTTATATGCCTATGGCTTTCAGAATGTCACTCCTTTGGAGCTGGCTGACAAGAAACAACCTCCACTTGCCAGCGGCAAGGAGGTGGTGGTGGATCAGCCGGATGTGGAACCAGAAAACCTGCCCTCGAATGCCACTGCCGAGCAGTTGATCAACCATTATCAAAACCAGCGAGCCAGGGCCGCCGAATTGCGATCTTTGCTACACTTTGAGCTGCCTCCCAAGCGCACGCGTCGCATTTCGCTGCTCCTGGAGCTGCTGCAGGCCCAGCATTTTGAGCACGCGAATGTCCATGTGCGCTACTATGTACAGCCACCGATGAACACCCTGCTGGAGCCCTCTAATCCCAGCGAAGCGTTTCCCTTACGCGGAGCCACAGCCACTTGCCTGGATGCGGGCGATGCGAGGGTGGCCCATCTCTCCCACTGCTGGCAGTTGACTTTGCTGTGCGAGGAGCAGCATGATCCCAACCACTTGTTGCACATCTACTTCGAGGTCATCAGCATGGACAGTTGGCAGCGCGAGAGATGTGAGGGCTATGCCCACTATGCCTGCTCCCTGGTGTCACCTTTGGTCGGAGCCGAGGTGCGCCTGCAGTGCCTTCGACCCATTGGCAATTGGTTGGATGCCCTGAATCGGTACTTCATAGGCGGTCGCAAGCTCTTCGATTTTGTGGGCTATTTCAATCCCAGCAACCGCCTGAAGGGTGGACTACACAATCGCTTGGATGTGGACTCTAGTCAGGCCATGCGGAGCACGGGCTCGCTGCTGTTCCGGCTGCAGAAGCTGCAGCAACGTCAGCCAGAACCGCAGCTGGAACTTGAGCCAGATAGCGATGCGAATGGTGAGCTGGAGACGGCGGCCAAGGCGACAACGCTGGACGAAGTAATGGCCGCCTATGTGGAGGCCAGGGAGCGGATTGAATCTCTTTTGGGCCCTGGCCAACGACATGCTGCGGCTATTTAGGAAAAAGTGTGGCCTGTCTTCAGGCGGAGAGTTGAAAGTTTAATAAAAACCAATTCTATTCTCTATTCATAGTCAAACACAATTTGTAGCTTCTTCTTGCGAAACCAGGTCTTCAGGAAGCGCTCACTGACACGCACGGTGGTCAGCTGGTCCAACACACAATTGATCTTCCTCTCGGTCTCAAAGATGGCCCTCCTGCGATTCAGCACACCCATGTCGCAAGTCGGAAAAGCCTCACTCAATCGCATCGTTTGTGTCCCACCCAGCTCCTTCAACGTCAACTGCACCTTCATATCCAGCTGATTCCTCAATTGGATGGGCATAACCACGCGTTCATGCATCTGAACATAATGTGATTCCTTGAAACTTTCCTCAGACTTGAGTAACCTCAAGATCGAAATGGTTTGATACAGCTCCTTGAGCTCTGCACGTGAAATGCTCCGCTTGGCCTCCAATTGGTGCATCACCTCATGAAACTGGTCGCGCTGTCCTTGAAAGCGTTTCAGCATGGTGGCTTCATCACAGCCACGATTCTCTGGTTTCTTCATATAGGCAGACACATTTCGGATCAATTCCAAACGCATCACACCATACTCGGGTAGCTCCGGCAGTGTCTCCACACAAGGGTTAAGGTATCTGCTTCTGTCCAGCAATTTGTACATGTTGAGCTAAGGAGAACGCAAATATGGCTGAAATTGATGATAGTTTATGGATTATGGACAATCTGACAGACATTTTATATTAATCGTAGAAAAAATACCCAAAAACGTTTCCAAATTGAATAAAGCGAAGTAATGTTGGGTCTATGGGGCCCCTTTTGCTTCTGACTAACGTGAGATATGGGCTTAACATGAGCAAATTTCAATGACCCTAGGAAGGGCTGTCAATATTTAATCGATATGATATATTTTATGCCGATATATCGATATTTTTAGAATCGATTTGAGCATTTCCATGGTGTATTTAACCTTGGGCATTTCTGTGGTGTCAAATGTGACCGTCTTACATTATGAGATTTTGTCAATCTAGAACTCAAAATGCAGTTTAAGCCAAAGTCTTAAAGATATCAACTTGAAACTTGGCATACTAGTTAAAAAGAGTATATGCTGTAATATGGTTATATGGAACTAGTTCCATCTAGTGTCAATAGTAGCTAGTTCCGAACAATCCTTTAAAACAGGGATGCCCAACAGCTTCTAATGAGTGCGTTTTTACCCACACAAACAAAAAACGAAAAACAGAAACAACAACTACCATAAGAAAACGAAAGAGAAAACCGATTACTGCCGGTTGTGTGTGTGTGCTTGATACAGCGGTGTTTGCACGTATTGTTATTGCCTTTAATTCCGCCAGAGCAGCCAGCCTATGCCTATGCGTTAGCCCTATGCGCATGGCTGAAACGTTCGCGCATTACAACAACATGGGCGCATGAAGCGTATAAAGCATGGGCATCGCTGCTTTAAAACACCAGCTGAAAACTTTTTTTGTCTATCGTTTTAGATTTCAGATTTGTTCTATTTATTTGAAATAAACAATACTTTTTAAGTTATGTTCCTCATAGATGTCCCAACAACCAGACATTTCAAAAATGGGAGCTTTCAAACTGCTATTTCTATATAATCCATGGATCGTGCCTTATTTCTCCGCGAACTGTTTCACTTCGATTGAAATTCAAAGCATAGCCTTTTCAAACGGTTTTTTAGATTTCCATATACTACGTTTATGCTAGCAATATCACGGTTTTTGAAAATCACGCTGTTTACAAATGCGCCTGTTTATGCTGTCATATAAAAAACACGATATTTTTACAGTGAGATGCCACCTATGTAAGAAACCATAGAAACCACCAAATTCGTGTGTAGCAACAAATCATGATTTTGGGTTTATGCTTGTCATGATCTGAAACCATGGTTTTTTGCAAGAATACATGTAGTAATAGTCGACATCTCTTTCAAAAATTGTCAAAAACTGTTCAAACCACAATTTAAGTCAACTTTAGGTAAATAGCAAGAATGAAAGTCGGTCAAGCCAGACTATAACATACTCTGTACCAAGAAAATTTGTCTTTTGATCATAACTCGAAAACCATTCTTCCGATCTTCTTCATTTCTTTGGCGGATCGATAAGTTATCCTAATAACTAAATATGTCCAGAAAAAACAAGCCATCTATCTTCAAAACTGTGGGAGATATGACGTTTTTTCTAAATTGCGGGGGCGGCAGGGGGCGTGGCCAAAATTGAAAATAAACTTGATCTGCCTGCAGACATAAGAAGCATATGTCCCATACATGTCAAGCCTCTATCTCTTACCATCTCTGAGATATGTGCGTTCATACGGACAGACAGACGGACGGAAGGACAGACGGACATGGCTATATCGACTCGACTGTTGATGCTGATCAAGAATATATATACTTTATGGGGTCGGAGATGCTTCCTTCTGGATGTTAAATACTTTTGCACAAACTTTTAATACTCTATGTACCTTCGGTACAGAGTATAACGAGAGCGTAAGTTAAAGTCGGCCCTGCCCGACTTCGAAATACCCGTTACTCAAGGCAATTAGTGTTTAATAACTTCATGCGGCTCAGATAAGTATGCAACGTTTTTTTAACTCTGCCATTTATTATCCGATCTTAATGAAAATTTGTGAGATTGTACATATTGGCCACATAGTGCATACTGCAAAATCTGAGCTCGATAGATTTCAAATTGTAGGAGATATTAATTATTTTTTATTGCGGGGGCGGAAAGGGGCGTGGCCAAAATTTGAAACAAACTTGATCTGCCTACAGACAATACTAGCTTACATCTAAAATTTGGTTGACGGACGGACAGACGGACGGACGGACATGGCTATATCGACTCGGCTATTGATGCTGATGAAGAACATATATACTTTATGATATCGGAGATGCTTCCTTCTGCGTGTTACATACATTTGCACGACTTTAGTATACCCCTTTTACTCTACGAGTAACGGGTATAAAAATAGAGGAAAATTAACTTCAGATCGGCCAAAGTTTTTATACCATTGCAGCACGTTTTCCTAACAAATTCGAGGTAAATTTACACTGAAAACAAACAAGTTTTTCTCACTAAGACTAAGACTACTCTACTTTTGTATGACAGCCATACTATATATTTGTCCGATTTCTACCATATTTAATGGAATCATGGAAAAGCGTAGCAAACTAAGAAATACAAAGTTAGGAGGCAAAAAGGTTTCCTTACTGGAACTAGTTTTCGACCGATCGGTCCTATCGCAGCTATTTGATTTATATTCCGTTACTCCCGATACCCGATACTGAACCGGTTTGAACCCTGAATTCAGACTTTCAGATTACTGTGCACCGAACCTCATTCGAAATTAGAACCTAAAATATCGTTTCGGTTCAAAAATTTAATAGACCATCTGTTAAATGGTTGGTTTAGTGCGACTGACTCCTAAAATGGGCTGGAAAATCAAGAAAAACGATAAGAAATACTTATAAAATCCCCACCCATAATAGCCTCTGTTCTCAAACTTATTAAATAATTGTCCAAAGAAAGAGTTTATCATTACCTTGGTAATATTTTTTAACGAAAACTTCTAAATGGAATACTACTTAACAGTTTTTATACTCTGTACCGTGGGTACACAGCGTATTATAAGTTTGTGCAAAAGTATGTAACAGCCAAAAGGAAGCATCTCTGACCCTGTAAAGAATATATATATTCGTGATCAGCATCATGTCCGTATGAACGCACAGATCTCAGAGATGGTCAGGCACCGCAAAATGGGAAAGCAAAACAATCATATTAGCTTCAATAACTAAGGAGCTTTCCCAGCTTTCTTACCTAAGATTTTTTGAACGTTTTATATACAACTGCAGATCGTTCAAGGAGAAGACGGGTCGAAATTTGCAACGAACTGTTTATGTACCGTATTCAAGGAGAATTTTACCGATATGGCATCCCCAACATAAAGCATTCTGTCCCCAAATGCAAGCAATTCATATCCGATGTGCTGACAAATGTGAACGAGGGCCGTTTAAAACACTTTATAAGGGTAAACAAGAAAAGCTTCAACGGTTTCTTGAGCTTAATACAAAATAGTAAGGTTTTTAATGTCGTACCCAGCAGTCCACAGATCCTAATCAACGTGCCACTTATGATTAAGTTTATCGTCTTGGATCCAATGGCGAAGGATTCCATTGTTAAAGCTGCAGCATTGTTTAGGATTGGTGATCTTGGAACTATTCAAACATAAAACGTAACTGGTGCTCCATATTGAAATCACAAATCGTAAACAGCGAATAGTTTATATTGAAAGCAGTCTGCCTTTTGTCCAATAATCAAAATCAGCCTCGAGGTTGATTTTGTTTGCGATTTTAATTTGTTCAACAGTTTTTTCGGCATTTTCTACAGTTTATCTGGCCACACCGAAATTCTAATCAAAATCACTTGCAGGAATTCCCCTAGTTCTTTGAGTTTAATGAATTATTTGCCCTGTTTATACACAACAAAATGATCATGATATATGCTCTTTAAAGTATGCTATGCTTAATAATATTACTAATTCAGTAGAACAATTCTCTTACAGCTGGCTGACTTCTAACTCTTTTTGAATACCTTCAAATAGTTCGTCAATCTAAGTGAATGCAAAGTGTGGATTAAGAATGACGTGGGCAAACCTGATTTTCAGTTATTTATTTAAAATTTAAATTGAGAATTTCTTAAGGAAATAAAAAATGGCATAGTTTTAGGAGCGTTTATCATGATATTCTTTTTGTGTATTAACGGGGTAATTGTGAGATCCGCCTACATCAGATTATGTTGGTTGTTTCCTTAAGAAAATATGAAAAATAAGTAGTTTTTGGGTATGGGTGATATGTTTTGTGAAAATCAAGGCTGCAAACCGGTCCGGAACCGAACTCCTGAGAACCGGTTCGGTTCGGGTTTTTTGGGGTTTGCGAACCGGACCATGAACCAGGCGTCTTACATTTTTGACTCCTCGAACCTGAACCCGAACCGGACCACTTTTTCGAAGAATGAGGTTCGGTTCACCAATTTAATATGCTTAATCAGAGTTTTCAAAATTCGACATTAAATGACTCAGCGTCTGATTGCCCAGACGAGAAGTTTATGAAAGCAATAAACCAGGGATGCAAACCACTCGAAAATAAGTACTGGTTCGGTTCAGTGGTTCGCACAGGTTCATAACCTGGTTTTTGGAGTTAAATGAACCGCGGTTTCGGTTCGATTCAGTGGTTCACAAAGGCACATTATAAAATATGATTTCGGTGAAGTGGCTATTCGATAATTTTTGAAATTTCATTCCTATAATCCATTCGAATATCTTAAAAATCCTTAGAGCAATCTGCAAAGATTATTATGTCGGATTCCCAGGACTCGTCTATCAGTTCCTGGAGGAATGCCCTTATTTATTGGCAGATTAAGATTGAATTAAGTTTAAGAAGTACCATAGAAAATTGTAAATATTGTCCAATGAAAAAACCAATTTAGATTGATGACAGGTAAATTAAGAGATCGGCGGGAAATTGCAGAAGACTTGTAAAATTATCTGCAGGTCATTCTTAAAAGTTATATCGATCCGACAACGCTAAATATGTAGAGGGTCGAACGAAATGTTTGAAAATTATCTTCGGGAAACGATTCAAATTTCCTAATTAATCAAAATCATTGGCTAGAGGAAAGCAATTCCCGTTAAAACTCGTCAGAGAACTGAATCGAACCGAACCGTTTTTATTCGGTTCAGCAATTCTGAAAGGAAGCCGGTTCGGTTTGCGTTTCGGTTCACCAGCGGGAATAAGCGGTTCGGTTCGGCTCAAAACCGGCTCAGCTCAGAACCGGTTTGCATCCCTGCAATAAACAAATATCAAATATAAAATCTATGAAGGATATTATAGATACCTTCGAAAGTTGTCTAAGATCACATCCATCGACAAATGTTTTAAAATGTTGGAAAGGCCATAATAAAGAAGACTTAAAAAATATTGCTTTGACTAAACTAGCTGTACCAGCAACTCAGGTATCAATTGAAGAAGCATTTCCAGGACTTAAGTTTGTTCTTTCTGATTTGAGAGCCAGTATTGATGAACAGCTCTTGGAAGATATAATGCTAATTAGCTTAAACTGAGCAGTTTCTAAAAGCTCTTGATGTCATCTAATGGATTTGGATTTGTAATGATCATTATGATTAAGCATACAGATAGATAGTATGTATGTTTCATTTTGAACGTATTAATAATCTAAAGTGAAACTATTCTTTTATGTGCAAGCGAACCTTGGTTCGAACCATAACCTTGGGTTCAGGGGTGCCAAGAACCGGTCCGCGAACCGAACCTTGGAGTTTACAATTGGTTTTGAACCCCCGGATCTTGGTGGAAATGCCATATATATATTCTTGATCAGCATCAACAGCCGAGTCGAAAGATGGAAGGTTCGTAGCCTCTGGAGATTTATTAAGTAATTAAGATTATTTTTTTCAATCAGCCAACGGGTATATTGTAGTCGAGCTTGAGTGACTTTCTTTCTTCGTTCTCTCCATTTTATAGTCAGCCGAAAAGTATGCTTCAAAATCTGATCAATTTCCCCCCATGAATCCGGCTTTGAGCTGTTAGAAAACCAGCCAACAATCATGGTCTTCACCTTCCTCTGCTGTTCTCATTGATCCCTTCTCCCCTCCCCGATTGATTAACACACATTAACCACGATCTGTTGTTTTGATGTTAGTTTAGCCATTTTATTTACTACTAATATCACTCAGTGTATATACATAGATTCGTTTTGTGTTTGCTTCGGATGTGGAAGGGAAAATAATAAGGTATATGGATACTGTACACAAGTACCATATGCATGCATAGGAATAATGTCATAAAATATTGCTCATTTGTATATAACACTAAAAAATGATTTAAAAAAAAAAAATAATAATTGCGCTATTGTTTCTGCCTGCTGGAGTTGAACTTAAAACTAAATACTTGCAGCTTAGGGTTGAACTTGGGGGGTGGGGGTGGGTGGTGTGGAGCGAAAAGGTTCAAGAAATGGACCTTAGGCCACGGGCAGGTACTCGCGAGAAGGCGTCACCAGCGGCACCCTGGGTGGCTGGTAATCATAGCCATGGCCATGGACATTGCCATTGCCATTGCCATTGCCATTGCCATTGCCATTGCCATTTCCACCGCCAAACGCGCTGCTGCCGGGACCAAAGGGATTGCCCGAACCCACGGAGCCATAATAGTCATTGACATCCTGGTCACCGCCGTAGGGTGCGCCAAACAGATTGCCATTGTGACCTGCCTGCTCTGGCACATAGCTATAGTCATCTCCACTCTGTCCACTGCCGCGCAGAGGTCCAGCCTGTTCGGTGTTCAAGTTCTGGTTAAGGAACTGGAAGCGATTCTTGTTGCCCAACAAACTGCTGGCATCCACAGTGGTCCGCTGACCGGCGGCGACGAATGGCTGGGGTCTGCAAAAGCGAGCGGGGGGTAAGTGACTGGCCGTAGATATTTCCCAAATTAGTTAACTTACTCGGGTATGTCCAGATCCAGTTCGGTAATGGGATGGTAACCAAACTCATCGGCTGTGTAGCGGGTCTTGTACCGTTTGCCATCGGCGCCGGTGAAGGAGTACGAACCGCTCACCACAAATGTCTTGTCATCCTTCAGTTTGCCCACGCTGCTGACCTCAATGCCGTTCTGGGTCTTTAGTCTGGAATTGGCAATGATTAGGGTTAGTTGGGGAATACTTTCACCATCTTTCCGCGTACTCACTCCAGTTTGAACTTTTTGCCGGAATTGTAGTTCTGCAGTTTCTCCGTCTTGGCCTTCATCACATCCCCGCTAAAGTGCACGGCGGGCTTATCATCGTCAATGTCTTCGGGCAGCGTATAAATATCGCTGGGATTATATTTAAATAGATCCACATTACGATCTGTCAGATGTTTGACATCGGCCACCGTCAAAGCCACAAAGCAGAGAAGCAGCTGCAGGAGAGAGGCGGCGGGGAGGGAGAATGATAATCAATTAGTCGAACGGAGATGTCACTGCGGCCAAATGGCTTGCATTTAATGTTTTAACATAATATTCTTTTTTTTGTATTTTTTATTTTTATTGCTCGCTTTTAGAAGCAATTAATCAAAGTCGCGCGCGGTTTGCTAGCGTTTTGTTGGCGTCTTGGATCGCCTTGGTGGCGCGTCGCTAAGTCTGGTGTGTGTTTTTGCGGTGTTGTTTGCTCTGTGATTTATTGGATTTGGACAGGTAGTCGCCATGTGCTTCAACCGTTTCGATATACACACATATATGTACGAGCCAGCGTGGGCAGTTTGACTAATTAGTTGGCCATAAATAAAAGAGAGGCTTTAGGGCCAGGCGATCGCTTTTAAGTGACCATAAAAGTAGTTTTATTACGAAACAAGGTGTTAAATATGAGGATCTGGCTATGAATCGAGATATAAAAGTCACTCCAAAATGGAAATCATTTAATATCATGTTTGACATGCGTCTTTCTATCAATATATCAATATTTTATCAATATTTTTATACTCTGTACCGTCTGTATGTCCGTATGAACGCACAGATCTCAGAGATGGTAAGAAAAAGAGGTTTGACATGTATGGGACATATGCTTCTAATGTCTGCAGGCAGATCAAGTTTATTTTCAATTTTGGACACGCCCCCTGCCGCCCCCGCAATTTAGAAAAAACGTCATATCTACCACAGTTTTGAAGATAGATGGCTTGTTCCTTCTGGACATATTTAGTTATTGGGATAACTTATGGATCAGCCAAAGGAATGGTGAAGATTGGATGAACGGTTTTCGAGTTATGATCAAAAGACTGTTCGCTGCTGCAGCGCAGAAGCAGCGCTGCTTTCAGCTACTACTGCAGCATCAAAATATATGCTGAGCATATAATTTCGTTGATACAGAGTATGTTATAGTCGGGCTCATGGTACATTTCAATCGATGTCTTGTCTCAGAGAAGAAATCAAGATATACATTCTTGAATTAAATACAAAATGTGTTAATAGAACGAAGTTACTTGATTCAAGTAAAAATCTCTTATATCAAGTACGATTTTCAGTGCTGAAACACTTGACTTAAGTTTGTTTCAACATAATATATTTGTACATTTTGAACTATTTTTAAATCTTATGGATCACACTTTTAGGTTCTAATAGCTAAGCTGTAAATCAAAGCCGATGAACTCTTAAAGTAAGTTAACTATTTTTTTTTAAAGTTGAGAAATTCTGAAGTATTTATTCTATTTTAAAAATCAAACTTTAATGATAATTTTAGATTTTTTTTTTATTACTGAAAAATAATGTTTAAGTACCGATTTCTCATCTTCTAGATAGCTACTATGTGTTAAATAAACTCCAAATTTCCTCTGTTATTTGTTAGTTTATGTGATAGAAAGTGCTAAGTATGTATAAGATGTGAAATCGGCCCTAAGTTGGATTTTTATACCCCTGCAAATGGTGTTATAATTTTGCCCAGAAGTTTGCAACGCATAGGAATATTCATTAACGATCCCATAAACTATATATATTCTTGATCAGGGTGACGAGCTGAGTCGATTAAGCTTTGTCCGTCCGTTTGTCTGTCTGTTTCTACGCGAATTAGTCTCTCAGTTTTAAAGCTATTGAGCTGAAATTTGGCACAGAGTCTTCTTTTTGCTGCACACAGCTAATATGTTGGAACCGACCGGATCGGATGACTATATCTTATAGCTACCATAGAAACAATCGGTCGGAAAACTTGTTTTAGTATGAAAAACATTTTTCTTTTCAATGAAAACGTCTCTAAACTTTGTAATCGTAGGTTTTCTATGTTTTTTTATAATTCTACCAAGTTTTATTAAAATCGGACAACCATATGGTATAGCTGCCATACAAAAGATAGGTCTGAAAAACAGCCCTAGTTGGAAAAACTTTTCTGTTTTTAATGGTAGCATCCTGAAGATTTGTACTTGTTTGTTTCACATGCTTTCACATAATTTTAAATTTTTTTGGCCAAATCGGATGACTATATCATATGGCACCCATACGAACGATCGTTCGAAAAATGCGACAATTAGAATTTTTTGAAAATATTTAAGCGATCACTTGCAAGGGTATAAAAACTTCGGCACAGATGAAGTTAGCTCAGCTTTCTCGTTTTTTATCTCATACAGTCGATAAATTTTCGATATTTTTTTTTTTTTGTGTCCCATCTATGAATTGACGATATATCACTTAAAAAATGGATTAATGTATCTCGCTTTTCATCACCCAATCCGTGATTCTCTTCTACAGACACGAATGCGATTCTTCTTGAAATGAGTTGGACGACTCTTTACCCGAGTTCGAGATTTATAGTATGTATAAAGCAGCGATGGGCATGCACTTTTTACTGTTGTTTAAGACGACTGCAAAAACAAATATATGCAGTGTGTGTCTGGCTTCTTCACATTAGCCTGGCTAATAGGGTGCTTAGAAGAGGCTTTATTGCTACCTCCCAGAATCTATGGAAGAGTAGAAAGCGATATCTACTATAAGAGTCGAGCCGTCTCTACTGCGAAGATAAATGTTTGCTGCATTAGAGCAGAGTATATAGAAGTTAAAACGTCAAATATTGATAATAGTTTTTGACATTTTTGAACGCAAATTTCATAATCCTAGAGTTTTGAACTCTATAATCTCCCTTATTTTGTAAGCATCATAAAAACCGAATTGAGAGCGAGAAATAAAGCGTTCTCTGCATATTGCAAAATACAAGAATTTCCCGCTAAAAGATAATCTCGAAAAACTGGTTGCTACTTTTTAGCTGATGTTACTAGGATGTTAAAAAAAAACTATTTATTACTTTGAGGGTTTTAGAAATATTATATTAAAGGATGAGGAAGAATTCCTAAAGGATTTTCTCAGTTTAGTACAAAATTGCGGGACTTCCATTAAATTGAAAGGCCGCCTCAATCTTTAACCAATTTGGTTCATATTTGAAAAGGATCTTTAAAAAAATGTTGTCTATGGAAAATCGTCCTTCGTTGGCGCCATTATGCCAGTAGTCATTTTTTACAAACATCCTTTGTAATGCTCTCGTTTTTGCATTTTGATGGGAGCAATATTAAGATACTCATGATATTTTAAAGTTAACAGGAACAGTTGGTGCGGCCACTAAGGATTCGTCGAAGTCTTCCTTTTATTTGTTTTTTTTGGTACCAAGAGACCCGTAGGAAGCCTGGTATTATTTGGCCGTCCCATTTGGAGTAAATTGGAAATCGCCACCGAAATCTTACTTAAATTATTAAACAAATTTTATAATTTTTTGTCTACTTTCATTTGAGTTTTAATTTATGTACTAGAGAGTCCTAGTCCTTAATAAAATTGTTGAAGAAGATTCTCGCACCCAGGGAAAAAAGAGGCCTATTTAAAGCAGAAGACTTTTTGAAAAATAATTCGGTTAAAAAAAATGATTTCGCATCATATTTTAAAGAATTTTGTTTCCGTTATTTGTACCAGAGTATTGCAGTTTAATGGCCTTTTCTGCTTCATTCATAAAGGAATAAAAGGAAAGATGTACAAAATATTCCACAAGCGAGAATTTTACAACATTTTTGAAGTACTCGCTAGACTTTTGTTTCCATTTCAGTGACTTTCCCGGCATTCTGGGAATCTACTATGGAAAAAATATTTCAAAAACTAACTTCAAGCTGATCTCGCGATCGCTCGGAATACACACGGTACTACCAGTAATGTCTGACCAACAATTTTTCAAGTTCAGTTCAGAGAGTTCCAACAACTTTAGCCGATGACAACGTGTCCTTTTTTCGCCGATTTCACACTCCACTTTTAGTCCACTTTATGTGTTTGCTTTTCATATTTTCATTTTTTTATATTTTTTATGCATAAAATTGTGAGCACCATAAAAAAATTAAAGTTCAGTTTTATTTTTTTGTAGTTTTATCTGATTTCACTTGTTATTCTTCACAACTTACAAAACTCTTCATATTTGTGTGTGTGGGGTTGCGTAAAAATTTGTTGATTAGTGGTAAAAAAAATATGACTAAATTCTGTATAACTCAACGAGGACCCCAAAAACTATGATTTGGCTGCGAGACGTTCGTTGAGCACAGATTCTAACAAATAAATACAAACGATGCGACTTCTTGTTTCCTTATATATGGTCTTTTGTGGGCTGAAGAGCCAGCGGTCCGCTGCCGGCGTCGTGGCTAACCGGACCGGACAACGAACCGCGCGCCGCTGTCGCTGCAGAGTCGAGCGTTGTCAACGGGTGGGCCCCAGCAATGGATCATCGCGGATTGTGGCCAAAGATGTAACTGTTTGTGGGCCTTGTTATGGTATTGAGGGTAGGGTTTTGGGCTTTGGGTTTTGGGTTTTTGGTTCTGGATGGGGAAGGGCAAATCGGGTTTGCCGGGGCAGCAGCAACAACACACTTAGAGAACCGCCATCATCAAATTAGCATACACGTTTAATGATCATCTTGTGTGTGTGTGTGTGTGTGTGCGGATTTTGGCTGCGTTAATTTTTTATAAAGCGTACAATATTTGTTTTTTCGCTGACATTTTTTTTTTGTTATTTTGCTTATTCTTTTTAGATTTAGATAACGCTTTTTTTAAGGGGGAGAAGAAAACAAGCAAAGGAGGGAGCACTAATGTATGCGACAGTTGCCGACCAGTTTAAGTGGCCCCATGCGCTGCTGTGAAATCGATATCATCACACCGATCGACAGCGTTGCCTAAAACTGATCAAATTATGGCTTCATTCTGCGCGATTCTGGGCCCAAAGAATCACCAATCAAACGAACCCCGTCCCCCTCCCCCTCCACCCCACCGTTGCCGCGTAGCCTTCGTTTAATTAGTCGTTCCGTTTTGGTCTTATCAAACATTTATCAAAAACTTGTCCAATCGGCTCGACGCATCAGCGTCGCGATGTCTCATTTAAATGCAGATGGTTCTTGGCTTTGGTATGTGGTGGGGGCTGCATGGTTGTCGCATTGGTAGACTTACGAATTGGAGACGAACAGATTAGTGTTTGGAACAGAACAGTTATATTTTGGTGGCCGAAATTAGTCAACTTATGAACTCAATGTTGCCGGCCATAAGCTTTCATGCATAATTCAGACACAGCTACTCTTTAAAAAGTCAGCAAATATCGCGGTAAACGTTTTTTATTTCGATACTAGTTCAGGTTTATGTTTTTCAAAAAGCATGAAATTTGAAAACTATTCAAAACTATACAAAATCAAATTGAATATGGGCATTTCCGCGGGTCGCGAACGTATGTTCGTACGCTTTTGATATACAAACAAAAAAGAAAGTCGGTCAAGCCCGACTATAACATACTCTGTACCAAGAAATAGTCTTTTGATCATAACTCGAAAACCGTTCATCCGATCTTCTTCATTCCTTTGGCGGATCGATAAGTTATCCTAATAACTAAATATGTCTAAAAGGAACAAGCCATCTATCTTCAAAACTGTGGGAGATATGACGTTTTTTCTAAATTGCGGGGGCGGGAGGGGGCGTGGCCAAAATTGAAAATAAACTTGATCTGCCTGCAGACATTAGAAGCATATGTCCCATTCATGTCAAACCTCTATCTCTTACCATCTCTGAGATCTGTGCGTTCATACGGACAGACAGACGGACAGACGGACAGACGGACAGACGGACATGACGGACATGACTCGGCTGTTGATGCTGATCAAGAATATATATACTTTATGGGGTCGGAGATGCTTCCTTCTGGATGTTACATACTTTTGCACAAACTTATAATACTCTATGTACCTACGGTACAGAGTATAAACAGATAGAAAACAACAATTTAACCCAAATTTTTTTTTTTGCCATTCGATAGAATTTTGTTAGCTCTATGTTTTGTGTAAATGATGGGGTTCATCGAGTTTCAGTTTTTATAATGATTGCAATAAACATGTGGTCGCGCACGTACGCTAAATAGAAGTTGACTTTGGCTTAATCTAGTAAAATGCAAAAATCTGCAAAATGGGATGAAATTTTCCAGAGCGATAAATTTATTTGAATAGAGGATTAATGTAGCTTTCTTTCTAGTATTTACACAATAATTTATCTCTGTTGGTTTTTATACTCTGTACCGTAGGTACATAGAGTATTATAAGTTTGTGCAAAAGTATGTAACATCCAGAAGGAAGCATCTCCGACCCCATAAAGTATATATATTCTTGATCAGCATCAACAGCCGAGTCGATATAGCCATGTCCGTCTGTCCGTCTGTCTGTCCGTATGAACGCACAGATCTCAGAGATGGTAAGAGATAGAGGCTTGACATGTATGGGACATATGCTTCTTATGTCTGCAGGCAGATCAAGTTTATTTTCAATTTTGGCCACGCCCCCTGCCGCCCCCGCAATTTAGAAAAAAACGTCATATCTCCTACAGTTTTAAAGATAGGTGGGTTGTTCCTTCTAGATATATTTAGTAATATGGATAACTTATCGACTAGCCAAAGGAATGGTGAAGATTGGATGAACGGTTTTCGAGTTATGATCAAAAGACTGTTCGCTGCAGCAGCGCAGAAGCAGCGCTGCTTTCAGCTACTACTGCAGCATCAAAATTTATGCTGAGCGTACAATTTCGTTGGTACAGAGCATGATACAATTATACAATACAATTAACAATATAATTGTATCATGGTACAGAGTATGCAATAGTCGGGCTTGACCGACTTTCTTTCTTGTTTTTATATGAAGTTTGGCAGGAATTTTTAGTTTCCGCTGTGCTGGATACCCGGCTTTAACATAAAAAATTTGTTTAAAATAATAGAAAATATTTATGATATTGTTACAAGAAGTATCACTTGTTTTTTAATATGAAATATTAAGATGTTTATGAAAATTTTGTTTTTAATGGTAAGATTTATATAAGAAGAAATAGAAAATTATATTTAATATTAAATAATGAAATATTAACAAGAAATTTTTTTTTCACAATATAAAATATTAATGATATTTGTGTTTTTAATGGTAACATTTAAAACAAGAAATACAACATTTGATTTCATATGAAATAATGAAATATGAACAAGAAAATCAGCTGCTTTTTCGCGCAATTCTTTTAATTTCTGTGGATCGCTTTTAATTTTACTAATATATTGCTTCCGTTTATCATTTTGTGATGTATTCGATGTTTTACCCATCTGCGAATATGTATTTGCGTTTTAAAACAAGAAAGAAAGTCGGTCAAGCCCGACTATAGCATACTCTGTACCAACGAAATTCTACGCTCAGCATAAATTTTAATGCTGCAGTAGTAGCTGAAAGCAGCGCTGCTACATCGCTGCAGCAGCGAACAGTCTTTTGATCATATCTCGACAACGGTTCATCCGATCTTCACCATTCCTTTGAAGGATCGATAAGTTATCTTGATTACTAAATATGTCCAGAAGGAATCCAATCCATCTATCTTAAAAACTGTGGGAGATATGACGTTTTTTCTAAATTGCGGGGGCGAAAGGGGGCGTGGCCAAAATGTAAAATTAACTTGATCTGCCTGCAGACATAAGAAGCATATGTCCCATACAAGTCAATCCTCTATCTCTTACCATCTCTGAGATCTGTGCGTTCATACGGACAGACAGACGGACATGGCTATATCGACTCGGCTGTATCAAGAATATATTATATATATACTTTATGGGGTCGGAGATGCTTCCTTCTGGATGTTACAGACTTTTGCACAAACTTATAATACTCTATGTACCTTCGGTACAGAGTATAAAAACAAGAAAAACTACCCTAAATTTAAGAAAAAATAAATCGAATTTCTAAATTTAAGAAACTATTTTCTAAAAAACCGTTTTTAGGACTCTTTCTTAACTGTTTCTTAAACTGTCTAAAAACAAGATAGAAACATTATTTTTGGGTGTATTTCTAAAAACTAGAAAATTCCATTTTTTGAATGTACAGTCAGCGCGAGGCTTGACTGACTTCAGTACCTTCTTTTGAGCATTTTATTCTTTTGCCGACCCCCATGAACACATGGAAGCACCTTCATTTTAGTTTGACCAAAACAAAGTTTTTCCCATAGCTGAAGATCGATTTTCAGTTGACTTTGAGATTACACAGCTGCCATTCCTCATTCCGTCTCCGACTCTAGTTATCGCCCATCAATGATCAATATCTCGCGATGCGTTCGCTGTTCGCTTACTTTGGCCATTTCGAACCGGACTCTAATGAAAAACCATTAATGATGCTTCCAATTTACGTTTTATGCTTAATAACTCAAACGAATGCCGCACGGCATTCATTTTTCAAAGAACCCACCACAGCCTCCGAGCACGGTGCTTGAATCTTTTTACTTCTCGATATTTTGTTAATCTTGTTATTTTTGTTCGTTCCTTCTTGACAAATCATTTAGTGGAGGTAA
This sequence comes from Lordiphosa andalusiaca, assembly GCA_035044965.1. NCBI lineage: Eukaryota > Metazoa > Arthropoda > Insecta > Diptera > Drosophilidae > Lordiphosa > Lordiphosa andalusiaca. The sequence continues at coordinate 2,847,306 of JAWNNM010000051.1, read as the reverse complement.
TTCGTGGCTAATGAAAACGTTAAGGGGGCTTTCAACAGCTTGTCATGCATGTATTCTGATGGCTTTTGCCTTGGATCGGGGTGGCTTCGTGCCGAACAAAGAGTTCGACACGCCCAAAAGTCAACTTTGCCGGGTGATTTATTTGGCACTATTGGAGTGAATCGGCGGCTTATGCTGATGCCGATGCTGATGATGCTGATGATGATGATGTCTTGACCAGTCGGTCAGTGTGTAATTTGTAACTGGAAACTAGTTTACGAGTTCTGTGTGCCAAGTTTAACAAGTCGATGTGCAGGTGACTCATGTGGCGAAAACTGGAAAACCACTTGCCGGAGCCTGAACATTTCCAGGTAAAAGCTGCGCCGCCGCCACCGCCGCCCCGTTTCTATGCAAATAGCGGCACTCATTATCATTAGCACATTATTATTGCTCTGTTTTCGGCTCTCCAGATTTGCAATTTTAATTAATTTCGAAAAGAAAGTGTTTCTTTGCGATTCCGAGGCAAATTAACGGACAAAAGACAACGACGACAGAGCAACAGCGACTTGTTACGCATCCCGGCAAGACCCCCTTTTGAAATGTGCCGAATTTCGATTTGAATTTTTAACTCGAAACAATAAAGAAAGATGCCCAGTCAACTGAAACACAAAAATTAAAAACGCTGCTCAATAAATTAGCAATTATGAGGAAACAGAGAAACGAGATTTCCAAGAAGACCCCCAAGCAAAGGCGATACCGGCCAGTGTTCTGGCCCAAATGAATGGGAAGGCCAAGCCATTATGTAAAGTTATGTAAAGTAACGTAACGTAGCGTTGTTTTCTTTCGTGTTTTCCTCTTCAAAAGGGGCAACACCGCCAATTGGACTTGCGTCAGCATCTGTAGCATGAAATCAGGCGCTATATTTGTAAGCCATGACTAAATAGCCAAACAGAAATGCAATAAATTTGTAGAATTGATTGAAAGTTTTTATTGTTAACGACTTGGCCATAAGGAACGACGCATTATGTTTAACAGCCAAGAAGTGGTTTGTTTTGGTTGGATAAGCAACGCTTTCTTGACCATTATCCCAGCTAAAACGAAAGCCAGTTCTGGCTAGAAATGGGCGTGGGCCAATTTTGTGTTTTATGTTATAAATCGAAAAGGTGATTAGTAGCAGAAGTCCAAGGTGCAGTTGGCTTCAGCTCACAATAAAGAACAAGATGTTCTGTGAAATTTTCAAGTACAATTATTTCAAATGTTCTTCCAATGAGCACAATTCAACTCAACACAGCCACCGCACAGTGCAAGAGTTTGCCAATCTGGGACGCAAAAAAAAAAAACAAAAAAACGAGAAAGCCAAGCTAACTTCGTCTGTGCCGAAGTTCTTATACCCTTGCAAGTGCTCGCTTAAATATTTTCCAAAAATACTCTTTTTTCCATTTTCCGACCAAACGTTCGTATGGGAGCTATACGATATAGTCATCCGATTTGGCCAAAAAATTGTAAAATTATGTGAAAGCATGTGAAACAAACAGCTACAAAATTGCAGTATACTACCATTAAAATCAAAAAAGTATTTCAATCTAAGACTGTTTTTCACACCTATCTTTTGTATGGCAGCTATACCATTTAGTTGTCCGATTTTAATAAAACTTGGTAGAACTATAAAAAAAAAAACAAAAAAAAACCTACGATTACAAAGTTTGCAGACGTGTTCATTGAAAAGAAAAAAGTTTTTCATACTAAAACTAGTTTTCCGACCGATTGTTCCCATGGAAGCTATGAGATATAGTCATCCGATTCGGTCGTTTTGGACATATTAGTAGTGTGCAGCAAAAAGAAGACTCTATGCAAAATTTCAGCTCGATAGCTTTAAAACTGAGAGACTAGATCGCGTAGAAACAGACTATGGTTCCGCCACATAGCCAAAAAGCGTAAGGACTTTCAGAACATGCTTCGAAAAGAAAAAACTGTAATTTTTTTTTGGCCAATTTTCGAGCTATATTTGTTAATGTGTTCCAATCTTATTCTCATGTAATCGTAAGCAGCTCGATATTTGGTGGTGAACGGTCACACTGGAGTCTGTTTCTATGCAAGTTGGAGCTAAAACTGCAATTCGATTCTGCATATTCTTCACTTCCTTTAGATCGCGAGTTTCTTTTGTGAAAATAAATTTGAGATTATCTGGTTGAGGATGGGGCTGCGTAAATGCTTGTGTCCCCTTTTATCGGTGATTTAAGTTGAATAGGAACCTACATATAGAAAATAAGGATCATCTGAAAGTTTTTGAGGGCACAACATCGAAAACAAACCCTGCATAATGAATTATTAGTTTTAGTCAACCAGTATTATCAAGCAAAAATGTTCGCTTATGTCGCTTACTTTTACTCCACCTCACTTGAAAATCATAGCCTAGTTTTCTCAAATTTCGAAAACAGATCCGCGTGTTATATCCCTTGTTCATTCTGCTCAAATCTAGGTGCTCACACCAGCAAAGCTAGTGAGCTCATTATAACCTTTTTTGTTTTCCAGTGATGGCAACCCCAAAACATGATATGTATTAATTTTTGATACATCCACACAATTAAGTTTTATCAAAAATGGGTGACTATATTGTATAGCTCCCATATCAAATCGTGCCGAACAATGGGTTGTTGTATGGGAGGGGGTAGTAGTTTTGTCCAATGTTTCTCATCTTAGAACTAAACTTCCGCATGGGAAATTCCAAGTCAACAGCTCTCAAACTACGGCTGCAACTGATTTTTGTCGTCTCAGATTGCCAAAATCTTACACGCAGAGAAAAGTATAAGTACACTGAGTGAAAAAAAACCAATCTGTAACTTCAGAAGAACACTTCTTTATATGTATATGCTGTTCGCCTTTGGAATAATTTGTGACCAGTGTTGTAAACTTTAGGTATTTCTACTTTTAACACTGGAATGATATATACAGGGTGGTCCATCGAGTGTTTGGAATTTGAACTGTTCATAATTTGACTTAAAATCGATCTCAACAATTGGACATTTCGCGCACTTCAAAAAGGCCTTGCCATGAAGCCCTACAAAGTTCACTTGAGAAATTGGGCGGAAAATCGTTTTAAAAAAAATCATCTTTTCAAATGAAGCACATTACCAACTCGGTGTTGGCATCTGGGTCACAGAAATCAGCGTATCGTCATCGAGAGGCCCATACACCCAGACCACATGTCTCTGTTTGGTGCGGATATTGATCTCGAGGCTGCATTGGTCCATTTTTCTTTGAAAATGAAGAAGGAGCCACCGTGACGGTGGAGAAAATTGAAGCGGAAGACTTGGACAATATTCGGTTTCAACAAGACGGCGCTACGTGCCACACAGCGCACGCCACAATCGATCTTCTGCACCCTATCTTCGAAATCGAAATCGAATAATCAGCAAATATGGAGCTGTGAATTGGCCGCCAAGAAGCTGTGATCTAACATCGTTAGACAGACTATTATTTTTTGGGGAGCGGTCAAGGACAATTGATGTGTTGAAGAACGAGATTCGAGTTGCTATTGCTTACTTACGTGCCGAAACAATTGAAAATGTTCTCAAAAATTGTGGGTGGTCATTTGACCGAAATTATTTTTCATATATAAATGACTTGAACCAACCTTTCCAATAAATGTTCAAGCTTTGAGTCTTTTTTGAAGCAAAAATAAATTCCAATTTTTAAATAGTGCACCCTGTATAAATAAATAAAAATAAATAACCCCGATTAAAATTACTTAATCGAGAAGCATAAAATTTTAACAAAGACAAGATAGAAAGTCGGTCAGGCCCGACTATAACATACTAAATATCAGCTGAAAGCAGCGCTGCTGCAGCGAACAGTCTTTTGATCATAACTCGACAACCGCTCATTCAATCTTCACCAGTGCTTCAGCGTATCGATAAGAAATCTCGATAACTAATTATATCTAGAAGGTATGAACTATCCATCTTTAAAACTGTGGCAGATATGATGTTTTTTCCAAATTGCGGGAGCGGGAGGGGGCGTGGCCAAAATAAAAAATAAACTTGATCTGCCTGCAGACATAAGAAGTTATTGCCTCATACACATCAAACCTCTATTTCTTACCATTTCTAAAATTCCGAGATTGATACAGATTATCGTTGTGGCAAGTTTGATGCGTCCCTGGTAAGTGAATCAAGGCGAACCATTTAAACCCATTTCCCAATTTAAAAAATAAATATTTTTACGGTTTTTAAAAACATAAGGATTATTTTGTATTTTGATTAATTTTACAAAAAATAATCATTGTCGATTGAGCAATAAAATAAAAATCAAGAAATCAAAATCATTACGGAAATGCATAGATTATCGAAATAGAATCGTATTTGATCATGATACATTTCATGTCGATTATTTTCGAGGACGAAAAATCTACATATCGAACTCGATCGATCGGAATAGGGAAGAGATCTGATATCCAAGAGTTGAGTTAGAGAAATCGGTTAAAGCTGTCAGCCATCAAAACTGTTCGTTGGAGAGGATTCGAAATTAGAAGATAAAAGCCGAGTCAAACAATCGGCATTACGAAAAGGGAAGAGATTCCAATTCCGATTTCACATAATTTGATCGAAATCGAAAACGGGAACAGGACCGATAATTATTATTTACGGTCCGGTTCCTGGTTAAAAAAACATCAGTTACAAACATTTACAGAGAAACGCACAATATTGTTCAGCGCACTCACACATTCGCTCACGAGCCTAGTGGACGAGTCCTGGCTGAGGTTCCTGATAAGCAACAAATCCAGTTGACAGTAAATGAGGAATGTCCTTTAATGCGAAACTTTTAACGGCCAACGAATTGGAACAAGTAAAAGGATCGAATAAGTACAGCTGCCAAATAAATCTAGAGGTAGAGTCAGCTTGTCGAACCTAATAACAAAATCATACGTTTACTTGACACTGTCGATTGAAATTAGATTTGGCTGCAAGCCCCTATACGAATATTAATTTATCCATTAGAATGACACCAAGACGCAGTGAGAGAGCCTGACAAGGGAGCAGGAAGAAGTGAAACGGATTTTGCAATGAACGAAACAGCCTTCTGCCTGAATGCGCTTCTCCCCGAAACGGATTGGAAGACACTACCCAATTTTATTTTAAAAATATAAAAACAACTAAGAAGACACCATAGGTCGGCCTTAGACCATCAATGGGAAAATGAAGAAATGTTTAAGACAGCATAGTTTGGGCGATTTACACAAAACTGAGGGAGTAATCGACTCGTCATGCTGATCAAGAATATATCCAGCATATGTGTTCGGCCATGATGCGTTCGATCTAATTCCAAATTAATACTCTAATACATTTTTCATGCACAGTAATTGAGCAATATACCTCAATGCGAATCATTTGGGTGGTTAATGACCAAGGAATTGGAACAAGTTAAAGGATAGAAGAGATAGAGACAGCTTGTCGAATGGAATGGCTTTCGACCGTCCACTACCTAATAACAAATTCAGGCGTTTACTTGACACTGTCGAGTGAAATAAGATTTGGCAGCAAGTCCCAAAATGGAACTTATACAAATTTTAATTTATACATTAGAATGACACCAAGACGCAGTGAGAGCCTGACAAGAAAGCGGGCGGCCAACAGGGTGGCAGTAGGTCCTTAAGCGAGTCTTAGAAGACATTGGAGAGCGGTATTGAAAGATGCTCAAAATAACAAAGTTTAGAGGATCAGACGCTACCAGATTAACCTCGTGCTTGAAGTGGAGAATGACCACGAAGTAGAGCCGCCGATTCCTCAGCATCCACCCCTCTCACGGGGCTTAATGAAATTTGATGAGCCGATGCTTGAAGAGGCTGGTTTTAAAAAAGAAACTCAAATCAAAGACTGTTTGCTAACTTAAAATCGATGGGGATTGGGTGAACTTCGCCCTTCTAAACGTGGTATACGCCAGAGATATTTGGTAAATTGAGCAATGCGCTTCAATGCGAACCTTAGTATATAGAGTGTTGCTGATAAGGAGTTTATAAGCGAAAGATACGGCAAAAAAAAATGAAAGAACTAAGAAGACAATATGGGATTTAGGCCATGAATGGCAAAAGAAATAAATTCAAAATAAGCAAGGAGAATTTTTCATTTTATCAATTCAAAATGGCGGACAACTCTTGCCCTAAAAAATGGCAGCCCAGAGTTTTGCTGCGAACGAAGTTTAATAAACAAAACTTCCAGGGAGACTGAGCGCTCCCCGATGTGGTGCCCACGACACCACGGCTGCAACTGACTGGGCAAATAAATCTAGAGGCTGCAAAATGGCCGCTTGGATGTATCGCACTGACACGGTCGCTTTCGATTGTCTGGTACAGTCCGCAAGTCCTATCGATAAATACCAAACATTTGTATAGTCTGGTCACACTTAGTCAAGTTGGTTATTTTTAAAGTATTCAATTGGTTTATGCATGTTTGGTGTGTATTGAATTTTCTCTTAGCGAAACTTACAACATTTTTTTCAAATCTTAATTTGGAAATCAGCCCCCCATTGTAGGTGGTAGGAGCTTTGTTAGCATGGTGAGGGATTTAGCAAGTTGGCTAGGGTGGTCAAGAAGCTTCTCAGAGTAATTTCACTTAAGTTGCTCTATTTCCTTTGAACTAACTGAGCTATCCACCTAATGTTTTCCTTATAATAAGCAAGCTTCAATAATTTTTTGACAAAATCTCTTTAGTTAGTTGGGTTGCACCCGCAAAAATGGGGCGAAATTAAGTCGGTAAACTTTGGTTTTTATGATACAAATTTATGATTTAATTGACAAAGATTTTATACAAAGCCATGTTACATTTCTGACCACATTAGATTTCAGTAAAGCATTTGACACTGTGGAACACGTCATACCATGTACGAAGCTAAGTTATTTTTTTAACCTTGCTTCCTCCGCTTCGTTTGTGATTGGATCATATTTTTCTTATAGACGGTAAGACCATCGGCTCAAGTACCAGCATTTGACTAACCAGCAAACATTTTATGCAATTTTTGATCACACTCAAGTCTTTTTCGAACCCTCAATTTGAGTAAAATAGTCATATACGAGCTCGCTTTCTGATCATATTTGATATTTTTTCGGGAGAAAATGGTACTTTAGCAAAAGACACTTCGTGAAGATCCCTTTTTAACACGTTCTTCTGATGAGTTTTGGCTAATATTCGACTAAGAATAAACCATTAGCCGACTTGGGGAATACATAACACCACAAAGCAGCATCAATCCTTGCCTGTAAACTGTCAATCGAACAGCCGTCTCTCCATGCCAGCAATGTCAAAACTGCTTGGGAATTCCAAAGCACTAGGACAAAAATCGGTGGCGCTCTCCGCTTGGTAGTTCTTCCATAAAAAGCGAAACTGTGAGAGCGGACCCAACGCTAATGTCTCAAATGAGCTTGCTCTCCTCTCGCAGTTTCTTTGCCCCGCCTAAAAACTACACTGAGAACGAATTTAGCTCGATTTCAAGAACGAAATAGCAAATATATGTTTTTTTAACAGCGTTCGTTCTTAAGTTATTCGTTCTGCTTTCTTTCTGAGTGTAGTATCAACGCACGTACAACTTTAAGGTTGTAAAGGAGTATGGCTACCTCGGAACGATGATAACCTGCGACAAACAACACCTGTCTCGAAATCCGAAGAAGAATTACTCTTGCAAACCGTTCTGACTACAGGCTTATCCCATTCCTTCAACAGCGGATAAGGCAGCGATCGACGTTTCTGAGAAAAAAAATTCTTGGCAGTATCTAACAGTTGGCGATTATAATCGTACCCGCTTAAAGTGACCAACAGGTGCCAACTCGCACAAGACAGAGGCGAGTGGCGGGCATTAATTGCAGCGGCCGAGACCGTCAAGCGGTTGCGACTGAAATGTTTGGGCCAAAGAAGCGAGAGCCTTATCCAATGTTAATTAACAGAGCATTTATATAAGCATTTATGTTAGCAGGCAGCGCGTACTGCTGTGAAAAGAAAGCATTGTTTTTTTAACCCTTGTAGCTATGCCATTTATTACACAGTTCGACAAAATCCAACTTTTTGGAAAAACCCGCACTAAGACCCTTGAATTCTGATACAAAAGGGCTTCTGTGAGCATCGCCTCATACCTAGTTTTTCAACTAATGGCCACATTTAGTGTATGTTTGTGCAAAAAGCGAGCCCGATATCCTAAAATTTGTAGGAGATATCTAGATTTTTTTTATATTGCGGTCGGGAGGCGCTAGTTCGACTCGACTCAATAATATATCCAAGTACTTCAAGAAGATGCTTCTTTTTAGCTATTACATACTCTTGCACAAAATTTCGAACACTCTGTGTGCCTCTGGTGGTATAAATATAAATGTAAATATTTCATACAAATATTATGAGATGGAAGTAAGTGTTTATAATGCATTTTCGCCTGCTGAATCTAAAATCGGGCTGTAAATTGCTCTAGGCTGCTGATCTCAAGTTCCCATCCGTAGAAATTAAGCAACTTAAATGCAAATATCGTGAGAAGCATCTTGCCCACACTAACCCAATCTCAATCTTCTTCAATCTCCGAAGAAATGACTAACCAATCCACCTCCCACTACCTTCAATAGGTTCTTAAAAAAAAATGTACAAATTAAGATTTGCAAATGTATTGTTAGTTTTGCTAAGAGAAGAATTAATACACACCAAACAAGCCTAAGCAAATTGAATACTTTAAAAATAACGATCTTGACTGGGTGTGACCAGACTCCACAAATGTTTGGTATTTATCGATAAGACTTACGCACTGTACCAGACAATCGAAAGCGACCGTGTCAGTTCGATACATCCAAGCGGCCATTTTGCAGCCTCTAGAATCTAGAGTCTAGATTAATTTGCCCAGTCAGTTGCAGCCGTGGTGTCGTGGGCACCACATCGGGGAGCGCTCAGTCTCCCTGGAAGTTTAGTTTATTAAACTTCGTTCGCAGCAGAACTCTGGGCTGCCTTTTTTAGGGCAAGTCTTCAGAAATTTTAAATTAATAAAATGAAATATTCTCCTTGCTTATTTTGAATTTATTTCTTTTGCCATTCATGGCCTAAATCTCATATTGTCTTCTTAGTTCTTTCATTTTTTTTTGCCATATCTTTCGACTATAAACTCCTTATCAGCAACACTCTATATACTAAGGTTCGCATTGAAGCGCATTGCTCAATTTAGCAAATATCTCTGGCGTATACCACGTTTAGAAGGGCGAAGTCCACCCAATCCCCATCGATTTAAAGTTAGCAAATAGTCTTTGATTTGAGTTTCTTTTTTAAAACCTGCCTTTTAAACAGCGCCTCATCAAATTTCGTTATGCCCCGTGAGAGGGGTGGATGCTGAGGTATCGGCGGCTCTACTTCGTGGTCATTCTCCATGTCATGCACCATGTACATCTGCTAGTGTCTGATTCACTCCAGCATTCAGTTGTCGCTTTTTCGTGGCTTCATGCTGCCAACTGTACTTATTGTATCCTTTTACTAGTTCCAATTTTTAAATGCCATTAAAAAGTCATGCACAAACTCTTCTGTTTATCAAAGTCTATCCGAACCCATGACTTCTGGAAATTGCTCTAAAATCTCACTTAATGGCTTGAACATGATACTCGGACTCGTTTCTTTCAAAGATCAATTGGTATTGAATCTACACCTGAGAGACCAAAAGTACCATCAACCCCAAGCTCCACCACAAGTTTTACTTGAAACTTTGAATCTCTAGAGCAATATGGGAAGAGGGGGATCAGCATGCCACGCTTCCGCAAGAAGTAGTCTTCCCATACTTATATTTAAAACAAAAATGTTTGAAAATTAAGGACAAGTTTCTATGATATGTCCACTGAGCTGTCCTTATCGCAAGTTATAGGCATTCAATCAAAGAAATTTTGAATATTAAAGCAAATCTGTAATCAATCGATTTCGCCTAATGTGCACTCGCTTCTCATGTCTCAACATGCGATAGAAATTCTTCAAACGATTCAAAGGACGCATCTCTGAAGCACTTTGCAGAATTGTCCAATTGCTTTCACATCTAAAATAACGTCGAATCATTTCAAACACTCCACCAATTGGGGCAATTATCCTTCCAGTCTGCTGCTGGTGCATCTTATGCTAATGTTGTCATAACTCCATCTGTACACAATAATGATTCATCCATTCTTATAGAATCCATTTTAGGGAAACTTAATTGGGAAAACAATTTGAGATCCAAGAATGGCACAAACAGTTATTTCTTTTGGGGATATGGTCGAAAATGTAGTATCTGTCGGATACTATTCATATAACAGAAGATGATGTTCAAGGCATGTATTACCTGTTCCCTTTCAGTGGAGTCGCTTAGTAACTCTTATCCGGCAGAATGTTCCACATATTGGGAAACAAGTAAATATAGGAGTCTGCGTCCAGCCTCCCTCCCACATTCTCCTCATTCATCCGAATCCTCTAAAAAGAATAGGTAAAAACGGTTTATGTCTCCCATTCAATAAAATGGCCAGCGAAATGCTTATCGTATTTGACAATAATTGAGCAATGCCCCTCAATGCGAACCTTTTGTATAAAGTGTCTATGACCAACGAATTGGAACTAGTAAAAGAATACAATAAGTACGGCTGCCCAAAAATCTAGAGGTAGAGTCGGCTTATCGAACTGAATCGCTTTCGATTATTTCGATTTCCCGTCGAGGGAAATAAGATTTGGCTGCAAGGCAAGTCCGAAAATGGAACTAATACAAATTCGTATTATTCCAGCAGCATGACACCAAGACGCAGCGAGAGCCTCGAAAAGAAGCGGGCGGCCAACAGGATCCTAGAGGACATGGGAGAGCGGTTGTCCAAACAAACAGAGTTTGTACAACTGAATACTGGCGTGGAGATTGACCACGAAGTAGAGTCGCCAGTACCTCATCCTCCTCCTCCTCCTCCTCCACCCCTCTCTCCAATATCCCCCCTTGCAATATCCAATTTTAAATTAAACAAAAATATTTCCCACACAAACTAACAGAGCCGTGATCGGATTTTGGGTACCTATAAAGTGATAAAGTTATGTGCTGAGTTGAAGTAAGTTTAAGCCTCGTACTCGGAGAACAACAGAAATCCATTTTCGACACAATACACCACATAATCGGAAACACTTTAAAGTATGAGACTTGAAAACAAACAGATTTCGCTTAATTAATTATCCATACTCCTTATTCTATGCAAGATGCTACGGTCTTGGTATGCCAACCATCCATATGACATCTAAAGTTATAAGGTGCGATTTGAAGTTGGTTGTATTACCACTTGGTTTGGCCGTCTAAAACTCATTTGGTTGTCATTTTATTGAGGCGACACAAGTGCACCGAACGGTGGACTTCTATGTAACCATGGTCTTTTTTTCCTGAAATATCGTTTCTATATCGGAATAACACTTTATAGCCCTAGTCTTCGAGTAATGTACGGAACACCTTATCGCATCTTTTCAATAAGTCGTAATGTTGAGGACAACCCTAGGCGTTATATGAGAATCATTTTACAGCTTCATTTTTATGTTCCCGCAAAAGCGTCATATCTCTGCTCAGTTAACACTCATTATGTAGGTCTTTGCCTGGGTTGCAAACCTCGACGGCCCCGATCCCCTGCTATCCCAACAGTTGCATCTACTACCTCATTCAGGTTCGCATGGCTGATATTACAACCAATTTCGATCAATTCGTTTTCCCTATACTCAAAAAAAATAGCCCTAAAATTTAGAAATTCGCTTTAAAAAAGAGGTCAAAGGCGATTCACCATACATATTAGAAAAATTATTTCTTATAATAACACTGAGACTTTCTAAAATTTAAGAAAATATTTACTATAAGCTCTCACACTAAAAACGGCAATACACACCCAAAGGCGACTGTTTGTTTCTACGCTGTCTCTCTATGTTTTTGCACGCATTCTGCTTTGGAATTCCCAAACGGTTATGCCACCGCTGGCATGGAGAGACTGTTGAGAAACGTTCAGTTGGTAGGCATTGTTCGCTTATGATAGAGGGTGGTTCCTCTTGAAACAGCTGTACGATCTACCAGCCTCCTTTGTGGTGTTGTGTCTCTGTTTAAAGTTTTGGAAAAGCATAACATGACCTCAAGCCGGCGAAAACTGCAGGTTTACTCACCATAAAGGTCTCCAAAAAATCAATCACATAAGCAAAAACATATTTTCTTAAGTAAAGCATTCTGTAGATTTAAAAATACCTTTCCAGATTTTAGAAAAATAATGTTTTTCTAGCTATTGGACAGACAGGAAAGGGAATGAATGGGGGGACTATAGCGACGGAAGACTAAGACGCGTAAAACTCCTTTGATTCTATTTTTATAGGATATTTTCTATTTGTTGGTGAACTGAGTTCTTCTTTATGAAAATCACATTTTAATTAGTAATCATTATTATACCCTTGCAAAGGGTATTATAATTTTGCCCAGAAGTTTGCAACGCATAGAAATATTCATTTCCGACGCCATAAACTATTATATATACATTCTTGATTAGGGTGATTTGCACAGTCTTCTTTTTGCTGCACACTACTAATATGTCGGAGCCGACCGGATCGGATGACTATATCTCATGGCTCCCAAAGGAACAATCGGTCGGAAAACTAGTTATACTCTGTACCGTAGGTACATAGAGTATTATAAGTTTGTGCAAAAGTATGTAACATCCAGAAGAAAGCATCTCCGACCCCATAAAGTATATATATTCTTGATCAGCATCAACAGCCGAGTCGATATAGCCATGTCCGTCTGTCCGTCCGTATGAACGCACAGATCTCAGAGATGGTAAGAGATAGAGGTTTGACATGTATGGGACATAGATAGATCGATCCGCCAAAGGAATGAAGAAGATCGGATGAACGGTTTTCGAGTTATGATCAAAAGAAAAATTTTCTTGGTACAGAGTATGTTATAGTCGGGCTTGACCGACTTTCTTTCTTGTTAATCATCGAAAGGGGTCGAAAAATTCTGATCAAGGTGATTTTTGTCAGAATGATCTTCCAAATGTTGGGTGGGATAATTGGCATCTCTTTTTGATCAGGAGTCGGAAAAGACTCATCAAGGCGATTTTTATAATAATGATCTTCCAAATGTTGGGTGGAAATGATCTTCCAAATGTTGGGACTATAGTAGGGAGAAAATGGTACCCTAGCAGCGATTGTTCTTAAAGAGTCATTTTTAACTCCTTCTTCTAAACAGTTTCAAATCATTTTCGAGTCTTTTTTTAGTCGTACATCACTAAGTCAAATTTTGAGCGTATTCATGAATCATTTTCGAGTTTGTTTTAATCGCACATGATGGGTATTTCTTTTTAATCATCAAAAGGAGTCGAAAAAGACATTTCAAGCTGATTTTCAAAATCAAAATGATCTTCCAAATGTTGGGTGGGAGGGCAGAAGACAACTACCCACCCAACATTTGGAAGATCATATTGAGAAAATCAGCTTATTGAGTCTTTTTCAAGCCCTTTTAATGATTCAATAATGATTACTATCTTGTGCGATTAAGAGAAGACACAAAAATGGCTCATGCAAATGCTCGAAATGTGATTTATTGAAATTCGAATTGAAAAGACCCCCAAATGACTTAAATATGAGTCGAAACTGATCCGAAAAACGGGTTAAGAACGACTCTTCAAGAAGTATCGCTGCTAGGGTACCATTATCTCCCGACAAAAGTATCATTTACGATCAGAAAACGAGCACATTTATGACTATTTTAATCAGATCGAGGATTCGAAAAAGTCTAAAATGTTTGCTGGGTAGTTGGCAAACTCCAACCAAGGCCTGGTCATACCCAGAATGCTTGAACAGACATGGGGAAGTACAATAATAACATCAACAACCCTTTCAGCTCTCCACCTCCCCAGCTCCCCAGTGACTGGCAGCTCTTTTAATATATGCAATGGCAAACTCTGGAGACGACCTGCCTTCAATTAAAACATCGCATATTAATCCCATCGGAAGGCAACTGCGACGAAAATTGTCTTCCCCAAAAAGATTCCACATAAACTGATGTGATTTATGTGCCACCACAAATCAGAACTCTACCCACATCCATTGTCTCCCAAGTCCAAATTTCGCTCACAGCAACCAGCCAAAAACTTGTCGCCGCCAGCTCATTTGCATGGACGCGACGGACACACACACATGAACCAAACACGAGCCCATCCAGTCCGCGGCTACCAAATACTACCACCAGTCACAGCCCCAAGATCACAATCACATAATTCCCCACACACTCTCCCATTGATTTGCATGTTAGTAGGTGGTTTCTGTTTTGGCGACCTGCACCATTGTCCCATCCCAAATCCATTCCCCCCCCCCCCCCTGTTATTAATTTGGATTGGATATTATGGATATTTAATGGCTGCATTGGACGCCATGTGACCGGGAACCGGCCCATTTGGCTGATGAATCTGACTCCGAATCGGTGCAACAATGAAATCTTTCGCCAACTGGTTGCCCATAAATAATAACTGGCCGAATCATTTTTTATAGTTGGCTTAAGGAAATACACCGCAGCGTCCGAGCATCTGAATCCGCGACACGCAATCAGGTTCTGTGCGATCTGAGATTCTGCGATTCTGCGATTCCGCTGTGGTCTTTGACCGGTTATGCAGATCAGCTTTTTGCTCCTTTTTATGGCTGTTTTCTACATATGTATTTATATATATTTTTTGTTGACCATTCGAGTATCTGTATTATGGCTTACAAATAAATAATCAATACACAATTTGCATAAGTTAAATAGAAAGCTAAACACGTTTGGCTCTTACCCCAAAACGTAGACTTTATGCCCGAACTCTACGCATTGATGCTGGCTTGATAATTGCGACCCGTTTTCGGGGATTGGCTCGTAAATTGTTACCGTTTCCAGCCAGAGCTCCAGAGCTCCATTCAGGCGTCGATTTGAGGCGTGACAACAGGTGCAAGATGGCCAACTTGATTCTAGTGATTCGCAGGCCCGTGGATGCCGCAGATCGTAAAGCCAAATTAACAGGCGATAAAAACAAATCTCCAGAGAAACGCCATAAAAATGCTCTATTGTCTTAAGATCTGTCTTGCTTGGTTTGTTTTTTTAATTATAATTTGAATACTAATTATAATTTAAATTTTATTCGAATCGATCGACACACACACACACAGACTGAGCGTAGTCGAAGCCGAAGCCCTAGCCCAAGAGTTGAGTTTCTATTCAAATGTTGATAAATATGATTAATACCAGTAATCAAATTCGAGTTGGACGCATCTTGCGAGTTTGTTTATTAAATAATTTATTTGAGTTTTCCGCAACGCAAATCCGGACCTGAAGCTGGCTTGTTAGACAGCGGGGCTAAAAATAGCTCGGCCGAAAAGTGCCATTAAAAACTGATATGTTTTCAAATGCAAGAACCGAAAACTGGGTGCGGCACTTCAAGCTGATGTGATACCCTACGGTAATCTATGGCATGACTCACGCATGAGGCGAAATAAGCAGCAAGTGGGGGATAGAATTGAATAGTTGGGCTTAGAATTGGTGAGGATTTGTTCTAATGACCTCGGCAAGCGTTCTTGGATATAAAGAAGCAGTCAAAACTCATGGGTTTAGAGGTAAAAGGGGGCAAAGACGAAGTTTCTACACTCAGAGAAACCGTAGAGTAGAATAGAATCAGAAGTTCGATAAGAATGGAAATTCTTGATCCCGTTTCTCTTGATCCAAGAGCTTCAATACTTGAACCAAGTACCAAGCATTCTCATATCCAGCATAAATAATTCCTCAATCAAGTGCTAAACATACCCAAATTTAAGATTGCGTATTCTTAAATCAAGAACATGGTCAACAAGAAAGAAAATTTGTCTTTTGATCAAAACTCGAAAACCGTTCATGCGATCTTCTTCATTCCTTTGGCTGATCGATAAGTTATCCTAATAACTAAATATGTCCAGAAGGAACAAGCCATATATCTTCAAAACTGTGGGAGATATGACGTTTTTTCTAAATTGCGGGGGCGGGAGGGGGCGTGTCCAAAATTGAAAATAAACTTGATCTGCCTGCAGACATAAGAAGCATATGTCCCACACATGTCAAACCTCTATCTCTTACCATCTCTGAGATCTGTGCGTTTAGACGGACAGACAGACGGACATGGCTTTATCGACTCGGCTGTTGATGCTGATCAAGAATATATATACTTTATGGGGTCGGATATGCTTCCTTCTGGATGTTACATACTTTTGCACAAATTTATAATACTCTATGTACCTTCGGTACAGAGTATAAAAACCGAAAATGTTCTTCCTAGTATCAAGAGATCATCGGACACAACAGTAAGATCGTTTACTCTTGAATCAAGAGCTTCACAGACCCCAAGCATACAGCAATTTCAATTCAGTTGTTTTTGCGATTTTGTTTAAATTTATTTCGTAGTAAATTAATTTTTAAACCATTAGCCGACTTAAGGAATTCGCAACCCGTGTCAAATGTCAATCGAACAGCCTTTTTTACATGCCAGCAATGTTATAACTGCTTGGGAATTCCAAGGCATGAGTGCGTAAATCAATGGCGCTCTCCGCTTGTTGGTTTTCCCACACACCCCTCATCCATAAAAAGCGAAACTGTGAGACCAGACCCAACGCTTTTCTCTCTTTTTATACCCTTGCAAAGGGTATTATAATTTTGCCCAGAAGTTTGCAACGCATAGAAATATTCCGACCCCATAAACTATATATATTCTTGATCAGGGTGAATGTCCGCCTGTCTGTCTGTTTCTACGCGAACTAGTCTCTCAGTTTTGAAGCTTTCGAGCTGAAATTATGCACAGAGTCTTCTTTTCACTGCACACTACTAATATATCGGAGCCGACCGGATCGAATGACTATATCTCATAGCTCCCATAAGAACAATCGGTCGAAAAACTAGTTTTAGTGAGAAAAAGTTTTTTCTTTTCAACGGAAACGTCTCCAAACTTTGTAATCGTATGTTAATTATGTTTTTTTTATAATTCTACCAAGATTTATTAAAATCGGACAACTATATGGTATAGCTGCCATACAAAAGATAGGTCTGAAAAACAGTTTTAGTTAGAAAACTTGTTTGTTTTTAATGGTAGCATTCTGCAATTTTGTATTTGTTTGTTTCACATAATTTTACAAATTTTCGGATGACTATATCGTATAGCTCCCATACGAACGATCGGTCGGAAAATCGGAAAATATTTAATCAAGCACTTGCAAGGGTATAAAAACTTCGGCACAGACGAAGTTAGCTTAGCTTTCTCGTTTTAATTTTTGTTTTATTTATTTTACATCTATTTGTTTTACTTTTTGGTAGCAACTTACGATGTGGTGATATTAGTTTATATTCTCTTAACAATTTATGTTTGGATCGGTGTGTTAATTAATGGAAATATCAACTGTGTGGCAGAATCAGATTCGTCGTCTTGGGAGTTGCGAAGGGAGTATTCTCTTGAGTCTTCTTCCGGCTCTGACACCATTTAATCTCCTTCTCCGGAGTATACGCCTCGCTAGCCGATTAGAGAGCCCTCTGAGCCTCTCGAAGATCCCATCGGTAGAAACTAAAATTGAGCAACTTAAACGCGAATATCGCGAGAAGCATCTTGCCCACCCTATTCAACTTTTAAAATCTCTCTTTCAAAAGAAATGACTAACCAACCCACCTCCCACTACCTCCAATAGGTTCTTTGAAAAAAAAATTCCAAATAAAGATTTGCAAAGGTATAGTTAGTTTTGCTAAAAGAAGATTCAATACATTTCAAACAAGCATAAAAAAATGGAATACTTTGAAAATAACGGAATTGACTGGGTGTGACCAGACTCCACAAGTGTTTGGTATTTATCGATAAGACGAAAGCGACCGTGTCAGTGCGATACATCCAAGCGGCCATTTTGCAGCCTCTGGATTTATTTGCCCAGTCAGTTGCAGCCGTGGTGTCGTGGGCACCACATCGGGGAGCGCTCAGTCTCCCTGGAAGTTTTTGTTTATTAAACTTTGTTCGCAGCAGGACTCTGCGCTGACTTTTTTAGGTCTTCAGAAATTTAAAATTAATAAAATGAAAAATTCTCCTTGCTTATTTTGAATTTATTTCTTTTGCCATTCATGGCCTAAATCCCATATTGTCTTCTTAGTTCTTTCATTTTTTTTTTGCCATATCTTTCGACTATAAACTCCTTATCAGCAACACTCTATATACTAAGGTTCGCATTGAAGCGCATTGCTCAATTTAGCACATATCTCTGGCGTATACCACGTTTAGAAGGGCGAAGTCCACCCAATCCCCATCGATTTTAAGTTAGCAAACAGTCTTTGATTTCAGTTTCTTCTTGGAGGTATAATACTTTATCCATAACAAATCAGAAAAAAACACAAATTACGAGAACTTACAAATGTTTGAATCAAGTGTACCCAAAAACCGATCACCGCTCTGTGAGTTTAGATGGGAAATATTCTTTTGAATATGATATTCTATATTGTTTTTTAAAACCAGCCTCTGCAAACAGCGGCTCATCAAATTTGGTTTATTCCCGAGAGAGAGGGGTGGATGCTGAGGTATCGGCGGCTTTACTTCGTGGTCATTCTCCATGTCGAGCACGAGGTTAATCGGGTAGCGTCTGATCCTCGCCATTATTCAGTTGTCCAAACTCCGTTGGTTTGAACATCTTCCAATACCGCTCTCCAATGGGCAAGAGTTGTCCGCCATTTTGAATTGATAAAATGAAATATTATCTTTGCTAATTTTTGATTTATTTCTTATGCCATTCATGGTCTAAGTCCTATATTGTTTTCTTAGTTCATTAATATTTTTTAGCCGTATCTTTCGACTATAAACTCCTTATCAGCAACTCTCTATATACTAAGGTTCGCATTGAAGCGCATTGCTCAATTTAGCAAATATCTCTGGCGTATACCACGTTTAGAAGGGCGTAGTCCACCCAATCCCCATCGATTTTAAGTTAGCAAACAGTCTTTGATTTGAGTTTCTTTTTTAAAACCAGCCTCTTCAAGCATCGGCTCATCAAATTTCATTAAGCCCGGTGAGAGGGGTGGATGCTGAGGTATCGGCGGCTCTACATCGTGGTCATTCTCCACTTCAAGCACGAGGTTAATTTGGTAGCGTCTGATCCTCTAAACTTTGTTTGTTGGAGCATCTTTCAATACCGCTCTCCAATGTCGTCTAAGACTCGCTAAAGGAGCTGCATACTTGCCACCCTGTTGGCCGCCCGCTTCCTTGTCAGGCTCTCACTGCGTCTTGGTGTAATTCTAAAGGATAAATTAAAATTTGAAAATATAAGTTCCATTCAGGGACTTGCAGCCAAATCTTATTTCACGCCATTCCATTCGACAAGCTGTCTCTATCTCTTCTATCCTTTAACTTGTTCCAATTCCTTGGTCATTAACCACCTAAATGATTCGCATTGAGGTATGTTGCTCAATTACTGTGCATGAAAAATGTATTAGAGTAGTAAATTGGAATTAGATCGAACGCATCATGGCCGAACACATATGCTGGATATATTCTTGATCAGCATGACGAGTCGACTACTCCCTCAGTTTTGTGTAAATCGCCCAAACTATGCTGTCTTAAACATTTCTTCATTTTCCCATTGATGGTCTAAGGCCGACCTATGGTGTCTTCTTAGTTGTTTTTATATTTTTAAAATAAAATTGCATGGTGTATTCCAAACCCGTTTCGGGGAGAATTCAGGGCGTATTCAGGCTCTCACTGCATCTTGGTGTTATTCTGATGGAATAATTAATACTAGATTCGCCCAGTGGTCGAAATTCGACCAACTTTAATTATTTATTTTATTTTCTTGGCCGTTAACACATAAAAGCTGCGCCTTGAAGGACAATTACTGAATTACTGTCAACTTGTTTATCATTCACTTCACTTGTAAAGACTCTTTTAGCAAACTAATAAATACGAAGTTTGGAGACGTTTGCATTATAAACAAAAAAGTTTTTCTCACTAGAACTAGTTTTTCAACCAATCGTTCCTATGCCAGCCATATGTTATAGTCATCCGATTCGGCCTGTTCGTGCAAATGTGCAGCGTATTTGGACCAGAAGAATTCGTGCCAAGTTTGGTCGTGATAGCTTTAAAACTGACGGAAGACATAGCATAGAAACAGACGGACAAGGCTATATTAACTCAGCTCTTCATGCTGATCAAGAATATGTATACTTTATGTGGTCGGAAATGCTTCCTTCTATGCGTTACAAACATGTGGATAATTTTAATATACCTTCAAGGGTATAGCAAGTTAGGGCACTATCGTCGATACTTTGTTCATTTGTTTTCATTTATTTTTTGACAAATATATTCACACACCTACACACAATCGCTGGAGCGCGCCCACTCACGCTCTAACTGACGATATGGTACCCCACACTTTAACAAGCTCGCTGGTTTCGCTTATAACTCCGGTGTTTTAGGTCCCCTCTTATTGTACTTTTCAGTATAGATAAATATAGGGCTTTACTTAGTTTTTTATGAGGCCACGAAGCTTTAACCTGAAAAATTGTGGCTCTGACGGGTTTTTCCGTATTTTCTTCCCTTCGAGTCAAATCAATTTTGTCGATGGAAAATAATAGTTGGCAAATTCAACACGTTGTGTTCGCAAAATGGCCTCCAATATAAGCCCAAGATGTTGCACAATAATTACCAAAATATTGGCAAGAAGCGGCCTTCAAACTTTATAAAAGGGATCTGAATTATAACCGAAAGCTTGTACCTAAAATGTTTCCAAGCTGAGCACAACATTTTACTAACGCAATAACGAAACGTTGATAAAGATCAAACAGCGAACAACGTGCTCAGAGCTCAAGAAAAATCAGAATATAGAGTATACTCTTCTATTTCTTTCAACAAATTTCCTAGATTTCGGTAGATTTTGAACGGATTTTATTCTAAGTGTGCTATGATCATTTGGCTGATCAGTTTATTGTATAACAGCACCCGATTTTGATGAAATTGAACAAAAGTGTGTTAGGGCAGATAATATTAATAGCTAGCAAGTTTAAAGACGCCATGCAAATTGAAAACACACAAGTTTTTCTCTCTAGAACTAGTTTTTTATCGATCTTTTCTCTGACAGCCATAATATTATACTTCGTGAAAATTTGTTGAAGATAGCTTTCAAAATAAAGAAAGCGAAAGCATAGAATATACAGACGAGCAGACGGACAGTTCGTAATGAAGAATAATAGTAAGATGAAGAATATATAATATATTAGGGCGGGTCAATTTTTTTCGCGAAAAGCGTCCACCAGAATCGGAATCTACGAAGAATTCTAAGAAAATTTCACCATGAAACTATGTGTCTAAAATTGATTTTAGACACATAGTTTCTTGGTGAAAACTTCTTAGAATTCTTCGTAGTTTCTTTCTTTTCGAGTCGAACAAATTGACCCGCCCTAATATTATATATATACTTCGTATAGTCGTAGATGCTTCCTTCTTTGCATTACAAACTTCTGGACTATATTATATTACCCTCTGCAAGGGTATAAAATCTACTCATTTTCTTAATTTTTATTGTCAAAAACATAAAAATGGAAAGTTTATAAACTTATTAATAGACCTCGGATTTTTGCATATATTGAAATCGATTTCGATTCTAGTAAGCTCAAGTAAATGTGCATAACACTATAATTTTAGGCTAATAAAATATCAAAAAATCTACATTCAATTTCAAGATAACTGAAAGTATTATTTATGAAGTTGAAACGTCAGCAAAAAATAAATGCTGTGAAAAGTTTTGTTAAATTCGCATTTGGCCTAGTCAACTTAGACTAAAATCGATATAAGAATATGCAACATACGAGGTCTAATTATTAGCCACTCTATTTCTGCTTTTGTATGTTTTCTTAAGGCGTGCCCGCTGCACATACGCGAGCCACGCATTCGTTGTGGTTTTCACGCAAAGCCATTACCCATGCGCGCATAGAGACTTGCTCATAACACAATTGCAACAACAACTTTGAATGTGTTTTCTCTTCTCTTTCTCTTCTTTGACTTTAACAAAATTAAACGCTACAACAAATACTTTTGGATTGATAATGAACCATAAACTATGCTTATAAGGCCAAAATTTCCGCATTTCTTTTGATTGACTCTACGAGCTTTCCGCTGATTTCCACTCGCTCGATCAATTGCCGGTGACTGTAGCGCACGGCCAAAGCCGCAAAGTCTACCATGCCGCGTTTTTGGCCATGTTTCAGAAAACATTTAAAAAGCCACTACGAGCGAATAATAGATCAGGTTTGGGACCCCCCGCGCCCAAACCAAATGCATAAGCAGGCAACTGTTTGGAGTTATCACGCAGCTTTTAGTACCTGCGCCCTCGCACATAACTCAGTGGCCATTCGATACGCGTTTAATGGCGCCCCGTCGAGCGGACTCACAACACCGCCACTGAGAGAAAAGACGGACACATGCGATTCGATTCATCGATGATGTGAACGAACACTTGCTCCACTTCCTCCGGCCTTACAGCGCAGACAGAGCGACTCCGACTTCAATGAGCTCAACGCACACACACACTCACACTCACTCAGGCAAGAAGAGCTCGAAGCAACAGCGCGCGTGCGCATTTGTCATGACAGTTAGACAGACATGCGCCAATACAAATTAGCTGACATCTGTGTGTGTGTGTGAGAGAGAGGAGTCTCTGTGTGTGTGGACGCGTGCGGCGCATGCGCAGATGTTTTGCTGATTTGTATCTCCCATCTTCGCCTTAATGGACCGACCAGCATTCGTTTTCTGTGTTAATCATTAATCTTGCTGCAACTTTATGTGTACAGATTCACCCAGATTCATCCAGATAATATGCCAAACATGGGTGGATTTCTGGTGACGCGATTTTAGTGATCCACTGTGGCACTTTGGTGTTGCGAAAAACAAGTTTACCCATTAACGGCTGTCATTTGGTTGGCTTTCTCACTAGAAGACATTAGACTGGACCTTGCCTAATTCATTTGGAGGTGTACCAAAAACTTAAGAATCGTTTTTGGTGTGACCCTTCCTCTTTTGTTTGCTCTCTCTCTCTCTCTCTGACCAACTTCATTTTGAGTTCCGCTCTAATGTCTGCGAGTGTGTGGGCGCCATCCTCCATCATTCTTGTCATTTAACGCGCCCCATTAATAGGCCCCGGATTTCAGATCACACACATTTCCGCTTACTTGGAGGCGCAACAATTTAACAAAGTGACTGCTCTGCCGAGGCAATTAATCTTCCGTTTCGAGTAGAATGGCCAAAGGCCAACAGAATCAACCAAAACGAATACAAAATCCAGATAAATTGTTATAAATGTCTTTACGAATTAAGTTCATAAATTAAATCGGCGCACATAAATTTTGCGTGTGCGGAGGCAAAATATTGAAAGTCGATATCAGGAAATTCCACTTCATCAGCCGATGACGTTCTTTTGCCTAGGCTAATGGGTATTACCCTCGTGATTTATGTGACACTGGTGCACCATTCTGGCTGGCAAAATATTGCGTATATCCTTTCAGTTATCAGAAAAAAAATAATATATCAAAATTTTTTCAAAAGATCAGTGATTGAAGTAACAAAGCCTTATTTTACGTTTTTTTTAATATTTTTAATGCCTTAATTCTTGAACTCAAAAGCATTAAATACTATTTAAGAGTGTCTTAATGCTTTTAGAACTCAATGTAAACTAAATTTAGTTCTTTATGTGCTTAGTTTAAGAGCGAAGTGTGCTGTATACACATACCTTTGATACTAAAATATTTATGAGCCAAATATTCTTCATTTACTTCTACGCAAAGCATAAGAACCTGGTCAGAAAATGAGTTGCCTTTAACTCACAATAAGACCAAGATGTTCTCTAATATTTACAAGAACATATGTTCCAAGTGTTCTTGAAATGAGCACATTTCAGCTTAACTCAACCACCTAACAAATAAATATAATTAGCCATTTAACTTGCCCACAAAAGTGTTAAAGCAAACTGTGTTTAAGTGCCAACCAAATCGTTGTTTGTTGAGTGGAAAAGACCTTCGGTTCGTTCTCCTGAAAATTCTGAAAAATATATTCCTTTGATTTCTGAAAAACTGAAATTGGGGTGGATAGGTCGTCGGTGAATTTGTTGGACAAGCTAGTTTCTGATTCTAAGGAAGCTGAACTGAACCAGCGAAGCAGCAGCACATTCAGTGTCTGACCGTTGGGAGTTGACTGAAAAAAAGGCTAAGCATTTTCAAATAAGCTATCAGGCGAGCTAAAAGCACCTCATGGGCACGCTTCTGAAACCAAATAGGAAGACCCTCAACCACTCTGCTAAGCCTAATGAAAAACGAGAAAACTAAGCTAACTTCGTCTGTGCCGAAGTTTTTATACCCTTGCAGGTGCTCGCTTAAATAATTTCCAGAAAATACTCTTTTCCCATTTCTGACCGATCGTTCGTATGGGAGCTATATGATATAGTCATCCGATTTGGACAAAAATTTGTAAAATTATGTGAAACAATCAAATACAAAATTGTAGGATGCTACCATTAAAAACAAAAAAGTTTTTCGAACTAAAACTGTTTTTCAGACCTATCTTTTGTATGGCAGCTATACCATATAGTTGTCCGATTTTAATAAAATTTTGTAGAATTATAAAAAAACATAGGAAATCTACGATTCCAAAGTTTGAAGACGTTTCCATTGAAAAGAAAAAAGTTTTTCATACTAAAACTAGTTTTCCGACCGATTGTTTCTATGGGAGCTATGAGATATAGTCATCCGATCCGATCGGTTCGATGTGAAGCAAAAAGAAGACTCTGTGCAAAATTTTTGCTCGACAGCTTTAAAACTGAATGACTAGTTCGCGTAGAAACAGACAGACAGACGTACTGACGCACGGACAAAGCTAAATCGACTCAGCTCGTCGCCCTGATCAAGAATATATATAGTTTATGGGGTCGGAAATGAATATTTCTATGCGTTACAAACTTCTGGGCAAAACAATAATACCCTTCGCAAGGGTATAAGAAACTGACGGGATCTGGACCAAATTAAGCGGAAAGTAAAATAAGTAAAATCAGGGATTCTTAAGAGCCGTATAACCGATGTGAATGTGTTAAATAGATGTTTTAAGTGTTCACAGCTCATTACAAGAAACTATTGTACACATTTTAGGTGACAGTGGCTAAGAGCCCCAACAAAAAACTATTGAAATTTACAAATAATTTCTTTACTCAGTTAGTCTACTGCCATACCTATAGTTTTTTAGTATTTTTACTATTAACAGGTCCCTAACACTATGCATCTTTACCAATCACATCGCAAGGCTATGACAAGGTGAAATAAATCAAACCAGTAAAGTAGAATTTTTCAATCATATCTCAGACATATAAGGTATATCAACTAACAAGGGGAAAAGAAATTGCAATCAATGCTGTGTAATACAAATAGATTGTGCTTAATAGTACAAAGAAAAAAATAAGATCAAATATCAACTTAATCTTTCAATATAATTTTAAAAATATCAAAATTTACATATCAAAGATTTATTATTTAATGTCTTTTTGATGAGTAGAGTAATACATTGATACTAAAAATGTTATATAGATAATTGAAATCATCATGGTGTTCTGAAAAATACCCTAGTGACATGATTTCAGTTCAAAGTAGACATCGAAAATTTGAGCGCAGAAAGAGAAACCCAGAGTTTCTCAAATCAAAGGGAGTCCAACTCGAAAAAGGCAAAAACAATGTACATGGCTCTTGCGCAGCACGCGAGACAGCGAATATTCTTCCGATTTGTCTGTTTTTGCTTTCATTGCTGATTGCAGTTCCCAACTGCTTAAAGCGGTGAGCGCATGAAGAGACATTCAAACAGCGACAGCCATTAGCGAAATGCCTATTGAAGGTTGAATCGGGAGATTCATGAAACAGTACTATAAAGGCAACCAGCTCTTTTTGGTGTATATAAATGCATAAGTTGTTTACAGTTGTGAACAAACGCTACTTTTCGGGACCTCAAGCCAGCCAAAGTCACTAATTTTAATTCTAATATATCTTTGACATTTGAACCATGTCCAATGGGTATTATACAAATATAGCTTTGATACATAATAAAACATTATGCAATAATACCTATTTGATATTATAAAACAAGAAAGAAAGTCGGTCAAGCCCCACTATAACATACTCTGTACCAAGAAAATTTGATCATATCTCGAAAACCGTTCATCCGATCTTCTTCATTCCTTTGGCGGATCGATAAGTTATCCTAATAACTAAATTTGTCCAGAAGGAACAAGCCATCTATCTTCAAAACTGTGGGAGATATGACGTTTTTTCTAACTTGCGGGGGCGGGAGGGGGCGTGGCCAAAATTGAAAATAAACTTGATCTGCCTGCAGACATAAGAAGCATATATCCCACACATGTCAAACCTTTATCTCTAACCATCTCTGAGATCTGTGCGTTCATACGGAAAGACAGACGGACGGACAGACGGACATGGCTATATCGACTCGGCTGTTGATGCAGATCAAGAATATATATATTTTATGGGGTCGGAGATGCTTCCTTCTGGATGTTACATACTTTTGCACAAACTTATAATACTCTATGTACCTTCGGTACAGAGTATAAAAAAAGATCAGGGATATTAACAAATATCAGATTGTTGATCTGAAACATTTCGCATTGAAATGTTCGAAATGTACGAGTGATATTTTCGATCATATCTACGGGTATTCTTCAGATGAAGGCCGATTCGATACTGAAAAATACTTGATTGATACTAAATATCGTGATCTTTTTTTTCTGTGCACCTGTTATATTATTAATTGCTACCCTAACCTAGCTTTAACGTCTCTGATGACAGCCTTTCTGAGAGTCGAAGCACTCGACTCGACGAGAAAAATAAACTAACTTCTTCTGTGCCGAAGTTTTTATACCCTTACAAGTGCTCGACCCATTTTCCGACCGATCGTTCCTATTTGATAAAGTCATTCGATCCGCTCGGCTCCGTCACATTAGTAGCGTGCAGCAAAAAAAAAAGACGAGATGAAACTGGTGGGCCATATGAGTAAATCGCTGTTTCAAGCCGATCTATAAAGCTATTGGTTTCAGCGCCCTAGCATGGATATACAAAGAAAACACATTTTTTCCAATTCCGGAAATAAATGCTCTCCGCCAGGTGAATTGGTAGTCAAGTGCAAGATTTTTTCGAAAATGAATGGATTAAAGATTAGTGAGATTAAAGCAGAAGCGGGAAGAAGGCTGCAGGATGGTAGTATGTAGCTCCTTCAGCGAGTCCTAGACGACAGGAGAGCGGCATTTAAAGATGCTCAAAACGAACTGGTACAGACGATTTAGCAATTCGAATTGGCACATGCCCAATATGGGTTCGGAGACAGCACCCCATTTTTTAATAATAAAAAAATATTATATATACAGAACTAAGAAGAAAATTAAGGACTTAGACCAACAAGGTCAGAAAAATTCAAACTAAGGCGGAAGGAGAGGCTGCTGACCGCTCCCCGACTGCAACTGACTGGCTAAATAATCTAGAGGCGGCACATTGGCAGCCTGCCTGAATGTATCGAACTGACTTGGTCGTTATCGATAAATGCCTTAAAAATCATCTTCCGTTGCTTGGGAAGGAGACAATCGCAAATTATACGAATAATATCCGACAGATACTACATTTTCGACCATATCCCCAAAATTCAATGTCCTTTTGGGGCAAATAACTGTTTGATCCATTCTTGGATCTTAAATTGTTTTCCCAATTAAGTTTCCTTAAAATGGATTCTATAAGAATGGATGAATCATTAATGTGTAAATATGGAGTTATGACAACATTAGCATAAGATGCACCAGCAGCAGACTGGAAGGATAATTGCCCCAATTGGTGGTGTTTGAAATGATTCGACGTCATTTAAGATGTGAGAGCAATTGGACAATTCTGCAAAGTGCTTCAGAGATGCGTCCTTCGAATCGCTTGAAGAATTTCTATCGCATGTTGAGACATGAGAAGCGAGTGCACATTAGGCGAAATCGATTAATTACAGATTTGCTTTAACATTCAAAATTTCATTGATTGAATGCCTATAACTTGCGATAAGGACAGCTCAGTGGACATATCATAGAAACTTGTTCTTAATTTTCCAACATTTTTGTTTTAAATATAAGTATGGGAAGACTACTTCTTGCGGAAGCGTGGCATGCTGATCCCCCTCTTCCCATATTGCTTCAGAGATTCAAAGTTTCAAGTAAAACTTGTGGTGGAGCTTGGGGTTGATGGTACTTTTGGTCTCTCAGGTGTAGATTCAATACCAATTGATCTTTGAAAGAAACGAGTCCGAGTATCATGTTCAAGCCATTAAGTGAGATTTTAGAGCAATTTCCAGAAGTCATGGATTCGGATAGACTTTGATAAACAGAACAGTTTGTGCATGACTTTTTGATGGCATTTAAAAATTTCTTTATGTCCAAAGAATTGGAACTAGTAAAAGGATACAATAAGTACAGTTGGCAGCATGAAGCCACGAAAAGGCGACAGCTGAATGCTGGAGTGAATCAGACACTAGCAGATGTACATGGTGCATGACATGGAGAATGACCACGAAGTAGAGCCGCCGATACCTCGGCATCCGCCCCCTCTCACAGGGCATAACGAAATTTGATGAGGCGCTGTTTAAAAGGCAGGTATTAAAAAAGAAACTTAAATCAAAGACTATAAAAGACTAACTTAAAATCGATGGAGATTGGGTGGACTTCGCCCTTCTAAACGTGGTGTACGCCAGAGATATATGCTAAATTGAGCAATGCGCTTCAATGCGAACCTTAGTATATAGAGAGTTGCTGATAAGGAATTTATAAGCGAAAGATACGGCTTAAAAATATTAATGAACTAAGAAGACAATATAGGACTTAGACCATGAATGGCATAAGAAATAAATCAAAAATTAGCAAAGATAATTTTTCATTTTATCAATTCAAAATGGCGGACAACTCTTGCCCATTGGAGAGCGGTATTGGAAGATGTTCAAACAAACGGAGTTTGGACAACTGAATAATGGCGAGGATCAGACGCTACCCGATTAACCTCGTGCTCGACATGGAGAAAGACCACGAAGTAAAGCCGCCGATACCTCAGCATCCACCCCTCTCTCGGGAATAAACCAAATTTGATGAGCCGCTGTTTGCAGAGGCTGGTTTTAAAAAACAATATAGAATATCATATTCAAAAGAATATTTCCCATCTAAACTCACAGAGCGGTGATCGGTTTTTGGGTACACTTGATTCAAACATTTGTAAGTTCTCGTAATTTGTGTTTTTTTCTGATTTGTTATGGATAAAGTATTGTACCTCCAAGAAGAAACTCAAATCAAAGACTGTTTGCTAACTTAAAATCGATGGGGATTGGGTGGACTACGCACTTCTAAACGTGGTATACGCCAGAGATATGTGCTAAATTGAGCAATGCGCTTCAATGCGAACCTTAGTATATAGAGTGTTGCTGATAAGGAGTTTATACTCGAAAAATACGGCTAAAAAAAAGAACTAAGAAGACAATATGGGATTTAGGCCATGAATGGCAAAAGAAATAAATTCAAAATAAACAAGGAGAATTTTTCATTTTATTAATTTTAAATTTCTGAAGACTCTTGCCCTAAAAAAGTCAGCGCAGTGTTCTGCTGTGAACGAAGTTTAGTAAACAAAAACTTCCAGGGAGACTGAGCGCTCCCCGATGTGGTGCCCACGACACCACGGCTGCAACTGACTGGGCAAATAAATCCAGAGGCTGCAAAATGGCCGCTTGGATGTATCGCACTGACACGGTCGCTTTCGATTGCAGTGTACAGTGCGCAAGTCTTATCGATAAATACCAAACATTTGTGGAGTCTGGTCACACCCAGCCAAGTCGGTTATTTTTAAAGTACTCTGTACCGTGGGTACACAGATTATGTTAAGTTTGTGCAAATGTATGTAACAGCCAGAAGAAAGCATCTCCGACACCATAAAGTATATATATTCTTAATCAGCATCAACAGCCGAGTCATGTCCGTCTGTCCGTCTGTCTGTCCGTATGAACGCACAGATCTCAGAGATGGTAAGAGATAGAGGTTTGACATGTATGGGGCATATGCTTCTTATGTCTGCAGGCAGATCAAGTTTATTTTCAATTTCGGCCACACCCCCTCCCGCCCCCGCAATTTAGAAAAAACGTCATATCTCCCACAGTTTTGAAGATAGATGGCTTGTTCCTTCTGGACATATTTAGTTATTAGGATAACTTATCGATCCGTCAAAGGAATGAAAAAGATCGGATGAACGGTTTTCGAGTTATGATCAAAATCTTGGTACAGAGTATGTTATAGTCGGGCTTCAACGACTTTCTTTTTTGTTTTAGTATTCATTATTTAGTTTCCAACTTTACCTTGCCTGGGACTTGAACTCGGGACCTCTGGGAAACTTCAACACGAAAGGCATCATATCGCACTCGACTACCAAGCACTATTGGTTTTTGGGGATCTATTTTTAAGGGAGATTTTCTAGACTAGACGATTTTCTAAATGGCTTGTCTAAATTCAAGAATTTAGGGCGTTTTACTAAATTTGCACTATTTTAAGACACCGTGCAATGTATTTTATTCTATATTTAAGCGCGAGTTCGCCCTTAATTTAAGAAAGTATTTGGTAAAAAATCTAGCAAAAATACCCTAAATTTAAGAAATCTAAATCGAATTTCTAAATTTTAGAAATTGTTTTCTAGGGCTGTTTTTTCTAAGTTTAAGAAAAAACTGTCTAAAAACCAGAAATAAAAATTATTGTAGGGTGAATTTCTAAAAACTAGAACATACATTTTTGAGTGTAGACTTATAAACTTATCATCATTATTTATCAATCAGCCAAAGGTATGGTGAAGATCGGACGATCGATTGTCGAGTTACCCCATTTTGGTAAGGGACACTTGAATCGTTTACCCTTCTCATCTCGACTAGTTAATTCTATGTTGGCCATCGCTTCGATAATAACTCACCTTTTTTTTAAAATATCACCCAAATGATATCATTATTTCGGTTTCAATTCCCACTTGCGTCATGAGATTAATTGGATAAAATTATTTTTGTTCGCACACGACTTTTGCATCAAGCTGGACGTTTATTTGAATGTGTTAATGTTCGGCTAATTGAATTGAATGGCTGCAAAAGGTGAAAGGTGCTGATGAACAAACAAATGCGGAAGCAGCTGGCAATCGATCAAGTCGATCCGTCCCCCAAAAGCAGGCTACGATGCACGGTCGGGTGAGAAATGAGAAGCGCACAAAAGTGTGCTATGGTTTTTGTCTTTTGTATTTTTTTTATTTTTATTTAGGAATTATACAATAACTTAACATGTTTGTTGCTTTTGGAATCGGAAATATACAATATTAGATATTGATTTCTTTTGTTAAAGGTTCACTGATTTTGTTTTTAGCTGGGATTTTTGATTTGATACGATCAGAGTTGTCAGAGTTTAAGTTGCATATAAACAATATTGCTATGTTTCTTGTTTGTTTGTTTGTTTGTTTGTTAATAATAATATTATTATTTTTTTACTTTTATGCTTATCAAATGCAGCACTTTAATGCTTAGGCTGATGTGTGGGTGTGTGTTTCGGGGTGTTTGTGTGTGTGTGTGTGTGTGTGTGTGTGTAACTATTTGGTGTAGCTTCTTTACATCAGACATCAGCATCTATGTTATTATGTTGTACCTCGCTTGCTTTTTTCTATTTACCTGCTTAGAAATTTGATCTTTGATTACACTTCAAGAAGCCAAGTGCTATGGAGAAAGGGGAAAGGCGGGGATTAATCTGGGTCAACGACGGTGGTTCTTTAATGAGCTAAAGCTGCTACTTCATCTCCTTTACATCTCAGCACCGCACACAGCTAATTGTTTCCTTTACTTTTTTGCTCGTTTTGCTTGTTGAATATACTATGTATGTATGTGTGTATGTGTGTGTGTGTGTGTGTGTGTGTGTCTGGTTTTGTGTATATATAGATGGTACAAAATAAGGTTATGCTGGTATGTGTATGTGTATATATATGTATATACTCTTGATACCATCTCTGCTGGCATTCACAAAAAAAAATGTGTGCCATTTATGTGACAGTCTGTTCAGACTGAGTAAAACACATGAGAATATTGACAAATTTCTTTGACCACACGTATGACAAAAGTCCACTGGCACTACCTCTGGCAGGAGAGCACACATGTATGTCACCTTGTCCTTGTCACGATTTCACATCTTCTAAGATAGCCCCATCTGTCACATAAACTTACAAACGGCAGAGTAAATTGTGAATTTATCTTTTACTTGGCAGTTTTCTGTAAGATGTGAAATCTGTCCTTAGAATTTGTAAACATTTTCATCTCAAACTTGAACAGCGTAAGCGAATTTGTTTAATTCAACAGAAGCTCTTTCTGCACCGTTCTGTTGGCTTGAGTTATGTATCGTAAATTTTTCAAAAAACTAAGAAGTCTTTTTTAAACACTGCACTTTTTGCTACGAAACCCTTAAGATCAAGGTCGGAATTGATTTAGGTCCAAGACCAGAACAATTCTTTTTGAATATATATCCTAAAGTCGTAATCAGAACTAAGACATTTTTGAACATTTCAAAGGTACATCATTCCGTAAATAAGCATTTCAAAAACGAAATTTAACTACGCAATTCTTTGTTTTCCCGTATTAAAGAGCGTTTGAAGTCTAGCTGTGACACAAAAACTTCTGTTTATCTTCCACTTATAGTCCTCAAAGGCGTATTAAGGACCAGAAACCAGAAGAATTGATTGCCGTATCAAAATACACAGCCCCCAAGCTCTATATGTTCGCTTATGTGATTCTAATTTCGCACAAGAGAAAGGACCTAAGGGAGTCAAAGGCCGAAACCGAACGGCAGAGTTTGAGAAGACTTTTCATGACTTCAAAGCTAACGCCAACAGCTTGTGAAAGTGTGTGGTTGCCTAACTTAGCCATGTAGGGGCTTCTCAATCTTTGACGTGCGGATTCAGCATTAATCCCTTAGGTTTTTAAAGAAACAACTTTTTCATTAAAGGTTCCGAGGAGGGATCAAACCCAGGGCCTCTTGCACAGCAGGCCCACACACTACCCGCTGCACCACACCTAACCTCATATAAAGGTAGGTAAGTAGCGAAAAATGACAGGTGTTTCCCCTTAATTTTGGAAAATAATTTTGAAAAAACATTTTTTTTTGAAATTTTTTTAGCACTATTTTTCAAAATTTTTAAATTATTTGTTTAAAAATTCATTTCTTAAGATGAACAAAAAATAAATTTGGTAATATACATTATGTTTTCAGTAAGGACAAATATATTCTAAGCAGAGAATTATACCGAAACCGTAACCCGAAACAAACCGTTTCAAATCGAAACTTCTTTTGAGAACCAAAATCAATTTCGCGTTATTTTAAGAACCGATAGCACCGTAATGAAACTAAAACTTTGGTAGCGCCATCATTTCGGTTTTCTAACATTGCAGAGGTTTTCCAAATTTTAGTTAAATTTCTTTGTAGCAACTTTTTATTGGAAGGCTTCAGATTCAAGCTACCTGTACGAAAATCTCGCTACTTGTAATGTCCGCTGAAAGTATATACTCAGATTGAGTTCTAATTAGACAAGATTTCTATATATATTCTAATCAAGAAATCTAAGCATATTTATTGACAAAAGTAGAGTAGTCCCGATTTTTCTTAAACTGTAAACAATGGAGTAACATGTTTTAAGAACTTGATGACCTGCTTCGACATAATTCAAGTGCCCACTATATGAACCCGGAAAAAACAAAAAAAAAAATGTATCATATCTTTTTAGAGTTTTTTTTTTTGTAATTTCTGTTGTGTTTTACCTTTACCTTTTCTGGCAATCATACTGAGTACCTCGTACTTTATATAATAAGCGGCATTTTGAATGGTTTCTATATAATGAATATTAGAGCTGTGAGTCGTAATTACATTTACATTTACCATGACAATTACTGGGGTATGTAAAGTTTTTTATTGCCACCACAACTATTGAGTAATTGAACATTTTATTCAATAATTTATACAATTATGCAATAATTAGAACAAATAATATAATTATTCGGTAATATGAGTAATTGTGGCAATTTCGTTTGCGGTTTCTAATTACATAACAATTTCGAAAAAGAATAAGAGTTATTTCCCTTTCATTGTTTCGGAAAATTTGCAAAGTCAACATATAGAAGATCAAAATGCAATGCAAGTAGATGTTTATGTGCACTGTAGTTATATATAGAAATAATACCCTGTTTATACACAACAATATTATCATGATAAATGCTCTTTAAAGTATGCTATGTTTATGGATACCAATTCTCTGACTACTAACTCATTTTGAATACCTTCAATAAGTACGACAATCTTAGTGAATGCAAAGGGTAGATTATGTATGACGCAGCCGTAACCGACTCTCAGTAACTTATTTAAATTCAGAATTATTTAAGGAAATGTAAATGGCATACTTTTAGGGGCAATTATCAAGATATTCTTTTTATGTATAAACGGGGTTTATATTTGATCAATGTAAGCACTATTCAAATAAATGACATCTAGCCATCAATTTTCTTTATGTTAAAATTTGTAATTTTTACACACAATATTAAAGGTAAATAAATATGGTTTTTTCAAATTACCACAATTATCTGAATTACCAAGTAATTGAATTAATTGTTACAACTATAGAAATAATTCTACTTATTATTCAATTTTAGATTACAAAGTAATTGTAATTGTAATTGGAGTTTTTAATACCCAAATAATGGTAATGGTAATTGTAATTACAGCTCTGATTCAAATACAACTTAAGCTCGAAAGCAGTCCCTCAACTATTTTAATGAATTTGTGACCTTATATCGCATTGGGTCTTCGGTGATGTGTCACCTAATTATCTTGATGAATTCTAACTTTATACCGAATTGGTTGATCTGTGATGGGCAGGTGCGTAGCCGAAAGAGTTCACATAAATTTATAAACATTTGGAGAATCAGCAAAAATAAAGAATTTATAATTTTTATAAATTTTGTTTTCTTTACCTTTTCTCAGCAAATATTTAATGTAATGTTTGTTCACATTCGAGTCATTTTTGAGTCTTCGGTCTGATTAAATAGTCATAAAGACGCTCGTTTTCTGATTGTATCATTTTGATACCCTAGCCGCTACTCTTCTTGAAGAGTCGTTTAAAACTCGTTCTTCTGAACAATTAAGACTCATTTGCCAGTCTTTTTCAATTCATGTTTCAATAATTCACTTGTTGAGCATGCAAAAAAACATTTTTCTGGTCTTGTTTTAATTTACATTTCTTATTTAAAAGTTATCTCTTTTTAAACATTAAAAAAACTCTCGAAAAATACTGATCAAGGTGAGTTTGGTTAAAATAATCTTTCAAATGTTGGTTGGATATTTTGTCTGGGGATCGAACTCGGCACCTTTTGCCCTTAATACGTCTTAATGAACTCTCACTGGACATGAGAATGGTTTCTTAAAGCTTCAAAGTGCAAACCTATCTGTCAATATCTTTCTTTACATTGATTTTTACAAAAATCACCTTGAAAAGACCTTTTCAAGTTCATTTGATGATTAAAAAAAATTCCTATTATGCGCGATTAAAAGAAGACTTGAAAAAGTCTAGTATAAAATGCATAAAATGTGTTTTATTGAAGTACGACTCGAAATTCAATCGAAAGTTAGTCGAAACTGTTTAAAACAGCGCGTTAAAAAAGACTAAAAGTCGCAGCTATGGTACCCTGTTCTCAGGCCAAAGTATCATTTCAGATCAGAAAATCAGACCGAGGACTCGAAAAAATGTTTGATGGGTTGTTTCACATTCGCTCCACAATTTCGCATAGAATAGAGGGAGACAAAATCAGTTAAAATGCTGACTTGGATGCTCTATTATAAAGATGAGAGAGCTTTGGTTTATTTTTTAGTGTTACGGTCTTTGAAGTGTGCAGAGCTAGGTGAAAATGTGTGCACAAGTGCACAATGACGCGAACCAGAAGCCAGGCAACAGTAGCCCAAAAAAAGTGATAATTTTAGGAGTCACGAGATGACCACAAGAGGCAGGTAAAAGAACCAGTTGCAAAGACATTAGCAAGTTTGGAGCTAAAAGTCCCGAATTTGATCAAATTCATTTTACAAAACAATTTGTCCTTATTAGGTTGCCCAGTTTTCATTTGCAGCTAAATTGGTGTGAAGACTTATACCAAGTTAGCTTTAAATGTTTTCCAAATTTCTGTGCTTACACTTTATATTTCTCTCCAAAGGGAAAAGTTTTTAATGAATTCCAAAATGGATCGCGCACGTCACTAAAGACTGAAGACACACAAGAGAAAAAGTTACAAATGCCTGGAACTATCTGATAACTTCATTAAAATGCTTTCAAGCCAGGGAAAATGGATTGAAGGATTAGCAAACGATAACAACAAAAAGTTTGCTTTTTAACCAGTGAAAAAAGTAAAGCGTTCCTATTGTATTTTCGGGTGCTGAATTCAAATAATTTGTCCGTTTTGCCCCATCACGTCTGGTTTATGAGATATTTGCACAAACTTGTGTTAAACGAGGTTTGTTCACATTTTTGAGTCCTGTAGACACATTTGTTTCAGAGTAAACTTAGATGAACAACGATCACGAAAAACCAAACCCAAAGTTTATATTCGATTTCTAAGAGATATCATAATATTGATTTAAATACGAAAAATTATATTTGTTCTGAGAAATTTTACTTTTTCCACACGTTCAAAAAATTCGTAAAATGTACCTGCTAATTGAAAAAAATCACAAAATTAACTTTTGAATAGACCATTGTGCGCTCAATTTTACTACATATACATATTTGTTGTATCACCGCGCTTTTTGAAGTTATGGACTAAAAAGTTCACTAATTAACCACCTATTTTTACTATTTTTTCATAAAATTTTCTTAGCAAATTTGAATAAGCCATGAAAACCTAAAGTAAAATAGCTTTATAGTAGCAACTCACTTATTAAACAACTTTAACATTGTTATTTTCTAATTTTAGGAAATTTTCGTGATAATTATTCAGTGAAATAAGTCGAAAATGTGTATAGTTTTTTGGAACATTACTTTCAAAAAGGGCGATGATATCAAAAATGTGTAATTGTAGTAAAATTGAGAGTACAATGGTTTATATAGTAGATAATTTTGTGGTTTTCTTCCAATTGACAGGTAAATTTAACGAATTTGTTTAACTTGGGAAAAAAGTTAATTTTCCCAGAAAAATTAACATTTTTTATATTTAAATCAATATAATGGTATCTCTTAGGAATCAAATGTATAATTTTGGGTTTGTTTAAGTTTATTTTGAAACAAAAGTGGTGGCAATAGTTTAATAAGGATACAAAAATGTGAACAAGTCTCGTTCAACACTCGTTTATGCAAATTTCTCATAAACCAGACGTGCTGGGGCAAAAACGTACAATTTAGTTGAATTCAACACCCGACAATACATTAGGAACGTTCGCTATCTTCTCTGGTTCAAAAGTGAACTTTTATACTCTGTACCGAAGGTACATAGAGTATTATAAGTTTGTGCAAAAGTATGTAACATCCAGAAGGAAGCATCTCCGACCCCATAAAGTATATATATTCTTGATCAGCATCAACAGCCGAGTCGATATAGGCATGTCCGTCTGTCCGTCTGTCCGTCCGTCCGTCTGTCTGTCCGTACGAACGCACAGATCTCAGAGATGGTAAGAGATAGAGGCTTGACATGTATGGGACATATGCTTCTTATGTCTGCAGGCAGATCAGGTTTATTTTCAATTTTGGACACGCCCCCTGCCGCCCCCGCAATTTAGAAAAAACGTCATATCTCCCACAGTTTTGAAGATATATGGCTTGTTGCTTCTGGACATATTTAGTTATTAGGATAACTTATCGATCCGCCAAAGGAATGAAGAAGATCGGATGAACGGTTTTCGAGTTATGATCAAAAGACAAATTTTCTTGGTACAGAGTATGTTATAGTCGGGCTTGACCGACTTTCTTTCTTGTTTTTTATGGGTTTCGCTTTTCTATAGAAAATCGCCACCATTTTAATATGGTGTTTATTTCGAGAATTTAGATACGATATAGCAGGAAAAACAAAGTCATTCCATTTGATTACTTTTTTATATTGTTTTGACTTGAAACTTGAATTAAATCTTGTAAAATTAATTAAATTGATCAGAGTAGTACAGACGGTACGCACTTTTAAGCTCCGAGGTTAAATTTGTAATGTTTTTCTGGTTAGATGCACCTTTGGGAACATAGAAGCCACAGACATAACATAAAACAGTTGAAGCTTCCAACAGTTCTTCATTATTAAGTTATTTCTTAACTGAACAAGTTTAGATTTCAATGTTGTTTTTGATGATGCGCTTTTACAGAGAACTCTTGACAACGGATAAAGAAGAGAAGTAAAGAATACCAAAAAAATATAAGGGGTGTTCGATATTAAATAATTACCGCAATTTCAAGCAATTTCGTTCATAGCTGTAAACAACTTATGCATTGAAACACCCAAAAATAGCTGGTTTCAAGAATCTCCCGATTCTCTCATGAGTAGACTAAGTTAATGACTCCAGCTAGTCACCTTTTTGGAGTTGATGCTTAAGCTTCAAGACTAACGTTCTTAGTAAGAATGCATTAAGTCCGTTTAATTTGAACGAAAGCATTCAAACATTAATTTACTAACAATTTTCCCAAAAAATACAACTAAAGGTTGATCTTTTTTTTTTAAATTTTCGTGAATTTAAGCATTAAAACATTATTTTTTTGAGCTGGTCGAAAAAAGTGATTTGTAGGCCTAGTTACGCGATACAAAATAGCTGAAGACAGTAAAGTAAAATTTCAATTAGTTTATGAGATATCATGAAAAAAAAAAAACATAAAAAAAAGAAAAGTGAAAACTTCAGGAGTCTAGTACAAAAAAACCTTAGCCAATCAGACCAAACCCAGCCAGGGTTTTTATACTACCATTAGCACCATTCAAATTTATTGGGTCTCGTTGGTACTTATCATAAAAATTTTGTTGAAAAATGGTTCACAGTGTAATATCTGTTTTCCTGCTGGTAATGAAGATATTTACCTATTAGATTAATTGGATAATGTTTTGGGAGCTGTTAATATCCTAAATGGTCAATGTTGCCGTAAGACAATTGCTAGTACAAAAATGCTTCGTTAAAAAATCGGGAAACGCAGTTCGGTCTATTTTTGTACTCTGTACCGTGGGTACACAGAGTATTATAAGTTTGTGCAAAAGTATGTAACATCAAGAAGGAAGCATCTCCGACCCTATAAAGTATATATGTATTCTTGATCAGCATCAACAGCCGAGTCTGTCTGTCCGTATGAACGCACAGATCTCAGAGATGGTAAGAGATAGAGGTTTGACATGTATGGGACATATGTTTCTTATGTCTGCAGGCAGATCAAGTTTATTTCAGAGCTCGCAAATAACTCTCAACACTTTCCTAGTGTCGGCAAAAAACAGTTTGGTTACGGACACAACGAAAAGAGGAAGCGAAAGACACCTTCAGTTCTGTTTTTGCTCAAATCTGTTTTGCTCAGAGCAAAGACACATTTTTTGCCTACCAAATGCACAAAACAAAAACACTTTTCGCCGACACTTATTGTGTTCTGGTCATTTGCAGACAGTTTTCTGATGAGCACTCGCTCTAAAGTGTTTCTGTCAGTGGTCTTCGGCAGACCGACTCGTTTGTTTTGCTCAACCGAAAACATGTAACAGAAAACAGAAGAGGAGAGAGAATAAGTGTTTCGCTCAGTGAGAGAGCGTTTGTGCTGCGTTTGTGCTGCGTTTGTTTCTGTTTTGTTCTGAGGCTGATGGCATTTAAAAAAAAAGTGTTGACACTCAATTGCGAGCTCTGGTCTATTTTCAATTTTGGCCACACCCCCTGCCGCCCCCGCAATTTAGAAAAATCGACATATCTCGCACAGTTTTAAAGATAGATGGGTCGTTCCTTCTGAACATATTTAGTAACAAGGATAACTTATCAATTAGGAATGGTGGAGATCGGATGAGCGGATCGGATTGTCGAGATATGATCAAAAGAGTGTTCGCTGCTGTCAGCTGCTACTGCAGCATCAAAATTTATGCTGAGCGTATAATTACGTTCGTACAGAGTATGCTATAGTCGGACTTGACCTACTATCATTCATGTTTAATCTAGTTAATGGCCCATATTACGTGTTCGTGGGTGGATCTTTAAATGGTCCACCATCTCGCGTTTTTTTGGCTGAGGAGTAACATCTCTTAGGCCCATGAAATAGCCCATTATATGCCATCATACATTTAGTTTTATGACTCTTTTAAAGATATGAAAGAATTTAGGTTTGACCCCTTCTGACGGTACCTTAACCAGAGCGGGCAAACAAACGAAACGAAACGTTTCTGAATCGTTTCGTTTCTTTCTTTGCACAGAGCGAAATACTAACAAAACCCGAGAAAAGTAACTGTAACCAAAAATGAGTTCTGTTCAGTTTGCGTTCGTGAGAGCAAACTAAACGTAAAGCGAAATGCTCACGTCTTGATTTGCGGACAAAGGGAATCGGAACAATATGCAACGAGCGTGAATAGTTCGGAAACGTTTGCTGCTCAATTTGTATTTGTATTTGTATTGTTGGTTTTTTTTCTGTTGCTTACTTCTTTGTTTCTCTCAGCTTTGTTGTTTTCGTTTCCGAAACGTTCCAAGGCAGTGCAGCTGTTGGGAGAACAATATTCCAATCGTTTCGTTTGCGCTCTTCGGCAATATAAAGTTAGTGGTTTCGTTTTCCCTGACTAGAGTAACAGCTACAAAACATATGAATCGTTTCTTAGCTTTCGCGAACGGTTCGTTAAACGTTTCGTTTGTTTGCCCGCTCTGACCTTAACCAATTGTACGAATAACCCGATTTTTAGATATTACGTTCCCAATGACCCTGTCTGTGTTTGCTGAATTTTGTAGATTTTTATATTGAACCATTAACAACTAAGTTAAAATTGTTGTCGCTTTGTGTTGCTAGTACAAAAGTACCCATAGAACGCGAACCTAGGGTACAGTTGAGAAACTGGATATGAGGTGATGCTTGCAGAAGTCCCTTCTAACAGAATTTAAGGTTCTCATTACGGGGTTTTTTTTTTTAGTGTCGTACTGTGTTATACAATTGACAGGGTACAGTTGAGAAACTGGATATGAGGTGATGCTTGCAGAAGTCCCTTCTAACAGAATTTAAGGTTCTCATTCCGGGTTTTTTTTTTTAGTGGCGTACCAAGTATCCAAGTGTTTGAATCAGCTGTTTGCCCTATTCTAAAGCTCCTGTTAGCAGTGTGTTCATTGACAAATATTCATCATGTGATTTAACGCAGAGAGAGATACTGGGCCTGGTCAAGAGTATATTTGTTTGTTTGTCTGCTTCTTTAGTCATCTTGGTATTTTATTGCATCGTTCATATATCGCATATGTTGATATATATATATATATATATGTGTGTGTATGTGTTTGTGTGTGTGTGTGTGTGTGTGTATATTTGTTTTAAGGTTTAACATTTAATTTACTTTCATCTTCTTCATAAATATAAATAAAAATAAATACATTATTCTTTATGTTAAATTTGTTTTTGTTGTTGTTGTTGTTTTCTTTCTTTTTTCTTATTTTTTGTTTTTGTTTTTTGTTTTTTTTTTTTGTTGGTTTTTCGTTTTCCATGTTGCATGCAAGCAAAACATTTTACACTTTTTAAACTCCTTTTTTAAAAAGCCGCCACTAATTTTACATTTACGAAAAAAAAAATATATATATATATATACATAAATGTATATATATGTCGAGTCACATGACATAAACAAAAAAAAAAAAAAAACGAGAGCGTAAGTTAAAGTCGATGCTGACCGACTTTGGTATACCCGCCACTCGGGGGAGGATTATGTTAAGCTAGCAGTACCGATTTCGAAGATAGATTTTGACAGATTTTAGATGCTGGGAATATACGCGGATGTACAGGGAACAACAACCCTCTATGGGGTTGCCTCCTTCTCAGTATGCCTCTTCTCTCCCCAAGTAACGAATATTTAAAAAAAACAAACAAAATACAAAAAAAAAAAAAGGAGGAAAATATTTATATATATATATCCATTATGTCCAACTGTAGCATCCATCTATAGAGACTAACAAAATTTATAAATATATACACATGTATATATATATATATTTTATAGATTTTTCCATTTAGCATTTCCAACTGCCGCTAACAGTTGTGTTGGAGCGCGCGCGCATTGAGTTAGAGTGAGACAGCAGCCATAACAGCTGACTGTCAGCTGTCAGTTTATCATAATCTGTTCTAATATGTTCCTGTTGGGTTGGTCAGAGAGAGAGCTTGGTTTCTGTTCTGTTAGCAAGCAAAGCAGCAGCGCAGCAGCAGCAGCGGTTCCAAAAAAAAAAAAAAACATACGAATATCAACAGCTTGCATTAACATTAACATCCGACTCCACATCCATCTATCCAAACAGCCCCCCGACGATTATTGCAGCACACAGCATCCCTTTTTCTTGTTCTTCTTCTCATCGATAACCACATGACTAGCCGAAGTTGGACCAGGTACCACTTGCTTTGAGACTTGAGCCAGCGAGGTGACACCGTTGTTGCTCTCCGCCGCTTTGCCAGCCGCACCGCCGCCGCCTCCGCCGCCTGTTGCTGCTGTCCCTGCGGCACCTCCGGCTCCGCCGCCTGTTGCCGTTGAGCTGGCCAACTTGCTGCCGTGGGAATTTGTACCATTTTGTGCTGTTGCTTGATTCTGCGAGAGCTACAGTAAGAGGGGTGGGGAGGGGAGTGAGTTAGAGGAGATGGTGCTTGGCGGAGTTGAGTGGAATTGGGCAACTTACATTTGATTTGGTTACACTCTCGCCAATTGCCGTGCCTCCATTGCAGTTATCATCACCATGCTGTGCGTTGCCATTGCCTATTGTACGATCTTCTGTGGGCGTAATGGGTTTACCGCCTGCAATGTGAAGGAGGAGAAAAGAATGGTGAAGAATTAATACAGAATACGATCGATGTGCTGACCAATCAAACTGGCCGGGGAACATTTGGTCAAACATTTTGAGACTGCGCAGAGATTCGATTGTTCATATCACAAAAAAAAAAAAATATTATAAATGTCAAGAGAAAACGAGAAAGCTATGCTAACTTCGGCTGTGCCGAAGTTCTTTTACCCTTTATAAATATTTTCAAAAAAACTCTTTTTCCCATTTTCCGACCGATCGTTCGTATGGGAGCTATACGATATAGTTATCCGACTTGGACAAAAATTTGTAAAATTATGTGAAACAAACAAATACAAAATTGCAGGATGCTACCATTAAAAACAAAAAAGTTTTTCTAACTAAAACTGTTTTTCATATCTATCTTTTGTATGGCAGCTATATCATATAGTTGTCCGATTTTAATAAAACTTGGTAGAATTATAAAAAATCATAGAAAACCCACGATTACAAAGTTCGGAGACGTTTCCATTGAAAAGAAAAAAGTTTTTCTCTCTAAAACTTGTTTTCCGACCGATTATTCCTATAGGAGCTATGGGATATAGTCATTCGATCCGGTCGGCTCCAACATATTAGTGGTGTGCAGCAAAATGAAGACTCTGTGCAATATTTCAGCTCGATGGCTTCAAAACTGAGACTAGTTCGCGTAGAAACAGACAGACAGACGGACAAAGCTCGATCGACTCAGCTCGTCACCCTGATCAAGAATATATATAGTTTATGGGGTCGGAAATGAATATTTCTACGCGTTGCTAACTTTTGGACAAAATATAATACCCTTTGCAAGGGTATAAAAAGAGATTTATTTGACAACTAGCTGACCCCGTCAGACGTTGTCCTGCGTTAATATAATTTTGTGTTTTATTCTATTATACTGCTCAAAAAAAAACCTATATGTGTTTGAGAGGTACCCGAAAGAGTTGACCGATTCGGACCATATTTATTATCAGCCTTCCTTTATTCATGACGAATGTCTTTATAAAGTTTCATCCAAATCGGTTAAGTTTAGGTCAAGTTATGGTGCAAAAATGCCGTGGATGGCAAAATACGCGATCCCTGTGTGACCTACCAGAATCAGCTATAGATATAAACCACCTACGCTGTTACTACTACACTCACACGAAATTTCATCGAAATCGGTCCAGCCGTTTGGGAGGAGTGAGGTAACAAAGCCATGTACGGAAGAATTTTATATATTAAGATTTATTTGGCTTGGAAGGTTATAAAATGGAACCCGTTGATCGGAATTCTGCGGTCACCTGGCAGACCCAACGAAACTTGGAGGAGTTTGGTCAATAGAGAAGCAGAAAGCCTCGCCAAAAATTGGAGAAAGTATGGGCATCTACCCATGTCTCACACCAGGGATTGGAACTAGAATACGAATATCTGCTTAAAACTCATATTATTATCCGATCTTTTAGAGATAATAGATATTGTGTATACATGTTTGAGTGTACTTTACAACAATGTAAATAGGAGTCTACATATATAATTGGTTGGCTTATAGTTTCTGAAATCTACACCCAGAAAAAAGTAGAACGAATAACTTAAGAACAAACGATCTTGAAAAAATATTTATTCGTTCTTAAATTTTTAAAGAATTTCGCTCTTGAAGTCGAGCTAAATACGTTCTTAGCTTGTTGCTTTTAGGCGAGGGAAATGAGGTATAGAAACTGAGAGAGGAGAGCAAGCACATTTGAGAGAATAACTATGAGTCTGCTCTTACAGTTTTGTATCAAATGGGAGAGGGGTGTGGGGAAGCTATTGAGCGGAGAGCGTAATGGATTTTTGCACTCATGTTGCTTTGAAACTCCCAACCTGTTATGGCATTGCTGGCATGGAGAGACCTGTGTTCGACTGATAGTTGACACACACGGACT
The DNA here is from genome assembly GCA_035044965.1 of Lordiphosa andalusiaca. NCBI lineage: Eukaryota > Metazoa > Arthropoda > Insecta > Diptera > Drosophilidae > Lordiphosa > Lordiphosa andalusiaca. Next base: position 2,802,347 of record JAWNNM010000051.1, on the reverse strand, counting down.
GATGCTGCTTTGAGGTGTGTATTCATCAAGCCGGCTAAAACTTGCAACATGGCTCAACAATTAGTTTTCCATGAAATAAATTTTTAACAAAATGGAAAAAATCAACTGATATTGAATTGTTGTATGATTGGAATCTGTGAAGCTCTTGATTTAAGAGTAAACGATCTTACTCTTGAATCTGATGAGCTCTTGATAATAGGAAGAACATTTCCGGTTTATGACAAGAATGTATGCATTTGATTGAAGAATGAGTAATCTTGAATTTGAGTATGTTTAGTACTTGATCCAAAAACTCTTGTGCTGATTCGTACTTGGATCAAGTATTGAAGCTCTTGGATCAAGAAAATCGGGATCAAACATTCATACTTGGATCAAGAATTTCGCTCTTTGATCGAAAATTTTCACTCTTATCGAACTATTGATCTCGAAAATTCTTGATCCAAGTATGAAATTCTCTATTTTTTCTCTGAGTGTAGGTGTTCATACACACAGACGAATTTGGCTAAGCCGACTCGTCTGCTGGTGCTGATCATGAATATATATCAGACTTGAGTAAACCCCTATTACACCAGGAATAACAAGTTTTCATACGCAAAGAGTAAAAAAATAGGGTTCAATTTCCACTAAAGTGTTATCGTTGAATCTTTATTTACAAAGAAGGGGCCAAGAAACAAGGGATTAGCGTTCGTTTAGGAAACTTTATGCGAAGTATTGTTCAAACAGTCGATAAATTTGCGAAAATATGCTATAAAATTCTGGCAAGGACTTTCCTTTTTCATCGTAACTTCTTCTTCCATTTCATTCCTTTCTTCCATTTCATTTTGCTTACCACGTATCATGTTAACAATTTCATCAGCCTCTCTGGATAGGTCGCCGCCCGGACGAAATGGATTGTCCCAGCCGGAATCAGTACTGGAAATCAGAACCGTATATCATTCAGTTGGCAACTTGTGTCAAAGTATATAACTACCTCTGCTGTCGATCATAGGCCGCGCCCAGTCCCACCGGCTGCAGGGATGCCGTTGCCATTGTTGTATAATCTAAGTTACAATTGTAGCTACTAAACGTATTATCTAGATTATCAGCAAAGTTCGTTAATAAATATTCGGCTGGTGGGCAAATCTGCTGCGGTTGACTGCTTTGGTAAATGGAAACACGCACAATTGAACGCTCCGATCTGCAAAATAAATTCAAAAAAAAAAAAGGAATAAGTAGAGAAAAAAATGAATTACATAAGTAATCGAAATAACGAGTGAGTGGGTGGGAGGCTGAACACAAAATCACGCAGCGGCGCATGTGACCTTAAAATAGTTGAGCTAGTGCGTCACCAGCCCCATCAAACTGTCCAATGTCAATTAAATTAAGTCATTTGCCAATTGCTTTCAACAATTTCTAATTCAATTGATTGCGAGAGACTCGCAAATCTCGGCCTGGCGAGCCCCCTTGCCCACCCAGTAACACGTTTAGATGAATGCCCAAGGCACATGGATGCATGGTTATGCGTTCACTGACACTTGTCGTCACATTTATGGACCACCCAAGGGGAGGGCAAAAAGTGGATTGTATTGAATGTTGCTCTCGTAATTGAAAATGTATGTGTTGGTTTCTATACATACGCTTCCTTCAACATGTTTTGTTTGGCTGCATCCGAAGCGGAGCTTAGCAGACATCTATTGTAATGGCCCATTGGACATACTCTTTTCATATGATACTGGGCCACAAGTTGATTCATGATTGCGTTTATTTGTTTTATTTAATAACAAAAGTATACAAATATATAGCATTGAGTTGTGTGACGTCTAATATTAGAATATTGTGGGCGAGAGACTTGAAGGCATCAGGCATCAGGCTTTTCATGGATTACTAAGTTGAGTTGAACTTATAAATTGGTTTAGCAAGTTGACTTCAATCGCTAAACTACTTGAATGCAAACAAAATGTGCGAACTTCAAGGATTATCATCATTTTTCTACTTTTGCTTAGGTATTTCAGGTATGGAAATAAGGACTGGTTCGGTTCAGTGATTCACACAGATTTAGTTTTAGGTTCAGTTCAGAGGTTCACTCTTTATTATACTCCTGTACCGTAGGTACACAGAGTATTATAAGTTTGTGCAAAAGTATGTAACAGCCAGAAGGAAGCATCTCCGACCCCATAATGTATATATATTCTTGATCAGCATCAACAGCCGAGTCATGTCCGTCTGTCAGTCTGTCTGTGCGTATAAACGCACAGATCTCAGAGATGGTAAGAGATAGAGGTTTAATCTGTATGGGACATATCAAGTTTATTTTCAATTTTGGCCACGCCCCGAGTCGCCCCCGCAATTTAGAAATAATGTCATATCTTCCACAGTTTTAAAGATAGATTGTTCATTTCTTTTGGACATATTTATTAATAAGGATAACTTATGGATCAGCCAATATAATGGTGAAGATCGAATGAACAGTGGTCGAGTTATGATCAAAAGACTGTTCGCTGCTGCAGCGCTGCTTTCAGCTGTTACTGCAGCATTAAAATTTATGCTGAGCGTATAATTTCCTTGGTACAGACTTTGTTATAGTCGGGCTTGACCGACTTTCTTTCTTGTTTTTCTACTTCTGCTTAGATCCAGGTATGGAAGCCCCTCGGAAATAAGCGCTGGTTCGGTTCAGTGATTCACACAGATTTAGTTTTAGGTTCGGTTTAGAGGTTCACTCTTTATTATTCTTATTTTTCATAAAGGGCTGTTTTCTTGTTTGAATTCCTAGAAAACATACGAATAGCTTTCTAATCTTGATGAAAACCTTATATTCAGTCTTCGTCCAAAAGGATTTCACTTTGAAATTAGTCTAGTCAAGAGCAAAGATATATCGGATTCAGCAATCCGAATCCGAATGAGTGAAATACGTATTGTGCTTCTTACAAACATTAAATAAAGTTCAGCAACATTTTTAATCTTCTGACTAAACTGAAGAAGCACGAAAGTATACGAAGAACACCGTTCCATAGAGGAAACCACTTCCAAAAACAAATGCAGTCTGATATCAGGTATATAAAAAGGACGGTGGGTTATTGCAGAAGATGGGAGATGGAATCACATGTTTTAAAATGGTTGAAAAATCATTTTTAAAGACTAAATCAATTCAAAATCGCAAAGAATTAGTTCGAATCTTAGCTTAACCAAAAGTCGGATCTATTCTGGTCTTAGAGAATCAATCAAATTTTCGATTGTCGTTTGTCTTAAGTCTTAAGACTCTCCATTAAAGTGAACCGAATCGTAGCATTTTTCTTTGAAGATTTCGGTTTGGTTTAGCAATTTCGAAAGACCCCGAATCGGATATCAACAGGAATTTGCGGCTTGGTTTCATTCGGTTCAGTTCAGAACCGGTTTGCTTCGCTGCTTTGATCTGTTTTCTATATTATTAATATGATATATTTTGAAGTTAAGCTCGATGGGTCACACATACCTAAGTAAAATTGATATATGTGCAAAGTGTACATCTGATTTGAATAAACACTTACAGTCTCTGCATCTTCATTTAGCTTTGCCAAATATTAGCATATTATCAACTCCAAATATATGGTACTTAAGGTATAAAATAGGCAAGCCAGTCATGCTGCCAATAGAAAATTGATATTTGTGCAAATTGAGCTATTTGTCTTTTGAAGACAGCAGCGTTCACAATATTTGCGAATACTTTGGCAAAATATTGAAGAGGTGTATAAGCAATAATATAAATAAATCAGTCAAGTGTATTTGAGGCGACAAACTTTTATATCAAGTGAAAATACCCCTTCAGAAGAGAATTCTCCCATTTAGAAACAATAAAAGTTCAAGCCATACATTAAGCTGGTTTAAGACTTGGCCTAATTGCAGGTTTAACAATCCGCCTTTGGAACGTCCCATATAATGTAGCGAAAATAATCACAAGGCTGCAAAACCCAAGCTAGATGAGCTTATCCAGAGGCATATTCAATGCAAAGCAGTTGCAGTTATTAGCAACCCAATTTCATAGTTATGTTATCTCCAGACTATATTAAGAGTTAAGATCCCATGTAAAATAAAACAATTTGAAGCATTTTGAAAAATTGCACATAAACCTATTTTCTATGAATTATTTTGTTCTTATTTATTTTCATAATATATTTTTATTAATATAATTTGCTTCTGTTCTTATTTAGCTTTAAAATTCAATGCCTTTGCTTAAAAAATTGTATCACAAGTGAAAATTGATGAATATGACAACAACAAAGCAAAATATGTATGCACATATATCAATTTTACTGGGGTAGTGTGCATAACTCTTCAAAGGAGTCTGTTGTAAAAAAGCAACAACAAGCGAGGGGGTAAGTTAAAGTAGGCCCAGCCCGACTTCGAAATACCAGTTAGTCAGGGCAATTATTGTTTGATAACCTCATGCGGCTCAGATAAGTATGCAACATTTTATTAGCTCTGCCATTTATTATCCGATCTTTATGAAAATTTGTGAGATTGTAGATATTGGCCACATACACTACACTGCAAAATCTGAGATCGATATCGTGGGTGGCAGGGGGCGTGGCCAAAATTTGAAATTTTACTCTTTAAGTAACGGGTATAAAAATGATTAGTTCTTATTTAAGAGCTAATTTGAGAATTGTGCTGCAAACAGGCACTAAGAAACCATCGTCTGTGAAGTCTTTCTTGTTAGTTAATTGAAATTTTATGTAATGTTTCAAAGGCGAGATCTAAGGCTGCCTTCACACTGTTTGACACAAGATGACATGATAATCTAAAAGGCCTTCAAGTTGTCATGTTTTCAGTGTGAATAGCTTATCAATTGACATTTTCGACTCATGAGAAATTGTCGAATGATAATGCATGAAAAATGTAAGTTTCTATAAAAACCTAAACAAAAACCTTGAAATATCGGGAAAAAACCCTGACATCCTGAACACAAAGCAGAGCTAGACCATGCATCACCCGGAATCTAAGTATCTTGGCGTTAAATCTAGTCTTTCAACCGGCAATATTGGGGGGTCTCGGCAAGGGGACACCTTGAAAAATGATATTGCGCTTATTTTTAGAAAGTTTTTAAGCTTTCTTGGGATGCGTCTGAGCTCATTGTTAAATTAAGCGAACATACCTTTTTGGGAACAGATTAAGTTCAGCTCGTCCACCCAGCAAGAGCACTTGGCTTTTGGCTCAAACTGATGCTAAAGCAAACACTTGTCGCTGGCATCGATGAAAGCTAAAATTGCACCACTTTTTCACAATTTACTCAATTGCACTTTGCTCATTGTATTCGATTTACAACTTTTTTGGACATGACGTTCACTGTAAATGGAATCTCAATTGTCAAAAAGCGATCCCATTTTAATCGAACAGTGTGAAGGCAGCCTTACATTTGCCTTATGCTGTTATGCCAAGTACTCAGATCAACAAAAAGCATTAATTTGGTCACAATTTGGTTCATTTAAATAGAAACACGTTGACTTTGCTTTGATGCTACTGAGTGGATTACACTTAATTTTATTTGTGTGATGCAAATGGACGTATTTTTTTGGTAATTCTGAGTAGGAGGCTTTAAAATGAAACGAAAATGTTTTGGGAGAATTTCCCCAATTTCTCATAAGAAATCGAAAATTTTTAAAATTTTTGGATTTGTTTCATGGAATTCAGAACATCTAGAAATTCTGATCGATCGTAGTCAGACACGAACTTATGTAGTTCTGAATCATTTTAAACTGATGACTTTTGATAAATGATTATGATATTGTTATCTGCACCAAAGCAGAATATGCAGACCTGTTTTCCATTACTCTCTACAATTTAAAAAGTATATCGATTGCAATTCTGTATTCCAAATGAAATTTCTTAGGCTTAGTAAACAGTTGTGAATTAATTACTGTAGCCAACATCCCTATATATTACTTCAGTGTGGAAAGTGAGTCAAAAATTAAATTGGTTTTATGTTTGTATCACATTTCGACTGAAATAAGATACTGCCGAAAATAGTGTAGAGACTAGGAACATTGACTGAAAGTAGGGATGCCGGAAATAATATCGATACATCGAAATATCGATGTTTTCTTCCAAAAATACGATGTATTGTTTTGGAACATTTTTCAGTCGAACTTCTATAACGAACTTCAGTACAACTAAGTTTATTTTAAAGCCAAATAAACACATTATTACATTAAATTAAAAATTTTTTTATTCCCCTTGAGATGTATCGGACATCGAATATTTTTAGCGATATTTTTTGGTCAGCTTTTCGAATGCCTTATTTTAAAAAAAATTCTAAATTTCAAAAGGGAACGCATCGTTATGTTCAAATTATCAAGCTACAATTGATAAGATGATTTTGTGTGCTATAAGATACTTCAAATCATAAAAACTTTCAAAATTTTCATTCAAAATTTGAGCTCAACGAAGTTTTCTTGAATATAACAAGTGCAAACTTCTTTTAGTATAAATAAAACTAAAGAACTATATTTTATGATATATTTTGCGAAGCTGCAATACCAAACCGCACCTTCTAATTTCGTAATTGCGTTCGGTTCGAAGAATCACTTTAGTTAGTTATTTTTTAAAGAACTTATAAAACTATCTCATAAAAATAATATAAAAGTGAAGAATCGAAGAATCGAAAAAAAAAGAATGTCAAGTTGTGGCAAAACAAAGCCGCGTATTTAAGATAGGGCTATTCAAAAATTCAGGCAATGGTTGATAAGTTTTTTCATTATATCTATAATAAATCAAATCCAATTCGGGTATTGGAAAATGATTTAATAGCTTCTTATGATGTATGCTTACTTCTTATCAAATATTTATCTTTTTGTTATCCTAGGATCCGTGAACCAAGCAAACCAAATAAGTAAAGGAACCGGTCTGAAAAGTGATCCTTACACCATTCCAACTTGTTCGAACCTTCTCCAAAAATTTCAAAGGTTTGCCGCCTTGATCTTTTGTAGTGTTTTGATGCTTTGATCCTTAGAGTTTGAAGTCAGTTAGAGCGTTGTTTTTAAATCGTGTCAAATGTCTTCCAAATAATCTGAATGACTCATTTATACTAACGAAATTGCTATTTTGAAAAAAAAAATTTAGATACTATCGATAATATTAATATTAAATATTTTTTAACTAAAGATATATATATCGAAATTATACTTTTTTAATTTCTTTGAAAATATCGATATGGATATTTTTATCCTTTTAGCCCTAACTGAAAGTCTATAAGACCTCAGTTCAAATCTCAGAAAAATATATATAGGTAGGTTTTTATACCCGTTAGAGTAACAAGAAATCAAGCTGACCAATTTTCCTAAAGATCAGAGAAAAAACAAGAAAGAAAGTCGGTCTTTTGATCATAACTCGAAAACCGTTCATCCGATCTTCTTCATTCCTTTGGCGGATCGATAAGTTATCCTAATAACTAAATATGTTTAGAAGGAACAAGCCATCTATCTTCAAAACTGTGGGAGATATGACGTTTTTTCTAAATTGCGGGGGCGGGAGGGGGCGTGGCCAAAATTGAAAATAAACTTGATCTGCCTGCAGACATTAGAAGCATTTGTCCCATACATGTCAAACCTCTATCTCTTACCATCTCTGAGATCTGTGCGTTCATACGGACAGACAGACGGACAGACGGACATGGCTATATCGACTCGGCTGTTGATGCTGATCAAGTATATATATACTTTATGGGGTCGGAGATGCTTCCTTCTGGATATTACATACTTTTGCACAAACTTATAATAGAGTACTACGGTACAGAGTATAATGATGGAGCTATTCAGGTTATAAACACGCTGCATACTTTCCTGTGCTGTGCATGTGATATTTGCTAACATAATGTTGAAATGTTCACATTAATGATAGTACTCCGTTAATAAACATGCGGATAGGCAATTAAAGATTTACTCCCCTAAAAAAGATTTACTCCCCTAAAAAAGATTTACTCCCCTCGTGTTAGAACTGTTGACGTGACCATTACATTGGGAGTTTAAACTTTCAGTAATTCATTACGTTACTTTTAAAATATTTAATTGGTTTAAAAAAATTCAAATTAATGGCAAATTTCAACCTTTTTTTGCAGATTTTCAAAAGACTTCTAGAAAAGTAGTGTGTAGTCGTGCCTCTTTCATGCAAACGAAACTTCATGAAGTTCGTCATAGTCTTTTTTGAAATTTTGATGAAACTTTTAAGAATTGTTTGAAAGTATGTAAAATAATATTTGGAAATCAATGCATACCACATTTAAGGCCGTTTCCATTGAAATCCAAATAGTTTTCCTACCAAGACTAGTTTCAGAACTAACTTTTCTTTGTTGTCCGATTTCGAAAAAACTTAGTTAAGTCAATGCGTTAAAAACTAATAAATTCGCAGTTTCAATCGAAAATCGATCCAATGATATTGAAATTGTTTGAAAGTTTAAAAAAAAAACTAATAATCGACAAAATAGGAAAAGTTTTTCTTGCGAAGACTAGTTTTCCACCTAGTGAAAACATATCAAGGACCCCTTAGGCGCTACCCCCATAGATGTTTCAAACTTCTAACATCGCAGCATGACCTAAAAATAGGACAAACAAACATCTCACATCTCTTGGCGATAAAATGCGCCTAGATTTTAAATTAGAACTCGGAAGTTGATCGGTATGCTCATACATAGCTACAATACGTACATATGTATATGTATGTTTCAATTAGACATGTGCTCTGTCAGATAAAAAATTGTTTAATTTAACCAATTAGTTGCCCTACAAAAATATAGGTCAATTTGAACCATCAAATTCACAGCAATTTACAAAGTTCATTGGATTCAGATTAGGCCGATAGACATTTTAATTGTTCACTCAATTTAACGAATTTTAAGCCTAAGCGAATTAATCAAGAAATTCATTAACGAACAATTCTTACGAAAATTGAGAGTATTTTTTGAGATGTTTAAAGTGAATGATGTGATTTTGGGAATATTTTTTATTTCTACGCAAATTGAGATAGTTTTGCACTTTCTGTAGATTTATGTGGACGTGAATGAATTAGTGCCAAGTAAAAAGAAGAATTATGACTTAAGTGAATTGAAATGTTTTGAAAAGGGCAGCGAACGCTGTCACATGATTAAGATTTGGGGGGACACAGGAAAAAATTACTTTGTCCTTGCCGAAGTTTAAATACACTTGAAACGGATCATTTCCATGGCAGCTACAAGAAATCGTCATTGCGATTCCGACATATTAGAAGGTGACCCACAAATCCAATTCTTGGTGTCCTTGAATCCATTTCTTTTGGTTTTAAATTTATTTAGTTTTGAAAAGAGATTTAGGTAATTTAATTATTTTTTTTTCCGCGAAATGCAACCCTGTTTTATGAGATGGAAATTTTAGGTTAGACACGAAACTTTCCCACTACGAAAATGAAATATTTAAAGTTCTGGGAATCCGATGGACAAAACTATTGACTCTATATTGACTTCCAGTACACCCCCGTATATAATTTCTAGGAGATTCAAATGAACCACCAAACTAGAGAAACTCGAAATTGTAATTTAAAATGTACAGCTAATCTTTTAGGGTTGTGGAATTTCTAAAAGCAGATTCGAAAGAACTTGTCTAGAATCAATTATTTCTTACACATTTGAGAATCTGTACTGAGAATATATAAGTTTTGACAACATCTTAAAACACTTTCTTCACACTATAAAATGAAAATTTTAATTGTTGAAAGATTTGGAAACAAGATGATTTAAGCTACTTTGCTTTGCATTATAGGGTGATTTTTTAGCAACTTCTGTTTTTGACAGCTCAGCTATTTTAGTGTCACATGTTACTGTCAAACATGTTCAGTTTGGTCTATAATTCAAACATGCATCGACCTGCAAACGAACAACTCTTGCAGATTATTGAAGTTTATTAACAAACTTAATGCCACTGCCGTTTTAGTGAGAAAAACTTGTTGTTTTCAAAGAAAACGCTTCCAAACTTTGTATTTCTTAGTTTGCTATGCTTTCCCATGATTCCACTAAGTTTGGTCGAAATCGGACATCTATATAGTGTAGCTGTCATACATAACTAGAGTCAGAAAAGGAGTCTTATTGAATAAAACTTGTTTGTTTTCAGTGGATATGTCCTTCAAATTAGTTAGAAAATCGTTCTGCCAGGGTATACAAACTTCGACCGAGCCGAAGTTAACTTTCCTCTTTTATTTTTATATTGAACTAAATTGCAGTGTTCTGGACATTAATTCGCTATAAAGAAAGCTTCTTTGTGCAAAAGAAGAAAAGTAATAATAAGGAAATAAAGGTTTCATAAATTTTTCTGAATTTTTTGTAAATTTTTTCAATCAAATCCGAAAGTTACATAAATTTCACTTTTTCTAAACCTTTTTAACACAATACGTGAAAAGTATGAGTTTTTTTTCCTGTAAATGCATTTCGTTTCGTCTATTTTCACTAACAGCTGTCTCCAAAAGAGTTGGACAAAATGTGAATTCTTAAAAAAAAAGTACGTGATCTGAGAAGCTTAAGGGCTCTCTCCCGTGCTCGAAGTTTCTTGTGTTATGGCTACCTACGTTCTTTACTCATAGAGGAGCAAAGAATATGAGGCTTTGGCTAAGTCTTTCCTGAAGATGGCTGGTAAACCTACTGGGAAACTGAAGCAAAATTGATTGCTGGAAGAAAAATCCGCATCCAGCGGAACATCAAGAAAATTCGAGTTTTTTATACCCTGTTCCCATTGAAAATGGGAAAAGGGGAATCATGTATGTAACAGGGAGAAGGAACATTTTCCGACCCCACAAAGTATATATATTCTTGATCAGCATGAACAGCCGAGTCGATATAGACATGTCCGTCCGTCCGTCTGTCCGTCTGTCTGTCTGTATGAACGCGTCGATCTCAGAGACTATAAGAGATAGAGCCACAAATTTTTGCACGAAGGTAGATTTATGCTGTACGCAGATCAAGTTTGTTTCAGATTTTTCCACCCCGTCCCCCTTTTATCCCCAAAAAACCTAGACCTCCTCTATAAATCCTAGACCTAAATAGCCGTCAGATCCACAATTTTAAGTTAGAGCCTCGTGGTTTAGTATACATTAAGCTAGGCCCAATATCTATCTATTCTGAAAAGTACAATCAGATCGGACAAAAACCACCGGAGTTATAGCGAAACAGTTGAGCTGTTGGTCAGGACTAGTAAAAAGTGTTGCCTACATTTGGGATATTAATTTTGTTATATTCATCTGCAAAAATTCAAAAACAAATAAGTGAAAACAAATGAACAGGGTATTTTGTGGTCGGGAAACTCGACTGCAGCGCCCTTACTTGTTTTTTGTAAATTTTTGTATTAAAAACAAGAGAGAAACAACCAAAGTACTTACAAAAGTTTATGCTCAGTATGAAAGTAGAACATTCTTTTGTTAATAACTCGATTACAGTTAGTCCGAACTTTACCAATCTATTGGAAAATCGATAAATAATTTTGAATTATTATAAAAATTTGAAAATAAATTGGTTCTACCTGCAAGCGTAAAAAAGCATGAGAAACATATATTTTTTTATCATATCTGAGATCTGTTTGTTCATACGGACATGGCCATATATCGACTCAGCTGTTGATGCTGATCAAGAATACATAAAATAGGAACATAGGATCGTACATGCATCCATCTGACTGTTACCTACTCTACTCTATGTACAGCTTATTAAAATGCCAGTGTTAGCGAGCGTTCACTGTAGCCAAGTCACACACATAGCATGCGTCATGCCTGCTTGCATGTCCCCGCTGTGTGTTGCATACTTTCAGGGGCAAGCCAATATCTTAATCTTGGCCTCCACCATGTCAAAGCAAAATGAAAATTTATTAAACTATTAATAACCGAGCTTTATCCTATTATGCTGACACACAGCCTAGGGTAAAAACTATCAATTAAAGTAGAAATTTATGTATATTTTTAAGCATCGAACAGGTTTGTTCCCCCTCACAACTGAGGGCAGGGAGGGAAGTTATAAATATAGGCATATTTCACGGGGGATTTTGGAGGAGCGGTTCGAATCGGTTCTTTCAGTTTTAAATTTAGTTGCAACCCAGAGGAAACCTGTCAAATAAACATCGAAAAGCCATATTGATAGCCAAGATCAGACGCCTTTTACCAACCACCACCACCACCCACTCACTTGGTGGTGCCCAGCATTTTATCTGTTTACATTTCAAATACACTTCATAATTCAATTGTTGTTGTTGTTGTTGGTGTTATTATTGGGCAGTGGGGGAAGGGGGGGGGGGACCCATTGAGCATGTGAAGCTTACGTCATGTGCCGAAATTGATATGCGAAGCAAAAAAACTACAACAAACTGGAACAAGAACAAGAGTTACAAGCAAAAAAAAAAGAAGTAAAAAACTAGTTTTTTTTTTGTGTAAATGTTGCTTCTTTTATGTTTTAAGAAGTTGACCCTGTTGGGTGTGTGTGAGTGTGTGTGTGTGTGTGATATTAAGGGTTAACACTAACGCATAAACTTTAGTTTCAAGTGCCCCCCCAAAAGAACTTGTTGCCATTACTTCTGGACGATGAGCGCATAAATTTTGAGCGCCAAAGCGCCGGCAGAGCAGTCGGCAGCAGCAGCAGCAGCAGCAAGCAAAGCGTTTTCAATTAGTTCCAAAGACGAACAAAAAAAGAGTGGAGAACCACGAAAGAGAACACACATTCATTTAACAAATGATGTGCGTTGCCGTTGCTGCTGTTGTTGTTGTTGTTGTTGAATGACTGCCCCACCCGCGAAAATAAAAAATTGGAATTTTGCACTTGAAAATTGGTCAATAAACACAAAGTGCATTAAGGCAGGCCCGGCAGCTTGCGGTTGCTGTTGTTGTTGTTGCTGGCGGCATTTCATTTTATAATTTCAAAACATATACAAACACACACACCTTTATATGGACACACACATATATGTATTAAGTTATATATTGTATAATATATGTATATAAAAATAACAACAACAGCGCACAGCAGGCGCAAAAGCTTCAAGCTAATTTATGTACAAACAAGGCACTATTTTAACACACACACACACACACACATACAGAGAGTGAAAGAGGGGAAGACAGGGGGAGGGGGAGCGAGAGAGAGAGAGACGAGACCGACCTAGTCGGGTGTTTTAATTGCGTTCGGGGAGTGGCTGGCGGGCGGGCTGAGGGGGCGGCAAGTCCCGTGTGTCGTGTGTGTATTATTTTTTGCGATGAACTCACTGTGCGCATCCCACCATGGAACTAAAGCAACAACAACAATTGACTTTCACATTGTTTAAAATTTCATTTGGATTTGGATTTTTGTATTTTTGCTTATTTTTGGCCTTAACCAACACTCTGCATTGTTTTTGTGAGTGTGTGCGTGTGTGTGGGGGGGAGGTGCAAACACCACCCAATACATCAACCACTTGCACTTACCTCTCCCCCACACACACTCTCTCCTCTCTCTCTCTCTCTCCCTCTCCCACTCACACACTCTCTTAAGCACGCACGATTGACTTCTGGCCTGCTGCTATGCTCAACTTTTCTTTTAGCACTATTTTTATTGAAACAAATTTAATTTGTTTTACACGCACTTGTCAAATTGGCTTCCTTTTTTTTCCAGTACAAAAAAATTCGACGCGCGTTAGACGAACAACAATAACATTATTAAAGCAAAGTAAGCGCCGCGTAGTTTTTCCTTCTGGTTTGCCTAGCTAAAACTGACGACTGACTGCCTGCCTGTTTGACGATGCTTGCTGCTAAAAAGTAAAAGATACAAAAACATACACACACACCGCCGCGCGCGCTCACCAATGTTTGCAGGAGCGCAGCTAAGAGAGAAAGAGAGCCGGAGAGAGAGCGTGCGCTCTCGGCTTTTGAAGTTCATGCTTGGTCACGGCGTTGCCACCCGGACGAAGTGGGTGGCGCGGGTTGGTTTTGGAAATGGAAAATGGAAATGCACCTGTGCACATCGAATTAATAAAAATTTTGAAAAATGCCAACAAAAATGTGAAATGTGGCAAAATATTCAAGTTGATTTTTCCGACGAAATTGAATTTCGAAAAGAATTTGTTAAACTTTTTGGCGAGAATAAAACAATTCCAATTAGTTTCCATTTTTGGCAGCCTCAAGCAGTTTTAATTTTAGCTTGCAGGAAAGAGGATTAGGTTGATGCAAGTACTTTTGGACTAACCTAGTTAAGTTTCTTTTTTTTTTGTAAAAAACTCAGAGCGATTAGGACATACATATGTATGTTAAAACTGTTAGCCTGTTAAATACTTTCTCTCCGAGAAAGATGCTCAATCAAAGTCGACCAGGTCCTAATAAACTAGCCAAACTAGATTTTTGACATTTTTGTTTAGGTTTAGTGCTAAAAGTGTTATACAAAATCAAAACTAAAAGCGCCTTGTGAAGATTATTAAATCAGGAATGGTTGGTAAAAGTAAAAGGTAAAAGTTTCAATAAAAGTTTCTTTGCTAAAGATTTCTTTGCTAGGCCGCTGACGACGTAACAAGCAGAGTCAGAGAGAAGACAAAATAAATAAGCTTAAATAAGCTCCATCACATATAACTGCTCTCATTGCCGACCACTGACTGAGTCGGGTTTCGTCTCGTCTCGTGACTCTCTTAGAGCCGAAATCGTAAATTCTACATGCATTTATCTATCACATAAACCAACAATTAGCATAGCTGTTCTATTTAGAAGGTGAGAAATCGGAGATGGAATATGAACTATTTTTAATCACTTTGATGAGTATCAACATAGCGGAGGAACCTTTATGGAAGGTATGAAAACCGTCAGGAAATAAAGACTGGTTCGACTCAGTGGTTCATACTTTATTATACCCTTGCAAAGTGTACTTCGACTTTTCACCAGGGATGCAAACTACTCGAAAATAAGTGCTGGCTCGGTTCAGTGGTTCGCACAGTTTCTAGACCGCCGGTTCGGTTCATAACATGGTTTTTGGAGTTAAATGAACCGCGGTTTCGGTTCGGTTCAGTGGTTCATAAAGGCGCATAAAATATGATTTCGGTGAAGTGGCTATTCGACCATTTTTAAAATTTGATTCCTATAATCCATTCGAATATCTTTAAAAACCTTATAGCAATCTGCAAAGATTATTATGTCTGATTCCCAGGACTCGTCTATCAGTTCCTGAAGGAATGCCCTTATTTATTGGCAGATTAAGATTGAATTAAGGTTAAGAAGTACCACAGAAAATTGTAAATATTGTCTAATGAAAAAACAAATTTAGATTGATGACAGGTAAATTAAGAGATCGGCGGGAAATTGCAGAAGACTTGTAAAATTCTCATCCTTAAAAGTTATATCGATCCGACAACGCTAAATATGTAGAGGGTCGAACGAAATGTTTGAAAATTATCTTCGGAAAACGATTCAAATTTCCTAATTAATCAAAATCATTGGCTAGAGGAAAGCAATTCCCGTTAAAACTCGTCAGAGAACTGAACCGAACCGAACCGTTTTTATTTGTGGTTTTCGGTTCGGTTTAGCAATTCTGAAAGGAAGCCGATTCGGTTTGCGGTTCGGTTCACCAGCGGGAATAAGCGGTTCGGTTCGGTTCAAAACCGGTTCAGCTCAGAACCGGTTTGCATCTCTGCTTTTCACTGAAGTTTGCAACGCATAGAAATAATTATTTCTGACCCAATAAACTCTATATTCCATGTCAGTGTGACGAGCTTAAACTTTTTTTAATACCCTGTTCCCATTAAAAATGGGAAAAAGGGGGAATCATGAAGTTATTAGCATGTAACAGGGAGAAGGAAACATTTCCGAGTCGATATAGCCTTGTCCATCTGTCTGTATGAACATCTAGATCTCAGAGACTAGGAGCCAACAAATTTTAAGTGTAGACTAGATTTGTCTGCTAGTCTGTCTGATCAAGTTACTGTATCTCGAAGCTACCATAGGAACAATCGGTCAGAAAACTAGTATTAGTGAGATCAGTATGTAAACCGTGTTTCATACAAACGCTAAATATCGTACGAGCAAATAATCTCCGACTAAGCTTGGATTGAGGTGATGAAGCAAGTCAGAATATTGAGAATATTGTCTGAAAGAGGAGAGGGGATACTAACACAAATCATTAAGTAACTTCCACAAAAGAAATAATGCCTAATTGGATTTAAAATAGATTCAGAAATTTTTCAATAGTTGTTTCGGTTTAATTTGTCGATATTCAGAATCTTTTAAGTAGATTCGAAATTGATTTGGAGCCCTGAAAATAATTAACTTCATATTTCCAACATTAATTCTTGGAAATATTAGAAATATTGCTCTGAACCTTTTGTAACGGTACAATTAGGTTCTGAACAGGTTTCAGTCAGGGAAAATATATAGCCTTCTAGACACTTGTTAGCTTTTGATATATTTAATTTACTGTAGTTCATGTCGACTCACAATTTGTTGTTACTAACTACTGTTAGCACCTGCAAAGCTGCTGGCTAACGTGAGCGGCGAACCGTATGTGAAGAGAATCTACGATTGTTCCTTCAGCCCTGGTACCAACCATCGTCAATATTATATGACAATATTAGCAGCCTACCAGCGTAGTACCCATAATAAATCTTTATGTTGCTTTCAAACTGGATGGAACAGGTAGAAGATAGCATATCGGACCACATATCGTATTTGGCATTATTTATAAATCGCTATCTTAATTGTGTCGAAATTAAACAATCAAAGACTTGCGCTTGTATAAGTATACTTCGTTTGAAACAACAAAGGATGGGGAAAGCTTGCGAGTTAAGGCCGGCTTCAGGAATTACACTCGAAGAAAAATCCATGCATTCAATTCCAATCCCGGATGTGGTTGAGGCAAGAAGAAAAAGATTGAATTTATTTAAATTAAGATTGAAATTTAGCAAAAATGTTGAGCTCTATTTAATTTGAAAGCAGAATCATTTGAAGCAAGCTCTTGATTAATTTGAGCTCGATTTGTGAAATCCCCTCAAGTCCCTAACAAGTTTTGCTTTATTCAAAACTTCTAAAAAACATAGAAATGTATTCAAATTTTAGTTCTCAACTTTGGTTAGTCTGGTCTGTATATATAGTTTTTCTTATAAACCTGCAGTTTTATTTATAATTTCCTATATAAAACATACATATAAACATGTGGTTGCAAAAAGCTATTAACGAAATAACATTCAGAACGAAAAAGACTCGAAAAAATGGGCCAAGCATAAAAGGCTTGAATCAAGTAGAATATCCTACAAGAAGTTGAATCTTTAAGCCCTTGCCATGCTTAATCTTTAGGTAAAAAGATTCGATTTTATCCCGAATTTATCCTATCCCGTCCAAATATCAATTCTATATTATCTATCCTACCTTATGCCAACCGATCCCTATCCCAAAATTATAACACCGCCTCGATTCCGTCCTATTATTTTAAATTCAGCCTCATACTGATCCTGAACTCAAAATTTAAGGTTGCTCTTGAAAGATGCTTTTGGATTTATTCTACTTTTGCTGTTTCTAAGCTATTTAGCTGAGTTTCGCTTAATTGGACTAGAACTCACCCAATTTTATTAGATAGAAGGTTCGTAGCTTCTGAACATAGGAATGAATGGAGAAGATCAGATGAACGATAGTCGAGTTATAGGGAAATCAAACATTTATGCTGGGCAGCACCGGCTGAAACAGCGATGGGCAGCACTTTACACTCCCTTAACAATTTGTGTGTAATAAATATAAACTTTGGGAGGTAAAGACAGAGATGAGAATGCTGATTACCTTTAGTTTTCATTATATTATTTCACATATTTCACTCAAGCGCTAATCAATTATTTGATTTAAGTTAGTTTTATGCTTCAATTACCATTTAATAATTGTTGAAATTTGTTTATATTTTGGCTTACTTATTTTTTCAAGTCTATTGAATTAAAATTAATCAGAATTTAATTAACATTTAGATTTAGTTTGAAACTCAAGATTTAAGTCAATTATTAATGACATTTGAACACAGTCGAGTGGATTTCCCTCACATTTACATATTGCTTGGGATTTTTCCTTTCCATTGAATTATCAACTGAAACTAGTGGAATGTGGTTTTTACTAAGAGGAAAAGTCCCGATTTCTGGGAGTGTACAGAACTCAGTTTCGTTTATGGAGGCGACTAGAAAAAGTGAAAATTCCAATTTGGTCTATGGGTGACATTGATTCCAAGTCTGAACTGGTCCGTACTGTTTCATTTGCTGTTTTTGCAAAGACACTATTCATTTTTGGGTTCGCGTGGCGACATTTCTAACCATTTTTAAGGGATCTAGCCTGAAAATATTCTAAAGGCCCTTATCCTAAAATCTATTATTTTTAATCTCAAATTTAAAAAAAAAAAAAAATGTTTTATATATGCTTTATTCAAAAGATGACTTCATTTTAACCATCACTTCACTTATTAATTAAGCTTAGGATCTTCCCAAAACACGAAAGATTTGAAACCAACCGAAAGAGATTTTTCAAATCTAAAATAAACTTCATCTGCGTACGGTATACACCTAACTTCATGCAAAAATATCTGGCTCTATCTTTAATAGTTTTTAAGATCGATGCGTTCACACTGACAGACGGACGGGCATTGCTATATCGAATAGGCTATTCATGCTGATCAAGAATATATGTATATACTTTAAGGGGTCGGAAATGTTTCCTTCTCCCTGTTACATACATTCGCACAACTTCATTTTTAATGGAAACAGGGTATAAACAAGAACTTAGCAAAGGAACAAATGCTTGGTTTTAGCTCGTAACCTTTTGTTTTTTCCTAATTTTGTTGTCGTCCGATTTGGTTAGATTGCGGCAATGTGATAATATATTACATTTGATCAAAAATAAGAATTAGCTAGATTTAAAATGTTGTCCTTTGATAAGTTTTTAGTGTCCTATTTTGCACTCTTTTTGTGGAAGATCGTTGGCATCAGTGATAGCGAGATAGCGGTTCGGTACGTTTTGGTTCAGAAATCCATGAAAATATTACCAATTCATGGTTCTTCTTAGTGCATCTTTTTTAAAACTTTCAAATAAAAAAACTTTATATTTTTTACTTAAATTGTCACATTAAGCTAATATTTTTGATTACTGCGAAGTGAAGTAGTATCAGCTTGTCGTGTTTTCTCGTAAAAAACTGACACTTACAAGCTCTCACGAAATCTGATCATGCAACACGAACGCGGCGTGTTGAGTCGTGCGTGTGTGTGTGTCACGATGAAACTCTATGTTCAATGAGATCACGAGACATCACTCTATCACCTCTTAGACGAGTGCCTCCTTCTTTCAGTTTTTCTCCGGGGATCATAAAAAGTCTGTTGATCATGAATTTTACAGACTCTCAGGGCTGTATCAACTTTGATGCATTAAAGCTAACTTCAAGCTAATTTCAGAATTTAATTGAGTTTCCTACGAAGTTTTCCATAATGCTTCATTGTATTTTTTTTTTGTTTGTTTTTCAACGTAATTTATAAACGTCAACGATTTTAATGCGTTCTATTTAAAGAAAATTTCTGAAAATTCTCCAAATTTTCATGCATTTCCTGATTATTTATGTTGAACAAGCAGAGGCGGGGTGGGGGGAAATTGCGCGCAAAATAAAATCCCACCGCGTCGTTGCTGCGGGCCAAACAAAAACAAACCGAAAATTGGCCGGCAAATTCTGTTCAGATTTTCGGCAGCTGTTACAACAAAAGCAACAACAGCCCAAAAAACCAGATATTGCTGTTTTTTTTTTTGCGTCGTTTTTGGTTATTGTTGTAAAAGATGTGCGCAATACCATCACGACAACAATAATGAGGCGGCCCTGTGTAATAACAAAAACAAACAAAACCCGAAACGCGCCACATCTGGCAACGTTGTTAAACTTAAACCAACAAACATGACATCATTTTTTTGCGCACTCACAAAACTGCAAAGTAATGGGCAGAGAGAGTGCGAGAGAAAGAGAGGCGAAGCAGCAGAGAGCGAACGCTTCTTCGCTCTCTCACAGTGTTATACACAGCAGCGGCGCACCGAAAATAAAATAATAACAAAAAAAGGAAGAGAGCAAAAAAGAACAACATAAACACGTAACTACATAAAGGTACAAATAGTTGGGGAAGCTGCCTGCCGGACTGATCAATGGGAACAGATAACAGAGTACAACAGAAATGTGAAGGGAGGCGGTGATTGGGGGGAAATCAAAATGTTTGGGGTTGATAAAACAGGGTTGCCAAATGACGGCCAGGCGGGTAGGGCAACCCCGTGGCTAACTGGCACAGTGGTCGGCACAACTGATGCTGAGACAATTGTTGGGGGGCCACAAGTCTATTGTTGTCGACGCCGCCGCCGCCATACACAAAACTATTTAGAATGCGCACACACACACGCAAACAGACATACATACATATATTCAAACATATGTACGTAAATAGGTAATAGGGCTGCCGCCCAGACAGTGGGGCAAAATTGTTATCAGCATTTATGGCCTTGTAAAATCTTTGATTGATATTTTTTTTATAATCAAAGCTGTGACATGCGATTATTATACTGTGTACTCAAAGATACACAGAGTATATTAAGTTTGTGCAAGTGTGGGGACAGCCGAGTCACGCAATTTGGAAAAAAGTTATATCTAGTTAGATGATTAGTTTATTTTACACATATATGAGAAACAGCATTATGTATTGATCCGGTAAGGATTGGATGAACCATAGTCGAGCTATGAGCAAATGAATTTGCAATGTGGACCTACGGTTTTACATGTGTAGGCTGTCTGTGTGCATCACTTGTATTTTTATTATCTTGTTCTAGCTATATGTCTTTGCTGGTACTGCCATACTGTCGTACATTTTCAACGCGACACGACATTAACACGAATGGAACATTTTAAACACGCACGATGAAAAATTTTAAAGCACAAGACAACACGACACGACACGCACGACTTTATATCGTAAGCCTTATTTTCAGGCCTATAATTATAAAGTTGTTTGATTTTTTTTTTTGGTAAAGTTCATGTGTTAGTTGGAATAATTTGTAAAAATATCATCAACTATAGCATATAGCATATATAACGATAGGTCGAAAAACTAGTTCTAGTGGGAAAAACATTTTTGTTTTTAATGCAAACGTCTCCAAACTCTGTTTTTACTAGTTTTCAATGGTTCTCCAAGATTCTGCTAAATTTGATCGAAATCAGACATCTATATAGTATAGCTGTCATAGAAAAGTAAGGTTAGAAAAATAGTCTAGCTAAGAAAAACTTTTTTGTTTTCAGTGTTAACCTCTTTAAAATTGGCATATAATTATTTTATAAGACTTCACACAATTCTTCAAAGTTTTGTCAAAATAGGATGACTATAGGATATAGCTGCCATTTGAATGATCGGTCGAGAAACTAGTTTTTGGGAGAAAAACTTTTTTGTTTTCAAAGAAAACGCCTCCAAAGTTTGTATTACTTAGTTTACTGTGCTTTTCCATGATTACACTAAGTTAAGTCGAAATCAGACATCTATATAGTATAGCTGTCATATAAAAGTAGAGTCGGAAAAGTAGTCTTATTGAGAAAAACTACGGCTATGTCGTTCAAATTAGTTAGAAAACGTGCTGCAAGGGTATATAAACTTCGGCCGAGCCGAAGTGAACTTTTTTCTATATTTTTCGGTAAAGTTTATGTGTTAGTTGGAATAATTTGTAAAAATGTCACCAATACTATCCTGCGTAATGAAAATCAGGGGGTACTATTCGCTTTTCCAGTGACTTCATAGGTTTTGGTTTAACGCTTCCAACTCCACTGCTATATACCTATATTTGCAGAGTATTTTACAGTCGGGCTTAACCGACTTTCTCACTTGATTTTGGTTATTTGACAAGAAAAAAAAAGCTTTCTCAAAATAGCTTTATTGTGCATGTAGTTCAATCACAAACCTTCTTATCAATAGCTCTTTTATTGATATCGAAAACGAATGCTAAATTGCTCCAAGTAAAACAAATAAATATTATATGATTGTACGAACCTAAGATAGGAAGTGGGAACTGATTTATTTCCGAAAACAGATTCTACTTTATTACGCCAAGTCTAGCTATTTATTTTCTAAAATAAATTTACTAAGGGGCGGATTTCACATCTTCTACATAGAGCTATCTGTCACGTAAACCTACAAATAGCAGAACAAAATGTAAGTTTATCTGACACATAGTAGCTATTTAGAAGATGACAAATCGCTACCTATACTTTTTACTCTTTATTTATACTGTTTCTTTTCTTCCAGGCAGATCAAGTTTATACCCAATTTTTGCCACGCCCCCCAAATTTGGAAAATACATATTCACAGTTTTATAGATAGAAGGTTCATACCTTCTGGATATATATTTAAACCGATTCGCCAAAGGATTAGTAAAGATCGGATCGGGAACGAAACCCGAAAATGTGTATGCTCTGCAGCAGAAAGCCAAGCTGCAACCGGGAACTTTCTTTTGCTTATAGTTTGACTGTCGTTCTTGGAAAATCCAAGTTAGGTGATGCGCTTGAAAAAAAAATGGAAAGTAAACTTGACCTGCTTGCAAGTATATGGAACTTATCCAACATTATAACTCTCTAAAATCTGTTTGTTTATTAAGATAAAAAGAAGGACCTGGATCGGCTGTTAATGCTGATTATTAATGTACATTAAGGGTCGGTTCGGTTCCTAAGGTTTTGATTCAAACCTTGGTTCTTAGTTAATCTTCTTTGTATCTTATCTTATTCTTATATATATTTCTGAGCTCTATTTTTTGATGGGAAGTATGAGTCTGGCTTAACAAGAAAATTGATCCTTCAATTAATAGCTGAGTCGATTGAGCTTTGTCCGTCCGTCTGTCTGTTTCTACGCGAACTAGTCTCCCAGTTTTAAAGCTATCGAGCTGAAATTTCGCACAGAGTCTTCTTTTTGCTGCACACTACTAACATGTCGGAACCGACCGGATCGGATGACTATATTTCATGGCTCCCATAGGAACAATCGGTCGGAAAAATAGTTTTAGTGAGAACAACTTTTTTCTTTTCACTGGAAACGTCTCCCAACTTTGTAATCGTAGGTTTTTTATGATTTTTTATAATTCTACCAAGTTTTCTTCAAAAGATAGGTCTGAAAAACAGTCTTAGTTTGAAATACTTTTTTTCTTTGAATGGTATCATTCTGCAATTTTGTATTTGTTTCTTTCACATGCTTTCACATAATTTTACAAATTTTTGGCCAAATCAGACGACTATATCCTAAAGCACCCATACGAACAATCGGTCGGAAAATGGGAAAAAGAATTTTGTTTGAAAATATTGAAGCGATCACTTGCGAGGGTATAAAAACTTCGTCACAGACGAAGTTCGCTTAGCTTTCTCGTTTTGTATACGCAGTTTAGTTGGTGCGTACCACTGTGCATGCGGTGGGTCGCCGCAACACAAGAAAAACAGCAATTACATACGCACTGCTGACCAGCGGCACAATTACCGTTAACATTACAAACAATGTGACAATGGGCTGATGCTTCCACTGCCGCTCACAATGGATGTGGGCTGGGGCTGGGGCTGGGAATGGATGATGGGATGATGATGATGGCGCTCTGTCTATGCATGTCAAGTGTGCCATGGGTACCGGAAAATCAATTGACTTGACTGACAGTTGTTCGAGATGTACTTTCACAATAGCAGATGGAAGAGATTGGGCGATCGAATTTCGTATTTCTAGCGCACACTTGAAATAGCTCAGAAAAGCATGTCGGGGCGAGGTTGTCCAGCTGTTGATGCACAGCCTCACCTCCAATCATAATCGATAGCCGGCTTTGTGGTTGGTTACGTCGTCGTCGACGTTGTTGTTATTGTTGTGTTTTGTGGCTGGCTAGCTAACTGTAGAAAGAAAGTTCTGTTCTATACAGCAAGCAAGTGGGACTCGGTAAGCTCAAAAGCTGATGACATCACGCACCAGCGGCAAATTAAAGCTCTCTCTCCACACGCCAAAAAGCAAAAAGGTCAACAAATGTGTAGCTTAATCTAACCAAAAATGGAACGTTCATCCAAAAACGGCACGTCAACAGCGCTTTCTGACATAAGAAATCAAAGCTTAAAGAATATCGACATCGAATAGTAAATACCCTGACAGATGTTGCAATTGAAGATGGGATTTTAATGGTTTTGGGGATTTCAGATTCAAGATTTAAGCTTGAGCTCGACCAAATTTGTTCGGAATTAGTTTTGAATTAGAAAGGTATCCAACTCCATACTTTCTACTACTATACCCCAAATTTACGCATCAAAGTACGAATAATTTCAGAGATTTACAGTTTTAAAGAAGTAAAATCTCTAAGCAGGGATTTACACGATGAAGGCGAAAGCATCAGTTGAGAGTCTACACCTTTTGTTAGTGAATTTTAGAATTTTTCCCCCAACACTCGCATTATCTATCAACCTTCTACAAAAAGCGGCACAAAAAATTGATATAAACTGGTCTTTGCCCTGCCATTACTTAGCATTCTGTGTTCATCCCTGATCTACTTGCAAAAACAGATTTTTCTGATACGAATTTAAAAAAATTGAAAACAAATATCTTTTGTCTAAATGAAAGCGCTTTTTGACATCAATCGACGTAGATGCAAGCACACTTATTGATTTTTTTTTTTTTTTTGCTCTTCATTTTGAAGTGCACAACCAGATGTGGTTCAGGAATCATCAGATATTGCTGATTTTGCATTTTGCTTTTGTTCATCTGAAAGACAGCTTCATATCTGAAATCAAGCAGAGAAAATCATTTCGAGTTCAATAATAATGAGTGCATTGGCGAATATCCATTCAAAAGTCATTCAAAAACAAACGACATTTGCAGTTTCAGAATTCAAGTAAAATCATAATCATAATTTTCCATAAACACAACAAATATCTGGAACTCCAAATTGTCCACTTGTTAGTTTTTGAAGGTTGATGTGCATAAAATTACGCAAAAGCGAAATTCAGAAAATCTCTTAACCCTTAAAAACCAAAAAGTTTTTCTTACTAACACCATTTTTCAGATATATATATTCTATATGGCAGCTATACCACTAAAAAGCATATATATTCTTGATCAACATTAACAGCCGAGTCGTTATAGACATGTGCGTCTGTCCAAATGGAAAAACCCACCCTCAGAGATGGTATGGAATAGAGATTTGACATGTATATCCCCCACGGTTATGTAAATAGAAGGTTCGTTTCTTCTAAACAAATCTAGTAATGAGTATTATTTATGGAGTCGTCAACGATCGGTTGAACGATACTTCTGTTGTAAGCATATTACATATTGATTATTCACTTTCATTGGAACAGAATTTATATATACAGAAATCTCTAAAGATTTTCGGACAAGCGATTGTATTTCGAACTAAACTAGGAGAATTTTATGTGTAAAGTGTCAAGAATAATGTCCCTACGCTAGAAAAAACTACTCGGCGCTGAGCAGTTGGTTTCAAAAGTCTCAACTTTTGTCCTCTTATCTGGTAGCCTTATATTTTGGAGACACTTTCCATATAGAGACAGACATTTTTTGTTCAAAATAATACAGTTGCTACGAAAATCTCTCGCAATTTCTGGTACAGCCCCGAATATAATATATATTAAGGTTAGTTTCCCGAAACGTTTGTAAAGTCAGTTGAGTTAGTATAAGTTTAAGTTTTCGGCTGGAAAGAAGCTGTCAACAAGCCGCGTGGCTCAGATCAAAACACGTTGCGAAAATCATAACTTTTCAACTGTTTAAATTAGTCATGGGGTTTTTTATACCCTTGCAGAGGGTATAAAAAAATTGTCCGGATGTTTATAACGCATAAAAGGAAGCATCTCCGACCACATGAATTGTATATATATTCTTGATCGGCATGACAAGCTGAGTTGATTTTGCCATGTCTGTCAGTTTCAAAGCTATCTTCACCGAACTTTGAAGCAGTCTTTTAGTACACAAACGCTGCACATTTGTCGCAACTGGCCGGATCGGATGACTATAGCATATAGCTGCCATAGGAACAATCGATCGAAAAACTAGTTTTAGTGAGAAAAACTTTATTGTTTTCAATCGAAATGCCTCCAAACTTTGTATTTCTTATTACTCTATGGTTTTCCATGATTTGGTCGAAATCGGATATAGCTGTCATAGAAAAGTAGAGTCTAAGAAGTAGTCTTAGTGACAAAAGCTTTTTTGTTTTTAATGGAAATGTCTTTAAAATTAGCAGTTATCTATTTGATATGCTTTCACACAATGCTACACGTATTGTCAATATCGGATGACTTTAGCATATAGCTGCAGCACGAATAATCGATCAAAAAAGAAGTTCTATTGAGAAAAACTTTGTTTTTTGAAATGGAATTGACTCTAAATTTCTTGCATTTTCGTTTGTTAGGATATTGCATGATTCCAATAAGTTTGGTCGAAATCGAGCATCTATAGCTCCCATGGAAAAGTAAGGTCTAGAACTTACAACTACAAACTTAGGCCAAGCGAAAGTTAGCTTTTGTCTCTTTTTTTATGAATTAAAGCAATTTTTAAAGCTTGAGCCTGAATTAAGTACTCAGGCGTACAACTCTAAAAGACTTCAATCACTGTTGATTCTAACCTTCCTTATGTTCATTAACAGAGCATTAACATTAATTTGAATATTTCAACTCTATGTAAGCAAACAGCGCAAGCGGCTCAGATAAGTATGCAACGTTTTTTTTATAGCCCGTATAACTCTGCCAGGTATTTTCCGATCTTTTTGAAAATTTATAGGAGATATTCAACTTATTTTTATTGCGGGGGTGGGAGGGGGCGTGGCGAAAATTTGAAACAAATTTGATATGCGTGCAGACAATATTAGGCTACATTTAAAATTTGTTCGCTCTAGTTCATCTAGTCTCTGAGATCTAGGTGTTCATACAGACAGACGGACAAGGCTATATCGACTCGGCTATTACTGCTGATCGAGAATATATATAGTTTATGGGATCGGAGATGCTTCCTTCTGCCTGTTACTTGCATTTGCACGACTTTATACCCTTTATACTTTACGAGTAAAGGGCATAAGTAATTAATTCCGAGAATCTCGTTCCGGAATCAATAAGAAACGAATAAAACTCAGGCTCTGAACTTATATTTAGAATTTTCTGAAAACTGATTTTTTGGAAATAATATTTTTGGAACCGAAACGACCAAACAGAACTGAAACATACGTTTTAGTGTAAAACATTAACACAAATGAGAAGATGTTAAGAAATTAGCTTAAACTTATGTTTGTTCCCTGACAAAAATACAAAGTGGAATAAATCAAGACGAATCGAAGTAATCCCCGTTTAAGGAAATGTATCGTTCCATTTAAAGGTGGTTTCATTTTGGAACACCATTTGCATTTAGAATTCAATATGTAAATGTAAGTGATCAAATCTCAGACCATTTGCCAAAGGCAAATCCACTACCTACTCGTATTCCCAAATTGTGTAATCAATTTCAATCGCATTGGGAAGGTTCACATAATTTGTCAAGCTTTCTCAAGCGGTAAACCGTGTAGATCTCTGCGTGTGTTATCGATAAGCCGCCTTAAGCTACAAATCGATTGCCTAGATGAGGAGTGAGGTGGGTGTGTTTTATCGGTGAGTTGACTTTATGATACATACACATACATATGTACATGCATTTCTGTATGGAGGTTGTCACGTTATGGGTGTGGGTGTGGCATACATTTTATTAGATACGAGCAAAATGCAACCGAAAAAGATGTGGGTCAACAACCACCAAATGAAGTTGACCTACATTGGGCTTTAAAATGCACACACACACACACACACATACAGAGACAGACAGTCCAGCCATTATATAATAAAGCGACGACGCGTCGTTTAACGGTATTCCCGAATGTCTGCAGCGCCGGCGCATTTTCAACTCAAAAACTCCAATTGAAGTTTTATGGTTGTTGGTGGTGAAAAACCAACAATTTTTTGTCCCCTCTTTTGGTGACTGATAACAACTGAGAGAGCCAGAGCGAGCGAGAACCAGAGAGATAGTTGAAAAGAGCGAGCGCGTCTTAGAAGGAGAATCGTGCAACGGTAAACAGAGCACATTTCGCCCACCAAAAAAAAAAAAAAACACACCAAGTTTTCCTTTTAAACCCAACGACCGCCCAACGTTAATTATCGATTTAAAATTGTTTGGTTTTGGGGTTCATTGCATGCTATTTGGGTTGAATTAGTTTTGTCTAGATGGATGGATGGATGGCTGGCTGGCTGGCTGGTTGGTTGGATGGATGGATGGGTTTGCTTTTGAGATTTTGGGCTTAGTTTATGGATTGCCCTCAAAAAGTGAAAGCGGCCAAAAAGTCATTATATGCTTGTCGAGGGATTTTTAATGAGGTAAAAGTGGGCTTAGAAATTCCAACTTGCAGTGCACGCACAATAACACAACTCGTTGAATGTGAGGAATAGGAAAAGGTTCATTAATTTGAGGGAAATGGAAAATGGTGGGAATGCGAAGAAAACACTTCAAACTCCAACCCAATTCCTGTGTTTCATGTTCTACACTAACTTCTGGGTACGTACTCTTCTTGAACTTCAATACCGCTATCATCCATATTCACTTTTGCATAGTCACCGTAGCTGACTAGCGGTAAATGTGCCGATGCCGTTGATGACTGCTGCGGCTGACCAGCGGCTACAGCAGCAGCGGCAGCATCCATAGTTGTTGTTGCTGCCGCATCGAAGCCAAAGTTCGACTCCACATGCTCCGAAAGCGGAGTTGGTGTCTCAAACACCAGTGTCTCGACCATTGAACCTTTGGACGAGCCAAAGGAAACGCTGAAAAGAGAGAGAGAGAGAAAGAGAGAAATTAGTCATCATTTATTTTTGGACAGTTTTAAGTAGATCAAAATCAAGCTACACTTGGCCAACATTTTCCCAATCAAGTCTGCACCCCCAGAGATTCAAGTTGCTAGTTGAATATAACCCAAAGCTCCCGGATAAGCCAGATTCCTTGTAATGCCCGCTCATTTGAGGGGCCCTTGGAAGCGTTTGTTGTGGCCCGAAAAAGACAAAAAAAAATTCTCATAAGCTCCAAGATTTTAAAGATTTTTGAGCGGTTTCCGCTGGAAGCTGGCCTTACTTGAGTCTGAACTCAAGTTTGGGGTTCGCAGCAGGTTGACAAAGAAGTTGATCATATTCATAATGCCTTAGAAAAAAGAAAACATTGGCAGTATTTTATGCAGATTACAAACGGGTTCTGAACCGAACCGAAACCGAACTTGGAATAAGCAGTTCGGTTTCGGTCAAACCGGTCCAACCGGCGTCCTTTCGAAAAAGCTGAACCAAACCGAAAACTACAAATAAAAACAGTTCGGTTGGTGAAATGAAATTGCTGTTTACAACTTTTTAGCATCATCTTAATTAACAAAGCTAAATACTCAAGCACTAATCAATTAAAGTAGTTTTATGCTTCAATCACAATTAAATCCTGTTGAAATTTCTATAAATTTTAGCCCAATTACTTTTCAACTCAATTATATTTTCATTGAATTTTTACATTAATACTAAAAATTAGTTGAAAACGAGAAAGCTAAGCTAACTTCGTCTGTGCGGAAGTTTTTATACCCTTGCAAGTGTTCGCTTAAATATTTTCCCATTTTCCGACCGATCGTTCGTATGGGCACTATACCAAGTCATCCGATTTGGCCAAAAATTTGTATAATTATGTAAAAGCATGTGAAACAAACAAATACAAAATTGCAGGTTGCTACCATTGACAACAAAAAAGTTTTTATAACTAAGACTGTTTTTCAGACCTCTCTTTTGTATGGCAGTTATACCACATGATTGTCTGATTTTAATAAAACTTGGTAGAATTATAAAAAAAACATGGAAAACCTACGATTACAAAGTTTGGAGACGTTTCTACTGAAAAGAAAAAAGTTTTTCACACTAAAACTAGTTTTCCGACCGATTGTTCCTATGGGAGCTATGAGATATAGTCATCCGATTCGGTCTGTTCCAACATATTAGT
Organism: Lordiphosa andalusiaca; assembly: GCA_035044965.1. Taxonomy (NCBI): domain Eukaryota; kingdom Metazoa; phylum Arthropoda; class Insecta; order Diptera; family Drosophilidae; genus Lordiphosa; species Lordiphosa andalusiaca. Next base: position 2,772,372 of record JAWNNM010000051.1, on the reverse strand, counting down.
GGTGTTCAGCAAAAAGAAGACTCTGCGCATAGCAGAAATTGTAATTTGAGACTTGCAATTTGTATACCTGTCAAAATAAGCTGGTTATGTTTATTGATATTGGACATCAGAGTCAGCTGTTTGCTATCGATACGAAGATACCCCGAAAAGCACAAGACCTCACCGTATAAAAAAATATTGTGTATAGCTTTGTTTTTGACTTAAGTAAATATTTACTGCTGGTAAAAAATCACAATTAAAAATTTAATTGAAGTGAAATATTCCAATTAAATGTTGAGTGGTTGTGTATAATCCCAATTGAAAATATAATTGTAGGGAAATAATATAAAATTATTAGCTGGCACTTGGCTGGATATTAATAATTGACTTAAGTCTTGAATTTTTGACTAATTTTAAATTTCAATGGAAAAACTCGATTAAAATTAAATTGACTTAAAAACATAGTTGAGCTAAAATAAAAACGAGTAGGAGGAGGCGGCGGAGGAGGATTAGGTGGAAGTGGAGGAGGAGGAGAAGGAGAAGGAGGCGGTTGAGGTCTAGAAGGAGGATTTCGATTTTAATTTTAGGTTTTAAGTTTTGGGTTTCTTGTCTTGGGTTTAAGGTTTTAAGATTAGGCTTCAAGTTTTAGGTTTAGGAATTAGGTTTAGGTTTAAAGTTAATCGAGAATCGAGCTATGAGAGTCTAGAAGGAGAAATGCGGAGCACATTTTGTATAGCATGTTTCACATCAATGCCTCGTGAGTGTTGGGCACACTTACACCTTTTTTTTTTTACCTAAGCGATGACTGATCATAAAATCTAATCAATATTTCTAGCACTGACTTCATTGACGAGTTTATAGATGGGAAGCGACTACCTTGACAATAATAATTGTAGTTTTGGGTTATTTTATCAAATCCCTAAGGAACGATTTATCTGACTTCTAAGTAAATTAAGACTTGAACTGTTCCTATACCGGATTCATATGGTTTATTTATTTTTATGGACGGTAGCAGCATCGAAAGCCAACTCAATTGCAAAACTGCGATTGAAGTGTGGGACTCTAACCGCACTAAACTTCCCGGCGGAACTGCCTTTCGGTATTACTTCGCCGGGGGGAATGCCCTAAGGCTCATCTAGGATTCTCTTCTATGTATTCAAATTGCGCGCACATTCGGCGCGGCGCAGTTTTTGGTATACTATTGTGACCATATTGCTTACTGCAGACCAATTCTCTTCCGAGTCAAGCATAATGCTCACCAGGTTACAAGCGGCTGGTGTCCTCCCCACCCTATTGCTCAACTCATTTCTTTCATTATTGAATGTCGGACAGACAGAAAATATATGTTCTGCGTCTTGGGTGACCCCCTGACAGATTCATAATGTCTATAAGGAATGATTTGTGACCTATTCTAAAACTTATGATACAGCATATCTCCCTAGTAATAGCCCACCGACCTTTTAACATACCCGTCATCAGGCTGTATTTCTTCTTGGAAGTTGCCAATGCATTTCTAATCTATGGAACGATATTATCATGGAGAATATTTGCCTGAATAATTTGTACCATTTGAAAAGAGCACGAAGAGCCGTCTTCGATTTCGAGGACTGATTTCGAAGGAAAGCCTTTTTGGACCAAGAACGAATATAGGATTTTTATTAAGGTTTTAAGGCTATTCAACTGATTTCTGTACATACTATTTAGACAAAATATTTGGAGATTCGGAGACGGAAACAGCGCTTCAAAAAATACTTAAATAATACAGAGTGAACCACTGAACCGAGTCGAAACCGCTGTTTTATTAACTCTACAAATCCATTAGTGACCCGAACCGAAGGTTTAAAATCTGCGTGAATCACTGAACCGAACCAGTTCTTATATCTGAGCGGTTTGCATACTTGATTTTATGGCTTGAGGGATTCTTCTATAAATTTATGCTAATCGTTTGGGAGCGTCTTTGGAGGTTTCTTAGTTGACGGACATAGTTTTTGATTGTCAGAGTGCAAGAGGCACTCCTGCAGGGAAGTCGGTTCGACACAGTTTATACTGTTGATATTCTGGCCTTGATATTCTATGCGTATGTGTTTCTGACTTCAATAGAATATAGAAATGTTGGGCCTTCCGTTGGGATATGGGTGTTAAATTGGTCAAGACGAAAGCATGCTAGCTTTGCTGTTCGCAGAGCCAAAACATCCAGGCTCGCAGTGGGCGGAACACCGTTACATATCTAGGCGGTACACTTGACGGAAGACTCTCCTGTTAATCAGGTCTGTGTCGGCTCCTCAAGACCCTAGAGCGACCTTTCACTACGCTTAACTGCACCATTACATGCTGTGGAACGGCTTGCAGTGCTACTGCAGGTGACCTCGAGTCGGCTTAAACTGGATAGTTTGATTATCATAAAAGGTCATAAAAACAGTCACAAAGTCTGCCAAGGCGCAAAAACAAAAATTGTTTTATTTATAACAACGAATTGCACGTATTTCTGCGCCCAAACACAGCAGTGCACCCATAAAAAATAATGTTCCTTTACCAAAAAATATCGATTTGAGACCAAAGTGCATTGTTACGAAATAAACACAATGTTAAAATATCCAAATCAAAGTTTGAAAGGGGACTCGAGCAGACAACATCGCCGCTCTCCGAAACCACAGAGTATACATATATATATATATTCTTGATCAGCATCAACAGACGAGTCGATTTAACCCTGTCCGTCTGTCTGTATGAACATCTAGATCTCAGAGACTAGAAGAGCTAGAGCAACCATACTTTGTATGTAGACTCCTATTGATTGTACACAGTTCACACATGCGCTGTTTGCTAACATATTGTTGAAATATTTACATTTATGTTGATGCTCTGTTAATTAACATTAGGAGAGGCTATAAAGCATTAATTCCCCTGAGTAACTGGTATATCAAAGTCGGCTTTTTACTTACTCTCTCGATTGTATTTATATCAGGGTTCGTAAATAACACACAAAGTAAAATACATTGAGTTCTAAACCATGTTTAAAACAGTAAGCATTGTGTTTTTTCAAGCATGGGCTGAACCAAGGTTCGTACCAAAACCATAGCCCTAGAACCTCTAACCTGAATTTTTCAAACTTTAAAAATTGGTAAATTTTGTTTCGAACCAGTGAACCGGAGATCCGAAAAATAATATTTACAGTCCTGGTTTTAATATGGTTTTGATTCGCTCGGTTCTGACATATTTTAGGAGTCAGTTGCACTTAACCAACCATATAACAGTTAAAATCACTAGACAGAAGGTCAAAATTTCTCATTCGGCTTCAGCTTTTATTTCTGAAGAGGTTCAATTCACAGTGATATAAAAGTTGACATTCCGGGCTCGAACCAGGTCGGTTTAAAACCAGTTAGTAGCCCTGCTTATAGCTAAAGAAATACTATTTAAGTCTGCAAATATGCCAAGTTTATGGGCCTTCTATTTAAATCAGGCATGCAGACAGTTCCCGAATCGCCGGATCGGTTCATTAGAAGGTTTTTTTTTGGAGCTAACTGAACCAGGGTTTCGTTTTGGTTCATTATGCACTTTTATGATTATGATTATGAAATATTATGATTTCGGTCGTAAACTTGAAAATATTGAATTCCTATAAACCATATAATTATTTTCAAAATTCTTAGAAGAACCTCCAAAATTGATGTTGAATTTGCAGGATTCGTATGTAAGTACCTAGAGGAATGGCCTTCGAATACAAAGAATGTCGGCTAGAAAAGAATACGAGGCTGTATTTTAGGGGTGGCATAAATAGTAATAATAATTGTGGACTATTCTACTATTGTTTGAGGTTGCCAATATGCTGAAATTTGTAAAAAGAGACAATAATGATTTATCAGGCTATATAGCTTAGGTTCGACTGTTTAAGGAACCAGTCCGCAAGCCAAACCGTAGACTATACCGTACCAAAACTCTGCAGATTTTGACCGTCTAGAAACAATTGGAGCGCCAAAACCATCTGGTTGCTGTACATACGCGTATATCGCAAAGATCGAGATTAGTGCAATCTTGGGCGTTAGTGAAACCGACGTATATGCAATATAACAAGGGCAGATAAGTCTGTGATTTTTTGAATAAAAGAATGTAAGCAAACTTTATCAGGATAAATGTCACTCAAAGTGCAAGCTTTGTTGTGTTTAATAATCACCTATTCAGATAGCCCAGCGTCAAAAATAATCCCCCCGGTGCATTACACAAAGCTTTAAGATGTACAAATTAAACTGGGTTTATTGCAAATAAACATAAATATTTACTTAATTATTCATATTGATAAACAAAGAATGCTTTTATAATTTTTCCCAATGGACCAATCCAACTTATATGCACTTTCAAAGTGGGACATCCATTCTATCCTATTTATATTTTCTTTCGGTAAGATCAGTTGTAGCTCTCGTGTTTTTTCTTTTTCTAAGCAATTGAGTTTAAGTAACTCCACCTTAGAAACTAATTAGAAAATTTCTATGGGTCCTCGAGTTGGATATGATGCTGTCTGGGCAAAGATTTGAAAATCGAATTGTTTACAGGGTTGTCCATATTCGACGGACCCATCTGGCAACGCCATAACTTTTGACAGAGATGTCAGATCGCTTAATGACATACCGCGTTTGAAGCGTCAGTCCAAGTAGATTTTTACCATGGAACAATACACGCCACGCGAGCGCTCTGAAATAGTTTAAATTTACATTCAACAGAACAAGTCAATTGTGAAAACAAAATTATCATGTCCGATGAAGCCCATTTCACATTGAATGGGACCGTAAATAAGCAAAATTGCCGTATTTACGCCACTGAAAATCATCAGGAGATTCAAGAAGTGCCTCTTCATGACGAAAAAGTCACAGTTTGGTTCGGCGTTAGTGCGAAAACGGTCATTGGGCCGTTTTTCTTCCAAAATGAAAATGGCCATGCTGTTACCATCAACCAGGAGCGTTATCGCGACATGATGACCAATTTTGTGATGCCAATTATTCGTCGAAAGCGTATGAGGCAGTTCTGGTTTCAACAAGACGGCGCTCCACCGCACACAAGTCGCATAACAATCGATTTTCTGAAGAAATTGTTTCCGGGCCGTTTGATGTCGAAAAGTGGTGATTTGGACTGGCCACCGCGTTCGCCCGATTTGACGCCGCCTGACTTCTTCTTGTGGGGATATTTGAAGTCAAAGGTTTACGTTAACAAGCCAAGGACCGTAGAAGAGCTCAAGAACAACATTCGTGAAGAAATAGCCGCTATTCCGGCCGAAATGTTGGCGAAAACGATGGAAAATGCTGCAAAAAGGGCACAATACGTCATCAACATGACATACATGACAACATACATCATCAACGTCAGAGGCGGCCATTTAAGAGATATCATATTCAAAAATTGATGTAAACAAATCTACTTGGAACAAATTAAATGATTAAGATTGCCAACCGCCAAATTTTAATTTTTTTCTTTGATTTTTAAAAAAAAACATGGGTCCGTCGAATTTGGGCAACCCTGTACTTCTGAATGAATAGTTGTGAAATACTGACGGGATTAAGGAGTCTAATCCTAGGGATGCCGGAAATATCGAAATAACGACTCTTTTGTTCAAAAATCTTTATCGAAAACTTCCAAAAGCGATATATCAGATTTCTAATATTTTTTGGTTATTTTTCCGGCTGTATATATTCCCGTTATTCGTAGAGTATCAAGGGTACTCTGAAGTCGAGCAAATGTATGGAACATACAGAAGAAAGCATCTCAGATTTCATAAAGTTTATGGGGTGTTCCAAACAAGCAATATATATTCTGGCATAGTTTCTTCGAATTGAATGATAATTGGCCTAATGTAAGGTTAAATAATAGCTTATTTTTATCTTTTATGCGGAAGTTTTACGCTTAAAAAGGAAGCATGGTGAATATTTAAAATTAAAATTATCCCGAAAGCGTTTTAAGATATATTTGATTTTTTTTTTAAATTTTCATGTTAAAAACAAGAAAGAAAGTCGGTCAAGCCCGACTATAACATACTCTGTACCAAGAAAATTTCTTTTGATCATAACTCGAAAACCGTTCATCCGATCTTCTTCATTCCTTTGGCGGATCAATAAGTTATCCTAATAACTAAATATGTCCAGAAGGAACAAGCCATCTATCTTCAAAACTGTGGGAGATATGACGTTTTTTCTAAATTGCGGGGGCGGGAGGGGGCGTGGCCAAAATTGAAAATAAACTTGATCTGCCTGCAGACATTAGAAGCATATGTCCCATACATGTCAAACCTCTATCTCTTACCATCTCTGAGATCTGTGCGTTCATACGGACAGACAGACGGACAGACGGACATGACGGACATGACTCGGCTGTTGATGCTGATCAAGAATATATATACTTTATGGGGTCGGAGATGCTTCCTTCTGGATGTTACATACTTTTGCACAAACTTATAATACTCTATGTACCTACGGTACAGAGTATAAAAACTTTTCTAATATTTTTTTATTAAATAATTAATTTCTAAAAAAAATTTGTCTAGCAATAAAGAAACATCTTTAACAATTTTTCAAAAAAGCATTTGTAAAAAAACTCGTATAAGATTATTTAAAATATTTGCCACGCCCCGAAATTTGAAAAGAGACGTTGTATCTTCCCCTGTCTTATGGATAGAAGGCTCGTACCTTTTGGACATATTTTGTAATCAAAATTATTTATCGATTCGCCCAAGGAATGTTAAAGATAGGATGAACGGTTGTCGAGTTATGAGCAAAAGAGCGTAATAATACATGCTGGACATACACTTGCGTTGTCGAGCTAGACCGACTTTCTTTCTTGATCGAGCTATGGAATAAAATTTAAGGACACAGAAAAGAACGCATTTGGCTTTAAAGCTAACAGGAAAGGATCTAATATAGCAGCTCTATTACGAAAAGCAGCTGTCGAAGTCAATTGAATTTTAATGAAAAAGTTTGAGGAACTCACACCAAATTATTGTTTTGCACAGAGTGTGAAAATTATGAGCAGTTCAGGAAGAAAATTTGTTTAAATCAGTTTGGCACTTGCAATTGTCATATGTGTGCAACATTTGCACAAAATTTAAAAAAAAGAAGATGTTTGTGCAAATTAGGAACTCAAAATAAACTTTATTAACAATTTTCGGCAAATTTTCTATGTTATTATTTGTGAGTGTGACATGACATAAAGCCCATAAGAAAAATTTTGATCTCTACCTTGAAATATAACTCAGAACTTTTCTGGGCCTTTTCTGTCCGAACATAAAGCCCATGGGCGATAAGTCCGTATTTAGAATTGAATTACTTGACAACAAATACACCTCGTAAAGAATGTAAATAATGGTGGGGCTTAAATATAGCAGCTATAGAGTGAAATTGCATCCTAAGTAGAAAAAAAAATTGCGAAAACTCACCGCGGATAATACTTTTTTGAACATATTAAACAGCTAACACAAAATTTGATAGGACGACAACAGACGGCGGTTTTAGGATAACATTTAGAGCGGATATGACTGATTTTAAACCAAATATAGCAGATAATAGAGACCGCACCAACTGAACTAAGAAGAAAAGTTCTTACAATATTCATGGGGCGGAATCACTACCTAACAATTAACTAAAACTATGACCATATCCTGAAAACAGTTTAAAGTAAGCACATCTAGGTGTGTTTTCGAAGATTCTAGTTAAATTATAAAAAAAAAAAACATGGTTACTGATATAAAGAAACTGCCATTGCAAAACTTTAACTCCACTTTTTCTTGAAAAAAAAGATTCAGCGGTGTTAATATAGCAAAGGTAATTGTCTAGTATAGCGGCCTACTCTCCAGAAGCCACAATTTCCCATCTTTTAAGGTTGCAAATTCGTATATTGAGGTATTATTATTTCAATTTTTAGCTGTGTTTTGTCACTGAGTTCAGGCCTTGTGTCCGAAAAAAATCTGGGCAATAAGTTTTAGTTCTAGGCGGACTTATCGCTCATTTCGAATTTGAGTGATATTTCGGAGGACATTACGATTAATTTTAATATGGGCTTTATGTCATGATTAGATGTCAAAGATTAACTGACAAAAATGGTTGGATTTTCCTCAATTTTCAAGTTACCGATATGTTGAGGTTTGGAATTGGCTTTTACATGTTTCTTTTGAAAATTTTCTGAAGAAATTTATTTTAAGTTTTTTTTTCTATTGTTGAAATATTTTCAAAATTGTTTTCCAAAATGTCATTTTATTATACTCTGTACCGAAGGTACATGAAGTCTTTGTAGAGTAAAGTATATTTATTCTTGATCAGCATCAACAGCCGAGCCGATATAACCATGTCCGTATGAACGCACAGATCTCAGAGATGGTAAGAGATAGGGGTTTGACGTGTATGGGACAAAATCTTCTTATATTTGCATACAATTTGAAAAAAAGACATATCTCCCACTGTTTTAAATATAGATAGTTCGTACCATTTAGACATATTTAGCAATCAGGATTATTTATCGATCTGCCAAAGGATTGGTTAAAATTGGATAAACGGTTGTCGAGATTGTTCGCTCCTACAGCTTACAGTTACAGAGTATGTTTTAGTCGGGCTTGACCGACTTTCTTTCTTGTTTAACCCGAACATTTGAAAATTTCATTACTCTATATTTGAGAATTTTTGAATAATTTTCTAATTTTCAAAAATTCAAATCTCACATTTTAGGGATAAGCTTTCTTATTATCCTTTTGGGCCTTTTTTTCATTCAGTTCGAAGAAAAGATATTTCTTTTGGCTTATAACACACCATGTACATATGTTCTTGATCAGCATCACCAGCTGAGTCCATATAACCCTGTACGTCGGTTTGTTTGAACAACTATATCTTAAGAACTATAAGGGATAGAGAAACCTAATTGGGTCAAGCTCGAGATCGGACGAAGTCAACTTTTTGAATGCATCATGATTTATATTAAAAGACGCTACAATTACGTTTGGCACAAAGTTAAACTTCAATTGCAAATATTGAATATGAAGTTTTGGAAAGCTTATGTAAATTCATATACATCTATGCTCCCACTTTCGCAAAATTTTTGCGGTTTGGTGAGCAAATTTGGTCGAAAAAGTGGTTTCAAATCGCAGGACTTTTTTGCGAATGCGAAAATGGGAGCATGGCAGATAATCTATATTTTGCCAGGCTACAAAACGGGTGGGTTGAACCAAACCTTTTAAATTGTTAACCTCGAGAAGCTGGACGACCCGTACCGGACGTTGGTAAATCTGGATGAGTTTGAAGTGATCAAAATTGAGGAGAGTTCTAGTTTTACCCAAAATGAAAAAAGCTGGACTTGGCTGAAAAGCCACACAGTCCGGAAAACAATGGCCCAATTGAGAGGCGAGTTTGGTGAACAGTTTTCCCACACTTGTCCCATGAGTGTGGGGCAAGACACGTCAGCCTTGAAGGACCTCCAAAATGAGACTGCGTTTTAAGAAATCAAGGATTAACCCAGAAACAGTTGCATCCCCTTGTCTTAGAGTCCAACACCCTCCCACTGAGATGTCCCCACTTCATTTGACTTCTTCTCACCGCTTAAGGCCGACACTTTTTGTGCCCAGTTTGCTCAGTTTGGGCTTCTTCTGTTGCTGCTGCTGTGGATTCGTGGGCGGGCGTGGAAATTTATCACTTAAATCGCTGGACAAATCATCGCCCGCATCCTCCAGGATGCTGCTATCGTTGCCAGCGCCAGCGCCAGTCGATGATACCGATGATATTGCCAAATCGTTGTTGTTGTTGCTGCTGCTGACCACATTGGTCGCCGTGTTGTTGTTGCTGCGGTTGTTGTTGTTGTTGCTGTTGATGTGGTGGGACGGATGCAGCGCTGCTGCTGCTGATGATGTTGTGGTATGGACAAGTGGCAACGTGTTGGGAGGTGACACAGTTGTTGTTGCTGTTTCCTCCGTTGGCGTACTGCTCAAGAGGCGAGTGCGCTCATCGCAGACCTCAACAAGGGGTGAGGCGGAAGCGGAGGAATTGACGACGCCGCTTGACGTTGACGGCACATTGGCTAGCATTGCGGTTGATGTTACGAGATTCGTTTGCGGATTCAGAGCTGCTGGTAAACCATTTTGCAGAGTCAAGGCGGAACTCGGACTGGCTAGGGCCAGCATGTGCGTGAGAGTTGAATGCACTCACGCGGCCCTGCGCTGCGCTGCTCTGTTGCGACTGCACTGCACTCACGAAATAACGGCACACACAAACACACACGCTCGCAGCGAAACAGCGTTTTGCCGCTTGATTGAATTTAAACCGGACGCTCAATATAAAATGACGACAATTCTTGCATACGAATGCTTCTTCTGCTTTATGTTCTACCTTTTCTTCACACACACAAACACACGCGCACCGTCTGCGGTGCGACTCAATTTCCGCAACAAAAATGGGGAAACAAAAAAAAATTGGTTGAATTTTAACACATTAGCACCACCAGCAAACGGGAGCGAGCGAGAGGGAGACACACAGAGAGATATATAGACTTGGCACTTGGCTGGTGAACACCCTTGCACTTAACAAGGTTTATAAATAAATAGAAATGTGCATTTTTAATAAATTCGTGTTAAATTCCGTTTTTATTTTTGCGGCTTGTGGCTGCGGTTGCGGCTGCTGCAGCTGCTGCGGCTGTTGCTGTTGTTTTTTTGACTGTGCTTTGTGTGTGTGTGTATTATGTTTGCTAGCGATGACAGCATGGTATATCGATGAATCGATACGGCAACTTCCAGACGATACTTCGATATGATGTTGCTGTTTAAATCAATTCGTTAGTTAAGACAACTTTCCTCTAATGTTTTGTGCTTATGAGTTGCTATTTATATAGCCTGTGTTTGTGGGTCTAACTCCTAACTTTTGACTCGCTTTTTATGCTATTTTGTATCTGTTGCGGGTAACATTGTCTCATCGATATTTTTATGACTGCTAACATCCCTAATTATTGAAATGTATGTAAGTTATACGTAGATAAGCTGACTGTGTAAAGTAGAATAAATTGCTTCCAAACTGCTTTTCAAAAATAAATATAAATTAAAATAAATCTAGACAATTCCGACAACGACAAGAGGATTTTAATATATAAGCCATTGCTTAGCATGTTTAACTTAAAGGTTGAAAACTACCAGTATGAATCTTACATTCTTTGGTTAGATACAAGCGAAATTGGTGAGCTTGAAGTCAGTTTCCTTTAATTTTTACTTTGTTTGGTCCTCTTTGGATTTTGTTTTTGAATCTTATGATAATGATCCTTTTTCGATAAAGTGGTTTCTAAATTCTTCAGCATTGGGGATCTTTGGTTCTTTAGCACTGTTAAGTATTATTAATTTCAAGTTTTTTGAAGTGAAGAAACATATTTTGAAGTTTCTCGATATGATTAACACTCAGCTAAAAAAATAAGCCGGTCTAATTTGACCCATCAGGATTCCAAACTTGATTTCCATTATTGATATTTATGTCGTTTTTTTTTATTTTTTTGCTCACAATAATGATTAATATTGATTTTTAGAATAAAACTTAACAGCAATCGTTTTAAATATTACTCAGAAACTGCTTACGACTAGTGCATATGGAATTGTGGCAAAGTTAATGCATATTCATAGATAGTGAAACAGATTGAACCAATTAAGCTCATTTCCAATTTTGCATTTGATTAGTGTTGATTTTTAGAACTTTTTACTCTACTTTTTACTTAAAAAATATAGTTATTAACCCTTGAGCAATAAATTGAAATTTTTAATACTCAAAAATCATTTCGGAAATGCATAGATTAGTGAAATCGAATCGCATTTTCTTATAACAAATCCTATTTTTTTTCGTTTACTGCATGTTGATGATTGTTGTGAGTACAAAATTAAGAACCAATCACTATTTACGGTCAATGCAATAAACAGCTCTAGATGTCATCTGTTTCATTAGTAGCTTAATTCTGTTTACATATTTTTTTTAGTTTTATAATTATTTAAAAATAACAGCCAAGCCTAGGTGTGACCAGACACAATTCATTTTTCGGCATTTATCGCTGGAAGTTAAGCGCTGTAGCAGGCAATCGAAAGCGACCATGTTAAGTTCGATACATTCAAGCTGCCGATGTGCCGCCTCTAGATTTAGCTGTGTGGTCTCTCAGTTGCAGTCGTTGTGGCTTGGAGCACACAACGCAGAGCAGCAAAACTGCAATTGATTCATTATTAGTGTCTTCTTTTTTCATCATTTGAATAAATTACATTCAGAATTGCAAAGTCCACCGCCATTTGGATCTTGAGTCTGAAATCAGATATTCTTCTCTAAGTGGATCCTCCTGGAGAGCCTTTGTAGGCTGCTTGATGTCGAGAGAATAATATTCAGAACCCCAGCCTCTCTCTTTCAATTCTCTGTTTGCGCTGGTTTCTTTTCAACATTTTTGCTTTCGAAATTACTTAATAAAGTTGGTCTTGAATATTTTGGCAGAAAAACAGCGGCATTTAATATCTAAGTTTGCCATCGTCTGCGGAAATCTACCTGGAGTTATGTTTTGAATTTGTCAATTATTGTGTAATTGCTGATTAAATAAATGGAATACTGGTTTTAGTGTACAATTCGTACTCGAGCTTAGCTGATTTACAAAAAAAAAAGGTGCTCAGAATGGTTCTAATTCACAAAATTCCAGGAATAGCAATGGGAATTTTTTCATAGCCGATTCCAGGCAGCACCACCATCATTGATCCAAACGCCACCATGATGGAATCATCTGTGGTGCATCCATTTTATCTCTGAAATTTTTGTATAACTAGATTTGGTTAAACGATCAACACTCCCCCAATAATGTTGAACACATTTTAGGTGTGGGCATCATTGGATGCTGGATTGGCAACCAACAATCGGATATTATTGCACCAACAACTGATCTTTGTCCATGTGATCGTTCAGAGTCCATCGGTACCCATGCGTTTTTCTCTCAGAATGACGACATTTATCCGTGCTCATTCTCTGAAAGCTTGAGCAGAATTACTTGCACCCGCTCGGGTTGAGTCAGTGTAAACAGTGGAATGTGTTCGCCCGTGCGGGCCAGGCATGACCATCGCGCATATAAATAATTCTGCAGGTGAATTCTTCAATTTTGGCTATACCACACGCAACCTATACCAATCATTTATCCATTTACCAAACATTTCTTTGCGGTAATTGTCAAGTTAAACGAATTTCTTTCGGAGAATTATATGGAAAAAATTTCTAGTAGTCTAATCGCTTGGAAGATGTGATGAATCCAGTCTTTATGATTTAGAATATCCAAATATCCGATGGAATGAAACTTCGCTCTTCTAAGATGTTGCCATACGGACCGACACGTCCCGCCATGAGACGTGTCATTAAGAATTTTTCAGTCCACCAAAAGTCCACTGATCACAATATCCCAGCAGCCTTTAGATTTATTTGGTAACACAGTTGCCGTTTAATTTCTGTTTTATTTGTCATGTCAATGTCCCACAGTGTCTTCTCAATTTTGTAATATTTTGCAACCTTATCTTTGTCAGCTGTTCTTTTTACACATAAAAAACAATAACATGTTTGAATCAACCGTACCCAAAATCTGACGCTTGGAAAAATAAAAAATGGTTTTGTTTTAATTAAATTGTATTCCGACTTTCAACAAACTTTTGGGAGAATTGCATACAATTCTTCAAGGCAGCAGGCTATTTCTATTTATTTAATTAAGAAACGAAATTAACTATACACTAGAGGCCCTCTTAGGGTCTTAAGGCTTTGATAGGGAAAAGACTTTGTATTTCAAAATTTGCAATAGTCCAAAAAGTTATTGGCCTTTAAAGAAGAGTCTTCTAAAAAAGAGGTGTATTGATGGTTCAGTACCTAAAAGAATGACGGGAAACTGTTTGGTATAATTGTCTTTCTGGCCTGAAGCGGAATCATGGAAATAATATAATTTGTAAAAATTACGATCGAGAAATCAATTTTTGATAATTATATTTGCAACATTTTTATTCCCATAATCGAGGTTGCACGTTAATCCTGCGTCCATTAGGCCCCACATCATCAAAATCTGTTCAGAATTTAAAAAAATGCTGTCAACCATTTTGAAAAACTGGCCCACAATAAAAAGAAAAACGAGAAAGCTAAGCTAACTTCGTCTGTGCCGAAGTTTTTATACCCTTGCAAGTACTCGCTTAAATATTTTCAAAAATACTCTTTTCCCATTTTCCGACCGATCGTTCGTATGGGAGCTAAAGGGTGATTTTTTAAGAGCTATAGGAAAGTTTTAAAAAAAAAAAAATCACATAAAATTCAGAAAAATGCATGAAATCTTTATTTGAATCGGTGGTACGGTCCATATAATTTAATGTTTGAAGATTATTTCATGCAAATGTTGACCGTGACTGCGCCTCAAATGGTCCATCCGCTTAGTCCAATTTTGGCATACTTTTGCCAACATTTCGGCCGGTATCTCACGAATAAATGCTTCAATGTTGTCTTCCAATGCGTCAAATGAAGCGGGCTTGTCTGTATAGACATGAGCTTTAACAAAGCCCCACAAAAAAGAGTCTAAAGGCGTTGAATAGCACGATCTAGGCGGCAAATTGACCGGTCCCGAACGTGAAATGAAATGTTCACCGAACTCGCCTCTTAATAAGTCCATTGTTGTGCGTGCTGTGTGGCATGTGGCACCGTCTTGTTGAAACCACATGTCATGCAAGTCAAGCTCTTGCATTTTGGGCAAAAAAAAAGTTGGATATCATCTGCCGGTAGCGCTCACCATTCACAGTTACGTTACGATTCGCATCATTTTTGAAGAAGTACGGTCCAATGATGCCACCAGCCTATTAACCGCACCAAACTGACTTTTTCTGAATGCATTGGTAGCTCTTGCAATGTTTCTGGCTGATATTCACTCCAAAATCCCTTCAAAAACCCTTCAGTGGGTCGATTAAACTGATTATAAAATGGAAGAAGCGCGCGATGAACTTTCTTAACAGAGCACGCATTTTGATAATAAAATTCAATAATTTCCAAGCGTTGTTCGTTTGTAAGACGATTCATGGTTAAACAAGAAAGAAAGTCGGTCAAGCCCGACTATAACATACTCTGTACCAAGAAAATCTGTCTTTTGATCATAACTCGAAAACCGTTCATCCAATCTTCCTTATTCCTTTGGCGGATCGATAAGATATCCTAATAACTAAATATGTTCAGAAGGAACAAGCCATCTATCTTCAAAACTGTGGGAGATATGACGTTCCGTCCGTCCGTCTGTCTGTCCGTATGAACGCACAGATTTTAGAGATGGTAAGAGATAGGGGTTTAACATGTATGGGACATATGCTTCTTATGTCTGCAGGCAGATCAAGTTTATTTTCAATTTTGGTCACGCCCCCTCCCGCCCCCGCAATTTAGAAAAAACGGCATATCTCCCACAGTTTTTAAGATGGATGGGTCATTCCTTCTGGACACATTTAGTAATCAAGATAGCTTATCGATCCTCCAAAGAAATGGTGAAGATCGGATGAACCGTTGTCGAGATAGGATCAAAAGACTGTTCGCTGCTGCATCGCAGTAGCAGCGCTGCTTTCAGCTGCATCAAAATTTATGCTGAGCGTATAATTTCGTTGGTACAGAGCATGTTATAGTCGGGCTTGACCGACTTTCTTTCTTGTTTCTTCTTCTTATTGTCCATTAGCCCTATCGAATGGCAACGAAATACGGGCATCGAACCTTTGAAGGGAATTTTGCACAGTTCACCACATTTAAGACACTTCAGGTCCTTTAATATGACCTGAAGTGTTTAACAGGAACTCAATAACTTTGGATTCCGACATCGATAACAACTTCGAAATTAAAGTTTCACAAGCCATTTTAATCACCTACTTTTGACAAGCGTACTCGCAGAAGAATTGAACACAACAAAGTTATATTTATTATTTATTTAACATTTGAAGAAAAGCATATGCATAATTTTGGTGCAAATTCAACACATCATCAAAATTCCTTTAAAAAGAAACCATGGATGACCGCCAATTAATTTCTGCACAATTCTTCATAATTCTCGGTCCATCGAGATAAAATAATTCCCGAATTTTTGGAGAGGAAGGACATATGATGGACATTTACCCTATTTAGTTGTACGATTTCGACCAAACTTGATGGAATCATGGAAATGCATAGCAAACTAAGTATTACAAAGAATGGAGGCGTTTTCTTTGAAAACCAAAATGTGTTTCTCATTATAACTAGTTTCTCGACCGATCATTCATATGGCAGCTATAACCTATAGTCATCCGATTTTGACAAAACTTTGAAGAATTGTGTGAAAGCTTACAAAATAAATATATGCCAATTTCAAAGCGGTTTTTCTTACTAAGACTATTTTTCTAACCTTACTTTTCTATGGCAGCTATACTATATAGATGTCCGATTTCGACCAAACTTGGCACAATCATGGAGAAGAATAGAAAACTAGTAAATACGGAGTTTGGAGACGTTTGCAATAAAAACAAAAAAGTTTTTCTCACTAGAACTAGTTTTTCGACTAATCGTTCCTATGATGGGGGAATGATCCGGCCGGTTCCGACAAATGTGCAGCGTATTTTTACCAGTTTTTAATTCGTGCAAAGTTTGGTGGCCATAGCTTTACAACTGTCAGAGAAGATAGCATAGAAACAGACGGACAGACGGATATGGCTATATCGACTCGGCTGCTGATGCTGATCAAGAATATATATACTTTATGGGGTCGGAAATGCTTCTTTCTCTGCGTTACAAACATCTGGAGAATTTCAATATATTTTTATAAAAAATCAATCCGAAACGGGTTTGAAAACGGTAATCTCGGATACACTGAAGCCAAGCCCGGAAAATTATGATTAGCCTACTTCTTAAGCAGCTGCTCATATATTTTGGGGCTTCTCGGATTAACTAATACACTTGTCCGATTTGTCATATGGGATATCAAACATGTGAAAATACAGCTTTAGCTTTAGACATGAGATGTTGGGGGTGTAATATATTTCTCATCGTTAACCTTATTGACCGGTCTTTCAACAGATTTATAAAATCTGCTCTGCTCGACAATATAACCATATTATTCTAGCAAGACAATTAACATATGCCAGCTCTTTTCTTAAAATATAACAGCCATGCCTAGGTGTGACCAGACTCAATTAATTTTTCGGCATTTATTGCGATAACGCGCTGTAGCAGGCAATCGAAAGCGACCATGTTCAGTTCGATACATCCAAGCTGCCGATGTGCCGCCTCTAGATTTAGCTGTGTGGTCTCTCAGTTGCAGTCGTTGTGGCTTGGAGCACACAACGCAGAGCAGCAAAACTGCAATTGATTTATTATTATTGTCTTCTTAATTTTTTTTAATACTCTGTACCGTAGGTACATGGAGCATTATGTATCATTTGAACATTGTTCGATTACCGAAATTTCTTCGGCATAGAATACATCCCGAATTGCAAAGTCTACCGCCATTTGGATCTTGAGTCTGAAATCAGACTCACTGAAATCAGACTCCTGGAGAGCCCTTGTAGGCTTCCTGATTTTCTTTTTGTTGAAGTAAGAAACAGTATTGTCTTGTTGCTTGGGATGATGGCGTTCAATTCGTGCTGATTTCGAGAGAGTAATGATCAGAACCCCAGCCTCTCTCTCTTTCAACTCTCTGTTTACAGGTTTCTTTTCAACCATTTTTGTTATTTTTGCTTTCGAAATAACTTGTTAAAACAGTTAGTATCTATGTTTGCCATCGTCTGCGGAAATCTACCTGGAGTTATGTTTTCAATTTGTCAATTATTGTTTAATTGCTGATTAAATGAATGGAATACTGGCTTCAGTGTACAATTCGTACTCGAGCTTAGCTGATTTACAAAAAAAAAAGGTGCTCAGAATGGTTCTAATTTACAAAATTCCAGGAATAGCAGTGGGGATTTTTTATTAGCCGATTCCAGGCTGCACCACCATCATTGATCCAAACGCCACCATGATGGAATCATCTGTGGTACATATATTTTACCTCTGATATTTTTGAATAACTAGATTTGGTTAAACGATCAACACTCCCCCAATAATGTTGAACACATTTTAGGTGTGGGCAGCATTGAATGCTGGATTAGCAATTATAGGCCTACCAGCAATCGGATATTATTGCACCAACAACTGATCTTTGTCCATGTGATCGTTCAGAGTCCATCGGTACCCATGCGTTTTTCTCTCAGAATGACGACATTTATCCGTGCTCATACTCTGAAAGCTTGAGCAGAATTACTTGCAGCCGCTCGGGTTGAGTCAGCGTAAACAGTGGAATGTGTTCGCCCCTGCGGGCCAGGCATGACCATCGCGCATATAAATAATTCTGCAGATGAATTCTTCAAGTTTGGCCTATGATAAATGATTTTATACATTTACCAAACATTTCTTTGCGGTAATTGTCAAGTTAAACGGATTGCCATCGGAGAATTAAATAAAAAAAAATTCTAATGACTATGCAGTAGTATAGTTGCTTGGAAGATGTTATGAATCCAGTCTTTATGATTTCGAAACTGTTCATAAAACATGAATTTGTCCAAAAATGAAGCTTCGCTCTTCTAAGATGTTGCCATAGGGTCCTTACGTCCCGCCAAAGTGTCTCATTGTTTCCAGTCTTTATGATTTGGAAACTGTTCAAAAAACATGAATCTGTCCAAAAATGAAGCTTCGCTCTTCTAAGATGGTGCCATAGGGTCTTCACGTCCCGCCAAAGTGTCTCATTGTTTCCAGTCTTTATGATTTGGAAACTGTTCAAAAAACATGAATCTGTCCAAAAATGAAGCTTCGCTCTTCTAAGATGGTGCCATAGGGTCTTCACGTCCCGCCAAAGTGTCTCATTGTTTACTTCCACAAAGTTTTTTGAGTGGTTCATTGTCTTGTGTGGAAAGCCCTTATTTACTAGGCAACTGTACGAGTTGCAACAATGCGAAATGATCGTGAATTCGTTAGCTATATTTTCTTGTATTATTTTCAAGAGAGAGTATTTCCACGGTATTCAGTCGAAGTCATAAAGATTTTTCCAGAATCTCGGTCCAATCCACCAAAAATCAACTGACCACAATCTGCCACTATTATGTTTCCGCTTGATAAAACAGCGCGCAGTGGCCGGATTCGGGAATTTGGCGTTGCGAATTCAAATTTTGTTGGTATCTTAATTCCATTAATATTTTTTCAAATTCTTTCAAAAATCCTGCAGTTTTTAGCCGGCTCGAGGTCATGTTGGGCATTCGCACAACTTAAAACAGAGGCACAACACCACAAAGGAGGCTGGTAGATCGTACAGCTGTTTCAAGAGGAACCATCCTCTATCATCAGCAATCAATGCCTACCAACTGAATGTTTCTTAGAAGTCTCTCCATACCAGCAGTGGCATAATCGTTTGGGAATCCCAAAGCAGAATGCGCGCAAAAACATAGAGAGGCAGCGTAGAAACAAACAGTAAAAAACTAATGGGATTTTCGAGGTTGATAGAGTTAAGAAATCATATATCTTAAACTATGCATTGTACAATAGTTTGTAATACGTCGTTGGAAGGAGAAAAGTAACAACTTTTCAACGGTGTATTAGATTATAATCACAACATTTTGTTTAGTTTTTTGCTACTTCACCGTACTTTGAACAAATACTAATAAGTCAAAGAATAAAACTATCTACTTTTGGTATGCAGTTTCAGAAAACATTTAATTATGCGTATTTTACAGCTTAGAGTATTAAAATTGTGTAGTTTATGATCAGAACATGATCATGATTTGAATTAAACGCGTAATTTCAATTTAGCATTTTTGTTTGAAATTGTTACTAATAATGAAATAAACATTCTGTAAACAGAATACCGAACACGAGGGAAATGAGGGAATTGAGCTGTGTGTATGATACAGCCATTGAATTCAACTTTTTGTATGATACAGGGAGAACTTAAAGAAAAAAACGAGAGCGTAAGTTAAAGTCGGCCCTGCCCGACTTTGAAATACCCGATACTCAGGGCAATTAGTGTTTAATAATCTCATGCGTCTCAAATAAGTATGCAACATTTTTTTAACTCTGTCATTTATTATCCTGTCTTTAGGCTTGACTGCAAAATCTGAGTTTGATATCTCAAAAAATGTGGGAGATATTCAACTTTTGTTATTGCAGGGGCGGCAGGGTGCGTGGCCAAAATTGGAAGTAAACTTGATCTGCGTGCAGACAATACTAGTGTACATTTAAAATTTGGTGGCTCTAGCTCTTATATTTTGTCTCTGATCTTTATGTGTTCATACAGACGGACAGACGGACATGGCTATATCGACTCGGCTGTTCATGCTAATCAAGAATATATATGCTTTATGGGGTCGAAGATGCTTCCTTCTGCCTGTTACATCAGCTCAATTGTTACGCTTGTAATTGTGTTTTTTGTCCGATCTGATTGTACTTTTTAGAATAGATAGATATCTATTCCTAGGGCCTAGCTTGATGTATACTAAACCACGAGGCTCTAACTTGAAAATTGTGGATCTGACGGCTTTTTAGGTCTAGGATCTGACGGTTTTTTTTTGGTGATAAAAGGGGGGCGGGGGTATCAAATACAAATCTGAAACAAACTTAATCTGCGTACGGCATACACATACCATCATGCAAAAATTTGTGGCTCTATCTATTATACGGGCCTGATCCCGTTTTCGATTTCGATCAAATTATGTGAAATCGGAATTGAAAACTCTTCCTTTTTCGAAATGCCGATCGTTTGACTCGGCTTTTATCGTATAATTTCGAATCCTCTCCAAAGAACAGACCTGATAGTCTCTGAGATCGACGCGTTCATACAGACAGACGGACGGACAGACGGACATGGCTATATCGATTAGGCTGTTCATGCTGATCAAGAATATATTATATATATAATTTATGGGGTCGGAAATGTTTCCTTCTTTCTGTTACAAACATTCGCACAACTTCATGTTCCCCCTTTTCCCATTTCCAATGGGAACAGGGTATAACAACGAGAAAGCTAAGCTAACTTCGTCAGTGCCTTTTTTTTTCCCACAACGACACATTTTCCGACCTATCGTTCTTATGCGATCTATATGATATAGTCATCCGATTTGAACAAAAATTAGTAAATTAGGTAAAAGCATGTGAAAAAAAAAACAAATACAAAATTTCAGGATGCTACCATAAAAAACGAAAATGGTTTTCAAGCTAAGACTGTTTTCAGACCCATCTTTTGTATGGCAGCTATACCATATAGTTGTCCGATTTTCATTAAACTTTGGAGACGTTTTCATTGAAATGAAAAAAGATTTTCTCACAAAAACTAGTTTTCCGACCGATTGTTCCTATGGGAGCTATGAGATATAGTCATCCGATCCGGTCGGTTCAGATATATTAGTAGTGTGCCGCAAAAATAATACTCTGTGCAAAATTTCAGCTCGATAGCTACAAACTAAGAAAATTGTTTGCGTAAAGGCTGACCGACGGACAGGCATACGGACGGACAAATCGACTCAGAAAAGTGGTCTTTGTGAGAAAAACTTGATAGTTTTCAGTGGAAATGGCATTCAAATTAGTTAGAAAAACGTGCTGCAAGGGTATACAAGCTTCGGCAGAGCCGAAGTTTACTTTCCTCAATTTTTTTAATATAGTCTCTGCAAGGGTATAAATATGGGTTGACTCAACAAATACTAAAATATGGGAAATTAACCCTGTTAAGTCATGTACGGCACGTTTGAAGACTTATGTTTCTTCTTTCTAAAACCGGTAATAGTCTGCGGTAATAAAAATCTGTGGATATCTGACGAAGTTTTGGGAGTATAGGTGAACGCATTTGCGAAAAAAAACTGTTTCTTTTGCAGTTATTCAAAATGTCGATGTGCACCAATGACCAACATGCCACAAAAATCTATTTAACTACAGCGTTGCCCATATTCGACGGACCCATCTGGCAACGCCATAACTTTTGACAGAGATGTCAGATCGCTTAATGACATACCGCGTTTGAAGCGTCAGTCCAGTCAGATTTTTACCATGGAACAATACACGCCACGCGAGCGCTCTGAAATAGTTGAAATTTACATTCAACAGAACAAGTCAATTGTGAAAACAAAATTATCATGTCCGATGAAGCCCATTTCACATTGAATGGGACCGTAAATAAGCAAAATTGCCGTATTTACGCCACTGAAAATCCTCAGGAGATTCAAGAAGTGCCTCTTCATGACGAAAAAGTCACAGTTTGGTGCGGCGTTAGTGCGAAAACGGTCATTGGGCCGTTTTTCTTCCAAAATGAAAATGGCCATGCTGTTACCATCAACCAGGAGCGTTATCGCGACATGATGACCAATTTTGTGATGCCAATTATTCGTCGAAAGCGTATGAGGCAGTTCTGGTTTCAACAAGACGGCGCTCCACCGCACACAAGTCGCATAACAATCGATTTTCTGAAGAAATTGTTTCCGGGCCGTTTGATGTCGAAAAGTGGTGATTTGGACTGGCCACCGCGTTCGCCCGATTTGACGCCGCCTGACTTCTTCTTGTGGGGATATTTGAAGTCAAAGGTTTACGTTAACAAGCCAAGGACCGTAGAAGAGCTCAAGGACAACATTCGTGAAGAAATAGCCGCTATTCCGGCCGAAATGTTGCCGAAAACGATGGAAAATGCTGCAAAAAGGGCACAATACGCCATCAACGCCAGAGGCGGCCATTTGAGAGATATCATATTGAAAAATTGATGTAAACAAATCTACTTGGAACAAATTAAATGATTAAGATTGCCAACCGCCAAATTTTTGTTTTTTTCTTTGATTTTTTTAAAAAAAACATGGGTCCGTCGAATATGGGCAACCCTGTATATGGAAGTTTTGTTTTGATTTTGTTTGCCATAGTGTGTAATCAATGCCCTCTCATTTCGATAAAGACTGTGTAAATTTGCAATTCGTACACGTCATTTTAATAAGAAACATTTAATGAACAATAAAAACTAATTGAAAATCTCTTAAATGTTATTATTTTTCAAATTTCATAAATCGTTTACCAAGAACATTCTTTGATGAAGAGTTTCATCAACACTCTCTGAATTCCACAAATATTAATTTAATTTAATTTAAGCGCCTTTTAGTGTGCTATCGCTCAATATTTATCGATAAATACTAAATCTCTTCAGCCATCCCTGAAAAAAGAAAATGGGAAAATGACGTTGACTTTGGATTTGTCTGTATGGCGCTTGCTGGTCACACTGAGCACCAACAATAACAAAAAAATTTGACTTTATTAGTTGTAGTACATTATTAGCAAAATTCTCGTCTAGTTTAACTCACTTAAGGCTAAGAAAGAGAGACTGCGACTGGGACTGAAGTCTGAGTCTGTCGCCGGTGAAGAAAAGCGAGCTCTAGAGACGAATCAAAAGACGGCAAGCAGGGCAAAATTCCACAACAACAACAACAGCAAAAACAGCCCCCAAAAAGGATACGGTACAATTTCAAGTCAGCGTGCGTGCGTGTGTCTGTGCGAGCGGTGCGTGAGAAAGCTGGCGGCGTGTACATCAGAATAAAACCTGCACAAGTCCACATCAAGTGTAGAAGAGTGGAGGGGGCGGCCGTCATCGTTGTCGCAGTGTAAAATCCCCCACAACCCCCTCAACCACTGAAGTCTCCGCTTGTTTATTTGGTTGATGTGCAGGGGGGGGTTGGCCACACAGCACACTTCCGTATTTACAAAATAGAAACCAGACCTAAGATAGCTGTCGCTCTCTGTCGCGCTCGTGAGTAGGAGGAACGAGGCCCCCAAGCAAGGACGCACAAATGGATGTACTGGAGCTGTTGCGTGCGAGCGCCAATGGCTGTTACAACACAATATTCTCAGATGCCTGGTGTCAATATGTCTCCAAAGAAATCACAACGACGGTGAGTCCAATTTTTCTTTGTTGTCTTGTCAACCCAAGTGAGTCAGAAATTAGATTGCGAGGGGAGGGGTAGGCTGGGAGGGGTGAAGGATCGTGCGCGCCTTAGCAGCTTTGCGTCCAGGCTACTGATAACCAAAGAGAGAGAGAGAGTGACTGGGAGAGTGTCTCTCCCTCTCTGGCAATGAATTAAAAACAGCTGCCTTTTGATTAACTCTCTCGATCGTGCCCTCTCCCTCTCTCGTGTTTTATCATGCTCGGTTGCCTTGCACTTACACTTCCGTCAACAAAGTGGTTGCGTCTCGACAATTCTTCTGCCGCTCGCCCCAACTTACATAAAATCATTTTGCTGTCATTCGCAGAGCCTTATTATCACAAGGTGAATGATAACGCATTGCTCTAACCCCGAAAACTGCTTCCAAGGCACATAGCGAAAATTGATAACGATTGGATGCCTTCTCCATGTCATTTCGCTAATCACAAGCACGTGCAGAGCGCGGAGGGGGGGGGGGCGTGTGCGGGCGGCTAAATCAGTTGGCCATAATTCAATTAACCCCTTGGGGCCAAACCAATTTACTTAGCCCCCGCTCCCCCCGGCGACTCGTGGTTTGCGCGCAACGTGTCTTGTGGCTGCCGATCGGCCACCAGCCAGCCCGATCTGATCGGGCGGGCAGGTGCGTCTTTCTTGTCTCTTTTCGACGGAAATTGCGTTTAATTGAAAACGGTTTTGAGTTTCCAATTAGCTGGAGTTGCCTTCGCTGCCAATTGGATTTTGTTGTCTGCGGCGCAGATAAAGATTTGCATTTTCCCGAAACCTGTTATAAATATAAACCATAAAGCAGCAACAACAACGTAATGTGCAGTAGCAAATGTCAAATGCAAAATACGGAAACTGCAGGCAATATATGTATGTATGTAAGCAGCAAGCAACAACAACAGCAAACAAGTGTGGGCAGCGACGCCAGCGCTCAATGTCAAAATGCACTCACAAATAGATTCGTCTAAACCGAATTCAAATTGGATTTTGCATTAACAATGACCTGCCACTTGATTTAAGTTTCGGAGAAGTTTGTTGCTCGAAATATTATTTATTCAGTGCTCTGTCCCAGTGGCGGTGCTAGGAGGGGGCAGCCTACGGTTCTTACTTCATCAAAAATGTGCAGGGAGCAACATTAAAATATTTAGATTTTTAGATTTGTGCTTTTGTCGAGGGCTCCAGCCCCTCTAGCCAAACCCCCCCTCCTAGCTACGCTGCTGTTCTGTCTCATTTGATTCCATTTCCATTGCGTGATGGTAAAAATTTCGTTTATTCATTATCGTTTTGCTTCTACGCAAATCAAAATAAACAAGGGCAAGCTTTTGTTTCATCGGGACTTAACCGGAGTACAAACATTTATTAAACCGCACCGCACATAATTATTACAAATTTAGCAAAAAAAAAAACGGTTCATTTCTCACTGCGACAACCAGAGGCTGGTGCCAATTCAAAAGTTTAAGTTTACAAAGCTCTTTTAAGTGTACTTTTAAACGATTTAATTTCATTTTAAAGAATTGTCGCACATCGACTTGACAGCCGGTCTCATTACCGCAAACCGACAAGATTTGTCACTATCAAAAGTTGTGCTTTAGAGTCGTCCGAATTGAAAGTAATTAATATTTCAAATATTAAAATCAATTTTAAAAACAAAGGTGTCCTTGCAAAGAGTTTGCCGAGCGGATGGAACTCTCGCATAATAATATTGCAGCAACAACTACGTATTTGTCTCTCTTTTCTTTCTCTTCTACGGTTCTTGCGTTTGCAATTCGTATGAGCGCTGTCTGCAGCATTGAATTTGTTGTTGTGCACCAGAGTTTCCAACGAATCTACACAAAATAGCACAGTTTTTTTAAGGGGTTATACATGGGTATCGTATGGGAAAAAATGGCATATTTTAAATAATTTTTTTTTTTTAGTATAAAAGCTGAACTATTTGGTTCAAACTTTTCATTGTCTTAAGGATACACATTTAATGAGGGATCACTGAAATTTTTGAAGCCAAATATTAAAAGCTCTGCCATTGTGACGTCATTTCCGGTGAGCCTTCGGGAAAAAGGTGCATCCGTGTTGACAGCATAACTCCTAGGAGGATCATCTGAAGCGCAAACAGAAAGTATATGTGCTTACTTAAGACTTTAAACTAGAACTTGGACGAAGGACAAAAAAATAAAGTGCAAATTGGATTTTAGGCGGAGGTTTTACGAAAAAATGAAAAACTGATTAAAATTTCGCGGAATTTTTATACCCTTGCAAAGGGTATTATATTTTGCCAGAAGTTAGCAACGCATGGAAATATTAATTTCCGACCCCATAAACCATATATATTCTTGATCAGGGTGACGAGCTGAGTCGATTAAGCTTTGTCCTTTCGTCTGTCTGTCTGTTTCTACGCGAACTAGTCTCTCAGTTTTGAAGCCATCGAGCTGAAATTTTGCACAGAGTCTTCTTTTTGCTGCACACTACGAATATGTCGGAACCGACCGGATCGGATGACTATATCTCATAGCTTCCATAGGAACAATCGGTCGGAAAACAAATTGTACTTTTTTCTTTTCAATGATAACGTCTCCAAACTTTGTAATCGTAGGTTTTCTATGTTTCTTGTAGAATTCTACCAAGTTTTATTAAAATCGTACAACTATATGGTATAGCTGCCATACAAAAGATAGGTCTGAAAAACAGTCTTAGTTAGAAATACTTTTTTTTGCTTTTAATGGTAGTATTCTGCAATTTTGTTTTTGTTTGTTTCACATGCTTTTACAATATTTCACAATATTTTTGGCCAAATCGGATAACTATATCATATAGCTCCCATACGAACGGTCGGTCGGAAAATGGGAAAAAGAGTTTGTTTTGAATATATTTAAGCAAGCACTTGCAAGAAACTTCGGCACAGACAAAGTTAGCTTAGTTTTCTCGTTTTAGAATAATTTAATAAGCTTTGGAGTCGATGATCTTAAAAAAGAGGTAGGTAAATTATATGTAGGAGGCCGCCCCAGGAATTTAATTTATTTATTCTGTAGGTTTTAATAGATTTTTCATTAAAACCGTGTAGATAACAGTAGAAGTCGCTGAGAGCTAGGTCAAAATTCTTTTATAATTATAATTTTTCTTGAATCGAAGCAATATTTAAGGTTCGGAACAGGCTCAGGTTCTGCTTTTATACCTTTAGATGTACGGTTCAAGGTTATTATGAGTAAATAGTTTGCAGGAATAAACTTATTCTTAAAACTTTGATTTAAATCACGTTTCACATTGCTCACAGGTAACTTACTTAATAAATTGAGTCAAAAATTTAAGAAATTGACCAAGGACTGATTTCTCATCTTCTGGATAGCAACAATGTTTCAGATAAGCTAGAAACCTACCCACTAATTTGTTAGTTTATGTGACAGATAGGGCTATCGAGAAGACGAGAAATCGGGCCTAAATCTTTTCGGTATCTCTGGTATCACATTTCGCCATTAGAGCGTCAAACTTCGCAGCCATCACAGCAACAAAAAAGAGGTAACTTTCGATATTATTCCGAGAATAATAAGCGCTACATAAAGTGCTCCCATGATAGAAACCCATGGCATTGCCTATAAGTTGCATTTTAAATAGTGCATTCTATTTTATTAATGTTTCAAAAACTCTTATATTTCAAATACTTTAGAAACAATAAGGTAGATCAAAAAGAAGATCTTAATTTTTATGATTTTAAAAGTTTTTTTTGTTTGGATATAATTCTCTATAATGTAATGTGTGTAATGTGCAATTTCTGCCTAACAGTATGAATTGCGCTTAAATAGAAAAGCTTGAATATCTGAAACAACTGTTTTGAAAATGGATACTGGCTATTGGCGCACAGAAAAGAGCAGTCTTACATATGGGTCGATTGGCCGCTATCGAACTATCGATGGGCATTACGTTTTTTTACTATCTGGAGATGCGGACGTGGAATGTGAAGTCTTTATACTTTTTACTTTGACTTGAACGTGGAGGCTGAGTCTGAGTCTGAATATCCTCTCACATTTTACATGAACTTTTCAAAGTTTTCCCGACCGACCACTTTGAATGACAGATTGGCGATGTTTATTTCAGATTCGACAAGAATTTTACATTAAGAATCAAATTTTATATTTTCACTGCACAGATTGTTATTTGTTTATTGGCCTAAAAATGTTCAACCAAACAGAAAATTTAAAAACAAGATAACAAGCGACACCAGAAGCCACCGATAACAAACTGTGACCAGGTGGGACTTACCTATTGGCCGATAGCAGCCATGATCCGACCAACACCAGTAGTGATGAGAAAGCGCATTAACAAGCATACAACTTATCTAAATACTTTGTTCATCATAGCTAGAGCAATTCACAAAATTAAAATGTTAAAAATACTCTCTAAAAGTTAACAAAGAAACCAAGAAGCGGTTCACGAGAAGTATTTGTAAATTGAAGACAATCTAAAGCTAGTTGCTACTTAAGTGGACTGGAATTAGAAGCCGTTCGTAAAGAGGTAGATGCCTATTGGCATCCTAGCGCGAACTCAAAGGCTTAAAACCCCAAAATACCATCTCAATTCCACCGAACGACTGCCATCGTTTCTAATATCAGCATTTTACCTAGTCTGAGACAGCTTATCTAACTTTCCTCATTAACACTTTTGCTCTACATTATTGTAAAAAATCCTTGTTTAAACCAGAGCTGCAAACCAAAAAAATTATTCGGATCTCCGGTACACTGGTTCGAACCCAAATTATTGAATGGTTAAGGTTCGGAAATTTAAGGTTCGAGGTTTTTGGGAGAAGGTTCTGGTTCGAACCTTGGTTCAGTCCATGATTTATACAACATTACTAATATTTGTCTTCTATTTGTTTTAAAAACAGCACTCGATCTAAAAACTTCCCAAATTATATGGGAACCGAGTGGTTTTTGGGTCGGAATTGGTTGATAGAAAACATAGAAATATTCAATATATAATTTACAGTTTAGTGAAAATCCATTTCGTGGTTTTCATAAAACAATATTACTAAAATAATGTTAGTCTCTTGCTTTTGATAATTATTCAAGGAGCTTTAGAGTCGAGGAGCTTTATAAACACAGACTGTTATGGGTAGGGATTTTATAAGGAAACCTAGTCATTTTGCCAGATTTTTTTACGCTCTCCTGCCCATTTTAGGAGTCAGTCGCACTTAATAACAGATGAAGTCGGTAGACAGGTCAAATTTTTGTGTCAGTTTTGTTGAACCGAACCGAAATGTTGGGTTCGGAACAGGTTCGGGTTCAGCTTTAATTTCTAAAGAGATTCGGTTCAAGGTTCGGTTCATAGTAAAATAAAAGTCGGAATTCCGGGTTCAAAGCGGTTCGGTTCAAAACCGGTTTGCAGCCCTGGTTTAAACCCCCCTCTATGATTCCTTTTCAAAACGGATCGTCGTGCTACGTTTTAGCATTGAATCGTTATCTAAATACCGAGTTCGTTAAGGTATTCCACAATGTTTGGGTAGTTTTCTACTGTTTTATGTGTATTATAAAGCTTCTCGAAAATCTTGATAACGGCTGATTTTCTAAATCATTACCTTAATATGGTTGTTCTTAGCTTCCAATGATCGGTTATCTTAAACCTTTGAACCTCTTACCCAAGACTCTAAAACTCACAATGATAAGTAACAGCCATACGAGTGAGTGCCAAAGGAAAGTTTTAATGTGTACCTGTAATTTAATGGTGCGAAGTCTGCCAAAGAAACTTTTGACTTAGAAGAAAACTAAAAGTATAAAGTTTATTTTTTCAAAAAAACCTTACAAAAAGGATGAGTATTATATGAGAAAATCAGTAGCTTTCGTTAAGGTGAAACATGATTAAAAATCCTCAAATCGAGTATCTTCCAGGAGCTTATAGATCCTGTGAAATAAACTGTTCACCGAACTCACCTCTCAATTGGGCCATTGTTTCGCATGCTGTGTGGCATGTGGTACCGTACTGTTGAAATGACATGGGCAAGAAAAAATTTGTAATTATTTGTTTGTAGCGTTCGCACATTCACAGTAATGTACCTGCCTTCGTCAGAAATGAGCTTCGTCGCTGAACACAATTTTCCGATAAAAAAGTGGCTCTTCATCCATCATTGCCAGCGCCCATTCACCAAAAGTTAGCCGTTATAAGTATTAGGTTGTATGTCTTTAATTCTTGCACCAGCTGCATTTTAAAACGCTTTATACCCAAATCCTTTCGCAAACAACGCCGAATCGATAATTGGCGGTCATTAACAACACTGACGGATACAGCTGCTATATTTTCGTCTGTCCGCACACTATGTTTAATTATATAACTTTGGTGCGAAATTTAGACCATAAAATGGAAGAAGTGCACGATGCGCTTTCTTAACCCCGAGCATGAATTTTGATAAGAAAATTCAATAATCTGCAATCTTAAAAGGAGTCGTCCATAAGTTCCTAGATGAATACTCTCGAAAATTGAGAATGTTTGCTAGAAAATCTTAATTAAATCTTAATTATTATATTTATCATATCCCTTAAGTTAGGCTCAGAACTGAATTATAGCTGAATCAGCTCAGAAATGAAAGGGCTGGTCCTGAATTCATGACATCATTTTTATGAGTTTTAGCCATGGATTTTACTCTGTCATGTCCTACTACGTCATGACCTTAGTTGATTTTAGGCATGATTTCAGTCAGAGAACTGAACCGAACCGAACCGTTTTTATTTGTGGTTTTCGGTTCGGTTTAGCAATTCTGAAAGGAAGCCGGTTCGGTTTGCGGTTCGGTTCACCGGCTGGAATAAGCGGTTCGGTTCGGTTCAGAACCGGTTTGCATCCCTGCTTTATAACCCCCGAATTTGCCATAGTGTCCTGTTTATTCATTAAAACTGTTTAAACTATTATCTGGGGAAATTGACTCTATCGCTTTGTTATCCTGTATTAATATTGCTGTTCCAATATATTTCCAATATGTTTCAATACTTTCTTCCAATCTACCTTCAGCCTTGCCTGACTAACTACGCTCATCACGAACCCTTCCGAAACCTTTGTCTTAGCTATAACAAGTTCTATCATACCAATTCCTCTCACTCCTTATTTGTAAGAAAAATTAATTTACAGTCATTTTTAAGCAGGCCACTTTAAAGTTAGACAGAACATTGTTAAACTTGTATTGTAAAAATTGTACTTTTTAGAATAGATAGATATTGGGCCTAGCTTGATGTATACAAAACCCAAGGCTCTAGCTTAAAAATTTTGAATCTGACGGTTTTTTAGGTGGTTTTTTGGTGATAAAAGGGGGACGGGGTGGAATTTTCCAAACCTGAAACAAACTGCGTACAGCATTAGTCTACCTTCATGCAAAAAATGTGTGGCTCTATCTCTTATAGTCTCTGAGATCGACGCGTTCATACAGACAGACAGACAAACGGACAGTCGGACAGACGGACATGGCTATATCGACTCGGCTGTTCACGCTGATCAAGAATATATATACTTTATGGGGTCGGAAATGTTTCCTTCTCCCTGTTACATACATTCGCACAACTTCATGATCCCCCTTTTCCCATTCAAAGACCTATGTATCCTTGATGGTTCCTTGTCTATTGATCACCAAAAATTGATCTTTGATCTATTAATCACAAGATAAATTGAAGATAATGCGTGCTTATCAGACTTTCGTCTACAAAAAGTCATAATTTCGTTAGTCAAAGAACTGATTTGAATACTCTGTGTATTTCACCGCGTGCTGTTTTGTGAACTCCTTTGGAGAGACCGAAGTACCTCGGCTGTCAGGATGCTCCCTTCTGGTTTCAATATACTCGGAGAGACGAGTCATATGCCAACACAATACAATTTAATTTATGTTAATGATTTACACAGCTACAGTTAAATGGTTTATCCCAATTCTTTTAAAAGAAAAGCTTATAATTTTCCTGGAGTTACTTCAAATATAGATAAGAGTATTGTATAAACTAATAGATATATGCAATAGATAGAGCTGCATTTGGCTTTGCAGTCATCAATCAGTGTACTCATTAACTTTTTATGTGACTCCAATTCATTTATATCAAATTCAAAGCAACCGCATTGACATACATTTCAGCGAGTACAAAGAACGGAAACGATATTGCGCCCATGCGGTCATATAATAGTTGTTATTACAGTTGTAGATTATAATCACCAGCTACCGCATATTCAATACGACTTACAAAGAATTTTTGTTAGAAAATTAGGGTTATAAAATTATTAAAATTTAACACAGCTAGTTAAAAAAATAAACGTTACTTACATTTTATTTTGTAGACTTGTTATTGCCGGCTGTATTGTTGATGGTTATGGAAATAGAACTCATATAACACACATCGCCGATTCTTTTTAAAATATTATTTTGTAACCAGAGTTGGAAATTTTATACCCTTGCAGAGGGTATATTGAAATTGTCCAGATGTTTGTAACGCATAGAAGGAAGCATTTCCGACCACATAAAGTATATATATTCTTGATCGGCATGACAAGCTGAGTTGATTAAGCCTTGTCCGTCTGTTTCTATGCTATCTCCTCCGTCAGTTTTAATGCTAAACTTTGCACGAAGTTTTCTGGTCCAAATACGCTGCACATTTTTCGGAACCGGCCGGATCGGATGACTATAACATATAGCTGCCATAGGAACGATCGTCGAAAAACTAGTTCTAGTGAGAAAAACTTTTTTGTTTTTTACGCAATCGTCACCAATCTGCGTAGTTACTAGTTTTAAATGCTTCTCCATAATTCTGCAAAATATATAGTATAGCTGTCAT
Organism: Lordiphosa andalusiaca; assembly: GCA_035044965.1. Classification (NCBI taxonomy): domain Eukaryota; kingdom Metazoa; phylum Arthropoda; class Insecta; order Diptera; family Drosophilidae; genus Lordiphosa; species Lordiphosa andalusiaca. The sequence goes on along the minus strand of JAWNNM010000051.1, from coordinate 2,739,681 downwards.
ACAAAAGTAGAGTCGGAAAAGTAGTCTTATTGGGAAAAACTTGTTTGTTTCAGTGGATATGTCCTTCAAATTAGTTAGAAAACGTGCTGCAAGGGTATACAAACTTCAACCGAGCCGAGGTTAACTTTCCTCTATTTTTTTTTCGAATACGGATAACAAATAATTTTTCAGAAAATTAATTTTATTCGAAAAAAAATAATCGTAATTTATTTGTTCGGCAATTTATTCGTGTCACAATAAATTACCTGTGAATAATTTTTTCAATTTTTTTTGGGAATTTTACAAATCTGAAACAGACTTGATCTGCGTACGGCATGCATCTACCTTCATGCAAAAATTTGTGGCTCTATCTCTTATAGTCCCGGAGATCGACGCGTTCATGCAGACAGACAGACGGACATGGATATATCGACTCGACTGTTCACGATGATCAAGAATATATATAATTTAGGGGGTCGGAAATGTTTCGTTCTCCCTGCTACATACTTTTGCACAACTTCATGATCCCCCCTTTTCCCATTTTCAATGGGAGCAGGGTATAAAAACGAGAGCAGAAAGGTTATCAAATAATTGTTATCCAAAAATTGTTATTTAAAAAATGTGAATTAACAATTATATTTGGATTTTTATTTTACAATTTTATTATAATTGTTGTTTCATAGTTTTTAAAGTAAAGTTCTAACAGCTATGACTTTATTTTCATTTGATAATCATTTGAATGATCGTTATTTATTTTAAATTATTTACAAATACAATTTCCTAATTAACATTTGGTTTGAAATAGCTAAGAAGATAATTTTATATTCAAATAATGACAACTCTGTTTGTAACAAAGGGGCTTATAACATAATTTTTTTTAACACAATTTTATATTTCGTAATCCAAATCAAATATTTTGCTTGTTATAGCTAGACATCGGATTTTAGGTCAAATCTTATATTTAAGGGAGGAGGGGTCACACATAATATTTTATGGGATACAAATTTGTTTCAGGAAAACTAGAAAGATAATGCTTATATGACATATCTTAAACCCAATCGCATATTTGAGAAAATTTCGACATATTTTGATATATGCTTCCTTCTGGCTGTTATATACCATGTGTATTTCTGGTACAGAGTATAATAATAAATATGAATAAAAACGTATCAAACTTTACTGTCGATCATGTGCTTGGGAATTGGAGGATCATGAAGTTGTGCGAATGTATGTAACAGGGAGAAGGAAACATATCCGACCCCATAAAGAATATAAATTATTGATCAGCATCGATAAATAATGCTAAATACTAAACATGTCCAGAAGGTACGAACCTTCCATCTTTCAAATTGTGAGATTTATGACGATTTTCTCAAATTTCGGGGGCGTGAAGGAGCGAATGATAAATGTATACAATCACATAAACTCACGCTCGCTCGCACGCACGCTCTAACTGACGATGCGGTACCCTCCGATTCTACAAGCATAATTATTTCGCTTATAACTCCGGTGTATTTTGTTCATAGGACCGGAAATGTTTTCTTCTCCCTGTTGCATACTTTCGCACAACTTCATGATCCCTCCATTTCCCATTTTTATTTGGGAACAGGGTATAAAAAGATAACCGTAACCGTGTTTATCCCCGGGAATTTAAATAAGGTTTTTTTTTTTGAAGATTTGTTAGGACAAAGCAAAGGTGACATGGTCACATTTTGATATTGAGGTGTTGGGAGTTCATTTATTCGTTTATCCAACTTTTCAGCTCGAAGAGTTGCTTGTTCACAGTTTTAATTTCTTCTCTCTCTCCATCTTTTTCTTGGTCAACCGCTCGCTCTTGCAGATGTACCTGTATTTCGCCCTGGGCGTGCTATCCGTGCTGTTCATTGCCTGGTTCATGTACTTCAAGCGTCTGGCACGGCTGCGCCTGCGCGATGAGATTGCACGCTCGCTGAGCGCCGTCACCTCGTCTGGCGGCGATCTGCGTGGCCTGCGGTTTCGCAAGCGCGACAAGATGCTCTTCTATGGCCGGCGTATGCTGCGCAAGATGAAGAACGTCAGCGGGCAGATGTACAGCAGTGGCAAGGGCTACAAGAGGCGGGCGGTAATGCGGTTCGCTCGTCGCATCCTCCAGCTAAGGCGCGAGAATATGCCGCTGGAGATGCGAACAGTGGAACCGCCAGCTGAGTATCTGGAGGAGACCATCGAGGGCAGTGACCGTGTACCGCCGGACGCCCTGTATATGCTGCAAAGCATACGAATCTTTGGGCACTTTGAGAAGCCGGTGTTTCTCAAGCTGTGCAAGCACACCCAGCTGCTGGAGCTGATGGCCGGCGACTATCTGTTCAAGATCACAGATCCCGATGACAGTGTGTACATAGTGCAGTCGGGCATGATCAATGTGTACATCTCGAATGCGGATGGCAGCACACTCTCGCTCAAAACAGTGCGCAAGGGCGAGTCGGTGACGTCGCTGCTCAGTTTCATTGATGTGTTGTCTGGGAATCCCAGTTACTACAAGACGGTAACGGCCAAGGCCATGGAGAAATCGGTGGTCATACGTTTGCCCATGCAGGTAAGTGATTCCCCACCGGGAACACTGGACTGGATAACTAATTCCCCTCCTTCCCACACAGGCTTTCGAAGAGGTCTTCCTAGAGAACCCGGACGTGATGATACGCGTCATCCAGGTGATTATGATACGACTGCAGCGTGTACTCTTCACCGCATTGCGCAATTACCTCGGCCTCAATGCGGAGCTCGTCCAGAATCATATGCGCAACAAGGGTGTTCCGCTGCCTGGACCCCTCAACTCGCAGTCCTCCCGCCAGATGGCGGCCCCCACCACCATACCGCAAATGGCAGCTCCACTGGCCTCAGGCGGAGCCAGCAATAGACAATTGCTTTCACCATCGCGTCCCTCACGCGAGGAACACACCCTGTCAGATCCTAATCCCAATCCGGATGGCAGCGGCGTGCCTGAAGTACACGGCGATGCTCCCAACATTGATCTGTATCATCAGCAGCAGCATGGCAGTGTATCGGCTGGCAATTTGTCCACACGTCGTGGATCGTTGGGAACTGAGGTTGGTGCCACCTCGTCCATAGATTTGCGCTTGGTGCAGTCATCGGCGGTAGAGAGTTTACGCAAAGAGCTGGGTCTACCCGAAGAGGATGCCCACATCATTGAGCCGTTCGTAGAGGTGAGAGAGATGGAGCCCAATGTGACCCTCATTACCGAGGGCAATGCGGATGATGTTTGCGTGTGGTTTGTGATGACCGGCACACTGGCCGTTTACCAGGGCAATGCCGATGCCACACGTACAGCCAAGCAGGACAAGACCGATATGCTCATACACTTTGTCCATCCCGGTGAGATAGTGGGAGGGCTGGCCATGTTGACGGGCGAGGCCAGTGCCTATACAATCCGATCGCGCAACAATAGCCGCATAGCTTACATACGACGAGCTGCCATTTACCAGTAAGTGTAATCCGGGAGAGGAGTCCCTTTAAATCCCCGCTAATCCACATCTCTCTGCAATTCCCGTACAGAATTATGCGACAACGTCCACGAATTGTCTTAGATTTAGGAAACGGTGTGGTGCGCCGACTGTCACCCTTGGTGCGTCAATGCGATTACGCTTTGGACTGGATCTTTCTGGAGTCGGGTCGTGCCGTATACCGCCAGGACGAGAGCAGCGATAGTACCTACATTGTGCTCAGCGGACGCATGCGCTCTGTGATAACGCATCCTGGCGGCAAGAAGGAAATAATCGGCGAGTATGGCAAAGGAGATCTTGTGGGCATTGTGGAAATGATCACAGAAACGTCACGCACCACCACAGTGATGGCGGTGCGCGACTCAGAGCTGGCCAAACTGCCGGAGGGTCTGTTCAATGCCATCAAGTTGCGCTATCCGATTGTGGTGACCAAGTTGATTAGCTTTCTGAGTCATCGGTTCTTGGGCTCGATACAGACACGCGGCGCTGTAGCACCCGGTGCTCCGGTGGAAGCCAATCCGGTGACGCACAAGTATTCCACAGTGGCACTGGTACCCATTACCGATGAAGTGCCATTAACGCCGTTTACCTACGAGCTGTATCACTCGCTTTGTGCCATAGGTGGGTTAACTAAATCACAGTGGTTCGTTTTGCGAAAAGAAAATCGTTGCAAAATGGTTGATAAGTCTTGGTTCTTTGATAACTTAAAAGGTTTTCCAACCTAGAATTTCCTAGAATTGTCCCAGAGCCCACATAGATATATTTCGAAGTTCATATTGTATGTTAGTGCCTCCAGGTTACACCCCTGAAGTAGCTCTAGGTCTGTGCTGCTCAAAATAGGTCATACCAAGCAAGCTACCTACTATTTCAACGTGTTTAAGGTGACATTCTTAGAGCATTTTTTGTAACACAATCTCTAATTCAAAGCAGAATACCCAGTTGCCTTGATTTCCTGTGTTTCACAGCTGTCGTGGCTGTACCCCTCGTTTCGTAAGGCAAAATTTTAAACAGGACTGGTATACACCTACCCATACCCATATGCAAAAATTGTTGGCTCTATCCCATACTATATATTTGCACAACTTCATGATCCTTTTTTCCATTATTAATGGGAACATGTTTTAAAAAGGGAAAAGATCTTCCCGAATTATTCACATCTTATGTATAGAGAATTCCTTACAACTGAAAAGGAGATCGAATATCGTGGAGTATTCAAACTACCTCAAAGACAAAACTGTGAAGGCTGACATGTATATTCTTGATTGGACCTGTCCGACAGCAGCACTAATGCTTCTGATGAACTGCACTCCATCAAACCATCTGCCTAAAGATAATGGCAACACCGCCAAGACTGACAGCAGAAGAAGTTGGTAGGAACTTTATACTAAGCCTAAGGGACTCTGAGAAACTTTAGAAGGAAATCTATATTAACCTCTAAGCGATAGACGAAATGGTGGCAGAGTTCTACTTCGACAGGAACTGCACTGTACACAAAAGTAATAAGACAGAATGGTTTTCTATAAAAGAAACATATAAAAACACAATTCTTACAGGCTTACAGACAGCATACAACCCAAGTTTTAAGTTTAACAAACTATGTGTGACTCATTCGTTACTCACTTGTCTCCCTAGATTTTCAAATTCTTTTGTATTTATCCATTGAACTGTTGAAGGACGAATTCGAATAGATCAAACTGCTCGTAGGCTAAAATTTCGACAAAATTTTACATCGCAATTGTTTAAATAATCTTTCGTCATTGCTAAAATTAATTTTATATACAATTTTACCTAAATCGACATTAGAAAGCTGCTAAGAAGTGTGCAAAAGTGTTAACTGAACGGAAGAGCCATTAAAATTGGCTAATAAATTGCCAAATTATGGCACAAACGTATAGTGAAAGCGGATTCAGTAAAGATGAACCATTTCTTCTTCCTCATGATGCTTTCTTCCTTTTCTTTGTCCCGACATTAAGGTCATAACCGCTTAGTGGTCTCGGTCAATGCTTTTAATGCTTGCCAAACTCTTCTGTTTTGCCCGAGCTGGCTTCAGTTATTTACTCCTCGCTTGGCAATGTCCTCCCCCTCATCTCAGTATTGGTCTTCCCCTCCCACTGGGTTAATTAAACAGACGCATTCCCTTTTTAGAGTGAATATTAAAAGTAAAACGATTGAAATTGCGAATGGTTTTCATTTTTGTTTTCCCGTTTCCAAGTGAAATGGAAATCGTTTTTCTGTTCGAATGAATGGTCGCATCGTTTATGAATTATAGTTCAGCTATTTGGTAAACTTAACAAATCAAAACTACACTGCACATGCGTTGCTGCTGAATTGCAAATCGTTCGGTTTCATTTCGAGCGATTTGGCTTTTGGCTACATACAATTTCTGAGGTACAAGTTTGAAAAAATGATTTAGAATTAAATTGTTTGAGCACTATATTAAAAAAAAAACAAGAAAGAAAGTCGGTCAAGCCCGACTATAACATACTCTGTACCGTTTTTTGATCATAACTCGAAAACCGTTCATCCGATCTTCTTCATTCTTTTGGCGGATCGATAAGTTATCCTAATAACTAAATATGTTCAGAAGGAACAAGCCATCTATCTTCAAAACTGTGGGAGATATTACGTTTTTTCTAAATTGCGGGGGCGGCAGGGGGCGTGGCCAAATTGAAAATAAACTTGATCTGCCTGCAGACATAAGAAGCATATGTCCCATACATGTCAAGCCTCTATCTCTTACCATCTCTGAGATCTGTGCGTTCATACGGACAGACGGACATGGCTATATCGACTCGGCTGTTGATGCTGATCAAGAATATATATACTTTATGGGGTCGGAGATGCTTCCTTCTGGATGTTACATACTTTTGCACAAACTTATAATACTCTATGTACCTACGGTACAGAGTATAAAAAAATTGTCTACCAATTCCGATTCCGCACGATCTGATTAATATCGGAAACAGGTTTAATAGTTTTTTGCTCTCTGTTTTTTTTTGACTCGACTAATGTCCCAATATAAGCTCTCTTTGTTGAAATAAAGATATTTTTATTATTCTTAGAAACGACATATCAGAAAAGATTGCTTTGGACATATTGAAATTGGCCATTCGGTGCATTTATGTCGTTTAAATAAAAACAATAAAATGGATTTTAGACAGCACTTCAAAAAAAGATATCTAATGCAAGGGCAGATTATGTGACAAAACTACTAACACAAGTGATAATACAACAAACTTAAAATGGCACCTAAGAACTAATCTTTTGGATGCTGCAAAACGAGATTACTTTACAATGCCAGCTTCAACCGTTTCTCGGAAACGCAAGCATGTCCGTACATTCATATTCTTATATCATATGTATGTATATACGTGGACAATGTAAATCAGTGGTGGGCACCAAAATCAAAACAGAAGGGCGAAAATTTATTGCTATGAATTTTCAACTCCTCTCCATCTCTGAGCGGCACAGATCCGGGGCTTGTATTTTGTTGTTGGTATACTAAGACCGTTTGCATTGCCTTTTATACAGAACATTTGCCCGGATTGAATAATAAGCCATCCAAGTAGAAGATCTATATTGTAGTCTGAACACAACTGCAAATGCGGAATCACTGGTTGCACTAGAAACCGGATACGCCAATTAAACGGAGTCTGACCAATCAACCTTAGTGGAGTGCTTTAGATTCAGCCGCACTTTTGATAAAGGGCTAGCAACCATCAATAAACATTTATTTATATGAAGAATCAATCTGTCACTTGATGGTTTTCAGTAAGCTAATCCCTGTACTCTGAAACACGGAAAATATATTTTGTGTCAATACTAAAAATAAATTTAAATCAGGCCTGCATACCCAACAATATTTTTCGACATCCGATTTTTTGGTTCGAACCATAATTTACCAATTTTGAAATTTGATGAGGTTCAAGGCTTTTGGGCTCAGGTTTTGGTTCGAAACTTGGTTTAGCCCATGATTTAAAGAAGTTTATATGGCAATCAACCTTAAATCGACGCAAACTGTATGGTAATTGTGCCGAATTTGGGTCGAAAAAGATTTGTAGAACACATCACATGAGACTATTCTAAATATAATTTACTATTAAGTAAAATTCCATTTCGAAGTCTACAAATGAAAAATATTACCAAAGTAATGTCATGCTTTGAGGATTTTAAACGTAAATGGATTTTTTCATTAGGCTAGGAGGTAGCATCTCTGACCCCATTAATTAAAAACGAGATCGTAAGTTAAAGTCGGCCCTGCCCGACTTCGAAATACCCGTTACTCAAGGCAATTAGTGTTGCGGCTCAGATAAGTATGCAACGTTTTTTTAACTCTGCCATTTATTATCCGATCATTAGATTGTACATATTGGCCACATGCACTACACTGCAAAATCTGAGCTCGATAGCTTACAAATTGTAGGAGATATTCAACATTTTTTATTGCGGGGGCGGGAGGGGGCCTGGCCAAAATTTGAAACAAACTTGATCTGCCTACAGACAATACTAGCTTATATCTAAAATTTGGTTACTCTAGCTCTTCTAGTCTCCGAGATCTAGGTGTTCATACAGACGGACGGACGGACGGACAGACGGACATGGCTATATCGACTCGGCTATTGATCCTGATAAAGAATATATATATACTTCATGATATCGGAGATGCTTCCTTCTGCCTGTTACATACATTTGCACGACTTTAGTATACCCTTTTTACTCTACGAGTAACGGGTATAAATATTCTTCACCAACAGGTTCGGAGGTTCGGCGTATATGGTACAAAAACCATTGTTATAATATAATTTGGCTGTTTCAATTCGAAATTCCAGCGTTTAAAAAAGTCTCTAGATTAGTCAAAGAATCTTCAAATCGATTTTGCAATGAGATTTCTAAAAAAAAAAAAACGAATCAATGTGCCATCTGCAAATGCTGATTAAAGACCATGCAACTGATCTGTCTCCCTTTCTCTCTCTCTCTCTCTCGTTGTCAGGTCCCGTCCTGCGTCTTACCTCCGAGGTGGTCCGTAAGCAGCTGGGCGTTAACATATTTGAGGCTGCCAATGAGTATCGATTGACCTCATGGCTGGCGCAGCAGGAGGATCGCAACATTATTACACTCTATCAGTGTGACAATTCGCTAAGCCCCTGGACCCAGCGTTGTATGCGTCAAGCGGATGTCATTTTAATTGTCGGTCTGGGCGATCGGACGCATTTGGTGGGGAAATTTGAGCGAGAGATCGATCGTCTGGCCATGCGCACACAAAAGGAACTGGTGCTGCTATATCCAGAGACAACGAACGCCAAGCCAGCCAATACACTCAGCTGGCTAAATGCTCGTCCCTGGGTGACCAAGCATCATCATGTGCTGTGCGTGAAGCGTATATTTACACGCAAAAGTCAATATCGCATTGTAAGTAGTCAATAATCGTATTTGCTGGTAGTCTAGGTTTTTGAAATGCCATGAATGAGGTATTGTCACTTGAAGTGCTTCATAAATTAAGAACTGCAGAAAGGAAATATGACATATATTTTTGCAAATCCGGTATACATTTGTCCGAGTTTTAAGTACTTTTTGGTTAGGTAAAGAATAGACTAGCCAAAGAGCCAATTTCCTGGTTTGTGTGCTTCTAATTTTTTGCACTAGAAAAAGGAACCCGCATTTTAACGACAATGACGAATTTTACTTGTTTTCTCATGCCTAGTTACTTTTAAGCAGGCGCCAATAGCTACTCAAGGTGACTGAATTTGTAAGACTTTAGATAGAAAACTCGTTTTCATTAGATCTCCCAAGGCGACACGACATCTTGCACGGCAGCAAATAATAAAATAATAACAAAATTCTTTAGTAATCAATTTAAATGAATTTTGGGTCGATTTCTCATTTTCGAAATAGCTGCCATGTGTTAGAATAACTTTGATTTTGCTTTGCTATTTATAGGTTTATGTGACAGATAGTTCTATGTAGAAGATTAGAAATCGGCCCTTAATCTATATTTGGCTTTCTACCTGAAAACGACTCAAATCGTCTATAGAAATTGGGTCGTTTCTGGGTCGGAAGCGATATAAAAGCCGAGTACTTGGACGCTGAGAATATTCTCGAAAGGAGAACTGTTTCATAATTCTCAGAGAGGCCTCTGCGTATGAAACCAGCGGCGCAAATGCCCATGTTTTCTTCAACACTTTGTAGGCTAGCAGGCTTCAAACTCAATTACAATCCTGCATACTTTTATGCAGGGCTGCAAATTGGTTTTGAACCAAACCGGTTCGAGCCCGGAATTCCGTCTTTTATTTTACTATGAACCGAACCTCTTTAGAAATTAAAGCTGCACCCGATCCCAAAATTTCGGTTCGGCTCAACAAAAGTGACGCAAAAATTTTATCCTTATGTCTACCGACTTCATCAGTTATTTGATGCGACTGACTCCTAAAATGGAAAGTAGAAAAAAATCTGGCAAACGATTTGATTTCCTTATAAAATCCTTATAAATTTATGGCAGTCGGTGCGGTTCCATGTTCATGATCTTTCTCATGTAGAATAGATGTAAGTGGCATTCAAGAATTATTGCATGGTTCGGTGTATGAATTGAAAGCCTAAACATTCGTTTTATAAATCCCATCAATAATTTTTCCGCATCTTCATATTAAGTATGTCCCCATCCTTGGGCTGCGTAGCACCTTATAGATTGGAAAGTTGCTATAGATACTTAAAACTTTGTTTAGTAATCAACATTCCCAATGACCCAGTCCAATTTTGCTGAATTTTTTAGATTTTTATGTTGAACCATTGAACAATTAAGTTAGAATTGTTGTCGCTTTTTGTTTTGACGCTAGAAAAGTACCCATAGAATGTCCTTCAAAAGTCCCTTCTCTCAGCATTTTGAGGTTTTCATGATGGGTTTTTTACAAAAGTATGATTTTGTCTTACTGTGTTATAGATCGATAAAGCTCGTATAAATGCTAGTAAAGATTTGACCGAAATTAAGTTCGCAGCGGTTTTCTGCTGTTACTGCAGCAGCCCAAAACATACTGTGCATACACTTTGCAGAAGTACAGATTATATTTATTGAGAAGAATACTTACTTTCTTAGAGAAGATGATTGCTTCAGTCGGTTGGGTCCATGGTCCGGTTTAATTCAGTTAACAGGCACGAAAACGGCTTAGACTCGCTCGAAACGTATGAAAAAGGAAAGAATCAATCACCAAATATCAAAATTCAAGTTTATTATAGATGAGGGGGGAACATGGCATATACTTTATGTGTTCATCGTCAGCCCAAACCACATGAACTTTCTTTCAAATTACTAGTTTTAGTCATCCTTACGCAGGTGCGATTAAGAGCTTCGGTCTTTTTTCCACCATAAAAAAAAACCAAAACAGTCTCTTAAACCAGTTCAATCTCATCCACTAATCCATTGTTATCAACCTTTTTTTCCCACACAGAATGATCTCTACAGCCGTGTGCTGCTATCCGAGCCGAATATGCATTCGGATTTCTCCCGTTTGGCTCGCTGGCTGACTGGCAACTCCATTGGTCTGGTTCTGGGCGGTGGTGGAGCACGCGGAGCTGCCCACATAGGAATGCTAAAGGCCATTCAAGAGGCTGGCATACCCATTGATATGGTTGGCGGCGTCAGTATAGGCGCTCTGATGGGTGCCTTGTGGTGTTCGGAGCGTAACATAACCACGGTCACGCAGAAGGCACGCGAATGGTCCAAAGTAAATATGTCGAGTGACTTCAACTCTTTTGACCGTTTTCACCACATTTCTTTTGTTTTTTTTATTTTTGCACAGAAAATGACAAAATGGTTCCTACAATTGTTGGATCTGACCTATCCCATTACATCGATGTTCTCGGGCCGTGAGTTCAACAAGACCATACATGACACATTTGGTGATGTGAGCATTGAGGATCTGTGGATACCGTATTTTACACTGACCACGGATATAACCGCCAGTACACATCGCATCCATACAAACGGTGAGTGAGTGGAAGGATTTGCCTGTTCGTGTTGCTACTTCTTTTTGTTTTTTTTTTTCTTCTGCGTGTGCTTCATTTGGAAGGGGGTTCCCCTAAATTTCAACTGATTTTTTGTTTTGCATTTTGTTCGTGCTTCGTGTTTTCTGCTTTCTGCTTTCTTTGCTTTTGTTGGTATGGATTCCTTTTGAGTTTCTTGGCCTTCTTTGTAGTTTCTAGAACAGAGTGTGCCCACTAGGGCTCACACACACACCCACACCCCTACTCAGACACACACACACACACTCACCCACACGCACATATTGCTTTATAACACTTAACTCGTGTCTCTGCTGTCTGAAAATGTGCTGAAAGGGCGGGACAATCCATTGAGAAATGTTTCGTTTTGTTGCTAAACTTTGCATCTAAGGAAACGATCCGATCGTTGCTAGAAACTAACTGTTGCTAACCCCCACAACTCCATCGCCATTTCCATTTCCCATCCCCACCCCCAATCCCAAATGCCACAAAATGTCTCTGATCGCTCAAAGCTGTTTCTTTCTATCTTTCTCTTTTTCTCTTCCCACAACACACACACACACACACACACACACACTCACACACAAACAAACAAACTCACACAATTGTCACTGGCATGTCGTTAATACAAAAACCAATGTCGTTGCCAAATCCATCCCACCCACTATGCAGGATCTCTGTGGCGTTATGTACGCTCCTCCATGTCGCTAAGCGGCTATATGCCACCACTATGCGATCCAAAAGATGGACATCTTCTGCTGGATGGCGGCTATGTAAATAATTTGCCAGGTAAATAGCAATTAGCAAATTAAACTAGAGATACGATTAACCAAAGTCCCATCCGAACCCCCCGTATCCCCCCAATAATGCCCTAACCGTTAATCTTTTCTTTCAAATTTCGATCTAGAGCTGTTTGGCACAGAGCGCAGAGTGTTGGATATATATGTACAAATGTATGTTCTCTTGCTTGCCCATCCATAGTTTTTTTTTTTTTTGTTTCCGCCCAAATCCGATGTCGTTTGTTGTTTGCCTTGCGTCCAGTCGCTGTCCAGTTGTATCCGTCTCCTGCCTATCGATAACTGCGTGGGTTGCATTCTAACGGTTCCCCCGTCTCTCCGTTCCCTGTCTTTCACACGTTCTCCTTCAAGCATACAACACACGACGCCCACTCTCTCTCACACACACCCACTCACACTCACACACACACATACACAGAACACACAAAGCTTAAGTTTTCTTTAAATTTTGATTTAGTTTGGTTTTTCTTTGATTTTTGGTATGAATAGTCGAGTTTAGTTGCCTCCTTAGTTGCATACATACATATGTATGTATGCATGTGTGTGCCTATGTTTTGATCTATGTATATTTGTATTGGTCTATAAATAACAAAAAACATTAATTTGTAGCTAGCAAAACGAACTAAGTAAACCGTTATTTTCCACCACACAGCGGCAATAAATCTGTGTCTCTTTTTCTCTCTCTCTCTCTCTCTCTCTATATATATATATATGTATATTTCGGTCTCTCTCCTTTTGGTACAACCCGCACTCATACAAAACATGCACACACACACACACACATCCCATCCAACCCCACCACCCACTACTCTCACCTTTATGTCCGTGCTCAAACCCACCATCCACAATCCTCGTGTTGTTCTCCTGTGTATAATTGTCAGGTCACCTGTGGCGCTACTGTCGCGCCAGCATGTCCATTGCCGGTGTCTTTCCGCCCTTCTGTGATTACCAGGACGGTCATCTACTGCTCGATGGCTGCTACATAAACAATGTGCCAGGTAAACCCGAATACTCCCAACACGCTCTGCGCTCAACCTGTGCCATTGCTCAACGATGATCAAATTGTATACCCCAAAATGGACATTCGCAGCTTGAGTTAAACCGGACACAGTATTGAAATGAACGATCATAAGATTTATGTTTCGCTTGAAGTTGGCTAGGTTGCAGGGGATGGAGCATTAGAGTCCAGTCAAACCAAACTTAAAGCTACAAAAAAAACGAGAGCGTCAGTTAAATTCGGCCCTGCCCGACTTCGAAGTACCCGTTACTCAAGGCAATTAGTGTTTAATAACCTCATGCGGCTCAGATAAGTATGCAACGTTTTTTAAACTCTGCCATTTATTATCCGATCTTTATAAAAATTAAAATGTGAGATTTTACTTATTGGCCACATAGTGCATACTTCAAAATCTGAGCTCGATAGCTTACAAATTGTAGGAGATATTCAGCATTTGTTGTTGCGGTGGCAGGAGGGGGGCTTGGCTAAAATTTGAAACAAACTTGATCTGCCTACAGACAATAGTAGCTTACGTCTAAAATTTGGTTGCTCTAGCTCTTCTAGTCTCTGAGATCTAGGTGTTCATACAGACGGACGGACGGACGGACGGACATGTCTATATCGACTCGGCTGTTGATGCTGATGAAGAATATATATACTTTATGATATCGGAGATGCTTCCTTCTGCCTGTTACACACATTTGCACGACATTAGTGTACCCTTTTTACTCTACAAGTAACGGGTATAAAAACAGTTCTCTTATTGCCCGAAACTCTGTTTCTTTATTTGAAAGGAGGCTTTGAACCACGAACCCTATATATTGCAGTACTACTCTTAAGAACTGAGGCTTGACAAATGTCTAGAGTCTGGTTAAAAGTAGAGATTCCGAAAAAAAACAACATAATGTTGACTCGATATACCTAGAAAACTAGGCAGCAGTGTTGCCGATATAGCTTTTTATGCCCTGTTTATACACAACAAAATTATCTTGATAAATGCTCTTTAAAGTATGCTATGCATAAAAATATTACCAATTCAGTAAAACAATTCTCTTATAGTAGGCTGACTGCTAACTCATTTCGAATACCTTCGATTAGTTATGTATGATGCAGGCAAAAATTATTTTCAGTTACATATGTAAATTGAGAATTATTTAAGGAAATATATTTGGCATACTTTAAGGGGCATGTATCATGATATTCTTTTTGTGTATAAACAGGGTATTAGTTGCCAGATCTAGATTCGAAAATGCTATTAGCCATAAGTCTGGCCATTTTTATATTACGTTAAGCTTATTCTAGCTAATTCGGTATTTTTGAGACAAACCAAAATGTACCAATAGGTTAGTGATCGAAAATTTTAAGTCCGAGGTTTATGCGTGACGGTTTTGGTTCGGCATAAGATTTACCAAATTTTTCAAAAGAAACCAATTAATTGGTTTAAAATACAGAACATTCTTCCAAATATCTTCACATAAGATTTGGATTTCTTAATAATTAGGTGCGAGGGCGTTAACACTTAAGTGAGCGTCTACACTTCAGATATAACTTCTAATATAAATTCCTTATCTTCTGTAAATGATTTTAAAGAATTATCTAAGCTTTTGCTTTTGGAAAACATTAAAAAAAACGTTCGAGGATCTATAGAACATTGACCATTATGTGCAATAATTCTAAATCTATCTATAAGTCTATTCGTACTGCAGCTAAATAGTCATCCGATTGGCAAACTTTGTCGAGTTGTGTGAAAGCCTGTCAAATAAATAAATGCCAGTTGTAAGGACATTTCCCTTGAAAACAATAAAGTCTCTCACTGAGACAACTTTTTAGACTCTACTTTTTTAGGAAAGCCAAACTATATAGATGTCCGTTTTCGACCAAACTTGATAAAATCATGGAAAAGCATAGCAATCTAATAAATAATAATAAAATAAAACAAGTTTTTCTCACTCAAAATAGACTTTCGTCCGGTCGTTCATATGACAGCTATATGCTATAGTCATCCGATCCGGCCGAACCCGTTTTTTTCACTAAGACTATTTATCTAACCTCACTTTTCTGTGACAGCTATTCTATTTAGATGTCCCATTTTGACCAAACTTGGCAGAATCATGGAAATGCATAGCAAACTAAGAAATACACTTGAGAAAAACTTTTTTGTTTTCTATGCAAACGTCTCCTAACTCCGCGTCTACTAGTTTTCTATGCTTCTCCATGATTCCATTTAGTTTGGTAGAAATCAGACATCTAAGTAGTATAGCTGTCATAGAAAAGTGAAGTCTGAAATGTACTCTTAGTGTGAAATACTATTTTGTTAGAGATAATAAATGGCAGAGCTAGAAATGTTTTAAAAAAAACGGTGCATACTTATCTTAGCCGCATGCGCTGTTTGCTTATATAATATAATGTTAAAATATTCAAATTAATTATAATGATCTGTTAATTAACATAAGTAAGGTTATTTAACACTAATTTTCCTGAGTAACGGGTATATCGAAGTCGGGCGACTTTAACTTACGCTCTCGTCATTTCTAAAGAAGTTCGGTTAAAGGTTCGGTTCACAGTAAAATGAAAGTCATAATTCCTGGTTTGAACCGGTTCGGTTCAAAGCCGGCTTGCAGCCCTGGTTGTGTCGTTTTTAAACGACATATCTCCGTCACTTCACAGACGTCATATCTCCGCCGTGTTATGTTGTTGGTAACGTTGGTAAGATCAATCGTTAAAGTAAAGTCCTTACTCGGCTAGAGCTCTCTTTGAGAAAGCCAAAATCCTTAAACTCAGGAGTCCGAAGTTTTACTCACATCAAGTTTCGACAAATTGGGCCTATGAGGATGAAGAAAATTTTATAAAGTTTCCCCGTAGGAAAAAAGAGTACAAACAAATGCTTTCAAAAGAACAGCATAAAGTTTTATCGTGGATTTACACGGTGAATAGATTTCTTGAAGTTTTGAAAAAGCTTTCGTTTTTAGTAAAGAGATGTGGTGGTGTCGTTTTACACTTCTACACCTCTTTCCTACAAACAAGAGCATTTTGAAAAACTTCATGAAGTTGGCTCCTTGAAGAGCTAACTTTGATTTCGATATGAATCATCGGATCAAGTGATATAAATTTGGCGGTGGGCATGCCCTTGCTCTTCGAACATATCAACTTTTATTCTACACAATCATCTATGCAAAATTCTATAATTATATATATTAGAGTGGGTCAATTTTTTCGCTACAAAGTGGTTGTCAAAATCGTAATCTTCGATGAATTCTAAGAAGGTTTGCCCAAGAAACCTTGGGTCCAAAATCAAAATCGAGCTTCCCGTTTTTAAGAAGAAAGTTATCGTATCAAAATGGGCTACAGTTAAGATAAACAAGTTAGAAAGTCGATCAAGGCTGACTATAATTCACTCTGTACCTCTCAAAAATTGTGTTAAGGTGCCCGTCGCAGCTGCGGTCGGTGCCACCCAGAGCGGGCAAACAAACGAAACGTTTAACGAACCGTTCGCGAAAGCTAAGAAACGATTCATATGTTTTGTAGCTGTTACTCTAGTCAGGGAAAACGAAACCACTAACTTTATATTGCCGAAGAGCGCAAACGAAACGATTGGAATATTGTTCTCCCAACAGCTGCACTGCCTTGGAACGTTTCGGAAACGAAAACAACAAAGCTGAGAGAAACAAAGAAGTAAGCAACAGAAAAAAAACCAACAATACAAATACAAATACAAATTGAGCAGCAAACGTTTCCGAACTATTCACGCTCGTTGCATATCGTTCCGATTCATTTCGCTTTACGTTTAGTTTGCTCTCACCAACGCAAACTGAACAGAACTCATTTTTTGTTACAGTTACTTTTCTCGGGTTTTGTTAGTATTTCGCTCTGTGCAAAGAAAGAAACGAAACGATTCAGAAACGTTTCGATTCGTTTGTTTGCCCGCTCTGGTGCCACCAAGCATCATTTTTCTTACCTCATAACTCGACTACCGTTCATCCGATCTTTGCCAATACTTTGGCAAAGTCCTGAGTACTAAAGACTGATTCAAAACTGTGGGAGATAGGGCCTCTTTTTATAAATTGCGTTCGCGGGAGGGGGCTTAGCAAAAATTGAAAATAAACTTGATCTGTCTGCAAGTATAGGAAGTTTATGTCCCATACATGCCAAACCTCAATCTCCTACCATCTCTGAGATCTGTGCGTTCATACTAAAAGAGATCTTTAAAAATAAGTTAGATGTTTATAAAATTGAAGTCATGCTAAGAATTACATGTCTTTAAGGTCTTGTTTAGAATTAATCGTAGATTACGATATTGACAACCGCTTGGTGCATTATTCTTTAGTCCATACAAATTGACCCACTCTAATATATATATATATATATATATTAAATAGCTGCAGACTCTTTTTTTTTTGACAAGGTTTTGGCCAAGTCTTCTGGTGATTTAAATGTTAACCGACAACAATCCGTTTGGTTATTTATAATTACTACAATTAGGCTCGGCTCATTCTGTAAATGCATTTCATGAAACGGTCGTGTGCATAAACCAAATTTCTTGAGTTCGCCCTGCACACGAAAGCTGACCACGAATTCGCCGAGGCGCAGCCAACTTAACGACGCGTTGGTGTTGCCAGATCGATGAATTCACAAGGGCTGCATAAAAAGGCACAAATAAAGAAACCGTAAATTTTGTAGCATAAACTTTGGTACAATCGATATTCGACTCACTGAATCTATGTTTAACTCAAGCTGCGAAAATGCGACTAGGATTGGATTTCTCGGCCTCTTGTTGCATGGAACGCACACACATATACATACACTCCCTTTTCTTCTTTCTCTCTCTCTCTCTTTCTCTCTGTCATTCTCCCTGCACGTCTAGCCGATGTGATGCACAATCTGGGTGCTGCACACATTATTGCCATTGATGTGGGATCACAGGATGACACCGACTTGACCAACTATGGTGATGATCTAAGCGGCTGGTGGCTGCTCTACAAGAAATGGAATCCGTTCACCTCGCCCGTTAAAGTGCCAGATCTGCCGGACATACAATCGCGTCTGGCCTATGTGTCCTGTGTGCGTCAGCTGGAGGTGAGTGCGGGAACTGCAATGGTGGCCGTCTCCATTTTGCTCTAACCAATTCAATCCTTCCCAGGAGGTGAAAAACTCTGACTATTGCGAGTACATTCGCCCGCCCATCGATAAGTACAAGACGTTGGCCTTTGGCAGCTTCGATGAGATACGCGATGTGGGCTATGTCTTTGGCAAGAACTACTTCGAGAGCATGGCCAAGGCGGGCCGACTGGGACGCTTTAACCAATGGTTCAACAAGGAGCCACCGAAGCGCGGCAATCATGCGTCCCTCAATGAGTACACCTTCATTGATCTGGCGCAGATTGTATGCAAGCTGCCCGAAACGTATGCGGTGAACACGGCGGATATATTTAGTGAGGATGAGGACTGCGATGGCTACATATCGGAGCCGACCACACTAAATACGGTGAGTTGAGCGTCAGTGGTGAGGCTTGGGCTGCTCTTATTTTGACTTCTCTTCTTCTGACAGGATCGCCGGCGCATACAGGTGCCACGTGCTGGCAACTCCCTATCCTTCTCTGAGACTGAAATGGACTCCGATATGGAAATTGACTTTCAGAATGATCGGAAAATGGACAAATCCACCCAGTCCTCGCCGCCAGTGACCGGCGAAGGGCAGCCGAGGGTGTCCCCCAGGGAGCCAAAGGAAGAGCCAGCGGCCGAACAGAAGCCGGAGCCACAGACTGAGCAGACTTCCAAAAGTACAGTCAACACGCAGACCTCGCTTACATCCACGGAGGCACAGCTGGCGCGGGATGAAGAGGTGGAGGAGGAGGAGGAGGAGAAGGAGAACAAAAGCAAAACGAATATCAATACCAAAAACTAGCTTTAGTCCAGGCCAGGCCAGACACATCCCCACCATCTAGAACAACGCCAGCCCGCCCGCCCGTCCCCCGTCACCTCAAATCTCTCTCGCGCGCTCTCCCACACAAACACAACAAAATTTGCTATGACAAAATTGAAATTGTTAACTTTTAGGTTTTACTTATCTATGATTTAGGCTAGCTTAACACACACACACACCCACACACATGCGCACCCACCACAAGTCCAGACTTTGTATATATATGTTTATATATATACCCACATATATCTATTTTTTACTAATCCCTCATCCTCTCAGCCCAGGCCGTCGCACACATTTTCTAGTTTTTAGTTATACAAAATGTTTGTTTTATGGTCGGAATTTTCCTTTTCTTTTTTCTTTTGTAAAAATAAACAATTGAAAGTACAATCTTCTGGCGATTCGATTTGCATATAAACAATTTCAGATTTTGATGAATGGAACTGGAGACTGGAGGCTAGCTCCATTTACATGGCCCCATGGCTTTAAATGGTGGCGAGTGGGCCCAGTTAATTATTCAGTCGATCGCCTGCGATCCAGCCGTAAAGAAAGGCAAGTCTAGCAGTACATCATCTATCAGTTTCGCCATGAACCGTCCATCACACACATGACGGCGCTTATCGGGCCATTTCACTGAATCCTTGTTACAAACCGGGGTCAGCCAGGGGGGAAGTTGACCGGGCCGTGTGGGCTCCCTCGCGTGAGTATCAAAGCGCGGGCGCTCTTCACGCGTCACTGGACGGGGGAGAAAGGGATGCATTGTCAGTTGATGGCCCACCACCATGAGTTCCCTTGTGGGTTTCTTCGGCTTGTACAATCGCTGATGCTGATGTTGTGGGTGCGGCATTAATCGTTTCTTGGCCAGCCGCTGCTCGGGTCCATTCGGAACCCCGACAGGCTCATTCAGCAACAGTTCCTGGGGTCGCCTGCCCGTGAGTCTCTGCAGGCGTTTGCTAATCCGATCTCGCTCTAAAAGATGGCGCTGATGGGCCAGCTGCAGGCGTTGCTTAGAACCAAAGTCGTACATCTTAAAAATAAATAAAAAATAAGTAATTACAAATTTTGAATTTAGATCACTATTTGTTATCGTCTATCGGGTGTGTGAGAGAGAACGACAGTCTGGCAGCTCTGTTGTTTGAATTTCAAACTTTTGACAAGTTCGTGCTCCGCTCAAAATTACTGCACGAAAAAACAGAATTGACAGAATAGGAAAATTTGTGCAACGCGTTGTTCTTTTGGTCTCTTTCGTCGCGATGGCTCTTTGTCAGTGCCATGCTCTTATGCAGACATTGCAGACGGTCACCCGGCCGGCTCCCCCGGTCCCCGATAGCTCCACCGAGCATAGTCTAATGCTCCTGGCCGGTATGTCCACGAGAATCCCACTAATCTTGGCTAAACTTTTCTTTCCAACCTAGGAGAAGCTGTACCCGAACTAAGTTCCCGTACTCTTCAGTTGAAGCAGCGACGCTGCTCCAAGCACAAGCATCACTTGCCCAAATCCGTGGTCAACATGAAGCCCAAGTATTTGCCCAATCTTCAGCAGCTGGGCATGGGCATGCCCAACAACTATCAGGAGCGCATTGTTCTGATCCCACTGGTGCCACAGTTGCATGTGCATGATGCAGCCGCTGCGCTGGAACTGCAGCAGGAGCAGTGTCCCTGCTTTGAGATACCGCGTGCCCTGTTCCCCGTGCATGCGCCCCTCAACAAGATCACATTCTTGCCGCCGCAGCTGTTGCCCCAGGGCTTTGATGCGGGCGGCGTATTTGGAGCCGGCGTGCTGCCGCGCAAGTTCTTTCCCCTGGGACTCATGTCCCCCCAGCAGAAGGGTCAGACTCCGCCACTGTTTGTCGGCCGTCGTCGCCTTGATATTGAGCCACTGCCGACCCGGCCCCAGGTGCCCCGCTTTCCGCCCGCGAGTGGCGCCGAGCTGGCCGAGACCGAGCGCCGCCTGGTGCGCAACGATGTCATGCTGGCCTTCATAATTACCCAGCCGTCGGCATTGGTCGCCATGACCGCCTTCCTCAACAATCCCAAGCCCATGCAGTACAACATCTATGTGCCGGATCTGAGCGAGCTGCTGTTGTCGGTGCCGCGCCTGTGCAAGATGTCCATGACCGTGCTGTCGACGGTGGTGCATCCGCATGTGCCGGCCGTGGCCTATGTCACCATGAGCGAGAAGAGTCCAGAGTTTAAGCTGCCCGAGGAGCTCTTTCCGCCGCAGGCCAGCTTCAAGAAGCCGGTCTTTCTGCCCTTGCGCTATCTGCCCAAGGGCTTCGATGCGGGCTGTGTGTTTGCGCCCGGCGCTCTGCCCGATGGCCTTTACCATGGGGCCCTGCGCCTGGGCACACCACAGCCACAGCATAATATTACCATAACGCCGCCCCTGTTTCTCGGACGCTGGATGCTGCAGCCCCAGGAGCAGCCCATCAGTAGCGCCCACGAGAAGCGAATGGCACGCATGCGCTATTTCACTATAGCGGGCAATATCGATGATTTGGGCGAGGCTTTGGAGGATGTACACAAGGCGGGCATACATATAAAGGTGTCCGAGGAGGCACCCAACCTGGATGTGGACCAGGCGGTGCAGCAGAGCCACCAGCTGGTGGAGGATCGTGAAGAGATACGCGACCAGATGGTCATGGCCCGCCTGGAGCGCCACCAGCTGGACCGCCATCGATTGCGCAAGTCGCGCATTGTCCAGCGTCAGGCCTGCTCCCACTGCGGCGAGCTTCACTAGGGACCAAGGAGACTGACGCAGATACATACATACATACCTAATTTTTTTGCAACTCTTTTTTTTGTATTAGTAATGTAAGTTTCAGACGAGGAGAGTCAGACAGTCCGTGTGTCGGCGGAGCATGTATGCGTGTGTGGGTGCATTTCAGAAGTCTACTTAAAACTTAAATCCAACAATTCACACCATTTATAACTGTAAATGTATATAATATATACAATACAAGATGTATCCTGCTCTGCCAGCCACATCATCCTTTTCATTTCCGACTTCGTCCCAAATCCTAATTTAACACATATATGGAATTTCTTTTTAATTTTTTTTTTATATATATTTATTTAGTTTATGTATACGATAAATATATATATAACTATACATAGAGATGTATATACACGATGGCGCAACAATAATCTTTTAATGGTGGGGGCGAAAAAAGGGGAAATGTGAAAGAGTGATGGCGAAAGGGAAATCCCAGTGAGATGGAAATCATTTGAATTTTCTCTCAGCGTTTACTTTGCCAGTTGCTTCAGCGCAAACCAACAAATGAGAGCAAAATAAAACAAGCAAACAGGCTATCTCTTTTGCACTCGCATGTGTAAGCTCTCTCTCTTTTTTTGTGTGCAAGTGAAATAGAATAGCTGCTGGCGTTGCCACTTATCGATATACATTTGTTATTGATAAAATGGCGGAAGCAGCGCGCGCAGTCAGCTCGTCGAGTTGCTCAACTTTGTGTTTGTTGCTGCTCACACATACATACCACACCAAAATGTGATTGTGTGTGTTTTGCCGGCCAGTTTGAATTTTACATGCTGCTTTTTGTTCTTCGTGTCTTCTTTTATGTCGGCGATTCCAATGAACCTGTGCACACTGGGACCAAACGGAAAACTGACCGGCAGAAATTGTCCTCGACTGAAGACCTTTCCAAATTACTTCTCGATGGTTTATGGTGCTCTGATTTAATTTTTTGCAATATTTTGCTGATCGTGGGGGATGGGGGCGGTTTGGATGGAGAGGGTAGGAATGTGAAATTCAACAAACACTCAAATGGGGTATCGTTTCACAGGTTTTTGAGTGCCCTGATTTCATTTCTGGCAATATTTTTTCTATCGCGGTTAAGGGTGCCGACTATAGATAATACAGTATGCAGAAATAACTACGGAATATCGTTTCGTAGGTTTTTCGGTGCTCTAGTCTCATTTTTGAAAATGTTTTTTCGATCAAAGATCTGTGAGCAAGCCAAGAAAGAGAAGGGCGGGGGTTTCGTACAATTTCCCAGAAAAATGCTCCATAAAGGGTACTCCTAAAACCTGTACGAGTTGAATATTTTTAACATTCTGGTCGAGTTTCGTTAAGATCGGTCACATTTTAGATTTAGTTGCCATAAAAAAGTGAACAAGCAAAAGTGTACAGTGTGTCGAGGTAGTGTTTTTACACATGAAAAAATATTTTGATCAAAAATTTGTGTTTCCATCTTATTTTGATTCTTAATGGTTCTTAGATGCCACAATGAAGTTGCTTGGCTACATCTAGTTTTAACATTTAAAAATCTCTATTTTAAAATGTCAAGAAAGTGATTTTACAAAGTGTGAAGGAGTTCAAATCATAAAAAAGGCTCTAAAATTTACAAATCTGTAATCTATAAGCTGTAAATTTGTATTTAAAATGTAGAAAAGGGTCAGTTTTGAGCCTTTGGGTGTATTTGAATCGTGTAGAAATCAGCTTATTTAAGAATTTTCTTTTTTTTAAGTTAGTGTAGTAAATACCTGCCCATTTCTATACATTATAATTAATGTTTTAACCATTTTAAAGGTTATATGTTCATGATCGATCCGCAAAATATGGCTGATTTGTGTGCCACAGATTTAGTGTATAAAAAATATAGCTGCATTGTAATGACTTTTAATAAGAACAGCTAATTATCGCTAATATTAAGTTAATAAAAAATGTTTTTTTTTTTAAGTTTGTGGCGTGTCCCTCAAATTTGTGGTCGATGAAACGAATTTCGATGATTTGATATAATCTCTAGGTGTGATACTTCATTATAAAGAAAAGAAAATTTTCAATATATTCAGATTTCTACGAGATACGGAGGCACCAAAAATAGGCTATTTTAATTTAAAATTTGTTTACACTTTGTAAAAGTACCTTCTTGATTTAGCTTTTTTTTTTAAATATATTTTTTAAAATGTCAAAACAAGATTAATTTGTGAACCTTTTTTTTTGGCAACCATTTCTAAGAAGCTTTAAGAATCGAATAAAATATATAAACACAATTTTACCATTTAGAAACAGCAAATTTTGTTTAAAATAAGTGAAAGATGCTAGTTTTTTGTATGTTTATGCTATGTTTTGAAAAATCAGGAACATGAGAAAACGGCCCTAAAGGCGTTATATCGCACGATCTCGCCGGCCAATTGAACGGGCGTGAAACGTGAAATAAACCGTTCACCGAACTGCCCTTCATACCAAATACCGCAATTTTGTTTGTTCACGTATCCATTCAAACAGAAATTAGCTTTGTCGCTGAACACAATATTCACTTTCATAGCCGAGCATCAATTTTCATCATAAAATGCAATAATCTGCAAGACTTGTTCGTTTGTAAGTTCATTTATGGTTAAATTATAGATCAAAGTGAACATGTTTGACAGTAACATGTGACAGTAAAACAGCTGAGCTGCCAAAAACAATGTTACTAAAAAAAATAATCACGTTTTATAAGACAAACGAGAAAAGTAAGACACCAATAGCAAAGCCTGTATAATTGAATTAAATTTTGAAAAAAAAATCACACGATGTTACGATTCTACAATACCACAATGACTTATTTTTCTGAAAGTAATCATACTTAATTGTAATCGTACTGGCCGAGTAGTAACATGTTACTTTTTTACTTACTCGTGCAGCTCTCTAGTACCTAAATTACACAAACCGCTTCCGACATTTTGTACTAAAAGTCGCTCGATTTTTTAAAAAGAATCACGGTTTGTGTGTGAGTCACAGGTACATTGTTGATCTCCCATATACTTTACATTAATCTACCAGAAATCAATTCAAGCTCACGATGTTGTTCTCCAATTGCATAACGATTCTCTCGTCAGCACTACCTCAGTAAAATTGATATATGTGCATTAGAGCGAACCTACTGAGTATGCAGTTATTTAGGCCATGGTTTCACCCCCGTATCTGAGGCTGTACAGTGGTGTATAGTTAGAGGGGGAAAAAAATGCAGATTTAGGTGATCTCAAGTTTTTTGAGTCCCTCATACATACTGTTGCCTATTTTTATATGTTTGTTTCATTTCAATAATGAGAAAATACTAGGATTGCTTGGGTTCTTTTAAATCAACTGAGCCAACCCTTTTAAAAAAAACTTGCAGATGGCTTATTAAAGTTGTCCATACGATTGTAACACCTAGAATGAAGCATATCCACTTAAAATGTATATTCTTGATCAGCATCAACAGTCGTTTCGATTAAGCAGTCTGTTCGTATAATAGCCAATTCACACTAGCCAACAATAAACCGTCTACCGTCAAGATGTAAGAACTTGCCGTGCCAAGTTTTTTCAAAATATTCCCCCGTCAGCTGGCGATGTTTCTATCCCCTGCTGTTTCACTCATTGTGAATGCGATATTTTTGTATCCATCACTAGAAAAAATTGAAAACATAAACAATGCAAGTTCGATTGTTCCTGTTTCTCACTCCTTGTGAGCTTGTCACTAAAATCCTTAACAATTCCGATCGGATATGGAGATGGCACTCACCTTTTCGTTGGCAAGGAGCAGTCACTATCGAGAAAGACTACCAAAATTATTGACATTTTTCAAAATTTGTAGTTCCTTCTTTTGCAATTTTCGAAAGTGACAAAAATTCAAATGTATTCATAATATCGATGTGAAAACTTGTCTTTAGTTCACGAGTCGTATAAGTAATATTTTGTAATCTTTGATGTAATCATGGCGCGTCCCTTTAAAAATAAAAAAAAAAGTTTAGGCTTTCACAATAATTAATACCATAACTAAAATCAGCTTGGTGAATGCTGAGACCTAATTGAGGTCCGCTTTTAAAGTAACAGCAAATGTATCGTTATGACAAAAAAAAAAAAAACAATTTCGCACACATATAAATCAATATACTGAGGTAGCTCTGGGAAAACAATCGCAAGCTATGCACTAAACAAGACTATAAAGCAACAATAATTAATCTTATAGCCAATTCACAATAACCAACATCTACCGTCCACCGTCTACCGTCAAGGATGCCTACCTAACATTTTGAAGATAATTTTCACAAAAATCACCTTGATGAGTTTTTTCCGATCCCTTTTGATGATTAAGAAGAAATTCTTATCATGTGCCATTAAAAGAGACTCGAAAATGACTCATAAGTACGCTGAAAATTTGATTTATTGAAAAACCACCACTAAAAAGACTCTCAAAGGACTCGAAACTGATTGGAAACTGCTCAGAAGAATGGGTGAGAAACAACTCTACAAGAAGTATCTCGGCTAGGGTACCATTTTCTAACGACAAAGACTTGAATGTGATCAAAAATTT
Organism: Lordiphosa andalusiaca; assembly: GCA_035044965.1. Lineage (NCBI taxonomy): Eukaryota > Metazoa > Arthropoda > Insecta > Diptera > Drosophilidae > Lordiphosa > Lordiphosa andalusiaca. Next base: position 2,713,204 of record JAWNNM010000051.1, on the reverse strand, counting down.
GATAAAATGTTTGCTGGGTCCCACCCAACATTTGGAAGATCATTTTCATAAGAATCACCTTGATGAGTCTTCTCCGACTCCTTTTGATGATCTAAAAGAGATGCGTATCAAATCCGAATAATTGAGACTCGAAAATGACCCAATAAGTACGCTCAAAATGTGATTTAGTGAAATACGACTAAAAAAAAAAGACTCTCAAAGGACTCGAAACTGATTGGAAACTGCTCAGAAGAACGGGTGAGAAACGACTCTACAAGAAGTATCTTGGCTAGGGTACCATTTTCTCCCGACAAAAGCATAATTTTTAATCGGAAAACGAGTGCATTAATGACAATTTTAATCAGATCGAGCACTTGAAAAAGACTTGAATGTGATAAAAAAAAATTTGATAAAATGTTTGCAGGGGTGGTACATAAGAACTTGGCGTGCCAAATTTTCTCAAAACATTCCCCCCTCAGCTGGGGATGTTCCTATCTCATGCTGTTCCACTCATCGTGTATGCGATATTTCTGCGTCCATCACTAAAAAGAATTGACATTCGCAACGAATACGTAAGCAATGAAAGGCGCGTACAAGTTATTGTCAAACTTCAAATGTCAATTGTTAAAGGGAAATGTAAGTTTGACTGGACCTGCACGGTGAAACAAACTTTATGAATTTCTCTTAGTAGGTGAGATTCTAAAACTTTCCTTCATAAAACGTATTCATTTTGCCGTGAATATTCCGCATACTAAGAGAACTTCATGAATCGTGTTTCTGAAAATAAGATAATTTGTTAGGTCTGCACACACCAGAGAAATGGAGAACCCACTAGTGGACATCTGGGGTTAAAACATCGACGACCTCAGAGGGCGCAGAAAAAATACCAATGTCTGCCAGGAGATGGCCATGCTAATGGATCAAAGAGGAATTGAAATCCACTGGACTGTTGTGAGTACGAAAACTGGCACCCAACAGCAACTTATTTCGTTGGCTTGGGCGAGCAACAAAATGCAGAGGGAGCAACAGGAGCAGACCCGAAACATGTTGTGAAAAATTAGTGCTTAAGCAAAAACAAAAGACTGATTCGACTTCCTTTTAGATTTGTTAGATTATAGGCTCTATATAGAAGGGCCAATGGATGGCATTAAGATTTACTTTTTAGATTTGGAGTTCTTCTAAGTTCTTCTAGCTTCAGCAGGTCTAGCAAAATCAACACATTCAATTTTCATTATTTCTTTATTTTGATTCAGTGAACGTGCGCTTCAATAATGAGTAAAAAGAAGAGGGCACTGACGGTAGACGGTGTTTCACATACTTCTCATCGTTCCGCTGAGATTGACTGCAGTGTGAGTGGGCCATTAAGTTTGCCCCCCTCCCCCACACAACCACTGGAAATCGTTAGAACGAACAAAAATAGCATTCAAAACTTTACACTTGCATATATATAATTTTTTGTTTGTTTACTTTTTACTCTCTTTCTGGGTAGGGCGGGGATTAATTAGGCGCCTACATAACACACACAATTGTTTAGTATTGTTAAAAACTAATAACAACAAATTCTCGTCTAGTCCCAATTTTACGGGTGTCTTTCGTTTGTCAATGCATTTTCACTTGCTTCCACATTTTTTGTTTTGTTTTGTTCTTCTTTCCGTTCTGCCTACTTCCTCTTGTCCCTTCTTAAGTGGTAATGCAAAAACTATTTTCTAAGCAATTCACAATTCGCTTTTCGTTTTGTTTATATGTATGTATGTATGTATGTAAGTATATATATATTAACTATATAAATCTTTCGTTTTAATTTTTTACATGCGCAAACTCATGAGGCCAAAAGTAGACTTTCATTTTTTGTTTTGTTTTCCTAGATAAACCTAGAGAGAGAGAGAAAGAGAGAGAGAGAGAGAGTGAGATAGAGAGGGAGGGAGAGAGAGAGTGTGTGAGTGAGAATGGGAAAGGGGGTTGGGGGGGGAATGGGGAGACTTAAGACTTAGCTTAGGTAAAGAGCAACGCAACTAGAGAAACCCGTGCGGATTGGTTTGAACATGATCTCCTCATTTGTTGGATATAATTGGATAGGTTTATATATATATATGTATATATGTATAAGTCGTAAATATTTTTGTTGCTTGAGAGATTCACATGCATTGTGATCGATCGGTTAGGCAGATATAGTTATATATATATATATATATATGTGTGTGTGTGTGTGTGTGGTTGTGTATCCGTGTCCGTGTCTGTGTGTGTGTGTGTGAGAGATAAACAATTACGCGAGTAGATCCATTCTGCTCTTGTTGTTAAATATATAAAAAAAAAAATTTTTCGTAATATCATTGGAAATTGCAATTTTTTGAAGCTGCTGCTGTTGCTGCTGCTGCTGCTAGCTGCAACTGCTGCTGCGACTACTACTACTACGGGTGCTCGGGATGCGGGATACCACCACTTTGAAATTGTTTGCATTTTTTAACTTAATAAAACCAAATAGTCATCATTTGGATAGGAGGCGGTTCGACTAGGCGGGGCAGCGGGCAGCTCAGCTCAGCTCTTAGATCTGACCAACCAGCTCCTGTATGCTGCGCAGTAAATCTTCCATGTTTCACAAGAGATCGCGATGAAACACCCAGGTGTGTTTTGTGTGAGCAAATTTATGCGATAGCCACTGCGATTCCAGCAGGTTGAAACGATCCTGACTCAAGTATAAAGGCTTGCCGCGCCTGTGGCAGGGAAAGAAATGAAATGATTACAAAATTGAGACCCAACACATATGGGCGACATGTGTATCATCAATCAACTCACTTGAGATCACGATCCTCTTCATCAAAGTCATCAAGGTAGAGGGAACCCCATAGACAGGCGCGTCGTCCTCGTATGACAATTATGTAAGTGGAGGTAACCACCAAAAAGATGCCAATGCCACCGCCGCAGGATAAAGTGTGCTGCAATAGAAGAGAAGGCAAAACAATTGGACAAATTAGCAATGGTTTTTGAAAGGTTTGGATGAATTGCTAAACAATTCTACTTTCGAAAAGAGAAAATCTTGCTTGTCTGTCTTACTAAAGTAATATATACGGACCTCCGGTTGGGGGTATCCAACCAAAATTGACCAAACGAGAAAACTAAGCTAACTTTGTCTGTGCCGAAGTTTTTATACCCTTGCAAGTAATCGCTTAAATATTTTCAAAAAATACTATTTTTCCCATTTTCCAACCGATCATTCGTATGGGAGCTCTATGATATAGTTATCCGATTTGGCCAAAAATTGGCCAAATGTAAAATTATGTGAAAGCATGTGAAACAAACAAATACAAAATTGCAGGATGCTACCATAGAAAACAAAAAAGTTTTTCTAACTGAGACTGTTTTTCAGACCTATCTTTTGTATGGCAGCAATACCATATAGTTGTCCGATTTTAATAAGACTTGATAGAATTATAACGAAACATAGAAAACCTACGATTTCAAAGTTTGGAGACGTTTCCATTGAAAAGAAAAAAGTTTTTCTCACTTAAACTAGTTTTCCGACCGATCGTTCCTATGGGAGCTATGAGATATAGTCATCAAATCCGACATTTTAGTAGTGTGCAGCAAAAAGAAGACTCTGTGCAAAATTTCAGCTCGATAGCTTTAAAACTGAGAGACTAGTTCGCGTAGAAACAGACAGACAGGCAGACGGACGGACAAAGCTCAATAGACTCAGCTCGCCACCCTGATCAAGAATATATATATATATGCGTTGCAAATTTCTGGTCAAAATTATAATACCCTATTGCAAGGGTATACAAATTTAAGGTTCAAGGTTTTTGAGCTAGGGTTTTGATAGAAAAGCAATCATGTTAAATCAATTTTTCGACGTTTACTTTCAAAAATATCGATTTTTCTCCATTCCCCTCTGAAGATGGCAAAACCTTTCAACCGAATTCTCTGAAAATCAAAGCTTTAAAGGCTGATTTTGCAAATTTAAAGTTTATATTTGCATTTACAAGACGATGTCAAGTAATCGAGTGACTATGCCAACTCTTGGATCAAACATTGCAGTTTTATGGTGAGCTATTTCAACCAAACTTTGCACGGATGGATCGGATATAGTCATCATATAGCAGTCTACTAAAAAATAACCTTTTTTCAATACAAAACGGTCGAAATTGAATAACTATATAAGTTGTGATTTTTAAGCAAGTTTCTTTTTGGCAGCTCAGCTGTTTTTGGTTCACATGTTACTGTCAAACATGTTCAGTTTCGTCTATAATTAGACCATGCATCGCCATACAAACGAACAATGCTTGCAGATTATTGAATTTGAATATCAACATTGAACCACTTTTTTACCGTAAAATTGTGTTCAAACAAAATTGCCCTATTTGGTGGGAAGACTATCTTTAAACATGATATTATTTAGATACAAAAACGCTTACTGAATGTCGTTCATCTCTAAGTGAGATCGCAGGAGACTTCAGCATTCACCTTATATGTGTGCCTGGACATCGCAACATAGAAGGAAACGAGTCTGCGAACAAACTGGTTAGAATAGGCACCACCAACGAGCTCCTTTCAGAGAAGAGCACGATAGGAATGCCTATGGCGACATTTAAGCTCCACGCAAGCGCTGACACACGTCGTCTCACTGCAGATAGGTGAAAAAAACCTTTCCTCCTGTGCGGTGGCGAGATTTACATGGCTAACACTAAACCTAAAGCGAACAACAAAGCTTTTACCCCACAGAAGGGAACACATGTCGCTTTTGGTGGGAGCCTTAACAGGTCACTGCCTTACGACTAGGCGTCACTCACCATAATTTCTGCAGAAGCTGCATAAATGAAGATGGGGAGGAAACAGTGCAACACCAACTCTGCCATTGCCCCGCCCTGAGTAGAGGGAGACTTGGGACACTAGGTCAACCTCTTCTACTCAATCTCTCGTAGATATCCGAGCTAGAGGCCCCAGCTAAACTAAAATTCATTCTGTCCACACAATGGTTCAGTACCGAGGGGCTCCTTCATTAACAGAAAAAAGGGTTAACAGGGAACACATATGGCATCGCAATGGTCCCAAAGGGGCCTAAGTGGGAGCCATCGCAACCTAACCTAACCTGTATAGCTTTCTTTGCTAAGTGAGAAGTGTTTCATGATTCACAATATCGAATGCCTAAGGTTTATTAAAGCTACATCTCTTTTGTCCAACTTTCTGCGGATGCCTTCAACTATTGCTCTAGTACAATAGCTTCTATTTTTTCGATATTCAGACTGATTGTTGTTAAAAAGGTTGTTATAGGTTAGTTAGCTGTTCATCTGTGTAGCAATGAGCGACTCAAAGGCCTCAGAAAGGTACGGGAATATGGAGATTGGTCAAAATGCATCTTTTAACTCTTAGGGACCGGGATAATTTTGAAAAATAGTACGCTAAATCGCGTTTTTCTGGTGCTAGCAGATTGTTAGAAGAAAGGCAAGCAATGCAAAGCAATGCGATGTAAATTATACAATCTTATTTTGCTGCCCACCGCTGCTTTACTTAGTTATATAAACTCACCCGTACTGCCTCGCAGCATTCGTTTTCCGCACAGCAGTTCTGCTTGAGGCAAACAATGGTCCCGCACAGCAGGCAAATGGAACTCTCCTTGGGCACCTTGTAACAGTTGAGGCAGGGCCGCTCGTGATAGTACTACAAAAGCCAGAAAAGTCAAATACAAGCTAACCAGGGGGGGGGGGGGCAATCCCAATCACCACCTACCGTAAACAGACGTTCGTACTCGCGCGGCAGCTCGAGAAGCCGTGGCTGTTGCCACAGTGAATGCTGATTGATCAAGACCAATTCGCGTACTGTGTCAGAGGGCGGACGCACCTCCATTAGCTGCTTGCACCAGAACTGGGGTAACGTTTGCTCAGTGCCCGGTATGAAGCAAAGCCCCTTGGAGGCGTTGAAACAATCCCAGTCCATGGAGTCCGTGACCAGTTCCAGATAGTAGACAAGACGCACAAACTCCAGACCCGGCGCCGATATCTCCGGCATCTCATGGCGATACAAATGCTGACGCAACAGTGCCGCTATCCTCAGGAATGGCAGGCAGAGTGATTGCAATTGCAGCTCCATGGACTTGAGATTTACGTCGGAGGAAATGGAATTGCTGCCGCTGCCGCTGCCACCTTTGCTGGTGCTGTTGCTGCTAGTGGCGGCCGCTGAGCTGCTGGTGCTGGGTATGCTATCCCGACGCAGATGGGCCAGCCGATTGGTTTGTCCCAACACCAAGGCCATGGCCTGGCCCAGTTGGAAGGAACGTGTCGAGCTGTTTCTGCTGCTTCGGCTGCTGCTCGTGGAAGTAACCTCGGACTGTGTCTCCGTATAGTTGGCCAGAATGTGGTCGCACTCGAGATCCGTTAAGGTGACGCAAAGTTGGACCACAATTTGATAGTAGAGCAGATTGTACATGACCTTAACCATGCAGGTGAAGTAATCTGTGTGGAGGCAAAACAAAATTTGAAGATTATGGCGGAAAATGTGGCTCATGTGGCCCCCCACTCACCCTGGTCCAGATGCAGCGGCGCCAGCAATATGAACTTCAGGAGCAAAGCTATGGGATCGGCCAGCAGACTAGGTATCAGCTCTAGGCAATGGGCTGGCAGAGGTTCCGTATCGCTAACCGGCAGCCCGGCCAGCGAGGCCCAACTGCTCCACAGCGGCCACTCGACCAGCACTCGCACGTGCACCGACAGCACATGCAGCAATGGAACTATGCAGTCCCGTTTCGGTTTGTATCGGGTGGCGTTAGCTGAGCACAGAGAGCCGCCACGCTGAATGATCTCCGCCTCCAGATTGGTGCGGGCAATGGAGGTCACAAAGATGAACAGCTTTCGGAACGTGATGGAGGCGCATTTCACTTTGCGCTGGGCAATGTTGGTCATCACCTCCATGGCATGGCCCATGGCCTCGGTCAGCTTAGTGGGTTGCTGTGGGAGATAAAAAGAGGAATGCGGTTAAATTGGAGTTGGGGGGACTCTCAGACTTCCATCACTTACCGGTATCGTCTCGTTCTCTTTGATCAGATCGGTTAGATCGGCCACCAACTGCTCGAATGGCTGATTGCCCGATCGCACCAGATGCGTCGGCCTGTCCAGCTGCGGACTGAGCGGCAGCACCGAGTTGGACAACTGCCGACACACCGGGCAGTAAAACTCGCCCCGATCCTGCACCGGCTGCCGCTGTGTGGTGTACAACGTCTTCAGGTACGCCTCCAGACAGCTCAGATGGACATGGTGGCCGCAGGACTGCACATGCACGCCATTGTCGTAGGCCATGTTGTTGGACAGGTACCACGACTCCTCGCCAAACTTCAGACTAAGCAGCTCGGTGCGGCGGCCGAACTCTGTGGCCAGGCGAGTGGTGTGTGCCAACCGGTACTCATCCTCCACATTGAGCGGCAGCGGCAAGCGCTCCGATATGCGACGACGGTGGCCCACAATGCCGCTGGACTCCACCAGCACCACCAGGCCGATGGGGTTCGTTTCAGTGCTCGGCGTCGTGCAGTTGCAAATAATGCAGTCGTACTCCTTCTCCCGCGGCTGCTCCTCGTACAGATCCTCGTCGTCCTCGTCCTCAAGGCCGTACTCCATGTTATTGGCCGCTGCCGCTGCTGATTGCATGAACTGCTTCTGCTTGTTGGCAAAGTCCTGCATCATCTTTTGCTGGCGCTCGCGCGCCTTCTTGCGGCGCTCCTCCTTCTCCTTGGCCTCTCGCGCCTTAGCCTCCGCCTGCTTTTCGCGCTGATTGGGCCAGAGACGGGCGCGTATGTCATCGATGCTCTGGGCGCACAGCTCATCCCGCTTGGCTATTTTGCGCAGGAGATTGCCTATGAAGAAGGGGCCGTCGCCAATCCTCGAAGCGGACACATGGATGTTCTGATAGTTGTTGTGGCGCGAGCGAGCGGGTCGACTTCTAGCACTAGCAGTCCGCTCCGCCAGGGCTGTGCTTTCAACGGCGACGGCGGCACTCGAGGTGCTCGCCTCATTGCAGTCCACTTCCATAGACGAAGGGTCGAACTCCTCACCATCGCTTAGCGAGAAGCTGTCCAGAGTTCCGCTGAGCTGCGAGTGGAGCTTAAGCAGCAGCGACAATATACTCTCGTCCATGTGCAGCTCATCCTTGTTGCTGCCACCTATTGCTATGTCCACAGACCGTTTTCGGGCTCCACCTGTATCATAGTTATGACGTCGTCCGCTGCCGGCAAAGCTGCCAGCTCCGAGCGCATGCGAAGGCACAATGTCCATATTGCCACTGCTCGGTACCGCCACCGGTTGGACACGCTGGAATGGAAGCAGCATGCCACCCGTGGGTGTGGTCGGGGAGAACATCTCATTCGGTGCTCCACCACCCGCGCCCCCTACCGTCCCTACTCCACCGGCTACCCCTCTCCCCTCAATGTGGGTTTCGGCCAGCAGAAGATCCCGTCGTATTGCCACCTCCATGCCGCTTTCGGGCAGCGTGATTTGTTGCAGCGGAAAGTGGAAATCAAGTGCCGCCGGACTCATGTCCATCGCGTTGTCGCCATCGCGCAGCAGATCATCCTCGTTGCTATCCTGGCGTATAACCACGCCCGTTTCTGCCACCACCGACAGATCCGGGGGAAGGGCCACCTCCATCCCCGGCACCCGCATGGGTACTAAGGCCTGCGATACGTTCCGTCGACTCACGGCCCCCGCTGCAACCCCACCACCGCCGGCCATGTCATCTGCATCCGACTCCGACTGCCCGATCATGCGCATGGCCTGCTCTAACGGATCCGTTTCCACATCAAAGTCCAAGTCGGCGTAAAAAGGATTGGAGCGATAGCTTGAGGTGGTCACCTGCGGATCGCGCGACTTCAGGGACACCTTCTTGACCACGTGCCTCAGATTGCAGCTGAGATTGTCAGTGGGATAGCAATGGAAGAGCTTGGGCGGCTCCTGCCTTCCGCCCTGACCATAGGCATGGTGATATCCAGCCCCGGCTACGCCCACGGACTCCACCATGGCAGCAGCAGCTGAAGGCTGGTCATTGACATCGCCGCTCGTCTCCACGGAAATCTCCAGCAGGAATACGGCCAGGGCTAGCAGATGCTCAGACACGTCACGCGTGTGGACGGCCCGGAAGAGGATTGACAGTATGGTTGAGTGAAAAACGCGGGAGCTGAGTATGCGGCAGGGGTCGCTGAAGGAGCTACCTGTGGGCAGCGCTTGCGGCAGGCGGAATGGCGGCCAAAGGTTGCCGCTGGCGGGCATTTTACTTTTCGACTTGACGTAGTTGGTGAAACGGTCCATCGAGGACTGGAAGTCCCGCCGATGAACCGCCCGCAGCAGAACGTGCAGCGGATCGTAATAGTTTTCCCACACTTCATCGATGGGCGTGAACAGGCCCTGCTCCAAGTTCTCGGAGCCACTCGACGGCGCCTTGTACACCGACAGCTTTTTGAGGAACGTCTCAAAATTTTTTGTATGCACATTTCCCGACCGCTCCGGCATCAGCTCCAGCAGCTGTGAATGTGTCTTGTTTTCTGTGGCTAGCAGAGCGCTAATCTCGATGATGCACTGAGTTGCCTCATCGTTGCCCAGATTGGTGCGACTCGTGACCAGCGTGGCGAGGAATGTGAGAAAACCCTCCAGCATGGATGACTGCTCCGCCTTTTGCGGCTGTTTAAGCGGTGCCGTCTCCAGCCACTGGCCCACATCGAACAGCTCGATGGTGTTTTGCAGAAAGAAGTACTGCGGTAGATTTGTGGCACAAATCTGCAGAAAGAACAAATCCATATCGGCCATGGAGTTGCAGAAGTTCGCCTGGATGTAGGTCATGGCCTGACCCTTGATCTGTAAACCATTGCGCACCCATTTACCGGCAAGAATCTCATAAAAGAAGCTCTGTGAAAAAATAAGATGATTTGAGAAGTAAAATTAATTTAAGCCTATCTTTTTCATCTTGAATTAAGAATTGGTCAAAATTGCATGTCAAATCAATTCAAATTTTAAATGTCCCCCCCAGATCTATCGTTACTCGATTAAACGATGTCGATAACAAGGCAATCGATAGCAGCATAGTTCACTCTGAGCCTAGCTCAACAGCTGTTATGCTGCTGCTGTTGCCTGCTCGCTCGCACTCAAGCTGCTGACCTATGCTCCATTTTATATGCTTCAACCAGAAAAAAGAAACCAGACAAAGACATAAAAAGTTAGTCACAACAACAAAGCAAACACTCATTGGGGCTCTTTGTATGTGTGCATTAATCAACGACAGACTCAGCAGACGCAGTTGACCCAAACTCAACTCTCTGATTTCGTCGCATTCGCGTTTTGATTCTCAACGGGGGCAGTTAGTTGCGTGCGAGTGTGTGTGCGTGTAACAAACGGCATTTATTTATGTGTAGGCAATTTTGATTAGGGTAAAACCAAAAACACACACACACCACCATGCGAATGCTGGCTCTGAAATTCGGGCTGTTGGTGTCGCTGCTGCTGCTGCTACAACAACCCACACCTACAACGGCTGTGATAGAGGATGTTTTGGATGTCATCCATGTGGTCAAGGAGGTCACCACAGGGATACTTAAAGCCTGGGACATAGTGCAATCCTCACCCCTGGCGGCCAACATAGAATTCCCATTGATGCGGGAGAAGCAGCGCAAAGTGCTGCAACGCCTCAAAGAGGTTGGCCGGCAAATTGATCAGTCCGAAGAGAAGGTAAGCAGGCGCTGCAGCACGTTCATACATATATCCATCATCCACTGAAAATCTCACCCCGTAGCATGCTCAATATGTGGCTCTGGCCATTGAGTCGGTGACTAACTATATGACTCTCAATGCTCCAATCATGGCCAAAATGGAAGTAATTACTGACACTATCAATCGCATCTCGTCGCGCTATCAGCAAATGCAGTCATACGAGGCCTACAAGGACAAACTGGAGATGTCCACACTCATCACATTTGCCGAATGGACTGTCACGCCGAATGCCCATTCCGTGCATCATCTGATGGATCGATTGCACATCACTTTGCTGGGCACCGAGGAGAAGCAGACCAACACAAGCAATTTGCTTGCCCAGCTGTTGAACGGCTATGAGGTAACAACAACAACAATAATAAGCTCATCAATCAGATGAAACCGTTTCCTACATGGGAATGAATTCGAAATGAATCACCATGATCATCTTCCTCCTTCGTTGCATTGGGTTAAGCCTAGTTGACAATTTCCCAGAAGAGTTAAGCGTTAACTCGTCTTTCCGGTCGCGGGTGTCGTTGTCGACGTCTCTCACATCTTTTTGTTTGTGTGTCGTCGAATTCGCCGATTTGGCAAAAGTGAGCCCCAAAAGCGGACTTTCTTTAACGTGAGTCATCAGGGGAGGGCGATTGTGTTAATGTAATGGATAAGCAGAAACTCACAAAGCAAAGCCAAAGCCATGAAAGACTTTTAAGTCAAATTTGTGCAAAAATCGGCTCTTTGTTTGCACTTGCTTCTTATGCATACGCACAGCGAGGTCAAAGGTCTCATAAACATCAACCACAACAAGAAGAACACAAACCAAATCCAAACAAAACACAACACAGCAACAGAGGGCAATGCAGCAGAGATGCCCCATGCAGAGGTATAGAATTCAGTTCCCCCCTTTGTTTGCTGGGCGCGAGGCGAAGAGAGAGAGAGAGACACCAAGTGCGGGTGTGTGTGTGTATGGGTGAGAGCGCACACACAGCTGTTTGAGGCATGGCTTGTGACGTCAGAATGCTCGGCTTTCTTAGCTATCGATTGATCATACATATAAATATGCATTCATACTTAAATGAAGAGCATTTGTTGAACCAGTTCTAGAATAACTTTCTCCGAAGTAAGTTTTCCATTACGGAAGCAAAAATATCATTAAATATGCTGCTAACCCCATCAGGAAGAGGCTGAGCATCCGGCTACTTTCCTTCCCTTGCTCGGACTAATCTCATGAATTTGTTCGCTGAAAACTCACCAGCTATTTCTATTCACGTCATTGATTAACGTTTTACGGAAGCAAATATTCCTACTGAAATTTCCAAATTGAATTACCATTACCAATATATCGTATTTAAAAATTGAACTACCTCTACCATTTTTTTTAATAATTCTTGGTAAAAATTCAATAATTAGTAATTAAATACAATTGTAATATCAGTTGGCAATAGTTTATTACACGAAAATAGTTGTAATGGTAATTACAAGGGTAATAAAATTTTGAATTTCGCAAAAAACTGTAAGGTAATTTCGATTTTGATATCGAACTTGTACAAAGAATCTTTAAAAAAAACACAGAATCCGGTTTATCCTGTTTTCGATATCGATCAAATCCTAAGGAATTGAATTTGTCAAGTTTTCATTAAATTTTCTCCGACTGTCATAATTGGCAAGTTGCAAACGAATTTTTTATACTGATCTTTGGTATCAATCGGATTCGGTCTGGATCAAGTGATAAAACTTTCAAATCCAATTCTGATCTGTATTTTAATAGAAATAAAAGCAGCATTTTGAAACGCTTTAAACATAACCGAAAAACATGTCGAATTCGTTTAAAAAATAAACTCTCTTCACACATTTGCAACTAAAAGTCTCAAGTAAACACCACAAACATATCAGAACTTCCTTTGTTGCCAATACTCACTCTCAAGTAAGGAGCACAAATATACTAGGATTGGTATTTTTCCTCTTGGGTTATCGATAGCTCAAGAATGGATTATCGATATACTCTTTCAGTAATAAATGACTCAAGAACATGATCTCTAGAAATCGACGTGCTGGAGCAAGCGATTGTTGTGGAACCTTGAGGATGGAGGTCCCATCAAATTAGTCTTCTTAAAAATATATAAATCATCCAAAATCAAAACAAAACACTTGGCAGTTTGACCATAACTTATGCAAGTCTGGCCTATTCACACTTGAAAAAAAGCTTTAACTTTTCCTCAGCTTTAAAATCAACCGAAAGGTGTTGGTTAATGTCAGGTTGGTAGGCTGAATCATTATAGGAAACTTTTCGGTTTTTAATGATAGCGTGTTTAAAATTACCCCAGATTCCTAATGATATACAACAATTTCCGATTTGAATTAAAAAGAGAGAAATAACTGTGGCTGCTGCTTCCATTCTTTTCAGCATTGCACATTTCTCTAAAGAGCATTGTCCCTTATTTTCAATTTTCCAACACTAAACATAAGAGGAGGCGATGCCAGAGTTTTTAGATTAATTGCTCGTCGTTAAACGAATGAAATCAAATTGTACGGCATCAATAAGTCTATTAGCCCCGATAAAATCACAACTCAATTTTTGCTTGTTTGTGGGCCGCTCAGATTGTGGGAGCTCGCAAGCTCACATACTCGTCACATTTGTCTGTGTGTGTTGGAATGTTTACGCTCCTCAACGTCTGGCCAGAAAAAAATGTATAAAACAATCAAATAAAAGAGCTTCCAGTCAGCAATTTTAAACACGAACACACCGACGAGCACGAAGCACCACACACTCACAACGACGCAGCACCAGCAGCGGCAGCGGGCTTAAAACGGAGAAAAAACTTAGCAGTAGCAGCAGAACAGCAGCCATAACAACAACACCACCACCACCACCACACACACAACGATTCCACACAAAAACAACAAATAAATCGAATTAAACTAAATCGCAAAAAGTGTACAATTGCTAACAAGCATTTGTTGTGTTTAGTGGAGAAAAGTTAATAAATATCGCAACTAAAACATTTTGCAAATATATAAATCGTGGCAGCCTGCGGCCCACAGTCTTTGTTTTAAACGGGACTGGAGCTGGCAAACAGTGCTCGCTCAAAGCTCGCTGTGTGAAAAAAAAACAACAACAGAACGGAGAACGAAAGAGGAGAACGTGAAGCAGCAAGCAGCAGAAGAAGAAGAAGAAAGAACTTTTTATCGCAGCATATGTCAGGAAATCCCCTTTTTATACTTTTATAAAATGAAGTTATGTCAGGGCCATAGATTTGTGGCCTCTGCAGTGATGTTGATGGCCCTCACTGCAGCTGGGGTTGCCGCCTCCACCTCCACCTCTTCCCTTTACATGCATCATACACCCCTTATACAAGTGGATGCCTTGCGCGCTGAATATCTAAGCCTAGAGCAGGCACTCTGGGCTTATCTGGGCAAGACGGCGAATAGCCTTAACAACAAGGAAACTCAGTTACGTAAGGTGTACGACTCGCATCGTGAGTTCAGCCATCAACCGCAGTTGGAGAGACAGTTTATGGAAAAGAAGTATGAAATTTTGAATCATTATGAATGGACACTGCTGGAGCGTGATCTGGTGTATATCAACAAGCTATACGAGTCATACCAGGTATTGTCTGATCATTTGATCAGTATCGAAAGAAGGCCTAACTAAAACACTCCTCCATTTCTTATAAACATACAGGACACCTTTGTGAAGCAGAACAGCAGTTCACAGTTGGAGGAGCGTGCCGTATTGGATTTGACGGAGCAAGTGTTGCGCAACGATAGAATCTTCTCCATGTCGCGTATCTTTCAGGAAATTGAGCAGACCATGGTCAAGCAGACCCTGTACTACAGGGCCATGTTGGTTAGTGTTAAGGAAATGGTTCAGCGATGTGGATTTTAGCTATAATTTTTAGAATCGACTCTAAATGTGTCCAACTTTGAGTGCAATGATGTGAGGGGGAAGTGGAACTTCCGAATGCTTTTCCATTTAAACTGCAATTAGATCCAACAGCTGCATTTTTCACCACATTTTTCTTTTGAAACTATCGTTCACAGATGTCCACCGACCAGATATGCCAAACGCAACAGTCTGCCCAGCAGTTTGTGTATTCACTGTATGCCGATATAGCTTTAACCGAACTGAAAGGATACACCATGATGGAGTTCTCCTGGATGATGTTGCGCGTCTATGGTAAGGGCAATTTCACTCAAGAGGCCGAGCTAATGCGCAACGACTATGGAAAACGCACCGAACGGACATTGAAATTGCTCAAGGAGGTGATGAATCGGGCCGACCGCATTGTCTGGCGCTGCGATCCCGCTAAGCATGTGGCTGGGGTGACCTATGATGAGGTTACGCGCCTACTTCAGGGCTACATTGAGAACGAGGTGGATCTGAATAGCGATGAGACCTGCCGTGAGACTTGCTCCTTCTATCAGAACACCCGTACTGAGGGTTGCTTTAAGGAAATGTTCTGTGCCCGGCAGCCTAAGTGCTCGGGTCGGCTATACAATTGTCAGTTTGTTGACTCGGACATGTGGGTGTGCCCGGCTCCGCAGAACAGTACGCGCCGTTATGAGTTCGTGGAGTACGAGAACGGGCGAGTGCTGGGCCAAAGGGGTCGCTGTGTACGCGGCACCACCAAGGTGGACAGCTGGTGGCGCTATCTTTTCTGGCACTGCAGCTATTGCTTCTGCCTGTGCGACGAGCAGGGCCTCAAGTCAGATCGTTTCTTTAATCTGCGTGAATCACTGGCGGATCTAAAGCGCAACAGGTAAAAAAGCAGCCGGCGAAAAATCGACCATTACTGATTTGATGATGCTTCTTTACAGAGTGGTGACCGGCTTGCGATTCGTGAAGAAGAATCGTATCTTCCATCTGCAGATCCAGGAAGCAGACCTTTTACCCCGTGGAGCTGTCAACGAAAGCAGTTTGGAGTGGCGACCAGTGGAAAATTACAACATATTTGACCGCGATGTCAAGAAGGACACTGACTACCACACTCTGAGCTTTGAGAGTCGCTCCATTGATCTGGACGACATTAACACGGATGACAATAGCTATGTGGTTACCGGCGTACGTTTCCGTGTGGTGGGCACCCATCTGAATCTGGAGGCTCACCTCAGTGAGTTTGATTTCCTCACTGGGAAACTAATTCAGCCTGAGGTTAATAGCTTCTGGAAGTCCAATGACAATACCGATGTTAGCGGCAGGGAACGCAGGTGAGTGTGAATCTCCTTAAAGTTTCTTCAATTTTCTCAAATTTTCGTTTTTTTACAGAAAAAAACTAGAGGCTATCAATACGGATGTGCCCACACGCACCATAACCACCTCGCTACCAATATCGCGTCACAATCAATGGATCCAATTCACCCACACTGGCATTGACAAGGATGCGGCACAGAGTACCGTACCCTTTTTGGATATACAGGATGTGGTCTCCAATCCACCAGTGCCGCTCTCGGGCATTGGCATTTACTATAAGGGACGTCCGGGCTATGGCGGTTTCCTGGCGCCCAAACTTTTCACCTACGACTTTACACCGCATGTTCAGGTGCCGAAGAACAAGTTCTAGGATATGGTGAATGGAAGAAGGATGAATTAAAATCGATCCTGAACCACCTGCCCATCATCTCAGATATCTTATAGCTTTTTTAGGTGTACAATTCTCTTTATTCTCCGCGTGTAGCTTTAGCAGTGACAACGACGAACAAAACAGCAAAAAGGCCAAATTTATTGGAATTAGCCATATTTTTACTCTACAACAAACAAAAATTCTCCACGAGCTCTACGTATTGGCATAAAAAAAAAAATACATATACAAGTGTAATGTTTAAATGTAATACAAAAAAATAAAAAATAAAAGAAACCACAAAAACAAAAGGAAGAGAGCAAAACCACAAACACATCTATGGTAACAATCTAACAATGCCTTATCAGGGGAATTGGAATTGTTGAATGGAATGGTGTAAAGGGGCGCGATGCGCTTGTCCAGTTGGATTGCAAAAGAAAAGTCGCTCTTTTCCAGCCCTGTCAGTAGCTGGATTAAAGTCAGCAGTAATTCTAGTTTCGTGCAATAAAAACGCAGAATTCAAACGGCAAAGTTTGAGCAGCTTTTTCATGGCAAGTTACTTTAAAGTTGGCGCCAAGAGCTAGTGAAGGTGAACGGGTATGCAGTTTTCAAAGAAAACACTTTCATTAGATGACCCGAGGTGGATCTCAAACCTACACACACACAACCTGCTGCACCACGCCCAGCCACAAGGCTGCCATAATAAATTCTTTAGTAGCTATTCAACATCAAAATCAGACTCCTTTAGAATCGATAGGTCGAAAAACTAATCTGTTTAACAACCCAAAACGGTAAAATAAACCGATTCGGTTTCGATTCATGTCAAACAGTTTGTAAATTTCAGGGATGCAAACCACTCAAAAATAAGTACTGGTTCGGTTCAGTGGTTCGCACAGTTTCTAAACCGCCGGTTCGGTTCATAACATGGTTTTTGGAGTTAAATGAACCGCGGTTTCGGTTCGGTTCAGTGGTTCACAAAGGCGCATTATAAAATATGATTTCGGTGAAGTGGCTATTCGATCATTTTTTAAATTTGATTCCTATAATCCATTCGAATATCTTTAAAATCCTTAGAGCAATCTGCAAAGATTATTATGTCGGATTCCCAGGACTCGTCTATCAGTTCCGGGAGGAATGCCCTTATTTATTGGCAGATTAAGATTGAATTAAGGTTGAAAATATTGTCTAATGAAAAAAGAAATTTAGATTGATGGCAGGTTAATTAAGAGATCGGCGGGAAATTGCAGAAGTTATATCGATCCTTAAAAGTTATATCGATCCGACAACGCTAAATATGTAGAGGGTCGAACGAAATGTTTGAAAATTATCTTCGGGAAACGATTCAAATTTCCTAATTAATCAAAATCATTGGCTAGAGTAAAGCGATTCCCGTTAAAACTCGTCAGGGAACTGAACCGAACCGAACCGTTTTTTTTGTGGTTTTCGGTTCAGTTCATAAATTCTGAAAGGAAGCCGGTTCGGCTTGCGGTTCGGTTCGGTTCAAAACCGGTTCAGCTCAGAACGGGTGTGCATCCCTGGTAAATTTTGCAAATTGAATAAGCAAACTTAACTATACTTGAATCATTCAAGCGTCTTAAAAGACAGCACTCTGTCGTTTGACATTTGGGAGCTAGTGTTTCAAGCAAATATGATGCTTTACAACTTCAAAGTTGCAGATTAAGTTTCTTGAACTCTTAGGGCCAATTTCCAATATTTTACATAGAGCTATCTGTCACATAAACCTACAAATGACAGCAAAATCTAAGACTATCTGACACATAGCAGCTATTTAGAAGATGTGAAATCGGACCTAAATATTGTATGGTTCTTCCACATATACTTCTCGTCTTATTAACAATAGATAGAGGGTCAAACATTTCTAGTTGGAATGTACAATGCTCGAATACTTAAGGTGAAGCTCGTTGCCCGGTATGCCTGCGTGACCAGGTTCCCAGACGAGGGTGAAGCAGTGCCATTGGATTTGATTCAGTGCTATCGCCGTGTTGCGTACTAGGTAGCTCTTTGTGGCGTTTGATAACAGCATGGTTGAAATGTTCCTTGGAGTTATATCCAAGCTGTTTATCAACTAAGCCGCCTGGCAGATTACATAAATCTCTGCTTGGAAAACGCTTAACCAATTCGGTAAACAGAATGAGAGCTGTTTCGCAAGTTCTTTGGAAAAGATGCCTGCTTCTGTGCCTTCTTCCGTTTTTGAACCGTCTGTATAGATGGAAAGCTTGTTCTCCTTGATGGTCGTGTCTTGCTTCAATTCCATTTTCTCTCCGGGATCCGTGTTCTAAAGTTGTTGTTGCATTTCTGTACTGGCATGCAGTAGTCACTTCCCTTTGCCTCTGTATTTATTCCTACTTACTGTAGGATAATGCTGTGGCCTGAAATATATGCTTTAAGAAGTTTCACTTCCCGGAGTCACACTGCGCTTCTCGATGCTTCATACTTCAGGAAAGTGGCTACTGGTTCCAGGTTCAGGATTATATTTAGGGCCGCCTGCTGCTCTTTTTACCTTATGGAGGTTTGTTAAGGTGGGATTTGGTGTTGGCCGCCTTCCACCATACCAGCGCTCCATACGTAAGGATAGGTCTGACGAACGCTTTGTATAACCAATGGATAATATACGGTTGCAGTCCCCACTTCCTACCAAAAGTCTTTTGGCAGGCATAGTACGCTCCTAATGCCATCTTCATTCTTTCCTCAGAGTGTTACTCTTCAAGGACAGTTTAGAGTCAAGAGTGACGCCTAGGTACTGCGCATCGTTTACCCGATTGAGCTGCGTTCCCCCCCATGGATGGGAGTGTGAACTTAGGTATATTGTATCTATCCTTGTGAACAGCGCCAGTTGGGTTGGGTCTTCTGTGTGTTTATTCCTAGGAGCCGAAGTTAACTTTCCTCTATTTTTATACTCTGTACCGTAGGTACATAGAGTATTATAAGTTTGTGCAAAAGTATGTAACATCCAGAAGGAAGCATCTCCGACCCCATAAAGTATATATATTCTTGATCAGCATCAACAGTCGAGTCGATATAGCCATGTCCGTCTGTCCGTCTGTCCGTCTGTCTGTCTGTCCGTCTGTCCGTCTGTCCGTCTGTCCGTCTGTCTGTCTGTCCGTCTGTCCGTCTGTCTGTCCGTATGAACGCACAGATCTCAGAGATGGTAAGAGATAGAGGCTTGACATGTATGGGACATATGCTTCGTATGTCTGCAGGCAGATCAAGCTTATTTTCAATTTTGGCCACGCCCCCTGCCGCCCCCGCAATTTAGAAAAAACGTCATATCTCCTACAGTTTGAAAGATGGGTGGGTTGTTCCTTCTAGATATATTTAGTAATATGGATAACTTATCGACTAGCCAAAGGAATGGTGAAGATTGGATGAACGGTTTTCGAGTTATGATCAAAAGACTGTTTGCTGCAGCAGCGCAGAAGCAGAGCTGCTTTCAGCTACTACTGCAGCATCAAAATTTATGCTGAGCGTATAATTTCGTTGGTACAGAGTATGCTATAGTCGGGCTTGACCGACTTTCTTTCTTGTTTAATTATCCTAGATGCTTGTAGCGCTACATGTGCCAGCCTAAACATTCTCAGGTGATCGGTCAGGTGGTTTTTGAGATCTCATGTTGAAAAAAGTGCGCTTGAACGTAAACGGCAAGGCCTAGTC
Source organism: Lordiphosa andalusiaca (assembly GCA_035044965.1). NCBI lineage: Eukaryota > Metazoa > Arthropoda > Insecta > Diptera > Drosophilidae > Lordiphosa > Lordiphosa andalusiaca. The sequence goes on along the minus strand of JAWNNM010000051.1, from coordinate 2,693,283 downwards.
TGACGCTTTTCGTATAATTTTGTGCTTTTAGATTGAGTTTTACCAAAGATTTAAAGATATTATAGATGAAGCACGTGGAACAAATCAAAAATTGGTAGCCAACGTCAGCTACCAGGAATAATCGTGTTTTCTTTCACATGCGACATTTATAATATATATAGATCTTTGGTAAAACACTTCCTGCAATATATCGAAGATATATAGATATTTATAGAAGACGCATGAGGATCAAATCAGAAATTGGAAGCCGATGCTGGCTACCAGGAACAATCGTTTTTTGTTTCACATGCGTCATCCATAATATCTATAAATCTTTGGTTTTACTCATAAAAGATATCAGATAAGTGAAAATATAGATTAAAACCTTTTGAATATTGACGCTAGGCGTTTTTTAGAAAATAATTCTTCAAATACCAAACGTAATACTAAAAGACTAAAGGGAGATATTTATCTCAAAAGCAAAAAAACACAAGGAAAATACAACTGAAAATTGGTTAAAGCTAAACCAGCTTGCACGGAATTCATCCAGGATAGAATCTCACCGGTGTTTAATGATCTACTGAGACATGAGCAAAATGTCTTCAGGCCTAGTCGATCCTGTGTCGAGCACATTAACACCCTGCGCGGCATTGTAGAGCAGTTAACGGAATGGAGGTCTCCACTTTATTTACTATTCGTGGATTTTGAGCGGGCATTCGACACTATCAAAAGGATTGTTCATATTTGTCCTCGATAATGTTCTCAGACTAACAAAATAACGAGACGCAGGATGGTATCCAGTGAAGACTAAATGAAACCCTTTGCAATTTGGACTAGGCGGATGATATCTGTTATAAAACAGGTAGGGGTCTCAGCGAAGCTCATGGCTCTGGAAAGAAACGCTTGTGCAGCTGGCCTCAAAATTAACATCTCAAGGACTAAGCTGATGAGAGCGCAAACCCCTAACACGTCCACACCCACTTCGTAAATATTGAAGGGAAGACTAATTCCGATAGATAGTGCTGCAATGCAAAGCTGGAAACGCTTTTTGTAAACTCCATCGAGTGTGGCGTTTCGTTTCCTAAAACTGAAATCGAAACTGCACATCTTTAAAGCCAGGGTAAAGTCGGTCCTGTAATACAGCTCAGTATCCTGGCTCTGAACTAATCAGCAGAAAACTCCAAGCCTTTGTGAACAAAGTTTTGAGTGTAATCTGCCTCACCTTCTGGCCTTTTATCATAACAAATGAAAATCTCTTGGAGCACACTGGTAGAGTACCCATTAAAACAGAGATAAAAAGACCCAAAATGGAACTGGATCGGGCACATTTTACAAAGAAAAGACGATAACATCGCAAAGATGGCCTTTAAGCAGCCCCCAGAGAGGTCGTCCCCGCACCAGCCATGCAGAAACCCATAGAAGTTGGACCTTGGCTTTAAACAAGCATCTTTGGAGGAATTTTCTGTTCGACCTATGCTTCTCCTAGAAACGATATTGACATTGTGTATGAAAATATCAAGGAAAACAAGAGGGGGAACCCTTACGACTTGCGACATTTCTGAACTAACTTTCGTAACCATTTGATGCAGACTCAACTTGGTTTTTTGAAGTAACAACAAACTCACCTGCACACGCAGCGGATGTATCATCAGCAATGGCAAGATATATGGACGCGAGGGCAGCACATCACTCAGGCTCATTCCCATTTTGGTAACCGCTTGACATACAAAGGCGGCCAGATATCGATGCAGTGGAAAGTGAAATGAGGCCTGCATCATTTCCTCCTGCATGAGTGAGAGAGGGAGAGAGAGAGAGCGTGAGATGTGAATACTCAAACTTCATCAAGAGATTCACCACCACCTACCAGTGAGAGTTTGGGTTCCATAAAATATATCGAATCGAGCCACTCGTGTAATGTGGTCACACAATAATTGATAATCTTCTTGGCCAGATGCGCATGTGTGCCATCCTGCAGATGCGAGATAATCGACCACATGGGATAGGCGCTGGCTTCAAGTTCACAGGAGAAGGCCGCATAGTAGCTATTCGGTTCGAATTCTACATGCGACGCCGTTTCGCGCACATTCACATTCATGCCCTGCAGCATTTGGAGAAACTGAAACCACATGTCGATTAGATTGTCATCCCGCAGAAACACCAAAGCCACCGACTCGTGCGACAGCACATTGTTGAAGTCGGAGACGAGCGGCCAATAGCAATGATCCTTCATCACTTGCCGTGTGCAATCGATGACAAAGTGGAAATTCTTGCTGGGATCTGCAAGGGTCAGAAACAAGCGTACAGAATAAAAGAGTCGGACTGGATGGCAGGAGCTTAATTACCATGTAGCGTATTCTGTATGAGTATCTTGGACATCATAAGCTTCAGACTAATGATCATCACATGCAGCAGCGACAGCTCGTTGACCATTTTGAGGGCCAGGCTCTCGTTGGAGAACAGTTGGACGCTCATGTGAACCACACGATTGCTGAGCGTGTCGGGATCCCTGGACATTTCCAGCACGGACGGAATGCGACTGTAGTGCATGACGAAGGTGCGGGTCAGGTGTTCCTAAGCGAGCAGAGAAAAATGATTAGCATTTCTATCAATTCAGGGAATTCGCCTCACCTTGTAGTCCTGATCGGGCAGCATGTTGAGCAGGAAGCACACCAGCGTCTGCGGAAATTCAAACTTGAACGTCCAGAATATAAACTCCTCGAGCAGTGTGGTGTGCACCAGCTTCTCGCCCAGGGCCGGCAAATCGCGATACTCATCGGGTGGCTCTGGATTGGGAAATCGATTTACTGCATCCTCGTACTTATCCCGGTTTGCCTTAAGGAAACGTCCGTTGCGCGTATCCTGGCACGGGGTCTCCATGAAATACGAATAAACCTCGGGATTGATCAGCGTCCGGGTCATCACCTTGCGCATTATCTCGCCCATGTTATTCAAATCGATCAGCATGTTGGCAAACTCTTCGCACGAATACGAAGTCATCGCATGCACCTGCAGCGCGGTATCGCTGTGCTCCCGAAAATGCTGCAACAGCCGGAACAATAATTTGGGCATAATCGCCTCAGCCACCGCCAGTAGATTGTTGGGCACAGGATCGCGATTGACCCGATTATTAATGCCATGATCACTGCAGAAGCCCTCGGCCTTCATCACGGACGTGTCGCCGCAATCACAAGCGCCTCCCGCCTGCGACAAGAACATGTTGAAGTCATGATTTGTGTGATTGCCCTTCTTAAAGCAATCCCGGCAAATTGACATGCAGGGCGAGATGCCGCAGGTGCGGCAACGGTAGGCCACAACATGAGGTACCCAGACCAGACCACATTTCGCATGGTTATCATAACTCCGTACTGAAAGAGTCGAAGAAATAGATTTGGAAAGTTAGTGGAAGGCTTTTACATCATTTTAACCGCTCCTAAGATACAAATCACCAGCTGTTCATTTACAAGGACACTGTCACCTGTCAACTCTCAACCGTTTCGAACCCGGAATTTCGACTACTATTTAACTATGAACCGAACCTCTTTTGAAAAAAGGGAAGAAAACCTTTCCCCAACCCCATAAAACAGGGATGCAAACCACTCGAAAATAAGTACTGATTCGGTTTAGTGGCTCACACAGTTTCTGAACCGTCGGTTGGGTACATTAGATGGTTTTTGGAGCTAACTGAGCCGCGGTTTCCGTTCGGTTTAGTGGTTCATAAATGTACATTATGAAATATTATGGTTTCTATGGTGATGTGACTTTAAAATTCTTTGCAGAATCTTCAAAATGTGTGTCTTATTTGCCGGACTCGTCTATATGTTCCTAGAGGAATGTCCTTCGAAAACATAGAACGTAGGCAACAAAAGAATACCTACCATGCATCTTTCAAGCCCCACTTGTCATGTTATATGAGAAAAACTCTACGGACTAAGATTGAATTAAGGTACTACAGAAAATTGAAAATATTCTCCATTGCGGTCGACAAATCAATTATCAACTTATAAGAAAAGAATACAGAATACAGATCTTAAGGGTTATACCGATCCGGCATTGTTAAGGAAGATTGTCGAACGAAATTTCGTGTATAAATAATTTTTGGCAAACGATTCAAACTCCCAAACTTTTAAGTATTATTGGCTAGAGGTAAGTGTTTCATGTCTTCAAACTCTTCAGAGAACTGAATCGAACCGAACCGTTTTTCTTTGTGGTTTTCAGTTTGGTTCAGCATTTGTGAAAGGAAGACGGTTCGGTTCATCATCTGGAATAAGCGGCTCGGTTCGGTTCAGCAACCGGTTTAAAAGCATCAACAGCCGAGTCGATAGAGCCATGTCCGTCTTTCTGTCTGTATAAACGCGTCGACTTTATCCCATAGCTCCCATAGGAATAATCGGTCGGAAAACTAGTTTTAGTGAGAACAACTTTTTTCTTTTCAACGGAATCGTCTCCAAGCTTTGTAATCGTAGGTTTACTATGTTTTTTTTTTATAATTCTACCATGTTTTATTAAAGTCCAAATTTTGCATTTGTTTCACATGCTTCCACATAATTTTACAAATTTTTGGCCAAATCGGATGACTATATCGTATACCTCCCATACGAACGATCGATCGGAAAATGGGAAAAAGGGTTTTAAAATATTTAAGCGATCATTTGCAAGGGTATAAAAACTTCGGCACAGCCGAAGTTAGCTTAGCTTTCTCGTTTTTCCAATAACTCTACTATTGTTCATCCGATCTTCACCATTGCTTGGGCGGATCAATAAATAATACGGTTTACTAAACATGTCTAGCAGGTGCAAACCTTCTATCTACAAAACCAATGGAGATATGATGCCAAATGATCATTGTAGAGGCGCCATCTATTGGCCACCTTGGGAAATTACTCAAATAGTTCTCTTCAAAGCGAAAGTTCACTCTTTAAAAGATGCTTATTTACTTAGATGAATTACAATCAAATTTTCTTTCTCGCGCCTCTCCCTACACTTAAATGTTGATTAATCCTATTATTATTTCAACTTTTGTGCTTATACATGTACGTAAGGTATCCAAGTTTGCAAATGACTTGAAAAGTGACATCTCCCAGTGGGTGAAAAAGCATTATGTGCTCCTTGTTGCTGTTGTTGTCACTCTGCTCCCCCGTTATAAAAAGACTTTGATATTCTTGTCTGCTTTCTATTGATTTGATTAAAGTCCAAAAATAAAATGATGCACTCATTGTCTATTTGATTTTGCTTGTTGCGTGACTTGTTGTCTGTGCGTACCGCTGCTTGGGGCGCGGGGGGCCTTGCTTTTGAAAGGTCAACAGCAGTCGCAACCTCAGCCAAATGCGGAAGGAAATCGAACTGAAAGCGACAACAGCCAGACAGACACATAGACGCAACCAACGCAGGGTAACGGAAAATTTATTGACAATTTTCCTGAATGACGATCGACTAGTTGTCAACTTCAGCGCTGTCACTCGTCTACTCTCCGGTCTGGTGCACTCACAGCACCTCTCTCGTCGAAGAAAAGAGGTTGAGCAAGAAAGAACATTTCGGTGAATCTGCATTTGAAATGTTTTCAAATTTCAATGGAACGGGAGAGAAGAGAGAATAGGTGGATGGGATTGGGGTGCACAGCATATGCAAACAGCCAACCACAATAACGGGTCAACCAATTGCAGGGGTTGGGGGGACCCGAAAAAAAGTAGGACAAGAAGTTGTCGCTGATGATGACAGAAGCACATAAGCAATGCGCACACTGGGACAAATCGTATTTGACATTTGAATGACAGTAAAATTTAGGTCGCAGACAACACGTAATGATGCAAGTTTATTTAGAATCTGGATATGAGTAGTTGCCGGAGGCCGGAGATTCAAACAGACATACCGAATTTGGTTGCTCTTGCTTGTGTAGCCACTCAATAGCTTTTGCGTAGTTAAGTGACTAGACAGACTAGAGGTGGTGTAGCGTGGGGTTCTGCCGCCTCCATATTTAACATTTGATTGAAAAACTTCTCACACAGCTTGCATTGCTTATTGCAATGGTGCGAAAATGCTTAGAATCACTTTAGTACGCCAAGCGGGTGTACTCAACTTTTCATGAGTTGCCTGAAGTTCCTTCAAATTAACTTAATCATGAAAATTGTATGCTTGATGCACTAAATTGGGCGTGATGTCGTCGTTCGAATCTAGCATTATAGGAGGCATCAGAAGGGGACAAAATATGCGTAGATTAGGCTCTACACAGCCCATAATGCCAAGCCAAGCTTCTTTCAATTTCTTGGTTTGTGTGCTTCTTATTTTTACACAAGAAAAAGCCACCTACAGTTTAACATCGAATCCGAATAGAAAAGTTTGAGAAGCTTTCTAGTGGCTAGTTACTTGGAAGGCGTCTGGCCAATAGCTAGTGGAGGAGGAGCCAGAAACTTTTTCCCACACACTACCCGCTGCACCACACACATTTGTTCGTAGAGCAAATTACCGTCTTTACATGCCAATTCATTGCTAAGAGCGTTGACTCTTCAATGAGCAGTGTTCGTTCATTCCGCTCTTTCAATAACATCTTGAGCAAAGTTCTTGTTTGCTTGAAAATAATTTTGGGCATCTTCCAATTAATTTAGCAAAAATTTCCCGAAGACCCAAGACACAATGGAAGGTAAATGTTGTTCGCATAATGATCTATCGGGCATAGTGTAAAAGAGGTCTAAAAAAAAAAAAACTAAAAGCGAGAACCATAGATAAAACATATACTTTTCAATTTCATCATCTGTCTGTTTCTACGGATATTGAATTCTCAGTTTTAAAGCTATCGAGTTGCATAATTGCACGCTTAAATGTCGAAACCGACCAAATCGGTTGACTATTTCTTATAGCTGCCATAAGACCGGTTGGTCACAAAATGTTCCTAAGTACATAGTTTAAAAATAAATGTTAGCTTACAATATTTGCTTTCAAATTTTGGTCGAAATCAATTTCAAAAATGGGCCCTTCCAAGGGAATAACAAATTTGTCAAAATTCTGGAGGATTATTTAATGGCCGTGTTCAGCAGAAGGCTTGATCGCTGAGCAGTTATCAGAAAAGACGAGAGCGTAAGTTAAAGTCGGCCCTGCCCGACTTCGAAATACCCATTACTCAAGGCGAAATACCCATTACTCAAGTATGCAACGTTTTTCTAACTCTGCCATTTATTATCCGATCTTTATGAAAATTTGTGAGATTGTACATATTGGCCACATGCACTGACTTGCAAAATCTGATTGATTGTAGGAGATATTCAACATTTTTTATGGCGGAGGCGGGAGGGGGCGTGGCCAAAATTTGAAACAAACTTGATCTGCCTACAGACAATACTAGCTTACTTCTCAAATTTGGTTGCTCCAGCTCTTTTAGTCTCTGAGATCTAGCTGTTCACACAGCCGGACAGACGGACATGGCTATATCGACTCGGCTCTTGATGCTGATGATGAATATACATACTTGGATCGGAGATGCTTCCTTCTGCCTGTTACATACATTTGCACGACTTTATAATACCCATATTACTCTTCGAGTAACGGGCATAACGAGAAAGCAAAGCTAACAAATACAAAATTGCTGCCATTGAAAACAAAAAGGTTTCTAACTAAGACTGACCTTCAGACCTATCTTTTGTATGACAGCTATATCATATAGTTGTCCGATTTGCATCCAACTTGGCAGAATTATAAATAAGCCTAGAAAACCTATGAATACAAAGATTGGAGACGTTTCTATTGAAATGAAAGAAGTTTTTCTGACTAAAACCAGTTTTCTGACCGATTATTCCGATCCGGTCGGTTCCGTTACATTAGTATTACATATTACATGCAGCAGAAAGAAGACTCTGTGCAGACAAAGCTCAATCGACTCAGCACGTCACCCTGCTCATAATATATATATATAGAATATACAGTAGAGACTCGCAAAAGTTAAGACGCGCAAATATTAAGTATACGGAAAAGTTAAGCACATTAAGTGCATATTTGGTTGTGAACGCAATAATGTCAGCAGTACGTAAACAAAAGAGGTTATCGCTTGCCGAAAAATGTTTAATATTAAAAAAACTATAAAAAGGCCATCCGATTGGCCATAGATTTTGGTGTTTGGCAGAAGTCTTGAAAAAGAATTCGTAAAAGTTAAAACAACTACTTAGCTTTGGCGAGTCTCTTCTTTATATGGTTTATTGGGTCGGAAATGAATATTTCTATGCGTTGCAAACATCTGTTTTTATACCCTGTTCCCATTGAAAATGGGAAAAGGGGGATCATGAAGTTGTGCGAATGTATGTAACAGGGAGAAGGAAAATTTTCCGACCCCATAAAGTATATATATTCTTGATCAGCATGAACAGCCGAGTCGATATAGCCATGTCCGTCTGTCCGTCTGTCCGTCCGTCCGTCTGTCTGTCTGTATGAACGCGTCGATCTCAGAGACTATAAGAGATAGAGCCACAAATTTTTGCACGAAGGTAGATTTATGCTGTACGCAGATCAAGTTTGTTTCAGATTTGAAAAATTCCACCCCGTCCCCCTTTTATCCCCAAAAAACCTAGACCTCCTCTAGAAATCCTAGACCTAAATAGCCGTCAGATCCACAATTTTCAAGTTAGAGCCTCGTGGTTTAGTACACATCAAGCTAGGCCCAATATCTATCTATTCTGAAAAGTACAATCAGATCGGACAAAAAACACCGGAGTTATAAGCGAAACAGTTGAGCTGATAAGAGCACCCCCCCACTTGTTGGTCAGGACTAGAAAAAAGTGTTGCATACATTTGGGATAATGTTGTTAAATTCAAAAACAATTAAATGAAAACAAATGAACAGGGTATTTTGTGGTCGGGAAACTCGACTGCAGCGCCCTTACTTGTTTCTATTGAAATATTCCTTACTAAGCCTATTTTAAAACCCATCTTTTCTATGACAGGTATACTATATAGTTGTCCAATTTCGTCCAAACTTTGTGTAAATATGGAAAAGCGTAGCAATCTAATAAATGTGGAGTTTAGAGACGTTTCCATTGAAAACAACGTTTTGCTCAGTAGAACTAGTTATACGATCGATCGTTCCTATGACATCTATATGATATAGTCGTCCGATGCGGCCGGTTCCGACAAATGTGCAGCGTATAAACTACGTGGAAAGTTTGGTGAAGATAACTTTGGGAGGAACAGAGCAGAGTACACTCAGGGAGTTAACGCAAAATAAAATCTATAACAATCATAACTGATTTTAATGTGCCCCTTTTGTATTAAAAATCATTTGAAATTGAATTTCAAGTACCCAATTTATATTCCCAATGCAGGGAATTCCAACTTGGGAATTACAATAAAATGCAATAAAAGAAGTATTTAAGCCGTGAAGCAACCAGCGTGTGCGATGGCATAACTGATTGAGACGGCATTCTAATCGAATTCAAGTACAAAGGCCCCGAAATCGAGTCCCCTCCGCACAGTAGGAAATTTTTTTTTTTAATTTTATACAGTTCTTATCTAAAAGAATACTGCCCTTGAGATCTTAATAATGCTAAATCAATTGTCAAAATAATAAAACCAAAATGTTAACATACAACTAACAGAGCATTTTTATACCCTGTTCCCATTGAAAACGGAAAAAGGGGGATCATGAAGTTGTGCGAATGTATGTAACAGGGAGAAGGAAACATTTCCGACCCCATAAAGTATATATATATTCTTGAACAGCCGAGTCGATATAGCCATGTCCGTCCGTCCGTCTGCCCGTGCGTCCGGAGTTATAAGCGAAACAGTTAACAGCTGATAAAAATGTCAGAGCTGGCCTAAAAACACGAAACGGATCTATCTGACCTGGAAATTTCGTTTGATTTAATGATAAGTGTAGCAAAAGTACAAGTATGAGGAGATGGGAGATGTTTGATAAGATGAGATGATATAAAGGCTATTCTCACAGCCTGTTTTCAGTGCAAATGAGGTCTTGGGTGGAGCTCAAAGAGCGAAGGCTACATCTATATAAAATATTAAATATCTATGCATTAAGCAAGGCTCCTGCAACCGCTTTGCTCATTTCAAATTCGGAGCAGCAGCAAGAGTACAGCATTGTTTTGATTGCTATTGCAGCTGTATAGGAAACACTTCAAATTACTGCTGCAAATCACTATGTTTAATTACATTTTTATATGTAAACAATCAAATTGAACTAGTGTAAGCCAATCTTAAATTTATTCATAACTCATTCCGACATTTTCGAATGCAAAGCCGCTCAAGCTTCGTTTTTCTCATTTTGTAATTGCAATTATCCGAAAGTTTTCGCTTTGCATTGTAAAAGAAACTACAAAAACAATTATACAGCAAAATCTGTCACATAACGTATGTCATGTATCGTATCATAATGAGTTAAATATAATGAATAAACTAATCAGCCGTAATTATATAGTTATACACAGGAATGCAAACCGGTTCTGAACCGAACCGCTTATTCCAGATGGTGAACCGATCCGCAAAACTGAATCGACTTCCTTTCAGAAATGTCAAACCGAACCGAAAACCAGAAATAACGACAAAGCTAAGCTAACTTCGGCTGTGCCGAAAATACTTGTTTTCCCATTTTCCGACCGATCGTTCGTATGGGAGCTATAAGATATAGTCATCCGATTTGGACAAAAATTTGTAAAATTATGTGAAACAAACAAATACAAAATTGCAGGATGCTACCATTAGGAACAAAAAAGTTTTTCAAACTAAGACTGTTTTTCAGACCTATCTTTTGTTTGGCAGATATACCATATAGTTGTCCGATTTTAATAGAACTTGGTACAATTTACAAAAAAAAACATAGAAGACCTACGATTACAAAGTTGGGAAACGTTTCCATTGAGAAGAAACAAATTTTTCTCACTAAAACTCGATTTTCGACCGATTGTTCCTATGGTAGCTATAAGATATAGTCATCCGATTCGGTCGGTTCCGACATATTAGTAGTGAGCAGCAAAAAGAAGACTCTGTTTAAGATTTCAGCTCGATAGCTTGGAAACTGATAGACTAGTTTGCCAGACAGACAGACGGACAAAGCTCAATCGACTCAGCTCGTCACCCTGTTCAAGAATGTATATAGTTTATGGGGACGGAAATGAATATTTCTATGCGTTGCAAGCTTCTGGGCAAAATTTTAACACCCTTTGCAAGGGAATAAAAGAACGGTTCGGTTCGATTTACTTCTCTGGCGAGTTTTAAGACATCAATCCTTACCTCTAGCCAATGTTACTCAATAATTTGGGAATTTGAATCGTTCGGCAATCTTCCTTAACGATAACTATGGATGTCTTGACACAAATTCTACAACATGTAATCATGGAAGTCTTCTGAAAGATGATAATCGATTTGTCGTTCTCAAGTGGACAATATTTTAAATTTTCTGTAGTACTTCTTTACCTTAACTAAATTTTAGTTCGATGAGTTTTTTCTCATATAATATGATTAATAGGAAGATGCATGCTAGGAATCTGCAAATCCAACATAATAAATTTTGAAGATTTTTCTAAGAATTTTAAAGTTACTTTACGATAGAAACCATAATATTTCATAATATGCCTTTATGAACCACTGAACCGAACCGAAACCACGGTTCAGTAAGGTCCAAAAACCATCTATTGAACCGAACCGACGGTTCAGAAACTGTGTGAACCGTTGAACCGAACCAGTACTAATTTCCGAATGGTTGGTCTTCCTGGTTATAAAGTTGAAGATCGTATTAAAATTAGTTGCATTAGAAAACTCCAACGAATTACGCCGAATTTCGAGTTTTTGCAACAACATGTATGCTTTTTTGTCGGCCAGGACCTTTATTTCTACAAATCTCAGATTTTATACCCTTGCGGTGGGTATTATCAAATTGTCCGGATGTTTGTAATGCATATGCTTTCTCCTCCGTCGGTTTAAAAGCTATCTTCACCAAACTTTGCGGGAAGTCTTTTAATAGAAATACGCTGCACTTTTTTTTTGGAACTAGTCGGATCGGATGACTATAGCATTTATCTGTCATAGGAATGACCGGTCGAAAAATTAGTGAAAGTGAGAAAAACTTTTTTATTTTCTTAGTTCGCTATGCTTTCCCACGTTTCCACTTAGTTTGGACGAAAGCGAACATCTATTTAGTGTAGGTGTCATAGAAAAGTAGTCTTAGTAAGAAAAACCTTTTTGTTTTAAGAGGGAAATGTCCTTACAACCCCTCTACCTCTCCCTCTACAAAGTTTTGTCAAATTCGGATGACTATAGCATATAGCTGAAGTACGAATGATCGGTTGAAAAAGAAGTTCAATTGGGAAAAACTTTTTCGTTTTAAATGGAATCGAGTCTAACATTTGTACATGTTAGTTTGTTGGGCTTTTCCAAAATTCCACTAAGTTTGGTCGAAATCAGACATCTATATAGTATAGGTTCCATAAAAAAGTAAGGTACAAAAAGTAGTCTTAATTAGAAAAAACGAGAGCGTAAGTTAAAGTCGGCCTCAAGGCAATTAGTGTTTAATAACCTCATGCGGCTCAGATAAGTATGCAACGTTTTTTTAACTCTGCTGTTTATTATCCGATCTTTATGAAAATTTGTGAGATTGTACATATTGGCCACATGCACTAAACTGCAAAATCTGATTGATTGTAGAAGATATTCAACATTTTTTATTGCGGGGGCGGGAGGGGGCGTGGCCAAAATTAGAAACCAACTTGATCTGCCTACAGACAATACTAGCTTACATATAAAATTTTGTTGCTCCAGCTCTTCTAGTCTCTGAGATCTAGATGTTCATACACACGGACGGACGGACGGACATGGCTATATCGACTCGGCTGTTGATGCTGATTAAGAATATATATAAATGCTTCCTTCTGCCTGTTACATACATTTGCACGACTTTAGTGTACCCTTTTTACTCTTCGAGTAACGGGTATAAAAAGTTAACTTTCCTCTATTTGTACATTAAATGTGGAGCTACTAAAACTAATACCGACAAAATTTATTTTGCAATTTTTCTTTGTGATTACAAATGACAAGGGTTAATAAAGGCGTAACAGTGTCATGTGCGTGCTGCGGAAATGCCCATATAAGTACAAACGACTAAGCTTTGAGCTGGGAAATAATGATTACTTTGGAAAAGCCTGTGACCAAAGTCACTGAGAATTAAATCTCAATATCTATCTAATATCTAAAAATAGAACAGGCATTTCACAACTGCCTGGTTGCTACTTAATTTCGATATCAATGTACATCAATACCATGGCCAATTGTGGAAACGACAGTTTATAAGATAAATTTCAGCGGCAAATAATTTTTTTTATTTATCTCGTTTCATTATCGGACGTGTGTAGCTAGAGCCTTAATTATAATATATTTCTGACCTTGGTTATAGCTTTTGGTCTTTGACTTTCTTCTGGGATCTAATATCAGCTGCCAAGAACAATCAATTTTTGTTTCAAATGCGTCATCTATAACATTTATAAGTCTTTGCTATGAGATTTCAACCATTTGCAGTGCCAAACTATGCACCACAAAGAAGCGAAGGGCATTGGGTTGGGCATGTAGAAGATGTGGCTCAATTTGCTCTTAATCTTAAATGAACTAAGTATCTACGCATGGGGTAAGACATATCATTCTTCAATTTGAAAGAACTGTTGAACATTTTAAGCGGGCAATTGTAGAGTTTCTTATGGAGTAAAAGATGTACCATCTCACGACAAGGAGAAAGGGTGAAATGAGGTAATTATACTCTGTACCGTGGGTACACAGAGTATTATAAGTTTGTGCAAAAGTATGTAACAGGCAGAAGGAAGCATCTCCGACCCCACAAAGTATATATATTCTTGATCAGCATCAACAGCCGAGTCGATATAGCCATGTCCGTCAGTCCGTCCGTCTGTCTGTCCGTATGAACGCACAGACCTCAGAGATGGTAAGAGATAGACGTTTGACATGTATGAAACAATTGCTTCTTATTTCTGCAGGCAGATCAAGTTTATTTTCAATTTTGGCCACGCCCCCTCCCGACCCCGCAATTTAGAAAAAACGTCATATCTCCCACAGTTTTGAAGATAGAAGGCTTGTTCCTTCTGGATATATTTAGTTATTAGGATAACTAATCGATCCGCCAAAGGAATGAAGAAGATCGGATGAACGGTTTTCGAGTTAAGATCAAAAGACAAATTTTCTTGGTACAGTGTTTGTTATAGTCGGGCTTGACCGACTTTCTTTCTTGTTTTAGTTTATCAAATTTGAATATTGTACATTTTAGATTTTAAAGCTGATTCCACGATTGCAACTCGATAAAATTTTGTTGAGGAAGTTGAGCCGAATCCAAAGATATTTTTATCTAACACAAATTAGAATCGAAAAAATAAATGTTACGATTTTGGATACGATTACTTGTTTATTTTTCGGTCCGATTCCGATTCGGTTACAAAATAATCGTTTCGGTTTGCTGTTTCAAACCGGTTAACTATACATTTTGGTCAAAAAAAAAAAACGAGAAAGCTAAGGTAACTGAAATATATTCTCAAACAATATTTTTTCCACAACGTCCGACTGTTCCAAGATGATATAGTCATCCGATTTGGACAAATATTTATAGATTTATGTAAAAGCTTGTGAAACAAACAAATTTAAAGTTACAGGATTCTATCATTAAAAACGAAAAAGTTTTTCTAACTAAGACTGTTTTTCAGACCTGTCTATTGTATGGCAGTTATACCATATAGTGTTCCGATTTTCATCAAATTTGGCAGAATTATAAAATAGTATAAAAAACCTATCCGTACAATGTTTGGAGACATTCCCATTGAAAAGAAAAAAGTTTTTCTTAATAAAGCTAGTTTTCCGGGCGATTGCTCCTATGAGATATGGTCATCCGATCCGGTCGGTTCCGTTATATTATTAGCGTGCAGCAAAAAGAAAACTCTGTGCAAATTGAGATCGATAGCTTTACAACTGAGAGACGAACGGACAAAACTTAATCGACTCAGTTCATCACCCTGATCAAGAACATATGTACATATGGTTTATTGGGTCGGAAATGAATATATCCACGCGTTGCCAACTTTTGGGTAAAATTATAAAACACTTTGCAAGGGTATAAAAATAACTTATATGTTCTTGAGTACAATTTGTTTCTAAATCATTTATTTTTAAATTTTCGCGCTTAATGCAAAAATTGTTCAAACAGACAGACAAATGCTCCTAGATTCAAAACCCGATTGTGCTATTCTTCAGCATCACTTTAAATGTCTTAATAAACTGGAGCAATGACAATTTTGCATGTGGGTGTCGTTGTTGTTGCTGGCGATAAATGATTTGATTTAAAAAAAGGGGTAGTTGTTTATTGAAGAAAATTATTTACTCCGGCGTAAGCTGGTTCTGGGCCCCTCCGTTTTATGCTAAATTCTCGATGCATTTATTGAATATCAAAACATGTGCAGATTCCAATCACTCAGAAACAGCAACAGGCCTGCTCGTTTCGAGCCGCGGAATTAACAGTTTTGATGAGGAGTTAATCGAAAAGTCAGCAAGCTAAGGCAGAGATACAAAAGCTTTTAAGCTTCTAGATTGAGTTTTCAGAACTCATTGACTGAAATTCTGTTGCTGCCGACACCCAGAAGCTATTTCCGAAACAATGAGAGTGTGAATTGATGGATGTAAATGAATTTCGTTAGTTTTTGCTGAAATTTAACCGGTTATTTGGTTTGTTGTTGCGGTTAAAATTGATTTTGGTGACGGTTTAAACGGACAAAATTAACGGTTGTTGTTTCGGGTGAATACCCTGGGGTTTCTTAGCAGACTAGCCTCTCAGCTCTAATATTCATCTGACTATATCTTAAAGCTACCAACGAAAAAGTGGACTGAAAATCAGAAAATCTGGGTGGCTTTCAATGGCAAATGGTTTTGGAAGATGGGTAAAATGTCACATCGATATATACCCTACAGGAAACAACAGAGTTTCGACTTGGACGAAGTCAGCTCCGTCTTCTGCAAAGTTTTGATGTATTTTAATGGTGTTTGGGTAATAACTATTGTTTTGGGCCACTGTGCTCGCCTAGAGTTGCATATGGGTGGCGTGTCGTTGTTGTCGACAACATATTGTCAAATCAACACAACAAAACCAACAACAACAACAATGACGGTCAATAAACCTTTCCAGCAAGTGTCTGTCTGTCAGTCTGAATGCAGCATTTTCATTTGCAATTTTGCAATTGTGGGGAATTTGTTTCTTTTCTCTCTCTTCTTTTTTATGAACAATTTAACAGCATAAAATAAAATAGAGCAAACGCATTCAATGGTGACAGGGGGTGCCAGCCAAATGATAGAGAGAAGGAGAGAGTGAGCGAGGGAGGGAGCGAGAAGGAGAGACAGTTGAACGGATGCTGCGGAAACATGATTACGCAAGGGAGAACAGCTGACAAGGTGCAAGCTGCAGTCGGCCTCAAGTGCGTGTGCGTGTATCTAAATACATACAGATGTACATAAATATGTGGGTGACTTTGGCGACTCAGTCAGCCTGGCACCCAAATCAACTAATAACAACAACAACAACACATACATACATAGATAAGTAGTCAAGATTAAATTGGGCTAAAGTAACCTCCGCTGCGTTTGTTTGGGTGAGTGTGCGTTTGATTGGGCTGTTGCCATGGCGCTGCACTCTTCACGCTGCCTTGCACCTTGCTCTATGCTTTTGTTTCTGCTTTGCTTTACACACATATTCACACACACACACACACTCACTTGGAGCAATTGAAATTGTTTCAGGGGCAACGTACTTGCTAACAGCTGATCACCATTGCGATAGACCCACACTTATCGATAAATCATAATTGCATTCGCGCCTCTTCTTCCCTTTCTTCCGCTTACCAATCTTTACAAATTCCTGCGGCGTCCGACCACCGGCAATGAGCCAACGTATCCACTCAATGTTATCCGGATTATCAATGGGTGTGCCAGGATTGAACAGCGTATCCATGATGGAGTCCAGATCGGGTGTGGGACTGCCACGGCAGCATTCTGTGTTGATCAGGGCGGCCACCTCCTTGCGACTGCGCAGGCTGAACGAGGAGGCGCTAAAGAAAAAGCTGGGCTTGGCACCGGCACTGGAGTTTGTCGAGTTGCTGGCGCCACCGCTGGGACGATCACCTCCACATCGGGCACTGGAGGAGGTCGAGGAGCTGGCCGCCGTAGCGGCACTGGAGTCCCAATCGTGAAAGGGCGAATGCGAGTTGTTTCCTGTCGTCGCCGCGGCTCCACCGACTGCACCCCCGCTGGAGCGGCTGGCTGGGGTATGGCTGACATTTGCCGGCAAAACGTACACCGAAGAGAGATCCACATCGGACTCCTCCTCATCGTCATCGTCGTCGTCATCTTCGTCTACCATGGCCTGGACCTCGTCATCGATGCTAATATCGGCATTTGACAGGTTGTCATCCTCATCCATGTTGTTATTGTTGTTTGGTATTTTGGTGACGTCGCAGCCGACGCCGACGTCGCTGCCCCCGCTAGTCTAGTCGCTCCTACTAGGAGACGGAATCCCAGCCACGCCGATGTGGATTTTGATGCTGATTCTGCGTTTGCTTCTGCGCTTTTTGTGTTCTTCTTTTCGTTTTGTTCTTTTTTCAAACAAGTTTTCTTTTTTTGAGTCTTCTTCTTCTGCTGCTGCTGCGCTGCCCTGCTGCGGCCGCCTGCGTGATTTGATTTCTTTTTTGTTGTTTGGGTTGATTCTTTTTGGAATTTTGGTTTTTGTGTATAGATTACAATGGGAAATTTTGAAAATATGTTTTTTTTTAGGAAACAGAGAGACGGAGAATTTCACAACAACAACAACAACATACAACACCAAACAACACCAAACACTTGACTTTGACTCACACTCTCACTCTGTTGTCTATCTCTGCTCTGTCTGCGCTCAGCTTGAGCTCTCAGCGAGCGCTGTCTTTCTCTCTCGCTGCGGCACAACTGAATGAGTTCCCAAGGATTTTTCCACAATTTTCATTTCATTTTCATCGAAGAAATCCACAAAAGTTTTCGCAAATAAGAAATTCACACACGCATACACTGAAATACTTGCGCACGAACACTCACTCACACACATATGTATATACACAAACACACACAAAAAATTTATAACCAAATATATTATTCGTGCATTGAACTTGCCAATTACGTTTATTTGGTCATATCATCCTTTTAATTTTCGTTAAGTTTTGTGACGGCGATATGATTAATTGTAATTGTTGTAATTGGCTAGTGCTAGTTTATGCTCAAGAATGCGTTTTATTCCTGCAAAATTCGTTCACAGTCTGTTGTATATGTATATGAATTTTAATAGGGATGTTGATAGCAGCTTATCGATTAATCGATAGCCAACAATCAGCCAGAAGCGTGCACACAGCACTATCGATTGGCGTCTATCGAATACACCGATACAGCTCTCCGATAAGGCGCCTAGTTTTGAATATGTCCCCAGCCCACTTACGCAGTGAAAACAAACTGAGAACCCAATTTGCACTCTCATTTTTTCCTTTTTTTATTACTACACATTAGTTAGATGTATTTTAAAAGTATAAAAAAAATAGCGCAACGTTTTTGTAGCAAACAACGCCTGGGAGCGCTTTTACAGACGGCGACCACGACGACCGCCCTTCCTGCGAGTGGAATCGGATGGGATGGGTGTGACATCCTCAATGCGTCCAATCTTCATCGAAGAACGAGCCAAAGCACGCAGAGCTGACTGGGCGCCGGGTCCAGGTGTCTTGGTCTTGTTGCCGCCAGTGGCACGCAGTTTGATGTGCAGAGCGGTAATGCCCAAGGTCTTGCATTTCTCAGCCACATCCTAGGAAAGAAGGAAAACATCAGCAAATGGTCTTGCTACATTGGAGAATCCTCAAATTCTTACCTGAGCAGCCAACATAGCAGCATAGGGTGAAGCCTCATCACGATCAGCCTTGACCTTCATGCCGCCGGTGACACGGGCAATGGTTTCACGACCGGACAAGTCGGTGACATGCACAAAAGTGTCGTTGAAGCTGGCATAGATGTGGGCCACGCCGAAGACCACCTCACCATCGCGCACCTGGGGTCCCAGCTGCACCTGCACCTCTTCTTTTTGAACTTTAGCCTTTCTGGGAGCCATTCTGTATTGTCGAAACGATCAGCAGCTATTCGAGAAAAGGAAAAAAAACAGCACAGTTTTCTTTTAGTTGACAGCAACAACAACATCGCCGTCCCCCAGCCAAAAATCATGCATAAGGAATTGCACAGCCCCAAAAAGCCTTTTTTATGCATCTGTTCGAACGGACCACGGTGTGAACTATTAGTGAATATTATTATAATGTTAAAGCTGGCCAAACAAATCCACTTTGAGGTTATGTTTAAGCGGTATGAGAACGACACGTGAAACAAACGGCGCGTGCAGGTCCCACATTAGCCGCAGCAGCAGTGGCACTTTGTAAATTCACAAATACACCACTGTTTCACTTTCATTAAGTTAGTTTTTGTTAAATATTTAATTCACATAAAAAAAATATATTAGAGAAAAAGAAAAACCAACCAATTGCATGAACCGGATACGAAAAAAGGAAGCGAAAACAACACAGCTGTCACCGGGCGATAGCTGTCAACGACAGGGATGATTATATCGTACATCGAATGAAAACAGAGCTGCCATTTCAATATCGATAACTTATTATCGAATAGCTGCGTTGGCATGGCAACCCTAAAATAAGATGTAAACATTGGCAGAAACACATTGGCGGACACCAAAATTTGTACAAAGGGGGTTTAAATAAATAGCGCAATCATATCTCAATTTGTGCAGTCATTTTGATTAGGAATCGTTTTTGGGCGATCATTAAATACACTTGAGTATATTCTGACCTTCGTGATTTGATTGCATCTTTGAAATAAAAACATTAAAATTCAATCAATTACAAAATTATGTCTGTGAAGCAAATTTTCATTCTGCTTTTTATTTATTTTTATGAAAATAGGATATAATTCAGGCATATACAAAGATATCATTGAGTTTGAAATACTTTTATGTTGATTTCAGCCCCCCTAGATTGGCAAAATCTAACCCCTCGCATCGAAAAACGTTTAGTAAATGATATGTTCCCAAGGTAATCAAGGATAGGTTTTGTCATATTTAGCCAGATTATCCTGGTAAAGACTAAATTGCACTAAAGAATGCAACTGAAGACTATAAATGCTATTTCAAACACAAGAATAGTTTTAGGAATTTTCGTAGTATTTTTTAATGGGACATTTGTGATTTTATCAGAGCTGCAAACCGATTTTGGACCGAACCGGCCATGACCGAACCCCAAGGCAAACTAATTTTGAATCTATAATTAAGCCCGAACATTTTCGGTCAACGCTAACTCCAGTCAAACTATCTGAGGGTTCGAATATTCTAAATCATTATTTGCTAAAGTCTAAACTAGTCTTATCCAAATTTGAGTAAATTCCAAAACTTATTTTGTGTGATTTACTTTATTGGATTTCTATTTAAATTGTAAAAAAAAAAAACGTTAGCCGAACCAAATTTCAAAGTTTTACTCGAAAACCTTGAATCTTAACCATTTGGATCGAACTCGCAAGCCGCAGCTCCGGGAACTGATATGTTTTAAACAATTTTCTGCCCCGATTTAGGGTCAGACCGTTTTAAGTATCTGTTTAGTCTTAATCAGGGCTGCAAACCGGTTCGGAGTCGAACCTCTCCGGAGTCGGAGACTACCCGGAGTGAACTCCTCCTGATTTGTCCGAAGTTTGCTTCCCTGACATTAATATTAGTCTAATGCAAAAATTTCGCGATATTTAGATCAAAAGCAAAAAACTGTAGTCGGATGTCTAGTAGGATGAGGGCGAGGAACTGATAAAGCTGTAAAGTTACATAAATAATAAGAAAACACGAGAAAGCTAAGCTAACTTCGTCTGTGCCGATTTTTTTATACCCTTGCAAGTGCTCGCTTAAATATTTAAAAAAAACTTGTTCCCATTTTTCGACCGATCGTTCGTATGGGAGCTACATGATATAGTCATTCGATTTGGCCAAAAATTTGTAAACTTATGTGAAACTAATAAATACAAAATTGCAGGAAGCTACCTTTAAAAGCAAAAAAGTATTTCTAACTAAAACTGTTTTTCAGACCTATCTTTTGTATGGCAGCTATACTATATAGTAGTACGATTTTCATAAAACTTGGTAGAATTATGAAAACACATATAAAACCTACGACTACAAAGTTGGGAGACGTTTGCATTGAAAAGAAAAAAGTTTTTCTCACTAAAACTCAATTTACGACCGATTGTTCCTATGGGAGCTATGACATATAGTCATCCGATCCGGTCGGTTCCGACATGTAAATAGTGTGCATCAAAAAGAAGACTCTGTGCAAAATTTCAGCTCGATAGCTTTAGAAATGAGAGACAAGTTCGCATAGAAACAGACAGACAGACGGACGGACAAAGCTCAATCGACTCAGCTCGTCACCCTGATCAAGAATATATACAGTTTATGGGGTCGGAAATGAATATTCTTGCAAACTTCTGGTCAAAATTATAATACCCTTTGCAAGGGTTAGGACTAGATTCTAATTAATCGAGTCCAGAATCAATCATTTTATTGCCATTTAGCTGTTCTGAAAATGAAACTATGGAACCAGTGTTTGCCAGTTAAAAGAGTGGTGGCAGCGTACCTTGACATCTAGCAGGGTTTCGATAGAGTGTGGGGCACTAAGGAGTGCTTAGGACCTTCTTTCGCCACTGACGGAGAGAAGCTTTAAGGTGGCACGGGATAGAGCGGCGACATCTCAAACACACTGTTACTTACTCCCTATTCACCCACGTTGTGCCCAGACTCAGTAGCATTCCAAGGACTTGCTCATCGCACCATTCGCTGACGCCACGTCCATACGTGCCCGCAACAAATTCAAAAACTCAGCCACAGACTTCCTTCAGGAGATGGAACAGTGCCCTAAATATGAACAAGTGTGCTTCAGTGACTTACCCCAGCTTGCACGGTCAGGGTCAGCTTGTGGAGCATTAAGCAGGAGACTGATGTTTGGCTTCCAAATTCAAGTTGTGGTTTTATTTTTCAAACCTGTCAAAAGTTGTCTGCAGAAAAGTCTTCATACATTGGTGCCTGCAGCCTATACACACCAGTCGCGTTCGTGGTTGTTTGACGCAAAGTAACTTCAATGCTTATGGCGACTTGCTCATAACTAAATTGTAAATACTATTTGCTATGTGTCTCTCTTCTTGTTCTTTTTCCTAGGGCTTCTACACCTCTGAGTACCATTTGTTACTGTGCGAGGAATGATTTCGTATGCATCAGACAGTAACTTCCGATTTCTCTTGCTTTTTTATGTGGTTGTTGTTTTAGAATTATGTTCTTCATTTGTATTGGTGACTATGTGGTCTGTGCGCACCCCTGTACAGAAAAAAAAACAGATCACAAAAGGATCCATTTGGACTGGATATGGCTTTAATATCCTGTAAATTATCCAACGGAGTTTAAAATCATCCAAAGAATGATAATTTTTCGTATTCTTTGGATTTTTAAAAGGATTTGTAAAACATAGCCAGTCTAAATGGATACGGGAAAACATCCAATGGATATTTTGTAATATCATTTTTTTTCTTTGGGTAGTAATAAGTTTCCTTTAAGGAAAACATCCTTAGCCCACACCGATTGATACTTAACTCGAGAGAAACTGACTTTTGTGGAAAAAGTTAAGGTTTAATGACGAGCCACATGCCTCGTATTGTCATCCTAGCGTGTAAGTGATATCGTAAAATCCATATAAGTACGAAAGTTGGTCAAATTCGGCCATAATGTACTCTTTACCAAGAATAGAATATGCTTATCAGCGGCTTTGCTATCTTCTACATATTCTTGCACAAACTTAGCC
The DNA here is from genome assembly GCA_035044965.1 of Lordiphosa andalusiaca. Lineage (NCBI taxonomy): Eukaryota > Metazoa > Arthropoda > Insecta > Diptera > Drosophilidae > Lordiphosa > Lordiphosa andalusiaca. The sequence continues at coordinate 2,670,394 of JAWNNM010000051.1, read as the reverse complement.
TGTAATACAGGGTGTAAAAATTGCTCATGGTATGTAATTGTATTAAAACTTGAATACCTTCTTCTGCGCGTTTGTTTGTAATTTCATTTTTCAGCTCATGAGTCAAGACAAAATACAGAAATCAAAGCTAAATTGTCAAATGGAATGACCGCCTACTGCGCCACATTTTCAATTGAACATTTGTGATTAGTGCATTAATGTATAAGTTTATCTTGTAGCACTAAGAATTCCATCAATCAATCAAACATTGCTTTATTGAATTGAACTGCTAAAACACAGTTGGGAAAACGGCACATTTAACACTAAAGTGATGTAGATAAGGGGGGTTTAGGAGTTCAAAAATCGCATGTCTCAAGTCTTGATTTTACTCTTATATCTGTCATGTCCCGAAACTGTGCAGTGGACTGACCTGACTGATTGTGACGAATAAACAATATGATAAGAGAACATTGAAAGGGCCGTTCAAGGAAGACGACTTCTTTAATCCACGAATACCCTTGACTTCAACCAATTTTCTGTTCCAGTTTAAACGTATACATTTTCCAGTAAATCTTGTATTTGCAATGATCAAATAGTGGACAAAAGACAGTTGCTGGAAGTGTGCGGCATAAATTCGCGAAATGTCATGTCATATTCTCGAGTTGAGAAAACATTCGCACTCTTCACACGCTCCGGAGCAGGAAATATAAGAAAAAGATGGTGTATCGTGTATATTGTGATACAATCATTGGTCTTTTCTTCATCCGAAATACAATTGATTTTATTTTGGGCACAACGAGAACTAGATGGATTTATCAGATGGATGGGTAAGTAGTAGGTCTTAAGCGAGGGTAGAACCACAAAGCGGTTTTCTATAGAATTTCTCTATATTTCTTTGAAATGTATGCAAAAATATTGATTTTGTATGGAATTAGTGTCCGCTTGACTTGAAACTTGGTAACAAAATGAAAGCAATCCAAAAACTAAGTTAAAACCTAAGGGCCGATTTCTCATCTTCTACAAAGCTGCTATGTGTTAGATAATCTAAGATTTTGCTCTGTTATTTGTAGGTTTATGTGACAGATAGCTCTATGTAGTAGATTAGAAAACGGCCCTAAGTTACTCAAATAAAGTTAATGGTTTTCAAAAATATTTCAATAAATGAGAATTTTTCTAATAAAAAAAGAGTTCTCTACTATGCTACCAGTATCCTACAACAGCGGTATCAGGTGGCCAATGATAGTACCCCTGCAGCATCTGATCACATTTGCCAACTTGCGAATAGGCCAAGCGATCTGGCAAACGCGCAAGGTAAGACAACGCTCAGCTTTCATCCAGGAATTCTGCTACCAAGTACTGAACTCGATGAGGATTCGCGGCTCTATTGAGCTAAAGTAGCCTTTGGGATATAGCCCACCGTTTGGCAATGCTTATAGTATCCACGCTGGCTCATATTCAGGGTTCATCTGAAAACCGATGCCTGCGAAGCACATTTTGGCCACACAAAATGCGCAATTCTAAGCTACTCAAATGATTAAGAGCAGAATGAAATTGAGCTGCACACGCACTTCGAAAGTTTGAGAACAAGATGGCAAGAAGGCGAACGGAAGGAGTCGGTTGGACACCAGGCAAACCCAAAGAAACTCGGACGAGGGTTGTCGGTAGAGAAGCGTAAAGCAACGGAAAAAGTAGGCTAACAGCAGAGCTCGTTGAAAGAGAAGTGTTCGATGTCATAAGTGGTCATAAGTCACATGGGTTTGGAATTTCTAAGAGGCAGCTTAAATTCAATAAAATAGCACCAAAGTCGGGTTGTCAGCTTAACGTGCACTGGATCATTTGAGTTACACAATTATTACTGAAACTGCATGACGGATCCACATTAGCTCTTGTTTTAACTAATTTTGCAGAACTTTCTTTCGTTTTAGAAATGCGGCTACATCTTTTTTCCGGGGTTATCTTCAAGTTGCAGCAATTCAAGCAAGACCCTCTAAGTAACCAATCCAATCCTCCAAACGACTCCAGATTCCAAATTATAGTTTACATACGCTTTTCCAGGTTTATTTTCAAGTATTTCTGCATATAAACAACATTATGCAATATCTTTGCTGCCTCTTACAGACGGCGACCACGACGACCGCCCTTCCTGCGAGTGGAATCGGATGGGATGGGTGTGACATCCTCAATGCGTCCAATCTTCATCGAAGAACGAGCCAAAGCACGCAGAGCTGACTGGGCGCCGGGTCCAGGTGTCTTGGTCTTGTTGCCGCCAGTGGCACGCAGTTTGATGTGCAGAGCGGTAATGCCCAAGGTCTTGCATTTCTCAGCCACATCCTAGGGGAGAGGGAAAACATCAGCAAATGGTCTTGCTACATTGGAGAATCCTCCAAATCTTACCTGAGCAGCCAACATAGCAGCATAGGGTGAAGCCTCATCACGATCAGCCTTGACCTTCATGCCGCCGGTGACACGGGCAATGGTTTCACGACCGGACAAGTCGGTGACATGCACAAAAGTGTCGTTGAAGCTGGCATAGATGTGGGCCACGCCGAAGACCACCTCACCATCGCGCACCTGGGGTCCCAGCTGCACCTGCACCTCTTCCTTTTGAACTTTAGCCTTTCTGGGAGCCATTTAGTATGAACCGCAACAACTGTGGGCGAGGGGGCAGAAGAGTGGAGCATGGTATCACAAATCACAATCAAAACAAATGGCCACAAAAACAAAAATATAAAAAAAAATGATTTCAATTGTTAAATTTCCACTGTTCTTGGTTAAAGCATGCCCATGGCAGCGTTTCAGTAAGGTTTGTTAGATGTAAATACGATTTTTTAACAATTAAAAGTCGTAGCAAATTGAGAAACGAACCACTTGCTTGAACCGGATATTAAAAAAAGGAGGCTGTCAACGCTGTCACGCGCACAGGGTTGCCAGGCAGCACTCGGACTATCGATAGCAAAACTATCGACTGGCCAATGAATTTCGGTATTTATGCCTGGTCACACTGATCACGAGTTGCTTGTGTTTGTGTGCTGGCCCTGCAGTGTGAAATCGAGGCAAACTCCAAATTGCATCATGTCGTGGGTCTCCGACTATGAGTACTCCTGGCTGGAGCGCCTGACTCTGCGCTCGTTGCGCGCCTGCGGCCACATACCCTACCACGTCGCCTTCGTCATGGACGGCAACCGACGTTTCGCCCGCTCGCAGCAACTCGATAAGATCGAGGGCCATTCCCGCGGCTTTGCCAAACTGGCCGACTGCCTGCGCTGGTGCCTGGACATTGGCGTACGCGAGGTGACCACGTTTGCCTTCAGCATTGAGAACTTCAAGCGTTCCAGCGAGGAGGTCGAGGGTTTGTTCAATTTGGCCCGCGAGAAATTCGACAAACTGCTGGACGAGTCGGAACGCTTGGATGAGCACGGCATACGCATACGGGTGATAGGGAACATTGAGTTGTTGCCGGTAGACTTGCAGAAACTAATTGCCACAGCCATGCTGAAGACCGAGCGAAATGATAAGCTCTTCCTGAACGTGGCCTTCTCGTACACATCCCGCGATGAGATTACACAGGCCGTGGAGACGGTGCTAAGGCAGGGCGACATCGATCCGAGTGAGATCAGTGAACGCCTGCTGGAGGAGTGTATGTATACCAGACACTCGCCTCCACCAGACTTGGTGTTTCGAACTTCGGGCGAGACCCGTCTAAGTGATTTCATGATGTGGCAGGTAAGGGACCTGCTCAATACGCAAAACACTCACTTCTACAGGCATTATCGTATCCTCTTTTAGCTCAGCACTTCGGCCTTGTACTTCACTAAAGTCTTGTGGCCACAAATCACCATCTGGAACTTTCTGGCCAGTATTGTGGCCTATCAGCGAGACCGTGGGCACTTAACTGACTTCCGAAGGGTGGAGCGCATTCAAAGTGCTCATCTGGCCAAATCAAGTGACTTCTATGGCGAGCGGGTGCAACGCTTTCTGCACAACATGGATGTGAATCGTCGGAAACTGTTAGTGCGGCTTGCCTCCAGCTAATCAATTGTTGCTGTTGTTGTGATTAGAAGTAATAAATGTATTATGTACATGTTAATACCAGGGGACACGTTCCACAAATGGTGGAAACTGCCGCATTCCAAAACTCCTAGATCCCTTAACAGACACTGTTAAGAAATGTGTTGATTGACTTCAGTGCTGCCCACTTTTGATAACCAAAAAGACCCCATAAAACGAAAAAAAGTAGCTAAATAACTATTTAAAACTGGAACCACGAAATAAAACAAAACAAATTATCATTTATTAACTGAAAATGTTTGAACAAACAAAATCAAAGTTTTTTATAAAAATGACTTAAAAATAAAACCAATTTTGTATTTCAACCTAAAACCGTAGAGCAAAATAGAAATTAGCAGCTTGGGCATACCGCCTGCAAGATCTTTGACACATATTTCTACTCTACAATGCATCTAAAAAGCAGCCCTAGTATTAAAAGTATCTTTGTTTAGCCATGAATTGCATCAAGGTACACGAATTAGTTTGGAATTTCACATGCAAGCTAAAGCTTAACATATAACAGCCCATCTTTTGCCCAAACGACCAAGAGGAAAAGCATAAAATATTGTTTTTACGTTCTAAATAAGTTAAAATAGGAGTTTTTTTTAAACATTAAGATAATGTTTTGAATGGATTATTCGGTAGAGTTTATGGCAAATCGGCACAAGGAACACGAAATGTTTTATACAAGGTCGTACATAGTAGTACAACGTTTCATAGATAAAAATGAATTTCGTCGTATTTCGTCTGTCGTTGATTTTGGATTTCTGTTTGACCCCAAATTGAGTTTTAATTACCATATCTCCACTACTGTAAACGTTGGTCGAAGGAATTAAATAATCTCTACACCACTAAACTCCTTTATACTGCTTTAGTCCGTCCCGTGCTCGAATACTGTTCATCCGTATGGTGTCCGCAGTATAAAAAGCATGTTGATCGTATTGAATCAGTTCAGAAACAATTTTTGTTTTTTGCCCTTCGTGGCCTAAACTGGAACCCTAACCTTCGTTTGCCATCGTACTCCAGAAGACTCTTGCTAATAGACCTACCTTCGCTAGCTAACCGTAGAACAGTCTTAGGTGTTTCTTTTCTTCACAACTTAATTATCGGTGATGTAGATTCTTCTGTACTCTTACGTCGCCTTAACTTCTCTGTTCCTTCTAGGCCAACCAGAAACTTTTTACCTTCAATCTTGTCTAGATGCACAACTGAATCGATTTTGGGTTTTATGTCTAGACTACAACGATCTTTATCACCTCCTCTCAACAGATCTCTCTCTCTTAAAAACGTCCCTTTACACTTATCTCCGTGAAAATCTCTGAGCACTACCAGCTGTGAATTGGGACCCCACCACGGGTCAGAGATTTTTATTATAATTTTGTCCAGAAGTTTACAATGCATAGAAATATTCATTTCCGACCCCATAAACTATATATTTTCTTGATCTGGGTGACGAGCTGAGCCGATTGAGCTTTGTCCGTGCGTCTGTCCGCTTGTCTGTCTGTTTCTACGCGAGCTAGTCTCTCAGTTTTAAAGCTATCGAGCTGAAATTTTGCACAGAGTCTTCTTTTTGCTGCACACTACTATTATGTCGGAACCGACCGGATCGGATGACTAAATCCCATAGCTCCCATAGGAATAATCGGTCGGAAAGCTAGTTTTTGTGTGAAAAACTTTTTTCTTTTCAATGGAAACGTCTCCAAACTTTGTAATCGTAGGTTTTCTATGTTTTTTTTATGATTCTACCAAGTTTTATTAAAATCGGACAATTATATAGTATAGCTGCCATACAAAAGATAGGTCTGAAAAACAGTCTTAGTTAGAAATACTTTTTGCTTTTAATGGTAGCATCCTGAAACTTTGTGGTTGTTTGTTTCACATGCTTTCGCATAATTTTACAAATTTTTGGCCAAATCGGATAGCTATATCATATAGCTCCCATACGAACGATAGGTCGAAAAATGGGAAATAGAGTATTTTTTTTTAAATATTTAAGCGAGCACTTGCAAGGGTATAAAAACTTCGGCACAGACGAAGTTAGCTTAGCTTTCTCGACTTTAATTAACAAATATTTCATATTTTGTGGTTCCACCCTTGGCTTTAATTACGCATTTGACCCTATTGGGCATTGAATCATATAAAGCCTTTAAATATTCCTCCGCTATATCCTCAAACTATAATTTTTCCATAATTTCTATTAATTCAACCATAGATTTTGGTTTCCGCTTTCCTATTTTAGCGCTCATTAGACCCCAGACATTCTCTATGGGATTGAGGTCAGGGCTATTACCTGTCCAATCTAAGGACTTAATACCCAATGCCTCCTATCCACTGAAAACAAACGCTACTTTTGTATGACAGCTATACTATATAGATGTCCGATTTCAACCAAATGAGGATGAGGAGGAGAAGGAGGAGAAGGAGGCGAAGGAGGAGAAGGAGGTGGTGGTGGATTAGGAGGATTTAGTTTTTAGGTTTTAAGATTTAGGCTTTGGGTCTTAGGTTTAAGGTTTGAATATAAGGTTTCAAGTCGACAATCGAGCTATGAGAATTTAGAAGGCGAAAGGCAAAGCTCATTTTATACCGCATGTTTCACATCAATGCCTTGTGAGAATTGGCCACACTCGCACCTGACGAGGTTGGTGAGCTTGCCAGTATCTTCCTGAGCCATGATGCTTCAGAGGTGGATTCTATATTGCTACAGTATTATGCCCAGGAAGGTCGTTTGGCCTTTTTTATAAGTGCTTAGCCTTTGTTCGTATAATTCCCAATCGGTAGGTTGATCGCTATATTTGGCCACATTGAAAGCATGTCTGCACTCCTTTCCATGCTTGTCAAGCTCTGCAGACCACCAAGGTGGTTTGAAGGTGGATTTTATCTTCCTGGGGGGAGCATACGCTTTGGTGAGCGTATCGACAAGGTCATCTATCTGTACTCCCGTACTGGGTATATATGGTGGTGCCGGTTCAATCTTTTTGGAGAGATATTTGTTATGAACTTCCCAATTTGAGTTTTTTGGACTCCGTAAGTTTTTGGGCGAAGGACACATGTTTGTTAGTAAGACCTCTATGTATCTATGGTCAGAGAAGGAGTGCTTCGGGTGCACCGTTGATGAAACCAATTAATCACTTAGGTCTTTGGAGATGAGGGTCGTTGATATCTGTGCTGTCCCATAGTGTGTGGTGTGAGTTGGCATCGCCTGCTAAGATGAGGCTTGCGTTCATTTGTGCGCTGTTTCCGGTTAGGTCCCGGTGTAAAGTAGATGGTGGGGGGCTCTCGGTGTCATGAGCCAGGTAAAAAGAGGCCAGCCTGATGGTCGAACTCCCCAGTTGCAGGCTGACCGTGGTGATGTCTCCATCACTGAACTGAGGAAGTAGAAGTGTGTTAAAATGCTTTTTGGTTAAAACACATGCTATCATTTTTCCCTTACCCTTGGTGTGGAAAAGGTTATATTTTGGCATCCTTAATCCATTGATTTTGTCACCAGAAAGCCATGGCTCTTGGACAAACACAATATCTACTTTCACCCGACAATAGGCGAAGTAGAAGAGCAGCCGTTGCCGCTCCGCTTTAGAGTGGTTTATTGGTTTATTTGCAACACCCGGATCATTTTTACAGAATCTCTCCTCCGTCAAGGTGGCATCGGCATCCTCCGGTTGGAGAAGCTCCTGCTCCGTATATAGGCGCCCGTTAGCTGGTCCATGGTCGGAACCTTCTCTGATGTGCCACTTTTGGAAACAGTCATGTGAACTCGGTGGAACCCATAGTTGAGGATTTCATTGCATTTGGTTAAAGCCTCAACGGTTGCCTCATCAACCTGAAAGGTACACAGAGGGAAAAAACCGAGAACATTGGTCTAAATATGAGCACATTCGTTGTCAAAAACTTATCATAAACGGATCTTCTCACTTCAAGAACTTGTTTTAGAGAACGCAAAATCTTGATGTGAGTTGAAATGTTCAGTTTTTGAGAACATTTGAGTTTAATCAAAAAAAATTAAAAAAGAACCATAGTGGTTGCCCGTGTTGAGATCTACACTCTGACTACCTTCCAGTTGTTGGTAGGAACACCGTTTCTTAGTTTTTGTGGGAAAATATTTCCCATGTGAATCATTGAAAAAGCTTTGGATTCGAGAATCTTAAAAAGCGCAGGTTACTAGAGATGGGAATATTGTAAGTAGTTCTGAATGCTATTCTAGGCAGAGCTGCAAACCAAAAAAAATATTCGGATCTCCGGTACACTGGTTCGAACCCAAATTAACGAATGGTTAAGGTTCGAGATTTTTGGGAGAAGGTTTTGGTTCGAACCTTGGTTCAGTCCACGCTTTATACAACATTACTAATTTTTCTCCTATATGTGTTTCAAAAACAGCATTCGACCTAAAAACTCCCCATATTGTATGGGAACCGAGTGGTATTTGGGTCGGAAATGGTTAGTAGAAAATATTAAAAATATTCAATATATAATTTACAGTTTTGTGAAACTAAATTTCGTGGTTTACATAAAAAAATATTACCAAAATAATGTTAGACTCTTGCTTTTGAGAATTATTCAAGAAGCTTAAGAGTCGAGGAGCTTTAAAAACAGAGACTGTTATGGGTAGGGTAAGGAAATCTAACCGTTTTGCCTGATTTTGTTTTCCACTCTCCTGCCCATTTTAGGAGTGAGTCGCACCAAATAACAGATGAATTCGGTAGACAGAAGGTAACATTTTTGTGTCAGTTTGGTTGAACCGAACCGAAATTTTGGGCTCGGAACAGGTTCGGGTTCAGCTTTAATTTCTAAAGAGGTTCGGTTCATAGTAAAATAAAAGTTGAAATTCCGGGTTCGAACCGGTTTGGTTCATAGCCGGTTTTCAGCCCTAATTCTGGGATTTTTCTAATTCACTTTGCTGTCCATTTTAAGACACAGTCGATCAAAACCAACCAAACAACAGATGGTATCGCTAGACAGAAGTTCGAATTTTGTGATGTTTACCATTTTAGTTGGACCGAACCGATATTTTAGGTTCGGAAAAGGTTCGGGTTCAGCTTTCAATGCTAAAGAGGTTCGGTTCACAGTAAAATAAAATTCAGAGTTTCGGGTTCGAACCGGTTCGGTTCAAAACCGGTTTGCAGCCCTATTTGTGATTATTTTTTAATATTTGTAACTGTAATCAATGCTTTGAGTGCTTTGCTTTAAAAAACTACACATACGGGTATACATTTTTTGGTAAGCTAATAGGCATTTATGTGCGGACTCAATTTACGTAACATGCTGATGGGTTTAAGACCCGGATTTTTATGGACTGTTTGATTAAAACATCTTCTTGTTAGTCTTGTCCACTGCTCAGCGAATCTAGGGCTGCAAGTCGGTGAATTTAACTTTTGCATTGGGTGTCTATATCGTTTTTCCGTCCGTTATAAATCATTTAATGTTTAGGATCATACAACAACAACGCCGTGCCTTGTGATTTTTAGTACATGTAACTGGTTTTTGCGACATTAATGATAAGTAAGTTATGAAACCGATTAAGTGCATTCCAATGCTCAAACCTTGATTAGTCTAAAAAAATTAATTCTAATACTTTTGATATCATAAAGGAATAACAAACTAACATTTTTAAAAGGGGAAAAAAAAACATTTAAAGTGTTTCTTTTCCAAACTACCAAGGTAGGCGCAGGAATGAGTGTTGTGTCAAATTCTATAAAATATGAATTGATTGAATCTAGCCGAGATTTCCTTTGTGCTGAACGAAGCCGATATCTAACAGTATATCGACATTCTACTGCCGCTTATCGATTATTTTGCGTACCCCCAGCAAACTGCTAATTTAGTTGAATTAGTGTTTTTCCGTTTGGCGCTTACGGTCACACTGATCACCGTCACATCTTGCTACAAACTTTTTTGTTGTAAAAAAAAAACGTAAAAGAAAAAGTTATAGCGCTAGTTTACCCAGCACTTTAGTGTTTAAACGAACTACACTTTTAGTTAGCTTTTACGTTAGTCTACCCAGTGGTAAACGCCATTAATTATATCGGAAGCAACAAAAAATTACACACACACATACATACGCAGCAGTGACAGTGAGGCGTGAGCGTGACGACGGCTAGGAAAGAGGAAAAGAAAAATCGAAGGAAAGAAAACCGAAATCAGAGTTAAATATACTGATTTAGCATAGGAATCTAAAACAATACACTCCCATAGAGCAGCAGAAGTTACTCACATTGTAAGCAAAATACAGGTAAGTGAAGAAAACTGAATGGCTGAGAAAAAAAAAATACGAAATGCATTTTTTTGTATGTGCCAGTGCCGTGTTCTTGTGTGAGCTCTCTCTCTCTCTCTTGTTCGCTCGCTGTCTCGCAGCGGTTGCTCTCTCATCATGCAGTTTGCCGTTTGCGATGCTGTATTGATTTTTGTGTTTTCTGGTGGTGGGGAGCGAGTAGTGGGTGGGCGGGTGGTTGGCCCAGGCTTGGGATGCCGTTTAAATTTTCAGAACTATGATCTGACATAAAAGTCAGAGAAGAGAGACGCTCGCCTCATCGCACTCTCTCTGTAAATTTTTCTAATTGTCATTTTCCTTCCAGAGAGTCACCAAGATGTATGCAGGAGCATATGCACCCAATGCTGGAGGCATTCAGCAGCACACAGGAGGCGGCGGCTACTATGGCAATGGCGCTGGAGCTACCGGTGCTGGCGGCGGGCCCCGTCACGAGCGTCCTTTTTATCCGCGCAGCAATTTTGCGGGTGCGGGCAATGGAGCTGCCCTGAACGGAGGCGCAGCTGCTGGTGGCATGCACTTCGGCCAGCCCTACGGTGTGATGGCTTATGGCATTCAGAATGGCCTCAGTATGAGCGCTGCCGGCGGCACTGGTAATCCGTATCGCGGTGGCAATGCTGTACAGAATGGCGCCGCATTCGGCACTGGAGGCAGCGCGACAGCTGGCGGTGGATTCCAGGGCGGTCCCCGGGGCAAGAACCCGAACTATGCGCAACGCTACCAGAAGCCGCACAACGGTGGAAATGGCGGCCCCGTAGGCTACCAGGGACCGGGTCAGGGTGGCGGTGGAGGCTACAGTGCCGCCGCCTTGGGTATGCTTTCCAAAGAGGAGCGCGCCGAAATTCAACGCGAAAAGGCCAAGAACCCGGGTCGAAATCTGGTCAAACCCAAATGGGAGAATCTGCAGCCCTTCCACAAGGACTTCAACATCATTCATTCGAATACGCTGAACAAGACGGAGCAAGCCGTTGCCGAGATGCGTCACGAGCTGGAAATCACGGTTTCGGGCAACGACTTGCCACATCCGGTAGCCAATTTCGAGGAGTGCTCGCTGCCACCTCACATCATTGACGAGATGAAGCGGCAAGGCTTCACTAAGCCCACAGCCATCCAAGCCCAAGGCTGGCCCATTGCCTTAAGTGGCCGAGATTTGGTGGGCATCGCTCAGACAGGCTCCGGCAAAACCTTAGCCTACATGCTGCCGGCCATTGTGCACATCGGCAACCAACCGCCCATTCTACGCGGCGAGGGACCCATTGCTTTGGTTTTGGCCCCCACCCGCGAATTGGCCCAGCAAATCCAATCGGTGGTGCGCGACTACGGGCATCTGTGCAAGCCAGAAATCCGACACACTTGCATCTTTGGTGGCTCCTCGAAAGTGCCACAGGCCCGTGACCTGGAACGCGGCGTGGAGGTGATCATTGCCACGCCGGGACGTCTTATTGATTTCCTGGAGAACCGCAACACGAATCTGCAGCGCTGCACTTATCTGGTGCTAGATGAGGCCGATCGCATGCTCGACATGGGTTTCGAGCCGCAAATCCGTAAAATTATTGAACAGATCCGCCCCGATCGCCAGGTGGTCATGTGGTCGGCCACCTGGCCGAAGGAGGTTCAGGCTTTGGCCGGTGACTTCCTTAACGATTACATTCAGATCAACATTGGCTCGATGAATCTTTCGGCGAATCACAACATTCGTCAGATTGTAGAGATCTGCAGTGAGATGGAGAAGCCGCAGCGCATGGTGCGCCTGCTCAAGGAGATTGCTCCGGCAACAAACAATTCGGCCAACAATGGAAACAAGATCATCATCTTTGTGGAGACTAAAATCAAGGTATGTGCTTGAAATAATTCGATGTAAATAAGTTAAAAAGGGGGTGGGTTTCTCAATCGGACGCAAAGTTTATTTGGCGAGTCATGTTCAGTGTGGTTTACATTACAACCGACGACTACGACGAATACCACAGTAAAAACAAGACGGTTTCATTTGCAGAATGTTGTTTTCATAACACAATTGTTATTGTTATCTTTTCGTGGTTGGAACGGGAATTCGAAGCATTGTTTATACGCGATTTGTTTACGCATTTTTTATTTTGTCATTTTGTATACGAAAAATACCATTTAAAGAGGTTTTGATTAGCCAAATATTTCTCAGACCTCCTCTGAACGTACTTCTAGTTAAGCGTAGCATAAACCAAGCCGGCACACCTTTAAAATTATCCATGAGGTTCGGTCCGGGGGTTCGAACCAATTATAAAAACCAAGGTTCGGTTCGCGGACCGGTTTTTAGTATCCCTGAACCCAAGGTTCTGGTTCGAACCCTGGTTCGCTTGCACATTTAAGAATAGTTTGACTTTTGATTTATTAATACGTTGAAATGAAACGTTCTATCCATAGGCTTAATCATATCATTACTTAGGTTATTTCAACTATCAGCTTTCAGAAACAGCTAAGTTTAGGCTAATAAGCATTATATCTTCCAGGAGCTGTTCATCTATACCAGCTCTTAAATCAGAAAAAAAACAAACTTAAGTATTGAAAATGCTCTTTCAACTGATACCTGAGTTGCTTGTACTGCAAGTATAGTAAAAACAAAATTTTAAAACATTGGTCGATGGATGTAATCATGGACACTTTTCAAAAGAATCTAGAACATCATTGACAGATTTTATATTTGATATTTGTTTATTGCTTTCATAAACTTCTCCTCTTCGCTACTATCAGACGTTGAGTCATTTATTGTCGAATTTTGAAAACTCTCATTAAGCATATTAAATTGGTGAACCGAACCTCATTTTTCGGAAAAGTGGTCCAGTTCGGGTTGAGGTTCTAGGAGTTAAACAAGTAAGGCGTCTGGTTCATGACCCGGTTCGCGAACCCCAAAAAATCGAAACCGAACCGGTTCTCAGGGTTTCGGTTCCGGACCGGTTTGCAGCCTTGGGATATACCGATTTGTGTCATCTGTGCTGGTAATCATTAAACTCTAGAGAGTAAACAGCTCGGAAGGTTCTCTTAATGCTTTAAGCTTAGTATATACGGTGAATCAAATCTGTTTTTAAAACTTTGACTGTTAATCATTTTTTGTCCACTTAACTGAAACAAAATTGTGAGATGTCATTCTCATCGACCCATTTCCCGATCGCGACCCGATCGTTCGTATGGGAGCTATACGATATAGTCATTCGATTTGGCCAAAAATTTGTAAAATTATGTGGAAGCATGTAAAACAAATGCAAAATTTGGACTTTAATAAAACATGGTAGAATTATAAAAAAACATAGTAAACCTACGATTACAAAGCTTGGAGACGATTCCGTTGAAAAGAAAAAAGTTGTTCTCTCTCTAAAACTAATTTTCCTACCGATTGTTCCTATGGGAGCTATGACATATAGTCATCCGATCCGGTCGGTTTCGACTTATTAGTAGTGAGCAGCAAAAAGAAGAAGACGGAGCCCATTTAGACATGTCCTGCTACGTCATGACCGTAGTTGATTTTTGGCATGATTTCAGTACTGAACTCAAGGGTGAGTTTCATGGGAAGTACTAAAACATGCTTGAATTCAGGCACTAAATTCAGTTATTCCTACTGCTCAGGCCTGAATCAGCCATTAAAAAATTGAGTGCCGAAACGTAGAACTGTAGGGATTATATGAGAAAAATCTCTCCTGTCTAATATTGTATTAAGGTAAAGAAGTACCACAGAAAATTTAAAATATTGTCAACTAGACTAAAAATACAAATTGATGACAGATATATTTGAAGATCGGCTGGCAATTGCAGAAGTCTTACAGTTTGAAATGTTGTAAAGTTTTCGTCAACTCATCCTTAAAAGTTGTATCGATCCGGCAACGCTAAATATGCAGAGGGTCGAACGAAATGTATAAAAATTATCTTCGGTAATCGATTCAAATTCCCAAATTAATAAAAATTATTGGAAGGGATTCCCGTAAAAACTCGTCAGAGAACTGAACCGAACCGTTTTTATTTGCGGTTTTCGGTTCGGTTCAGCAGTTCAGAAAGGAAGCCGGTTCAATTCACCAGCTGGAATAAGCGTTTCGGTTTGGTTCAAAACCGGTTAGGTTTAGAAATGGTTTGCATCCCTGGTTTTTAAATTGTTTCCAACTATGTGAAGTATGGTGTCGAAGGAGCCTCGAAAAAAGCAGGAGGGGCTCACTCCGAGGTTCGAGTCCGCGAAAAATTTTGGGTTCGGGTTCACGGAGCGGGTTCGGAAGGTCGCTAAACCCAGGTTCAGGTTCGAACCGGGGTTCAGACATTGTTTTTGCTGTTTATATCCGTTACTTGAAGAGTAAAAAGGGTATACTGAAGTCGTGCAAATGTATGTAACAGGCAAAAGAAAGCATATCCGACCTCATTAAGTATATATATTCTTGATCAGTATCAATAGTCGAGTCGATATAGCCATATCCGTCTGTTTGTATGAACACCTAGATCTCGGAGACTAGAAGAGTTAGAGCCACCAAATTTTAAATGTAGACTAGTATTGTCTGCAGGCAGATCAAGTTTGTTTGAAATTTTGATCACGCCTCCTCCCGCCCACGCAACAAAATGGATAATAAATGGCAGAGTTACAAAAATGTTGCATACTTATCTGAACCGCATAAGATTATTTAACACTAATGGCCCTGAGTAACGGGTATTTCAAAGTCGACTTTTAATTGGAATTTGGTCAAATTGTGTTAATATTTTATTTTGATTCTTTATGGTTCTTAGAGCTAGATGCAAAAAATAGTGGTCAAATCCATATAGTTTTAGCATTTTAAAAAATATAAAACAATTTAAATTTCTATTGTTAAATGTGAAAAAGTGTTTTTACAAAGTGCAAAAACTCCTATTTTCTCTCAGCATACGAGCTCAAATGATATTGATTCAAGTTTTTCACGCTAAATACGACTCAAATTTTAAATAATAATGTTTCAAATTTCTAATCTGAAATTGGATTATTTTGAAAATTCTTTTTTATATTATTTTTATATTAGTATCATAATTTGTTTTATCGATTGATATTTGTGAGTTTAGATTGGCTGTAAGGTGAAGTGCATGTAAAATACATAAAAAGGAGGGACAAAAATGATGTAAAAACTTAATTGTTTTCGATTATTAAGTGTTTATATTAAAAATCAATACGATCTAGCTACATTTTCTCATCCACGGAAACCATTGCACACAAATCAGCCATATTTTGCGGGTCGATCGTGAATTTATAACTTATAAAATGGTTAAAGAATTAAATATAGTGTATAGATATGGGCAAATACTACACTATCTTACAAAAAATATATTTTTAAATGTGCTTTTTTCTACAAGATTAGATATCCCAAAATGGTTATAAGTTGCCATTTTATGCATCATAAATCGAAATTTACAGCAGACCCATTAGATATTTGTAATATGTAGACCCTTGCAAAGGGTATTATAATTTTTCCCAGAAGTTTGCAACGCTTAGAAATATTCATTTCCGACCCCATAAACTATATATTCTTGATCAGGGTGACGAGCCGAGTCGATTGAGCTTTGTCCGTCGGATGACGACGGATGATCGGATGACTATATCTCATAGCTCATAGGAACAATCGGTCGGAAAACTAGTTTTAGTATGAACAACTTTTTTCTTTTCAATGATAACGTCTCCAAACTTTGTAATCGTAGGTTTTCTGTTTTTTTTTTTAAATTCTAATTCTAATTTCTAATTCTTCTATTTTATTAAAATCGGACAACTATATGGTATAGCTGGCATACAAAAGATAGGTCTGAAAAACAGTCTTAGTTTGAAAAACTTTTTAGTTTTTAATGGTAGCATCCTGCAATTTTGCATTTGTTTGTTTGACATGCTTTCACAAAAATTTACAAATTTTTGGCCAAATCGGATGACTAAATCAAGTAGCTCCCATATGAACAATCGGTCGGAAAATGGGAAATAGAGTATTTTTTGAAAATATTTAAGCGAGCACTTGCAAGGGTATAAAAACTTCGACACAGACGAAGTAAGCTTAGCTTTCTTGTTAGAGCCTGATTCGGGTTCAGCGTGAAAAACATGTCTAGAACCAATATTTAATTTAACTTTTCATGAGAGTCTGGAATTTTTGCACTTTGTTAAAACACTTCCTTGACACTTAATACTGGAGATTTTAATTGTTTTATATTTCATGAAATGTTAAAACTAAATTTATTTGGCCACTTTTGGCATCTAGCTCTAAGAACCATAAAGAATAAACATAAAATCTAAAACACAATTTTACCATTTAGAGAAAGCTCATTTTTGTGCAAAATAAGTGAAAAATGTAAGTTATTTTCATGTATGGGGGGTCGGAGATGCTGCCTTCTGGCTATTACCAAAGATTAATAGATATGATAGATGACGCATGTGAAACAAAAAACGATTATTCCTGGTGGCTAATATTGGCTTCTAATTTCTGATTTGATCCTTATGTGTCATCTATAAATATCTATATATCTTTGATATAACGCAGTAACGGTTTTACCAAAGACTTTTAGATACTATAGATGACGCAAGTAAAAGAATACACGATTATTCCTGGTAGCTGACATTGGCTATCAGTATTAGATTTGATCCACATGCACCATCTATAATATCTATATATCTTTGCTTTTGCACAAACTTAATATACTGCCAAATGAACTGAAAACAAAATGAGAAATTTGGCTTTGTGTTTGGAAATCTCGAAACGGGTTATTATTAAATGTAAGATTGCCTTGCCCCAATTTGATTGTTTCCCTCGGAAAATGTGATCAAATGTAGTGTACTTAACTTCTTTTAATGTTTTCGTGTTAGTGTACCTTTCGTTGGAAATGTTCATTTTCTCCTTATTTTTTTCGGGCATCGATTTTGGTTGTGAACAATTTTAAATTTGTTTGTGTAAATCTGATTTCCCTTGGTCCCTGTTAAAAGCAGCGGGGGCACAACACACCCACCTGTGCCATATTATTAAACCTACATATTTGCATAAATTGCAGCATGCAATTTTTGGGGCTCCATGCCAACACTTCGATCCTTTTGTTTTGTGGTTTCACTAGTTTATTACTTTCATTTCTTTTCAAAAGGTTTCTATTTATTTCGTCGTATTTTTCTGTCACACATAATTAGAACTTAAAGCAGATTTGCTGCAATGGCGGCGAAACGCAAAATTTTCGCGGTTCTTGGAATTTCTGCATTTAAGTGTGACCGTACCATTTTGTCAGATAAATGCCACAACATCATTGATCACTGTGATCTAGTGATGGTACTTGTGGAGAGGAAAAAAAAAATGTGTGTTCGTGAATACACTAGTGGTATTCCTGAAAGCGATTTAGATTATTTTAAGGCAAATCTAAATCGGTTGACGGAGTCAACTTTTTACGCGAAAGTAGCCTTTTATAGTGTGTAAACTATTTCTATGTTATTTTTGTATGTACACAATGTTACAACGGTAAATTCAATCACTTACGTATTTCATGATTAGGGTGATTTGGAGTCGTCACCTATGCTATTTGGCAGATCATAAATGAAAGAGGCAGAAAGATATTTTGAAAGCATTTGTTATTTAAAACATACTAACAGAATTTTTCGTATAAGAACTGAAGTACTTAGACTTAATTACACGCCGCAAAGAACGACGGAAGGCCGACGGTTGCCTCACTATGCAACCTGGATAAAAGAGAAGATGTAGCTCATTTCATGGTGCGATGTCCGATGCTAGGTGAGCTCTGTGCACTTCACTTGGGAAAATAGACCCTGGAAACTAGAGAACTGCTGGATCTAATGAACGGTTCCAACTGGCCCTCTCTTATTTCATATCTGAGAGAGGCTACCAAATATAGGCAGGAGTTTATGCAAGATTTTTAAACAGGAGTAGCAACTTTTGGTCATGGCAACTGCATCCTAGTTGAGAACGGCGTGGTATCTCGCGACGAGTGGGGCAGCTGCGGGTAGTATCTGCTAGGGTGCTGGGTTATGAACCGAAGAAACTATTTCAGTTGTAGTCATTTTTGTATTGTTTTATGTCCGATTGCAATTTGTCATCTCGAAATAAGGTTGTTAAAGTTTGAAGTATGTAATATCATTTTAAAAAATCAAAAATGAATCGAATAAGATTTACATCTATGTTTAGAAAAAATCTAACGGCTAAGGCCAAGCTATTATTATTATTAATAAATATCCTACTACTAAAAAAAACACTAAGAGAATTGCGCAGATAAGGAATTCCGAACAAGTAAAACAAAAGCTGTACAAAATGGAGCACTTATGACTCCGGTCCCCTGGTCTTACTTTGCTTTAAAGAGACTCGAATGCTTTATAAAATCCATTAAATAAAAAAGCATTTTATTATTAAAACTTTAAGTGCAACAAGGTGTAACATTCTCCATAATATCAACGCAGCAGATTTTAAACTAGCTCCAAGCGCGCCATGAAAAAACGGCCACACTAAAACGAAATCAAATTTAATAGCTATTTACACTGAGAGTGCGTTATGCGTTAATAGCCAACAATCAGCATTTTTCCCATACAAAAAAAGCTGATTGTTGGCTATAAAAGCTGATTGTTGCATAACGCACTCCTAGTGTAAATCAGGGCGCGCGCACACATGCGGCTGAAAGATGAGCTGACGGCAGAACTTACGGCAGAACTTATGGCTGATCTTGACAAACAATCCCTCCCTGAGCGTGCAACTTTGCACCTCAAACACTGGATTGGTCTTTAAACTTCAGTTGTAAGCTCATCTTAGCGGAATCAATCAAGCATGTTTGTTTAATTCGGCTTGCTGACGCGCTACAAAATCATGCTCAGCCGTCAGTTCATCTTTCAGCCGCATGTGTAAATCTTTTAGTATGACCAAAAATTCCTCGATTACTTTGGGCCCACTGGACAATTTGTATGGAGCAGCTGTGAACAGCTGATTGACGCAATCTAAATCAAATCCAAATCTATGCATTCGCGATATTTGATCCTAATTCACTTACGAAAAACTCACGGACCGTGGATATTCACTTACGAAACTCCACACTTAACAACTAATTATTCGACTGGTCTTACCAATCGGTACGTTTTAAGGAAATTCCCGTACAAAATTCGTTAGTCAAGTACTTGGCTGGTGGTTGGTCTAGTGGCAAGTGCTCACTTCGAAGAGTTGGAAAGATCCAGTAATGCCGCACCGGTGCGGCCGAACTACAGGGAAACGATAGAAACTCCCGATCCAAGTGTCATTCTCTAAAAATAATAAGCTGATTACTTCTCCTCGGAATCGAACCGTTTTACTTTGTGGTTTTCAGTTCGGTTCAGCAATTCTAAAAGAAAGCCGATTTGCGGCTCAGTTCACCAGCTGGAAACAGCGACTCGTTTATGGTTTGGTTAGGCTCGTTTCAGAAGCCGCTTGCATCCCTATAAATCAGTTTTAAGTTTTTATACCCTTGCAGAGGGTATTTTAAAATTGTCCCGATGTTTGTAACGCAAAGAAGGCAGCATTTTCGACCACATAGAGTATATATTTTAGTTGAGTTGTTTTAGCCATGTCTGTTGTCTGATTTTCCGTCCGTCTGTTTCTATGCTATCTCCTCCGTCAGTTGTAAAGCTATCGCCACCAAACTATGCACAAAATCTTCTGGTACAAATACGCTGCACATTTGTCGGAACCGGCCGGATCGGATGACTAAAACATATAGCTACCATAGGAACGATCGTTCGAAAAACTAGTTCTAGTGAGAAAATCCTTTTTGTTTTCAATGCAAACGTCTCCAAACTCCGCATTTAAAACTAGCTTCGATGCTTCTCCATGATTTCTGCCAAGTTTGGTCGAAATCAGACATCTATATAGTATAGCTGCTATAGAAAAGTAAGTTTATAAATATAGTCTAGGTAAGAAAACCTAACCTGTAAATCTCTTTCACACAATTCTTTAAAGTTTTGTCAAAATTGGATGACTATAGGCTACAGCTGCCATAGGAATGAGATCGGTTGAGAAACTAGTTTTAGTGAAACATATTTAAGGCCATCTGTTCCATACATGACAGACCACTGTGGCCTGGCAGGCTTTCTTTGTAATGAATCTTTTATTTCATTGTCCGGACACGCACAGACCTTGCGGAGGCATCGCTCTGTGAGCAAGCTTGAAACTGACCACTTTTATGGGATTAATTCGATTTTTGTTTTCCAAGCCCGGCCGATTTTTCACTTGTTAATATCTTTCAGGTGGAGGACATTCTGCAGATCATTCGCACTGAGGGATATGTGGCCACATCGATTCATGGCGACAAGACACAAAACGAACGCGACTCGGTGCTTAAGGATTTCCGCAATGGCAAGTCCAACATTCTGATTGCCACCGATGTGGCCTCACGCGGACTGGATGTTGAGGACTTGCAGTTTGTGATCAACTATGACTATCCCAATTCGTCGGAGAATTATGTGCATCGCATTGGGCGCACTGGACGCTGCCAGCAGTTGGGCACAGCCTACACATTCTTTACCCCAGACAATGCTAAACAGGCACGCGAGCTGATCTCCGTGCTTGAGGAGGCGGGTCAGACGCCGTCACAGGCTTTGCTGGACTTGGCACGCTCCATGCCCAACTCGGGCACTTATCGGGGCAACAAGCGCTGGAACAGCAGTGGAGGCGGTGGTGGTAGTACGGGCATCGGTAGCCACAATGGAGTCTACCAGCAGCGCAGCAACCCCTTGAACTATCAGGCCGGTAACAGCTACAACAACAATCGCGGAATCGGAGGCAGCGGTGGCTATCAACAATACGCCGCTGGCGGCAATCAATATCAGCAAAATGGAGCAAGCGGTGGCAGCAACTGGAATCGCATGAATCAACAGAGCCAGGATGGTAGTGGCCTGCGCAATGGCAACACATATCGTCCACGGGCTCCGTTCAATAATGGCGGACCGCGGGCTATAATGGGACATCAGGGTGGTGGCGGTGCCGGCGGCGCTGGTATCGGGGGAGCAGGCAACGGTGGCCCTCAGCCACATTTGGGACAACAGGGTGGTCCTTTCATGCCGCAGCCATATCGTGGTCGTGGTCAGTTTGTGCCGACGAGTGCCACAGCTGGGGGCATGCCGCCACGTTTCCAGCAGTATCCCAAGCGCGAGTACCAACCCCATTACCAGCAGCAGCAGCAGCAACAACAACAGCAGCAGCCCCAGCAGCAACAGCAACCGGGCCAGCAGCAGCAACCGGGCCAGCAGCAGCAGCCCCAGCAACAGCAGAAGCCCAAGGACGATAAGTATGCTCCACAACCGACAACGGTGACCTCGCCCCTGGTCCACTACACACCAGCCAATTCGCCGCCCATTGCCGCTGTGGCTGCTGCTGCTGCTGCTGCCGCAGCTGGAAGGGCAGCTGTGGCCCCGGCCCCGCCAGGAGCGGCCTACATGTACGACGCAGCCGGGGTGCTGACCACCACCGCTGCACCGGGCACCAATCCGTATGCCAGTCAATTTAGCATGCCGGCCACTTACTATGCGGCCCAGCATCATCAGTTTGCACCGGCCGTGGCCGGACCTGGACCGGGCGCTACCATCGAGCAGGCGGGCCAGCACTAAAGAGGCAACACGACAGCAACTTTAACAACAACACGAACACAAAATGGCCACACAACCATAATGAAGATTTGCAGAGGAGCACAAGTTACACACGTTTTTTATACTCTATTTGAATTCCCATTATGTTTCATAATCACTTAGAAATTGTCCTCTCTGTTTTCCAAAATCGAACACCTTATAGCCCCCCCCCCCCAAAACCCTCCACTTTACTCAACTCCTTGATTTCTCTTCTGTTACTGTTCTTTGGGCAAAAGCAAAAAAAAAAAAAAGAAAAGGCAAACACTATGGATAACCACAACAACAACATGACGGGGTAAGTGAGAAAGGTGCTTGAGAGAAATGATTAGAAAACTAGCCTTTGTGGAAATTCATCGAAAAGAATGCAAATGGTTCCAGTAACTGCCAAATCGAGTGTATGACGAAGCATCTTGAGCTGTATCTCGTCGTAGATCAAAAATTCGTGCGTTCTTGGTCGATTTTGATCAGTCAAAGAATAATAATCGGAGACAAATTGCATAACGGAAAAGTATTCGATCCTAAATTTAATTTATACAATTTTAAGAATTTGTTTATCAGTTTGTATAGATTCTCTGAGATACAGCTTGTTCTTTAGGAGCCAAACATTTGATAATTATTAGCCATGTTTTCAAAAAAGAAAGAGAATTCTAATTCATCGATCAAAACTAGTCCGAAAACCGCTTTTAAATCATAAAATTTTTGTAGAAGTGAAATTGAAATGTACTTAAAAAAAAGAAGACATTCCTATTGTTGTAATAGATAAGCATACTAACACAATTCTAGCTGACTATTTAAGCCAACATCTGCTAATTTATGATATTCTCCCCCTTCAACAGCGACATCAGCAGCGGCAACAACAACAGCGACTGCAGCAGCTTTAACAACAGCCAGTCTCCTGCCAACGACTACAACAACAACACCTTTTTTTTCTCCTCCAACCTGAGGTAACAACAACAACAACAAAAAGAACAACTCAAAGATAGCAAAAAAAAAATAGTTTTAAGCTTTTCCACACAGACAGTTGCGCATGTTCTTCGAATGTTTAAAGAGTTAAGTAAGGTTTTTGTTTTTGAAAATCTGTAAGCTTAAGTTTTTTTGTTAACTCACACACCAACACACATACACACACACACCCACACACATAGACTTTAATTTTTAAGTGATTTCCGTCTCATATATATGTATATGTACACGCAGACATATATGTATATGTGTGTTAGATATCTGAAACACTAATCAGAAATATCTTTGTGTCCAAAACACACAAACTGAAAACTTAAAAAACAAACAAAAAACCTTTTCACTAACTTGGTTGGTATGAAATGAACGGTTTGCTTATAATAATAATAATAATACACCAAA
Organism: Lordiphosa andalusiaca; assembly: GCA_035044965.1. Classification (NCBI taxonomy): domain Eukaryota; kingdom Metazoa; phylum Arthropoda; class Insecta; order Diptera; family Drosophilidae; genus Lordiphosa; species Lordiphosa andalusiaca. Next base: position 2,647,169 of record JAWNNM010000051.1, on the reverse strand, counting down.
CAAGACGAAAGCGAAATTTGCAATACACAACAGCAACAATAACAACAACAACAACAACAGCAAAAGCAACAACAACAACAACAAACTGAAAAATGTGAAAAATTCTAAGGAAGCTTAAGGAATGATTTCGAAAATTTGTAAACTTTCAAAGAAATGTGAAGCAAAATAATGAAGACGTTGAAAAGGCCGCGCTGCTTTGGTAGGAAGTATGTAAAAATAATTGAAAACACACACACACACACACACACACACACATATTAAACGTTAATCAGGTTGAGTTCCCTTATACACTTGCATACATACATACATACTTGCACATATATATATATATATATATGTGCGTCCTGTATGAAACCGACTAGTTTATGCGTTTTTTGAATTACCATTCTTAGTTAATATTTTCAAATTACAAAAAAAAAAACAATGTTTTTTTCAAAAGTTCTTTGCAAATACTGAAAAATATGCAAAAATTTCTCAACTATTCCAAATCAATTGAGTAAAACGAGAAAGAATATAAAAAGATATCTGAAAAAAGAACCATCGCCACATTCATCCATAAAAAAGTACAATTTTTCAACACACAAGAGGAAAACGAAAATTTAGATTCAACAACAAATGCCACACGAAAAATAATAATACACCTAATAATACAGTGAACATAATGCAAAATGAATTGTTTCCATTTTTTTTTTTTTTTTTTCAATATACATTTTTTTGTTTGTGTGTGTTTTTTAAATGCAAACTTACAAAATTTGTTAACCAGCTTAAGTTTCAAAATAGAGTACAGTTGGAACCAATATGTTTCCAACTTTAGGACAGAGTAACTAGCGACTAACATGACAGAAACTAGGTTGTTTTTTTTTTAACCCTTATGTGAGCCGCGCAATATACAAACATATCTGGCACTACTTTGGCAGTTAATTTCTCTGATGTATTGTGAATAGATTTAAAAAACAAATTGTACAAAATGTTTTCAAATAGGAATTAATAAATTGAAATTGTAAATAGTTAGCTTAATATGTGACCTTTTAGTAATCTTTTCTTTGGACAGAAGTCAACCCAAAAACAAAATGATATATATTTAAAAACGGCAATTTTACAACAGCCAAAAAACTACGTGATATTTGCAGGCAAAATAGTACCATTTTAGTTATTATGTATTTTGGTTTAAGTGATAAAAACTCGAAAAGTATTTTCAAATATCAAGTAGGGTCTTCTGGTTCAATTGTAATTGATTAGGTAGAGATCAAATCTGTTTAAACCAACTGGCATTACTCAAAGATTAGTTCTTCAATTGAGTATAACAGCTGAGCTTAGCAGCTCTGAGGGCTTACAAATCAGTATTGGAACCAGAACAACCTTAAAAGCTTGTATAACTCGCTTCATCAAAGCTTTCCTCCTTGATTCAGCATAGCCAATTTTACTCCAACGCTTTTAACAACATCTACATACATAAACGACCCAATGTTATTTCGTTTTTAGCAATTTACATCCAAAGAAAATTTTATTCATTAAAAGTTTACATATTTAACTAATATACTTCAACTTTGAAGTTTAAAATAAACTTTAAGAATTTCAAAATTATATCTTCTGTTACAAAAAAAAAAAAAAACAAAAATAAACAGAAATAAGTGATATATGCAAAAGCGCCACCGACGCAAAAACCACTTCAACACTTTGTAGAACTTTAAATATTGTTTACTCTCCTGCATTAGCCTGTCTGCAGTTATATGTAGTACACAAAATGATAAACTAATTAAATACATCATGAGAACATGTGTGCCAAATATTAATGCTACTATTCTATCTACCAATTAATAACTAATAATAACTGTTTGCTGGATAGTTAGATCAGAGCTTGAACTTGAACTGGAAGCTTGTCACATATATCTAAAGCAAAGTTCGGCAATTTCCATACGATTGAGGCGAATGCTTGTCGTGTATCACTGAGTGTTAGAGATTTATTCGCAGTCCGCGCTTTCATACAAGCACTTCTACGACAGTTTACTGCCCAGCAATTTCTGTTCTGTTTAAAACTCTGCGAACGTTCATTGATTACTTGATTGAATCTCGTTTAGTTACCGACAAAGCTAGTCTTGAGTTCATTTGCGAATTTGTAGCCAAACGATAGCCAAAAGTTAATTTTTGTGACAAATACAGTTTAACCAAAGACTTATGGATATTATAGATGATGACGCATATGGAACAAATCGAAAATTGGTAGCCAATGTCAGCTACCAGGAACAATCATCTATAATATCTATAAATCTTTGGTAAAACACTTACTGCGTTATATCAAAGATATATAGATATTTATAGATGACGCATGAGGATCAAATCAGAAATTCGAAGCCAATGTTAGCTACCAGCAATAATCGCTTTTTGTTTCACTTGCGGCATCTACAATATCCATAAATCTTTGGTTTAACGTACAGTTTTTGCCCCAATTATTTGACTAAGGCAGCAATGGGCACATTGCGCCCTCAATGTCCGAACCCATTTATAAAGCTCAAACCGCAATAAAGCTAAGAAAACACAAAATACAAGCAGCTTGAAGATAAATCAAGTGATTGTTTATCCATGGTGAAACGTTAGTGCAATAATTGTTTGTTTCGACTAACAATTGTTGCAAAACTAAAGAACTGACCACGTTCTCAATTCCACTTCCACAAAAGTTTTGTGATTTCAAACCGGTTTTCTGTCTAAATTTCGACTTTGAATCAGAGGAACAAGAACAAGGCCTGTATATTTCTACCTATTCTACCTAACTGGTGATTTTCCAACTCAAGCCAACAATTTAGAGTAAAGACACACCTCGTTTGATACATTTTCAAAGAAATGCACAGAATAAAGCATAACAAAATGCTGAATCCCATCGCTCACCTAAGGGTTAAATGTGTTTTATTTTGTTTAATTTTTGTTATTCTTTATTTTTTCTTTTGTGAGAATTGTGTAGAAATAGTTGGTCAGGTCTAAAAAAAAAGTTGTTGCGCAGACCCCACCCCACCCCACCCAACCCCCCTCTCAAAATACGTTAAAGTTGTTGCCCCCTCAAATGAAATGAACAGAATAATGAAGTACGAAATACATACACACTCACACACACACACACATACAGTACAAACTAACAATGGAACGATGGAACCGAAACGGACACAAGGGAAATAGATTAAAAATTTGTTAGGCGCAACTTTCTTTTACGTTTTATTTTTTGTGTAGCAACAAAACGAAACACAAAAAATGTATGGATCTCTTTGAAACAAACAAAAACAAAAACTCTATTTTTTTAAATATGTATATTCTACTTACAAACATACACACATGTACGAAGTAGGCCTTACCGTTAATAAGCAAAGCAGATGAAGGATGAGACGTTGTTTTTATTAGTATTTTGTTTAATTTCCCTCTCTCTCTCTCTCTCACTATTTTAGGATTCAGAAATCAGTTTTTCCTACTCACGAATCGTTTTTAGAAGCTGCTGCTCTACTGCTAGTGTAAACATTTATACGCGAATGTAGAATGTAAATTATTATTTTTTATATGTATATGTGTATACACAATGTTACTAAGTGAAGAAAATCGGCCAGGATGGCGGAGCCTCGGGATCCCGTCGGGGCCATTTTTTTTATGCAACCGAATTGTGATGATGTGATAGACTTATAAAAAATACTAATTAATATAAACCATTTAACCAATTTAAATGAAGAGTAACTCGAACACAGCCCAAAAAGAAACGGCTGGCATATATGTTACGTATTTGTATTATTGTCGTTGTCGCATACTAAAACAAAAACAGAAACAAAGAAACAAACTAAAAATGAGACAATGAATATGTCTGATGGCTAATTAGATGCATATGTGTATTATGGATGACATGTGGAGGCAAGCATTCTTTTTTTGAAGAAATAAAACTATAGAGCGATGATATTTGTATTGTATTTATCGAAATAAGTTGTTGTGGACACACGCACACACACACACACACAAAACACACTCACTTATATACAAACAGAGAAACCCCCTCCCCTTTTCAAACCCGCCCCCCCAAAAAAAAGAGGAAACTGATAAAATTTAAGCGTACCAAAGAAAGCAAACAAAAAGCTCTCTTTCTCTCTCTCTCTCTCTCTTACTCGCTCTGTTTCATCGACAGTCTCTCTTCTGATACATGTACACTTAGGTTACCCAACGGCACAAATGTCAAATTACACCACTCAACGAACTATGGTGAAATTGTACAGGGCAAGCTTTGTATAAGTTCACCATAGCAAACAACAATTGCAGTTACAAAATTGTCTTCATTTCTATGTATGTACATATTGTTGACGAGTTTATATGCTGAAATTTGTCCAAGTCTTATATTAATGCTCCATTAGGTCTGGCCAGATCAGTTTAATTTTAAATCTATTTGTAGTGGACCTAGTAGTAGCACCATATAAGCCAACTTTGGTAGACAAATTGGCGTATTTCGGTTCCTAATACTAATGAGAATTGGATCAAATAAGTCTGAAACAAAATTAAATGAATCAAGGTTAAGTAATGCTTCTTGTTAACAAACAAAATACCTCGAAGTACGAGTACAAGAAATATGGTTTTTATCAAACTGAAAAACATTTTACTCGGATGGTTACCCAGAGAATAATTACTGAGCCTTTAAACATTTTACTCCAATTAAATTTAGAGTTCGATCCTAAACCTCTTATCTAGTACATGACAAGTCTGATTTGCCGCTGGGTTGCCTATATGTGTATACACACATATGAATATGATTATACAAAAACTGTACATATTCAACAAAGAAGGAAAATGGGGTAAAAATAAAGAAAAAAAACCCTTACAAAGACACGCATACTACATACATATATATTTTTGAAAGTATAAAAATGCAACTTTTGAAAAAACCACTCACTATAGAAACCCATAAACGAGAAGGGAACACACAAAATGTCGTTCCATTTCGTTTCGTTTCCAGATGAGAAATGAACAAAGGAAAAGTAAAACTACCGTTGATTTAAATAATTTTATAAATTCGTTTATTTTGCTTTAATTTAACAATCTCTTTGGTTAAGCATTTTGTTTTAGACCAAAATATCTCTATATATATATATATTAAAATATGTATATCTCTATCTATATATATATATATATATATCAGTCATGTCCAAGCTACGCATACAAAAAACAACAAAGGGAACACCGGTTCATTTTTTATATCATTTAATTCAAAAATTCTCAGAATATTAGAGACATCCTTCACTTTCCTCTAACCATATGCTAGTTAATTTAGTTGATGTTAGTTAAGAACTAGTTCAATAATTACTATACGATATTTTGGACATGACTGATGCTACACTGGCCGATAAAAGTGTTTTGGTCAAAGGCGGAGTTTTTCAAATGGAAAAGACAAATAAAAACAATCAGATACTAACTATTTCAAGTACTATTTTCAATGCACTGAATTGAATGATGCAGATCCATTAAGATCATCATTCGCTGAAGTTTTGGAATACCAAATTTGGTCTCCAAATCGTAGAGCTTTTGCAAAAGTGGAAAAAGTAGCAGAGCTGCATAATCCGTGCCCAGAAAGATGTAAAAACCTAACCTAATGATAGATTATTTACAACGAGCACATCTTAAATCATTTGCAAATTTTGCAGGAATTAAATCTAAAACTATCTGCACATAATTTGCTTAGATTTGCTCGAAAAAGTTCCAAATTGACAAATTTTGGCCTATTGAATTACCTGTGAGACCTTCGCCTTTGTCGGGACTTACACGATGAAGCAAACAGTGTGATTCTACAGACTTTACTCAAGAAACAAGAAAGTCCGCTTCATCGTGTAAACCCCGACGCAGTCAGATGCTGTTCATAAAAAAAGCAGCAATTAAATTCTCACACCAACTTGTCAAACTTAAATCGCTGATTCATTTTAAAAGCTCTAAACCCAAACCAACTGCCTTTGTACCGAATACTTTTGGCGACCAGTGTACAAACGAAAGCCAATGAAATGAATTTGCATTTACGTGTTACAGTGTGGTGGGTGGTAATGTCCCCCCCGCCGCACCCTGTGCCAAAACCAAAATGCAACGATTAAACACATTCATGCATACATACATACATATATATACAAAAGAGAACATACAGAGACATGCATACTTTTAAGCGCCAAAGTTAGGAGCCGCTTTTGATGATGAGAATGTGATGAGGACACGGGAGCAGCAACAACAAAGTTGAAGCAAAGCAGCAGCATTGTAAGTTTTAAGCAAAATTTGTTTTTGGCCCAAACAAATACATAGAAGAAAAACAAAACGCAAACGAAACTCGGATGAGTTTTTGAGAAATGAAAGTAAACCAAAACCCAATTGTGATACAGCTACAAAAGAAAAACAAAAAACAAAAAACATTAGATTCTAGTGACGATAACAAAGCGATGGTATTATTGTCTAGCAGATCTTCTAATCTAATACTAACTGAAACGAAATTGAAAAGCAAGCCTACAATTTATCCAAACTAGTTAATAACAAGCAAACACACACACACACACACACACACACATGTTATAAGTTTAATTTCAAAAGAGAAAGAATTTTTCTTAAATTTTCATTTGTTGTGTTGATCAATGCAAATTTTTAGCAAAAGCAAATTCTTAGCCATTTCGAACGAGCGTGCATTTAGAACTTACATTACACATGTACACACACACACACACACACACACACAAACACATCATCTGTATTCTTTTATTTATATGTATTAGCAAGCTAAAGCCAAACCAAACCTTTGCAACACGGGGCAAACTTGATGTGAAATTTTGATGAAGCTAAACAAATGTTTAGATACATACATACATACATATTTAAACACACCCACACACACACACACCCACTCACACTAATCTTATCTAACAGTATATCTACACACGTACATAAGATTATGTATGCATCCTTGCAATATTGCCTGCAAGTTCGCCTCGCCTCGCCTTCGAGTTCAGCCTCCAGCGAGCGAGCCAAACACATATGAAAATGTCATAAATTGTAATCAATTTATCTTATATATATACACATACCTACATACATACATACATACATACATATATATATATATATATATATATATATACAACTATTAAGCCACAAACACCCATGAGTGTTTTTTGGAAACGGTCTTTAAAATTAAAAGAACAAAAACAAACAAAAAAAAAAAAAGGTAGCGCAAAAATTATAATATTTGAGCAACAAAAATGGAATATTGTAACAAGTATGTTTACAGCAACAAGAAACAGAAAATCAATATCTTCAATCTATGTAATAAATAAACAAAGAAAAAAAAACACACACACAAAACACACACTTTGAAAACGCATTCGTTTAAAGAGGATGTTTTATTTATTTGGTGGTCAATTTTATGAGACTTTTTCTCATTCAAAAAAAATGGTTTCTGAATGCTCCCTTTGTCTTTTCCCTATGTCAACTTCTTGGCCAACAAAATACTACGGCAAAAAAAATGGTATTCTTGCATCGTATTGTGACTGGTAAAGAAATAAGGGGTTCATTACGACAACCCCCGTTCGACGCTAAAGCCGCATATTCATGTTCGCAAGGTCAAGGTTTGTATTTGGTGGGATCAATTGAGCATAATGTACTATGAGCTGCTACACTCACAAAACAGAAAACAGCCAAAATCGCCTTAAAATTTAGAAATTCTCCTTAAAAAAGGGGTCAAAGGCGATTCGCCATATATTTTAGAAAAACTATTTCTAAAAATAAGACTAAGACTTTCTGAAATTAAGACAAAAGAAGCGTATATAACCCCCTTATATATTATAAGATATTTACTTTCTGTTGGTTCAGTAAAAATTCTTTTTAGTTTTAGTTTCTAAGTTTACCTTGCCTGGGACTTGAACTCGGGACCTCGGGGAAACTTCAACACGAAAGGCATCTTATCGCAGTCGCCCACCAAGCACGCGCATGAGTCACAATAAAAAAAGGCAGTCAGTCAAATGCTAAGTACTCAGCTGCCTTTTTTATATTCCGAAAGCAGGGAATTCGAACTTGAGAATTACATGCGGTATCTTTTTATATTTTAAGAAATTTTAGGGCGGTTTTTGAGATTATTTTTCTATATTTTAGGGCGAATTTCTCAGCAAAACGAATATCAGTTGCCCTTTTAATATTCCGAATGCAGGGAATTCGTACTTGAGAATTACGTAGGGTTTCTTTTTAATATAATATTTTACTATTTTTTAGGTCGATTTTCTATTCTTTTTTGTCTATATTTTAGGTCGAATTTCAAAATGGCTTGTCTAAATTTAAGAAATGTTCTTTCTTAAATTAAGGGCGTTTTTTAAATTCGCCCTATTTTCTAACACCGTGCAACGTATTTTTTTCTATATTCCAGGGCGAATTATTGTAATAGTATCTAGGAAAAAATCTAGAAAAATTACTCTAAATTTAAGAAAAAATAAATCAAATTTCAAAATTTAAGAAATTATTTTCTAAAAAATCTTTTTTAGGGCTGTTTTTTCTAAGTTTAAGGAAAAACTGTCTGAAAACAAACAAAAAAAAATTATTTTAGAGTGAATTTCTAAAAACTAAATAATACATTTTTTGAGTGTGGTAACTGAACCGCAGAAAAAATGCATGACATCTTTGCTTGTTGATTTTAAAATGCGAATTTCTGGAACTTAATTAAAGTTTTTTCAGGGATGCAAACCACTCGAAAACAAGGACTGGTTCGGTTCAGTGGTTCATACAGTTTCTGAACATCCGGTTCGGTTCATTTCATGGTTTTGGAGCTAGCTGAACCGCGGTTTCGGTTCGGTTCAGTGGTTCACAAAGGCACATTATGAAATATTATGATTGTTGTAGTAATGTGACTTGTCGAACACTTTTGAAATTTAATTCTTATAATCCATTTAAATATTTTTAAAATCCTTAGAAGAATGTCCAATGCTTTTATGTCGGATTTCATTTTTATGAATTTTAGCCATGGATTTTACTCTGACATGTCCTACTACGTCATGACCTACGTTGATTTTAGGCATAATTTCAGTCAGAAAACTGAACCGAACCGAACCGTTTTTATTTGTGGTTTTAGGTTCGGCTCAGCAATTCTGAAAGGAAGCCGGTTCGGTTTGCGGTTCGGTTCACCGGCTGGAATAAACGGTTCGGTTCGGTTCAAAACCGGTTCGGTTCAGAACCGGTTTGCATCCCTGGTTTTTTTGGATTGCTCCCAAACTTAACGAGAGCGTAAGTTAAAGTCGGCCCTGCCCGACTTCGAAATACCCGTTACTCAAGGCAATTAGTGTTTAATAACCTCATGCGGCTCAGATAAGTATGCAACGCTTTTTTAACTTACAAATAGCTTACAAATTGTAGGAGATTTTCCACATTTTGTATTGCGGGGGCGGGAAGGGGCGTGGCCAAAATTTAAAACATACTTGATCTGCCTACAGACAATACTTGCTTACATCTAAAATTTGGTTGCTCTAGCTCTTCTAGTCTCTGAGATCTACTAGACGGACATGGCTATATCGACTCGGCTATTGATGCTGATGAATAATATATAATATATACTTTATGATATCGGAGATGCTTCCTTCTGCCTGTTACATACATTTGCACGACTTAAGTATGGTCGATGTGTACTTAGATATACGCGAATAACTTCGTCAGACAGTAACCAAATTCATAGAAACAACATCTGTTCAACGGAGAATTAAATGGGCTATCATAATAAAACTTAAAAGAAAATCACATAGAATAAAAAAGTAAAACCAGTGAAGGCCAATGTGGAAATTTAAAAAAAAAAAAAACATTGAAAATGCCAGATCTGTAACCCGCATCTCTCAGTCATTGAGGTACATCTATCAAGCCATTAATTGTAATATTTAAGGTTTCTCTCATCGCCCTCGGAATTGCCAAGGTTACAATCAGACGGTCTATGCGTAAGTAATTTTAATTTAACTAAGTAAATAAAGTCAAATGCGTTTTTTGGGTCATAACTTCAGATTTTTGAGGTGTTAGGAAAAAACCAAGTATGAGGAAATGCTATACTCGACCTGCCCAACAAAATGCACTGGGTCTCGTGAAAAGTGTGTCTAGATTTTTTTTGTAACACATTGTCAAAATGGTGAATAGATAGTCATATACTACGTATATGCTTGCAAAATATCATGATTTTTTACGCTTATGCCAATTATATTTCCGTTAACAATTATCTATTTGAATGAGATAATTGATTGGCAGTGTCATACCTCTTCCAGACTGTACATTCACTGAGATTGTCTGACTAGTGTTAAGGTGTAATATTATAAAATAATATAATTATTTATAAATACAACATACTTTGAGGCTCAAAAATCATGATTTTTTTATTTAAGCATAAACGTATTAACAGTGTAATGTCTACATTAATGATGAGAACGGGAACTTCATAAGACAGATGATGTAATGTAATAACATTATAAAACTACACAAAGAATATGAAAAGCCATGTGATTTTTCAAAATTTTCAACCGCTTTTTCCCTCAACGTCAGGTCAAAAACGGCTTTGTATTCTTGACAAAAGTTGACAACACTGCATATAATAGAAAACACTAGGCAACGAGGAACAGTATATTGAAGAGTTGAAGAGCTTACAAATGACTTTACTGTTTTTTAGGAAAATAAAACATATTAGAGTCTCTACCAACCATTGTTTACTTTGGGGCACCAGCAATATGTAAGATATTTTTGGATTTCTACACAAGTGCTTAAAGAGGTATATATACATTAAAAAATCGCAGAACTGTTCATTTCAAAGCTAAGGAGTGGTTCTTTCCGATAGTATCAATGAGAGTCCAAAGAATATAATGGATTTCCCGAAAAAAGAGATAAAAAAGGCACTTTTAGCAACTTGAAACTCAAATTACTAAAAATCTAGACGTGATCGACAGGAAAATCATCTAAAATCCCAACCAACTCTTCAATATACTGGAAAAATCGAATTTTGTTGCCTTGTGTAATTGTTTAACCTATGAATTAAGTGTTCGATATTTAAGATTTGTGGAAAAAATCAATATGTAAAATAAAATTATTTTAAACAATTTTAGATTTTATGTTTCTTTTTTAAGGTAAGCTCAAATCGCTCGAAAAATGCCCTTTTTTGAAAATTTTTGGGGACGACACAGTTAAAATCTCTTTATTAAAACTAAAAGCACATTCAAGTATGACATTTAAAGAATGTTGTATTAAATTTTCACGAAGAAATATTAAAAAACACGGCAATGGCAGCAAATATTCGGAAGTCTCTCGGAAAAAAGGTGATTTGCGGTGCCCCTCATAACTTGGTGCTGGATCATCCGAAATCAAAAAACCAAAACTTATTCGTTAGATAATAGTTTTCCCGTGGTAACGCTGTCGAGTTTTTTTTCAAAATTTTAATTTTTCACTCTTTTTGACAATTTTGAAGTGAAAAAATCGATTTTTTTTTGGAAAAAATTCGGCTAATTTTTTATTGTAAAAAAAAAAATTATTAACAAATTAGCGTTACCTCGTAAATTATGCTCAGAAATAGTGTACAAAATTTCAAAATGATCGGTTCAGTAGTTTTTATGTTATGAGGGGCACCGACTTTGAAAACGTGAGTTGTGGGAAAATCGCTTTAAAGTTTTGAACACTACAAAATTTGGTATAAAACATTTATACGACAGGTATTAAAATACTCGTAACATCGTCATTTTGCTCCAATCGACTTGAAATTTTGACACAATATCCTTAACATTTTAGGCATTCATTTAAAAAAAATTTAAAAAAAATGAGAAAAAAAAATTTAAATAGCTTACCCCGCCCTTAAGGCTTTTGCGTTTAAAACTTTAAAACAAAAGCTATTTATGGCCAACTGAAAACATTTCCTAATTTTTTCTAATATTACCTTAAATATTTCGGATAGTGTGCAATTTTAATCAGGACTGCAACCAGTTTGCACACGAAATTATGATATTTTTTGAACTGAATTTGTATTCTCAGTCGACAGGGCCATATCGTTTGTTTTTTCCGATCAAAAGTTAACAAAGTCTGGAAATCAGCCTGGTTTTCCGATTACATTTGGTCTTTGAATGCGGAAGTGAATTACTTTTCTATCATATTTTTGAACCAAAACCTACCTTTTGGTTTTCGAACCGCGAATCGGATTTCCCAGAACTCTGCTGTTATCTGTTCCTATGACTTCTGCACTTGATTTATCTTTAATCAATCTCTGAAAGCTGATTAGATGTGTATGGTGCAGTGGGTAGTGTGTGTGCCTACTGGGTTCGTTCCCGCTCCGGGTTCGTACACAACCGGTCACCTTCACTAGCTATTGGAGCCAGCTTTGAAGTAACCAGCCATGAATAAGCTTCCCATACATTTCTGTTCAGATTCGTCGTTAAGCAGTTGGTCCCCTGGTTCTTGTGTAAAAATTAGAAGCACAGAAGATTAAGAGAAGCTCGGCTCACCTCATAATAGAAATGTTTGTTGTGAAGAACAAATTAAACTCGAATTGTTGAATCACATTTAACATAATACTTCATCCTTTATTGAACGCAGAGATTTCGATTTGGAGTTTCCGTGTGACGTGAGAATGTGTGCATGAGTCAACTGCCCCTCCACTCGAATTCCAAAAAATACCAAGCAGCGATAACAAGGCATTCATAACAGTGCACAAGCGAAATCAGAGCGGAGGGGCCGAACAGGGGTAATCTTTAGACACACATTTTAATAGAATATTCAATATGGGTAATTTCTGGGTATATATGCATATTTGTAGTTCATAAATTGTAATTATGTATATTGGTTTAATTAATGCCATATCCATTACATAGACATACAAGTGGTTTAGTTGACCGTAGACAGTACGGTGCCCCCAGCTGGAGAGCCGAGTACGCCCGGGTCTGGGGCACATCGTACATTCATATACATATATAAAATTAACTAATTAATTTATAAAAAGCATTCGCTGCGGCTCCTGTGACAGGCTGCCGTTCAGTTTGTTTGGTTGTTGGTGTTCTCGATCTTAGATGTGATTCCTTGTGTTGCTGCTTTGTGGTTTGTTGTGGTGTTTCTGTTCCTATGTCTGGCCGCAATCGCCCCGCTCGAGCTTAGGTGAAGCTGCAGCACGAATTGGTGTTTTTCGCCGTCTTGTAGAAGGCCTTGCTCTGTATGGAGAGTTTCTCCGATTTGATGATCATATCGTCCAGCTTCTCTCCGCGCTCCAGTACCGCCTCGATGGTGCTCTTGAGTATGATTTTTGTCTCGTCCAAATCATTTTGCATTTTCGTCAACGGATCCGCCTCCACGGGATCCTGATATTTGGCTAGAAATGCGGCCAAGCCCTCGAAAGCTATGGTGGCCTCCGAACCATTCGGCCATTGGTCCGCCGAAACTTTGGCCGTGAAGTCGTCGAGTATCTTGGTGATCAGTGTGTGGGCCACTCGATGCGGATACTCGTGATCGGCAATGAGCACACAGGCCAGATTATCGGCCCGCACATAGACATGGCACATGTAAGCGTCCTGTTTCACGGACTGCCTCAGTGCGGGTTGTGTGCGCTCCACAATTGTCTTTGCGGCAAAGCTGTCTTTGAAAAGAAAAAACGTTAGAAGGGGCGGTGGGGAGGGGCGGCCGATTTGCGCCGTCGCCATAAAAAGGAAAATACTCACGTCATGAACTCATTGACAGTGCCACGTTGGAAAAAGGAGAAGGACTGCAAGTCGGATGCTGACTTCAGCAAACGAGCTTCGCTGGCACCTTTGTGGAAGATGCTGAGTGCGAACAGCTTGACCATATTTTACGGTTTCACTCTCTCTGGTCACAGGTCAGATGTGGGCTGCCTTGCTGCTGGGCTTGTTGTGGTTCCCGATCCCAATGTTGCAATTTCGTCTGTGTGCACCGCTACTTTGACAGGTGGGTTGTAGTTAAATTTAAGGCATAGACGTGTGGGGGTTGGTTCAAAAAAACACGGCCAATTTGAATTTGTTTGTTGCACTAATTCCCTTTTTGGCCTTGCATGAGTGTGTGTGTGTGAGTAAGTGAGCCTATGCCAGTGCGTGTCACCGTGCTAGAGCTGATAGAGCTGCAAAACTATCGATAAGTAAATTTAGCATTCGTACATTATTGCTGACGACGCTATTGACGAACTGAAGGACTAACATAGCTATGTGAGTTATTCATCATCTTTGACTTAAAATTTTAAGGCTTGGCATTGCTCTCGATAGGTTGCTCATGCACAGATCCCGATAAAGCATTAACAACCAACGCCACTGAACTATCGATAACAAATGAGTTTGTCATCGAACTCATTTTGCCATCCTTAGATTGCACATCTATGCGCACCGTACCTCGTGGCGAAATTTTGGTAAATTTCATTAATTAATTGCCGATTTGGTTGGAAAAGCAAGGTGAATTCAGTGTTAAGCACCTCCCAAGTGTCCAGTGATTCAGTTCCATCACTTTGCAGATATGCCGGGCGTCGAAACGATCAAATCCTCCTGGGCCGATGAGGTGGAGTTGGACTATGGCGGCCTGCCGCCAACCACCGAAACCGTGGAAAATGGCCATAAATATGTGACCGAATACAAATACAACAAGGACGACAAGAAGACCAAGGTGGTGCGCACTTACAAAATCTCCAAGCAGGTGGTGCCCAAGACGGTGGCCAAGCGCCGCACTTGGACCAAATTTGGTGACTCCAAGAATGACAAGCCCGGCCCCAACTCGCAGACCACCATGGTGTCTGAGGAGATCATCATGCAGTTCCTCAACTCTAAGGAGGACGAGAAAACCAATGATCCTTTGCTGGACCCTTCCAAAAACATCGCCAAGTGCCGTATTTGCAATGGTGAGCATTGGTCCGTCAATTGCCCGTACAAGGGCACTGCCATGGATACCAATCTCATGGAGAAGAAGGCAGCTGCTGCCGCATCAGCGGCCGTGGATGCCCCCAAGTCAGGCAAATATGTGCCGCCATTCCTCAAAGACAGCCAAAAGGGAGGCCTGGGTATGCGTGGACGCGATGATACGGCCGCCATTCGCATCTCCAATCTGTCCGAGTCGATGACCGAGGCCGACTTGGAGGAACTGGTGAAGAAAATTGGCCCCCAAAGCAAGATGTACCTGGCCCGCGACAAGAACACCGGCCTGTGCAAGGGATTTGCCTATGTGCATTTCAAGCAGCGCAAGGATGCGGCGGCAGCCATTGAGATTCTGAACGGACACGGCTACGATCATTTAATCTTGAGCGTCGAATGGTCCAAGCCGCAGAACAATTAGGTTTGTGTGTTTTAGTTCTAAATATATATGCTGCTGGGTCTGGATCCGGATCAAAACAATACAGTAAACGCTTCTGTTTATTTTAGAGGAACGGATGTGGATGCCCCCCTGCCCTATATAATATCCTTAAGCTATAAGTTTGCTACACAAAAAAGAAATAAACGAAAAGGTGTCACCCGGAGATTAAGGTAGACTTGGTTAATTTTTTGAATTAAACCTCATTGGTGTCGTTTAAGCCTTAAGGGTATTAATATTCCTTAAAACTGGATGCCGTTAAGAAACCAGAGAGAACCAATGCAGTTATTAACACTACCAGCTTATGGCTTACAATATCAACCAAGAATTGCTTAGCGTAACCAGCCATCTCCCTCTAAACGAAGATTGACGCCATTGTTCCAGCTGTAGTGAAAGCAGCGGCACAAAGGGCCTTTCTTGGATTCTTGTTGTTGTTTCTAAGACTTGGGAAACTATTCCGAGACCAGATCAAATGAATGCCAGTAGCCCTGTAGGTAGTAGTAATTGTTTCCTTCTCATTTCCCCAGTTGCCTTCTGTTTCTGTCTTGAACACAACCTCTGAGTGTTGGCAAAGCTGAACAAACGCAACACCAAGGGTCCTGTCGGTGGTGGAGAACTTTGAGACGTCTAGGCTCAGGTTTCTGTCTGAGAAATAACTAACTGGTTTAGGAAGTTGGGCGTTGGTTCTCTGCCTCAGAGCTCTAACATATCTGTCGGTGTTGCTGAGGGAACAGCCAGCTGCATTGGTGAGCTTGCCATCTGAAGGATGTAAGATTTCGGTAATGTTGGATGTTGTTGAGGGGACCTCGCCTTTAGGCATTCTCTGCTTTCCTCACTGAAACTCACTTGCTCTTTTTAGCTCTACAACTGAAATACAGAACCAACTTAAACCTTAATAGTTACCAGGCAACAGATTATCTCTGTAGGCTTGCAAGGAGTTTCCTTTGACCCAAGCTCTGTATTTGACTTACAAGAGACATAACTTTGGGAAGGACTAGCCCAGTTGAATCTAACCACATCTTTTCCTGACGCCACAGTCATCATTGCAGCGGACACCTGCATATACAACACTACGGACATCATACAACCATACATGTAGCGATTGGAAAGTGTTCTACAAAAAGGTACCCGAAATTTCCTGTGTCTAAGTAAAGAGAAATATTCGAAAAGGGACTTCTAAATAAACCTTTTAAAGTATCGATTTTTCACCACTGTGAAGTATCCAACCAAAACATTGAAGCTTCTTTCAAATTTTAGCAAACTTACTTAGTTCCAAAGATTCTGTGTACCCTGATTCCCATGAGCTGCATGGGGAGGACATACTTTTTTTTATTAGTTTCAAGGTCTGAAATATTTTATGTGTATCTTTCATACTTTTAAGGCTTGAATTTCCCCTAATTTATTTCTTTACCTGAGTAAAAAATATGTTTAAAACTTAATTTGATTAACAAAAATCCCTTCATCTTTACAAAAGCCTTATATGTAAATATAAGACCAGGCGGAAACTTTGTTCAGAATTGAACATGTCCAATTTTATTCTGGTATTTGAAACAAAATTAGACATGGTAATATTGAAAAGAGAGCTTGTCTATGCGTTTTTTAAGTGCGTCTACAGTTCTCGGTACTTCCCCGAGTTATGCTGTTATCAGGTCTGTGCCTTTCTATACCCTGTTCCCATTGAAAATGGGAAAAGGGGGATCATGAAGTTGTGCGAATGTGTGTAACAGGGAGAAGGAATCATTTCCGACCCCATAAAGTATATATATATTTTTGATCAGGGTGAACAGCCGAGTCGATATCGATATCTGTTCGTCCTTCTGTCTGTATGAACGCGTCGATCTCGGAGACTATAAGAGATAGAGCCACAAATGCATTTTTGCATTAAGGTAGATGTATGCTGTACGCAGATCAAGTTTGTTTCAGATTTGGAAAATTCCCCCCGTCCCCTTCTTATACCCAAAAATCCGTCACATCCTAGACCTAAAAAACAGTCAGATCCACCATTTTCAAGTTAGAGCCTCGTAGCTTAGTATTCATCAAGCTTGGCCCAATATCTATCTTTTCTGAAAAGTACAACCAGATCGGACAAAAAACACCGGAGATATAAGCGAAACAATTGAGCTTGACGTTGGTTAGGTCTAAAGCCGCTGAAATTACTAAATAATGTGGCCTACTTCCAGGAAGAGCCTCAAATAGCTGTTAAAAAAACCGGCTCGTTCAAATTCGAAAACAAATAAATGAAAACAAATGAACAGGGTATTTTGTAGTCGGCGCACTCGACTGCAGCGCCCTTACTTGTTTCGATTTGAACCGGCATTTCAAAAAACCGAATGGGTTATTCGCCTTTAAGCTTCAAGTTTCCATTTATCTTTCACCGACTACCTTGAAAAGCACAATTTGTATCCGAATTTTTTAATCGATTCTTGGAAATTAAAGCTACTAGTTCCAAACGTTCGATCTCGGAAACTCGAACAGACCTGTGTGTGTTGTTTTATAGTCAACGCCAAACTTAAATTGGAATACCAGCCAGTACCCATAGTACCTTATATCTTACTTTTTGACTAGATAAATGAAAATTTGATAAGGTAAGAGGTTTTCTTAAAGGAAATTAACGAATTAAGGTACACGGTATGTAACTAGATACATTTACCAACATAGGTATTTCCTAACACTCCATATATGTACCGCTCTTGATGGACAAAACGCAGGAATATTGGTCAGACGTCTACTTCAAAGACGCAGAAAAGCAAGTGTTAGGATTAGACACATAAGAGTCAATTAGACCTTCAGTCTGCAAGACATTTTGTACTTTCTCTGGGATCTATGAGTTCATGCAGATACTGGGACGGACAGGGTGGGACAGAGGGATTCGTCAGTTGATGCTAAAGCAAGCATGAACACAGTCCGAGATATTTGAGTTTCTTTAATGAGCATTTTACTAGATTGACTTAAAACTTAAAGAACAAAAATTGACTATACCTCATGGCTCACATAGGAACAATCGGTCGGAAAACAAGTTTTAGTGAGAAAACCTTGTTTCTTTTCAATGGAAATGTTTCCAAACTTTGTATGTGAACGTTTTCTAAGCTTTTTTTATAATTCTGCCAAATTTGATGAAAATTGGACAACTAAATGGTATAGCTGCCATAAAAAAAAATAGGTATGAAAAACAGTTTCAGTTAGATAAACTTTTTTGTTTTTAATGGTACCATCCTGAAAGTTTGTTTCACATGCTTTCACCTAATTCTACAAGTTTTAGTCCAAATCGGGTGACTGTATTATATGGCTCCCATATGAGCGATCGGTCGGAAATTGGGTCGATGTGGGAAAAGGGTTGTTTGTCTAAATATTTAAGATAGTACTTGCAAGTATACCCTTGCAAATGTAAAGAATTTCTTACATAAATTTAAAATTCTTTTGACAATTCTAATAATTTAGCTATATTTCAAATAGGCTCTCTAAATAAATGCACCGTGTAACACAGCTCTAGCCTTTCAACGGTTAACAGCAGCTATCGATAAGCTTACGATGCGAGTTTACCGGCTAGCGATGTTTCTGCCGTCATAACGTAAACAATTATCGATTGGGATATATTTGCAGGGCCAGCTCTAAGCCAAACAGCTCAGCCCATTTTTACTTGGATTTGTTATTATTTTTATTTTTACAATATAAGTAAGCCCCAATTAAAGATGCCACTGTATGAGAGTGTAATGCAAGAGAAGCCGCCCATTGTTTTGGACATAGGCAATGCCTATACCAAGTGAGTACTAGGTTCCCATTTGCTGGAATTGACCTGCCCCAGGTGATATCATCGCTGCTCATGTTCGATTTCTTTCCACTTCCACCAGGCTTGGTTTTGCGGCCGAGGCGCATCCGCGTAAGATTATTCCCACAGATGTGGTTCTGACCACCACTGGGCAAACCAAGCGACTCTTTGACTACTCCAGAATCGAAGAGCTTCACGATCAGATTGTGGACTTCCTGCAAATGATATTCTTTAAGCACTTGCTGATCAGTCCCAAGGAGCGCAAATTTGTGGTGGTAGAGAATGTGTTTGGTCAAACCGTAATACGCGAGACCCTGGCCCGCGTGCTGTTCGTGCACTTCGATGTCTCCTCGGTGCTGTTTGTGCCCGCACATCTGATAGCTTTATCCACGCTGGCTGTGCCCACAGCTGTGGTGGTGGATATTGGTTACTGTGAGACTAGCCTAATGCCTGTCTTTAGTGGAGTGCAGATAATGTCTGCATTCAAGGATCAAAGCTATGGAGGTAGAGCAATACATGAGGAAATTAAGAGGCAGCTTGTGGAGACAGGCGTCGAGGAATCGCTGTTGACGGAGAGCGTGCTTGAAGACATCAAGGTGCGCACCTGCTTTGTCACCACTTTTGAGCGTGCCCAAGCTCGGGCTCTTGGTGGTGACGAAAACACTCCTCCCAAACCTCCTCCCAGTGTGGATTATGCCATTTGTGACAGCCATGCCGTCATCCAAGTGCCCGGCCTGCTAAGGGAGACCGTCTATGAGCTGATGTTTGAGCAGAGCAATGAACGGGACAGTCTGCCCCATCTGATTTTGCGCTCCATACTCGATTGCTCAATGGATGTGAGAAAAGCTTTAGTTGAGGGCATCTTTCTCATAGGCGGTGGTTCAATGGTGATGGGCTTACAGTCGCGTCTCAAGCAGGAACTGCAACATCTGTTGGCCCATGATCCCTACTACAAAGAGCGTTTCCATGGCGAGTTGGAATTTAAGTTCTTTCAGTCCATCGGCAAACAGAATTTCACCTCCTGGCTAGGTGGCGCCTTGTGCGGGGCAACAGATCTGATACAGACGCGCTCCCTGGCCAAGGAGGCGTATCTAAAGAATGAGCATGTACCGGATTGGAGTAATCTCTGCGATAACCGACACGCAGGCTCATAGAGTGATGGAAGGCTGTAGACTTTAAGTTGCAAGAGGAAATATGTATATTAGCCGCATGTATAGGAATTATTTATGAATTATACAAAATAAACGTCTGTGCTTCATGTTGGGACAACCCGAAGAATTCCATTCTTGCTGCTGCTGTCCATTTCTTAATACCCTGACAAATGGATATGGGTGTTGTTTGCTTACAAGGAAGTAGCCAGGGGGGCAGAGGGGCAAGTTTGCACAAAAAGGAAAGGATAAGGTACGAGGTACACTGACAAACCAGCCACCAACAAATCCACCCAGGCTAAACCATTGATTTTAATAATACAATTCAAGGATAATTCGGTCATATGCACTTTTCAATTATAATCAAAGGACCTCGGATCTAATGTTTTTCTATATTTCAGCACAGAAGAAGCTGAATATTTAAAAAACATTTAGAAAATGCTGCCCTACCTCTTGGAAAGCTGGCTACGCCCTGTGACGAAGTTTTTATTGCCTTGCAAGTGCTAGCTTTAATATTTTGAAAAAAATACTGTATTTCCCATTTCGATCGTTCGTATGGGAGCGCTATGATATAGTCATCCGATTTAGCCACAAATTTCTAAAATTATGTGAAAGCATGTGAAACAAACAAATACAAAATGGCAGGATTCTACCATTAAAAACAAAAAGTTTTTCTAACTAAGACTGTTTTTCAGACCTATCTTTTGTATGGCAGCTATACCATAAAGTTGTCCGATTTTAATAAAACTTTGTAGAATTAAAAAAAAACATAGAAAACCTACGATTACAAAGTTTGGAGACGTTTCCATTGAAAAGAAAAAAGTTTTTCTCACTAAAACTAGTTTTCCGACCGATTGTTCCTATGAGATATAGTCATATGATCCGATCGGTTCCGACATATAAGTAGTATACAGCAAAAACAAAGACTGCAAAATTTCAGCTCGATAGTTTTAAAACTGAGAGATTAGGTCGCGACAGACAGACGGACGGACAAAGCTCAATCGACTCAGCTCTTCACCCTGAACAAGAATATATATAGTTTATCGGAGTTTCTATACGTTGCAAACTTCTGGGCAAAATTATAATACTGAATGAAATACAAAAGAAATTTTTTACACAATGGCGGGCATTAAAAAATGAAAAATAGATTTTAGGCAATTTTTTATGTAGTTTAGTGTAAAAAAAAATAGTAAAAACAAATTTTAAAATTATAATTGAGTTAGTTGCTATAATGGTGACAATTCTGCGTCGATTTCACTTGGTTTCATCAAAATCGGTTTAGAACTACGAGCGCCATTAGTGCCGCCAGCTCGAAAAACGTGGTTTCGAAATAATCGCATTTGAAGTTGCTTTTTTACATCAAAACTAAATTGAAATCAAAAATTTTAGTATGCAGTTTTAGAAATTCGACAATTCTTCGTCGATTGCACTTGGTTTCATAAAAAACGGTTCAGTAGAACCGGAGAACAGTGACTTCGAAGTTCAAAAGCGTGATTTTAAAAATATTCAAAGAAAATGTTAGGCAATAAAACATTTTTTTTGTGAAATACTTACATGGGACTTACTTTTAGGACGATATTCTCAAATATCCAAGTTGTAAAACTATGCAAAATATAAGTCGAAAAAAAAAATTTGCCTAGCAGCAACTGCAGCATCGAGATATATGTATATATGTATTTTTTTCACGAAACATTGGCAATCCGAAAATTTTCAGCTGTTCAAAAATTACAGAATTTTTTCAACCAAAAATCCAAGTAATTTGAACTAAAGAAAAATGTTGGGCCTGCGAACGCTCGATGAACCCCATCCGAATTTTATATGGTTTACAGTCCCGTCCTGATCTTTTGCTAAAGGTTTGCCCCACCTCAATTACCCCCACCTCAATCAATACACAAATGCATGGCACATTTTAAATTTGCGTTCAGTTTTAATTAGCTTATTTCGATTTTTGTTTGCTTTTTCTCTTTCGAATTTTCTGGGTTTAAAATTTTGTTGTTACATATAAATATAGGTAATATAATTTCAATTTTTGAATATTATATACTCGGATCCTCGCCCGTGTCTATGGCGACAGGGAGAGTCTTGGGGATGCCATATGCGTGAATGTGTATATTTATATATATATATATATATTATATAATAATATTATATATATATATATCGTATTATATAATAATAACTCGTACTCGTTGCTTAAAAACTAGGGACCTAAGCGTAAATTCAGAAATATTTTTTCGATTTCATTCAATTTGATAAGTGTATCTATGTATGTATAAAAAGGTGTGTGTGTGTGTGTGTGTGTAGATAGGGGGCGGGTGTGTAGGTGAAAGCACCGGGAAAAGAACAAGTTCGAAAATGTTCGAGTATTGTTATGGATATAACAACAAAATAACAAAGCAGCTGGACATGCGATCCAATCCAGGAAGAACGCCGCCCAGCAGTAACAAGTTAGTAAAAGACTGGGAAGTGGGGATTATGGACTAATCGGGCAACTGGTGATGGGTGAGTTCTTAAAAAAAGTAAAATTTTACAAAATAAATAATTAACATAACTGGGGCGGGGTGGGGTGTGCAGGACTTCTCCTCCAGATGCTTTCCTTCATTCGTTTCACTGCTCTCCGCGCGACATCTTTAGGCTAATTTACAGTCAATCTTCAGTTCAGTCGTCGCCATCTGTCACTTGCCACTAAACAGCTGATTGAGATTGGCATTCTGATTGTTGTCCATTATGTCGCCAGCTACCGTTGCAGTCTTCGATTTGTGCGTCTGCATGGGCGGCAGATTGACCATCTGCACTTCATGGCGGAACAGCTGGTTCACGCTGCGCCCCACCAACTGAGCGGTGAGCTTTTTGAAGATGTCCTTCTTGGCGCGATCCACCTTGTTGCCCTTGACCGGGGCAACGGATATCTTCTCATCGAACTTTTGTATGTCAGCCAGGTTGACGCTGGGAATGTGCTGCAGCACCTCGCTCAATATGGGAAACTTGGGACGTAGCAGCTCATAGAACTGCACACCGAGGGTGATCAATCCAGATTGATTGGCCTCGTGCTGGCCATGCACCTGCATGCCCTGGAGTACGGCCGTAAAGGCACTTACCGCCTTATTCTCGTCCATCAGATGCTCGGCGGCCAGGAAACGCATGACGGGAGCTGCTATATTCACCGCCTTCATATTACACATGCCATCGTTCCAGGCAATGGCCTTAATCAGGGTCATCAGCAGGTAATTGCCGATGACCTCGTGCCTCAGCAGTTTGCCGCCCAAGTCCGAGATGATGTCCGAGAGGAGAGCGGACTGGGCTGCTCGTGACTGTGGGGCACTGTCCATGGAGTGCTCCTCGTTCTCCATGGCCACCACATTGGCAGTGCTGCTGACATGATCAGCTCCGATTTGACCACCAACCAAAGCTATTTTGAGCACATCCAAATATTCGCGGGTCAGTGTGCGATTCAGTTGATCCTCCAATACCTCTTGGGTGTCGTTGACTTCGCCATTGAGCTGACCACTCTCGTACAGCTCGGAGATGTACAACCAGCGCCGCGTTAGCCTCTCGCACATCAGGGGCGTGAGATGGGCAAAGAGGGGAATTAGTACGCTTTCATAGAAACTGGGCGGACAGGAGTAGACGAAGGGCTTGAAGAACACACGGATGATTGGCCTCATACGGTAGTCGGGAATGATGTCAAGGCAGCTGAAGACGTTGGAAATGATGGCATCGGACAGACCTATGAGCTGATACAAGTCTCGGCCCAGCGAGGGACCCGCTGAGCCCATCAGATGATAGCAGCCCTCGGTGAGCAAACTCAGAAAAGTCTGCATTTTTTCAAACGGCGTGGGCTCCACCTTAATGGTGGTATCCAGCGGATCCGCGGGTATGGCACAGATGCCCATCAGCAGCTTCTTCTCATGCTCCAGCATGCCATGTATGTTTCGATAGCCCTCTGCTAGAGCAGTCTTAGCCTCTGGCCGGAACATTTCATTCAACATGCGCATCAGCGTGAGCACGTGGGAGAGCAACGGCACCACGTGCTTGGTGGCCGGATTGCGGCAAATGGGATTGCCCAGTTCGGTGCAGCCAATGACAAAGCCTCCCCGCTGAGCCCGGTCCGGATCGTCGGGCCAGGTGCAACGTTTGACTACGCCCAAAATCACATGCAAGGCATCCAGCAGACGGCTGCGATTCGTTAGCGAGGGATCACTCTCAATCAGTTGCATTGGCGGCTTGTCCAGGCCCACAAAGTGCTGGAAATCCAGGGGACTCTTCATTATCTCACCGAAGTGCAGCCATTCCGTGCGCTTCTCCTGTACTATGTGCTCAATGAACAGGGTTTGTCGCTCGAAGTCGCCAAAATGGTTGGAGATCAGTATCAACGCCTCCTGCAAGGTGGTGCTCACCAGACGGCACAGCTGATGGTGCTGTAAATCCTTCAACAGCAACTCCACGTGGCCATTGATTTGCTCGAAGACGGGCAGCAGAAGCAGTGGATATTTGTGGGCCAATTTGACCAGCAAGGAGGCCGCATGACGTCTCAAATTTTTGGCTGACTTCAGCTGCACCTTCTCCAGTTGATTGGGGGGCTTTAGGACCAAAGCACGAAAGATCTTGTCCAGCACTCGGGGCAGCAGATTCACTCCACTCATGGCCACACAATTGTTGGGCGTCAGCTGGCACGAGGACATGCTGAGGAACACAAACAGAGCCGAAATGCAGGAGAGCAGTATCGAATAGATCAAAGGATTGACAACCTCCAGTTTCAGGCAGTCTTCGAGCAAGCGCAAGCCACCCGTAACGGATGGACGTTCCGTGACCATGAGTATACGACTTAGCACACCATCCAAAACACTGACCAACGCATCCCATTCCATGTAAATGGGATCCAGCACACTGCAGGACATGTTAGTGACCTCGCCCACGGCCAGACGTAGGCGCGTCTGCAGCCACTGCTCGCAGTAGCCATAGGTAATCAACGGTTGCACCAGGGTGGACATGCGGAAGATCTCCAGAAAGTCGGTGCGGCAACGAAAGAAGTACAAGGCAAACTCTTCCTCGCTGTCGTACTCCAGGCGTATGTAGGCTTCGGTGTTCATGGAGGTCAGCTGGGCAGATTCTGGATTTGTGGGATAAGGCAATTTCACTATACGCGGTGCAATAATGTGTATCAGCTTGGGAATGTATGTGATCAAGGCATAGTCTTTGGAGCTGTGTTCATGCTTCAGCAGCAATTGCCAAATCAAGGACGCCCCATGGGCTATGCTCAGCGAGGGATGTTGTACCAAATGCAGCAGACACTCCAGCATAATCTCCAACTGGCCTGGGCGCTGTACACCTTCATCCTTGCCCCACAGGGCTACCAACTGTTGCACCAGACCATTGAGCACTTGCAGCAATTTCTTCAGAAATGTGTGCTGTTGCTCTATGGACACAGGCGAATTGGCATCAACTGGCAGGTGACAGGCAGTATAGATATATTTCATTGGTTCTTCTTGATACAATTGCATCAACGGCTTCCTCTCCTTGGCCTGACCCTTGCGATTGGTGATCAATCCCAGACACTCGGCTGCATTGCATTGGAATGCCAGGTCATTCAGTAGTATGCACAGGAAATGCATCAATTTGCCATTGCTGGACATGATGTGCTGTATGCTCACCCACTCCACAAAGCCACTGAGTGTGAGCAAAACCATCTCGACCACACGGGAGTGGGCATTCGCCTGTTGATAGCTGCCCCTAGCTGTGGTCTCGCGAAATGCAGTCACGTGTTGCTCGACCAGGCGCAGAAAGAACTCGAAAATATCGTTCATGTTATTGTTTAGCGCCTGGTACATATCCTTGCGCCTTTGATTCGATTCAATGGTCTGCAGCAGAGCCACATCCTCCACGAGGCGCAGGAACACCAGCAGAACAAGCTCCGTCTGAGCCTCGCCCTGATTGCAGGCCTGACTCAGTTCCGGCAGAAGGTCCGACCATTGCTGTGGCCACTCTCGCTTGATCATCTCCACGATAATCCGCGACAGAGCATCCTTTAAATGCAACAGACTTCGATCCTCGGCCGGACCCACTCCTATGTTTAACATTTTAATGGCATTATCCTTGATATACACCTTCTCCTCGTGTGTGATCTGATTCCATTTGAACTTGATGGTGTACTCGATCAGTTGGAGACCAAAGTGATGCACCTTCTGGCTGAACTGCGGCGAATTGGAAAGATATAGGCCCACTTGGGCACAAAGAGGCGACTCCTCCTTGAAACGTTCGCAGGCCATGTAGGCCTCCAGGCGAGCCTGCTGTTGGGTCATGGGATGCATAATGAGTTCTACTGCTTTGGCCAGCTCGGCAGCCAAAGCCTCAGTACCTCCAAGCTGGGACATGGCGCACTCTGCAAAGTAGGAAGTCTTTAAAATGCTTCCAGTTTCAGGTTTCTTTTGCCTCTCACCCTTCGAATTAACTTTTTGCTGATGCTGCTGCAATGCTGCTCCACTCTTCCAACAGCCAACGTTTCGATTCTTTGCTGTGAGCGTGCTTCAGTGTCTGTCCGTGTGTGTGTGTGTGTCCACTGTCACTGTGTGTGCACCGTTGTTGTTGGCGCCTACGGTGCTTGAAATATGTTAACTATTTACACTTAAGCCGCTTATCTTTCGCCCCCGAATTATTGTATTGCATTCAAGTGAGTGGCAAATGATGTTTGAGTTGAAACATTTAGGGATAGCCTTCTTCTTTGCGAAATGGCTTTTCCGGCTATGTGAGGGGGGGGTGCCAGAACAATGTGCAAATAGAATTCGCTGTTTATCGATAGGTATAACGATGGGTTAGCTTAAGAGTGGACAGCAGCGTTGTCAATTTAGCTAGTTTATCGCTAGTTCTTGAGTTTCACAAGTGCCGAAAAATTGTATACAAATATATTTAATAAAAATCGTTCGAATGGTTGTAACTAGGAAATATTCTGACTTAAAGTAATAAATACTATGAAGCAGAGTGCAAGGCCAACTTCGTCTTTGCCGGATTTTAAAAGCACTTAAAATTAGTGATGTGCGAAATATTCAATAACTGTTAGTTTGTAAGAGCTAACAAATAACGCCGTTATTTTCAATAAACATTATTGTAGCATTGAAAACAAAAGTGTTTCTCTTAATGAGACTATTTTTTTGGCATCAACTACAAATTAAAAATTAAATTATTGAGATTTGGGTAGAATTACGGGTTTTGTTAATTATATAATTCCCTTACATCTCCACCACAGAGCAAGATCTCCAAAATTATTTGGAAAATTCAAAATAAATCTGAGCTATTTGTTTAGTAGATCTAGTCCACACCAAAAAATCGGACAAAAAATGTCCAAGAACTATGACGTCTGCAGATCGCGGGGGACTCCCACGATTCAATGTTAAAAATTATTTTAAAGTTGCAATTTTTTTAAAAAACATTGTTGTTTGCCTTAAATTTCAACTATAAAACGAAAAGTTTTTTTCTGACAAAATATTCTTTGTCAGCTCTTAACACCAAGCACATCAACGGAAATTGAGTTGCCCAAGTTGCATAATTACATTCATTACATTGGATACCTGCCGAAGATTTAGTTCTACATGTGCCATTTCCATACTAGGAATCGAATAAAGAGAAGGTAAATATTACAGCTATAAAAATAAATATAAATTTCAGATAAGCCAAAAACAAAGACTTTATAAACAAATTGACTGTTGCGCACATTAGTGGTATTCCAAGGTGATTTTACGAAATCAGCTTCGATATCGATATCCGTTTATGGTCACGACCAACCCCCATCGCTAGGGCAGCGATAAGTGAAAAAAAATACGTTTATCAACACCACTTTCTGCATCAGCAGCCGGCTTGTGTGTGTTGAAATGTCTCAACGAGGAAAATTAAATGAAGTAGTAACCATATTAATAAAACACTAACTTTTCAACCAGCAACAAGTAATACACAACGATTCTGAGAGTTAGTAGGCAGAGACTTAGAATAAGTCATGAAGTGGTATGAGATTGAATTGGACGGCAGCAGAACTACAACATTTCCTGAGCGCGCGGTGCCGGGCTTTGGCCAGGAGCCACAGCTTGATGATAACTGTAAGTAAAGCCTCTGCCGCTAGAATCTGCTGCTGCTAATCATGTCCCATTTCAGCGCCTTACCTC
Source organism: Lordiphosa andalusiaca (assembly GCA_035044965.1). NCBI lineage: Eukaryota > Metazoa > Arthropoda > Insecta > Diptera > Drosophilidae > Lordiphosa > Lordiphosa andalusiaca. The sequence goes on along the minus strand of JAWNNM010000051.1, from coordinate 2,618,805 downwards.
GGAGGCATCATATATGGCGGCAAATGGGGCTGGATAACGCGTCAGTACTCGGTGGATGCAACTTTGCTCATCTGTTCACTGGAAACGGGTGACCGCATTTCGCGCTACACCTTCTGGAGTGAGTTGACCCAGGAGCATCAGCGATGCAGCATTCGGTGTGTGGAGGAGCTGTTTCCTGGCCAGTCCTCCATTCCTATGCTGGTGGTGTGCCTGGAGACCTGGAGCGGCGGTGAACGTAGGCCGCAGGACTGTCTGCGCGCCAAGACCCACTTGGCCATCTATTCTTCCACCTACAACCAAGTGTTACGTTTTATCAATATGGATGGAATCTATGTCAGCACTTTGTCTTTCTTGGACTTTCAAGTGTGCAGTAGAACCTATTTGCGTCAATTTGATGGCTGTTTGGCGGTAGGTTCAGATGAGGGCACTATATTGCTCCTGGATATAAATTTTCGGCACTTGGTGGAGACAAGAAGTCGAAACATACGTCGTCCGGACGCGGAAATTCCCATGGTGGACATAAAACGCTTCTCCAGCGAAGGCTCCATAAATCGCATTGTCGGCCTGCTGGGAGAATGTCGGCAGGACGATGTCCATTTGGCTGTGGAGGTGGATGGTGAGCTGTACTTTGGGCTTATTTCTTCTGATTTGTGACCAATTCCACTTCTATTTTATAGTGGTTCGTAGCGGCATTCGCAGTTTGGTCGGCATTGACTTTATTTCTGGCTTTGCGGCTGGGCTAGAGGACGGACGCATTATTCTCTATGATCTGGCTGCTTTTCGAGTGACCTCTATGCTGCGTCCACCAAATGATGAACACTTTCGCTCGCCCGCCTCGGTGGGCCGTCTCTGCTGCATTATTCCGCCTGATGATCCCAAGCCCTGCTTCTATCTCTGTGCCATGTACCAGAGCAGCGAGAGATTAATGGTTCTGCTGCATGACGTCAACTTTAGACGCACCTTTGTGGAACCAGATACCGAAAGGTTCCATTTCGAGGTAGAATCTGTGTACCTCTGAAAGAACTTCTAGTTAGTAATCTCCGTCTTCTCTCTTAGCAATTTCACTCCACCTCTGAGCGCACCCGTTTACTGTTAGATGATGGCGCTTGCTCTGATATATGCTGCACCACCGTCTCCACATTTTCCTTTGCCGGCGACGATGGGACCCTGCTGGCCATTCTCAGCTGGTACTCTCACACGGAAAAGAAAAACAAGCTAGTCCTGTTTGATATCAACCAATGGTACAAGGACGAAATGCCCTTTACGGCACACCCACATCATTCTACAAATTTTTTGGCCAGCTATGTGCTGAGTGGACTGCAGAAGGGATTGGCATTGCAGCTGAAAGCCAGTACCATATTGCATTTCACCTCCTTGCAGCGTTGTGATGAACATTTTTACCCAGATTCCTTGACCTTTGGTAATGAACACGTGGTAAAAGTGTTCCTAACTTCGATAGTTAATTTTTTTTGTATTTTCCGTTCAGATTGCTCATTGTTGACGGCCAAAGGTAACCGGATATATGCCCATGATGGTGTACAGCATCGTTTCCTCAACGCTCTGCGCCAGGAGAAGGCCACTTTGTTTTTGCATCCGCAGACCTGTCACGAGACGATTATACGACTGCGCCTTATACCACAATTCTGCGAGCTGAACGCTAATGCCGCCTTCTCCAGGGTAAAAGACTAAAATTGGCTATCCACCTCACTCCTTTCACGTCCCTTCTCTTTCTCTATCTAGATGGCCATGTATGAGCTGATTTTATCTGTGGCATTGGAGCACAATTGCATATCATTGCTCAACGATTGCGCCAGAAGTTGGTTAGATGGCAGTTTCCTCTGCAATATGCTCAATCCCACTGAACTCTCGCTGTCCACACTAACCAACTGGATAGTAAAGCGGGCCAATCGCATCAAAACACGTTGCTCTGAACTTTGCCAGGGCATCTTCGAATACAATGGATATTCCCTGGACGAGCGCGAGCGAAAAGAGTTCAACTTACTTTCTGGACAGCTGCGGGAATTGCTCAAATTGCAATCATACATCCTGGAGCAGGGCAAGCGCCTGCTTGCACCCTCGGTGCTGCAAGAGTATGAGGTCAACGAGCAGGCCCTGAGAACGGTCTATGAATATCAGCGAGTGCTCTATTGGTTTATCGAGCGAGGATTATTGCCCGAGGGAGTGCAATTGCAGCAGGAGGAACAGGGACGAGTGTCGCAGCTCGTCAGGCTGAGACGAGACTATGTCGAGAGGCGCGGCAAGCGAGAGAGACTCTACATCGATTCTCTACTTCAGCACAGTTCAATGAACGAGCACATAGAATCATATCCGCCCTCATCATTGCAAGCCATCATGCATGTGATGCTATCTCCCGATGCCCCGTTGGGACAGAAACATGAGCTTATATTGTACCTATTGCTGGACTTGGGCCAAGGGAGGGGACAAGTGAGGACACCGTTAAGCAAACAGTTCCAGGTTTCGTTCAGCGTCAGTGAGCAGCTCGTGAAATCGGTGAAATCATTTTGGTTTCTGGATCGTGGTGATTATTGGGTAAGCATTAGAGACAAAATCCATCTAGTATTGAATCCAAGGCTTTTGGTTCTAGCCAAGGATCTCCTAAAATGTAATGTTTGGAATGAAGCAAGTCTTTTAGGTAGTTCATTGGGTGAAATATATTTGCCCGTAACGCTCAGACCATGTGATACTACTCTTCAAAAAGGGATGGTAATTCCCATGTAGGGAATGTCCAGTATATCAAAGGTTCTGTTCATAAATCAGTTGGCAGATCTTCCCTTGAACCCTAATGAACAGTTAACTGAAAATAGAAAGTCCAAAAAAGTACAGGTACAAGGATGCTTTGGAAATGATTAAGGCAGGCTTAGAGCGTGAGTTGATATATAAAACTTTTTGCCTGGGTCAATGATATCTAGATAACTAAGATAACTAAAGAACACTTAGACGGGTTTATTTCTTCCAAAATCAAATGCCTTGCTTAAATCCGTGACATTACAGTGATTGTTTTAACTTTAATCCCTTTGTAATTGAAATTGTTGATGTAGACTGTCGCAAAGTGATATGAACATTTGTATTTTTTCTTAATAATCTGCAAACTTCAAAGTTTGCTGTGACTGCTGGTGCTGCTGCTAGGCATACCACGAACTAGACAACGAAGATCTATAATGGTTGGCAATGGGGATCTTTCGGCTAGATCTCGTCGGATGGGAGGGATCTTTTGTCGGTTCCAGTTTGTCACACACAAGTAGAATTTTGTGCTAGCCAGACCAAGAGGTGTTAAATAATAAACCAAGTATCCGTATGCAGAATCTGATCGGAGCTAGAACTGAACTCAGTATTACCTGCCCAATCATGTCAGCACTTTTCATTTAACTATGTGTTAACCCTATTCTGATGATGCTTCCACGTTTATTACCCCATCCCTTAACTTCTCTAGTCCAAATTCATTTTTTGTAGCTCCATTTAATTCTCTTTGTTCCCGTTTCTAAGCCAAGGGCCATTACTTTAAAACAATAACAAAGTGTTTCAACATAACATAACATAATAAAGCAAGGCATTAAGTCTAAAGGGAAATGCGATGTTTGGTTACTAATTTATATAAAGGACCATGATTCGAATAATATTTACGCATAAAGAATTAACATGTGTTGCAAATTTGGATTACCTGTGCATGTAGGCCTGTTTGCGACGACGCTCAAATCTGGGTTTAAAAAAATAGTGAGTAGAGTAGACTGAGAAATCGATCATGTGTGTCCTTTTCAATTTGTTTTTCATGCTCAGTTGTAGAAGCCGTGTAGATTATTTCTTGCTGAGACATAACGATGACTCTGTCCGAATCCAGATCGAACGATCCAATGTTGCTGGGACTTACTGTACGGCTACTCCAGGTTTTTATTGAGATAACTTCGCATTAGATACGTCAAATGGCCAAACTCATCTTGAAGTGGTATTGACTGCTACGAGGGAGCCCTTTAAGGGCTCCAAAAAATTAAGAGAATTTTATTGAATAGTTTTTGTTCCCATGAATCAGCAAAAAATTAATGTGAGTTTCATCCATCGGATGTAGAAGTTATACTGATGGACTCGCACTCTGCCGCAATGAACTTTTCAGGGTCATGTAAAATTTTACTTAAATCTGTCGTAGCTGAAGCACTTTCTTAAAGTGGTTTTCTCACTTCTGCTGATGTCTGATACACTGCACAGTGTTGAATTATACAGATCAATCAAACAATATACCTTTTGCATAATATTTGCATGTGTTTGGCTTGATTAAATGATCTTTATATCTGCTCCCGAAACACGACCTGCGCAATGCTTTGTCAATTTTAAGAACTCAATATATCATCTATGTATACATATAAGGCACAGCCCAGCCCGATTGTCCCTTGCAGCCCGCACCGTTATTTCATTCAGCATACAACGCAATTCGGCTACCGTTGCTCGTCTCGGCTCGACCGCAGTTTACAACAATAGCGCACCAATATTCAAAGCAGAAGACGAAAAAAATATGATGTTGTAGCTTAAGTGTCCTCGCGTCAAATTCTGCTGCCCATCCCTGTGGCAACTGAGCGGTTATGATCAGACAGACAGCTGTGGTTAAGGATTAACTTGAAAAAATAGAGGAAAATTAACTTTGGCTTGTCCGAAGTTTATATACCCTTGCAGAACGTTTTTCTTACTATTTCGGATGACATTTTCGCTAGGGCTCGACATTTCAGACGTGTATTTAGTTACATTATCGTGGTTCGTGTTTCAGTTCGAACGTAAGTGTACACGTGAATTACTGTTCGTGTATTCGTGTCCGAGTATAGGTTCGAACGTACGAGTATCACCCGAAATAAGTGATTTGTTTTCTGATCGTGTAACAATGTTGTATTTTGTTTGTACCACGTCTTTTCATCTATTTTGCAGGTTGATGATTAGAGCAATAAAATTGTTTCGCTCCAAATGTTATGAATTTCTTCTTCATCCTTACTACGCACTGCCTACCTGAGAAGTGGGAGGAGCGGAAGAGAGGTCCTTACCTCGTCCGTTCCTCTCCTTGTGTTCATGAAGTTCGTGGCGAAGGAGGGCAGATCACAGTGCACACAAACGAAATCGGCCTAGTGGTTTCGAACAGCACCAGAAAGCAGTGAGGATCTTCTCGCGACACAATGATTCTGTGCAAAATGCTTTTATAGTTATGACGAAAAAGAAACATTCACGTGTTACACGTGATTCACGTTAGCACTGGAAACACGGATATACGTGTATTCGGATACACGTGTGTTAAATACACGTGTAGTTCATAAACACGTACCTGTACACGTAGCACCTAATTTCACGTGTTCACGTGTATTCGCACTACACGTGAAACATCAAGCCCTAATTTTCAAACAAAGACTACTTTTATATGACAGCTATACTATATAGATGACCGATTACGACCAAACTTGGTGGAATCATGGGAAAGCAAAGCAAACTAAGAAATACAAAGTATGGAGGCGTTTGCTTTGAAAACAAAAACTTACTAAAAATAGTTTTTCGACCGATCATTCCTATGGCAGCTATATGCTATAGTCATCCGATCCGGCCGGTTTTCATAGTTGTGCAGCGTATTTGTACTACATGACGTGGTGCAAAGTTTGGTAGCGATAGCTTTCAAACTGACGGAGGAAATCGCATAGAAACAGACGGACGGACATGGCTATATTGACTCAGCTCGTCATGCTCGTCATGATCAAGAATATATATACTTTGTATGGTCGGAAATGCTTCCTTCTCTTTGTTACAAACATCTAGACATTTTCAAGAGTATAAAAACTATGGGGAAATTCTATCAACAAATTACTGACTTCCGTTTTGTTGCATTATTTCTATTGAGGCATTAATACTCCGTCATTTGAGTCCATAGCCCGTTCAAATTTATAATAAGTTCTATGCAGTGTTTAATCTAACCTATTCCATCTTCTTCCTCTCACAGCAATCCATCAACGAGCTGTACGACGTTCGCTCAAAGATAAATCATTACACGGATTGGCAAATGAACCTACTGCTGGATGTACTCTTGAGTGTTGGAGCCATTAAGCCTGCCATGCGTGTGGTGGATCAACCACCTGGTCCATTGACTTCATTGTTGCGGCTTCGAGTGCTGTTGGCCAATGAGAGCATACCCGAGGCCTTCCATCACGCCCGTCTCTATGACGATGAGTCCGGTCGTCCACTCCTTGAACATTTCTTTCGCCATTGCATCGATGTGGGCAAGTTTAAGGTCCTTGCCGAGCTCTGTCTGCGTGAGCAAGAGGAGCAAATGGTTTATCGTTTGCTCCGCCAGTGCAAGTCCCGGCACACCGAATGCGTTCAATTGATTCTGTTGCTGCAAAAGTCCAAGTATATCGAGGCGGTCTCATTTATGGACGAAATCGGCGCTGAGAGACAAGTGTCGGATGAAGCCTCCAATACCATACTGTCCGCGTATAAAGCAACCATGGCTCCTGTGACGCAATCTATAGCCGGCACCTATTTCCGCATTCGGGATAAGCTAAGTGGTGGCTGTGTGGAGAATTCATCGCCGGAACCGTTTAGCTGTCAACTGGTCAAGCAGAATGCCAACGATATGGTTGGTGGCATATTCCAGAGCTCAGCTCTGAGTGCCCATTGGGCTACACGCTACGAGGAGGAACCGAATCGAGAGCGACGTCTGCTCAACAGCCATAATGTGCCCTTCCTGCGGAGTGCGCAGTATGGTGGTATGAGTGAGTTACCGCAGCGTCGACGCCTAGTGCGACCCGTTCCCTATCAGCCGGTGGAGAAGCGTAGGCGGGAGGTTGAGGAACGCGACGAGGTGGTGAATCTCACTAGATCGCAGTACATGCTGCAGCCAAAGAAACGGCGACGCTTGCTGGGCGAACAGCTAATCAAAGAGGTTTGTGGCTTCGTCAAAAGCAAAATGGAAAGTGAGCAAGAGCAGCAGGCGGAGGAGGAGAGTCAGACAGAGGGCACATCTACTCTCCTGCAACCGCCCGCATTCCTACAGTCGAAGCCACACACTTCCGAACCGAAGAGCACTTGTAGTCCCACACCCGTCACCATTCTCAAGCGTCGACCTGTCCTGGAGCCTGCCCGTGTGGAAGCTCCACCAGTCACTTTGGCGGACTCCAAACGTTTTCGTTTTATGGCCCCCATACCGCTAGGTCTAGGCGACTCGTTGGAGGAAGATGATGAAACCGATGAAATCATAATGGAAATTGAGCCTCAAATTGAGCAGGCAGTGCCCACTGCTAGCTCTGAATCGGATGATGATGAAGAGTTTCTGTCGCCACAAGCATCAGCAAATGTCTCCCTGGTGCAGGAGCTGGAACAGCAGCAACTTGAGCAGTCTATGGCACGGCCCGTGCCCATGGCTCCGCCCACAGGTCCTCAACCTCGAAACTCTCTAATCCAAGGCCGAAGTGAGAGCAGCAGCGGCTTCGGCAGCTTTGCCACCATGCATATGGCTCAGACCACATCGCATGATTTTGTACCCACCGTTTGCTCCTCGAAGATGAGCGAGACCTACGTCAAAATTTCTGAGCGCACCACCATCTGTGGGGATATTGGAGAAGAGACTGAGCGCAGCCAAATGTTGACACCGGCATGGTCCTTGCCGGCTGCAGCTCCAAGAGCGGAGCATGTGCCTCAGATGCTGGACACCACACTGGGTATGTCCAGCTATGATGTGACAGCTCTGGAGCAAAGGGAGGAGGTGGTGGAGGATGATGAGGAGGAGGAGGAGCAGGAGGTTGTGCAGCTTGATCAGGAATCTGAGGACCAAGTTGAGGAACAGGAGCAGGAGGAGGCTCAGCAGCTCCAGTCAGAACTAGCTTACAACAATCCATTTAACTTAGGTTCCGCCCAGGAACCCCTCTCTTCGCCCACCTACAGTCTTAGCAGTGAACTCTCCGACATGTCCTCGTCGGAGGTGCGGCCTCTTCACCCACCCTCCACCCTCCAGGATGATCCTATGTATTCCATTGTGGTAGAGTCCACTGGCTCGATAACCACATCCCGTTCGGTTACCCATACGCCCACATCCTTTCTGCCCAGCGACACGAATGTGTCGCAGAACTCCAGTCCACGAGCGCCACTTGGACCTGGCGGCGATGGCTCCCCTCGATCTCTATACCGTGCCAATAGTCTGGAGACTGTGGATGATTTGGACACCACTAAGGGTTCCTTGGACGAAGAAGATGATGAGGTGGAGGATGAGGATGATTGTGTTATTGCCTTAGACGGAACAGAGGTGCGTGGCTATATCCACCGTCCACAGCAATCCACAGCCTGCTCCAGTGCCGAGTTGTTTGCTTTTAAGGATGAATGCCAGGCCGAGGAGGCGGCTCCTGGGCCAAATGCCTCGCTCTCACTGGGAGCCACGGCCAATAGTGATTCTGTAATGGCCGAGACCATTAATCTGGATAGTAGCGAAGTTGAGGAGAATCAGAAGGCATCCAGCAGTGACTCGTTGGCCACTGTCTCCTACAGTGAGCACAAAGTTCAAGAGGAGGAAGAGCCCATGGAGGTGGACCAAGCAGCAATGGAAAACAGTCCTGAGGTGGAAAGCACTCTGCAAGAAGTTGAGGTGACACCTCAACCTTTTGAACTAGAAAACCCGTCGATGTTAAAAGAAGATGAACCTGTTCAGTTGGAGCTCGTTCAGGCGGAAGTGGAATACGCTTCGATAGAAGAGGAGCCCGTTCAGGTGGAAGAAGAGCTCGGTCAGGTGGAAGAAGGATCCCTTCTGGTAGAAGAGGAAACCGACCAATCGGACGTGGAGCCTAATCAAACAGAGCCCCTTATAATGGAAGAGGAGCTCGTGGAGAAAGAGGAACCCCATCTGTTGCAGGAGAAACCCCATCAAGCAGAGGAGGAGGAAAAGAAGCCACAACTGTTGGAGGAGGAGAGATGGGAGAGTAAGCCCTTGCAGTTAGAGGCGGAACAAGTTGAGACTGAGGAAGAACACTTGCTGGAAGAGGTGTCCCTTCAGGTGGAGGAGGAGCCGGTTGAACTAAAAGAAACGGAGGCCCGTAAGTTGGAGGATGAGCCCATACAGCTGGAGGAAGTACCGGTACCCGTTCGGTTAGAGGAGGAGCCTGTGGAGGTGGCGGAAGTATCTACGCACCTGGAAGATGACTCCAAGCTGAGTCTCCATTTGGTGTTCTCAGAGGATGAGGAACCGCCTGCTCCACGCGCTCTACGCTCTCGTCGGGGCTCTTCCAAGGAAGGCAGCCCCGCTGTACATACGCCACCCGTGGGAGTTGGTCTACGTAAACGACGACTACGCAGCGATGATGTGCCTAGCACTTCTTCCACATCTCCCAGTCGTTCCACCCGTTCTGTGTCGACCCCACCCATATCTACACCCAAGCTACGTCGCCAGCTGCTGAACAAACATCTTCTCGAGGTGATTGATGAGCAAGATTCACTTGACGCTAGCAACGATAACTCACAGCCGCTCACTCGTTCCCGCTCTCGGCTTAGCCTGGAGCCGGAGGCGGCAGCAACAAGATCCGCACCTCGATCCAATCGGACCAAGCGTGCCACTTCCCTGGCACCAGAGCCGCCGTCAGTTGCTTCGTACAATACCCCACCACGTCGCAATTTGCGTGGCAATAGCGAACCGCCTACTCCAGTGCTTGCAGCCACGCCCCCCCTCATCCGAAGCAGGCGCGGCGGACGGAAAACAAGTGGCGGCGAGAACTCACCAGTGGTGGCACCAGTAGCAGAAGAACCAAAGCCATTGCGTCGCACCACCAGACGCCGCACCTCGGACTTAATTGATCAACCAGCGCCAACACAGAGGGAATTGCGTCCACGTCGTCATAGGAACACCAATTCTGAGTCGGATAGTATGCCATCCCCTCCGCTTTCAGAACGTACAGTTACTCCCACACCAGAGGGTAAGTTCATGGGAAGTCCTTCAATATTCTCCATAATCACGTTTCCCCCGCCTCTCTCCCAGCAGCCAGTGAGACCAATGTGCCGCCCAAGAAACGTGGCCGACCCAAAAAATGAACAAATGCGGCAATAAGAACACAAACGCGTTGGATTGAGCGCCAAAATGAATTACCGTGATTCTTTTTAAATCTTTGAGTATTTTAGTTTTTGTTGCCATTTTTGTAAATTTTTTGGAAAAAGTTATCCAAAAATAAAAAAATTTAACTAAAAAGCATAAATCGAATACAAAACCGTAAGAATTGTTTAAATGTTTATGCTGTTCCTGTCCAACTAACTTCTGTTCATTTTGTAACCTGCTTTGGATTTACTTTGCTCATTGGAGGACGCTGCTAACTCAAGTCATAATAACTAACTAACTTTACCAATAGGCGGGCATATTTTTAACCAGAGAAGATAGCAAACGCTGCTAATGTATTTTGGGAGCTGAATTCAAAATATTGTTGGTTTTGCCGTGAATTGAACGAGGTTGGCTTACATATTTGGGTCCCGTAGCCACATTTAAAGAGTGATTCTTTAAGAGCCATAGGAAAGTTTTTCAAAAAAAAAACAACATAAAATTCAGAAAAATGCAAGAAAACTTTATTTGCATCGATAGTACGGTCCATATAATTTAATGTTTGAAGATTATTTCATGCAAATGCTGACCGTGACTGCGTCTCAAATGGGTCCATCCGCTTAGTCCAATTTTGGCATACTCTTTCCAACATTTCCGGTCGGTATCTCACGAATAAATGCTTCTATGTTGTCTTCCAATGCGTCAATTGAAGCGGGCTTGTCTGTATAGACATTAGCTTTAACATAGCCCCACAAAAAAGTGTCTAAATCGCACGATCTAGGAGGCCAATTGACCGGTCCCGAATATGAAATAAAATGTTCACCGAACTCGCCTCTTAATAAGTCCATCGTTGCGCGTGCTGTGTGGCATGTGGCACCGTCTTGCAAGTCAAGCTCTTGCATTTTGGGCAAAAAAAAAGTTGGATATCATCTCACGGTAGCGCTCACCATTCACAGTTACGTTACGATTCGCATCATTTTTGAAAACTGTGACTTTTTCTGAATGCATTGATAGCTCTTGCTATCATGCTTCTGGCTGATATTCCGAAAGGAAGCCGGTTCGGTTTGCGGTTCGGTTCACCAGCGGGAATAAGCGGTTCGGTTCGGTTCAAAACCGGTTCAGCTCAGAACCGGCTTGCATCCCTGGTTTTTGGACCATATCCCGGCCATTTTTTATACCCTTGCAAAGGGTATTATTAGTTTGCCCAGAAGTTTGCAACACATAGAAATATTCATTTCCGACCGCATAAACTATATGTATTCTTGATCAGGGTGACGAGCTAAGTCGATTGAGCTTTGTCCGTTCGTCTGTCTGTTTCTACGCGAACTAGTCTCTCAGTTTTAAAGCTATCGTGCTGAAATTTTGCACAGAGTTTTCTTTTTGCTACGCACTACTTGGAAAACTTTTTTGTTTTTAATGGTAGTATCCTGCAATTTTGTATTTGTTTGTTTCACATGCTTTCACATAATTTTACAAATTTTTGGCCAAATCGGATAACTATATCATATAGCTCCCATACGAACGGTCGGTCGGAAAATGGGAAATGGGAGTATTTTTTGAAAATATTAAAGCTAGCACTTGCTAGGCTATAAAAACGGCACACACAAAAATAGCTTAGCTTTCTCGTTCAACTTACAAAACTTCCCGGGCATGTGGTCAACCATTTCCCAAAGTTTCATCGCGATTGGATGAACGGTTTAGGCAGGCATAAGGGAAAGACAAACATTCATTTTGATACATATAGATTGAAACCAAAGCCAAGGTTATGTTCTGATTCCTAAGATACCAGCATAAATATGATAACTTTGAATTTTGAGATATTTCAGTTTTTTCCCCCAAGTTAAAGAAATTCTTTAAATTTATCTGCCAACTAAAAAAAAATCACAAAATTAACTACCCAATCGGTCATTATAATCTTAATTTTACTACATTTACACATGTTTTATTTCAACACGCATTTGGAAGTAATAAACTTAAAACTTATCTAATTAACGTATAATTTTTACATTCTTTTCGGGTCAGACCTGAATCAAAGCTGAATCAGCCCTGAAATGGAAGGGCTGGTACTGAATTCATGGCATCCTTTATGTGAGTTTCAGCCATGAATTTAAAACAGGCATGTCCTACTACGTCTGATTTGAGGCATGATTTCATGGCTGAGTTTCATGGGAAGTACTGAAACATGCATGAATTCAGGCATGAAATTTAGTTATTCCTACTGCTCAGGTCTGAATCAGCCCTGAAAAATTCAGTACTAAGGCGTAGAAATGCAGGGTATGTATAAGCAAAGATTAATAAATATGATAGATGAGACATGTGAAACAAAAAACGATTATTCCTGGTGGCTAACATTGCCTTTTAATTTCATCCGTAAGCGTCATCTCTAAATATCTATATATCTTTGATATTACGCAGTTAGTGCTTTACCAAAGACTTCTAGATATTGTAGATGACGCAAGTCATTGGCTACCAATATTAGATTTACTCCACATGCGTCATCTATAATATCTATAAATCTTTGGTATAAGCTAAGAAAAATCAAAGTATAATTACTTCATACAATCAACTCAATTGTTACACCATCTTTACGTTGTCATTTCGTTATTTTAAGAAATTTTCGTGGTAATTGTTATGTGAAATAAGTCGAAATTTGTATAGTTTTTGGCTCATAACCTCCACAAGCGCAATGATATCAAAAAAGTGCAAATGTACGAATAACCCGATTTTTAGATATTACGTTTCCAATGGCCCTGTCTGCGTTTGCTGAATTTTGTAGATTTTTATATTGAACCATTAACTACTTAGTTAAAATTGTTGTTGCTTTGTGTTGCTAGTACAAAAGATCCCACAGAACGCGAACCTAGGGTACAGTTGAGAAACTGAGTATGAGGTGATGCTTGCAGAAGTCCCTTCTAACAGAACTTAAGTTTCTCATCCCGGGTTTTTTTTTAGTGTCGTACTGCTGTGTTATAACTTATAAGAGCTTTCATCATTAACTAAATCAAAATGTTGGTATCTTGGGAATCAAAACCAAACGTTTTTTTTTGGTTTTACGTGATTGTTCAACTAAGTTGACGTAGCAACAAATTTGGATTCAAGAGGTTAAAAAATGTACAACCTCGTTCAACCCACGTTTGTTCAAATGTCGGCTCAAGAATATCCGGGATCACCCTGTTTTTAATTCCGTTTCGGATTGATTTTTTTTTTTAGTGTATAGATGTCATAGAAAAGTAGAGTCTAAAAAGTAGTCTTAGGGCCGATTTCACATGTTCGACATAGCTGCTATGTGTCAGATAAACATCGATTTTTCTTTATTATTTGTAGGTTTACGTGACATATAGCTCTATGTAGAAGATTAGAAATCGGCCCTTAGTAAAAAATACTTACTTGTTTTCAATGGAAATGTGCTTAAAATGGGCATTTATTTATTTGATATTCTTTTATATAGTTCGGATGACTATATAATATAGCTGCAGTACGAACGAATAGGTCGAAAAAGAAGTTCTATTGGGAAAAACTTTTTTGTTTTGTGTCTTACATGTTTGTTTGTTAGGCTTTTGCATGATTTCACTAAGTTTGTTCGAAATCGGACATCTATATAGTATAGCTGTCATAGAAAAGTAGTCTCTTAGTAAGAAAAACTTTTTTGTTTTCAAGGTAAACCGCTTTAAAAATGGAATATATTTATTTAATAAGATTTCACACAGTTTCTTAAAGTTTTGTCAAAATCGGATGACTATAGGTTATAGCTGCCATAGGAATGATCGGTCAAGAAACTAGTTTTAGTGAGAAAAACTTTTTTGTTTTCAAAGAAAACGCCTCCAAACTTTGTATTTCTCAGCTTGCTATGCTTTCCCATGATTCCACTTAGATTGTTCGAAATCGGACACCTATATAGTATAGCTGTCATACAAAAAAAGTGTTCTTAGTGAGAAAAACTTGTTTGTTTTCAATAGAAATGTCCTTCAAATTAGTTAGACACACGCGCTGCAAGGGTATACAAACTTCGGCCGAGCCGTTTTCAAGTCAACTTCAAATCAATTTTGAACAAAGTTTTTAGCAATAATAAATCGGAGCTGGACTTGCGTGAAGTATCGGGAATTTCGCATTAATTAATCAGAATTCAAACTCTTGTATTGTCGAAAAAATATCGTTTATTCAAATTTTGACCCTTCACTGGGACCCAAAGTCGGTTCTTCTTAAGAATTTTATAATTGGCGGGTCCGACAAAATCGACACAACTAATACAATTTTTGTTCGATTGTCACTTCGATGTTTCCCCCCTTCCGGGAGATTGAATAAAAAAAAATATATAGTTGGTAATTATTATAAGGTACAGTCGATAGTCTCGAAAAATATTTACACAGAGATTTATATACAAAAGGGATTACAGCTTATGGAATATATGTAACTAGGGCAAGTGGGCCGGAACGGTGGTTGTCGGTGGTTACAGATAAACACTTAATACTTAGTGGGGCTCGCCTAGACAAGCGTGGACAGCTCATGGAGCGAGATTGTCATGTTGCTCATATCCAGCGTCGTTGGAATGCCAGGACTAACGGAACCGCTGGCCTCGCGTCCCAACAGGCAATTGCTAGGCTTGGGTGTCGGCGGTGTGGCTGTGGCGGGACGCACCAGAAATGAGGAATTAATGGCACCTCCTCCCAGATTATTGTTGCCGGGACAGAGCAGGGGATTGAAGCTGCCATGTGAGTGATTGGGTGAGACGGGTGTCACCGAAATGGGCTGACCACCACCCTGATACAAATGCATGGGCGGCGCTTGCAGTGCGGGCGCCGAAATTGGACTTAGGAACTGCACCGGCGGCGTCAGTGGCAATTGGTTCGCTGCCGACAGCAGGGACATGCTCAGCGGCGTCACCAGCGGGGCACTTCTATAGCTGATCGTCTTCTCCTTTTGCCACACAAACACATTGTGGACCATGGCCACACCGCAGAAGACAATACCCAGGCCAATCAGCACGCTGGTGATGATCGCCGGCGTCGAATGGAAGTGGTTGAAGGTGTACAAAATGATGCCGGTAAGGAACACTGGTATGGAGATGAAGAAGCCGCTCACCGCGCACGTACGGCTGGCACTGGACTTCTCCAGATACCTGTTGTCCCTCCCATCGAACATTGGCGAACGGAGCTTGACGGCGAACAGAAACTGAATGGCGCACACCAGCAGGCAGCAGAGATTCAGGGACAGCGACAGGGCACACAAGGCCAGAGTCACGTCGTACACAATGATGAAATCTTCGCTGCTCATGGTACGGGTCAGAGCGTCCTCGCGACTATTGGGCGAGATCTTAAGCAGAAAGATCAGTGACAGCAGCGCCAACAGTAGAGAAACTAGTGGAACGGAAAGGATTAACAGCTGGGGATACGAGAACAAATCAGGCGGAGAATGCTTACCTAGACACAGCAAGCCCAGGCTGTTCAAGGCCTCCCGTGGACTGGGGCCATGTTTCTGTACCTTCTGCAGGACAGGATTGGCTGTGAGATTATTGCAGTTGCTGTAGTTGTGATGCAGTTGCTGATGCGGATGATGGTGCGACAGCGACGTCTGCTGCTGCTGCTGCTGTTGCTGCTGGAGCTGCTGCTGTTGGCTGCTGGCCAGCATGTGCTGATTGGTATAGGTATGATGATGCAGACTCCCGTTGCCAGTGCCATTGCAGTGTCCATTTGGCGTCAAGGGCGTCAGTGGCGATAATGGAGTCAGTGGTTTCAGTGGGGTTATCGGCGTGGCAATGTTCAAAAGTGTGGAGGCATTGCCGTTGGCCACCCGTCCGCCGCCATTGTACAGTGTGCTGCAGGTGGAGGCGTTCAGGGCAGAGATATTGAGCGGCTGTGGCTGTGGCGGTCGCAGGTGAATGTTGCGTGCGGTGCTGGCCACGGCAGCTGCTGCGGGCGTAGGGGAAGTACCCTTCGTGGAGGTAACTGGAACGGGTATGGGAACTGGGCCACCACCGGTGGTGGTTGCTGCCGCTGCTGCTGTTGCTGTGGCTGTTGCTGTGACCGTTGGAGCGGAGGGTGTGTTATTGCCGCTGCCGTTGCTGTTGTTGCTGTTGCTGTTGTTGTTGCCATTGCTGCTGGCGTTGGCGGCCGGTCGCAGCAGCTGTCCATTGACAGTGGCAGCAGCGGCAGGGACAGCGGCACCGGCACTGCTCGCATTTGAGGCGTGCTTCAACATTTCCTGTATAATTGACTCTTGTGTGGCTTTAGCGCTCGGTCCAATCCTCAAATGCGACTGGCTCACATAGTGAATGGCAATTGGCAAGTGCAACTATCTGGAATTATAGAGGAAATTGAGAAATTGACCATTTGTGGAGTGGAAACAGTTCGGCAGAGAGACAATAAAAGAGAAATTGGTAAATTTCACTCGAAATGGGTAAAAGGGAGATAATTGCAAGTGTGCAAGCAGCAGGAATCAAGGGGCCTAATTCAACAAATAACAATTTCTCGTCTGAGAGTCACCTCTTCAGTTCTTCCTTTCGTTACAATATAGGTGGATCTCCCGTGAACGAAAGTGGCTCTACAAACCATTTTAGGCAATAAAATAAAATTTTAGGATCCTATAAAATATATTTTCCACCAGTTTTGAAGATATTCTATAAGTCCGACAACTACCTTTTCATGTTTAGAACCAAGGCTGCTAACCGGTCCGGAACCGAACCTCTGTGAGCCGGTTCGGTTCGGGTATTTTGGGGTTCGCGAACCGTCCCATGAATCAAGCGCCTTTTATTTTTGATTCCCGAACCTGAACCCGAACCGAACCACTTTTTCGTAAAGTGAGGTTCGGTTCACCAATTTAAGTAAGTTTTTTATCGATACACCCAGGTATATTGGATAACTTCGATAAATGTTAGTAAAAAAACAAGAAAGAAAGTCGGTCAAGCCCGACTATAACATACTCTGTACCAGAGTTGGCATTATTCGAATAACAAATTATCTAGATAATTATTTGAAAACAAGTTTTATTTATGAAATTTTATTTGTAAATAATTCTATATAAATAACGATCATTCGAATGATTATCTAGATAAAATTATTCGTTATTTAAATAAAATTAATCGACAAATAACACTTCGAATAAATTATTTGTCTACAAATTTACAAATTTTTTCGAATAAAACGAATAAATCTAGCTCAGATAAGAAGGTGTTCAAACCCCCAAATAACATTATGCCAAAGAAGTGGCTCTTGTCATACCTGCGAATCTGGTTGAACGCCTAGGTTTTAGAGACAGGGCCTCTGGAGCTGCTTGTTGGGGAAGATAAATTGGTGTACCCTCATAATAAGAAGGAAATTCGTGTCTATTCTTTGGTTTTGGAACCAAACCGAACTAAGCGTAAGATAATTAGGATAAGTTTTATGGGTTTATGCAGCTGTATTAGAATATTTGTTATTCGTGAAAAAATTATTCGTAGATAATTTATTCTGACACGAATAATTTGTCAAACAAATATAATTCGATTATTTTTATTTGGAATACATTTTTCGGATAAAGCAACATTTTATTATTATTCGAATAAAAATAATTTTATGAAAAATTATTCGTTATCCGTATTCGAATAAAAAAATGCCAACTCTGCTCTGTACCAACGAAATTATACGCTCAGCATAAATTTTGATGCAGCTGAAACCAGCGCTGCTACTGCGCTGCAGCAGCGAACAGTTTTTTGATCATAACTCAAAAATCGTTCATCCAATTTTCACCATTCCTTTGGCTAATCGATAAGTTATCCTTATTACTAAATATATTCAGAAGGAACAACCCTGTAAAACTGTAGGAGATATGACGGTTTTTCTAAATTGCGGGGGCGGCAGGGGGCGTGGCCGAAATTGAAAATAAACTTGATCTGCATGCAGACATAAGAAGCATATGTCCCATACATGTCAAATCTCTATCTCTTACCATCTCTGAGATCTGTGCGTTCATACGGACAGACAGACGGACGGACGGACAGACGGACATGGCTATATCGACTCGGCTGTTGATGCTGATCAAGAATATATATACTTTATGGGGTCCAAATTTCACTCCGTCCCCCTTTTATCTCCAAAAAACCTAGACTTCCTCTAGAAATCCTATACCTAAATAGCCATCAGATCCACAATTTTCAAGTTAGAGCCTCGTGGTTTAGTATACATACATCAAGCTAGGCCCAATATCTATCTATTCTGAAAAGTACAATCAGATCGGACAAAAAACACCGGAGTTATAAGCGAAACAGTTTAGCTGATAAGAGCACCCCCTCCCAGTTTATGGTCAGGACTAGAAAAAAGTGTTGCCTACATTTAGGTTGAAAATTTTGTTGCAAAAACAAAAAATAAATGAAAACAAATGAACAGGGTATTTTGTGGTCGGGAAACTCGACGGCAGCGCACTTACTTGTTTTAATTTAAAGTTATATAAAAGAGCTCTGCCCGAAATAGTTTCAATGGGACTCATACCCCGTTTATACACATAAAGAATATCATGATAAATGCCCCTTAAAGTATGCCATTTTAATTTCCAAGTCGCGGAAGTTACTAAAAAATGTGGCCTACTTCCAGAATGAGCCTTTAATAGCAGTTACAAAAACCGGCTACATTCAAATTCAAAAATTTTAAAAACAAATAAATGCAAGCAAATGAACAGGGTATTTTGTAGTCGGGGCACTCGACTATAGCGCCCTTACTTGTTTTTTGTTAGCTTGTGTTATCAATATATAATGTTAAAAGAGACAATCGCAATATTTGAATGCGAAGAATAATAGAAGGTTGTGCATTGATAATGTATACTCTTTCCAAGATTTAATGTTATAAACTTTCGCACGAGACCACATCATGTTGTATTTTGTGGTTTCTGGTATAAAACATAAACTTACAATTAATTGCAAACACATACATAGATGTTTCTTTGAACGCACAAAAAGATTTAAGAAAGCAAAAGTCAATGTAATCATTGTGCTTGAGGTACTTTCCATTTAAAATTCCCGAAACATGTAAGACTTGCTTACATTAGTTTAATTTTATAGCTTTATTTTGTTGTTTAGTACCTTTAGTTTTTTGGTCTAGCTGGACCTTACAGTGGGAAGTGCCCATTTGCAGCCTTCTCCTTAATTCCACTTACATTTATCTTTTTAAAAAGTCTGAAACGATTATCGTTATAGTATTCTGAACTTTACCTAAAATTGCATCAGAGTTTTAAAACCGTTTATCGATCGATAAATGAAAACAAGCAACTTTATATTGATTGCTATTACCTTTGCACTAGACAGATTCAAATTGCAAGAGCCCCGGGGGCTAGATTTGATGCTGCCAAAATAAAAAAGTGAGCCACTGAATCGCTGTAGACGTATGCAGCAGCATTTAACAAATTAAATTTGAAATTGATTGTGAAATACCGCGGGCCAAATGGCATCTCCTCAGTTTGCCATCACTTTCAAATTATTGGTCAACAAGAAAAAATCATGATATCTAAACGCAATTATTTTGCTATTTTTATTTTCTTGGGCAACCTTAAGACAACCATTGATGTCTATGGGAAACCTTGTGGAATCTTCACGATGCGTAATTCATCTCTCGAATCTTTTATTATTACTTTTACAAGACGCAACGTAATTCCAGTCGTTAAAGCTGTATTTTAACATATCGAATAAAAACAAATATATATTAAAAGTAGCTTTTGATGCAATATCTAAAAGGCAGCGCAACTGTTAGTGCCTTTACGCATCCATTGGTACATATAGAACATCCAGTTTCACACAGACGTTGTTTACATAATTGACAGCATTCGATAGAAGTTACTCGGTACACCCAGAAATCTAATGCAATCATGCCAGTTCGATACACCGAAATACACCTTTGAATCACCAAATCAAGGTCAACTAAGAATATCCAAGCTGTGCAGTGAGCCACCTTGTAGTTATTGCATCATGGTCTATTAGTATTGAGTCTAATTGTCTATTCATCTAACATCCAAATTCATGAGTCATACAAATTAACCTTGAGAAAATATGTCATGTTTGTAGAATATTTCTAGTATTAAAAATGCTGGCATAACATATAATTATTAAGCATTTAAACTCAGGATGTGGGATGTTAGATGGCCTCTGAATGAATAGGCTTTTATACCAGCAAACATTTTATTGAAATTTATGATCACATTCGAGCGTTTTTCGAGTCCTCAATCTGATTAAAACAGTCATATGTACATCAGCTCGTTTTCTGATCATAATGGTTACGTTTGTCGGGAGAAAATGGTATCCCAGCAGCGACCCTTACTAAAGAGTCGTTTTTAACTCGTTCTTCTGATCATTTTCCAATCAGTTTCGAGTCAAATGAGAGTCTTTTTATACTCTGTACCGTCCCACCCAACATTTGGAAGATCATTATTATAAAAATCGCCTTGATGAGTCTTTTCCGACTCCTTTTGATGATCAAAACGAGATCAATCATATGCTATTAATTGAGACTCGAAAATGTCTCATGAATATGCTCAAAATGTGCTTTAGAGAAATACGGCTAAAAAAAAGACTCTCAAGTGACTCGAATATGAGTCTAAAGTGATCGGAAAAACGGGTTATAAACGACTCTTCAAGAATTGTCGCTGCTAGGGTACCATTTTCTACCGACAACAGTATCATTTACGATCAGAAAACGAGCCCATTTTTGACTATTTTAATCAGATCGGGGATTCAAAAAAGGCTCGAATGTGATCAAAAATAGGATCAAATGTTTGCTGGGGTAGGTACATCCCACCCAACATTTGGAAGATCATTTTGGAAAAATCACCTTAATGAGTCTTTTTTGATCCCTTTAAGACTCAAAAATGGCTCATGCAAGTGCTAAGAATGTGATTTTAATTAAAAAGACCCGCAAATGACTCGCATATGAGTCGAATCTGATTAGAAAAACGGGTTAAAATAGACTCTTCACGAAGTATCGCTGCTAGGGTACCATTTTCTCAGAAAACGAGCTCATATATGATTATTTTAATCAGATCGAAGATTCGTAGAAGACTTGAATGTGATCAAAAATGACATAAAATGTTAGCTGGGATGGAGTATTATAAGTTTGTGCAAAAGTATCCCACCCAACATTTGGAAGATAATTTTAACAAAAATCATCTTGATGAGTCGTTTTCGACCACTTTTGATGATTAAAAAGAAACACCTATCATGTGCAATTGAAAGAGACTCGAAAATGATTCATGACAACATTTTGAACATTTTGAAATTTGAATTAGTGAACTGCGACTAAAATAAGACTCTCAAATGATTCGAAAATGATTCAAAACTGTGCAGAAGAAAGGGTTAAAAACGACTCTTTATGAAGAGTAGCGGCTAGGGTACCATTTTCTCCCGACAAACGTATCATTTATGATCAGAAAACGAGCGCATTTATCACTACTTTAATCAAAAAAGACTCTAATGTGATCCAAAAATTTCATAAAATGTTTGCTGGGGATGTAACAGCCAGAAGGAAGCATCTCCGACCCTATAAAGTATGTATATAAATATATTATTGATCAGAACGCGCAGATCTCAGAGATGCTACAAGATACAGAGGTTTGACTTGTATGCGACAAATGCTTTTTATGTCTTCAGGAAGATCAAATTTATTTTCAATGAATGCCACGCCCACTCCCCCAATTTGAAAAAAAACCTCAAATCTCCCACAATTGTAAAGATGGAAAGTTCGAACCTTTTGGATATAATTAGTCATTAGTATTATTTATCGACCCGCCGAAGAAATGACAAAGATTGGATGAATGATTGTCGAGTTACAGGGAAGACAAATATTTATGCTAGGCAGCACCGGCTGAAACAGCGATGGGCGGCATGGCTTGACTGACTTTCTTACTTGTTTTTTATGTACAAAACATTTCTACTTTAAAAACAGAAAACAACTCAAACAAGCTTCGATCCATAACCTTAAGTCTGATAAGAAAAGTAACCAGTCGGAGTACCGAACCCTAGAGTTTCCAACGTGAACGAACTCTTGTACCAATACCTTTTTCAGAAATTCAGAGACCTTTGATCTCTAGATTTAAAGCGAAGTGAGAACGTTGTTCTTAGTACATGTCAAATAACATGTTATTTGCCTTAATAGATATTGTTTTTCCAAAAATACTTTTATTTTTCAAAAATATAAATATATTTTTTTCAAAAAAAGAATATCCGAATCGAATCCATATAGATGCATATGCATACTTGGATACTTTTTATACTCTGTACCGAAGGTACATAGAGTATTATAAGTTTATGCAAAAGTATGTAACATCCAGAAGAAAGCATCTCCGACCCCATAAAGTATATATATTCTTGATCAGCATCAACAGCCGAGTCGATATAGCCATGTCCGTCTGTCCGTCTGTCCCTCCGTCCGTCTGTCCGTATGAACGCACAGATCTCAGAGATGGTAAGAGATAGAGGTTTGACGTGTATGGGATATATGCTTCTTATGTCTGCAGGCAGATCAAGTTTATTTTCAATTTTGACCACGCCCCCTGCCGCCCCCGCAATTTAGAAAAAACGTCATATCTCCCACAGTTTTGAAGATAGATGGCTTGTTCCTTCTGGACATATTTAGTTATTAGGATAACTTATCGATCCGCCAAAGGAATGAAGAAGATCGGATGAACGGTTTTCGAGTTATGATCAAAAGACAAATTTTCTAGGTACAGAGTATGTTATAGTCGGGCTTTCCGACCGACTTTATTTCTTGTTAATTATAAGACAGCCATACACAGCAAGTGCACTCTCAAATAGTTTGATAAATCATGGAAAATATTCTATGGGTAGAAGAATCTGATTACAATTTAAAAATCCCTAGATCCACTCAGAAAGTGGGTTTGCTTTGGGGTCAAAAAACCAATGCCTCGGGATCAACGAATAATCATTTTGAGTGCTTAAAAACACTGCTGAGCGAGCCGAGCGATTGACAACCCAAGCAGTATTTAACGCAAATAAATCTTCTTGACGGTCAAATGTTAATTAAATGGCGAGTATAGATAATGGCCAAGAATGTCTCCGTCTCACGGTTTGCCAATTTGCTCTGTGACTCTTTCTGTAGCAAAGGACGTTGACGAAGTCAAAGTGGGAGGACATTTCACAATTCCCAAAATAAATTCCACTTTTCCTGAAACTAACAGCCAAGTTTCATTTTAATTGCATCCCATCCGACCATCCAACCTGGCCACGCTAGCTGATACTCCGAAAATTGAATTTAGCTGCCGTTTGAATCGCGCACTGCACTTTCATTTCCAGAGGGGGGTGCTTGCCTGGCTTTCTGATATGCATTTCTTCTGCAATTAGTCGACGATAAAAGCAAAAGCAGAGAACATAGACAACATTCGCACGCTCAAGTCGGTTCAACTCGAATAGAAATTGCCTTTGAGCACGTTACGATAATGGGTTTTTGAGTGGTAACGGTTCCAACGGTCGGCAGCAGAAGATTCGCTGCAGTTCCCAGAAGATCAAGCACCTTGGAATACATACATTTTTAACTGGAAATTTTGTGGTTTGATTTCGTTTTTCGCTGACCGAAACGTTTCATTCTGTTTCAACGCGATCTTTTTGCACTTGATCCACTGTGTACCACATAAAGAAAAAGCACACTCAGATTTTGGTGGTTTGTTTTTTGATTTTTGACCGGTTGGAAAAAAAAGAAACAAGTTTACCTCTTGGGACTTTTCACTTTATTTAAATTTTCCAATTTCCGTTCTTGGCCTGGTGACATTTACATGGCCATAATAATTAAATTGATTTGCATTTATTGGATCGCAGCCGGATCGAAGAGTTGGACGGGGATACACGGCGGCCGACAAGTGACAAACTAAGACTATCAGTCCGCGTTCGAGTCAGCCGTTGTCGTTGGTGGTTCTAGCCGCCGCAGGGGACGAGGCCGAGCGAGTGAGCGAGCGAGCGAGCCGATTGGAAGCTATTCGCACAACCAGTTAACAAGTGAACGGGCGGGCTCTCATACACACACACACAAGTACACACACACACACACACATGAGTGTGTGTACATTTGGGCAGAAGTCAGGGAACGAGCCAAGCGACGCCAAGAGATACGATGGGAGCGAGCGACACCAACAGCGGCAGCTGCACTTAAAGGCAGGCACAGGCAAACGAATTGAACCGAAACCGGATTGAATTGGGTTCCCTGTAGCCCTACTAACTGAAAATGGAAAGCAGGATCAGCTGATCCTGATCTATGGGAAAGGCGGGAGAAATTTGGTTACTGTCAGAGCTAAACTACTGTTTTTCCTGCACAGAAACAATAAAGATCAAAAAAAGTTCCATTTGGAAGAGAGATGTCATAAATATCGTTTTAATCATCCAGCGGAGCTGCAAAATCATCCAAATGATCATCATTTTAGATATCCTTTGGATCGATTTTTGCTCCGTTGAATGTTTAAAAGGATATTTAAGACATATCCCTTCCAAATGGATACCGGAATTCATCCAATGATTACTTTTATACTCTGTACCGTAGGTACATAGAGTATTATAAGTTCGTGCAAAAGTATGTAACAGCCAGAAGGAAGCATCTTCGACCCCATAAAGTATATATATTCTTGATCAGCATCAATGGCCGAGTCGATATAGCCATGTCCGTCTGTATGAACGCACAGATCTCAGAGATGGTAAGAGATAGAGGTTTGACATGTATGGGACATATGCTTCTTATGTCTGCAGGCAAATCAAGTTTATTTTCAATTTTGGAAATGCCCCTCCCGCCCACGCAATTTAAAAAAAAAAGTCACATCTCCCACAGTTTTAAAGATATATGGTTCATACCTTCTAGACATATTTAGTAATCAGGATAACTTATCGATCAGCCAAAGGAATGGTGAAGATTGGATGAACGGTTTTCGAGTAATGATCAAAAGACTGTTCGCTGCTGCAGCGCAGTAGCAGCGCTGCTTTCTGCTGCCACTGCAGCATCAAAATATATGCTGAGCGTATAATTTCGTTGGTACAGAGTATGCTATAGTCGGGCTTGACCGACTTTCTTTCTTGTTTAATATTATTTTTTTCCTTGTGTGTTGTCTGCTCAACAAAAAGACAGGTACAAATTAAACAGACTTGCGCACGCTCTCTGAGCTTAGAACACTTGATCTGGCCTCTCTCGTGTTGTGTGATGCATGGATCTCAATGAGAGAAGCACGCGATGATGTCTGAAGGGACCTCTTTTTGCCTCATTACCCCATTTAGTTACAATTTTGTACCAAAAATAAACAATTATAGCTCAGAAGCAACACTTTGATAACTTTTGCCAAGTTCGGACATCTAAATAGTATAACTGCCATAGAAAAGACAGGTTAGATATAAAGTTTTAGTAAGAATAACTTTTTTGTTTTCAATGTAAACCTCTTTTGAATTGGCATATAATTATTTTATAAGCTTTTCTCACAATTCTTCAAAGTTTTGTCAAAATCGGATGACTATGGGTTATAGCTGCCATAGGAATGATCGGTCGAGAAACTAGTTTTAGGGAGAAAAACTTTTTGGTTTTCAAAGAAAACGCCTCCAAAATTTGTATTTCTTAGTTTGCAATGCTTTTCCATGATTCCACTAAGTTTGGTCGAAGTCGAACATCTATTTGGTAGAGCTGTCATAGAAAATTAGAGTCAGAAAAGTAGTCTTAGTGAGAAAACTGGTTTGTTTTCAGTGGAAATGTGGTTCAAATTAGTAAGAAAAAAGTGCTGCAAGGGTATACAAACTTCGGCCTAGCTGAAGTTAACTTTCTCCTATTTTTTATTTTCCTTTCTTCTTTAGTTCTACATCTTAGTTACCTCATGGACTCGCAGGACATATGTTAGTATGTATTTCTTAGCAGGACATTTTGCCAGTTGCACAAATATTTCTAAAAATTTGTGCTTTTGCCTTAAGGGGCACATCCCACTGTGCAGCGAACCTGATCAAAACACACACACACACACAAACTCAGGCACGCACACAGGTAAACGAGGGGCAATATCAAAAACAACAACATCCTCAACTTGCTAAGCCGCATTCCACGGCTGCGGCAACTCCGAGTTTGAGTCTCGAATGAAAGGCGGGAGCGCGCGAATGCGCTCTTTGCATTTTGCTGCAACATTTTGTTGGCATACCACACATTCATAATTAAATAGTATACATACACACACAGCCTTGTTCTCAATTCCACTTCCACAAAAATACATCCGAAAGTGGATTTGATTCGTGTTCTGGTAAGGGTAAAACGAACGAATTTTGCGGTTTCAAACGTTCCGCCTGGTGGCATTGACATTGAAAAGTTGGCATTAACCTACCCACAAAACAAAAATAATGCAACATTCCTTGTACAATTTGAGATATTTTGGGATCTTGAAAATTAAACACAAGTACATATTTGAAAATAATTAATTTGTAGCAGATTTCTTTGAAGTATTTTAAAAGCAATTTATCGTGGAATTAAGAACACGAAATAACCAACGAAAAGTAAGCGGAATTGAGAACAATGCTGTTTATTCAGTTTTAATAATTTTATTAAACTTGCAGTTAAGATTCAAGACTTCCGCAGATAAAAAAAATATCGATTATTTTCCAAGATTGGCTTGGATTTGCGTTTAGCTAGCAAAATGCTTTTAGCTTGATATTTTGGCTTGGGTATTTTTTCTTTTAAATTTCCCTGAAAGTTTGGGCAGGGAAATCGAACAAAGCGGGGAATTCTTTGGCTGGGAAATTTGCCAGTGTGACCAGACGGCGGGAAATTCCGATATGAATTCCCAAAACGCTGCAGCAAAACGGAGAGTGAAAACGGAGGAGAATGCAAACGCACTGCCAAAGAGATAATTATTAATAATATAAATAATTGTAATAAAATGACTGATCCCA
Source organism: Lordiphosa andalusiaca (assembly GCA_035044965.1). Lineage (NCBI taxonomy): Eukaryota > Metazoa > Arthropoda > Insecta > Diptera > Drosophilidae > Lordiphosa > Lordiphosa andalusiaca. The sequence goes on along the minus strand of JAWNNM010000051.1, from coordinate 2,591,902 downwards.
GCAAATTGTACGTGGCCGTTGTCTGCTCCTCGAACATGAACCGCTCAATGGAGGCGCACAACTTCCTGGCCAAAAAAGGATTCAATGTGCGTTCCTACGGAACCGGCGAAAGGGTGAAGCTGCCCGGCGTTGCCTTCGACAAGCCAAATGTGTACGAGTTCGGCACCAGCTACGAGGACATCTACCGCGACCTGGAGGCCAAGGACAAGGAGTTGTGAGTTCACCCTTCGCTGGCATCTGACAGATTTCTCATCCGCCTGCTATTCCATTTAGTTACACACAAAACGGCTTGCTGCACATGCTCGACCGCAATCGCCGTATTAAAAAGTGCCCGGAACGTTTTCAGGAGACCAAAGAGCAGTTCGACATCATTGTCACGGTGGAGGAGCGTGTCTATGATCTGGTGGTGCTGCACATGGAGTCAATGGATTCTGTGGATAATCGTCCGGTGCACGTGCTAAATGTGGATGTGGTGGATAATGCTGAGGATGCTCTGATGGGTGCATTTCTGATCACAGATATGTTGAATCTGGTAAGGCCCAGCCGATGGGGTACCGGCAGCCGGCAAATCCGAGACTGATAATGATGTTTGATTTTCAGATGGCCAAGTCCACTGATCTGGATAATGACATCGATGAGATGATCCAGGAGTTTGAGGAGCGTCGGAAACGTGTCATTCTGCATTCTGTGCTCTTTTACTGACCTTGACCTTTCATGCTCAATTCCTGCTTTCTGCTGATCGGTTGGAGTTAGTTAGTGGAGAGAGCTTTGCGCATTGTAAATAGAAAAAGCAGGGCAAAGCCTTCTTCCACACACACACACACCCAAAAACACACACACACGAACACACAGATATACAAGTCGAATTTGCAAATGATGATGATGAATATGTATTACAAGACCACATTACGATTACGCAGCGCCTGAGTTACTATCTATCACGCTTATATACTTTCTTGTGTATATAGTATTATTTGTCATGTCCGTGCATTCTGCCTTATATGCTCTTTCTTAGTTATTCCATAATTTTGTATGCAGTGTATTTCTCCTGTGTGGCAACGCTGGCTGCGCTCTAACGATCTGGCTCCCCATCCCCTCCCCCCCCATTGCATGTACGTATGTGTGTGTATGTATATACAACAGAGAACCGGCAACTTGCCTGCTTGAAGCTTAAGCAGGGGCGGAGTCGGGGGTCCGTTGTTTTTTTTAAATTTTTTTATAAATACCATTTTTGTGGTTCGGGACGAGATTTATTCGATTTTGTATTTATATGTATTTAGTTTAACCGAAGACCACTTGTAGGCTGTGCGTGGTATGTTTAAAACAATTCAAAAAAAAAAAGCTGTGCACATACATAATAAATTATTATACAAAATTTAAAACTATTTTCCTGGCCTGGAAGGGAAAAATTCCCTGTGAAGCAATCAATCAAATTTTATTTTGTTTCCAATACATAGAATAGTTTTAATCGATAACACAAACGAATAGCTAACTTTTCAAAGAATTTACTAGATCTTTAGACAAGAGTACAAAAATAAAAACTGAAAAATAAACGAGTGTAAAGTGAAATGAACGATGGACTTTCTAAATCAGCAGTGTTTATTTTTTAAGACCCGATACAGGAATTTGCAGTATTTTTTTTTTTTATATTTGAAATTTCCATAGCCTTGACAAAATGACATGACTGGGGTTTGGTTGGGTGTTCAGATGCCAAACGCAACTTTTCTATTAAAATCCATTTATTTTCATTATTTTATAGTTTATATTTATAAATTGTGTTTGAATTAAACTGTTTCAGTTGCACACTGGGACTGGATGGAAAACTGACTGACAGACAATATTACCTACGTTGTTTTTGGCATCAGATGTGTCTATTTCAGTACTCGTGGGCTCTACGATTTCAGGATTTTTGGCAACATTTTTCCGATCGGGAGGGACGGGATGACTTGTGTAGGGGGTAAAACTAAACAAAAGACTACGCCATGTGGTCGACTTATAGGTTTTTGGGTGTTGCGATTTTATTTCTGGCCATATTTTTCCGATCATAGGGGAAGGGCCGACTTATTTAGGGGATAAAATAATAAACAAAAAATTGTTTTATGGTTTTTTGGGTGCTTCAAATTCATTCCTGGCAGCAACCCACGAAAGAGAAGGTCAATTATCACACAAAAGTTCCAAATTTAGTACTGCTTAGGCTAGTCCGATTTGGACAGTTTTTGGTGCACGTTAGTCGTATGCTCGTTTTATATATATTCTTTGTTAAGGAATCCTGGTCCATTGTGCCCCCTATGAATTTCCCAACTCTCCTAACTGCCCATTATGTTTGCTGTACAAATGTCAGGATTTTCGTGGGTTCTAGGTTACTAATTTTGATGGGGTGTAAGCTGTGTTCCACAACAAATTTTTGGTCTAGCACAAAAAATTTGACATAATGGGGTGTACATTTTAACAGTGTTATTAAATTATTTAAAATTTAAAAAGTTACAGGTTGGTTGTTTAAAAAAGGCTGCCTCTATCTTGACACGATTTCGGCCATCCTAGTCAAAAGACAAAAAAGCTAAATTGATTCTTAACAAATATGAATGTCTCTATAACCCGAACTAGGATTAAAAAGAAAAACCTTTTTTTTTCGCAAAATTGTGACTGTTCAGAAATACATATTTTTTTCCCCTAAATTTTAAATATTATTAATATACTACATTTTAAAGTTTCTACATTATTTTATGTCTGGCCATAGAGGGATGTATAAAAAAGGACCACATAAAATTTCAAGCCAATCGTTCCATTGGAACTTGAGATTTCATGTCAAACGTGAAGGAAAAGTAATTTCGAAATAAATGCGTTTTAAGTTGGAAGAGTTCTGTTGATTTACCCGATACATAAGCCATATTTGGATGAATATTTTGCATATTTTATAACACTGTAATGTACCATATTGATACAAACAAAAAATTTTTAAATTTTAAAAATTATTCTGAACTTGAAGTCAAAAAAGGCAAGTCTGCCCCATTAGGGTGCTCCAAGAAAATTTTTATTTGTTTGCACAAGCATTTTCTGCAAGCTTATAGAGTAAAGTATTTTTGAGATGATGGTACTCATTTAGGTACCATTTATTACATTTTTTCGTAATTTTTTCATAAATGTTGTTTAAAAAAGGCATTATAACTTTTAAAATTACTATGAAAACTAAAAAAACCAATGATGCAGTTTAAAAGGTGGATAAATTTTGAAAAAATAAAAAAAAAATGAAATTGGTCTTACCGTTCCAGAGTTGTGCGCTTTTAAAGATTTTTTCATGGCGCATTTTTTGGGACACCCTATACCCCATGTGCAAAAATCTTTTTTCTTCGTTCCTGCACAGCAGGCGCCTATGAGAGCTCTCATTAAATAGTCAATAAAAATTAAATAATTGTTAGAGAAATTCTTGTTTTTTATTTTTGGCGCCCGAATTTCTGGTTTGCCCCTCAATCCGCACCTGAGTCGCTCACTCTGTTCGGTTGCAAAGCGTCCGTCGTAGTTGTTGTTTCTTGTTGCCATTGGTTTCATGCATGCTTTTCGACCTGACCGCAGTCACTCTGCGATCGTGCCAAGCTTCAATACTGGATTTTCGGACGAGCTCCTCCGCAGCGACAAACTTGATATTTACCGATCGTCGTAATAACAATATGTATATATAATTACCGTCGTTCTTAGTTTCGGTTGAAAGAACAAACAAACCTTTTGGTGAACAGCGGCAACAGCAAGCAGAGCTTTTGGCTTTGAGAAATTGCCAAATAAACAAAGCGAAAGCCAAAAATAAACAAAACAACTAACGGAACCGAAACGCAAACAAGAAGAAGATATGGCAGCCCCAAGCGATGGTGAGTGTGAATCTCTTGTGACCACCTGTGCGCGCCCTTCAAATGTGTTCTTCGTTTGCTGGGTCACCTACAAAATCCAAATTAACGGACGACTCTCGGCTCTTATCGCCCGACGTGTGGGATTACTTTCCAAATACAACAAATCAGATGACCAGTGCAAATTTTGTAATATATTTAAAAGTTGTTTCATGTCCATTTTTACCTTGTCACTGTCGCGCTCTCGCTCTCGCACTTGCGATCGAGACGCGGCTCGACTCTGTGTGTGTCAATGTCAAACCTGTGGCTTGGCTTTCAATTCGCTTTCAATTTTGAATTTCAATTTCGTTTCATGATCTGCAACTTTGACCAAATGACCGCAAATCTGACAGGAAATGACATTTAATATTTTGCTTGCCATTCAAATGTCACTTCATTCGTTTACTTGACTCCATTTGGAGTAGTTCTAGCCAACTTAATTAAACAGATTTGGAGAAATCCTCTGAAACTGAATGAACTACATTTTGGTTGCAGCAGCAATTGACATACAGGTGAGCAATCCCTTAGTCAGCGGTGGGCACGTATTTCACGTATTTCGGTGCACACGAGACAAAATAAAAGCAGTGTAAACTCAAATTTCACGCCCACCGCATTTCAAAGTCATAAATGGTGCAAGCTAGGGTTGCCGGATGTTTCAAAAATATCTATATCGATATGTTTGACGATATTGAAAAGTATAATTTCGATATATATATTTTAGGGTAAAAATATCGATAATATCGATATTTTCAAAAAATAGTAATTCCTTATGAATAAATGAAAACATTAAGGCAACTAAGATTTCATATGACACGATTAAAAAACTACGAAATAACCGATTTCAATATTAATGGATCAAAGCTCCAAAACACTACAAAATATCAAGGCGACAAAACCTCTGATATTTTAGTGAAGGTTCAAGGTTTCGAAGGTTTCGAACTTGTTGGAAAGTCGACGGTTCAGTTATCAAACCATTTTCTTTACTTATAAGACCCAAGGTTTTGGTTCGAAGTCTAATTCACGGAATCTAAGATAGAAATAAGACATATATCAAATGAGAAGCGTCGAGCTAAAGACGCTTTTAAAACACTACCCAATAGACCTCATTTATTATAGGTATATTGGAAAATCTTCACAACCATTGCAGGGAATTTTCAATACTCATTCTACATAAAGTTATATATATAACATCTGAAAAATTTCGATATACCCTCTGCAAGGGTATGCAAATAAGTATCTTGCTGCAGCCAATTTATGAAACTTATTTAAGACTTCAGGACTCACAGGTAGTATTAAGACCGAGTAAAACACTCAACAAACATTCTCCTGAAATGAGTTCAGTACCAATATTGACTGCAGTTTTTTTTTACCAAAAACTTAGAATGTTCTTTCTTGTATCAAGAGCTCATGAGCTTCAAGAACAAGATATTTTACTCTTGGATCAAGAGCTTCACAGATTCCAATCATACAACATTTTAAAATCAGTTGTTTTTCGATACCTTTCGGCGTTTGCTGCTCTGTCTGTCAGTATAACGTTTATCGTGTTATAATTTAAGTTAATAATAATGTTAATTAACAGAAAGAAAGGAGATGCTATAAACATGGATGCAAACATGAAAAAGTCTGGAGGGGTTCACTCCGGGGTTCAAACCCGCGACCAATTTTGGGTTCGTGTTCACAGAGTGGGTTCGGGAGGTCGCTGAACCCAGTTTTTGCGCTAATTTAGAAAACATTTATGTAAATTAGAGGAAATTTAACATTTTATTCAAAGATTTTTCGAGTTTTGAAATTTCAAATAAAATATTAAATTTGAGCTTAGTTTAAGTTAATCAATAATATGTCTTCCAGTAATTTTTCATCAATACTGGCTTTTTGGGTGGATAAAAAAAAAAACAAAGAGTAGAAAAGCGCGCTCGACTGATACTTCCAGGAACAGCTAATACAACAAATGCGACATTTAAAATTTTTTTCAATGACACACGGAAAAAAAAGATCGCGATATTTAGTATCAATCGGGTATTTTTCAGTATCTAATTGGCCTTCATCTAAAAAGTACCCAAATGATATGATCGAATATATCACTCCAACATTTCGAACACATCAAAGTGAAATGTTTCAGATCAACAATCTGTTATATGTTAATATCTTTGATATATTTTTATAGTATCAATGCAGTATTTTTACCATACCTGTACGACATGGCTGAAATATTTGAAATATATTTTTATAATATAAAAGGGTTATTAATTTATGAATTTTTTATTTATTAATATTATCAAATCTATATTTTTATGGTATCCATAGGACATGGTTCAAATGTCAAAGATATATTATATAATATTTGAATAAGAATTAGTGTCTTTAGTTGGCTCGAGGTCCCGAAAAATTGCGTTTGTTCACAGCTGTAAACAACTTATGCATTTATTTACACCAAAAAGAGCTGGTTGCCTATATAGTACTGTTTCATGAATCGCCCGATTCAACCTTCAGTAGGCTTTTCGTTAATGCCTGTCGCTGTTCGAATGTCACTCCATGCGCTCACCGCTTTAAGCAGTTGCGAACTGGAATCAGCAATGAAAGCAAAAACAGACAAATCGGAAGATTATTCGCTGTGTCGTTTGCTGCGGCAGAGACATAAACATTGTTTTTGCCTTTTTCGAGTTGCACTACAGCTGTCTCTCTTTGATTTGAGAAACTCTGCGTGTCTGTGTCTGCTCTTCCATTCTCGATTTCTACTTTGATCTGAAATCAAGTCACTAAGGCATTTTTCAAATTACTTTGATGATTTCACTTATTAATATAACATTTTTAGTATCAATGTAATGCCATAGCATCATATTGATATTAAATAATATATCTTTGATATGTATATTTTGATATTTTTATTAAATTATATTAAAAAATTAAGGGCCGATTTCACATCTTCTACATAGCTGCTATGTGGTAGATAAGCTCAGATTTTGCTCTGTTATTTGTAGGTTTGTGTGACAGATAGCTCTATGAAGTAGATTAGAAAATTGCCCTTAGTCGATATTTGATCTTATTTTTTTCTGTGTAGCTTTTCCAATACTTTAAAACATTAGAACTTTGAGGCTGGCTATTACTTCTTTTTATACCCTTGCAAAGGGTATTATAATTTTGCCCAGAAGTTTGCAACGCACTGAAATATTCATTTCCGACCCCATAAACTATATATATTCTTGATCAGGGTAACGAGCTGAGTCGATTGAGCTTTGTCCGTCCGTCTGTCCGTCCGTCTGTCTGTCTCTTTCTACACGAACTAGTCTCTCAGTTTTAAAGCTATCGAGCTGAAATTTTGCACAGAGTCTTCTTATTGCTGCACACTACTAGTATGTCGGAGCCGACGGGATCGGATGACTATATCCCATAGCTCCCATAGGAATAATCGGTCGGAAAACTAGTTTTAGTGAGAAAAACTTTTTTCTTTTCAACGGAAACGTCTCCAAATTTTATAATCGTAGGTTAACTAGGTTTTTTTTTATAATTCTACCAAGTTTTATTTAAATCGGACAACTATATGGTATAGCTGCCATACAAAAGATAGGTCTGAAAAACAGTTTTGGTTAGAAAAACTTTTTTGTTTTTAATGGTAGCATCCTGCAATTTTGTATTTGTTTGTTTCACGTGCTTTCACATAATTTTACAAATTTTTGGCCAAATCGGATGACTATATCATATGGCTCCCATACGAACGATCGATCGGGAAATGGAAAAAGAGTATTTTTTGGAAATATTCAAGCGAGCACTTGCAAGGGTATAAAAACTTCGGCAGTTAGCGAAGTTAGCTTAGCTTTCTCGTTTTTTCTTCTTCTGAGTATAAAGGGTATATCGAAGTCGGTCAGGGCCGTCTCTAATTTATATTCGCGCTTAATAAGCATAAGCAAATTTGCCATTAAATACTTAACTGCTTTGCGAGTTGAGCTCAAACACTTCACCATATTTTTTCGAACAACATTACCGTTTTAGAAGCATTCACTTGAAAGGAAGGTTAAAAATACACAAAATATTCCTTGATTCTTTGACCTTTACATTGACAGTCCGCACTTTATTTAAATTATAATATTCATGCCTTGACTCTGTTCCAAATCGTTCAAGCAATATTCTCTGATAAAGTTGTAAAATGAATACTTTAGGCTTCACTTCCTTTCACCCTTTCATTTTGTTGTCGACAACATAAAAATATTTTATTTATTTTCGTATTTTTCGATTGTCTTGGTTCGAAAGTTATTGGAATTAGTGGAAACTAAGAAGTATGGAGCAATTTTATCTTCAACAATTAGGTTTGCACTCAATTACAATTCCATAAGTAGACCGAAAGAGTGAAGATAGCTATTACACTTCCGCGATTGTTGTTGTACTGGGGGCGAAACCAATCTGCTATTAGGTCTGTATGGCTAATGATCGATCGCGCGATCTCGCTATCGTTGCGTATATGGAGGCTGGGCATAGATGTAAGTTGGGGTGATGTTGTTTTTGTTTTTGGATACGAAACTTGCACTTTGCGCAGTCAGCTCATGCAGTCGTCGCTGTCGGTGGCACTCGCACATTTCAAAGTCAAGCCAAGCACAGCAGTTTGTTCAGTTTTTGCAACCGCATCGAAAGATACCTCCCAGCACAAGATCTAGGCGACCTCCGTGAGCGTCAAATCTTGGCTAAGTGGCTCGCAGTGTTTTGTTAAGTGATTTGCCCGATTGCAGGTATATCAAAGATAGAGCTTATCAATTGCAGTTTGTGTGTTTGCCCCCATAAATAAGGTCAACCCAAGGGCAGAGTCTTCACTTCTGGTCTGACAGTATCGTTCATTTCTTCTTTGATAGAACACACGGCTTTGGATCTGATCATCAAGTCCCTGAAGTCTCCCACCATGGTATGCGAGGGCACTCACTTCGATGGACAGATTCCGCATACATTTGTGATCTTTGGTGCTTCGGTAAGCTCTACACTTTTACTGGAGAAGATTTTCAATTTTAATCTCTCGGCTTTCTTTCCAAAAAGGGCGATCTGGCCAAGAAGAAAATCTATCCTACTCTTTGGTGGCTATATCGTGATGATCTATTACCCACACCCACCAAATTCTGTGGCTATGCCCGCTCCAAGCTGACCATTGACCAATTGAAGACCAATTGTAGGCAGTACATGAAGGTACAGCCACAGGAACAGGCGAAATATGAAAAGTTCTGGGCCCTCAATTCATATGTGGCTGGCAATTATGATGGAAGGACGGGATTTGAGTTACTCAATCAGCAGTTGGAGCTAATGGAGAACAGGAACAAGGCGAACCGCATTTTCTACCTAGCTCTGCCGCCCAGTGTTTTTGATGAGGTGACGGTGAATATTAAGCAGATCTGCATGTCTAAGTGGTAAGTGAAGAAGGTTCAGATGATATCTGGCTGGTGGGATTACAGAGAAACTACTGTGAAATCTTAAGATATTTTCATAACCCCTTCAAATCTCACGCCCATTACAGGGCCGGCAGGGGCTATCATATAGACCAGCGATGCCCATGCTTTATACGCTTCATGCGCGAACGCGTCAGCCATGCGCATAGGGCTGACGCATAGGAATAGCAGCAACAATACGTGCCGACAGCGCTGTAGCCACAAGCACACACACACGACCGGCAGTAATCGGTTTTCTCTTTCGTTTTCTTGCGGTAGTTGTTGTTTCTGATTTTGATTATTTGTTTGTGTGAGTAAAAACGCACTTATAAGAAGCTGTTGGACACCCCTGATGTAGAATCAAAACATTTTCGAGGCAGTTTCTCTTTTGACTTCATTTCCACACCCCAGGTTACTAGTCAAGGTGGCATGACGAATACTCTAGGCGGGTATAAATTTTTGAAATATTTCTTTGAGTCCATGGAACGATCTATATAATTCAGGGTTTAAAGATGATTTCATGTAAATGCGCCTTAAATGGTGCACACGCTGGGTCCAATTTTGACATACTCTCTCCAACGTATTGGCTTCCAGTGCAGGGCTTGTCGCTTTAGACATGAGCCTTAACATGGTCCCACAAAAAACCGCCTGATCGCACAATCTAGGGCCCCAATCGTGAAATAAACTCTTCACCGAACACGCATCTCAATGGGGCCATTGTTTCGCGTGCTGTGTGACATGTGACACCGTCTTGATCAACCACATGACACCCAAGTCCAGCTCTTCCATTTTGGGCCAAAAAAGTTCTTAAACATCGCGAGGTAGCGCTCTTCATTCACAGTAACATTCATGCCTACGTCATCTTTCAAAAAGTACGGTCCAATGATGCCACCGTCCCATAATCCACACCAAACACTGCATTTTTCTGGATGCATTGACAGTTCTTGCAATGCTACTGGCTGCTCTTCACATCATAAATGGCAATTTTGTTTGTTCAAGCCAAGGCTGGAAACCTTTAAAATAATCAATGAGGTTCGGTCCGGGGGTTCGAACCCATTATAAAATCCAAGGTTCGGTTCGCGGACCGAACCCAAGGTTCTGGTTCGAACCTTAGTTCGCTTGCTCATAAAAGAATAGTTTGACTTTTGATTATTAATACGTTGAAATGAAACCTTCTATCCATAAGCTTAAGCATATTGATCATTACTTAAGTTATTTTAACTATCGGCTTTTAGCAACGTCTAAGTTTATGTTAATTAGCATTTGAACAGGAACAGGAGCTGTTCATCTATACCAGCTCTTAAATCAAAAAGAACACACTTGAGTATTGAAAATGTTCGTTCAACTGATACCTGAGTTGCTTGTACAGCAAGTATAGTAAAAACAATATTTTTAAGTCTTCCTTATTACGACCTTTCCAAAATTTTTTAATATTTGTCGATGGATGTAATCTTGGATAATTATCAAAAGAATATATAACATCATTCAGATTTTATACAGATTATATACTTGATACTTGTTTATTGCTTTCATAAACTTCTCCTCTTCGCTCCTATCAGACGTTGAGTCATTTATTGTCGAATTTTGAAAACTCTCATTAAGCATATTAAATTGGTGAAACGAATCTCATTTTTCGAAAAAGTGGTCCGGTTCGGGTTCAGGTTCGTGCAGTCAAAAATGTAAGGCGCCTGGTTCATGAGCCGGTTCGCGAACCCCTAAAAAAACCCAACCGTACCGGTTCTCAGGGGTTCGGTTCCGGACCGGTTTGCAGCCTTGGTTCAAGCATCCAATCAACCAGAAATAAGCTTCGTCGCTGAACACAATTTTTCGATAAAAAAGTGGTTCTTCATCTACCTTGGCCTGCGCCCATTTACCAAAAGTTTGCCGTTGTGGTAGGTCGTGTGGCTTGCACCATCTGTATTTTAACGAGAAAGCTAAGCTACTTCGTCTGTGCCGAAGTTTTTGTACACTTTAAGGTGCTTGCTTGAATATTTTCAAAAATATGTTCAAATATTTTTCTAGCAATTATCTATTCTAATATTTGTGGCAAAAATAAGTTCAAAACAAAAAAGTTGTTCCGACATCGACCCATTTCCCGATCGCGACCCGATCGTTCGTATGGGAGCTATATGATAAAGTCATCCGATTTGGACAAAAATATGTAAAATTAGTTGAAAGCATGCGAAACCATACAAAACTTCAGGACGCTACTATTAAAAACAAAAAAGTTTTTATAACTAAGACTGTTTTTCAGACCTATTTTTTGTATTGTCCGATATTATTTTTATATTACAATAAATTTTGATTATATTGGACAAGGTAGTGCTGAAGCAGATGGAAAGTTTTGACGTCTTTGTACAAAATTTTAAATAAAACATGGAATTTTCCAATTTTAAAACAAACTGGATCTGCGTATGGTATACACCTACCTTTATGCAAAAATTTTGTGACTCTTATAAATAGTCTCTGAGATTAGGGTCGAAAATGTTTCCTTCTCCCAGTTACATACTTTCGCACAACTGCGGGATCCCCCTTTTCTCAGTTTTTAACGGGAGTTCTTTGATTCCGACGAAACTTTGTGGAATCATGAAAAGGCATAGCAAACTTATAAATTTGGAGTGTGCTTTCTTCTTTGCGAAACAAAAATCTGGACAATTTTAATGTATGTGTACCATCTGCAAGAGTATCGATCGCGGAAAGATAAATAATACTGATTACCAAATATGTCCAAAAGGTACGAATCTTTTATCCATAAAACTGTGGGAGATATAATGGGTTTTCCATATTGCGTGAGCGGGACTTTATTTGCCTTTAAGTGCCTTTATAAGAAGCATGTGTACCATACATTTTAAACTCTCCTACCATCTCCTACCATCTGTGTATCTTTGGTACAGATTATTAAAAGATTCTTAGCGATTTCTCAACTACATTGCATCATATAAGAAACCCAAAATTGTACCAAAATCCCCAAATTCCTGCTATCCTTCGCTATCAGTCCACGCTCTCGTAGTTCATGGCTTTAATAATTTCTGACATTATGACAACATCCGATATTAACCAGTTGGGAACTGCTCTGGAACCATAACCCAAGTGAGCTGAGGTAAATTCTATTAAGAAATTTTTAGTTTTTATGCAAAATTTTAGTTTTGAGAAATATGTTGTTCTCTTTTTTAAATTTAAACAGATAGCTCAAAAATGATTATCATTTAAGATGACCGAGATAAAGTTCCCGAGTTCCTTAGATGTTGTACAAAGTTTAAAGACGCTGAAAAGTAGCTGGAGAATTATTTAAAATTTGTTCCAGAGTCGCTAGGCGTGAAGAGTCGTTGCTCAAAAGTCGCGTTAGTTATCAAAGAAAGTTCAATAGCAGATTACATCCCAGATAAACTTATTTTTATTAATATCTTTTAATTTTTATTTTATTTTTGCAGTGGCTGGAACCGTGTGATTGTCGAGAAGCCCTTCGGCCGTGATGATGTCTCCTCTAAGGCCTTGAGCGATCATCTTGCTGGTTTGTTTCACGAGGAGCAGCTGTATCGCATTGATCATTATCTTGGCAAGGAGATGGTTCAGAATCTTATGACCATACGCTTTGGCAACAAGATTCTTAGTTCCACCTGGAATCGAGAGAACATTGCCTCGGTATTGATCACTTTTAAGGAACCGTTCGGCACTCAGGGTCGTGGCGGTTATTTCGATGAGTTTGGCATCATCCGTGATGTCATGCAAAATCATTTGCTGCAAATACTCTCACTGGTGGCCATGGAGAAGCCGGTTAGCTGTCATCCGGATGACATACGCGACGAAAAGGTCAAGGTATTGAAGAGCATTGTGGCCTTGGAATTGAACGATATCGTGCTGGGTCAGTATGTGGGCAATCCCCAAGGAAGCACAGAGGATGAACGCACTGGATATTTGGATGATCCGACTGTTAGCAATGATTCCACCACGCCCACGTATGCTTTGGCTGTACTCAAGATCAACAACGAACGCTGGCAGGGTGTGCCCTTCATCCTACGATGCGGCAAGGCCTTGAACGAACGCAAAGCTGAGGTGCGCATCCAGTATCAGGATGTGCCTGGCGACATATTCGAGGGCAGCACCAAGCGTAACGAGTTGGTCATACGTGTCCAGCCGGGCGAGGCATTGTACTTTAAGATGATGACCAAAAGTCCGGGCATTACGTTCGACATAGAGGAGACCGAGCTGGATTTGACATACGAGCAACGCTACAAGGATTCCTATCTGCCAGATGCCTATGAACGTCTCATATTGGATGTGTTCTGTGGCTCCCAAATGCACTTTGTGCGCTCGGATGAGTTGCGCGAGGCTTGGCGCATATTTACCCCAATTTTGCACAAGATCGAAAGTGATCACGTGAAGCCCATAACTTACAAGTACGGCTCGCGCGGACCCAAGGAGGGAGATCGCAAATGCGAGGAGAATAATTTCAAATACTCGGGATCGTATAAATGGCATGGCAACACGACAACCAGTAAATGAGTAAACTGACGAAGGAGGCGCAATTGTGATCATCGTGAAAAGCTGGTGTCCAGCATTCGGACAGTCTGCTGCATTGGGACATTTGTTGAAGAAAATGTGTACGGCTTGAATTAAGATTTACTTGATACTTGATTTTAGTTGGGTATTTGCTCGCTCTAAGTGTATGTTTGTACATATTCTGTGGTTAATTTTAATTTTCCTGTTTTTTTTTTTTGGTTTTTACAAGTTTTTTTTATTGTATTAAATAGTTTTTATTTGACATCTAAACTGGAAAATGGTGATACATTATACCTGGGCGGTGTTAAGCTTGGCGCTAACAAAGGGACCAAAAGAACTTCCTTCAAAATCTTGGCTTGTGTGGTTCTAGTTACTTGGTAAGCGGCATTCGAAGCGAGTCAATTGCACTTCATGTTTTGTGTCCTTGTGCGCGGAGGCTCTACGAAGCATGTCAATTTTTAGTGCGACTGCGTGGCGCAAGTTGCCGCACAGTACCTCTCGTAAGAATAGGATCAAGGGTAGCAACGGATTGCCCAACGCTGTTTTGAGCTATTGTTATACCCTTGCAGAGGGAATATTGAAATTGAAGCATTTCCGACCACGTAAAGTATATTTATATTCTTGATCAGCAAGACGAGCTGTGTTGATATAGCCATGTCCGTCTGTCCTTCTGTTTCTATGCCATCTCCTCAGTCAGTTTTAGAGCCATCGCGACCAAACTTTGCACGAAATCTTCTGGTACAAATACGCTGCACATTTGTCGGAACCGGCCGGATCGAATGATTATAACATATAGCTGCCATAACAACGATCGGTCGAAAAACTAGTTATAGTGAGAAAAACTTTTTTGTTTTTAATGCAAACGTCTTCAAACTCTGTGTTTACTATTTATCAATGCTTCTCCATGATTCTGTCAAGTTTGGTCGAAATCGGACATCTATATAGTATAGCTACCATAGAAAACTAAGGTTAGAAAAAAAGTCTTAGTAAGAAAAATATTTATGTTTTCAATGTAAGCCTCTTTAAAATTGGCACATAATTATTATATAAGGTTTTAAACAATTCTTGAAAGTTTTGTCAAAATCGGATGACTATAGGTTATAGCTGCCATAGGAATGATCGGTCGAGAAAGTAGTTTTAGTGAGAAAAAATTTGTTGTTTTCAAATAAAACGCCTCCAAACTTTGTATTTCTTAGTTTGCTATGCTTTTCCATAATTCCATTTAGTTTGGTCGAAATCGGACATCTATATGGTATAGCTGTCATACAAAAGTCCCAGCAAACATTTTACGTAATTTTTGATCACATTCGAGTCTTTTTCGAATCCTCGATCTGATTAAAATAGTCATAAATGCGCTCGTTTTCTGATCGTAAATGTTACTTTTGTCGGGAGAAAATGGTAGCCTAGCAGCGATACTTCTTAAAGAGTCGTTTTTAGCCCGTATTTCTGATCAGTTTCGAGTCATATTCGAGTCATTTGCGGGTGCTGTTCAATTCGTGTTTCAATAAATCACATTTTGAGCATTTGCATGAGAAATTTTTGAGTCTTCTTTTAATCTTTATTGAATCAATAAAAGGTCTCGAAAAAGACTCATTAAGCTGATTTTCTCAACATGATCTTCCAAATGTTGGGTGGCGTAGAGTCAGAAAAGTAGTCTTATTGAAAAAGACTTGTTTGTTTTCAGTGGATTTGTCCTTCAAATAAGTTTTAAAAACGTTCTGCAAGGGTATACAAAATTCGGCCGAGCCGAAGTTAACTTTCCTCTATTTTTGTCTTCGAAATCTATTCAGGGAACTAAGCGAGCTGTTCAATATAGCGCGCGGCGCTATAGGCAAAAATAGATCAAAATATTCCCTATTGAGTGCAAACCTGATCTTCAAGCCTAAAATCTTACTTTGGTTGGATGAACGTTGCACTGATTAAATTTAATATTTTCTTTGAAATATTTAAATCGTTTTATTTAAGAGAAAAATAGATATCAGGTCTGTCAAATTCGATTTAAAAGTAAAATATCTTTAAAATGGTATCAGATTTGTAGAGCTGACACCACAAGCACAAAATAGATGAAGGACGTTGCAATTTTTGGACTTTTATAAGAAGCTATATGCAAATTTTGACCTCGCAGAGCGTCACCTAGGAATTAGTTTTAGACAAATGGTTTCTTGCAAAAAATTTCTTGGAATTTACCTTAGATTATGTTTCTGCATACATTTATACAAGCTTAATATACTCCGTACATCTTTGGTTCAGAGTACATACAAATAAGAACTCATTGAACGATTTCAAAGTCATTCCTTTACTAGGTTCCTTTGCTTAATATCCTGTGGACACTGCCGAGATACCCTTGACTTGGTTTAATTGTTATGACACTGTATAACTGTACACCCAGAAAAAAGTAGAACGAATAACTTAAGAAAAAATATTTATTCGTTCTTAAATTTTTAAAAATTTCGCTCTTGAAGTCGAGCTATATACGTTCTTAGCTTGGTGTTTTTAGGCGAGGGAAGTGAGGTATAGAAACTGAGAGAGGAGAGCAAGCACATTTGAGAGAATAACTATGAGTCTGCTCATACAGTTTTGTATTATATGGGAGAGGGGTGTGGGAAAGCTATCAAGCGGAGAGCGTGATGGATTTTTGCACTCATGTTGCTTCGGAATTCCCAACCTGTTATGGCATTGCTGGCATGGAGAAACCTCTGTTCGACTGATAGTTGACACACAAGGACTGATGCTGCTTTGAGGTGTGTATTCCTCAAGCCGGCTAAAAGTTGCAACATGGCTAAACAATTAGTTTTCCATGAAATAAATTCAAACAAAATGGAAAAATCTACTGATATTGAATTGTTGTATGGTTGGAATCTGTGAAGCTCTTGATTTAAGAGTAAACGATCTTACTCTTGAATGTGATGAGCTCTTGATAATAGGAAGAACATTCTCGGTTTTTGACAGTGCTGTTTGCCCTTGATTCAAGATTGAGCAATCTTGAAAACGAGTATGTTTAGCACTTGATCCAAGAACTCTTGTGCTTGATTTGAGAATGATTCGTAGTTGGATCAAGAATTTCGATCTTGGATCGAGAATTTTTACTCTTATCGAACTATTGATCTCGAAAATTCTTGATCCAAGTATGAAATTCTCTATTTGTTCTCTGAGTGTATTGGCTTGGTTCTCATTAAAAATTTGCTGCACTTTCTGGGGCTAAATGACTTCACTAGATAGATAGATCTGGTCATCCAGCTGTGAGTGTTCCCAGCTTAATGTTTGTGTACTCTGATTGAATGTCATTTTATTGGGTTGGCTTGGTATGATTAGTATGCTGCCTATCAATAATGGAATGGAATGAAGTGACGAGCTTTTAGGGCTCCGAATTAGTTCCCCAGTGGCACTAGCGGCTGTCACTATAAATTAGTGATTAGCTAAAGGCGTCTGTTAACTAGGTGGGACTATTTGGGAGTATTGAACTCGACCAAAGATGGTCACGGTCGCCAATTATAAAAAACTTTGGTGATTGAAGTAGTGTCACCACTTAACCACTACGTCCCAGTTCTGGAACTCGCAACTTAATTGGAACTTACTTAAATTCTGGTCCACACACTCCCTGCCCGGCAAGCAGACATTTTTTGGCACGTCAACATTTTATTGAGATTCTTTGCGAGGCGGCGGCGGCGGCAAAAAAAGCAAAAGAACTAAACAAATAAAAGGAATATGCCATGTACTATGTGGTACTATGCCGCAAGAGTCAGGAGGAATGTCAAAGTCACTTTCATTATCAAAAGAAAAAAAAGGAAGAGGGAAAACTGGGGAAAAACAAAACGGCACAAAGCCGCCATAAGAATGAGGACCATTAACGCTGCCAACAACAACAGCCACACAAATGACAGAGCCAGAGACGGAGAAACGGAAAGAATTTCTTGATTAAGTTATAGGAATGTGGGGGTCAGGACAGAAGTCGACTCGCTTTGTCTCTGCGTTCTGACATTTCATTCCTAAACTGTGTGCGTGTGCGTGTGCGTGTGTGTGTGTGTGTGTGTGTGTGAGAGTGCGTGTGTGCAGCAAGGACCACCGGTCGCTCAGCTGGCACCAAATTTCAAGTCAATAAAGCATACTGATTAATGTCAACTTGTTGTTGTACTTTTACATAAATTATACCCCAAAACGCCAGTGTCCTTTAAACAAAATTTCCCTTACCCCCCCCCAATCTGCTCATTGAAGTCCCGTCTGCACAGCATTTAAGCTGTTTTAAGTCGCTTAACATACACAAAGAGCGCGGGAGGACCGTTTAAAAGAGCCAAGTCGTTTGGTTAACACTCTACATGAAAAATTTTAAGTGGCCCTAAACCAAAAATCACTCAGAAACCTCGTTGTACAGCAGTAAGTATGCATAAAATCCCAGAAATGAAGGGAAAATTGCATTGTTAAACGTTTAACAAATATGTAAAAGCAATAAATCTTTACATATAAATAAAATTGAAAGTATGTTTGTATGTTTGTCTATGGTTGTCAGCGTCTAAACCGCTGAACCGATCTTCACAAATTTTTCACAGTATGTTCATGTCGATCAGGAAATTGTCATAGGCTATGTCTCATGCCTGTGACTTGGTCCAAAAACCGCTAAAATTTTAAAATTCAACCGTTCATCCGATTGTGTTGATTTTAAAAAGTGACTGCAATTTCTGTCAAATAAATTTGTGATAAATTTGTCCATAAATTTGTGAAACATGCCTCCAAAGAAATCATATATTGGGCAACGTGATCCAAGAGCTTTGAAACGGCAAACTCAAATGGCAAATGAAACGACTGAAGAACGTGAAAATCGCCTGAGTGGAGTACGAACTCGAGCGTCCACTGTCAGAGCAAGTGAAGCAGCTGAGGAGCGAGAAGAACGTCTCCGGCGACTCAGAACTCGAGTACTCACTGTCAGAGCAAATGAAACCGCTGAGGAGGAAGAGGTTCGCCGACCCGGGCAAGGCCGGGTATTCAGCTAGTAATACATAAAATCAAGAACATAAAAAACTCCTTTTGGAGTTATGTTAAATAAGCTTAAATTATAGAATTATAGAAATTATGCCAACTTCCGCAGGGAAAACATTTAGAAAAGCTGTAAGTTCATTAAATTATTTAATTGTAAACTTGATTTTAATCTGGCTCTAATACTTCTTATTTAATTAGTTTGTTCGGTTTCGGTTGAATCTTATAGTTAAATTTTAGTCTAAATCAATGCTAAAATTATTTAAATCCATGTGATATATAGCAGAGTTGGCATTTTTTTTATTCGAATACGGATAACGAATAATTTTTCAGAAATTTAATTTTATTCGAATAAAACTAAAATGATTATTTATTCGAAAAGTTGTATTCCAAATAAAAATAATCAAAATTGATTTGTTCAACAATTTTTTTGTGTCAGAATAAATTATCTTATCTTTTAGCTCCCATAAAACTCATCATAATTATCTAACGATTATGTCGGCATGTCCAAACACACAAAAAAAGATACGAATTATCTACCTATTATGAGGGTACACCAATTCGTCTTCCCTGTCTCTAAAACCTATTCGCTTAGCCAGATACGCGGGTACGAATAGGTCCACTTCTCACTTCCTCATGTCATTTGGGGGTTTTAGCGCCTTCTTATCTAAGCTAGATTTATATGTTTTATTCGAAAATTTTTTGTAATTTTTTAGACAAATAATTAATTAATTAATATGTCTAATAAATTTATTTAAAAAACAAATAACTTGATCTACACTCAGAAAAAAACATTACCTAAAAATGCTCAAAATTACCTGAAATTTATGGACATTTTACCTAAAATGACAACCAAGGAATATTTTCCTTAATTTTTGGCCTCTATTACCTATAAAATTTTAGGCAACAAAAAAGGTTTTTAGGTAATGTGTGAACTAAAAAAAATTTAGACAACATATGACCTTAAATCATCTTTTTAGGTTATAAATAGGCTTAAAATTTAGTCAACAAATAAGATTTTTAGGTAATGAAGGGACTACAAATTTTGGCTATGTATGACATTAAAGCGATCTTCAGAGCCATATCTCAAAAGATATTTAATCTAAGATCTTGAAATTTCCAATTTAAAGGTGGTTTCGTCCAAGTTTTGGACGAGTTGATGTTTTAATATCGATTTCCAGCCAGTTCAAACTTGAAACAAAAATTTACAGGTATTGTACAAATTTGTAGTGTTTTTGCTTGAAAGAACCCGGGCGAAGCCGGGTATACAGCTAGCTGACAATAAACAGTATGTAAATATTAAGTTATACATTGTTTATTTATATTTCAAGTCGAAATGCTAAAAGTTTAGGAAAATGGGATCATTTTAAAGCAATGGATTCCAAAAATTGTTTACCTAAAACACGATTTTTTTTAGGTAAAATGCCCTATATTTTAGGCATTTATTGCCTGAAAATTATAATAAAGGTTATCAAGGCTGCAAACCTTTAAAATTATCCATGAGGTTCGGTCGGGGGTTGAACCCATTGTAAAATCCAAGGTTCGGTTCGCGGACCGGTTCTTGAAACCCCTGAACCCAAGGTTCTGGTTCGAACCTTGGTTCGCTTGCACATAGAAGAATAGTTTGACTTTTGAATCATAAATACGTTTAAAATGAAACATATTTACCTTATATCCATATGCTTAATCATAATGATCGTTAATCTTAATTTATTTCAATTATCAACTTTTAGAATCGACTTAGTTTAGGTTAATTGGCACTAGATCTTCCAGGAGCTGTTCATCTATACTAGCTCTTAACTGCTCGTTAAACTGATACCTGAGTTGCTGGTACAGCTAGTATAGTAATAGGAATATTTTATAATCCTTTGTTATTATGACCTAACAAAAATGTTGAAACATTTGTCGATGGATGTAATCTTGGACAATTTTTTAAAGGAATCTATAACATCATTCACAGATTTTATATTTGATATTTGTTTATAGCTTTCATAAACTCCTCGACTTCGCAATCAGAAGTTGAGTCATTGTTTTGTCGAATTTTGAAAACTCTCATTAAGCATATTAAATTGGTGAAACGAATCTCATTTCTCGAAAAAGTAGTCCGGTTCGGGTTCGGGTTCGAGGAGTCAAAAATGTAAGACGCCTGGTTCATGGTCCGGTTCGCGAACCCCAAAAAAGCCGAACCGAGCCGGTTCTCAGGGGTTCGGGTTCGGACCGGTTTGCAGCCTTGAAGGTAATAAACTCAATTTTTCTAAAATTTAAGGAAAATCTTTTTTCTGGGTGTAGATAATCATTCGAATGAACGTTATTTATTTTAAATTATTTACAAATTAAATCTCATAAATAACATTTGATTTCAAATAATTATCTAGATGATTTGTTATTCGAATAATGCCAACTCTGATATATAGTAAATTTTTGGAAATATTGAAAATTTTTCAAAAGTTTTAACAAAATTAAGATACTAAGTCAAAGGAAACCGAGAAGGCGAAGCTTACCTTTTATACTCTTGCAACATTGCAAGACAAAATAGTTATCATACTAGTCATCCGATTTCGACCAAATTCTGAGAATCTGTTTAGGAGCATGAAATATTAATAATAGGGAGTTTGACAGCGCTGCTTTGTTGTTTGTATGTTTGAACGGGACTCCGAGCTGAGTTCTTAAAGTTTTTTTCCACCTGTCTGTACATCTGTGCAAAATTTCAGCTTGATGTCTTTGAAACTGAAGGACTAGTTTGTGTTGTTGCATTTTTTGAGGTATTATTTTCGACGGAGTTTGCTCACGTTGCAGTGTATGATCGAAGGTGGAGTCTGTGTACGCAAAGAGACAGCTGCCGAGCTGCTCCTGACTTGTTTACCCACTGCAGCATGGGTCAGTTAATGAAGGTGACTTTTGTTCGTAAGTTCATCTAAATTTTGATTTTGTAAAGTATATTTTGTGTGTGTGCGGTTTTTGTTATTTATTTTTTTTTGGCATCTTAATGCCCAAAATGCGGAAAAGCCGTCATATAAAAAGGAAAATGCGACGCAACAACAATCAGGCTTAAAAATTGTGAATCTGTGTATAAATTTAATTTCCCTCCTTTTTTTCATTCTTTATTTTCCTCACATAATCAAATTTTTAAACGCACGCGATTTAAGGGCTGCCGCTGCTCGAGGGGTTTTTGCTGCTGCTGCTGCTGCTGCCGCTGATGCGATGACATATGAAATATTAACATGGAGGCTGGGCCAGGACGGCGGGTCGCGCAATTTGCCATCAAGCGTAAAAACAAATTTGCTTTAACGAGGCATCTCGGCGGCCGAAAAAAAAGGAGATGGAGTGAAATGAAAGGTGGTTGCCTGCTGCCAGTTTGTATATAAATTAGAACACATCAAAAGTTTGTGACATTAAATTTTCTTCCTCCCAACACACACATATGCGATTGGCGCACAGATAAATGTTTTAGCAAAATGAAGATGACGATGACAGTAATGATGCCACGCACAGACCCAGAGACCCCGAAAACTGAACCTGAACCCGAACGCGGACGCCGTCGTCGGTCATGGGGTTGGGTTGATTAAATGTCTAGTGTGAGTGTGTGTGTGTGCGTGAAACTGCAATGGAGGCTACCCAAAAAGTCGATTACACCTACACACGCAGTCACACTCACGCCCACACACACACACACACACATGTTAATGCAATGCCTTCACGTATGCCATTACGTTACGCATACGCCGCGTGTTCTTGCCACTTGACTTTTGCAGTCACGAATTTGCTTGAACAAACTCCTTCGCATGCTCCACCGCCTGGACCCCCACTTCTTCTGTTAGCTCAGCCATGCTTCGCTGGTTTATCGTTGTTACTGTAGTTGTTCCTGTCAGCCTTTTTGCTTATACTTTTTTTTCTTGATGTGGTTGATTCTTGTGGCAAACCCCGAGGGGGTTTTCAAGGGATTTTCTTGAAGAAATGATTTTCATATGTAAATGAACAACTTTGCTTTCTAATTGAGAACACTTATACCGTAGTAGTTTTCTACGAAAATGCATAAATTTGGAGTCTATTAGGCTGTGTAGGCTGAAAGTTATCCTTGCAGGTCCTCTCAGTTTAAAAGATATTGAGCTGAAACTTTTGCACATATTTTGGAGCTACACTAATCGGATGACCATATCTTACGGCTGCTATTGGAACTATCAGTTGAGTTTTGTTTTAATCTTTAACTTTCTCGAACTCAGTTATTATTAATTTTAAAAATGTTTTCTCCAAATCGCAAAACTTATGCGAATGCGAAAAAAGTGATAGTGGCTGTATCAACCCTGTTCCTGTTATAGATTTCGATCAGATCATGCACAGAGGGGAAAAATCGTGTTCAGAAAATAAGATTATTTCATCTCAAAACAAGAACAGAATTTGCTCTGAAATTTTTGAGAAAAAATGTTCCGAATGTTCTTGAAATGAGCACAATTCAGCTCAGCACCGAAAAGGATAAGTAGCCATTCAGACGTGGGGCTGCAGAAGTGGGCAATAGCCTAACGAGCTAACATGTCCGCCGTCGCGTCATTGCGCGCGGGGCGTCTTGGGCTCTACTCCCAGTATTCCAGTAAGTCCGAACAATTTTTCCTTCTTTAATTTAATTATCTAAGGCAGGTGGGGTATTGTACAAGGCGGATGTCTCTGCGGACTTGGATCTGGTCACTGGTCCTGGACTAGATCCTGGAACATCTGGTCCTGGACTAGATCTAGATCCTAGACCCTGGACCTAAATTTTTTTTGTGTGTTTAAAATGTTCTCAAAAACTGAACTTTTCAACTCACATCAGGATTTTGCCTTTTTAATAAAAAAGTTCTTGAAGTGAGAAAATCCGTTAATGATTAGTTTTTGACACCGAAGGTGCTCATATTGAGAACAATGTTCTCGGTTTTTTTTTCCGTCTGTATGCGGAATCACAATTGGTAGCTGTTTCCGTTTCCGAAAATCGATACTCGGTTTCAAAAGTTTTGCCTCAGAGTCAGTGGAATAAAAAGTAAATGACAATTTTCTTGGCGACGGTGATTCTTTTCATTTGGCAAGTATTTTTCTTTTAATTTGTCGAATACTGTGGAAATTTTGATGTTTCCATCGACATTTTAAGCGTACAATTTTATTTAAAAATATTTTTTATCCGCTTGCAGGGGGTATTATAAAGTTATCCGGATGTTTATAAAGTATATATGTAAATTCTTGATTTGCACGACGAGCTGAGCTGATTTATCCATGTCCATCTGTTTCTACACAGAGGGAAAAACTAAGAACATTGTACTCAAAGTGGGAAAATTCGGTGTCAAAAACTAATCATGACCGGATTTTCTCACTTCAAGAACATTTTCTTACTTCGAGAACTTTTTTTGAGAACGCAAAATCTTGATGTGAGTTGAAATGTTCAGTTATTGAGAACATTTTAAACTAAAAAAAAAAATTGAGGTGCAGGGTGCAGAAGGACCCAGAGATACCAGGGCCAGCTCCAATTCCAAGTCTAGGGTCCGAGATTCCAGCTCCAAGTCCGCAGAGACCTCCGCCTTGTACAACAATACAACACCCCACCTGCCTTAGATAATTAAATTAGAGAAAGAAAAATTGTTCGAACTTACAGGGAGTAGAGCCCAAGACCCCCGCGCGCAACGACGCAACGGCGGACGTGTTAGCTTGTTAGGCTATTGCCCACTTCTGCAGCCGAACGTCTGAATGGCTACTTATAATTTTCGGTGGTGAGCTGAATTTGTCTCATTTCAAAAACATTCGGAACATTTGTTCTCACTAATTTGAGAGAACATTCTGTGCTTCTTTTGAGATGAAAAAATCTCATTTTCTGAACACGGCTTTTTCCACTGTGTATGCGATTTCCTCCGTCAGTTTGAAAGCTATCTTCACAAAACTCTGCTCGAAGTCATTAAGTACAAATACGCTGCACATTTGTCGGTACCGGCCGGATCGAATGACTATAGCATATAGCTGCCAAAGTAATAAACATTCGAAAAACTAGTTTTAGTGAGAAAACATTTTTTGTTTTAAATGAAAACGCCTTCAAATTTTATATTTCTTAGTTTGCCATGCTTTCCCATGACTCCACTAAATTTGGTCGAAATCGGACATCTATATAGTATAGTTGTCATAATGGAAAGTAGTGTTTGACAAAAGTCTTAGTGGAAAAAACTTCCTTGCTTTTATTGGAAATGTCCTTAAAATTGCCATTTATTTATTTGATATGCTTTTACACAATTCTACTAAGTTGTGTCAAATTCGGATGACTATAGCATATAGCTGGAGTACGAATATTCGGTCGAAAAATAAGTTCTATTGAAAAAAATATCTTTGCTGTAAATAGAATCGACTCCAAACTATTTACATGTCCGTTTGAAAGGCTTTTGCAGGATGCTGATCAAGAATATATATACTATACCTTTTGGCTGCTACATACTTTTGAACATGCTTAACATAATCTTTGCTCCTCTGGTACAGAGTATAAAAAAACCCTACACTCAGAAAAAAACCAAGAACTTTGTACTTGAACTAAGTACAAACGGTGTCAATAGTACGACAAGTACGAAAATACTTGATTTAAGTAGAAAATTTTTTTATCAGGTACGATTTTTTTTAATCCCGAATAAAATTAAAAAAATAAGTAAATTATATATAGAACACTTATAAACTAAAGGGGAAAAAAGATAACTTATGTTAAACAAAATGCTTCTTTTGTAACCGCACTTGAAAGCTAATGGAAAGCGTATAAAATGAATTATGAAACATTCTCTTAACACGTTTACAAATGGCAATTTCGCGAGCTTTCGTCTTTTTAAGGTTTATAAAGATTATAACCCCCTTACTTTGATGCGTTTTATGAATGCGACAGCAGCGTTTTATAAGGCTTTTGCTAATCTTTTAACGCTTAAAATTCGTGTATTTTTATATAAAATTGTTGCTGGGTATCAAATTGCCGTCTAGCAAATCGTTTTAGTACTTTAGTCTCATATAAAAATGCATTTCGCATCTTCCATTTACCAACGGCTGGGCTCTAAGCGCCTTAATAAATTCTCCTGATTATTTTGCCAGCCAAGCGTCCAGTCAACTCCCAAATGTTTCACCGAAATTGGATGAACAGTTGAATTTCGAGGTTTCTAAACCATTTCCTTCTTCTCCTTAGAAACCCTCCCGGACAAGCACTCAACCACTCTCCAAAGTTTGATTGCAATCGGATGAAAGATTTAGTTTACCAAATTTTGCGGTTTTTGGATCATTCCGCGGGCATTTTTGAACTTGGCAACCTTTCCGGGCAAGCGATCAGCTATTTTTTCAAAATTTCATTGCAAACGGACGAACAGTTTTAAGACAGACAGACCAACATTCATTTTTATGCAAATTGATTTTTCCAACATCTTGGCATAAGGTAATTTTTTTCGATTTATTGCAAAAAATTAAATGTTAGTAATTTTTTTTGATCAAATTCCAAGGCTTCTTTTAAGATAATCTCGTGAAGCAAAGTCGACTAATCCGCGACGCCGAGATTTCCTTCATTTTCTGACTGAGAGCCAAGTTCTTCTATCTCACCACGCAACAGGCATTCCAAATCCGGTTCCTGACGCAACCATTTCCTCACTTTGTTGTCCATTTTGCAGATGTACTTGGGATTCATGGCCCAACCCTGATTATTGACCTTATAGAAACATTTGTTAGTCCAGAGATGCTGACGCACACTGTTCCTGCAGTTGGGAGCTTTCTTCAAGCGGGAAAAGTGCTGGCAGATGAAGCTGAAGATTTCGGTAACAGACGATGAACCAGACGTTGAGTTCTTCAGGGCCAATGCAATTAGACAATAGAAGTTGAGCTCCGGCTTGGGAAAGGCATTGCCCACAGGCGATAGCTTGAGGCAGTTTTTGTTGTTGGTAATATTCATCAGATTGCTCCCATTTCTGAGCGGAGTGGATGCTGCTCGGCCAAGATGGAAGTTAACCTGCATTATATTGGACGCCAAGGCAATGCTCTTTGATGTGGCACAGCACTGTTCCAAAATGTTGTGAATGAAATTGCGGCTGCAGGTCAACAGACTGGTTTGGGCCATACTGTGCGACTCCTCTAGTATGCAAGACGGTTACTGAGCCCTGCACAGCTCTGTGGTTGCTGCTAAAGTTGGCATCAAAATCTGCTCCCGACACATTGAACCGGCGCTGACTTTCATCTGGGTCGACGAGACGGTGAACTGTGACTCGTGTTGATTTCGGTCCTCACCCGTCGAGAGCGGCACAACATTCGCCCGGTTCTGGGAGGATGTGTCAGTTGCATTACAACGGCGAGGTGAGCCAAGCATATGGGAGACCGAAGATGTGCTGGAATTGATCAGCTGCAACACCGCCAAGAGATTTTCACAAGCACCCACATCGACATCATAGCTGGGAGTAGACCATTCCAGATTTCCATTTGAATTGTGGCTAGTCACGGGAAGTAAGCTACTGGCCTCTAGCTCATCTTTCGTCGAGCAGGTAAAGTCACTCGAACTGCCAAGTAAGTTGGCAATCTCTGCCTCTTCCAGTTGCAAAGAAGTTATAAACATTTTGAGTTTTTTTTGAAAAATCAACTTAAGTTCAACATAAATGCGCGGAAAACAGCAGAGATCAGCGATTGCGTTCGAAATAGACAGAGTGAAAGACACAGCTTTACAAGGCTTTTGCAATTATGTATTTTGTCAACGACTGACAGTAGGGTTGCCACCCTTTGATTCCCAAAAATGTCAAAGAAGTGTTAGCCGGATGTGCTCTCTTCGCATGCAATCAGGGTTGCAGCACTTATAAAAAACCAGGGCCACACAGCTACCTACACCAAAGCTGAGCGGTGCGCTACCTTGCAGAATTGTACCCTGCAACATTTATAGGATGTTAGGATGCAACAAGCAGCCTTTTTGCTTTGTTTGGATGCAGCTCCTCCATTAGTATTATTAGCAGATTGTTGACAGAAAGATAAAAGATGATAGAAAGACAGGAAATAATAATCATATTTTAGTGCAGACCAACATAGACATTTGGCACTGATATTAGTTTTACCACAATTTCGGTTGAGTTATCCCTAAAAGAGGATTGAAATCCTCCCCCATAAGTCCTGGACCTCCCATATTTGCACTCGAGTAATTTCAGACAGACGTCTACAATTGTGAGGAAAGTTTTTATCTTGGCAAGGATCAGGTAGCTATATTTTGCCATAGATTTTTAGAGGATATGAACACGGAATCCCGAACTTACCGAACTGAACCGAACCTTTTTAAAATTAAAAGCTAAGCCCGAACCTAAAACAACGGTTCGGTTCAACAAAAATGGTGGACCTTCTGTCTAGCGATTCCATCTGTTATCTGGTTGTTTTTGAGCGACTGAGTCTTCAAATGGGCAGCAAAGTGAATAAAGGGATTACATGGGTTTCGTTCGCGAAAAAACGAATCGCTTGAACTGAAAACAAAAAATATACATGCTTACTTAATATTTTAAACTAGAAATTGAACTTCCTTATGTTCATTAACAGAGCATTAACATTTATTTGAATACTTCAACAAAACAGCGCTTGCAGCTCAGACAAGTATGCAACGTTTTTGTAAAACATGTATAACTCTGCCATTTATTATCCGATCTTTATGAGATTGTAAATATTGGCCACATACACAACGCTGCAAAATAGCTATTTTAGTCTCTGAGATCTAGGTGTTCATACAGACTGACGGACAAGGCTATATCGACTAGTCTATTGATGCTGATCAACAATATACATAGTTCATGAGGTGCTTCTTTCTGCCTGTTACATATATTTTTACGACTTTATTATACGCTTTTTACTTTCGACTGGGCCGAAGTTTGTATACCCTAAAATGTACCTTCGGTACAGAGTATAAAACTGTTCCAGACCCGCGTGAACTAAAAATGTATACCAGGTTGTATTTCTTCAGTGTTCAGTGTGCTAATATATAGCCATATTCCATTTCTCAAATTACACTAGGCAACTAGAAAAAATCTCCACAAGCGCCTTCCACATTTCTATAGTATTTGAGCTGTCCTAGTTTCAAATCTGCTATCCTTTTTTCCACATTTATATTTATTGCTTTATCCTGCAAACTGAGAGTGATGTGGGAATACTGATAATAGATTTGAAATTAGGACATCTCAAATACTATTCATGGAGGTCGGAAAAAGTTAGATTTTGTTGTTTTGTGTTATTTATTAATTAGAAAATGTGGGCATTCTTATTGTTAAACTCCAATGCATAGTCTTCGTTTATATTCACAAAATAATATACAGAATGTTTATAAAAATGCATTTCACAGATACAAAAATTTAGTTGGATCGCCCTCTCACACTGTGTGTGTGTGTGTGTGTGTTCCCCGCCAATGAATATTAAAATATTTGTTGTTTCGTTAAAAACTTTTAATTGGATTGTTGCCGTTTTAATACTTTCATAACGCCAGCCGCTCCGGCCTTTGGCTGGCAAAAAGAAGCAACAGCACAAAAAAAAAAAAAAGTGCACAAAACTGAAAAATCAATTAAAATTTGCTGTTCAGTCAATGGGTTGAAGGACAAAATATGCGACAGACAGGCAGACAACTACACGAGAAAGACAAAGGTGATAATTTGTAATTGTGACACTAAAATAGGCTAACTAAATGGGCTAACCCTTAGCGCCCGGGCATAGAAACTATTTAAATATAGAGTCGAAATCGGGCGCAGTCGCCTATAACTAACGCTCTTGAAGCTCTTGTTCAAATCAAAATAACGTGAAAATGTTCGCATTCCAACTGATGTTAGGTTGTTCACGAGTGAGTGAACAAAACTGAGTAGATAGTATTGCATTTAATATTAAATCGTAATTTACTAAACAATCTAAACAATCATTTTGCAACTAGAATCAACATGTACGAAGCCTATATAAGTTTGACTAGGAATTGTGGCTCACAAAATAGAATAGTGCCACATTTAAAACAGCTTTTGGTACATTGTAAAATGGTCGAAAGGGCTAACCTGGCGAGAATAAATTAATAACAAATGTAAGTAAAGAAATATCGTTACAACATTTTGAGCTTCAGATGATTAGATGATTTAGCTTCGGAAATCCAGATTTTTAAGACTTGGGAAGGATCGAAAATTAAATTTATATCAATCCCATATGGCTGATGGGTTATCAAAAAACGAGAAAGCTAAGCTAACTTCGGCTGTGCCGAAGTTTTTATACCCTTGCAAATGCTCGCTTGAATATTTTCAAAAAATACCCTTTTTCCCATTTTCGCACCGATCGTTCGTATGGGAGCTATACGATATAGTCATCCGATTTGGCCAAAAATTTGTAAAATTATGTGAAAGCACGTGAAACAAACAAATACAAAATTGCAGAATGCTACCATTAAAACCAAAAATTTGTTCTAACTAAAACTGTTTTTCACACCTATCTTTTGTATGGCAGCTATACCATATAGTTGTCCGATTTTCATAAAACTTGGTAGAATTAAAAAAAAACATAGAAAACCTACGATTTCAAAGTTTAGAGACGTTTCCATGGAAAAGAAAAAAGATTTTCCCACTAAAACTAGTTTTCCGACCCATTGTTCCTATGGGAGCTATGAAATATAGTCATCCGATCTGGTCGGTTACGACATATTAGTAGTGTGCAGCAAAAAGAAGACTCTGTGCAAAATTTCAGCTCGAAAGCTTCAAAACTGAGACACTAGTTCGCGTAGAAACAGACAGACAGACGGACGGACAAAGCTCAATCGACTCAGCTCGTCGCCCTGATCAAGAATATATATATTTTATGGGGTCGGAAATGAATATTTCAATGCGTTGCAAACTTCTGGGCAAAATTATAATACCCTTTGCAAGGGTATAAAAAAACATTTTCTTAAATACTTCTTTCTAATGTCATTCTATTTTGTTATACTCGGTACCAAAGGTAGGCGGGGTATGTTAAGTTTGTGCAAAAGTATGCAACAACAGGAAGGAATGAACGAACTGTTCTTAAAGATGGTAAGTGATTGAGGTTTGATGTGTTTGGAACATAAACTTCTGCCAAAACAAGATTATTTTCAATGTTTGCCACGCCCTCTCCGGCCCCCGCAATTAAGAAAAAAAATCTTAACTAAACTTAAAACTTTGTAACTATTTATTTTTGTGACTAGTGCCATAATCATAAGCTTTTAATAACTTGTAGCACTAGGAAGTAAGTAAGTAATAAATAAATAATAATAAATGATTATTACTCCCACAGTTGTATAGACAGAAGGTTCGTACCTTCTGGACATATTTAGTAATCAAGATTATTTATTGATCCGCCCCAGGCTTTCTAAAGATCGTACTAGCGATGGTCAAGTTATGCGCAAAAGAAATGTTCGATACACTTTTAGCTACACTAAATAAATACTAAATAGCACTATTAGCACGGGAGAGCAAAGTCCTTGCTCTAGAAAACGAACAACTTACATTTTTTGTTCACTTACCTCGAACTCATAACTCACTTACCTTGTCTCGAGGACTACAACACAAATGCAGGGATCTCAGCTCACAAGACTGTCAAGCATTTCGCGAGGCATTTCCGTAAATTAGAGGAATAAAGAAATGCAACAATCAACGATGAGGGAAAACAACGCATTTCCTGTATGTAGCATTTAACCTTTTTTGATCTTTTTTGAATCAAGCAAGAATAATTTTGGATGTTGGTTTTGTCAACCTGAATCATTAAACAAATTTGGCATTATCCAGATCAGTTAAGCATTTAGGCCTTTCCTTGTACTCTCTTATATTACATACTCGCTGCTCTGCCTCCTCCAATTCCATTTCCATTGAGTGGAGGTGAAAAATTCGATTATTTACAAGCATTTTATTGCAACAATTAATCAAATAATCTAATCAAATGTTGCAGCCAAACAGACAAAAATATCGATAATTTTGTCGGGTCTGATTTAGCGGTGAATGTTGACTGAAGCATGAGCTGCGGCTAAGATTGTTCCTCCGGTGAGACACGCAAAGTCGGCCAACCTGCCTGTGTGTTTGACTAATAGAACATAGAGATAACAGTGCATTAAGCAATGGATTATTAAAAAAAAAAAAAAGAGCAAAGCTAACTGCGGCTCGGCCGATTGTATACCCTTGCGGCACGTTTTTCTAACTACTTCGAATAACATTTTCACTGAAAACAAACACGTTTTTCTCTTTAAGACTACTTTTTTGACTCTACTTTTGTATGACAGCTATACTATATAGATGTCCGATTTCGACCAAACTTGGTAGAATCATGGAAAAGCATAGCAAACTAAGAAATACCAAGTTTGCAGCCGTTTTTTTTGAAAAAGTTTTTCTCACTAAAACTAGTTTCTTGACCGATCATTCCTAAGGCAGCTATAACCTATAGTCGTTCGATTTTGACAAATCTTTGAAGAAATGTGTGAAAGCTTATAAAATAAATGTATGCCAATTTTAAAGAGGTTTACATTGAAAACAAAAAAGTTTTTGTTATTAAGACTATTATTCTAACCTTACTTTTCAAAGACAGCCATAGATGCCATAGATGTCCGATTTCGATTAAAGCTAAAAAAACTAGTAAATGCGGAGTTTGGAGACGTTTGCATAAAAAACAAAAAAGTTTTTCTCACTAGACCTAGTTTTTCCACCGATCGTTCCTATGGCAGCTATATGTCATAGTCATCCGATCCGACCGGTTCCGACAAATGTGCAGCGTATTTGTACCAGAAGACTTCGTGCAAAGTTTGGTGGCGATAGCTTTAAAGCTGACGGAGGAGATGGCATAGAAACAGACGGACAGACGGACAATGCTAAATCAACTCAGTTCGTCATGCTGATCAAGAATATATATCCTATATGTGGTCGGAAATGCTTCTTTCTATGCGTTACAAACATCAGGACAATTTAAATATTAAAATAATTTGTTCCGGTTTCAAACAAAGTTCATGAAATGCTTGGATGATTAGCCTATGTATACAAATAGACCATAGTCCTCCAAATTATATAAACACCTTATGAATTAATGCATTTCCCTAAAGAACAATCTGCGAGCGTAACCGCAGGTGTGCCGACTGTATTTGAGTTCTTCTTGCTATTTTTATACCCGTTACTCGTAGAGTAAAAAGGGTATACTAAAGTCGTGCAAATGTATGTAACAGGCAGAATTCTTCATCAAGATCAATAGCTGAGTCGATATAGCCATGTCCGTCTGTCCGTCCGTACGTCCGTCTGTATGAACACCTAGATCTCGGAGACTAGAAGAGCTAGAGCAACCAAATTTTAGATGTAAGCTAGTATTGTCTGTAGGCAGATCAAGTTTGTTTCAAATTTTTGGCCACGCCCCCTCCCGCCCCCGTAGTGCATGTGGCCAATATGTACAATCTCACATATTTTCATAATGATCGGATAATAAATGGCAGAGTTAAAAAAACGTTGCATACTTATCTGAGCCGCAACACTAATTGCCTTGAGTAACGGGTATTTCGAAGTCGGGCAGGACCGACTTTAACTTACGCTCTCGTTAAATATTATGCAGTTTCCATCCAGTCATTCTTTATGGAGTTGTTCACAGCTTTTTCAAGTTCTGTTACAACGTTTCCACTTTCCAACCATTTTTCTGTGGCCGGTTGTAATATAGCGGGTAGAACTGTTTTTTTCTTTAAAAACTTACACACACGGTCAACTTCACTAGCTATTGGCGCCAGCTTTGAAAAGCTTCTTAAACATTGCCTCACGGATTCGGCGTTACACTAAAGGATCCCTTGTTTTGTGCGAAAATTAGAAGCACACAAGCCAAGATATTGAGAGGAGATCGTCCTGACCTTTTGGGTTGAGTATAGCCAAATATTTATAGATGTTATAGATGACGCATGTAAAACATAAAACGAGTATTCCTAGTAGCTAATATTGGCTTCTAGTTTCTGATTTGATCCTTATGCGTCTATCAATAAATAACTATATTTCTTTGATATATCGCAGTAAGTGTTGTACCAAAGATTTATCGATACTTAAGCCAAAGCCGACTATTCCTGGTAGCTGACATTGGCTACCAATTCTCGATTTGCTCCACATGCGACATCTATAATATCTATAAATCTGTGGTAAGGCCAAGTAATAACAAATTTACTGACTGAAGATCTCACAATATTTTGTATCGCTTGAAATTTTTGCAAAATTGATTAAAAATGATTTGTAAAAATGTTGTATTTTGCACACTTTCCTTTTCCTTTTCGATGCCCAAAGCTGATTTACACCATGCTTTTAACGATGACAAATAAAATATTGATATTTAGTTTTTTGTATGAAAATGTATAAATAAATAACTTCTTTAAATTTGTACTCAAGCGAAAGTAGATTGTGCATTATTAAATAGATAACATTTCTAACAGATCAAAATGACCTTAACAATTAACCATAAAATGGTGTTGGAATGATTCATATTAAATTTAAATTCCTTTCAAGCAAATTAAACTTTTTAAGAGGTATCCTGGTGCTGACTGAGAGTCGTGTTGTCAACGAACCGATTTGGTTCCGAGGAGTATAATTCCGGATAACGTTTCGCCCACCTTCTACTCAATAAATAACACACACAATCTGCCAAACTTTGCTTCATGCTGGTATGGTGGTCATTTTTTATTAGATAAATTTTATGTGTATAAGTATATATATATATATATATATATATTTTGGTTCAGCGTGAATGCCTGTCTTCTGTGTTTTCATTCATTTTTGTTTTTGTTTTTCTTTTTATAAATATTTTACTACATACATGGTTTTTTTGGGTTTTTTTTTGTTTTTGTTGTTTGTTTTTATAGCCATAGAACAATTATCACATCTTACATATATGTAGGGCTACACTTAAACGTATCCATTACATGTTTACTTTACTCATATGTGTGTGCGTGTGTGTGTGTTTTGCGAAATAGCGTGTTTTGGATAAAACAATTATGTGTATATATATATTTTCCATCACATCATCAACATCATCAGCAACCAAAGCTAGGCAGGTATATTTGAATACCTTGGACTCATCTGCAATTCGTTCGCTTTTTACATATTTTCCCAGGGACAACAACAAACAGAACTGGGACAATGTGTGCCATCATGTGAGTGAGTCAACAAAGAAAGAGAGCAAATCAAGTGCCCTGGCAGGAAGTTGTCCCACCCAGTTAAATTTGAAACAATTCCAAGCTGAACTTTTTGCGCTAATAGCAAAATAACTGCTTCGATTCAAATGTGCACGTCCTTACATTTGCTTGTGTGCCTGTTTGGCTCTACTTGACCAACATTTTGGCTCATGTTGGTAATTAGAAGTGTTGCCCCCATGTTGTCCATCTCCTCCGTTGCCGGCTGCATCAAAGTTTGCTCATTTATATTGCATAAACATGGCCGTTAGCTCATTGAAGCAATGTCTGCCCCGCGGGGGCAGGCGGCAACCTTTCGCTTTCTTTAGTTTCGTCTGTTTTTGCAGTTGGCCATTGAATTCTCAAAAAACTTGCGCTGAAAACTGTGCTACAATTTGTGTCTCTGTGTTGCTGCGAGTGTGGGAGTGTGCGTGTGTGTCTGTGTGTGTGGACAGCTGCTCCGTTTCAAACGTTTTAGCCTGTCGGTTGCCGTAGTCGGCAATTTCAAAGGCCAAATACAAGACAGTTCAACAACGAAGAAAGCGAGCCAAATTCATTAGATATTTAAAAAGTGAAAACATTTGTGTGGCCTTTTGTCACTGCGCCATGTTGATGATGATGATGACGATGCGAGCCACCACACACAGAGAAAAATGTATAATCCAAAAAATGCCAGAGTGAGTGCGTGTGTGTGGGTGAGTGTGCGTGTGATGCCATGTCCATGCTGCCCAAGGCCGCCCCTGCATTTCCATTTCTATTTCCATTCTCCGCTCTCCATTTTAGTAAATGCACTCGCCCAGCAAATCGCATTCACCCTTCTCCAACGGCTTCAGCCACAACGGATTGTAGTTGGGACAGAGTTTGCGATGTATGGGCATTTTGATTTGGACAGGCGTCGTGGCCACACCCTCCCAGTTGTGCCCCTCGAAGCGTAGTCCGTCCGATTTGTTGCATTGCATGCTAAGCGGCTCCTGGATGTACATCGTGTACAGTTGATCCACGCGTGGCTGCGTCCATTCAATGCTGCGATAATTTGCGGAACGTGCCCCATTCAAATGTATGCCACGCTGATGCTCCTTGCTATGGATAGATGGAGATCAGGCGAAAGAGAAAAGACAAATGGGAAAGTTTTTTGAGGATGTTAAAGTGGAATTGATAGGGCAACGTGTGGATGGAAGAATAATTTGAGCAACTATTGATATTAAGCACTTGGCTTGATTACATAGTTTGGGCGAGAGGATATTTACACACTGGACCCACACCCGCCGTCTTTCAATCCTAGCGCTTTGCCCGTTCGTCTGTCTGTCGATTTGATTTAAAGCAAACTAGTCTCTCGTTTTGGAGCTATCGAGCTGAAGTTTTTTATGGAACCAATCAAATCGGATGAATGTATCGGTAAGCTATATTTTAAAGACTGTATCGTGCGCACAGCTTTAAAGACGCATAAGCCCAAGGATATGGCTTTGACATTGTTTCACTGCGTTAATATATAAATTAGTTGCTGAATACTCGACATTAGTAGTTATTATTAAAGTGCCAAATCACTTGGTTGATCCACTTTTGAGCTATGATCTCTGATCGGATAAGCTATAATCGAGTTATATGAAACAAAAAACAATAGTGCTGGGCAGCACTGGCCGCAACGTCAATGGGCAGCACTTTACTCAGCTTAACACTTAGTGCTTCAATCAACTTTCTAATTGATTAGACATTTATATTCATACTCGAGGAGGTAAGCATTTATAATATACTGCATTTATGCTACGACATTCACGACTTCTTCAATTTGCAAAACTAAATTTGATACTATTTGAAGCTCAGGTGAATTCAGCACAAACATGAAAAGATCTGGCAACACCAACGCAATATGTTAAGTTGGCTGCGACATAGCATTTCGTGGATTTAAGACGATTTCATGGTCATCTTTCGAAAGTCGAGCTTATGAAATGGTGTCTATTAGTGTTGGGTAAAGGGTGTTCATTTCAGTGAACATGTTCACTTGTTCTTTTTTTCAAAGTGAGTCAACTCAGTCAAATTGCTCAGTTGTTCAGTTGTTCAGTTGCTGGGTTGCTCAGTTGTTCAGCTGTTCAGTTGTTCACTTGTTCAGCTGTTCAGTTGTTCACTTGTTCAGCTGTTCAGTTGCTCGGTTGCTCAGTTGTTGAGTTGCTTAATTGTTGAGTAGCTCACGAGCCAATGTGTATTGAAATGAATGACATACTTAACCACTGAATTTAATCTTTAATGAAGTTTTCAACAAAACAGGATCTAAGTCAGAATGAGTGAGTTACAACTTAAAGTAACGCTGCAGCATTTACAGTTTGCCTTTTTATTATCCATTTCGGTGAAATGGTTCCAAACATTGCTGTGCTTTCTGATCAAAGACATTCTGAATAAAAACAACGGACGAGACTGCCACACCAGAAGACTGCTGAACACAGAGTTGCCATACAGTCACCGAACTAAGTGAACAGTCACTGATCACCTCACTGAACTAAGTAGTTACTGAACAACTCTGACTGAACAAAAATGAACAACTAATGAAGAACATGTTCATTTGCTCAGTTTAGTGAACAACTCAATTTTGTTCACTCACTCATGAACAACCCAACACTAGTGTCTATGCAGTCACTTTTGGACCTTTTACGTGATTTTTTTTTTGAGTATTTTATTTTACATCTATTTTGTTACTTTTTGGTAGCAACTTACGGTGCAGTGATAAATTGATTTTCAAAACAAGAAAGAAAGTCGGTCAAGCCCGACTGTAGCATACTCTGTACCAACGAAATTTTACGCTCAGCATAAATTTTGATGCTGCAGTAGCAGCTGACAGCAGCGCTGCTACTGCGCTGCAGCAGCGAACAGTCTTTTGATCATAGCTCGAAAACCGTTCATCCAATCTTCACCATTCCTTTGGCTGATCGATAATTTATCCTTATTACTAAATATATCTAGAAGGAACAATCCAGCTATCTTCAAAACTGTAGGAGATATTATGTTTTTTCTAAATTGCGGGGGCGGCAGGGGGCGTGGCCAAAATTGAAAATAAACTTCATCTGCCTGCAGACATAAGAAGCATATGTCCCATACATGTCAAACCTCTATCACTTACCATCTCTGAGATCTGTGCGTTCATACGGACAGACAGACGGACGGACGGACAGACGGTCAGACGGACATGTCTATATCGACTCGGCTGTTGATGCTGATCAAGAATATATATACTTTATGGGGTCAGAGATGCTTTCTTCTGGATGTTACATACTTTTGCACAAACTTATTATACTCTATGTACCTTTGGTACAGAGTATAATGAGCATAGCATTATAATAGTCGGGCTTTACCTACTTTCTTATTTCCTCTTTTTTATATTTTCGAGATTTACATTAGGTATCACCATTCATTTCTCCATTCCATCTCCATTCATATCAACACCCGCTTGATGCCTTTAGTTTCAAGAAATACGTCCCTTTTCCTGTCTTAAATCCGGTATTTCCGCACAAAAAATAAGAAATACTTGCCCATCGCTGCTGCTTTTGTGAGTATTCAATAGTATTCATGCTACGGCTGACGATTTCTCTGCTGTTGCAGTTATTTGTTATACTTATAACTTGGCTCATGATTATCAGAACGTCCCCCATTTATTACACTGCAGCTGCCTTTTACCTTGTAAAAAACCCAAAACAAGTCGAATGAAACTAGTGGCATTCCTGAAAGCGTTTTGAAAATGATTTAGATTTCGTCGATCAGTTGATTAAAATGTCCAGTGTGCCAAAAAAAATGAGAAAGTAAGGATCACACAAAAAAGATCAGCTTCAAAGCTGATTTAGATTTGATATCATTTGGTATGACCGTTTCTACTCAGCGCGCTTGGTGTTTGTTTGAATACTGCTCCGGTTTTAACATGAAGCAACTGGCAAGTTTTGCATTTCAAGCAGAGCTGCAAACCAAACAAAATATTCGGATCTCCGGTAAACTGGTTCGAACACAAATTAACGAATGGTTAAGGTTCGAGGTTTTTTGGGAAAAGGTTTTGGTTCGAACCTTGTTTCAGTCCATGCTTTATTCAACATTAATAAATTTTGTCTTCTATGTGTTTTAAAAACAGCATTCGGCCTAAAAACTCTCCAAATTGTATGGGAACTGAGTGGTTTTTGGGATTGAATTGGTTAGTAGAAAACATGGAAATATTCAATATATAATTTCCAGTTTAGTGAAATTCCATTTCGTGGTTTACATAGAAAAATATTACCAAAATAATGTTACACTCTTGCTTTTGAGAATTATTAAAGAAGCTTTAGAGTCGAGGAGCTTTAAAAACAGAGACTGTTATTGGTAGGGATTTTATAAGGATATCTAATCGCTTTGAGAGATTTTTTTCAACTCTCCTGCCCATTTTAGGATTCAGTCGCACCAAATAACAGATAAAGTCGGTAGACAGAATGTCAAAATTTTTGTGTCAGTTTTGTTGAACCGAACCGAAATTTTGGGATCGGAACAGGTTCGGGTTCAGCTTTAATTTTTAAAGAGGTTCGGTTCATAGTAAAATAAAAGTCACAATTCCAGGTTCAAAACGGTTCGGAACAAGCCCTGAAACAATTAACTATTTTTGTTGTTGGGGGCAGCAACCTTTGTGGTTTTTTTGCTGTCTCGAGGTCAATGTCTTTTAAAAAACTTGTGTTTATTTTCTTAAGCATATAAAAGACATTCACCTCGAGCCGGCTAAAAACCACAGTCTATTAACTATTTATTTACATACATTTTTATTTAATAATCCATAAGAGTTTTTTGAAGGGAAGAAAGACCAGGGGCCCTAAGTAAACAGAGTCAAAAGAGCCCGAGTCATTACAGCTTGTGATATGCAGTTCTAGTAGAATGTGGTACGCTTTAAATTGTTCCACAAATATCCTTCTGCCTCTTTCACATGAGATCTGCCAAATGGCACAAGTAACTTTAGTTCACCATAAACAAACTGAAAGTTAGTTAAATTAATCTCTGTAAAATTGCAAAACATAAACACGAAACTACATATTCTGCCAACAAACTAGGATGTGAGAAGCTTTAAAAAAAGTTTTCACACTTTCGTTCTGCATGTTTTGCTTTCGCTCCTGGGGCTGATTTGGCGCCAATGATAATCAGCAGTGTGGTCCTGCTGCCAGCTGTAGACAAAATCTAAATCAAATTAGTGTGAAAAACGGTCGTTCCCGCAACTGATTTAGATTTGTTATCCCGAAATCTAAACCGTTTTCAGGAATGCAACAACTATTTAGTCATCAATTTAAGACCTTGTTGATATTTTTGAAAGTATTGAAAATTCTTGATCCAAGTATGAATTTTTGATCCAAGAGCTTTAATACTTGATCTAAGTGCGAATAGTTCTTAAATTAAGCAGAGTAGTTCTTAAATCAAGTGCCAAACATACTCGAATTCAAGATTGCTCATTCTTGAATCAAGGGCATACAGTATTGTCGAAAACCGAGAATGTTCTTCCTATTCTCAAGAGCTCATCAGCATCAAGAGTAAGATCATGTACTCTTAAATCAAGAGTTTCACAAATTGCAATCGTACAACAATTCAAAATCAGTTGATTTTTTCCATTTTGTTGAAATTTGTTTGAAAGAAAATGTACTGTTAAACCATGTAGCATGATTTAGCCGGCTCGAGGAATATATTACACCTCAAAGCGGCATCAGTTTTTGCCTGTCAACTGGCAGTCGCACAGCCGTCGCTTCATGCCAGCAATGCCATAACTGGTTGCGAATTTCAAGGCAACATTAGTGCAATAATCGATTGCTTCCTCACACACCCCTCTTCCATAAACAAACAAAACTGAGAGAGTGAGTTCCACGCTGTGTTCTCTCAAATGTGCTTACTCTCCTCTCTGTGTCTTTACCTGAGTCTCCTTGCTCGACTTCAAGAGCGAAATTCTTGAAAATTAAAGAACGAATAAATGTTTTCTTAAAAGCGTTCGCTCTTAAGTTATTCGTTCTATTTTGTTCTGGTTGTAATTACAGCACTTAATGGTCGACAGGCATGGCATTTCAAAATTACAAACTGATGAATTTGAACTGGTTGTATATTGATGAGAAATTCTACTTAAAGAATTTTGAAAATCGAAAACCATCCAAAACAATGAGACAAGTGCAAAAGCAGCTTGATTACTATAGGGCCAACTATTGTTGGTCCAATTGGCAAATTTCTTAAGAAATTGTACATTTTGTGAAATGTTGTAGCTTGGAGACAACCCGAAAGAGTTGAACCAATTAAGCGACCCGACCTCTGTGATTGAGGGTCGCCTATTTGACTTTACTTTGGGCCTTAAGAAATTATTTTTAATTTCTGCTTCATTTCAATTGTTTGTCAAATCCCATTCTCTTGTCGCTCTCCAATTTATCCAGTCATCTTGAGCCAACTTTTCGTTTTGCCATTACTCTTTGAAAAAGCCTTCGGTCCGTCAACTACTTAACATGAATGCATCCTCCTTTTCACCAAGGCGTAAGCCATTTAAGCCTTTGTGGATGTCCCCCCCCATCCCTTTCCACTCGTTGGTGTTCCATACGCATTCATTGCCACAACCTCCCACGAGTCGCTAATCTAATGCAAACTTTGGGACCCACTTTGCACCATTAAAGTTGGCAATTAGCGAACACCTTTTCGCAGCCTGTCAACACAAAGCACATTCCCGCGTGCCCAACCAAGAAGGAATGCCCAAAAGTTTAGCCTTTGATGCCAAAAATCTCAAAGCAAAATGGGACGCAGTCCCAACGGTTCGGGCTTAGATTAAAAAGAACGCCTTCGGCTTGGGGCATCATAATTGGAAAACAAAAGGGGATGGCTAAGCGATGTGAAACTTACCGCTTCATGTAGATGAAGTAATTCTCCAGCGTCTCCTCCGAGACAGAGCTCTTGCACACCTCCAGCTTGGTGGCCGGATAGTAGTGAATGTAGTTGACGCACATCTCATCGCTGATGGAGAAGCCACCCAGGGCGGCAGTGGAATCGGACATGGTGTTGTAGTAGCAGGTGGTGACCAGAGCATCACCCTGTGACGATAAGAAGATCATGCTGCATTAACCTTGCTACAATAGAGGCAAGCAGTTTCACTCACCGGCAGCACTCGCGGCTTGTAGTGCAGCGTTCGCATCTCCTGAAAGTGATTCGAATAGTAATCATCCCGGTTCACTTCGCGCAGCTCCTGCTCGCCCCGAAAGTGCCGTGTCAGGACGCGCACGCCACGCAAATGCGTGTGCAGCTGCGAGCCAAAGATGATGATTCCGGTGGCTGGCAAAGCGGCCCGGGTGCAATCTGCCACGCAGTAACCGCTCAGGGGGAAGGCTGTCTGGCCAGGTGGTATGGCCATTTTATCGGTATACTCCAGCCCAAGTTCCATAACAGCCGCGTCATACTGACGCAATGTTTTTGACATCTTGATGCGGATTCCCGAGCTATCTACGAGACCTGCAACAAGGAGGAGTATAATTCATATTTAATGCAAGATGTCGAGGCGCACAAACAGTCTCTGCTCCCCCTCGCCCCTCGCCCCTCGCCCCTCGCCCCACCCCAAACACACACGCCCAGTTCCACTGCGGCCATGTCGTATGCCACATGGCTGATGCCAGCACGAGGACACAAGGACACTCAAACCAGACGAGCAGTAATGACATTGCTCTCGTTGTTATTTATATAAAAGTTTTAATGAAATCTCAACTGGATTACAAGCAGGATACTTCCTTTCCACTTCAAGAGCGCGTTCCGCCTCGCCTCTCGCCGAAAACAACATCAACAGCAACAGCAACAGCAACAGCAACAAAAACAATAATCATTACAATAAAAACAAAAGAGCCACAGTGAAGCCACACAAATTGTTATTAATTATAAAACCGTAATGACAAAATGATGCCATTAAAGTGGGTAATCCACCTGTCCCCTTATGGAGTATTAAAACGATTTAACTTTTGCAGCGTAAAACTGACCCAACCACGAGTCCATTCTGTTGCTCTCACATGAGTAATCCTTAGCTACATTTTATTTGTTAGGAATCATGTTTCCGACCGTTTTTGTTCTCCTTCCAGCTACCCCAATCATTGGTTTGGGTGAGAGAGGGTTGCCTTTAGAACAGGAATTTTAGGGTTTGACATTTTTTAACAGCAAACGGTAAGCTGTCGTTTTTATGAAGCATTTTCAACTAGTAGACGTTTAATTAAGCTCTTAAGTTTTCAAATTGGTTCTTAGTCCTTGCTAGAAAAACCAAAAGAATCAGAGGAGACAGGATGAAATCGAAATTTATTCCACTCATTGACTGCCAAGGATAATCAGAGCCAACTTTTACAGAATCTCTAAAAACCAGGGTTCGGAATTGCTCTTTGCTCGCGAGAGCCATCTCTTGTTCTCAGCTCATAGCACTCGGCTATTGACTCTGAGCTGAGAGCCCTGAGCCCGTCGAACGCCGTGAGCCATCAACTGGCTCTCGGCTCGTGAGCCACAGCACACAGCTCTGAGCTGAGAGCCACTGCTCGGGAGCTGTGAGCCCTCAACCCGCTCTCGGTTCGTGAGCTGTAGCACACTGCTCTGGGCTTGAAGCCACAGTGCTAAGGTTAATTTTGTTGCTCACGAGCCGAGAGCTATTTCAAACTTTAAGTATTCCCGTACGGATTGTCGAAATAAGCTTTGGAAACTAAAGGCCCCAGCTTGAGTACTGAAGTTTCTTCATTTGTAATGACTAGGAACAGGATTTTAGGAAAAATCTAATTTCTGATTACAAGTTTCCATTGATATACATGTTAACACATCTTTAAGATATGAGAACTTTGGATTATTTGAAGGTGTGTTTCACATTTCGTATAAACGTATATAATTCGAATTAATTAAGTTAACATGTGCAGTGATATACACATTTTGCTGTTAAAAGATCGGAACTAGAGTCGGAAAAATATACATATTAATATATACTTGACTTTACTCAGCCAAAAGGGCCACAAACGATCAGGCCACAAACGATCAGTTTAGCGCCGAAACCAAACGGCAAAGTTTGTCAAGCCTTTTCATGGCTAGTTACTTTAAAGCTGGCGCCAATTGTTTGTAAAGGTGACCAGGTGTGAAAGTTTTTCGAAGAAACATTTTTTTCATAGATGTCCCGAAGAGGGATCAAACCCACGAGCTCTGGCACACACTACACACACACTACCGGCTACAACATCTCATATAATCCATTTGAATCTACCGAAATCAACCACATTCGTTGACAAAAGCCAAGTTATTCCGCTTTTTCTGAACCGTAATGATATCCGAAATTAAATGAATCCCAAAACGATGTCACAACTCGGTCAATCCCAGATTTTGAACAATCCAAGTACGATCAGGATTGAGTTGAGTTCGAAATTTTCGATACCGGAATTTATGGCTTGATTCCGACTTTAGTTCGGTAGATTTTAGCTTGTTATCCGATCTCGAATTGATCCCTTAGAAGTATCAAATCAAGAAGGCTTTATATTGAACTTGAAACTACCAAGCGGAGAGCGTCATCGGTTTCGGTTCGTTTTTTGGTTTCTGGAATTCCCAAGCAGTTATGGTATTGCTGGCATGGAGAGACGGCTGTTAAACTGACGGTTGACAGGCAAAGACTGCTGCTGCTTTGTGGTGTTGTGTGCTCCTCAAGTCGAATTAAACTATAGTTTGACAATTAACTTTATATAAAGCAAACTCTACCACAGAATGGAAAACAACAATTTAAATTGTTGCTTGAATATACCAAGCC
This sequence comes from Lordiphosa andalusiaca, assembly GCA_035044965.1. Taxonomy (NCBI): domain Eukaryota; kingdom Metazoa; phylum Arthropoda; class Insecta; order Diptera; family Drosophilidae; genus Lordiphosa; species Lordiphosa andalusiaca. The sequence goes on along the minus strand of JAWNNM010000051.1, from coordinate 2,547,289 downwards.
CTTACTATTAAATCTGTGCAGCTCTTGATTGAAGTATTTGGTTACCTTCTTGATTCAGGACTTGGTCAAGAAAACCGCAAGCTAAAGTTTATACTTGATTGAAGTATGAAGTTCTGTTGTATTTCTCTGAGTGTAGCTAAATCGACACTGCTGATCATGAATATATATATACTTTATGTGGTCGAAAGTGCTTTCCTACAAACTTGTGGACAATTTTAGTAAACCATCTGCAAGTGTATGAAGGGGGTTGGCTCAGTTGAAATAAAAAACAAGTAAGGGCGCTGCAGTCGAGTCCCCGACTACAAAATACCCTGTTCATTTGTTTTCATTTATTTGTTTTTGAATTTGAATGTAGCCGGTTTTTGTAACTGCTATTAAAGGCTCATCCTGGAAGTAGGCCACATTATTTAGTAACTTCAGCGGCTGTAGACCTAACTAACGTCAAGCTCAATTGTATCGCTTATAACTCCGGTGTTTTTTATTTCCGATCTGATTGTACTTTTCAGAATAGATAGATATTGGGCCTAGCTTGAACGAAACTTGAAAACCAACACTAACTTGAAAATTGTGGATCTGACTGTGTTTTAGGTCAAGGTTGCAACGGTATTTTGGGGATAAGAGGGGGACGGGGTGGAGTTTTCCAAATCTGAAACAAACTTGATCTGCGTACGGCATACATCTATCTTCATGCTAAAATTTGTGGCTCTATCTCTTATAGTCTCGGATATCGACGCGTTCATACAGACGGACAGACGGACATGGCTATATCGACTCGGCTGTTCGCGCTGATCAAGAATATATATATATACTTTATGGGGTCGGAAATGTGTTCTTCTCCCTGTTAAATACATTCGCACAACTTCATGATCCCCCTTTTCACATTTTCAATGGGAACGTTGTATAAAAATAAAGCCAACATAGCTTCTCCTTTGATATTTCACATTTAATAGGTTTTAAAATCAATTAAACGCCGTAAATGAAACAAATCTATGAAAATAGGCAACAGAGCGACACCCAGCGAGTCACTTAAATCAGAATTTCCTGTACTTTTTTTACGCTTGTTTAATATACACCAAAACTCATCCGATAGATGATGGGATCGAGACCTTAAGAATTTCAAAGTCTAGAGGTCAGCTCTAGTGTAATCTTATAGCTTCATAGTATAAGTATGTATAGTATAAGTGAGAGAGATTTTGTTCCTCTCGGCTACTTTCATATGAACTCACTTCAATCTCGAGTTTCGAGTACGGATTCGAAATTGATATCAGCCTTAGCCTTAGCCTCGAACTGATGCACGCATTCAGGATTGTTTCGTATTGTGAGTTTGTATCAAGCTTGAGCTACTACAGCTCGTATCTGAAATTTCGATTCGTAGGTCGAGATCAGCTTAATCTTTTTGAGCTTGATTTTAGCTCGCCATTTTCTTCTCTATGCATACTCTAAACTAGAATATTTTTCGCTAGCTGTTTCTTTTGGTTTAAGTAATGTAAGCGGTCTCTTTTCAGAACATTCTGAATTTAATTAAACAACTTTAACTTTCGAAGAATTGTCGTCTCCACGCAGTCATCTGTTGACCTTACGCGCGACAGTGCGTGATATCACCGTAAAGAATGCATTGATTTTTTGGAATTTGTTGTACTTTTAACGTATAACATTTTTAATGAAATTGGAATGTCATAAATTTCTCTGTGCACTGCATTTATGTATCCAATCTTAAAAGAAAACATTATTTTTTTAAGAAATGCCACTCAATTTGCCGTAAACTTTCGGCTTGTTTTATGAACAAAATCATTTCAAAATGATGTCCGCTTGGTTATTTCCTTCCCCCAATCAAATTTGCCAAACTTAAACAGCAAGCCTCGTACAAATGGGAAATCTGATGCATCTTAATTAATTTATTACGTATACGCTGTCTGTCCACATGCTCAATTCCCACCCCCATACTCACCCTCTTGCTTCTCCGGATTATTGAAGTGAACCTCAAGTCTCACATACGGATTGAAGCCTGGACCACCCACGGGAAGGCCGGCCTCTGGTGGATAGGTGAATGTGCTGGCTCCCATGGCCCACAGGGCCATCACCTTGGAGCACACCTTGGCCTGCGCTGGCAACTGTTCGCAGTCGCCATTGTACAGCGGAATCTCAACATTCTCATCCGTCTCACAGTGAAATACCTCCATGTGATGGACAATGCTGGGAGTTTTAATTAACGGCTCGAATTGCACAATGTGATGGCGATGCTTTATGATGTCGTTCAAGCGCTGCACATGACACCAGTAGGTGGTCTCTCGACTTGGGATTGGAGCCTTTTTCAGTGTAATTTCGATTTGAGACAGGTCGCTGTGTGATTGAGAAGTTGTCATTAGGAACAGGAGAGAGGGAACCAAGCTTACGTCTCGGGTATGAGTATCTTGTCGGCCCGCAGTAGCTGCAGCATTTTCACACCCGCCTCATGCGGTGCACTCACATTGGGCAGTGCGAACTGATGGTCCTCTAGAGCCAGCTCGGACTCACCGCGTGCCCACACCATATACATGGTGCCCTCCTGCAAGAGCAATAGCCCAAAAGGATCAATATATTTTGAGCCAGCCCCTTGTCCCCGATACTTACATGCAGCCGCAGATCGAGTGGATCGCAAGTGTCGAATTTGCGTTTGAATGCCAGCGTAAACTCGTCCATCTTGAAGACCTCACAGTCCTGCTGATAGTCCTTACGCACCCAATGGCCATCGGGGCTGGTGTACGTATCTGTCACCACATTGAAGAAGCCATTCTGATTTTCAAAGAAACAAATATCCGCATCCGAAAGACTGCCACGTTTCGAGAAGCCCAAGTAGAACCAACGATGCTGCTCATTAAATGCATTCTGCAAATGGAAGAGCACCTCCTGCTTGTACCAGTCCACCATCCAGCTGAGCTTGATCTCTTTGTCATCCAGATAGATTTCGTGTAGCTTGGTGTCCGACAGGCCTGAACAAAAAGAAAGAGATGACGAGCTGAGTTAAGACGTGGTTGTCAAGGCTCAAGTATCAGTAAAGCTTAATGGATGTGAGCTAAGTTTAAGGTAGGCTCAAAGTAAGTTTTGGGAAATCTTATGACATAATGGTTAAGCAAAGCCGATGACACTTTTGAGCTGAGCTCAGCCTGTGGAAAGTGTGAGGTATGTTTCAGTTAAGCTCAAGCTAAGCCTGAGCTTAAGGATTCGTTAGGTACCCAAGTTAAACATACAAATTCTTCTTTTTTTTGCTTCTGCTGTCCACACTTTTTCCCTTATTTATGACATGCTCTCGCCCGACACTCAAAATTAATGTGGCAATTAAAACTGCGGCTCCGGTTGCTGGTCGCTACAAGTCTGCGGTGGCCGGAAGTTGGGATTTGCTTTACATTGGCAGGATAATCAAGTTGCTTTGTATTAATTACCCAAACAAAAGCCAAAAGCACACCATTCCTATCTACCTGGACCACTGAACCACTCACCCACACATTGAGTGAACCACTCTCGCTCCTATTTCCACTCCTGGCCATGGATTTATGCTGCTAGCGACTTGGACCAGGCGGCAGCACATCAATTACAGCTACAACAACAATCGGCCAGCCAGTGGAGCGGCAGTAACGAGAAAGAAAACCCAATAAAATGTCAAATCCAATTGGCAAACACACAACCGAGATCGAGGACGTGGCTTTGCGAGTGGATTGGGGCTGTGGACCACAGCGGCAGCTCCAGCCTCAGTTCGCCAAGTATATCAAATTGTTTGACAGTGGCTCGAGGAGGAGGCGGCCGCGGGTGGCGGCGCGAGCGACAGTAAAAACACTCGATTACAATCAAAAGTGACAGCGGTGGTGGCTTCTGGCTGGGTTATCCAGTCCGTGTCCATTTGGTTGGGGGCCGATGAATTTCGCTTTCCGTGGCTGTCGTCTGCTGTCTGGGCCAAGCCAAGCAGTTCAACCAAGTTCAGCGGAAGTAATATGGACCAAACGAGTTGAAGTTGATGCTGTGCCTGCCGCCTGCCGCCTGCTGTGGGTGGCACTAAAATTGATTTGTTACAGTACATACATATGTCTCACATCGGGCCGGGACGCAGGACAAACACTGTACGTATCGCGTAGTGGATGCCTTGAGAGTGTGTGTTTGCCCTTCTCCCCCCAAACTGCAAAGTGGTAACAGCAACGTGATGATGGTAATAGAGAGAACAACAAATTGGTTTCATTGTTACGCTTTTCCTGCTTACCGAGTCGCACACACACACACACACACATCCAGGCAGGCAACGAGTTCCGCGGGATGTGGATGCGTTGCATTGGATTAGAAAATGCCCAGATCGGAGCCCAATTTTGATAGAGCAATTTTGGTTTTTGTTTGAATAAGATTACAAATTGAATTTTACATTGCCTCCGTTTGGGGCATCGCATAGGAAATTCAATTGTTATCAATGCAATGATTTTGAATTGCGTTTAATTTCGTTAACCAAGAAGAGAGTTTGGTTATTTAAATAAGTAAATAATAAAGTTAATATGCTATTTAACCGATATTGGTCATAAAGTTAAGTTTACCTGCGACATATCAGTAGGCTGCCTTAACCCAAACGAATAAAGACCAAGTTTTCTTGGAATTCTTCAACAGAGCAGACAAGAACTCAAGGAAGGACAGCAAAAAAAGGAGAGCATTTAAAATTGGTTTTATTTGGATTTTTACCGTACGTAATACAGAGAACGTATACAGAGTATTATAAGTTTGTGCAAAAGTATGTAACAGCCAGAAGGAAGCATCTCCGACCCCATAAAGTATATATATTCCTGATCAGCATCAACAGCCGAGTCGATATAGCCATGTCCGTCTGTCCGTCTGTCAGTCTGTCCGTATGAACGCACAGATCTCAGAGATGGTAAGAAAAAAGGTGGTTTGACATGTATGCTTCTTATGTCTGCAGGCAGATCAAGTTTTTTTTTTCAATTTTGGCCACGCCCCCGCAATTTAGAAAAAACGTCATATCTTCCACAGTTTTTAAGATAGATGGGTCGTTCCTTCTCGACATATTTAGTAATCAAGATAACTTATCGATCCTCCAAAGGAATGGTGAAGATCGGATGAACCGTTGTCGAGATATGATCAAAAGACTGTTCGCTGCTGCAGCTCAGTAGCAGCGCTCCTTTCAGCTGCATCAAAATTTATGCTGAGCGTATAATTTCGTTGGTACAGAGTATGTTACAGTCGGGCTTGACCGACTTTCTTTCTTGTTATACCCTTGCAAAGGGTATTATGATTATTATTGATCAGGGTGACGAGCTGAGTCGTTTGAGCTTTGTCCGTCCGTCTGTCTGTTTCTACGCGAACTAGTCTCTCAGTTTGGAAGCTTTCGAGCTGAAATTTTGCACTTTTTGTGCACACTACTAATATGTCGGAGCCGACCGAATCGGATGACTATATCTCATAGCTCCCATAGGAACAATCGGTCGGAATACTAGTTTTAGTGAGAAAAACTTTTTTCTTTTCAATGGAAACGTCTCCAATCTTTGTAATCGTAGGTTTTCTATGCTTTTTTATAATTCTACCAAGTTTTATAAAAATCGGACAACTACATGGTATAGCTGTCATACAAAAGTTAGGTCTGAAAAACAGTCTTAGTTAAAAAAACTTTTTTGTTTTTAATGGTAGCATCCTGCAATTTTGTATTTGTTTGTTTCACGTGCTTTCACATAATTTTTAAAATTAGTGGCCAAATCGGGTGACTATATCGTATAGCTCCCATACTAACGATCGGTCGGAAAATGGGAAAAAGGGTATTTTTGAAAATATTTAAGCGAGCATTTGCAAGGGTATAAAAACTTCGGCACAGCCGAAGTTAGCTTAGCTTTCTCGGTTTTTTTTATCAAATTTGGTTAGTTTTATACTGGGGCATTTCTCCATATCTGAATTCTGAATTTCTGTGCAAACGCAATCGAAACATGATGTATTAAAGTTTTTTACGAACTGAATCTAAGCTCTTAACCGCTTTGGGTTTGATTAAAAAGTACGTAAAATTACGAAAATCGATTAAATCTCTAATTGAGCCAATAGAACAATCTAAATAATTTAATACATGTGACTGGTTTTTTTTTGTGACCTTTCTACTGAGTAAACCTACAGTTTTTAGCCGGCTCAAGGAAATGTTATGCTTTCGCACAACTTTAAACAGAGACACAACACCACAAAAGAGGCTGATAGATCGTACAGCTGTTACAAGAGGAACCATCCTCTATCATCAGCGATCAATGCCTACCAACTGAATGTTTCTTAGAAGACTCACCATGCCAGCGGTGGCATAATCGTTTGGGAAGCCCAAAGCAGAATGCGCGCACAAACATCAAGAGGCAGCGTAGAAACAAACAGTCGCCTTTGTGTGTGTGTTGTCCCTTTGGCCTAGCCGTTTTTAGTGTGAGAGATGCGCTCTCCCCGCTGCTATTAACGGTGCCGAAAATTTTGTTTGCATAAATGCATTCAATTGACGAATTGGCATCACTTAACGTTGCCCATCGCTGATTTAAACGATTCAAGGTTTTTTCGTTTCGCTCACACCTTAAGGCGTACCTGTAAATTCAACAAAACGCCCAGCTTGCTGCATTTAACCTGCAGTTGACTTCTCCTTGGTTCGGTGATCCTAATCCAAAAAGTTGTTTCGAACACTTGAACTTGAAATGCCATTTTGACGCTTCGCTTGTGGCATTCCAGCACTGGCAACGGCATGGCCGGAGGCGGGGGCGGGGGCGGGGTTGGGACTGTGTGCATAGTTTGGAGTAAGTGAACGACAATGACGAAAACATGCCAAGGCGAACAGGAATTTTCTTATTATTTACTGCATGCGAACGATTCGCCCGGCACTCCCACCATTCCGCCAACGCCCCCCCCGCCCCCCGTCCTCGTTTCGTTCATTTCCTTTTCCCTTCGTTCGCGTCCCTGGCCAGGATGATGTCATTATAATAATGTTATATGCACAAATCGTCAATCGGTTGTCCCGGTCCTCCCCCCAATTCTCCCTTGGCCGTTCCCCAATTGCCGTTCAAGTGACGCACAAGCATCTTGGGAATGCTTCTCGCCTCCCCATCAACCCCCCCGCCACTTAACACTTTATTGAATTCCTTTTGTGCATGCCAATTGTTGTTGTTGTTGTTATCGGCGCAGTTGTTGCTGTTGCCGCTGTTATCATTATCCGCGCTCTCATCTGTCCATTTCGATTGCCATGTCCCCGTGGCCATGTTCATAATATAAATTGACTGCGTTGTTGTCCGCTTGTCACTTTGAGTTATGAAATGGCTCGAAATGCTTGCTGCCCGCCCAGAAGGGCGGGCGGTGGGTGGGCGTAGTCAGTCGCATTTGCCATTTCTTGCACAAGCAGGACTCATTCATTCATTTTTTTTTTTTTTTTTTTTTTGGTATTTTTATACCCCAGAGCATTAAACTGGGGCGTGGGAGCTGAACTGAAAGGTAACGAGTTTTCACCAAATTCAATTTATGTAGCCTACTTGTTCGGGTATTGATATCAGGCAGATCCATACGTGGGAGTATCGACAGGCTCGCGAAATTTGACAAATTCATCACGGCGTTCTTGTGTATGACCTTTTCCAACATCGACCCAATCAAAATCAGGTGTAGGTGGCTCTCGGTGTAAGCCGACGAGGAGATACACTAGGTCTGGGCAAATTCAGAGGTCCTGATGGACAGGTTTGCCGTACAAATTAACCAATCTATAAACAATTTTGGACTAGAGAGTAGGAATCAATAATTCTTAAAATAAAATATAAATATAAATACACCAAAATTAGTTTCAATATTAGTGTTCTGTATGTTGTCGGAAATCGAAACTGAAAAGTCGAAAAGTTTTGATTTAAGTTCGACCGCCTTCAGTATATTTTTTCCAGCGACATAGAGCAGAAGTTTTTGCCGGACCGATAATTTTTAGGATTTCATAAGCCAAACCATTTTCTTAATATTTTGTGAACGGTCATTTATGGTAGAAAGTTTCTAGGAGAAACTATCCTACACAGAAAAAAATAAGATCAAATATCGAGTTAATCTTCCAATATAATTTCAAAAATATCAATTTTTAAAGATCCAAGAGTTACAATTTAATATCAATATGATGCTGTAGTATTACATTGATACTAAAAATATTATATTAATAAGCGAAATTCTTACAGTGATATGAAAAATACTCTAGTGACGTGATTTTAGATCAAAGTAGACATCGAAAATCTGAGGGCAGAAAGAGACAAACAGAGTTTCTTAAAACAAAGAGCAACAGCTATAGTCCAACTCGAAAAAGGCAAAAACAATGTACATGGCTCTGCCGCAGCACGCGAGACAGCGAATACTCTTCCGATTTGTCTGTTTTTGCTTTCATTGCTGATTGCAGTTCCCAACTGCTTAAAGCGGTGAGCGCATGAAGAGACATTCAAACAGCGACAGCCATTATTTCGCTATTTCGCCTACTGAAGGTTGAATCGGGAGATTCATGAAACAGTACTATAAAGGCAACCAGCTCTTTTTTGTGTATATAAATGCATAAGTTGTTTCCAGTTGTGAACAAACGCAACTTTTCGGGACCTCGAGCCAGCTAAAGTCACTAATTTTCATTCTTATATATCTTTGACATTTGAACCATGTCCAATGGGTACTATACAAATATAGCTTTGATACATAATAATACATTATACAATAATACCCCTTTGATATTATAAAAATATCAAATATCAGATTGTTGATCGGAAACATTTCACATTGATATGTTCGAAATGTACGAGTGGTATTCTCGATCAAATCAACTGGGTATTCTTCAGATGAAGGCCGATTCGATACTGAAAAATACCCGATTGTTACTAAATATTGTGATCTTTTTTTTCTGTGTACATTTTTTAAAAACTATTTTCCTTCTTTGTGCTCTTGCTGTGTAGTACACGGAGTGAAATACCGAGAGCATTGGTCTCAATATGAGCACATTCGTTGTCAAAAACTAATCATGAACGGATTTTCTCACTTCAAGAACAATTTCTCACTTCAAGAACTTTTTTTTGAGAACGAAAAATCTTGATGTGAGTCGAAATGTTCAGTTTTTGATAACATTGTAAATTAATAAAAAAAAAATGTAGGTCCAGGGTTCAGTCCAGGACCAGATCCAATTCCAGTTCCAACTTTAAGTTCAATTCCTGGTTCAATCCCTATTCCAATTTTAGGCCCTATTTCAGGTCTAGGTGTAGGTTCATTAAGTCCATTATTTAGTGTGCAACATAAAATTGTAGATTTACTTGGACTTCCACGATTTAACCGGCACATCTCGTAAGCTTAATGCTCTGTGGATGGACGATGTATTTGAATAGCTGGCAGGGTATTATAAAAAGCATTTTTTAAAAACCTGTTACATGATGGTTTTGTTATTTACAGTACGTATCTTATCACTTATTATTTAACAAATTTTCTTATTAATTGTGGATTCCTATTTCTTCTCTAAAAATGAAATTGATTGCATATTATGTATACTCCTCCATTATGGCCTAATGCGGACGGACGTGTTGCTTAACGAAGTCCGAAGGGCCTAAAAATAATTTCAAAATATCTCCGATCTTCATCTCAAATGCGACCTGCAAAATCAAAAGGAAACTATGTACATCTCCTACAGATATTATAAAAAAATATTGCTTTGATTTTATAAAAATATATCAGGGATATTAATAAATATCAAATTGTTGATTTGAAACATTACACTTTGATACGTGCGAAATTTATAAGTGATATGTTCGAACATATCATCTGTCTATTGTTCAGATGAAGGCCGAGTCGGTACTGGAAAAATTTGATTTTTTTCTGTGTGCCTTCTTAAGCTTAAAATGAGCAAAGCATGTTCAGCAGCTCCACCAGGAATTGCTTAAAAGGAGCATAAAACACCTGGAAAATTCTAAGGTTTATACTATAATAAAATTAAAATTGATTTATTTCATACAATTTTGGTTTCTTGAAGTCTCGGGATTGTAATTTAACAAAGTTGGGTTAATTGTTGTTCCGATGCATCATGAACAATCTGTCTAACCTCTATCTTTTACCATCTCTTAGATTTATGGGTTCACAAGGACAAACCGACAAACGGATATGGCTGAGTCGACTCGGCTTTTGATATCGATCAAGAACATATATTCTTTATGTGAACGGAGATACTTTCTTTTGGTTGTTGCACAACCTTAATATACTCTGTGTATCCTTGGTATGATGGTGATGGTTTTAGAGCCAGAATGAATCACGAGCTGGTAGAACACCAGCAGCAGGAGATGAACAATGGTCTACAATTGAAAAGCGAAACATCAAATGGCAAGACCAATCCAAGCTTGCTGTGACCACCTGGACCCAAGAGATTGAGAGCATTTTGGGTAGGGCATTCAAGGGGTATTCAAATTTCGCCCAGAAATATTAATTTCCTACCCCCAAAGTCCATATACATTCTTGATCAGGGCGAAGAGCTGAGTTATGTACTTCGAAATTCTCCTATAAAATCCATCCCAAGGCTATTCACCCTAAAATTAAGAAAACTTTTTCTTATTTATGTACAAATTTTCTGAAACTTTGAAAATTTTGCATTAATGCGAAAATATTTTTACAAAAATGTATCTTAAAATAGCAGAACATTTTTAAGAAAATCCCCAAATATCGTTTTGGTTGGCATGTCAAGATATTTGGTTTGAATAAATATTATGAGTCTCGAGACCGTTCGAGTTGAAGAAGATTGACCCAAATACCATGTGGATTGTGCACTCTGGCAAGGGTATGCAAGTTTCGGTGTGCTTCAGTTGACGTTCTAAAATTTTCCTTCTTGCTACACTTTTTGATTGAGACAAATATTTGAACAAATTTCGCATTTGCTTCGTCTTGCGGGTCCGCCCCCACCTACTTAGTTTCAGTAATGCGGTTGACATGCTCTATATAAATTATTAAGGATTTATTGTAGGCACTCAGTCACAATACAGCCACATGCACATACACACACACACCTACACACACAGAGATGTATTGGCCCAGTGTCTTCATCATCGGCTGGTGAAGGACAAATGAGCTCACGTTTAGTTTATGAAGACGCTTATTTATGGGTCACACTTGGCACCCAACTACCACATCCCAGCGATGACCCTGGTGCTAATGATGATGACGATGATGATGATGATGATGAGGTTGCACAGGTTAATGTAATTGGCAGGCTCGTCGGCGGTTTTGAGTGGGTGGTGGGTGGTGGGGGCAGATGGCAACCACTGCGGTGACATTTTGAGTAATGACACTTTCCAGTCGATAATCCACCATAAAATATCACAGAGTGTCAGGCCCTAGACGTGAGCCTAAGTGTTGCTCCTTATCCCTAACAGCTCTTATCCCTGCCCAAGAGTCCGAGGCTACAACTGGTGTTGGTGTTTGCTTTCTAATGCATTTCTAAGCACAGAGCAACACACTCTCACCAACCTCCCTGGCAATTCGACCGCGCCCGCCGCTTCACTGGCGACACTCCGCTGGATACGCAGACGACCGTTATGCATTTTTTGAAAACAAAAACGCACGTGAGCCACGTTTCTGCTGGGACGATGCATAAACCAAACGCCACCAAATTGCCAGGCCAGGGCCATGGGCAGTCAGACGGCGCAGAAACGATGCAAAAAACGCGGTGGCGACTGCGGCCAGTGATAAATAAATTAAAAGGCACACGCAAAACAGCAGGCAACCCAAATCCGACCAGCACCCGGGAACCAACCTAATAAAGCTTTGGCCACGCACTGGTCGAGCACCACCAGGCAGGCAGGCAGGCAGGCAGGCACATGTGTGGCTAGCCACAGCCGCTGGCTTGTGGCAATGGCCAGGCCTGCACCAGCAAAAAAAAAACACCACAAAATAACGGGAGGAGGCAAGCGAAGCTGCAAAGCCACAGCCCGAAACCAAATTGATAAAAAGTGAGGAATAGTGCGGGGCAGTGGGTGGGAGTTGTGTGTGCATGGGCGCCATGTTTTCATTGGGAATTTGATGCTGCCAAATGTGTTGTAAGCAGAAACGACCGGCCAAAGCACTGCAATACACACAAAAAAAAAAGAAAAAGAGATCAGGGACACGCGTTACCAACACCCAGAAGAACTGGAAACGTGAAGGCAGCTTCGGATTTCCTAAAGCGGATAAGCGGAAGCAACTGCAGCTGCCATCGACACCCAATAAAGTTGTACAAAAAATAACTTGAGATTTCTGATGGCGGACCATTATTTTTCTTTGAGTGGAAAAAAGGACTTTTGATTGCAACCGGACCAAATGGTTCAATTACCCTGCAAAGCAGGTGAACCATATTGATGCATGAAGGGGCAAAAGGGAATCATGGCCGACCCGAACACTTAGTGGTGATTTCACTAAGAATCATTTTCCAATTTAACTCCAACCGAAAACCAGAAGTCTTAGGTTCCACACAAAATATTTAAAATGTGGACTAGTTTTGTCTGCACTCAGATTAAGTTTGCTCCTACAAATTCAAATCTATCAAATCATTTAAAAATCTCTGAAATTGTATACTTTTATAAGTTTTTTGTTAAAACATTGCATACTTTTCAGAGCAGTTATCGGTACTTGCTGACATAGTGTTCCTATGCTTACATCAATGTTAATGCTCTGTTAATTAGCATAAGATAGCTGTGAATCGAGAGCGCTACCGTGCGATGATTGCAAACTTTCTTTGGCCTAAAATGGCAGAGCTGGATTTGGCGGACTAGTGGTTTCGACAAGACGGTACCACATGCCACAAAGCACGCGTAACAATGACCCAACTGAGAGGTGAGTTTGAGAAATAGTTTATTTCACATTTTGGGGCCGGTCAATTGGACGCATAGATAGTGTGTGATTGTAGGGGGGGTTGACTTCCTTCAGATGGAGTGTTTTAGAGTTGAAAATTGTGGCGGGTTGCGTGTGGCTAAAACGGGGGGTTGTCCAATAAAACACTTCAATAATTTCACTGCACTGTATAACAGATTTCTTATATGCTTGAGGGCATTGAGCGAACTAACTCTATGTGGGGTACAATATCTTAGCCTAGCTTAAGTCTAGGTCCCAGAGAGAGGTGAAAGCTCTTTGGTGAGATTCGTAAAACGGCACATGCCGCTGCCTACTTTCAGGCTCAAACAGTGTGATATAACGCCTTTGGACTATTTTTTGTGGGGCTATGTTAAGGCTCATTTTCTATAACGACAAGCCCGGAACAGTTGACGTACTGGAAGCCGAAATTGATGAATTTTATTCGTTACATACCGGCTGAAATGTAGGAGAGAGTATCAAAATTTACATGAAATCATCCTTGTAGCAAACTCCTTCGATTTTAAAGAAATTGTTATACCCCTGCACAGGGCATATTAAAATTGTCCTGATGTTTGTAACGCATAGAAGGAAGCATTTTCGACCACATAAAGTACAAATATTCTTGATCAGCATGACGAGCTGAGTTGATTTAGCCTTGTACGTCTGTCCGTCCGTCTGTTTCCATGCTATCGCCTCCGTAAGTTGTAAAGCTATCGCCACCAAACTTTGCACGAAGTCTTCAGGTACAAATACGCTGCAAATGTCGGAACCGGGCAGATCGAATGACTATAACATATAGCTGCCATAAGCACGATCTGTCGAAAAACTAGTTCTAGTGAGAAAAACTTTTTTGTTTTTGATGCAAACGTCTCCAAACTTTGTATTTACTAGTTTTTATTGCTTCTCAGTAATTCAGCAAAATTTGGTCGAACTCGGACATTCATATAGTATAGCTGACATAGAAAAGTAAGGTTAGAAAAATAGTCTTAGTGAGAAAAACTTTTTTGTTTTCAATGTAAACCTTATTAAAATTGGCATACATTTATTTTATATGCTTTTACACAATTCCTCAAAGTTTTGTCAAAATCAAATGACTATAGGTTATAGCTGCCATAGGAATGATCGATCGAGAAACTAGTTTTGGTAAGAAAAACTTTTTTGTTTTCAAAGAAAACGCTTCCAAACTTTGTATTCCACTAAGTTTGGTCGAAATCGAACATTTATATGGTATAGCTGTCATTCAAAAACAGAGACAGAAAGTGGTCTTTGCAAGAAAAACTTGATTTTTTCAGTGAAAATGTCCTTCAAATTAGTTAAAAGAACGTGTTGCACTTTCCTCTATTCTTGTTAATCAAATCAGAAAGCTGCTAAAAAATCAACCATTGCTTTATGTGGAGATGCCTTCTTCTGCCTTTGCCTTTCGAATTCGGCGCTAAACTGTAGGTCCCTTTCTCTTTTGCGAAAATTAGAAGAACACAAACTAAGAGCTAAGAGATTGAGAGCAGATCGGCTCGGCTTCTGCAGCTGTGTAAAGCCCAGCATTTCAGTTTAGCTTGTACATTTGCTAGGGTATATTAACTTCGGCCCAGACGAAATCAGTTCTTTGTGTTTGCAGCACAAAGTGCATACACTTTCGGTGCTATAGAGTATTATACTCGTTTTGAGTGAGTGTAGGACCAGAAAGTGCGCATAAGGTCATGATAATGATAACTTGATAACGCTCCATGATTATCCTTTGTGAGTAACTGCTTCAAACAACGTATACAAAATGGTAACAGGTGACAAATTCAAGGCAATTGCAAAGGCCGCTATCATTCATGTCTATTAGATTTGATGATTTTAGAATAAGAAAGATATAGCTCTGTTAAGTTTGGTATGCAAATCAAGTACCTTTTTGGTGTAAATAGTTCATTTTTAGTTAGTGGACAGAAATATTAACTAAATCATTTTTCTCTGCGTCCGTTTTCGTTTCGTCGATGGTCACTTTTTGCCCCTGGCGTTGATGGCCCTTAATATTTCGGCAAGACAAACTTTCGGGGCTTTCCACGAAACGCAAAAAAAAAAAGAAAATATCGAAATAATTTGCCAGCTTAATTTGTTTGTTGTGTGGACGATAGGCACTGCCGCCCACCCACTGGGCCTGGCGGGAGGGAAAACCTTTTCTCAATCTGTCGAGTGCGAATACTATTACGGGTGTGTGTGTGTGTGTGTGGCTAAATTAGGTTTCATCTTCGGGCAGTTTTCCTTTTTACCGTTTTGCTGGCTGCCTTTTTGCACTCTGTTGGCAAACTAATTTACCGTTAGTTATTACGTGTGTGTGTGCGTGTGTGTGAACATATGCCGGCCATTTGTCTGCCACGCCTTGCCCATAAATTACACGTTCTTTAAGACCCTGGACCGAGCACACACAAAGTTGTCACTTATGAATGCGTAGTTATTTCCATTAAATGGTTGTCATCACTAACCTATTCCTGAGAGCCGCATTTTGGCCGAGACATGCCGTCCTACCGGCACACTTGTCGAACATTTTCGGTCCGCTAGGTAATCTTTTGGCCAAGCGGCAGGCGGGCTGTGCTGGCAACCAAACTTAATCACAAGAAAACGACGCCAGGTCTTTACTCCTCGGGCCCCTCGTCCACAAATCTGCAGTGTCAGCCATTCATTTGGTTAATGACATTGTGGTGGCTGGTGCGGCAAAAGCCATACAGACAGGCAGACAGACGGCTGGGTGGCTGGGTGGCTGGGCAGACGAGGATGAGCACAGTGACTCGCAGATACTTTTCAACTGACGGGCCACATAAAGTTTTCGGCCCACCTACAGCACAACACAAGCCCAGGCACTTTGCAGATACAAATGTATCTATGTATCTTGTTGTTCTGTGCATATGAGAAAGTCACAGACACCTTGCATCGCCTCCATTCTGAAAGCGGCCTCATCGCCCACCACACCGACCGCCCTTTCACTCGCTTTGGTTGAATTATTTTAGCAGCAGCAACTGTTCTCTTGTTTTCCCCAGCTTTTGTGCTAATGCAGCAGGCCCATTCACATGTCGCCCCCCCCGCCCCCCGCCCACACCATTCTGTGGCATTGCCCACTTGGGAGCCAGCGCAGCAAAATGAAAATGGAATATAAATTTCAAAAATTAAAATAGAAAAAAAAAAATGCAAATGTAACTAAATTAAATGAAATTAAATGTACAAGTAGAAATGAAAACAGTCGGGGCCAGACCAAAGAGTAGGGCATCAAGTAAATCGATTGATTGGCCAATCTTCCGAAAACTAAGTTATGTCTCAGATTGCATTGCAGGAGAAGACATTGGGTAGTAGAGGAATCTAATCCTTGAACAGATTTTGAAATAAATCAATAAATGTAATATAAAGTAGAGCGATGCATAAAAGTATAAAACTTGCGCAATAAATAAGACTTTAAGTTGAAAGTATCTAAAATCTGAATGTAGTGGAGTTTTATCCTAGTCAGATTATAAATACACTCTTTAAACAAGAAAAGTAAAAATTTGTATATCAACTCTCAATTGTGCACCGACCTTCTTTCAATCTTCTATCCGAATCCCATTCTTCTTCTCTTCACCAAGTTCCAAGAGTATTCAACAGCCAGTAGGAAGAATTTCAAACCACATACTTTTTACATTCATTCGTGACCACCATCAAAAAAGCGGAGTAAAAACAGTCAAACCGCAAGACGATCTCAGAAATAGTACACTTCAAACCAGCGCTGACCATGATTCATACGCTTCATGCGCTAATGTTTGTTGTACTGCGCGAACGCCTCAGCCATACGCATAGGGCTGAAGCAAAACAAAATTGCAACAAAACTTTCGTATGTGTCTCTCTTCTCTTTCTCTCCTATGCTCTTGCGGCTGTATCAGACAGCCAAAAGCAAATACACACTCAACCGGCAGTAATCGGTTTTCTCTTTCATTTTCTTGTGGTAGTTGTTGTTTCTGATTTTGGTTTTTTGTTTGTGTGAGTAAAAACGCACTCATAAGAAGCTGTTGGGCACCCTTGCTTTAAACAATTCTCTATAGAGAAGTATATTCGTCACTTTGCCGATAAATTGGTAAAGATATATCACTTAGTCAAGTTATTTCGCTGCTTTCAGCTACTGATCATTGAAATGAATACTGAACATACACAATTTCGTTCGTACAGAGCAGATAGATAACGCTTTACTTTTAATTAAGGGTCGATTTTCAATATCTTTTTCTAAAAACTTTCTCAGGTTCATGGCAGATTTTCACTTGAGCCAAAAAAAGAATTACCCTGTACGATTTCTTAAAATGGGTCGCTTACCATTAATGTAAGAAAAACGCCTTTAATTTGGAAAAAAAAATTCTCAAATTTAAAAACATTATTTAGAAATTCGCCCTAAATTGAAGAAAAGTTTAACTCGAAAAAATCTCTAAAATTCAGAAAAACATAAAAACACACCGACTGTAATTGCTCAGGTTTTAATTCTCTATGTTTGGAATATGATATTCGTCTTGCTGAGTGCTGAACATTTGACTGAGTTCTTTGATGTGTCTCACGCGAGTGCTTGATAATCGAATGCGCTAAGATGCCTTGACGAGCTTAAGTTTCCCCAAGGACCCCGAGTTCGCTTTACAGACAAGGTATACTGAGAAAATATTAATCTAAAACCAAGTTTATGGTCTCTAAGCCGCAACTAAACGTTAACAAAAATGCACAAATCAGGGAATATCAAAACCCAAGATTATAATCTCAATTTAAGTCTTTATTTAAGAATCTTAGAAAAATATCGTTAAAACACGACTTTAAGATGAAACAATCAAATTGACTTAATTTTATTGTTCCTAAAAAATTTTATAGAAATTTCAATTTTTAACCTTTTGGGGCTTGAACTCGGTACCTCGGGGGACTGAACACGAACTTTATGGCAACCTAACCCGCTGTGTCATCAGCCAAACGCTAGAAGCCGAGGCGAAATTGTGTCGAACGTATCAGACCAGTGTTTCAGATGCTGAAACCGCTGCCTTAGAAAAAGTTTTGGTGCTGTATTAAAACTATTATGTCTTGATTTAAGATTTCCATTCTCATATCAAGTTTTTTCCATTTCTTTTTAAAGATTGCAATCTACTTGAAAAAGAGATTTTCAATCTAGGATATATATCGGTTTTTTGTTCTCGGCCATTATTATTAATTTTTATACGCTTTTCAGAAAGGAGACTTTGGGAAGAAAACAAAAAGAAACTATCCTAAAAAAAAGGTAAGGACCATTTCATAAAAGAGGCTATGCTTCTTGGCGTTGTCTTCCTTTTCTCCCTCTACTCTCCTTACTCCATATGCTTTGTAATACTTAGAAAATATATTTTCCTCAAACAACAAATTATCTTATCACTTTTTCGAGCTGATGGCGCTAGAAATCTTGAAGAGTTTTCTTGGTGAATTAAATCAAACTGCAATGTAAAACGATTAAGAGAATCCTTTGCGTCCTTTGGAGTCCTTTTTCTTTAAATATCGAAAGTGACGAAAGTGATCGAACCGAAGATAATATTTTCATATTTTCAGAAGATCCTTTAAAAACTTTAAGATGCAAATTTCGATTATATTTTTAGTCCCGTCTTTGACATAGCAAATTGATTACTGAAGAGAAAGATTTTCAATGATTAAATTGCTGTGGCCACCTAACAAGCGCGATGCAAGCCAGCAGGAGTTTGAAATGATATAGTTTTTTTGGACGTTTCCACCAATAAAGCTATTTTACATTAGTTCGTGGCTAATATAAACAAAGTTGGTCTTTGGAAAAAGCAATCAGTTGAGTCGATTTAGCATTAAAAGCTTGACTTTACGGTGGTTCAGAAAGTAACGATTTGAAGTCATTACCATTAAATATTATTCTAACAGAGATTTAATAACATTAAAAAACCTTGAAACACTTTTCAAGCTTTTCAGTTTTCCCTAAAATGGAACACATTTTATCTACATAAATGAGCGCTAGTTGTAGCGATACTTGTGGGCTCCAAATGCCTATTCAGTGGACAGTTGACAGTCGTGACAGAGTGCAAAAGGAACATGCAAAGCGACTTGGAGAGTGATAGCAAAAAGTCTGCTGATGACAGGTCCAGGCCGGGCCGTTGAAACAGAGTCAAACCAATGCTATACAAATATAATTTTCAAAATCTTTGCAGTCCAATTGAAATCCCCAGAAATAGAACGACTACGGCTAAAAGTTAAATCTCCAAAATAATCATATACATAATATGATAAACGCAAGCCAGTCACTTATATTCTTTCTTGCAGTTTGTTGTCCAAAAGAGATCAAGCTTAGGCCCCAAGATGTAAATGTTATAAAGACATAAGCGTACTTAAATTTTGATTTGAAACAAATATCTCTTTTGACCCAGCCTAATAAATATATGCACACAAATTAATTAGAGCACTGAACCAAAAGAAAACAAAGAGGAATAAGGTATAGTATGTATAAGAATAATAAAACAGTCAGCCAAACAAAATTTGGCTTAAATATAATTACAAGTTATTTCTTATACGCTGTACCAGAGGTACACAGTGTTTATTAGGTTTGTGCAAAAGTATGTAACAGCCAGAAGGAAGCATCTCCCACAAAGGATATTTTTTCTTGATCAGTATCAACAGCCTAATTGATATGGTCATGTCCGTCTGTCTGTATGAACGCAGATCAAGTTTGTTTCAGATTTGGAAAATTCCACCCCGTCCACCTTTTATCCCCAAAAAACCAAGACCTCCTCTAGCCTTCCTAGACCTAAAAAACCGTCAGATCCAAAATTTTTAAGTTAGAGCCTCGTGGTTTAGTGTACACCAAGCTAGGCCCAATATCTATCTATTCTGAAAAGTACAATCAGATCGAACAAAAAAACACCGGAGTTTTAAGCGAAACTGTTGAGCTGATAAGAGCACCCCCCCGCAGTTGTTGGTCAGGACTAGAAAAAAGTGTTGCCTACATTTGGGATGATAATTTTGTTGCAAAATCAAATAAATGAAAACAAATGAACAGGGTATTTTGTGGTCGGGAAAAACTCGAATGTATTATTTTTCTGGGATATTTTCTTTCTGTTGGTTCACTACTAGTAATCATTATTTTAGTTATTAACTTTACCTTGCCTGGGACTCGAACTCGGGACCTCGGGAAACTTCAACACGAAAGGCATCTTATCGCACTCGACTACCAAGCTTGCGAGTGGGGACAGTAAATAACGCAGTCAAATGCTAAGCACTCAGCTGCCTCTTTTATATTCCGAAAGCAGTGAATTCGAACTTGAGAATTACATGCGGTCTCTTTTTATATTTTTTAATTTAACGGCGGTTTCTAGACTATTTTTCTATATTTTAGGGCGATTTTCTCAGCATGCCGAATATTAGTTGCCCCTTTTATATTCCGAATGCACGGAATTCGTACTTGAGAATTACAAGGGGTGTCTCTTTAATATTTTTCTATTCTTTAAGGCGATTTTCTATACTTTTTATACTCTGTACCGTAGGTATATAGAGTATTATAAGTTTGTGCAAAAGTATGTAACATCCAGAAGGAAGCATCTCCGACCCCATAAAGTATATATATTCTTGATCAGCATCAACAGCCGAGTCGATATAGCCATGTCCGTCTGTCCGTCTGTCTGTCCGTATGAACGCACAGATCTCAGAGATGGTAAGAGATAGAGGTTTGACATGTATGGGACATATGCTTCTAATGTCTGCAGGCAGATCAAGTTTATTTTCAATTTTGGCCACGCCCCCTCCCGCCCCCGCAATTTAGAAAAAACGTCATATCTCCCACTGTTTTGAAGATAGATGGCTTGTTCCTTCTGGACATATTTAGTTTATTTAGTTATTAGGATAACTTATCGATCCGCCAAAAGAATGAAGAAGATCGGATAAACGGTTTTCGAGTTATGATCAAAAGAAAAATTTTCTTGGTACAGAGTATGTTATAGTCGGGCTTGACCGACTTTCTTTCTTGTTTGTCTATATTTTAGGGCGAATTTCTAAATGTCTTGTCTAAATTCGCCCTATTTGCAATGTATTTTTTTTTTTCTAAATTCAAAGGCGAATTCGCCCTTAATTTAAGAAAGTATTTAGGAAAAAATTTAGAAAAATTTCCCTAAATTTAAGAAAAAATAAATCGAATTTCTAAATTTTAGAAATTATTCTCAAAAAATTCTTTTTTAGGGCAGTTTTTTCTAAGTTTAAGAAAAAATTGTCTAAAAAAAAAAGGAAAGAAAAATTATTTAGGGTGCATTTCTAAAAACTAGAAAATCAATTTTTTGAGTGTACGCAACGCATACACACATAATCTTTTGCATGTGTGTCGTTTTGTATACCCCGTGCCCTACCATCTCTACGATTATTGGTTTCCTATACTCGGTGCATTTACAAAAACAAAACGTACCCAAAGTGCATACGGCTGGGCATCGCTGCCTTATATTTACGAAGATTCTCTGTAACAATCAATCAATGTGGTAAATTTGAATATATCGTAGCATTTTTCCCTGAGTGTAGATTATTGTTGGTCTAGGCTTGGACTTTCTGAATTGTTTCTGACTATGTTTTAAAAAGCAAAGTACAAAACTGGGCACAAGCGAACCATGAAACAACTGCAAATAAAAGCACAACTGTGGAACGAAATGAGCAATGTGAAAATCTGCCCAAAGTTACCAGCTCCAACCATTTAAGAAATGAGCAACTGGCTCACCCAAAACGAGCTGTTTTAAACCAGTTCCACCCACTGCTAATTGCACCCACCAACAGGTATGCCGTTAATTTGAATCCACCACTGTACGCCTCGCACTGGTGGCTTATCCGGGAGCGCCTTAGTGCCTTAATAATGGTAGCGAAGCATTTGCATAGATCATATCCGTGAGCTCACGCACTCGTACATCTGAATACGCCTCGCACCCCAAATGCAAATGGGGAACGGCATATGCAGCACTCTGATTCCATTTGGTTCAAGTTTTAATGGCATGGCGCAGAAGACGCTGAATCGCCAATAGTTTCTCATTCACACACACACACACACACACACACACACTCCCACATCGGCATTAAGCACGCGGCTGACTAATGAGTTTCAAATGCAAAAGCCCTCCTCACATCACACCTGCCCCACAGCGTCCCTCCGGCACCGCCACTCCTTTTCGGCAGCCCTTGGCACTTGATGCATTGCACTTCAACGCGTGGAACCAATGGGTTTCCTTTTAATACGCCACACAGTTGACCCAAATCGTGATTATTTTTGCACTAGAATGGAAAATCCCCCCGAAAAAATTAAAGCCAAGCCAAACAAACGCTTTGACCATGGAAGCTTAATGAGTTGCGAATTTGCCTGCAGCCAGCAGGCAGGCGTTGCGAAAATTGGCTGAGCTTGGGAGACACACACAAAATGAAATTAAACCAAGGCTAGCAGGAGCAGGAGCAGGAGCAGCAGCAGGAGCAGGAGACGGCGCCGGCGGTGGAGGTGGTAAACGCAATTTAATCAGGCAAAAATCAATTTAAAATAGATTTACTTTGCCGCGCTAATTGATGCGCCGTCGGGAAATTAACAAATATTTGCCAACTAAACAGAATTCTGTGCCGGTGCGAGTGTGTGTGGGAGCTGGCAGCTAATTAAACAAGAGCAGGCGCTGCTGGAACCAGTTTAGACATAAGTAAATTGCTTGGAAACGGCATTTTGACACTTGGCTGCCGGCGTTCTCAGGCGCCTTTTGATGGATTAAAGCCCCGGCAACGTTAACTGTAAACAAGCAGAAACTGCCGGAGCAGGAAAGGGTGGGGCGGGGGTGGGGGCATAGGGAGTGAGCAAACAAAACCAGGCAGCCAAGTGCCACAAAATACATTCAAATTTAATTGAAATACAAATTGGCAGCTTTTGTTCGAGAAAAGGGATTGCCCAACAACAAAAACCCCACCAAAAAAAAAGAGAGAGAGAGAAAAAGAAAAAGAACCGAAGAAGGAACGAAGGACGCAGGACGCTGGACGAAGCAGCACAAGGAGCAGGAATTTGTGGCACAAGTGGCAACCAATTTGAATTGAATATAAATATTTATGCAGCAGTTAAAAAAGTTAAATGCAGACAGCTCTTGTGGCATTGATTATGGACAAGATGGAACGAACCACTTTAAAAGCCGACAGCAGAGGAGTGCAAGTGCAAGTGGAAAAAAGAGAGAGAGAGAGAGATAGAGCCATAGGTAAACTATTCATTTCCAGCAATTTAGGAACTGTCACACCAACTCAGTGACAACACACTCCCTCCTCCCAGTGCCAGCTATCGCTTCCCATCAAAACAGCTGAGGCGGGGGGGGGGGAAAAAAAAATCGAAGTTTTGTTTGTATTTTGTGGCCGGTGCGTGCGGCATCCCCCGCCCCGCCTACCTCGCTGCGTAAGTCAAAGTTTATACATTTTCATTTATCTGTCCTATTTATCAGTTTCCTTTCTCCTCTCAGTCCAACGACTTTGATCGGGTTTGTTTTAGGGCGACACGACGGAGCCGGAGCCGTTGACCGCACCGGAAGTGATATTGCAGTATAATCATTTGTGTCAAATTCATATTTTCACCCCTTTTGGGCACGCTCTGGGGGGGAGGGGGGCATCTTTGATAATATCGTTGGGAAACTAAACATTTTGTATTTTTATATACCAAGTTCGAAAAGTTTAAAGTTAATCAATTCGGTGGCAAAAGTTTTTCATTTTTTAAAACTTTGCAAAGGCTAGGCATGTTTAGAGCATGTCAAATGGTGTTGATCCGGCAATAAGTATTTATCCCGCCAGTACCTTCCGGGGTCTTCATAATAAACTCCACAAATGGGAAAGTTGAGCGTTATTAGCGATTTCTTTGACCATGCGATCTACAACTCCTGCTGACCCGTCTACCGTTGTCCTGGTCTAATTGGATTTTTCCCAATTTAGCCAGTCTATCACCCTGGTACATGTGCATGAGGAGGCTGGAAATGATCTAAATGTCCCCATTATAGGGGACCTTATTGCCAAGCTGTCTGCCTTGACTATCTTGAGAGACTGAAGAGACGCACAAGTCGGCTAGCAAAGCGACTGAAAGACAGTAGAAGACTTCAAAGAATATTACCATTCCAACTACAAAGACGACGAATCGAAACATGCTAAATACATACAACCAGCCATGTATTATTTCAACGAATTTACCCTATTTATAACACACTAGTAACCAGATGTGGTTTTTTCGAAAAATGTATTCCAAAGAAATAAACTCGAAATTTATTTGTTCAGCAATTTATTATTAAAATCGGGGCTGTAGTCCGGTTCGGAGTCAAACCGTTTTGGAGTCGGAGACTCCGGGTTTTTTGGGGAAAACGGAACCGGAGCAACAAAATGGTTCCCTGCCGAACCCGAACCTCAACCGCAGCAAACAAATTTAAAGAAAAACGAGAGCGTAAGTTAAAGTCGGCCCTGCCCGACTTCGAAATACCCGTTACTCAAGGCAATTAGTGTTTAATAACCTCATGCGGCTCAGATAAGTATGCAACGTTTTTTTAACTCTGCCATTTTTTATCCGATCTTTATGCAAATTTGTGAGATTGTACATATTGGTACCACATAGTGCATACTGCAAAATCGGACTCCACAGCTTACAAATTGTAGGAGATATTAAACATTGTATATTGCGGGGGCGGGAAGGAGCGTGGCCAAAATTTGAAACAAACTTGACAGACAATACTAGCTTACATCTGAAATTTGGTTGCTCTAGCTCTTCTAGTCTCTGAGATCTAGGTGTTCATACAGACGGACGGAAGGACAGACGCACGGACTTGGCTATATCGACTCGGCTATTGATGCTGATGAAGAATATATATACTTTATGATATCGGAGATGCTTCCTTCTGCCTGTTACATACATTTGAACGACATTAGTATACCCTTTTTACTCTACGAGTAACTGGTATACAAATTTTAATTTCCAAAAATATATTTTTTTCACATTCTTTCCAGCGTTTTCTACTCAACTTGGAACACTTGTCGCACACAAGTTCTGAAGTCTTCGGCATAATACTGTAATATCTTATCAAAGTGTTTAGAAAAACGTTTCCACATTTTAAGTTCAGTCCCAATTCTAACATCTATTATTTTGGATCCAAGAAACCAAAAGTTTTTAAACTTGAAACTAAAACAGCAGAAATAATGTTTGAACCACGGCTCGAACCAGAATCTTGATTCAGCGATCTTCCGAACAAGCTTCGTGAACCCGAACCCTAAGTTTTTCGAGGGTTCAAACCCTGGAGTGAACCTCTGCTAATTTTTCACGAGGTTT
The DNA here is from genome assembly GCA_035044965.1 of Lordiphosa andalusiaca. Classification (NCBI taxonomy): domain Eukaryota; kingdom Metazoa; phylum Arthropoda; class Insecta; order Diptera; family Drosophilidae; genus Lordiphosa; species Lordiphosa andalusiaca. Next base: position 2,522,172 of record JAWNNM010000051.1, on the reverse strand, counting down.
GCAGCCTTGATGAAAATATCTGCGAGTAATTTGTTCACGGTTAACAAATAATATTTCATATTTATTTATAATATTTCAAACTTGTCCTAATTATCTTACGCTAAGTTAGGCATGTCCGAAGCCCCGGTTCGTTCATGCTTTTTGAAGTTAAATGAACCTCGGTTTCGGTTCGGTTCAGTGGTTCACGAAGGCACATTAAAAAATTTTTATAATTTCTGTAGTAATGTGACTTTTCGACGATGTTTGAAATTTGATTCCTTTCAAATCGTTAAAGCAATGTTCAAAGTTTATTATGCTGGTCCTGGGATGAATCGTCTATCAGTTCCTAGAGAAGCGCCCTTATTTATTGTTAGATTAAGATTGAATTAAGTTTAAGAAGTACCACAGAAAATTTAAAATATTGTCTAATGAAGAAACTAATTTAGATTGATGATAGGTAAATTGAGATATCGGCGGGTAATTGTAAAATTTTCGTCAGGTCAGCCTTAAAAGTAATTCCGATCCGAAAACGCTAAATATGTAGAGGGTTGATCGAAATGTTTAAAACGATTCAAATTTCCAAATTAATATAAATCATTGGCTAGAGGAAAGCGATTCCCGTTAAAACTCGTCAGCTAAAAGAACCGAACCGAACCGTTTTTATTTGTGGTTTGCGGCTCGGTTCAGCAATTCGATATATATTATTCGATATATCGATATTTTTGATCTAAAAATGGATTTCCATCAGAATCGCCTTTGCTTGCCAAATTTTAAAGAAAGTATTAACAAAATTTATTCTTATTATCAATGAATACAAACGAAGAAAAAAGCTATTTGGATTTTGCAAAGAAATTAAAAATGAGAAAAAATATGGGATTGGTTGCTCCTCCTTGTGGCTCCTTGTGATGCCCGAAACCCAGCAAACAATTGACCGGGTTTCTCTCGTCATAAAAAAGAGTTTGGCGATAGTTTGAGAAGTGAGTTTGGAGATAGTTTGGCAATTTACACAAACAAATTAAATTTGGTTTTGCAATTTTTTCATAAAAGCGGCAAATCCATACAGTAAATTGGCGATATATCCCCCGAAAGTCGGCTTTTAGTTATAATTGTGGCTTTTTTATAAGTGGTCTCGCTTTTTCATCATCCAATCTTTGAATGTGGTCTTATATACGCGAGCACCTTCAAAAGCTATTGGCTCCAGCGTAACAAGCCGTGAAAAAGCTTTTTCCGCTTCTAGTTCTTGACTTGTAAAAAGGCAGCGAAGTCGAGGCAGAAGTTTTTCGTGACTGTTTTGGATTTTTTTGTACCCACACGCATTTATTTTGATCGGCATTACTTCCCATTTACAGGAAGGTTGTTAAGATTCAGCTCTGTTCACTCTAACACAACACAAAAACCCAAAAACATTTAACTTAGATTCTAAAGACACTTTGTTATTTTCTCTCTAAAAATATTGAAAAACAAACCGCAAAAATAACCGAAAATTTGCCTCTTCCACGAGACATTTAAACTCTGTTGTGTGAGCTATTTAATAATTGATTAAATTATTTTGGACCTCTGCTTGAAACAAGTAAGAAAGTCGGTCATGCCTGACCAGACGGACATGACTGTTGATGCTCATCAAGAATATATATATATTTTATGGGGTCGGAGATGCTTTCTTAAGGCTGTTACATACTTTTGAAGAAACTTAATATACTCTTTGTACCTCTGTTACAGAGTATAAAGATTAATTGCTTTGCAAATGGTATCTGACCACATAAAGTATATATATTCTTGATCAACATGACGAGCTGAGTCGATATATCCATGTCCGTCTGTTTCTATGCCATCTCCTCCGTCAGTTTTAAAGCTATCGCTACCAAACTTGGCACGAAGTCTTCTGGTACAAATACGCTGCACATTTATCGAAATCGGCTGGATCGAATGACTATAACATATAGCTGCCAGAGGAACGAACGGTTGAAAAACTAGTTCTAGTGGGAAACCTTTTTTTGCTTTTTAATGCAAACGTCTACAAACTCTGAATTTACTAGTTTTTAATGCTTCTCCATGATTCTGCCAATCTTGGTAGAAGTCGGAAATATATATAGTATAGCTGTCAGAGAAAAGTAAGGTTAGAAAAATAGTCTTAGTAGGAAAAACTTTTTGTTTTCAATGTGAACCTCTTTAAAATTGGCATACATATATTTTTTAACCTTTCACACAATTCTTCAAAATTTTGTCAAAATCGGATGACTATAGTTTATAGCTGCCATATAAATGATCGGTCGAGAAACTAGTTTTAGTGAGAAAAACTTTTTTGTTTTCAAAGAAAACGACTCCAAACTTTGTATTTCTTAGTTTGCTGTGCTTTTCCATAATTCCACTCAGTTTGGTCGAAATCGGACATCTATATAGTATAGCTGTCATAGAAAGGTGGAGTTAGAAATGTAGTCTTATTGAGAAAAACATGTTTGTTTTCAGTGGATATGTCCTTCAAATTAGTTAGAAAACGTGCTGTAAGGGTATACAAACTTCGGACGAGCCGAAGTTAACGTTCCTCTAAATTTTATTTTGAATGTAATTCAAAAACAGAAGGTACACATGAAACTTGTTTGTTTTAGTGTATATTTATATTAGGCTAACACAATGGAACAGGGTACTTTGAAGTCGCAGCCTCATTTCTTGTTTACACTGTGTCTTGAACCTTCTTCTTCCTGTTGCTAGTCTGCTTAAAACCTAATCGATTACGAAGGACCTCTCTTAATATCCCTTCCTGCCCGAGATGTGGATCGTCTGACCATTGCACATCTGGGAAATTTCACACAAGAAGTAAATCCTTTTTGTAGTGCTATCAAGTTACTTAGAACTTCGTGTACATGTCAGTTTCTGTCCCTTATCTCATCTGATTGATGGACTCTAATACCAACCGCTTATGACTTATCCTCTCAGCGTTGGTTATCTGTGGTTAGGATTCACCAAAATGGGCCTGCCATATGTGTGTGGGCTCCCTTTTCCGACGCACAATCCGATCTAAGTGCTTTCGATGGCCGAACTAAGCTGCATGAAATGATTTGCCCAATTTAAATGGCTGTCATAAGAATGTTTGCACACATCCACACACGCACATACCCAACATACACAACACAACACAACACAACATCGATTCGCTAACTAGAGCAAATTCAAAGAAAATTTCTGCCAGCTTTCGCTTGCTTGAGCGCACTTCAAGTTTGGTGCGTCGGGGTTGAAGCGTGTGCAAATGGGAAGCGGAAAAGTCTGAGCGGCGGGGGGAGGGCCAAAAATAAAAATGAAAACTGCAGCTGCGGAGTCGCTTAATAAAGCCACACGAAGCGGAAATGAGCGTGTAATGTAAACGGAAATGCGTTGAATGACGCCATATTTGCTTTACCTCACTTCACCTCCAACCAGCTGCAGCCGGCAAGCCAAGGAAGCGGATGCGGACACGGATAAGGATTGGAAATTGGGAGTGGAATTGGCTTGGCTTATTTTTTAGGATCCCCCAGAGCAACACACAGTAAAGTGTTAAATTGTGTTCGCAAAAGAATGACAAAATGTGAAAGGGAATTGGAATCGTGGAAATGTGGAAGTGGCAGCTGCAGGCGGTAACCGTTTCGGTACAGTGGCACAAAACCACACAAAATCGGTGTGAAGTGTGGCCAATCCCGACTGTTTTGTACCATATTACAATACAAAACAAAATCTTGCAACGTGCCATCAACTTCTTAGGCGGTCCAACTTTATTATGCCGCAACTGAATACGCTTTTCTCTTAGACTTTTTTGGATCTTAAAAAATATTTAGCGAAAGACGCTTCAAAAATTTGAAGAATTTTTGTATGAAAATCAGTTGTTAAATGATCTATTTCTTAATCGATAGATAAAAATATTCCCCTAAATTCCATAGGGGAAGGAAGGTCAAAGTTAAGCTAACTTCCTCTGAGCCGTAGTCTTAATACCCTAGCAAGTGCTCCTTTTGATATACTGATTACTTTTACTTAAACCCATTTTTCGACTGATCGCTCCAAAATATAGTCATTAGGTTTTGATCAAATTCAGTACCTTTAAAATCATATTGAATTCATAATAGCCCAGTTTGGCAGCGCTAACATTAAGTACGAAACAAAATTTCTCTCTAAGACCCATTTTCCCACCGATCGTTCGTATGAGAGCTATATGTTATGGTCAACCGATTTTAACAAAACTTTGAAGAATTGTGTGAAAGCAAATAAAACTAAGAAATACCAAATTTCAAGACGGCACCATTAAAATCAAATGGTTTTTCGAGCTAAGACCATTTTTCAGTACTAACTTAGGTAACGCAGCTATACTATATAATTGTCCGCTTTTGATCAAACTTATGAGAATTATAAAACGACATAGAAAACTTTTAAATACAAAGTTTGGAAACGTTTCCATTCAAAAGAAAGAAGTTTTTCTCACTTCAACTAGTTTTCCGACCGATTGTTTCTATGGGAGCTATGAGACATAGTCTTTCGATCGGATCCGTTCCGACATATTAGTAGAATGCAGCAAAATGAAGACACCGTGCGAAATTTCAGCTCGCTAGCTACAAAACTTTGACACTACTATGCGTAGAGACAGACGAACAAACAAAGCTGGTCACCCTGATCATGAACATATATGGTTAATGGAATCGAAAATGAATGTTTCTATGCACTGCATACTTCTATGCACAATTAGAATACACTTTGGGTTTCACAAACAAACGGTTCGGTTAATGATTCAAACCAAAGTACCTAAAAAGCATCAACCATCAATCGATCAAAATCGAATTCCGCCTTTTTCTTGCCGGTCCCGAGCTAAAAACAACCCCCATAGGCACGAGAGACATAACTCCAAGACTCTATTTGCACACTTTACGATGTGTAGTAGCGATACGTTCTTCAAGATTTGCTTGAACTACAGATTTATCTTCACGAAGACATACAAATTCTGATTTTTTGTTGTCAGAGAGTGGTACATCTTAAATGAACCAAAATGAATTTTGGTAGTGTGGGAACAAATTTAAGACAAGTCGGGAGTGCAAGTCTCATTTCCCAAAAATTTGATAGGTCGAGTGTTAAAAAACTCGCTTGAGTTGGCCGACTTGTTGCTGTTGAGACTGATTCGACTTTGGAGAGTGGGTTACCTCTACTATTAAAATGCTTCTGGCGAAATAAATGTTTTTTTTACCACTCCGGTTGGTACGGAACGATTGCGACGATGTCCATGTGCTTGGACGTACTTTAAGCCAGTCAAATTTTTGGATTGCTCATACACTACAGACGGATTCAAATTCGTAGATGCATTATTCGTCAGTAGTTGCGATATGACCTATATGTACGTCCTCTGAAGCACAGCGACTGAATATTTTTAAACATTTGCTACATCAATTTACATCAATCTTCCTTTGGGTGATTGACAACTTATGCGTCGTCGAGCAATAAAGAGTCATCTTGAAGATCACAAGCCGATCTGTCGATGGCCGTGTTCAGCAGAAGAAGTTGCTCCCTTATGAACCATAAGGGCTCTATGATCTTTTTGATGTACTCTAGTGATGCGGCATCATGATAGCCGACTTGACGTATGACGATAGAGGAGCATGTATCAAGGAATTAGTCTACTACTTTCAAGTGTTGCGGCTGTAATGGTATATCGATGGGCTATTTATCGATACCGATTTGAGTATACATTATGTGCCCTTAATTAATATACTAAATTGGAGTTGGACTTTAAATGAAATTTCCGAAATGACACGGACCGACGCCAATGTCTGCGGCACCTTTAGGAAGTTGTCTATGAAAGTCCTTGTCCAAAAATGTAATTCGAAATATAATTATTCTTAAGAACCTGCTCAGCGATCAATCCTTCTGCTGAACACGGCCATTATTTGCACGAAATCGAATGTTTGTGGCATAATGACTGTTAAATACTCTGGTAAAGACCCGTCCCTATGGAGAGTACAATAAAAATATGCTTGTGTTGGTGAGCACAAAAGACAGCAGTTGATTTAGTTGCATTTCTAAGCTCCTCTCTCGGTTAGCATCTGCGTGAAAGCCAGGTCTGTTTTAGTGGCCAAAAGTCAAAACAATTTGATCGAAGCACTCCTTTCTCAAGTTCTCAATTACAAAAGGGGGCGCCCGCGCTCATCTCTTCATGGTACCAACAATTATTTCGGACAGAAAAAGTAACAATTTATAGAAGTAGGCAATTTACAGTTCCCCTGGCATCTGTTCATCCCAAAAGACTGTTTAAAACTGGAACATTTAAATGCAGCAAGAAATAAAATTGAAATCGAATGATTTGCTTCGCCCCGTAAGTTCCAGTTCAATCGATGACATATTTAGCTCGACCCTTGCCCCACTGTGCACTGCATTCTCATGGGATTGCGACGAGTGAGAGCGAGATGGAACTGGCATTCCACTACATGCAGACATACATCCATACATCATTGGTTATTTATTGGTTTCCACTAAATAAATCGAGGCGAAATTGGCAACGTCGCAGAATGGCCATCATTGGCCTTCTGGTGCGCCACGTCCTTAGCCACTGCCACTGCCATCCACATTCACATCCACATCCATATCCACGTACTCGTAAGTCAAAACGTATTAAGGTTGCTCTGTCGACACGAGAGATCCATAGAGAAACTTTTGTGTGTTTTCCCCCCGCCAATAAAAACGGAAAAGTTGTCAAAGTTTCTGCCCTGCCCCTGCCCTGCCCCTGCCCCTGCCCTGCTCTGGTCTGGTCTGTGCTCATGTTTAAGTTTATTATTTATTCAGTCAAGTTTTCAGTTTGGCACGACACCCACCAAACAAAAAACCCAAAAAAAAAACAAAACCAACAAAATAAAAACCAACGCGCCAAAGTTGCCCATTGATTGCCCCTGAACAAAAAAAAATCACTGGGCCTTCTCATTAGTTCGGCGTATAATTCGCTTGATTGTTGGCTGATTGTGCAGCCTGGAAACAAAACTTTGCATCCAAAAGATTTCCACATCGCGATTAGTAGGCAGCCGCATCTCGCCGCACTCACAAAAGGTGACGGCCCAAAGTGAGCCATCAAATCGCACGGGGGATGCGAACGCTGTCAAGGGATTTGCCTTGTGACAGGGCAAAGGCACAACACGGCGATGTGGAAGAGGATAAGAGCGGCAATAACTTTTGCAAACCGCTGCGGGCTGCTCAGCAAAAAGGGACAAGGACAGGGCTCATCCCATGTTGGTTAATTTGTAATCGACCAACTGCAAACACACATAGGTGTTCCACAGGCAACATCGGAGATCATGAATTGAATTAAAGCACAGTAATCCCAAGGCTTGGCTAGCAAACAGTTTAAATTGTTTACTGAGTTTGGGATTGGCTGGTGTTGGTGTTGGTGTTAGTAGCCGTTCCTTGGCAGAGTACAAAGGCCGGTCAAAGAGAGCTTTTCCGATACAGAAAAAGAAAAATATAAACAATTTCTTCGGTTCTGATTACAAGTTTTGGTTCACACTTTACTTGAGAGCTCCAAACCTTGATTTAAGTTTAAACTCAACTGGATATAAAATGGGATTTAGTTTGTTGGTGCAAGGTTTTAAATAGATCTGAACTTCTGGGAAAACTCACTAAATCGGATCTGGAGTCAATCAATTTTATAAGCGCTGATGTTGCGCTGCAGAGAAATCGCTTGTAAGTACAAAAATTTTTGAAAAAACTTTGAAAGACCAGTTTAACGCAATGATGGTTAACTTGTTGCACCATCGCACTTTTTTGTAAAATGATGTCTGAATGGCTACTTATCTTTATCAGTGCGGTGGCTGAGTTGAGTTGAATTGTGTTCATTTCAAGATTATTTGCCACAATTGCTCCCAAAAACATGAAAGACATTCCTGTTCTTATTCTAAGTTGAAGGACAACTTACTTTGTGAACCGGTTCATTCCTTTTGTATGCGTCTATGATCCAAATTACTCAAAGAAAGTTTGGTAGACCAAAGACAACAAATAAATTTACTATGACCACAATGCACATTGGTCAAAAAGCTGAATGTTTTGGCATACATTCTCATTTTTATAACCTTGCAAAGGGTATTATAATAGTGCCCAGAAGTTTGCAACGCATAGAAATATTAATTTCCTACCCAACAAACTATATATATTTTTGATCAGGGTGACGAGCTGAGTCAATTGAGCTTTGTCCGTCTGTCTGTCTGGCAAACTAGTCTATCAGTTTCGAAGCTATCGAGCTGAAATTTTAAACAGAGTCTTCTTTTTGCTGCACGCTGCTAATATGTCGGAACCGACCGGATCGGATGACTATATCTCATAGCTCCCATAGGAACAATCGGTCGGAAAACTAGTTTTTGTGAGAAAAACTTGATTTTTTTCAATGGAAATGTCTCCAAACTTTGAACTCGTATGTTTTCTATGCTTTTTTATAATTCTGCCAAGTTTGATGAAAATCGGACAACTATATGGTATAGCTTCGATACAAAAGATAGGTTTGAAAAACTTTCTTAGTTGGAAAAATTTCACATTTCACATAATTTTACAAATTTTTGTTCAAATCGGATGACTATAACATATTGTTCCCATTCGATCGATGGGTCGGAAAATGGGCCGTTGTGGGAAAAATATATTATGAGAATATTTTAGCGAGCAAGGGTATAAAAACCAAAGCTGCAAACCGGTCCGGAACCGAACCCCTGAGAAACCCCTTTTTCAAAAAAGTGGTTCGGTTCGGGTTTTTTGGGGTTCGCGAACCGGACCATGAACCAGGCGGCTTACATTTTTGACTCCGCGAACCTAAACCCGAACCGGACCACTTTTTTGAAAAATGAGGTTCGGTTCACCGATTTAAGTAATTTTTTCAACGATACATTCGAAAATCTCCAGCAAAACATTGTTTATTACTTTCTAATATAAACACCTCCTGGAAGATATAATGCTAATTAACTTAAACTAAGCAATTTCTAAAAGCTGTTAATGTCACCTAATGGATTTGATAATTGAAATAACTTAATTAATGATCATTATGATTAAGCAAATTGATAGAAGGCATATAGGATTCATTTTCAACGTATTAATAAATCAAAAGACTAACTATTATTTTATGTGCAAGCGAACCAAGGTTCGAACCAGAACCTTTGGTTCAGGGGTTCCAAGAACCGGTCTGCGAACCGAACCTTGGATTTTACAATGGGTTCGAGCCCCCGGACCGAACCTCGTGTAGAATCTTTGAGGTTTACAGCCTTGATAAAAACTTTGGCTCGAACGAAGTTAGCTTTAACTTAAAATTGAATGATTTTATTCCTTAAATCATACAGGGCCTTGCGAAGCAAATACTTTTGTTGCTTCACCTAAAAACGAAGTTGCGCCTCAACTAATATTTTGTGATACATATAGAATATAGAATATTCTTTATGCGGTCGGAAATGTTTCCTATGCGTTACAAACATCTGGACAATGTCAACAAACACTTCCTTTTTCGAATATGGAGATTGAATGAGAACTAAACGAGAGCGTAAGCTAAAGTCGGCCCTGTCCGACTTCAAAATAACCCTTAATCAGGGAAATTGGTGTGCAATAACCTCATGCGGCTCAGATAAGTATGCAAATATCATATATGTATATAATATATCATTTTCTTAACTCTGTCATTCATTATCCGATGTTAATGAAAATACTATACCATACTCTACAATGTAGGTGATATTAAACTTATTTTATTGCGGGGGCAGGAGGGGCGTGGCCAAAAATAGTCGGGGTACTCGACTGCAGCGCCCTTGCTTGTTACTTTATGAGTAGCCGGTATAAATAGTCCGAGGGGTATCGAAAATCTCTTGTAGCCCAATTTCAACCCAAAACTAATTCTCGCGGTCATAGAGGTCTCTTACGGTTGGCTTTAAATCTCTTTTGTTTCGGGAAGCTAAATTAACAACTACTGGTAAGCTTGTGGTTCCTACTAAATAACAGAAAATCCTCCAAGGCAGGCAAGTGGTTGTCTGGTCTTTTGGATAAGGACTATTCGAGCTTCTTCCAGGGCGATAGGAAATGTCTCAGCATCAAAGCAGCGCACCAAGCACAGTGTGGCCTTTTCTGGGAGGAGCTTCATCGTCCTGTGGTCCATGCTTTCTAGCTTGAGGTCTTTCGTTTCTTCAGTCTCCTGATTTCGCCTTCTACATCGGCAAAAGGGATTGGTGAAACTGGGAGGGACATTTGGAGCGATCTATCCAGCGCATCAGTGACTCTTTCTCTTGATTTAGCCAAGGTGTGCACAGACCTCAGAGATATTAAGAAATAGAAGCCTCACATGTATGGGACATATGCTTCGTATAATATTAGGCAGATCAAGTTTAATTTAAAATATTTGCTTACCGCCGCCGCAACTTAGAAAAGAAGTGAAGCAGCTTGAGAGAGTTAAACTAAGACTAGACTTACACGTTGAAGGAAACTTCATGACGTTCTCTTAGTAGGCGGAATATTCAAGGCAAAGTTTTATAATCTCAACTGTTTCTCTCGCCTACTAAGAGAACTCCATGAAGTTTGCTTCACCGTTTAATCTTGTGCAAAATCTGACTAATTAAAGGGTTGGCAATAAGTTGTAGCATACCTTTGGGGGAAAAGTTTTAATTTAATAAAAGTTTTAAAGATAGAAGGTTCTTACATTCTGGATATATTTAAAAATTATTATTATTTAAGGATACCCCAAACGATTGGTAAAGATCGGAGAAACTTTAATGAAGTTATGAGCAAAAGAAAGTTCGCTGTTGCAGCGCATTAGCAGCACTGCTTGTCTCATGACACAGCAGAGAAGTAAAGGCGCTAATGTTTATTTTGAGTACTGAGCTTTTGCGCGACGAACCTTACGCTTCAGGAGTACGCGAAACACTGAACGTTTTAAGTACTTTGTTGAGGGCGCACACTGCGAGCTCCCTACCTTTATTCTTGCAGCACGGCTTGTCTTTTACTGTAGTTGAGCCAAGTTAAACCTTGCTCATTTCAGAAACTTTCACAATATTTGTACTCAGTGTTCCAAAAATACTCAACATAACTGCCAAGCGCAACAGATTTCTGGTATGTAACCGAAAAAGTTAACACAGTTTCGTGCAAGTCCTAAGTTTGTATAAGCAGCTTATTAAATTTTTAAAGCATACTTTTTGGAGTTGAGAAAATAATTCAAAGGTTCCCAAGAAAACGTAAACAAGCTGTATAATGATAAACCAGTTCAATCATGCATCGAAATCTACGCCTCCAGCTAAGGTTAATGGCCACAAATTCACTGGGATTTGGGGCCCAACCGAACTGACTAGCCCAGCCCAGAGCAAGCCGGGTCAACCCCTGCCAAGCCGGCTAAGTCCAAACGAAAACACTTTGCAACAAAAAGAGGTCCCGAAACAATAACAACAACAACTAAAACAACAAACCAAACTGCAGCTAAGAAAACAAGAAAATAAAACGAAAATAAAAACAAAACCAAAATGTGAAGCATTAACAAAGGCGCGCCTGAAGTCCACGGAGGACGGAGGACGGCTGTGGCAACTGCTCTAAGCGCTCGTAAAGCTTTCAATTAAAATTAATAAAAATTTACGCGAATTAAATAAACACGACGACGGCGACGACTACAACAACCAGGTGGAAAGTGGCACACGATGGCCAGCAAAGAAAGGTGGAAATCGAGCCAAATGGAAATGTGTGTGTGTGTGTGTAATGCATAATACGTGAAACGCGTTACGCTTACGGCGATTCCAACTGATGTACATACCCATGTAGGCAGCCGGACAGATGCGAGAGCTCAAGAGCGAGGAGTGAGCTGAGTTCCTGTCTGAGGATGTGCATGGCATATTAACATGGCCGGTGACTGGATTAAATAAATTGAATTGTTCGTTACAGCAACAACAGCAACAACAACAACAATATGGCTGAGACCATTACACCGAACCGTGCTCCGGGCAAAGCCAAGCTAAGACGCCTCACAGATGCAGCAGGGGGTGTCTGCTATCGAAGTGTGTGTGAGTGTGTGTGCGAGTGTGTGTGTGTTTTTGCATTCCAACCCTTGCACTAATCAGTACACTTATGTCGAGATTGATTAAGAGGGCGGCGGCGGCTCTTAGCTGGACATATTGGCCGTAAATTGAGTGGATGGCAAAAGCACAATAAACTATTTAACAAACTGAGTTTAACGCAATGAACCATCATCATCATATGCATACTTTAATGTCCGATTAAGGCTATCAAAGTATTTATGGCCATTGGGACCATTGAATCGCCATCAAAAAGCACTAAAATTGCGCTTGGGAGAAGTCGGTTAAGTAAGTCATCATTGGGGATTGAGTTGAGAGAGAGAGAATGCTCAGCCGATGGAGGGAGGAGAAGTAAAGTAGAAAGTTATGGAAAAAGAAGAGGAAGGGGGGGATATGTGGGAAGGAAGGAAGAAGGAGAAAGTAAAAAGGGAGATGGAAGAAGGAACAATCAAGAAGGAAGGAGAAAGCAAAACAAAGGGGATTGACTTAAAGGAATGTCCAGTCGAAGGAGGGAGAAAGCTATGATGGAAGAGCGAGGGGAGGAAATGCGGGAAGGAAGGAAGAAGGAGAAAGAAAAAGAAAAAGGAGAGATTAAAGAAGAAAGGAGGAAGAAGGCAGCAAGGCACAGCGAAAGAGAAAGATAAACGAAAGGCAGGGTAAAGAAAATTAAAAGAAAGCGTGATGGAAGTAAAGAAGAAGGAAGACAGGAGAATTACTGGAAGAAAAAGTAAAAAGGAAGATGGAAGAATCAAGAAGGTGGGAGGAAGCAAAACAAAGGGGATCGACTGGAAGGTATGCTCAGTCGAAGGAGGGAGAAAGTTATGATGGAAGAAAGAAGGGGGGAAATGTGGGAAGGAAGGAAGAAACAGAAAGTAAGAAGGGAGATGGAAGAAGGAAGCAAAACAAAGGGGATCGACTTGAAGGAATTCTCAGTCGATGGAGGGAGAAAGTTATAATGGAAGAGAGGGGTGGAGGAATGTGGAACGGAAGGAAGATAAAGAAAGAAGGAGAAAGTGAGAAGGGCGATGGAAGAATCAAGAAGGAAGGAAAAAAAGAGCAAGAGAAAAGAGACGAAAGGCAAGAGTTGAGGAAACTAAAAGAAACCATAAAGGAAGCAGAGAAATAGGAAGAAAGGAGCATTACTGGAAGGAATAGTAAGAAGGGAGATGGCAGAATAAAATAGAAAAAAGGAAGAAAAACAAACGAGAAAGAAAGACGAAAGGCAGATGTTAAGGAAATTTAGAGAAAGCGTGATGGAAGTAGAGAAGAAGGAGGACAGGAGAATTACTGAAAGGAAAAGTAGGAAGGGAGATGGAAGAATCAGGAAGGTAGGAGGAAGCAAAACAAAGGAGCTAGCCAAAGAAAGACACAAGGCAGGAGGAAGGAAATAAAAAGAAAGCGTGATGGATGTAGAGAAGAAGGAAGACATTAGAATTAATTGAAGGAAAAGTGGAAAGGGAGATGTAAGAATCAAGAAGGCAGGAGGAAGCAAACCAAAGGGGATTGAGTTGAAAGAATGCCGAGTCGAAAGAGGGAATGACGGAAGAGGAAGGGGAGAAATGTGGAAAGGAAGAAAGATAAAGGAAAAAGGAGAAAGTAAAAAGGGAGATGGAAGAATCAAGAAGGTAGGAGGAAGCAAATCAAAGGAGATAGAGAAAGAATAACGAAAGTCAGTATTACGGAAATTAAAAGAAAGCGTAATGGAAGTAAAGAAGAAGAAAGACGGGAGAATTAATGGAAGATTGGAGATCGAAAGGAGAAACAAACAAGATGAAAGAAAGAACGTAGAACAAATAGAGAAACAGAGTTAAACGCAACAATGTACGAAGGGAAGTGGGACCAGAAAAAGCCGAGAAAGAAGTCAAAAGGAAAGTATAACCAATACAGGCAAAATAAAGTCATAAACAGCCACACCGCATAGAAGGGAAGACCGCACCATAAATTTGATTTCAAGATTAACCAAACTTAATTTATTCGAATTGGCCCAACATTAGGAAAATTTAAAGTACTGATCAAATACATTAATCAACCCATCTTTAACAATCACATTCCAAGTCACCTGGACACACCTTTGCCCGCTCACACACACCCACATCCAAATTAAATGGCGCCACAAATGTTTGTGCCCTTTCGTCCCCCATGAAGGATACATTTGTAACTTCTATTGATTTTTAATACACGTTTTGTTGGCAACCGACGCGTCGTCCGGGCTCCTGCGCTACCCAAGTCTGCCCCAGCCCCAGCCCCAGCCTCATCCGTCCCCATCCCCATCCACCCAAACCAACTTATGTACTTTGAACTTTAAGAGGAAGCCGTCGTCTCGGAGAGCTTGTTCCACGTTTACGATGCTGTAGATGAGATTGCCCCGGTCTGTGTGTGTGCGTGTGAATTTTAATGCTTGTAGGAAAAGAATCCGAAACAAACAAACATGTCAGCGACAACAGACAACAGACAGCACAACGAGCAATGAAAACTGGCCACAAATCCGCCATAGCCATCGCCATCGCCATCGCCATCGCCATCTCTCGGTGGATAACTTAATGCCATACGCATGCCGTTACATCCACACGCGATTCGGTTGGCGGGGGCGGGGGCGGGCGAAGTAAGCCAACCGCGAATCAAATTTGCCATGCCCACATCTGAAATGCCTATGCACTTTTGCCCATGAAATGACAGCTGGGTGGGTGGGATGCCATTGAGGTCTTTATAAATAGTTCTTAGAATCGGAATTGCACTGAAATCGTTGCGAGCGTTTGCATTGAAATGTTATTACATTTCAGAAACGGCAAAATCTGTGTACTGTAAGCGGCCGGCAGCACAACTGCTTATTATTTTTTTGATTGACATTATCCATCAGCTTACAGAAATGTGTGTGTCCTGTGAACTCCTGCCGCAATTCAACAATCTCTCCTTCGGTAATGAATAATAATTTTGAACCTCATGCGGATATTAGTCGCACGTTTAGCACACACAAACCAAGCGAGTAAGCGAAGTTGAATTGGTCAATCTGTTCGGACGATTACGCCAATGAAAAATTTATCAACTGAATTTAAGCATTTGACATGAAAATTAATCAGCGCACTTTAAACGGTCACCAATCAAGAAATGGTTGTTAAAATCAAGGCACCATGGGCGAGTGTTGGTGGCGGAGAGAGCTTGGCATAATGGCAGGACTTGGAAAAATGTGTTTTATTTCGCGATAAAGTGCAGTATTCAAACGATGGCTTTTACTATCTGTGTTGCCATTTCAGCTATTTAGTTGTTAGAACTAGCAATTTTGAAAGTGGAAATGAAATTTGGCAAATTTAACAATTATTGTTAACTATTTTTGGCTATCTTGCGCTTTTCTAGCAGTTCCGATACAAGCTTGAGCATTATATGAAAAGGCATATGGGGTTGCCTCTTAGTACACCTACACTCAGAGAAAAAATGGAAGATTTCATATTTTGATCAAAAATGTTCGATGTCAAAAGTTCGCTAAGAATAGAAATTTTTGTTCCAAGTATGAAATTCTCAATATAAGTATGAATTTTTGATACCGTTTTTCGTGATCTAAGAGCTTGAATACTCGAACCACTAGTAAATATTCTCAAATCAAGTATAGAATCCCTTGAATCAAGTGCTAAACATACTCAAATTCAAGATTGCCTCTACTAAATCAAGAGCTTGCTGAATTGTCAAAAACCTAGAATGTTCCTTCTAGTATCAAGAGCTCATCAGGTTCAAGTGTAAAGATCGTTGATTCTTGAATCAAGAGCTTCAAATATTCTAATCATACAGCAATTTAAAATCAGTTGTTTTTTCCATTTTGTTTAAATTTATTTCATAGAAAATTAGTGATAAACCATGTAGCAAGTTTTAGCTGGCTTGAGGAATATAAAGCACCATAAAGCAGCAGTCGACCGTCAGTTGAACTGCGGTCTCTCCATGTTAGTAATGCCATAACTGTTTGGGAATCTCAAGGCAACATTAGTGCATAAATCTAAGGCGCTCACCGCTTGGTATTTATACCACTCACACCACTCCCATAAAGAACGAAACTGTGAGAGCGGACCCAACGCTATTCTCTCAAGTTAGCTTGCTCTCCGCTCTCAGTTAAAAATCTTAAGACCTTCGACAGTTGCCTAACCTATGGGTTAGTTATAACTCTCAGTTATTGAATACGTGGAAATAGCTTAAATTCTAGTCATAGCTCTTAATGGTGCCCTATCATGGGTTAACAATTTAGCACAATCAACTGGAACTCCATATACTTCTCTTAGGCAGCTGTTGTTATATCAGTATTTAATATACTCTCACATTATTTTATGCACTGAAAAAAGAAATCAATCCAAAACGGGGTTGAGTAAAACAGGGTAATCCCGGATATTCTTGGCCTGATTGATTTCATTCCCAATTTTTTTTTGAATACCAAAAAACAGGTTCAATTTAAGCCCTTCAATTGATTACCCTGTTTTCAATCCCGTTTCGGATTGATTTCAGATTATTTTTTTTCTGTGTGGAATCGAAATTTTCGGCTGCTGCGACTGTAATTTGCAAAAACTTAATGTAGCCTTCAATTCAATAGCTAGATGTTTTTTTAACTGTAGACGTTTCGACCATATTTCTATATTTGCACACAAAATTTCCAATTTGACTCTTGAATTCTTGATAAAACTTAAATCTCTTATTTTCCTTCTCGTAAATATTTTGAGGAGTCTGCCGAAGCATTTTTTTTTTTTGACAAATATAAAAGTAATAATAAAAACTTTTAATAAATAGAATAATATATATTATTAATCATACTAAGGGAAGATTTCGCATCTTCTACATAGCTGCTATGTGTCGGATAAACACAGATTTTACCCTGTTATTTGTGAGTTTATGTGACAGATAGCTCTATGTAGAAGATGAGAAATCGGTCCTTAATACAAAAAATGTAATAACTAAAATCAGCATTTAACCCTTTAAAAATGGTTGGACCTAAAAAATATTTCACTTCATATTTTTAGTGGTACGGCCACAAAGGTTAACTGATATGAATTTCAAAGATCCACGAATCGTAGATCGTCCTTACGAAAACGATTCCTAAAAACCTTTCTAAAATTCCTGAAATTCAGCTAATCAATTTTAACTATTCTGAACTAGCACAATTTTGTTTTTTGCTAATCAAACCAATGGATTTCATAGAAATGATTAAAATGTAGTTTAATGAGAAACTGTGCAACCAATTGAGTTTACCACATTCACAAAATTGGCGGGAAAAGTGATCAGCTGTTGAGTTATCGACATAATTTAGGGTTACCAACACTTTTAATATAAAAAAGGATTGCTGCTGAACTGCATCAAATTCATGTTTGACAATTTTATAATCCACACTGGACAATAATTGTATTAATTCGGTATGATGCAGATCTGAATCACCACCATGTAAAGGGTTAAAACATTATTAAATTTAGGCTGCTCGCTGCTGGAACGAACTCCCCTACCACCTAAATGAAATCGGAAACGCAGCGAAATTTGAAACTCCGCTAACTGAATATATTGTTCACCAAGCCAGAAAGAAAAAACCATACAGATATAAACAAACAGCAAAATCCATTAAAGTAAAAATATTCAAATTAAAATAATCTTAAAATGTGTTACTCTACAAATAATAAGAAGTTTCTGTTTGTAAATGCTTAACACTACATCGTTAGTTGTTATCAAAAAAATAACAAAATGGGTGTAAAAATAAAATACAACCAAAAATAACAAAAAACTGTTTGCAAATGTAAGTAGCTAGTAAGCTTGGGTATCCGTATTGTATAACACAACCTGTATTCTATGCGACCAATACCAATATATAAGACTCTGTTCAAGTGTGTTGGGAAATAAAAAATCTACATCGAGTGCATTGACCCAATGGAAAAAGTCCACAATCATAATGATCCATAAACCAGGAAAGAATAAAACCCAAGCGTCATCATATAGACCCATCAGTCTGCTACCTTGCTTATCAAAACTTTTTGAGAAGATCTTACTCCGTAAAATTGATTCCCATGCGCAAAATATCATTCCATCACACCAATTTGGGTTTCGAGCTAAACACGGGACTATTGAGCAAGTCAACCGCATAACTTCAGATATTCGGACTGCGTTTGAAAACCACGAATACTGCTCTGCCATTTTCCTAGATGTTGCCCATGCATTTGACCGCGTATGGTTGGACGGTCTTACATTCAAGATAAAGACAATGCTTCCACCAAATACACGCAAAGTCCTAGAAAGTTACGTCAGTAACAGAGTATTTACAGTTCGTCAAAATGAGTACACAACAGAAGAGTTCACCATAGGAGCCGGAGTACCGCAGGGAAGTGTTCTTGGTCCTTTCCTATACGTACTATACACTGCCGACATACCAACAGACTCTCGACTTACAATAAGTACTTTTGCGGATGATACGGCAATATTAAGCAGATCACGATGTCCAATTACCTCAACAAGACTCTTGGCAAGCCATCTTACCGACGTGGAAGAGTGGCTGGCCAACTGGCGTATTAAAATCAACGAGCAAAAGTGTAAGCACGTGACGTTCACACTCAACAGAAGCACCTGTCCCCAGCTATCACTAAACGCGACTTTGATCCCGCAATCAAACGATGTTGTATACCTAGGTGTACACCTCGATAGAAGGCTCACATGGCGCAAACACATAGACTCGAAAAAACTTCAGATAAGGCTTAAGGCCAACAGCCTTCACTGGCTAATTAACTCCCGTTCCCCACTAAAGCTGGAATATAAAGTCTTACTGTACAAGAGCATCATAAAGCCTGTCTGGACCTATGGCTCGCAGCTATGGGGAAATGCTTGTGCGAGCAGCGTGGACATCCTCCAAATATCACAGTCGAGAATCCTTAGAACCATCACTGGAGCGCCATGGTACATTCGCAATGATTGTATCCACAACGACCTCAGCATCCCACTGGTTGAAACTGAAATAGAGGAACTTAAGCGCAAATATTCTGAGAAGCTTCTTGCGCACCCAAACCAACTTGCGAAATCTCTCACCATGCTGGCAACGCATTCTCGCCTGCGAAGAAACGACCTACCAACCCAGAACACAAACTACCTCCAATAGGGGATAGTTTTTTAAAATAGTTTCTAGATTAAGATTTGAAAAATTATTGTTAGTCTCTTTAAGAGAAGATCCAATAAATGCCAACCAAGCATAAAAAAAAAAATATAAAAAAGAGCATTGATGAATTTGGGCATATTCATTAGAAGCATCAGTTCATGAGTGATTTTAGCTGTGGCTCCTGCCCATGAAAGGGATGCCATATTTTTAGGACCAGCTTCTGCAATTCGACTATCGTTCATGCGATCTTCATCATTCCTCCGATGGATCGATAACACTGTGAATCCATTATTCAACAACATTTTTTGATACCAACAAGACCCAACAAATTTAAAAGCTATTTATGATAGTAGAAAACCCTGGCTGGGTTTGGTCTCAATGGCTAAGGTGTTTGTCCTGAAGTTTTCATGAATAAATTCATTTTGTTTTTTAATTCGGGGTTTATCTCTCACACTTTTTGGGAAGTTTACTCTACATTCTTTGGCTATTTTAAAGTGCGAAGCCAGGCCTACAGAACATTCCTTTCGACCAGCTCAAAAAAAAACGTCTTCACCTTCAAAGTTTAAAAAAAATATCAACCTTTTGTCATATTTTGTTTGTGAAAACTGCTTAAAAGACATCTTTCCTAACGCTGAGCTTCAAAAACTTAGACCAGAGGTAATATTCATAAATGTGATTGCTTACACATAAATTTTCATATATTTATTTTTACTTTAAATAGGTTGACTAAATGTATCGCAAATACGAAAATTAAATGCAAGTGAGAAGTTGAACTTGAAACTCTGCGAAAGTGGTTGCAACGAATGTTTTGGAGAAAAAAAACCGAGACAAAAATGTTAAAGTATTAGCCAGGAACATGCTTAAGTCTTTTCAAGCTTTCGATTTCGATTTAAGGGATAAATTACATAATGTTAATAACCACCTGAAAGACTTCGCTAAGCAAATGTCAAGGAAACGTTTTCACCAGTTAATCATGCCAATGGAAAAAAGGTTCAAAGAAAACAAAAGGGTTGGTGCAGCCAGAAAATGTTGTGTTGTGACAGCAAATAACGATGATAATGATTAAAGTGATGTGTCTTGGGAATGCCTATCGAGCTTTAATGAAGAAAATTATAAATTTGTTTCTCTTATTATAAAGCTTAATCCCATTACAAAATGTAGAACAAGGATAATGAAAACTTTCATAGGTATCAAGCTCAAATATATATTAAAAGAAAAATCGAATGAAATGGTTTTGTTCAAAATTGTTTCTTTAAATTCGTATTTATACAAGTCGGTAAGGGAACACATTTTGGGAAATCGATGGTAGAAAACTCTACTTGATATTGTTTAATCCTACACTCAAAAAAAAAAAAAAAAATATGTCCCAAACTGGATTGAAAACAGGGTGATCCCGCATATATTTGAGCCGATCCCGGAAAAGATTGATTTCACTACCACTTTTTTTTTATTTTAATCCCGAAAAATAGGATCACTTCAAGCCAGATCAGGGATTTCTCAGTTTTAAATCCCGTTTTCTGACTTTTTTTCTGTGTACCTTAGAGCAAATTTGGTCTTAGATTCAAATCTTTACACCTTAAAGTCGAGTGGAAACCATCTTTGTATAAGATTGTTAACTTAAGATTTAAGTTTACATAAGCTAAGACTTCACCTGCTGTGTGCATTTTGATTGCCGTTTCGTCGGTTTCGAGACTAAAATCTTGGTTTTAGATGGCTTTTTTTTCTCAGTGTGGACTTTGGAAAGAGTATTCTGCGATAGACAGCATCTTTGTGTTGACTTGTTGAAGAGACTTTTTGATGGCGAACGGTAAGCATTTGATTCAGTAGATACAAAACTCTTTATTTTTAAGCTAACGGATATGGGCAAAAATATAATATATCAAATAATGAAAAGTCTCTATGAGAAAAATGAAATGGCAGTGTAGGATGGATCGAATATCTCGCCCTGGTTCAAAACGAATCGTGGAGTCAAGTGAGGGTCCTTTTTCTGTTCTCCTTATTTGAAAATGATATGTCTACTGCCAATAAAGTCGCTGTCAAGAAATAGAAGCAGAGTAGCCAGCAGCTCAGATTGAAGTCGAACAAATCTACTTTCAATGGTCGGCCAGTGCATGTTGCGATAGTATTCCAAATTGTTGCAACTTTTTTTTTGCATAAGTCGTCTTACTATTTTTTCTACCTATAAAGAAAACTGCACAATAATTCGAACACTCTGAGTTCTATCAAAGATTATACAATGTACTGTATATTCTTTAATTCTACTTAACATGCTAAATTTTCTGTGGATGCCATAAATCTATTCAGATGTCGATCAACCTTTTATCAATTAAACCTAAAGCAACAAACCAACCCCATCTACTGAAAAATCGCACTTGAGATTCTTGTCAACAGTAAAAGCTTATTTTATTTTCCATAAAAGTTGGCCTTGCATTTTGTTTTCGAATGAATCAGGGATGATTGGATGAGCTTTTCGGGGACTATAATCTAGCCTTAGGTGCTTAATGGATAATCAAAAGAACATTTTCATATCCATGTGAGCACCAGACACAAAAAGCGCTGCTAATAAGATTACGCTAAAAGTAGCCAAGCTCTACAATAGGATTCCCAACAAACATTTTATGTAATTTTTGATCATAATCGAGTCTTCATATTCGAATCTTCATATTATGATTAATATAGTCATAAATGCGCTAGTTTACCGATCATAAATGATACTTTAGTCGGGAGAAAATGGTACCCTAGCAGAGATATTTCTTGAAGACTCATTTTTAATCCGTTCTGCGGATCAGTTTTCCATCAGTTTCGACTCTTTTTTTTAGTCGTGTAGCACTTAATCACATTTTGAGCATATTCATGAGTCATTTTCGAGTTTCAACTAATCGCACATGATAGGCAACTATTTTGTATTATCAAAAGAGGTCGTAAACGACTCATCAATGTGATTTTTATGAAAACGATCTTCCAAATGTTGGGTGGGTTAGGACTAACCCCAAAAAGTGGTGGTTCTTTCAGCTCTATTTGCTTAAATATTATTGGACGATCAAGCTTTAAGTTGTAAGAAAGAAGTTTGGAAGAATTGTTTCGGTTTATTAGAGATGCAAGTCCGGTTCAGTGGTTCAAGCAACTATTATACCTCTGGTTCGGTTCATAACATGGTCTAACTGAACCGCGGTTTCGGTTCGGTTCAGTGGTTTTCCCATCATTTTTTATATTTTCTAATGTTATAGTTTTAAAAGTGAATTCCTAGAAATCCAATGAATAGCTCTATATCCCTATTTAAGTGCGTATGATCCCTAAATGTCATAGGTAATGGCGAATATCATCCCATAGAGCAAAGTCTGATGAAAGGCGTATTAAGAGTACTGTGAGCAATTGCAGAAGATGTACTGAATCACATGTCTTTAAATAGTGACATCAACTCTGTATCGCTAAGGATCAATTAGGTCTATTGAGGCTTCCCTTGTAGAGGATCCAGCAGCAAATCGCACTTTATTCAAAATCAAATGAAACATTTTAAGGGAATCAAAGAAATTTGCCCAATTTACAAGTATCGTTGTCTGAAAGTAGGCTTTGTCTGCTTAGGGTAAACGAAGTCAGCTTTTCAATGCTTTTGCCCCATTTTATTATCGAATGTATTTTATATATAAATGTTTTCCTTTTAAGTACTTACGATTTGAAAATACGCTCAATGGTCGCGTCAGCAGCGTTAACATCAGCAGCAGCAGCTGCGGCGAGTGTCTTTGTCTTGGTTGCTGCTGTTGATGATGTTGACGATGTCTTTTGGCGCCGGCATCCTGGCCCGGCTGACTGCTCGATTGCAGTGACATGGCCGTGCTCCTTTAGTATTTTGACTGACTGCAAACAAGGCTAATCGTTTGGGGCTGCTGCAGTTTCAGTTGTTGCTGCTGTTGTCGCAGCTGCTACTGCATTATTGATGCAAAGTGATAAATAAACAGAAAGAAAAGGAAATCAGTAACGTGTGCACACTCAACTCACTCGACACCAAATGAAAACACAAAAGTCAAATCACAAATCACAGCCCACCCGGATTTGAATAACATATTTGAAATTTGTCTTTCTGGCTGAAACCTGCTGCGTCAGGCCATTAAATGACTTAATTTCGCTGGATCACATTTTCATATCAACTTAATTTGGACAAAGTTAACAACGTGCCTGCGTTGTGGTCATGCCAGCAGTACGTGTGCCAAACTTCACCCAAAACTCCGCTTTGCGTGCAAAAAGCGTTAAAATAAAAAATAATAAAAAAAAAAAAACAAGAAACCCCCAAACGAAAAAGTTTCTCCAGTGCATTTGTCAGGCATAAATTTTGCTAATCAGTTGGCGGTGTAAATTACGAGAATTGTTTCAGAAGTGCCTCGACCTTATAAAGCAAAAAATAAAAACACTTTTCTCTGCTCAATTCGTTGTCTAAGAAATTCGTCGAGCTGCAAACAGAACCATCTTCTTTTTACATTGAAATGTCCCACTTAATGCGTTTTACTTACTTTCAAAATAAATTTTTGTAACCTCAAATCATGTCTTAGAATCAACGAAATATTGGTAAAAGTAAGTAAAAGTCTTAGGATAAAATAAGTTGAATTGACTTTCCTCATGTTAAAAAGCAGAGCGTTAACATTAACGTGGTAAGAATATGTGAGCAAACAGTGGATAGTTGCTTCAAATAATTGACCAAAACTTTGTTTCTCAAGTAGCAGACGACATGCCTATATCATCTCGGCTGTTGTGTTCAAACCAAAACTGCAAACCAAAACAAATATTCGGATCTCCGGTACACTGGTTCGAACCCAAATTAACGAATGGTTAAGGTTCGGAAATTAAAGGTTCGAGGTTTTGGTTCGAACCTTGGTTCAGTCCATGTTTTATACAACATTACTAATTGTTGTAATTGTTGCATTGGACCTAAAAACTCCCCAAATTGTATGGGAACCGAGTGGATTTTTGGTCGGGATTGGTAAATAGAAATCATGAAAATATTCAATATATAATTTACAGATTAGTAAAAGTAAATTTCGTGGTCTACATTGAAAGAATAATGTTAGACTCTCGCTTTTGAGAATTATTCAAGAAGCTTTAGAGTCGAGGAGCTTTAAAAACAGAGACTGTTACAGGTATGGGTTTTATAAGGATATCTAATCGTTTTTCCAGATTATTCTTTCCACTCTCCTGCCCATTTTAGGAGTCAGTCGCACCAAATAACAGATGAAGTCTTTAGACAGAAGGTCACATTTTTGTGTCAGTTTTGTTGAACCGAACCGAAATTTTGGGTTCGGAACAGGTGCGGGTTCAACTTAAATTTATAAAGAGGTTCGGTTCAAGGTTTGGTTCATAGTAAATTAAAAGTCGGAATTCCGGGTTCGAACCGGTTCGGTTCAAAGCCGGTTTGCAGCCCTGGTTCAAACTATCTTCACCATCTTTCCGCGAAGTCTTCAAACACAAATAAGTTGCACAATAGAGCGCACATTTTTGTTGTTCATTCGCTAGCTTAAGGTGTATATTTAACGAGAAAAAAAAAAAAGTTCAAAGAGTAATGTTTTAATGGATGCGACGGGGCTCCAAAGTTGTTGATATTACTCATACGCAGAGTTGCCTTTCAAGTTATTTTTTGTGAAATTAATTTTTGATTTTGTAGCTTTTTTTTGTGGGATTTCTATCAATGCGTTTATTTCTAACAATAAATGACCTCACATATAAATTATGCCTCATAATATTGTGCTGCTTTGTACAATCGGAAGGGGAACCAAATGCATTGTTAAGAAATGAACTCATTAAAAACCAACACATAACAAGAAAAAAAGTCGGTCTTTTTTTATACCCGCTACTCGTAGAGTAAAAAGGGTATACTAAAGTCGTGCAAATGTATGTAACAGGCAGAAGGAAGCATCTCCGATATCATAAAGTATATATATTCTCTATCGGCCTCAATAGCCGAGTCGACATAGCCATGTCCGTCTGTCCGTCCGTCCGTCCGTCCGTCCGTTCGTCAGTCTGTATGAACACCTAGATCTCAGAGACTAGAAGAGCTGGAGCAACCAAATTTTTGATGTAAGCTAGTATTGTCTGTAGACAGATAAAGTTTGTTTCAAATTTTGGCCACACCCCCTCCCGCCTTTGCAAGCTATCGAGCTCAGATTTTGCAGTATGCACTATGTGGTACCAATATGTACAATCTCACAAATTTTCATAAAGATCGGATAATAAATGGCAGAGTTAAAAAAACGTTGCATACTTATCTAAGCCGCATGAAGTTATTAAACACTAATTGCCTTAAGTAACGGGTATTTCGAAATCGGGCAGGGCCTACTTTAACTTACGCTCTCGTTTAGTCTAGTTAATGGCCCATATTGCGTGGTTTGCGGGTGGATCTTTAAATGGTACTCCATCTCGCGGGTTTTTGGCTAAGGAGAAACATCTCATAGGCCCATGTAATAGCCCATTATGCCAACATAAATTTAGTTTTTAAGAAGACTTAAAGATATGAAAGAATTTAGGTTTGACCCCTTCTGGAGGTACCTTAACAAATTGTACGAATAACCCGATTTTTATACTCTGTACCGTAGGTACATAGAGTATTATAAGTTTGTGCAAAAGTATGTAACATCCAGAAGGAAGCATCTCCGACCCCATAAAGTATATATATTCTTGATCAGCATCAACAGCCGAGTCGATATAGCCATGTCCGTCTGTCCGTTTGTCCGTCTGTCCGTCTGTCCGTCTGTCTGTCTGTCCGTCTGTCCGTCCGTATGAACGCACAGATCTCAGAGATGGTAAGAGATAGAGGTTTGACATGTATGGGACATATGCTTCTTATGTCTGCAGGCAGATCAAGTTTATTTTCCATTTTGGCCACGCCCCCTGCCGCCCCCCGCAATTTAGAAAAAACGTCATATCTCCCACAGTTTTGAAGATAGATGGCTTGTTCCTTCTGAACATATTTAGTTATTAGGATAACTTATCGATCCGCCAAAGGAATGAAGAAGATCGGATGAACGGTTTTCGAGTTATGATCAAAAGACAAATTTTCTTGGTACAGAGTATGTTACAGTCGGGCTTGACCGACTTTCTTTCTTGATTGATATTAAGTTGCCAATGACAATGTCTGTGTTTGCTGAATTTTGTAGATTTTTATCTTGGACCATTTACTACTAAGTTAAAATGGTTGTCGCTTTGTGTTGCTAATACAAAAGTACCCATAGAACCAAGGGTACAGTTGAGAAACTGAGTATGAGGTGATGCTTGCAGAAGTCCCTTCTATCAGAACTTAAGGGTCTCATACAGGGTTTTTTTCAAAAGTTTGATATTGTCGTACTGTGTAATTAATTAATTTTTTTAAACTAATTAAAAAAACAGCAATAAGTATCAATGTACATTTTGGTACTAAAATAATTATTAGACATTATTTTGTTGCCTTGATGTAAAAAAATCGCATTTACTTTTGAATTCAACGGCTCCAAGCAATGTGAACTCCAATCTATTGAATTGGGAAAACCGGAACAGGTAATCAAATCAAATTCGAGCAACTTTAGTGAAAGGGAAAGCCGGAACAGGCCCGTATATTGATGTTGCAAGGACAGCAATTGTTGCTTCTAACAACAAAGATGTAGGAATAGCAGATTTGGGCAGATTCAGGCACAGCTATGGAGCTCTAGATGGTCAGCCACCGGTCACAAAAGTGGTAGTTCAGTCTTACACAGAAAAGAAAAATGGTGAGCTGATATTAAGCTCAAAAAGGTTGTAAAATGTTGTAAAAGGTTGTAAAGACTAAAGAGCTAACATAGCGGAGAACAACAAAATCTCTTTCTCGAATAATAAAACTCTTTGGGATATTTGGTTTGAGTAATTTTTACTGTTGTTTTATAATTGGGAAACCATCCACCCTTTACATCCGGTATACTTATGGGGGGTCGAACTCAATTGAAGAAAAAAAAAACAATCCATGGAAGTTTTAAAGAAGCATAACGAACAACTGACTGCTATTAGTATACATACATACAAGTAAGTTCTCTACATTAGCATTCTACATGATTAAATGACCCTAACCATTTGCATTTTATGTTTTCGGATCATAATTTTCAAGAGGTTCTGAACCAAACCAAGCCGCAGCAAGCACTGCTCATAATTGTTGTAACCAGGTACTTAATGTGCCTGCTGTGCAAGATTTCGTAGGTGCGATCCCACCTCTGATAATCTAACCCGGTTTCTACCCGGTCTCCTTTACAGGCTATTGGCGCCAGCTTTGAAGAAACTAGAAATGAAATAGCTTTTCAAGCTTTACCGTTTCGGATTCGGCGTTAAATTCTAAGTTCTTTTCTGTGGTGCAAAAATTAGAAGCACACATGCCATGAGATTGGCCCTTTGAGCTCAAAAGAATTAGCTATTTTCTATGAAATACTTAATTTCATCATCCAATTACTAAGTACTAAGTCAAGTCTGAATATTCATTCGATCATTTAAAGTCCAAGATCCGAGTTCCATTCAAGTTTTAATATTTTGTTGTTTCTCCGAGTGCCTAAAGTAAACGGAAATTGTGGACTGAGTTCTATTCACCTCTCGGTCTGCTTAGCCCGTGAATTAAAAGCACACACAAGCCAAAAGACTTCATTAAGTGCACCAAAGCCAAACTGCCTTGAGGCAGTGATTCGAATTTTCTTTTTAGGACTTACAGACGTTCAGCAACCGCACAGATAATGTATTCGGTAATTAGTTGCAAGTGAAGAAATGTACAAGGAGCGACTGTCTGGCTCCCCCACTCTATCGCACTCAAAATCTGCTAACCACTAGCTTAAACTATAAATTAAGGGAAAGGTTTCCTCACATCGATTTAACCAAAAAAGTACCAAAAGAAAAAGAGTTGTTTTCATCGAACCACCAAAACCACCCCGCCCCGCCCCGCCCCGGTTCCACCCGCCAGCATTGGCATGTTTTGCGGACAGTTGGCGAAATTGAAAGCAAATTAAAATGAAATTTCAAACGCTTTCTGCCAAAGTTTATCTGCGAGTGGAGTGAGTGAAAGCTGCGTTGAGCGCTAAACGAAATACTTTAGAAAAGTACTTAAATTTTTTATAAAAACTTGGCAACTTTTTTCCTGCGCCCAGCCCCCCGAACACCAAAGAATGCAATTTCCATTTTGATTAGACCATTTCCAAATGAAAAATGACAGCTGAAATGAAAACAACAACTGAAACTGAATATAAAAAATGGTAATCTGGCAGGTGTTGCGCCAAATTGGAACAAATTAAGGCCCATTAGAAATAAAAGGAGAGCCTCAAAATTGAAATGGAAATTCGGTACGGTTTGGCCTGCTAAAAGGGGATGCTTGGGCTTGGACTAATGTCGGTTCAGCAATAATATAAAAAAATGTCAAAACTGCACTTTTGCGAACAGGTGGGAATGGGTCCCCAATGTCCAGTTCACAGCCAGACTGAAACATGTGGGGCTGGTGTGGTCAAGGGGTTGCCGGGGTGGCTAAATACCCACTCGAGATTTTTCTTTTTCATTTCTAGATTTTGTTGCTGTTGTTATTTGCTGTTGGTCTGGTACATAACCCCGTTAACTCGTCTGTGTTATGTTTTTCTATGAACTATTTGTGTTTATGGTTAGCGGAAAATAAGTTGTGAATGAGAAATCCTTTTGGAAAGAATGAGAGATAAATGAAGTTATTTTAAAATTCACACCTACTAAATAACATTATTCAAGTCCAAGTTGCAGGCAGTCTTATTCGAAATATGAAAGAAATATTTAACTAATTGATTAGTTTTCTTTTTGAAATTGTGTAAAACGTGACTAATCAATCCCTCCACCCAAAAACATCAGACCTTACATTTTTGAACGTTAAACAATTTTTATTCGAACCTGATTCGAAGCAGAGGTTCGGTGCCAAAAAAAAAAAAACTATTTCCAACCAAATTTCAATTCTTAGTTAGTTTCTTACATTTTGTTTGTAGTTTTTTTTTCAATTCACCACCTAAGCAATCTTATCTAATTCAAATAGTTTTACATTTGGAATTTTGGATATTTTGGTCAATCAGTTGAATCAAACAAGTTCGATTATTAATATGCAATCATTCTTTTGATTCTTATGCATGGCCTCATGGCTAAGCTTTCAAATAACACAAATAATATCATAAAGTTCTGTGTCCCCCACAGAGTTTTCGTAAGAGTTACAAACCAACCAAGGTCGAAATCTCCAGAGATTTCTGTGTAAGCCCCGAACTGAACTTCGAGAACTAAGTACACTCGGAAAAAATCCGTTCAAAATCTACCGAAATCAAGACCTTCCGTTGACAAAAGTAGAGTAATCCCATTTTTTCTTAAATCGTGAACAGTGGTTCTCATATTATACAAATTTTTTTCGAACGGCATGGCATGGGCATGTTCTACGACCATTCAAAAGAAAAAAGAAACATCTTAACGTTCCTCGGCGGCGGATTGAACCAGGGACCTCACGCTTTACACGACAGGTAGCATCTCAACCGACTTCACCGTCGACCTCACGTGACACTTTGCGATAAATCACAGTGAAAAACGCAGCACTCAGCGAGCAACAATCACGGCGGTGTTTTTCCGTGAACCGTCGGGCTTGTCTTGTGAACGAAAATTCACTAACGAAATGGTTCAAAAAGGAGTCTGCTTGGGCTGGGATTTGGAACGTCGTTTTTTTTTTGAGTGTATGCCTAAATTAGAAGGACTATATCGTCCCCTCAAGCTCATGTGCTTCTTTGAATCGCAAACATCAGACTTTATCTATAATACTCTCGACAAGGCTCTGAAAAGAGCACTTTTTTTTACGTTTTTTAATCCAAAAGATATGAAACTATTAGCTTCACAAATTTGACTGACACTTGGCTTAAGATCCCCATCTTTTAGTTAAGACACTTTATTCCGAATTTTTCTATAAATAGAAAAATTAATTTTTAAATTTCGCCATTTTTGTGAAGCAAGGTTTTTCAACCTACATACGCTCCACTGAATGATAAGGTGCTGGAAGTTTTAAAACCAATTTTTAAGATTTATTGGAGAGATGTATTGGAGGTGAAACTCATAATAACAGAGAGTCATTCAATTCGCTTTTGTGGACCTTTACTGAGGTGCTTGCGAATATCAGTGCCACATGTATTTTCAGCCAAGACCTTAACTACTTTTTAAAATTAATGTCCATAGTGAGAGTCACGATTGGCCCACAGAAACATCAGTATGCTGCTAAACCCGATGAAGAACGATTAAAGAGCTCGGAAGTCAAAGATGCGTCATCATCAAAAGAGGGACGCACTGCCCGCAGCGCCCAAAACAAACATTACAACTGTTTTTTTGAGGTGGACGAAAGCACTTTATGGACCTGGAATCACTGATTAGCATAGGAACGTAGTGCATATAAAAAAGTGTGTGTTTTTATATTTTAAAACTTTAAGAATTATTCACGATAATGTTTTTCGCACGATAACTCAAGTTTCTCTGAACCGATGTTAATGAAATGAGCGCTAATCGAGAGAGAGATCGTGTGAACCTCGATCATCGCCGATCATTACAATTTTTATTGTACACAAATCTAGAAAAAACGAGAGCGTAAGTTAAAGTCGGCCCTGCCCGACTTCGAAATACCCGTTACTCAAGGCAATTAGTGTTTAATAACCTCATGCGGCTCAAATAAGTATGCAACGTTTTTATAACTCTGCCATTTATTATCCGATCTTCATGAAAATTTGTGAGATTGTGAGATATATTGTAGGAGATATTCAACATTTTTTGTTGCAGACAATACTAGCTTACATCTAAAATTTGGTTGCTCTAGCTCTTCTAGACTCTGAGATCTAGGTGTTCATACAGACGGACATGGCTATATCGACTCGGCTATTGATGCTGATGAAGAATATGTATACTTTATGATATCGGAGATGCTTCGTTCTGCCTGTTACATACATTTGCACGACTTTAGTTTTTACTCTACGAGTAACGGGTATAAAAATGTATTAACACTCAATTGTAATACCAATGCAAATAACCCCAATAAGTTCCAGATTATCTTTTCACAACACAAAGTTCAATAGTGATCTTCCACACAGATTTTTTTGTTCTCTGACCGAAGATTTTAATTAATACCTTTCAATCAGAGATGCGAGTCGAGAGACTGAGTTTATTCTTTTAAAAAGACAAGAACTCGGCTGGTGTACGTGCAAAAGCTTTACTAGACTAAGAAAACCTTTAACCATTTTTGTTTTTTACAAGAAAAATTCAATAATTTGACAAAGAAACATTTGGCATTATTACAAAATTATCATTTATTTATTTATAGTATAAGTATAGAAATATTACGTCTGATCGCTTTACAAAAGTAGGTATTGAGCTGTCCTCGTAACAAATACGGAAGAAAACGAACAAAAAAATATGTAAAATTATGGAGAATAATATAGCGGACAAACAATTCGAATATCACTAAAATAAATTGGCAACATCCAAGGAAAAATCGCCAACTGATGGGAAGTCAGACAGCAATTGGTTAATATAAGACGCACCCTTCAGTTTAAAATCCAAAGCTATGAAAAATGCCGATAAAGTCTTCTGAGACAATTATGGTGTTGACAAATCAACTACAATGGTTTCATATATACGAATAGGAGCACATATGGGATGAATACCTATTTTTTGAATATCGTTTTTCTTATTCTCTACATTCGTTGTATTCTTCGGATGATTTTCAGCTCGCTTAGATGAAAATCTAATTTCAAATTTAACATTAAGCGAAGCTATCCACCCTTCCTTAATTATTTGAATCTTCACCTTGCACTATTATTGTTAGTCGATTGGTATAGCGCATCGGTCGACTACTACCAATTTGCTTAAAAATGCTATTTTCTTTAATGATATTGCCCCGCCGAACACCAACAGCTCAACGGAGCGTCGGATTTCGCATGTAAAATTCGTAATTTTCTCTAGCTCTGCTCCGCTTTGCGATGGGCCAAAAGACCTTAACTCTGTGAACCTTGATCTACTCCTCTTTAAGCTCGAACGACTCGGATTTCTCTAAACTTTATTTTTTGGCTCTTGTCCTACCTTAAAGATGAAACTTAAAGCATTTGGCTGCGTTCTTATACTTTGAAGCCAGTGTCTGTAACCTTATGATCTTTTGTTTTTGTAACTTTTTATACATTTGCAAAGGGTATATTAAAATTGTCCAGATGTTTGTAATGCATAGAAGAAACTATTTGCGACTACATAAAGTATATATATTCTTGATCAGCATGGTGAGCTGAGTTGAATTAGCCATGCCCGTCTGGCCGTCTGTTTCCATGCTATCTCCTGTGTCAGTTTTAAAGCTATCGCAACCAAACTTTGCACAAGCTCTTCTGGTACAAATATGCTGCATAATCCTCGGAATCGGCCGGATCGGAAGCAAAACTAGTGATAGTTAGAAAAACTTTTTGTTTTCAACGGAGACACCTTCAAACTTTGCATTTCTTAGTTTGCCATGCTTTCCCATGATTCTACTAAATTTGGTCGAAATCGGACATCTATATAGTAAGTAGTTTTAGTAAAAAAAACTTTTTTGTTTTCAATCTAAGCCTCTTTAAAATTGGCATATACTTTTTTTATTGGCTTCTAAACTACTCTTTATAGTTTAGTCAAAATCGGACGACTATAGGTTATAGCTGCGATAGGAATGATCGTTCAAAAAACAAGTTTTAGTGAGAAAAACGTATTTGTTTTCAATGGAAACGTCTCCAAGCTTTGTATTTCTTAGTTTGCTATGCTTTCCAATGATTCTACTAAGTTTGGTCAAAATCGGACATCTATATAGTATAGCTGTCATAAAAGTGCAGAGTCAGAAAAGTAGTTTTAGTATAAAAAACTTTTTTGTTTTCAATCTAAGCCTCTTTAAAATTGGCATATATTTATTTTATAAGCTTTTCACTATTCTTTAAGTTTTTGTCAAAATCGGATGACTATAGGTTATAGCTGCGATAGGAAAGATCGGTCGAGAAACTAGTTTTAGTGAGAAATGCTTTATTTGTTTTTAAAGAAAACGCCGCCAAACTTAGTATTTCTTAGTTTGTTATGCTTTTTTTGCTGCACTATACTAATGTATGTCGGAACCAACCGGATCGAATGACTGTAACATATAGCTTCCATGGGAATGATCGTTTGAGAAACTAGTTTTGGTGAGCAAAACTTTTTTCTTTTGAAAGGATACGTCTCCAAACTTTGTATTCATAGGTTCTCTATGCCTTTTTATAATTCTGCCAAGTTTGATGAAAATCGGACAGCTATATGGTATAGCTGCCATACAAAAGATAGATCGGAAAAACAGCCATAGTTAGAAAAACTTTTTTGTTTATAATGGTAGCATCCCGAAATTGCATTTCTTTGCTTTACAAGCTCTCACCAAGCTCTATAAATTGTAGTCCAAATCGGATGACTATATCATAAGATCGGACGGAAAATGGGCCGTTGTGGGAAAAACTGATTTAAAATAGTAAAGCGAGCACTTGCAAGGGTATAAAAACTTCGGCACAGGCGAAGTTACGTTAGCTTCCTCGTTTGTTTATGATCTGCCTACAATATTATCCCATTCTTGTGTACTTGTGTACCGTAAAATTTATTTAATATATTTTTTAGCGATTGGATTGCAAAATGATCTTAACTCCTTGCAGTCTTAATGCATTAACACCTTAAATGCTGCAAGCAAACGTTTATGACTTTCCATTGTTGCAAACCTTCGATGGTTTCCTTTGCGATTGGTAATGAGCCCTCGCAAACGGCTCGTTTATCCTGGAATTCATTTTGACTCCGAATTGACTTGAAGTTTTTAAATATTAGTCAACGGAATTAAATGATTCCTACACCACAAATCTTCTTTATACTTCTATACTCCGTTCCGCGCTTGAAGCAAAAAAGCAAATTGATCGCAGCAGTCCAGAAGCTTTGCTTGCTTTTTAGCCTCTTAAGTTTATTTTGTAATTTTGTGAGACTTTCTTTGTAGGGCATTCTTAGTAGATAAGAATTCTTAAAACGTGTTTACATATTTGTAGACAGCTCTTTTTTGTCCATAAATTAAATAAATAGATAATCAAATATTCAAAAAAGGATACCAAGATTATTCAATTGGTCACCAACAACTATCTTTTTATTTCTCTGCGCTACATACAGATGTCGTATGGACTATTTTGGTCTTGGGCTGGCTTCCCAAAAGTAAGATAAAACAAATTTTGAATAAGCTGGACTTGGGGAAGTTTAACTCTGCTTCAAGCCGCACTTTTTTGAATCCAAGAACTTAGTTTTGCAGAGAATAAAGTCTCAGTCGTGGGTGTCCCAGAAATCTCTAGAGATTTTCGTATAAACGCTTTCATTTCGAGCTAAAACTGCTTGCTTTCAAATGCAAAATGTCGCCAAAATGGTAGGCTACCAGATTCGATAACAAAAATTGAGAGATTTGAAATTGACTGTTCAAAGCCAAGTAGATTTGAAGCGTACGTGTTTGCCTTCCCTATAATTAAATAGACTGCAATGTTGCAGTCACTTTACATCTAAAGTTCTTCCAGCTTAGCTCAAAATTCAATTGTTTCCACGGAAATCTCTAGAGATTTCTGTGTCAAATATCCTAGTCGTGCTCTCTTTATCAATCTGGCTCAGTCCTACACATCAACAGTTTACTTAATGTTTCATGTAGCTTAAACTTCCCTTAAAAAAACATCAACCCCGAACTAAATTTCAATTTTAAGCCAAACATGTAGCATACTTTTTCGAGTCTCTCGAGCTCCCCTCACAATTTTGTACAGAGAAGCTAAATCGTGTGTTTTTTGTTGAAATTCAAATTTTAGCATTGATATCACGAACGGCACTAAATCATGAATTAAATGATTTTATGAGGCTCATTTTTGCCAACTTTTGCAGAATATTAAAAACAACAAAAACGTCTGCTGGCACCTGCGGCCATTTTTGTTCCAGATGCCAAACAGCAGCCGCTACAGCAATAATAACAACAACAACAACAACAACATTAACCGCTCAGCAGGAAATGCAACACTTTCCGTTTCCTTTTTCCGTTTGTAATTTCTTTTCTTTAGCACTTTCAACAAAAACAACAAGAACAACAACAACAACAAAAAACACAAACAAAACTCTTTGGCAGGATTTATAATGGCAAGGTAAACAGAGCTTACGGTTCGAGCGCGCGACTTTTGTCTTTCGGTTGATTTTTTTTTGTATATTTTTTGGTGTTCTGTTTTATAATTTTTCGGTTTTTCGCGCGCTTTTTTAACGACGCGCGACGCGTCTTTTGGATTGCCTTCCCTTGTGCCGCCTGTTTACAGCTGCTTGGTGTGGCTGTGTGTGTGTGTGCGCGCGTGAGTGTATGCGAGTGTGTGTACGAGAGTGTGGGAGAGATGTGCGCTCTACGCCAGCCGCACGTAGAATGCTGGACGTTTTGTGTGAAGCGGCGGCTTTTATAACAATCATTTTGGCTCGTGGCTTCAATTGAGGTTCGGGGACAGGCAACTTCGGCATCGCGTTCGGTTTAGCATATGTCCGAGCGAGTGTGGCACAGTGTGTGTGTGTGTGTGTGTGTGTGTGTGGATGAGTGTTTGCAAATTTGCTTTATGAATGTGTTTACCAGCAAACTTTAACAGGCGACGGGGGGGCGCGGCCAGGAGGGGAGGTGCGTGCGAAAGTGCCAACACTCGCATTAATGACAACAAACAGCAACAACTACGACAACAACAACAACTACAACAATTGTAAGCCAGCTACAGCTCAATTAACTATCTGTCTGACTGCCAATAGGTGTGCAACTGTATGTGTGTGTCTGTGTGTGTGCTTGCATAATTACCGTAATTTTGGCAATTACAACAGGATGCCGTTGCATTGGCATTGCTTGCATATGCGTAAATACCGGCTTACACAAACACACACACACACACAGGATTAATATTAAATTTAACCTGCTGCGTACACGCCATATCAATGTACTATTAATATAAAAAATGCATTGTCCCTGTCTCAATTATTCATGTACACATGCAAATGAGCGAGTGTGTGTGTGTGTGTGTGTGTGTGCACATTTGCCTGCATATTCATGTCAAACGAAATGAGCAGCACAAGTAATTTACATGAAAATATGTTTGTATAAATCTCCTGACATACAAACACAATGAACTCATTAATGCAACGGAACTGCATATGAAGTGCAAAGCGAAATTAATAGGTCTGATCAGACAGATTTGGACCATAACAAATATCAAATCAATTAGTACAGAGAGAGATGTGCGATTAACTCAAACACAAACACTTAACCAAAAAGTAGCTTATCACAATTATCAGAATTTATAATGCAATATAAACCAAGGCTGCAAACCGGTCCGGAACCGAACCCCCGAGAACCGGTTCGGTTCAGCTTTTTGGGGTTTCGCGAACCGGACCATGAAAAAGTCACCTTACATTTTTGACTCCTCGAACCTGAACCCGAACCGGACCACTTTTCCGAAAAATGAGGATCGGTTCTCCAATTTAATGTGCTTAATGAGAGTTTTCTAAAAGTTGATGAAAGCAATAAACAAATATGAGCATTTCCATTCTGTCGAACGCGGCCGTCGTACACATTAAAAGTAAAAAACACAAGCAAACTAAAGCGCATTTTTAATTTGTTCTTTAATTCATATTAAAGGTCTTCGCTAGCACTTTTATTATTGCTAAAAGAGAATAGCAATTGAAGTCGAGTTACCATAATATAGACAAAATTAGAAGCGATTCGAACGCGACAAAAACAGAAGTGATTTTCGTGCCTATCTACAGGGTTGCCCAAATTCGACGGACCCATGTTTTTTTTAAAAAAATCAAAGAAAAAAATAAAAATTTGGCGGTTGGCAATCTTAATCATTTAATTTGTTCCAAGTAGATTTGTTTACATCAATTTTTGAATATGATATCTCTCAAATGGCCGCCTCTGGCGTTGATGGCGTATTATGCCCTTTTTGCAGCATTTTCCATCGTTTTCGCCAACATTTCGGCCGGAATAGCGGCTATTTCTTCACGAATGTTGTCCTTGAGCTCTTCTACGGTCCTTGGCTTGTTAACGTAAGCCTTTGACTTCAAATATCCCCACAAGAAGAAGTCAGGCGGCGTCAAATCTGGCGAACGCGGTGGCCAGTCCAAATCACCACTTTTCGACATCAAACGGCCCGGAAACAATTTCTTCAGAAAATCGATTGTTATGCGCCGTCTTGTTGAAACCAGAACTGCCTCATACGCTTTCGACGAATAATTGGCATCACAAAATTGGTCATCATGTCGCGATAACGCTCCTGGTTGATGGTAACAGCATGGCCATTTTCATTTTGGAAGATAAACGGCCCAATGACCGTTTTCGCACTAACGCCGCACCAAACTGTGACTTTTTCGTCATGAAGAGGCACTTCTTGAATCTCCTGAGGATTTTCAGTGGCGTAAATACGGCAATTTTGCTTATTTACGGTCCCATTCAATGTGAAATGGGCTTCATCGGACATGATAATTTTGTTTTCACAATTGACTTGTTCTGTTGAATGTAAAATTTCAACTATTTCAGAGCGCTCGCGTGGCGTGTATTGTTCCATGGTAAAAATCTGCTTGGACTGACGCTTCAAACGCGGTATGTCATTAAGCGATCTGACATCTCTGTCAAAAGTTATGGCGTTGCAAGATGGGTCCGTCAAATATGGACAACCCTGTATATAAAGACAAAGTTTGGCGAATCCTGAGGCCCCAACAAAGCCTAAATTGATTTAATATCTTATCCATGAATTGCTCTTTGAAATGTATTTTGTTTGATTTGGAAATCTTCTGTATTATTTTTTTTCATTAAATATTTTTCTGTGTCGATATGGTTTCTGATTAATGCAAAGCAAAAACTTCCAGTTAATTGCAATTACATAGTTTGAAATAGCCTCTTATACAACATTTTTTTAACCCTTCGGACCCTTAGAACAGTTTAAGATATCATAAGTCAATGAAATGCATGGGAAAATTTTTAAGAAAAAACTTGCCATAAAAGTATAAAAATGAGAAAAACTGTGTTTGCGCGATTTTGCGTTCGAAAATCTCGAAACGGGCTATGAGAAAATTTGCTACTGGCTTAATTTAGTTTAATTTAATTGTTTCCCTGGAAAAATGTGACAAATTATAGTGTTTTTAACTACTTTAAATTTTTTCGTGTCGGTGGACCCTTTTGCGGAAATGCCCATATCAAATATAATATCAGTGAATAATGTTACAGATTCCTTTGAAAATTGTCCAAGATTAAATCCATGGACAAATGTTTTAATATTTTGGAATGGTCATAACACCGAAGACTTCAAAAATATTACTTTTACTATACTAGCTGTACCAGCAACTCAGGTATCAGTTGAACGAGCATTTTCAATACTTAAGTTTGTTCTTTCTGATTTAAGAGCTAGTATAGATGACTAAGTAATGATAATTGTGATTAAGCATATTGATAGAAGGTATTTATGTTTCATTTTCAACGTATTAATAAATTAAAAGTCAAACTATTCTTTTATGTGCAAGCGAACCAAGGTTCGAACCAGAACCTTGGGTTCAGAGGTTCCAGGAACCGGTCTGCGAACCGAACCCTGGAACCGAACCCCCGGACCTAACCTCATGGATTCTTTTAAAGGTTTGCAGCCTTGATATAAACAGAATGAACAGCGGGGCATCGCTGATATTCACAGGAAACAGCCAACGAGTGTTCGAGGACCTAAGACTAAGTACCCAGAAAAAGAAGATCGATTTGGAATGGATATCAAACTGAGCTGAGAATCATCCTCATTTTAATGATGATCATTTTTCCTATTCTTTGGACGATTACAGAAGTTTTTTTTTTTTTTTTTAAAAAAAAGCCATTTTTGTAACCAGCCTATGTAGAAAACGTTCCTTATATATTTCGGCTGCTGAATAGAATTAAACTGTCCGTTTTGCCTCAGGTTTAAGAGAAATTTGCATAAACGTAGAGTAGAACGAGATTGGTTCACGTTTCTAGGTACTGTAGCCACACTTATTATCCTATTCAAGTCAAACTTGTATCTACAATAACTTACTTTCCTAACGATCACGAAAAACCAACATCAAAGTTTAGTTCTGATTTTTAAGAAACCATTTTTTCATTTAATACTAAGAAATTTGTACATTTGCTCAAACGATTGTTCAAATTTTGCCGCCTATTGTAAAAAATCACAAATCTACCTTCTTTAAACACCATTGAATTGACATAAACTTTACTACATATACATACACAGAAAGAAAAGATCACGATATTTAGTATCAATCGGGTATTTTCGGCCTTCATCTGAAAAATACCTAAATGATATGTTCGAATATATCACTCCAACATTTAAAACATGTCAAAGTGAAATGTTTCAGATCAACAATCTGATATTTGTCAATATCCCTGATATATTTGAATAGAATCAATGCAGTATTTTCACAATACCTGTACGACATGGCTGAAATATTTAACAAATATTTTTATAATACCAAAGGGGTATTAATGTACTACCAATGGTGTATTTAATAATATCAAAGCTATATTTTTATAGTACCCATAGGACATGGTTCAAATGTCAAAGATATATTTGAATAATATTTAGTGACTTTAGTAGGCTCGAGGTCCCGCAAAGTTGCGTTTGTTTACAACTTGAACAACTAATGCGTTTATACACACCAAAAAGAGCTGGTTGCCTATATACTACTGTAGATTCAACCTTCAGTAGGCTTTTCGCTAATGACTGTCGCTGTTTGAATGTCTCAAGGACATTCACCGCTTTAAGCAGTTGGGAACTGCAATTAGCAATGAACGATTGATTTGAGAAACTCTGGGCATCTCCTTCTGCCCTCAAATTTTCGATGTCTACTTTGAACTGAAATCATGTCACTAGGGTATTTTTCAGATCACTATGATGATTTCACTTATCCAGATAATAATTTTAGTATCAATGGAATACTCTAGCATCATATTGACATTAAATAATATATCTTTGATATGTAAATTTTGAAATTTTTAAAATTATATTAAAAGATTAATAGGCTAATCACACTGAGCATATGGGCATTTCCGCAAAAAGGTCCACCGACACGAAAAATTAAAAGTAGTTAACAACACTATATTTGGTCACATTTTCCCAGGGAAACAATTAAACTAAACTAAATTAAGCTAGTAGTAAATTTGCTCATAGCCCGTTTCGAGATTTTCGAACGCAAGTTCGTGCAATCACAGTTTTTCTCACTTTTATCCTTTTATGGCAAGTTTTTTCCTTAAAATTTTCCCATGAATTTCATTGACTTTCGATATCTTAAACTGTTCTAAGCGTCCGAAGGGTAAAAAAATGTTGGATAAGAGGCTATATCAAACTATGTAATTGGAATTAACTGGAAGTTTTTGCTTTGCATTAATCAGAAACCATATAAATATCTTGATGTAAAAAATGTCGCGTTCGACATGTCACGTAGCGACACAGATCAATATTTAATGAAAAAAAAAATGCAGAAGATTTCCAAATCAAACAAAATACATTTGAAAGAGCAATTCATTGGTAAGATATTAAATCAATTTGGGCTTTGTTGGGGCCTCAGGATACGCTAAACTTTGTCTTTATATAGATAGGCATGAAAATCACTTCTGTTTTTGTCGCGTTCGAATCGCTTCTTATTTTGTCTATATTTTGGTAACTCGACTTCACTTGCTATTCTCTTTTAGCAATAATTAAAGTGCTAGCGAAGACCTTTAACATGAAGTAAAGAACGAATTAAAAATACGCTTTAGTTTGCTTGTTTTTTTACTTTTAATGTGTACGACGGCCGCGTTCGACAGAATGGAAATGCCCATATCTAACATCTAACATCCCACATCTTGTGTTTAAATGCTTAATAACTTTTTGCTATGCCAACACTATTAAGCTTTTGCTTTGTCAAATTATTAAATGGCGTAGTGTCTTATAGAAACATGATCCAAGTATGACAAATTTCTGCCAGGCAAAGTTTTATGACTCATGATATTGGATGTTAGATGTGCTCAGTGTGAATAGCCTAAAAGTCGATGTTTGATCTTATTTTTTTCTGTGTAGGTGCCTCTGACAATTAACAAACATGTTTGATAATTTCACTAATTTCACTAAGAAGTTGGCAGGCCATGCTCATGCTCTCAGCAAATTTGTGGTGTCTCCGAACCCGATCTGAGAATGTGCTCTGGAATTTTCTGCAGCGCATTCTCTGAAGCAGCTCTATAGCTGCAGCATTCATATTGCGGAAAAACCTGAAATTTCAAGGACAAATTCACCTTTTCCACATTTAAATCAAAATAATTATATCTTAGGAAACAAAACCAAACTTTGGTATTTGTTTTTCGTGATTGTTGTTCAACTTAGTTTACGTAGAAACAAATTTAGATTCAAGAAATTAGTGTATGTTTTTTATGTTCAAAAGGTCCCGTATCCTTCATCATTCAATGAATATTTTTAAATATCCTTTTTTCTCTGTGTAAGTATATCAAGTTTGGCCCAGGCGGATATTCTCAGAACACGCTGCATGGCCTTACCATTCGCAAGCCCCATCCTCGCCTTCCCAAAAATGAATGTTCTAAATATGTTACACAAAGACAACAAAATGTCAATATCAATTTGATCTGCACTGGCTAGTTTGTTATTTTGGCATACATATTTTACTTTCAAATTATTTCGAACCCATAACACTCATTTTAACCATGTCCGATGAGTCCGATGGTGGACTACGATTAGACGCCATTCCATTCCTGTTAAGAGAAAGAAATAACAAGTCCCTAGTCAAGGAGAGGTTCAAAATAAAATAACTAAAAAACTTATTAATTTGTTGTGTTCTAATTCTCTCAAACTATTTATAATACTTAGCCAAAAAAGCAGAGTCACGTGCAATTGTTGTATAGAATGGTTAACAACCTGACATTTCCAATATATTTTGTATTTTTTGTGAAAAAATTACACAAAATAACAATTTTATCTTAAAAAATTGATTTACTATGCTCGAAAATATCAAGCAGATCTTTTTCAACTGTTTAATATCGGCATTTTATTGGTATGAGAATATATAATATTAAGCCCCAGCTCATATCGTTTTTTTTTCTGTGTACTTAAGCACAAGCTACATCCGGTAGCCATTTAAAATTTCCAGTACATATTTAATCATTTATTTCGGCTTAAGAAGTCGGTTATTTGCCAATAAACCAGACACAAATTCAACCAAATTTGGTTCATAAGTGCATTCAGCTGTGTGGGCCTGTGATCATAGAGGCCCTTGCCCGGATGCAAGAGTCAGCTAAGACCGTTCGTGGCCACAATGAGAATAGAAGTTGACTTCATTCTCTTTATTACGTGCGCTTCGTTGCACGTCTCAAGTTAAACTAAATTTATCTTTAACCGCTGTTAAAACAGTTCGTTTTCATTTGAATGTAGAAGTAAGCAAACGGTTTTGCACGGCAACATGAATTTGGTTTTCTAGCAGTTTTGGAAGCAACAACTCAAAAAGCTAATAGCTTGTTGCTATAAGATTATTTATCAATTATTTATTTAAAGTACAAGCAAAAAATTTGTTTTTAGCTCTTAGAAATTCGCCTTAAAACAAATATATTTTCTCAATTTTAAGAAAGTTTCTTGTTTTTAGACAGTTTTTAAAAATGTTTAGAAAATGATTTCTCAAATTTAGATATTCGGTTTAGTTTTTCTAAATTTTCTAAAATTAATTTTAAGAAAAAATACTTTAAAAGGCGTTTTAAAATACGGCGACTACACTCAGAAAAAAAGGCTACCGGGGTTCTAGACCAAACAGGATAGAATTTGAGCCGTTTTGTACTTGAAATTTCAAGTATGATTCGTTCTTGGGTGTACTTAAATTAAGTACGAAACATTCTTAACTTGAAATATGACTGGTAATATTATTGAAATGAGAACATTTTGTAGCGAGTTCTTAGTTCAAGTACAAAAATATGTTAGATTGAGTACAAAATAGGCTCATTATCGTAGTTCTACAAAGTGCGCAACAGAAAATATAAATTATTTTTAAGCGAGTCTGTTTTTAAAATTCCCAACTGGTTTTAGCACTTTTGTAATGGAATGATGGTATATTTCTGAGCTACAGTAGCTCTAACTTGCTCTTTGGTTATGGGTCTTGGATATTTTTTTGGTTTAATACAGAGACCTCGTTCAAGAACAAAGTGGGAAAGCTTCTGTAAGGGCTCAAACCAAGAACATTTTGTACTTGTTTGAAATACTGTTATATTCTTCCTAGAATGTTTTTGGAATGGCAATATTGTACTTATTTTGAGACCTAATCGGGCTTGACTTAAGACCATTATAAGCTAAAAGTATGATTAAAAATATTTTAATAGTTGAAAACATCCTTAATATATCCGAAAACTGTCTAAAATCAAGTATTTAGGGATTGAAAAAATCGTACTTGATATAAGAATTTTGTACTTAAACCAAGTTTTTTCGTACTTACCGTACTATTGACACCGTTTGTACTTAATTCAAGTACAAAGTTCTTGTTTTTTTTTCTGAGTGTACCATTAAATTTTTATTAAATTTAGAAAACTTTTGAAATTAACCTTAAAATATAGAGAGATTCATGTAGAAAATCGCCCTAGAATTTTGAAAAATATTATGAGACACCGCTTGTAATTCCCAAGTTTGAGTTCCCTACTTTCGGAATATAAAATAGCCAGCCCATATTCGCTCATAATCGCCCAAAAATTTAGAAAAATACAAAGATAAAAAAATTATATGATCAATTACCTGTTTCGAAA
Source organism: Lordiphosa andalusiaca (assembly GCA_035044965.1). Taxonomy (NCBI): domain Eukaryota; kingdom Metazoa; phylum Arthropoda; class Insecta; order Diptera; family Drosophilidae; genus Lordiphosa; species Lordiphosa andalusiaca. Next base: position 2,478,281 of record JAWNNM010000051.1, on the reverse strand, counting down.
ATGTAATTATAAGATTACATTGATATTTTATAATGTTATTTTGATACAATATATTGAAAATTACAGGTTATTCATCCCATAGAACTTCACTGTGCTCTTTATGTGATAAACCAAACCAAAATCCTTTTGAAAATGCTGAGCCGAACCACTAACCAAAACAGTTCGGTTGGGCTTAGTTAACTGAGGAGTCTTAAGACGTAAAACGCTTACCTGCAGACAAAGAATCTTAATAGTTTGGGAATTGTTTTCAATTCCCTAAATAATTTTCATTTGGATTTCGTATAAATTACGATTCCCCCCTTAAGGGATACCTCTAAAAACTGGATTGATTCTTAGCGATACGGAGTTGATGTAGCCCCTGAGGATGACTTGCCACCATTTTGGAACTTGTGACTTCGTACATCTTGTATAATTTTTCACAAACCTCTTAATGTACCTTTCCTGTTTATCCTATTTGCTTTCCAGGAGTGTCCCATATTGCTTCAGCAGTTTTGAGTACTTATATACGGATTTTAGAGATATTCAAATAAAAATTCTAGAAATTTAATTTCAACTGAACCAAACCGAAACCGCAGTTCAGCTAGCCAAAGATCCAGGTAATGAACCGAACCGAAGATTTAAAAGCTGATCGAACCACTGAGCCGAACCAGTGCTTATTTCCTGATTCAGATCAGAAAAATTGGATAACATATTCTATGTTTATACACACCAAATTATTCGTGATTAATGCCCTTCTAAGTATGCTAACTTTATTTCCTTAAGTAATTATCTATTAAGGGGGGAAGCTGGTCTAGAAGGTGAAAAAATGGGCATAATTTATGATTTTTTTGGGACTCAACAAAAAGATCAATCGAAAATCTGTGAAAGAGGTTTTATATTTTAGGATTTAAAATACAAATACAAATTTTTTCGTATCAATTAAATTCAAAATGGCGGCTGTCCAGCACTTCTTCGGAGACGCCTCTTTTTTTAGACGGGTCCATGGCCGAAGATGTAACCTCCTTAATTTTGGTCCTGAAACAAAATCCCGAAAATGTTTAGTTTCTATATAACAACAGCAAGAGACGTACGTAGGATTTTGTCGATATTTTGTCGAAATGGTGCACGTTTGAACAAAACATTCAAATTTTCACTATAAAAAATCGACAAAATTGTTGATTAAAAAAAACTATGCAATATAAAAAAAAATCCTACGTCCGTCTCCGGAGAAAGGTTTTTCGAATGTACTGTCAAAATTTCGTATAGATTGGTGAAGATTTGCTTGAGTTATGTCTTTGGCCAGTTCAAAAAAAGTGATTTCGAGAAAAACGCTTTTAAAGTTAAGACGCTTTTAAAGCATATCTGAGAGGCGCGTAGAATGGAAAGTTTGGTCATTTATACAACAACAAAAAAAAATTTCGGTTTTTTTCAAAATTCTAGACCAGCTTCCCCCCTTAATCCAAAGCCATTGCTGGTCAGTTGTGGCCGTGTTATCGATAATTGTCTCTGCGTACTCACACATAAAAATGTTGAGTTAAGACAAATATAAAATAAATTCTTAACTAAAATTATTATTTTCATATAATGTAGCATACTTCAAAGGGCAGTAAGCATGACATTTTGTGTTTATAAACATAGTAATAGTTCATTTGGTTGAATATTAAAACTAACACTTTAATAATAAGGTGCATATCAAAATGATAAGACACTTTTATAATTTGCGTTTCTTCCCTCGCAAAATCGCTTTGAACTAGAATATAATAAAATCAAATATGATGAACGAAAGAATAAAGCATAAGCAATGAAAAATTACCGTTGGTTGTTATTTTTATCATTGCTTGGAAATGTACCGTTAATTTTGCGTTCAAGTAATAGAAATTTGCTAGTTTGCAGTTGTATCACAATTATAAGACACATAAGAAAAATTAGAGCCAGACTGTGTGAAAATAACTCTTTTTGTAATTTTTTCTTGTTCACGATCATAATTTAAATAATTTAAAATAAAATGGGCCGATCAACACTGCTTTGCGAGAAAGAAAAGGGCTTCATTCTTGCTTTTTCAAACTGCGGCTTGAATATAAGCCAAATATCGCGTGAAATTGGTCGCAGTCGCACAGTTATTGCCAATTTTTTGAAGAATCCTCAAGAATACGGTAAAAAACGTAGTACTGGACGGAAACCAGTGTTAGATGACCGTAGCAAGCGACGCATTATAAACAAAGCGAGCAATTCAACCGCCTCATGTTCCCAACTTGCTGCACTGAGCGCAAAAAAGGTGTCCACAATGACGGTTTGGAGGGTCTTAAATAAATCTGACCACATTGTGAGAGGTGTACTTAAAAAAATTCCTCATTTGACCGCCCGCCACAAAGCAGCTCGGATCGAATTTGCACTAAAAAACTTGTCAACAAACTGGGCCTCGGTAATAAATGTTCTATTGTTAGTTTTCATATTTCTAATCAATTTTATTTTATTTAGGTTATTTTTTCGGATGAAAAAAAATTTAATCTAGATGGTCCAGATGGATTTCGATACTACTGGCGCGATTTAAGAAAGGAGCCTCTTTATTTTTCAAAAAGAAATTTTGGTGGTGGGTCAGCAATGGTGTGGGGAGCATTCAATAAGTTTGGAAAGCTGGATTTGCAATTTACGAGCTCCAGAATGAATAGTGCAGACTACATTCGAGTCCTAGAAAATGGTTTACTCCCCTATCTAAATGAAAACCGGGAAACTCCTTTTATTTTCATGCAAGATAATGCCAGAATTCATACTAGTCGGGTCACAAAAAATTTTTTACAAGAGTGTTCGGTGGAATTATTGGACTGGCCAGCATGCTCACCGGACTTGAATCCTATTGAAAATATTTGGGGAATCCTCGCAAGACGTGTCTATAAAGAGAACACAAGCTACGATAGTGTTAGCAACCTTAAAAGTGCGATTTTAAGGGAATGGAACCTCCTTGAACCGCAATTGTTGGTGAATCTGATAGATTCAATGAAAAAAAGGATTTTTGATGTGGGAAGATCTAGGGGATCGACGATTAAAGCCTAAATTATTGGTTTAAATTAGTTTAAATGTTATTACTTTTCATACCTATAGACTCTAAGTGTTAAAAGAACGAGTGTCCTATCATTTTGATAAGGTTGAAAAAGTCACTTTTTTTAATTTTGCTAAAAAAATCATTAGAACAGTTGGAACAATAAATAAATTTGAGTTGAAACGTTTGTCCACATCATTTTAATATGAGTGAGGGGGGGTTTATGCAATACGCCAATATATCAGGAAAATTATATTCAAAATACAAGGTGTCTTATAATTTTGATATGCACCTTAGTTCGCAAATCCAGCCATTTATTGTCATTTGGAAAAAAACCAAGATTGACACTCGGCATTACTGGCGCGATCAATGAAATTTGACAACAACAAAGGTTCTTAGGGTTGCCAAATCAAACTTCACATTTTGAAAATGTTCAATTAATTTATAGGAATATGATTTAAATTTGAATTCAATTTTAAACATTTGCCATATATAACAAATTCCAACTTAAAAACATATTAAATCATTGCCAATTAATGGGAAATTGTTTTTTGTGTGAGATGTATTTCTGTTTTTTAAGCCGAAATTATATCTTAAGGCCAAACCTTTTCCAGTAAGAAGATGAGATCTTTCGAGGTTCTAAAACACCGACGGATTTTTCCGAGCGATTTGCTAACCAACCGAAGGGTGAGATCTTTCAAACTTAATGCATTATAATCTAATTTACTTTATTATTTCTTTTAAAACAGAACATCAAGTTTTCTTAATTTATTGCGCTGTTTATCTGCCACACACTGGAACTCCAATTTTTAAACTCAATTTTAAGTTAAAATAAGCTATATACATTTTGTTTTTGTGGTATTTCATTAGCTTCCCCATTTAAAATTCATAGTAAAATGTTCCCCCATTTATAACAGAAAATGTGAGTGCAAACTCTACAACAACATTTATAAAACGTAAATAAACAACTAGCAATTCTGTGTGAAATAGCAATGACACCAATTTATTTGTGAAACAACAAAACTCAAAAGGTGCACAAGTTATTACCCAGCCTTCTTGTTTATCCATCTACTATCTATTTATCATCTTTTTCACTAACATTCGCAGTGTAAAGCATAAAATACTTTTCAAGAATGTGAAATTCCTCCCTTAACTCCACCTCACCTCGCGCCAGTTGAAAACTTGATGTTTTTACATTAGTTTTGTTTTACGCTTAGCATAAACCAAAAAGCAACAAATAGCAGGCTGAGACTATGACCTTAACATTTTCAAGCTAAGGATATGCGTATTAAGCTATGTACATAACTATGCATAATGCGCACTTTGGAATTTAGTTTCAAGAGTTTTGCAACAACAAACAAGTGAATGTTTTTGTAGCTATTTGCTTACAATTCCCAAGCGGTCTTAACTCCGCCGTTTTTTTTTTTTTTTGAATGGGAGTAGGTGTTTACGATATGTGCATATGAAGTTTGTTTTGGACTTACCCTTCCCTGTTTATCACAAAAAACTGCTTTGTGATGTGACGGAAAAACGGAATATATTATATGGTAGACATACGATTTCTTTATTTATTTTTTTTTTATATATTTAATTATTTGTTTATTTATTTAATTATTTAATTATTTATTTATTTTTTTATTTTTTTTTTATTTATTTATGTATTTATTTTAATTTTTTGTTCTTATTTATTTATTTTATTTATTTATTTATTTATTTATTTATTTATTTATTTATTTATTTATTTATTTATTTATTTATTTATTTATTTATTTATTTATTTATTTATTTATTTATTTATTTATTTATTTATTTATTTATTTATTTATTTATTTATTTATTTATTTATTTATTTATTTATTTATTTATTTATTTATTTATTTATTTATTTATTTATTTATTTATTTATTTATTTATTTATTTATTTATTTATTTATTTATTTATTTATTTATTTATTTATTTATTTATTTATTTATTTATTTATTTATTTATTTATTTATTTATTTATTTATTTATTTATTTATTTATTTATTTATTTATTTATTTATTTATTTATTTATTTATTTATTTATTTATTTATTTATTTATTTATTTATTTATTTATTTATTTATTTATTTATTTATTTATTTATTTATTTATTTATTTATTTATTTATTTATTTATTTATTTATTTATTTATTTATTTATTTATTTATTTATTTATTTATTTATTTATTTATTTAGCCATACGATTTATTCAACCGACTTCAATCAAACTCAGCAAAAATGTGCTAAAATTTATTATTATATAATGATAACTGATAAAAAGAAGAAACGCGACACTACGAAAACACAAAGATTTCTCTTACTACACAGAAAAAAAAAGGATCCAAAAAAGTATCCATTTGGAAGGGATATGTCTTAAATATCCATTTAATCATCCAACGGAGCTGAAAAATCATCCCAATGATCATTCTTTTTCATATCCTTTGGATGATTTTTAGCTCCGTTGGATGATTAAAAGGATATTTCAGATATATGCTTCCCAAATGGATACCGGAAATCATCCATTTTTTTTCTCTGTGTAGATATAGTTTTTGGATCAAGCTTGGATCAAATTTTGCAGAAGAAAATTCAATTTTTCTTACGATCTATGAACTGGAGGAATCAAAATGATGAGCAAAATCTCAGATCAAATTTTGCTAGATTACCCCAAGTTCGCGTTTATTGGCCACATTAATACTAATAACACACAGATACAAAATCTGTTTCTGGTTAAAAATAGATAAACATTTAATCCTACAAAAATTCACCAAAAATATAAGGGAATATATAAGCTTCCCGGCTTTTAGTTGATATGAGAAAATATAATATTAGACCCCAAGATCATATCATCATTGTTTTTTGTGTTTGTAGCCCAACATTTGTACATGTTCTCTTATTATAAGAACATTTATTGCATTTTTATCCACTTGATTGGCAGAGCTTTCGCCTGTACCATTAATACATATTTTAATTTAGAGGAGGATACCTTAGATCCCACTCTAAATTTGTAAGGGAACTGCAAGAACATGCAAATAGTGAAATCTATGTTGAATCAATTAGTATTTCCGCAATTCCCTTACAAATTTTTAATGGGAATCTACTTTCCCTTTCATACGCCTTTTCGGTTTAAGCAAGCACACATAACCATCTAACAAAGAATCTTACGCCAATAAAACTATCTAGAATATGTTCAGTTTTCGATCCAAAAAGTATTAGCTGTCGCTCAGTTTGTGGCAGCCAAACGTAAGTTCTCGATGCACTTTTGCGAATCTTTTTCTACATCGAAAGCGCTACGAAACCTACATCGTTTTAAACTAGGATTTGTATAATTTCAAACATCATTAAACTAAAGTTTAAATCGTGTCCTTGGGTAAAATTATTTAACTGCAGTTATATAAGTACGCTAACAATTAGGCTGGGATGCGTTCAAAATAGCTAAGACCCATTCACATATAAACCTAAACAGATCAAATTGGAAGTTGTATTCAGATTTAGACGATTTCATAAGACCATGCGGTTTGTGTAACCATTTGACAATCCTAAAACAGTTTCTAGCCCCAATCAATGCAACCTGTGTATTGCACTTTGTTAATTGATAGCTTAAATTAAACTGATTTCTTCTTATGAAAAAGCAACCTAATTACATCTCCTCCAAAGTCCTTTTGATTCAACCTCCTCCAGTTTCCGTTTACTAAAGGACATGCCACTTAACTATGCGCCTGATGATTGTTGATTATAACTGAAAATAGCGGAATGCGTTTGTTATAAATTAATTACAATTAGCTGTGGTTTTATCCTGACTAATTCAATAATGGATGAACTAGTCTTTAGTAACTGCAAATGAGGATAATTGAATCGGCTGAATTTGGTGCCTAACGATACAATCAGGGAGTGGTGAGGCACAAGCTCTCTCCTCTGTCTGCATATTGCATGACATGAAGCGACAGTACACGTGGATAAATTAGCCTTAATTATGCAAAAGTGGTTTGCCACAGCCACAGAGCGCGACAATGCCATCTTCCACGTGTAGTCGCAATGAAGGTGAGCCCTAACTGGTTAGCAAGGGAATCAGAGAGATCAATTCAGGTTCGTGCACAGAAAATGAGCAAAATTACATATATCAATTTAGAAATTTTGAAAATTTTGAAGTTTCTGACAATCTTAATATATAAAATTCTTCCGTACATGGCTTTGTTACCTCACTCCTCCCAAACGGCTGGACCGATTTCGATGAAATTTCGTGTGAGTGTAGTAGTAACAGCGTAGGTGGTTTTTATCTATAGCTGATTCTGGTAGGTCACACAGGGATCGCGTAATTTGCCATCCACGGCTTTTTTGCACCATAACTTGACCTAAACTTAACCGATTTGGATGAAACTTTATAAAGACATTCGTCATGAATAGAGGAAGGCTGATAACAAATATGGTCCGAATCGGTCAACTCTTTCGGGTACCTCTCGATGTTTTTTTTTGGCAGTATAATAGAATAATACACAAAATTATATTAACGCAGGACAATGTCTGACGTCGGTCAGCTAGTTTTCAATATAATATAAATTGTTTCGAAAATAAAAGTCAAGGGTAACTAAATACTAAAGGCCAGTGGTATACACGGTTGCCAAGCATAAAGATAGACTAACGATCCAGATCCTATTGGCCTGATTTAAATAAGCTTATTAAAATTTCAGTTATCTTGAAAATACTGTAATTTTTAAAATTTTGGGACTAACTTAATCAAAAAACGAGAAAGCTAAGCTAACTTCGTCTGTTGCGAGGTTTTTAAACCCTTGCAAGTGCTCGCTTAAATATTTTCAAAAGATACTCTTTTTCCCATTTTACGACCGATCGTTCGTATGGGAGCCATATGATATAGTCATCCGATTTGGCCAAAAATTGGTAAAATGAAGTGAAAGCATGTGAAACAAACAAATACAGCATGGCAGGATGCTACTATTAAAAGCAACAAAGTTTTTCTACCTAAGACTGTTTTTAAGACCTATCTTTTGTATGACAGCTATACCATATAGTTGTCCGATTTAAATAAAACTTGGTAGAATTATTAAAAAACATAGAAAACCTACGATTACAAAGTTTGGAGATGTTTCCATTGAAATGAAAAAAGTTTTTCATACTAAAACTAGTTTTCCGACCGATTGTTCCTATGAGATATAGTCATCCGATCCGGTCGGTTCCGACATATTAGTAGTGTGCAGCAAATAGAAGACTCTGTGCAAAGTTTTAGCTCTATAGCTTTCAAACTGAGAGACTAGTTCGCGTAGAAACAGACGGACGGACAAAGCTCAATCGACTCAGCTCGTCACCCTTATCAAGAATATATATGGTTTATTCTGTCGGAAATGAATATTTCTATGCGTTGCAAACTTCTGGCCAAAATTATAATACTCTTTGCAAGGGTATAACAAGTAAAGGCGCTGCAGTCGAGTTTCCCGACTACAAAATACTCGTTTATTTGTTTTCAATTATTTGTTTTTGAATATGACTGTAACCGGGTTTGTAACAGCTATTAAATTGTCATCCTGAATGTAGGCAACATTATTTTGACCTTTAAGCGGTTCTAGTCCTGACGAACAACTGGGGGATTTGAATTTTCCAAATCTGAAACAAATTTGTGGCTCCATCTCTTATAGACTTTAAGATCGACACGTTCATACAAACAGAAGGACGGATGGACAGACGATCATGGCTATATCGACTCGGCTGTTGATGCTGTTCGAGAATATATATGTAATACTTTATGGGGTCGGAGATGCTTCCTTCTGGATGTTACATTCTTTGGCACAAACTTATTATACTCTATGTACACAGAAAAAACCATTCGATATATTCGGGATTAAATCAATCCCAAACAATGTCAGAAGTCGGTCAATCCCGGATTTTCTCATTCCAAGTACGAACAGGATTGACTTGATCTCGGATTTTGAAGCCCGGAATTCTTGGCTTGCTCCCACATGGGATTGATTTGAGCTTGTTATCCGAACTCGACTTGATCCCTTGGTAGGATCAAATCAAGAAGGTCCGATATTGACTTAAGCTCGAAACTCGTACTTGATTTTATCTTGAAACCGGTTTGATCGAGATTGAATTGAGCTCGATAAACGAACTTCACTCAGTCCATTGCTTCAAATATGACCAAAATTTGACTTACGCTCGAAATTCGTACTTGATTTGTTCTTGAAATCGGCTTGATGCTAGTTTGCCTGAGATTAAATTGACCTCGATATTCAAACTACACACAATCCGAAAAAGGATTGTTAAAACAAAGTTACCGAGATTGACTTTATCTCTTTATAGAAACTTTATGTTACCCCAAAATGAGCCTCCCACAAGAGAACTATGCTACCTCTTTAACGTTTTTTTTTTTTAATTTTCAAACCAATTGCCTCATTGTATAGTTGAGAGAGATCCCTTCAGTACATGAATCAGAATCACCAAGGATTCACTGATGAATTGGTCATGGGTATCCAAGAATCATCGGTGAATTCCCATGCAAATCATCCGTGAATTTTAAATTGGCATGTACAAGACGTTCACGCATGACTGCTCATGTGTGAATCACTCATGAATTCTTTCATCTATGATTCATGCATTATTTCATATTTGAATTCAGAAAATATTTTCTTCCTCTCAATTTCCTTCGCTCTTTCGTTTTGACATGGTGCATCCGTACTCACTTCGAACTCGAGTCAGGATTATTTGAATTTCAAGTACGGATTCGAGATTGACCTTAGCCTTTTCGGATTGATACACGCTTTTAAGGATTGCTTAAATCCTTTCGAAGTTGTATTAAGCTCAATTTAGTACGCCTCGAGCTTAAGATTTCAATCCGAAGGTGGAGATCAAATCAATATTTTTATACCCATTACTTGAAGAGTAAAAAAGTTATGCTAAAGTCGTACGAATGTATGTAACAGGCAGAAGAAAGCATCTCCAACACCATAAACTATATATATTCTTGATCAGCATCAATTGTCGAGTCGATATAGCCATGTCCATCTGTCTGTCTGTCTGTATGAACACCTAGATCTCAGAGACTAGAAGAGCTAGAGCCACCAAATTTTAAATGTGACAAGTTTATTTCAAATTTTGCCCCTCCTCCTTTTTAAAGATATTGAGCTATTGCAGTGTTAGTGATTGTGGCCAATATCTACAATCTCACAAACTTTCATAAAGATCGGATAATAAATGTCAGAGTTAATAAAATGTTGCATACTTATCTGAGCCGCATGAGGTTACTAAAGACGGGTAATGGGTATTTTGAAGTCGGGCAAAGGCCGACTTTAACTTACACTATCGTTTTTACTAAGTGTACATCCTCTACGCACTCGTATTATCATCGACATGTGATTGAGATTGATATGTGTTGATGTAAACCCGCATAGCACGGCATCACGCAACACACTTGGCATAGTTGCTGCCAACTCCACCAGCTCCACCAGCCGGTGGGTACACATTCGCATGCCAGCGATGCCGAAAACATTGCCGGGGCAGGGGCAAAACTTTTGCTGAGGCAGCTGTCGAGTAGTTGGCATAGGAACTTTCACAATCAAGTGGAGAGATAAAGAATTCATGCAATTCCAAATGAAATACACTTTATTAATAAACATCTAAAAGCCCCGCTATCGCCTGGCAGGTCTCTGCCAGGAATATTGCTCCCCAGGGCCAGCTGCATTCCATTCATATCGAAATATGCGGCAAAGGCTTGGCATTCCATTTCCATTTCATCCAACTGCCGGCTGCAGGCCGTCAATCGAAGTTCACCCGGTGGTTTACGATGAAATCAATTGCATGGACCAACATTGGGAATCCTAATAGAAAGTTTTCCCTCTTTGCACCGCAACCATTGACTGGCAGCCCGGGTTGGTCCCTGGCAAATATTTTCCAATGCCTGCTGGGCCAAATAGCTAAACATTTTTGCAGGTAACTTTTTAATTAAAGCTGACGATGGGAGAGCAACTGCAGCTGCTTGCGGTGCTTGCTGGGTCATAAGGCATCTGTGGTGCAGCCAGCCAACCTCAACTACTTTCTGCTCGCCCATCCTGCTGCGGTTGGTGCCTCAATTATTACGGCTCTGTCCTTGTGTTTAGCAAGCGAGTATTTTGCATAAACCATATTTTATTGCCCAGTTTCTTTTTTTTTGTTGCAAATATTGCAATTTATTTATGAGCTCTGCGGTCATCCAATCTCGCTCGCATCAGATTTCATGGAAACCAAGCGGCTTTAATTTTGCGTTAAAACTGTCTGGTCTGGTTTTATTGCGATAGGGAAATTGCAATCATCAGCAGTCAAATGAAATACATTGTGCAATGGACAAAACAATTATGTTTCGGGCTGCAATCAAACAACAAAACTCAATTGTCTAAGGTCCACACAGCAGAGCAAATGCCATTAATATTTACACGAGGAGGAGGAGCACAGTCTTAGATTTGAGCAGTTCCATTTCAAAGAAAAACTCGTTAATGGAAACCGAGAGGGCGTGAGGACGATCGACTGTAATATACCCAGTGGGTCACAAAGTTTATGCACATTTCATAAAAGTAATACAACTGCATTTAGCATTTACGCATTTTGGGCAAAATGTACATTTTTCCCCATGCGAATGTGGTAGGCCACTTGAGATGGCAGAAAAGTACATTTTGGGAAAATGTAGTCGCATTACTCGCTATCTATTCGATTGTTCGATCATTTTTATTCGATAGTCGACTATTTTTGGTCATCACTATTAATAAAATAAAAAAAAATAACTGAATTTGATTTCAGAAGACACCAAAGCCCTGTGGGAATCCTAATTTTTGGAATCCCAGCACACACTCAACAACCTTCTCCTGTGTCATGTTTTTTGGTGGCAAAAACTCATTTGCCAACTGGATGATGACTTCTCGGCAGAAGTCTTTCAAAATGATCCTACCATTGTATGTGAACTACCGAACAGTCTTCCAACTGATCGGTATTTTGCGGATGAGCCCAATCTATAAAACGCATTGGCAATGCTTTTGTCCAGTGGTATAGCCAGTCGAAATGGTGTGCCTTTCCTTGCCAGCCTGGACAACCGAGCCACATTGAGCCAATATTCAATTTGCTGCCCTCACACCAAAAGCTCTCCTTGCAGAACTCGCTTGAGTTTTGGGGTACATCCTTTTCCCAAAAGGTTCCATAATTCATGAATTTCGGCGACTGTTTTCCATGAGCATGCTGGAATATATGGACATGGAAGCACTCCAGACTCTCGCCAACATTAAATATTCTGAGTCAATCTTTGAAATAATTTGCAATTGATTATCCATTATCAATTTGTATATTTCACTGCCAGTCAGTTTGTTAATTGTAAACAAAAGAACATATGTTCTGAAAATGCAAATGCAGAAGCAACACAATGAGGACAGCAAACTACATATACATATAGGCATATAAAGTCGACCAACCTTCGACCTCCATCTTACATTTTCGGGATATAATCAGACAAACAATTTCTCATTGAATTTAAAATTGATTAATCTGAATAATTTGTGGAATGTAGAAGCCAGTCAAAACTATGTGAATTTATTTTTTAAACACTAAACAATTTTCAATTTTACTTTTGAGCTTCTTTGAGCAGCCATGTGAAGAGGCAGATGCCAAGGCAGCATACTAAGCCCTTCAAACAGCGTAACATGGAACTACAGCCTACCATCAACTTCAGTTTCTTTGGTGCCAGCTTCGCCTCATTCATAAATATCTTATCTTGGTCCAGGATCAAAATACTCTGCAATATGGAATGCTACGCCCACTGTAAATGCACCAGCTGATCATGGAATTCCTCCAAACTCATCGTTACAGCCTGCTCATAGATCTTGGCCAATGCATCTCGTGGTGTCTGAGTACTTAAGTCGGACATACAATTTATTCCTTTTAGTTCCCGTTGATTAACAAGCGGTTGCAGCTTAAGCTGAAACAGTTCTGCTGTGCAGGGGTCCATCAGATGGGCTATGAGGCTGCGCAATATTGGCCCCTGCATTCCAGGCAGGAACATATTCAAGCGCTCAAAGTTGCGGAGCACCACCAAAGCTTCATCATATTCACCACAGCAAATGTGCAGCATCAAGTCATCGGCCAATAGACGTTGCTCAACCGTTAGCTCCGACATTTTGTTGTAAACTGGTAGACTGACCGTTAAAGGTTGTTAAATATAACTAAATATTTCTCTTGCCTTCTTTTTATAAATATAAATCGAGCCATATACGAGTATGTCTACTAGATGGGTCTCTAGGCATATCATCATAGGTACACAGAGTGTATTAAGTTTGTGCAAAAGTATGTAACAGCCAGACCCTATAAAGCAGGGATGCAAACCACTCAAATATAAGTACTGGTTCGGTTCAGTGGTGCGCACCGTTTCTGAACCGCCGGTTCGGTTCATTACATGGTTTGTAAAACTAACTGAACCGCGGTTTCGGTTCGGTTTAGTGGTTCACAAAGGCACATTATGAATTATTATGATTTCTATTGCCATGGGACTTTACGCACACTTTGCAAATTAAATTCCTATAATCCTTTTGAATATCTTTAAAATCCTTAGAAGGATTCTTCTATTATTTCCCAGAGGAATGCAATTCAAAAACAGAGAATATCGGCTTTAAAAGAATAGAATAGAAAAGAATTAAAAACTTTCGTGGCAAAGACTGAATAAAGGTAAAGAAATTGAAAATATTGTCTACTAGAGGAAAGAATGTAGATTGATGGCAGGTGTATAAAGAGATCGAAGAGTGATTGCAGAAGACGTTGCAAAATCACAATGTCAATAGTATTATTACGGTGTCAATAGTACGGTAAGTACGAAAATACTTGGTTTAAGTACAAAATTCTTATATCAAGTACGATTTTTTCAATCCCAAAATACTTGATTTTAGACTGTTTTGGGATATATTAAGTATGTTTTGAACGATTAAAAGATTTTTAATCATACTTTTAGCTTATAATGGTCTTAAGTCAAGCCCGAATATGTGTCAAAATAAGTACAAAACATTCGTTCTTAAAGTGCAGTAATTTCTATTGCCAGCCCATAAACATTCTAGGAAGAATATAAGAGTATTTCAAACAAGAACAAAATGTTCTTGGTTTGAGCCCATACAGTATAGCTACTTCCCACTTTGTTCTTGAACGAGGTCTCCATATTAAACCAAAGAGCAAGTTAGAGCTACTGTAGCTCAGAAATGTACAATCACTCCATTACAAAAGTGCTAGAGCCAGTTGGGAATTTTAAGAACAGACTCGCTTAAAAATAATTTGTATTTTATGTTGCACACTTTGTGGAGCTAGGATAATGAGTCTATTTTGTACTTAATCTAACATATTTTGTACAATAAATCGGAAAGTCGCATTCGAATCAAATGAAAAACTTTCAAAGCATTGACTGCTGATATGCATTCCTGTTTTTCAAATTTCGTTTTTTTTTTTTGATTTTGCTTTGACACTGACTTCTGAGATTTAAGTAGAAGTCAATGAAATAAAAAGTTGTCTAAGTTTTTAAACACTGCTTAACATGGCACTCAACACACGCTTTGTGTTGTTCATATAAATTTTGGGCTGTACAGAGTATGTTATAGTCGGGCTAGGCCAACTTTTTTTTGATTTCCTCTTAATACTTGGTTAAAAAATCTCTCCCTACGGGGACAATCATTAAATTTGATCGTTTTCCATGACATTTGCGTAGTTTTTACATTCAATTGAAATTTAGTTGGGTAGTCTTATGAGTAAATATAGCTGAGGTGAATGAAACACTGCTGCACAGAGAAAAAAATATATCAATATCAATTTAATCTTGGCTGGTTAATTTGATATTTTGGCACATATTTTTTTTTCATATTACTTCGAAACTACAAAATTTCATTTTGACCATAAAGAGAAAGGGACGGATAGAAAATTTAAAGTTGAAAAGAGACAAATGGTGTTTCATTTCGAAATTTCAGCCAACGTTAAGAAATATTTAAGTAGGCTCTGCGGCGTGTCGCCTCACACGTATCCGATGGTGCAGTCCGATAAGACGCCATTCCATTCGAGTTAAGAGCGAGAGGTCCAGAGTTCGTTCTTCAGTCAAGGAGAGGTAAAGTAAATAAAATAATAATAATAATGTTTTTGTGTTTTTCTGATTCTCTAAAATTATTAATAGTACTTAGCCACTAATAGCACAGAGTGAAGTTCTATATTCAATACATTTTTTTGTATTTTTTGTATAAAAATATAACATTGAGCCCCAGATAATATCATTTTTTTTTTCTGTGTGAGAGTTAATATGATTATGGGTATGGAAGGATCTAGATATGAATGTTATTTTGTGTAATTGTGCGTAAAGAAGGCGACTTAATACTCTAAGGTAAGGCTTGATCTGGGAATGATAGGTCAAGTGGGTGAAACACTTCAGAAACCTACACACAGAAAAATATGATGTTAAAAAATCGACACTAAATAGACATGATTTTCATCTGTTTTATCTGTTTCCAAAAATGAAACTATACAAATATTTGATATTTTTAATGCTTATAAACATTTCTTTATTCCATTTAAAAGAAGAAGTCCCCACCAAAAGGGGAAACATGTTTATGAAAATGTAAATGATATTTCAAAATAATATTTTCTCATTTATGGCATATTTTTCTGACACAAAAAAAAATGTTAAAATTAGCTTACACTTCGCAAGTGTGGCTTCATTCGCTCCTGGCAAGATCGGGATGGAACACTCCCAACTATGAAATTCAAACGAACGCATACAGTTTCAGGCTGTGTCGACTTTTTGCTTGTTTATTGCACACACACACACACATGCAAAATGTATGCAGAGCCAATAGACCCATAATCCCCCATAAAAGCCACCGACTCCGGTGCATTCCTTTTGGCTCACTTGTCTGCCACGAGTTGACACTTTTTTGCGTGGCAGCTTGTTATGAAATGTCAAAAGTCAGCGGGACGCATTCCAACCGCCTCCTGGCAGCGCCAGCCAGCAAAATAATCAAACAGCACAAACAACTCGACCTCATAAATACTTAAAAATAATAACAGCAACAACAACAATCTGTTATCCCCGGTGCTCACCCAGTAAGGCCACAGGCTACTGGCGGAGGTATTCACCCGCATCCCCTCCGCCAGCTGCCCCTTGGCCGACTCACGGCTCGACGCTCGGACGATGTCCACGTGCCAGGACCGGAGACTAGTAGGATGTTGTGTTATTGTTTCCCGTTTTCATTGCCCAGCAGCCAGAGACGGAGCTGTTTACACTGTGCCCGCTAATTGGATTGACAGTTGGCATTGGAATAATTGCACATTGTTGTTGTCCAAGACGATAACGATAAGTCAACAAGCGATATCGATGACCGGCAGGTATGCGAGACAAGTCAAGGGAAAGACAAATGTGCTAAACTTGATTCGTATTTTTAGATTGTTGGAATCGAGAATAAAAGACTGGGATACTCCTGCCAGCTGATCGGCTCAACTTGGCGAACCCAGAGCGATCCTAGCTTACAGAGCTATTATGAAAAACAAAACGATAATAAATCATGCGAAAAGCTTCTCTCTGCTGCAAAAATATGCACAAATAAAGGTAAAGGAAGAAAGAAAGTCGGTCAAGCCCGACTATAACATACTCTGTACCAAGGAAATAATACGCTCAGAATAAATTTTGATGCTGCAACAGCAGCTGAAAGCAGCGCTGCTACTAACTCGACAACCGTTCATCCGATTTTCTCCATTGCTTTGACGGATCGATAAGTTGTCCTGATTAATAAATATGTCTTGAAGGTATGAACCATCTATCTTTAAAACTGTGTGAGAAACAAAACGTTTTTCGCGGGGGCGACTTTCCATCTCTGAGATCAGTGCGTTCATTCGGACAGACAGACGGACAGTCGGACATGACTCGGCTGTTCATGCTGATCAAGAATATATATGCTTTATAGGGTTGGAGATGCTCCTTCTGGCTGTTTCATACTTTTGCACAGACTTATAATCAGGGCTGCAAACCCATACATTTTTTTGGATCTACGGAACGCTGGTTCAAACCAAAATTTACCAATTTTTGGGATAAGGTTTTGGTTCGAAACTTGGTTCAGTCCATGCTGGACACATACTAAACATTACTAAGTTTTAGAAGTTAGTTTCTTCCTATGTGTTCTATTAATCGATACTAAATATTGAAAATACATTTTTACTACTAGGTAAAGTACCATTTCGTGGTTTTTGTAGAAAAATATTTCCCATACGATCGTTGAAAATGCCTTGGAATCAAAGATCCTACAAAATACAAGCTACTATAGATGGGAATATTGTACGTAGCTCTCTTCTTTAATTCACTTTGCAGCTTATTTTAAGATTCAGTTGCTCAAAACGAAACAGATAACAGATGGAATCTCTAGACAGAATGCCAATTTTTCTGATGTCCACCATATTTGTTGGACTGAACCGATAATTTAGGTTCGGAACAGATTCGATTCAGCTCTTAATTCTAAAGAGGTTCGGTTCATAGTTCGGTTCACAGTAACCGGTTCGGTTCAAAACCGGTTTGCAGCCCTGCTTATAATACTCTATGTACGGTACAAAGTATAAAAAAAAAGAATAATTCAAGTCATGGCAACTTGTATCTCGAAGACCTGTGTAAAATATCATCGAGATCGGTGGAGTAGGTTTCAAGAAATCTTGTCAACTGACTTTCAAAACATTGTTTTGAGAAAAACGCGATTAAGGTTTTGAGTGACAATCAAACAGGGAAACAAAATTTTTTCTTACTTACATGGAGTCCACGTTTCCCGGGCCTTAAAAAAAAGAACCTGCTACAGCTGCAATGCTCAGGGCATCCTTTTGATGACGAATCCTAACATCACGAATCTCGCTTAAAGACTTTCTCTCGGCAGCACAGAGACGGTTTTCGTCATTTTCGTATGTCTGCAAACTTGGAAATATTTTTTTTTTTTGATTCGATTTGATTCACTTACTAAGGATTTGCATCAAAATTGCCAAAATTTCTTATGCGGTGCTCGAAATCGGCGCTTATGTAATGTTTAGTATGACTAATTGCCGAGTTTTGTTTGAAAAATAAATTTAATGATTTATTTGTAATATAAAATAATTATTCAGGCTCGATTCTTATAACAGAACTCAATGATTACAGTCCCTGATATCAACTAGTAAGCTAACTAGAAGAGCAGCTAATCCTTTAAACCCAGGTGTGCGCAACTTCTTTAGACTGTATCTCCAAAACCATTGCTCGGATCGACTATTGAATGAAATTTTAGGACAATATTCTAGAGATCTTGTAGAATTTAATAAGATAACAAAAAAAAATCTATTTTTTAAAGCCGTGAAACCCATGTATGGAGGTTATGGAGCTGAAACCCACCCAGAGCCCAAATATCTTACTTCACCGAATACATGCAAGGACCAGCATATTCGCAGTAATAAAACTTTTCGGGAAACACAGGAAAATATTAAGATTTGGGCATCTTCCCCTAAGCACACTGGGCTGAATGGCCAAATTTTTGGCATAAAGTCAAATTTTTAATGACAATATTTTTACGATTAAAGCTTTTTATTCTAAAATACGATACTTCAAATATAAAAATTCCAGAAAATAAAAGCTGTTGGTGTACAAATATGTACTTTTAACAGGCCTGCATGGTCTAATGTTTGCTAGGCAGGAAAATTTATGTCATCTTTACTACAAGAGACAATGGCTGGTGGTGAATAAATAAAATGTGTGAAGTATGCAAAATACAGTAAAATGTCTGTATTATGTAAATAATATTATGCAATTGTGTTATACCTGTTAAATAATAATTATGCGTTATGTGATGTGTCGTTAGTCTAAGAAAACTTAAACAAAACACCTTTCACCTGTGTACTTGAAACTAACTTACTCCCAAAATGTAACTTTAAAGTGTTCTGAAAGGTATGCATTTCAACTTGTCATCAACACTTTTTGCCAGTTTTCCGACTTAACGACGTCCCCGCCCTTCCCCATTTTTAGGGAACAGGGCATAAAAACCAGGGATGCACAAGAAACGAAAATAAGTAATGGTTCGGTTCAGTGGTTCACATAGTTGCTGAACCGCCAGTTCTGTTCTTTACATGGTTTTTGGAGCTATTTGAACCGCGGTTTCGATTCGGTTCAGTGGTTAATAAAGTCACATTATGAAATATTAAGATTCGTATTGTAACTTTTCACACACTTTGGAAATTGAGTTCCTATCAACCATTTGGATATGTCTAAAATCTTTGGAAGAGTGTTTAAAATATATTATATCGGATTTGCAGGATTTGCTCCTAAGTTCCTGGAGCAATGCCATTCGAAAACGGAGAGTGTCGACTAGAAAAGAATACGTACCATTCATCTTACACTCCCTATTTATCGCAATAAGAGAAAAAACTCTCCTGGCAAAGATTGAGTCTAGAGGACGACATCTCAATTATCAACTTTCAAGAAATAAATGCTAATTGATGAGGTTTATTAAGAGATCGGCTGGCAATTGCAAAAGACTTACAGGATTACATGTTTAAACTAAATGCCGTTTACTAATTTTCTTGGAGAAACGATTCAAATTCCCAAATTTAAAAGAATTATTGGAAAGAGAATGGCAATTCTCGTCTTTAAAATCTTCAGAGAACTGAACCGGATCAAACCGGTTTTCTTCAAAGAAAAAATGAAAGAAAAGAAGCTGGTTCCGCTTGCGGTTCGGTTCACCAGCTGGAATTAGCGGTTTGGTTCGGTTCATAGCCGGTTCGGGTCAGATCCGGTTTGGTGAAAATGGTACCCTAGCCGTGACTCTTCTTAAAGAACCGCTTTAAACCCATTCCTCTGATCAGTTTCGAGTCATTTGAGTCATCAAAAGGGGTCGGAAAAGACTAATTAAGGTGATTTTTGTGAAAATTATCTTCCGAACCTACCCAGCAAACATTATATGCACTTTTTGATCACATTCGAGTCATTTTCGAATCCTCGATTTAATTAAAACATTCATAAATGCGCTCGTATTCCAATCATAAATGATACTTTAGTCGGGAGAAAATGGTACCCTAGCCGCGATTCTATTTGAAGAGTCGTTTTAGCCCGTTCTTCTGATCAGTTTCCAATCAGCTTCGCGTCATTTGAGAGTCTGTTTTGTAGACATAAATCACAAAATCACATTTTGAGCATATTCATAAGTCATTTTCGAGTTTCAATTACTCGCATCCCAGCAAACATTTTATCAACTTTTTGATCACATTCGGGCCTTTTTGAATCCTCGCTCTGATTAAAATAGTCAAATATGGGCTCGTTTTCTGATCGTAAATTATACTTTTGTCGGGAGAAAATGGTACCCTAGCAGCGACACTTTGTGAAGAGTCGTTTTCAACCCGTTTTTCTGATCACTTTTGACTCATATTCGAGTCACTTGAGAGTCTTTTTTTAGCCGTATTTCACTAAACCACATTATGAGCATATTCATGAGACATATAGAGTCTCAATTAATAGCACATGATTGGCATCTTGTTTTGATCATCAAAAGGAGTCGGAAAAGACTCATCAAGGCGATTTTTATAATAACCCAGCAAACATTTTACGTAATTTTTAATCACATCCGAGTCTTTTTCGAATCCTCGATCTAATTTAAATAGTCATAAATGCGCTCGTTTTCTGATCGTAAGTGATACTTTTGTCGGGAGAAAATGGTTCCCTAACAGCGATACTTCTTAAAGAGTCGTTTTTAGCCCGTATTTCTGATCAGTTTCGAGTCATATTGAGCATTTGCATGAGACATTTTTGAGTCTTCTATTAATCGCACAAGATAGTAATCATTATTGAATCATTAAAAGGTCTCGAGAAAGACTCATTAAGCTGATTTTCTCAGAATGATCTTCCAAATGTTGGGTGGGAATGATCTTCCAAATGTTGGGTGGGATATGATAGGCACCCTTTTTTTGGATCATCAAAAGGAGTCGGAAAAGACTCAATTTGGTGATTATTATAAAAATGATCTTCCAAATGTTGGGTGGGTAGCATACATTTATGTACCTTTTGATAACATTCGAGTCTTTCTCGAATCTTCGATCGGATTAAAATAGTCATTAATGCGCTCGCTATCTGATCGTAAAAGACACTTTTGTCGGGAGATAATGGTACCCTAGCAGCGACAATTCTTGAAGAGTCGTTTTTAACCCGTTTTTCGGATCAGTTTCGAGGCATGGTCAAGTCATTCGTATTTCAATAAATCACATTTTGAGTATTTGCATGAGCCATTTTAGAGTCTTCTTTTAATCGCTAAAAATAGAAATCATTTTTGAATCATAAAAAGGCCTCGAAAAAAACTCATTAAGCTGATTTTGCCAAATTGATATTCCGAATGTTGGGTGGGCTTGTTCTCCTGCAGAACTATGCACATACTTGCTTTCAAGAGCAGTCTTCACCCAACGGGTTGACTGTTAATCAGATCGACGTCCTCCACCTTCTCCAATTCTTGTACAAGAGTGTCGTTGAGTGCAGGTCATTGCGTGGTGTCATAGCTTTTAGACTTTGATCCTCCGCCTCTGCTTCTTTCTGCAGGGTGTGCACATTCTTGTCTTTGGGATGACGCTTCCCCCATGCCCCTGGCCAACGCGAAAGTTGTAGCAAATCTGAACTGAATGCTCGTTTCCTTAGAAACTGCGAGTTTGGTTTATCAAAGAGAAAAGTGACAGTCTTTTTCTAGGCTTCGTACTAGCGTTCTACGAACAGCGATGGAGTTGCAGCTTGCTCCCCGGTCCGTCTTTTAAGGCTCTCTCCGTCGAGCCTTAGCTCCTTCGTCTTGCTCGACCCAGGCCAGCATTAACTTCTCCTCTTCGGAGAGATGACCTATGTCATAAGGCCAAGCTTTGATCTTCAATGCCGCATAAAAGAGCGACCCAACTACGGGGATGGTTGGTCATTTCGAACCTTTCTCTAAACCAAACGGAAAGAGGTTCGGCGACAGTAACGAGCTTATCAAATTTATTTCATATTATTTTCTCTCTATTTGTTTCCTACAATTCCTTTTAATTGAGTGAAAATGGCTGGAACGCCAATTTAATAAATTAGACCCGTCTTCCCCACCCCCCCGCGCCCATTATCGTTAACGAGCCACACTTGGCCAGACCCAACCGTCCACTTGTTGTGTGCCCAGTTGCAGTGGGTTTCAAGTTCTCCTTATAATTTTTTCAAACAATAAAAAATGCAAAAAAGGAAATTGAAAGCCTTGAGATTGGTTGACGGGGGAGTGGGGAGTGGGGAGGGGGAGGGGTATGGAATAGTTGGCTGGGGTCGTGGGCGACTGAAGCAATGCCATAAAGTTTGTGACTTTGGCAAACGTTGTGATGCTGGCGCTGCTCCTTCTGGGCAAGTTTGTTGCAAAGTGTGCAGCAAATAAAAAATCTGCAGAGCTTTAAAAAAAAAAAGTCACAGCACAAAACGTGGTCAGTGGCCGGGGGATGGGGGGGGAGGGGCGCCTGCCTTTCGTTTCATCAAAACATTTCGCTACGTCGCTTCGTTTTAATGGCAGCCAACTCGTCGTCGTCGTTGTCGTCCAGTGACGTCCTTTTGTTGCTTAATTGGCGCCCAGGCCGAGAAGGGATTGCACTGGCAGAAACGTCCGACACGGGCAAGGGCACCTGCTCTCCGGGTTGCGTAAGTCCATGATGATATAAATTTCGCGCCGTGTTCATCCATCCACGTCCACACGCCATTTGCATTCCGCCATTGTCCCCGGCCGGGCCAAGCCAAGTTGTGGGCGTATGTTGGAGTTGTACGTGTGTGCCATATAACTTTGGCACCGCCATCGCCATCTCGCCATCGTCGTGGCTCTTGCTCATTGTGCCCCGAGTATAATACGTAATCACAACAACTGTGGGGAGTAGAAAAGTATATCGGGAATGGCGAGAGGAGTAGTTTTTTTTTACAGTGGTTTCAGCTAAACACCCCAAACACTGACACCAAATTAAAGGCACACACAAACTCAAAGGGGACCGACAAATTCGCGAGTATTGCAAAATTTCTGAGAAATAACCATGAGGTACGGCAAAAAAGTCTTGCGGTATTTTTATTGAATTTTCAATTGTTCATAAAATTGGTTATAATAATGCGATTTAAGTCAAATATGCGCCGTTTTGTTCGATGACGAGTTCCCAACGAGATGCCAACTTCATAATGCCCCTCTTATAGAAGCTCGCTTCCCTATTGTCAAAAAACTCGGAGAGCCAATTTTCACAGGACTCTCTTGTGGCCAACTTCCGACTACCAAGCTCGTTCGCCATGGACAGAAATAGGTGGTAATGACTTGGTGCGAGATCCGGACTATACGGTGAATGCAAAAGAACCTCCCATCCGAGCTCCCGGAGCTTCTGGCGCGTCACCAAAGATGTGTGTGGCCTGGCGTTGTCCTGATGGAAGACAATTCGGCCTCTGTTGATCAAAGATGGCCTCTTCTGCATGAGTGCTGCATTCAAGCGGTCCAGTTGTTGGCAGTACAGGTCCGAATTGAGCGTTTGGCCATAGGGGAGCAGCTCATAGTGGATGATTCCCTGCCAATCCCACCAAACACACAGAAGAACCTTCTTGGCCACCGTCTGGGCAGCTTCACCGCTTTTCGACCACGACCGTTTGCGCTTCACGTTGTCGTAAGTGACCCACTTTTCATCGCCAGTCACCATCCGCTTCAAAAACGGGTCGATTTTGTTGCGATTCAGAAGCGATTCGCATGCATCCATACGGGCCAAAATGTTTTTTTGCGTCAAGTCGTGTGGCACCCATACATCGAGCTTCTTTTTGAATCCAAGCTTCTTCAAATGGTTTATAACGGTTTGATGACTCATGCCCAGCTCTTGGCCGATGCTACGGCTGCTACTATGCCGGTCTCTTTCGATCAATTCAGCGATTTTATCGCAATTTTCGACGACAGGCCTTCCGGACCGTGGCGCATCTTCGATCACCTCTGCACCAGAACGAAAACGTTGAAACCATCGTTGTGCGGTGGAAATGGAAACTGTATCGGGTCCATAAACTGCACAAATTTTATTGGCAGCATGAGATGCATTTTTGCCATTATCGTAGTAGTACTGTAAAATATGCCGTATTTTCTCTTTATTTTGTTTCCATGTTTGCGACGCTATAACTCACGAACGACTAAAAACAAACAACAATAAATCAAACACGTGTTAGCGCGTGAAAAGAGCTTTCCAAAAAGCTCTAACGTGAACCGATGCGACGAATACAACTAGAACTACGCGCTTGCAAAGACAAGCTTGCGGAAGTACCGCAAGACTTTTATATATGTTCCATGCATC
Organism: Lordiphosa andalusiaca; assembly: GCA_035044965.1. Lineage (NCBI taxonomy): Eukaryota > Metazoa > Arthropoda > Insecta > Diptera > Drosophilidae > Lordiphosa > Lordiphosa andalusiaca. Next base: position 2,453,933 of record JAWNNM010000051.1, on the reverse strand, counting down.
CGGACGCCTGGGCAAACTGAATGCTTTCACTAACTTTAAAATGATCGTTTTAACTGTTCCATTACACAGGGTTTAGGAAGCGTATGGCAGATATTGCTAAATTCAGCTTTATTGCATTGTATTTTTAAATTTAAGCACCGAACCATCAAACACCAATACACTCAGAAAAAAAAGGCTACCGGTGTTCTACACCAAACGGGATAGAATTTAAGCCGTTTTGTACTTAAAATTTGAAGTATGATTTGTTCTTGGGTGTACTTAAATTAAGTACGAAACATTCTAAGCTTGAAATATGACTGGTAATATTATTGAAATGAGAAAAAAACCCTCTTGACTCAAGAACATTTTTTTCTTACAGTAAGATGAAAGATTCTAGAAAGGCGAGTTCTTAGTACAAGTACAAAATATGTTAGATTGAGTACAAAATAGACTTATTATCCTATCTCCAAAAAGTGCGCAAAATGAATTATTTTCAAGCGAGTCTGTTTTTAAAATTCCCAACTGGCTTAAGCACTTTTGGAATGGACTGATGGTAAATTTCTGAGCAACAGTAGCTCTTACTTGCTCTTTGGTTATGGGTCTTGGATTATTCTTTGGTTTAATACAGAAACCTGGGAATAGCTTTTGTATGGGCTCAAACCAAGAACATTTTGTATTTATTTGAAATACTCTTATATTCTTCCTAGAATGTTTTTGGGCTGGCATTAGAAATTACTGCACTTTAAGAACGAATGTTTTGTACTTATTTTGAGACATAATCGGTCTTGATTTAAGACCATTATAAGCTACAAGTATGATTAAAAATATTTTAATATTTCAAAACATAGGGGTATGTTCTAAAATCAAGTATTTCAGGATTGAAAAAAATCGTTCTTGATATAAGAATTTTGTACTTAAATCAAGTATTTTCGTACTTACCGTACTATTGACACCATTCGTACTTAATTCAAGTACAAAGTTCTTAGTTCTTTTTCTGAGTGTATATTTTGCATCTATATAAATGAAATTTTGCAACGCATCAATATAAACAAGGAAGGGCGCTGCAGACGAGTTTTCCGACCAAAAAATACCTTGTTCATTTGTTTTCATTTCTTTGTTTTTGAATTTTTGAAGATGGATGTAACCGGTTTTTGTAACAAAATTGTCATCCTAAATGTAGGCAACACTTTTTCTAGTCCTGACCAACAACTGGGGGGGTGCTCTTATCAGCTCAACTGTTTCGCTTATAACTCCGGTGTTTTTTGTCCGATCTGATTGTACTTTTCAGAATAGATAGATATTAGGCCTAGCTTGATGTATACTAAACCACGAATCTTAAAAACTAACACTAACTTGAAAATTGTGGATCTGACTGTGTTTTAGGTCTAGGATGTAAAGCTGATCAAGAATATATAAACTGTATGGAGTCGGAAATGTTTCCTTCTCCCTGTTACATACATTCGCACAACTTCATGATCCCCCTTTTCCCATTTTCAATGGGAACAGGGTATAAAAACTAGAAAGAAAGTCGGTCAAGCCCGACTTTAACTTACTCTGTACCAACCAGTCTTTTGATCATAACTCGAAAACCGTTCATCCGATCTTCTCCAGTCTTTTGGCGGATCGATAAGTTATCTTGATAACTTAATATGTATGGAAGGAACAAGCCATCTATCTTTAAGACTGTGGGAGATAAGGCGTTTTTTCTAAATTGCGGGGACTTGGCCAAAATTGAAAATAAACTTGATCTGCCTGCAGACATATGAAGCATATGTCCCATACACGTCAAACCTCTATCTCTTACCATCTCTGAGATCTGTGCGTTCATACGGACAGACAGACGGAAAGACGGACATGACTCGTCTCATGATATACTTTTTAGGGTCGGAGATGCTTCCTTCTAGATGTTAAATACTTTTGCACAAACTTATAATACTCTATGTACCTACGGTACAGAGTATAAATAGAGGAAAGTTAAGTTCGGCTTCGAAGTTTGTATACCCTTGCAGCACGTTTACTAAGTAATTTGAAGGACATATCCACTGAAAACAAACAAGTTTTTCCGAATAAGACTACTTTTCTGACTCTACTTTTGTATGATAGCTATACTAAATAGATGTCCGATTTCGACCAAATTTGGCAGAATCATGGAGAAGCATAAAAAACTAGTAAATACAAAGTTTGGAGTTGTTTTTCGAACTAGTTTTTCAACCGATCGTTCCTATGGCAACTATATGTTATACTCATCCGATCCTGACGGTTTCGACAAATGTGCAGCGTGTTTTAACCAGAAGCCTTCGTGCAAAGTTTGGTGGCGATAGCTTTAAAACTGACGGAGGAGATAGCATAGAAACAGACAGACATAGCTATATCGACTGGGCTGTTCACGCAGATCAAGAATATACACACTCTATGGGGTCGGAAATGTTTCCTTTTTTAATGGGAACAGGGTATAACAAAGTAATACATTTATTTAGATACAAAACATTGCCAACTTATTGGAAGTTCTAATAATCGCTTTCGTCAAAAAAAACAGCTCAAATCGTATTGAATTCGGGCTGTTTTTGGGTCGAAAACGGTTTGAGCAACACATTGATGTATTGAATATTCACAATATTTAATAATTAACTAGTAATTCAAATACCATTTGGTAGTTTTTGTAGAAAAATGTTTTGAAAAGCTTTGAAGGACAAGGATCTTAAAAAAAACCGGCTACTAGAGATAGATAGTTCTGAATGCTATTCTACGTTCGTTTAAATTCACTTTGCTGCCCATTTTAAGACTGAGTCCGCTCAAAACCAACCAGATAGCAGGTGGAATCGCTAAACAAAAGGTAACATATTCTGATGTCCACCATTTTTTTTAAGCCGATGCGATGTTTTAGGTTCGGAACCGGTTCGGGTTCAGCTTTTTATTTCAAAGAGGTCCGGTTCAGTTTTATATTCTCTTGAGTATGCATAATTGGAAAACAAAAACTTTCAATTTTTGAGTTTTAAAAAAAAATAATAACTTTTTGCCCATGGTGCATTGTTGCGATATATTTTATGATTGATAGATTCACCCATGTAAAGCCAGTTTTAGCAATAAACCCTCTACGATGACAACTATTCTTGATCGGCAACAATAGCCGAGTCTTTGGGGCCATGTCCATCCGTCTGCCTGTTTCTTTGTCCATCCTTATAAACAATCAGATCTCAAAAATCGAGAGATAAAATACGAAGTAATCAGCATTATATTTCGATGCGCCAAAGGAATGATAAAGATCGTATGAACGGTAGTCATGTTATAAGCAAAAGAATGTTTCTTGCGCAGCTTTCAGCTAATTTGTAAATTTTTGCAAATTTCATTAAATTGTCTGGGTTCTGGAGTCATCTTTTACCACTGTGCAGTTGAGGCGACATCAAGAGTGACAGCAACAAAACAATGTGGCAAATGTGCAACGCGAGGCGTTGCTTTTGTTGTTCTCAGTGCCACTGTCTCTTCCCATGCCCATGCCCATGCCCATGCCCGGCACGTCCGTCTGTGGCTCCGGCTTCAGGTCCGGGCGGTCATTGCAGTTATGTCACATGGCTGACTTAATTCATTCATTTAGACGACGACCGTCGACGATGCCGACAATTGTAGGTGTCGCGCCCTCTGTCGACGCAGTGCAGCAGTTGGGTCAGAGGCAGTGCCAGTGGAGGGCCATTATGCCACCGACATTGTCAATGACTGGCGAATTATTATGGCCTGCCAGTGGCTCCCATTCCACCCTGCATGTGTGTGTGTGCTCGGCATGTGTGCGCTAGTGCTCCCATCTTGTTATGACAGTTGGCACCAATTCTGTACAACATTTTGCAGGTGACAACGGGGCGTGGGGTTCATGGGGCACTGGCACGAACATGCAACGAACCATTTGTCAGCTAGTCAATCAGCAGCTGGTGGAGTCCTTGGTTTACTACATTATGCAGCCGTTATACTTGTTTAGCCAAGAACTATAATTATATTCCAGTTCGCACCCGATGGCGGATTTCAAATGGCGATGGAATTTATGATGAGTTTCGGGTGTGCCATAAATCTACAAATTTGGCAAGCTGACCCTTTAGAAGGTGAATGATATTTGATGTCGAATTTGTTCTAATTAATTGCTCTTTTTGGTTCAGTTGCTCACTTACTTGTTCAGTTTTTGTTCAGTTGTACACTTTGACTCTTAGGAAACTCTATAAAGCCCAACCAAAACACATTTTGTATCATCAAAAGCTGGTAATTATCACACTAAGTGTTAAGGTGTGTAAAGTGCTGCCCATCGGTGTTCCAATCGGTGCTGCCCAGCATATATGTTTGATTTTCCCATAACTCGACTATCGCTCATGCAATTCTTCACCATCTTGATTACGAAATATGTACAAAAGGTATGAACCTCCCTTGACCTCTCCATGACCCATTTTCTCAAATTTCGCGTTCGGAAGCATCAAGAATATATCTGAGACCGAAAATAACATTTAAGGAAAAAAGCATTACTAAAATCCTTAACAAAACTGGGAGGTATATAAATTTTTGGGCTAGACATTTAAAATCGGGAAACATTTTTGTTTCCAATTTGTATAGAACAAATTTCTTTTAATATATATTATTCCATTTTAAAAAAAAATATTATATTTAGTTATAAATTTACAATAAAAATGATCAATTATTTGTATTTTTAAAAATTCGTAAAATAAATTCAACTCAAATTACCTTTGAACCCAATGACCGACTACCTGCAAACCTCAAAAAAAAATTAGGAAGGGCTCGAAAAATTTTGAGTTCGGGTTCACGGAGCGGGTTCGGAAGGTCGCTGAACTCAGGCTTAGGTTCGAACCGCGATTCAGACATTAGTTTTGCAGTTTTTGTTCTAAGTACAAAAAAGTTTGGTTTCTTGGATCCCAAAAAAGGATGTTAGAATTGTAACTGAACTTAAAATGTGGGAACGTTGATAAGATATTACAGTTTTATGCAGAAGACTTTAGAGCTTGTGTGCGACAAGTGTACCAAGTTGAGTAGAAGTCGCTGGGAAGAATGTGAAAGAACTATATTTTTGAAACGAACCCTTTTTAAAATTGTTTTGCTCCGGCTCAGGTTAGGGTTCGTCAGTGAAATATTTTGTTGCTCCGGCTCGGGCTTGGTTCCGACTTCCCAAAAAAAGTCTCCGACTCCGGAGCGGTTCAACTCCGAACCGGTTTGCAGCCCTGGTTTGTATATATATATGACCTATGGGTTAGTATGTGTATATGGTGCTTTAAGTGGTATTGTCATTTAAGAGAGGAGGTTCAATATGAAGTTAATTTGCTAATATAACGACAAAAAACTAACAAATAAATGAATACGTAATTTTTTCGAACCAAAATCTATGTAATATGGGGGGGTACTGAATTCGATCAGAGTCCGAAGGCTGCCTAGAGACATCGACGAGAAGTTACTACAACCAGCCCTAAGTTTTTTCGGCGTTCATAATTTCACATTCCTTTCTCATTCTTTTGTGTGAGAAATAGTCGATAAAAAAAGTACTTCTGGCATGCTTTCAAATCCGACTAGGAGTGTGTATACAATGTATACATACATACAGACCCATAGATCACATATATGTAAAAAATGTTATAGGAAGAGTTCGGAAGTGCTCTTTGCTCGCAACTATTAAGAGCCAGCTCATGCTTTTAGCTCATAGCACTCGACTCTTGGCTCTTAGCTGAGAGCCACTGCTCGGGAGCCGTGAGCCATCAACCGGCTCTCGGCTCTTCAGCCATAGCACACTGCTCTGAGGTTAGATCCACAGCTCGGGAGCCGTGAGACATCAACCGGCAGGCTCATGAGCCTGCGAGACGAGAGCTATCGCTCACAAGCCGCAAACTATGGCTCAAGAGCTGAAAGCTGTGGCTCTCATCTCAGAGCCGAATGCTGTGACTCAGGCTCAGCTCAGAGCTGAAAGCTGTGGCTCTCATCCGAATGAGACGAATGCTGTGACTCACGAGCCGAGAGCCGGTTGATGGCTCACGGTTCCCGAGCTGTGAGACGTTTAGTGCACCCGGCTCTCGGCGAGAGGGAGCTGAAAAGAGGCAAGCGCGTGACTCGCTCGTGAGCAATTCCGAACCCTGGTTTAAGGGGGCTTGGTTAAAAAGTTAATCGAATTTAATTTGTAGTTTTTATTTTTTAAAAATAATAATAAATTTAATTATTTGAAAATTTAAATTAGTATTTGGCTTTTAAAATTAAAAATGGTTATTATTTTTTAATTTAACCCTGGAAAATATGTATTTACTTTATAGAATGGGCTATTAGAGAGTTTTGCACACACACTCATACAAAAATTCGGCCTGGAAATTAGAAATTCTCCTATAAAATCCATCCTAAGGCGATTCACCCTAAAATTAAGAAAACTTTTTGACATTTATGGAAAAATGTTGTGAAACTTTGAAAATTTTCCATTAATGAGAAAATATTTTTCTAAATTTTAGGGTGAATCGCCTCAGGACGGATCTCATAGGAGAATTTCAGGTTTTCGGGGCGAATGTTTCTGAGTGCACTTATTATTTTTTGGTACAGAGTAGAGAATGATACGTTTCGAATATTTTAAACACGACACGACTTTAAGGCGCGGTCAAAAATTTTCTAAACACAACACGTCACGACACGAACGTCTTTATTTTTTTAGCCTGATTTTTGCACCTACATATATTCATCGAATTCTTTGATTTTTCTCTGTAAAATCTATGTGTTACTTAGAATAATGTGCCAAAATTACATTAATATGTTGTATGTCGGTATTTCTGCGAAACATACAATGGCTTATGTCGTGTCTTCGCTAAGAGCTGACAAGCAGATGCACGCACGAAATCTGATGTTGCAACACGAACACGTCGTTGAGTTTGTGACATGAAGAAGAACACAACACTCTCCTAGCTCTTGTACTGAGTATATAGTACAAGTATATTCGACAATAATATACAAAAATAAATAAACGATAATCTTGTTGTTGGACCAAAATATGGATTTGTCAATATTATTTCTGGCATTCATCGGTTCGACAATAATAGCATCCCCCTATTCCATACATTTGCACAACTTAATGATAGCCTCTTACCCATTTTAATGGGTACAAAGTATAAAAAAGCATTATATCAAATTAATAAAAGGCAAATCGAAACACAAGCGGAATTGAGTTCGTATTACAAAAAGCCCTATTCAACGCAAATACTTGCTTTTACATGCAGTTTGTTAAGCCATCTTCAAATGCTAATGGGGGAAGACCTTCCCAAAAGCCCAAATCGATATATTTTCCAGCTTTTTCTGAGATCACTGATTTGTGCAAATGGATTGCTCTTCGCATTGTTTTGGTGCATCAAGATTTATGGACTCTGGGCGAGTCTCATACCCTACAGATATCCTCTCTGCAGGACAAGAAGAGAACACAGGGGAATATGCCCAGCCCACACCATTCTACAAGCCAGTCCCCTGGTGTCAGTTGAAAAAATGTTCGTTTTTATTTTGCAGTTATTTACACCACCTTCAAGAAGAAAAAGTACAAGATTAGAAGGAAAATACATCCACCCAAACAGCACAACACAGGAGTATAATCAAACTCCGATTTCATTTTATCCTTCTTCGCCAGCGCCAGTGATTTATTCTCTTGGTCCTGGATTAGTTTATGCTCCAATATGGTATGCTCCAACAAATGTTCATAGAATCTCTTAAAGTTTAGGGTGACCGCCTGCTCATAGATCTTGGCCAGTACTGTTTGCGGTGTTTTAGTACTGAAATGGGATACATATTGAAGTGGTCTTAGTCCCCTTTGATAAGCAAGCGATTCCAGCTTCAGCTGAAACTTCTTTTGTGTTCCGGGCTTCTTCAGACGCTCTATGATGCGGCGCAGAGCCGCCTCGTGAAGTGGAGGCAGCATCAACTTAAAGCGACGACCATAGCTGAAAATCAGCAAAGCTGCTTCAAATTCACCACAGCAAATGTGCTGCATCAACTCATCGGCCAATAGACGTTGCTCAGACGTTAGCTCGGACATTTTGTTGTTGACTGGTAAATAGACTGACATTAAAGGCTCTGACAATTTGTTAGATATTATTCAATTTTTCATTTGCCTCCTTCATACATTCACAAACCGAGTCAAATTTCTCTACAGAACTAGCCATTTATACAAGTCTGCTACTGACATCTGGGGAGCGATAGTATGCTCAATGCATTCTGCTGATTTTAGATTTAAAGTGTATTTAAGCTTTTTGCAGTCTAGGTTTGCAATGCCTAAAGATCCACCATTATTTGATGGAGGTGTCACACCTCTGAGTCAGCTGTCATTACAAACAGTGATGCCAATTTGTCCCTTTTGGGGACAGATCTATGACCTTTTTTAACATTATCTAACCCTAAAATTGTGCTACCTAAGCAGTGCTGCCAATTTTTTTCCAGAAAAAAAAGCTGTTTCTGGATGGAAGCAACGGCAAAAAAAGCTGCAAAATTTCTGAAAAAAGCGTAAAAAAGGCGGCTTTTATGGTTTACTTTATTTTTTTTCTTTGTTTTATTTATAAGATTTTCAGCACGTCGTCTAGTTCTTCGCGATTAGCATCGGTTTCACAATCGTACGACATGTTGGTACCGATTATGCGAAGATAATTTGAAGGGACTTTATATTCATAGCAGCATTTGCCCAGTCTTCATTTTTTATAATGCTGGTGCATTTTGTGCGATGAAGCTTTATTCGCCCGCCCGTTGCACTATCAAAATAGCTGCTGCATAAGTTGCCCAAATGGTCTACTTGTGCCATAGCTGTGTGCTCTGCAATAAACAGACACAATGCTGCTTCCTGCTCCACAGTTTTTGTAGGCAAGCTACCAAAATCAATTTGATTTTTTTACTGGAAGCCGCCTATCGCACCTGTGTGTTTTTTAGTGCTTCCATGAGCACGCAGATCGCTCAGCTTTGCAGTTATTGTTGTCTTGCAGTAGCTGCAATAGACCCTTTTGTCGTTCGTCACTATTTATTGTGATTGTGATGACAGTTTGCATAAAGTAGTGGTGGTGATATTGGCAAATATCGATATAAACGTATGATAGAGCTGCCACTCTTACACACATTTGGAATATTTCTACCAAAGCTTGTATACTTTTTTCACAGATTTTTCGAAAATGGTATATTTTGATACCAAACTTTTTTTGTTTTTGCAAGTTGCATCCGTGCTGCTACATGTTTTCATGAAATTGGTGCCAGCATTAAAAAAAAGCGAAAAAAAATCCAAATTAATTTTTAAAAAGCCAGAATTCCCGCTTCCCGCTATTCACATATTTTTCCCGCAATTGGGCTTCGAAAAAAGCTGGATTTGACGGGAAAAAAGCTAAATTGGCAGCAATGTACTTAAGCCCTATCCCGAAATATTTACATTTTAAGCTATGCACAAATACATTTTTTTTATAATTGACTTCACAGCCCCCAAAGGGTCTAGCCGAGCTTTTCGTAATCTCATGGCTTGTGTGCTTCGAACTTTCTCACAAGAGAAAGGGACCTACAGTTAAACGACGACTCCAAACGGAAAGGCTTTTTAAAGCTAATTTATGGCCAGTTACTTCAAAGCTGGGAAGGTGACCGGGTGTGTAAGATGTTAGAAATTATTCCTTAAAATGATATGCCAAAACTACAAATTGGACAAAGTTTCTAAAATCTCCGTCTGCACTCTTACTTTTTACCTTAATGCAGAAATTTGTGTCTCTATCTCTTGTAATCTCTGAGTTCGAGGCGTTCATATAGACAGACAGACGGACAGGCGGACATGGCTATATCGACTCGGCTGTTCATGCTGATCACAAGTATATATAGTTTATGTGGTCGGAGATGCTTTATTCTAAGCGCTACTAACGCTTGGGCAATTCAAATATACCCTCTAAAAGGGTATAAAACGTATCATTCGATCACCGCAATGGGAATAAAATATTAAGTACGAGTAAGTTTGAATTGCCCCGAAACGGGATTTTCTTACCAACGAATTGTACATTTTTACTTAAATATTTGCTATTTCGACTATTCAATTTAAGTAAACCAAACAGAAGCTCCCACGGAGACTGAACCCACAACATCGACGTTCTAGAGCTATCTACTGGGCATAGGCAAACTCTCGAAGGCAGCGCTGCTGCCACACACACGGTATAAGCTCATCGTGCTGCTCAGCTCGTTCGGCTCTTCTGTGGTTACTTCGCTGCTTTTGCTGCAGAGCAAAATGAATCATTTTTTTCGACATTGGAGCAAACAAAACCATTTAACAGATATACATATCCAAAGATAGGTAGAGGCTCTTAAGGGCATACTTCACTTTTTTATAGTCGCATAGTTTCGTACCCTTTATTGGACTTCGTTTGCTCTGAAGTTGATAAGACTTCTGGCCCTCAAGGACCAACTCTAATTTGAGTAAACTGCTCAAATTTATGAGTGCGATGTGAACAATTACAACGAAAACGAGCTGAAGCATAAAATAATGTTGTAGCACAAGAATTGCTTCTCGCATTGAAGAAATTCATTGCATTGAATGCAATTTTGTTGTAAAATAAGTTTTGGACGATCCTTAACACTTTGGCAACAGCTTTACGATCGTTTTCTCTGAAAAAGAGATTGAAAGCCTACCTTTGTGTTTATGTATGCAGGTACCGGATCATCGGGTTGGCGGAAAAGTTTAATAAGTTCTTTTCCGGATTCTATTCAAAGCAAACAAAGATAAATAAAATGGATTAGAATGAATCATAAGTTAGTTCTTGGATCAAGAAATTCGCTCTTGGACCAGGAATTTTCAGTCGTGCCGTACTTCTGACATCGAACATTCATTTCCAAAGCGAGCAACTCTCAATTTCTCAGTTTCTGTTGTGCATTTTGCACCCTGGGGGTGGATATTTCAACATCGAAAAATCTCATTTCAAACTATTTCGCATACAATCCTCACAGACTCCTCGATCGGAAGACACATAGAGTTTTCCCTGTGGGCCGAGATTATCCAACATCGGAAATCAAAATGCTTAAGAACTGAGTTTCAGTTCACTCCGGCGCTTTTGCGACCCTGGGGAGTATTATTTCAACATCTAAGGAAGCTGCTTTCCAACTGTCAGCCTTTTATCTCTCCGTTCAGGCTGTGTGTAGAATGCCAGTCATTGCGAGAGCAGATAGAAGGCAAGTCAAAAAATTAAGAAAATTTCCAGCAAATTTATTACAAACCTTAAAAATCAGTTTACAGCAAAATGTCGGAGCTAACTCCCGAGCAACGTTTATTGGCGGAACAGTTGATGCTGCACATTTGCTGTGGTGAATACGACGCAGCTTTGCTGGAACTCGACAATGCTGAACGCTTGAATATGCAGCTGCCTCCAAGGCACGGGGAAACTTTGCGCAGCATCATCGTGCGTCTGATGGACCCCGAAACACAGGAACAGTTTTCGATTAAGCTGAAGCCGCTTTCTTACCAAAGGGAACTGAAATATGTCGGCGAAACACCACGAAAATCACTGGCCAAGATCTATGAGCAGGCGGTCAACCTCAGTTTCGCGGAATTTTATGATCGGTTGGCAAAGATCCAGTGGGTGGCGCATATCAAGTGGCAGATAATTCTGGTCGTGGAAGAAAATATTGAATTACTGAACAGGGCGAAGCAGGCGAAAAAACAATTGACATTGCCGGATAAATGCACTCCCTGGATTTGTTGTTTGCAGTTATTATTGTTCATGCTCTCCCTTTATGTTTTCTCTTGTTTCTGCCCTAAGTAGATTCAAGCTAAAATCGTTAATTTATTTTAGTTTATGTATGACAATAAATGTACACTGACAGACTGGCTTCAACATGTTGCAAATTACCCGGAATTGGCTTTTTAATTTGATGCTTCATCGACAGGTTTAACAATTGAGGACTTTTTGCGCCGAGTCACCGGTTCTTAATGAGAAGACTTTCAAATATTTTTACCAAGAATAACACAGTGTTTTGAAATGACCTACCCTACGCTGTAGATCAGGTTAAGTATACTATTTCCTCAACCTTGGTTACTTTCTAACCGCTTTTTCATTTTTATACCCTTGCAAAGGGTATTATAATTTTGCCCAGAAGTTTGCAACGCATAGAAATATTCATTTACGACCCCATAAACTATATATATTCTTGATCAGGGTGACGAGCTGAGTCGATTGAGCTTTGTCCGTCCCTCTGTCTGTCTGTTTCTACGCGAGCTAGTCTCTCAGTTTTAAGGTTATCGAGCTGAAATTTTGCACAGAGTCTTCTTTTTGCTGCACACTACTAATATGTCGGAACCGACCGGATCGGATGACTATATCTCATAGCTCCCAAAGGAACAATCGATCGGAAAACTAGTTTTAGTATGGAAAACTTTTTTCTTTTCCACGGAAACGTTTCCAAACTTTATAATCGTAGGTTTTCTATGTTTTTTTATAGTTCTAAAAAGTTTTTTTAATATCGGACAACTAAATGGTATAGCTGCCATACAAAAGATGGGTCTGAAAAACAGTCTTAGTTAGAAAAACTTTTTTATTTTTAATGGTAGCATCCTGCAAGTTTTTTTTGTTTGTTTCACATAATTTTACAAATTTTTGGCCAAATCGGATGACTATATCATATAGCTCCCATAGGAACGATCGATCGGAAAATGGGAAAAAGACTATTTTTTGAAATTATTCAAGCGAGCCCTTGCAAGGGTATACAAACTTCGGCATAGACTAAGTTAGCTTTCTCGTTTTAACTCATTTAAATAGAGTAATATCTATTTAAGGCATAGACCACCTGATTGTGAATAGCCTAGGCAATTCCGACAGCGCCGAGAGCAACTTAAAAAATTACAATCAATGGCTTGATAGATTTAACTCGAGGGTTGAGAAATGCGGGTTACAGCTCTGGCATTTTCAATGTTTTTTTTTTTTAATTTCCTTTTTGGCCTTCACAGGTTTTACTATTTTTTTCTAGGTGGTTTTCTTTAAAGTTTTATTATAATAGCTCATTTAATTCTCCGTTGAACAGATGTAGTTTCTATGAATTTGGTTACCGTCTGACGAAGTTATTCACGAATTTCCAAGTACACATCGACTATTTAGTATTTTAGTGCGTACTTTAACATATGTGCCCCTAAAAGTAGCGGCACTTTTCAAAGCAAATACTTATCAAATACTAAAACGGAAAGTATATATGCTTCTGGATCGGATGTAATTAATTTGCAACATGTGGAAGCCAGTCAATCAGTGTACATTTATTGTCATACATAAACTAAAATAAATTAACGATTTTAGCTTGAATCTACTTAGGGCAGAAACAAGAGAAAACATAAAGGGAGAGAATGAACAATAATAACTGCAAACAACAAATCCAGGGACTGCATTTATCCGGCAATGTCAATTGTTTTTTCGCCTGCTTCGCCCTGTTCAGTAATTCAATATTTTCTTCCACGACCAGAATTATCTGCCACTTGATATGCGCCACCCACTGTATCTTTGCCAACCGATCATAAAATTCCGCGAAACTGAGGTTGACCGCCTGCTCATAGATCTTGGCCAGTGATTTTCGTGGTGTTTCGCCGACATATTTCAGTTCCCTTTGGTAAGAAAGCGGCTTCAGCTTAATCGAAAACTGTTCCTGTGTTTCGGGGTCCATCAGACGCACGATGATGCTGCGCAGAGTTTCCCCGTGCCTTGGAGGCAGCTGCATATTCAAGCGTTCAGCATTGTCGAGTTCCAGCAAAGCTGCGTCGTATTCACCACAGCAAATGTGCAGCATCAACTGTTCCGCCAATAAACGTTGCTCGGGAGTTAGCTCCGACATTTTGCTGTAAACTGATTTTTAAGGTTTGTAATAAATTTGCCAGAAATTTTCTAAATTTTTTGACTTGCCTTCTATCTGCTCTCGCAATGACTGGCATTTAACACACAGCCTGAACGGAGAGATAAAAGGCTGACATTTGGAAAGCAGCTTCCTTAGATGTTGAAATAATACTTCCCAGGGTCGCAAAAGCGGCAGAGTGAACTGAAACTCAGTTCTTAAGCATTTTGATTTCCGATGTTGGATAATCTCGGCCCACAGGGAAAACTCTATGTGTCTTCCGATTGAGGAGTCTGTGAGGATTGTATGCGAAATAGTTTGAAATGTGATTTACCGATGTTGAAATATCCACTCCCAGGGTGAAAAATGCACAACAGAAACTGAGAAATTGAGAGTTGCTCGCCTTGGAAATGAATGTTCGATGTCAGAAGTAAGGCACGACTGAAAATTCCTGGTCCAAGAGCGAATTTCTTGTTCCAAGAACTAACTTATGATTCATTCTAATCCATTTTATTTATCTTTGTTTGCTTTCAATAGAATCCGGAAAAGAACTTATTAAACTTTTCCGCCAACCCGATGATCCGGTACCTGCATACATAAACACAAAGGTAGGCTTTCAATCTCTTTTTCAGAGAAAACGATCGTAAAGCTGTTGCCAAAGTGTTAAGGATCGTCCAAAACTTATTTTACAGCAAAATTGCATTCAATGCAATGAATTTCTTCAACGTTTCTCGCAATTCTTGTGCCACAACATTATTTTATGCTTCAGTTCGTTTTCGTTGTAATTGTTCACATCGCACTCATAAATTTGAGCAGTTTACTCAATTTAGAGTTGGTCCTTGAGGGCCAAAAAGTCTTCTCAATTTCAGAGCAAACGAAGTCCAATAAAGGGTACGAAACTATGCGACTATAAAAAAGTGAAGTATGCCCTTAAGAGCCTCTACCTATCTTTGGATATGTATATCTGTTAAATGGTTTTGTTTGCTCCAATGTCGAAAAAAATGATTCATTTTGCTCTGCAGCAAAAGCAGCGAAGTAACCACAGAAGAGCCGAACGAGCTGAGCAGCACGATGAGCTTATACCGTGTGTGTGGCAGCAGCGCTGCCTTCGAGAGTTTGCCTATGCCCAGTAGATAGCTCTAGAACGGCGATGTTGTGGGTTCTGTCTCCGTAGGAGCTTCTGTTTGGTTTACTTTAATTGAATAGTCGAAATACCAAATATTTAAGTAAAAATGTACAATTCGTTGGTAAGAAAGTCCCGTTTCGGGGCAATTCAAACTTACTCGTACTTAATATTTTATTCCCATTGCGGTGATCGAATGATACGTTTTATACCCTTTTAGAGGGTATATTTGAATTGCCCAAGCGTTAGTAGCGCTTAGAATAAAGCATCTCCGACCACATAAACTATATATACTTGTGATCAGCATGAACAGCCGAGTCGATATAGCCATGTCCGCCTGTCCGTCTGTCTGTCTATATGAACGCCTCGAACTCAGAGATTACAAGAGATAGAGACACAAATTTCTGCATTAAGGTAAAAAGTAAGAGTGCAGATGGAGATTTTAGAAACTTTGCCCAATTTGTAGTTTTGGCATATCATTTTAAGGAATAATTTCTAACATCTTACACACCCGGTCACCTTCCCAGCTTTGAAGTAACTGGCCATAAATTAGCTTTAAAAAGCCTTTCCGTTTGGAGTCGTCGTTTAACTGTAGGTCCCTTTCTCTTGTGAGAAAGTTCGAAGCACACAAGCCATGAGATTACGAAAAGCTCGGCTAGACCCTTTGGGGGCTGTGAAGTCAATTATAAAAAAAATGTATTTGTGCATAGCTAAAAATGTAAATATTTCGGGATAGGGCTTAGGTAGCACAATTTTAGGGTTAGATAATGTTAAAAAAGGTCATAGATCTGTCCCCAAAAGGGACAAACAGGCATCACTGTTTGTAATGACAGCTGACTCAGAGGTGTGACACCTCCATCAAATTATGGTGGATCTTTAGGCATTGCAAACCTAGACTGCAAAAAGCGTAAATACTCTTCAAATCTCAAATCAGCAGAGTGTATTGAGCATACTATCGCTCCCCAGATGTCAGTAGCAGACTTGTATAAATGGCTACCCAGTGGCGCAAATGCTCATTATTACGCCCATTATTAATGCATTACCTCTCGCCTGTATGCATTCAAAAACCCAATACTACCTGCCTTACTTTCTTAAGAAATGGCCAAATTTTCCGCACGGTACATGAGTTTATTGAATTTTGTAATGCAGAAAGTAATGACGTGCCGAAGTTTCTTTCGGGTCCCCATTACACAAGCGTATTCTTTTACCATATTGTAATGCAGAAATTCTCGAGCCATTACAAATGCGCTGAAATAAAATCTCATAGGTAATGCATTATATTGTGGCTCGTACGTAATGCATTATTTCGACCGACCACATTCAGCCCAGCGCCACTGGGTAGTTCTGTAGAGAAATTTGACTCGGTTTGTGAATGTATGAAGGAGGCAAATGAAATATTGAATAATATCTAACAAATTGTCACAGCCTTTAAAGTCAGTCTATTTACCAGTCAACGACAAAATGTCCGAGCTAACGTCTGAGCAACGTCTATTGGCCGATGAGTTGATGCAGCACATTTGCTGTGGTGAATTTGAAGCAGCTTTGCTGATTTTCAGCTATGGTCGTCGCTTTAAGTTGATGCTGCCTCCACTTCACGAGGCGGCTCTGCGCCGCATCATAGAGCGTCTGAAGAAGCCCGGCACACAGAAGAAGTTTCAGCTGAAGTTGGAATCGCTTGCTAAGCAAAGGGGACTAAGACCACTTCAATATGTATCCCATTTCAGTACTAAAACACCACAAACAGTACTGGCCAAGATCTATGAGCAGGCGGTCACCCTAAACTTTAAGCAATTCCATGAACATTTGTTGGAGCATACCATATTGGAGCATAAACTGATCCAGGACCAAGAGAATAAATCACTGGCGCTGGCGAAGAAGGATAAAATTAAACCGGAATTGGTTTTTGGTTATACTTCTGTGTTGTGCTGTTTGGGTGGATGTATTTTCCTTCTAATCTTGTACTTGTTCTTCTTGAAAGTGAAATAAATAACTGCAAAATAAAAACGAACATTTTTACACCTGACATCAGGGGACTGGCTTGTAGAATGGTGTGGGCTGGGCATATTTCCCTTTTGCGTCTTCTTTTCCTACAGAAAGTATATCTGCAGGGTCTAAGACTGGCCCAGAGCCTAAATATCTTAATGCACCAAATAAATGCGAAGGGCAATCCATTTGCACAAATCACTAATTTTAGAAAAATCTGGAAATATATCGATTTGGGCTTTAGGGAAGGTCCTTCGCCCACTTTATGAAAGAAACACACTTATACAAGCATTTGAAGGTGTCTCCGCTTAGCAAACTGCATGTAAAAGCAAGTATTTGTGTAAATAGGTTTAAGGACAATGCTCTTCATTCCACTGCTTCTTGTACTTCGAATGCAATTCCGCTTGGGTTTCGATTTGCTGTTCTTGATTTGAATTAATATTGCTTGTTTTTATACACTGTACCCATTAAAATGCGTAAAAAGTGTATCATGAAGTTGTGCAAATGTGTGAAACAGGGAGAATGAAATTTTTTCGACCCATTAAATGCCAGAAATAATATCGATAAATCGAAATATCCATATATTTTCCCAACAACAAGATTATCGAATATTTTTATACCCTTGCAGAGGGCAACTAAAATTGTTGGAAAATGGAAACGCCTCCAAGCTTTCAATATCTTGGTTTGCTATGCATTTTCATGATACTGCCAAGTTTGGTCGAAATCAGACATCTATATAGTATAGCTGTCTTACAGTAGTGGAGTCCAAAAAGTAGTCTTAGTGAGAAAACCTTTTTTGTTTTCAATGTAAACTTCTTCAAAATTGTCATATATTTATTTTATAAGCTTTCACACAATTCCTTAAAGTTTTTTCAAAATCGGATGGCTATAGGTTATAGCTGCCATAGAAATGAACGGTCGAGAAACTAGTTTTAGTGAGGAATACTTTCTTGTTTTCAAAGAAAACGCCTCCAAACTTTGTATTTCTTAGTTTGCTTTGCTTTCCTATGATTCTATGAAGTTTGGTCGAAATCGGACATATATAGTATAGCTGTCATAGAAAACTAGAGTCAGAGAAGTAATCTTAGTGAGAAAGACTTTGTTTTCTGTAGAAATGTCCTTCAAATTAGTTTGAAAAATAGTGCTGCAAGGGTATACAAACTTCGGCCAATCCGAATTTAGCTTTGCTTTATTTTTAACTCAACATCTGGCATCTTAGATTTTGTTAGGGCCAGCAATAACAATAGACTATACAAATTTTTAGTGTATGGTTTCCGATAACTCCAGAATGATTGGATTTTGGTTTATTCTTGAGGTATCGCACATTCCCGATACAGAAATGTGCCTTATCGAGGGCATTTTCAAATATTTTGTCATCACTAATAGAGCGCCAAAACCAAAAAAAAACGAGGAGCCAAATTATTTTCTCGGGATGATAAGATTAAGCTTATAGAATCTGTGAAGAGGAAGCGATTGTTGTGGAACCTTTCGGAAGATCACAGCAATTTAGTCTTCCTGAAAAGTGCGTGGGACAATATAGGAGTGCAGATAGAACCAGACGGTTTATATTATTAAATCGCTAATGAATGCAATGAAAGGTGGAGTGTTCAACCACCGAAAACAAGCCCAGAGAAGGATAAATTGCAAGAGTGGCAGCGACGGTGGCGATGTTATCGCCATGATTGCTGCCAGTGCTAATCCGTCCACGACAGCGCTAAACAGAATCCCTTGTGTTCTTCTGTTTCCTTCAGAATTTATAAATTTATTCAATAATTCAAATTCAAGTTAAACAGTTGGCAGTGTGACCATAATGTATGCAGCCAGTTATCTCGAATCCGGGCAAACTAGTCCAAAACAAAACAATTGCCGCTTCTGGTATTTTGGTTTTGGCCGCTCCTTTGTTGATGTGTATACTAAGCTTTAAACTCAACTTATTGTCACCACTAGCACTAAAAACCTGCAGGAAAATACCAATCTAGTATTCTTAACTTGAAACCTTTTGTTGCCAACAAAGGGAGCGCCTAAAGGGCTTTGGTACCAAAAGTTTTTTGTTTGCCAGTTCCCTTGTTACTCCACAACTACTAAGCTTAAGCGACTTTTAACTTAACGGCCATATTTCAGGTCCCAGGTGTGGCCTTAGCCTTATAAGAACTAAGCCAAAATAAAGGTTTGGGAAAAAATGACTTCCACCTGTTTACCGCTCCACCCACACAAACTCTTCTGCTGCGCCAGAGATGGCGCCACATGTCTATCATTCAAATGTGCAAGTTACAAACGCAAGAGGGCGTTTAGTTACCCAGATATAGCTAAAAAAAAAAAAAAAAAGGGTGAAGCGTCGCATAAATCGTCAAATTCGAACTGTCAATGTAATTTGTAATCTTTGCAGTTGAGACAACACCTTAGTTAGTGGAAATAAGAATTTGAAACAGCAGACACACGACTGCAATTTAAATATTAACGGCCACCTGTGACCTGTGAGGGCTGCACACACACACCACAGAGTTGGCAGCGCAGGCGCAGTACAGAGTTGCCACCCTGGTGATTTTAAATTTGACTTTTGCGGTAACTGAAGGCACAAAACGACGCCGTCGCTTAACAACAAACGGAGAGCGTTAAGAACAATTAATTAAAAGTAGCGACCGAATAGAAACCTGTGAGCAGTATGCCTGGTACCCTAGTGGGCACACAATTAACCACAATGCGTGCGAGTGCAGCTGCAGTGGCGTCCTTGGCCGGCAGCAACAACAACAACGCACATGCCAGGCAACAAGTGTCTGCGCCAGGCAGCAGAAACAACAACAACAGCAGCAGCAGCAGTGGCAACGGTAAAAATTTGTCCACCATTATGGAGGAATTGCAAGAGAATTACGGCACTTATAAGTACACCGTCTACCGCTGTGCCTCCAAATTTGTGGCCCTGCAGAAGATCTTTCACAGTGAGTAAACCAGCGGGCAATCTGCAGACGCTTGTTATCCTCGTTTTTCCAGCCAGCAAGATTCCCTATAAACTGGTGCTGGCCATCTTGGAGCGTCATGGTATGGCGGCCAGCATGAACCTGAATTTGATGGTGCCACCTTTCCAGCTGACCTCGCTCCTGCATGACATCTACTTTGCCTGCGAGAAGTTGGGGCACTTTACCAAAGTCTCCACCTATCAGCTGGAGCGGGCCACCACGCTGCTGGCCAATTTCTTTTGGAATATCTACGATCCGTGAGTGTGTGTTCATTTTGAGGAAGAGTTTTCGTTAAATCTCACTCCCCCACAGTCACCGTCGACACTCCATTTCCTTGCTAGAGATCAAGGTCACATTCCTGCTGCTGTGCAAGCTTTACAGCAGCGAGCATTTGGTGGCTGATTTCTTTGTGCTCCTGGCCGATCCGAAGACGCAGACCACCGTGTCTCGCTATGCCTTTGAGCTGCTGTTAACCACTCTGAGCAAGCTGCTCAGTTATCTAGGCGAGGCCAAGGCCTACGGGGCCCACAATCTGCCACTGATGATGGAGCAGTGTTTCGCCCAGCAGCGGCATAACGGACTCAATGAGCAGCAGTTCCACCAACTTTGGACCCAGTCGCAGACTCGCTTTCTCATTTATGGCAATCTGTTGGCTTTGGTCAAACGCATTGAGGACACCGAGCACTTGATACACAGCAATCCATGTGGGGGTTGCCGGCTGGAGCACATCATTGGCATACGCTTTAAGTGTCAGGTGTGCAAGGATGTGTCGCTGTGCCTGCCCTGCTTTGCCACTGGCTCTGTAAGTGGCAAGCACGAGGCCTCGCATCGTATGTGTGAGGTGTTTGTAGAGGACCCGGCGCCTGCGCCGGGATGGCGAGATTATATGGCCTGTCTGTGCGGTGGTTGGACACTGAGCCGGTCCAGGCGTGCCGATGCTGAGGAGGAGGAACGCAAGGGCTTCTGTCATGCGCAAAGCAGTCCTTCTCAGGAAATGGCGCCCATACCCGCAGAGACTCGAAGCATTCGCAGTGCCAGCACCGCGGAGAAGCCAGCTTTGGCCAAGGATCCAGAGCAGCAGCAGCAGCAAGAACTTTGTGGGTAGCTCTAAATGAGTCAAGGCAGATGGGTTATGTTCTAAATTGTTCTTTTCTTGTTTTCCCACAAAAGGTTCCCTCGCTGGACTGGCCTCAACTGCCTCCGAGCGTCTGCAGTCCATCATAGATCGCCTATTTCTGCAGAATGCGTGAGTTGAGCACCCGTGGTTTCCCATGTTCTGTGTAATCATTTCTCCACTTGTTTTTAGCAAACTGGAAACCCAACTTCAACAGTTGGCCACCACCTCCAGTGCTCAAATCTCGGAGTTTCTCAGTTCGCATCAAAAATTCCTATTGCAAATCATTGAGGATATGCGCCAGCTTTCCGTAAGTCGGAAACCTTTCAAATTCCACCAGCGTTTCTTCATTGCCTCTTTTCCCCTTAGGCCTCTTCGGGCAACTCGACGCAGCCCCATCCTTTGGGCAGCTCCACCTTTCTCAACTCCAGCACTCCGCAACGTCCAGGGCAGCCGACTGACATGTATGCCCCTGTGGGCGCCAATCTTACCCACTCCAGTGAGTAGCTAGGGGGACAGCTTGAAACACTACCAAACTCTACTTTCTACTTATTTCAGTCAATGGAGCTGACCTAAATCGCACCTATCTGGAGGCAAACAAGTCCGATTATTCCCTCAATGATCTCAGCTTGTGGTTTGATCAACGTCGCTCTAGCCTTCAAACTGGCGGAGTCGCCGCTCCGCTCTCACTGCCCACGCCATTGGGTGCACTGCTTGAGCATCCCGTATTGCATGGCGGGGATGGACGTGATACGGAAATGGTTAATTTTAAGCTACTGCTCAACAAGGTCAAGGAGATAGTAGAGGATTCATACAGCGACAATGCTGAACTCTCGGCGGCCACACAGAATCTGGAGAATGTGCTGGACAATATCATTCAGAGTGAGGAGCAGCAGCGACGTTGTAGTACCTGAAGCGAAAGAGGGAATGAATGATGGAGTGCCAAAACTGACGAAATGGCTTGCAAATGCTTTAAATTCAGACAGATCTAAAGATCTTTAGAGAGTAAGATCACCTGACATGATCCAAAAATGTTGATATCACTTTTTTGGGTCAATTGAAGTACAGTTACGCTGTACAGTAACCTCTTTTCCATCCAATATGATAATAACTGTAGATAATAAGTTTCGTGTTTTTTTTTAATATTTTGACCCTTGCAATATGAGATTAAATTGAAGCATAATGCCACATATAGTGATCAATTCCATCAAAAATCGTCACTAAAACTCTTGATCGATCGGAGACTGGATGAAACCTGGATTCAGCACAATACAACAGTGGACTTCTTAGGGTGAATGTGCCAAAAAAAAAGAGTATATAATTTATTTTAAAATGTCCTTAAGCTAGTTTTCCATGTTTGTAACCGGCTTTAAGATAAGGTTCAAAAACTGTTAAGAGAACTGGATTTTTTGTAATTTTGAATTTGAACAAAAATATAATTTTTGAATAGTAATTTAAGGAGCTAGGAGCAGTCAGAGATCCGAAAATCGAGCCCTTTTAATCAAAATACTCTATACCAATTGAATATATTAAGTTTGTGCAACATAATGTAACAGCCAGAAGGAAACATCTGAGATAAAGTATCTATATTCTTGATCAGTATCAACAGCCGAGTCGATATAGCCAAGTCTATCTGTCCATATAAGCAGACAGATCTCAGAGATTGCAAGATATTGAGATTTGACTTATATGGCACAATAACTTCTTATACTTCCAGGCAGATCAAGTTCCCGTAATTTGAAAAAGGAAGTTATATCGCCCACAATATTATAGATAAAAGGAGCGCACCTTCTAGACATAGTTCGTAATCAGAATGATTTATAGATTTGCCAAAGAAATGGACAAGATTGGTGGTCGAGTTATGAGCAAAAGATTGTGAACTTTCTTTCTGGTTTTTTACAGGCGAAGTAACTGAGTGTAGATAGAAGCATTGAATCTTCGCTTACAAAGTCTTTTTTGATCTACTGATCCCACTTTTGACTGTGCTGCTCCTGGTTCAAGAATGAGCAATCTTCTAATGTAAATATACTCAGCTCTTAATTAAGAAATGGTCGATCTTGGTTTAGTTGATAATTAAAGAATTCTTCTTCAACTTAATCTAAGAATTGTTTTAATTGGAGATCTCGGTTTACGAATGAATGAAAGTACACAAAGCTCTGTCAAAATAGGAATAATAGAATAATACAAATAAGTTTACTCAGCTCTTATAATAGGAATTGTCGATCTTGCTGTTGAGTTTGTCAAGCTTCAAGTTCAAGTATTCTTCTACTTTGTTTAATAATGAACCATTTTGTAATTTAAGTATACTCGGCTATTATTTCAGTAATGGTCGGACTTGGTTTTGAGTCAGTCAACCTAATTCTTGATTTAATAATTTTATGTATTTGAAAAGAAATCAAATCCTTACTATCCTTATCAGAAATATCATACATTCTTTATCCCAGTATGAAATTGCCGATTTCTTTCTTCTGTGCTCAAAAATCTCATGTGCGTCAATTATATGGTGATAGCTTAAGTACTTTTCGATCCATTAAAAGATCTTTAAGGTCTTGAACCAATTCCGACTTTCACTTGAAACATCAGAAAAATAAATTTTAAATCACGTTTATTTAAGTAGGAAAATTCTTAACCCAAGAGCAGGTTTCCTGATCCCAGTATGCGGGAGATAGGACGATTTTCACAAATTGCTGGGGCGGGAGTGGCAAAAATAGTTATAATACGAAAGAAAATCGGTCAAGCCCGACTATAACATACTCTGTACCAACGAAATAATACGCTTAGCATAAATTTTGATGCAGCTGAAAGCAGCGCTGCTACGGCGAACAGTCTTTTGATCATAGCTCGTAATCCGTTCATCCGGTCTTCATTATTCCTTTAGCGGATCGATAAGTTATCCTGATTACTAAATATGTCCAGAAGGAACGAACCATCTATCTTTAAAACTGAAGGAAGATATCTGAGCTCGATATCTTTAAAAATGTAGGAGATATTCAATGCGTAGGCGGGAGGGGGCGTGGCCAAAATTTGAAACATACTTGATCTGCCTGCAGATAATACTAGTCTACATTAGTGTTGGGTAAAGGTTGTTCATTTCAGTGAACATGTTCACTTGTTCTTTTTTTCAAAGTGAGTCAACTCAGTCAAATTGCTCAGTTGTTCAGTTGCTCAGTTGTTCAAATGTTCAGTTAATCAGTTGTTGTTCAGTTGGGCAACTGGCTCCACTGCTTGCTTTAAAGGAGGCGGCTAAGGTTGCTTTATGACTTACAACTTAAACTAACGCTGCAATGTTAACATTTCGCCTTATTATTGTCCATTTCGGTGAAATGGTTCCAAACATCGCTGTGCTTTCTGGTCAATAACAATCTGAATAAAAACAACGGACGAGACTGCCACACCAGAAGACTGCTGAACACAGAGTTGCCATGCAGTCACCGTACTAAGTGAACAGTCACTGATCACCTCACTGAACTAGTTACTGAACAACTCTCTGAACTAGATACTGAACTACTCACGGAGCAATAGAGACAGAACAAGAGCGGTTGCACAGCTCAATGAACAACTCACAGAACAAGAGCAACTGAACAACTCTGACAGAACAAGACTCACTGAGCGACTGAACAACTCACAGAACAACTCTGACTGAACAAAAATGAACAACTAATGAAGAACATGTTCACTTGCTCAGTTTGGTGAACAACTCAATTTTGTTCACTCACTCATGAACAACCCAACACTAGTCTACATTTAACATTTGGTGGCTCTAACTCTTCTAGTCTCTCTTCTTCATGGCCATATCGACTCGACTATTGATACTGATCAAGAATATATATACTTAATGGGGTCGGAGATGCTTCCTTCTGCCTCTTACATGCATTTGCACGACTTTAGTATACCCTTTTTACTCTTTGAGTAATGGGTATAAAAATATGCCCAAGGGTCAGTCTAGTATGTCAGTCGATTTATGTTTGAAGCAGGCAGGCGGAAAATCGAGGAAAATCAAACAAATTTTGAAAGCCTTCAGAGTCAGTCTACCAGTTTACAACAAAATGTCGGAGCTAACGTTTGGGCAACGTATGTTGGCAAATGGTTTGATGCTGCACATTTGCTGTGGTGAATATGATGAAGCTTTGGTGCTACTCCGCAACGCTGAGCGCTTGAATGTGTTCCTGCCTGGAATGCAGGGGGCAATATTGCGCAGCATCATAGTGCGTCTGATGGACCCCGGCACAGAAGAACTGTTTCGGCGTAAGCTTGAACCGCTTATTAATCAAAGGAAACTAAAAGGAGCAAATTGTATGTCCAACTTAAGTACTCAGACACCACGAAATGCATTGGCCAAGATCTATGAGCAGGCTGTAACGATGACATTCGAGGAGTTTTATGAACAGTTGGTGCATTTGCAGTGGGTGGAGCATTTCATATTGCAGAGCTCTCTGATCCTGGACCAAGATATGATAGTTCTGAACATGGCGAAGCGGGCCCCAAAGAAACTAAAGCTGGTGTTTGGCTGTAGTCCCAAGTTGAGCTGTTTGAAGGGCTCAGTTTGTTTCCTTGGCATCTGCATCTTCGCATGGCTGCTCAAAGTAGCTCAAAAGTACAATTGAAAAT
Organism: Lordiphosa andalusiaca; assembly: GCA_035044965.1. NCBI lineage: Eukaryota > Metazoa > Arthropoda > Insecta > Diptera > Drosophilidae > Lordiphosa > Lordiphosa andalusiaca. The sequence goes on along the minus strand of JAWNNM010000051.1, from coordinate 2,428,369 downwards.
TGTTTTCTGTTTAAAATAAATGACTGGCTTTCACATTCCACAAATTATTCAAAATTATTAATTGTAAGTTTAATGCATTTGGCAGGCTTAACAGTATAAATTGTATCCCGATTCGACTGGCGCATATATGTGTGAAAATATGTAAGTATATTTCACAAGAGAGCTCCTGTATAAATTAGATTTGTTTTAATATTTTTACATTTCGAAAGAATGTTTCCTGAACATTTGAACCGAATACCATAAGTAATCTTTCCCTAACGTACTTTGCTTTTTATACTCTGTACCATAGATACACAGAGTATAAGTTTAATTTTAGTTACCGAACCAGAAATTTGGAAAATCGCCATATATCATACAATTTTTTCGATTTTGCCGAAGAAATGGTAAAGATCGGATGAACAAAAGTCGAGTTATTGGAAAAGGAATCATTTATGCCCACCGGCTGAAACATTGATGGGCAGCACTTGACACAAATTCAAACTTTGGTAGGTACAGAGTATGTTCAAAGAACATAGGACTTGACAGGATGAATATCGCAGTACCCCTGCAGAGAAAGTGTCTAGTTTAATACCAGAAGTAAACCGGTATCCAAAAACTCACAACTGGTTGCACCTCGTATCCAAATCAATGTATTTAAGTCGTCCATTTTACACAGGTAAGTAAAAGGCAAAAGACAATTGTCCTTGGCAGCAGCCATTTGCAACCAGTTTTAGACCAATTGTCCCCTGCAGCAGGCATTTGCCACCAGTTAAATACCAGTTTCAACCTAAACTATATGAGCTGTACTTTCCAGTTGGATACCTAAGCTGTATTTGCTGTTCTTTACAGTTATTCATGATTAATTTTTCAAGTCTTTACACAACCCCAATTCCCAATGGATTCATTTCCTTCATACATACTTTTTATACCCTTGCAGAGGGTATATTGAAATTTCCGACCACATAAAGAATATATATTCTTGTTCAGCATGACCAGCTGAGTCGATATAGTCATGTCCGTCTGTCCATTTGTCCGTCCGTCTGTTTCTATGCTATCTCCTCCGTCAGTTTTAAAGCTATCGCCACCAAACGTTGCATGAAGTCTTCTGGTACAAATATGCTGCACATTTGTCGGAACCGGCCGAATCGGATGACTATAGCATATAGCTGCCATAGGAACGATCGGTCGAAAAACTAGTTCAAGTGGGAAAAACTTTTTTGTTTTAATGCAAATCTATATCATTTTTCAATGGCCGCCATTTTGTAAAAAAAAATTTCAAAAATTATGTTTCAGGTAGGGGCCCGAATTACATCTGTACTGAATCTAACGCCGTTTACTTTTCTCAATTCAGATGACCCGAAGTGGAGTTATCCGTGCCGCCAGCAGCATACCTTTTTTTTCAACGTCTAACTTTGAAGGCCGACAACTTTTTGAGCAGCCTTCGTACAAAATAAAAAAAAAAATTGTTTAATTCAATATGTTTTTAATACAATAAAAGAAAAACTGAATTTTAATAACTATTTCCATTTTCAAGTAAGTCTTTTTTTTAAAAAAGGTCCAAAAACAGCCTTCAGCAGCAATTTATTTATTATTTATTAATCTTCGACAAAAAAGCTGTCAACAAATTTGATATCACGCTATAAATTTATTAGACAGTCCGGCAAGCTATGCCCCTATTCAGAGCTGGGTGCGGTCAGAGACTTTCCCGGAGATAGGTGTAAAGGGACGTTTTTAGTGAGAAGAGAGAGAGAGAGATCTGTTGAGAGCAAGTGATAAAGATCATTATAGTTTTGACATAAGACCCGAACACGATTGTGTTGGGCATAATCAGTTGTGCATCTAGACAAGATTAAAGGTAAATAGTTTCTAGTCGGTCTAGAAGGAACAGAAAAGTTAAGACGACATAAGAGTTCAGAAGAATCTACATCACCGATAATTAGCTTATGCAGAAAAGAAACACCTAAGACTGTCCTACGATTAGCTAGCGAGGGTAGGTCAATAAGCAAGAGTCTGCTGGAGTACGAAGCCTCGAAGGGCAAAAAGCAAGAATTGCTTCTGGACTGACTCAATACGATCAATATGCTTTTTATACTGCGGACACCATAAGGACGAACAGTATTCAAGAGTGGGACGGACTAGAGCACTGTAAAGTAGTTTTGTGGTGTAGGTATCATTAAATTCCTTCGATCAACGTTTAATGAATCCAAGTACACCATTCGCCTTATTAACTATAGAAGAGATATGAGGATTGAAAGTCAATTTGTGGTTAAAAAGAATTCCAAGATCAATGACAGACGACATACGTTGCAACGGTTCATTTCCAATCATATATAGGAAACCAGCAAACCAGCAATATCCCCCTAATTTACACGAAGGTCTGATAAAACTTTGGGTGGGGAAGGATCTAAATTTTTGCAATTTTATTTCCTGAAGGTAAACGCTTTACGACTTTAAACTTGTCAGTAAACTGAGCAAAAGCGTTTAGCTTTATGGTTATATTTTCGTTTCAGCAATTTCGAAATGCTGCCAGTTCGACTCGGTTCAGAACCGGTTTGCCTAAAACCGAACTTGGTCGACTTGGCGAAGTTTATAAGGGAACCATTAAATTATCGAGTAGAAATTACTGAAGTCTTCAATCCACTTGCCAAATGCTGACAAACGATCTAATAACTGGATAACACCCGCGCAGCCAGATGTGGTAGTTGAAGTGTGGCAAGTGCAACGGCTTATTCAAATTAAACATTTTAACACAACATCAAAATGGGCCGACACAAATGCGAAAATGAAAACAGTCAAATAAAAAAAAATTTAAAAAATGGGTCATTAGGAACTGCAGTCCTTTCCAATGGAAATGATACAAATTTAATTGCAGGACGCACAATAAAAACGGACATATTGCACACAGTTTTACATCCGATGCGTGAACCGATGACATATGGTCATTTCCACAAGATGGTCCACCGAGGCCGGAAAATAAAATGGTAATAAACAAATCGGTGGCCATAAAGGATAATTTATGAACCTTAAGTAAATATGTGAAAAAGTTTTTGGCTCGTAAAGTGAATATTGTTTACAAACTGCCAGCGTGTTTTAACAATATAAATCTGGGACTCTCGAAGATTGGTTGGTTCTGCGGGCGGTTCGGTTCTGTTCAGTGGTGTGGTCTTTAATCATTATTTATTAAATGAAGGCCAGCTTCCGCTTTACCGCATCTCTGAGAACTGTGTGTTCTAATGGACAGAAAGACGGATGTTGATGCTGGTCAGATTTGCTTACTACTGGCTGATACATACTTTTGCCTAAACTTATAATACAGGGTTGCCCATATTCGACGGACCCATGTTTTTTTTTTTAAAATCAAAGAAAAAAATAAAAATTTGGCGGTTGGCAATCTTAATCATTTAATTTGTTCCAAGTAGATTTGTTTACATCAATTTTTGAATATGATATCTCTCAAATGGCCGCCTCTGGCGTTGATGGCGTATTGTGCCCTTTTTGCAGCATTTTCCATCGTTTTCGCCAACATTTCGGCCGGAATAGCGGCTATTTCTTCACGAATGTTGTCCTTGAGCTCTTCTACGGTCCTTAGCTTGTTAACGTAAACCTTTGACTTCAAATATCCCCACAAGAAGAAGTCAGGCGGCGTCAAATCGGGCGAACGCGGTGGCCAGTCCAAATCACCACTTTTCGACATCAAACGGCCCGGAAACAATTTCTTCAGAAAATCGATTGTTATGCGACTTGTGTACGGTGGAGCGCCGTCTTGTTGAAACCAGAACTGCCTTATACGCTTATATGTCGCGATAACGCTCCTGGTTGATGGTAACAGCATGGCCATTTTCATTTTGGAAGAAAAACGGCCCAATGACCGTTTTCGCACTAACGCCGCACCAAACTGTGACTTTTTCGTCATGAAGAAGCACTTCTTGAATCTCCTGAGGATTTTCAGTGGCGTAAATACGGCAATTTTGCTTATTTACGGTCCCATTCAATGTGAAATGGGCTTCATCGGACATGATAATTTTGTTTTCACAATTGACTTGTTCTGTTGAATGTAAATTTCAACTATTTCAGAGCGCTCGCGTGGCGTGTATTGTACCATGGTAAAAATCTGCTTGGACTGATGCTTCAAACGCGGTATGTCATTAAGCGATCTGACATCTCTGTCAAAAGTTATGGCGTTGCCAGATGGGTCCGTCGAATATGGACAACCCTGTTCTCTATGTACCTATGGTACAGAGTATAAAAAGTGGAGTTTTTCAATAATCTGTAAGCCTTGTTCATTTGTAAGCCGATTCGTGGTTAAAATATAAACCAAACTGAACATGTTTGACAGTAGTACGTGACACAAAGTAAGCAGAGCTGCCACAAAGAAGGATGCTTATTTTTCTAAGGCCGGAAGCCCAAATCGATATATTTTCCAGCTATCTCAGAGATTGTTGATTTCTGCAAATAGATTGCTCTTCGCCTTTTATTTGGTGCATCAAGATTTATGGACTCTGGGCGAGTCTCATACCCTGCAGATATCCTCTCTGCAGGATAAGAATAGAACACAGGGGAATATGCCCAGACCACACCATTCTACAAGCCAGTCACTGGTGTCAGTTGAAAAAATGTTCGTTTTTATTTTGCAGTTATTTACACCACCTGCAAGAAGAACAAGTACAAGATTAGAAGGAAAACACATCCACCCAAACAGCACAACACAGGAGTATAATCAAACTCCGATTTCATTTTATCCTTCTTCGCCAGCGCCAGTGATTTATTCTCTTGGTCCTGGATTAGTTTATGCTCCAATATGGTATGCTCCAACAAATGTTCATAGAATTGCTTAAAGCTCAGGGTGACCGCCTGCTCATAGATCTTGGCCAGTACTGTTTGTGGTGTTTTAGTACTGAAATGGGATACATATTGAAGTGGTCTTAGTCCCCTTTGATTAGCAAGCGATTCCAGCTTCAGCTGAAACTTCTTTTGTGTTCCGGGCTTCTTCAGACGCTCTATGATGCGGCGCAGAGCCGCCTCGTGAAGTGGAGGCAGCATCAACTTAAAGCGACGACCATAGCTGAAAATCAGCAAAGCTGCTTCAAATTCACCACAGCAAATGTGCTGCATCAACTCATCGGCCAATAGACGTTGCTCAGACGTTAGCTCGGACATTTTGTCGTTGACTGGTAAATAGACTGACTTTAAAGGCTGTGATAATTTGTTAGATATTACTCAATTTTTCATTTGCCTCCTTCATACATTCACAAGCCGAGGGACATTTGGCTACAGTATTAGCCATTTATCCAAGTTTGCTACTTAGATCTGGGAGCGATAGTATGCTCAATACACTCTGCTGATTTGAGATTTGAAGAGTATTTACGCTTTTTGCAGTCTAGGTTTGCAATGCCTAAAGATCCACCATTATTTGATGGAGGTGTCACACCTCTGAGTCAGGAGGCATTACAAACAGTGATGCCTGTTAGTCCCTTTGGGGGATCGATCTAGGCCGTTTTAACCTTACCTGGCCCTAAAATTGTGCTACCGAATATTTATATCCATAAATATATATAATTATACTCTGTACCGTAGGTACATAGAGTATTATAAGTTTGTGCAAAAGTATGTAACATCCGGAAGGAAGCATCTCCGACCCCATAAAGTATATATATTCTTGATCAGCATCAACAGCCGAGTCGATATAGCCATGTCCGTCTGTCCGTCTGTCTGTCCGTATGAACGCACAGATGTCAGAGATGGTATGAGATAGAGGCTTGACATGTATGGGACATATGCTTCTTTTGTCTGCAGGCAGATCAAGTTTATTTTCAATTTTGGCCACGCCACCTCCCGCCCCCGCAATTTAGAAAATGGGTCATATCTTCCACAGTTTTGAAGATAGATGGCTTGTTCCTTCTGGACATATTTAGTTATTAGGATAACTTATCCATCCGCCAAAGGAATGAAGAAACAAGAACATCAAAAAACAATTTTCTTGGTACAGAGTATGTTATAGTCGGGCTTGACCGACTTTCTTTCTTGTTTATCATTGACTTTACAACCCAGAGCTTTTCGTAATCTTATGGCTTGTGTTTAACGACGATTCCAAACTAAAAGGTTTAAGAAGCTGATTCATGGCCAGTTACTTCAAAGCTGTGAAGGTGACCGGGTGTGTATGATTTTAGAAATTATTCCTTAAGTTACAAATTGGACAAAGTTTTTAAAATCTCCGTCTGTAATCTGTAGCGTGCTGTGTTGAACTGTACATGATGTCCAATTATATTCTTACTTCTTAACATATATTCATTCAGTACATTCAGTAGTGCTGGATTTCGAGATGGGCACATCTAGCCATGCTTCTTGTGTTCTTTTCTACTCTTCATAATGCCATACGCACACCCTCAATTTTTTCTTTATAAGACTACTTTTCTGAGTCTACTTTTGTATGACAGCCATACTATATAGATGTCCGATTTCGATCAAACTTATTGAAATCATGGAAAAGCATAGAAGACTAAGAAGTACAAAGTTTGGTTGCGTTTTCTTTGAGAACAAGAAAGTTTTTCTCACTAAAACTAGTTTCTCGACCGATCATTCATATGTCAGCTATAACCTATAGTCATACGATTTTGACAAAACTTTTAAGAATTGTGTGAAAGCTTATAAAATATATATATGCCAATTTTCAAGAGGTTTATATTAAAAACAAAAAAGTTTTTCTTACTAAGACTATTTATCTAACCTTACTTTTCTGTGGTAGCTATACCATATAGATGTCCGATTTCGACCAAACTTGGTGGAATCATCGAAAGGCATTAAAAACTAGTAAATAAGGAGTTTGGAGACTTTTGCATTAAAAACAAAAAAGTTTTTCTCACTAGAACTAGTTTTTCGACCGATCGTTTCTATGGCATGTATATGTTTCCCATCCGGTCGGTTCTGACATATTAGTAGCGTACAGTTAAAAGAAGATTCTGTGTCGGCTCGTCACCCTGATCATGAATATATATGGGTCAGAAATGAATATTTCTATTCTTTGCAAGCTACGGGAAAAAATTATAATACCCTTTGCAAGGGTATAAAATCACGACACTCGCCCATCTTTAGTACAGAGTATATTACAGCGGATTTAACCAACTTTCTTTTTTGTTTTTCAGAAATTCAAATTCGTTTTGGCATTCAACTGTCCATTCAGAAGAGACATTCCTTTTTTCATAATCTTGTTATAAGCCGTGAATATTATATAGCATTCCAGTGTTAAAAATATAGGCTTATCTCCTTCTCTTTTCATATGTCACAGTTTGCCCTGATTCACTGACTGACTGATTGACAATCATCGCACAGCCTAAACGGTGAGAAACAGAAGGCTGAAAATCCGAACCGAAGCTTATGCCGGTATAATGTCATGTTGATGTCAGGCCCGTTATGGGCTTAATGCACTTTTTACCTATAGGAAACAGCGGGAGTGAAATGGAGTGAATTCCTGAAAACATGGTTCACCTCCATTCCACAGTTACTAGAACACTCTTCTAGCCGGTAAAGAACACCTTTAGTCTCATCAGCATTTTGTGCAATAATTTAAGTTGACGGCTCAGAAATGATTGTTTGACTTGGTTCAGCTTGTTTGAAGGCCAGTTGCTAACCCTTTTTATAAGGCATCGGTTAGATTTTGGTAAAGAAATGATTTACCAAGGAACTTTAAGAATAACACCAAGCCTCATCCAACATGGAGAAGTTTTTAATTATAATTAACCGTCTAAAATCAAGTAAATACATAAAAAAAATTTAAAAAAGGTACTTTTAGTTGGGTTCCTGTTGTGTCTTGCTTTTTATCACAGTTGCCAGCACATCGCTGGCCATTTGTAATTGATGCAGTTTCAACATCTCCTGCTCCTTGGGTTTGGAATGCTGTTCTAGTACGTCGCGTAAGGCTTTCAGTTCTTCTCTCAAGGCGGCCTCCAAATGGACAGCCGCCGCCCTGCAGCTTAACCCACTAAGCTTATCCAGCTCCATGACGGTTACATTGCAGTGCAGCTGTAGCAGATCCTTGTGCAGGCGATGTAGAAATAGACTTAGTTTGCTTGGACTCTGGGCATACACATGCCACAAGTGGGTATCAGCATTGCGCAACAGCAGCAGACCACACCACTGGGAGTAAGACTGGCGTTGGTAGAATATCCTTTGGTGTTCGGACGACGAGCGGGAGACAGAGTCAAATGCGGTGGCAGGACAGGAGGCATCTAAGAAATGCACAGTAGAACCTAAAACAGCAGCAAGATTAGTCGGGTCAACTTAAAATTCGTTTTGCTTGAAAAACTCACCGCCTTGTCTGCCTTGAGTTTCAGTCAGCTCAAACCCCAAGCGGGAGACTAACAACTCTTCAAACTTGTCTACCTCCTGTTCGAGAAACTCCAAGCGGAGCACACTGTGAGCCGGCTGGGTCATAATGACGGCCAGAAAGTCTTGATGTAGCGTGGCTGCAGCAAAGCTGGGTGCATGCTGCTCGGGATGCTCCAGCAGCGAAGCCACATCGAGGCTGGCCAAATGCAGTTGTCTTGTGGAGGAGGCCAGCTCATATACAACCATCAGCTGAAGTTTACCCACTTGAAGCAGTTCCGCCAGTTGCAGACGCACCAAAAGTACAGCTGTGCGCTCGGGCAGTAGTTGGTTAGCCGAGGGGGAAAGCAGCCGCCAGTCCAGGCTCTGGCTATGTTGTTCCTGGCAGGACCAGAACTGGGCCAAATCATCATAATCCTCCGGCGGCTGACCATCTGGCAGTAGAGGCAACTCATAGAGACGATGCTCCAGGCTCAGGCTGGCGTCTTCTTCGTCCAAGTTGATCAGCGGGCGAAGGGATTGAACTATTGCCAGCCGATTTCCACCTGCTAGATTAGCCAGTAGACAACCTATCACTAGATAATCGCCGCAAATCCTAGTCCACACATCGCCATAACGTCGCAGCGGTTGTTTCTCCTCCAGCAGGGGCGAACGCTGGGCAGGTGAGCCAAAGGCCAGCAACTCCCGAGCACGCACAAAGTCCAACTGGGTTTGGGCACGCTGCGCCGAGAGTTCGGACCTCGTTTGGTGTATCTGCTGAAGTAGACCCTTGAGCTGCTGACCACTGTTTTTGATTGGACTACGGCAGGATGTCGGCTGGTGGCTTTGCGGTGACTGAAAGTTGGTGAGCAGGCGTTTACCCTGAGTAAAGTGCAATTCCACATAGGCCTGATACTGGACGGGGCCATGGACTAGCTTGTAATCCTCCACATGCTCATGCAATGCGTGTAACTCAAAGCTGGCACCATGCTCCGGAGGTCGCCGAAGCACCGCCAGCGTCTGCCAGCAGCGGAGCAGCACATAGACATGCTCGCCCAGCCACACAAATTTGCCTATATTCAGCGGCAGATCCTGCACAGCCTGAAGCATACTATAGTCAACCGAATGTGATTGGCTGACCTCCTTATTTAAGAGGAAGCTACTGAGGGGTCCATTGTAGGCTTGCAGTTTCTGGCCAATTTGTTTCAGGCTCGTCTGCCTCAGATCGATGTGATGCAGCAGCTCCTTTTTACGGAACTCGTAGAACTTGAGGTGGCGACTCAGCACTAGTGTGGACTTAAGGCGCTTGCCATCCACTTGGAGATGCAGATTGTTGCAGTAGGCTATATTGGAGCGCTGCAGTAGGAACTCGGGCAGGTCTTCCTCGATCAGGGGCAGCATAGCAAAGGATGCGGTAAATGTAAACAAATGAGAAACAGCAGCACAAAGAGGAAATCGAAAGTACTGGCAGTTTGGCGCACTTAAACACAGGGCTGAGGTAAATCCACCAGGGCCGCACACTCACTGTTGCCAAGACTAGAGATGTGAGCGAGCGATCTTTTAAAGTATCGCTTTCTAAGGTCATTTTTACTTATCTCATGCAAGCCTCAATTTAAGAAGCGCAAATATCCGAAGTAGCCTATTTAAGATATTATGAGTTTTTGACAGCCAACTCAAAGTAAACTAAGGTATTTTGCAGGCAAATTAAATCATAGAAAAACTCAGGCAAGTGATAATACAGCTGTATCTCCAAAATGTAGTTAATAAGCTATGGTGTTAATACTCCTCGAAGATTTTGAGTTGAAAAAATTTGTTAAATTTAGTTTTGGTTCAGGTAGGTATACTCTTATTTCGATAAAAAAAAAATTGTACCTCCTCTTTATTTTGGATATCAACTGTTGTTGACGAAAAACAATCGTTTAGAAACCGAATAAAGCTATGAATAAGTTCACTATGTAAGCATATAAATATTTTTCACATATCTAATTCATTAACTTTCTCCCTTATTTCACCACATCTTTAAAACTGATTTTATTTTTTTTAATATACCCCAAGCAAGGCCCAATATCTCTCTAATCTGAAAAGTTCAATAATATCAGATAAAAATCACCGGAGTTATAGGCGAAACAATTGATCTCCGCGTCGTTATAACAACGAGTTAGTTAGGGCTAGAACCCCTAAAAGAACAAAATAATATTGCACACTTTCAGGATGACCCTTTAATAGCTGTTAGAAAAACCGGTTACATTAAAATTTAAAAAAAAATGAACAGGGTATTTTTTAGTCGCGGCACTCTGCAGCGCCCTTGTTCTGATTGGGAAATATTGCATTTTCATGGGACTTGGGTGCTCCGAACTTAATATCTGGCATTTTTTTCCCCATCGCGCTGGAGGTTGCCGACTTATGTGGGAGGTAAATTCTTTAAAAATCAAATGGAGTGTCGTCTCTTGGTATATCGGATGCTCATTTCTGGCAATGATTTTCCGATCAGGGTGAACGTGCGTCGAATTGAGTATCGATTTGTAATTTCATTTTTAGGAATGTTTTAAAAATGAGAATCAAAAGTGTAGTGGAACTATAGAAAAATATTCTTTTCCGCGATGGACATGGATATTTATGGACATTCTTTACATGGAAAATAGCAATTCACCAAAATATCGGCTGATGCTCTTTGGGAAGAAGGCTAAAGACCCTTAAATTTCGCTTTAACTATGTTGGTTAGATCAGATGAAATTGGTATAATCACAATTTATGCCTCTTAAATAGTTGTTCATCTCGAGAACTCGCTCGAATTCCTTAAATTGCGTTTGAAAATATTTTTCGAAATATATTTACGCTCGTGTTGTACAGTTGGTCTCGAAATGATTTTGGAGCGCTGTATACTCTGTCTTTGATCACGCAGCCATCACTATTTTGTGTCCTCAAGCTATCGATAGATCGATTATTCAACAAGTTGTGTCTATCGCACCCAAACATATGTTCAGCATGTAAAGGCATGCTCCCGCTCTCTTTCTCTTACATAGAAGAAGTAGTAGCAGTAGAAGACGGCACACAAACATTACATTTACTAGCCCGCCTCCCTGCCCGCGCTCTCGCACCTCCCGCAAATTGTTCGCATTGATTTACTCGCGCTTTAACCTGGTGTGTTCTGGTTTTTTTTTTGTACCAATCTTTGGTTGCAGCAGCTGCAACTGCATCACGCGAGACGTCAAGGTTTTATACTGCCTACGAAATCAATTGCATTTTTTTCCGTGTGTGCTTGTGTGTGTGTATAACTGTTATATGTATTTATTATTATTACAACAACTGAAGCGCGACCATTAAGCAGCAGCAGCAGCAGCAGGAGAGGCAAATCAAAGGCGACCGAGAGTGCGAAAGAGAGAGAGAGAGAGAGAGAGGCATAAATAAATTATTCATTTTCTAGTGTAATTATAAGAGAAAAGTTCAAATCGATTACAACTCCAAGGCTCATCACGCAACAGCAACAAATCCCCAACCTTCGCCCACGGCCGCCCCCAGTCAGAGAATCAGCCACAACTCCAGCTTAAAACAACAACAACAAAATGGTAAGCTGGGATTGCCTTTTTTGGACCGGACCTCCTTGCCTTGACCAAATGCGATGAACACCAACAAAACACCCACGCAATATACAGTATGCACCTCAGCCAACAGTCACACCAAATCGAAACCACAAACAGCAGTTATTTTCAGTTAACAAGCTGATGTTGCTGGCCAACCACGGTTTGGTCTCGAGTGCGGAAAATCGAGCTAAACTCAATTACGCTTGCGTATGTACACCGTACTCCCAGGTCCATCCGGGTGAAAAGCGTAACGTGTTTCAAATTACTCACCACAGTGGGTGGGTCCCGCGTTGCCTCATTCCGCCCACCATCGGTCGTTAGCACGTTATCAATTGTTGTTTTGGTATTAGGCGATAGCCTGTTTATAATTCAGTTGTATACAGGGTGTTTTGCTGTTTGACTTATAAATAGAACAACAAATATTGTACCCAGAAGCTTTTGGTTTTTAAAAATGATTTGATGTTTTTGTAGCACATTAATGGAAGAACTGGTTTAGACAGGTTTCAAAAGTAAGATTGGGTTTAGGTTTGGTGGTATTATAAAGTGAGGGGGAATAGTTCCATTTATTTAATTTAATTAGGAAGTTTAATCTTAACTACCTGTTTGTAGTAAAATGTGGGCAATTTCTTAATTTTTTAAACTTTCTTTTGCCTTTTGGTTTGCCAGCTCCACTATTGGCGTCTGAATGATAATTAAAACTTAAATATAGTTTTGGAAAATTTACTAATATTCGACAATTCGTCTGAGAGCTTGTGGCTGTCGATGCTGGCCCACGCTTTTAGCAACAGCTTGTCTCCGAGTTTCTATCTCTACTGCTGTCTAGGCAGCTCTCTGGGATTTACTCTGCATATTGCTGCCGTCGATTGCTCGCCTGTTCTGATGTTATGGTAGCTCTTCTAAGCGCTTGACGGCTTAACTGTTCAGAAGTATCTTGATTTTTCATTGCATCCAACCCATATACTTTATTATTTGAGGCTCGCGACAAATAAAACTTTCATTTTCCAGGCATTTATTTAGAAAATCACATAAAATGTATATTTTTTATGTTACCTTTTACAGTTAGAGCGATTTCTATTGATCCATGAAAAAAATGAAACTTTCTTTAAAGTAGGCTGAATTTTGAGAATTAAAAGCAAGTTACGGGGATGCAAACCGCTCTGAATTAAGGCCTAGAACAATTAAGTGGTTCACAAAGTTTTTGAACCGCCGATTCGGTTAATTTCATAGTTTTTGGAGCTAAGTCAATCAAGGTTTCGGTTCACTCATAATGTATTATATTATATTTATGGAGGTCTATTTCTATTTTCGAATACTATAGTTTCTATAGTGAATATATGACTTGTCACACACTTTTCAAACTAAATTCCTACAAAAAAATTTTAAAAGTTTTAAAAAAGTCGGATATTCATGCTTCGTTCATAAGGATTTTAATGCGAAACTAGTGCATTATTCGTTTGGCTTGTTAAGAGAAAATTAATAAGCTAGTTAATAAAGCTGTTCCATGGTAAAAAAAGTACCACCGAATATTAGGAATATCGACCCGTAAAATAACTGGAAGGCTCTCGTTAATTAATAAGCAACTTCCAAGAAACGAAAAATAAACTCGTTGGGAAATTGCAGGAGATGTACGGGATTACATGATTCTTAATAGTTGATCCTTAAAGGTTTATCAAACCGGCATCGCTAAGTATCAATTCAGTAGATGAGTTTTCTCCCTTGAGTCTTAGTAAAAGGTTTATAGTTCCCACATTTTTCAAATTTTATTGTTCGAAGGTAAACATGAAACGTCTTCAATGCCGTCAGTGAACTTAATCGAACCGAACGGGTTCGCTTTGGGGTTTTCGGTTCGGTTCACCAATTTCGAAAGGATGCCGGTTCGGTTTATCAGCTGGAACCAATGGCTGAAATTGCAAAATTAATGTGATGAAGTGCTCGGTGTACCTCTTCAAGGTGCAGTCTGCGAACCGTTTTAAAAGTAAGGAACAAAAACTACATCCTAAGTCTTCGACAAACAGTTAACTTACAGCAGATCTTGCAACTATCAGTTACTAGCTGCATAAATCGGTACAACTAATTGAGAGTGGTTTCAAAGCACATTTTGCAAGAAAAGTTCCCTTACTTAAGCCAGGTTTCCAAAAAAATAATTTCTTAACCGATTTTGTTTCCGCCAAAACTGTAATTGAACGACCTGTGGTCAGATGAAATAATGTTAAATTTGTTTGGATCTGATGGAAATCCTCATGCAGAGCGATCAAAAAATAGTTGCTTTTATGCGAATTGCACTATTAACCCACTATGTAAGGCTCCAACTTCCATTCTTTCATTTATTTGGTATCGTCAAATAATCCAAAGCGCTTTGGAAAACCTATGAATGATTACTTTTTACTCAAATTTTGTGAAGATTGCAAGTGGTCTCCATTCCAAATGGTGTATTAAAACTTTATATTATAACCCATCCTGAAAATCGGAAGGGATTTGCTCCGGGGTTTGAGCCTGCGAAACTTTTTGGGTTCAGGCTCAGAAGTTCGCTAAAATGAGTTTCTGCAAGTCTAGAGTCTTGAGCCGTGGAGTGGCCATATGTTTTCCAGATATTTTTCATGTATACTGGCTCTTTGGGCGAATAAAACAAACTTAATGGAAGAAAAAGAGCGGTTGATACTTGAGTTACAGGAATAGGTACTCTAAAATTATAGTTTTCCCAAATCTTCAAGTTTATAGGATTTTTGAATCAATCTTTGAATTCTTTTAAAGGTAGCAATGATTTTTTACCGACCTTACCATTTAATTTATTCGATATTTTTCAGCTTCCTAGCTAACATTTTCATTTCATCTTCTTCAGAATGTGGACATGATAAAGAATCATTAATGCTTTCATTCAGTCATTCCTTTTGATGATTAAAAATTTCTTATATCTTCTTTATTTTTTGCTGTACGCAGATCAATTTTGTATCAGATTTGGAAAATTCCCCCCCGTCCCCATCTTTTCACCAAAAAACCGTCAGATCCTAGATCTAAAAAACCGTCAGATTCACAATTTTCAAGTTAGAGCCTCGTGTATACATTAAGCTAGGCCCTATATCTATCTATTCTGAAAAGTACAATCAGATCGGACAAAAAAACCGGAGTTATAAGCGAAACAGTTGAGCTTGACGCTGAAATTACTAAACAATGTGGCCTACTTCCAGGATGAGCCTTTAAAAGCTATTACAAAAACCGGCTATATTCAAATTCAAAAACAAATAAATGAAAGCTCGACTGCAGCGCCCTAACAATTAAACATGAATCAAAGGGCACGTTGATTCCACTCATGCAGAGCTCTAGTATAGAGTATAAAAATCTGTAAAATTGATTAAAAATATTATATTACTTTTATGCACATTCATGACGTTTTGAAACCCTTTCCAAAAAAGTTGACCTTGGTGACCCCAATCACATAAGCCGAACGGTGGCCTCTCTGAACTCTTAGAATACGTTCGGACACTTGTTTTGATTGCACAGGATACATTCTATCGTTCTAATTGCTTAACGATTCCTCAATGGCAAACAATTTTGTTGAGCATTGTTCGCGCACTGGCAAGGCAATGCTTGCGATGCTGTAGTCAGCAAGTGGCCGTTGTCTCTGAGTCCCAAGTCACGCTGAATGATGCGCGACATGCTGTCCTTGCTGATACTCATCTCACGATACACGATTTTCTGCTTGCGCAGTGGATTTCGACGGATTGGAGATTTCTTGGCTTGTGTCGTTGTCACAGTGAGCAAATGTTTGGTTTTCGTGCTGTCTTTTTTTCTATCAATATACTTAAATAACCTCACGGTCCGAAACACAAAGTTTCGGATGATATCCATTGGGCATAATATTCAAAATATTTCACCTTTTTCGTGGTGAACTCTGTGAACCTTCTGTTTACCCATCAAAATTGGAGTCGGTGCCAAATAAAGGGTTAAAACAGTCAAACATGGAGACATTATAATGCCATGGGAATGTTTTGTTGAATATTTGTGCTGACAACAATAATACCCTTTACAGAAATATGCTGTCCGATTTCTGGTAGGAAATGCCATTGAAGTAAGAGTTTATGTGTGATAACAACCACAACTTCTACTATATTTCAAAATTGTATTTGCGCAACCAAGTTAATATAAATAACCAATTTTTTAGTTGAATAATTTGAAAAACGAGAAAGCTAAACTAACTGTGCCGAAGTTTTTATAGCCTTGCAAGTGCTCGCTTGAATATTTTCAAAAAAATACTCTTTTTCCCATTTTCCGAACGATCGTTCGTATGGGAGCCATATGATATACTCATCCGATTTGGCCAAAAATTTGTAAAATTATGTGAAAGCACGTGAAACAAACAAATGCAAAATTGCAGGACGCTACCATTAAAAACTAAAAAGTTTTTCTAACTAAAACTGTTTTTCAGACCTATCTTTTGTATGGCAGCTATACCATATAGTTGTCCGATTTTAACAAAACTTGGTAGAATTATGAAAATACATAGTGAACCTACGATTACAAACGATTTGGAGACGTTTTCGTTGAAAAGAAAAAAGTTTTGCTCACTAAAACTAGTTTTCCGACCGATTGTTCCTATGGGAGCTATGAGATATAGTCATCCGATCCGGTCGGTTCCGACATATTAGCAATGTGCAGCAAAAAGAACACTCTGTGCAAAATTTCAGCTCGAAAGCTTCAAAACTGAGAGACTAGTTCGCGTAGAAACAGCTCAATCGACTCAGCTCGTCACCCTGATCAAGCATATATATGGCTTATGGGGTCGGAAATGAATATTTCTATGCGTTGCAAACTTCTGGGCAAAATTATAATACCCTTTGCAAGGGTATAATAAGCCATGTTCATTAGGTTCAAGTAGTAATTTATTTCAATTTTTCCCCCTAGCTTAAGAAACGAATATAATTTTCATGGATATATAAAATTTGTATGAAACAAGTTTTGTTGCTTATCATAAAAGATAATTCAGTATATCTCTTACTTATTTCCAACACTGTCATACCTCAAAAACATGATATTTGAGTAAATGAAATGAAGAAATTCTCAGTTATGATTGATTCTCAAGTCTGACACTGGTAAAGTAAGTGAGTGATGTATGTATACAAGCAAAGCTTGATATAAAGTATGTTTATATATTTGAGCGATTAAGTGCTCAGTACCAAGAACATTAAGTATGCTTCTCAAATTTTTCCATTACAATATATCGAACTTTCTTTCTGTTCTCCAATCAAGTTTGATACGCACAAGTTTTGTGGGAATAATAAATTTTTTGAACTAACTTTCGAAATAGAATTTCTTTAACCTATTCCAAGTCGTATTTGGGGAATCTTTATGTTTTTAGATGAAGTAAACCGTTGAGAAAACAAAGACTTAAACGCGTAAGCGGTTACTATAATAAAAGTTAAGACTTGTATTAGTTGGAGATAAAAAATAGAGCAAATTAGTCAGAAGAATCATTAAAAAAAAGGTGGAAATTATATTTATAATTAATGAATAAGAGACACTCCTTTTTGCTAAGATCAAAACATGCCCTGATTTAGATTTTCCAAGTTTTTCATCCTATTTGTATCTACAACAAACTCAACCATTTTAGGAATAAATTTAAAGTTTTGATAGTTACTCTTAGCCCTCACCAAATAGAGGCTAGATATATCGCGAAACTATTTTTTGATTGGTCACAAAGACATAAACAGACTCCATTCCGAATTGAAGCAACGACTAGACGACACCCATTATGCACGATCAGCACAATCAATTCGCAACCCGAATCAACCCTCTTATGCCAACTCTCCCCCACGATCAGAGCTCGCCGATTGTAACGCGACGCAGCGCTCAGCAATCCAAGATCCAGACCCGCGCCATGTTGAAATCAACCGCATTATCAGCGACAGCAACGACTACGTCGGCGAACGGAGGAGAAGCCCGCAAACCGAGTGCAGCGCTCTTAGAGGCAAAACGTCGGGCACGGAACAATATGCTGAAGGCACAAAGCAATCTGGCAACAATGCAAGACACTGTGACGGACATATTTCAGAATGTAAGTAGGAGCAACCGCTGTTGCAACTGCTGCTGCAGCTCTAATCCCAATTGATTCATCCAGGCGGTCAATGCCAAGGGCATGCTGCGTGGTCCCACCGCCCTCATCTATGATGAGTCCATGAGCCAGCACTGTTGTCTCTGGGATGAAGCACATTGGGAGCGACCCGAACGCTTCACCCGCGTCATGGAGCGGTAAGTGTTAACTTTGAGTTATCAATGCAGATGCATTGTGTTTATATGGGAAACTACTCCATTCAACAGTTGTCGTGAGCTAAAGCTAGTAGATCGCTGCCTTACGCTACCCTCCAGAAGAGCCTCTAAATCGGAGATCCTTCAACTGCACACAGCCGAACACTTTGACAAACTGGAGCAAACCTCAGGAATACGTGATGATGAGCGTATGGAGGAATTGAGCTCACGTTTCGACTCCATCTATATACATCCGGTAAGTAATTATTCCAAACCTTGAAATTACATATTCAAAATCTTTGGCTAAAACAATGGGAGCAACCCCTCAGGCTAATTTAGCCTGGGAGATTATTTCTGTTGTTTTTCCATTAGATTAGATAACAATAGAAGTGCAACTGTATATGAATGAACCAAACGGCGAGGGGTGCTGGGTAAATTTTAGATGATGGTAGAGAAGTGGGCATCTATAATACAATAAACAGTACTACTAATTTAGATAAAGTTAACAACTTACAGCTCGTTGTGGGTGGGTGGTATATGTTCTGATATATATTTTGTCAGGCGTGTTAAATTCAAAACAATTTCATCGGAAATAGCCTACCAAATCTTATAACACTCTGTTTGTGATGCAGAGCTTTCCCTTAATCACCCCAATTATATCGCATAAGCCAATGCATTGGCCAAAAAAAAGAACACAGTTTTCATAATGTGCTAGCACCAGAAAATATCTCACTTGTTGCCCAACTTGTTGGATGTTCGTTTTGTCTGAGCTTTTATAAGTTTGTTTGGTGCTTGTTGAATGCACCGGAGTCACAACGACCAACCTGGGCCACTCTGCTGCCATTGGTAAACGCAAAGTGCTTTCTAGAAGTTCTTTCCAGTTACCAGTAAAAGTTGTAGGTTTTTAAGATTTTTGTAAATTCGGCCTAATTTAAGCTACGATCCCACGGGTAATTTATTTTCTTAAAAATTGTACGGAAAACTTGACCAAGGGCCGATTTTTCATCTTCTAAATAGCTGCTATGTGTCACAAAAAACTATGATTTTGCTGTGGTATCAGTAGGATTATGTGACAGATAGCTAGCTTTATGTGGAAGATAAGAAAACGGCCCTAAGTTCAGACGTAAATGTTTAAATTTTTAATCATTTTTAAACAAACTTCGAGTTTGGAACCAATGTTTTAGGTTTGATTCCTGGTAAATCTGCCATAATGACTGCTCGCCCAAATTACAATCAAAACTTGGGCATATTATTTGTCTGTGAAACTAAGCTTAGCTTTTTATACCCTGTTTCTATTGAAAATGTCAAAAGGGGAAACATATAGTTGTGCGAATGTATGTAACAGGAAGAAGGAAACATAACATTTCCGACCCCATAAAGAATATACATTCTTGATCAGCATGAACAGCTGGGTCGATATGGCCATTTCCGTGTGTCCGTCCATCCGTCTGTCAGTATGAACGTGTCGAACTTCTCAGAGACTATAAGAGATAGAGCCACAAATTTGTGCATGAAAGTAGGTGTATACCGTACGCAGATCAAGTTTGTCTTAGATGTTTGGCATCTCAGATGTATTCGTGTATTCTACAAACGAACAACGCTTGCTGACTACTGAATTTGATCATCAAAATTTATGCCACTTTTTTATCGAAAAATTATGTTCAGCAGCAAAGCTCATTTCTGCTCTTGCCGTGTGGTGTGAAGAGCAGCCGGAAGCATTGCAAGAAATGCCAATGCACTGTTTGTAGTGGATTATTGGACGGTGGCATCGTTGGACCGCATTTTTTTAAAGATGACGAAGGAACGAATGTTACTGCGAGTAGAGAGCGCTACCGAGAGATGATTACAATCTTATTTTTGCCCAAAATGGAAGAGCTGGACTTGGCTGACCTGTGGTTTCAACAAGACTGTTGCCACATGCCACACAGCATGCAAAATAATGCTCCAATTAAGAGGCGAGTTCAGTGAACAGCTAATTTCACTTTTGGGCCCGGTTTATTGGCCGCTTAGATCGTGCGATATAACGCCCTCAGACTATTTTTTGTCAGGGCTATGTTGACGCAATAATGAGGAATTTATTTGTAACATACTGGCCGATATGATGGAAAGAGTACGCTGGGGCTGTGCAGCCATCCTCGAAATGTACATGAACTCATCCTTAAACATTTAGGCCTGTTTTCTAATCTACTACATAGAGCTATCTGTCACATAAACCTACAAATATCAGAGCAATGTAGAAGATGAGTAATCGGCCCTAAATATCAAATATAGATTTAATCAGGGTTTGGAATCGCTCTTTGTTCGCAGCTTTCGAGAGCCAGCTTTTGCTCTCAGCTCATAGCACTCGGCTCTTAGCTATGAGCTGAGGGCCCTAGGTCGTGAGCCGTAAGCCATGAGAGATCAACTGGCTCTCAGCTCGTGAGCCACAGATTGAGAGCAGTGAGCCATAAAGCGGCTCTCGGCTCGTGAGCCATTTTGATACTTTACTCAAAGTTATTGTGACATAGTAACCCATGGTAGTTAGAGGGAGACAAAGATTATCTAAAAATAAATGAGAGAGCGCACAGCTGATTAATATTTTTAAGTGAAAAGTTAGCGACGCAGCAAATTGTGCTTATATATTTAATTTTTGTTGCATGTGGCCACTATTCCGCTTGACCAACATAGAACGATCAATTCTGAATTGATAGACAAGTTTTGGGAGAAATTCGCAAACGCAACCGCAACCGCCGAGGACGACTCATTCTCCATAATGAAAATGCGAGCTCCCACACATCTCGTCCTTCAAGGGACATTTTCACCGACTAAAACATCGAAATGATAGGTCATCCGCAGTACAACCCAGTTTTAAACATCTTGAAATGGTCTTTTTCTTCATTTCATACATGAGCATATATTCGATGGTAGATCAAAGTTGGTCACGAGCCGATAGCTGTGGCTCACGAGCCGAAAGCTGTGGCCCACGAGCCGAAAGCTGTGGCCGAGAGCCGGTTGATTGCTCACAGCTTGCGAGCTGTGGCTCTCAGCTCAGAGCCGAGTGCGGGTTCATGGCTCACAGCTTACGAACTGTGGCTTTCACCTCAGAGCCGAGCGCTGTGGCTCATTCCCGAGAGCCGGTTGATGGCTCACAGCTCTCGAAATAGAGCTCTGAGCGAGAGTCAAAAAGAAGCAGAGTTTCGCGACTTCAAAAAGGATGCTAAAAAAATCCCCCTTTAAAACATCCACCAATTTCCTCATCTTTGAAATCTTTCATAATCGATTCAGCTGTAAAAACTATTCACTAAATTACCAATATTCCATTTGCAGTCCACTTTTGAGTTGTCGCTACTGGCCAGCGGTTCGACCATTGAGCTAGTGGATCAACTCATCACAGGCAAGGCACAGAATGGCATGGCCATTATTCGACCTCCTGGGCATCATGCCATGAAATCGGAATTCAATGGCTATTGCTTCTTCAACAATGTGGCCTTGGCTGCCAAGCATGCTCTGGATCAGCACAAACTACAACGAATCCTGGTTATCGACTACGATGTGCACCATGGCCAGGGGACACAGAGATTCTTCTACAATGATCCCAGGTGGGTTTTGACCTTGAACAGATTGGGGAAAATTGTTTAATTTGTTTCTTTAATTGGCTAGGGTGCTCTACTTCTCCATCCATCGCTTCGAGCATGGCAGCTTTTGGCCGCATTTGCACGAATCGGATTACCATGCCATAGGAGAGGGTTCTGGCACCGGCTACAATTTCAATGTGCCCCTCAATGCCACGGGCATGGGCAATGGCGATTATTTGGCAATATTCCAACAGTTGCTCCTTCCCGTCGCGCTGGAATATCAGCCGGAGTTGATTATTGTCTCGGCTGGATATGATGCTGCCTTGGGTTGTCCAGAGGGTGAGATGGAGGTGACGCCCGCCTGTTATCCACACTTACTGAATCCGCTGCTGCGCCTAGCCGGCTGTCGGGTGGCTGTGGTTCTGGAGGGTGGCTATTGCGTAGACTCCCTGGCCGAAGGAGCAGCCCTAACTTTGCGTGCCCTTTTGGGAGATCCATGCCCGCCGCTAGTGGAACGCCTGCAATTGCCACGCCCTCAACTGAGCGAGGCGCTGCTCAACTGCATTTTTGTGCATCGCCCCTACTGGCGTTGCCTGCAGCTCCAGAAAACCTATGATGCGTCCGAGTTGCAGGTGCTGGGCGACAGCTCTACGGATATGCATCGTGTGCAGCGTGTTTGGATAGGTGGACCGCCGCCCATGGATCGGTATCCCACACGGGGAACAGCCCTGGCCCTGCCCGCCGAAGTGAATGCCCGGAACATGGCTCGTCTTCGGGTACTGCATGCGGAAACCAAACTTTCGGCTCCCACCATACGCGTCTGCTATGCCTACGATGCCCAGATGCTGGAGCATTGTAATCTGCACGACGCTGGCCACCCGGAACAACCCATGCGCATCAGATACATTCACCAGATGCACGAGGACTATCAACTGTTGGGCCGGATGAAGCATCTCACAGCTAGAACGGCCACCACGGATGAGGTGTGCCTGGCCCATACTCGCACACATGTGAATTCGGTGCGCAGGCTGCTGAATCGGGACCCTGAGGATCTGCAGCAACTGGGAGCGGGCTACAATTCGGTGTATCTGCATCCGCGAACCTTCGATTGCGCCACCTTGGCCGCCGGTTCGGTCCTCCAGGCCGTCGACAGCGTGCTGCGCGGCGAGACCCGCAGTGGAATATGCAATGTCCGTCCACCGGGTCATCATGCTGAGCCGGAGCAGCCGCATGGTTTTTGTATCTTCAATAATGTGGCAATAGCGGCGCAGTATGCGATACGTGATTTTGGTCTACAGCGAGTGCTCATTGTGGATTGGGATGTCCATCATGGCAATGGGACGCAGCACATCTTTGAATCAAATCCGAAGGTGTTGTACATCTCAGTGCACCGGTATGAGCATGGATCCTTCTTCCCCAAGGGACCGGATGGCAACTATGATGTGGTGGGCAAGCAGGCGGGAAGAGGCTTTAATGTCAACATACCCTGGAACAAGGTGAGTTTTACTTCATCCGTCAATCTGTTACAGTTTGATAGCGATTCACAAATCTTGCAGAAGGGCATGGGTGATCTGGAGTACGCTTTGGCCTTCCAGCAACTGGTGATGCCCATTGCATATGAGTTCGATCCCCAGTTGGTGTTGGTCTCCGCTGGTTTCGATGCGGCCATTGGTGATCCTTTGGGTGGCTGCAAGGTAACGCCTGAGGGCTATGGCCTCTTCACACATTGGCTCTCCGCGCTGGCTGGCGGTCGGATTATCGTGTGCCTGGAGGGTGGCTATAATGTCAACTCCATTTCCTACGCCATGACCATGTGCACCAAAACGTTGCTGGGTGATCCCATGCCCACGCCTCAGTTTAGCACCTGTGGTGCCGCTCAACGGCCACCGACAGTCGCCTTCCAGAGTTGTATGGAGACGTTGCAATCCTGCCTCGAGATTCAGCGGAATCACTGGAAATCGCTGGCGTTCGTGGGCTGCCGCCTGCCACATGGCCGTGGGGAGAACAACAATGAGGATTTTCTTGCCGCTTCCTTGCAGCAGTTGAATATTTCAAATGACGATGCCCAAGGAGCCGCGGGCGGACCCCAAGGCGATCATCTGCCCGACTGTGGTCAGGAGCGGCCCAGCGGCAGCAAGCCCAAAGTAAAGGTAAAAACGTTAACCGAATATATGGCGGATCATTCGGAGGTAGGCCAAGCTAATAGCAGATGCTGATAGATTCCCAGACTAATGTCTCAACTCTTTTATCCCCCACCCCCCCGTCCTCCCTTCCACACTCTCTCTCTCTCTCTCCTTCTCTCTCTGCCTCTCTCGCTCTCTGTGCTTGCGGCGTGGCCAGGAGCTTGAGTCCGAGCAAATGTATGCCGTTTATCCGCGCAAGACATGTCCACACTTGGGCCAGTTGTGCAAGGAGGCGCCGCCATGTAAGCAAATCGAATAAGAAAACCAGAAGAATGTCGCTTTTTATTTCGCAAAACTGTATACCTTTCTCTCTCTTTCTTGCGCTCTCTCTTTCTCGCTTGTAAATAAGTGCGCGTGTGTGTGTGTGTAGTTCCTTTATGTTTATGTTTTTGCCTTGACGATTTTTTGCATGAATTTTAACCAAATTGTGGCGAAATGTTTTCCGTTTTAACTCTGTTTATAGACTAATGAAATTTTGGGAAAGCTTTTTGGGCAAGCATGTCTCCAAATTTGGAAAGAAGTGTATACACTTTTTGTGTTTTATCATCCATGGAATAAGTACTATCAATATATTTTCCTAGTTTAGGTCGCCCAAGAGACATTGTGGTCGATAAGGTCCATGATATGAAATTCAACGATCGGAGAATAGAACTGTACAGGAACAGGCTATCCGCAAGTTAGCAATCGAAAGATATGTAAGCCCTAACAAAACGTTACGGACGGAATCTGAACTGAATCTAGCGAGAAATCCTTGGTTACCATACAAGCAATGCTTATGCAACAGGGGGGTTTTAACCAGCGATTAAAACAGAAACAACAACCTATATTCTTAACCGGTATAACCGAATCAAACCGATTCCGTAACCGAAAAAGATAATTTTAATTGATGGATTTTATTATGGTAATCTATAACCGAAACAAAATAGTTCCCATTCCCGGTTCCCATTTAGTTTTTTAAATAATTTGTGACTAAATGTAAGACACAATTATTGTCTGTGGAAGTCATTAAAACTTATTGTTTACACTTAACATAACTATCTATTTCAGTCAATGAGTTGAGCCGACTGTTCAATTTACACCCCAGTAAATGTCTCAAGTCTTCGTCTCAAATTTGTCAAATAGTTCTCGTTTGTGAATTCGGTCGAACAAAACTAGTAAAGGTTTCGATTTACAAGAATCGATTCGCAAAATTCGGCTTAAACTAGAGGTGCCCAGAGCCAGAATGCGGCATAGTAGACACGAATACACATAAAGAATATAATATTTTCATTACACAACTGTACCAGAGGTACACAGAGTAGATAAAGTTTGTGCAAAAGTATGTAAGAGCCAGAAGAAAGCATCTCCAACCCCGTAGAGTATATATTATATATTCTTGATCTTGATATTCTTGGTCCGTATGAACGCACAGAGATAGAGGTTTGACGTGGATGGGACTTAAAATTCAAGTTTATTTACAATTTATTTATAATTTATTTACAAAAGTCATATCTCCCACATAATTATTGATAGATGGTTCTTACCTTCTAGCCATATTTAGTAATCAACATTGGTACAGAGTATGTTATACTTATTCGGGTTTGACCGACTTTCTTTCTTGTTTTTCACAAGAAAACATTCATCGCCAACCACATACAAATTTGTTATTGTTGCGGTTTATGCAGAGCTCGCAAATGAGTGTTTTTAACATTTTACCCATTTTTCAAATGCGATCAGCCTCAGAACAAAACAGAAACAAACGCAGCACAAACGCTCTCTCACTGAGCGAAACACTTATTCTCTCTCCTCTTCTGTTTTCTGTTACGTGTTTTCGGTTGAGCAAAACAAACGAGTCGGTCTGCCGAAGACCTCTGACAGAAACACTTTTGAGCGAGTGCTCATCCGAAAACTGTCTGCAAATGACCAGAACACAATAAGTGTCGGCGAAAAGTGTTTTTGTTTTGTGCGTTTGGTAGGCTGTGTGTATGTACACGGGCGCAACACACAACCACTCAACACTTTGGAAGTTTGCTTTCGGCAAAACGGTCAGTGAAAGACACGAGAGAAACAGAAACGAAAATAATGTGTCTTTGCTCTGAGCGAAACAGATTTGAGCAAAAACAGAACTGAAGGTGTCTTTCGCTCCCTCTTTTCGTTGTGTCTGTAACCAAACTGTTTTTTACCGACACTAGGAAAGTGTTGAGAGATACTTTCGCGCTCTGGGTTTATACGCTATTCACACTGAGCACATCTAACATCCAAAATCATGAGTTAAACAAATTTGCTCAGCCGAAATATGTCACTTTTGTATAATTTAATAATATGCCAAATCAAAAATTTAAAGATGCAAAATCGAATAATTCTTAAGCATTTTAACTTATGATGTGGGTTGTGATATGTTAGACCTTCCCAGTGGATTGGCGTATTTGAATGAAGATGTAGAACAGACCAAACGGGAATACAAAATATGCAGGAAACGAAAACAGTTACAGTTAAAGCGTTTCAATTCCTTGTACGCAATTTTCTTATAATAATATCAAATATTCCATATAATTTTTATAATTAGCCGGTTTGAAACCGGACACCGAAACGATTATTTGCAACTGAATCGTAACCGGAGCAAAACAAAATCAGTTAACCTTAACGGAAACCGTAACCAAATAAATTTTATTCTAATAACCGTAACCGATGCCGACTTTTCTTTCAGTTTAAGTCCCTAAAACAAACCTCATCTTTATGTATAAAACCAATTGAAATTTCTACAAAATTTTGAAAAATTTGATGATTTGGAGCTCCTTCTTAGCCACCATGTTTCATCTCATCATCAAAATAAGGCAAAAATGTCAAAAAATGTCACCAAAAAATGTTTGATTTCCAAACATTCGCCTCGGAGAAATAGACGTTTTTTGAACAAAAATATCGAACAAATTTTCGATTTCCGATTTATTGAAATATACTCAGAATCAACTTTCTATACTTTCGGCAAAGGGTCTAGACTCTAGAGTCTAGAACGATAAGGAAAGGGGGTGCGGCCCAATGACAGGAATTTAGAATTTTCATTTTTAATTGAATAGTTTACTTGAAAAGAGACTGATCTTACTCAATTTTCAGTTTTATTATGCAATGTCCTTAAGTTATCGCTTGAAATCGGGTTTTCATAAGGGTTTAAACGGCAATATCTTGGGAGAGCTACTCCTAGCTAGAAATTTTAAAAATTTGTTTCTTACATTAAAAACTATTTTGTGATTAATTAAATTAAAAATATAATGAGACAGGTTTGACCTTAGAACTTGTACTGCAGCTTCTTTATACCAAATTTTATTGGTTGTGATCTGTGGTTACGTTTGGGATACTACATATCGAGATTAGTTTCTCGTTTCTGTTTTTATCAATAAAAAAAAGGTATCAAAACTCACTCGAACATATAATAATGAATGAGGCTTCTTAAACTTTGCGGAAATTTTGAGCTAGAGTTGTGCGCGTGACTTAACACGACGTGTGTTCGTGCTGCAAAATCAGATTTTGTGCGTGCATGTGCTTGTCAGTTTTTAAGGACAGGAAACGACATAACCTCCCAGAATGCTTAGAGTTTAATGATTCCACGAAACATCTGCATCTATATTTATATATGCGAGCTTAAATTAAGAACACTGTTATCACTGGAACAGCGTATTGTAAACACTGATCTTTATTATGTAGGTCAGTTTTTAGTCCAGAGAAACAAAATGCAAATTTGAAAAGTTAAATGATATTTTTTCAGACTATTCTAACACTTTGCGTGCTCTTGAAAAATGCAGGAATTTTATGCATATAGGGGCGAGAATCAGGCTAAAGATATGAAATCGTGCTTGTTGTGTTTTTGTAAAGTTTTCACCATTCGTGTTATAGTCGTGTCGTGTTGAAAATATAACAGGCGCCAATCTCTAGTTGGAATACAACTTCAGTTCGATGTCCAATTCTTTAACCTATCGAACCTAAGTTTGTGCATCAAACCTTGGTCCTAAAGTCGCTGTTGTCGTCCCCAGCTGTTGCATAGAGCGTAAGTTTAGCATTGTGTAGAGGGCGTTGCCTAGTTTAAGTAACATTTCTTAAATTTCCTGAACGATTCCAAAATAAAACTCACACAACTATGCAGATTCAATGAATGCATTGGATTTCTACAAATTTGTGTACAGTTAATCGATGTAATTATGTAGTATGGTGTCTGAAGGTGGTGCAGCGTGTAGTGTGTGTGTGCAAAAGGGACGTGGATTCGCTTCCGCCTAGGTCACCTTCACTAGCTATTGGCGCCAGCTTTAAATTTAACTAGTCTAGTCTAATCAAGTTTAAAGATCCCTATTTACGATGGTATTATCGAAACTCTCTCAGCTGTTGGTTGAAACGTTTTATGTTCTTTTTTGCTCTACTATGTTGAAGGGAGTTTTTTTTTTGTTGTTGTTGGTGCTTGGCTTATTTTTAAATTTCGGCCGCTTTGTAGCATATTGAATGTTTTTCTTGGTTATTGTTGTGTACAGTGCAAAAAATATGAATAAACCTGTTTTATTTTCCTAATCCCCATAAATATCTGCTCTCCCCTTCACAGCAATAAACACGAATGAACCCTGTGGAGTGTGCTTCTCTATGGAGGAGAATTGGATATGTTTGAGTTGTCTGCGCTTCGGATGTGGTCGCTACGTTAACGAGCATATGGAGCATCATTCCAAATGCTATGCACATCCATTGGCCCTGAGTCTTCGTGATTTGTCCGTGTGGTGTTACAAATGCTGTGCCTATATCGAACATCCCCGTCTGTATGTCTTTCTGAATCTGGCGCACATCGACAAATTCAAAGAGCCCATGCCCTGGGTATACAGCTGTAAGGAGCGACCAGATGGACTCTATCCCATTACCAATTGGGAGGAAAGCAATAGCGAGGGCAGCAGCAATTTCTACCTTGAATTGGAGCACAACAACTGACCCTTGCTGCTGCGCGTGCTGGACGCCCTCACGGACTACTTGTGCACGCTGTGCCCGCCGCTCAGACACTTGCTGCAATTCCTGATCGAGCACCTGTGGCCGCTGTTGGAACGCATTTACCTTAAGCTGTTGCATTACTTTCTGGCCAACTGATACGCGTACCCCATCCCCCTCCCATCTCCCCATAAGAAGCATTTTCGCGCGAGCGTGTTGAACCCGAAATTATTGTTAACGAAGGGAGCCGCCGTTCGGTAATTGAAATGGCTGTTCCCTCTAATGTATACAAATAACAAATTGTTAATAATGTTATCAAAATGATTATGTAATAAAGAACACAGAGTTAAGCATATTATTTTTAGAAGTAGTACGTAAAACAAACAAATGCGTTTTTAATTAAAGAACTGAGGCGTGAAAGGAAGTGCAATGAGGCATCTGTGGCCCTGTTCTTGTCCCACTGTGTTCGTTTGCATAGAGGAGAAGTTGGCGATTCGCCTGCAGTTCTCAATGTTAGATTGGTATCCATTGTTCAAACTACTTTTGTTTTAGATGGATGGAAACTGAGGAAGTTCAGGGGATAAGTTGAATAATTTAAGTCCACTTTACTAAATAACACAGGTGAACTGTGCACCTTATTCTTCAAATTGAAGAGCAGATAGTACAGCTCAGCGATCTGTCGAAATGTTCGCACAATTGCCGAATCCCTAAGAAATAACACAATCGCGTACTTGTTAGGAACTGACTTTTTCACTTCAGTCGCTGCTTTTATGTATTATTACAAGGGACAACAGTCTTTACATTTATATTTATCAATTATCTTGTCCTTGTTCAACATATGAACCTCATTTGTTGTTCCTTATATCTATCATATGTACCTATATTACCTCTCTTTCTTGAGTATCATTATACTTATCTCTAATTGGTGTTAAGCTGCTCCAACTTACTTATCTTATCTCTAATACAATCCTTGGGGACGTCTAGTCGTCTACCTAACGCGACCTTTTCAAGTGGAATCATATTTTGTAACGTCTGCGAGGGCTGTATGTTCAGTTATGAACATTAACAAACGAAGGCCAACTTTGGTACCAAAGAAGGTAACTGTTCTTTTTGCTTTATGTATGTCCAGTACATCTGGTTCAAGAGATATGTGTATCAGGGCTGCAAACCGGTTTAAACCCGGAATTCCGACTTGTATCTTACTAAGGTGCATATCAAAATGATAAGACACTTTTATAATTTGCGTTTCTTCCCTCGCAAAATCGCTTTGAACTAGAATATAATAAAATCAAATATGATGAACGAAAGAATAAAGCATAAGCAATGAAAAATTACCGTTGGTTGTTATTTTTATCATTGCTTGGAAATGTACCGTTAATTTTGCGTTCAAGTAATAGAAATTTGCTAGTTTGCAGTTGTATCACAATTATAAGACACATAAGAAAAATTAGAGCCAGACTGTGTAAAATAACTCTTTTTGTAATTTTTTCTTGTTCACGATCATAATTTAAATAATTTAAAATAAAATGGGCCGATCAACACTGCTTTGCGAGAAAGAAAAGGGCTCCATTCTTGCCTTTTCAAAGTGCGGCTTGAATATAAGCCAAATATCGCGTGAAATTGGTCGCAGTCGCACAGTTATTGCCAATTTTTTGAAGAATCCTCAAGAATACGGTAAAAAACGTAGTACTGGACGGAAACCAGTGTTAGATGACCGTAGCAAGCGACGCATTATAAACAGAGCGAGCAATTCAACCGCCTCATGTTCCCAACTTGCTGCACTGAGCGCAAAAAAGGTGTCCACAATGACGGTTTGGAGGGTCTTAAATAAATCTGACCACATTGTGAGAGGTGTACTTAAAAAAATTCCTCATTTGACCGCCCGCCACAAAGCAGCTCGGATCGAATTTGCACTAAAAAACTTGTCAACAAACTGGGCCTCGGTAATAAATGTTCTATTGTTAGTTTTCATATTTCTAATCAATTTTATTTTATTTAGGTTATTTTTTCGGATGAAAAAAAATTTAATCTAGATGGTCCAGATGGATTTCGATACTACTGGCGCGATTTAAGAAAGGAGCCTCTTTATTTTTCAAAAAGAAATTTTGGTGGTGGGTCAGCAATGGTGTGGGGAGCATTCAATAAGTTTGGAAAGCTGGATTTGCAATTTACGAGCTCCAGAATGAATAGTGCAGACTACATTCGAGTCCTAGAAAATGGTTTACTCCCCTATCTAAATGAAAACCGGGAAACTCCTTTTATTTTCATGCAAGATAATGCCAGAATTCATACTAGTCGGGTCACAAAAAATTTTTTACAAGAGTGTTCGGTGGAATTATTGGACTGGCCAGCATGCTCACCGGACTTGAATCCTATTGAAAATATTTGGGGAATCCTCGCAAGACGTGTCTATAAAGAGAACACAAGCTACGATAGTGTTAGCAACCTTAAAAGTGCGATTTTAAGGGAATGGAACCTCCTTGAACCGCAATTGTTGGTGAATCTGATAGATTCAATGAAAAAAAGGATTTTTGATGTGGGAAGATCTAGGGGATCGACGATTAAAGCCTAAATTATTGGTTTATATTAGTTTAAATGTTATTACTTTTCATACCTATAGACTCTAAGTGTTAAAAGAACGAGTGTCCTATCATTTTGATAAGGTTGAAAAAGTCACTTTTTTTAATTTTGCTAAAAAAATCATTAGAACAGTTGGAACAATAAATAAATTTGAGTTGAAACGTTTGTCCACATCATTTTAATATGAGTGAGGGGGGGTTTATGCAATACGCCAATATATCAGGAAAATTATATTCAAAATACAAGGTGTCTTATAATTTTGATATGCACCTTATGAACCGAACCTCTTTAGAAATTAAAGCTGCACCCGAACCTGTTCCGAACCCAAAATTTCGGTTCGGTTCAACAAAACTGACACAAAAATTTGACCTTCTGTCTACCGACTTCATCTGTGATTTGGTGCGACTGACTTCTAAAATGGGCAGGAGAGTGGAAAAAAAATCTGGTAAAATTAGATTAGATTTCTTTATAAAATCCCTACCCATAACAGTCTCTGTTTTTAAAGCTCTACGGCTCTAAAGCTTCTTGAATAATTCTAAAAAGCAAGACTCCAAGACTTATTGTGGTAATATTTTTCCATGTAAGCCACGAAATGGAATTTCACTAAACTGTAAATTATATATTGAATATTTCCATGTTTTCTACTAACCAATTTCGACCCAAATACCACTTGGTCCCCTTACAGTTTGGGGAGTTTTTAGGTCGAATGTTGTTTTTAAAACACATAGAAGACAAAAATAAGTAATGTTGTATAAAGCATAGACTGAACCAAGGTTCGAACTAAAACCATCTCCCAAAAACCTCGAATCTTAACCATTCGTTAATTTGGGTTCGAACCAGTGTACCGGAGATCCGAATATTGTTTTTGGTTTGCCGCTCTGATGTGTATACATGATATAAAGTGCTATACAAGTTTCGGTCACCATTTGCAGTACCTGTTATACAAGATGCATTGAAAGTCATTACAGAAAAACCAAATACAAAGTTACGATTTTGCACACAAGAAAAAATATATATATTTTTCGGATCATGTCCCCTTTCTACGACTAACCGGTATATGTAAAACAGTCAAACGGTTGCTAAAACTGCGGACTGGTCTCTTAGCTGGGTCAGTTTTCAGACCAACTCAATGCTTTCGCCCATACCCAGCGTAAAAATCGCAGCGCCGCAAACTTGACTAGCTAAAAACAGCTGATTGAGTTTACCTGGGGGTGGAAGCCGAAAAAACAGCTAGCACCATCAATGGATGCGGCAAAAGCGCAATTTGAGCCATCCCCACCATCTAAAGCATTGTCCAAGACTTCTGGTTTCTACATTTAATCTAAACACTTCTGCATTTCCAGTATTATTAGTTACATACATTTAAATGCAAACAAAACACCAAATTTAAGCAAACGCAACACAGTGTGACCGTTCGACATCTGGTGGAAACAAATGAATGGTGTTTATCAGTGATGGGCAAGCTCTTGCTCTTTTTGCTCCCATAGCTCCCAAGAGCCCCGCATACAGATGCTTTAAAAATTGCCTCGTCATGGACAAGCTATATGCATGACTTGCAGAATTTTCTCGCTTCGAAGCGAATCCAACAACAAGGTCAGGCAGGTCCGAGCACAAGCAACGCATTAAAAATGCCTCGTCATGCATAAGCTGTGTAAATGAAAGATTATTCTTATTAGTTTTTTATAACATTCTTGGCCTAGTTTTACACGATTATTTAGTTCAGCGATGCCCATGCTTTATTCGCTTCGAGCGCCAATGTTGTTGTAATGCGCGAACGCCTCAGCCACGCGCATAGGGCTGAGGCATAGGCTGGCTGCTCTTGCGGTATTAAAGGCAACAACAATACGTGCAGACAGCGCTGTATCAGACAGCCACAAGCACACACACACACAGCCGGCAGTCCCGCCAACCATATGCGGAGCGCTACGAAGCAGGAGTGAAACGGGACTCCAAAGCAGCACCTCGAAGGAGCGTTGCCGCAGCAATCCAAGGCAGGAGTGAAACGGGACTCCAAAGCAGCACCTCGAAGGAGTCCTCTGCAAAAAAATAATAGGCGAATAGAGGAGAAGTCCGCATAGATGTTTTGCTGGTTATCTGAGTGAGCATTCGCCGAAATCACTCATTTAAGGAGTCCCTTGGTCACACTTTTTTCATATATTTTGAAAAGACCTTTTTCTCCAGCGTCTCCTTTGGAGAGGGAGTCCTAATGGAGCACCTTTCGCTTTCTCTTTCGTTTTCTGGTGGTACTTGTTGTTTCTGATTTTGGTTTTTTTTTTTGTGTGAGTAAAAACGCACTCATTAGATGCTGTTGGGTACTCCTTATTTAGATCCATAATGTCCAGAGAATGTTTCTTCAAATGTAAAATCTTACAAAGAAATACTGAAATTGTGTGTGTGTTTTTTGACGACCATATATAGCAGGGGTGGGCAACAGATTTTGTAAGCGTAAACGGTTGTCGAGTTATGATCAAAAGATTGTTCGCTGCTGCGAATTTTTTGTTTCTTGGCATCTTGATTAGTAATTTAGTTAGGTCAGTATTAGTTTCAAACACACATAGTTTAATCAGTTAAAACACTTAACTACTTTTTAAATTGTAGCCACTGCTTTTTTGTAAATCTAGCATCTTTTGAATCCCATGTTCTGTCATTCCCCACTGAAGATTGGACTGGAAGCGAATTTTTATTCAAATTCGATTTCGCTCGCCTCCCACCGGAGCAACCCCTTCAACATTTTAGATTGCTCCATTCCTGTTCTTCTGGATACAATTCATAATTCATAGTCGGTCCCATATTCTCTTGGCAAAGGCCTATTGAAACCCATTCAATACATCCGTCGATCTTATGAAATGTCGGCATCTTCTAGGTACATAAATATAATCACTATCTTTTTAATACAGTTTTTTTTTTAAAATAAATTTAACGTAATGCACAGATTACAGACAACTCATTCTACCGCTCTTCACATACACACACAAGTGACATTTCAGCTGCTAAAATAAATACTTATTGGATCAGGAGGCGCTCAGCGCATCAACTTAGGGACTACAGTTCCTGGCCTTAAAGATAAATACGAAAAAGTTGGCGCATGGTAGTCCGTTTGTTACACATGGGACACTTTCGAGTGGTGCCCAAGGCCGCTTCGATGCAGGTCTGACAAAAGACGTGGCCACATTTCGTTGACATTGGATTATTTCCAGCCACGCTCTCGAAGCATACGGGACATCTGTAGGAACAATTCGACTGGGAATTGTTGGACTTAACACACGAGTTGCCAGCAGCTCTGCCTGTTCGATGTGGCGTTGCTGTATAAGTTTGTTCCAATTGCGGACGTTCTGGGGTGCACAAATCGATGACTGCAACTGGACTGCTGCGATTTGCTTCTAAAGCTACTGCCTCGGCAGCCTGTTGAGATCTCATCAGACCGAGAATACGTCCAAAATCAACCTGTATTTTCTGCCACGACTCTGTGAGTGTGCTAAAAGCATCAACGGTGCTAGTCGAATAATCGTCCGATCTCCTCGCAGCACCACTTAAATTCAAGCGCCCACTGGAGTTGGGATCCCCACTGAAGCTTGGAGTAAGCTCATCCTGACTGCCAGATAGAGTATACAAATGTGAAGATTCGGATCCAGAGCTGCACGACAAATCAGACATTATTTGATTGATGTATACGACTTGGATAGCTATTAAAACCAAAATCCTCGGTGCAAGCTTCACTTTTCAACAACAAAAAAAAAAACCGCAATTTCGTTTCTAGGTATGGCACTTTGTCGATAAAAGAGATGTGAGAACACGCGACTCGGCAGAGTCACGCGAGGCACCCATAATTTAAATAAATATTGCACAGTTCCGTTATGCTGCAAGAGAGTAAAAGAGAGGAGTGACATTAATAACCCTACAAAGAAACTGTCACCTAGTGACAAAAAAAAATTGTCCTACATCTAGTTGTAAAACTAGAATTTAACTGGTAGGAAAAAGCTAGATTCGGGTGAGTTGAGCAACTGCGCAGTGGCAGACGGCAAAGCTTTTGGAGTTTATTTTGAAGTTTATCATTAACCTGCGCAGTTGCAGCCGAATAAGTTAAAACTGACGCTAGTGTGGAAGAAATAAAAAGTGGAAATCAATCCAAAGTGTAAAAAAAAACAAGCATTAAGTCCAATTCAATGTGAATTTGAAAAGCTTCTATCAATACAATGAATTTATTGCGAATTGTCTTTGTGTAAAGACTTGTGAAAAAAAATATAATTAACTGAAATGTACAGCTCATACAGTTTAGGTTGCAACTGGTATTTAACTGGTTGCAAATGCCTGCTGCAGGGGACAATTAGTCTTAAACAGGTTTTGAAATGGCTGCTGCAGGGGACAATTGGTCTAAAACTGGTTGCAAATGGCTGCTGCCGGGGACAATTTGCTTTTGCCTATGACATACCTGTGTAAAATGGACGACATCATTACATTGATTTGGATACGAAGTGCAACCAGTTGCCAGTTTTTAGAGACTGGTATACTTTTGGCAGTAAACTAGAGACTTTCTCTGCAGGGGTAGTCACCACTTGGCCGATTGAGGAAAAAGTAAATGAGATGTAAGATGTTAATCGATAGCAAAAAGATGCACACTTATTCGCATGGTGTAGCACAGGGTTCCTCAAGAGAAGAGAACCGAAAAAATTCAAATGAGCTGCGGCCGTTATAGTGTTAAATGTACATACGGTTAAATTTTTATTTGATTATTACTACGTTTATGCTTGCATATTTGCATGATTTTTACACAAAAAAAAAATATACACACAAAATCATGATATTTTGCTACACACGAATTTTGACTATGGTTTTTGATAAATGTGGTATGTATTCGGCCCAGCAGATAATTTCGATTAACAATTTGTGAATTTCTATTGAATATTTTGCTTGCCGTATGCAGTGGATGCCGATTGTAATTCGAAAATATGACAATCATGATTGCTCAATCAACTAAACAGTAAATATAAGCCAAAAATGACAAGAGAAAAGGTCGGTCGGTCAAGCCCGACTATAATATACTATCCCACCCAACATTAGAAAGATCATTTTAATAAAAATCACCTTGATGAGTCTTTTTCGAGACCTTAGATGATAACCTTGCATCCATTTTTTTTACCGTTCTGGAGACAGAAGAGGAAGAGACTACAACACTAAGAAGCATATAACACCCCATATATAATATTTAAATAGGATATTTTCTTTTTGTTGGTTCACTAAAGATTCTTTTTGGTTTAGTTTTAGTTTCTAACTTTACCTTGAATGGGACTTGAAATCGGGACCCCGGGGAAACATCAACACGAAAGGCATTTTGTCGCCTTCGACCACCAAGCACGCGCATGAGTCACAGTAAAGAAGTCCAGTGCTAAGCACTCAGCTGCCTCTTTTATATTCCAAAAGCAGGGAATTCGAACTTTAGAATAACATGCGGTGTCTTTTTATATTTTTCTAAATTTTTTGCTGTTTTTTCTAAGTTTAGGAAAAAACTGTCTAAAAACAGGAAAGAAAAACTATTTTAGGGCGAATTTATAAAAACTAGAAGAAAAAAAATTGTTGAGTGTGGACGTGGATATTATTCGCCGACGCTTTCACTCCAGATGTCCATAGACGTTTTTTTGTGGCAATCATTTTTAACAAATCAACTCTGATTTTCAGAAATGCAATAAATTGAACTTACCTCGTTCTTCAACAGTCGAAATTTAAAGTTTGGCAATCACTTGTCGCACGTACACTGTTTACGGTTTCGCTGCGAATGTCATTTTGTTAGTGGTGGACACAGAAATATCGCATTCACGATGAGTGAAACAGCTTGTGAGATGGGTACATCCCCAGCCGACGGGGGAATATTTGAAGACACTGCAAGTTCTCACGCTCCGTCTTTGACGGTAGACGGTAGATGTTGGCAAGTGTGAATTGGCTGTTAAACTTTTGTCATCTTGTCAACCCTATTCGGGTGTTGCCTTACGTGTTCTCTCAATGCCTTTCTTCTCCTGTCAACAGATTTACAAGTCATTTGCAAAATGGGTCGGATGCCGGATAATTTGGTGCGTGGTTTTTTCGATTTTAACGAAAGCAAAAATGAATCAAAATGCAAATCATCAAAATCGATTCATAAAGGGAAACTATTGCTCCAACTTGAAGAGGCATTTGGAACTAAGTCACTTTGAAGAATATAGAAAGAAGATGGAAGAGAACCCTGCAAACGAGCCTGCAGTCAAGAAGCAGAAAATTCAATTTGAATTGAACGCGAATGAAGTGAGGGAGGCCTGTGTTGATCTGGTAACAGTTGAAAGAATGCCCCTTGCAATTTTGGACTCGGCAGCATTTAGAACCCTGTCCGAGCAAATTTTCGAAGGCCTTCAGATTGAGCCCATAACATCCAGGAATGTCATGGCACCCCTGGCCAAAGCAAAATTGATGGCAAGCATCCATGGAAAAGTCGTATCACTCCAATTGGACATTGTTTCCAGCCAAGACCGAGACATTTTGAGCATCAACGTTCTGTTTTATGAATCAGCTCGGATAAGGAAGACTTTGGGGAGTATTCAACTTGAGAAAAATCATGGTGCCGTCGACGACTTAAGCCGACAAGTGGATGCAATTCTGAAGGAATTTAGTATTACCAAAAATCACATATATTCCATGACAATGGACGCGGACGCCATATCAATTCAAGTGATGAATCGGAAAACGAAGATCAGGATAAACTTTTGAAGGCAGTCAAAATATTTGGCATGCCCTTAGTTGAATGTGTGGCCGACACAGTCCAACTTGGTGTCAATGAATTTTTGAAACAGACGAAATATGTTAAGATAATTGACACAGCCCGGAAAGTCGGGAAATCGTTGGATCCTCTAAACCATGGGTAAGTAACTTATATGGTATTAATAACTGTATTAAATCGTTAGACTATCAAAATCTAGCAATGGGTTCCGCCATGCCACAAAATGGTGTTCGACTTACCAAATGTTGAAAAGTCTTCTGCTCCTCAAAGATGTCCACAAGAAGCTGACGAATTTGCAGCAAATACGTGACCTTGTGGAGACGTTGGCGCTTGTATTTGACGCCACACAGAAACTCCAAGATCAACAGCTCTATCTGGGCGACTTCTATAAGCTTTGGTTGCAGCTAAAACTAGACGTTAATGAATTGAACACTGAACCCAGCTCCGATCTCACCCAATGCTTTGAAAAAACGGACGCCACTCTAATGGAGAATGAGGCTATGGCGGCTGCCTTAAGTTTGGACCCCAGGATGCGTAGAGTATTACTCCGTAATCCAATCCATCTGCTGTACGCCAAGAACCATTTGAAAAAGCTTGTGCGCAATATATACACCGCTCAGCGAGGTGTAAGTATTCCTTGATTTTTTTTTGTCATTTTCATTTGATTGATTAGTTTTAATTATTTTCTGTCAAAGCTTGATGGAAACCAAAAGGACAACGCACCTCTTGATCAGCTTGATGAGCCGAGGACATCTCGTAGTGAACACTCAACTTCATTGTTGGCTGCATATCTGTACTCCATTGAGGCAGTTTCGAATTCCAATTTGGATGATGAACTTGAGAATAGTATTCAGCTGGCCATTCAGGAGATTGACCAATATTCGCCAAGGCTGATGAACATCAATATGGATATCATGACATATTGGGAGATGAAGGAAATCGAATATCCCCACTTGTTTCAGTTGGCACACGTTGTGCACTGTGTTCCGGCAACTCATTTCGACGATGGAAATAATTCTAGTACTTAATAAGCTTTGAAATTAGTTCCGACTGGCTCGCAGTGTAAAAAAAAAACTTGTGTTTGGTTAAATTGAATCAAAAATAAAGCACATTTTGTGGTTTATCACATCACATCACATCAACATCAAATATACGGGGGTGCCCCAGAAATCTCTAGAGATTTTCATATAAACGTTGAGAGATTTGAAACCGACTGTTCATGGCCAAATAGGTTTGATGCATACGGGTTTGTTTCGTTATAATGTAGTAGCCTGCAGCGTTGCTGTCAATTTACATCTAATGTCTCCTAGTTTAGTTCAAAATTCAATCGTTTATACGAAAATCTCTACAGATTTCTGGGGCAACCCTCATTTTGTGCATCAACAGGCAATAAATCCATGTCCCATCGGTAATGCAAGCCGGTTCTGCACTCGTGAACTGAACCCTAAGCCGAACCAGAAAGTCGGTCAAGCCCGACTATAACATACTCGGTACCAATGAAATTATACGTTCAGCATACATTTTGATGCTGCAGTAGCAGCGCTGCTGCAAAAGTATGTAACAGCCAGAAGGAAGCATCTCTGACCCCGTAAAGTAAATGTATATTCGAGATCAGCATCAACAGCCTAGTCAATATAGCACAGATCTCAGAGATGGTAAGAGATAGAGGTTTGATGTGTATGGGACAAAAAAATTCTTACAATTGCAGGCAGATCAAGTTTATTTTCAATTTTGGACACGCCCCCGCAATTTAAAAAAAGCGTCATATCTCCCACAGTTTTAAAGATAGATGGTGTATACCTGCTAGACATATTTAGTAATCACGATAACTTATCGATCCGCCAAAGAAATTGTGAAGATCGATTGAACTGTTGTCGAGCTATGATCGAAAGACTGTTCACAGCTGCAGCGCAGTAGCAGCGCTGCTTTAAGCTGCTACTGCAGCATTAAAATTTATGCTAAGCGTATAATCTCGTTGGTACAGAGTATGTTATAGTCGGGCTTGACCGACTTTCTTTCTTTTTTTTGCCTAAGTACTGAGCTTTTGCGCGACGAACCTCACGCTTCAAGAGTACGCGAAACACTAAACGCTTTAAGTACCCTGCTGAGGGCGCACACTGCGAGCACCCTACCTAAATTGTTGTATCATGAATAAT
Source organism: Lordiphosa andalusiaca (assembly GCA_035044965.1). Lineage (NCBI taxonomy): Eukaryota > Metazoa > Arthropoda > Insecta > Diptera > Drosophilidae > Lordiphosa > Lordiphosa andalusiaca. The sequence goes on along the minus strand of JAWNNM010000051.1, from coordinate 2,388,127 downwards.
TCATTGTGTAAATTAAATGCTGAAAAACTATGACGGGTTTTACACCGTCGAGCAAACTTCATGAATTTCTTGAAAAATCATTCGTTTGTAGGAGAGAGCTGTAACGGTGTCGCTTGCCCCTCTACACCTCTTTCCCACAAACGAATGCTTTTTCAAGAAATTCATGAAGTTTGCTCCACCGTGTAATTTCAGTCTAAGTCTGGCTAGAAGCTTTAAGCTTCTGATCCAACGAACATTTGCGTTGAGCAACATCAATTGCAGAGTTGATCCAGCCTTGTCTCTCACAACTCAAATATGGCCCAATATTTGTAGATATTATATGTAGAATACCCACGCTCTCTCTATATGCCGTTCCAGTTTTCTTTCACGCAATAAAGTTTTCTTGAATTTTATCGAGTACGAACAGCCGGAGAAGTCGACAGCTCGTGGCAAATTGTCAGTTTTATGCATTTCTTTTCTACTTCCTTCGAAAGAAGGAGAGAGCGAGACAGACAGAGAATAACCGTTGCCGCGGATCGAAAAGGGCAAAGCAAAAAGTGAAGCGGCACCGTTACTTGGAATGCCGTTACTTGAGACGGCGACGCTGAACACCAAATTGCATCATGCCCAAACGTAATGCTAAAACCCATTTGTTGTACAAATGGCAACTGCAACTGGGTGAGGATTGCTACATTCCGTACGATGGCTTCATGTACTGCACTGTGTGTGTCCAATATGTAAGTGAAGACCACAGTTCGACAGTTTACACAGATTCACAGTTCTGCCCCTTTCAGATCACAGCCAATCGTCGTTTCCAGTTGGTTCGCCATTTGTCCAGCAATCAACATCTGGCTTTTAAGGCGCTTAGGGCTAACAGGCCCATGGCCGATTCCGATCCAGCTGCGGATGATAACGTAACGGATGCCATCAGTGTGGGTGATTTTGAGTATAGCGTTGCAGTCCCCAATATGGATGATCGCTTCAATATGGACTTGTGCGCCGCTTTGTGTGCCGCCCACATTCCGTTGAGTGTGCTGAACAACTCGAGTTTCCGCACATTTCTGGGCAACTACACGAACCACCTGATACCCAATGAGCAGGACATGCGTGTTCAGTACAAAGTGTAATCATTTACATTGTATTAGAAAGAACATTAGAATAAAATTTCAATTTTTCTTCAATTTGCGTTTGGATTTGGCTGCAGGCGCGGCAGCAGGTTTGCGCTTGGGTGCTCTACGCTGCTGCTGCTGTTGATTGGAGGAGTCTGAGTCCGAGTCGCTGTTGAAGGAATCTTCACTTTCACTCTCGCTGTCGTCCTCTTCCTCTGGGTGGTTGTCTTTAGGGGGTTTCGCTTTTTTGGGCTTCTTTTGTTGCTGCTGCTGCTTGGAGCTGCTTTCGGGTGTGGCTTCTTGTTCATATTCTATGGTCACAAACCCCTTGGGTGCCGGCCTTGTGGCTTCATCTTTTAAAGCTGAACTTTCCTTGGTCTTTGTCTGAATATCGGCGACAGCTGTCGCCTGTGGACGCGCATTTCCAAACTGCGAAAGATCCAACAAACCCAAACAAGTGGGTCTGCAGTCCATGTTGATACCAGCCAACAGTTCCAGCTCCTGTTTGTCCAGGTCACACAGCCACAACTTGATTTCTCCCGCACTATCAAAAAAAGTGTAAGGTTAAACCTGGTTGGATTGGAGTCAAACAGACGTCACTCACCTAGAAACTGTGGCCAGTGTGTCATTCATATAAGCCATGGCCTTCACCCTGGCCGCATGAGCTGGCAATAGTTTGGGCTGCAATTTGACTTGGCATGATTAAGATTCTAAGAAAATTTCCACCAGACTTACCGCCGTCTCTTCCTCCTGATCGTTAAGCGATATCCAGGCTACCTTGCCATTTTCCAGACCAGTCAGACAGTCGGTTTCGTTCAGCCAGGTCACGCAAATGGGCTTTGCCGGCATTTTGGCTCTCCTGATCACCTGAGCCGTCGTGATGTTCCAGACTTCCAAGACCAAGGGACCACTCAGCGTAAAGTGATCGCCATCTGCCGACCAGGACAAGCATTCGGGGCAACTTCCCAAGGTACGCTTACTCTTCAAGTTGGTCTTGTAGGCCACACGGCCCTTAACCAGATTCCAGGTGTTTAGAATCTGATCACTGCCCAGGGAGAGGGCCAGCTTACTGCTGGGATGGCAGCTGATGTGAGTGACTGGCGTACCAGCATGGGCCTTTCGCCAATCCCCCTCAGTGGTCCAGCTGCCCACGCGTGTGGCTATCATGTGCCCATCGGCGCTGCCCGACAACAGATGCGAAACATCTGGCGAGAATGTCAGGGCGTTGATGGTGCCCGTATGGCTGAGCAGGATCTGGGATTGCTTGCGTGAGCGCATGTCGTAGACAAAGATGCGATCATCGCTGCCACCGCTGGCTATCCACTGGCCCTGCACGGCCAGGCATTTGATGGAACCGGCATGTGATTTGTCCGCAAATGTTTGCTTTAGTTTAACCAATCCGTCGTCATCCGGCTGAGTGAGCTGGTAGCCCAGCAGGAACTCTTCGTAGGTGCCCACTATGACCTCGATGTGGGGCAACATTTAAATTGTGTTTATACGCGTCGGAGAGGCGCCTTAACACGTGCGACTGTCTGGAGTTGCCACCTAGGTGGTGTGGTTCAAATTTAAAATGTGGGTTTGCTAACAGCAGAATATTCCAGATACGTGTCCAAAAGCTGTATATTTTGAAATGTATTTAGTGCGGCTTTAAATCGCTTTTATTGATTAATAAGTTTAGGCTCAAGTAAATACCGGACAGCGGATAGCGATGGGAAGGCAGAGATTTATACACCTATCGATAGATTCAATTCGTGATAGATTGTTGGGGAGGAGAGCGTGAGTCTTGTGGTCGTGCTAGTTCCGACGTTTTACAAATTTGCCCTTTGACCAACGACTTTTGGAACGAATTATTTTTACGAATTAGAAAATAAAGCTTTGGAAGTCAATATATAACCGATAGCAAATGACTTTTCTCGATTAAGCAAAAATGTTCAATCATTCTTAATTACATCATTTGTTTTCAGTACTTAGAAATAGCTCATTGACAAAAAGCTACAAAATCATAGAAATAAATCATAAAAATCTTATTTTTTCTTTAATTTGGTTATTAATGTATATAATTTAATAAATTAATTACCAAAAGGACCAGGAACTCTACAAACCTGGTAAAGATCTAAAGGCACCTTAACAATATCGTAAAAAAGACTAAGACAAAATAAAGTCGCCGTGGAAAGCTATCGAAACTGTCGAAAAGTACTAAAATGCTGTAGAAAAAGATAACCCAAACAAATTATGCAGAAGACAACTAGAACTTTGAGCCGAATACCTGAAAAATAATTTGAAATACAATAAAGAAGAGCAAAATTGACAAATAAACAGTAAAAAAAGTTGATCTTATCTTGTAAACCTTTTCAGAGGCTATATTGAAATTGTCCAGATGTTTGTTTTCAATGGAAACGTCTCCAAACTCCGTATTTACTAGTTTTCTATGCTTCTCCATGATTCTGTCAAGTTTGGTCGAAATCAGATATCAATATAGTAAAGCTGCCATAGAAAAGAAAGGTTAGAAAAATAGTCTTCGTAAGAAAAACTTTTTTGTTTTCAATGTAAAGCTCTATAAAATTGCCAAATATTTATTTTTTAAGCCTTTACATAATTCATCAAAGTTTTGTCAAAATCGGATGACTATAGGCTATAGTTGCCATGGGTCGGTCGAGAAACTAGTTTCAGTGCGAAAAATTGTTTCTCAAAAAAACTTTAATAATATAACCAAATTGAATAGTTTCTCAAAACTAAGTATTATCTTCCGCTGAAGGAATAGAAAGCTTTCCGTTAGCCGATATTTTATAAGAATTGGTCGCAAACAAAAATATTCTGCATAAATGGGTAGTTTTGCTTAGGGAAAACCATGAACTTGTATGAACTGCTGAATGTTGCATGGCGTTCGTGACAACGAACTAGTTCCGTGACACTCTTTCAAATTGTGTCCATCTGGCAACGACCGCTGCAGCATATCGGTATTGGTAATGGTATTTCTGCAATCGATAAGTCTTGGTTAAGCTGAAACGATTAAGAAAAGTTGTTAATAAATTCCTTGCAGAAATTTGAAGCAAATATTTAATTGAAAGACGCCATTCGCATGTCCTCTTTGCGCCCCAGCGGTTAAGTAGGCCAAGGAGCAGCAACAGCTTCAGTTGGAGTTGATCCGCTTTCACTATCATCAGCCGGCATCGGCGTCCAAAACATCACCTACAAAATGTCGAAAAGTTCTGGGTAAGTTTTTCTGCTTTAACGTGTCAAGCACTCGCCTTCTTAGCTATGACCATTTATAGGCGCGACCGAGAGCGCGATCGCGACAGGGAGCGGGACAGAGAACGGGAACGGGATCGCAGCAGTCGGAGTAGAGACTATGAGGTGGGCAAATCCTCACGCAATGGCGGTGGAGGGGGAGGTGGAGGCAGCCGGCGCGAGGAACGTAAGCGAGGCAAAGAGACATCAAACCGTTCGCGGGATGAGAAAAGACGAAAGCGTTCCCGGTCGAAGGACTATGACAAGGACAAGTAAGTGGGTCATGTTCCAAGCTCCCCATCACTGTATTATTCCATATGTAGGCGTCAAGACAAGGAGCGAGACCGAGATCGCGACCGCCAGCGCGAACGGGATAAGGATCGCGAGCATCGTGAGAAGGATCGCGAGCGGGATCGCGATCGTCAACGAGACAGAGAGACTACTGCTTCCCACGCGGCCGCCTCGCTGCCTCTGGTCATTCCTGTGCCCTCGTCCAGCTCTTCGGACGAGGAGGAAGAGGAAATTGACAAGGAGGAGCAACAGCGTCGCCTGGAGCAGGAGATGATCAAGCGTCGCGAGCGCATAGAACGTTGGCGAGCCGAACGCAAAAGAGACACCAAAGCCCTGGCTGCTCTTCCCGTTCAGGCGTCCAAAACAGCCAAGAAATGGAGCCTCGAAGACGAATCCGAGGAGGATGATAGCAATCCCGCTCCGCCACTGGAAGGGGTTAAGAAGGAGCAGGAGCCAGATTCACCACCATCCAAGTTCCATAGCATCAGGAAGCGTTTCGACGATGACATGGTTGAGTCCAAGTTTTCGCCCATGAAGCGTCCCACCTTTGGCAAGGTCAAGCTGAGTATGGACTTGGCGGCGGCCACAAAAGCTGAGCCGGAGGTGTTGCCCAAAGAGGAACCCGCACCAGAACCGATCAAACCAGAGGAGAAGGCTAAAAAGGAGACGCTTAAAATGGAAGTGGTGCAGCAGCCGGCGGAGGAGGTGGTGGCCGCGTTAGAGCCGCCACCTGCTCCAGAGCCCGAGCCCGAGCCGGATGATGATATTGATCCCTTGGATGCCTACATGCAGGAGGTCAATATGGAGATGAGGCGTGTCAACAATTTCGTTAATCCGCCCACCAAGGCGCAGGGCGTGGTCATACTCACAGGTGTGGCCAAAAAGAAGACCAACCAGGTGAAAAAGGGCGAGCTTATCGAACAGAACATGGACAGCCTGGAATACTCCAGTGAGGATGAGCTGGAGGATATACGCGATACAGCCGTTAATCTGGCCATGAAACACCGCAAAGAGCTGGCCAAGATTGATCATTCCTCGGTGAGCTATGCGCCATTCCGCAAGAACTTCTATGTGGAAGTGCCCGAGCTGGCCCGCATGACCCCATCCGAGGTGGACAAGTACCGCACCGATTTGGAGGGGGTGCAGGTGAAGGGCAAGGGTTGTCCCAAGCCCATCAAGGTTAGTAATTACCCAGCTGTGCCAACACAATCTCGCTAATCCAATTCGTTCCCACAGACCTGGGCCCAGTGCGGCGTCAGCAAGAAGGAGATGGATGTACTGCGCAAGCTTGGTTTCGAGAAGCCCACTCCCATCCAATGCCAGGCCATACCGGCGATTATGTCTGGGCGGGATCTGATAGGTATTGCTAAAACTGGCAGTGGTAAGACGTTGGCATTCATTTTACCAATGTTTAGGCATATCCTGGATCAGCCCGGGCTGGAGGATGGCGACGGGGCCATAGCCATCATTATGGCACCCACGCGGGAGCTCTGCATGCAGATTGGCAAGGACATACGCAAGTTTAGTAAATCCCTGGGACTCCGGCCCGTGTGTGTGTACGGCGGCACCGGCATTTCAGAGCAGATAGCCGAACTGAAGCGCGGAGCGGAGATCATTGTGTGCACGCCCGGACGAATGATCGATATGTTGGCAGCCAACTCTGGCCGTGTCACAAACCTGCGCCGAGTCACCTATATTGTCCTCGATGAGGCGGATCGTATGTTTGACATGGGCTTTGAGCCCCAAGTGATGCGCATCATTGACAACGTGCGTCCCGATCGACAAACCGTTATGTTCAGCGCCACCTTTCCGCGACAAATGGAGGCCTTGGCACGACGCATCCTCAAGAAGCCCATTGAAGTCATTGTCGGTGGACGGTCGGTGGTGTGCAAGGATGTGGAACAGAATGTGGTCATACTCAGTGATGATGCGAAGTTCTTCAAGTTGCTCGAACTGCTGGGCATCTACCAGGAGGCGGGCAGCATTATTGTGTTTGTGGACAAGCAGGAAAATGCCGACATACTGTTGCGCGACCTAATGAAGGCCTCGTATCCCTGCATGAGCCTGCACGGCGGCATCGATCAATTCGATCGGGACTCCACCATCATTGACTTTAAGTCGGGCAAGGTGCGTCTCTTAATTGCCACCTCGGTGGCGGCTCGTGGCCTGGATGTCAAGGACCTTATTCTGGTGGTCAACTATGATGTGCCCAATCACTATGAGGATTATGTGCACAGGTATTACGACGATCCTTTCAGACCATTCGAATATCTAATGAAACTTTTCTCTGCAGATGCGGACGCACAGGTCGAGCGGGCAAGAAGGGCAGTGCCTTCACCTTCATCACGCACGAGCAGTGTCGCTACGCTGGAGACATAATACGTGCTCTGGACCTGTCCGGCACCCTGGTGCCCAATGAACTGCAGACCCTCTGGACGGACTACAAGACTGCTCAGGAGGCGGAGGGTAAAACGGTGCACACTGGCGGTGGTTTCAGCGGCAAGGGCTTCAAATTCGATGAGCAGGAGTTCAATGCGGTCAAGGAGAGCAAGAAACTGCAAAAGGCCGCCTTGGGTCTGGCTGATTCTGACGATGATGAGGACATTGAACAGGATATCGATCAGCAGATCGAGCAGATATTCGCGGCCAAGCGCACGGTCAAGGATACGTCCGCCGCCTCGGTGGCTGCCACCGCTGCTAGTGTCGCCGCCGGCGTCAGCTCTGTGGTGACCGCCGCTGCCCAGGCAGCCGCTGCTGCTGCGGCAGCCCTCACAATAAACTCGGCAACGACCCTGACTACCACTCAGCCGCCGGCAGCTGTCAGCCTGGGCTCGGACAAACTGGAGCTGGCGAAGCGTCTGGCCTCAAAAATCAACAGCAGCAAAAATTTAGACACCAAGGTCAGCCAGGTGGCTGCCGAGGCCATAACGAAGGGTCAACATGGCACCGCCCCAGCCCAACCCATGCTCACAGCCCGAACCGTGGCCGAGCAGATGGCCGCCAAGCTAAACAACAAGCTGAACTACCAGCCCAAGGAGGATGAGGATGGTGGCCTCGGCATAAGCCTAATGGGCACCAATACGAATTCCTTTACCAAATACGAGGAGGAGCTGGAGATCAATGATTTCCCCCAGCAGGCGCGCTGGAAGGTCACCTCCAAGGAGGCCCTGGCCCAGATCTCCGAATACTCGGAGGCGGGCCTCACTGTCCGTGGCACCTTTGTGCCGCAGGGCAAGAATCCCCCAGACGGCGAGCGTAAACTTTACCTGGCCATCGAAAGCTGCAGCGAATTGGCTGTGCAGAAGGCCAAGCGCGAGATAACGCGTCTCATCAAGGAGGAGCTGCTGAAGCTCAGTTCAGCGCATCATGTTAACAAGGGTCGCTACAAGGTGGTCTAAATGGCGATGCTCCAATCTTATCATGAATCCAATAAATCTTTTTTATGGGCAAAGGATGAGTGATAAATGTCATTCATATAAAGATTAAGATTCAAAAATCAGATAATCAGTTGAGTGTTTTAATTGTAGATTTTGTTTGGATGTGGGTAAGCATTGAGGGGGGGGGGGCTTTGAGGGACAAAATATGAACTTAAGAAGTGAGCAGACGACTTTCCAAATGGTCAATGTTGTTCCAAGGTAATTGATAGTACAAAAATTTCCAGAATCTGTGAACCAAGGCTTGGTACGTTCAAGTTCAAGTTTCACCAACATGAACCAACTTCGTCGGTTTATCCAGAAATGGTTCTAGCTTTTCTCAGCTGTTTTCGTGTCACATGTTACTGTCAAACATGTTCAGTTTGGTCTCTAATATAGCCATGAGTCGGCTTAAAAACGAGTACGCTTGCAGACTTTTAAATTTTTTTATTATCAAAATTAATGCCACTTTTTTATCGGAAAATTGTGTTCAACGACGCAGCTCATTTCGGGTCGAATGGATACTGAATGAAGTGCAACCAAAAGCAGTGCAAGAACAGCCAATGCATCCCGAAAAATGCAATGTTTGGTGTGGATTATGGGCCAGTGGCATCTTTGGACGGTACTTTTTATACTCTCTACCAGAGGTACCATTAAGTAACAGCCAGAAGATAGCATCTCCGACCCCATAAAGTGTATATATATTTGCTTTATCAGCATGAACAGCCGAGTCGATAAGGCTATGTCCGACTGTCTGTATGACTACGTCAATTTCAGAAACTATAAGAGATAGAGCCACAAGCATTTGCATGAACGTAGGTGTATACCGTACGCAGATCAAGTTTTTTTTTTACGATTTCGAATAATTTCCTGAAATTAATATTCTAAGTATCAAATTAATAACCAGAAGATTGGTTTGATACTATGTAGGATTATACTGATACCAATGAAACGATACTAGTTTCAGTTTCAAATTGAGGCAACGTGTATCAAATTTATATTGATACCAACTTTTTTGGGTATAGTCATTCGATCCGGCCGCTTCCGACAAATGTGCAGCGTATTCGTACCAGAAGATTTCATGCAAAGTTTGATGAAGGTAGCCTTAAAACTAATGGAGGAGATAGTGGAGAAACAGACGGACGGACATGTCTCATGTATCAGAATATATATCTGTTACGTAGTCGGAAATGCTTCCTTGTATGCGTTACAATCATCTGGACAATTTTACAATCCCCTCTGCAAGGATATAATAAAATGGGTAATAAATCAAGAAATAATCTTGAGTATATCAAGTATCAATTTTAGGAAAAATAGGCACAATATACAAGTAAGAGAGACTGGACTAGAGTTGGGCGCGTGTCGTGTTTTTCTTCGTGTTACAGACACGCACGGCTCAACACGACATGTTCGTATTGCTAAATTAGATTTCGTGTGGCAACACAAAGTTTTATTTTCGACACGTTCTCACAGAAATTAAAGTCAGTCCATTAGTCTGCTACAAAATGTCCGACCTAAGGTCTGAGCAACGTATATTGGCCGATGAGTTGATGCAGCGCGTCTTATGTGGTGAATGTGAACAAGCTTTGCTGGGTCTCAGCTATGGTCGTCGCTCGAAATTGTTGCTGCCTCCACTTCACGAGGCGGCTCTACGCCGTATCATAGAGCGCCTGAAGAAGCCCGGCACACAAAAGAAGTTTCAGCTGGAGCTGGAATCGCTTGCTGATCAAAGGGGACTACGACCAGTAAAATACATATCACAATTCAGTGCTAACACACCACGAACAGTATTGGCCGAGATCTATGAGCAGGCGGTCACCCTGAGCTTTAAGCAATTCTATGAACATCTGTTGGAACATACCATAATACTGCATAAACTGATCCAGGACCAAGAAGATATACAGCAGGAGATTGAGAAGAAGGATAAAATCAAATTAAAGTTGAAGTTTGATTATACTCCTGTGCTGTGCTCTATGGTTTGCTTTGCTGTCATCCTTATCCTGTACTATTACTTCTTTTAGTTAGACTTAATAAAAGCGAACATTTTTTCACCTGACACCAGTGACTGGCTTGTAGAATGGTGTGGTCTGGGGACATTCCCCAGTGACATCTTCTTTTCTTGCAGAGAGGATATCTATGGGCTTTGAGACTCGCCCAGAGCCCAAATATTCACCAAATAAATGCAAGCAGCAATTTAAACTCAGAAGAAGCTGGAAAATATATTGATTTGGGCTTTTAAGAAGGGCTTCCGCTGTTTTCGTGTCACATGCTACTGTCAAACATGTTCAATTTGGTCTATAATTATCTTACAAACGTTGTTCGTTGTTTGCTTGCATATTTTTCAATTTTACTGTCAAAATTCATGCTCGCTTAAGAAAGTGCATCGTGCACTTCTTCCATTTTATGGTCAGTTTGGGTGACTTTCTGAGGCGGCTGTTCGGAATCTTGTGACTTAATTTCGTATCAAATTTACATTATTTGACATAAAACCACCACCAACACGCATACGAAGAGTGCGGACAGAGGAAAATAATGCAGTTGTATTCGCCAGTGTTGTTAACGATCAATGGGTCTCTGTTACTCCACAACGTGGGCAATTTTGGGGAAGGATTTGAGGATAAGACCTTTTTGAATGCAGCTGGTGCAAGAACCTACCACATCAACTAACTTTTGATGAATGGGCACTGTTAAAGTAATATAAACATCCACTTTTTTATCGAAAAATTGTGTTCAACGACACAGCTCATTTCTGGTTGAATGGATGCGTGAACAAACAAAATTGTTTCTCATTTGGTGTGAAGAACAACAAGAAGCATTTCAGGAACTGTCAATGAATCTCGAAAAAAATCAGTTTCTGGTATGGATTTGGAAGTTTATGGATGTTAAAAACTTACATGACACATAGTCTTTGACTCTTTCCCGATCGACATGAACACACTGTGAAAATATCGTGAAGATGGGTTCAGCGGTTTAGACGCCATTCAGACCTACATTTTGACAGTAGGCAATCCCACTGTGCACACTAGAGCCCTGCATGCGTGGAATCAAAGTGTCCTTTAATTCATGTTTAGAAAAAAGGGTTAGAGTAAATCAAGTGTGAAAATATTTTGATTCGAGTTAGTCAGTTCAAATAAGTAATTACTCCAAATAGATCAAGCTCCAATCAATGCTCCAGTGGTTCATTAGATCATATCAAGTCAAAAATATCGTCAACACTATCGACCTACTAACGTAGGTCATAATCTCACACTGTTGTAGAAATGCTTATATTTCAATTCGTGTTAATACTGTTGATTTTGTAATAATTATGCGATGATAAATTTTCAAATTATTACAAATGAATAGTTGTTCTTTTCTTAGGTTTCTTAGAATACGCCTTTATCTGTAACAAAAGCGTATGGCCCGTGCACTTGGGTAGATGGAAATTAGAATATCATCGTAATAGCGTTAAGCGACATTCGAGATGTTAAGCAAGTTCTTGCTAAAGTTGAGTATGCAGCTAAATTTCTACAAGCGGTTCGTTACTCAACGCTTCGATAGGATATACCGCGAATTCACGCTGTGCTGAAATTGCGTGGACAATGTTATTTTTTTCCAATTTTATAGAATCGCAAATGGCACTTAAAATAGGTTTACCAAAAAGAAGTAGTACAAGAAGTAGAAGTAGCTGTGCCGAAGTTTTTATACCTCGCTTAAATATTTTCAAAAATACCATTTTTCCCATTTACCGACCGATCGTTCGTATGGGAGCTATACGATATAGTCATCCGATTTGGCCATGTGAAACAAACAAATACAAAATTGCAGGATGCTACCATTAAAAACAAAAAAGGTTTTCTAACTAAAACTGTTTTTCAGACCTATCTTTAGGTAATGCAGCTATACCATAAAGTTTTCCGATTTTGATACAACTTGGTAGAATTATAAAAAAGCATAGAAAACCTACGATTACAAAGTTTGGAGACGTTTCCGTGGAAAAGAAAAAAATTTTTCTCACTAAAACTAGTTTTCCGACCGATTATTCCTATGAGAGCTATGGGATATAGTCATGCGATCCGGTCGGCTCCGACATATTAGTAGTGTGCAGCAAAAAGAAGATTCTGTGCAAAATTTCAGCTCGAAAGCTTCAAAACTGAGAGAATAGTTCGCGTAGAAACAGACAGACAGACGGACGGACAAAGCTCGTCACCCTGATCAAGAATATATAAGGTTTATGGGGTCGGAAATGAATATTTCAATGCGTTGCAAACTTCTGGGCAAAATTATAATACCCTTTGCAAGGGTATAAAATATCGCCGTTAAATTTAGAAACTCGAAACAGGACTGAGACTTTCTGGAATGAAGAAAATATTTACCAAAAGCAAGAAAGTATTTTCTTAATTGAAGAAAAACATTTTCTAGATTTTAAACAAGAAAGAAAGTCGGTCAAGCCCGACTATAGCATACTCTGTACCAAAGAAATTATACGCTCAGCATAAATTTTGATGCTGCAGTAGCAGCTGAAAGCAGCGCTGCCACTGCGCTGCAGCAGCGAACAGTCTTTTGATCATAACTCGAAAACCGGTCATCCAATTTTCACCATTCCTTTGGCTAGTCGATAAGTTATCTTTAGTACTAAATATATCCAGAAGGAACAACCCACCTATCTTTAAAACTGTGGGAGATATGACGTTTTTTCTAAATTGAGGGGGCGGCAGGGGGCGTTTCCAAAATTGAAAATAAACTTGATTTGCCTGCAGACATAAGAAGCACATATCCCATACATGTCAAACCTCTATCTCTTACCATCTCTGAGATCTGTGCGTTCATACGGACAGGCAGACAGACAGACGGACGGACGGACAGACGGACATGGCTATATCAACTCGGCTGTTGATGCTGATCAAGAATATATATACTTTATGGGGTCGGAGATGCTTCCTTCTGGATGTTACATACTTATGCACAAACTTATTATACTCTATGTACCTTCGGTACAGAGTATTAAAACCTTTCTAGATCTTAGAAAAAAAATATTTTGCCATATATTTGATAGGAAAGGGAGTGAGGGGAGTAGAGACAGATGAGCTAGACTTCACTAAGAAGCGTGATTTGTGGCTAAGATTGCAGTTAATTAAAGGACCAACGAATTCTTATTAAATTTGTTTTCCTAATATGTAACACAATGTGCAAAGTATTTCGATTGGTAAGACTTAATTTTTGTTGTTGAATGCATTGCGTCGGCCTATATTGGTTTCTTGCAGCATTTTGCATATGGTGGCTCATCTTTTCATAACAGCCCCGATCCAAAATTTGCTGGATTGAGTCCAGTCTGGAATTAAACACAACCATCCGGACCCTGGCTTCATCTTCAATTGATTCCATTTCATGCGCTGTGTGCATTTTTTCTAAGTAAAACTTAAATGATGGAAAAAATACTAAAAAAAACTAAATTGCTTATAAATATTAGCTTATTATGATACTAAAAAAGGTTAAAAATATTGCCAACAAAGGAAATAAATGTAAAGGTTGGTATTCATATTTGAAAACCATTTTCGCCGACTGATTGTGTTTGTTTTCTTGGTAGTTCACAGATTAAAATAAGCATTTCAGAAGAAAGAAAACAAAATGAAGAATATTATAGCTTTCCATTGATCTCCGAGGATCTATGAATATTGGGCATTATGTGCACCGCTATAACACTTTTATATAGAATTTTGAAGCGCTCTCAAAATGTTTCGATCTGATACCAAAGAAAATCCCCCTCGCAGTAGTTCAGTTTTTGGTTGGTTGTTGTCATTGTGAACCCTTGGTTCGGTTTAAGGTTCACAGTGAAAAACGAGAGCGTTACTCAAGGCAATTAGTGTAGGAGATATTCAACATTTGATTCAACAAACTTGATCTGCCTGCAGACAATACTAGCTTACATCTAACAGAACACATGGTTAGGTTAAATAGGCTGCTCGGCGGAGGCCGAGTTCACCCAGAGGCCTTTTGGCCCATTGTGATGCCTATTAACTGGTTGGGGGTTTGGGTGGGTATAGACGGTCAAATTCTGCGCAAACTCTCTCTATTTAAACCATTTTGAGGAATCCACAAAAAGAGCCAGGTCTTCTAGGGGCACATTTGCCAGACTGCCCAGGTCTTCAAAGAATGGTTTGCCCAGTCGCTAGGTGCGTTTCCTAAGAAGTGCAGGGCAGTCGCATAGAAGGTGATGGATGCTTTCTATTTCCTCCTAGTTCCCACAGCTACGGCAGAAGTCATGGTGGGGCACGCGCATCCTTGTGGCCATTTGACCGATGGTGCAGTGCCCCGTTATGACTCCCACCATAGTTCTCATCCTGTTCTTGCTAAAGCGTAGGAGTTGGGAAGTTCTTTTAGGTGAGTATCTTGGCCAGAGTGATCGGAAGATGTGACAACCGGGTGCGAGGTCGCATTGTCGTTCTGCCCTATTTCTGGCCCTCCACTTCAATTCCGTCATGATGTCCTGCAGGGGTCTTTGAATGTCCCTTACCGCCTACGTCGCTGGCAGCGCTGAGCCGTTCCTAGCGCACTCGTCTGCTCCCTCGTTGCCCGGTATGCCTGCGTGACCAGGTACCCAGACGAGGGTGATAGAGTGCTGTTGGAGTTGGTTCAGTGCTGTCGCCGTGCTGCGGACTAGGACGCTCTTAGTGGCGTTTGATGACAGAGCCTTAATAGCCGCCTTGCTGTCGACCAAGATTGAAATGTTCCTTGGAATTTCATCCAAGGTGTATATCAATTTAGCCGCCTGCCAGATAGCATAAGTCTCTGCCTGGAAAACGCTACACCAGTTTGGTAGACGGAATGAGAGCTGTGTCGCAAGAAGATGCCTGCTCCTGTGCCTTCGTTCGTTTTTGAACCGTCTGTATAGATGGATAGCTCGTTCTCTCCGGGAACCGTGTTCCAAAGTTGTCGATCCATTCCTGAACTGGTGTGCAGTAGTCACTTCCCTTTGCCTCTGCACTTATTCCCACTTCCTGTAGGATACTGCTGTGGTCTGAAGTTGATGTTTTAAGAAGTTTCAGTTCCCGGAGTCATAATGCGCTTCTCGAAGCTTCATACTTCAGGAAAGTGTCTACTGGTTCCAGGCTCAGAATTACATCCAGGGCCGCCTGGGGGGTGGATCGCAGGGATCCTGTAATGCCCAGGCAAGCTGCTCTTTGTACCTTACCTGGAGGTTGCTTAGGTGGGATTTGGTGTTGGCCAAGAACACATATTTTCTTCAGTTTCTAGGGGATATATGATTTCTATATTTGCAGGCAGATCAAGTTAATTTTCAATTTTGGCCACACCCCCCGCCGTTTGGAAAAACGTCATATCTCCCACCATTTTGAAAATAGAAGATGTATACCTTCTGGACATATTTAGGTGAAAATCGGATGAAAATGTTACCACATTCTTTCGCAAAATAGGTAAAAAAAAAACATTAGTATATTTCCTGTGTAAAAACACTTTCTGGACATACTGTAGCTTTTGTGTACATATTGAAGTGTCGCGGAACGTATTGCCCTTTGCTTAGTGTGCATGTTTTTGTGCTTCTTTTTTTTCGTTTTTCACTTTTATTGCCAGCTGCCACCAAAATGTAATAAAATAGATGTGAATATATATGTTTATAATTGAACAATCACCAATTTGTTCTTTTGATGATTGCTTTCTCACTGGTTGGTTTGGATTTGAAAGCGTTGATTTTGTTGTTAATATTCAATTGGTTGCTGTTGTTGTCGAGAATACAAAACGAATTTCGTAATCGTTGTCAAAACAACATTTTAAATTTTCTTACCCAAATTGATTGTTTCACACGACTTTTTCTATTTTAGTTTTCCAATTTACAGAGAGGCTGGATCACTGGTTCTAGCGATGCCAACGAACTGCAAAGGGAATGGACAAAGCAGCAAAAATCAGAGCATTTTTCAAATGCGATCAGCCTCAGAACAAACGGAGCACAAACGCTCTCTCACTGAGCGAAACAGTTATTCTCTCTCCTCTTCTGTTATCTGTTACGTGTCTTCGGTTGAGCAAAACATACGAGTCGGTCTGCCGAAGACCTCTGACAGAAACACTTTTGAGCGATTGCTCATCCGAAAACTGTCTGCAAATGACCAGAAGTGTATAAGTGTGTATGTATGTACACGGGCGCAACACAAAACAAGAAAGAAAGTCGGTCAAGCCCGACTATAACATACTCTGTACCAAGAAAATTTCTTTTGATCATAACTCGAAAACCGTTCATCCGATCTTCTTCATTCCCTTGGCGGATCGATAAGTTATCCTAATAACTAAATATGTCTGCCTGACATTAGAAGCATCTGCCTGCAGACATTAGAAGCATATGTCCCATACATGTCAAACCTCTATCTCTTACCATCTCTGAGATCTGTGCGTTCATACGGACAGACAGACGGACAGACGGGCAGACGGACAGACGGACAGACTGACAGACGGACAGACGGGCAGACGGACATGGCTATATCGACTCGGCTGTGAATGCTGATCTAGAATATATATACTAAATGGGGTCGAAGATGCTTTCCTCTGGCTGTTACATACTTATACGGTATAGAGTACAAACACAACGGTCCAATAATGCCACAGACCCATAATTCACATAATACAGTGCTTTTTTCGGGATTCATTGACAGTTCCTGCAATGCTTCTTGTTGTTCTTCACACCAAATGAGAAACAATTTTGTTTGTTCACGCATCCATTCAACCAGAAATGAGCTGTGTCGTTGAACACAATTTTTCGATAAAAAAGTGGATGTTTATATTACTGTAACAGTGCCCATTCATCAAAAGTTAGTGTATGTGGTAGGTTCTTGCACCATTGCAGCTGCATTTTAAAAGGTCTTATTTTCAAATCTTTCCCCAAAATTGTCCACGTTGTGGAGTAACAGAGAACCATTGATCGTTAACAACACTGGCGAATACAGCTGTAATATTTTCCTCTGTCCGCACTCTTCGTATGCGTGTTGGTGGTGGTTTTATGTCAAATAATGTAAATTTGATACGAAATTAAGTCACAAGATTCCGAACAGCCGCCTCAGAAAGTCACCCAATCTGACCATAAAATGGAAGAAGTGCACGATGCACTTTCTTAAGCGAGCATGAATTTTGATAATAAAATTTAAAAATATGCAAGCAAACAACGAACAACGTTTGTAAGATAATTATAGACCAAATTGAACATGTTTGACAGTAGCATGTGACACGAAAACAGCGGAAGCCCTTCTCAAAAGCCCAAATCAATATATTTTCCAGGTTCTTCTGAGTTTAAATTACTGCTTGCATTTATTTGGTGAATATTTGGGCTCTGGGCGAGTCTCAGAGCCTATGGATATCCTCTCTGCAAGAAAAGGAGATGTCACTGGGGAATGTCCCCAGACCACACCATTCTACAAGCCAGTCACTGGTGTTAAGTGAAAAATGTTCGCTTTTATTAAGTTTAACTAAAAGAAGTAATAGTACAGGATAAGGATGACAGCAAAGCAAACCATAGAGCACAGCACAGGAGTATAATCAAACTTCAACTCTGTATTGATTTTATCCTTCTTCTTAATCTCCTGCTGTATATCCTCTTGGTCCTGGATCAGTTTATGCAGTATTATGGTATGCTCCAACAGATGTTCATAGAATTGCTTAAAGCTCAGGGTGACCGCCTGCTCATAGATCTCGGCCAATACTGTTCGTGGTGTGTTAGCACTGAATGGTGATATGTATTTTACTGGTCGTAGTCCCCTTTGATCAGCAAGCGATTCCAGCTCCAGCTGAAACTTCTTTTGTGTGCCGGGCTTCTTCAGGCGCTCTATGATACGGCGTAGAGCCGCCTCGTGAAGTGGAGGCAGCAACAATTTCGAGCGACGACCATAGCTGAGACCCAGCAAAGCTTGTTCACATTCACCACATAAGACGCGCTGCATCAACTCATCGGCCAATATACGTTGCTCAGACCTTAGGTCGGACATTTTGTAGCAGACTAATAGACTGACTTTAATTTCTGTGAGAACGTGTCGAAAATAAAACTTTGTGTTCTGTGGAGCTTAGTAGCGCCAGCTAATTTTTATACCCTGTTCCCATTGAAAATGGGAAAAGGGGGATCATGAAGTTGTGCGAATGTATGTAACAGGGAGAAGGAAACATTTCCGACCGCATAAAGTATATATTTATTTATTGAGGTAAGTTTAACAATGTTCAGTCAACATAAAATGCAAAAATTACAATTATAAAATGAGAACCCAGATTTAACGGTCTCTGACCCGGTGGGACTAATTTATTGGCAAAAGCCAGCTATGGTCCTACCCACAGCAATGGTGGTCAGAGTGCACGTTAGCTGGAGATACAAATTTTTTGTTAAGGTATTAGGGCGAATTTTACATTTGAGATAGAGTAATCTATAGAAAACAGGTGATAATACTCATTATAAGCAAAACACAGACTACGGAGGGGGTCACGATGAGCATAGTTCGTTAGGCGAGGCGGGAGGTAGATTGGAGTATAGTGGCGAGTTACTCTGAGTGGTACTGTCAAATTAATAAGGTTTAAAAGACACCTGGAGTCATCCTCGCCCGCCAAAAGCTTGTCGTCAAAAATGACCGCTCAAATCCCGCAGAATTTGCCATGCGAAGGGAGGTCAATAAGTCGTTATCTATGTTCATAGGGGGGAAGATGCATGATTCAATTTGATCCTGGTAAGTCATATATTGCGGAGACCAGAGACAAGAGCAATATTCGAGATTTGGTCGGAGAAGTGAGGTGTAAAGAAGTTTGGTGGTGTAGGGATCATTAAATTCCTTGGACCATCTCTTGATAAATCCGAGAACACTTTTAGCTTTGTTGGAGATCACAGAAATGTGGCTGCTGAAGCTCAAGTTAGGTTCAAATAAAATACCCAGGTCATCGACTTTATATATATGATTTAACGGTTCCATATTAATAGCGTATTCGAAGACATACGGCTTGTTTCTATGAAAGGTCATAGTATTGCACTTGGCAATATTAAGGGGACGACGATTCAGTTTGCACCAACCACTCAGAGAGTTAAGATCACTTTGTTATAGAAGTGGGGAAACTGGATCGTCGAATGAGGCACATAGTTTGAGATCGTCAGCGCACATGAGAGCAGTTGAAAATGAAAGCGCTTGAGGTATATCGTTAATGAATATGTTAAATAGCAAGGGACCAAGATGACTTCCCTGCAGAACACCAGAAGTAACGTGGACGGTTTCAGACACAGCAGACTGAAAACGCACCCGCTGGGTCCGATTGGAGAGATATGATCTAACCCAGCAGAGAAAGTTGTTTGGGAGGCCTATTAAACTTATTTTATGAAGAAGTAAGTTATGGTTAACCGAATCAAAGGCTTTGCTGAAATCAGTGTAGACGACATCAGTTTGTTTCCGATGGAGAAATCCCTGATGAACTATTGATGAGAATTCCAGAAGGTTAGTAGAAACAGATCGTTGGCGAATAAAATATATATATAATATATTCTTGATCAGCATGAACAGCCGAGTCGATATAGCCATGCCCGTCTATCCGTCTGTCCGACTATAAGAGATAGAGCCACAAATTTTGGCATGAACGTAGACTTATGCTGTACGCAGATCAAGTTAGTTTCAGATTTGGAAAATTCCACCTCGTACCCCTTTTATCCCTATAAAACCAAGACCTCCTCTAGAAATCCTAGACCTAAATAGCCGTCAGATCCACAATTTTCAAGTTAGAGTCTCGTGGTTTAGTATACATCAAGCTAGGCCCAATATGTATCTATTTTGAAAAGTACAATCAGTTGAAACAGTTGAGCTGATAAGAGCACCTCCCCCCTCCCCCAGTTGTTGGTTAGGACTAGGAAAAAGTGTTGCCTACATTTGGGATGATAATTTTGTTACATTCATCTTCAAAAATTCAAAAACAAATAAATGAAAACAAATGAACAGGATATTTTGTGGTCGGGAAACTCGACTGCAGCGCCCTTACTTGTTTTTTTGTAATTTTGTGTAGTCAATGCTTAGAATAAACATAGGATAAATATACAAAATTCAAATAAGACTAAGCAGCATTGTAACGCCGGTATCCTAATCAATAATAAATTCAAAATTGGAAAAAACTGGCTGTAACTGATCAATCAATTTCAATGCAAAATTTAGTTAAAAACTTGAATGGAATAAAAAATGGGAGCTGCGTTTAAGCAGGTACGACTTATGATCTCACCTTACCTCACAGAATGCATTGAGTTGAGAATTGTACTATTCATGTACAAGATTACATTTACAAACAAAAGAACCAGAGATGCAAACCGGTTCTGAGCTGAACCGAACCGCTTTTTCCCGCTGGTGAACCGAATCGCAAACCGAACCGGCTTCATTTCAGAATTTCTGAAAACCACAAATAAAAACGGTTCGGTTCGGTTCAGTTCTCTGACAAGTTTTAAAGGGAATTGCTTTCCTCTAGCCAATGATTTTGATTAATAAGGAAATTTGAATCGTTTACCGAACATAATTTTCATACATTTCGTTCGACCCTCTACATATTTAGCGTTGTCGGATCGATATAACTTTTAAGGATCGATATAACTTCTGCAATTTCCCGCCGATCTCTTAATTTACCTGCCATCAATCTAAATTTCTTTTTTCATTAGACAATATTTTCAACCTTAATTCAATCTTAATCTGCCAATAAATAAGGGCATTCCTCCAGGAACTGATAGACGAGTCCTGGGAATCCGACATAATAATCTTTGCAGATTGCTCTAAGGATTTTAAAGATATTCGAATGGATTATAGGAATCAAATTTAAAAAATGATCGAATAGCCACTTCACCGAAATCGAACTGAACCGAACCGAAACCGCGGTTCATTTAACTCCAAAAACCATGTTTTGAACCGAACCGGCGGTTTAGAAACTGTGCGAACCACTGAACCGAACCAGTACTTATTTTCGAGTGGTTTGCATCCCTGAAAAGAACTCAATTTGATGTACCCAACAGTTACCCTTTTCTCAGCCTCTCTCAGTGTCGTCTCTCTTTCCTCAAGCTGTAAGGATTACCTAAAGATCCCAGCCATTCTTTTGTTCCATAAGAAGTTGACAACAATTTCGGTTTTTATATATCATTTTTGTTTATTTTTTTGTTTTGTTTTTGCTGTTGTTGTTTTTTTTATGTTTGTTTTTATGTTTTTTGTTTTTTGTTTTTTGCTTATTTCGCTGCACTTTTTATTTACTTATCGCCTTCACTTGCGAGCGCTTATCAATTGATTTTCATGCTACAATATTTTGTGTCTAGAAACTACTAAAATTAAAATTAAAATTTAAATGTAGTTATGAGTTGTTGATTTGTTATAATTTTTTATAATTATTATTATGCGCTTTGAAAAAAATTGTCTTAATGTTTTGTTCTGTTATGTTGTTATGCACTAATTTGTCCGGCAATTGTTATAAGTTTTTGTCCATTTTCCATTTTCCTTTTGTGTCTGTGTTGTGGTTGTTGCTGTCGTGTTTCATACAAAACTATGTACCTTCTGTGTTAATTGTTGTTTAAAATTATTATTGAATTTTGCGCTTGTTTCGATTCATTCAAAAAAATCATTCACACGCCATCTGTTTCTGTATGTACTTACTATATATACTTAGGTATATATATATATATATATATATCTATCATTTCATTTCCCGTTTTGTATGTACAGTTCTAGTTAAAACTAACAAATGTGCTAAACAATAGTTGGAAAAAAAACAACCCAAAAAAAATTGTATGTATAATATTCTTTTTAAAAATTCTTTATATATATATATATATATATATTTATATGTAATTAGTTTTAGAGTTTTCTTCTTGTGTTTGGTTTTGTTTTTCTTGTATAATCAATTGTTAGTTTAGTTTGGCAACAGTTTAAATTCGTTGCAATATCTCCAGTTGCTGCTAACATACATTTGTTGTTTGGTTTTCTCATTAGTTTACTTATAATTAGACAAAAAAAAATTTGGTTTCGCGGTTGATCAACCCCTCTTCTTGCTCTGTGTGGTCGGTCGGTTGGGATTCAAGGCAAAACAGAAAGAGCGAACGCAAAGGAAGCATCGATAAAGGCTGCTGGGACTAACTATGTCATTAATGTTTGCCTTTTGTAATTCTACCAAAAACTGTGGCTATATTTGTTAGTTGTATGCTTGGGATGGGGGGTATTAATTGCTTGTCCGTGGACCAAGTTCTATTGCTGGCGGTATTTACAAGTCGAAAATCGAAACTCTAAATGGGTTATATAATATGCACGTATGTATGTACATGGGGGGGGGCTAATGCATATCGCTGTTTGCGGCTGCTGCTGCTGTTGTTGTTGTTGTCGTTGTTGTTGTTCTTGTTGTTGTTGTAGTTGATTAGTGTCCAGTATTCAGATATCCAGTTTAGCTTAGTTAATATGAAAAGCGCAGTTTTTATTATCGGATCACTTGAAGCATTTTTCTGGGAATGTATCTGAGTGTGTGAGTGGGTGTTTCGGGGCAGTAGCAGAGGGGGGTGGGGGGAAGGCCCATGTAAATTGATATATCATTTCAATTTAGTTTTTCTGGAAAAAAAAAAAAAACACAAAAAGAAGAAATAGTTTTTAGAAAATGAATTTGCAAAAATGGGTTTAGATTACAGTTCTTAAAACTAGTCATTGTTCTTAATTTGAGGACTAGTTTGGGCAGAGGAAAGAATCAGTTTCAATACCATTAGGTTTATATTTTCATGATATAAGAAGAAATATATTAAATAGCCTTTTATTCATTTCAATTAACACAGCAATCACATTAATAATTAAGCTAACATATTGATTTTAAATGAAAGAAGTTAACTTTTCATAACTCTTTAGTATTATAAATAATGGAAGAAATCGGTTCTGAATCGAACCGGAGCAAGCCGTAACCGAACCGCGAATTCCAGCTGATAAGCCGAACCGCAAACCGAAAAGTCGTCCCTTCGAGAATGACAACCTCAACCGATAACCACAAATCAAACGGGTATGTTCGACTCACTTTACTGACGAGTTTTAAGACATTTAACATATTGAAGCAAAAGTTAGTGAAAAATACACTTAAAGTGTGCTCTGGTATACCAAAATTTTCAATATTTTAAGGATTAACTAGACCCAATTTAATACCTCTAAAATACTGAACTAATACTTTAAAATGCGTTCAAATACCACGAACTCAACTTTATGTTACATCAACTTCGGCACCTTTAAGTAACAAACTAAAATTTCAATTAGACTTAAGTAAATTTCTGAATGTTAGACTTAAGAACGGTCTTAAACTGTTCAGATTCGGTGAAACTAAGGGGGTTACTTGAATTGAAAGAAGTTTTTGTAATCATTTCTTATATATGACTTTCCGAGCAGTGGGAAAGGTTTTCGAAATGATATACTCAATGAAAAGGGCTCCAAGAGTTGAGTTACTTTCAAGCTGGCGCCAACAGCTAGTGAAGGTGACCGGGTGTGTTTTTTTCCATATGGGGGCGGGTTTGATCTGATGATCTTTGAGAAAATTAACGACGATCCTTGAACAGATTTGCGATTTTGGCATATTTTTGGACTGCTTTACTCTCGTAAGGCCAAAGAAGAAACTTTCCAAACAGATTTTGGACAAAGAAGAAACATTCCAAACAGATTTTGGACAAATTCAGGAAGATATCTTTTTTTTAAAGTGAATAGAAATAAGTTTTTTGCATTTTTTTTCCTTGAAGTCAGAGATAACTTTTCCTGCAGATTTATGAAAAAATGGTTTGCTATACTTATTAAAGGTTTATAACCTTTAAGGTTTGAGATTTGCCAAAATTTCGAATCGATCCAAGTACATAGATTACTTTTTTTTTTGGCATTTTTAGGACCTTCGAAAGTTTGGAAGAATTTCCTTTCTGCGCGGATTAAAAGGAAGATCGGCATTTTCGAAACCAAAATAGACAGTCCATAAGTTTATAATAAATGAACAGTGAACCACTGCACTGAAGCAAAACCGCGGAACAGATGAGTTCAAAACCAACGAATCGAATCAGTTTTCATTTCCGATCACAAAAATGCGAAAAATAACAGAGTAAAATTGTAAAAGATTATCAAATTTTCACTCCATGATTGGCATGCAAACTAAAAGATTGATTGATCAACTTTTTTCTGCAATTCTTATTCCCTAAATAAATCACCTAATTATGTAAAAAAAAGAGACTTTCCTATCTTAGAAAAGATACGGATTTTCCCCGACAAAGTTTGTTGCAGAGTGGCACAATTCTTCCAGATAAGGTTAAGATGCGAAGATAGGCGAAATGAGGAAACTTCATCTTCGATGATAAAAAATGCTACATTAGGATTGAAGGATCTTGAAGCTTAGATATTTGTTAGTGAAGTCAATGTAATGTGTGTCTGAAGAGTAGGCGTTGCCAAACACTCGGTGCGAGCGAAGCTCCTTACCAGAAATAATCTGATTTGAAATTACAACACTTGCAAAAGAATATAAACTTTATATTATAAAGTGTTTTATTTTAATAATTACACCCGGATGAAACTTTTCTGAAGTCACTCCTGAACCAAAGCTTTTTCGTATGATAACACCTAAATTCACTAATTCAATACTCACTTTTGCGACGATACATACTAAGGGGTAGTTGCATAGCAAATTTCTATTGCAATTTTTTATTCGAAGAAATAGCTCGATCTAGCTACCAAACAGCTAAAATGACAACACTGCTCACAACTCAAACTGACAGCAATGTATAAAAATATAACCAGACTTGTATACTTTGTTGGAAGAAGAGAACACAAATCAAGTTTCGCCAAACTATGCCTTAAGCCAAATTTAAGAATTAAGAATTTATTGATCAGATCGGCAATGCGTCGTTAACGATTAAAGGAAGTTAGTCGCTCAGAGCAATTTAGTGATTGGCTTAGTCAATACTCTAATAGATATAGAAACATTGTTAGGGTATGGAAGCTACTGACTTGCCTGAACCAGAATGATTCTAAAGTGACACTGGCGAAGCAGTAGGGAGTTCATAAAAATGGAAGCCTAATAAATACAAAGTGATTTATTACACTTAGGGGAATATTTATTTATACTCTGAAAGGTTTTTGCAAATATATAAAACAGAGAAAAGAAATCATCTTTAACCTTGTAATGGACACAATTATATTCTAGATGTGGCTGGGTGTGGTGTAGCTGGTAGTGCGTATGCCTGCTTTGCAAGAGGCAGGGCTGTCGATATTTCTAAAAATATCAATATCGATAAAGTCAAAAATCGAAATATTCAAAGTCGATGTCTAAAAATCATGGATATATCGATAATATCTTGGTTTTGTAAAGCTTACACATAAATTAGAAAGCTATTATCCAAAAGCCAACTACGACCATTGCAAGTGGTCGTTTTATCTGATCCTTCCAATTGCCTAATTTAATCATTGACTTGGCTTTTTCAAACTAAACTATGGATAAAGTTATGGGCAATATATTAAGTTAACCTAAGTTAGTAGTGATCCGTTTTTTCATTTAGTCTTAAAGTCGTAGAGCAACAAAAACTACTTTCTAAAAACAACTTTACATATTTAGAAACACTTTCAAACATCAAAAGTGATTTTAATTATGTACTGTGAGAAAATAAATGTTTCTTCTTTCAGAACACGGGGCTTAAAACTGTACGTATTGCTATAGTCTTGGTATGCCAACCTATATATGATATCCAAGTGATTAGTTATTGGGTGCGATTTGAAGTTGGTTGTATTACCACTTCTTACCTATTTTTCAAGGCATAGCTCGCAAATGAGTGTTTGAAATTCAAAGTGCTGTCTAAAATCCATTTAAAGCATGTCTTTTCTCATTTCAGAGTGGAATCAAAAAGAAAAACGATTGCAAACTCCGATTCGCTTTAATTTTGATGTCACCATTTCCGAGTGTAATAGAAACTGCGTTGCTTTTCCACCAGCTCTTAGGCATAACTTTTGAAACCGAGTAACTTGATCGCTTTTCGCAAACGGGAACAGCTACCAATTCCGATTTCGCATGATCTGATCGGATTCGAAAATGAGAACAGGCCAGACTGTTTTTATTGAAACGACACAATTGCGCCGAAAGACCGATATCTATGTGACTCAAGTAATTTTTTTTCCTAAAATAACGATTCCAAAATATCGATATATTAGCACAAAAAGTAAAATATGGGAATAACCCTTAAAGTCAAAGAAAAATATCGATGTATGGATTATCCATAATAGATATATCGATGAAATATTGGCAACCTTAGCAAGAGGTCGTGAGTTCGATCCCGCCTCGGAACATATAATGAGCAGAACTTTTCATTTAAAGCTTCCACACCCTGTCATCTCCACTAGCTATTGCCGCCATGGAAGAGCTTCTCAAACTTTGTCGCATGGATAAGGCTTTAAACGGCAGGTCTCTTTTTCTTGTGCAAAAGCTAGAAGTTAGAGATTGAAAGAGAAGCTCAACATTGGCCCGTTGTGGTGTTATTCTCGATCAGCATTAACAGCTTTGAACTTATTATACCCTTGCAAAGGGTATTATAATTTTGCCCAAAAGTTTGCAACGCATAGAAATATTCATTTCCGACCCCATAATCTATATATATTCTTGATCAGGGTGACGAGCTGAGTCGATTGAGCTTTGTCCGTCCGTCTGACTGTCTGTTTCTACGCGAACTTGCCTCTCAGTTTTTAAGCTATCGAGCTGAAATTTTGCACAGAGTGTTATTTTTGCTGCCCACTACTAATATGTCGGAACCGACCGGATCAGATGACCATATCTCATAGATTCCATAGGAACAATCGGTCGGAAAACTAGTTTTAGTTTGAAAAACGTTTTTCTTTTCAATGGAAACGTCTGCAAACTTTGTAATCGTTTGTAAACTTTGTAATTGTTTTTAATGGTAGCATCTTGCAATTTTGTATTTGCTTGTTTTTCATGCAAGTGTACAAGTGTTTGTCCAAATCGGATGACCATATCAAATAGCTCCCATACGAACGTTCGGTCGGAAATTGGGAAAAGGAGTATTTTTTGAAAACTTTTAAGCGAGTACTTGTAAGGGTATAAATACATCGGCACAGACGAAGTTAGCTTAGCTTTCTCGTTTTATATAACTTTAGAGATAGAGTTCCATATATAACTAGCTCAAAACCGGCTTCGAACCGGTTCAAAAATGGTTCAGAGCTATGTCTTAGAAGTTAATTGAGCCATGAACTTGAAGTCATGCATTTAAGCAGACCCTAACCATTTGGCGTTTGATTGGAAAATTTGGATTGTTTGTTTGGTTTTTCGTCAAGAAAGTATTATATTTGACGATGTACATAACTCAAAAATGGAAATAGAATCCATTGAGAATTTTAAGCAATTTTCTAGTCTTGTGCTTACTTCAAGTTTGGAAAATTCTTGCTTTAATAAGGACATCCATAATACTTAAAGTTGTTCATTCCCCATTCATCGAGATACTAATCGGCGTTAATTGTATGCCGAACTCGTTATCAAATGTGTAAATTTTCCTGATTCGGTTCACAACTTTCCAGCTGTCAGTGTCGGTGGTCGATGGTTACGGCTTTAGTTCTTAGTTAATCAAAATTTTGTAATATTATTTCAGCAACTCACCTTTTTGCTCTTATACAATTCAATAAATTATTGCATTTGATATGTTGGTCCATTGTTTCATAATTCGTTCCTAAAAAAATTCTTGTATTTCTTGTTTTTATTTTTTTAGTATTTTGCTTAAGTTTGCTTTAGATACGTGTGTGGGTGTGTGAGTGGGGAGGTGGTGGAGGTGGTGGAGGCTTGGGTTTAGTTGGGGGCTCGTGAGGTTTGGGGGGAGGGAGATTGTTTTCTTTTTTTTTGTTTTCATTGGTTAGTAGTTGTCGCTGCTATTCTTTGAGTGTGAAGTGGCGAGGAGTTGTCGCTGCTGCCGCGCTGGTTGCTGCCGTTGCTGCTGTCCATCTCCCATTGCACTGAATCCGAAATCTGTGGAGTCTGTAGAATCACTAAAGATAATAGTCGCCCATCATGGTTGGAGGCGGTGTCGTCATCGTTGTGGTTGTTGTTGCTGATCCCGTTGCTGCCGCCGCTGCTGCTGCTGCCGCCGCTGCTGCCGCTGCTGCTGCTGCCGTCATAAATGACTATCAGTATCCGAATCCCGTCGAGCCGTGGCCAGTCATTGATGGTGTTACACTACTAACTATACCTAATTGTGTGGCTGTATTATTTGATTGTCAGTGTTGTTGTGCGGCAAATTTCATACGTTTTTGTTTTTGGCGTTGATTGCAGAACCAGACGCGTACCACGTTTTTCTTCAAATCCAGCTTTTCGGCAATGGCGGCGATTTTCTCCCCAGACGGTCTCGGCTGGACGGCAAAGTAGGCTTCCAGGGAGCGCTTTTCAGGTGCCGCAATGGAAGTCCTTTTTCTTGAAAAAAGACTCGATATAGATTACTTTAGAAATGGGCCCTAACAGTGCATGGGGATTACGCTCGAGTTTTTTTTTTGTCGCTTTTTTCTTTTTTTTTTTTTTTGTGGGAAACTACGAAATTTGCTTGGTGGGTGCTTGCCAATCGGGTTGGATCGCGCGCAGAGCAGGGTGTGGGGTGGGGGGATTGGCTATAATTAGAACACTTTCTACCTTTTCTTTTCGCCCGCCGGCAGTACACTGGGCGCATCCGGATCCCGTCGTTTGTTTTTCGCCTGCGCCTCCGCCTCCTCCAGCCACGCCTGCAGGATGGGCTTGAGGGCGATCATGTTGTTGTGGGACAACGTCAGACTCTCGAACCGACAGATGGTACTTTGCGACAGCGCACCGACGCCAGGTAACTTGAGATTGGCCAGGGCCTTGCCTACATCGGCTTGCGTGACACCTGCAGCGAAGGGTCAAGAAAGGGGCGCGGCGGGGGGGGGGAGAAGAATAATAAAGAGGGAAATTCAAATCATTAGATTATACTTATATTTTCAGTTCTACGATGTTTTCTTTTGTTTTTGTTGAAATCAGTTCGAAACCATTGAATTGTTCACACTGTTTCGAATTGTTATCTATTTTTGAAAACCTAATCTTAGATATTTTTGAACTATGTTTGATCCCTGAATACCAATTTTTAAGATAAAATATTTATGGAACCTATTCTTAAGAGGGGTTTAACAAGAAGAGCGAGGCCAAAAAGTTCGAGTGCGAAAATTAAGCAACGCAAACTAGCTGTGACCTGCCATCGTCGACTGCTGGCCTGCAACTGAATGCAAAGAACGCGCTTTCTGCCCGCCCGGGTCAAGCCTCGGCATGCATTTGCACAACTTTATAACGCCCCTTTTCGGTTATTAATGGGCTTCGTTAAAGAACAGCTAACGCTATCGCATGTAAATAAGTAAGCGATGGTGCCATACCCATCCCAACTCAAGGAGTCAGCGATGTCATCCATATAAGCAAATGCACATTAATTCTCTTTCACATAACCTTTAGCTTCTTGTGCGAGATGGCTGATGATGAGGAAGTTGGGCCCAGCACTAAGTGATTCTACTCAAGGCCCTTGCAATCAATCATTAGTAAATACATAACAGCGATTAAGCCCCCTTTCCCAGTCGTTTCCATCGAACTCTTGGCCAACAAAACAAAAAAAATAAAGGTCACGCTGGAATTAGCAACTATTCATTTATTAGCGTATTATTTACATTTTACATCTGCCCCCATGTGGATCTTTTCAGCAAGGAGAATCAGAGAAAATGCTTAATGTCAGAAACGAATGAAAATTCTTAATCCAAAAACGTAATTCTTAATACTTAAACCATGCAAGTAGAAAAATAGAGGAAAGTTAAAGTTTGTATACCCTTGCAGCACGTTTTCTTACTAATTTAAAGGACATTATTTCCCAATAAAACTACTTTTCTGACTCTACTTTTGTATGACAGCTATACTATATAGATGTCCGATTTCGATCATACCCTTGCAGAGGGTATTTTGAAATTGTCCAGATGTTTGTAACGCATAAAAGGAAGCATTTCCGACCACATAAAGTATATATATTCTAGATCAGCATGACGAGCTGAGGCGATATAGCCATGTCCGTCTGTCCATCTATTTCTATGTTATCTCCTTCGTCAGTTTTCTGGTACAAAGTCGCTGCACATTTATCATAACCGGCCGGATCGGATGACTATAACATATAGCTGCCATAGAAACGATCAGTCGAAAAACTAATTCTGGTGGGAGAAACTTTTTTGCTTTTAAGGCTAGTTTTTAATGCTTCCACATTATTCTGCCAAGTTTGGTCGAAATCGGACATCTATATAGTATCCCTACCATTGAAAAGTAAGGTTAAAAAAATAGTCTTTGTACGAAAAACTTTTTAGTTTTCAATGTAAACCTTTGTAAAATTGGCATGTAAACTTTCGCACAATTCGTCATAGTTTTGTCAAAGTTGCCATAGGTAAGATCGGTCGAGAAACTAGTCTTAGTGAGAAAAACTTGTTTGTTTTCAGTGGAAATGTCCTTCAATTTAGTTAGAAAAGCGTGCTGCAAGGGTATACAAACTTCGGCCGAGCAGAAGTTAACTTTCTCTATTATTTTTCAAATGGTGTTTATTATCTTAAAGGATAACTTTCCCACTACTTAATACATGGCTGTATCGACTCGTCAGCGGATGATGTTTCCCTTTGGAAAAGAGTATAAAAAGCAGGCCTGAGTTCACACTTTAAACTAATTCTAATATTCTCAAGATAAGAATAAACTTAAGTTTATATTGCATTTTTTATACCCGTTAGTCGTAGAGTAAAAAGGGTACACTAAAGTCGTGCAGATGTATGTAACAGGCAGAAGGAAGCATGTCCGATATCATAAAGTATATATATTCTTCATCAGCATCAATAGCCGAGTCTATATAGCCATGTCCGTCCGTCCGTCCGTCTGTATGAACACCTAGATCTCAGAGACTAGAAGAGCTAGAGCAACCAAATTTTAGATGTAAGCTAGTATTGTCTGTAGGCAGATCAAGTTTGTTTTTAAATTTTGGCCACGCCCGTTCCCGCCCCCGCAATAAAATTTTTTGAATAACTCCTACAATTTGTCAGCTATCGAGTTCAAATTTTGCAGTATGCACTATGTGGCCAATTTGTACAATCTCACAAATTTTAATAGAGATCGGATAATAAATGGCAGAGTTAAAAAAACGTTGCATACTTATCTGAGCCGCTTGAGGTTATAAAACACTAATTGCCTTGAGTAACGGGTATTTTGAAGTCGGGCAGGGCCGACTTTAACTTACGCTCTCGTTTTTAAATATTGTTGTGCTTTTAATTTCATCGTTTTATAATTGCTTGATCTAATTTGATCTAATTTGAGCTTTTTTATGTGTGCCTCAGTACAATTTAAAAAAGGGATGTCCGCGTATACGCTTCAGGCGCATTTGTTGTTTCGCCGAAAACGATTGCCGAGCGGGGCGACTTGGGCTCTACTCCCAGTTAGTCCGAAAAAATGTTTATTTCTTTAATTTTATTAACCAAGGCAGGTGGGGGTTCTACTAGCCGGATGTCTTTGCGGACTTGGAGCTGGAATCGGACCTAAACCTGAAATTGGATCTCTGTTCCTGGACCCCCAGTACCTAAATTTTTTTTTTGAGCTTAAAATGTTCTCAAAAACTGAACATTTCAACTGACATCAATAAAAAAACGTTCTTGAAGTGAGAAAATGTTCTTGAAAAGAGAAAATCCATTAGTGTTTGACAAGGAATGTGCCCATTTTAAGTCCAATGTTCTCGGTTTTTTCCCTCTGTGAAGAGTTACTCTACATTGCTCTATTCTATGAGGTCGCTCTTCATATGTCATGTCGGAACATTTTGCGTCAAGCTGTTAAATGTTAGTTGTTGCTCCGTGGAATTGTCCTAGAAATCAATATTCTAAAGAAAGCCATTTCAACTATTTGGGTAATTAAAAATTGAATCATCATTACAATTGTGGCTAAAATTTAATTACAATTGTAATAGTAATGCAATCTTTAATAGTAATTTAAGTTTATTGGAATTTACCCCTGCGAAAAGTTTTGGTTTGCTTTATAAAAAATTTTTGTAATCACGAAAGAAAACAGCAAGTACCTTTCAAATTGGGCTTTTGAATTGTGCAATTTATTATTTATATTGAAGTCCTTGCCTCGCAAACAACTCTTTCGTAGCCTCTGCCCAAATAACAACAGGAATTCCAATCTTTTCTCAGTAAATTCTTCATTGTGAGTTTGTTAATTAATAATCTTTTGTCAAATTCAAATTTAAAAGTGTGCACCATACAGTTTGATTGAACTTCATTAAACAATAAACGATAAATAAATGAATATTGTGTCTTACCGAGCTTAATGCGTCGCTGTTTAAAACGTTCCGCAAACGCTTCCAGCTCGCGTGGATCGGTATCGGTGTCAGGATGCAGGCCAGCGGCTGCCACAGCCGCCGTTATGACAGGATGATGTACCGCTGAATGTCCATGGTGCCCTGCATTAGATACGTTAATATTTGAATATTGATGGACACGAAGACGGACACCTACCCCCCGTATGGCCACTTAACGTGCCCGGATGGTGATGACTCATCATGTGATTCATACTGTGATAGGAACCGTGCAGGTGTTGATGTGTTGGCGTTAGGGGTGATTCCGAGATGGGCGCTAATGTTGTCATTGAACCCGTCGGATCCAGCATATCCAGTTGATCCATTGAATGGTGCATCTAAAGAGAAAGCAGAAAAAAAAAAATATACACACATTTTATTTAGTTTTGTAAAATGGGACAATAATGATCATAAAACAAGTAGAGGGGCTGTGGTCGAGTCCCCCACTCCAAAATTCCCTTAATATCATATGTTTTCATTAATTTTCTAGCCGAATGTATACACATATCACCTTAATAAGTCTTTTTCAAACCCTTTTGATGTTGAAAAAGAGATTACTATCATGTGCGATTTAAACAGGACTCGAAAGAGACTAGTTCATTCGCTTAAAGTGTGATTTATAGAAGCCGACTCGAAAAAGACTCGCAAATGATTCGAAAATGAGTCCAAACTGATTAAAGGAAAGGATTAAAACGACTCTTAAAGAAGAGCTGCGGCTAGGATAACATTTTCTCCCCAAAAGTGCATAATGTATGATCAGAAACCCAGCGTATTTATGACTATTTTAATCAGAAAAAGGACTTGACTGAGACTAAAATGTGATCAAAAGATTTATAGAATTTTTTTTTTGGTGGATGATTTGGAAGATCGTTTGAACAAAAATCTCCTTGATGAGTCTTTTTCGACCCCTTTTGATGATTAAAAAGAAATACCCGTCATGTGCGATTAAAAGAAACTCGAAAATGATTCATGAATACGCTCAAAATTTGACTTAGTGAAGTACGACTAAAAAAGGACTCTCAAATGACTCGAAAATGATTTGACTGTTCAGAAGAAGGTGTTAAAAACGACTCTTTAAGAAGAGTCGTTGCTAGGGTACCATTTTCTCCCGAAAATGTGCTCAATTATGACTATTTTAATCAGATTGAGGACTCGAAAATGAATCGATTGTGATCAATAATTTCATAAAATGTTTGATGGGTGTGTTTGATTTTATTTTACTTATCCCAGCCAATACTTGCAAGATCATTTTATCGAAATTCCCATTGGTGAGTCTGTTTCGAGCCCTTTTAATGATGTACGATTAAAAGACGACTCGGAAATGACTCATGTCCATGAGCCAAATGCAATTTCTAGATTTTACCCAAAAGAGTCTTAAAGATGACTCGAAAATGAGCTACAACTGGTCAGAAGAACTGGTTAAACACGTCTCTTCAAGAAGATTCGGTGCTAGCCCACCCAACATTTGGAAGATCATTTCGACAAAAATCACCTTGTTTAGTCTTTTACAAGACCTTTGATGATTAAAAAGAGATTACTGCCATGTGCAATTCAAAGAAGACTCAACAATGACTCATGCATATGCTCAAAATGTGCTATTCCGAAATACGACTCGGAAACAACCCTCTCGAATGACTCGAAAATGAGTCTAAACTGATCAGAAGAATGGGTTAAAAACGACTCTTTAAGAAGAGTCGCTGCCAGGCTACCATTTTCTCCCGACAAACGTATAAGGGGCGCATTTCGGACTATTTTAATTAGACCGCTGACCTGAATAAGTCTCGAATGTGTTCACAAATTTTATATAATAATTGCTGGTTAGCTTCGGTGTTCGATGTTATTTTACTTGTCAGAATAGAATGATATGGGGAATCACTTAATATATATTAAGTCATGACTTGTGAGGGTCTTACTTAAACAAACTTGATCGAATCAGCTGTAAATACTGTCGAGTGAAAGTGCTGTAGTTAAGTATCTTGACAACCCAGCACCCTGTACCCATCAATTTGATTTTATTTATTTATCGGATCAGCTTGGTACCTTGGCAGTACAATATAAATATAATAACACAAGTAAGAAAGTCGCCCAGCACTAGTGTTTGTTTTCCTCGATAACTCGATAATCGTTGATTCGATCTTCACTATTCCTCAGGCGGATCGAAAAATAACGCTTTTAAATAAATATGTATAGAAGTTACGAACCGTCTTTCTTTAAAAATGTGGGAGATATTACTTTTATACTCTGTACCGTAGGTACAAGAAGTTTTATAAGCTTGTGCAAAAGTATGTAACATCCAGAAGGAAGCATCTCCGACCCTTTAAAGTGTATATATTCTTGATCAGCATCAACAGCTGAGTCATGTCCGTCTGTCTGTCCGTATGAACGCACAGATCTCAGAGATGGTATAAGATAGAGGTTTGACATGTATGGGACATATGCTTCTTATGTCTCCAGGCAGATCAAGTTTATTTTCAATTTTGACCATGCCCCCTCCCGCCACCGTAATTTAGAAAAAACGTCATATCTCGCACAGTTTTAAAGATAAATGGTTCGTTCTTTCTAAACATATTTAGTTATCAGGATAGCTTATCTATCAGCTGAAGGATTGGAGAAGATCGGATGAATGGTTTTCGAGTTATGATCAAAACACTTTATGCTGATGCAGCGCAGTAGCAGCGCTGCTTTCAGCTGCTACTGCAGCAACAAAATTTATGCTGAGCGTATAATTTCCTTGGTACAGAGTTTGTCATAGTCGGGCTTGACCGACTTTCTTTCTTGTTTTTTAGTATTTTGGGTTTGCATCCAAGCATATTCGGTTTTACTGTACTTTTGTCATCGAATCTGCTTAATATCAAGCTCGATCGGCTTGACTTTTTCTCCGAGCGCACATCTTCGGTTAAGAAATCGTAGAATGGGCTAGCAAAAATAATTTTGTATACCCTTGCAGATCAAAATTGTCCAGATGTTTGTAACGTATAGAAGGAAGCATTTCCGACCCCATAAAGTATATATATATTCTTGATCAGCACGACGAGCTGAGTTGATTTAGCCTTGTCCATCTGTTTCTATGCTATCTCCTCCGTCAGATTTAAAGCCATCGCCACTAAACTTTGCACGAAGTCTTCTGGTACAAATACGCTGCACATTTGTCAGAACCGGCCGGATCGGATGACAATAACATATAGCTGTCATAGGAACGATCGGTCGAAAACTAGTTCTATTGAGAGAAACTTTTTTGTTTTTAATGCAATCGTCTCCAAACTCCGTATTTACTAGTTTTTAATGCTTCTCCATAACTCTGCCAAATTTGGTCGGAATCGGACATCTATATAGTATAGCTGTCATACAAAAGTAGTCTTATTGGGAAAAACTTGTTTGTTTTCAGTGGATATGTCTAGTTGGCAGTCATTTCATTTGTGAAACATTCAGTTGAATGCGAATTTTACGATTGTAAAGTAAAGTGTTTCTCACGGTTAGGAATTGTTCTCGAGGGAGCCTCGCGCTCTGGATTTCTTTGGCTCTCGCTCAGAGCTGAGAGGTATGGGCTATGGCTTACGCGCCCAGAGCTGTGGCACACTAGCCGAGGAGAGTGGCTCACGCGCGGACAATTATGGCTCACGAGCCGAGAGCCAGTTGATGGCTCACGGCTCATAACCTACCGCCCTCAGCTCAGAGCCGAGAGCCGTGTGCTACGAGCTGAGAGCAAAAGCTGGCTCTCGCGAGCTGCGAGCAATGAGCCATTCTGAACTGTGGTGTCTGTTTTAAAATGTGTATATCTTCAGTTATCGCATGTGGATTTTTAAATAATTAAATACACTTGTATCAGAATTTGATGTTCGATTTATCATTCATAAATCACATTGAAATCCGTTTCTTAACTTAGACTTTTTTATGGTGTTTACCAGAAACTATGCCTTGACTTGTGAGTGTTAACCTCCTGCGATGAATAATAAATCATTGAAACTAAGGTCCATTTTTTAAACTACTACATTGAGCTATCTGTCATATAAACCAACAAATAACAGAGCAAAATCTTAGTTTATCTGACACAAAGCAGCTAGGTAAAAGATAGGAAATCGGCCCTTAGTATATATGTATAATATTCTAACCTCTCATTGTTTACTTAAGGGCCAACTATTTCTTTATTTATTAACGGTTTCAAGTGAAATACATAGCATTAGAATTGTAATGAATGTTCCTTTGAAGATCAGCTAAAAATACTATATGTATTTTTATATGAGATTTTTATTCATGGTAAAAATCGAACTTGAAATCTAGTGTTTTCGGAATTTTTTTAATTTTTTGAATTTGGACATGAAATAACTGCCAATTGTCCGCGATCTCAAAAGTCTTATTACTTTGTGAACAAGCATTATCTGGGGTTTCCATTAAGAGAATGGGAATTTGTATAGTTTTCGCTTCCTTCTGTCATCTCCAGAAAATTAAATTCTATAAATAAAATATTTATTTGTAGCCTGCTCAGACAGTTCTGCATAACATATAATATCAAAAGTCTCGCATAGGAAACTAAAACAGCCAATTAATGTGCGTGACCCAAAAACACTTCAATTCAATCCCTTGGAATGTTCTCCCTTAAGTTGGCCTTAGCATTCGACGCAATCATCTAAGGTCTGGCCCACTTGAGCAGCAAATAGCTCAGTATACACATAAGTGACAAGTTGAGAAACATAATTAAGATGGTCACTCAATACCCAAAGACCTTTTAGGCCACTCCAGACCATCCGTACAGCCGTCGAGTAATCACGTACATAATTGGAAACTTTTTCCTTTTTAGAACATGGCAAGTGCATTTAAAGTTTTTTGGACCAAGAATTGACGGAAAGCTACTTGGCGCTAATTAAAGGACAACCCTTTTTACTTCGAGAAACTTCTAGTTGGGCATTTGTGCCGCTTTAAAACTGAAGCGAGAGAGCGTGTCAGGGGGTGGGGTAACACAGACACGGATACGGAACACACAACTCTTTTGTCTAGGCATCAAATATTTATAGAAATGTTCAATTATTAAAACAAATATGAATAGCAACTAAAAAGCTGGAATATCCTGGCTTCCCTCCCACTCTCCCTCTCTCTACCTCTCTGCTCCTCCCTCCCTCCCTCTCTCTCTCTCTCTCTCTTGGTTGCCCTTTGTTAAGCATTTAAACTGATTACAGCTGAAAAGTATGCTACGGCTAGTGGAGCGAGGAGGAGGAGGCGGAGTAGGAGGCGGAGGCGGCACGGCGTAGGCGATTTGGGTGGGTCACTCATATTTACTTATCTTTTTGGGGCCGAAAACTAGCCGAGTCAACTATGTACGAGAACCACGCCCCCAGCTTAGAAATGGACAGGCCGGTGAGGAGCCATGGACAATTATGTAAAACTCTAAACTTATCATTGCAGGCGCACGGGGAGGCCTATGAAAAACAATAAGACAGGCCACCATCCCGGGTACATAAAAACTACATAGAGAAGCCTCTGTCTCTGCCTCCGTCGACGACGACGACGACGACAACAATGGCAAACTCTTCAATTATAAACCAATCCCAAAATTAGTCTGACTGTTATTGGTTTGCACCCTGGTGGCGCCTTCTCGCTCTGCGCATGGCCAAGCTCAGCCGCCCTGCGCCGTTTGGCCGGCCGAGAGAGGGCGAGTGCGAGAGAGACTCCTGCTGCTGCTGTCGCGGCCACGGCTGCTTCATTGTGGTTGGCTGAGGCTAATGCAAAATTCATGCCGGCCAAACCCAGCCACCCCCCCTCCCCCCCGCCCGGATGTTGGGCCCCCGCGCTGTTCATTTCATTAGGCGCATAATTTGTAATTAATAAAAATTATTCAAGTCACAAAAACCGAAAAGAAAAACAAATTTCAGATATTCCTCAAGCTCCCCACGCTCCACGGACACCAGAGGGCGCCAGTGTGCAAAGTGTGGGTGTGGCATGCATATGCCTCTCTCGCATTCTCTCGCTCTGCTCTACCAACATAAATCCCTCCTGCTCTGGCATTGTCTGGGCAAAATGCATTTTGGTTTCAAATAAAGGAGGAAAAACGAACAAAAAAAAAATAGAGCTATGCATCAATTGCCAAAAATGTTTGTCTGCATTGATTTTCCTCTTTGTAGTTTGTTTTTTCCCAAGCCACATGCAGCCATACATACATACAGGTGGGTATATATGTCTGTGTGTGTGCATGTACTAAGCCATATAAGACGCCATTTTGAATATTTTAGCAGAGAGTGAGGAGAGGGAGAGGGGGAGAGGGAGAGGGAGTGCGGGAGAGTGGGAGAAAACATTTATGTGTCGCATAATTAAAAGTACTTTAAGGCGAACATTTCTAGGAAAACACCAGTTTTGGACTTATAATTCCCAATCAGCACAAGAAACTGCCACCCTCGAGTGGAATGAGTGTGGGAACATGGCCACCTGAAAACTGAAAAACTAAATTCCAATTTGGTATAGCAAACGGTGGCATAATCCAAATCATATTCAATCATAACTTATAACTTTTTATGCACCAAATTATGTTGAATTTAGGTTAAACTTTCATTGAAAGTCAACAAGTTCAGCCAAGTCAAAGATAAAGTTGGGCTGATGGACTCTACACACGCTCTCTATAAAGAGAATTCCAGGACTAAGGGAATTGGGTAAGCTTTTACTGAAGCATAAGCGAATCCAACGCTGAAGCATAAGCCTGATTGAGAAAAACAAAACCAAATGAGAACGAAACGGCTTAAGTGCAGCAGGAAAAAATAAAATTTAAGTCAAATGTTATTGCAACTCGGTTCAAATGCGGAATTCCGACTTTCTTATTACTGTAAACCGAACCTTGAACCGAACCTCTTCAGATATAAAAGCTGAACCCGAACCTGTTTCGAACCTTCTATTATATTTTGGTTCAAGAAAAACTATGAATGTGTAAAAATTTGAGCCACTGCCTAGCGACGTCTCCCGTTATCGACTGAGTTTGATAATCGACAGGAAAATCTTAAAAAAAAACCTTCAAAGCTTCGAATAATAGAACCTGGTTATAAGATCCTGGAAATGATTCACAAACGAAGAGCTTAACCATAGAAAGGAAATATTTTGCATGAGTAGATTTCGAGAAGGAATTTTACTTAATAGTAAAATATATTTTGGTTAGACCCATGTGTTCTACAAGACATTTTCGGTACAAATCGTTTGGGAATTGATTATTTTATGAATTTGTAAAGGCGGAAACCAAAAACATAGTCCGAAAACCTCAATCTTCAAATTTGCGAGCCACAACCATTGGTAAATTTTGGTTTTAAGCCTACGAAACGGAGCTCTGAAAAAGCTTTTAGGGTTGCAGCCCTGATTACAACCGAATTATAAGTTAAACCATGGAATTAAGTATGCTTTAACATTATTTACATTTAAGAATCACAATGAATTTTTATTTATTGGTTTTTTGACAGCTTGTTTTGTGGCAAAAGCTGCTTCAATTTTAGGATTTCTTTTTCCAAATGTAAAGTCAACAATTTAGCAACTTCTGTCCCCAAAAAAAAACAACAATTTTCAAGCTTAAAGTAAATTTTAGTTCAATACTATGAAAAAAATTCTCTTCAATAAATTCTGTACCCTTCAGTTCGGCTTCGTCCTGAATCATAGCTGAATTAGCCCTGAAATGGAAGGGCTGGTACGGAATTCATGGCATATTTTATATGTGTATCAGCCATGAACTTAGCACTGATATGTCCTCGTACCTTGTCATAACCTTAGCTGATTTTATATTATGTTTTCATGATTTTGTAGTGCTAAACTCATGGGCACGTACTTAAATATGCCTGAATTCTGGCATGAAATTCAGTTATTTCTACAGCTCAGATCTGAATCAGACCTGGAAAATTCAGAACTGAAACGTACAGCTGCATTCATTTGGTCATAGCTTGACTATCGGTCATCCGATCTCCATAAATCCTTCTTCGCATCGATAAGTAATACCGACTACAAAATATGACTAGAAGATACGAACTATCCATCTATGAGCGTCAGCTTCCTGGATGGCTACCATCTCTAAAGGGTACTATCAAAAAAATAACAAGGAATATCTTTAGAACGAACGCTCTTAAAAAAATGTATTCGTTCTTGAATTATCAAGAGTTCGCTCTTGAAATCGAGCTAAATTCGTTCTCAGTATGGTGTTTATAGACAAGGGGAGTGAAATAAAAGCACAGAGAGGAGAGCAAGCACATTTGAGAGAACACAGCGTTGAGCTCGCTCTTTCAGTTTTGATTGTTTATGGAAGAGGGGTGTGTGTGGAAGCTACGAGCGAAGAGAGCAATCAATTTTTGCACTCATGTTGCCCTGGAATTCCCAACCAGCTATGGCATTAGTGACATGAACAGACGGCTGTTCGACTGCCAGTTGACAGGTAAAGACAGATGCTGCTTTGAGGAGTTATGTTTTCCTTGAGCCGGCTGAAACTTGCAACATGGCTTAACAATTAAGTTTAAATGACATATTTTAAAGCAAAATTGAAAGAACAACTGATTTGGAATTGTGTTATGATTGGAATCTGTAAAGCTCTTGATTTAAGAGTAAACGAACTTGCTCTTGAATCAGATGAACTTTTGCAGCACTGATGCAGCATGCGCTTGACTTAAGAATGAGCAATCTTAAATTTGAGTATGTTAAGCACTTGATTCAAGAACTATTCTGCTTGAATGATTTGTACTTGTATCAAGTATTAAAGATCTTGGATCAATAATTTCACTCTTGGATCAAGAATTATCATTCTAATCGAACTTCTGACATCGAACATTCTTGATCCAAGTATGAAATTCTGTATTTTTCTCTGAGTGTACCCACTACAGTGATCGGGAAGGCGGAACGATAAGTTTAGCTGTAGTTCGAGGGAAAAAACGACCACTTCTACTTTTTTTTTGTCGAGCTTAAAACCTTCCGTATAGATATTGATGGCGCTGGCTCTCTTGTGGGGAAGGTTGACCCAATTGTTTCGGCTTGGGATTCAGACCTCTTATGAGGTACAAAACAGTCTAAGCTTAATGGTATACCTGCTAGGTTAGTAAGTACAGTGGAGTGCTCCGAATTGCCCTCCGTTCCAGGAATGAAATTCGTACATTTTTGTAATTTTGAGTATGAACTTGCAATGATTTTGATTTCCTGCCACGAAATGTTTAAGTAAAGGTTCAGGATTCTATTCCTAGATAAGGCTTATATGGGTAATGCAAATGTATCATAGTTTTTCAGAATGTTATAACAACTCTGAGAGCAACGATGACTCTGATCAGCATTTCGATTGAACATGTAATTTTCAATTCCAGAAGATGTCTCAATTTAAGTTAGATCCGCTGCATCCGCGTAATTGCAAATCACAAATCCCTGGCAGCATAATTTTCACTGTTAGTTGATGCGACTGCAGGTTAAGGCCAACTGTCCTTTACTTTCGCTGTGCGAATTTAATTTTTCCTAGAAACAATTTGCATGGTTTCTTATTTTGTTTCTCTGCACTCGACTGTTTCATTATTTATTGAACAGTTTTTGCCCAAACATAATTTATTTATTTGCCTGTTTGTTGATAAACATGTGACTACGTTTCACTTTGGCCCACACAACTGCCGCCGCCAACACCGCCGCCGCCGTCGACCCCTCCCCAACCCTCCTCCACTGATTGTTTACGGGCAAATGACCTCATTATGTATAATGTAATTTGTTGTTGTCACTGTTGCTGTTTTTATTTGGCTTTCTCAGTTTTTGTTCTTGCTTGTTTTTTTCGCTTTTGATATAATAAAGCGTTTTGGTGAAATTTGTTGCTGTTTTCTCTAAGCTTGGACTGTCTGCATGTGTCTGTGTGTGTGTGTGTGTGTGTGTGTGTGTGTTACAGTTCATTAATTTTTTAGCAAAGTTAATATGTTATGGCGGCGAGTCTTTTGGCTTGAATGACAAGCCCATTGCAATGGGTGAATGGGAATATAGCAAGAACGATTTCTGTCTGTGTGTCAGAAAATGTAGCATACTTTTTAGATGAGTTCAAGTGAACACTTCTGGGCATTAATTAATCACTTAACGTATCAATCAGACTTATTGCAAAAGCGCTGTAAATGCAGTTTCAAATTGTTTATTTTATACTTAAGGGGGTGTCTTAAGAAAAATCAGATTTTATGCTGTATTGAATTGGGACATAAGAGAAGCCTTTCATGGAAATCTAATTTTAACTATGTTTTACAAGCATTTCCGAATGCGTTGTAGATGCTTTGAGCTTAAAAGTATGGCAAAAAGGATCTTTGAATAAGATCAAGTTTTTATAGAATAATATATCGTAAACAAAAATTCAACTTGGATGGTTTTTTTGGGCTTTCTCACATCGGACCAAGAAAGTAGTCTTTCTAACAAGCTATTTGATACACTCAGAAAAAAAATAGAGAATTTCATACTTGGATCAAGAATTTTCGAGATCAATAGCTCGATAAGAGTGAAAATTCTCGATCCAAGAGCGAAATTCTTGATCCAAGTATGAATTTTTGATCCCGGTTTTCTTGATCCAAGAGCTTCAATACTTGATCCAAGTACGAATCAGTCTCAAATCAAGCACAAGAGTTCTTGGATCAAGTGCTAAACATACTCGTTTTCAAGATTGCTCAATTTTGAATCAAGGGCAAAGAGCATTGTCAAAATCCGAGAATATTCTTCCTATAATCAAGAGCTCATCACATTCAAGAGTAAG
Source organism: Lordiphosa andalusiaca (assembly GCA_035044965.1). Taxonomy (NCBI): domain Eukaryota; kingdom Metazoa; phylum Arthropoda; class Insecta; order Diptera; family Drosophilidae; genus Lordiphosa; species Lordiphosa andalusiaca. The sequence continues at coordinate 2,345,062 of JAWNNM010000051.1, read as the reverse complement.
ATCGTTTACTCTTAAATCAAGAGCTTCACAGATTTTAACCATACAACAATTCAATATCAGTAGATTTTTCCATTTTTTTAATATTTATTTCATGGAAAACTAATTGTTGAGCCATGTTGCAACTTTTAGCCAGCTTGAGGAATACACACCTTCTGTGTCAACTATCAGTCGAACAGAGGTCTCTCCATGCCAGCAATGCCATAACAGGTTGGGAATTTCAAAGCAACATGAGCGCAAAAATCCATTACGCTCTCCGCTCGATAGCTTCCCCACACCCCTCTCCCATCTAATACAAAACTGTAAGAGCAGACCCAAAGTTATTCTCTCAAATGTGCTAGCTCTCCCCTCTCAGTTTCTATACCTCACTTCCCTCGCCTAAAAGCACCAAGCTAAGAACGTATTTAGCTCGACTTCAAGAGCGAAATTCTTGAAAATTTAAGAACGAATAAATATTTTGTCAAGAGCGTTTGTTCTTAATTTATTCGTTCTACTTTTTTCTGAGTGTACGTCAATCAATTGTGAAATGTATCAAATTCATTGTTAACTCTTTCCATTCGACCTAGCATCTTCCAATAGATTTTGGCTTTCGAAATTGATATCTCTAAGTGTAAATACAAAAGTGCACTCTTAATGGATTTTGTTTGTCTGATTGATAATGGAATTTCCAACAAATATAGCTTTAAATGGGCGCTACTAAGCCAAGTCCTAGATGTACCATGTACAAAATTTCGAATCGATCAAATCTTTGTTACATGTGTCGGGTTATCAATTTTTAAACTTTAACTATTTTAATTTCCATAAAAAAAATTTCCCCAATTTTGAACAGCTATGGAAAACGAATATCATGCATTTTTGGTTGGCCCTTTCAGCCCCGATTTTGTTGTCAGAAAGGGTGTCAAGTAAAAGGCTTTACCGTCACTTCTCCTATTCACCGAAGCACCCGAAAGTCATCACTTAATGGAGGTGTGAATGCAGTTGCTCACCAATAGTAGAATTTATGGCCCCAGAGAAAAATATAAGGACTTCACATTCAACGTCTAACTTCATCCGGGTCTCTCAGCTAAATAAACTAAATCAGAAAGCTATTCTCGAGCCTGCGCTTTTCTTTGGAGTTAGCAGCGGGCTTGCATCCAGTTATCAAATTCCAAAAAGTCATTACGGATATTCAAGCTTAACGATGTGTTGATCTCCTACTCCCACTGTCTAAAAAAAACACTTCATATATTAAATTAAGAGATTTGCTTTAATGAAATAGGTTAAATTGAAAACTCATTGGTTTCATTCATCAGAGCATTTTGTGTAGCGATGGAGAAAGATAAAGCAGAGTCACATATCTAGGCTGCTGCAACAGAAACATTGTCGTTATCATATCCAGAGCCATCACTTGAATGGACTGTGTATTCAGCACAGGTTGACGCTCGTATGGAGTGCATGGGGAAATGTCATACCAGCCATATTTATACCCTGTTCCCATTGAAAATGGGAAAAGGGGGATCATGAAGTTGTGCGAATGTATGTAACAGGGAGAAGGAAAATTTTCCGACCCCATAAAGTATATGTATTCTTGATCAGCATGAACAGCCGAGTCGATATAGCCATGTCCGTCTGTCCATCTGTCTGTCTGTATAAACGCGTCGATCTCAGAGACTATAAGAGATAGAGCCACAATTTTTGCACGAAGGTAGATTTATGCTGTACGCAGATCAAGTTTGTTTCAGATTTGAAAAATTCCACCCCGTCCCCCTTTTATCTTCAAAAAACCTAGACCTCCTGTAGAAATCCTAGAACTAAATAGCCGTCAGATCCACAATTTTCAAGTGGATCTATATCTATCTATTCTGAAAAGTACAATCAGATCGGACAAAAAACACCGGAAAAAACACCCCCTCCCCCCAGTTTATGGTCAGGACTAGAAAAAAGTGCTGCCTACATTTAGGTTGAACATTTTGTTACAAAAACAAATAAATGAAAACAAATGAACAGGGTATTTTGTGGTCGGGAATCTCGACTGCAGCGCCCTTACTTGTTTTGAATCCATTTTATAAATTCTGTTCTCAGTTCTGGATCATTATAAAAGACGTTTTATCTGAAAAGCTCAAGAGTATGTTCAGCAAGGAGGATTATGAGTATAAGTAAGATTATTTGGTATCATCCCCTTTTCTTGGCAAACTATGGCTTAAATCAGAGTAACCTTTTTTTGGTTGAAACATTTTGATGAAAATTAACGCCAACTATATAAATCAAAGTCAATGTACATGAATATAAAACTTACAATCTTAATTTTGTTTTATTGTCCTTATCGAAGTCGATTAATGACGAATTATACTAATAGTAGTAGTAGCTCTAAGGCATATCTAGGAATGCTGATTGCAATTTTTAACAATTAGATTATTTCACATAGATAAATATTGAAGAACTTATCAATTATTTGATTTAAATTAGGTATATGCTTCAATATAAACTAAAACCTGTTAAAGTTTGCTTTTTTCCATTATAATTTAGATATACAGTCAAACGTCTGTAAAGCGAATCTTAAGGGGATAATAATAATTTCCATTGTTTAGAAATTCGAAATGTAGAATTGTTTTAGTATTGAATCAAATTGAAGTGCTCTGGAAATTAATTCGCTAAAAAGAAAACTTCGTTGTGCTGTAGTTGAAAACTTTAGCTCCGAGTCAATTGTTAACGGCATTTAAGCCCCCGTTAAGCTGAAACTATTTTATTTATTTTCCTTCTATTAAAATTTAGCTTGAGATATTTTTCATGCATTACATTTTCAGTACACAGAAAAAAATAAGATCAAATATCGAGTTGATCTTCCAATATAATTTCAAAAATATCAATTTTTAAATATCCAAGAGTTACTATTTAATATCAATATGCTGCTGATTGATACATTGATACCTAAAATATTATATTAACAAGCGAAATTCTCACAGTGATATGAAAAATACTATAGCGACGTGATTTCAGATCAAAGTAGACATCGAAAATCTGAGGGCAGAAAGAGACAAACAGAGTTTCCTAAAACAAAGAGAGACAGCTATAGTCCAACTCGAAAAATTCAAAAACAATGTACATGGCTCTGCCGCAGCACGCGAGACAGCGAATACTCTTCCGATTTGTCTGTTTTTGCTTCCATTGCTGATTGCAGTTCCCAACTGCTTAAAGCGGTGAGCGCATGGAGAGACACTCAAACAGCGACAGTCATTAGCGAAAAGCCAACTGAAGGTTGAATCGGGAGATTCATGAAACAGTACTATAAAGGCAACCAGCTCTTTTTGGTGTATATAAATGCATAAGTTGTTTCCAGTTGTGAACAAACGCAACTTTTCGGGACCTCGAGCCAGCTAAAGTCACTAATTTTCATTCTAATATATCTTTGACATTTGAACCATGTCCAATGGGTACTATACAAATATAGCTTTGATACATAATAATACATTATACAAAAATACCTATTTGATATTATAAAAACATTGATACTATAAAAATAGATCAGGGATATTAACAAATATCAGATTGTTGATCTGAATCATTACACATTGATATGTTCGAAATGTACGAGTGATATTTTCGATCAAATCAACTGGGTATTCTTCAGATGAAGGCCGATTCGATACTAAAAAATACCCGAGTGTTACTAAATATCGTGATCTTTTTTTCTGTGTAGGGACTTTTAACACCAGAGAATTTTTAATTTTGAAATTTCCCTTTCATTAAATTGGCCATCGGAACTTTTTACAACCAGTAAATATTTAATTGCGATATTTCACTTCAATTAAAATTTCAATTGGGATTTTTATCGCAGAGCATCCTGAAAACAGCCAAAGTACAAAAAGGAAAAAAGTGAGGAAAAGCGCATTTTCAGAAGGTTAATGCTGTTAATGTCCATGATTCTGCGACGTATTGCAAGAGCACCATTTTTGCATTTTCGAAAGAGAGATAATCCATCGATCCAGGAATGCAGGCCATCCACACACGAATTTGTTCGGTTCGACGAAATGTTCGTCATTAGTGGAGGTGTTCGTGTCGTTCGAACACAAAAATCCGACACGAACACCTCCACTAACGACGAACATTTCGTCGAACCGAACAAATTCGTGTGTGGATGGCCTGCTTAAGATACAATTGTGTTGGGCTAAGGTTTTTTATTGCTCAACTCACTTAAATTGCTCAGTTGTTCAGTTGCTCGTCAGCTTATACAATGCATGGTAAGTATCTGCGATCATTCGTAAAGATTATAATTCCATTGTTACATCCCGAGCTTACACTTTGGTTGCACGAGTTTTTCTGGGTGTTGTAGGTGTTTACATTGACCGAAGTGTCACAAGTATTTAGTAGCAAAGACTAACATTACTTTTAATTTGCTTAAATTTTGAACATTTGTCTACAAAATGGAGAAAAACATATTTGAATATGTGGTTACGAAATTGCAGATGAATTGCTTTGTCGACATTAAAAGGAAGTGGGAACCATTGCAAAAGCCATTGAATCTGACATAAATGCAAGAGCCTTGTGCTTGCATGTAATTATTTGTCATCATTCGATGCTCCACCGCGCCTATAGGCCATGATGGTTGTGAGGGCTGTCATCATTTTAGCCATATAGTCGACCATGGTATATATCTTTCTCTTCGAGTTGGAGTGGTCGGCGTTGTGGTTCACTGAAGCTACTTCTTTGGCTGCGTTGCTCCACGAGCAGTCAAATCAGTTGGTTGAAACGGTTGCAGCTTTTATAGTCTTGATATTTGCCAGTTTCGGGGAGAGCTGCCAGTTGCTGAACGACTTGGTTATCATTTATTGGCTGGAGTTGTCTTTGTCTATGCTGCTGATTTGATGGTCCTGTTTTAAGAGCTGCTGCATAGCTGTTGGTGGGGCTTGCTGTATCCTGAATTGACGTTGAAGTCGCTCCGGTAACTGCAACCGCTGGTGTTGTTGTTGTTGCTGTGTATATGGAGACCGCTGATGATATTGATATTGATTTGATATATCTGGATGGCATATTAGGTAGTGCGATTTCGTTAAGAAGATTAGATACCCACTTAAAGTTGGCTTTGTCGTTAACTAATCTTCTCCAATGAGTTGGCTAACTGTATCTTGGTAAGCGGGACTCACATTCGGAAGGTATGGTGGTTCTGGCCAAGACTGGGGATGTCTGGCGGCATTAGTAGTTTTCGCAGCGTTGGCTGCTGACACATTTCTAACTGGAATCTGCTGGCTTCTTGCGCCTCATTAAGCTCTGTAATGAGAGCCTCAACTGAGAGTAGTTCGACTTCATCCATTGAGTTCTTCGAAGTCACCTGGAATTGGTTTCCTCGCTTGGAGTCGTTGGTGGCGAAGTTGTTTTGTGCCTTTGGACTGTATTGTTTGGTAGATTACCGCTTAGTCGAAATGTGTTTCCATTGCTCTGTTTGAGGGAGTCTTGCGATGCGCAGGACTTCTGCTAATTTTGCTTTTTGCACATCAGCATCCTTGGAGCTGACTTGACTTGTTACACCTTTGCAAAGGGTATTATAATTTTGCCCAGAAGTTTGCAACGCATAGAAATATTCATTTCCGACCCCATAAACTATATATATATTCTTGATCAGGGTGACGAGCTTTGTCCGTTCGCCTGTCTGTTTCTACGCGAACTAGTCTCTCTGCTTTAAAGCTATCCAGCTGAAATTTTGCACAGAGTCTTCTTTTTGCTGCACACTACTAATATGTTGGAACCGACCGGATCGGATGACTATATCTCATAGCTCCCATAGGAACAATCGGTCGGAAAACTAGTCTTAGTATGAAAAGCTATTTGCTTTTCAATGAAAACGTTTTCAAACTTTGTAATCTTAGGTTTTCTATGTTTTTTTTATAATTCTAATAAGTTTTATTAAAATCGGACAACTATATGGTATATCTGCCATACAAAAGATAGTTCTGAAAAACAGTCTTAGTTAGAAAAACTTTTTTGTTTTTAATGGTAGCATCCTGCAATTTTGTATTTGTTTGTTTTACGTGTATTTACATAATTTTAAAATTTTCGGATCGGATGACTATATCATATAGCTTCCATACGAACAATCGGTCGGAAAATGGGGGAAAGAGTATTTTTTGAAAATATTGAAGCGAGCACTTGCAAGGGCATGAAAACTTCGGCTTAGACGAAGTTAGCTAAGCTTTCTCCTTTTCTTGATCAGCTCGGGAGTCAGCTGCACCATTATGCCTACAGTTGCTCACAGCCCTCCCCCCGTTTGATTTCGCATCCGCATTCGAATCAGTCCAGAAAGAATTCACGAACTTTTCATTTAAACTGGGAAATTTGTTTTCAAGCACTGAAATAACAAATCGATTGCATATTTGAATTGAACGGCAGCTTCGGATGCTTTTGAACGGTTGACGTAACCAAAGCATCCTCTGCCCAATGCTCCTACTGCTCCAATTTTACCATAACCAAATACAAATTCCTGGACAGGGCATTGATAATTTGATTACAGCATTTCAGTGCATTCCACAGACGATTACAAAAACTGAAATTCATTTGATTCAAGTGTTTTGTTGTTGTGGCATACATATTTTAGTGCGAATAATTTATAATTCATTAGAGCCAGTAAATGACCTAGATTTTATATTACCAGCCAATAAAATGTTGAACTAAATTTTGTCTGGGGCAGGGCGTTTCACTAGAGCATTCCTCGATGCATTCAGCGCAAAAGGCAAGCACATCGAAGTTGGTTTGGTGGGTTCAGCGGGAATATCGTATATCGTATACCGAATGTCCTCTCTCTTCGCGCCTTCATTCCCTCCCCCCACCCCCTCATAATATTAAACAACACACCACTTGAGGTTATCATCGATCCATCGATCCATTTAACGAGACACATTACTTGAAATTTATAATTTAAAATAAAAGAATTTTGTTATATCGAAAACTGGCTAAAAACTTATTCATGGCGCGCGAACACTTCGACAATTTGGTGGCCGTTGCAAGCCCGTTGCCTATGTCCAAAGGACATCTGCCATTTACTTCTTACGCTTCTCAACTGGCTTCAGGATCTGGAATGAGCACATTAGCGTATCATCGACGGACATCATGGCGCCCGCATTATCGAACTCGCCGCAATAGTTGGGCGCCGAGAACAGGGTGACCAGCTGGCGTTTGGCAAAGAACTCGTAGCCGTCCTCCACCACCTGATGTGCACGACAGATCAGATCCAGGTCGTGCTTCTGCAGAAATTTGCCCACCACCTCGGCGCCGAAGGTGAAGCTCACTCCACGATCGTTCTCGCCCCAGCCAATTGTGTCCTTGTCCGGATCGGACCAGAGCAGATCGCACAACAGGCCCTGGTCGGGCACATCCGTGGGTCGCATAATGCGTCGAATTTGCTCCATCGAGGTCAGGTCGGGACTGAGGCCCCCGTGGCAGCAGAAGATCTTCTCGTCAACAATGGCCACCACCGGCAGGCAGTTGAAGCAGTCCGTAAAGGTCTTCCACAGCTTGATCGTGTATCGGCGCTTGCACTCATCATAAAAGCCGTAGATGCGGTTGATGCTGGCGCACTCGTGATTCCCGCGCAGCAGGAAGAAGTTCTCCGAGTACTTGATCTTATAGGCCAACAGCAGGCAAATGGTCTCCAGCGATTGCTTGCCGCGGTCCACATAATCGCCCAGAAATAGATAGTTCGACTCCGGCGGATAGCCGCCGTACTCGAACAGACGCAGCAGGTCATAATACTGGCCGTGTATATCGCCACAGATCTTCAGCGGCGCCTCCAGCTCCAGCAGTATGGGCTGAGCCAGGAATATCTCACGCGACTTCAGACAGAGTCCCCGTATCTCGCCCTCCGTCAGCTGCACATTCTTGCCGGGCCGGGCGCCGCGCACCTCCAGGAGCCTGGATATAATGCTGTCCAGATTGAGCACCTCCGCCATTGCACCAGGCTTCTGGGCCGCGACGGCGAGGTCCTGGTTTTGTCGGTTTATCGCTTGGGACGCCGTTGGGGCGGCTTTCTGGTAACCAACCCACTAAATGGGGTACCCAAATGGAAGGGGGAAGAAAAGGAGTTTATCAAATTCAAATCCAATGCTTGTCGCTCTTTCGTCTCTCTCTCTCTCTCTCTCTCTCTCTCTCACTCTCTCTTTCCCTCAACTCAGTGTGGCTGGGTACTCATTGTCATCACAAGTGCACAGAGAAAAGCGCGGTACAGTGGGGACACTAGCTGCGGCTGGCGTTACAATTTGGAATCAGAATCGAATCGGGTTGAGGTGGGTACCAATATTATTTATCAAACTGAATGAATTGAAACGCCAGGCTAACGTTGATTTACTGCACATTTGATAATTGACTTGAATACACAAGGGAGGGGGGAAGAGATGAAATGTTGTGTGTGGGGGAAAAAAAAAACACAAAACTGTTCGAGATTCCGAAATGAAAGATGGCAAACAAAATACCTCTGAAAGATTTGAAAAATATAACAGAAAAGAGCAAACGGTTTGATGAGCTTTGAAATCTTTTTCAAGTTTTACAATTTTACAAGAATTTTTGGAAATCGCTAAAGGTTTTGGTAAGAAAATCCACTGAAACAAATGGGAATGGAAATGATTAAACGTATGCGCTGAATAAGTAGGGCAGCAGTAGCTCAGCAGTATGTGTTTATGTACTTTAAGCAGATGCAAAGAAACTCAAATTCGTGCGAAATTTCAATTAGATACAACAGAAATTTGTATTCAAGAATACTGTTTGGTAAAAATTGTTGATATCATAGTTATTCAAATCTTTGTAAGGGTCGCCTATATAAACTAAATGATGGGTGCCAAAAGGAATTTAGATTTCACTATTGATTGAGTCTCTAGCTTTGGATTATGAACTGAACTGACCTATCTTATCTGAACCCGAACCGAGCCCGGCTCCCTTGAGAGATATCCATATAAACGATTGCATTTCGAACTACGCTTAAAGGACCATGCATGAGAATTTACAAGACTAAGTTCCGTTTCCATTATGGATTATATAGAAGGAAAGTCTTTAGAATTAAGTCTACCTAACTCGACTCAACTTTCGTCATCTGATCTAGCAACCGAACAAGTTTAAAAGTTTTAAAATAAAAAGGAACGAACATTTTCTAGAAGGTAACTTAAGCACCGTTAAGCTATAAATGACCCAATACACAGTCGAAATAATTTTCCAGTTTTAAAGATGGATGGGAATGTACGGAAGATCACATAAATACAAGCGTTCCATATGGAAAATCATGCTAAATCGCATGCCAATAGGGTGGCAGCAACGCAGTTCCAGCCAGTGCTGCCCATCATAAATGTTTATTTTCCCTATAACTCGACTATCGCTCAACCGATCATCACCATTCCTTTGGCGAATCGATAAATAATACTGATTACTAAATATGTTCAGAAGTTACGAACCTTCCATCTATAAAATTGTGGAAGATATGACGTTTTTATACCCTTGCAAAGCGTATTATAATTTTGCCCAGAAGTTTGCAACGCATAGAAATATTCTATTCCGACCCCATAAACCTTATATATTCTTGATGAGCTGAGTCAATTGAGCTTTGTCTGTTTCTACGCGAACTTGTCCCTTAGTTTTAAAGCTATCGAGCTGAAATTTTGCACAGAGTCTTCTTTTTGCTACACAATACTAATATGTCGGAACCGACCGGATCGGATGACTATATCCTATAGCTCCCATAAGAACAATCGTTCGGAAAACTATTTTTAGTGAGAAAAATTTTTTTCTTTTCAACGGAAACGTCTCCAAACTTTGTAATCGTAGGTTTTCTATGTATTTTTTTAATTTTACCAAGTTTTATTAAAATCGGACAACTATATGGTATAGCTGCCATACAAAAGATGGGTCTGAAAAACAGTCTTAGTTCGAAAAACTTTGTTGTTTTTATTGGTAGCATCCTGCAATTTTGTATTTCTTTGCTTTACATGCTATCACATATTTTTTCAAGTTTTTGGTCAAATCGGATGACTATATCATATAGCTCCCATACGTACGATCGGTCGGAAAATGGGAAAAAGAGTATTTTTTGAAACTATTTCAGCTAGCACTTGCAAGGGTATAAAAACTTCGGCTCAGATGAAGTTGGCTTAGCATTCTCGTTATTAAAATTGGTTGGTGGTAGGGGGCGTGGCGTAGGTTAAAAATAAACTTGATCTGCTTGCAAGTTTAAGAAGTTTTTATACCATACAAGACAATCCTCTATCTCATATCATCTTTGAGAACTGTGCGTTTGTACAGACCGAAAGAAAGGCGGACATGGCTATATCGACGCGGCTGTTGATGCTGATCAAGAATATATATACTTTATGGGGTCGGAGATGCTTCCTTCTGGCTGTTGTATAATTTTGCACAAACTTAATATACTGTGGGTGCCTTTGGTACAGGGTATAAAAAGCTGCCAAAGACAAATTATACAAATTTTTCAATGGAACTTTAGTTTCCAAAGTATAGAAAACTACAAATGTTTCATTAACAACCTTTTGGGTGCCCCAAAATATGTATCTAGCGGTAGGCTTTATTCCAGTATTCATTCGATTCGAAGGAAATTAAATCATGGTAAAAGAAACAGCCAACTATATTTATGTACACAAAGTAGTGTTGGTCATGACCAACTTTAATGTTCTCTTCACTTGATAAAGCTAATAAAAAACTAATAACTTTTAAATGTGGCGCCACACGAACTGTGCTAAGTGCTGCCCATCGCATGAGTGCAGTCAATTCTGCTTATATCTTGACCTCGTCTTTATCGACTTAGAATTCAGAGTTCTTAAGAAAGAATATCGAAATTTGTGTTTTTTTTTTTCGAAAAGTAAATATTAATTAAGGGCCGTTTTCTAATCTACTGCATAGAGCTATCTGTCACATAAACCTACAAATAACAGAGCAAAATCTGAGCTTATCTAACACATAGCGGCTATGTAGAAGATAAGAAAACGGCCATATAATCAAAATACTCTGCCTGGGATATAAAACTGATCATAAAAAGAGTCACAGTGGGGTAATACAAATTCTGTGGCCAAAAATTCGCGAACAAGAAACCATTTGTGAGCAGGGGCGTTATCATGGTGTGGAAGACAATTTATGGCTTATGCAAATTGAGCACAAATTGCAGATAATTTTCCTTATTAACTGTATTCCACCCACCAAAGAATCAAAGAAAACTGTGAAAGCGATAATTTTTGAAAAATCATAGTACACTTCAAATCTCTGAACCATTTTTGAGGCTTTTATCTAGTTTCGGGAGAAAATAAACTTGATCTGACTGCTTGTATGAGCAGCCTATGGGAATACGAACACATATCTGCTTTAACTTTGTTATAAAATCTAAGGACACATGTGGTTACCCTCAGCTTCTCCAAACTACTCAGAACTTTAAGTAGCTCATCACCATCATCATCATCCTCATCTGTTCCTACTCCTGCTGATGTTTGCTTTTGCTTAATTAGTTGCAATTTGTTTAAAGTTGGAAATGTTGTTTTGCGGGGAGGGTGAAGAAAAATTGCAATGTCAACAGAATTGTTGTGGATGTGGCGAACAAAAACCGAAAATCAAAATGCATTGGGCTAATAATCACCGAACCGACCGACCGACCGACGCGACGTCTCCCAAGGAACAGCCACCTGCACAAGTGACTTGGGCAAACTTTTGTGCGGTGAGCAAACATCGTTTATATATATTTTTGGGGTGGGAAACAAAAGAGCTCATTTGAGGCATTTGTTTAACCAGAGCAAAAGCAACAGCCACAGCAAAGGACAACAATGCAAGGAGTCCGCCCAGCGCCAGCCAAGTTTTACAAATGGCCGGGGCCATTGTGGCCGCTGCCTGCTGCTGCTGCTGCTGCTGTTGCTGTTGTTTGTTGAAATTAATTGGTGTTACACAAATGAGTAATTTTCAATGTACATAAATATTTGCACAAATTGCAATTTGTGCACGGGGCCACACGGCGCGAACCGGAGCCGGAGACCGAACCGGAGCGTTGGCCGTAGCCCCGATCCCGGTTCGAGAGCTGGGCAAATACAATTTTTATTGTCAAGCGTTAATAATTTGAACAATGAATAATATGAACGGTAAGCATCTGTTATTATTCCAAACAAATCAAAACAAGTGCAAGGGCTGCTAACTGGCAGGGCGGACCACACAAATCTTCATAAATTGCACCCGCACCCCACGCCCGGGGTGGGCGGGTGACAGTTGGGAATTGAGACAAAGTGCGAACGGTGAAAAGGGGTCGCGTCGTCGCCGGCAAATGGGAAAATGATACACTTTACTTTTCCCTCTCCTGTACACACACACACACACACCGCACACACACACAATCAAGAAACAACAAATTGCCACATAAATGTGGGGTGGTTTGCCACGTAATAGATTTTATTTTATTTTTATATGCAAGCGTAAGCTAGAGACGACGCGTCGCCAGGATGCTGGGCGATATGCGTGGCCCTGCCAACTTTTACTTTTTACCTTATCCTGGCCGTGTAGGACGGACGAAAAGTTGTCCGTGAATTCCCAGGGCCATGGTACACTGGGCGAAAATAATGAATGTCTGTAGACTCCAGATTTGCGCATTCACTAAAACTCGGCGATTTTGGGTAAACATTTTATAGAATATAATTTAAGGCAAACCGAAAGCAACAGGATGCCTGCGTTGACAACTTGGACATATATCGAGAGATGGTAAGGGAAGAATAACTATTTCAAACCTCAGAAAGCGATAAACAAATGTCAGCAATTCTGCACTCCTGAATTTGGTGACCTGTTAACACTGGATTCCGATAAGTTATAAAAACCTAATAAAGTTCAGGTTCAGTTAAATATTCACAAAAGATTAAGAAATTAAGGCAAAATGTTTCATTAAAATGTTACTAAGGGCGAATTTCTCATCTTCTAAATAGCTGCCATGTGTCAGATAAACTTAGATTTTGCCTTGCATTCAGAAAACATTCGCCCCGTAAACTAGAAATTCGCCCATGAAATCCGTCCTAAGGCGATTCACCCTAAAATTAAGACAATTTTTTTCCCATTAATGGAAAATTTTCAAAGTTTCGGAAAGTTTACCCTAAAATTAAGAAAAATATTTTCTCATTAATGTAAAATTTACAAAGTTTCAGAAAATTTTTCCATAAATGAGAAAAAGTTTTCTAAATTTTAGGGTGTATCGCCTTAGGACGGATTTTATAGGAGAATTTCTAATTTCCATTTCTAAATTTTTTTATGAGTGTGCTATTTGTCGGATCATGTGACAGATAGCTCTATGTAGATGATTACAAATCGGACCTAAATCAAAATTTTTTTAAAAACGAATATGAAAACTCAATAACGGTTTTAGAAATGAGAGTTTATGGGGTTTTTTTAAGAATACCTTTTAATAAAATATAATTTTCGCATGTTTTTAATTCGGTTAAAGATATTATAAGCAATATTTTCAAGGCGTTTCTACTATAGAAACGTAGGGAAACTCTTGTGTTTTGGTTCTTAAAACTAGGAATGCGGCAAATAATTATTTAGATTTTTCGAAATATCGATATTATTTTCCAAAATCTCGATAAATCGAATGTTTTTCAGAGGCAATATATCGAATGTATCGTTTATCGAATATATTTTAAAACTTTGTATTGCAAATATTGGGCTATAATTGATGTTACCATGTTTTGTTAAGCTGTATCTAAATGTAACGTCTATTAAAGTGCTTTAATTCATATAAAATTTCAAAATTTCAACCAAAAACTTAGGAATAATAAGTAAGCGGTTCGTGAACTGAACCTAAAATCCTCTAAGCGCTCGAACCACCCCGAACATTTCTAAAAATTTGAGAGATTTTTGATCGCTAGGTTTTCAGCTAAGTCAGAACGTAATATTTCATACGTGCCAATTCACATCTTAATTACCTGATTAAACCTAATTATACCAAAGAAATTTAAATTTTAAAGGAAATATCGATAAGATCAGGGATGCAAACCGGTTCTGAACCGAACCGGTTTTGAACCGAACCGAACCGCTTATTCCAACCGGTGAACCGAACCGCAAACCGAACCGGCTTCCATTCAGAATTGCTGAACCGAACCGAAAACCATACATAAAAGCGGTTCGGTTCGGTTCAGTTCTCTGACTGAAATCATGCCTAAAATCAACTAAGGTCATGACGTAGTAGGACATGTCAGAGTAAAATCCATGGCTAAAATTCATAAAAATGATGTCATGAATTCAGGACCAGCCCTTTCATTTCAGAGCTGATTCAGCTATGATTCAGTTCTGAGCCTAACTTAAGGGATATGATAAATAGAATAATTAAGATGCATAGTACGTATTCTTTTCTAGCAGACATTCTCAATTTTCGAGAGTATTCATCTAGGAACTTATCGACGACTCCTGGAAATCCGACATAATAAGCATTGGACATTCTTCTAAGGATTTTAAAAATATTTAAATGGATTATAAGAATTGAATTTCAAAAGTGTTCGACAAGTCACATTACTACAACAATCATAATATTTCATAATGTGCCTTTGTGAACCACTGAACCGAACCGAAACCGCGGTTCAGCTAGGTCCAAAAACCATGTAATGAACCGAACCGGCGGTTCAGAAACTGTATGAACCACTGAACCGAACCAGTCCTTATTTTCGAGTGGTTTGCATCCCTGGATAAGATAGATATTTTTTGCAGCAAAATTCAAATATCGAACCGATACTTTTTTAATATCGATATTGATTTTTCTTATAAAAAGGCATGTTTCGCAGTCCGTTGGACAAACAGAAAACCAAGTAAGTCGACTGCGATCCTTAGTGCTCACCAACAAAAGCACATTTTTCTGCGCTCTTCATTTTGATTTAGTTCCACTTGCCATTATTAGGTGAATATGTGTTAAATTCTCGACTTTTGACCACCGATTAGTGACACTCGCAGTTCAAGAGCCTACTGCTCATATACAGATACAAGCTGAACGTTAGTCGAATTTGGAAATCTGAATTGAACTTATTGTTTCAGGCAGTGCACTTGATGGTTTCATCCATGCATTGTAGATCAAAGGCATTAGAAAATAGATTTGGGAATTCCTGCATTCACACTACTATTGACTAAACCAACTTGGAAATAATACTCTGTTCCCATAAGAAAAATATCGTAGGATTGATAGAAAATGGCAAAAACTAACAAATTTTATAATTTTTGTAAATAAACCTGCAGTTTTGACCGGCTCGAGGTCATGTTATGCTTTCGCAGTTAGTTATTGTTAGCGCTAGTTAGTGATTGTAATTTTTAAAGATCGTTTTTGCAGCGATGCAATTTTTCTTTTGTTTTGTTGAAATATTGTGTTGGATATGCGGATGTCGTCATAAGCACCCCGATAACGGCGATTATGTATTGGAATTCCAGCAAGTTGGGCAAAGATCAATGAGCAGAAACATGACCTACTCCAGAATATCCCGAAATATATCACATAATTCCGCTAAACAGAGATGTGACAGAGAGCGAGAAATGTAAGTATCCAGAAATTCTGAATCATTTTTAATATAAAATTAAACTAATTAAATTTTTATGAACTTGAGTAATCTAAGCACTGTGCAGAAGTTCTGTTACTTCCATAACTAAACAAGCTGCTAGGAATCTTCCACGTATACATTTAAGGAGATTTCAATGCCAAGTTACATATTTAATCCGAAAATAAACATGTAGAACAGTTCATCTGTATAACTATTTGATGGACCGTAAAATCTTCCCGACAAAAAGCTTAACTAAATTCAAAAATTAAGTTTATCACACTGAACCGGACGGTTTTCTTTTGCCGTACGGTACGACTTAACTCGTTTCGGTTCATAATCAGTTGGCATTCCTGTCGTCGTCATAATTGCACATCTCAATTGACTTTTTAAATTATAAAATAATGGTGTAAACTTAACAAGGATCTGGTGCGAAATGACAAATGCAATCAACGCGTTGGCCTTTGACAGCATTGCCTCTTCCAAACAATCAGCTGTTCATGTGCATACACTCATCATTTGATAATCGATACGCCAAAGTTGTGTCTGTAGCATAGTTGTCAAAATTATCCCAGGTCTAGGATCTTGATATAAAGCTTAGTGAGTTGTTAACACATACAGAAAAATGTATTCTTATAAATTTGAAAAATCTATGCAATGTGCCAAATTTTATTACTTCAATAACTAAAACATTCTCCCTACCCTAACAGGACTCCATAGACACTTTCGAATAACTTATGAGTTATGAATCGAAGCCAAAAATAATACTATAACTAAATTAAATTTTTTTCAATGTTTTAAAATCAATGCTTTTTAAGAAGCATTTCAAACCTAGATAAATAAACATTAAGCCAGAGCTACACACCGTCTTTGAATCGAACGGATTGCCGTGAACTGAACCTTTTAAGGTATTGAAGCTGAACCTGAGCCTGTTCGAACCTCACAGTGTGTTCAGTTCGAAAAAATTATAGACTTAAAAAATTGGACCGATTTCCCAGCGGCTTCTTCTTCCTAATGGTTCTGGAAACATATAAAAATGTTCCAAATTACCATTAGAGTCTCCACCCATATAAGCCTCTGTTTTATAAGATCCTCAAGTCCAAAGCTTATTGACTGATTCACAGAAGAAGGTATTAACATTACTGTGGAATCATTTTTCGTGCGTAGACTACTAAATTGAGTTTTACTTAAAGGTCTTTGTCCAGCACTATGACTATGTTAATTCATATAAATAAGAAACACTTCATTGTCATTGCTTTGATTTCTCATGAGCAGTATGAAAGTGTTTTTTTATTAATATAAATTATTGTGTCGAAATAAAAATTGATGATACAGACCTGGATACAGACCTGAACAGTAAATTATATTTTGAATAATTGCATCGCAATTGCAATTGAGCTTTGTCCGTCCGTCTGTTTCTACGCGAACTAGTCTCTCAGTTTTAAAGCTATCGAGCTGAAATTTGGCACAGTCTTCTTCTTGTTTTCTACAAAGACCAGATAGGATGACTATATCTCATAGCTCCCATAGGAACAATCGGTCGGAAAACTAGTTTTAGTATGAAAAACTTTTTTCTTTTCAATGGAAACGTCTGCAAACTTTGTAATCTTAGATTTGTTTTTTTTTTTTTTAATTCTACCAAGTGTTATTAAAATCGGACAACTATATGGTATAGCTGCCATACAAAAGATAGGTCTGAAAAACAGTCTTAGTTAGAAAAACTTTGTTGTTTTTAATGGTAGCATCCTGAAATTTTGGATTTGTTTATTTCACACGCTTTCACATAAAATTCCAAATTGGCCAAATCGGATGACCATATCATATGGCTCCCAAACGAACGATCTTTCGGAAAATGGGAAAAAGCGTATTTTTTGAAATTATTTAAGCGAGCACTTGCAAGGGTATAAAAACTTCGGCATAGACGAAGCTTAGCTTTCTCGTTAACAATTTGTTCGACAGATAGATGCTAAGTGTTGGATAAGTGAGAAGAGTTCAAGGCATCGGATTTGTTTTTGTTGAGGAAGCTCTACAACAAGAGCTGCTTGCTCTAATTCTTATATTATGTATCTTAAAGTGATACGACTTTTTCTTTAAATTGCTGTAATATACTTGATCTGCCTGCAGGTGTAAGAGTTTTTGTCCTAGACTTGTCGAAGCTCTATCTCTTATCATCTCCGAAATCTGTTTGTTTAGATGGAAATATATAATTTATGTGGTCGGAGATGATTCCTTCTGGCTGTTATATCATTTTGCACAAACTAAATATACTCTGTGTACCTCTGGTACAAATGATGCACTAAGAGATAATTCAAAATCAACTCAGTTAATCATGCTGATCAGTATAAGGTCTGCCGTTTTATGGTAGATATGGCTAAGATCCAAAATCAAAACAAAACCATGGATTCACTGAACAAACAGCGAGGGTTCAACAGATTACGAGCATTTTGGATGGGTTAAGCTTACAATACTCGTATTGTTAATGAATTCAATGAATTCCCACTTTAAGTGGTTCATTCTCCATTAAGCCTGATGCGATTATATTGTTTCAAGTGTATTTCAAAAAGTGGCTTTAGCCAGAGTAATTTTTAGGGCTCACGGGGTCGCAACCACCCACCCACCCACCCACACACACACACTCTCTAATATGTTTCAGGGTTAACACGAACATATTGTTGTTGGCTCATCATGCGTGGCAGTTGAAACTTGCCCAACGTGGAAAGTTTACTCACTGCCAGCAGCAACCACCTGCCAATGCCCCCTGCCACCAACCCCTGCCCCGAGCCCGTTCCTGCCATTCCCCTCTTACTTCTTGCTGTCCCTCGTAATTTTTTTTCCTCCAGAATGTAGCTCGTAATTTTTTACACATTGCGGTCCCAGCTTAACTGTGCTACCGGCTCCTTTTCCAGCTCTACTGGGAGACATATCAATATAACGGGCACACGGACACAGACACACACACACTCGCACACTCGCACAACCTCCCCACCGAAGGTAGGAAACAAGTGCAAGCGGGTGTGGCTGGCAATCACACGGCTCGGTCTCGGGCTCGGGCTTCCGACCCTCGCCGCGCCGGTAAGTCTGTGCAATAAAAACAACAAAAAGCACAACGTGCTGCAAGGACGACAAGGACACGGGGGATTACAGCACGGCTCAGTAATAGAAAATACATACAAAGTAGCGCAGCGTACGCACACACTATTCTCCTGGTACGTGCAACAACTACGTCGTCGGTAGCGAGGGCTGCCACTGGATGTTGTGTATTTTTTTTTTTCGGGCGACATTAATATGTAGATGCATTAAGTACATTATCCGGGGTTACAACCTCGCTACGCAGACGACGACAGCAGCAAAAGAAGCCAGCATCAGGTAATCTTCGGGCACAGTGGCCTGAGCTCTATGAGATTTATGACAAAAACGTAGTTACCTCATCCGGCGCCAGTGCCATGGCCGCGTTCGCCTCCATGGTCAGGGATGATTGATGATTTGCTTAATCTTGAGCTAGAGCTGCTGCTTTCACATAAAGCATCAATTAAATTCACTTGGTGAGTACTTCAGATCAACTTTTAAGATTGTCTTTCTTTCTATTAAAACTTTAGTTGATTGGAAAAGCAATGAAGACAAATTGCTACAAATCAAAAAAAAAAAAAAAAACACTTGAAGTTCGGTGACTTGCATAATTATTAGGGGTATTCCTATTTGTGATTTTGAATGTGATTATTGTTACAGTGTGACCAGATGACTTGCAGAAAATAACAGAAAAAAAACTTTCCGGGGAAAGTCGTAAGGATCAAGAGTTTTCTTGACACATAACTAAGATTTACAAATATTTCATTACTTTTTGCGCCGAATAGCAGGTCGAGGACAGGGAACGAGAGAAATACAAACTAAGCTGGAGAATATAGAGAGAAAACTATTGATGAACACAATCCCCTGCACTAAATTAAACTTATATCCCAAAAATGGTTGGAGCTAAAGACACATCAAATTTGGTTTGTAGGCTTCTTTTGTGTGCAAAGTTGGCTTGGAATATTCTCTTCTATAGTTTTGGGGGTAAATTTTAAAAACTTTTGATATAAAAAGCGAATAAAATGTTTTGATTGATCTGCCAAGTCGGTGAACAGCTGGATGAATCACAAAAGGAAAACGCGTGACTCGAAATATTTTCGAATATCAAATATTGAAAGTTGTATTTGAAGGTTTCTTCCATACATTCTATGATAACCCCTTGAAGACATTGCTTTATTTTATTGATCTGATATTTTACATACCATGCCACTTAAAAATTTGTCCATTAACACCACAAATAAAGCTACAGGCTTAGCTACAAAAAGAGATTCATTATATAATGTAGCAACTTCCTTAGTATTCAAAGGTCTGAGAACAAACCAAGGTGTTGTATGCGAGAAATTATCAAAACATTTTCATTTTCTACAAAGCTTGCATCACAAACCGTATTAAGTTGTCAAATGGTTTATGAAGCATGCTTAAATACTACTTCAATCCGGTACCGCTGAGGCTCAAGTAGACGTCCCTAACTGATATTTCGATCCCACTTATTTTATGGTTCAGTTCAGCAAGATAGAAAGGATGTCAATGCGGGTTTATGCTGGAATTAGCAGTTGGTTTATAAAATCCTTGTTAAGGTAGGTAGAATATATTGCAGCCCAATTTCAATGTCTTTATTTTTCGCTTCAGATATTTCCTGGTTTTTAAAAGTTTGAGCCATGAAACGAAAAACTTATGATTGGACCATTAAGAGAAGAGGAAGGGCTTCGATAAAAACTGAGGGATCAGTAAGAGAAGGGATTGAATGGACATGTTTGGTCGGAGACGGGACTAAATGGGATTCGAAAGTTTCGAGATTTTCTGTTTCCCAATAACTATACAAATTTATAGAACAAACATTATGGTCACTTTAACAATCGAATACAGAAATGGGCGCACTTATAGGACCATGCAACAAGCAGCATAAAGCAGGAACCCAGTCTTTTTGGAAGATTTATTTTATTGTACTGCGTTCGAAGGAGAACTTCCTCAGAGGCACGTGTTCGCATGTTTATTCAAATTTTAAATAATATATTGTGGAATTTCAAGAATCCAAATGTCTTCAAAATTCTGGGCTACTAGACTTAATGACACAAAGATGAGAGATTTGAAACGGACTGTTCAAGGCCAAATATTTTTGATGCGAACGGTTTCCCTTCTCTATGATATAGTAGACTGCAATGTTTTTATCACTTTACATTGGAAGTTCTCTTAGTTGATTAGTTCCAAATACAATCGCTTATACGAAAATCTCTAGAGATGTCTGGGACAGCCTTAAAATATTTAAGGTTGGATCGTGATTTAATTTAAAATTTGGTGTCTGAAACAAACTTTCTTTCACTCTTTCACATGTGTGGGTATGTATCGAAACCAAAGGCTGAAACATATAGAAAACGCAGGGTCACACTGTCAATGTGTACATATTTGACATATTTGACGGCTATGTCGGTTCGATATTCCTTAATACAACTTTAAATCATCGAACCAAGGTCCGCTGAGAATATTGAAGCTACGCAGTGCTCTACCATGTTGTAATTATTGTATGATGACATTTCAAATGTGATTAACTTCTTACATGCTGATATTTATTATTTCTAGCCTTGGCTACTTTAAGTTTGACCATTCAGCGGCGATTTTTTACATTATGGAATTGAACACATCGAACAAAATTGTCGCAGGGTTGCTTTGTGGACTACATTATTTCAAAACCTCGTAACTTATAACCGAGAAAGTGACCTACCGAACTGCGGGACTTTGTTGCAGCTGTTTTTAAATACTTCCCCATAAATTGTGATCGAAGATGTGAAAGGGCTGGTTACACTCTTGGAAAAATCTCATAATAATTGTAAGAGAAAATCAAATATATTACTTTGTTCTTGAAATTGATTAATAAACACTTTGATTTGACTAAAATTATATTTAAACACAGACTTTCAGTTGCTTATTTGATATTTACAGTGCACGAAATTCCAACTTGAGAATTACAAGCGGTCTTAAATATGAGATATGCACAGAAAATATATAGATGAATATCTCTAGGCAGATGTATGGATTATAATCATTAAGAAGAGACCTCTTAGGCCTGTAGCAATCAGTGTGTGCGATGGCGCAGTGCGCTGAAGCAGCTTTCGAATCGAAGTTCGAGTGCCAGAGTAAGTAAAAAGTTAACAATGCATATTTAAGTAATTTAATGGGATTCTTCTGTGGATTCATCACAAAATAATGTTGTTTCTGTTTGGTAAAAAATTTTCCCATTTTTTTTTATTTTAACAGATCTCATGTTTAACGCCACATCAATGATGAAACTATTAAAATGTTAGGGCAGTTTACCTTCCGTGTACAACCTTACGACTTCTACTATTAAGAAGTAGGTTGGATACTACCAACCTTTTCTGTTAAGCACGTTTACATGCGCAAAATTTCTATAGATTTGCTGGTTTTGGACTAAGCCAGCCATCGATTGTGGTGACCCTCAATCAATAGTTTTGGAGTAGAAAATTTCGCTGCTCTAGAAACTTCATGGTGTTGTAAGGAGAGAGCAAAATTAATAGAAATTGAACTTGGTTGGAGTTTGCCCTGACTGATTCACTGACTGACTGTCTGATTGCGAGTCTGTGCACAGCCTGAACGGTAAGAGATAGAAGGCAGCAGCTTGGACAGTTGTTTCCACATATGGTCAAATCGAAAGTTTGTAAGCAATATAAATGGACACATGTGTGTATATCCCAAACATACGTATATCCCCAACTTACATGCAAAATTCTGTTTTTCATCTGAATAATTCAAGTACAATACCCACAAGGTTGCGCAACCGGAAGTATCATTCAAATGCGCGAGAACTTATCGAACCTTAAGGCTGAAACACACACACTAAGAAAATAGAAAAATGGAAGATTTTTTAAATTTTTTTGACAGCTTCGACAGAAGTTCCCTTCTACAACAGGAAATTACAAGTGAAAATGTCAATTTGATATACTTTACTACACCCGTGAATCATCGAAAGCGGAATTATTTGTGATAAATAAATTTTTTTCGATAACACTCGTCGATGTTCAAACTATCGATGGTGCCCACTTGCGGTGTTTTCCCCATCACTAGTTAGGAGTTTTAAAGGACGACAAATTTCGAATAATAGTTCTTAATAGAAAGTTTTGCGAAGTATATGATGTGGCCACACCTCTTTTCGCAGTGCGCTGCTTGGTGCGATAGGTTACTTTCATCAACAAGATCGATAACTTGGACCAAAAACTGGTGTTGTATTCTTTTCAGAACTCTAGTATTATTTCATTGTTGTACTTTAAGATTCAACTTTCGGTTCATTCCCAAAAAAGCCTATTATATTGGAACAGAAATTCATAAATTAAGAATTAACTAAAGGTACTTAAAGGAAATAAGACGAACTTATTTGAGTGTTCAGTTAAGCGTTCACATCAAGTGCATTTTTTAGTACTTCGACTTAGTTAATATTAGATTTTATGAATCTAAAATAAAGAACAAATGGATTGAAAAGACCTCTAAAATTATACCTGAAATAGGTATTTGCATACTTAAAACGTGTACCCACAATCGCTGTGAAAACACGTAGCCTTCATCGAATGCCCTTGAACCACTGTGCCCGGGGCCGCACTGCACGCGACAATTGTGCGGAAGGGAGAGCAAAATATTATGATTTATTTTTATTATAGCGGGTAAAGTGGTCTTTACAAGCATCAAACAGTGAGGCCTGTCCTGGCCCGGCCCGGCCCGGCCCGGCCCGGCCCAACCACCCAACCACCGTCAAGGCAGTTAGTTGGTTTGAGCAGCGGCTGGTGGCAGGTGGCAGCCGGGGAGGGGGTGGGCGTACAAGTTGTTAAATGGACGGGTGGATTTGCACTTGCCGCGCTGAATGTTATCTTCATTTTTGCTTTCAGTTATATTGCCTGGGAATTCCTGTGGGAGTTGGCCCAACCCTCCGCATGCGAAGGTAAAACAAATTGTAAGCGCCGGGAATGGGTCTGGGTCTGGGCATGGGCATAAAAAACAAGCGGATCAAACAGCAACGGGCGGGGGGCGACACAACAAATCGAAAAAGAGTGTTTCAATGTTTGACCAGAAACGAGGAGGCGGCTCATTGAAATTGCATTAATGTGCCATTGCTTTGTGTTCTCAACGAGAGTCATCCCCCGGCTGTGTTTCCTGTAATGGAAATCTGCGTATAATCCCCGGGAATTGATAAGATGGGCGGGATAAACTAGTTATGGCCATTAATACGATCAATTTGATGCTCACTTTGGTGTAAAGTAAATAACAACCTTATTGAAAAATGTTGGAAAAACATATTTGGGCATGTCTAATGGTGTTTGTTGTTGCTGCCCGCCTCCCCGTTTGCCACGATAATTGCAAAAGTTGTTGGCAGTCCATTTCGAATTTTTACATATGTTGAGTTTTTGTGTTCCATTTATGTTTTTTTTTTTCTGGCCAGATGGGTTGGCAGGGTTGGGGGGCGGTTGTCATCGCCCGCCGTTCGGAGGGGTCAAGTGATGCGTTGATGTGCATTTTAAGCAGGTTAACCTGGCTCAAAAAGGGGTACCCCATGGACACCCTTAGGGTTTTTTATTTTTGTTTGTTTGAAAGACGTTTAGATGATAAGTCAGGTGAGTAGTTGCGACAGATTTGGATTAGATTGGGAATGACATTGGAGCGCTCGAGTATGCGAATGGCTGTGAGAAGTCTAAAGCACATTCCCGACAGCGTGATCCATCTGGGTCAGCGTTTGGACTCCAAAACCATATACATTCAAAACATTTCATTTATATAATTTCGTATTTTAAATTGTGCGTTTTGTTTGCTTCATAAACCGCTACGAGTAAAAGGTAAATGCATTTGAAAGCTTCTTCAATCAAATTACTTTTGGAACCACTTCGTGTGCCCATCGCTGATTTAAATCATGAGGATGATTTTGGAAATATGTTCAAGGGAAAAGTTAAACGTAAGAACGAAATAACAAATAGTTCAAACAGCACTTTGAATTCGTTTCTAAATATAAGGGTGTCCTGGAAGTCTCTTAAGATCTTCGTAAACTAGAAGTACGTTATATTTAAGGTAACAAAATAAATATACTTTGCCTTGAGCAGCTGGTGTTAAATCTCTCAACTTTTGTCAAATAATCTGCTCACATTTGAAATTAAAGGGTTTTAATGTTGTATCTCAAGTTTTTTCATTTACGGAGGGAAATGACGGAATATTAGTTCACTCCCTCTGTCGAGTAACAGCTGCATAAGGAGCATATTCCTAAATCAGTGGGCCAATAGAGTATTGGGAAGTAAATATAATGCAATCTGGATGAATATCTTGATGTAGCAAGTAGTTTTCAAATTTCTATGTTTATGAACCAGTGAAATGAAACAAAATATTCGAGAATTCAGAACGACATCAAAATACTTTCTTGACAGTATTTCATATAAGTAGAAACACTTCATTACCTGTCCAAATAAGTTTAAAAGGATTTTTTTGAGGGCAACTATGTTCCAGCCAACTTCACTTTGAAGTTTCATCACTAGGCTTTACTTTTCAGTATGTGTCGTTTCGCTGAAGTGTAAGCAACATTCAATTTGTGTAGTCCGCATATGTCAACGTCTGCGCCAACAAGACACCATTTCGCGGGACAGCTGAGCCGAGCAAAAACGGCTCGAATACGAGCAAAGGCACTACAAGGCAATTTTTTTTAAAACAAGACAACTCTCTGGGCGTTTTTCTAATCTACGACATAGAGCTGCCACATAAAGCTACAAATAACAAAGCAAAATCTGAGTTTATCTAACACATAGCAGCTAAAGGTAAAGGTAAAAGCTTTGCTTTGAAGCTCATGAGATATTCGAAAGTGTTTTTATTTATAAGTAACTTTTTTGTGCTTTTGTGCTCTTTAAACAGAAAACAAATTTATTTTTTAAATAGTTACAATTGTACATTATTTGAAAACTTTAATAGAAAATACGTTTTTTCTCAAAATATTGGGAAAAAATCAATACTCTTATTTCGATTTTTTCCACCTGAAGTAACGGCCAAAAAAATAATCCTGATTTATTACATTTGTGTGCTGTGCTTTTACTACAACTTGCAGATTTTTTCTTACCCTCCTGAGTCTTCTCAATTAGATTGGGAACCTTTTTCAATTTTGCCCAATTCTCAAAGATTAAACCGATATTTCTAGCGCAGAGAAAAATCGAAGGATCGATTCTGTATAAAAACTTCTTGAAACCAGAGGTGCTGTAGGTAGGTAGGTAGTTCCGGCTGACCCCAGATGGGGTTACACATAGACCTTAGGTCCTTAATGAGTCCGGGTGGTTGCTTGGGTGCTGTTTAGTTTTGATACATTTGGCCTCCATTTTAATTTTGGTCACTTATCGGTAGCACAAATAAAGTGAAAAGTTTTTACTGAACCAACTGGCAATCTAGCTCTAGTTTACTCTAGTTTACTCTTGTTTCCAAAATTCTACACACAGGGAAAAAAAAGTATGGTAAAACCATTAAATTGGATTTAACCAAGCTCCCTTTTGTATTGAAATTATTTAGAAATCACTTTGAATTGTCTAAAAACTTATTAAAACGGTGAATATCAGTTCTTCTTTTATATGCAAAACACAGAGAATTCCAACTTGAGAATTACAAGCGGTCGTATTTTAACAAATTTCCAGAATATTATAAGTAATACCATTTTTATTTTCAAATTGAAGTGTGCACACTTTAGATATGCGAATATTATATTTAACGCAAAGTTAATGGTGAAAATAGTGAAATCAAAGTGAAAATATATGAGTATTTTTCCCCGAGTATAAGAGCCGGGGCTTCAGCTTTTTAATGTATTATAATCAGGGCTGCAAACCTCGAAAAAATCAGGAGGGGTTTACTCCAGGGTTCGAAACCTCGAAAAATTTGGCGGTTTCGAAAGGTTGGTGAACCCAGGTTCAGATTCGAACCGTGGCTCAGACATTATTTTTGCTGTTTTTGTTCTTAGGTCAACAATTTCTGGTTTCTTGGATCCAGAAAAGCAGACTGTTAGACTGACTGAACTTGAAATGTGGGAAAGTTTTTCCAAACACTTTGATAAGACATTACAGTATTGTGCAGAAGACTTCAGAGCTTGTGTGCGACAAGTGCAGCAAGTTGAGTAGAAATCGGTTTTGAACCGAACCCATTTTACAATTTTGTTGCTCCGGTTCAGGTTCGGGTACAGCAGGGAAAAATTTGGTCTCTCCGGTTCGGGTTCGGTTCCGACGGTTCCCAAAAAAACCGGAGTCTCCGACTCCGAGGCGGTTCGACTCCGAACCGGCTTGCAGCCCTGATTATAATTTGTAAAATTTTGACTATTATTTTGGTTTTGCGGAAAGACAAACTTCACTTTTTCCATTGGCTTGTGCTGCTTTTGACTTACTTGACAGTTGACGACAATAGCTGATGCAGATGACGGCTGTGTAAGTGCTTAAGACTTGTTGTTGTTCCTACCACTTTATATCTTTCTCTCTCTTCTATTTTTAAACAAATGTGTATTGATTTCAGTTTACTTTGACAATTCGTTGAGTTAGAAATCCGTGTCGTACCTTCTGCACTGCACATTTTCAACTCTCGCATTTTGTTTTTCTTTCTCCGAACAAGTTTTGGACTCCCATTTGAAATGTTCTCATCTAATCTCCAATTTGGCTCAATCAAAGTTTAAATGCTCACTTAAAGTTGTACATACTCATCATCCGAGCGGAAGGAGCTTAAGTCGACTTTAGCCCAAAACTTGATCGAATTACGTCTAAATGCACTTTGCATGAAATGCGTTTTAAAAATGCATGAAACGCCACGTAGCGAAAGTGCAATTTGCAGTCCCTGCCCTCGTGTAATTGTCAAAACGATTAAGCTGCGACGACGCATTCACATACCACGTATGGATGGTGCCGACCATTGTGCGATGCACGTGTACCATCTGAGCATTGACCACCTCCCGGCCAAGTAAGTATTGACGTGTCACGGTCTTCACTTCGTCTTCGTCCCACAATAAAAACACAAAACGCACGGCACACAGACAAAACCTAAATAATTGATGAAGAAAAGGAAACTAAATAAATGAATAAATGAACGAGACCAAGAACGGGCATTAAATTGTCACTAGATGACACAAAGCTTTCTGCACAACACCCAAAGTCGAAAGAAAACAGGGAAAAAAGCGTTGAACTTTCACCTGAGCCCGACCAGAAGGAGGAGGAGGAGGAGGGGCCACTAAATAAAGTTAATGCATTAGTAATCATAATTTGTTGTATATTTGATGTGTGTTTGTGGTTGAGTAACATCAAATATGGTTACGCACTTAATCATGTCCATCATTGAGCGATAAATAACAAACAACAATCGATAACTGGGCCAGTTGATTAAAGTTGGTAAACGCAACTGGCGGTAATTGGTATAATCTAGACTCGTTGGGGATGTGAGACAAGTTTTGGGATGTTGTTCTATTACATGACGTCAAATAATGCGGATCATCAATGGCAACGCTGTACGTTTGAATTAAGAATAGCGGCGGAGTTTCAATTGGACTACTAGTACTTAAGTTCGTCTCGTTTTTAGAACCGAGAACTGATTTGGAAGATCTAAACTCCTGGGAGAGTTTTATTCTTAGTACTGAATGAACATAAAGCTCAAAGTTTCATGGATCTTGAAACATTTAACCAAATATTTTCCCATTTAATTCCTAATATCTGCTTTAATTTTATCCTTGGATCTCTTTAGACAAAGTTGGTTAAATGCAGTAACCCTATTTCCAGAACATAAGGGATTTCATGCAAGAATGTATTAGCTTTTACAATAAACACTTTGAAGTATTTAGTTAAAGGTTATCGGGACTGGTTCAATACTACTCCGAACTCTACGTAAGGTCTCAAGAATTTTAAAATATCAATTAATCAATTAATTATCACCCAAGAGTTGCCTATCAAGTAAATTATACTTGGAAAAGCAAAATGTACCACCGAAAAATATGCTCACATCACCAGCCCTGACGCAGGTCATGTACATAACTGCTTATATTTAGTTTTCAGTGTTGACTTATCTTTAGAAAGTACCAGGGATGAAAGTCGGTTCTAAACCGAACCGAACTGAACCGCTTATTCCATCTAGTGAACCTAACCGCAAGCCGAACCGGCTTCTTTCAGTAATGCTAAACCGAACCGAAAACCACAACTTAAAAGCGGTTCGGTTCGCTTTAGTTCTCTAACGAGTTCTAAGACGTGAATCGCTTTTCTCGAACTAATATAACTTCCTAATTTGGCAAGTTGAATCGTTTCCCTAAGATCATTTTTATACGACATTTTGTTCGATTCTCTACATCCTTAGCGATGCCGGATAGAATTTTACAACATGAAATCCTGCAAATCTTCTGCAATCGCCCCTCCGATCTCTTAATATACTTGTCATCAATCTGCATTGTTTTCTCTATTTTCCATTTTCTGTAGTACTTCTTAACCTTAATTCAATCACAGCCAGGAGAGCTTTTTCTCATATTATATGATATCTAGGGTGTGTATGATGGTACGTATTCTTTTCTAGCTAATATTCTCTGTTTTCAAAGGGCATTCCTCTAGGAACTTATGGACGAATCCCGGAAATCCGACTTCTAAGAACTTTAAAGATATGCAAATGGTTTATAGGAACTCAATTTCGAAAGTGTGTGCAAAGTCACATTACAACCGAACCGAACCATGTAAAGAACCGAACCGGCGGTTCAGAAACTGTGTGAGATACTGAACTGCATCAGTAAGTATTTTCAAGTGGCTTGCATCCCTGGAAAGTACTGATAAAAATCAGATTGATCATTTTGATTTATATGGCAAATTAAGTAGCTGTCGCTAACGTGGCGGCAATAACATAGAGGCTAAGGCCTTAATGACTAAATGTGCCTGTCAAATATCGATAAGGCATATCAAGTATATGTATTTCAAAATATCAAAATATATTTCAAAATTATTTAGATGTTGCTAACGAACAGAAGGAAGCATTTCTTTCAACATAAAGTAAATAAACTCAACATGTCCGTTCGTCCGTCCATTCGTCTGTTTTCATGCTATCTCCGGTTTTGAGCCGGTTCAAGTATAGCACTGGCTTTAAAGTGGTTCAGAGCCAAATCTCAGAAGTTGATTGAAGCTCTGTTTACACGACCTGATCTCTGAGCTTAGGTTTTGTCAGACCTGAGTTTGAGCTGAGCAACTCAGTTCAGCATTGAGACAAGCCTGAGAGGCTCAATTGAGTTTATTTCAAAACAATTGGTTCTCTGAAGTCATTTAGTTTATTTGAACATTGTGACATTACTTTGCTTTAACATAAAAGAAGAAGACAAGATGAAAAAGGCGAAACGAGTCAAGAAGCATTAAAAATGATAATTGCCGTCCTGTCAATGCAGGACGAAATAACCATGGCATGAAATAGATTTGATAAACAATTAAAAAAAAAAAAACAAACCGATGGCTATAAATCGATAGCGAACGTATGTCGATTCTATGAATAGCCAAGAAGTGGCAACGCTAGCGCACTTCAATCACGCAACAATTGGATGTCTCAGCTGAACGGTCAGGACAATTAGAGCCTGTTCTATTTCACCTGCTCCCCTCAGCTGAGTAGGTCAGTTGGCTACCTAAATAGGGATTCAGCAATGAATTGAAAACTGGGTTTGATTGTTGGTAATATGAAGTTGCATATTTCCTGGTTTAGAACCGGTTTCGAAACCGGTTCATTGGTGATTAATAGCCATATCTCAGAGGTGCCTTAAGCCAAGAATTTAGAATTAGTTGCTTAGGGTCACTTTGAGTTTAGCTATTGTTTCGGCTTCGAACCATCTGGCTGAACTGCTACAAAAGTAATTCCGGTTCACCCATTTCGATTGGAAAATAGGTTAAACTATGAACTGAAAATTTAGACATTAAAACTAAAACAGCGCTGAACCGAACCGGTTCGAACCTGAAATTCCAAAACCTTTTTTTAATGTAAGCCGAAACTAGAACCGAACCTTAATCCGAACCTTGTATCGAACCTTGAACCGAACCTTGTATCGAACCTTGAACCAAACCTTGAACCGAACCTTGAACCGAACCTTGAACCAAACCTTGAACCGAACCTTGAACCGAACCTTGAACCGAACCTTAAACCAAACCTTGAACCGAACCTTGAACCAAACCTTGAACCGAACCTTGAAGCAAACCTTGAACCGAACCTTGAACCGAACCTTGAATCGCACTTTGAACCGAACCTTGAATCGCACTTTGAACCGAACCTTGAACCAAACCTTGAACCGAACCTTGAACCAAACCTTGAACCGAACCTTGAACCGAACCTTGAACCAAACCTTGAACCAAACATTGAACCAAACCTTGAACCGAACCTTGAACCGAACCTTGAACCGAACCTTGAACCAAACCTTGAACCGAACCTTGAACCGAACCTTGAACTGAACTTTGAACCAAACCTTGAACCGAACCTTAAACCGAACCTTGAACCGAACCTAAAACCAAACCTTGAACCGAACCTTGAACCAAACCTTGAACCAAACCTTGAACCAAACCTTGAACCGAACCTTGAACCGAACCTTGAACCGAACCTTGAACCAAACCTTGAACCGCACCTTGAAACAAACCTTGAACCGAATCTCTCTTAAACCAAACCTCTTCAGTAGTTCAAACTGAAACCGACCAATGATAGACATAAAAAATTTGACCTTCCAGCGACTTCACCTGTTATTTGGTTGGTTTAGTGCGACTGACTCCTAAAATGGACAAAAAAGTGGAATAAAATAAACAGAAAAATGTTTAGAATTACTTATGAAAAACCCACTCATGAGAGCCTCTGTTTTTTAAGTTCCTCGATTCTAAAACATTTGAAATAATTCTCAAAAGCAAAAGTCTAACATCCCATTGGTAATATTTCGTTACGAAAACAACGAAATGAAATGTTACTTAACTGTAAATTATATATTGAATATTCCTAAGTGTTTTGCTAACCGATTCCGACACAAAAACCACGCGATTGCTTTGCGATTTGTGTAGTTTTGCGATTTTTAGAGCACATAGAGCAAAAAAGAAAATGATAATATTGTAAAAAGCAATGAACTGAAACAAGGTTCAAACCAAAATCCTCGAACCTCAACTATTGGTTAATTTTGGTTCGAACCAGGGAATCAGAGATCTCAGATCCTATTTGATCAGGGTGCAAACTGTTCAGCTGAATGCACCCATACAGTTCTCTAGACAGTTCAGTTCGTATTTCTAACTTACGCCAACCCCGTTCCCCTTCTCCTTCATAAAACAGGTCAAGTTTATTTGGACTTTTCTTCTCTAATGTGCACCACAACTGGCAAATATTTGTTTGTGGGGCTGCCCAAACAAAAACAACTGCAGCAACAACAACAAAAAGGGGGAAAAAAAACCAATGTCCAAAACTAATGTTCGACGGGAGCTCCCGTTGACGACCGCACTAAGTGGAATTTGATTGCGTGTGGAGTGGCAATGGAAAGTTAACGATATTTACAAAACAATATGCCGACCGCGTCACGACAGGAAAAATCAAACAGGTGCACTAAATGAATTTCAATATGATAAACCACTTGTGGTTTGCCCTGCTGTCTAACGGTGGCGCCGGCGGGCCGCGCGGGGTCGCCTTGCCCGGCGAACGATTTTGAGGGAAATTGAGCCATATGTTGCAAATACTAATGGATGCGGCTGGTCTCGGTAGCGCACAAACCGGAAATATGAAAGTGTAATTTAAATTGAATTAAGTGCACGTTTTTCCTCCGCTGGCCGGAAAAGGGGGAGAGAAACCCACCCGAGCACACACACACACACAAACACACACACACACACAGCAAGGCACCGGCGAACAGAGAGGGAGAGCGATCGGGGGCAAAACTTTGTCTAGTCCTTCACGGCCGGAATCTGTGATAAATGCCCTGCAAAGTGGCCTTTCTGTTCTGCTCTTACACTTTGGAACAGTTGCGAGAAATTGATAATACATATTTTGTAATTGTTACAAATGTACAAACAAGCTGAACAACAACATTAACAACAGCCACTCCGACTCACCACCGAAATGGGAGTTTTATGATGGATATGATTATTTTAATTAGCATTAGATTTTCGCTGCTGTTTACCCTTTTGCGTTGCTGTTTGGGTTTTTATTGCAATTGCCGCTCCGCTCATAATTGGCTTTTCATATGCTCGCAAAACATTGGCCAGGCCAGTAGCTGGGCAGGATGGGGCTGCTGCCGCCAGCCCATCTCGTAAATTAGTTTAATTTAATGAGTTTTATAATGTTGAACCTGCCTGCCGCTTGGTTATGGCCGTGAGGGGGGGTGGGGGGGCCTGACGCATAACGATTATGACACATGTTACACGGATATGACAGCCCATCAAATGGAGTGGAAAATTCACGAGAAAAGGGTTGAGACCGGCTAACATAACAGAAGGAAGGTGGCTTGGGAACTGCGAGTTAGGGTCAGTTGGGGTAAGCATCAGTGAGAGCCTCTCCTACACATCTCCTGGGGGGGGCGAGCTGTGCTCGGTGAAACTGCACTTGGAGAGCTGGTAGGGGATGTCAATGTTTAAATAAGCCAACTTTGTTTTTGAAGGCGTGCTAACGGTGTGGGGAAATTGGTGCAAGTAAACGTCAAATTTTGACGAATTGAAACGACTTGGCATTGAGCTATCGGTTTCGACTGCTTACAATCAATTCCGATTTTACTTAAGCCTGCTTAAAAAAAGGGGAAGGGAAGGGAAAAAGGGAGTTTTATAATGTTATAAGCCAGGCTGCAAACCGGTCCGGAACCGAACCCCTGAGAACCCCAGGTTCGGTTCGGGTTTTTTGGGGTTCGCGAACCGGATCATGAGACAGGCGCCTTACATTTTTGACTCCTCGTACCTGAACCCGAAAAGTGAGGTTCGGTTCACCAATTTAAATAGTGAAATATTAGAAATCTCTGGAGATTTTAGTAAAAGCGATTGCATTTTCAACAAAGCGTGGAGAATTTTTAATGTGAAGTGCCAAGATTTAGTATGATAGCTAGTTTGAACAGATTTTAACACGCTTAACCAGAGAAATCTGATCAAGTAACCGAGCATATCTGTGAATCTTTACATATAAAGGCAACCTGCAATATAAATATATATATTATATTATATATATTAATGCATAATCATTTTGCCGAACTTCTCTTTTTAACTAAGCAGTTTCTTTAAGCTGTTAAAGTCATCTAATGGATTTGATATTTGAAATAACTTAAGTAATGATCATTATGATTGAGCATTTGGATAGAAGGTAAATATGTTTCATTTCAAAAGTCCAACTATTGTAAAAAATATAAAGGTTCGATCCAGAACCTTGGGTTCAGGGGTTCCAAAAACCGGTCCGCGAACTGAACCTTGGATTTTACAATGGGTTCGAACCCCCGGACCGAACCTAATGAATAATTTTAAAGGATGAAGTTCCTCATCCTTGTCGTAGGCATTATTTGTGCCTATAAGTTTAAGGTAAATAGGGGGACCTTATAAGCGAAGTAACTTAACTTAACCGCTAACGTCCATTAGCTTATACATAGCATTAAATTGAGCGTGTTCACTAGGGTGTCCATCTTTTAAAATGCATCACTAGCTTTTTGAGTTTTCATAGAAATTTTAAAAGTTATAATGACTTTTTTACAACATTTATGAGAAATTTACGAAAAAATGTAATAAATGGTACCTAAATGAGCAAAAACAAAGAAAAAGCTTATGGTTTATGCTCATAAAAGTAAAATTTGGACATTTTGCTTTAAAGATGTTGATTTGAAAACTCAGAAATCGTGCTGATTGACCAAGTAATTGGTAAAATTCAAAAACGATTTTTGGGGAAAACGCGACTTGGGCGACCTCTAAACGTATTCCGAAAAATCTGAAAACAAATCTCAAAAATACTTCACTCTATAAGCTTGCAGAAAATGCTTGTTTTTTTGGGACACCCTAGTGCTCAATTCTATTCGATTTCTGAGTTTTGATTTTACAATATTACGATATATTCGTACCATGGTAAGGATAACATCTGAATCGCAATAAAAGTTGATTACCTCTAGAGTCTCTGAAAGCTAGTTTTTCACTCCAAAACTCCAATTTTCCCAATATCTTTAACGTTAAATTCTTCCAAAATGGGAACAATGATTTGTGTTTATTGCACGTAAAATGTTGTGAACCGAAAACTTATCAATTTGTTAAAGAATGCTGGTAATGTCAGATAAGCTTAATACAATTAAATTGATTTATTTCAGGAAGTTCCGAAAGATACTGATCTGAGTTTGTATACCCTTGCAGCGCGCTCTTCTAACTAAGACTACATTTCGGAACATATTTTTGTATGAGAACTATACTTTAGAGAAGTCCGATTTCAACCAAATTTGTCACAATTATGGATAAGCACAGAAAACTAGTAAATACGGAGTTTGGAAACTTTTCTTTGAAAGCAAAAAAGTTTTTCTCACTTGAACTAGTTTCTCGACCGATCATTCCTATGGCGGCTATAACCTATAGTCATCCGATTTTGACAAAACTTTGAAGTTTTGTGTCAAAGCATGTAAAATAGTTGAATGACAATTTTAAGGACAATTCCATTTAAGCCAAAAAAGTTTTTCTCACTAAAAGTTGTTTCAGAAAGAAAAGTTCTTTGACAGCTTTCTTTGACAGCTAATTCAACCCAGCTTGTCATGCCATTCAAGAATATATATATATATACAAATTATGGGGTTGGAGATGCTTCCTCCTGTCCGGACAAGCTAAAAATGACGGTAAAAAAGCTGACATGGCACCACTGCCCGAAAATCTTAAAAATTTTGAACCATCTATTCTTAAAACTGTAGGAGATTTGACGATTTTTCGTTTATGTTGGCAAAATATGTCGTTTTAGAATCTACACAATTCATGTAAATCGAATTTAAGACACTTATTAGACAAAGTTATTTGGCAGATCTGGCAGATGGAAAAGATGGTAAGAAATTGTGGGAGAATTTGTGACCTACAACATTATACGAGAGCTGTGGAGACATGAAATCACGATTAAATAATATATGTCCTGCACAGAAAATAAAGATCCATAAAAGATCCAATTGGAATGGATATGTCTTTATTATCCTTTTAATAATCCGGCGCAGCTGCAAAATCATCCAAATGATCAATAGTTTTAAAATACTTCGGATGATCAAAATGGATGGATGGATGGATGATCAAATGGACACAGGAATTCATCCAATGGATAATCTTTAAAATCATTTTTTCTCTCTGCGTGGTCAAGCACAAGGTCCTATAGGTCGAGCTCTTTTGACTAATAAAAGTTTTATTTCAAATATTGAAACTTGATTTGCAAAAACCCGGAACGTTCTCCACGAATTCAACACAGCAGAACTCGAACCAACTCAATTTATATGGAGCCATTTAGGAACGGTCACACTAAAACAAAATCAAATGCCATAACCTTAACAATAAATCTCTCAATATCTCCCAATTACTTTGCGAACACTGAACAGTTAGTATTTGGTTAATATCCTTGGTATTCAGACAAACGAAATATAGACCTAGCTAAAAAGACAAGCTATTCTACGGGGGCTCATCTAGGGGTACAGTGTGTCTGTTTAACGCCAAAATATCACATAAATATCAGCTGACAAACGGTCACACTGCATTGTGATTACATATAAATTAATTAAACTAATACAAGTGAAATTGAAGGAGTATATTTATTTTGTCTGAAGATCAAAAGACATGGGCTATGATGCCTCGAATTGCGGCAAACGGGTTGTTTGTTTTGTTATGCTGCATCCATTCTTCAGCCCCATTTCGGCCGCTACCCAGCTAAACTCAATCAGCTGTTTAACTAGTCAAGATTGCGGCTCCATGATTTGTTAGCTGGGTGTGAGCGAAAGCAATTAGTTTGTCTGAGAACTGGCCCAGCTAAGAGATTAGTCGGCAGTTCTGGCAAACCTTTAGCTATCTTTTTTTTTAAAGAAGTTATCACCTACTTGGCCATACACTGAATATCTTTTGTAGTCATTTTTAAGTGATGTCTGATTGATAAATCTGTGTATATGGTCACATTGAGCGCACAAATCGGTGACAATAAACTGTTATTAGGTTCAATTTCAATTCTTAACATTTTTTCTTTCGACTGATGGTGTCAACATGAACTTCAATGACAGTTTTGCAGCGCTACCAAAGGTGTGCAAATCGCATAATCGCATTTTGAATGAAACCGGTCGTCAAATCAGTGTGACCAGACATATTTGGTATTTTGTAAGACTGTGGTCCCACTCGAGCTTTCAACTTGTAATTTCGTGCCATGCATTTCGCTTGTATTGGAAATCAGCCTCAATTAGTTAATATTTTCAAGACGCAGCCATTTGCAACTAAGAAGTTAACTCTCCGCTTATATCGAACCAATTTGCCATTTACAAAAATGTTGCTGGCAAATATATAATCAAAGTGGCTGTGAGTTTTAGAAAGTACAGTCAACTACAACAAACCAAATTGCTTTCCCTCTCCCATTGTGTGTTTTTAAACCCCAATGGACTCCAAATTATACATTTTTATTTAGAACAATATGGCACCAAATCCAACTCCTTACTCTAATACATATACTTGGCCCCAGCCGACCACGGAGGCAGATATCTCAGACTCAATAAGAAGGATTAGGGAGAGTGGCCTGGCAAAGGAGAATCCCTCGAATGGAGTGGATGATATGTTATCGATAGCACAGTTCGAGCAGAAATGGCTTCGACATCGGATCAACTTTGAGAAGCACAAGCTACAGTACGCGAGCGCCTGTCGCCAGCACAAAGCCCTGGGTGAGATTGCACAGGACATGTATCAGCTGACCCAGCAATGTGTCGAAATGGAGCAGACCCGCCTCCTGGACGCCGTCGAGTTGAACCAGCTGAGAGATGAGTGTGCGCGCGAGATGAGCTCACTGAGTAGTGACTTGGATGACGAGTAATGATTGATACACAGATGATGACGGTTTCGTTGGCTTGCCTTTAAATTAAACTGAATTGGGTGTCCTTAATGCGGGGTTTTGACTTGATTGTGCGCCGGCAGGTGTTGTGGACTAGGTCATTCCCACTGCACAACCAAATATTTAATGTGAGATTCGACGTGTGGATGGGCCCAGACACATGCGAAAACTCTCATTGATAGCATTAAGTACCAGAGGCTGGGTTGATGGGTTGATGGTGGGTGGACACAATATGCATGCAAAACGAAAACGGTTTCTGAAAAAGCCACAAAATGTGCCTAATTGTGAGAGCCACCAAATGTCAAGCCGAATCTGGAGCTCTGAAGAACACTTTTCTACACATCGTTTGTATGCCGTGTGATCCGCGCGACTTTAATATGTATTTTAACTTTTTATTATGCAGAGCCATCAAAGCTATTAAACTCAATTGTAAGACTTTGTACAATCTTATTTCGACTCTTTTAATTAGGGGGAGGAAGTGGGTCGATTTGCTTTTGCGATTTGCAACGAAAATGAAAGGATAAATTGTGTAATCGTCCTTGGCGGATAGCTAAGCGGGTGCTTAGGGAGGGATGCGGATTAAAAATACAGGACATTTTGTAATATACAACAAAACAGCAAGCTTTTGGTAAGTTTTAACATGAAAGTATTAAATTGAAAGTATTAACATGACCGAATCCTTAGAAGTTGATCCATCGGAAAGAAGCACTCGAAATATAGACATGGCATGTGAGCACAGTCTAATCATTTCGAATAGGCAGATGACTATGAATTCAGATGATACTTAGGGTGATCCAGCTTCCCCGAATTCACAAGCTGGTTGAATTCATAAGACTCTGACCGTTCGCCCGTGGGCGTCGGAATCTCGCATTCTTATATCTGTGGGCTATTAGATCCATTTTCAAAGCCATCCAGGGGTAAACCCTGAAATTATGTCTATTTACAATTATCGTCTCTGGAGAGAATCCCAGATAAATATCTCAAATTCCCTTGAACTTATAAGGGTGAGTCTAAGGTTCAAACAGATAACAAAAACATTTGTAAAATCAACATTTTCCACCTTTGGCTAAAAATGTTTGATATTACCCATTTTTTTTATTTCGATTTTACCAACTTAAAAGTGTCGTGGCTGTGTGTGGTGCATCGGGTAGTGTGTGGGCCTGCGGTGTAAGGGAATGTAGGTTCAATCCTGCCTCGGAACATCAATTAAAGAAAAGTGTTCCATTTAAAAGTAACCTACCCAGTCACCTTTACTAGCTACTGGCGACAGCTTTGAAGTAACTAGCCTTAACAAGAAAGAAAGGCGGTCAAGCCCGACTATAACATACTCTGTAACAACGAAATTATACGCTCAGCATGCTAAAAGCAGCGCTGCTACTGCGCAGCAGCAGCGAACCGTCATACACCCAGAAAAAAGATATTCCTTAAATTTTGGGAAAATGGAATTTATTACCTAAATTGTAATTTTCAGGAAATAAATGCCTAAAATATGGGGCAAGACGTGTTTAAGGTAAACAAATTTAGAGGAATCCATTGCTTTAAAATGATGCCATTTTCCTAAACTTTAAGCATTTCGACTTAAAATATAAATAAATAATGTAAAACTTAATATTTACATACTGTTAATTGTCAGCTAGCTGTATACCCGGCTTCGCCCGGGTTCTTTCAAGCAAAAACACTACAAATTTGTATAATACCTGTACATTTTTGATTCAAGTTTGAACTGGCTGGAAATCGATATTAACATTTCAACTCGTCCAAACTTGGACGAAACCACCTTTAAATTGGGACAAACATCAAACTTCATATTATTAACCAGACACCAAATTTCAAGATCTTAGATTAAATAACTTTTGACTTTTTCTCCGTTTTTATCCGCTTTCGAACCGGAACAAACTTGAGACATAGCCAATGATTCTTTCTTGATTGACATGAACATAAGGCGAAAATGTCGATATTTTCTCTCAGCCGCTAAAACGCCATTTAAAAACGATTATTCACTTTTATTTATATATGCTATTACCTAAAAATCTACATTGCCAAAATTTGTAGTCCCTTCATTACCTGAAAATTGTATTTGTTGACTAAATTTTAAGCCTATTTATAACCTAAAAAGACAATTTAAGGCCATATATTTCCTAAATTTTTAGGTCACACATTACCTAAAAAGCTTTTTTATGGCCTAAAATTGTTTAGGTAATAGAGGCCAAAAATTAAGGAAAATATACCTTGGTTTTCATTTTAGGTAAAATGGCCATAAATTTCAGGTAATTTTGAGCATTTTTAGGTAATGTTTTTTTCTGAGTGTAGCTCAACAACCGTTCATCCATTCCTTTGGCGGATCGATAAGTTATTCTGATAACTAAATATGTCTTAAAAGAAAGAACAATCTATCTTTAAAACTGTAGTCGGGAGGGCGTTTGGCCAAAATTGAAAAAAACTTGATCTGCCTGCAGAAATAAGAAGCATATGTATGTCCCAAACATGTCAAAACTCTATCTCTTACCATCTCTGAGATCTGTACGTTCATATGGACAGACAGACGGACATGGCTATATCGATCAAGAATATATATACTTTCTAGGGTCAGAGATGCTTCCTTCTGGCTGTTACATACTTTTGCACAAACTTGTAATACTCTATGTACCTATGGTACAGAGTATACAAAACTATATTTATTAGCATTTTTTTCCAATTTTTAAATATTATTATATTATAGTTTTAAAAACCCCAACATTTTTTCGTAATCCTAGTTTGGGCCTTAGAGGGATGCATACAAAAGGAACACACAACATTTTAAGTTAATCGGTCGATTGAAACTTGAGATTTGATGTTAAACAAGGAGGAAAAATTCAATTTGAGAAAAAAGAATTAAAAAGCTTAAAAAATATTGTAAATTTACCTCTTGATCTTAACTCAAATTTGCATGTAAGTTTCAAATAGTCGCCGAATCTATACATATATATAAAATTGAAGTATGTTTGTATATTTGTTCCTTATGGGCGTCTAAACCGCTTAACCGATCTTCACAAATTTTTAACAGTATGTTCATGTCGATCAGGAAATCAGGAAATCATAGGCTATGTCTCATGTCTGTGACTTGGTCCGAAAACCGCGAAAATAGCAAAAAATTCAACCGTTCATCCGATTGCGAAGAAACTTTGGAGAATGGTTAAGTGCTTGACCGGGATGGCCTCTAAGTTGAAGATGTGGGCAGAAAATGGTCCAAAAACCGCGAAATTTGCAAAATTCAACCGTTCATCCGATTGAAACATTGGGGATTGGTTAAACGATTGCCGGTTAAGGTTTCTAAGTTAGGGGGGAATAGGGGGGAAATGGAAAAAATTATACCGATCATCCGATTGCAATGAAATTTTACGGAATGGTTGGACGCTTGCAAGCGAAAATTTCCAAGGTCCAAAAATCCGCGAAATTTCGAAAATAATCATATGTATATCTATGAAAGCGCTTAAAGCTTAGATTAAAATCCAGCCGTGGTTAAATGGACGATGCAGATTGAACGGCTGATTTTTGATATTTTTCATTTGAGCTTATATTATTATGAAGATTTCATAGACGGCAATTGTAGACTGGTTAATTTTGACCAAACTGTCAAAAAAGCCGCGAAATTAGCAAAGTAACAGTTAAAACTTTCATTTTCTCACAATGCAAAGGACCCGGGCGTCGCCGGGTAGATTACGAAAATCAAAAAGAAACAACTATTTTCAAAATTCTTGACTAGAATACCCCCTCGCTTAAGCGCAGTGTGCGTAGGTCTGCAATCACCCATCAAATCAACAAAAAAGTGAACCAAATTCGTTTAAAAATAATTTTTGCATCTTCCATTGCTCGCATTTTCTAGCTGACATTGTAAGTCTATTTTGTACTCAATCCAAGAAATGTTGTACTTGAATTAAGAACGCGCTTAAGCTTAAGTCGTGCGTTTTCGTTAGTTTTTCGACTCTTGAAGGTTTCTCTCCAAATTAAGTGCTTCCAAGACCAAAATAAGAAGGGTTAAAATTTTATGAACTCCATCCCCATCGATCTTAAGCTGTGCCAGTCATTGATTTCCGAGTAACAAACTGTCCTTTAACACCACCATTACCGACCTTGGGGTGGATTTTCTGAATTAAGAAGCTTGTATTGCCATTTCTCTGACCCATAAGGTGAAATGTGCACAAATCGGAAAAAACACAGCTCTAGACTTTATCGAGTAAATCGGCTAAAAACCACACAAACATCTTGGAATACGGATGTGAGCTTGAAACTTTATATGGAAAAAGTCAATTGAAAACTGAATCGACACATATTTGGTATATAGATCACAATTTTTGGAAAAAACTACATGGTGTTGGTTCCCAAAAAGGTTAAGATGATATCATTAAGGGAAACAAATAGTTGCCACCTGCCAACTAATTTAAGACGGAAACAACATTTACAAAGTAAACTTCGACTGGTCGGTAGAAGAAGATTGAATGGTGTTAATCAATTTTGATCAATATCTCCCTTTTCTTTCTGCCCACTCAACAGTTCCGAGTCAGGACCCTCTGTCAGTGCTTACGAACTGACCTATTTAGTTTTCTGGAAGGCATAAATTTCCCAAACTACCCACATAAATCTAGCTGGCTCTATTGCTTAACTTCCAGCTAGATGATGGTGCCGCTTGGTTGGGGGGGGGGGGAAAGGTTGTTGCACCTGAGACCGAAATCGAAACTCTCGAGTGTTTGCCGAAAATTAAAGTCTGCACACGCGGTGGTGAGGCGGAGTTGAAGTTTGGGAATGGGAATGG
Organism: Lordiphosa andalusiaca; assembly: GCA_035044965.1. Taxonomy (NCBI): domain Eukaryota; kingdom Metazoa; phylum Arthropoda; class Insecta; order Diptera; family Drosophilidae; genus Lordiphosa; species Lordiphosa andalusiaca. The sequence continues at coordinate 2,302,720 of JAWNNM010000051.1, read as the reverse complement.
GAACCGCACACATCAACCACCGGCGGCAATGGCGCGTGGACAGTGTGTCTCAGAGTGTGTGTGTGTGTGTGCACACCACTTGCTCGTCATGCTCGATTGTGCCGAAAACAAGTGGCTGTGCTACAACAACAACAACAAGAGCAACTAGCCTAAGGGCTGCCGGGGACACCGCGAACGCCGGTAGAACAGGTTACTTGTGTAATTTGATTACAATCAACTTCTAATAGTGTTCCAACCACCAGAAGCAGCAGCGACGGCCGAGAGACACATAATGCCACTTGTGCCCCACGCGAATTCCAAGCTGAACCCACACCCGCACTCCGACCCGTTCCTGCGTACCGCCTCGAAATTGAAGTACAATACAATTAACGACACGAATCATGATGTGCTTACCTGGCAAACGACCGTCACGTGGCCCGTTCCCAGAAGGCTTACACGTCACAATTTTAATTTTATTAAAGAAACATTTCAAATTAACCGCGCGCACACACACACACACACACACACCGACTAAGGGACACGCATGTGACCACCAAAAACGGAAATTGAAGTTGTCCCAATGCCAATACCAATCCCAGTCCAACTCAAAGTTCGAGCCTTGTTGTGGCCATCAAAATGACTGTCATAAAATGTAGCATACTGGAGTTTGCCACCGGATAATATGTCATATCCGGCCGTACGAGTGGCGCGAGGGCATAGACAGGAGCAGTAAAGTGGTCAAAGGGGGAAAGTTTGAACAAAATGTACCTGTGCCGGGCTAATTACATACTTGTTCATTGAATTGTGCATAAAATGATAGATAGATGGAAAGCATTCAACCATAGTCGAGCCAGTTGGTAAGTTTGCCTGAAATTTGGCCACAGTTTTCATTCTCTCGATTGCGATTTCAATCTGTTTAAAGAAAAACGCCAACTAGGAAAGGCCTTAAGGTAAAGAGTTTCTATTAGTTGGATTCCATTCAGGGTGGCCGGCCATGTACAAGGCCGTACGCAGCACTTGGATTAGAGAAAATGTTTTGAAAGTATTTGAAGTGTTTGTATTTTTACCCCAAATCAAATGTGTTTGTTTCAAGGCTGCAAACCAAAAAACCAATTCGGATGTCCGGTGCACAGGTTTGAACCAAAATTAACCAATGGTTAGGGTTCGGAAGTTTAAGATTTGAGGTTTTTGGTTCGAACCTTGGTTTACACAATATTGATAGTCTTTGTGTTATAAAAACTATACTACACAAATCGTATAGGAATAGTATGGTGTTGCGTCGAAATCGAAGTAGAAAACATGGGAATATTCAATTAATGTTATGAATCATTATGGGTGAAGATTTATAAACTAAGTTTAATCGTTTTTCTAGGTATTTTCTTCCACTTTTCTGCCCATTTTAGAAGTTAGGAGCCAAACATATAACAGATGAAGTCGCTGGGCAGAAGATCACCGAACTAAAGCGAAATTTTAGGTTCGAAATAGGCTTGGTTCAGATTTTATTGCTAAAGAGGTTCGGTTCAAGGTTCGGTTCACAGTGAAATAAAAGTCGGAATTCCGGGTTCGATGCCAGTTTGCAGCACTGGTTTGATTGCAAATGATTTCGAAGTTTACTCTTTTTGGGTTTGATTGCAAATTATTTCGAAGTTTACTCTTTTAAGACTAGTTTTCAGATGAGTTAAAAATCTACTTTCGCACAATAAGTCTTACAAATAATACAGCAGTTCAAAAGCATTCTGACTGCAAAACAGCTGGAAAGTGTTTCTATTCATGTTAGGCTCGATAGAAGAATGTACTGTTACATTCTTTTTTGTAAGATTCTACGAAATTTTCAACAATAAACCATAGGTCTAAAATCCATTACTAGGACCTAGGGCCAAGAAGCGAGGCAATTTTGAATGCTCAGACTATTTTGAATAAATATTGCCATATGATGACAACAATTTAAACGAACCTCCATGCAACCTATACATTCCATCCGAGCACTCGTTGTTTTATCCAGAGTTTGAAGATCCGGCGCTGTGAGACACTCAAAATTCCATCGCATATTCGGGGAACTGAAGAATTTCTTTCAAATGTTATGGCAGTAACTACAGAAAGCCGAACCATAATACCCTCTATTGAGAGAAAAGAAGATTTTAAAGACTAAAATCTCACTTTGGTAGATGAATTTTGCATTCATAGAATAAAATATTTGCTTAACAAAATTTAATTCGTACTATCTTATCTAATTTTGGCAAATTTTTTAATAGCAGGTTTGCCAAATTCAATTTAAAAGTCATAAAAATGAAACAGGATCAAGAGAGCTGTCACAATTTTTTTAGGAAGCCCAAAACCAATGATGTACTTTTGCCATTTTTGAACTTTTCCACAGTGTTTTGATAAAAAGTTATATTAAATTTTTTTTATGAGCTAAAAGTCATACAAAGGGTGTGATAAATGATCATCCTTTGGATGATTTTCAGCAACGTTGAATAACTAAAAAGATAATCAAAACACAACTATTCCCAAACCAGAAACAAAGTCAGTTTTTTTTTTCAATTTTAAAATAAATATTTCCCTATTTTTTTATCCAGGTCTTCTTAAAATAGAACCAGATCGGATTGGCCACTTCTTTTAACAAATTTTATGTTTTGAATTAAATAACAGACAAATTTATTAACTAGAATTGGAACCTCTCTAAAAAGGGGCTTTAAGAAGGGATTTTAGAAAACATTTACATTTAGTTCTCCGATGACTCGGTGAGTAGAAATGAACTCTGAAAATAAGCATTCCTAAAGGGAGTCAGAAATTCCCTTACATGGTAAACTTCTGCATATTTCAGAGCCTGCTATACATAGTGTTAGCTCCTCAGGCTGCACTGTTCCCAAACCAGCAGTGGCAGCTTATTTTAAATCCGCCACAATTTGATTAAAAGCCTCGACGAAAATATTACCATGAAAGTAGATTGCCATAACATACTCGAATAGGTAGACAAATAATTTTTAAGGAATTTATTAAATTGGTTTCAGATCTACTCGATACATATTACTTTTCAAGCTTCAGTTGATGCTGGTCGAGGAGCAACCTCCTTGTTTATGGGCACTACCAGCTGTTAATGAAGTTAATGAACGGTTTTCAATCACTTTGTCCCAGTATGAAACACATTGTAATAACTCAACGCCTCAGATCAGTGCTCTAGAGTCTTTCGTATTCTCCGACGACCAAATAAAATTAGAAAACAAATGTTCTAGAAATAATATCAAGTTGATTCGGAATAAAATCAGCTTAATGAGTCTCTTTCAAGCCCTTTAAATGATTCAAAAATGATTACTATCGTGTGCGATTAAAAGAAGACTCAAAAAAGGCTCATGCAAATGCTCAAAATGTGACTTATTGAAATACGAATTGAAAAGACCCGCAATAGATTCAAATATGAGTCGAAACTGATTATAAAAACGGGTTAAAAACGACTCTTCACGAAGTGTCGCTGCTAGGGTACCATTTTCTGTCGACAATAGTATCATTTACGATCAGAAAACGAGCCCATTTATGACTATTTTAATCAAATCGAGGATTCGAAAAAGGCTCGAATGTGATCAAAAATATTATAAAATGTTTGCTGGGTGTAGACAAGTATTAATGGTTTGCACATTGATTAAATATATGTTTCGATCTGTGGCGTACGCCTGCCCTTCCCAACTGAATATATATTTACCAGCTAATATCAAAATTAAGGAAAATCGACTTTATAAACCTTTTCTAAGACCCCTCTTAGGAAAATCTTGCGCACGCCACTGCTTTCTATAGACATAATCGTGGCTTTGAAAGTATTTGCTAATTGAAAACTACTTTCTACTTATTATAATATAGTCCCAGCTTGCTATGATTCTAGCGTAATAAAATATTAAATAGGAATTTTAGAAGCTTCAACCTTACTCGAGTCCAGTGGCGGATCTAGGAGGGCGGCTAAAGGAGCTAAAGCCCCCCAGAGCCCAAATATATAAATCCACAAAATAAATGTATATACAAAAAACTCAATCAAAAGTCGTACTTGATCCGAGATCAAGTCAATCCTGTTCGTACTTGGAATGAGCAAATCCAGGATTGACCGACTTCAGACAACGTTTGGGATTGACTTAGTCCCGGATATATGGCATTTTTTTCTGTGTTGATTAATTATGCAGTTGCAGTTATCAAAATTTTCAGAGATTTCTGACACATTTTCAGACTTTGCTTCTGGGGAGAGCTTCAGCCCCTTCAACCCCCTCTCCAAGATCCGCTACTGCGCGAGTCTACTCGAATATCTTCACTCTTACCTTCAATTTTTGATTTCAGGGAGTATAAACTGAGCTGAGATTCCCACTCAGCTATTGATTTCATAATATTATATATAGAATAAGGCATCTTCATCGACTCACCTGTAATGGACGTTGCGGGGGCCCACTCATTGTATGATGATGGTACATCACATCATGTTTGATTTGGGAGGGCATTTGGCTATGTACATGCTGGGCTTGATGCTTCTGAATATCAACGGCGGCCAGAGCTTCCGCTCTGCTGAGAATGCCATCGTTGATACCCGCAAAAATATCACCCTGTGAATTAGAAAGAAATACAGTCAGAGGCAGCTTCCACTGAAATGAACCAAGCTAGCGAAAACGTATTCAAATGACACCCAAGGCAGACCAATTTCTAGTACCATCTGAGTCAGAGTCGAGAATGGGTATTGTGAGAGAGAATGATTGGAAAAATGTTTTGTTTTGGAAGTAAGTCAATCGAAATGTGTGTGTTTTTTTTTAGTATTTTTGTTTGGTTAACTTACATTCTGACGTGCTGACCACGAATTGCATAATAGGGAAGCATCTTCTAATAACCGACTCTGAAAAGACGAGACAAACATGGAGAGTATGTATATGAAATTCAAAGGATTGGCCCCGCATTTTGTTGTAAGGATTTAGCAAGATCAGGTTGTTGGCTCTGTTTTCCCCGCCCGGCTTTAAGACAACACAAGAAACAGTGTCATATTGATTTTATGTGGCCCACCGCGCTCAGCCGAGCTTTAAATAAATAATATCAAAACTTTTTGGGCTGGTGTTGCCGTCGTCTTTATCGATTTTATATGCTTGTGTATACAAAAAGTCGCACGAATTTTTCAGTTAATCAATTATTTAGATGCGCACAAAACTTCAAAATGCCACACGACGTGCAGTTGCCGCTCCTGGGGCAAGCAAAAGGCTTGGAGGAGGCAAGTTGCTCGCTCGCACTTCCTGCTCGGCCTCTCTCACGACCGACCGCAATAACCGGATGGCGGCGGCCATTGTAGAAATCAGAGTGTGGTGCATTCCTAATGCGTCTTTAGCCCTTGTCCGCCCATATCTGTCTGTTCCATTGTCGCTTAAGCGTGGTCGTCCAGGGCGTGGCGAGTTGGGGGGCGGCAGGGAAATGAGGTGACAGCGCCAGTGCTGTTTGCATTCTGGTGAGCGGCGAGCAGACGGACAGGTTTATGCGTGGCCTGTCATTTGAGCCATGTCCAGGCCGAATACGAGGGACAGGACTAAGACCTGCAGGAAGTTGACCAATTTTCTGATTCTGAAGATTGGTCCAGAGAAGCCCAAGGGCGTTATTACACTTTTTAAAAGTGAGATAGCGCCGCATTTGAAAGAGCCCAATCATCTGTTACTTTCAAAAAAGTCACCAAGCGGAAGGCTTAGTTGAAACGGCTTTAAAATTAAGTAAGCTTATAAATTTTTGAAATTATAAGCAGAGCTGCAAACCCATACTTTTTTTTGGATCTCCGGAATGCTGGTTCGAACCAAAATTCACCAATGGTTAGGGTTCAAAAATTGCAGGTTCGCGGTTTTTGGAAGAAGGTTTTGGTTCGAACCTTGGTTCAGTCCATGCTGGACACAATATTAATATAAAACTAAGCAATAATTTATTAGATACAAAACATTACTAAATTTTAGAAGGGAATTAAATCCTAAACTACTTAAATCATATAGGAATCGGGTTGTTTTTGGGTCGAAAACGGTTTGTGGAACACATTGATATATTGATTACTAGAAATATAAGTGACTATGAAGTAACGTTTCGTAGTTTTTGTAAGATCATTGAATCATTGAAAAAGCTTTGGAGTCAGGGGTCTTAAAAAACACTGGCTACTATAGCTGGGGATATAGTAAATAACTCTGAGTGGTATTCGAGGATTCTTAAAATTTGCTTTGCTGCCTATTTTAAGACTCAGTCGATCAAAACCAACCTAATAACAGATAGAATCGCTAGACAGAAGATCAAATTTTGTGATGTTGAACCGAACCGATATTTTAGGTTCGGAACAGGTTTGTGTTCAGCTTTACACTCTAAAGAGGTTCGGTTCAAGGTTCGGTTCACAGTAAAATAAAATTCGGAGTTCCGGGTTCGAACCGGTTCGGTTCAAACCCGGTTTGCAGCCCTGATTATAAGTAAATAAAATTAAAAAAAAAATCCAATTCAAAAAAATGTGTTATAATTTTGTTAACCCTTTCAAGCCTTTAGTTTCAATGTGCATTTCAGATAGAAATATTTAAGGTATTTTATTCATTTGACTCTCACTCTATAACTTATATCTCTCTCAAGAAAATGTAAAGAAATCGGAAAATTGTGCAATGAATTGAAGTCAGAGACTTAAGAGAAACTTTGCAGGTTATTTTTTTCTTTTTCTACTATTTTTGTTTTACTTTACTTTCCCTTCTCTCGGATCTGAACCGAGTTCGCCGGATACAGCGCATACAGAGTCGACATTTCAGCGCAGCGCGTGGCAGTACGACAAAAACTGTAGAGTTGAGCCTGGCGAGAAAACACAGTACATAGTTCGCCTAAACACTCAGAAAGCAATAAGCTAGGTGGATAGGACTGTGGCTCTTTCGGTAGATGTCATGTGTTGAAGCATAATTTTGTTTTGTTTTAATTATTTGAAATGTTTTTAACATTTGGTCATGATTTGAGTATGTTATATTTGTATCCGTGCACGATGTTCGCCCTTTTAATGTTAGTTTTAGTAATAAATTGAACACAGAAAAAAAAAGATCCAAAAAAGTATCCATTTGGGAGGGATATGTCCTAAATATCCTTTTAATCATCCAACGGAGCTGAAAAATCATCCCAAGGATCATCATTTTTCAAATCCTTTGGATGATTTTTAGCTCCGTTGGATGATTAAAAGGATATTTCAGACATATCCTTCCCAAATGGATACCGAAAATCATCCTTTTTTTCTCTGTGTACTTATTAGGTGCAAGGGATGTTTTTCCGTGAACGTCGGGCTTGATTAGTGAACGAAAGCTCACTAACAAAATATTTTATTTTTTTATTTTAATATTTTATTTGTCACTTTTTCCAAGTTTATTATATTAAACAATGAAAAAACGGTCTAACGATTCAAATGATCATCTTTTGTATGGGACGGAGGCACCTTTTCGTGAATAGTTTTCGGAATTGTTAGTCCTGCTTAGAATAACCTTAAATTTGTTGCCTAATTGTTTACAATATAGTTCACATTTCAGCTTTCCGTCACATCAAATATGTTGTATGTTTATTATATTGCATAAGATCGTCTTAAAACAAGAAAGAAAGTCGGTCAAGCCCGACTATAACATACTCTGTACCAAGAAAATCTGTCTTTTGATCATAACTCGAAAACCGTTCATCCGATCTTCTTCATTCCTTTGGCGGATCGATAAGTTATCCTAATAACTAAATATGTTCAGAAGGAACAAGCCATCTATCCTTAAAACTGTGGGAGATATAAGGTATTTTCGAAATTCAGAGGGCGGGAGGGGGCGTGGCTAAAATTGAAAATAAACTTGATCTTACTACAGACATAAGAAGCATTTGTCCCATACGTGTCAAACCTCTATCTCTTACCATCTCTGAGATCTGTGCGTTCATACGGACAGACAGACGGGCATGGCTATATCGACTCGGCTATTGATGCTGATCAAGAATATATATATACTTTATGGGGTCGGATATATTTCCTTCTGTTACATTCTTTTGCACAAACTTATAATACTCTATGTGGCTACGGTATAGAGTATTAAAATAAGGGATGCAAACCGGTTCTGAACCGAACCGCTTATTTCAGCTGATGAACCGAACCGGCTTCCTTTCAGAATTGCTGAACCGAACCGAAAACCACTAACTTAAACGATTCGGTTCGGTTCAGTTCTCTGCCAAGTTTTTACGGGAATACCTTTCCTCTAGCCAATTATTTTTATTATTTTGGTAGTTTGAATCGTTTCCCGAAGATAATTTTTATACATTTCGTTCGACCCTCTACATATTTAGCGTTGCCGGATCGATATAACTTTCAAGAATGATTTGACGAAAATTTTACAACATGTAAAACTTTAAGTCTTCTGCAATTGCCCGCCGATCGTCTAATATACCTGTCATCAATCTGTAGTTTTGCTCTAGTATACAATATATTCTCAATTTACTGTGGTACTTCTTCACCTTAATTCAATCTTAGACAGAAGAGATTTTTCTCATATAATCCCTGCAGGTCTACGTATCGGTACTGAATATTTCAGGGCTCAATCCGGAGCAGCGAGAATAACTGAATTGAATGCCTGAATTCAAGCATGTTTTAGTACTTCCCATGAAACTCACCCATAAGTTCAATACTGAAATCATGCCTAAAATCAACTAAGGTCATGACGTAGCAGGACATTTCAGTGTAAAATCCATGACTGTAACTCATACAAAGGATGTCATGAATTCAGGACCAGCCCTTCCATTTCAGAGCTGATTCAGCTATGATTCAGGTCTGAGCCTAACTTAAGAGAAATGATAAATAGCGAAATTAAGGTGCATGGTACTTTTCGAAGGGTATTTCTCTGGGAACTTATTGACGAATTCTGTAAATTCGACAAAATAAACATTGGATTTTAAAGATATTTAAATGGATTATAAAAACTAAATTTCAAAAGTTTTCGAAACGACACATTACCACAGAAATCATAATAATATTTCATAATTTGTCTTTGTGAACCACTGAACCGAACCGAAAACGCGGTTTAGTTAGCTCCAAAAACGATGTAATGAACCGAACCGGCGGTTCAGAAACTGTGTGAACCACTGAACCGAACCAGTACTTTATTATCCAAATGATATTATTGTGGTTCGGAATGATATCTTTTTGTAACAAATTGATTTGAAAAATAAATTATATGTATGTAATTTTAACCAGCGGATTTCAATATGAAACTGATGTTTTTGATTCGATCATAATCGGACAAGTGGTTCACAGAGACTTTAAGTATTCAGCAACGTAAAAAACATAGCATTTGAAGCTATTTGTACCGCGCTTTTGGAGTGAGGTAGACTCTTTCCAATGCATAGTTGAACAAGTTTTGGAACAAAGCCTCTTTTCTGTCGCTAAGAACCAAAGGGTTTTTCTCAGGAAATCCAATTGTCTGATTGAAAGTTCCCAGAAGTCGAAATGTGGGGGACAAATGAATCGTTTTCTATTGCGGATTTTGATTCTGTAAAGAATACTTCTGCGATTCGATTAGGCTTAATTTTAAGTCCATCATAAAATGCGAGATTAGAAGTGTATCAGTGAAAAGTTTATCGTGACGCAATTTTTTTTTAAATTTTATTTCTTAATTTTTTTTTTTTATCACTTTTGGCTTATCGGGCAGTTCAATTATAAATAAGTATAGATAAATTTGTGCGGAGATTGAAAGAATTTTATTTTAATTCAAAGTGAAACATGAAAAAGAAACTCTATGTCAGAGAAGTTTGTGCCCAAAAATGACAGCAATTGCAATTACATACAAATTATCAACCATTGACTTGCATTAGCTTACATTTTTCTGGGATTTCTGTGTATTTTCACAATTTGTATGTTCTGAATTGTCCAGAAATGTTCGATAATTCTGGTAAACTCTCAGTCAACCCTTTCAAAATAATAACTGAAATTTCCGTTTGCACCACATCATTTAGTTAGCTTTAGTTATATTTGTGAATTTAAAAGTTCGGCCTTTTTGAATTAGTTTTTTTTTTTGTGTTTGTTTCCTTTTTTTAAAAGTAAAAATAATCGATAGAAATTTAACTTTCAGCATTGCGTATCTATTTACACACACACATCATAAATATTTAATAGACTGGAAAGGAAACCAAAACAAAAAAAAAAAAAGAATCAACACACAGAACGGCGAGCGAGACTAGCGCCAGCAAAACAAGGACAACGGCAACTGAGGAAGGAAAAAAAAAAAAAAAACAGTTCACTTGATTAATTTTTCACACTAATAAAGAATTTATGTGCAAGTGTCAACCTGCACTGCGGATCCGTCTCGCCCAACCCAACCCACCAACCCCTGGCCAAGCGCCGCTCTTGGTGTGGCCACAACAGACAACGAGAGCAGGTCAAGACACACAGAAAGCGCCAGAGCCAGAGCCAGAGCCAGAGCCAGAGCCGGAGCCGGGGCCGGAGCTGGGGCCGAAGCCGAGTCCGAGTCGGAAGCCGGAGACCATAATTTGATGAATGAGTGCGCATATTAATTCATAAATTAATTTGCTGTTATGTTTGTGGCCATTTTTATTGGCCTTGCCACATAGTGGAAAACTGTTGCCTACTTTCGGGCAAAACACAAACAAAAAAAAAAAAACCACAAAAATGTGAATAAATAAGTTAGTCATGCTGTTTGCATTTGAAAAGTGAATCTTTTTATGGTGAATTAAATTTGAAGAGAAATAAGTTAAAGCGAACTTTAATAAGCCCAAATGATGGCAGGAAAATTGATTGGATTATAAAGTGGGTTATGCTTTAGAGGTAAAATAAAACTATGGGATTACACCATGATATTACATAGTTTTTTAAGACTCCAAGTTGGCTCAGATAAGGCATTGAGGTATGGACTCGCAAAGTCATGAGCAACTTTTGCATGTAACTGTCTGAATAGTTTTAATACTCTGCAAAGTATATTAAATTTGAGCAAAAGTATGTAAAAGCCGTATGAACAAACAGATCTAAAAGATGGTAAAAGATAGAAGTTCGAAATAAAACATCTTGCACGCAGATGAAGTTTATTTTAAATTTTGGCCAAAATAAACGGGGATTTTGATCTACACAACATGGTCTTTCTATGTTGTCTCTGTCTCATCCCGTTGACATTCAATGATGGTGCCATTACTCAAGTGCCAAATTATCCCTGCAAAAGTGTAAGCTCCCACACATTTGTAGAAAACACACCGCAATATATCTGTTTCCTTTTCTCTTGCCAAAATATTAAACAAAACTCAACTAAGAATCTTAGGTATCATATTCAATGGACTATATAATTGGAATTCTTAGGTATCGCATCTTATTAACTCTCTCTCTCCAATTACATCTACATAATTGAAAGCCTATATAGGCAGAAACTGCAGTGCAGGTCCACTTCACACCTATATTTATCTCTTATTAACGCAATAATTATGTCCAAAACTGACTATGGACTTTATCTCTATGGTAAAGCTCTTTACTTTTACTTTTCACTCAGGCATTCGCCTCGCTTTCGAAGCATTCAAAACGAAACCAATAAATAACCTCTTATTTGAAACAAAAATTAATGCCAATTGAAACCAGATATGACTTATATGACCACATTCAGGATTCCCATCCCAAGATTCTCCTCAACAAAAACTCCCAACCTAGCATTTAAATAAGATAAAATAGAGGAAATTTAACTTGGGAAGTTTGTATACCCGTGCAGCACGTTTTTCTAACTAATTTGAAGGACATTTCCACTGAAAACAAATAAGCTTTTCTCACTAAGACTACTTTTCTGACACTACTTTTGTATGACAGATCAACCATATAGATGAACGATTTCGACTAAACTTAGTGGAATCATGGAAAAGCATAGCAAACTGAGAAATACAAAGTTTGGAGGCGTTTTCTTTGAAAACAAAAAAGTTTTTCTCACTAAAACTAGTTTCTCGACCGAGCGTTCCTATGGCAGCTACAACCTATGGTCATCCGATTTTGACAAAACTTCAAAGAATTGTGTGAAAGTTAATAAAATTAATATATGCCGATTTTGAAGTGATTTACATTGAAAATACAATTTTTTTCTTACTATGACTGTTTTCTAACCTTACTTTTCTATGGCAGCTATACTATATAGATGTCTGATTTCGACCAAACTTGGCAGAATTGTAGAGAAGCATTACAAACTAGAAAATACGGGGATTGGAGACGTTTGCACTGAAAACAAAAAAGTTTTCATCACTGGAACTTGTTTTTCGATTTATCGTTCGAATGACAGCTATATTTTATAGTAATCCGGTCCGACCGGTTCCGACCAATGTCCGGAGTATTTGTACTAGAAGACTTCTTGCAAAGTTTGGTCGCGATAGCTTTAAAACTGGCGGAGGAGATAGCATAGAAACAGACGGACAAGGCTAAATCAACTCAGCTCGTCACACTAAGAATATATATACTATAAGTGGTCGGAGATGCTTCCTTCTATGCGCTACAAATATCTGGACAATTTGAATATATCCTCTGCAAGGTATTAAAAAACATTCATAAACCCTTCTAGACCCTCCGCCAGGCCCTTGCACTTACCCATAGCTTGAAGATCCCCGTTACTCCAGCAAAGATCATAAAAGCCCAGTGGAATGTGGTCGGTCGAAATAATGCATTACGTACGAGCCACAATGTAATGCATTACCTATGAGATTTTTTTTCAGCGCATTTGTAATGGCTCGAGAATTTCTGCATTACAATATGGTAAAAGAATACGCTTGTGTAATGGGGACCCGAAAGAAACTTGGGCACGTCATTACTTTCTGCATTACAAAATTCAATAAACTCATGTACCGTGCGGAAATTTGGCCATTTCTTAAGAAAGTAAGGCAGGTTGTATTGGGTTTTTGAATGCATACAGGCGAGAGGTAATGCATTAATAATGGACGTAATAATGAGCATTTGCTCCACTGGGAGGCTCTCACCCTCCCTGGTCCCTAAGCCCTTCTCATATTAACATTGCTCTCCAAACTCTCAAGGTAACATACTCCTCGAAATATCTATCAGCAACATTATGGCTCTCTTATAAGGTTTATATTCCTGTATACTGATAGCTCCAAGTCTGAATTTGGAATATCTTTCAGCATCACTATCACGCCTTATCGAACCCTAATCGGAAAAATAAACAAAAATCCGGTCTTTTTACTATTTTTAAAATTTTATTTATTTCAAATTACAAAATAACAACTTTTTATAATTTTAAAACCAAAAAACTACTTTCAATTCATATTTTTATTTTAAAACTATAAACTATACTGTAAAAATCAGGGACCGTAACTGTTATAATTTTTAAGACAAAGATTATGAATTAACAATTATAATAAAATATTTAAATAAAAATCCAAATTTATATGTTAATTCACAATTTTTTAATAACAATTATTTGATAACTTTTTTTTAAAATTATATAACAACAATTGATTAAAATTTTTATAAAAAGAATTGATATAAAAATGTTATTAAAAATTAAAAATCAAATAAAAGATTTTTAATAATTGATATTCACATTTAGATACTCTTCGTGCCAAACGGCGTAGGACAAAAAAATATCTATAGTGATTGCTATTATTATTATAAAAAATTTGATCAATTTTGAATATGAATTTTATATGAATTTTTTTTGGAAAAATTTATTTTAATTGTTATTTTATAATTTAGAAAAAATATTATCAAACAATTATAATATAATTTTTATTTAAAAATTGTAAGATAACAATTTGGAAAAGTTGAAAGCAAAACTTTTATCGCTTCAATGGTCTTATAAAGTTTGGCACCCTCTTTTTTATCGGTAAATATTTTTTGGTAGTAATTTTTATGTTTTCCATAACTGTTATTTTCGGTCCCTGGTAAAAATCATTTTTATTTCTTTTAAAGAAAAACTATTAATAAAAATAGTCAAAAAAGTTTGTATTTTCTAAAATGGAAAATAAAAATTAAACTGGAATAACTTTTGAATTCAACGCCCTATTACAAATATATTTACATACTTATACTTATGTGATCTATAGGTCTGTATAAATTATGAAGACACACGCCTAGTTGGACATGAAAGCATGCCAGAAGTATATTTTTTTACGATTATTTCTTACACATGAGCATAATGAATGCTCGAGCTATGTCAAAATTAATATTATAATACCAATGGCTTTCCAGGTGTCAATGCAATATTGCATCAAAATTTCACACCAAACGGATGAGTGGTTACAAAAATATAAAAACTTAAACAACACACGTGTGCTGTAAACCTGTGTTTCAACGATATCCGAAAGATATTGCTTTAAGGCAATATACAAAATAATTCACATATCAGTTTATTTCAATAAGAATTATTCAATTGAAAAGGAAATTCACCGTTTGTACTACTGGGTATACAAAATATAAAGGTCTTTCTTTAAATGGCAAACGAAATGAACGGTTTTTATGGTGGTTGTCTAGCCGCAAAATACTAGCGTGAGCGGAGAGCATCAGTGTGAGGTGGATAGAAAGGGTGGCCATAACTTCCTACAAACATACAAAAACGCGATGTAGTCGGTAGACTAAACCGCACACACAGACCCATACATAAATACAACAAGACACTTTCAGAGTCCGCACGGGAAATATATAAATTCCAAAAGAAAAACTGTTTTCTCTTTTGATGACCAGAGAAAAATAGAGCCAGCAGTGGCAGATGTTTCCCTCTACTCAATGTGTCAAGCAGAATTTTAGTATTTGCCGACAATGCGAAACGGTTGAGCGGGATTTGGCAATCTCCGATTAATAATCACTTTGCAAGTATAAATAAAAAATAGTCCGATAATATATGCCCGCAGAGCAGCATGTGTCTTTAATTTAAATATAAAGGCTTTATCGATCTTCATTGAATTGGACCTACTACTTGTTTGGATAACAAAGTACCCATTAACAGACATACAATTGAATGCGAAAGACTTGGGGAAACACAGCCTAGCTTGTAACTGGAGTTCACTTGAAACAGAAACGACTCGAAGATTCTCTTGCAGCTGGAAGGCTGTGATATTAACATGTCGGGCCAAACAAGAGAAAAATAATTGCTTAAGAACATTCTGGCAATTTTGTTGATAAATTTTGTTAACAAAAAAGAACGTCTTAAGCAGAACGCTTCGTATCTTCCATTTGCTTAATGATTTTATATTGTGGAATTTATTGAACCCTTTCAATCTGTATCGGTGACTTAATGCAATGCGAACTCTCACAAAAGTAGAAAAGTAAAATTGAGTGAGTAAAGATTTAAATTCAAACTTTAAAGTTAAATCCCTCAGAAGTCAGTTATGCTTGTGTTGATAATGACAAAATTATTAAATACCATATATATTATATATAGATATATATATATCTTAATTAATAAAATAAAGCTATTGTGGTAGCTCCAATGATTAATAAAATGTCCATTAACTCCCAAGCATATCAAATGATGCTTATCATTTGACAATGAAATATGGACATGAAGCATTAAAAGGAGACCGAATCGAATCGAACCCAATATTCCTATGTATAAGTCTTTTAGCCTGTTTAAACACACCAAAAACTATCATGATTAATGCCCTTCAAAGTATGCCATGTTTATGAATATTAATAAATCAAGATCTACTTTTTCTTATATTTTGCTTATGTGTTACTGCGTTTATGCTCAAATAAAAAAACACGATTTTTGCCCCTCAACGCATGTTGTTATACTCTGTACCGTAGGTACACAGTATTATAAGTTTGTGCAAAAGTATGTAACATCAAGAAGGAAGCATCTCCGACCATATAAAGTATATATATTCTGGATCAGCATCAACAGCCGAGTCATGTCCGTCTGTCCGTCTGTCTGTCCGTATGAACGCACAGATCTCAGAGATGGTAAGAGATAGAGGTTTGACATGTATGGGATATATGCTTCTTATGTCTGTAGGCAGATCAAGCTTACTTTTAATTTCGGCCAGACCCCGAAATCTCTCACAGTATAAATTCACTAAAGTTGGCCAGTGATATGTATTGAATGCTAATGAAAATGATCAAAAACATTAGTTGAATATCTATTAGCGGTACAAACTATGGTCCCACGAACTTAAAATGGTATATCAGCGCTTTAGAAAATTAAATAATTATTTGGGATAGTAAATTTTAAAGCTTAGAAATATTGCTTTATAATAACAAAAAATGAGGCGAAACAAATGTAAAAGTTTTTCATAAAATGCTTAAAATAAGTAACCTAAGCTCAAGTTGATAAAAATCTATACCTGATGGACAATCTCCGAAACGTTATTTGTGTTTAGCGGGCGAAAATTATCAACAATAAAGACCAACCATTCAACACATTATATTATTTAAAGATACTACGTATAATGCGTTGTCTAATAAACAATTTATTTGGTTTTTGTATTTAAATAATACATCATATTATTGACTTTACAGTCCCAAAGAGCAAAGCCGAGCTACTCTCAATATCTCGGCTTGTGAACTGCAAAGTTTCATTCATTTCTACTTACTTCACAGCTGGCGCCAACAGCTGGTGAACGTGACCGGGTGTTAATTTTTTTTTTTTCAACGAAAGCTTTTTCATTAGATGTTTTGAGATAAAAGACACACACAGTACCCGCCGCACCACAACCGGCCCACTATTCACATTGGGTAAAACTGAAGCCGCTCGCCCCGAATCCTTCTCCTTAAAACCTCGAACCTGAAATATTGGTTGACTTTGGTTAGAGTCCTTCTTTTCAGCTTGCAGTCCTGCCGAATTAATATTCTTCTATTTCACCCTGAAGTTTTTTCATCAGCGTCTCCTGACCACAAATCGCTCAGTATTTGTGTTCATCGTTTGCTTTAATTATACCGTCAGCCAAATCATTGCGGCTCTTTAATCAACTTTCAAACGATGATTGATAACAAATTGTAATTGTTACCAATTTAATTTCGGCCGCCTTCAGTTGTTTTTCCATTTCATGGGTTTTTAATTTGGCACATTTGTCGCGGCCATTTAATGCAGTTTATGAATATTTAAATCAAATTAACGGGACACCGCTGTCCATTTAGCGCCTTCATTCAAACAATTGAAGTGGCCACGGCTCACCGCATCACCGCATCACCCCGGCGCACCCACCTCCCCCCGACATCAGCAGCGCGCGCCGCCCTTTTGGCAGAGGCTACAAATTTCCATTTAATGGACTGCAAGGCGTTAAGTGTTTTTGTAACCAGCTAAAAATCTAACTGTCTGTCCCCGGTCCTGTACCATTTCCAAGGCCTAATGCGCTCGGGCCCAGCCAAGGGTAGCTTATAAATCCTATAAATCCGCCGCTTTGATCATTCGCTTTTTGCTCTCGAAAGCCGAAAAGTGGCTAACGGCGAAAGCCGGCCAAATGGGGAGGACGAGGGCAAGTTGGTGGGCTTTAGGGGTTGGGCTGCATAGGGGTAAATCGGATGAGTGAATGTAGTTCTTGTCTCTCCTTAAAGACGAAACATTGCGATTAGAATCTCCTTCACCTGTACTCGTCGTCCACACCCACCCAACTGTTCCCAATGTCTGCGATTCGGTTTTTATTCCATTTTGTTGTTTTGCTAACCAACTCATTTATTTATGCACATTCTCCCTCTCGCCCGCTGCGTCCACAATAGTTAATCCATTTTTAATGTAAATAAATTACAAAAACACTTTTCAAGGTTACGTCCAATTAGTGGACAAAGTTAACTCCAATAAATCACCCCAAAAGTGGGCGGCCCAAAATGGAAACTGGAAAAAAAGATTTAGCGAAGAGAGGAAAATTGCGACATTTACGCAATAATTAAGACAAATATTTACTTGTCGTTATTTTTTAGCATTACTCGGATGGGCGGGCGAGCGAGCGAGAGGCAAGTGCATTAAAAATGAGACAGCGTCAGTTATAATTTTGTTTTCCTTCCAGCTTTTCCTTTTCCGTTTCCGCTTTGCTGCCGCTACCGCTGTTGTTGTTGCTGGCGCTGGCGCTGGCAGACTTTTGTATAAATAAACATGTCTGAGGAGCACTGGCCGTAATAACCATAATGTCTGTGTGTTAGGTATGCAATTTTTACTCGAACTTCATAAAAAAGTAAGAGCCCGCCCGCCGCCCCACCACCAGGCACCAGAACATGAAACAAGTAAAAGATGAGACAATCCATTTCAGCGCCAGAATAAGAAGATTACAGCAACAATTTTAAGAGCGCTTTGGAGTTGAGTGTGGAAAATGATTGTTTTTAGTACTTAAACTTAGATGGACATAAAGTCCTAAATTGTGTTTGTTTGCTTAGTTGAATCTCATTGTGTTTACAAATTGTGAGCAGCAATTTGATGCGATGACGTCGACATGGTGGGCTCTGGGGTAACCGTGAAGGGGAATGTAAACAATCAATGCATATAAAGTTCATTGTACTCAAAAAATTAACAAAAGTACACAAGTTCAGAAAGAGAACTTGGGTTCGTACCTTCAGTTTCCGAGTTTAGCAACCGTCCTCAACACAAATTTGTTCATTTATTAACTGACATTCTGAGAAATAAGTGGCACTCGCGGAGGTAAGAGGTCAATGGGTATCAAGTTAAACTTTGAACTTGCAGACCATCAAATACAAACTAGAGACTAAAAGCTAAACAACCAAACCACATAAACATAGAATTATGATAACCTTGAAAGATGGTTTTTTCAATGTCAGCTAGGACATCGCAGTCGCAAAGGATAATATCGACAGAGTTTCTAATGCATGCATCACATGAATTGCGAATTGCTGACAGGGCTCTATGGGATTTTTATACACTTGGAAGGTCCTCCAACTTTTTGCTACAAACAGAGATTAAACCCTTAACCCATATAAACAATTTCATAATTGTGACCGAAACCGAAACTCAACCCGAAACAAAAAGACTTTACTTAACCGTAACCACTTTACGCTTTTACCGGTTAACAGTTACGAAACCGAAAACAAAGATATGGGTACTCTTGTACGGCTTGTGGTCTACCTTGACATATTTCGATGAGTATACTTAAAAAGAAAAACATTTAAAAACGCCCTAAAATTTAGAAATTCGTCTTTAAAAAGGGGTCAAATAATTTCTAAATAATTTTCTAAAATATGATTCGCCCAATATTTTAGAAAATTATTTCTAAAAATAAAACAAAGTCTTTCTGAAACTAAGAAAATATTTACCATAAGCTAGAAAATATTTTCTTAATTGAGGAAAAGCCTTTTCTAGATTTTAGAAAAAGAAAAAAAACTGGAGACAGAACAGAAAGAAGGCTACTAAATACTAAGAAGCGTTTTTATAGATTTATTATCATTATATTAGTTTCTAACTTTACCTTGCCTGGGACTTGAACTCGGCACCCTCCGGGAAACTTCAACACGAAAGGCATCTGATCGCACTCGACTACCAAGCACTCGCGTGAGTCACAGTAGAGAACGCAGTCATATGCTAAGCGCACTCAGCTGCCTCTTTTATATTTCGAAAGCAAGGAATTCGAACTTGAGAATTACATGCGGTGTTTTTTTCTATTTTTCTAAATTTTATCACGGTTTTATAGATTATTTTTCTATATTTTGGGGCGATTTTCACAGCATGCCGAATATTAGTTGCCGCTCTTACATTCCGAATGCACGGAATTCATACTTGAGAATTACAAGGGGTGTCTTTTTAATATTTTTATATTTTTTTTAGGGCGATTTTCTAGACTTCTTTTTCTAT
Organism: Lordiphosa andalusiaca; assembly: GCA_035044965.1. NCBI lineage: Eukaryota > Metazoa > Arthropoda > Insecta > Diptera > Drosophilidae > Lordiphosa > Lordiphosa andalusiaca. Next base: position 2,283,011 of record JAWNNM010000051.1, on the reverse strand, counting down.
ATTTTAGGGCAAATTTCTAAATGTTTGTCTAAATTTAAGAAATGTGCTTTCTTAAATTTATGGCAATTCGCGAACGATTGAGGAAAAAATCTAGAAAAATTAACCTAAATTTAAGAAAAAATAAATCGAGTTTCCAAATTTGAGAAATTGTTTTCTAAAAAATCTTTTTTAGGGTTGTTTTTTCTAAGTTTAAGAAAAAATTGTCTAAAAACAAAAAAGGAAACTTATTTTAGGGCGAATTTCTAAAAATTAGAAATTAAATTTTCTGAGTGTACGATAAAAATAACAAAGCAAGGTTTCTAGGAAATAAAGAATTCGATTTGGCCTAAAAAATTCTTAAGCTTCAGCCCGATTCTATAACGATAAGAGAAGGGGACTTCTTGATTACACTATTCCCAAATGGAGCATGCCAATTTCATCAGCCGGATCATTTTTTCGTACACTGAATCCAAAAATTCTTCAAGAAAAAACTGTATCATCTAGATAGAGAGATATTATCAATTTAAACTCCATGTCCGATTTCACAAGCTAGCAACAGAGATAAGACTCTTGCCACACTTGTGCTTCGATGCCAATAATAATTTAGGAGGAGCTTAAAAATTTGAGTGTTGCTTGCGCTTGTCGCTGTCTCTCTCATAACACGAACAATTTTACGTCGTTTGCCGTTACTTTTTCCTAAACAAAGAGAGCGAAGGCAAATAAAACGAGAGCGTAAGTTAAAATCGGCTCTGCCCAGCTTCGATATACCCGTTACTCAGGGAAATTAGTGTTTAATAAGCTCTGCTTATGTTAATTAACAGTGCATTAACATTAATTTCATTATTGCGGCTCAAATAAGTATGCAACGTTTTTTATAACCTTTATAGCTCTGACATTTTTTATCCGATCTTTATGAAAATTTCCGATATTGTAGATATTGTTGATATACACTACACCGCACAACATGATCTTGATCAATCCTGATATCTTCAAAATTGTTGGAGTTATTCAACATTTTTTATGGCGGTCAAGGCATTACCTGTGCGACAATGAGTGTGTGTTTGATTTGGCTGCATATTTTGGTTGTCTGGCAAACCATAAACGCTTTAACAGCGTGGATAACACGCACTCTTGCACATCTTTGGCTCACAACATTTTCGATCTTGAAACATTTGATCATGTGTCTGCTTAGGTTTTGGGTGATGGAGTTATAGATTATTAACAAGAATTTTATAGTGAGCAGCATCAAAATCGAAGAAACTGAAGTGCTTGGCTGCTTTCTGCCAAACGGATTAGGTGTAATAACCTTTACCCGGACATTAAGCCCAATCCAATAAGCGTAATATAACCGTGACCGGCCATAAGCCATTGGCCAAAACAGTTTCCCTAACCGTTAACTCATTATTCGTTTCAGTTTTAATTTCTGGCTGCAAGTCAGAAATGCTAACTAAACACAATTCTGTTTGTAAAGAATGTTTTCTCAGCCAATGTTTGTTTGCATTTGTTTGGTGAAATAATCAGCAATTTAGCAAAAGCCGACTTAAATGCCTGTCGAATTTTTCCAAAAGAAACTTTTTATCTTCGTAAAAAGTCAGTGGTAATAGTTAACAAAGATGTGGTTTGGAGGTAACCAACCTTTTTAAGAGAAAGGACTTATGAGCTGTTTCATATTTTATTTTCTAAGGCTTGATTCCAGATGACATTGAAATTTAATTCGGCAAAATACTTTATTCAAATGAGCGTACTGTTCATAAGCCTTCAGATTTCAAAACATGCTAAAAGTGTTTCTAATCATGTGAAGTTCGACATAAACATTTATTTCTGGAAACCAACCTTAAAGGGGAAAATGTTAAGAACTAATTAAGCCTGAAATAAAACCGATTCATCAAAAAGTGTTACAGATGTTTCATTTCGAAGTCCAATAATTCGAATCTAGTGAACCAAAACCAAACTTCATGTTTGGTTCTTTGTAACGTTATTTAATGCAGTTAACATGAAAACAAATTTCCGTTGAATGGGTTACTAAAAGTGGCAACAGGATCTAAAAATGTAAACAAACCTCTTTTCTAGTGATAAGATAAATGATTGTCTTTACAGCCACGAAGTACCAAGCTGAGCTTCGCGCAATCTATTGGCTACAATAGCTAGATAAGGTGATCGGGTGAGTAAGCTTTTTGTTGGAGAAAAAGATTTGTATTAGATGTCGCGAGGATGGATGAAACCCACGTTCTCTTGCACAGCTAGCACACACAGTACCCGCTGCACTCCAGTTTATTTGAGAGTTGTTCTCCAGGGCATTGCCCGATTTCTTAATGTCCGGTTAGTCAAATTAACATGCGTCTAGCAGAGTTTTGAGTGTATCAAGCTGAGTTTGGAAGGATCCGCCTTAAAATCGCCGTCAAATTTCAAAATTCTAGATTTGTTCCGTAGATTTAGCGATATTTGCATTGATAGACCAACACTTGCTTCTTAATTGGTGAAACAAAGTGCTGAAAATGTTTTTTTCGATCCACTATATGAATTGACATGGAGCAACTGCAAATTGGTTTAACATGGTTTTTGATGGGATAAGAGCTTAAGTTCAAACTCCTATTACTCAGATTGTTAACAAGAATCACGCATTGGTGTCAGAGACTTAACTTTTGGTTGCGCTGAGTTTTTAAGCAAAAATCAGCTTCTTTATCAAGGTTTTCAGGTTCAAGGTCTACGAGTTTTGGCTAAACATTGGCCTTCTGTTTCCAAGTTTCACACTTCTGCATCTCACTTCTTGTTCTTGACCAAATGAACATTTTCTCAGCCGCGGAAAAGTAGTTTCCTTTGGCTGTTTTTTGACTTTCACCTTGGTTCATCAATGGAAACATCGGACATTTTCTTCTTCTATAGGTTGGACGGTCTCTGGTCACACTGTTGCAGCGATTGGAATACAATATAAATATCAGGCGATCAGAGCCAAAGTGCTTAATTTACAAAATAAACAAATACTTAGCAGCAGCAATGAAAACAACAGAGATTAATGTACATTGGTAACCATCAAAAATACCATAACATACCTTCAGGCTGTACAAGAAAAATGGAGTTTTATATAGTACGAGGGAATTTTGCATTCTTGCAGTTCTCAAGTCTTAATTCTCCAATTTGGCAGATTATATAGGAATTGTTAATGGATTGATGGTGGTGTGACAGCGTTGAAAGCTCACCGATGCGATTGATTGGGAAATCAATTGAAACATTACTGTCCTGTTTTCTCTGTTATTTGTAGGTTTATGTGACGGATAACTAGCTATATGTTAGAAGATTAGAAATCGGCCCTGAGTCGTATAAAAGAAGAAATATCTGAAACCTTCTCTAAATAAAGTTTATATGAAAACCGATTGGCAATACGGACCAGTGACACATTTATCTATGTACTAATTATGTGTTATATGTTAATTATGTATCTTTTTTCTATATTTTATGCAAGTTGTAACATGGCTCAACAATTAGGTTTCCATGAAATAAATTTAAACAATATGGAAAAATCTACTGATATTTAATTGTTGTATGGTTGGAATCTGTGAAGCTCTTGATTTAAGAGCAAACGATCTTACTCTTGAATCTGATGAGCTCTTGATAATAGGAAGAACATTTCCGGTTAATGACAAGAATGTATGCATTTGATTTAAGAATGAGTAATCTTGAATTTGAGTATGTTTAGCACTTGATCCAAGAACTCTTGTGCTTAATTTGAGACTGATTCGTACTTGGATCAAGAAAATCGGGATCAAACATTCATACTTGGATCAAGAATTTCGCTCTTGGATCGAGAATTTTCACTCTTATCGAACAATTGATCTCGAAAATTCTTGATCCAAGTATGAAATTCTCTATTTTATCTCTGAGTGTACGAAGTTGAACGCACAACAACAACCCATGCAAAACGTCCCTTCTAGTAGAACAGTTCCTGCTGCGTTTCGCCCCTGCATAAAAGCGAATGGAAGATTGCAGGTTTTTGCAATTACTTCTTAGTGGCAAAAGTTGTATACGAGATGTGCTTCTGGCACGCATTCATGTCCGACTGGGCTAGTCTACTTTTTACTGCACGCTTTAATATCGGAGCCGCCCGAATCGGAAGACCATTTCTTATAGCAGCCCTAGAAACTATTGGATGGAAAATAGGTCTCAGTGAGAAAATGGTTTCATATTTTCAGTTCTAGCGTTCTTATTCCTTCCCGTTATATAACATGCTCGAAAGACACATCTGCAAAAGTTTTTGGTGAAATCGGTTAACCATATAATAAACTTGATGTTTGTAAACCAACTATAATTCTGTTTTGATGGTAGCCTGCTCAAATAAATGTGTAAACAGTCAGATTTTTAACGATTCTGAATTCAGCAGTATAGAAAATCCATAGCCAATCAGTTATATCAATTGGAATAAGCTTTTGCAAGTGTACCAAGTCTTTGGCACAGACGAAATTACCTTTGCTTTTTTGTGTTTTTATCAAGGCTGCAAACCCCTGCGAACCGGTTCGGTTCGGCTTTTTTGGGGTTCGCGAACCGGACCATGAACCAGGCGTCTTTTTCGAAAAATGAGGTTCGGTTCACCAATTTAATATGCTTAATGAGAGTTTTCAAAATTCGACAAAGCAATGAATCAACGTCTGATTGCGAAGTCGAGAAGTTTATGAAAGCAATAAACAAATATCAAAAATAAAATCTTTGAATGATGTTATAGATTCCTTTAAAAAATTGTCCAAAATTACATCCATCGACAAATGTTTCAACATTTTGGTAAGGTCATAATAACAAAGGCTTATAAAATATTCCTTTTACTATACTAGCTGTACCAGCAACTCAGGTATCAGTTTAACGAGCAGTTAAGAGCTAGTATAGATGAACAGCTCCTGGAAGATATAGTGCCAATTAACCTAAACTAAGTCGATTCTAAAAGTTGATAATTGAAATAAATTAAGTAACGATCATTATGATAAAGCATATGGATAAAAGGTAAATATTTTTCATTTTAAACGTATTTATGATACAAAAGTCAAACTATTCTTCTATGTGCAAGCGAACCAAGGTTCGAACCAGAACCTTGGGTTCAGGGGTTCCAAGAACCGGTCCGCGAACCGAACCTTGGATTTTACAATGGGTTCGAACCCCCGGACCGAACCTCATGCATCATTTTAAAGGTTTGCAGCCCTGGTTTTTATATTTTTTTGTAGCTGTTTCAGTTGATTTGTTCAGTTGTTCTCCCCAACTTAGAACAGGCAGTAGAAACCACACCTTGTCTGAGAGAGAAAATTTTGGCTCAGCTTATAATGGCAATTTTAATGTTTGCTAGAAGTTTTAGTTATGCATATTAAATTAAAGATCGCTAAAACAATGTATCTCCAAGAAAATCGAAACTTCGTGATTGCTGGAAGAGAGCTATAAGATGCCTCCAGTTTGATCCGTTTGTTTTAAATCATCTAGTAAGCAGAAGTTAGAACAATTTCTATTTCTATTTGTGCTAGCTAATAAAAGATATTTTGTTTCAACAACTGCTGTGGGGTTTTGGCCAATTCTACGTAAAAGGCGTATGAAAAAAAGTCCTATTAATCAGCATAAAACTTAGCTAAGTTCTATTTAGTCCGACTTTCCAACTTATGACTATCCATGATTCGAATTGTTAACAAATTTTTTCGTTTGCTTTTTGTTCAAATGTTTGAAACGCTTAAAAGGAAGCATCTCCAAACACATATAGCTATATGCTCCTGATCAGCAGGACGAGCTGAGTTGATATATCCATGTCCGTCTGTTTCTATCTTCACCAAGCAGTGCACAAAGTCTTTTAATAAATTACAAAATGTATTGGCATATAGCTGTCATTGGAACAATCGGTCGGTGAGAGCAACTTGATGGCTTATTGCCAGATTTGTTAAATGATTCATGTATTTGTCGGTTAATAATTTGATGTTTTACTAATGTGCAAATTACATTCTTAGTGTTTTCAATTAATATCTCATTGTCAATTAATTGCCTCATTCATATATAAGTAATATCGTGTGGATAATGATGGTTTATGTCATTGAAGAGTGTACTGTTAAATATATTATATATAGCAAAGAGCTGTGACATGAGTCACATACGTGCAAACACGTATTTGCAGGTGAAAACCACAGCTCACAAAATCAATCAAACAAATAACTCTCGTGTTTACGGTTTCATGGTTCTTGATCAGAAAACGTCTTACGATAAGATTTAGAAGGTGATGAAATCGTTTATCGTAAGCAGCACACTAGCACGCATACACACTGGCAGTTCACCAAAAGACTCGAAAGACACTTTCCGCTTATTTTATATAATTTATTGATTTCCTACAAAAGTTGCTTTTGCTAAATTAAAGCACTAATCACATAGATTAAGAAAAGGAAATTGAGATAAAAAATATTTATTAAATGATATTACTTAACATTCAAAAAGGAATACAAACAGTTTTTGTTATTAAAATTTTAACATTGCTGTTTATAGTTTACTTTTTAATATCCCAAGGACCGTTTTCTCATCTTCTGGATAACTGTTATGTGTCAGATAAGCATAGATTCTACTCTGCTATTTCTTAATTTATGTGACAGATGGCTCTATGTGGAAGATATGACATTGGCCCTTAGAATATTTATCTATCTATATCCTAACTATTTCGTTACATATAAAATTACCAATAAAGCATGATACTGGATATATTTTGTTAGTTCATTATAAAATTGCCATTCAGAAACAAAATACTGTCCAGCAAAGTGTTTTGTGGGCGAAAATACAAAGCTAAAATCTTGATTGGTTTCCCTTTTTGGTGGTGTCTTAGGATAACCACATTGTTTGAGCTCTTTTGAAAGCTGCTTCCTTTACTTATCAAGGTAGCAATCTCGAAAAATCGAGTACCTCTACTTTCCGCTTACATATAGCCTGATACAACTGGCTTCCACGGTCTTCCCCAAGTATTGAGTATTAGTTTCCTACTTTTTTCATAGATAAAGAAAACAATTTCCTTTATAAAACAATACGGTTTACATTCCTTGGCCTTACATTACCCTGTAGATTAGTTCACTTCTCGCGCTGGGTTTGTCCAAAAGCTAAGGCCCACAAAAACTAATTTAGCACAGAGAGCTGTTTGTTTTTACTTCTGGTTACTTTTGGTATAAATTTCCACTTTAAAATCTTACCTCCAGCCATAAAAATGTTGCTTAAGCTTCAATGATAAACTCAACGGAGAAATAGATATTCTCTACCAGCTTGTCATAGAGCTGCCTATAACTTAATCGCTTTGATCTTCACTGGGATTCTTTCATATATTTAAATCAATTGAAAACTTATATTTTTATTTTAATGTTTTTTGTTCAAGTTAAACACTTCTTGTAGCTTCTGTCACACCTCCAGTTTCGCACTAAAGCTCTATCACTCTCTGAGAAAGTGCAGACTCTTGTTTTATAAAGTTTTGTTCTTCAGCTAATCTTGATTTATAAGAAACACAGGTTAAGCTTCTTATATAAAGATGCTTCAGCAATCGACATATTTAGTTATTTTAAAGAAAGTATTTCTAAGACCTCATACTTTCTCGTATTGTGGTATTCGCTATCCTGGTGCACCACAACACTTTATTGCCTTTACTGCACAAAAACACAGTTCTAAAAAAGATCTATTTGGGAAGGATATGTGTTAAATATCTTTTTAATCATCCAGCGGAGCTGCAGAATCATCCAAATGATCATAATTTTTTACATACTTCTGATGATGTTTAGCTCCGTTGGATGATTAAAAGGATATTTCAGGCATGTCCCTTCCAAATGAATACCGGAAATCATCCAATGAATATTTTGTAATATCCTTTTTTCTCTGTGTCCTGCTTTACATTTTTACTGACAATTGTTGGCGCAGTTTTGGGTTGAAGGATTAAATTGCTGTTTGTGTTTCACCTCAATCATATCAAAAACATTATGCGCCAAAACTTAAGAAGACCCACTTAAACGAACGACCTTTTCCCAAAGAAGAAAACGGTGACTAATCTAAATATCTGTATACTTATATCTATATATATATAAGTGAAGACCTGTCTGTCTTTCTATCCCTTTAGAATGCCTAAACCGTTCATCAGATTGCGATGAAACTCTAAGCAATGAATGAACCCGAATGTTTCTAAGGTTCAAAGAACTGCGAAATTTGCCAAATTTCCATATGGAGTATTCATGAAAGTGCTCAATTTTAGGAATACATTGAAGGTGATGATAAATGAATGTAGTAGCTTCAGCGGTCCAAACAATTGCAAAGTTTAAACACTTTTTTCAATTGAGCCTTGATTATTAAGACTTATAAGATGGCTCTTTGTGAACAAGTGAATGGGATTAAACGGCCTAACAGTCGGAAAACTTACAAAATTTTCATAAAGGTATAGATTATCATGAAAAATGGTAAATAGAGGTGAAGATCGAACTTCGAAAGCCGTGATTTTCAATTGGATTCCCATCCATAACACAGTGCAACTTATAAATTGGTAACGCCTTCGGAGATTATAATCTAATAATGAATGTTTGACTGTCTGTTAATCTGTCTCTTAGAGTGAGAAATGGAGAAAATGGTAGACTAGAAACCGACCGATTAAGAACAACGTCTGCTGGGTCAGCTAGTGATAGCTATATATTTCCGAACAAAACCAATAATATGTCCTTAAAACTCTTGGAAAATGCCAAACGCAGCAGAATGGAACCCCCAGGACACATCTTTTATACTTCTTTTTCATCGAAAAAGTAGTTCTTTTGTTAAAGCGTGAAACCGTCAAAGAATGCTTCCTTTAGAACGTATTTTAGCATGTGTTTTTGTTGTTGCTTTCAACGATATTTCTTGTTGGTTACACATGCCAAAAGTACAACCCAAAAAAGAGACGGTTTCAGGTTAAAGTGACTTTTAGCCTTCCAAGCTCATTAACAAAGAATGTAGTGACGATTTCAAATAGATGTTTTAACTTCCATCATGCTTACAAAAATATGTAGTGACTTTTCTAGAAAAAGAAGTATGAAAAATGGCATTCTCTTGGGAACCACAGTTTGATTCGGATGAATTCATCGACAAACTTGATAACATAAAGATATATGTAGGTTTTAAAGTTTGTGTGGGGAAAATTATCTAAACAAAATAGATTACTTGGCATATCTTATGCAAGAAGGATAACTTTTTTCATATAAGGTTACTTCCGAATAATTTCTTCTTGATGCCGGACTTATGCTTTACCGCAACAGTCATCATTTGCAAGCATTTGTCGAATGTTTCATAAATAAATACTTCAACTCTAGTCCGTAATATAACATGGACATTGACAATTTGTGTTCTCGCCTCTTAATACCTAACATCAGTCTACCATTCTTCTACACTTTTATCCAACCTAATCTTATAAATCGCTTATAAAATATACTTTGTAACACAGGTACACAAAGTATATTTAGTTTGTGCAAAATTATGTAGCAGCCAGAAGAAAAAGTATGTATATTCCTGATCAGCATCAACAGCCAATTCGATATAGCCATGTACGTCAGTCTGTCTGTACGTATTAACGCACAGATCTCAGAGAGAGTAAGAGATAAAGGTTCGAGGTAAATCAAACAGTCATTTCTTATACTTAAAGTTTAATATCAATTTTAGCCACGCCTTCTACCGCCCCTGCAATTTTAAAGACAGTCATATCTCCCACAAATTGATAGAAAGATGGTGCGTATTACTGTATACAAATATTTAGTAATCAGGATTATTTACCAAAGGATTGTTAAAGATCAGATGCTTGTCAAGCTATGAGCAATAGAATGTTTGCTTTAGCAGCGCAGCTTCGTCGCCGATAAAAAAAAAAGTGGAACTTTGACAGTAAAATTCAATAATTTGCAGGCTTTGTTCGTTTGCAAGTCGATTTATGGCTTAGTTAAAAACCAAACTGAACTTGTTTGACAGTAGCATGTGACACACAAATACTAGAGCTGCTGAAAAGTTGCTAAAAATGCACCCTTTGTTATTGCTTCGCTGCTTGTCACACTGCGGCATGTTGCCAATTTGTTAACCACCTCCACCAATACCGGTAAAAAACGGTTGGGACTGCCATGCCAGCATGTTTCTTAAACCAGAGTTGCCATACATTAGACGCAAAGCAAATAACAGATTAACATTCACCGGAATGGGTGAACAACTCATTGAACTAGTACCTGAACAAGTTACTAAGCTACTCACTGTACAACTCAATAAGTAAGTCACTGAACCACTCACTGAACAGTTCACTGAGTAAGAGCGGCTGAGCAACACTCAGTGAACAAGACTGAAAAGGGAACAATTAAAGAAGAATATGTTCGGTTATTCAGTTTTGTCAAACACTCAATTCCTTTCACTCCATCATGAGCAACCCAAGGTACAACAAGCTCTCTAAGCGCATTTTTCTGATCTACTAGTTAGCTGCTATGTTTCCGATAAGCTAAGATATTACTCTGTTTTTTGTTAGTTTATGTGACAGATAACTCTATGTAGAAGATGTGAAATTGGCCCGAAGAGTGGTGCTCCATATGAACGAATGAGAAAGCAGCTCTAAAATTTCCTCTCTGAGGTGTTCAAATTGAAGTCAAAACACAGCACACAAATGAAAATTTGAGCGTCCACGCCATTAACTTTCACATTCTCTTGCCAGACCATTACAAGAGGTGACTAGAAAGCAACATTAAGTGTTGTAGTATATAATAATGGCAATAATATTGTAAGCTTAACCTGTGGCTTACAATAAGAACGAGAATTTGAGGTCTTATCCAACCGACGCGACTTTCGATATCGGTTGGTCTCTTAATCTCGAAACAAAGTTATATTTCAGCTACGGTTATAGTATGGGAAACGGGAATATGTCGCCTGTCCGTTCCCTTTTACGATTTCAAAAGACTTTCGGCCAAACTAAATGCCTTGACCTAAACCAAACTTTGTTTCGTTGACAATCGAAGCCTACGGTTCTGGCTGTTGGTTTTTGAATGGATTACAGGGTGTGACCCACGAAAAGTGGACCCTTATCAAACCATTTTCAAACTATAGACACATCTCCAGCAACTGCACTTTATGTGTTTCAGTATAAGCCAAATGATTGCAACATGTTCAAACAATTCAAGTTCGAAATAAGTGATTCCATATCACTCCAAGAATACCAATCTCTCCAAATCCTTGGCATTTGAAAGTAACTGTCAAGAACATCGTAAACTCAACAATATTGAGACTTCTCGATGTTAATAAAGGTGGCAATTTTGCTCACTTAACACTTTGTAATCGCATGATTGGGCTCCATGAGTCCGTTTCAGTACCCCCAGCATCCTGGCAGAGGTTACTCTTTCCCGTGTCAATTTATACATAAACATCTTACTTGTTTCGGAATTTACTTACAGATGGATTTGGCATACAGCGTCGCATTTGCTCTGAACTTCGATACGAGGGACTGTAGCGTCCTGGAAAACAACTGGGCGCTGACATTTTCATTTTATCCGTTGTCGAGTACATCGACATTGTCATGCAGCCGCCGACAAAATCCTCCTCCAGCTTGAACGCCCTGGAGGCGTCGAAGGTTGTTGGCGAATAAATTTTGAAGCACTTACTTGGACAACTTTAACGAGAGTCCTGCATGCAGGACATACACCAAAAAAACCAACCGAATATTGCCACTGATCAACTTTCTACTTCGCGTTGGTATTCCTTTCTTCTTCACTTGGTTCACTGAGCACACAATTATTTTCTTCCTCAACTTTCTCGGGATGGGAGTTCGCGCCAGAAAACTGAGAGGAGAATCACAGGAAAAAAATGTGTTAGGCCGCGACAGATCTGATCAATTATGATGAATTGTTGGTCACTGAGTGATGCGAGTGGCACGAGTGGTGCGCTGGCCAAATCACAGCGTGCCCGAGAGCGCGACACACGAGGAGCAGGATCGTGGCGTTACCGGCGCGTGGCCAAGCCAAGCCAAGCCTTGCCCAGAGCCCGAGCCAAGCCAAGCTTTCGCGTAGAGCCGTCTATCTGTCTGCGTGTCCGTCCGGTCACAGTGTCCCGTCTGCGTGTGGGTGTCCGGTTTGTTTGCCCAGCCGTCGCCTGCTCAGCTGTAGCTGTAGCTGTAGCTGTTCCTTTTACGCCTTCAACTATTGTCGAAACTAAACGCCAGCGAACAGATTTCACAACTAGACAAGCGCGCGTGGTGTTGTGATAAAGAATTCTATGATGAGTTTCGCTAACTTCAGAGTTTATTTTCAAATGGGGAGGACATGTTTTCATTATTTATCAGCGGGGGCGTGTCCCCGGCCGGGCCACCCCTACAAAATGGCAGGCCGTGTCCTTTATATAAGCGCTGATTGGCCGCCAGCCCCGGCAGCGAGAGCGCCCCGTCGCGACGGCGACGCTTTCGTTCAGCTGGAATTGGACGCCGTTTGTGTCTCTACCTGGCAGCGCGGCGGCCAACTTGACGAAGCCAATGCCAAAGTGGCGCATCCATGGACCAGAGCCTGCGCACTAGCTCGCCCAGGACCCACCCCACGCCTCTCGCCCTCTCTCTCGCTCGCGCGCTCTCCCTCTATCGCTCTCTCTGTGTGCGGAGTGAGCATCGCAATGTCCCGCGTCCGCGTCCGGCATATGGCACAATTTTTTGGCAACGGGCCCTAACAAAAGGCACAAAACGACGCCAGCAACAAAGCCAAAGGGGGGTGGGGGCGGGGGTGGGTGCCGTGTCGGCAGAGCAGTGGGCCTGGACGAGGCCTACTTGTGCGAGAGGGGGAGAGAGGCGGACCAGAGGATAGTGTAACTGTTAAAAGCATGAAACATTGCCAAATCTTGTTAGAGGGTGTCCCTCGCCAGGCCGGAGCGTGTACACCTGATAGACAGCAAAAGGGTGCCTCGAGTGCACAGGAATGCCATGTCCATGGAGCGATCAACAAGCATAAAGTAGATCGAAGATCAGCTGCGAATTTGGAGAAATACTGGAAGGAACTGCAGGACGGCGCACATGTTGATGCATATTTGGTTCAAGTGGAGTCACAGTTGGTTAATGGGAGAACCGCGGAGACCTTGCAAGAGCTTTTGAGTCTCACGTCTTAATCCTGCAACGAACGATTGCACGTCACAAGATCGTTTCACCAGTTTTTACCGCATCGAAGTTGGTTAAACTGGGAGATCATGAATCCATAGAGTTAATCCCAGTAATCACCTCTACAAACTTTAAAATTTTCAGTACTTCAAACAGTACTCCAAACAGAAAGAAACACTTTGGCTCTTCTAAAGAATCTCAAGCTCGAAAAGAAACGAGAGCGTAAGCTTAAGTCGACCCTGCCCGACTGCGATTTACCCCATTACTTAGGCAAATAACTACTAAGTACCCTTCCACTATGTTAATAACAGAGCTTTAACATATTTAGATTATGTTAATCCAGACAAAATTTGAGTTTTGAATATCTTCGCGGTATACAAAATGGCCAAAATTGAAAATAAACTTGATCTGCCTGCCTGTACATGTCAAACCTCTATCTTTTACCATCTCTGAGATGGACATGACTCGGCTGTTGATGCTGATCAAGAATATATATACTTTATTGGGTCGGAGATGTTTTCTTCTTGATGTTACATACTTTTGCACAAACTTATGATACTCTGTGTACCTACGGTACAGAGTATGTAAATTCGAGATACTCGGGACTAAATCCACCCCAAACGATGTCAGAAGTCGGTCAATCCCGGATTTTCTCATTCCAAGTACGAACAGGAGTAACTTGATTTTGGATTATCAATCCCCGAATTCTTGGATCAAGGATCCCGACATTTTTCCACATGGGATTGAGTTAAGCTAGTTATCCGAACTCAACTAAATCCCTGAGACGGATGAAATCAAGAACACACGATATTGACTTAAGCTTGAAATTCGTTCTTGATTTGATCTTGAAATCGTCTTGTTGCAAGTTTCCCCGAGATTAAATTGACTTAAATTGATTCTTTCAAAAATTACGGAGATTAACTTTATCTCTTTATTGAAACTATATGTTACCCCAAAATGAGTTTCCCACAAGAGAAACTGGCAACTTATTTAACGACCTTTTTGATTTTCAAACCAGCAAGTTCTTGCTCGAGGCTCGAGATCATTAGTTACCTTTAATGGACATTAGCTTCCTCCTCTTCTTTGGGAATTTTAAGGCATCCTAATTAGTAGCAACAATCGACACGTAAAATGAATCACTCATAGTATTGGTCAGACACATTTTCTTCCTTTTAGTTTCTATCGCTTTTTTCGTTTTGTCATGATGCATCCGTATTCGCTTCAATATTCTTTGGACCAAGCGGTGCACTGCATAATTAGACCCATTTCCATGAACTGCGTTTCAATACTTTTCCATTGATACGTCATGTGTCCTTCAAGGAATAATGTTAAGGATCACAACCAATAGCTCCACGGCGATTTTAAATATTCTCTAACAGTTTGGTAGATAGGTAGGTTCGTACCTCCAAGACATATTTGGTAATAAGCATTATGTTCGCTCCTTTTAAGGATTGATAAAACTCAAATGAACCATTTGTGTGGCATCCAACTGAAGAATACTCAAAACTGTATACATAAACAGAGTCTATTATAGTTATGCTTGAAAACAAGGGATTCCTCAAACTTGCACTTTGTATTGACTCACTGTCGTGTTGAAAAGTCAAGTTATCGCCATACAAGACAACAGCAAACTCTATTAAATCGATGTCCAAAAGGTCTGTGTACATTTCTGGTTGAGATGAAGCATCTAGGTGTCGTGTCTTTGAAGCAATGCGCATCCCAAACCATCAAACTTCGTCCAACGAAATTGCTTGAAGCCGGATCCGATCCTTCCGCATATCTCTTCAATATTGTTTGCATTTGTAAGTTAATTATTATTGTCACAAAGATGACCTCATTCCACTCTTCGTTCCACAAACGGCATTTGCTCATGGACTGTTTTTGAGCTATGGCTTAGACATCGTGGAGGTATGCTTAAGAAACTTAGGGCTTTGCGACTCCTTGGTAATTGGTAACTTTTTACCTAAATAGAAATACAGTAAACCTTTCGGTTAAGCCCTTATGCAACATTTGCGATTTATGAACTAAAAGCTTCTCACGAATCTTATCTAAAGCAGCGATGGGCAAGCCCTTGCTCCCATTGCTCCGAAAAGCATTAAAATTTGCCTCGCTTCTTGTTGCTATCCACTCACAAGGAGACACAACGACAAGTCTAATTGTCGCACATTTACAGCATGATCGAGACGATTGCAAAAACAAATATCGACTCGAGCCTTGCAGAGGGGGTTGGTTTTGTTGTTGATGCTGTTGGCTTGCTCCCAAATTCAATTTTGGTGCCCGCCACTAATTCAAACAGTTGTTAAATACTTTAAGCTTATGAAATAGCTTTCAATACCTTAAAAACTTACATCGAATATGTGAAATAGTTAATCTTTGTGCGTTATCAACAAGAAAAGATCAGCTGGAAGTGATTTGCACCAGAAATATCCAGGATATTGCACACCCGAGTCTTCACTTCGATAAATAATAGAGAATTTCATACTTGGATCAAAAATATTATATTAAATGTCAAAAGCTCGAATAGAATGAAAATTCTTGGTCCAAGAGCCAAAGTCATGATCCAAGTATAAATATTTGATCTCGTTTTTCTTGAACCAAGAGCTTCAAGACTTGAACCAGGTACGAATCATTATCAAATCAAGTAGAAAATTCTTAAAACAAGCGCTTATCAAACTCAAGGTCATGATTGCTCATTCTTGAATCAAGAGCATAGTGCATTGTCAAAAACCAAGAATGTTCGTTCTTGTATGAAGAGCTCAACAGGATCAATCGTTAGATCATTCATGAGTATGAACTATGAACTACACAGGTTCAAAAGTTATTCCAATCAAAGAGTAATTGAAATTGTTGTTTTTTCCATTTGTGTTTTGACTTATATCATGGAAAACCAACTGTCAAACTTTGTAGCAAGTTTTAGCCAGCTGAAGGAACACACAACACCAAAAAAAGAAAAACAGCTGCAACCTGTCAAATGTCATTCCAACAGCCATCTCTCCATGCCAGCAATGCAATAACCGCTTGGGAATTTCAAAAACTAAAAACCAAACTCAAACCGAAGGCGCTCTCTGCTTGGTAGTTTCCCCACACACATCAATAAACAAATCTGTTCTCTCAACTGTGCTTACTATTCTCTCTCAGCTTCTTTACCACGCTCCCCTAGCCGTAAAACATCAAGCTGAGAACGAATATTGGCTGATTTTAAAAGCGAAATTCTTGAAACTTGAAGAACGCTATTAGCTGCTACTGCAGCATCAAAATTTCTGCCGAGCGTATAATTTTCTTGGTATGTTATAATCGGGCTTGACCGACTTTCTTTCTTGTTTTTGTGTGCAGAAGCAATTTAAGCTAAGAACTTGAAAGTAGATTGGAAATTTGTTTTTGGATATTTTAGTAAGTCAGAACCGTCTTCAAATCGGCTTAAAAGTACTTCACAGCCATTTCTCTGAAGTTTTTCATGAAAAGAACTTAAAACTTGGTCTGTAGTTTGAAAATACGGAGTTGAATACTCTGCTGGTTTAAATTCGGGCTTAAACCGGATCAGAAAATGTACACGGCCAACTTGCAGAAGTTATTCAAGCTAAGATCTTTCAATTTGTTGTATGGGCTGGCAATATGAAGATTTATACTTAAATGGTTCAGAACCGGTTCAATTGTGGTTCAGAGCCATATCTCAGAAGTTAATAAAGCTAAAGCAGTGCTGGCTATTTTCCCGGCTCCGAAACGTCCTGCTGAACCACTTCAAAACTGGATCTGCTCCACACCATTCAATTGGAAAGATGATCTAATGTTTATAATGTTAGTGATAGACGTTTTCCAAATTTCGAAATTGTGATGCTGCAGTAGCAGCTGAAAGCAGCGCGGCAGCAGCGAACAGTCTTTTGATCATAACTCGACAACCGTTCATCCGTTCTTCACCTTTCCCTTGGCGGATCGATAAGTTAGCCTGATTACTAAATATGTCTTGACAGAATCGAGCCATCTATCTTTAAAACTGTGGGAGATATGACGTATTTCTAAATTACGGGGGCGGGAGGGGGTGTGTCCAAAATTGAAAATAAACTTGATCTGATTGCAGACATAAGATCTCTATCTGTTACCATCTCTGAGAACTGTGCGTTCATACGAACAGACAGGCGGACATGGCTATATCGACTCGGCTGTTGATGCTGATCAAGAATATATACACTTTATAGAGTCGGAGATGCTTCCTTCTGGCCGTTACATACCTTTGCACAAACTTATAATACTCTATGTAACTGCGGTACGGAGTATAAAAAGGCCAGAGAAGATCGCAAGCGTTCCTAATGTATTTTCGGTTTAAGAATGTGCATAAACGTGAGTTGAACTAGGTTTGACAAGTTCTTTAAGTGTTGCTCCACCTGTTCTTTTTGGTCAGGTTGGATATTTTATTTTTGCCTGTCCATGTTCTAGTCCATTTTTCGTATGCCTGTAGAAAAGGTTAATTGTCATACAAATAAACCAACAATATTTAAATGAACTGACCTTTCATTGCTGATTTTGTTATCGAACTATCCTATCGATAAAGATACTTATCGATTCTTACAGGGATGCAAACCACTCGAAAATAAGTACTGGTTCGGTTCAGTGGTTCGCACAGTTTCTAAGCCGTCGGTTCGGTTCATAACATGGTTTTAAACCGCGGTTTCGGTTCGGTTCAGTGGTTCACAAAGGCACATTATAAAATATGATTCCGGTGAAGTGGCTATTCGACCATTTTTGAAATTTCATAATTTCGATAATCCATTCGAATATCTTTAAAACCTTAGAGCAATCTGCAAAGGTTATTATGTCGGATTCCCAGAACTCGCCTATCAGTTCCTGGAGGAATGCCCTTATTTATTGGCAGATTAAGATTGAATTAAGGTTAAGAAGTACCACAGAAAATTGAAAATATTGTCTAATGAAAAGACAAATTTAGATTGCAGAAGACTTGTAAAATTCTCTTCAGGTCATCCTTAAAAGTTATATCGATCCGACAACGCTAAATATGTATAGGGTCGAACGAAATGTTTGAAACTTATCTTCGGGAAACGATTCAAATTTCCTAATTAATCAAAATCATTGGCTAGAGGAAAGCAATTCCCGTTAAAACTCGTCAGGGAACTGAACCGAACCGTTTTTTTTTGTGGTTTTCGGTTCGGTTCATAAATTCTGAAAAGAAGCCGGTTCGGCTTGCGGTTCGGTTCACCAGCGGGAATAAGCGGTTCGGTTCTGTTGAAAACCGGTTCAGCTCAGAACCGGCTTGCATCCCTGGATTCTTATACTCGATACTCGGTAAGTATGAAAATACTAGTATGCAGAACCCGCGTTCAAAGTGAACCCGACTTTTTTTCCTGCCCCCTCACCAAACCCTCGGCAATCAACTGACCTTTTTTTATATGGAGTTGAACGCGCATTCTTCAATAATTGGCCCTATTAGTTGAATAACGAAAAAGCAAACCCAAAGTTTAGTTCTGATTCCATAGATACCATTATTATGACTCAATATCGAAACAAGATTCCAAAAAGCCGCATCAGAAGGTCGTCCAAACTGACCATAAAAAAAAGAAAGAAAAAGAAGAAGAAGAAATGGATCCGATCATGAATTTGAATAATAAAATTCAATTATATGCAGGCGTTGTTCGTTTGTAAGTCGTTTCATGGTTAAATTATAGACCAAACTGAACATGTTTGACAGTAACATATGACACGAAAACAGCTGAGCTACCAAAAATAGTGTTGCCAAAAGAAAAAAGTTCATGAAATATCACCCTTTATGTGTGAAGTCGGCCCTAAGTAGGGAAAAAGCAAAAAAATATTAAACGTAGCCCATTAAATGGCGATTCCGTTAGCCAAATTGAATCAGTTGTAATTCGTAACTAAGTTTTTTTTAATCATACACTCGCTGAACTATAAATTTAGAGAAATGATGAAATTCAGCGTCGGCGAAGGCACATTCTATCGATAGCTGGCCATACCTATCGATAGGTGTCGCATTATGTCGATAGCACACAATGTTATTGGCGCCATCTATGTGTGTTTTTTTTTGTAGCAAGGACCCAAGCGAAAGCTCCAAGGCTTTATCCTTCCAAAAGGCAAGCCCTTAAGCGTGTCAACCTTTACCGAAAGCTCTCACAGCTTTGTACAACCCCAAAGCTTTAACCCCAAACGCTTCGCGAGCTTCGCTCAACTGAAGGGTTCTTATATTTTATTTTGTATTAATTTTTTTGTACAATTATCTAATTTGTTTCATAAATTATTGTAGAATTCGTGTATAAAACTTTTTACAGGGATAGTCTAATTGTGTTTTGGTTTGGTTTCCTTTTTGCCTTTGTCAATTAACCAGAGTAATATCAATGGAATACACGGATATGAAATACACATAAGTAAACATTTACATCGGTATGTCGGTGTGTGTATGAGCGATGAAGCACAACATGGCGTATAATGAATTTCATAAATTCGTTCAGGAATCATAATACCTTGTCGCAATGCTACTAAACCTAGGGTTATCATCAATTTGAACTAAGTTGGACTAAAGCGGCAAACGTTGCAACGAAACAATGTAAGGGGGGCGTTACAGAACGGGGCGGGGGTGGGGGAGGGGAACTAGTGCCGTCTATAGTCTATCCAGATTCCATTGAGATCCATGGTCCTATTTGAAGTTGAACTAACAATATTCGTATTCTGCTGCATTGCAGCCGTGGCCTGTGGGGAATGAGGGAGGTGGTTGCTCGTTGCACAAATCTTCCTTGTTGTCGTTGTCACTATTCCTGTCTGCCCAGCAGCCCATAGACAAGGCGCCTGCGCGTCTGCACCTCTCCCCGCATGCCTTCCGTATAGGGATCAAAGGATAACAATCGTTTCTTACGCCTAAATATGCCCTCCTTGCGCATAAGGGCGCAGCGCAGCAGCTGCTCGTCCACGGGATACTCCAGGAACTCCAGTATGCTGCGCAGCTCCCGCTCCGTGTGCTGCACCAGATCATCGTAGAACACAACCTTAATACTGCCCGTGAAATTGCGTGCCCAGCTGAGATTCATTAGTTCCCAGCCCTTGAGCTTATTGCTGACGAACTGTTGCCAGTCTGAAAAGAGAGAACGCGAGTCTATGCCAGAGATGGAGTGGCCGGACGCTGACCAAATGGACTTACATTTCCCCTTGGTGCGCTTGTAGCGATCGGGCGAGGCGAATCCGATGTGGCCGCCGCTCTGGCGATTGAACTCGGCAATGATGGCCTTCTCGGGATCGCGCACCAAGAGTATTGCTTTGGAAAAGGGAGCCCAGGCCTTGGAGCCCCATTCGTGGGTCTTGACTAATAATACTGAGCTATTGCAGACATTCTCCGCCGGAAAGCCGGTCTTGAGCAGGCCATAGTCCTTGTAGATGCTGCCGGTGAGAATGCCAGTGGATTGTTGGAGTAGATACCGCAGCCAGGTGTTGCCACTGCCCGGGAAGCTGGCCAAGGCGGTAAGCATCGGCAGTGCCATGACAGGCAGCGTATCGCTGGGCAGGGCAGCTGTAAAGAGATGAAGTCGAGATGGTGAGTTGTGTCGAAAGCCGATCGATGTTTACCGATTCCCAAAATGTGACAAACAGTTGTCCTACTTGAATCGAGAGGGGTTCGACAAGTGCTTCCTAAAACTTGAAGCTAGACAAATTAATTTTTTCTAACTTTTGTCTAAGATCTGCTTTGTGCTTGGCACTGCAAATGCAAACCGGCTCTACATAAATTTGGAATTCTTATTTGTAGTCAAATCTGCATTCTTTTTAATGTCCTTAGTACTCTGTTTTCTAAGGCTGCGGTTTCACACGCAGAAATGGTCAATGACATCTAGATTTGTAGTAATTCGAGCTTAAAGTTGCTAAAAGTGCCTATTTGGACCCTTTAAAGGCTCGTCTTTCGGGGAATCCATTCTATTGTTTGGATACTCTTTAATAATATGGGAAAGTACCACTCCTTTGCTTTGAAATGAACTATATCAAACAATTCTGCGATTTTTTTCAATGAAGATAAGCCCCTTTTAGCACTTGTGTTGGAATGCAAAAATCTTCTATTTATTGCTGGCGCCCCAAAGTATGCAATAAAAACAGTAAAGTCTGTAAAGTACGCTGGTCCTTTGTAATACAACTTTAAGCTCAAATTACTAAAACTCTAGACGTGATGGACCATTTCTGAAAACACAGTCGTGCTCAGCACACGTAAATCATCTAAAATCACCACCAACTCTTCAACTGTGTTACTCACGGGAAGAAGTGTTTAATAGCCCTTCTTTATGTTAATTAACATAGCGTTAGCAGTAATGTTAACATAATAACATTAGGTAAGTAGACAGCTTTGCTGAAAAGTATGCAATCTTTATGAAAAGATTATAGATTTCGGGCACATACATTTCTCTGCAAAATTATCTTCTCTCTCGATATCTTCAAAATTCTATTAGTTATTTAACAATTTTTAGTGCAGTGAGGGGCGTGACAACAATGTGAAACAAACTTGATCTACCCGCAGACAATAGAAGTCCGCATTTCAAATGTGGTTGCTCCAGCTCTTCTAGTGTGTAAGATCTGGGTGTTCGTTCCCTAAAAAAAAAAACCCGAAATCGCCACAAAATTTAGAAATCTTAATATTATATATAAAATTCTTCCGTACATGGATTTGTTACCTCACTCCTCCCAAACGGCTGGACCGATTTCGATGAAATTTCGTGTGAGTGTAGTAGTAACAGCGTAGTTGGTTTATACCTATAGCTGATTCTGGTAGGTCACACAGGGAACGCGTAATTTGCCATCCACGGCTTTTTTGCACCATAACTTGACCTAAACTTAACCGATTTGGATGAAACTTTATTAAGACATTCGTCATGAATAGAGGAAGGCTGATAACAAATATGGTCCGAATCGGTCAACTCTTTCGGGTACCTCTCGAACACATATATGTTTTTTTTTTGGTAATTTTGTATGAGAGCTATGCTCAGTACTAAACAGATTTGAATGAAAGTTGGCATCAGAATAGTAGACGCTCCGAAAAGTGTCTGTGCAAAAAAGAACGTGGAGAATGGACATTGGGAAGCCGCTCCATGAACAAGAAAATTTAATGACATTGAATAATACACAAAATTTTATTTTAACGCAGGACAACGTCTGACGGGGTCAGCTAATTCTATATAAAACAAGAAAGAAAGTCGGTCAAGGCCGACTATAACGTACTCTGTACCAACGAAATTATACGCTGTCTAAATTTTGATGCTGCAGAAGCAGCTGAAAGCTGCGCTGCTACTGCGCCGCAGCAGCAAACAGTCTTTTGATCATAGCTCGACAACCGTTCATCTGATCTTCAACATTCATTTTGCGGTTCGATAAGTTAACCTGATTACTGAATATGTCTAAAAGAAACAAACCACCCATCTTTAAAACTGTGGGAGATTTGACGTTTTTTTTTAAATTGCGGGGGCGGAAGAAGGCGGGGTCAAAATTAAAAATAAACTTAATCTGCCTGCAGACATAAGAAGCAAAAGTCCGTTACATGTCAAACCTCTATCTCTTACCATCTCTAAGATCTGTGAGTTCATACGGACAGACAGACGGACATGACTCGGCTGTTGATGCTGATCAAGAATATATATACTTTAAAGGGTCGGAGATGCTTCCTTCTTGCTGTTACATACTTTTGCACAAACTCAATATACGCTGTGTACCTCCGGTACAGAGTATTGTGCATGGCACAAGTCGCTCATATCTGCTACAGATGAATCTGATTTGCTGCTGCAGTTCTGCTACATCGGATGTTCTGTTCCAAAACCGAATCACTCTGGCCACTTTCAGCTTAAGATATAGCTTCAGCAAAACAAATCAGCTTCCATATCTTATGGTTTGAGCTTTGCTGCACTGAGCACTGAGTCTGCCAATTGGTCAGATCACACTATTTAATATCTATTTTATACATACGGGTAGATGGAAGATGGTTTTAGATTTTCAGTTTGGGAAATTGCTCAGCTAACACAATTCAAATAACTAACATCAATTTGAAAAATTCAATGTGGTTTTACGTTTGTTTATTAAAATTTCTTTTTTTTTTGTCTCTGCACATTTTTCCCTATTCAGACGACTTCAACTTGGAATAAGTAGGAAAACTGTTTCATTAGTCCGACATAACTTTTCCATTTCATTTAGGTACAATCGCAGTTGGCTTTGTCTCTGCGGTTACTTTCGAATTTCTTTAATCTGTTTCATTTGCTAGTTATAAGTATCATTTTAATTTTGGGCTTCAACCCGAACAGACCTGCTCCTTTTATTTGGCCTGGTCTTTTCGTTCTGATTTTGTCTACCATTTATTTTTATTTTCGGTCCGAATGTTCTAGGCGATTTCGCTTAAAATCCTATCGGCTGTCGTACTTTCTTATTTATTCTTTTTCTTTTTATTTTTTAGAGCCGGTTTATTTCTTGCATTTTCCTTATAAAGTCGGACCGAAATTGCCCACGTTGTCCGGAATTGTTGGCTTTTGGATGCTGCTCTAGCAGCCAGCGATTAAGGGACGCACTTACCCCAAAACTCCTACACTAGTTTACCTTCCGTTTTGTTTGAATATTTCATTTTTTTTTTTGTGCAATCTAAGTAATATTTTATGTTTCGAGCCACAAGCTCATGGAGTTGGAAGTGCCCAGAGGGCATGATCGAGTGGACCCTAAGCATCCATCGATATTTGACAATTTATGTTTCTTAAAAAAATTTCCTTTTCATTCATTAAATGGTTTTTATGAATAGTTTAAGAAAAGCTTTTTGGCTCATTGTGTTGTCTCAATAGTTTACAATATCAAGAAGTTGTGAAACGAATATTTACTTTTGAATTATATAATAAACAAGTCGGTCAAGCCCGACTTGCAAACAAGCGACATGGCACACTTTCCAAAAAAAACAAGGGCGCTGCAGTCGAGTTTCCCGACCACAAAATACCCTGTTCATTTGTTTTCAGTTATTTGTTTTTGTAACAAAAATTTCAACCTAAATGTAGGCAACACTTTTTTCTAGTCCTGACCATAAACTGGGGGTGGGGGTGCTCTTATCAGCTCAACTGTTTCGCTTATAACTCCGGTGTTTTTTGTCCGATCTGATTGCACTTTTCAGAATAGATAGATATTGGGCCTAGCTTGATGTATACTAAACCACGAGGCTCTAACTTGAAAATTGTGGATCTGACGGCTATTTAGGTCTAGGATTTCTAGAGGAGGTCTAGGTTTTTTGGGGATAAAAGGGGGACGGGGTGGAATTTTTCAAATCTGAAACAAACTTGATCTGCGTACAGCATAAATCTACCTTCGTGCTAAAAATTGTGGCTCTATCTCTTATAGTGTCTGAGATCGACGCGTTCATACAGACGGACAGACGGACATGGCTATATCGACTCGGCTGTTCATGCTGATCAAGAATATATATACTTTATGGGGTCGGAAAATGTTCCTTCTCCCTGTTACATACATTCGCACAACTTCATGATCCCCCTTTCCCCATTTTCAATGGGAACAGTGTATAAAAAGAATCTCCATCCTCTCTTCAGTTCGTTTCTCCCAGTGTACTTACTGAAAAAGTCACCGGCTTTGTAATCCGTGTAATTTGGAAGCTCACGATTTATGTACTTGAGATCGCGACACCAACGAATGGTCATCTTTCGGCTGGGCATCGGGAAACGGGGACTATGAAAGCTGGGAAACTGTCAAAGAAAGAGGGGGGGAAATTAAAAACACGTTTCGTCTCTGACTTGCACTTACCTCTGCGAATCGCTCGATGCGCGTGCGTTTCGGATGCGAACCGGGTATATTGTTCATGGATAGAAACAGAACGCCACCTATGTAGATGATAATGGTTGCCGAGACACCGAAAAAGCGCCAGCCTTGTAGTGCCATAACGCCGCCTTTGCATTACTGAAACCAAAATCGAATTGCGGATATTATTTTGAGTGATCTGTTGGATTAATTCTAATGTAACTAATTAAGTTGCAAGCGGAACATCGACTCGATTTCAAATTGTGTTGATTTTGTTATGACAACGAAACAAATGCGCAAGGACCAGGCGCCGCCGAATTGTAACCCCGGACAACCCAACCAGGAAAAAAAAAATAATATAAATAATGACAATGACAGCCAGGAGGAAGAGCAGCGGGCTGGGTACTTGAAAGAAAAGCCTTGTCATGGCTTTGAACGAGCTACGAAAACTCCTTGAGCTGCATAAAACGCGCACGAAATCCGCAAAAGCACACACACACACACACACACACAGTTGCATGGGTATGTGTAAGTATGCCAAAGCCAAGCAGCCAAATGCGAAAATTTATGCAACAGCTGGGAGAATTGTGCGAGGGGAGCTGCGGCAGTTAAGAAAGCTTTTGTAACCTGAAAATATCCTTGAACCAATTTTTATTTCTGCTCTCGCCTATTCTTTATGGTTTTATCAGTGTACTGGGGTCAGAAGGCAAAGGCCCATATATTGAGATATATAGGATTTAAATTCGGCACAGATAATGCTCAGACAAAAACTTATTTTAAAAACAAATAGAGGAAAGTAACTTAGGCTCGACTGAGGTTTGTAGACGCACGTTTTTCTAACTTTTTTGAAGGAATTTTTCACTGAAAACCAACAAGTTTTTCTCAATAAGACACTTTTCTGATCACTTTTGTATGACAGCTATACTATATAGACGTCCGATTTAGACCAAACTTAGTGGAATCATGGGAAAGCATAGCAAACTAAGAAGTACAAAGTTTGCAGGCGCTTTTTTTTAAAACAAAAAAGTTTTTCTCACTAAAACTAGTTTCTCGACCGATCATTTATATGGCAGCTATAACCTATAGTCATCCGATTTTGACAAAACTTTGAAGAAAGCTTATAAAATTGATTTATGCCAATTTTAAGAGGCTAACATTGAAAACAAAAAAGTTTTTCCCACTAAGACTATTTTTCTAACCTTACTTTTGTATGGCAGCTATACTATATAGATGTCCGATTTCGACCAAACTTAGCAAAATAATAAAGAAGCATAGAAAACTAGCAAATACAGATTTTTGAGATGGTTGCATTAAAAACAAAAAAGTTTTTCCCACTAGAACTACTTTTTCGAACGATCGTCCGTATGGCAGCTATATGTTATAGTCATCCGATCCGGCCGGTTCCGACAAATGTGTAGAGAATTTGTACCAGAACACTTTGTGCAAAGTTTGGTCGCGATAGCTTTAAAACTGACGGAGGAGATAGCATGGAAACAGACGGACAGACGGACATGACTATATCGACTCAGCTCGTCATGCTGATCAAGAATATATATACTTTATGTAGTCGGAAATGCTTTCTTCTATGCGTTACGTACATCTGGACAATTTCATTATACCCTCTGCAAGGGTATAACAAGACAGAAAGTCGATCAAGCCCGACTATATCATACTCTGTACTAACGTAATTATACGCTCAGTCTAAATTTTGATGCTGCAGTAGCAGCTGAAAGCAGCGCTTTTGATCATAACTCGACAACCGTTCATCAGATCTTCACTATTTTTTTGGTGGATCGATAAGTTATCCAAATTACCAGATATATCTAGAAGGAATAAACCAACTATCTTGGAAACTGTGTGAGATATGACGTTTTTTCGAAATTGCGGGAGCGTCTCCAAATTTGAAAATAAACTTGATCTGAAAACTTCTATCTCTTACCATCTCTGAGACTTGTGCCTTCATACGGACAGACAGACGGACAGATATGTATATGCTTTATAGGGTCGGAGATGCTTCCTTCTGGTTGTTACATACTTTAATTTTAAAATATTCTTTTTTTCTCTGTGTACTGTGTAGGTAGCAAACCTTTGGTAGAGAGAATAAAGCCAAGCTGAACATCCAATCATACTAACAAAATCAGCATACGAATCTTGGATCTATTTTGAAAGGGTGTCCAAATTAATTACCCTTTGATATATCTACTCCATTGTGAACAATTTGCCGATTTTTGTGTTATCGAAAAACATTTCGACAACCACCTTAACATTTTATTAAGCGAAGATTTTTCTAATCTATGAATGTTCAAAAATACAATAAGATCTATTTCATTTTAAGTTAAAGAATCGGACTTTATGCATTATTAATATTTTGCAACGCATAGAAATATCAATTTTCGACCCCATTAACTGTCTAAATTTTTGATCAGGCGGCGTAACCTTTTTTTTATTTCCTATGCTTATCCATAATTCAACAAAGTTTGATGAAAATTGGCCAACTGTATTATATGTATATATGGTATTGCTGCCATACATAGCTTAGTCTTTTCGTTTTGGTTTTCGTTTTCCCTTGGATCGGTTCTTTTTCCTTCCTTTAACTTATTGATGTTGCTTCTTTTAACACCCATTGAATTAGAAATTATATAAAATAGAATCGTTCCCAAAGCAATCCATCTGAACACGATCGATCGACTATTAAAAAGAATCGATAGTGCCAAGAACTTCATTTGCTATTTAGAACTAACAGTTGTTATTCCGATTTTTGATAAGGGTGAGGAAGCTAAGCCTACTTCGTCAAAATTAATCTCTTTAATTAATCTCATAACGACACATTTTTCGACCAATCGTTCGTATGGGAGCTACGAATAGTCATCCAATTTGGACAATAAACTTGTAGAGTTATGCGAGAGCATGTGAAACAGTCAAATAACAAATTGCAGAATGCTACCATTGAAAACAAAAAAGTTTTTCTAACTTAGACTGTTTTTCAGACCCATATTTTGTATGACAGCTATACCATATAGATGTCCGATTGACATTAAACTGGATAAAATTATAACAAAAAAGCATAAAAAACTTATGAATACAAAGTTTGGAGACGTTTTCATTGAAAAGAAAAAAGTTTTTCTTACTAAAACAAGTTTTCCGACCGATTGTTCCTATGGGAGCCATAAGATGTAGTCATCCGATCCGGTCGGTTTCGACATATAAGTAGTGTGCAGCAAAAAGAAGACTCTGTGCAAAATTTCAGCTCGATATCTTCAAAACTGAGAGATAAGTTCGCGTAGAAACAGACAGACAAACGGACGGACAAAGCTCAATCGACTCAGCTCGTTACCCTGATCAAGAATATATTATATATAGTTTATGGGGTCGGAAATGAATATTTCTATGCGTTGCAAACATCTGGGCAAAATTATAATACCCCTTGCAAGGGTATAAAAATATATTATAAATAAATAAACAACGAGAATCTGAGCTGTGGGTTGCAAAATGTGATTAAATGAAATATCACCTTAAATAGTGTTTCGAATCGTGTTATGCTATTTGTGGAGTCTTTGCAGTTATGTAAGTTTTGGTTCAGTCAGTCAATAGTGCTGCAGTTGGTTCGCTCGAGACCAACAACAAATTAACAAAGGTTTATATTTATTTTTGTTTCATTAAACGGCTGTCTGTACATTTTCAAGATATTTCAAGATACTTACTTTCGGCAAAAGATAAGACTAATGCTACTGTGATTCAGATTCCTATCTCTAGTGTCCACACTGCTTTCACTTGCTATTGGAGCAGTATAACTTATAATGAGCATACACTTTCGTTGGCTTTGACCGACTTTCTGATTCGTTTGATTTGCAAACCGTAAAACCGTTTTGTATGCCAAGCAGGAGGAAAACTTTTAAGTGCAATAACCAGCAATCGGCAGCTAATCAGACTGAAACCAGTCACGGTTTTTATATACTACCAGTGAAGGCTTTCAGATTTCATTTGTCTCGGTGCGATCATTATTTTTCAGTTCAAAAACGTGTCACATTGCCTTGCAAATTCAAGTAGAATTTTGATTGATTTTATTGAGATTGAGAAAAAGCACCAACATTTGAGCCACTAGGAACAAAAAAAGTTCTTGAAGTGAGAAAATCTGCTCATGATTAGTTTTTGACAACGAATGTGTGTGAGTCCAATGCTCTCGGATTTTTCGCTCTGTGTACTTATACGTCCATAGCTTCGATTCACCCATTTTCATTTTCTTATCGGTATTGGAATAAAGAAGCTTAGGTTTTAAATCAGCGATGTTCACCCATAGCCCCCAGGGGCCGAACACTTTAGGCAATTCATGCCGAATGCTTGCCGAAGTAATGCTTCAGTGTGTGTCAGAGAGAGACAGAGAGCTACAGAGAGCCTCTCTTCGTGAACATCGCTTTTTTAAATCATGCCATACATGGCAAACGACTAATGTCTGTAAATAAACCGCAAACATAGCCGAATAAATCTCACTTGTCACACATTTTTTTCAATTTAAATTTAACACTATCTTAATCACCAAAATTCTGTGTGTTTTTATGTGTTTTTATAAGTTGTTCCGCCGTTGCTTTTAACAAATGGATCATACATGAAGCTCAATATAAAAGCTGTTTTATACAATAAGCTCCAATTTCTCATTTCACTCGTGATTGGAATAATGTATTTCTTTATATGATTTATATAAAATATATCAAATAATAAAGACATATTGAATTCACGCGGAGATTAATACACATCATTAATCTTAAATATTGGAAAATGTCTTTTTATACACGTACAAAAAGGGTACACTTAAGTCGGGCAAATGTATGTAACAGGCAAAAGGAAGCATCTCCGACCCCTTAAACAATATATATTCTCGATCAGCATTAACAGCCGAGTCGATATAGCCCTGTCCTCCAGTCCATCTGTTTGAACACCTTGATTTAGGAGACTAGAAGAACTAAAGCAACCAAATTATTGGATGTAGACTCCTATTGTACGTAAGCAGATCGAGTCTATTTCAAAATTTGACCACGCCCCCGATATTAATGAATATCTCCAACAGCTTTGAAGATATTAAGCTCATATTTAGTGTATGTGCGCAATATCTACAATCTCTTACGTTTTCATAAAAATCGGAAACTAGATGACAAAGGTTATACAAAAAAACGTTCCATGCTTTTCTGAGGCGCATGTGCGGTTTGCTTTAAAAACATGTTTAAATGTTAAATTTCTGTTAATGTTTATATATGTATATGTATATATGTTAATGTAACGGGTATATCGAAGTCGGTTGCTTAAAAAGTTGAATAACTCAATCAAATATTACACGATTTACAATAACCTAAAGTGCAGAGGACGCTAACTTAAATGTTTTTTGAAACTGCATACCGAAAGTTAATAGTTTCATACAAATTTGACATATTAAATCTCGTTCAAAGTACTATAAGATCTCAATAAACTGAAAAGATTAATATATTTTTACATGTTACATTACAAGTTATTGCACCGTTGGAAAGGAGTTAGTTTTCAACGATGGATATTGTAGGATTCATTGTTTTCAGATTTTATCATTTATCTCTATCAATTTTGAAATTACGGGGTTTTAATCGACATTGAAAGTAAAATATGTGGTACTATATACCACAATGTTACATTTAACTTTATCTTAAACCTACGCTATGTCTCATCCCAGAAGTTTTGTGACTGTCACAGCTTGTGTTTTAGGGCTTAACTAAAATCTAAACTACAAAAATAACAGAAGGAGCTGATCGAAAAATACGAAAAGGGTTGACCCTATTTCGATTATCATACTTCGTTCAAATTTAGCACGACATTCAAAAGGATCTTTGAGGAAATCCTTTAAACTAGATATAAAAAAAGTGCATATCTCGAAGTTTTGTGACACTCCTGACTAACATGCAAAATTCAAACCGGCAGAGAAATGGAATTGCCTTCAGAATGTTATTACGCGATTATTTATTACGACTTTTGACATGCATTTTCAGGGCAGGAATGTGGCGGTACTTTGACTCTTGGCGATGCAGCATCCTGTAAAAGTTTCCGCTGTCAAGTGCATCGTCATTTATTTAAGCCCTTCTTCCGATGTAGAAAATGTTTCTTAAATTATTGTTTTTTTTTAGTATTCAAATTTTTTTAACTTTATTCAAAATATTCAAAAATATTAACTTTAAGGATTGTTGAAAATTCGGAGAGATAGTTAGTATTTTGAACCAATTGTTTTGCTTAACACACATTCACTAAATTCTTAAATTTTTAAAAGCGTTTTTCTCTAAGCCACACAGAGAAAAAAAGCATATTAAACGAGAAAGCTAACTTGGTTGTGCCGAAGTTTCTATACTCTTGTAAGTGCTCGCTAAAATATTTTCCAACATTTTTTTTCCCCGCAACGATCGAAAAAAGACCAATCGTTCGTATGGGAGCTAGATGATATAGTCATCCAATTTGGACAAAAATTTGTAGAATTAGGTGAAAGCATGTAAAACAATCAAATAACAAATTGCAGGATGCTACCCATAAAAACAAAAAAGGTTTCCTAACTAAGACTGTTATTTTCCGACCTATATTTTGTATGGCAGCTATACCATACAGTTGTCAGATTTTCATCAAACTTGGCAGAATTATAAAAAAGCATAAAAAAATCTATGATTACAAAGCTTGACGACGTTAGTTTCTATAGGAGCTATAAGATACTGTAATCCGATCCGGTCGGTTCCGACATATTAGTAGTGTGCAGCAAAAAGAAGACTTTGTGCAAAACTTCAGCTCAATAGCTTCAAAACTGAGAGACTAGTTTGCGTAGAAACAGACGGACAGACAGACGACTTAGCTTGTCACCCTGATCAAGAATATATATAGTTTATTGAGTCGTAAATTAATATTTCTATGCGTTGCAAACTTCTGGGCAAAATTATGGCACCCTTTGCTAGGGTATAAAAATATCCTTTGGATGATTTCCGGTATCCATTTGGAATGGATATGTCTGAAATATCATTTTGATCATCCAATGGAGCTAAAAATCATCCAAAGGAAATGGAAAATTATCATTTGGATGATTTTGCAGCTCCGCTGGATGATTAAAAGAATATTTACGACATATCCTATCCAAATGATATTTTTTTTGACCTTTTTTTTCTGTGTACTTAACAGATTTTGATGATCTCATTATTAAATGTCCGCAATTTTGTAAAATTGTACTCAATTTTTTTCCACTTTTCTGCTTCGGTCCATCAAGGCATTCAAACTAACCAATTTCCTCCATATTTGAGAAGACCCTGATCCTTGTTTTAAGACCTATAGTACTTTGGAGGCCGAGAACACATATATAATTTGAATTTTTTCATGAATTGTTCATCCAAAAACAGAGTTACAGAATCTTTTCCCATTTTCTTTGCAACAGCTTAAAAAGAGCAGTTAAAATTCAACCGCCTGAACGAGCAGAGCGTCTTTATACTGGGAGAGAGATTCTCAACCGATTGTTTAATTGCCAAGACCGGATCCTTCGACAATCATACGCACTTTCATACACTTTTAGCTGGTCGCAAGCTGCTCATTATTTTCCCAGGCAAACTTTACGAGCCACCCCCCACTTACATTAGACCCGAAACTAGTTCATGTTGATGCAGGGCAAAAAAAAAAAAAAAAAGAGAAAAAAAAAAGGAAAGCCGAAAAAGGAAAGCTAAACCCAACTGACTATTTAATGAAATGGCGAGCAGCAAAACGGAAGCAGAAAACGACGACAGCCCAAAGCGCGTGGCAGGGTGGCGGGGAGGAGACAAATGATAGACAATAATTTGATTGTTTTACGGTATAAATCAGACAAAGGCCTCGCATATTAGCAACCCACAACCGAATCGGACCCAACCAAACTGAACCGAATTTTTACATAATAATTAGACGGGGAAGGTGCAAGGCGTAGAATGACGATTCCCATGTGCGGCTACGCCCCCTCCCGCGGCCCTGAATAAATATGCCCCGCGGTACTCCAACGACTTGAGCCCCATGGGGGACGCCTGCAACTGCGAAATCAAATAATAAACAACAACACCAAAAAGAATCTCTGCTGCCCACCGCAGGAGGCTTCCCACGCCACCCGCACGCATGTCAGAGTCGAATGTAAACAAATAATGCTGTTGGTCTGTTGTGATTCGCATTTGGAATTGAATTTCCAACTTACCGATTCCGATTTTTCCCCTCCTCCCTTGCACCAGAGAAAACGCACGGTCCGCGGATGAAATTGTGCTACATGACACACAGAATGCGAATCTGAATTTGACCAAGAGTCAGCCGCGTGAGTGTTCCTTTTTTTTCGTTCTGTTTTGTTCTTTTGGTTGTCTACATGAATTCACAGAACCAACAACAAGCAACAATGGAAAATAAATTTAAACTATTTGTGCTCTTTTGTGCTGTTTTGTTTCAGCAGCCGCCGAGCTGACTGCCGAAGAATTTCTGCTCAGCATCGCTTGGGGGATGAAAGCTCGACAACAAAACGGGAGCCAATGTGGCCAGAGTGGCCACTCTTTGCCAGTTGGCACAAACCACCCTCGCGCCGGTGCCCCAGCTGAGTGGAACTTACCTTTTTGGGTTTTATTTTGGGTGATGCGCTTGCGTTGATTGTGTGAAGCTTTTTCGGGATGCTTTCGGAGCTTTTCGATACCGTTATACACATTAAACGGACGACGCACACATAGAGGGCGTTTTGGTGTTACGACCAGGGTATCCAAGTGAAACAACAATTGTTGTTTTTAGCCGGGATCACCGAATCAAACCGAAGATCGGTCCGAATGAAAATTCTTGATCCAAAAGTGAAATTCTTGATCTAAGTATGAGTTTTCGGATCACGTTTTTCTTAATCCAAGAGATATAATACTTGTTAAAAGTACAAATCATTTTCATATCAAGAAAAATAGTTGTTGAATCAAGTGCTAAACATACTCAAATTCAAGATTGCTTATCCTGAATCAAAATCATAATGCATTGTCAAAACCAGAGAATGTTCCTTCTAGTATCAATAACTTATCAGATTCAAGAGTAACATCATTTACTCTCAAATCAAGAGCTTCACAGATTCCAATCAACAACAATTAAAAACCAGTTGATTGTTTTCTAATTTGTTTAAATTTATTTTATAGAAAATGAATTGTTAAACCATGTGGCAAAATTTGACCGGTTTGAGGAATACACAACACCTCAAAGCAGCATCTTTGCCTGTCAACTGTCTGTCGAACAGCCGTCTTTTCATGTCAGCAATGCCAAAGCTGGTTGGGAATTCCCAAGCAACATGAGTGCAAAAATCGATTGAGCTTCCTTCACACACCCTTATCCCATATAAAACAAAACTGAGAGAGCGAGTTCAACGCTGTGTTCTCTCAAATGAGCTTGCTCTCTTCTTTGTTTCTGTACCTCACTCCCCTTGCTTAAAAACACTATACTGTGAACGAATTTATCTTGATTTCAAGAGAGAAATTCTTGAAAATTCAAGAACAAATCAATTTTTTTAAGAGCGTTCGTTCTTAAGGTATTCGTTCTGCTTGTTTTGGGTGTATCGACTAAGCTGTCGATGCTGATCAAGAATATATACTCTATGGTGTCGGAGATGCTTCCTTCTGGCTGTTACTTACTATTGCACAAACTTAATACCTTTCGGACAGAGCATACAACAGGGCTGCAAAACGGCTTTGAGCCGAACCGGTTCGATTGATTGTGCGACTGGCTCCTTAATTGGGCAGTAAAGTGAAATAAGAAATCTAGATAAACGTTTAGAATACGTTGTAAAATAATCACCCGCATTAGCCTCTGCTTTTTAAGCTCCTCGACTCTCAAGCTTTTTATGAAAAGCAAGAGTCTAACATGACATTGGTAATATTTTTCTACGAAAACTCTGAAATGAAATATTACTTAACAGTAAATTATATATTGAATGTTCTTAAGTGTTCTACCAACCGTTTCCGACCAAAAAACCACTCATTTTCCAAACGATTTGTGTGGTTTTTATGTCGAATGTGATTTTTAAAACACATAGAACACAGAAAAGATTAGTTATATATAAAGCAAGGACTGCACCAAGGTTCGCACCAAAACCTTCTCTCAAAAACTTCGAACCTTAAATTTCGGAAACTTAACCATTTGTTTAGTTTTGGTTTAAACCAGTAAGCCGGAGATCCAAATTTTTTAGTTTTTTTTGGTTTCCATTTAAAAGTTAAAAGTGGAGCTAACTGAACCGTGATTTCGGTTCGGTTCAGTGCTTCATAATGGCGCATTACTATGATTGCTATCGTACTGTTACTTTTCATACACTTTAGAAATTGAATTCCATTAAACCATTTGAATATCTTTAAAGTCCTCCTTATGATGTCGGAGATACAGGATTCGTATATAAGTTCATAGAGGAATGCTCTCGAAAACTAAATGTCTGCTAGAAAACAATACGTACCTTGCATCTTACACACTCTATTTTTCATATTACATGAGAAAAACTCTCCTGCCTAAGATTAAATAAAGGTAAACGAGACAGCTAAGCTTACTTCGACTGTGCCGAAGTTTTTATACCCTTGCAAGTGCTCGCTTAAATGTTTAAAAAAAATACTCTTTTTTCCATTTTCCGACCGATCGTTCGTATGGAAGCTATACGATGTAGTTATCCGATTTTCCAAAAATTTGTTAATTAGGTGAAAGCATGAAACAAACATATACAAAATTGCAGGCTGCAGGTTGCTATACCATATAGTTGTCCGATTTTAATAAATCTTGGTAGAATTTTAAAAAAACATAGAAAACCTACAATTAAAAAGTTTGGAGACGTTTGCATTGAAAAGAAACAAGTTTTTCTCACTAAAACTAGTTTTCCGACCGATTGTTGCTATGGGAGCTATAAGATGTAGTCATCCGATCCGGTCGGTTCCGACATATTAGTAGTGTGCAGCAAAAAGAAGACTCTGTGAAAAATGGTTTATGGGGTCGGAAATGAATATTTCTATGCGTTGCAAACTTCTGGGCAAAATTATAATACCCTTTGCAAGGGTATAAAAACTTCTTTTCTAAGAAAACGCCTACAAAATTTGTATGTCTTAGTTTGGAATGCATTCCGATGATTCCAATAAGTTTGGTCGAGATTGGAAATCTATATGGTGCAGCACCTATGCTGTAAGGGTATACAAACATCCGCAGAGGCAAAGTTTAGTTTCCTCAATAAATTTTTATTCTTATATAGTTTTTGTTTCATTTTGGGAGTATCTCCATTTGAGGATTGTGTTGGTTTCAAAATTTTTGATTTTGTACACATCGATCGATTTCTAGCATCCCTCCCACAGCTCGGCTCATAAGCAGATCAAGAATATATTTTTTATATGTATGTAAGTGGCATATGACAATTTGAATATACCCTACACAAGGGTATTGAAAAATTCAGAAGAAGTGGGTCTTTTTAGCTGTAAATCAGTTAAATTAATATGCAACTTAATTATCCATAGGTTATTGCTTTAATATCTGGCATCATATAGTATTCAAATACATATGTATATAATTGAAACACTCAGCATTTGCTTGAAATTAACGGTTCCAGTTTCATAATATTGCCACCCTTTGCACAATTTCACCAGTTCCAGCTGAGCAGACTCTGGCTGAGCTGCGTGCGTGATTTTGCACTGCCACGGCCCTCCTCTCTCTCTCTCTCACTCTCACGCAATTGAGTGGCCCTCTCTAGAACTGGTTTATTTTTGGCGTTAGTCCCTTTTCGTTCCAGCAGTTCGGGCATTTTCGGTGCATGCGTCAACAGCTGCCCACAAATGAAAACAAATCCAAATCTCCGTTCCGTTCGGCCATCTCGTTCGCATTCCACGCAAAACTAAGCCCAGGTGGCAGCAGAGGGAGCAGCAGCCGAATCCAGCATGAACGGCCTTCCACAGACCAAGCACTACAATCTGACGCACTACCAGCAGCGCTTCAACTGGGACTGCGGCCTCTCCTGCATCATCATGATCCTGTCCAGCGCGCAGCGCGCCGAATTGCTCAACAATTTCGAGGCCATCTGCCGCGAGGAGGGCTTCGGCTCCAGCACATGGACCATCGATTTGTGCTATCTGCTGCTGCGCTACCAAGTGCGTCACGAGTACTTCACCCAGACCTTGGGCATCGATCCCAATTACACGCAGCACACATACTACTCGAAAATCATTGACAAGGACGAGAAACGGGTGACGCGCAAGTTCAAGGACGCCAAGGCGCATGGCCTCCGCGTGGAGCAGCGCACGGTGGACATGGAGGTGATACTGAGACACCTGGCGCGCCACGGTCCGGTCATTCTGCTGACGAACGCCTCGCTGCTCACCTGCGAGATATGCAAGCAGAACGTTTTGGAGAAATTCGGGTAAGCAGCCTTCCATGGCTCAGGGACATTTCCAATGAATCTTCCACCCTTTTCTGGCGAAGCTGTTTTCAAATCTCTTGTATTGCCCAAAATACACGCTTGCCCACCAAAAGCTATGCCGGACACTATGTGGTACTCTGCGGCTATGACATGCCCACCAAGAAGGTCTTCTATCACAATCCCGAGGTGCACGATGGACGTGGGTATTTGGCCATGAGCTGGGCAAGAAGTCTGTTGCAATAATGTTTTCTTGTCTCGAGCAGATATTTGCCGTTGTCTTTCCGAGTCCATGGATACGGCACGACGGGCCTATGGAACCGATGAGGACGTCATCTTCATTTACGAGCAGGTGCAGCAGCAGAAATAAAGACGGATGACCTGACCACTACGCTACATGTATGTAGTACCTGCCCAGCAGTTGCCAGTTGTTGATGATGTCGAAATGGATCTGCGTTATGTGATATTAATGTGAATTAGTGGTGATTGGATAGGCTAGGCTAGGCTACTACCATGTGCCATTATCTAAGCAATGTTAGCCAAATGTTAGTTGAAAACGCTGCCAAGCTTTCGCAAGTCGGACACCAGAAAGGTATTCTAATCAAAATTTTAACTTAAGCTAAAAAAAACTGCCACAAGGCTATCGATCAAATCAGCTTTAATTAAGCTTGCACGATGCGGGATGACCAAGTTAAAGCCATTCCATCGGAAATGTTACCCGACATCTTATAACCCAAAAATTACTTGCGGGATATTTTGATGCATTTGTAAAGAATAATGTGCCAAATGAAATACTCACAACTTTCGTGGAAGGCTTGGGACGAAATATTAGTTACCGCCCTTCCCGAATTCGCTTTGCCAATCTGGCCCATCCTGAAAATTCAAAAATTTGTACAACTTCTACGTTACATCTGACACATTACTTTCCATAACTTTCACTTTTTGTATTAGATGGAAAGCGTACAAAATTAGCTTCGACGATTTCCGAATGAGAAAAGTTTATCTAATTAGGTGTAATGAAATGTAATGAAAAAGGTTTGATCTTGTGGATAAGCTTAAGGTTTGTTATAGAATCGCGAAATATTAAGGGGATCGTCTACACAATTCGATGAAATTTTCCTTGTTTTTTTTTTTTACGGTTTTCAACTGTAAATCGAGCATTATCAACTTCCAAGGCTATCAATAATGCCAAGACTTTAGTCAGACTGACGATAATAAGCGAAAGGTAAAGTCATTCTGCTTAAAACTTCAAGACAATAATTCTTACCTCAGTTAAATTGATATATGTGCGTGCATATTTTGACCATTTTTTGTATAATACCCATAAGATTAGCATATTTTATTTATAACAATTCAGCAACGAGCAAATAATAACTACAAAAAAATGTTTTCATAGAAAATTGATTTACGGGCAATTTTAATCACCTTTTAACGTAGCTCTAATTGAAGTCCAAAGATAATTTAAATATGGAATTGGGTTGCTCTTCACCTTGTCCAATTAATGCAACCGCCGGGCCATTTAATTTATCACGTTATGTAAGTCGCTCAAATCAGTTTCAGTTTAGTTTGCCAACACTTTACAATTGTTTTTTATATCAGCTTCAGCATGTAGCGTAGAACATTCTTACAGAAATTATTCCCTATGATCTTATATCGGATTTAGATTCGAACTTTATGCCGGCTAATGAAAGAACGAGTCAAATTGTCCCCTCGAAATTTTTTTCGCCATCTTTCACAAAACAACTGGGCGTGATGCCTTAAGCGCTACAAGCTTTTCGCAAGTCTAGTTTAAACATTTTTCATGGCCAAATTGAACGGTTTGGAATTCTTCCTCCCAAAACTTGTACTTTTTGGTCATGCTCTCATTGCTGGCGTTGTTGCATTGTGAAGTTAGCTCCGCCTCTATTTGAGCGCAGCTCTCATTAGAGACTAGAGTCCTTTGGTATGTCACCCTTGCTATTATTTTCGTTATATTTTTCCGAACTTTTCAATGGTTAAGCCAACGAATACACCAACTTTTATAGCATCATTCCACAAGGGAATGAAACTAAAAGAAGCATGCATGGTTTATAATTTTATCTGCTCTTCAAGTGAAATGGTTCATGGCATTTTGAACTAACCTAAAAGCTTTTTACTTCAAATCAGGGGTGCCCGCGATATATACGCTTCAGGCGCATTTGTTGTTGTTTCGGGGAAAGCGATTGTCGAGCGCATAACAAAATTCCAGCAACAACTTCGAATTTGCCTCTTTTCTCTTTCTCTCCCATGCCTCCTGCGAAATTGAAAACAACAACAATAAGTTAGCGTGCTGTCTGAAGCGGGTTTATTGTTGTTGACGCCTGCAACTGACAGCCACAAATGCACACACACATTTTTTTAATTATATTAGTAAAGGGTCGAGCATTACTTTCAGGTGGTCACCTTTTAAATAATCTGAATTGTTATATTATATTTACATTGTTGTTAACAATCCTCTTTAATATTTTATTACAGTAATTGCAAATAGTCTTAACTCTGACGTTTAAAAAGACAAACAAATAGCTCAATTT
Organism: Lordiphosa andalusiaca; assembly: GCA_035044965.1. Taxonomy (NCBI): domain Eukaryota; kingdom Metazoa; phylum Arthropoda; class Insecta; order Diptera; family Drosophilidae; genus Lordiphosa; species Lordiphosa andalusiaca. The sequence goes on along the minus strand of JAWNNM010000051.1, from coordinate 2,243,266 downwards.
ACACATATATCAATTTTCTATGAGAATCATGATTAGTTCGCTTTCTTCATGTCCTAGGTTATGTGGTGATATGAGGTGTACACTCGGCAAAACGATATTGAAAAGTAGAGAATGTACTGTTATTGGTTTATAATCAAAATAATTGTCATTCTGTTTATATATATCTAATATTTTACTGAAGTACAAAGCTATGACGCTGGGTTTGATACGGTAATCGTGAGTTTCGTTCTTTAAAAACTAACACACCCGGTCAACTTTACCAGCTGTTGGCGCCAGCTGTGAAGTAACTAGCCATGAAAAAGCTTCGCAAACTTTGCCGTTCGGTTTTGGCGTTACTCTGTGGGTCCCTTTGTAAGCAATCAAACCAAGAGATTAGGAACAGCTCGGCTTCACCCTTTGAGGCTAAACAGTCATTTATTTATTTAAAGTTATAAAGATTGAAACTGCAAATTTAGTAGCTGATTGGCATGGCCTTTAGCTTATAATATGTTGAATATATATCTATATAGTTTTAAAAAAGCTAAGGATAGTCTTTGCAGTGGGTGAATGAGGCTCTCTGGTACTGGCTACAGACAGATTGTTCTTCGAACTTCGAAACTATTTAGAGGAAAATGTCTCTTTCCATTGTAAACATTTATTTTTATACATTTTTATTGCTAACAAAATGGCACTTAAAATTTAACCAATTTCCATAAACTCATCTTTGACATTTTGGCGAATGCCAATAATTGTCCTGCGTCTTGCCTAAGTTTTAATCTTATTGTGGCGATTGCTGGGTAGTTGCAAATGAAGTATTCTGGAGTTTCTGCTACTCCAGGTTTCATGCATTTCCTGCAGGTTTCCACTGCCGTAATGCTTCGCTTCGTCGCATGAGCTGCTGTCCCTTTAGTTTGCCTATGAGCAGTCTGCAGTCCCTTTTTTTTTTGGTACTGTAGTAGGTAGTTCGTGAGCTTTATGTCCATTGTCTTGCACATTATTTTAGAAATTCCACATTCGTTACGTTTTTTATGTAACAGGGAGAAGGAAACATTTCCGACCCCATGCAGTATATATGTTCTTGATCAGCATGTCTGTTCCGTCCGTCCTTTTGTCTGTATAAATGCGTCGATCTCAGAGACAATAAGTGATAGAGCGACAAATTAAGGTAGGTGTATACTGTACACAAATCAAGTTTATATCAGATTTGGAAAATATACAAAATAATGTTATCTACTTTTAGGACGACCCTTTAATAGCGGTTACAAAAACCGGTTAGATTCAAATTCAAAAACAAATATTAAAGTATTCAACTACGAACCAATCTATAATTTAGGGTTAAGAAAATGCGTTTGTGTGCATGTCTTAGTGTGCGTGAATACACTCTTAAAAAACTAAATGAAAACAAATGAGAAGGCTACTTTGTAGCCGGACATTCGACAGCAGCTACCTTACTTGTTCACTTTACCTCCGCTTCTTTGTTTTCCAACCCTTCCATCTTGCTGTTTAACATCTGTGGGAAAATAAGTATGTTTGGTGATTCTTCTTGGCCGAGTACAACTCCGGCTTATACAAGTCTGCCTGCCATTTTATTTCCATCAACGCCCCGATATCTGGAAGTCGTTTAGATTTGCACCTTTCGGAAGCTTAGATTTGCACCTTTCGGAAGTTGCTGAGGAAATCTAGTGCTTCCCTGAAAGCCCTTTCTTACCTTCCCTTCTGCTGTTTTCTACTTTGTAACCTTTATTGTGTTTTTTTCGACCTTTGCTGTTAATTAAGTTGCTTTTACCGTGAGTAGCATTTGCTGTGCTCTGTAGTAAGATATACCAATTTTTGACCCCATTAAGTTGGAATGTCATGGGGGTATACAATAGTCCTTTGATGGGGTGATAATGTAGTTTGAAGTTGAACTATAATTAAGTGTTCCGAGTTGCCTTTGATGGCTTAGGATTCTCTTTGGCTATACCCAGTGGTAAACTGCTCTCACCCGATCCACAAAACGTCCACATAATAGAGCGGAAATCACTTGGTAGCAGATGGACTTACTGTAGACTTAATATCATACGTAAAGTCGTCATACACTTCACAACTAATCTTGACAATCCTCAGTAAATAGCACTCATGCATGTTTTGTAAAGCACACAGTTGAATTTGAATCCGCAGAAACAGGTGAACTCAATTTTCATAGAGACCACATGTTGATAAAAACTCAATATGGGATTCATTTTCCATCACAAATTTGGCTACAGAAAAATATATAGATTAAACTCCTATTTTACATATCCTTTGGATGATTGTCAGCTCCAATTTAAGATCCACTTAACATTAAAAGAATCGTTTATTATCCACAAAGTGATATTACAAAATATCCATTCCAAATGGATACCGAAATCATCCAATGTATATTTAATAGTTTCCTTTTTTTCTTCGTGTGTGAGCACCAGTTACAATCCAACTAGTTGCCGATCTCTGATCTATTCGGAACTTTCGTACATTGTTTGATTTGTTGAATGTATTCTTTGTACAAAACTTCACCATATATTAAGTTTTTCTGGCTCGAATATGCCGCTTGATTTACCTATAATGTTATGTTAATGGCCGTGTTCAGCAGAAGTATTGATAGCTGAGCAGGTATCAGAAAAAAAATGATACATAGATACATACTTTCTGCTGAACGAAGTGCCACATTTTTGGACAAGGACTTTAAAAGACAATCTTTTAAAAGCGTCGCCGACATTGATAAAGCTCTGTGTCAACATGGAAATTGCATAATAGTTGACAAACTTGAGTTTTTATATATTTTGTAGTTTTTTCAAACTATTTACCTGCTACAAAGAAACTAACTTTTAGGTTCGGTGTAGAAAATGAACCAGGATATGCGTATTGGTATCGAAAAAACCTATCGATAGACAATTACAGCTGTAGGTAGCCGTATAACTTGAAAGGAGCATACTTTTTTCTCAATACATGCTCCTCTATTATGATACGTCAAATTGACCATCATAATACCGTATCACTGGAGTTCAGCAGAAAGATCTGGAAAAAGTATGATTGATCAGGGAGCAAGTTCTTCTGCTGAACGCGGCCACTGTTACCTAAAATGATTTCTGAATGATTCTGAATTTGACAAGACAGAAATTCCAACTTTTCGCCACTTCTGTAAAATTCCATGTAGTTCTCTACTCTTCTTATTCGTGAACATTTTCAATCTAAGGCTGTGACACACATTCCAAATTCCTCCAATTGGTATAATGCGGTACAACTGGCTTAAATCTTTTCCCATCCAACCTTTTTGCCGTAACTTAAGCTTTTTTAAACATTTTCCGATGGCCATTTGAGCAAACTTCATTAACATTCCCAAACATCTGTTGAAAATAAAATGGCTATTGGCGGTTTCGATTAACATTTGGCACAACAATATTCAATTTATTTGTATAGGCTTACTTGCAGTTGGTCCCCTTGTTGACAAAAACAACAACAATTACACGAGCAAATAACAATATGTCTAGATCAATATGCGATTATATAGACGTATACATATATCATATAATGGTATAAAATAAACTATTGTTCCAAATTACAACTCATCCTTCTCGCCCTTCTCCTGAGGCTTCTCCAAGCACAGTTTCTTGGCCAGCAGCTGGAGCTTTATGTGTGGCGCCTCAACCTGTAAAATGATCCGACCCTCGGCATCGGTGTACTTGTCATACGGCTGCTCGGCAAACACCTCAAATCCCCGGCTGCGCAATATCTTCTGTGAAAAGATGCCCGTGGCATCGGCCTTCAGCAGACGGAAGTCAAACTTGCAAGCCAACGCTTCGGCACGTCGCACCAGCTCCTTGGCAATACCCTGGCCCCGAAAGCGCGAGTCCACCGATAGAATTCGCACATCGAATATGCGTTCCACATTGAACCGCTCGAACAGATTGTGCTTCAGATTGTGCTTGTACAGCAGCTCAAAGATCTTCTTGAACTTGGCATCGTTGCTCTGCTGCAGTTTCTCCAGCGCCTGTGTGGTATCGCCCGGACGTAGAATGCCATTCAGAATGACGCCAGCGATTTGACCACCATCCACAGCCATCAAACTGAGCTCATCCTCCAGGGTTTCCAGACTGTGGTGCTCGAGCTCGTGATTGCCGCAACCATGCTGACAGAGACCGGCAGCCTTGTTTAGGGGCTCGTCGGCAAAGAAATTCTTCCGCAGATGATCGATCACATTCTCATAGTGCTTGGGGCAAATGAGCTTATATTCCATTTTAGATGCAGTCGATGAGGGACGTCTGTGCTGGATGGTTATATGCTGCAGTAGAGGTAAGCGGTAGAATAAATGAATAAAGATTTACACTGTGTAAGCATTTGGTACGAATATTTCCTTATTTGAATTGAAATTCAGATTTTAGCAGATTAACTGACGCAATGGTACATCAATTTAGCTTAGGAACATTAGGAACACCTTCAAAAACTCAACCCAAAAGCTGCGAAAGCACACAATCAACTGGAACAAATGCAGATGTGACGCATTGTCGTCTCCCCCAACTTACAAATTGTTGTAGGTGAACTCCAAATGCCTAAGTTAGGCCAATAAACACATCAATAAAAAAAACAACAAAAAAGTTGGATTTTATATACTTCACAATGGATAGAACTAATTTAACATATTCCCTACAATCCATAAGTTATTTACTTCGTCTTTTTTTCTTGCGGAAAGAAAGCCAACGAAGCTCGTAATCAGAACTTCACACCCACGTCACAATTCTAGCAAAATGAAATTTGTGGGCTTTTTTTTCTATTACCCTTCAGTTCGGATCAGTAATGAAGCAGTACTAAAAATAAATGGAATAATTTCGGACGGGGACCTTTAACTGAAGGGTGTAGGGTGGATGGTTAGGTAAATTCTGGTTGACAAATTTCACGAATCGAATTCTTAGTATGAACTCGGCTGAGTTTTATGGTTCTAAAAACGTTATTAAAGCAAAACAGTAAAGAATCTTAGGATATAAAATCTCCCACAGCTTTGTAAATATATTTTTCATAAATTCTAGACATAATTAGTACTCTGAAATATTAATGGAACAGAAAATAAAGAAAGAAAGAACGATTGAAAAGTTTTAATCAGATCTGTAAACTACAATTACCAAATCGATCCGCATTAGGATTATTCAGATAACTTAAAACAATTCCTGATTAAAAGTTTCCGGCATCGTAATTGTAACTTGGTTTCACAATTATTCAGTGAATTTTAAAACATGTAATTACTTTTACAATTACTTCAATATTTGAACCCTTAAAAGGGTGATTATTGGGTAATTGTGCTTGGAATAAATCAGCAATTCATGTAACTGTAGGTGTAAATTGACATTGTGTAATAGTTCAAATGCTCATTTTTCCAATGTATTCAATAAATACCTAATACTTATGTAAATAAATCCCATTCAAGTATTAGGTTTTTTTAAGAATAGCGTCTTCACATCAATCATAAATCAAACTAGAACGAGCAACTTATTTGAAGCACATTTCCACTAAAAACAAACATGTTTTCTCACTAAGACTACTATTCTGACTGTACTTTTCTATGGCAGCTTTGCTACATAGATGTCCGATCTCGACCAAACTTAATGGAATCATGGGAAAGCATGGCAAACTAAGTAATACAAAGTTTGGAGGCGATTTCGTTGAAAACAAAAAAGTTTGGCTCACTAAAACTAGTTTTTCGAACGATCATTCCTAGGGCAGCTATATGCTGTAGTCATCCGATATTGACAAAACTTTGAAGAATTGTGTGAAACCATTTAAAATTAATAAATGCCCATTTTGAAGAGGTTTTACATTTAAACAAACAAGTTTTTCTTACTAAGACTATTTTTCTAGCCTTACTTTTCTATAGACCCTTAAATTCTAATAGAAGGGACTTCAGTTAGCATCAACTCATACTCAGTTAATCAACTTTTGTACCGGCAACACAAAGCGACAACAATTTTAACTTGGATGTGCATAGATTAAGATAAAAATCTACAAAATTCTTTAAGCATTTACTGGGTCTGGGTAGAAATTGTTGTCGCTCTGTGATGCCGGTACAAAAGTATCTATAAAACGCAAATAGTTTATAAACTGAGTATGAGGTGATGCTTACAGAAGTCCCTTCTGTCAGAATTTAAGGATCTCATCCCGTTTTGTTTTAGTGTCGTACTGTCTACTTTACTCTCTGCCAATGAAAGTGTATGCTCAGCATGAATTTTGATACTGCAGTAGCAGCTGATAGCAGTGCTTCATGAACAGACTCTTGTATATTAGTTTCGGGCTTGACCGAATTTCTTACTTGTACTTAATCTTGAATTTCCACAACTAAGTTGAACTTAGCGTGAAAAAAAGTTAAAATATGTTTTGGTAAGGTAATATCCATTCAATTGAAATTCGATTTTCGTATTCAAGCTTGTCATCATACTCTTGCAAAGGGTATTATAATTTTGCCCAGAAGTTTGCAACGCCTAGAAATATTCATTTCTGACCCCATATATATTCTTGATCAGGGTGACGAGCTGAGTCGATTGAGCTTTGTCCGCCCGTCTGTCTGTTTCTACGCGAACTTGTCTCTTAGTTTTAAAGCTATCGAACTGAAATTTTGCACAGAGTCTTCTTTTTGCTGCACACTACTTAATTGTCGGTACCGACCGGATCGGAAGACCATATCTCATAGCTTCCATAGGAACAATCGGTCGGAAAACTAGTTTTAGTGAGAAAACATTTTTTGTTTTCAATGGAAACGTCTCCAAACTTTGTAATCGTTGGTTTTCTATGTTTTTTTTTTTTAATTCAACCAATTTTTATTAAAATCGGAAAACTATATGGTATAGCTGCCATACAAAAGATGGGTCTGAAAAATAGTCTTAGTTAGAGAAACATTTTTATTTTAAATAGTAGCATCCTGCAATTTTGTATTTGTTTGTTTCACATGCTTTCACATAGTTTAACAAATTTTTGGCCAAATCGGATGACTCATATAGCGACCATACGAACGATTGGTCGGAAAATGGCAAAACGAGTATTTTTTGAAAATATTTAAGCGAGCACTTGCAAGGGTATAAAAACTTCGGCACAGACGAAGCTAGCTTAGCGCTCTCGTTTCGAATTATTACACTTCCAATTCACACGTGGGTGTAAAATGGGAACTCGGAACTCGCCTTGAAACTGGCTAAACTTGAAGAAGACATTAACAGCTTTCGAATCCAAGTAATCACTTTCATTTTTCTGATGGTAGCTTCTTGATTCTTAGCTGTTATTAAGTATATTGTTTGCTTCCACGTTGTTTTGCCCAGCTGCCACAGAGTTTTCAGCAAATGCAATCACCGAAGCGCAGAACACATTAATTTTGGTGCAAATTTGTTAAGTTAACAAATGCAGAATAGACATCAAAATCTAATTACAAAAATAAATTAATTTCAGTTGAGTGAAATTCATTTTTAATCGAAGTAAAGATGACTTGATTGTCAAATTCATTTTATTTTCAAACAAGGAAGTTTTTTATGTAGAGTTGTTCCAATTTGTTACCTTAAATAAATTGTTTCCATGTCACAACTTAACTTTAAGAGAACCCATTCACATGTCTAGTCCATAAATAAAACAGGTAAAAAGTTGGTCAAGCACAACTACAATGTCATGAATAAAATTATTAAACGTCTTCAGGAATTCTTTGACGGATCGATAAAGTCACACCCCAAAATTTACCTGCAGGAATAACAGGTAACGACTTTGCAATAAATATGATTGAAAACCGAAAACAACAAAATATAAGTTATTAAATAGCATATAAATTCCACACAATTCATAATCGAACTGGTACCAACTCATCAAACCGAACACCCTGAACGGCTGCCAACTTTTCACATTGAACAGACAACGCAAAGCCCGATTTAGATCAAAGAAAAATAGACCGACTTAGACTAGGCCATACAAAAATCACACACCAACACCACATAGACAAGAGCCAGCCCAAGCATCTGCAACCCTTGCTATAATCAGAGCCAGACATCAATAGAACACATACTCAGCATCTGTCCATAACAAATTATACACAGACAAGCAATTTTCGGAAACAATAATCCACTCCAAATACTATCCAATCCCTCACCCTTAAACATGACCACAATTCTAAGCTATTTAGAAACTACAACACAAACATATACCACCAGATCTAACAGAAAGTACCAAAACCCTTAATTACTTCAAATTAACCCCTTAAAAATGTAATTTTTACATTTACATTAATTATTTTTAATATCGATAGGTTTTTCTGTGTTGTGCGAATGTATGTAACATCCAGAAGGAAGCATCTCCGACCCCATAAAGTATATATATTCTTGATCAGCATCAACAGCCGAGTCGATATTGCCATGTCCGTCTGTCCGTCTGTCTGTCCGTATGAACGCACAGATCTCAGAGATGGTAAGAGATAGAGGTTTGACATGTGTGGGACATATGCTTCTTATGTCTGCAGGCAGATCAAGTTTATTTTCAATTTTGACCACGCCCCCTCCCGCCCCCGCAATTCGTCATATCTCCCACAGTTTTGAAGATAGATGGCTTGTTCCTTCTGGACATATTTAGTTATTAGGATAACTTATCGATCCGCCAAAGGAATGAAGAAGATCGGATGAACGGTTTTCGAGTTATTATCAAAAATTTACTTGGTACAGAGTATGTTATAGTCGGGCTTGACCGACTTTCTTTCTTGTTTGAATCTTAATTTCAATAAGTGTTTCAATCTAGTTAGCTGTTTTGGTACGTCCACATTTTTGCCCAAGGGTTCGATGTTACGTAATCGCAATGGGATGGCATTGTTCGACTTAGAAAAACGCTTATTTTTTGCCAAAATTTACAATTACATAAATGTGCAAGCTTGTTATGTAAAATGTTGTATAATTGAGGAAGAAGTGAGAAATTTCGTTTGTGAAGACCGAAACGGAAAGGTCTTGGGAATCTAGACTTGAGGCTTTCTTATAATCTTATATTACGGATGTGGAAAGGTATTTCAAATTAAACAGTCGAAAGTTCAAAAGGGAGATTCATTTGGGAAAGAATGATGCAAGTGTGGAAGGTGTTTGGTGGCATCGAGCGGGAGAGTTATTGAAAAGAAAATTGTATTAAAAAAAAATTATAATTTTTAGATAGTAATATACTAGATATGGGCGCGGGGCTGGGGATTTTTGGGTCCCGCGGGAATCGGGCGGGACAGGATTGAATTTAAAATTAAATGTGGGGTTCGGGACGTGACGCTATAGATTGTGTCGGGACCGGGACGGAACGGGATTAATGCATAATCCCAAAATTTTTCACAGCTAGATTAAGCTCCCAAAGGTTTTTTATCGATTGGTCACACTAACATACGAATGCAAAAATGGGCACACCAACAAGGGAATACCAAAACGGGCACACTTCTAAAAACATGTCAAGATGGCTTTCCTTAATAAACAGCAAACAAAAAGACAAAGTTTTGAGTCAAGACGGTGATATTAACTTAAGACCGTCATCATCCATATTGGATGTGTGGAAAAACTTTAAACTTTAAAATATTTAAGGTCGTTATCGGGACAATACAGGATTAAATTTAAAAGTTGGGTTCGGGACCGTGACGGGACGGGATAGCTCGGAACGGGTTCAAAATTTCTTCCCCGCGCCCATCGCTTTCGTATGATATTTCAATACGACACCGTTTAATCGTCACATAGAGCGGGAATGTTGTAGAATTAAAAAACGGGGAAGAACTGGTGGAGAAGCACTACCAACTGAAGCATGTTCAAAGCTCAGCATATTCAAGCTGCAAGTTCAAGGAAAGAATGTATGAAATATGAAAAAAAAACTTGACTTCCAAAAGGTGTGGTGGAAACATAACCCGATATATTTTTGTCCCAAAAGAGATGGTAAACAAAACTGCATTAATATATCGATTCATGTAAAGATGAGTTTTATTCAACAAGTTTCCTAAAATTACAGACTGTTTTGCATCAAACTTGTTAGTAAGATGAACTGAGCCAAGCCGGTTTCATTTGTGGTTTAGGGTTTGATGCAACGAAATGTAAAATGTTCTAAATATTCCATAAATTCATGTATATTACCACCAAATAGTTAAATAAAGACGAATTCGGTTTAAAATGAGAAACAACCTTCGGAACAAAGTCGGAATCTTGAAAATATTATTCAAACGTATATTTTCCGAATTGTAACCTAAGTTTAACCTACTCGACATATTGACTTATAGAACACTTATCGGGAAATTCTTTTCTAAATTGAATTGAAATGAATGAAAATTTCCCAAAATGTTCAGCTCCTTTCATACTTCATCGATCAGAGCAACAGAAATCGCTCTAAAATTCTAAAACGTAAAAGTTTTACGGTCCAAAAGTGTCAAACTAACCAATGGGATTTTTTCGAACGAAGCCTAATTTCATTTTAATTAGAACTGATTTAACTTGTGTGGTGCCATATAATTCTGGGCTTAAACGGTTTCGTGGCAGTGCAATTTATGAGACGACTTGCCAAACTGTCATGATGCAATGTCAGCAACTTTAATTTGATTTAATTTGAGTCAGAATCGCTTTCTCCTGTGTATTCATCATCTCCATCGTCCCAATCAGTTTCCTTGCCAAGGAACGAGTCTTGTGGTAGCTGGATGTGTATTTTCGAAATCTTATTTTCATTGCGCGACTCAACGGTGCCAACCAAATCTTCACCAGACTTCCATCTATCTGATTCGCCTTCTTTTGTTTGCACTAGCATATATTTTCTTATCCATTCCTGTTGTTTGACGTACAGTTCCTTCAATTCCGCCTGGGTTGGTTTGGGTACGGGCGGACTTTCAGCTATTTCCATGGCTGGCTGATTTCTGAAATATTTACACCTGGCATGTACAATCCTTCTTTCTCCCAGTTTGAGATTACTTTTCGCCATGTGCATTTGAAGCCGTTTTTTCATATTCATTATTGAAATCCTAGCCCGGTGTCTTTTCTGGTGGCGCTCACGGCGAGTGGTGATCTTGGAAGTCTCTGTACGAACCATTATATGGTATCCTTCAGGTGTATCAAATATTTCTGATAGCTCATTCATTTTTAGGCGCAGCAAGACGCGCTCAATTTCGGAATAAGGTTCGCGTAACCTAAGCTTCCCCACGTCGCCAGACCGACATGCTGTACAGCAGTCCGAGATTCTACTCGCCATTTCCCCAAAGCCGACCTCTCCATTTACTATTTGTTTTCTAGCCTGAAGTATTTTCCTGTATGCCTCTTCCGGAGTAATCACAATGTGAGGCTGGCGCCAGGATCGGGCAAAGTCCACCTCGCTGTGCTTTACCAAAATGTGGCAACACCGAAACCGCAACCACGGGTATATAAGCTCCCCATCTTCCTTACGTTCCGCTGGTGGGTGGACACTGCGTGGATATTTGAAGTACTTCTTGCACGTGTATGTATTCTGGAAGTAGATCTCTCCCGTATCACTCGCCATGCATTCCTGCCAGCCCTCCGGAAGTTTCGCACCACCATGATATGCGACGCTATGCAGAACGGAAGTAGCACTGCTCATGCCGAAACCAAAGACTTGGGAATCACTATCGGAGAGATCGCTCGAATCGAAATTACTGACATCTGTGGATGACGGTGACACTGGCGGTGCCATTTCCTTAGCCGCGTCGTCATCATCGACACGAACTAAATCCAATGAACTTTGTGAATAATTTAAGGTCATTTTCTTTGTGAAAAGTTTTGTAAAATAATGTAAGAGAATTTACTTTGGTTGAGATGACTGAAGAATGTGTTTAGTCAGCTTTACGGTGTGATGTGACACTGACTTCTCTTGACACTGACTTCAAAACACACGAGTGATTGATCCATTTGGGGTAGATCACTTGAGTTCTACTTATGTGAAATTTTAAGCTTGGGTGTCAAAGGAAACAGCCTGGTGGGTGCCGTGTTGTCAGGGTTGATACCAAGATGATCCGGCTGTCAATGTTTTAATGGAACCCATCATAAATGGAAGCGGTAAAAGACAGTTCATCACAAAGAGCATACAATCCTAAGAAACAAAGTCAACCTTAAGTGCAATATAGCAAAACGCAATTATTTCATTTCAGAATTTAGTTGTACAATATCCGACTAATAATTATGGAACGATATTCAAAATCTTGGTGCGGGAAAATCGAGGCCAGAAATGGCCGATAATATTTTGACACCATTGATCTTAATAATATATTCGTGCATTCTCAGTCGGACATACCAGAAACACTTGAAACTACGTACCTGAACTCTTTGAACCTCAATATATGTTTTATTATTGTTTTAATTTTGTTCGTGTTAACCAAAGTTATATTTGAAATGCAATATTCATAATCATATCTAATTCTAGGGTGATAAACAAAATGGACCTCAAATTCATAAAAGTTATCTTGCCAAAGATCCGTTTATGCTTGGAAAACTGCAAAAGGGTTACCGATACCAAAAGACAATATTGTTAACCGTCCCATCTCAATCTGATCTTTTTTATCAAAAACATTTGAACAAATCCTGGCATCACAAATAGGAGCAGAATTGCTTACCGCTGTACCGTTGTTGTAATAGAAATGTTCGAAGATATACGTCTTAATCAGGACAAAAACCATGTGACTTTCTCAACCCTCTTGGACTACAGTAAAACCTTTGAAACGGTAAATTATAAACTAATGTGCGCAAAATCCTCAGAGATGGTAGGAGATACACTCAGATAAAAACCAAGAACTTTGTACTTGAATTAAGTACAAACGGTGTCAATAGTACGGTAAGTACGAAAATACTTGATTTAAGTACAAAATTCTTATATCAAGTACGATTTTTTCAATCCCAAAATACTTGGTTTTAGACTGTTTTGGGATATATTAAGTATGTCTTGAACGATTAAAATATTTTTAATCATACTTTTAGCTTATAATGGTATTAAGTCCAGCCCGATCATGTCTCAAAATAAGTACAAAATATTCGTTCTTAAAGTGCAGTAATTTCTATTGCCAGCCCATAAACATTATAGGAAGAATTTCAAGCAAGAACAAAATGTTCTTGGTTTGAGCCCATACAGTATAGCTACTTCCCACTTTGTTCTTGAACGAGGTCTCTATATTAAACCAAAGAAATATCCAAGACCCAAAACCAAAGAGCAAGTTAGAGCTACTGTAGCTCAGAAATGTACAATCACTCCATTACAAAAGTGCTAGAGCCAGTTGGGAATTTTAAGAGCAGACTCGCTTAACAATAATTTGTATTTCATGTTGCACACTTTGTGGAGCTTGGATAATGAGTCTATTTTGTACTGAATCTAACATATTTTGTACTTGAACTAAGAACTCGCATTTCTAGAATCTTTCATCTTACTGTGAGTATAAAATGTTCTTGAGTCAAAAAGGTTTGTTCTCATTTCAATAATATTACCAGTCAAATTTCGCGTTTAGAATGTTTCGTACTTAATTTAAGTACACTCAAGAACGAATCATACTTGAAATTTCAAGTACAAAACGGCTTAAGTTCTGTCCCGATTGGTGTAGAACGCGGTAGCCTTTTTTTTATGAGTGTAGAGGTTACACGTGTATGGGGCAAAAACTTCTTATATCTGCATTCAGATCAAGTTTACTTTCAATTTGGACACGCCTCCATAATTTAAGAAAATCGTCATATCTTCCACAATTTCATGGATGGAATGTTCAAACCTGCTGGACATATTTAGTAATTAATATTATTTATCAATTGAATTAAGGATAAATGAAGATCGGATGACCGATAGTCGAGTTGTAGAGAAAACCAACATTTATGATGGGCAGCACTCGCTGGAACAGCGATGGGCAGCACTTAACTCTGTCTGTGGTAAATTAACACTTTGGAAGGTAAAGAGCATGTTATAGTCGGGCTTGAATTACTTTCTTACTAGTTTTCTTTCCAATTGTGCACACTCGGTCACCTTCACTGGCTATTGCCGCCAACTTTGAAAAGTAACTAGATATTAAAAAGCTTCTCAAACATCTCCATTAGACTGTAGGTCTCTTTCTCTCGGCTTATCCCTTTGGACTGTGTGTAGTCTCGTTTATATATATAAACCAGGGATGTTCAAGAAGAGGGGCTCTCTGGAGCTCTCTCTCTCTGGAACACTCACTGAAGCCTTACTTCGGCAAGCATTCGGCATGAATTGCCTAAAGTGTTCGGCCCCTGGGGGCTATGGGTGAACATCGCTGATATAATCACATACACTTTCGTTTTTATAGAGTTTAATATAGTCGAACCAACTTTCTCACTTGTTTGTATGGGTTTTTTTCATACTACTTTTCGTATTCAACGATTGCCGCTTGACATATTACGCATACTGTGAACTAGGCCTTCTACTAATGCAAGTCGAAATGAATTGAGCTAAATCTCTAGTTAAGTTCAGTATTCACTTCAATCAATTTGCTGCCAAATCAAAGCGAGAGCTTAGGCCCTGCCCTTTTTCGATAAACCCATCTTATACAGTTCTCGGGGCATAAAGTAAACATAGAACAGCAATCTCTCTACAAGTCAAGAGTGTAGGTGCCCAAACCTTCTGTCACATAAGAATTATATGTTTAGTTTGAATACAAAATGTTGTTGGCAAAATTTTACAGCACAGTATCCACCACTTCAGAGGAGTCTCGCGTTACAACATACCAGTAATACAGTAGAGACTCGCAAAAGTTAAGTATACGTAAAAGTTAAGCACATTTCCGTCACCATTCAGTGCATATTTGGTTGTGAACGCAATAATGTCAGCAGTACGTCCGCAAAAGCGGTTATCGCTTGCCGACAAATGTTTAATAATAAGAAAACTAGAAAGAGGCCATCGATTGGCCATAGATTTTGGTGTTTGGTAGAAGTCTTGAACAAGTTAAGAATTCGTAATAGTTAAAACAAACTACTTAACTTTTGCGAGTCTCTACTGTACCTCCATAAGCTTATCCCGACTACCCTGAAAAAAAGTTCAAACATTATAACAGATCCTGGCCTACCTTTTGAAATACCAAGTATTTGGTGCAAAGCTTCGAACTTCTAAATGAAATTTCAAATCGAACCTGGCTTCATCAGAAGTTGGTTTATTGAAACATCGTTTCAGTGATCCTTGAGCACTCTGATGAGCTCTTGTCAAGGTACCTGAATAATCCACGATCTAACGAATTAAATCGGTTTTCAAATCGAATTTAGGGCCGATTTCTCATCTGCTCAATGTGTCGGATAAGCTTCGATTTTGCTCTGTTATTTGTAGGTTTATGTGATTAGAAAATGGCTTTTAGTCGACAGAATGTTATCTAAGATACATTCCCGTTTCAAAGAACACATTTCAGTATCGTGTTGAGTGAACTTAAAGCAAAATTTCAAATGACAGCACTTCCATCCGAGTACTTTAATGACTCAATTAAGTTGGCACACTCAGGCAGCGCATAGATACGCACTTGCCCCTCCACTTTTTAACTGGACACTCACAATGCTCTTGCCTCACATCCCTTTCATGCGCGCTCCCATTTCGCCCCTTTAAGCGTTCACACGCATTCGGTTGACTCATTGAATCCCAGCCTGACATCACCTGGTCCCGCGGTCCCTGGACTCTCGGTATCGCAATTGCAAAAAAAGTGTATATATCAAGAAATATTTGTTATAAATAATCACTTACTGGGGCCCAATAGGCTTGGCTTGGATTCGGTGGCCTCTGTTGCTGTTGTTTGTGGTGCTCCGGCAGCTGGAAAAAATGTGTAACCTACTTGCGGGCGCTGCCAAATGAGAACTGCGAACGGCAGCAACAGCATCCCAGAGTTTTGTGTGCTCACTCGTTGAGTCGTGGCCCGAAGTGCGAGAAAAATGTGGCCACAGGCTCTCGGGTGGGGGATGGCGTGGGGTGGTGGTGGGGGGGTTGAACCCCACACGCACAACTACAACTGTGCGGTGCTTGAGAGCAGGATGCGTGTAGCGGAGTGATTGCCTGGCCGTGACTTGTGCCAAATGTCAATACAATTGCTTCAACAGCCAAACAGGCCCCCAAAAATGTTGGATTGTGCCTAAGTGTGTACAGCCTGTTGATTCCCTCTTTCTTCTCACTCGGTGTGTGTGTGTGTGTGTGTGTGTGAGTGTGTGTGTGCGTGTGTTTGTTTGTATGGGGGAATGCATGGTGAAAATGAGGTTATGTGCGTTCTGGATAAGTACGTGTATGTACAGACAATTTTCGACTTTCGACATGGCTTACTCAACGACCAGGACGTGCCACAATCAAACAATTGACGGGGGCGGGGGTTAGCGGTTTGAAGTGAGGAGCAGGCAACGGGATGCGAATTAAGTACATAAATGGGGTGTATGCAAAGTACATTCACACAGTTCATCATTTTATGTAAATAATATAAAAGTATGTGAGATAATTTGGAAGTAATCAATCTGCCAGATGTCCCAGACAAAAATGGGCTTGGGGGGGCTTGACTATTTTCAAGGCTTAAGATTTGATTGCCAGATAAAACGAGAGCGTAAGTTAAAGTCGACTTCGATATACCTGTTGCTCAGCGGAATGAGTGTTTAATACCCGCTCGATATGTTAATTAACGGAGCATTAACATTCATTTGAATAATTCAACATTATGTAAGCAAACAGCGCTTGCAGCTCAGATAAGTTGGCAACGTTTCTTATAACCTTTTTAACTTTGCCATTTATTATTCAATCTTTAGGGAAATTTTAGAGTTTATAGATATTGGACACATACAACACACTGCTAATGAGCTTGAAGTCTTTCAAATTGTTGCAGTTTTTCAACATTTTTATACCCTGTTCCCGTTGAAAATGGGAAAAGGGGGATCATGAAGTTGTACGAATGTGTGTAACAGGGAGAAGGACACATTTCCGACCCCATTAAATATATATATTTTTGATCAGCGTGAACAGCCGAGTCGATATAGCCATGTCCGTCTGTCGATCTCCGAGACTATAAGAGATAGAGCCACAAATTTTTGCATGAAGGTAGATGTATGCCGTACGCAGATCAAGATTGTGTCAGATTTGGAAATTTGTAATTTGGAAGGTACATAGAGTATTATAAGTTTGTGCAAAAGTATGTAAAATCCAGAAGGAAGCATCTCCGACGCCATAAAGTATATATATTCTTGATCAGCATCAACAGCCGAGTCGATATAGCCATGTCCGTCTGTCCGTACGTATGAACGCACAGATCTCAGAGATGGTAAGAGATAGAGGTTTGACATGTATGGGAGATATGCTTTTTATGTCTGCAGGCAGATCAAGTTTATTTTCAATTTTGGCCACGCCCCCTGCCGCCCCCGCAATTTAGAAAAAACGTCATATCTCCCACAGTTTTGAAGATATATGGCTTCTTCCTTCTGGACATATTTAGTTATTAGGATAACTTATCGATCCGCCAAAGGAATAAAGAAGATCGGATGAACGGTTTTCGAGTTATGATCAAAAGACAAATTTTCTTGGTACAGAGTATGTTATAGTCGGGCTTGACCGACTTTCTTTCTTGTTTATTGCTGGAGCGTGGCACAAACTTGAAATAAGCTTGATAGGAGTCCACATACAACATTTGGTTGCTCTAGCTCCTCTATCGCCAGAGTTCTAGGTATACAGCTGTCTGTGGTCTCCGCCATATCCGACATACGATTTTTGACCTCCAAACGAAACAAGAAAGAAAGCCGGTCAAGCCCGCTGCAGCAGCGAGCATTCTTTTGATCATAGCTCGACAACCGTTCAATCGATCTTTACCAAATCTCTGGCGGAACGATAAATTATGTTGACCACTAAATATGTGTGGAAGGTAAGAACCAGAGATCTGCACGAGTGCACTGCAACTACAAGTGCAATGCATAAGTACTTGATATTTTCACACCCGAGTGTCCCAAGCACTGCAACAAAATGTATACAGTAGTATTTCTACTCGCGGCATATTTGTGGTTCGCACACGAAGTGCCAAAAACACTCGCGCCACTCGCGTTGCTTATTGCTAATACGCATACGAAAAGAGAGCTCAAAAATTTGAGTGTGGAATTATCCACCAACAATTCTGGCAACGCATTTTCTACTTGTCGCTCTCTCACTTGAGTAATTTTTTTGCTCATGCTTGCTTCTTGTTGTATTTTTTTACTGCTGGCTTTATGTGTCCGGTTTCTGATATGTCTTCGGCTTCTGTCCGTCTTTTTCCTTCCTCGGCAAATTGATCTCTAATTCACGACTCTGCTTTGACGTCGACGTCAGCAGAACCGAATTCTGTGAGCATTGTTGTTGCATTGTATGAGGAGGAGGCAAAGAGCAATACACAATACATACATGTATATTAGTAGTGTGTGAGCTGAGAGCACGGAGTATTTTGCGTATTCCTCTTCGCTCTCTGAGTAAAATTAGTATACTATACTGCAAAGTGCGAGTGCGTCCGCTACCTCAAAGACGAAAGCAACATGCAGTGTCGCTCAAAGCAGAGACAATCAAATTTGACATCCGCTCAAAACAGACACCAGTCACAGAAGTACTAGTACGAAAATGAGTGAGTATATCATTTGACTACACATTTTGAGTGTCGAGTGGTACTGCATAGACTTTTTCAGCGAGTGTACTCGAGTCAAGAAAACAGGCACTCGTGCAGATCTCTGGTAAGAACCATTTATCTTTTAAACTGTGTAAGATATAACGTTTTTCTTAAATTGCATGGGCGGGAGGAGGCGTGGCCAAAGTTGAACGTAAACTTTATCTGCCTGTAAGTATAAGAAGTTCCTGTTCCATACAGGTCAAACCTCTATCTTCTAACATACAGACGAATGGTCTTTATCTAGCTATACTCGGCTGTTGATGCTGATCAAGAATATATGTACTATATGGGGGACGCAGATGCTTTCTTCTGGCTGTTACATACTTTTGCACATACTTATTATACTATAGGTACCTACGGTATAGAGTATAAAAAGATGATGGGTTTTGGTCTCAGTCTCATGGGGTTTTAAATTCAATATCTGGTCTGTAGTGGGTTTACCACATCTAGAGCCACACTGATAAGGTTTGATCGGTTTGCACATTCTCGGTTTTACGCGCTCACATAAAATCTTATATGCAATGGTTAGGACACTGGTTTTATCAAAGAACACTTACATTCCAATCCACGGACATGTTCTTTGTGAAGGCTTCTCTCGACGGACCATATTTTATATAGGAGTTGTTGGATGCACCTCGTCAATTCCTCGCCGCCAGTCTTGAACAATTCAGCAGGTAGCTTATCAGCTCTAGATGATTTCCTCCTTGTGTGGCCAACCAGACTTCATTAATATATCGTGGGTCAATGTCTTGGTACCAGAGTATACAAAAAACCACAAAATGAATTTATCGCTATAATTACAAGTAAACAAATTATTTACAGCAAATTTCGTACAAAAACGTTAATCCTCTCCCACTTAGTCTTAAAATGTCACATAATTAGACCTCAGGTTCATTTCGAGTTAAATAATACTTGAAAAATGGATCAATCACTCGTGTATTTAAAAGTCAGTGTCGAGAGAAGCCTTCACGTCACACCGTAAAGCTGACTAAACACATTCAGTCATCTCAACCAAAGTAAATTCTCTTACATTATTTTACAAAACTTTTCACAAAGAAAATGACCTTAAATTATTCACAAAGTTCATTGGATTTAGTTCGTGTCGATGATGACGACGCGGCTAAGGAAATGGCACCGCCAGTGTCACCGTCATCCACAGATGTCAGTAATTTCGATTCGAGCGATCTCACCGATAGTGATTCCCAAGTCTTTGATTTTGGCATGAGCAGTGCCACTTCCGTTCTGCATAGCGTCGCATATCATGGTGGTGCGAAACTTCCGGAGGGCTGGCAGGAATGCATGGCGATTGATACGGGCGAAATCTACTTCCAGAATACGTACACGTGCAAGAAGTACTTCAAATATCCACGCAGTGTCCACCCACCAGCGGAACGTAAGGAAGATGGGGAGCTAGTATACCCTTGGTTGCGGTTTCGTTGTTGCCACATTTTAGTAAAGCACAGCGAGGTGGACTTTGCCCGATCCTGGCGCCAGCCTCACATTGTGATTACTCCGGAAGAGGCATACAGGAAAATACTTCAGGCTAGAAAACAAATAGTAAATGGAGAGGTCGGCTTTGGGGAAATGGCGAGTAGAATCTCGGACTGCTGTACAGCATGTCGGTCGGGCGACGTGGGGAAGCTTAGGTTACGCGAACCTTATTCCGAAATTGAGCGCGTCTTGCTGCGCTTAAAAATGAATGAGCTATCAGAAATATTTGATACACCTGAAGGATACCATATAATGGTTCGTACAGAGGTTTCCAAGATCACCACTCGCAGTGAGCGCCACCAGAAAAGACACCGGGCTAGGATTTCAATAATGAATATGAAAAAACGGCTTCAAATGCACATGGCGAAAAGTAATCTCAAACTGGGAGAAAGAAGGATTGTACATGCCAGGTGTAAATATTTCAAAAATCAGCCAGCCATGGAAATAGCTGAAAGTCCGCCCGTACCCAAACCAACCCAGGCGGAATTGAAGGAACTGTACGTCAAACAACAGGAATGGATAAGAAAATATATGCTAGTGCAAACAAAAGAAGGCGAATCAGAATTATGGAAGTATGGTGAAGATTTGGTTGGCACCGTTGAGTCGCGCAATGAAAATAAGATTTCGAAAATACACATCCAGCAACCACAAGACTCGTTCCTTGGCAAGGAAACTGATTGGGACGATGGAGATGATGAATACACAGGAGAAAGCGATTCTTCCTCAAATTAAAGTTAAAATAAAGTTACTGGAATTGCATAATGCCAGTTTGGCAATTAAGACAAGTCGTTTCAACTTTCGCATAAATTGCACTGCCACGAAACCGTTTAAGCCCAGAATAATTTGGCACTACTCAGGCTAAATTAGATCGGTGTTGCCTTTTAAGCCATTTAGTTGCTAAATCTAGCAATTTAGAAAGGGGGACTGCTGTCAAGTTTTTATACTCTGTACCGTAGGTACATAGAGTATTATAAGTTTGTGCAAAAGTATGTAACATCCAGAAGGAATCATCTCCGACCCCATAAAGTATATATATTCTTGATCAGCGTCAGCAGCCGAGTCGTTATAGCCATGTTCGTCTATCCGTCTTTCTGTTTGTCTCTCCGCATGAACGCACAGATCTCAGAGATGGTAAGAGATAGAGGTTTGACATGTATGGGAGATATGCTTCTTATGTCTGCAGGCAGATCCAGTTTATTTTCAATTCTGGCACGGCCCCTCAATTTGGAAAAAACGTCATATCTCAGTTTGAAGATAGATAGTTCGTACCTTCTAGACATATTTAGAAATCAGGATCAAAGGAATGGTGAAGATCGGATGAACGGTTGTCGAGCTATGATCAAAAGACTGTTCGCTGCTGCAGCGCAGTAGCAGCGCTGCTTTCAGCTGCTATTGCAGCATCAAAATATATGCTGAGCGTATAATTTCGTTGGTGCAGAGTATGTTATAGTCGGGCTTGACCGACTTTCTTTCTTGTTAAATCATGTTTGGCTAGTCTTAGCTAAAACGTTACTTTTGAGTCACAGTGCGAAATATTGACTTATAATTCCGATAGAAAACTGAGCATTATGTGGTGCACAAAATAAATTTGGTAGGTTGTATCTTATTATCCGAAAGGATATTTTCCAGCAGAAAATAACATAAATTTTAACATATTTTTTAGTTTATTCAAATTTTTTATTATAAAATCGAGCACAAAATAATCCAAGATATCGATATACAATTACAGCTGTATCACTGAAAAAGAGCGTACGATTTCCTCGATACATGATACGTCAAATTGTCTATCAAGATACCGGATGACTGGAGTTTAGCAGAAAGAAAAGTGAAAATCAATCAAAGGGGTCAAGTTCTTGTGCTGAACGCGGCCAATGTTACACTTCTGAGAAAACGAACTCAATGAATCATAAATGTATACCACCTCGCTTCGTTATTCCGCTTAAGACCAAGCCATCAGCAATCTGATATTGTTTGGGTCGTTTACTGGTATCTCCAGGGATGTGTCGCTTTTGGTGTAACCATATTAAAACAGCTGTCGACAGTATATAGAACTTGAAGATGTTTTGCCTTGACCACACAGAGGGAAAAAACCGACAACATTAGACTCAATATGACGACTAGGGCGGACATTTGATGTATGGAAAAATGAAAGGTCACACTACACGCTTCTTATACAATGCGTTTTGGTGTAAAAAAAGGTATAAAAAAAACTAAAGTAGATAAAATTGTATGCTAATGTCTGCGCATTGGACTTAAAGTTTATCACTCATACGTACTGTTGCCCTTGTTAACAATTTTTCACAATTTTAAATTTAAAGTAGTTGGCGTAGACTTGGTTTGAAGTCACAACATTTGGCTAAAAGGTAGCAAGAACGTCGAAAGAAACAGTTTAAATATAACCAAGGCAAAAAAAAAATATATATATTTGCGTTATATTTATTGCACAATTTCTAATCTTCTGCGCTGGTTAGTTCTTGGGAAAACCCAGACTTTTCCGTACTCTCCGCTCGAGGACCAACCTACAACCTGCGAGCCACGTTTTGTCTCAAAACAGCGTGGATAGAAAGCATCTCTTGGTTGGAAACGAGCCCGTCCCGGCAAAATAACGCCTAAGTGTATTCACCAACAAATCATTTGATTCCTTTTCTTTATTTATTTGCTAATCAAATAAATTCAAATTTAACATATTTCAAAATGATACGGACAACATATTGTTGACGGAATTTCGATGCGGCAAACGTGTCGTATACGTAATATTTGTGAAACCTTTGAATTAAAATTTTTGGATTTTTTAATTTATTATGTATGTACACCCGCCAAGGAATCATTTGTGATGCGTGTTGTTGTGTACCTTATCGGCGTCCACCCTAATGAGCACATTCGTTGTCAAAATCTAATCATGAGCGGATTTTCTAAATCTTGATCCTAGTTGATTTGTTCAGATTTTGAAAATAATTTTTAATAAAAAGACGAAAAAGCTAAGCTAACTTCTTCTGTGCCGATGAATTTGGAGAATTAGATGAAGGCATGCGAAACTAACAAATACAAAATTGCTGCCATTGACAACAAAAAGTTTTTCTAATACTGTTTTTCAGACCTATCTTTTGTATGGCAGCTATACCATATAGTTGTCCGATTGTCATCCAACTTGGCAAAATTATATAAATGCATAGAAATCATATGAATACAAAGTTAAGAGAAGTCTCCATTGAAAAGAAAAAAGTTTTTCTCTACTTGAACTAGTTTTCCGACCAATTGTTCCTATGGTACCTATGAGATATAGTCATCCGACCCGGTCGGTTCCGACAATTAAGTAGCGTGCAGCAAAAAGAAGACTCTGTGCAATATTTCAGCTCGATAGCATCAAAACTGATAGACTAGTTTACGTAAAACCAGGCAGAAAGACGGACAAAGCTCAATCGACTTCATCAAGAATAAATATAGTTCATTGGGTTGCAAACTTCTGGCAAAAGATAATACCCATTGCAAGAGTATAAAAATTGAGGTCTATTGGCAGGTTCAAAATTTCAGGTCCGCAGAGACACCCCAACTGCCTTGGTTAACTTTTAAAGAAAGAGAGTCGGTCGGTTTCGTGGCAATGACATGATGCAATCTCAGTAACTTTATTTTAACTTTAACTTTAATTTGATTTAATTTGAGGAAGAATCGCTTTCTCCTGTGTATTCATCATCTCCATCGTCCCAATCAGTTTCCTTGCCAAGGAACGAGTCTTGTGGTTGCTGGATGTGTATTTTCGAAATCTTATTTTCATTGCGCGACTCAACGGTGCCAACCAAATCTTCACCATACTTCCATATTTCTGATTCGCCTTCTTTTGTTTGCACTAGCACATATTTTCTTATCCATTCCTGTTGTTTGACGTACAGTTCTTGCAGTTCCGCCTGTGTTGGTTTGGGTACGGGCGGACATTCAGCTATTTCCATGGCTGGCTGATTTTTGAAATATTTACACCTGGCATGTACAATCCTTCTTTCTCCCAGTTTGAGATTACTTTTCGCCATGTGCATTTGAAGCCGTTTTTTCATATTCATTATTGAAATCCTAGCCCGGTGTCTTTTCTGGTGGCGCTCACTGCGAGTGGTGATCTTGGAAACCTCTGTACGAACCATTATATGGTATCCTTCAGGTGTATTAAATATATCCGATAGCTCATTCATTTTTAAGCGCAGCAAGACGCGCTCAATTTCGGAATAAGGTTCGCGTAACCTAAGCTTCCCCACGTCGCCCGACCGACATGCTGTACAGCAGTCCGAGATTCTACTCGCCATTTCCCCAAAGCCGACTTCTCCATTTACTATTTGTTTTCTAGCCTGAAGTATTTTCCTGTATGCCTCTTCCGGAGTAATCACAATGTGAGGCTGGCGCCAGGATCGGGCAAAGTCCACCTCGCTGTGCTTTACTAAAATGTGGCAACACCGAAACCGCAACCAAGGGTATACTAGCTCCCCATCTTCCTTACGTTCCGCTGGTGGGTGGACACTGCGTGGATATTTGAAGTACTTCTTGCACGTGTACGTATTCTGGAAGTAGATTTCGCCCGTATCAATCGCCATGCATTCCTGCCAGCCCTCCGGAAGTTCCGCACCACCATGATATGCGACGCTATGCAGAACGGAAGTGGCACTGCTCATGCCAAAATCAAAGACTTGGGAATCACTATCGGAGAGATCGCTCGAATCGAAATTACTGACATCTGTGGATGACGGTGACACTGGCGGTGCCATTTCCTTAGCCGCGTCGTCATCATCGACACGAACTAAATCCAATGAACTTTGTGAATAATTTAAGGTCATTTTCTTTGTGAAAAGTTTTGTAAAATAATGTAAGAAAATTTACTTTGGTTGAGATGACTGAAGAATGTGTTTAGTCAGCTTTACGGTGTGATGTGACACTGACTTCTCTTGACACTGACTTCAAAACACACGAGTGATTGATCCATTTGGGGTAGAGCAATTTAACTCTATTTCAATACAGACGACCCACCTGAAATCTATTTATGTAAAATTTTAAGCTTGGGTGTCAAAGGAAACAGCCTGGTGGGTGCCGTGTTGTCAGGGTTGATACCAAGATGATCAATGTTTAAATGGAACCCATCATAAATGGAAGCGGTAAAAGACAGTTCATCACAAAGAGCATACAATCCTAAGAAACAAAGTCACCCTTAAGTGCAATATAGCAAAATGCAATTATTTCATTTCAGAATTTAGTTGTACAATATCCGACTAATAATTCTGGAACGATATTCAAAATCTTGGTGCGGGAAAATCGAGGCCAGAAATGGCCGATAATATTTTGACACCATTGATCTTAATAATATATTCGTGCATTCTCAGTCGGACATACCAGAAACACTTGAAACTACGTACCTGAACTCTTTGGACCTAAATATTTGTGATTATTGTTTTAATTTTGTTTGTGTTAATAATAATTCTATGGGGCTGGACAAAATGGACCTTAAATTCATAAAAGTTATCTTGCCAAAAATACGTAATTATATAACTTCCCCACATGCTTGGAAAACTGCAAAGAGGTTACCGATACCAAAAGTTAATAATGTTAACTGTCAATCAATCTCATCTTTTTTATCAAAAGCATTTGAGCCAATTCTGTCTTCACAAATGGGAGCAGAATTGCTTACCGCTGTACCGTTGTTGTAATAGAAATGTCCGAAGATAGACGTCTTAATCAGGACAAAACCCGTGTGACTTTCTCAACCCTCTTGTACTACAGTAAAACCTTTGAAACGGTAAATCATAAACTAATGTGCGCAAATTAAACTCTACAATTTCTCTTGAACAGCTTTGCAACTTATGCAATCATTATCATAGTAATAGGCAACAAATTCTCTTCCTTTCGGACAGTCAACTGTGATGTTCCGTAGGATTCTGTTCTAAGACCTTTGCTATTTTTCGATATAATGACCAGCCAAATTTTTTGTTCTAATGTGAAACCTGTATCTGAACAACTCGGCTAAGAGTAACGGACATAAAATAAACCCCATTAAATCTAAATGCCTACACAGAGTAAAAATCCGAGAACATTGGACGCAATATGAGCACATTCATTGTCAAAAACTAATCATGAAGGGATTTTCCCACTGCAAGAACAATTTCTCACTTCAAGAACTTATTTATGAGAACGCAAAATCTTGATATGATCTTGATATGTTCCGTTTTTTAGAGAGAATACGGTCAAGCCCGACTATAACATACTCTATACCAACGAAATTATACGCACAGCATAAATTTTGATGCTGAATTTAGCAGCTGAAAGCATTCTTTTGTTCATAGCTCAACAACCAGTCACCCGATCTTCCACATGCTTTTGCTCAATTCAAAAACATTCCAAACATTTGTTCATATTCTGTTCATATTTTGAGATGAAATAATCTGATTTTCTCAACACGACATTTCGCTTTTTATTACAGCGTGCAACTATTTTGAGAACGTTGGATTGACGACCTGAGTCGTTGGATTGACCCAGACTAGGTTGAAGAATCCTTAATGAATTTGATATATATTTATTTTATTATACAATAAAACTATTCGCATTTGAAAATAAACCCTAATGTAACTCTACCTCACTGGTTTTTAGTGGTGTAGTTGAAGCTTTTGACCAGAAAACGGTACTGCAAGGACGACTCTTATTAATAAGAGATTTTCAAAGCAACAACCAGATAATTTGGGGTAGTTTTTGGAAATAATTCAAAGCGTTTTGCATCCGGGGTTACAGTAAAATTCTAACTTCACATATTGTATGAAGGCTAATTGCTAATACAGGTACCATTTCCTAGCCTAGGGAGGGAGTATCATCCAAAGTCGAAGATCAAATTGCAAATATGTCACCTAAATCTGTACGTAACATGGAAAAATATGGACACATGTTGATGAAAATTGGCTTTATGGATTCGTGGTAACATGAATAATACTCTACTCACCCGAATTGTAAAACGATTGCCATTACAGTTACCAGTTCCTAGCCTTGGCAGGAGTTATCATCCAAAGTCGAAGTTCAAATTGCAAATATGTCACCCAAATCTTCACGTAACATGCAAAAATACAGAGACATAGGTTCTAACTTCACATATTGTATGAAGGCTAAGTTCGCATTGTTGCTTATTCGATTGCTGCATTTGTAATCTGTCATATCAAATTACAAACTGTAGGTATGCTCAAGCTATTTTGAGTAATTAGAAATTGATTTTTCGTTAAATTCTCCATCAAATATATTGCATTTATTTCGGTGCCATGTATATAAAAGTGAGTTTCGTTTTCCAATCAAAAACCACTCAAAGTTTACACAAGCAGGCCGTGCGTAAGTGTGAGCGAAAAGGTAACTGTAAAATGTCACTCCCTTAGTGCCTGGAAACGCCCTAATCAACTCTGGCCTGACTTAAATGAAAAGCGACAAACAAGCCAGAATTCCGCACACCATCGCCGCCCCCAATGCATGCATATTCATTACTTTAATTAATATGGCATCTGGGGGCTGGGGTCCCATATGAGGCGGACACGTGTCCATTGTCATAGCCACAATATATATATATATATATAATGGTTTGGGCACATGCTGATGATTATGATGATGGTGACGGCCGCAAGACGCATATTCAAATTGCGTGACGGCGGGTGTCTCATTCTACCAGCACGGGTCAAACACACAGAGGTATTTCAAAGTCAGTGTCAATGTTGACGGCAGTGTGTGTGTGTGTGTGTGCATATCTGTGTCTGACAGCTGGATTTCTTCTCTTGCGTTATTGATGGCAATCAGATTCAATTTAAATCAATTCGCTTTAACGGTCATTGAAGCGAATTGGCAGCACTGCAAGTGCTCAAAGCGTTCACTTTCTTCTCAAAGCTTAGTAATCAGATAAACGAAATCAATCCCGATGGGTGCGATGGGTGTCAATTGGTCCATACGCTGGGTCAGTGCTCAGACAAACTACAAGTTCGGCTCAAGCCCATCGGAATGGTCGTGGCGCCGCTATCTTGACCGGCAGAAACAGCTGATTGAGTTTAGCTGGGTTTGAGCGGAAAAAATAGTTATTAATTGTTTCGACGTGAAATCAACAACTAACTATAAAAGTCACCATTGTGCATGACTTTGTTCTTCATATACTATCATTATTTAGAAACATTTATTCTCTAGCCCATAAACTATATATATTCTTGATCGGTGCTGATTCGATTGAGCTTTGTCCATCAGTCTGTCCATCCATAGATTTCTTTGCAAGCTAGTGTCTCAGTTTTTAAGCTATCGAGCTGAAATTTTGCACACTCAGAGCAAAAATCTACCCGATTGTGATCGATATCAAGCTTATTTTATGTCAAAAATACGGTATGATGAAATATTCTTGGATCCAAGCAATAAATTCTGAAATAAAGCATTGATTTTGAGTTGAAAATTCTGGCTTATAAATTAAGTCAACTTCATTTCAAGAACAATTCTGCTAAAGCTGTATTTACACTTGTCTGTTATCTTGAAAAAGTTTTTTAAATAAGATATCAGACATGTGCAATAGCCAATCTGACAAGCACCAAATTATATAAAAAAGGGCATATATAGTAAGCTAGCTGAGATCACTTGGGAGAGTATTGACCGTCGATGGGTCGAAAAACTAATTCTGGAACAAAAAAACTTTGTTCTTATTAATGTAATGATTCCTCTAAGTTTAGTCAATATCGAACAACTAAATCTTTTAGCTGGCATATAAAATATAGGGTTTAACAATGGTTTTGGGAAGGAAAACTTTTTGTTCACGTTGCATTCAGAGGTAGCGTCTGTGACACACACAATTGTACAAAGTTTGCCAAAGTCGGATGACTATAGCATATAGCTGCCATAGGAACGATCAATTAAAATACTAGTTTTAGTGAGTAAAACTTTTCATACCTTGTTCCCATTGAAAATGAGAAAAGGGGGATCATGAAGTTGTGCGAATGTATGTAACCAGGAGAAGGAAACATTTCCGACCCCATAAAGTATATATATTCTTGATCAGCATCAACAGCCGAGTCGATATAGTAATGACCGTCTGTCTATCCGTATGAACGCACAGATTTCAGAGATGGTAAGATGGTAGGTTCGAAGGACAAAAACTTATAATATCTATCTTCAAAACTGTGGGAGATATGACGTTTTTTTTTTACACATTGCGTTGGCGGGAGGGGGCGTGTCCAAAATTAAAAATAAACTTGATAATGATAACGATTTATTCTACGTACGTTGGCCACGTTGTATAATGTTTAGTTGCTAACGTATTTTGTCTGGGTATATTTTTCCATTTTCTTTCAAAGTTCAGAAGTCCTTCCATGTATATGATGGTGAGATAAATGATCTGTGTTTTAAATAGGTTACAAGCCGGTGTTCCCGTTTTCAATTTGAAATTGGTAGCTGCTCCCGTTTCCAAAAAATGAGAGTCAGCCAAGTCCAGTTCTTCCATTTTGGGAAAAAAAAATGACTTAAGTGTCGTTACTGCCCTCGTCAACTTTTAAAAACCACGGTCCAATGATCCCACCGGCCCATAATCCACACCAAACGGAAGTTCTTGCAATGCTTCTGGCTGCTTTTCACATCAAATGCGGCAATTTTGTTTGTTCATGTATCCAAAAATGATCTTTCATGATACAAAGTATCATGATTTACGGTTAACTTATTGACCAAATAGAACATGTTTGACAGTAACAGGTGACACGAAAACAGCTGTGCTACCAAAAAACAGATTTTACAGAAAGAAAGTTGCTACAAAATCGCCCTTTCTATGCATTCGAATTAGTAAATAATTTTAGTTTTGTTTTCAGAAATACATAAATAATTTGACATTTCAAAGACAATTACTCAATAATAAAATATAATTGTAATTGTAAAAGTAATTACATTTTCTAAGAATTACTAATAATCGTGATTCCCAATGACAATTGCGATTGCAAAAACAGGGCTGCAATCCGGTTCGGATTTGAACCATTCCGAACCCGAACCAGAGCAACAAAATTTTTACCTCACAAACCCAAACCTGAACCGGAGCAAATAAAGCTTTGAAAAGGTTTCGGTCCAAAACTATATATCTTTCACATTCTTCCCAGCGATTTCTACTTAACTTGGTACACTCGTAGCACACAAGTTCTGAAGTCTTCTTCATAATACTGTAACATCTTATCAAAGTGTTTCGAAAAACGTTCTTACATTTTAATACATTTCAAGAAAGCAAAAATGTGTGACCTTTGAACAGAAACAGCAAAAATAATGTGTGAACCACTGTTTGAACCTGAACCTGGGCTCAGCGACCTTCCGAACCCGCTCCGTGAACCCGAACCCCATATTTTTCGCTGGTTTGAACCCCGGAGTGAACCCCTCTTGATTTTTTTCGAGGTTTGCAGCCCTGCTAAAAAATCGTAAACAGGAACTTTTTTTTAATTATGTAAAAACTTGCATTGGCAATGGTAATTTTATGGCCGGTTCTCACTACAGCACATTCTTGCATTCCTGCATTCTTGTGTCAAACAAGTTGCATCCATATTGGTTGGACAGGGTATCGATAATTTTGCCTATCGTACGAGTATCGTTGCAACTGCAAGCACTAACAAAATCAATAAGCAGCTGTAAGGCTTTTTAGGCGCTAAAAATCAAAAGAAAACCGCCAGAATGTAGCCCTATACTCTCCCTTGTTCACTGATTTTGTTTAGAAAAATTCACTTTTTCTTTTATATTTTCATTTTCCCACATGTTTTTACAGATTGTTTCTCATTTCATATTAATGGTATTTAAAAAAGCGCTAAGAGAAAGCTGCCTCCGCCTTCTTCAAAAGATGGCTACTCCCTTGACAGAAACCCATTATCTCAATCCATTTTATTTACACCAACTTATCTTTTCACAATGTCAAAAAATACCAGTCAGCTGTTGAATGGATGCAGGAACACAAGAATGCAACAATGTTGCCAATGCGAACACCTTATCGCATCTTTCCGATAAGTCGTGATGTCGATAACAAAATCACGGCGGTGAGAACCTAGCACTTCGTTCTGAAATATACAGGAAAACATTTTGCTCAATGGACTGTGCGTACAGCATCGTCAGCTGTGTGAGTGCATGTAAACAGTCGTCTCGAAAAATGAATGAAAAAAGTCGAAATCAAGGCTGCAGGGTATTTTGAAGTCGGGTCATTAAACTAAAACGCCCTTACTTGTAACGTTTTGAAAGCGTTTGGAATTCGGAAGAGGCCTGCACATATAATCTTCTCTCCGGGCAACCATATTTCTGGATAAAAAAACTTGTTGCCAAGTCTTTCAACTGAATATATACATATATATGTTACATTTTGCTAGTACAAACCGGTGCGAACGAAACGGAATACTGCAATCCAAAACTATTAACCCAAGCATTCGTTTCGCCATGTACCAGCACCCCGGAACTGGCACCACCATACAAATCGATTTGATACCCTGATCGAAACAATTGAAAAGCGAAGAAAATTCAACAGTTTGTGGTTTTTATTGTTAACGAAACGCCTTTCAATTGTTCCAAGTCTTTTTTAAATTTATATGTTGCAAACGCTGTTAGCAACAATTTGTAACACTTTTGATATTTTGATAGCTTTTTTTGTTTTATTATTATTCGTTCAATAAGTTCTATGCAAAAGAGAGAGAGAGTGGGGTCCCACCCCTGCGGGTGGCGATCGAACCGATCTCGTCATGTGCGGGTCATCACGCAGCCGACCGGAGGCCATTCCCGATGTCGATGTCGCCATTGTCGCGCTGACAGCTGTTCCGGCACAGCTGAGCACGCTGGCTGGCGCATTCTATGCTGTCATATTCCCATCCATCGCGATCGCGATCGCTCTCTCTCAGCCTCAGCCTCAGCCTCAGCCTCCCCAGTCGTTCAGTTCACTCGTTGGCCCATTTGGTTGTCGAGCTGTGGTGCCGCCGTGTCGTGCTTTCCCTTGCGCTCGCTCCGTGGCCGTCGTCCGTTTATTTCTGTATTGTCGCATATATTTAGTTAATATTTTGTTGTTGTTATTTATAGTGCATAGTTGGCGTGGAGCTTGTTTGTTGATTGTTTTGCCAGTTGTTGATTTGTTGTAACTGCGAAAGGGACAATGGCGGCCAAAGATCGCCTACCCATATTTCCGTCACGAGGGTGGGTATCCGGCGAGCCAAACTGCACTCGGCTGACAAATGTTCACCCGTTACTTCCACCATTTGCAGGGCACAAACGCTGATGAAATCCCGTCTGGCTGGTGCCACCAAGGGACACGGATTGCTGAAAAAGAAGGCCGATGCCTTGCAGATGCGTTTTCGCCTGATCTTGGGCAAGATCATTGAGGTGGGTGGCCGCGGCAACATTTAAGGCGACTTCCTCATTTCCCTATGCTCCCCAGACCAAAATGCTGATGGGGCAGCTGATGAAAGAGGCTGCCTTCTCGCTGGCCGAGGTCAAGTTCACCACCGGCGACATCAATCAGATTGTGCTGCAGAATGTGACCAAGGCCCAGACCAAGATACGCACCAAAAAGGACAATGTCGCCGGCGTGACGCTGCCCGTGTTTGAGCCGTATCAGGATGGCGTGGATACCTACGAGCTGGCTGGCCTGGCCCGAGGCGGCCAGCAGCTGGCCAAGCTCAAGAAGAACTATCAGAGTGCTGTACGTTTGCTGGTGGAGTTGGCCTCGCTGCAGACCTCCTTTGTGACGCTGGACGATGTGATTAAGGTGACCAACAGACGTGTCAATGCCATCGAGCATGGTGAGCTGGGTGGGGGTGCAGCCTGGTGCAATAAGTTGATCCCTTTGTCTTTCTCTCTCTCTCTGTTCCCAGTGATCATACCGCGCATTACGCGCACCATCGAGTATATCATTAGCGAACTGGATGAGCTGGAACGTGAGGAGTTCTATCGCCTCAAGAAGATTCAGGACAAGAAGAAAGTGGCACGCAAAATTGCCGATCGTCGACGCGAAGAGCAGCGTCGCCTGAGCGACATGGAGGCCGAGGCCAATGAACAGGTCCACAATATACTCGAAGAGGATGGCGATGAAGATCTGCTGTTCTAGGGATCGTCCGCAGACAGACCCAGCTCCCTCCTGCATCCCACACACAACTGTACTACCTCATCCAATGCTAATGCTTTTGATGTACTTTCTTGTTCTCCCAATTGTTCAATGTGATCTGGTGATCTATATTGTTGATGCTGTTGTTGCTATTGTTGTTGTTGTTGTTGTTGTGGTTACTGTTGCTCTTGTGTTGATTATATGAATGATCTAAAGCTAACATCCATATATATCTGTGTCTTCGTGTGTGGATCATTGTCGCTGCCGTTTGACCGCGACTCAATTGCTAATTTGTGGTGCAAAAAAATAGAGACAAATTTTTTAATGGCCCATCAACATGTCTCATTAAACGGCTTATAATAGTCCCAATTGCCAGTTACCCACGGCCATTCCCACTTCACCGATATGGCCATGCGAGGGCGGTTTATGTGGTAGCCAACCCAAGATGGCACGTCTCTACACCAGCTGCAGGCGGTTTCAGTTTCAGTCAACAAAGCTCATCGAATTGCATACAAATTTCGAACTGCGACACACATTATCATGCCAATTTCAGATATTAATGCGATGCGACTTATTTGTAGGAAATGAATGATCTAATAATAATCATTCCAATTCGATGTTATATATGTGTTCGTTGGAGTGGACCCTTCCTGGTAACTATCACTTATTGGTTTATACTAGAAGGAAACCCAATTAATTTACATCTACTTTCTCAAAAGTTTTGTGAATCACTCATTAGTGGTGGTGGCATTATTTTATATATTCACATTTATATTTATATATAGATTTGTAAAGAATTTGTCATTGATATAATTTAGAGAGCGAAATCGTTTGAACTTGGATTTTAGTCCCACTGCAGTTGAAATTCTAAGTTCCGGCAGTTGGTGGCAAGAACTTAAGGGTGGCGAATCATCATTTTACTGGAATTGGGCATAATTTTGACATATTTAGTTGCAGCCTGGTTTTCTATTGGGCGTGGACTACTACACTCTGAAGAAGAACCAAGAATTTTGTACTTGAATTAAGTACAAACGGTGTTAATAGTAGGGTAAGTACGAAAATACTTGATTCAAGTGCAAAATTCTTATATTAAGCAAGTCCCAAAATACTTTATTTTAGACTGTTTTGAGATATATTAAGCATATTTTGAATTATTTTAGAATTTAAGCCATAAAGTCAAGTCAATCCCGATTATCTCTGAAAATAAGTGCAAAACGTAAGTTCTTAAAGTCTAGTAACTTCTAATGCCTCCCCAAACACTCTAGAAAGAAAATGAGAGTATTTTAATCAAGTACACAATGTTCAATGATCAAATTCTAAAGCTATTCCCCCTTTTGTTCTACAACGAGGTCTCCGTATGGAACCAATTAAGGCTGGAAATATGCAAGAGCCATTACCAAAGAATGGTTCAGTTCAGAAGCTCAGAAATGTACCATCACTCCATAACAGAAGCGTTAGAACCAGTTGGGAATTCTAAGAACAAACTCGTTCAAAAATAATTCGCACTTTCTGTTTCACACTGGCATTATTAGTATATTTTGCACTCAATCTATCATATTCTGTACTTGAACTAAGAACTCGATTTTCTTAAATTTTTCTTCTTACTGTAAGTGCAAAATGTTCTTGATTTTAGAACGTTTTTACTCATCTCAATAATGTTAACAGTCAGATTTCGGTTTTAGATTGTTTCGTACTCAACTTTAGTATTGGAAATTTGAAGTACTAAATGGCTCAAATTCTATACCGTTTGGTCTAGAACGCCTCCACCCCTTAATTTTCTGAGTGTGCTGCTTGCTGGAGGACTCTTCGAGGTGACGCAACATTACTGATGCCAACAACACAGTTCGATTATCGGTTGCTGAAGAGCAATTGTAAGGAATTACTGAGACCAATTGTATTGCTGTTCCCGGAGCCAACGCCCAAGCACTAAGAACTTAACGTGGCCCAAGTTTTTTTTCTTCTACACAGCAGTGATGTCCTCGACCCATCTGATTATACACCCTAGTCAATAGATTAGATTTTCTATCTATTTCTCAAATTATCCAAATGAATAATTTCAAAAATCTATGTTTTCAATATCGATATTTAGTATTTCGACTCTAAATACCAACGACATATCGATAATATTGTTGTTTTCTAAAGCTTATTCAAAAACTGAAAGTTTTAAAAGAACGTTTACACAATAATATTACTTATTGCACGTGCAAGTGGTCGTTCTATCTGATCTTTCCTAAGGCGTACGTTAAAGATATAGCTTACTTAGTTTTCTGAAATGTGTTATTAAGCTTCAAAGCCTCGTACTTAAAACGCCAAGAAACTACTTTCGACACAATTTTTCACATAAATATACCCATTACTTGTATAGTAAAAAGGGAATAAGGTCTGAAAAGGATATAAGGTCGTGCAAATGTGCGTAGAAGGAAGGTAGAAGCAAGTACCTCCGATAACACCGATCAACAGCTGGGTGGATATGGCCATGCCCGCCAGCCAGACGTATGAACATATAAGAGACCAGAATAGTTGGGGCATCCGATTTTTAGATGTTGGCTAGTAATGTCTTTAGGCAGCTAAAGATTGATTCAAATTTTGGTCACAGCAATAAAAAATGGATAAGTTTTACTATTTCTGCTTATTTTAGGATATTAAAATCTATTATATTTTGCATTATTGTGTATATGCCCTAAATCTATAGTCCCCGAAAATTTTTATCAAGATCGGATAATAAATAGCAGAAAAGTATAGGTTATAAAAAACGTTGCATACTTTGCGGAGCAGCATGCGCTATCAGTTAACTTAATGGTGTAAAATCAAATCATGTGTTATACTTCTCAGATGTGTGGCTTCAGAACATATAAGGAAGTAAAAAGACTTCATTCGCTATTTGCATATATCCTGGAATGTAACTTTGGGATCCCACTGCTTCGCAGTTTGGCGCTCTCTGACTGAAGAACATAATCCACAGATTAATTTGAAGGATAAAGCATTTTGGATATACTAATTTTGCATGAAGGTTGGTGTAAGTGTTCGCGCCTCATGATGTAAATTAATCAAGCAAAACCCATTTTCGTGTTCTGAACTACAAGTGAAGTTGCTTTTATGAACGAGTGGTTATACAATAATAAACACAACCCAATGTCAGCATTTATAATTATTGAACGCTTAAACTCGGAGAGCGTCGAAATAATGTTCAGTTTAAAGCCACTTTTGTGGTATCGCATACATGTACTGTAAACTTTGTGGATTGTAGACGTAAGCAATAGCATTTAATAAACTAAACTCTGTATTTATTGTCCATTACAGTCTAGTAAATTGTTGCTCCTTGGATGCTATCAAAAAATAAACACGATTCTATACCAAATCATCATTTATATTGGTCTGGAAACCCCTTATCCAACGATACACAACCATCGCTTGACAAAAGCCTATTGAACTGTACGGAACTTTTGTGATGTGGATTTCAGAAGTT
Organism: Lordiphosa andalusiaca; assembly: GCA_035044965.1. NCBI lineage: Eukaryota > Metazoa > Arthropoda > Insecta > Diptera > Drosophilidae > Lordiphosa > Lordiphosa andalusiaca. Next base: position 2,206,687 of record JAWNNM010000051.1, on the reverse strand, counting down.
TTACCTTTTCTCAACGAAATCGGAGGTGTTCAGCAAATTGACTAATTTTAAATAATTCAGCATTATAGACGAACATTACAAGATATTAAAATAAGTCAAATTGTGCACAGAACGATTACTTTTGTTCATTTTTTATGTAGGTTATATTTATAAATGCCAATTCTTAAATATACTCTTAATTTTACCAGCCCAGGGAAAAGCGTTTGAACCGCAAAATTCGCTAGTTTTACTTTTACCAGAACACGAATAAATTCCACTTTCGAAATATTTTCGTGGAAGTGGAATTGGCAGCAAGGTTGTTAATAGAATTTCTAACGATTACATAAGATTTGTCACCAAAGCTTTCTAAAGTACTGGATGCATTTTGAAGCCGATTCTTAGCAATTTGAAAATATTACAATCGTTTTTTTTGCCAGCTCTAGAATACTCGATTGCTGCAGTGTCTATCGTATGCATTTCATGTAATCGATCAGTTATTTAACATTTAGTCCGTATCTTACCCATATTATCCATTTTGAAGGGATAGCTTTGACGACGTTAAATCCTTTACTAAGATTGTACCACCATGCTGAAAGAAAAGCTGTCCGATTGCCTGGAACAAACGCTCAAATTACTGCTCGATCGTGCAGCATGTTGCTATTGAAGGTTATCATTTTGAGTAAAAGAAATTTACTCCATGTTCTCATTTTTCTTGTTGCTTTGGGATGCACCTTGCTGTGATCATTTTTCTCCAGTTGTTCAGTTTTTCTATAAACGACCCTCGTTGGGCACTGCATGTGTCATATAACAACCACAACCACCACCACCAGCACCACCCCAACGGATCATCTTCCACTCCCAGCCACAATCATGATCTTGAACCCGATCGCAGTCCAATAACAACGCAAGCTAATGTGTTTTAATTGCATTCATTATGTATGCATGTATATACATATATAAAATCATCTAATTTATTCATAATTTCATTTTGCTTACACATGTAATAGTTTGCCATTGACCACTGTGTGTGTTCCGGTTTTATAGTTCTTACAGTTCGAGTTTGCTAAATTCGGCTTACTGTCTTAGATAAAAGTTTGAGTGAGGCAAAACAGTGAGAAAACAAAAAGAGTCGTTTAAAAGCGACAAGACATTTGGTTAAAATAATAAGTACCCTTTACCAACTTGCCTTTAGGCTGCATTAATGTAATTCCCACTTGAAAAATAACCTTTATTTATAGTTGATTGGAGAAGATGATAAGAACACTGCTTCTCGCTTCCCATCGGAGACGGGGGTTCCTTGACAGATTCACTCGCACTTGGGAATCTGTTCTTGCCAATAAAAAAGAGAATGTAAAGTAAAGTAATTGTTCTTGCAATTGAAAAATGCTTTTAGCACAGCCTAAACGTCTTCAGGGAATACATTTTTGAACTGAGTTAACGAAACTAAGAATAAGTAAGTACTTCAAAAAAGTAACACTTAAAGGAAAAAGCTAAGTACGAAAATTTGAAGCATGTAAAAAGGCACTTTCCAAGAATATAAAAATAAATATGATGATACTATAGGGAGTAACTGGGAATCTGGGATGTCGAACGTAGCGTTCATACGTTCAAAAGCCCTTTAATTGGTGCTTAGATTGATTTTTGACAGTTTTTCGTTTTCTGAAATAAGGTTTTTGTTTTTTTTTAACGTAGACCCATTTTCCGACAGATACAAAATAGTCATTCGACTTTGTCCAAATTCTGCAAATACCTTTTAAGCCATTAAACATTCAAAGTGGCCGATTTTAGGAGCGGTAACAATAAAATAAACAAAAACAATTCTCACTAAAATACATTTTCCGACCGATCGCTCCTATGACAGCTATATGCTATAGTCACCAGATTTTGGCCATCCTTTGCAGAGATGAAGAAATTCTAAATTTGAAGACTTTACCTTTAAAAACTTACAAAAATGTCCTACTAAGACTATTTTTTAGACCTATCTTTTATATGACAGGTATACTACACATATAAATAGTTGACCGATTTTCATCAAACTTAGTAAGATTATAAAAAAAGCATCGTATATTAATATATACTTAGCCTGGAGACGTTTTCATTTGGAACAAAAAAGGTTTTCACTCGAAAATTTGATTTCCTTAGTCTGAGTCCTTAGCTCTTAGCCATAGTCATGCGATCCGATATGTTTCGACCTATAAGCAGCTTGCATTTATATTGCCTAACAAGTTAACGACTTGTAAGAAATTTAAAGATTCCTTAATTCAACAACTCCACAGCTCAGTTTAGGTTTGTGAATACCCTAAATGTTTTTAGAAGCTTTACCTATGCAAATAAGTTTAAAAGGATATTTAATGCTGGCGTTATTCCTATTAAATCGAATCGTACAATGTTGTAACTAACTTCATTTTAAAGCCTCAGCACTAGGCTTTCTTTTTCATTATGTGTAGTTTCACTGAACTGTAAACAACATAGTTTTTGGATGCTCCAAATATGTCAGCTTCTGTGCCAACAGGAGCGCACAGCCTCTCCAATGGCAAAAGAAAATGGATTTTCTTAATTGTGATAAAATTTGGGTTCATTACGATAATCCCAAGCTCAAAAGTATGATAAGGGCCTCCCGAATAACCTTGAGAATCAGCAGGTTAGCTTCTTTGAAGAGCTCCAAAATCGGATAGTTTCGTGGAACGCCTCAAAACAGGCTTCTTATTTGTCGAGATGGTATCCGAGAATTGTCCGACGGATGGAAAAGAATTTCCTCTTCTCACAAAACTTGAAAAATGCAATTTAAAACTTATTTCAAGTTCAATACCATACTCTTTTTTTTGTCAAATATGAGCAAATATTCATTAATAGTTAAATTTTAACGACAAAGAGTCATGATTTTAGTAGTTAGCGAAAGAAGTTTTGTATGTATAACTTGCTCACACGTCTACCCGTCCCTATTGGATGACCTTAGGATCGGTTAGTTATGTCCACAATTTATCTTTATTTGAATAGTCTTGATTGAAATACACAATAAAAGAGTGGATTCGAGTCCAGTCCTCAAAATCGTCGCTCCTAAAACCAACTACCACTCGCCTATTATACCATCTTTATATTGAAATTATGAATTTTGGCCAGTTGTCATAACTATCAAGTTTCGACAAATTAATTTTCAAAAGCTGAGATTGCCTGTGTGGGGCCTAAACCGCGTTCTTCAATCTATTTGAGCTTTAGGAAATCACATTTCTACTTATTTAACAAACTTAACATATTTGTTATGGGAGTTGCATTGCCTTCTTAATAGAACAAACCCTCATAGCCAAAGGAAACTTTGGTCAAAACTTTTAGTTCCTAAATCAAATGGTATTGTCTGTGAATCATTGATCACAAAATCGAATAAACCTTATTAAAACGTTTGTTTTAAAAGAGTTCTGTGCAGGAAATTGGAGTTTGGGAGCAGTCCAACAAAAACAACAGAAATAATACTCTGTGTACCTACTGTATAGAGTTTAAAAATCAACCATTATTAGCAAGACTCGAGTTGAGAAGTCAGACAGACGTCTCTATAGCGCAGTGAGTGTGCACCGAGCAATAGATTTGTGTTTTAAACTAGCTGCGAAGCTGGGCAAATACTCTTGCCGTTCTGTCTCCTTGTGCAAGGTGGCGCCACGAGGCGACTGCAAGGATCAATGCGAGCAAGACCTTGCCCACCACTGCTTTAATATAAATTTACGCCGTCGCAATGTGATCCTAAATGGGTATTGAGCGGTAGAACTGGTCAGTTTGCTTGGTGCAGGTGAATATTATGAAAATTGTCCGATTTCAGGTGTGCTATTGCATTTAATCGAGAGTGAAGGATTCTTCCGTGAGCCCTGGGATGGAATAGCAAACCTTTAACTTGTTATAACATACAAATTTAGGACTCTCAACAAGGACGGGACGATTTGGTGAGAGCATCTCCTATCAAATCGAATCACAAAAGTAACAATGCGAGTTAGAGCAAGAAAGATGGTGAGACCAAATAATGCTGGAATAATAACGGGGAGAGGCTAGAGGCAAAAGTTGTTAGCTGAGAGCTTTTGATCCAATTGTGAGCTTTATACTACAAAAAAAAGAGCTCTCCCAAACAAATGCACCTCCAAACCCATGCTGCTGAACTGCTGCTGCAGTTGAAGCTCTACCACAGAATTCGAATGCCCTAGTGCCAAAAAAAAGGTCCACATGCGGGAGAGAAGAAGGAACTGTTACAAAGGCAAGCTGTTTCCGGGGTGTTCTTATTATTTTTACCACAACTGTATGTCATGCACATACTCAGTGTAAAGGTGTTCCATTCAAATGCTTACGATAAGATAGTTTTAATTGATAATTTTTGCGTTCCATTGAGTGTTAACACATCAAGTTCTTTGTACTCTCTGATACAAAACGATGTATGCATGCATGTTTGTGTGTTACATATTGACTTACATATGTAGATTCAGGTTTCTTCGAATGCCATTTTTGCTTGAAATTCAGTGTAAATATATTTGCTCTCGGCATATGTAAATAGATTTGTATGTTTCTATGCATGTATTGTATGTATGTATATAAATATAAAGAACGACACATGTACGTAACAAATATATGTGCTTACTTAGTATACAAAAAAAAACAAAAAAACTTTCTGTTTGTCCTTAAAATTACTTTTGGTATGCGTAGTACACACTTATGCACATGAACCTAGCATGATCCGACACTTTCCACACTTATCCACTATTTTTGGTCGTTTTCACCACGTTCTCAATGCATTTAGAAACCGGCGAGCCCAAACAGTTTAAGTGGTTTTAGTACAGTTGCGGGCTTCGAAGCTAGGTTAGGTTCACACAGACAGATAAAGCGGGTGGGTGAGCGAGAGCGAGAGAGCGATAGAGTTAGCTTTAAGCTTTAGGCGGTTGCTGTTGACTTTTTGAGGCGGCTGCTGGTGCGGCGGCAACTGTTGCTGTTGCTGCGGTCGCTGTTGTGGGCAATTGTGACGTCACAAATATTTGCTGCAGCTTTGTAGTGCCAGGCATCACACATTTGTTCTGCAATCGAAATTAAGGAGAGACGGAGAGAAAGAAAGACAGAGAGAGAGAGAGAGAGAGAGACCAAGAAGAAGAAGAAGAAGCAGCGCCAAGAACCAAAGCAAGTGGTAAAATCGAAGGCAAAGGCAGAAGAGAGAAAAGAAGATACAAAACGATATATTTACTTGATAGATTCTTCGTTTTTTTGTTTGTTTTTAATTTAATATTTTTGTGATTAATTATTGTTCATTGCAAAAGAAATCGCAGCCATAGAAAAAGCAGTGACTGTGTTAAGATTAGAAGTGCGACGGAACAAGCCAACGAGAGAAGAGCACGCATTTGAGAGTGTTTGACAAATGCAACAAATAATAATGTATAAGCAAGGCAGGGTTTGTCAAGAGAGTGTACTGGTGTGCGGAAATAAAGCGGCGCATACTAGCTCTGACCAGCCCTCATCGACCGCTGGCCTGCGTCTGAAAGTAAACAGCGCACTGTTTTGCTCTCTTGGGCTAAGCCTTGGCTCGTGTTTAAGCGAATAACGTGTTGTGTTTAGAAAATGGGACTATTACTGTCTCTCTCTTTGACACTCAGTAAGGCATGACTTCCGCCAGCATTTGGGTCATATGCATGTGAACTGCCCAGTGGGAGGGGAAAGAGAGAGAAACAGTTAGCCCAGCACGACAGCACGGCATGAGCGAGATAGCTAACATACAAATGTTTCAATTCTACAGTAGTTTAACCCAGCGATGTTCAAGAAGAGAGGCTCTCTGTAGCTCTCTGTGTCTCTGTGCCACTCACTGAAGCATTACTTCGGCAAGCATTCGGCGTAAATTGCCTAAAGTGTTCGGCCTCTGGGGGCTATGGGTGAACATCGCTGGCTTAACCCCATCTTATATCAGAAGCTAACCAATTTTCGGACTTTATTTAGTTTTAGCGCTCAAATGAGGTAGAGTCCGATGAGCTAGTTTCAGAAGAGTACTTATCACCAGTCAGATCTATTCACAATTTCTGTTCACACTTAGCAAATCAGTAATTATAAATCTACTTTGATTGATATCGATCAATTATCTTAGCCTTTATTTTAGATTTCTTTGTTGTGAGCCTAATCTACTTTTACTCGCTCTTTCAATTCTTTGAGCCATGTTTTTCATACAAGTTGGAAACCGATTTTGTAAGAGAGATTTAACACTTTATAGTCATAAAAAGTGCTACATCTACTTTGCTGCTAGTCAGATTCAGCTCATGGATGGGTTAAATATCGATCAATGCTAAAAGTTAAAAGGAAAAAACTGAATTGATACAGAATTTAATGGGTAATACCGCTTTACAAAAAACCTTCGCATTATCAAAGACCATCGTGTACCAGCTATTAGTGGGCTCAAGAAATTGAGACCGAGCAAATATGTCAAGCTTCAAGGTAACCAAATATGTTTTTTTTTTTTCAGAAAACATCAAGGGATCACACGATAAATGGACTTTTGATCGATTGAGGTTAAAAGTGTTAAGTACCCTAAGGCCAGATTTGACAGACTGCATTGATCTCAGCCAGAAAAACGCTACATCAGTTCGGTAGACGAATTGATAACTGTAGCTCTTCGGAGAAGATGACCTCTTCTTTCTGGGAACCATTGGTGTTGAAAAGGTAGCCACGCTTGGTTGGCAATCAAAATTCTGCCGGCGTCGCAGTCGACACATATAAATAGAGAGAGAGAGAATATGTGTATTCTATAAATAGAACGCTCGGCAGCTTGTTCAGCTGCATTTGCTCTCACGACTCATGTGTTTGACTGAAGCAGTAAAACGTCACGTTGCCTTCGTGTTTCGCTGCTTCGCACACAAGTGCAACGCTTTCATTGTGTGAGTTTGGACACCACTAGTGTAGATGGTAAGAATCGTTCTCCCTCGAAGGAGTGTCAAACTTTTAGCTCTTTCTCTATGAGAAAGAGGCTTACAAACTGTCTTTCCATTTCTAAGCTGTGAAAGAGTTGTAACTTGCTTTGTTTCAACTTTTGTTAACTTAGCATAGATGGGACGTTAAGTTTCTCCGGAGTCTGTACTCCACTTTTTCGATCCTATTTATTTGGGTTGCGTGAATTTCCTGGTATTACCCAAGTCCTTTCTGTTTGGTAACTGGTAAATATAGCCCGGATATACATTTATGCTTAAAAGAATATCAGTATAATTACAAAAATGGTCTAAAAAGCAAATGAGTATATTCTTTGTTCGATATTTTTCTATACTTAACAAGAAGGTAACTGGGAGTAGAAGTAAGATGTTTGGATACGAATCTAAGATACCCAAAATAAAATTTTTGTTCTTTATATATTTGAATTTCTTAGCCCTGCATAAAAAGGTGACTAAATGAAACTTGTTTGGTAAAAAAAACCAAGTTAGGTCGAAGTAAGTAGAATAGTCCATCAGTTGTATACAACAATCACCGAACTTATTTCGAATTCGACAAATCTTGTCCAAAGTAAAACCCGGAATAGGCCCTAATATGTTTTATTAAGTTAACATTTTAGAAAACTATAAATTGTAGCAATGAATTTCTATATTTTCGGCTGCAAGGATTTCTCTTCTGTACGATAAGATATTTTAATCAATCAAGAACGATCTTTCAACATCGCAAGAAGTTATTGGCTGGCAAAAATAGTTGTGATAGTTCATAGTGGTTTTAACATCTGCTCTACGTAACTTTTTTGATTGGAAAAATGTACTGTTTGCTTACACTTTGTGGAACCTTATCCATAAAAAATGTCCAACTTCAAGCTAAGCTTTCTGGGTATTTCAGATTCGTATTTAGTCCACTAACATAGGTTGCTACTAATAAAACTGAAGGCTGCAAGCCCAAACAAGTTTAGCGAGTTCCGGTTTGAGGGTTTAAGCCAACATATTCCAATGGCCAAGGTTCAGTATTTTGAGTCCATGCTTTATACAAGTTTATATAAATTCGGAACATTTTAATAGATTTAACTTTCCTGCCGATTGTAAGACTCAGTCTTCCAGAACCATCGGGACAACAGAAGAAGTAGCTAGAAAATAATTTAAATTTTTTCATGTTTATAATTTCTGTTGAACCGAAGCATAACTTTTGGTCCGGAACAGGTTCAAGTTCAGCTTTAATAACTTGAGAGGTACGGTTCGAGGTTTGGTTTGCAGTAAACTGAAAGTCAAAATTCCGGGATCGAGCCGATACGGTTTGAAACCGGCTTGCAGCCCTGATAGGTATATACATATATTGTTTTTCGAGATCGAGATGTCGAGATATCCAGGATTAAATCAATCCAAACCTTGTCAGAAGTCTGTCAATCCCGGATTATTTCATTCAAAGTACGAAAAGAATAGAATTAATCTCGGATATCCCGGATCTAGTGCAACATTTGCTTGAAATTTCAATCCGAAGGTTGAGATAAAATCAATCTCTTCTGAGCTTGGTTTTATATTCAAATCTGTTTTTCTGTGAATGACTATCCGGGCTGGACTGACAACTAATGTGTTGCATTAAGGGGTTAGGTTGTGTTGGCTGGGAGGGACAACTCATTCTCCCACTTGGGCTTCATGTGCCCATTTCGATGCCAATTCTATTCTTTTTAACCCTTCTAATGCCGAAATGCTTTAGCTTCAGAATCATTGTATGGACAGAATAAACTTTTGTAAAGCTGGGATCTTGAGCTTTGATGGGTTAAGTAGGAGAGGTTCATCAAGTATTCTAAGTCTAATTCTAGTCACAGCTTTGCTTCTTCATATGTCTGTAAACTTTTAGGGGTAAATTCCTTTCAAGTTTAGGTAAGTTAAGGGTTTAATGTAGGTTTGCTATCGCACAAGAAGAAAGGTTTTTTTCACCGATGCGTAGGGAGAATTAGTGTTTCTACATCCCGCTCGTGCACTTCTCTGAAAGAAGCTCGACTCGGTGACTTGTTACTTCGCTGACTCATTGTTGCAAAGTACAGTCAATCATATGAGATCGAAGATCTCTTACAAACATGGTCCACATTCAGTGAGCGTTCTCTTGTTGTTGGGATGAGTCAAGTGCTTTAAGAACACCCTGACTATCCAAGTATATGCAAGGGTTTGCCTCTTGCACCGAGATAGGTGGTAGCCATCTCTTGGTACATACTAAAGTGATCAGAACTGCGGAACGATAAGTCCACACAGATATTAATGCCACTAGCTCTGCTTCAGTTAAGGTTACTCTGAACAACGAGTCCTCTAGGATGTTTCTCGGTTGAATGAAAAGAGAAGATTTCCCATAGAAGGACAACTACTTCTGCAGAGGCTGCAGCTCGTAGAATGACAAGGAGAGAGCACAGGCAGCTCTTCTTCCATTGCCCACCACTCACAGTTGTGGATTGCCCTGTCCCACAAGATCTGTCAGACATCTCTAAACTAAGTACTTTAAGGTCTATCAGGGAAGGATTGAATTATAAGAAAGCGAGCTTTCAATCAAGATTTTCGAAAGAACCGCCGTGAAGTCAGCTAATCGTCTTCACGCTCTGTGGCATTCTTTCGTTTTGTGCTCTTCTCTTGACCCGCTTCGTTCACGCAGTTGGATTAAATATTGTAGTACTTAAATTGAGTTAAATTGTTATTCAAAAGGAACATGCTGCCAGTGAACTTAATTATAAATTTTGGCTGAAAGAAATTGTCCTAATATAGAAAATAGATTATCCATTTATTGATTTAATATATGTTGATGTGGGGGGGAACAGGATTGATTTATGGACACAGTACTTTTGCCAGAGCTTATCTGGGTGGGATTGGATGGAGCCGAGGAGGGAGGGTTAGCCGAGGCCTGATTAATAATGTCCACCCGGGGTATGCGCATAACAGTTTGGAGCGGTGAATTTTGGAAAGTTAAGCGGGGAAATCGTTCACAAGTTCAGTTGGATACGGGGATGGTGGAGTACTACGTGTGGGCTACAGCTACGGATAAGTTCTACGGGCTACGTCTACGACTAAATTGGGCTACTGCTCTGACAACTCAAATACAACTGACTCGGGTGGTACGGATGACGCTGGCGGTACTCTTAGTACCTTTTGACCGCGAATGCACACGACGAACATCATCCAGTTGGAGGTGCTGCTCGCAGCCTCTGCGGCCGAGTCCTTGCTGCGGATGCGAGTGGCCAGTGGCGAAATGTCCGGGTCCGCATCCGGCTGTTGTGGACTGCGGCGAGGTTGAGCCTTGGCATTGTTGTTGTTGCTGCGCTGTATGAGCCGCTGCCGCTGCTGGGGCTCGTGGATTACCACAATGCTAGCGCTGCTGGCCTTGCGACCATTTAGCCGTTTATTGGGTGGGGAGACTCTGTAAACAGCAGACTGAAGGATGACTGGGAGGCTACCAGCGGGGATGGACTCACCGTTTGCCCGTTGGCACAGGATCGACTCCCTGTGGCTGGACAGCATCTGTATCGGGTGCGGTATTGTAGGCGGCCGAGTACATGGACGCACGCTTTGGCGCCCACTCCGGGTGACCACGTACAGACATCTGGGTGGCCAAGCTCTTCAGCAGCACAGCACGCACCTGAAACGAAGAGGAGCAATCAGCCGGGTCCCTGGTATGAGTTGCCAACGGGTTACCCACCTCGCCGTTGAGGAAACAGTAGATTAGCGCTATGAAGAATCCCTGGAACGAGGTCAGAAAGTACGTGCCGTACGACCAGATGGCAAAATTCGTGGCCGTCTTCAGGGAGGGAATCAATTGCAGCACATTCGTGATGCCCAGGAGTGGCAGCAGGACAATGGCTGCTCGCACCGCCTTGCGCGCTTGCTCAATGTCGCTGGCCTGCGATTGGCGCAGCTTCACCACCAGCACCCGAATGATGTTGACCAGGAAACAGAAGTTCAGCTGAAAGCAACAAGTTAGTTCCATGCCTTCAACGCATACGCATCCGCGCACACTCACCAAGATGACACCCAGCCGTGGTCCCTCCAGGATCCAATAGTAGGGCGTTAGGTTATAGTTCCACAGACACTCACCCACCGTGGTGTCCATGAAGACGATGGTGCAGGGCGCCCACACGGAGGTCATTAGCACGGGTATGCCCCAGCCCAGCAGCGAGAAGAATTTGAGCGGAAAGCTGCCTTGGAAAACGGCCACGGTAACCATGTTGTGCAGGTACAAACCCTCGATGAACATCCACATGAACATGGCGGTGCGAGCATACTCCAACAGTACGTACGAGGCTTCACAGAGGTAGGGCTAGTTCGAGGGGATATAACGTAAGGCTATTGCCACCATTCAAAGCTGGGCGGGAGGACTTACCGTGTTCTCGATGACCGACATGCTCGTATTGGTGGCCGCCTCCTTGTTGCCGCGTCGAAACTGATCGAAATAGAGCGTCAGTCGCACTATCACCTGCAGGACCATGGCTATGAACAGGTTCTTGTGTATCTTGGTGCGATTATTGCGCAACGAGCGAAAAGCATGGAATATGATCAGCGAAACGATGAGAGCCACAAGGGATAGGCACAGACCAAAGATCTCCAGGGTGCGGGTGCGCTTGGCAATCTCTATGAAAAGCTGAAGGGATAACAAGACATTGGCAAATCGGACTAGCAGGTAAGAGTCATTGCTTTTTGGCCTCCACTCACATCGATATCCTTGCTGCCCATTTGCTGCATTAGACGTATGACCTCGGGCTTGTAGCAGGGCCCATAGTCAGTCCAGCCCACGGGATTAGGTTCAGTCTCGTTGGGTCGGCCACCCCAATGACCATCGAGCTCGCATTTACGATTGGCGAATTCTGTGGGAGAAAGTGGAATAAGTTAAGTATGTAAAGGTGAATTGATTTCTTCATAAGTAGAAATGCATTTTATAGATTTCTGCACCGAATAAAGGGGGTTTCAGCAAGAGCCCAAAGACCTTCTAACTTCTAACCTTTTCTTAAATCATCTCCAAATCAAACATCCTTTTGTTTTGGACCACTCCCAAAATTAGTTGATATTGTAAGATCGGTTGGTGCAGAAGAATATATATTATCTTGTTAAGTATTTGATAAAAACAATTTGAACCTGCCGCCAAAACAAAACTGGGCATACTTAAAAGGACACCTATGTTAAAGCACACACTGATGTGTAGGCAGACATAAAAAAATACTATATAGTCGTTGTGTACTTAGAAATACGCGAATAACTTCGACCGAGAGTAACCAATTTCAATGATCCAACATTTGTTTTACGGAGAATTAAATGGGCTATTATAATAAAACTTAAAAGAAAATCGATTAGAGCAACATAATAAAGCCAGAGGAGGCCAAAGAAGAAATTTGAGAAAAAAAGGTGAAAATGACAAATCTGTAAGCCCCATTTCTTAGCCATTGAGTTAAATGTGTCAAGCCATTAATAAAAACAATTCAGATATCTGTCGCCGCTATCGGAATTGTCAAGGTTATATACAATCAGACGGTCTGTGCTTGAATAATTTCAATTTATATCAGTAAAAAAATGCAAAAAGCGCTTTTCGGCAGGGATGCAAACCGGTTCTGATCCGAACCGAAAAGCTTATTACAGCTGGTGCACCGAAACGCAAGCCGAACCGGCTTGATTTCAGAATTGCTGAACCGAACCGAAAACCAGAAATTTAAATGGTTCGGTTCGGTTCGGTTCAGTTCCCTGACGAGTTTTAACGGGAATCCCTTTGCTCTAGCCAATGATTTTGATTAATTTGGGAATTTGAATCGTTTCCCGTTCCGTTTATACATGTCGTTCGATCCTTGACATATTTAGCGTTGCCAGATCAATATTACTTTCAGGGATGACTTTACCATAAGTAAAGTTTACTGTAAGTCTTCTGCAATTGCCCGCCGATCTTGTAATATACCTGTCATCAATCAGTATGTTTCCTCTAGTAGATAATATTTCCAATTTTCTGTGGTACTTCTTTACCTTAATTCAATCTTAGACAAAAGAGATTTTTCTCATATAATCCCTACAGTTCTACGTTTCGGTACTGAATTTTTCAGGGCTGATTCAGGCCTGAGCAGTAGAAATAACTGAATTCAAGCCTGAGTTCAGGCCTGAGCATTAGAAATAACTGAATTCAAGCATGTTTTAGTACTTTCCATGAAACTCACCCAAGAGTTCAGGACTGAAATGATACAAAGGCCATGACGTAGTAGGACATGTCAGCGTACAATTCATGGCTGAAACACTTAAAAAGAATGTCATGAATTCAGGACCAGCCCTTCTATTTCAGGGCTGATTCAGCAATGATTCTGGTCTGAGCCTAACTTGGGGGATATGATAAATAGCGTAATTAAGATGCATGGTACGTATTCTTTTCTATCCAACATTCTCACTTTTCAAAATGCATTCCTCTAGGAACTTATAGACGAATCCTGGAAGTCCGACATCATAAACATTGGACATTCTTCTAAGGATTTTAAATATATTTGAATGGATTATAAGAATTAAAATTCAAAAGTATTCGAAAAGTCACATTACTACGGAAATCATAATATTTTATAATGTGCCTTTGTGAACCACTGAGCCGAACCGAAACCGCGGTTCAGTTAGCTCCAAAAACCATGTAATAAACCGAACCGGCGGTTCTGAAACAGTATGAACCGCTGAACCGAAACTGTTCTTATTTTCGAGTGGTTTGCATCCCTGGTTTTCGGGAGATATCTTCAGATTTTGAGGGGTATTAGGAAGAATTCAAGCATGAGGAAATGATATACTCGACGTCATTTCGAAACCATTGTTTCGCTGTAACACTGTGTAACCAATGAATAAACTAACTAAAGAAACCAAGAAGTCATGTCGAATCTGAGAAGCTGAACTGAAATTATTAGGGTCTCACCCAGCAGAATATCTTCCGAGTTTATAGTTATAGCATTATAGTTTTCTAATCAACAATTTTCGAACTAATAATTATTTTCGGTCCATGAAAGAAATAAATAATGCTCTGAAACAACAAGAAAGCGTAGAAGAAAACCTGTCATTCACATTTGTTGTGTGTATGTTTTCATGGGGCTATTGGAAGCAAACGCAATCATTCGATGCACAACAATTGTTAGGCATACTAATGCACAATAATTTGTAGTTGTGTTCAATTCTGCGAGAGGCATAGCAGTGAAAGAGACGAGAGACACATACGAGGTTGATGTTGCAATCTGATATATCATACCGCAAGGTGTTGCAGTTTTGGAGGTGCAAGCGGGTAACTTTTATGGCATGCAATAAGTGGAACTGGAAAAATATTTATTATTTCGCTACTTCTCACACAATCCAGTGGTACACAGACATAGATCTGACACCCCAAGAAGCCGGCCTTGGGGTAGCAGAACCTGGAACGAAAATATCTGATTCAATGGGGCAACTCTCAAGCATATTTCAAGCTGAATTATGTGCTATCTCCCGATGCGCAGATGTTAATGTGGAGAAAAACTACCACAACAGAGATATTACAATCCTCTCAGATAGTCAAGCAGGCTAGGACTAGCACCCCACTGTGGCTTAGGCCAACATATCATTAAGGAACTCCTTAGGAAAGAAGGGAATACGCTTAGGACAGCCTCCAAAAGCATTAATTGTGAACCACAACCCCAAAAGGTTCCAGAAATTGATCCAAAAAGAAAAAAGTACCCTCAGGATCCTGACAGGGCTCTCTCTCTGTTCAAGTTGAAAATACCTACCAATCCAACTATGCAGATTCTGTGAAAAGAAGGAGAAGCACCTAGGGTGAGGTGCAGATTCAACGGATTTGGGAAACACAGCTTAAACACCAACAAGATAAGTTGCCTAGAAACCACGAAAATCCTCACATTCGTACAAGAAATTGAACTGCTGGAAGAGTTGTAACTCAGTGGGGGGGCAGAACAGACCAAGATTGCTCCCCAACAACAAATGATAATACTTTTCAACGATATACGGTCAAATAGAGCACCGCATCCCATGGCATTGGGGCATTAAAGCTGCCACTGAATACTCAAAATAACTCAGATGCAATTTGCAACATAAAAATCGAACTTGGAGATAATGTAAACAACGCCTTACTATTCTGTGGCACTTTTTAAATCCTTTCACACGATGCCAAACAATCACTTCCTTTCACTCCAAGTTTAATAAACTTAAATGAGTGCTTGAAGTCGTAACATTTCCACTGTGGTGTAGTGCTACAAGATCCATTCGCTGACACATTTTAAAGCCAATTCTTAGAAATTTTGTAGGAGAAAAGGAGAAGGAGTTCCTGCCTGCCTAAAATTGCTCACTAGTTTCTGCACAATCGTTGACTCGCAAATGCATGGGGGATGGGGACACATTTTAAGCCGTTTTTCTGAAACAATGATTCCCCAATACATGGCACCTGAACTCAAACGAGGAAAGATTTACAATCCAGTCCGGCAAGCTATGCCCTTTTCACACCTGATTATAGTCAGGGAGATCATTATATTCTTGATATAAAACCAGAAAATAGTTTTGTGTTATACCAAATTCGACCAACGTTAAATGAATCCTGGTTTACCATTCGCCTTATTAACATTAGAGGAGAGGTTTTGGGGTCAATTAGGGGAATCCAACATTAATCAAAAAAGTAGAACAGTAAACCATCATCATCATCATAAACTTCAACATTCTCGTCACTCTCTTAAGTCTGAAATCTTAAATCTGGCAGTACGCCTACCAATTGTCCAATAATTTTCCAACTCCATCTGTACTCCCCAACTAATAGTCAACCAATTTTCTATATCGCTTGACACAATTCATTTCCCAATTCAGTTAATCAAATATGTAAACCAAAATGAAATCATTTGGGTCATTGCAAATAAACTGGGCCAATGACTCGGCGGTGGGCGTTTATGCCTTCAACCTGTGTACTTTCGGCCAGGTGTGTGGCATAGTTTTGAGCAGTCTTGTCCTGCGGTCGGACGAAAAGTTCTATTTGCAGACTGTGGACAGACTTGTCAGTTGCTTAATTATGGACGCGTTGCCATGACATCAGCCCACCCAAGCCTCCAATGAGCAGTCTCAATGGGGCTTGGAAAAACGACTACCACAACATTACCCTGGCCTCGTTTGCATTGAGGACCACCCATTGATTCGCACCCACTCTTGACTGTTAAACTGTCCACTTGAGCGAGGTCAAAAGAATCCAAAAACAAAAGCAACAAAATCGAATCGAAAAATGCTCTTCGATTGACATAATTACAGTTGCCATTACAACGCAAGTGCCGCTCATTGAGGGGGTGGTGTGTCGGGGGTGGTGAGCGGCGATGTAATTTTATGCCTGAAATAAATTTAAGACGCAAACCGAATATTAATTTCAGATTACTAGCTGCTGACCCGGCAAACGTTCATCTGCCATATAAATTATTTCCAGTGAATGTTTTGGTTATTAAATGAAAAATAACGAATGGATTGTTAGAGTGTAGTGTGCGGATGGGGTCCATGGCAGCGTCGAAGAATGTGGACGATGATCCATCCATCTAATCATTTTCTCAATTTAATGGAAATTAAGGAAACTGGCAAAGTGAAAAGTAAAGAGAAAACAACAACAAGTGGGGAATTTAAACAAAGACCAACCTTAATTAGCAAAAGCAAATAAACTCGATTTTATGTCCACGCGAGAACATGCCACGTTTAATTGTCCGTTGTAACGCAAAGACGGAAGCATTTCCGGCCACATAAGGTATATAAATTCTTGATCAGCATGACAAGCTGAGTTAATTTAGCCTTGTCCGTCTGTCCATCCGCCTGTTTCTATGCCATCTCCTCCGTCAGTTTTAAAGCTATCGCAACTCAATTAACATTTGTCGGAACCGGCCAGGTCGGATGACTATAACATATAGCTGCCATAGCAACGATCGCTCAAAAAACTACACTCAAAAAATTATTAAAATTAAAAATAATTTTCCTTTCTTGTTTTAAGACAATTTTTTCTTAAACTTAGAAAAAACAACCCTAAAAAAGAATTTTTAGAAAATAATTTCTTAAATTTAGAAATTCGATTTATTTTTTCTTAAATTTAGAGTAAATTTTCTAAATTTTTTCCTAAATACTTTCTTAAATTAAGGGCGAATTCGACCATGAATTTAGAAAAAAATACATTGCAAATAGGGCGAATTTAGAAAAACGCCCTAAATTTTAGAAAGCACATTTCTTAAATTTAGACAAGACATTTAGAAATTCGCCCTAAAATATATACAAAAAAGTCTAGAAAATCGCCCTAGAGAATAGAAAAATATTAAAAAGACACCCCTTGTAATTCTCAAGTACGAATTCCGTGCATTCGGAATATAAAAGGGGCAACTAATATTCGGCATGCTGAGAAAATCGCCCTAAAATATAGAAAAATAGTCTAGAAAACCGCCCTTATATTTAGAAAAATATTAAAAGACACCGCATGTAATTCTCAAGTTCGAATTCACTGCTTTCGGAATATAAAAGAGGCAGCTGAGTGCTTAGCATATTTGACTGCGTTATTGACTGTCCCCACTCGCGAGCTTTGGCAGTCGAGTGCGATAAGATGCCTTTCGTGTTGAAGTTTCCCCGAGGTCCCGAGTTCGAGTCCCAGGCAAGGTAAAGTTAATAACTAAAATAATGATTACTAATAGTGAACCAACCGAAGAAAATATCCTATAAAAATAATATATAAGGGGCTTACACGCTTCTCTCAGTATGGCAGTCTCCTTCCTCTTCTCTCTTCAGTTAACTTTTAAGAAAGTCTTAGTCTAATTTTTAGAAATAATTTTTCTAAAATATATGGCGAATCGCCTTTGATTCCTTTTTTAAGGCTAATTTCTAAATTTTAGGGCGATATTGACTGTTTTTTTTTTGAGTGTAGTAGAAAACTCACTGATGAGAATAAATGGGAATTTATTTGAAACAGTCTGTCTGAGTAACCTCTACTGTCCATATGTACAAAAATCTTTGTTGATTTCTGTTAATTATTGAATTATAATTAACCCGACCTTGAGCCAGCCAACATCCACTTTGATTAAAACTAGTTCTAGTGAAAAAAACTTTTCTGTTTTCTATGGAAACGTCTCCCAACTCTGTAATTATTTATATATTAGTGGTATTCCTGAAAGTGATTTGCTTTCGATTTCGTGAAAGCAAATCAAAAGCAGTTGACGGAACGACCATGATTTTATTTTGATTTGCTTTCGTTTGGCGCGAAATTAAACAAAGGCGCGAAAGCAAATAGTGTCGAATGAAATTGTGAACGGACTGTACAGCTGTTCATGAAAATACAAAAGCAAAGATAACCAAAATGCCGAAAAAGAGTTATGGAGAGTTATTATGGCTATATTATTTAAATATCTAAAGCAGAACTTGTTGGTTGAATATGTGAACTTGGAAACTCCACAGAATTTGCATCCGTCCATTTGAATGCGCTTCTTTGATGTTGCTTCGCAGAAATCCTTAAGGAGTACATTAACACAAGCATTTAAGTTTAATAGCAGAAAAACACAAAAAACCTAGAAAGTTTTCCATATTACGATCAAATTTAAAGGTAAACAAACACCAAGTGCTGATTTCGTGAAAGCAATTAGTATTACCCTACTTTCCATACCTATTCTGGGCACACTGCAATTTTGTATGGAGCTGTCGTGATCAGCTGATACACGAAATCGAAAGCAAATCACTTTCAGGAATACTTATATTATTTGTCTATGCTTCTCCATGATTCTGCCAAGTTTGGTCGAAATCTGACATCTATATAGTATAGCTGTCATACAAAAGTATAGTTAGAAAATTAGTCTTAGTGAGAAAAACTTGTTTGTTTTAAGTGGAAATGCCCTTCAATTTAGTTAGTAAAACGTGCTGCAAGGGTATACAAACTTCGGCGGAGCCGAAGTTAACTTTCCTCTATATTTTTAGTTTACTTCTATTTATATATAAGGTTGGCAAAAAAGTCTTGCGGAATTTTTATTGAATTTTCAATTGTTCATAAAATTGGTTATAATAACGCGATTTAAGTCAAATATGCGCCGTTTTTTTCGATGACGAGTTCCCAACGAGATGCCAACTTCATAATGCACCTCTTATAGAAGCTCGCTTCCCTATTGTCAAAAAACTCGGAGAGCCAATTTTCACAGGACTCTCTTGTGGCCAACTTCCGACTACCAAGCTCGTTAGCCATGGACAGAAATAGGTGGTAATCACTTGGTGCGAGATCCGGACTATACGGTGGATGCAAAAAAAACTCCCATCCGAGCTCCCGGAGCTTCTGGCGCGTCACCAAAGATGTGTGTGGCCTGGCGTTGTCCTGATGGAAGACAATTCGGCCTCTGTTGATCAAAGATGGCCTCTTCTGCATGAGTGCTGCATTCAAGCGGTCCAGTTGTTGGCAGTACAGGTCCGAATTGAGCGTTTGGCCATAGGGGAGCAGCTCATAGTGGATGATTCCCTGCCAATCCCACCAAACACACAGAAGAACCTTCCTGGCCGTCAATCCAGGCTTGGCCACCGTCTGGGCAGCTTCACCGCTTTTCGACCAACACCGTTTGCGCTTCACGTTGTCGTAAGTGACCCACTTTTCATCGCCAGTCACCATCCGCTTCAAAAACGGGTCGATTTTGTTGCGATTCAGAAGCGATTCGCATGCATCCATACGGGCCAAAATGTTTTTTTGCGTCAAGTCGTGTGGCACCCATACATCGAGCTTCTTTTTGAATCCAAGCTTCTTCAAATGGTTTATAACGGTTTGATGACTCATGCCCAGCTCTTGGCCGATGCTACGGCTGCTACTATGCCGGTCTCTTTCGATCAATTCAGCGATTTTATCGCAATTATCGACGACAGGCCTTCCGGACCGTGGCGCATCTTCGATCACCTCTGCACCAGAACGAAAACGTTGAAACCATCGTTGTGCGGTGGAAATGGAAACTGTATCGGGTCCATAAACTGGACAAATTTTATTGGCAGCATGAGATGCATTTTTGCCATTATCGTAGTAGTACTGTAAAATATGCCGTATTTTCTCTTTATTTTGCTTCCATGTTTGCGACGCTATAACTCACGAACGACTAAAAACAAACAACAATAAATCAAACACGTGTTAGCGCGTGAAAAGAGCTTTCCAAAAAGCTCTAGCGTGAACCGATGCGACGAATACAACTAGAACTACGCGCTTGCAAAGACAAGCTTGCGAAAATTTCGCAAGACTTTTTTGCCAACCTCATATTTGTATTTGTCTAATTGGTTTAATTTAATTTCTTATATTTATTTCATAGGTTCTTTTTCTTCTCTCCTCTTGATCTCTCTACTTATTGAATGTTAGCTCTAATATCAACTTTGACTACAACAGGCATTGAATTGAGACATATCTGGCCCGACAGACAAATCAACTTCCGCCACCGAGTCGAACTCGTTATTAGTTTATTTAGTTTATTTTTTTGCTTAAGCCTTTTCATAACGTGGTTACAAATTTACTGACAGTTAAATATATCAGAAGAAACTGCAAGGACCTTTATTTGAAAGCCAACTTCAGGCGAATGCAGTAGGTTTACACTCCAAATGGACAAAATGCAGTGCGTTTCATTGGCTACGCATCCTTTAAAAACTTAATTTCGTGTATTTGTACACAAATTTGTGTAATGCATTTTCTATTCAATAACGAAATCGAGACAAGATGTCTGATGACTTTGGCAGTGGAGCAGATTCCTAAAGAGTTGAAAGTTGAAGCCACTGTTATTTTTGCTTTCTGAAAACAAGGTGGAATGGGGGACTGTAAAGTGCATTGTTTGTAAAATTACTTTAATTATGGTTTTATTAAATGTCAGCGTGTGTTGTTGTGACCTTTTTAGTGCTTCCTTTTTCCTTTTTCGTATATATGTAGTGTATCGAAGTGTAACAATATGTGTTTGTCCAGTATTTCAGCTTTTGGTTTTCTTCACTTTTGACCTTTTCTATGCATTTGAATGACGATACGGCGCGTGGCGTCGTTAAAGTGGACATAACTTACAGCATTCAATTTTTAACAACAGATAAGTAGCTGCTCACTTCAATCAACTGAACCAGGACCAGAAAAGCTTGACAGAGTAGGAGCCGATGCTCTTAAAACTTTTCGTGATTCTTTTGCAAACAAATATAAAGGAAAATATAGAAAATGAAGAAGTCTTCAATAAGTAAACAAATGTACAATAAAGAATTGGATGAAGTCTTCAATCATTCAATAAGCAAACAAATGGAATGACCTTCTTTGTTTTCTGGCCAAATATCCGGTTTCTTTAAACTGGGTGCATATATTTTCTTAAAGAACGTTAATATTGAAGACTTAACGTGCTGAGAATTTCAATTATTATGTGAACTCATTCAATCTTTCGATATCAGTTTTGAAATGGAGAATGATCATACTACAAGTTTCCAGCTTACAGGCCATATTCAATGTTTTTAGATTGAATTACTATTAAGATCTTAATAGATACGTTATGAATCAGCTAAATCTGGTTCTTATCTGGTCTAAGACCTGGAAAATAACTCAAAATTACTTTTTGCAGATGCAAATGGTAAACGCGGTGCTGGTGCCAACTGCACTAAATAAGTGAAGTTCGCTTGGAAAGAGAACAGCAAGTGTACTAAGGAGGATTTAGGAACCCACTTTAAAATGTTCGATTTGGTGAAGCGGAGCTGTTTATACAAATAAGACTCGTGTCTCCTCGATTTTCGAAAAGCGAGGCACAGTATTAAAAAAGAATTTGTGTGTTTTGTCTTAATAAATGGAAGACAATCTCTCAATTTTACACTGTGAAAACAAATCAATCCGCACATGAATCCGAAAAAGGATTCATAAAAGAGTAATCCCGGATATTCTTGAGCCGAGCCGACAAAAATATTGATATGATCCTACTTTTTATACCCTGTTCCCCTTAAAAATTGGAAAAGGGGGATCATGAAGTTGTGCGAATGTAAGTAACAGGGAGAAGGAAACATTGCCGACCTCATCAAGTATATATATTCTTGATCAGCATGAACAGCTGAGTCGATATAGCCATGTCCGTCTGTCCGTCTGTCTGTATGAACGCGTCGATCTCAGAGACTATAAGTGATAGAGACACACATTTAGATTTGGAAAATTACTTACTTCGCGTATCCACACCATGATAACCGGCGGGGCAGTTCATGCGTGCCAAGACGCCGGCCGGTGTTGGTGGCCAACAAAGCAGTGAGTCCCAGGTCCAGTTACAGTAAAGGCCTGAAAAATGGCAAAAGTAGGGAATTATTTTAGATCGAAAAGGAAAACAAATATGTGTAATTATGGTAATTAAAATCAAAAAATAAACAGCATAACATGACCTCGAGCCGGCTAAAAACTGCAGGTTAACTTAGTACAAAGGTCGCAAATAAACCAGTCACATGTAAAATCATGAACGCAAAGCCAAATTCCTATAAGGCGATGTCTCAGAGCACTTTATAACTCTCGATGTATCACAAGTATTTTTGAAAAACTACAATTTAACAAATTTATGCATAAGTTCCTGTAAGAATGTTACATATTTTGAAAACAAAGGCTTGATGTAGCACTGAAATATAGCACTGACGTCCAATTGCAATTTATGTAAGAAATATTTATTCTCATTTTTTTTGGAACTTTTTTTGCACTTTGATTTTCCCGTGATGTAGCAGCGCTGCCTTCAGCTGCTACTGCAGCATCAAAATGTATGCCGATTATATAACTTTGTTGGTACAGAGTATGTTATAGTCGGGGTTTCTTTGTTGTTTTAGGCTGGACAATGTAAAAAAGTAAAACACTTTAATTTCGAACACAGAAAAACTGCACTAAAGCGCATTTAATTGGGTTTAATACAATATTTAGATAAAAGAATAATAATAGTACTTCAGGGCTCTCTCAACTCATAGCTTAAGAATTTTTCCATATATTTGTTAACTCTTACGAATGGAAACTTCTTTGTAGTCCGTAGACGAAAACAAAAAAATCGAATTGTCCTAGTTTTGACTTTGGTTTTCTTTAATTTTAAACATCTTTGAAAGGCTTCCATTCAAAATCTATTTGATAAAAGGGTTCAAAAATTCCGCCTTAAAATAGTTATGATTAGACAGCGGATTTTGATTATTTTCAAACAGACTTTCATCCCAAGTAAGCCAAAGTAAATGTGCACAACACTTAATGATGTGATGACTTTTTACACTTTTTACACTGCTGACTATCTGCACTCATTTCCAAAATGACCCAAGTAATTATTAAATGAATTGGAAATGATGTAAGCAAATCGGTTTAATGATATGCAAAGTCCGCTGCCTAGTTCTGAGTATTCAAAATCATTTTTGACCGACTGTTTTGTGCATTTTCATCCCAAAAAACTAATTGGGATTTTTGGCGTGAGGGCTTAATAGTCGTATGCACTTAGATGCCACCATTAGTGTTAAGTACATGGAGCCCGAGATCGAGTGCCAGAGTGAGTTAAGACAAACAACACAGTGTGAATAAATTTATGAGCTTGGTTTATTAAGAACAGACTGGTCGACATATAAAGACACTTCCGTCTGTCCCTCCGTAGAGTTTGAGAAACCAAGTTTGAATGTGGAGTGGAATTGTCTGCATGCAGATCGAGTTTGTTTCACATTTTTGGTACTTTAAAGACACGATTACAACAAACAATGCTCTCACGCGAGAGCTCTGGAATATAATTTCACTTTTATAGTGTGACCAGTGTTAGGGAGAATCTAGGAACAACGCTCTCGGGCTGCAGAGACTTCTAACGATTATCTTTCTTACAACACTTTTCCACTCCGTGCGGACCCCAGACAAATATTTCACCTGAAGAGATGCCCAAAAAGACATATTTTGTGGCAATTCCAAATCGGTACCCCCAATTCACGCGGCTGATTTATATTCACGATGGAAAGAATATAAATAGATGAATTGTTCTTTATTTCACACGATGTTGATCATTCTGTAAGCTTCTCTGCTCTAGATAATTGTGCTGGTTTCAGCCACCCCAGCTGAGTTGACCCACTTAGTTGCGGCACTGGCAATGGCAGCCTCCTTAATCACATTTGGCGACGACGAATCGGCCGAATATATATGCGGCTCTTCGAAGAAATCACTCATCGGTTTCGGCGGCTGCAATTGCAAACGCTGCTCCTGTTGGATGGAAGCCAGCTGCTTCGGGACACTTGTTTCGCCAGCGGCTTTCTTCTGGCTGTGATCAGACCCACGCACCATCATAATGTAACCGCCACGAGCTGCGCTCCTAACGCTTACGTTCAGTAAGATCTTAAGCATGGCTCTCGAATAAAAGGAAGCAAGCGATTTGAGTTGAAATAAAAAAAATAAATTTTGTTTTTAAAATCAATCCAGATGTAAACTGTACGAATATTGAAGTTGTACTGATGATGCCGAGAATACAAGCTGTGACATACGAAGCAAAGATTGAAAGCAAACTAGATCGAAATGTTTTGAATGTTGTTTTGAATTGTTTGCCATTGTTGTTCCCAAACAGCAACAACAGCAAGTTGAGTCCAGTCAATAAAGCTCCATGCAAGAGTAAAATAAGTAAGAAAGTCGGTTAGGAACGACTGTAATATACTCTGCACCGGCTAAGGAGGGGCTGCAGTTGCAGCTGAAATAAGCTCTGCTGAAGCAAACATTCTTTTGCTCATAACTTGACTCCCTTTCATTCAATCTTTACCCATTCTAAATATTTTTGATGCCTGAATATTTCCAAAATGGGTTCATTCAATCTATTTTTTAAAACTGTGGGAGATTCTACATTTTTCCCAAATTGCAGAGGGGCAGGTGTCGGCGTGGCAAAAATTGAAAACAAACTTCATCTGCCTGCAAATATAAGCAGCATATATCCCATACAGAACACACCTCTATCTCTTACCATCTCTGAGATGTGTTTATTTATACGGACAGACGGACAAGGCTATTTCAGCTGGCTGTTACATACTCTATCACAAATCTAATGTACTCAGTATACTTCCGTTACAGAGTATAAGATTCATCATTAACTCAGTACTTTCATTGAGCAATGTGAACATCCTTCAAAATGCACAATTATGAATTCTTAGAACTTTTAGTTGAATGTACCAAGGTGACATTCGTAATGAGCCACAGCCACCCCATTATTGCATTGGGCGAGACTCAAATAGGTCAAATGAAACGTAAATATTCCCGAGAAGCTCCATTCGCACCCTAACCAATTTGCCCAACGCTTCACCTTGAAAGCCACGCTTTTCTAGTATTTCTTTAGAGTCAATCAGGAAATATTCATGTTTTTGGTTGAAGGCAAAGCCTTTAAATATTGTGGAGTCTGGCAAAGTCTTTCACCAAAGTCCTAATAATTTTTCCTCTACAAACCGATCTCATTGCTAACTATTATAAACTGACATTCCTGCCAATTTTAGGAGTCATTCGCATTAAACCAAATGGAGTCGCCAGGCAGAAGGTCAAATTTTTCATGTCTATCAATTTTATTGAACCGAACCGAAATATTTGGTTCGGAACCAGTTTGGGGTTGGCTTTTAGTTCTTAAGTGGTTCGGTTCAATGTATCACAAAATTGTACAGATATTTGTAACGCATAGAAGAAAGCAAATCCGACCACAAAAAGCATAAATATTCTTGATCAGCATGACGAACTTCATTGATTTAGCCATGTCAGTCAGTTATGATATATAGCAAGCCAAGAAACTAGGGCACACATTGGTAATAGATATCTAAAATGTTTATTAAAGTAAAACTATGTGAGATATCGAGTTCACTAATCATCATCTACTTAAGTCTAAGCCAACCTTATACAAGTGTGAATAAACTTTGGACTATACTTTGTATATTTTACAAGGTAAATTATTTCTATAAATAAATTAAAGATTAAAAATAGAGGAAAGTTAACTTCGGCTCTGCCGAAGTTTGTGTACCCTTGCAGCACGTTCTCTAACTAATTTGAAGAACATTTCCACTGAAAACAAACCAGTTTTTCACAATAAGACTACTTTTCTGACTCTACTTTTGTACGACAGCTATACTATATAGATGTCCGATTTCAACCAAACTTAATGAAATCATGGGAAAGCACAGCAAACTAAGAAATACAAAGTTTGGAGGCGTTTTCTTTAAAAACCAAAAGTTTTTCTCACTAAAACTAGTGTCTCAGCCGATCATTCCTATGGCAGCTGTATCCTATAGTCATCCGATTTTGACAAAACTTTTAAAAATTGTGTAAAATCTTATAAAATAAACATATGCCAATTTTAAACAGGTTTGCATTGAAAACAAAAAAGTTTTTCTTGGTAAGACTATTTGTCTAACCTTACTTTTCTATGGCAGTTAAACTATATAGATGTCCGATTTGGCAGAATCATGGAGAAGCATTGAAAACTATTAAGTACGAAGTTTGAAGACGTTTGCACTAAAAACAAAAAGGTTTTTCAATAGAACTAGTTGTCCGACCGATCGTTCCTATGACAGCTATATGTTATAGTCATCCGATCCGGACAAATGTGCAGCGTATTTGTACCAGAAGACTTCGTGCAAAGTTTGGTGGCGATAGCTTTAAAACTGACGGAGGAGATAGCATAGAATCAGACGGACAGACGGGCATGGCTATATCTACTCAGTTCGTCATGCTGTTCAAGAATATATATACTTTATTTGGTCGGAAATGCTTCCTTCTGTGCGTTACAAACATCTGGACAATTTCAATATATCCACTGCAAGGGTATAAAAAGAATAGTCTGATTTCAAAAAAGTTAAAAAGTGTTTCTATTCATGTGACAAGTTCGATATAAAAGTGCACTACAATTATATTGTGCAAAACGTAGGCAGAGTCAAGGCTTGAAACAAAACTTTTACTAAAATTATAGAACATTAACCATTGGCAACCCGGAAACGGAAGCTGAAAGAGAATGTTTTAGGTGTTTGTTTGTGGTGATATCCTTCTTCCCCGGCTTCTTCTTAGATTATTCCCTAACTTCTTTAAGATTTTTGAGCTTATCATGCGGACAAGGCTTTTGAGTCACCGATCCGTCATCCGTCGATCTTAGACCGAAATCGATGGAAAAGTATGTGTTTTTCCCGATCTTCCCCAAGATACGTTAGAGGTTTCTTCTTACATAATTGACTAACGGAGTTTACTCAGTTATGTTTTTGGCCCTGGTACTGATTTGAGTGATCTGAAAACCAGTCCGAATATTATCTTAAATTGACATCAAACTTGGCTGAGCCGGCTAAAGTCTGACTTTTGGAACCACAGTGGAGATTTCGCTTAAAGTTTAGTCTGACATCCATTTCCATTCTCCGCATCTAAAAGCTTAAGATCAACTCACCTGTCTGTGGTTGTGTATAATTGGCAAACAGCGCCGAACAGTTCTCATAGTTGGTGGCTGCCGCCGAGGCGAGTGTTAGATTCCAGTTGGTGCTGGCATTGGTCACTTGGATGGCCGCCTCACCGGCTGCCGTGGCCCCCAGTGCAGTCTGGGCCACGCTGGTGACCCGATCAATTACATAGGAATCGGTTGTTGTTGATATGAGCCCACCATCCTCGCCGGTGAATAGATTGGTGGGTGTCTGCTCCAGCATGGACATGGATACGGATGTACTTGCCTTGTGAATGAAGTGTGTGAGGATGTGAGTCCGCTGGCTACCGCCACTGTAGTCATACACGACTGGCAGTTGAGTCATTTTGCTTACAATGCCATTTCTGCAATGAAAGAGGGGGGGAGGGAGACTTGTAACTTGCTGCCCCGAACTGAAATAGATTTTAAATCAAAATATATGCCCCACCTATGAATACCCATTTGGCTAAAGTGTTTGCCAGGCTTAGTTTTAATTGAAAGTCCATCGAACAATGGGCAAAGTGCACACACTACTCGTTCCCATAACTGACAATGGACTTGCACTGATTTCATCAGCATTTTTATGATTGCCGGTTTCTTGTTTGTTTTTCTCTCGTATCAGCGAAGCGCCAGCTCTGCTGTATTTATAAATCAACCTACCAATGTGGCAATCGGAGCCACACCAGGGCGGAAGCAATCTGGCCGGGAGTCTCTGTTGCATATGTACAATGAACATCCTACAGGCGCACACACACAGACAGACAACGGCATTCGATATGTGCATTAAACAATGAGGGCGTTTCAATTTAATGAAAATCCTAGTAATCTGTGATCCCATCCATAATCTTAATTGTTTTCATGTTATTTGATTTTGGCCCACCCACACATGCACACCCACGCACACACGCACACACACGAGTTTGAAGCTCGGAAGCAATGTTTTGCGTTTTTGCGAAAAGTGTTGCCTACTTTGCGGCTGGCAGTTGCGAACACAAAAACACACACAATCACATGTTTGTGTGGGCGTTAGGCATAATAAGAAATGCATGAGCTGGTGGTCGGGAATTTGAAACGATGAAAACAAGCCCCAACAATATAAATAACCATGTACAAATAATAATAAATAACATATGTGTACAGTAGCGTCTCTAGGGGGGGGGGGGAGGGCGGTAAGGGGCTGAAGCCCATTCTCCGCAGAGCCCAATTATTTTAGCAAAGCACAATCTGGAATTTCAGAGAGTTCTGGAATCTATCTCGACTTTTCCAATAAGCTATCAGCACACAGAAAAGAAGAGATCCAAAAAGGATCCATTTGAGCTGGATAAGTCTTTAATATCTTTTAAATCTTCCAACGGAGCTGGAAAATCATCCAAATGATCTTAGTTTTTCAAATCCTTTGAATGATTTAAAGAATATTTGACACATATCCTGTTCAAATGCATACTGGATATCATCCAATGGATTTTTTTGTAATATCCTTTTTTCTCTGTGCAGAGAAATACATTTACAGAACGAAGAACTTTGGAATTTGATTCAAGTTATTATAATCGATTGTTGAAATTGTGTTGGATATATAAAGAAATTCTGATAAACGGACCATTTTCATGTGCCAATAGTATGCCTATCCAAGTCGCTATCTTACCAATTGACCCTTCAGTTTTGAAGAAATTTCCAAGAAATTTGTAAGGTAATTTTTGATCAAATCAGTTGAAACTTTCGCACCAAGAATTGGTAATAAATTTGTTTACAACAAAAGAAAGATTAATTTCTGCAAAAAAAAACGAGAGCGTAAGTTAAAGTCGGCACTGCCCGACTTCCATATACCCAGGACTCAGGACATTTAGTGTTTAATAAGCGTTAATTACTATGTTAATTAACAGATCATTTGTCACAAATAGAAGCCTACACTTAAAATTGAAATGTTCTACACAGAAAAGAATAAGATCAAATATCGACTTAATCTTTCAATATAATTTTAAAAATATCAAAATTAACATATCAAAGATATATTTATGATGCTAGAGTATTCCATTGATACTCAAAATGTCAAAATAGATAAATGAAATCATCATAGTGATCTGAAAAATACCCTAGTGACATGATTTCAGTTCAAAGTGGACATCGAAAATTTGAGGGCAGAAAGAGATACCCACAGTTTCTCAAATCAAAGGTAGACGGCTATGGTGCAACTTGAAGAAGGCAACAACAATGTTCATGTCTCTGCCGCAGCAAGCGAGACAGCGAATACTATTCCCATTTGCCTGTTTTCGCTTTCATTGCTGATTGCAGTTCCCAACTGCTTAAAGCGGTGAGCGCATGAAAAGCCTATTGAAGGTAAAATCGGGAGATTCATGAAACAGTACTGTATAGGCAACCAGCACTTTTTGGTGTATATAAATGCATTAGTTGTTTACAGCTGTGAACAAACGCAACTTTTCGGGACCTCGAGCCAGCTTCAGACACAAATTATTAATCAAATGTATCTTTGACATTCGAAACGTGTCCTATGGGTACTATAAAAATATAGCTTTGATATTATTGAATACACCATTCGTATGACATTAATACCCCTTTGATATTATGCAAATATATGTTTAGTAATTCAGCCATGTCGTACGAAAATACTGCATTGATACTATAAAAATGAACATTTCACTGTGATATGAAATTGATACGAAATGGTGGAGTGACATATTCGAACATATCATTTGATTATATTTCAGATGAAGGCCGATTCGATACTGAACAAGAAAGAAAGTCGGTCAAGCCCGACTATAACATACTCTGTACCAAGAAAATTTGTCTTTTGATCATAACTCGAAAACCGTTCATCCGATCTTCTTCATTCCTTTGGCGGATCGATAAGTTATCCTAATAACTAAATATGTAGAAAGAACAAGCCATCTATCTTCAAAACTGTGGGAGATATGACGTTTTTTCTAAATTGCCGGGGCGGGAGGGGGCGTGGCCAAAATTGAAAATAAACTTGATCTGCCTGCAGACATAAGAAGCATACGTCCCATACATGTCAAACCTCTATCTCTTACCATCTCTGAGATCTGTGCGTTCATACGGACGGACAGACGGACATGACTATATCGACTCGGCTGTTGATGCTGATCAAGAATATATATACTTTATGGGGTCGGAGATGCTTCCTTCTGGATGTTACATACTTTTGCACAAACTTATAATACTCTATGTACCTTCGGTACAGAGTATAAAAATACCCGTTTGATACTAAATATCGCGATCTATTTTTTCTGTGTAGGTATTCTAGATTAAAGATATGGCTATATCGACTCGGCTATTGATGCTGATCAGGAATATATATACATTAAGGGGTCGGGGATGCTTCCTTCTGTCTGTTACATTCTTTTGCACAACTTTAGTATACAGTTTTTACTCTTCAAGTATTGGGTATTCCCTTTCAGAGGCTATACCCAAAGTTTAAAATTGTTAAGATGTTTCTCTCACACAGAGGAAAGCATAGCCGACCATATAAAGCATATATATTCTTGATTACAGAGACGAACTGAGTTGATTGAGCCATGTCCGTCTGCTTTAATGTTTTCTCCTTCGTCATTTTGAAAGCATCTTGACCAAACTTTGCACTAAGTCTTCGGGTACAAATGCGCTGCACATTTATTGGAACCGGCTGGATCGGATGACTATAGCATGTAGCTATCAAAGAAAAGATCAATCGGAATACTAGTTTCAGTTGAAAAAACTATTTTATTTTCATTCGAAACGCCTTCAAACTTTGTATTTCTTAGTTTGCTATGCTTTTCCATGATTCTGCCAAGTTTGGTCGAAATCGGACATCTATATAGTATAGCTCCCAAAGACAAGTAGGGTCCGAAAAGCACTCTCAATTGAAAAAACATGCTGTTTAAGTAAAAGGTTAAGTCAAATCAACAATGTTTCTTTTGATTTCGCAACTGAATCAACAGTCTGCAACTGAAAAATAATTATTATTCGGAATTCAAAGTTGAGAACTACAAGCTTTAGGCAGAAGGAAGATTGAGCTGAATTTAAGTAGCATATTTGGTGTGCACCAACAGTCATTCCTGGCATTCCAAATTGGTCAAGTTCAATGGTCC
The DNA here is from genome assembly GCA_035044965.1 of Lordiphosa andalusiaca. Lineage (NCBI taxonomy): Eukaryota > Metazoa > Arthropoda > Insecta > Diptera > Drosophilidae > Lordiphosa > Lordiphosa andalusiaca. The sequence goes on along the minus strand of JAWNNM010000051.1, from coordinate 2,175,334 downwards.
CGAGTTCAAGGCCCAGCCAGAGTAAGTAAATTTGTATAGTTCTTTGTTTTCAGAAGCAAACTTTTGGTGGGTAGTGGACTTTCGCTTTACAAATCCAAGGGGTCTCCCCCTTGTTTCTTTCGATATTATTCGGAACAAAGCTTTCTCAGTGTATATTTTAGAAACATTCAGAGAAGGCTGCCCCCACCTTTTTGGAAAGCTGTCTAAGCCCTTAAATTTGTAAGAACAATCAATATTTTTCGCACTCATCCAAAAATCGTCAAAATCTCGACACAGTGTGCGTCTATATAGAACTTCTAGATATTATTTGAATTTCAGCGTTCGCCAGTTTCAATTTCACTTCAATTGCCTTAACGATATCGACTTCCATATATTTTGTTTCTCAGCAAAATGACCTCGAACCGTTACCGCTTCTCGCTGACCACTTTCAGTCCCACGGGTGAGCTTTGCCAACTGGAGTGTGCCATGGCCGCGGCATCGAATGGTGCCACCGCTGTGGGGATCTTGGCCACCAATGGAGCTGTTATCGCCGCTGAGAAGAAACAAAAGTCGGGGCTGTGCGAGATGCAATCTTTTCATCGCGTGGATGCGGTTGACAATCACATTGGCATGGTATACTCAGGCCTGAACGCCGATTTTCGTGTCCTGGTACAGCAGGCTCGAAAGATGGCCCAAACGTATACCCTGACATTCATGGAGTCGATTCCGGTGCCAGCACTAGTGGATCGCATGTCGATGCTCATGCAAGAGTTCACCCAGACGGGTGGTGTGCGTCCCTTTGGGGTATCCCTGTTGACCTGCGGCTGGGACAACGATCGTCCGTATCTGTATGAGTCCGATTCCTCGGGAGCTTTCTTCGCCTGGAAGGCGACAGCCATGGGCAAGCGTGCGGCCAAGGCCAAGGCCTACTTGGAGGAGAACTACGATGTGGAAGATGGGGTGGAAAGTGCGGTTCACACTGCCATACTGGCGCTCATGCAGGGCTCGAAGGGTACAATGACTCCACATACCATAGAGGTGGGCGTTTGTGATGAGAATGGCTTCAAGATTCTGGAACCGGATGTTATTAAGGAGTATCTGGAAATCTTGAGCTGAGCTGAAGGCGTTTCTTAAGTTGTGTTACACTCACGTTGAATGAAATTTCGATTTGGCTCATTGTCTGGTTTCTATCTCGCTCCAGCCACGTTGCTTGTCCAATTGTCCAAGATTTGTTGGATTACATCGCTGGTCCATTTTTATGGAATTTTGTGTATGCAACCAAGGCGAATAGCGCACAATACCGGAATCTCTCAACTGCCACATGTTTACCCCACACACATGGGTAGTTAGTTAGGTAGGTAGGTAGTTAGGTAGGTAGGAGCATATTTACATACAAAGATGCAAGCTGTTCCAGGACGCTGGCATCAACAAGCTGCTCGGCATGCTTGTGTTAACAGCAGTCAAGTGGCACCCTCCGTCGCCCCTTGAATGCCCTTAAGCTGTATTTGATATAATATCATAAGAATTTCAATTTGGCAAAATGTCGCCGCTGCACGGATGGTTGCGGGGGGGGGGGACGCAACCCCCACCAGCATTCCCACTGGCTTAGTCGTGCTCGAGCAGGAAGGCATCCATCATGCACTTTGCTTACGCATTCAAATGAAATTCCCAGCGATATCACTCGTCCTGCTCCGGATGCGGCGCCATTAGTGTTGGGCCGATCAATTAGTGGCCCAACTTCGCGCTCGTAATTGAGCCACGCATCCATATGGAAAGGGGTGCCTAATGCAGGCGATGGAGTGGCCCGAAGTCAAATCAACAGAGTGCCGGCGCAGCGATGCTCTGATTTGGGTCACTTGGCAGCCGGATCCAGTGGGGGGAGATGCCTCGAAGGCATCTTTTAAATACTTAATTTAAAGAAAACACCGCAAAAATAAATACATACTTTGGCACACGGTACACAGGTATGCAGACAGTTTTCCTTTCGTTTACCATTCCCTTTGTACGCTGAGCCAAAAAGGTAAGCGCAAAAAGTAAAATGTGTTCTGGCAAATGGATGTAACACAGCCAGGGGGAAACAGCAGCTCCGATGCGATGAAGATGCTTGTATGCTCTATTGCAAGGGACGGGGGTACAGGAAACAGTATTGATATACTATGGAAAGAAGTTAAGCTAAGCTATCAAAATGGTGGCTCATCATAGTTTTTGAAAAATTTTAAAATATTCAAAATGCTTTAGATACAGGAGGAAGACTGGCAAAAGTGCCCCAAAAGATTTGTGTATATTCCGAATCAGGGACTGTAGCTATCATCTTGGAGGGTATGGACACCTAATATCATCTGAAATTCATGAATTTGGTAGGGGATAAATACGTTAAATCTAATTCATTTGAAGTTAACATTGCATGGTAACACGTGAAATACGACCAGATATTCCACTTTTTTACTTTAAGTATTTTTGCAGATTAATCTTCAACCCAAAAACCTATTGACTTGATATTTGAGGTCCATCGCCTACAACATAATAAGTAGCTACAATCCCTGATTCAAAAATCTACTGGAGACCATTTCTCAGACTTAACCGTCCATGCCCTGTACGTTTCTACTCTACAAATCTGAATTTGAACCCAATTCAAAGAATTACTTTTGTAAGTTTACTTTCTCTACCAATTGATCGATAATAATAGCTTTACAGTGCTAAGTCGGATCTTTGATTAAAAACTCGGCATAGAACGACTTCGAAAAGGAAATTAAGTATACGTCATGTTGTTTAATTTAACGAGAAAGCCAAGGTAACATCGTCTGTGCCGAAGTTTTTATACCCTTGCAAGTGCTTGCTTAAATATATTTTTAAGAAATACTCTTTTTCCCCATTTTCCGACCGATCGTTCGTACGATATAGTCAACCGATTTAGACAAAAATTTATAGAACTAGAAGAAATCTTGTTAAACATACAAATACAAAATTGCAGTATGCTAACATTAAAAACAGAAGAGTTTTTCTAACTAAGACTGTTTTTCAGACCTATCTTTTGTATGGCAGCTATACCATATAGTTGTCCGATTTTCATCAAACTTTGCAGAACTGTAAAAAAAGCATAAAAAACCTACGATTACAAAGTTTTGAGACGTTTCCATTGAAAAGAAAAAGTATTTTTTCACTAAAACTAGTTTTCCGACCGGTTGTTCCTATGGGAGCTATGGGATATAGTCATCCGATCCGGTCGGTTCCGACATATCAGTAGCGTACAGCAAAAAGAAAATTCTGTACAAAATTTCAGCTAGATAGCTGTAAAACTGAGAGACTAGTTCGCGTAGAAACAGACAGACAGACGGAGGGACAAAGCTCAATCGACTCAGCTCGTCACCCTGATCAAGAATATATATAGTTTATGGGATGCGTTGCAAACTTCTGGGCAAAATTATAAATCCCTTTACAAGGGGTATAAAAATATAATATTCCTTTGTTTTTGTAGCCTCAAAGGAATCTTATGAATGAAATCTATATTAAGTCAAGTCCTTGCTAAGTTGCTGGCTTCCTTCTCAACAAAAATATGATTGATTTTCTGCCAAAATAATGTCTCAACGATCTAAGATTCTATGAACCATGCTTCGAACCAAAAACTTCGGTTTGATAACTAAAGGAACCGGTCGGAGAGCCGAAGTTTAGAGTTTCCAACTTAAGTTGGACGCGTGTTGAATATGTTCAACGTGACATGACTCAAACATGATTAGCTTCTTTAAATCACGCACTGTACACAATTTTATAAGCACAACAGAAGAGAGAGCTTTATTGGTTTAGCCTGAAGTTGGACCCGATATTCATTAAGGCATTGCAATTTGTATACTCTGTACCGTAGGTACATTATATTAAGTTTGTGCAAAAGTATTTAACAGCCAGAAGGAAGCATCTCCGACCCCATAAGGCATATATATTCTTGATAAGCATCAATAGCCGAGTCATGTCCGTCTGTCTGTCCGGATGAACGCACAGATCTCAGAGATGGTAAGAGATAGAGGATTGAGGTGTATGCGAGATATATTTCATGGTTAGCTAGAAGAGTCTGCCAAAATGTCTTTAACTTTTATAACCAGGAAACATTCTGTTTCTCTGGACTAAAAATAATCCTACATAAAGAGGATCAGTTGGCACAATTCCCATTTCCATTGATTTCAGAGTTCTAGATTCAAGATCGGATATACAATATAAGTTCTGCAATTTCGGAGATTCTACCAGATACCCCTGCAGATGGTATATTGAAATTGTCCAGATGTTTGTAACGCATAGAAGGAAGCATTTCTGACCACATAAAGTATATATATTCTTGATCATTATGACGAGCTGATTCGATATAGCCATGTCCGTCTGTCCGTCTGTTTCTATGCTATCTCATCCGTCAGTTTTAAAGCTATCGCCACTAAACTTTGCACGAAATCTTCTGGTACAAATTCGCTGCACATTTGTCGGAACCGGCAGGATCGGATGACTATAATATTTAGCTGCCATAGGAATGATCGGTCGAGATACTAGTTTTAGTGTGAAAAACTATGTTGCTTTCAAAGCAAACGTCTCCAAACTCCGTTTTAACTAGTTTTCAATGCTTCTTCATAATTCTGCCACAATTCTTCTAAGTTTTGTCAAAATCGGATGCCTGTAGCATATAGCTGCCATAGGAATGATCGGTCGAAAAACTAGTTTTAGTGAGAAAAACTTTTTTGTTTTCAAAGAAAACGCCTCCAAACTTTGTATTTTTTTAGTTTGCTATACTTTTACATAATTGAACTAAGTTTTGTCGAAATCGTACATCTAAATGGTATAGCTGTCATACAAAAGTAGTGTCAGAAAGGTAGTCTTATTGAGAAAAACTTGTTTGTTTTCAGTGGAGATGTCCTTCAAATTGGTTAAAAAACGTGCTGTAAGGGTATACAAACTTCGGCTGTGCCGAACTTAACTTTCCTCCATTTTTTAAAATTTATTTTTGTAATATTTTCCATTACTTTTTCCGGGGTCTACGTAGATAAAGTTGTATTTTCACTTGTCGAAGTCTCACATGAAATGGGTCTAAACTACCTCACTTTACTGTAAGTCGGCCGTCACAACACTTATAAAAGAACTCTGATAGCCTCAGGCTTCTGGCTTCTCAGATATTACACTTGTCTGATATTTCATTTGAGAAACTTTTAAGAGATGTCAGAGTTGCAGCTTAAGTTAGTTGGGATAATATTAATCCTGGATTTGGGAAGTCTTATCTACAGTTTTTCAATAATTTTTTATCAACTCGTAAAAAAGGTTTTCAGTCTAGGTTATAGATTGGTTTATTCTTCTCAGTGTACGTTCCCTCCCTTAAAGTAAAAATGAACTTTGAGGGAGCCGAAGTTGGCTCTTCTCCATTATTGTTTTTGCTAGTTTTGTGATAAATTTGATTTGCAAATGGAAAAGAACATGAACTGCATTCCAAACACATCGGAACTAACACTGAATTCAAATCTTAGAGCCTGAAACCTTTGTATTTTCTTCAATTTGTTTGATCTGGAAGAGTAACTGAACTTTGGGCGAGCCGAAAACGAATCGCTACACGTTTTTCTGCATTTCATTTACTTCACTTTAAAAATCTCCCCCTGCCTCGCCCACAAGCAGCACTCCGAACAATTGATTAGCTTCCGCACCGGCTTCCAAATGAGAACTGGGGCACTGGGCAAACTGAAAACGTTGGCCCATTTCCTTATTGATGCCATTTATGGTCAAAGGAGCTTTAAGTGCTTCACTTAAAACTCGGCGAAGGTTGAAACCGTTACTGTGGTAAAATTCTTGAAATTAACTGTGCAAATTCCATCACATGGCAGCGCATACCCCGTTCAGTGTTCATCCGCAGTGGAAAAGGCGTGGGTGCACGCTGGCTGTGCCTTTCTTTTTCATAAATTGGAGAGTTTGCCCCCATCTCCATTGAGGCAGACGTGCATAATGGGCCACCGATGGTTGTTAACAAAAGGCTCAGCGGCCGGGCAGGCGGTGGTTCAGGGAGCTGTGGAAACTTTTCGCGCTTTTTGACAATGCTCGGGGCTGTCCAAAACGGGGCTTCAACTGCGGCTGCGGTTTCTTTTGATGGGATTGGCCTTATGCAATTCCAACGCAGCGTTGAGTAGGCTTACTTTAAGCCGTGGATGGGTTACGAGTAATTATTTTTGTGTACTCTCAGGCATATTCATAATTTTTGGATAGTTAAAGGAATGAAAGGAGTGCCATGGGCACTCAGGGCTCAGGGCTTAGTGTGCAAGTACACGATGCACTCTGCAAACTTGACTGGCAGGTGAAATACCCACCCACCTATATATCTCCCTAAATTCGTGCCAGCCAATAGCTGTTAAGCCAAATTCCTCAGCCTGTAACAATTCAAAATGGTTAACAGGGGAGAAGGAAACATAGCCAACCTTATCAAGTATATACATTCTTGATTAGCTACAAAAACTGAAACGATAAAGTCATGTCTGTGTGTCTGTCGGTCTCTCTGTCTATCCGTGCGATCTTTTGATCTCAGAGATGGTCAGAGTTAAAGCTTGACAACAAATTTTACCTAGAGTCCTTTGGTATTTCTCTTTATAACAAGTTTTTCTCACACTTTAAAGCTTTCCGCATTCATAGAGGGTATGCGATAGAGGGTAGGCGAATACAGGTATTAATTGAGAATATTGACAAGCTTGCAGCTGTATTAATGTATGTTTGTTCCTTATGAGTAACATTTTTAGACCAGATTTAGATTTAGATTTTTAGATTTTTTAAACGAACCGGTTCGAGCGTTCCGGAGATCCAAAATAATGTATGGGTTTGCAGCCCTGGTCATAGGCTACATATATAGTCTGAGGACCGGCTAAAAAGTGGTTCAGACACAAATCTCAGAAGCTGATAAATGCTTTTTGATTGAAAATTAATTTGAACAGATCATCAAAGCGGCTCAGAGCAATGAGCTTCAAATTTGTTTTGTGTGTTGGCAATGGAAATTAATATTTTACTAGTTCAGGACCAGTTTCCAGGGGTGAAGTCTGGCAATATGCCTGCTCCGAACCACTTCAAATGTGATTCACACATACACTTTTATATTACAAAATTGGTCTGTAGGTTCATTCTATTAGACGTTAGACGTTTGACAAATCTCAGAAATTATTTAAGCAGTTAATTCTAAATATGGATGTGTGCGTTGGACATATGGGCACTTCCATTAACCTTAATAATGAACAAACATAAAGAAAAATTGTAAAATATATTTACCCATATTGGTTTTTAGATAGCAATTTTGTAGCACTATTTTTATTGTAAAATCTGAGAGTGTAGAAAAAGAAGATCCCAAGATACTGGCCGTCATGAAGGCATACGTAATGTGACAAAATATGGAAGTGGATTTTCTTTGCTTTCATAAAACTTCAAAAATCTACAAAACCCGTTCGCTGATTCGTTGGACAATTTATATATAATATTTAGGTTTTTTTTGTATTTATTTGACTCATTTAGATATACAGGGTTGCCCATATTCGACGGACCCATCTGGCAACGCCATAACTTTTGACAGAGATGTCAGATCGCTTAATGACATACCGCGTTTGAAGCGTCAGTCCAAGCAGATTTTTACCATGGAACAATACACGCCACGCGAGCGCTCTGAAATAGTTGAAATTTACATTCAACAGAACAAGTCAATTGTGAAAACAAAATTATCATGTCCGATGAAGCCCATTTCACATTGAATGGGACCGTAAATAAGCTAAATTGCCGTATTTACGCCACTGAAAATCCTCAGGAGATTCAAGAAGTGCCTCTTCATGACGAAAAAGTCACAGTTTGGTGCGGCGTTAGTGCGAAAACGGTCATTGGGCCGTTTTTCTTCCAAAATGAAAATGGCCATGCTGTTACCATCAACCAGGAGCGTTATCGCGACATGATGACCAATTTTGTGATGCCAATTATTCGTCGAAAGCGTATGAGGCAGTTCTGGTTTCAACAAGACGGCGCTCCACCGCACACAAGTCGCAATACAATCGATTTTCTGAAGAAATTGTTTCCGGGCCGTTTGATGTCGAAAAGTGGTGATTTGGACTGGCCACCGCGTTCGCCCGATTTGACGCCGCCTGACTTCTTCTTGTGGGGATATTTGAAGTCAAAGGTTTACGTTAACAAGCCAAGGACCGTAGAAGAGCTCAAGGACAACATTCGTGAAGAAATAGCCGCTATTCCGGCCGAAATGTTGGCGAAAACGATGGAAAATGCTGCAAAAAGGGCACAATACGCCATCAACGCCAGAGGCGGCCATTTGAGAGATTTATGTTGTTGATTGAAATGAAGTTTCCCCGAGGTCCCGAGTTCAAGTCCCCGGCAAGGTAAAGTTGGAAACTAAAATAATAAGTACTTATTACAATGTGAATTTCAGAAAGAAACTTTAGTTGGACCAACAGAAACAAAAAATATCCTAAAAATTTAAAAAATATGTAAGGGGCTATACGCTTCTAAGTGTTGGAGTCACTTCCTCATCTCTCTCCAGTCACCACAATTTATTTGTTTCTCTATTAAAAAATGATCGCATATAGTTATTTTTGAGTACTTTAAAGCCAGTATGAAAACATATTCACACAATGCGAAGGATCCGAGTGCCGCCGACTATTTAGCAAAGTTTTGAAATTACATATATCCGAGTCGATATGCCCATATCCATCCGTCAGTCCGTCTTACAAAACTTTTGGCTCTAAAGCCTTTTGGTGCTAGCTTGGTTTCCCATACACACTTCCATTAAAAGGTGGCGAGTAAGGACCACAAATATCTTAGATTGGTATATTTCTAACCGGTTATCTATAGCTCATTAATGAATGAATGAATGAAAAATAGTTACAGCTTTTACCTCTAATCAATATATTTTGTAATGGAATTCTGACTTCTGACTCCTTTTTTATGGAGTTGAAGTCTTTAATAACTGCGACTCAATTTTAGTGTGTCAAGAAGAACAAATAATAGTGTATGTCAAAAGATCAGACTTTCACTGTCAGAAAAACATTTTTCCATATATGCTGTTCGCTGTTGGAACCGACTACCGCATGACATTAAGACTATAAGAAACGCCACGCAATTTAGGATTAAATTACAATCACACCTAGGAACCACAAACAATTGAAACTAAATAAATACAAATAAATAAAATATTTCTTGCTAACTATTAATGTAAACTAAGTTGCTATGTATGTATGAATGTTTAGACTTAAGATAGAATTATAAATGCTTCATTACTAAATTAATTAACTTTTGTGACTAGCGCTTTAAATTATAAGTATAATATACTTGTAGCGTTTGGATGTACAGTCAATAAAGAAAGAAGCAAAGAAGAAATTCAAGAGCATAAATCTTTTAGATCTGGTTCGAAAAACTACGAACTATATGAATTTGTATGAGTTCCTAACCTTCTCTGAAGGATTCGAAATCGGGACCTTTGGTCTTGAACACGAATGCCATCTCAATCAGCTGGTAATTCTCAAGTTAGAGCTTTCAGCAGTGGGAATATAACAAGTTTTATTGTTTTATTCAATTTTAATACAAAAGGGCATTGAAAAACAAGAAAGAAAGTCGGTCAAGCCCGACTATAACATACTCTGTACCAAGAAAATTTTTCTTTTGATCATAACTTTGAAATAAAACCGTTTATCCGATCTTCTTCATTCCTTTGGCGGATCGATAAGTTATTCTAATAACTAAATATGTTCAGAAGGAACAAGATATCTATCTTCAAAACTGTGGGAGATTTGACGTTTTTTCTAAATTGCGGGGGCGGGAGGGGGCGTGGCTAAAATTTAAAATAAACCAAATCTGCCTGCAGACATAAGAAGCATATGTCCCATACATGTCAAACCTCTATCTCTTACCATCTCTGAGATCTGTGCGTTCATACGGACGGACGGACATGGCTATATCGACTCGGCTGTTGATGCTGATCAAGAATATATATACTTTATGGGGTCGGAGATGCTTCCTTCTGGATGTTACATACTTTTGCACAAACTCATAATACACTATGTACCTTCTGTACAGAGTATAATTACATATGATTGTTTAAGGTTCTACTATGCTGCTATTTTTACCTGAGTGCTCAAGGACTCGTCGAAGTGAGATTGTTATGGAACCTGGAACCTGGAGTACGTAAAAGAAGCACAAATTTGGTCTTCTTAAAAATATCGAATTTCATTTTCTTTAATAACATTCAAGCTTTCAAAATCACGCTGCAATGTGACCATCATTTAAGCGGGTTTCTTAAATCTGGCCACACTCTATCAACACAAAAGAGCTGCCTTTTTAGGTATTTTTGTGTTGGCAGTTGCTTCGTTGAAGTGTAAGCTGAGGGGATACCCAACATTTATGCTGGGCAGCACCCCCTAACACCGTGTCACCCCCTAACTTTGGTAAGTACAGAGTATGCTGTAGTCGTGATTGACCCACTTTTTACTTGTTATTCAACATTTTGTTGAATAAGTTGGCAAAAACCTTCAGAAATTCGTCGGAACTATTGAATTATAAGTATTATGGAATTCCTAAAATAAAATCCAGCTGCTCTCTCCTTTTTTTCGCCAGCAAAAATGCAGAATGGAAAGTTGCTGTGGAATCTTATAAATTTTATGTTTGCACCTCATAGAAAAATTGTTAAATTGAAATAAAACTTCGTTTTCTATATAACACGAGCCAGCGCCACATCTACACACCAACAAAAAAAAAAAAAAAGGGAGAGAATGAAACGCAGAAGAATGAAAATGCGGGAACAAAATAACAACTTATGCCAGGCATCCTGCAAATGGCAACTGCTTGCCCAAATCCCGAGCTCAAACCGACTCTCAGGCACTAAATAAAATACCAATTGAAGGCATCGCAGGCACCATGGATGAGTGGCTGCTGTTCAATGTGGGTTGCAGTTACATCACCTCAACCGGAATCTTAAAGAGGGTGGAGCGAGGTTTTCGCCTTTGTCACCGCAGGACATTTGCCGCCTGGCTGAGCTGCTGCTGCTTATACAATTCGGCATTGAAATTGCCACTGCCACTGCCACTGCCAATGCCACAGCTCCTGCTGTCTCAAGTTTAGGCTTGTGGCCGTGCCCCAGTGGATCTCTTCGTCTGTTGCATTTCTATGCGTCTAATTGAATAAGTAACAAAGCGCCGAAGTTGTTGCACTGCAGCACGCCTCGCTGGCCATATTGAAATTCATTCACCCTGACAGCTTAAACAGATTTTGACAGCTCGTCACGCTTTTTTTTTTGTATGGGTGTATTCCGAATTATCCCTCTTTCCGCTCGCTCGGCATGTCTGGCATGTGGGTGTCCATGTCCGTGTCCCCGTGTCCCGGCCTCTGTCTGCGGGGGGTGACTGTTGCATTACTGATTACACTTCGTGTTGTGTAATTTGTCAGATTGACACTTTATAAATCAATATCAATACAGGTTCAAAAATTACGTGTCGGCCTAGAAGTATTCACTGTCAGTGTCAGTGCAAGCCGGCGGCAGCGATAGCATTTCCAGCTATCCACATCCACAGTGGAGCTCGCCGATGAACGACGCGCATGCGAGAAAGTTCTGGCGGATACGTTGGGAGGTCGCGTACAAATTTGAATGTGTCATGCAGTTATGTAAATTTTACTCAGAAGATTCGTTTTCGATTCCGGGAAAAGTGATAAAAATAACATTGAGGCCTTTCAAGCGAATTAAAATCAATATTCGATTGCCCTAAATGGACAATTAGTATAGCCGGAGACAAGCACGGTGGGTCAAGCGACCCCGTCCCGAATAGAGGTCCTTCACCAGAGATTCCGCTGCTGCAGCTGTCTAGGACTCAAGCTAAGACTGCTCGAAGAATTTCAGAGGGTGTCACAGTTTCTTCTTCTCTTCTAAAAGATAACTTTGTAAATGGAATTTGCACGTGGGGACGTATTTCGCCATGGATGGATACACCTGTCGTCATGCGGATCACCCTGGAGGCCGGCCTAGGGGTGAAGCAGGGGCGGATTCACTACCACCTTCACCCGGTGACCCATAATTAGATTCATTCAAATGGTGACCGAAACGATCGACGAAGTTCTTGTGGGAGCCGCGTAGCTGCCACCATCACTAGCATGGAGCTCTTCTGGTTTTGGTGCTTCTTGCTCAACTGGGCCAGAAGCTTATCTTAGGAGGAGATTTCAATGCCAAGCATCTGCTCATCACGCTCCAGGCGATCAGTGGTGATTCCACACAAGTCCTGGCAACTGGAAGACCCCGTACAACAGAATAAATACAACCACCTGCTTGGACTTCTTCCTGTACAAGGGGCTGCCAGACTAACTTCTTGATGTGCACGAAGAATACGACCTGTCCTCTGACCATCTCCCAGTTTTGGCAACTGTGGGTCTCAAACTGCTCCAGTTAGAAACCGAATCTCTCTCCCAGCATCTGACTTACGCAGGTTCCAGGAGGAATTCAGTGACTCCCTCTATCTCAACATGGAAGTGCAGAATACCGAGGACGTTGATGATGCGATTGATCTGTTCATAAGCCACTAGCGCTGCTCCTGAAAACCCACTTCCCACACACACACATCACGTAGAAGTTTGGTTCTGACCCTAGAGAATGAGGGCCTAATAGCGCTTAAAAATCGCCTGAGGAGGGAGTATGCGAGAGTCCATGATCCTGCCCTTGACAATATCTATGAGAGAATCCCGTATCGGGTGCAAAAGGTGCTGGTGGCCATCAAGAAGATCCTTGAGGTAGCCACCCCGAATGAGAGCACAAAGTGCGCTCCCTGGAAGCTCACTGGGAGGTACAAGAGGCAGGGGCAGCCTAAATTCCCGGTCAAAAAACCTGACGGTACATGGGCTTAACACCCTCCGGACCGAGCTGAATCCTTTGCATCCAATCTCGACGAAAGGTTCCAGCCCTTCAGCAACGCCTCGTCCAATAGGCTCCCAAAATGGTCCGAGGCGCATTGGACATCCCTCTTCAAATGACGCTGCCAGTCAAAACTATCACGTTTTAAGAAGTGAACAGCGAAATTTTCTCGCTCAATAGAAACAAGGCTCCTGGAGATGACAAGGTTGACAACAGAACGATAAAGCTTCTTCCTTCAAGCATTTGGCAAGCGCCTGGAAAGAAACTTATTGCGAAGGATTCAGGAGACCCCAGCAGTCGAAAGTAGGGCTTTCTACTGGGATATGGAACCCCAGAACAGCTACACAGAGCGGCCAACTTTGTCCTGAAAGGATACCACGCCAAGGAGTACGTTGTGGCGGAGTACTTGGATATCGAACAGGCATTTCATCGCGACTGGCAAGCTCTACAGCAAGGTGAAAAGGATGAGTTGGCTAACCTGGTAATTGGAGGATTTGGCCCACCCATAAGCAACGAACTGGCAACACCCAACCCGATTATGACTTACAACAACTTACTGGCTAGAAACGTTTAAAGCCAATCACCAACTTTATACCTTTACCAACCTAACATATTTTAAAAAAAAAATACTATAATTTAGATTAAAAGTTAACGCGAGTACAAAATATACTGATACAAAGACTTAAAACACAAACCGGTTTTGAACCGAACCCGTACGAACCCGGAATCCCGACTTTTATTTCAATAGAAACCGATCCTTGAACCGAACCCCTTTAGAAATTAAAGCTGAACCCGAACCAGCTTCGAACCCAAAATTTCGGTTCTGTTGAACAAAACTGACACAAAATTTTGACCTTCTGTCTACCGACTTCAACTGTTATTTGGTGCGTCTTGCTCCTAAAATGGGCAGGATTTCCTTATAAAATCCCTATCCATAACAGTTTCTGTTTTTAAAGCTCCTCGACTCTAAAGCTTCTTGACATTCTTGCATTATTTTGGTAATATTATGCTATGTAAGCCCCGAAATGGAATTTTACTAATCTGTAAATTCTATATTGAATATTTCCATGTTTTCTTCTAACCAATTCCGACCCAAAAACCACTCGGTTCCCATACTATTTGGGGAGTTTTTAGGTCGAATGCTGTTTTTAAAACACATGGAAGACAAAAATAAGTAATGTTGAATAAAGCATGAACCAAAACCTTCTCTCAAAAACCTCGAACCTTCAATTTCCAAACCCTAACCATTCGTTAATTTGGGTTCAAGCCAGTGTGCCGGAGATCCCAATATTTTTTTTTGGTTTGCAGCTCCGAAATCCATCTTTTCCGGGATCGGCTTTAGAATATGCGGGATCACCCTGTTTTTAATCCCATTTCGGATTGATTGATTGATTGAGTGTAGGATTATTGGTGTTGCCCCTTCCACCATTCCCTCTGCCGCCCTCTCCACATTTCTTCTCTAATTCTTAAAAAATATTTTTTCCATTTTGAAAGCCGTAAATTGTTTCCTAAGTTTTAGAAAATATATTTTCTGGCTTTTAGAAAATGGTTTCTTAATTTCAGAAAATGTTTTCGACAATATTTGGAGAATTTTGTTGCGTTCCTCCATTTTCGTATTCTGAATGTTTGTCACAGATTTCTCTAAGTTCTATTAGAAGATACAATTCTAGTATACTTAAATGTTGTCTTGATGAGTTTGATTGCCGATTGGGGAAGTTATTCGCTTGTTCTTAAAACAAATCGAGAAACTAGTTATATTTTGTTGAGTGTGCTCACATTAACACATAATAACATATGATTTGTTTGTAGTGCAATTCAAGTAATCCCTTTTATCTACTATATGCACGCTTTCTGGACGCAGTTTACAAATGAATATAGATTTAGATTTAGACAGATTAAACATTTTATAACTTTTGGTTGATTCGGCTGGGATTTGTTATGCCAAATTTTTATTATTAAAATAACTCAAGCAATAAAATTATGAGCTGTAGGAAATCCGAAAAAAAACACACTGCCGATTCCATTTGTAACTTCACTTTTTCCTACTCCTTGTCTTCTTTTTTCCACCTTCTCTTAAATTTGGTTAATCAATCGGGTATGCCACAAGGGGATGACTGTTGTCTGAACGCCAGTGTTGACAGCCCCACACTTTGATATCCATCCGCCTAGCTTTCCATCTACTGCAGCTTGCAGCTTGCTACGAAATATCCAAATCAATTATGCTAAGTGTGTTTGCCAATTGAACTGACCTTGTGCTCTGGTTTCATGATTTAGAACCAATTAATAAACCCTTTGAATGACACATTGCCTGGCCTTCCATACCTTTCAGCGACTTGCAGTTAATTAAGAAATCTTTGCATTAAATTAATTCCGGTGAAGTGAGTAACACAGCCAGACAATTAATAAGCTCCGATTTATATACTTGATGCAATCAACTTAAGGCCAGCTTCTGGCAATTTGACACACCCATTTCTAGATATTTATCTGTCATCCGATAGTCAACAATCATGTTGTCATGTGGCCAATTGGTAAGCTTGCAAAATGAGATAAGCCAAAAGGTAAAAACCAACAATCATTGTTGGCTTCACAAATGGAAAGTCTTGCAAAGATTTACAATTTGGAAAGAACTAAAGTTTTTCGAATCTAAAACCAACCAACAGAGAGGCAGACTCTCTGATCAGGAAAATATGCATCGCTTATAGACTTCAACGTTGACCATAGACAGGTTGAACTCTTTTATACGTACATAAGGGTCGAAAGTGTTTGCACAAGAAGAAAAGAGTTGAAGGTGATAGACAGCTGTCAACAGCGAATGTGAAAAATCTTGCCAAATTCTTCATTCAAATCTTACCAATGTTAAGTTGAACAGTTTTTAGTGAAATCATTTAAAATATGGACCCACAATGAATGAAATTTGCAAGTTGTTAGTCTGCGGTGCAAATTACTCTCTTCAGTTTGATGTTGGTGCCCACCGCTGCTTTACATTCTTCTCGATCACCGAACGCAAAACGTTGAGCACCTGCCGTGCAGCATACATTCAAGGGAGTTTTCATGGTTATGAGTCTAGCAACTAAATTTGGCCACCAAGGGGTTAAGGGGTTTCTATTTCAGCTTTTTGTTTTGTTCTTCAATTTTATTCCGCTTCCGTTCTCCCGCATTCTTCCTTCCTGCTCTGGAGCATGTGAAATAATATCGAAATACGACGAACCATCAGAAGTTCTTTTTTTTTTTTTGGGATTTTCCACTTGCCCACCAAGTAGAGTTGTGGAAAGCGGGATTTGGCATGGATATCCAAGCGGATGATGGAATTGTGTCCGTATGTGTGTGCGCTCCTCCATCCATCCAGCATTTCTCAATCAATGTCGAAGGGTTTTGCCGCCGTTTCTAGCCCAGGGTGCCAGGCAAACAATTGCTCGACTCGTTAGCCTCGCTGCCTCGCACACAAGTCTCAGCCAGACCTTGACAACGGGCCACACGGTCTGGGGCGGCTGCTTCCTTCTTTCGGCATCAGTTTCATCTTTTTTTTTTTTATTATTTGGCTCTCTCTTGGCAAACAGCCAAAATAATTTCGTAACGTTCGTTTTGGCTGGATGGTTTCGGTGGGGCTTTTTGTTTATTTGCCCACCCCCCGCTCCTGCCCCTGCCCCTGCCCGGCCGCCCGCCATTCATTATATGCTATACATTCGGATTCTGATTTTCTTGTCGTTTCAAATGACAGGGAAATAATGAAATGAGCTAAATGCGTTCATTGTTCCAACATACAATTATGCATAATTATTATGTTATTATGCTGTGGTTGCCGGGCAAATTGAGGC
The DNA here is from genome assembly GCA_035044965.1 of Lordiphosa andalusiaca. Lineage (NCBI taxonomy): Eukaryota > Metazoa > Arthropoda > Insecta > Diptera > Drosophilidae > Lordiphosa > Lordiphosa andalusiaca. The sequence goes on along the minus strand of JAWNNM010000051.1, from coordinate 2,158,666 downwards.
GCATCCCGATTGAAGCTACGGCCTGTCAATGGCCCTGACACACGGATTCATGTCCCTGTCCCAAGGAGTTGATTGCACAATAACCATTCACACGCACAGCCGTCAGGAGGGCGGGGCGGGACGGGTTTCAGGTTAAGTGAGTTACTTGTTATACAAGCCAATAACATGCATAATAATAGTAATAATAATGAAGGGTTCAGCCAGCAAAATCCTTAGCCGGGCACAGATGCGACTGCAGTTGGTCCTTGGGCAGCCATAGGAATGGTGTGCGACAAAGGCAACCCTTGCCCACACATGCAGACGCCTTCAGGCGGTTGTCGCAACAACTTTCCACAATTGATTTGTGCCACATTTAACCGCCCGCCACCCCATTTCCATCCCCGTGACTATAAAAGGCAGGCGGAAATGTTCACAAATTGTGGCAAAATGCAAACATACGAAACTTTGTGCTGCATTTAATGCCAGAATGTACAATTTTTATTATAAGTGACGCTCATGCGTGCAGACAAGTCGCGAACTAAAAATGGGGAAGGGGTACAGTTTGTTTTGCTTATAGCTCGACCATTTTTGTATGCCCAAAATGGATACGCCGAAACAAAATGTTCTTTATAATCTGGGAAAATGGAAATAATTACCTAAAAAGGAAATTTTTTGGCAGTAAATGGATTTGGGTATTACTTTTCAAGAACCTTAAACTTTTCCTAAATTTAGCATTATTATTTCATATACAAAAACATTAATTTATGAACCATTGTTCTATCTGATTTAACTGTTCAAGAAATATAGTTTTTGTATATTTATGTAATATTTTTAACATACATTTTGCAGTCATGTTTCACATTTTTTTTTACCATCTGTGCAATAATCACAAAACACTTCAAGTCGTCTCAATAACTACATATAATCTGCTGCCAGAGCTTTGCTTATAATACTTTCAGCTCCTTTGTTTTAGCATGGTTTTTGTCCAAGTCCATTCCCCATGCTTGCAAAAACAATGTAATAAGACTCTACCCCATTTAGTATACATATATATATATATATTATATATATAAATTCATTAAAAAGGTTATCCGGAACGAGATAATTGAGCTCAAAATATCAGTTTCTGGCATCGTACACGTGCATGCTGTATGCAAGTAAATTTAAAGGAGAATTGCGCATTAACAAAACGCGAAATGGGATTTCAGTACAGGAAAAATGTTTAAGTCCGTAAAATTACAGAAAAAGACCAAAGTGCAGCCCAGATTTGCCACGAACTGGCTCTCCCATGTTGTGTGGAACAATTTTAAGGGGCCGACAAATGCAACTTCAAGTGTCAACTATTTCCTCGACACAAACTTGCCCGCTTGCATTTTGCAGAAATGAATAAGTTTTGGGACTTGGAGTGAAATTCTCTTTTTTTAAGTGCGACATCAGGGAAAATACCCATATTAAAGATTATTTACTGTAATGAAGTTTTTAGTATTTAGGGATATAAGACAAAACAAAAAGCGAAGACTTCACCACAAACTAATCAGAATATTCTGTAATTATCACTTCACATATTTCGCTCTGCAAAATATACATTTAATTTATGAAAATTGTCTTGATTTATAAAATTATGCACAACTGAAATGGTATTGTTTTTCTGTTTAAAAGTAAGGCAACAAATGTTTGGGCTCAAGTCAAGGAATGTAAGTTAACTTTTTTCTTATACCTTAACAAGTTACATGGCTGATTAGACTCGTCATTCTGTCGTCTTAGTTGTTTTAATCAAAAACTCTGCCGGAAATATGTCCTTAAACGTTCTTATTGTCAGTTGAGGCATGAACTGCTCATACTGTTTTGTACAATCTGGAAGCCAGAGTGCACTATTACGAAATGAACTCAATTAATATCAATTAAATATCAGAAATAAACCTGCAGTTTTTAGCCAGCCTCGAGTCATGTTATGCATTCGCACAACTTCAAAACAGGGACACAACACCACAATGGAGTCGAGTAGATCGTACAGCTGTTTCAAGAGGAACCACCCTCTATTAACAGCGATCAATGCCTACCAACTGAACTGAATAAAAATAAAAGCCTTATCTGGCAAGGAACATTTCTTAAATCAAGAGGAATAGTTTGGCAATTTAGGCCAAAATATAGAAAATGAATGAATAAGGGTTTTATTTATGGGATTTGATTTTAGTCGGCCAACAGAAATCAACATAAATGTTGTTCACATGGACTAAATTGGTAATTATGCATATTATTTGCAGATATTTGCATTAACCGTCCTGGCGCAGAAAGATTTGAAAACTGCAAGAATGCAAAGCTTCTTTCTTTCCGCAAAGTTGTAACTAAGTTGCCAAGTTGTTCAGCCAAGCCATTTCAAATAAAGGAGGCTTATTTAGTTATTATTAATCTCTACCTTTGTTGCCTCTTTTATTAACACCAAAAAGACGAATACGCCAAAATGCCTGTTACAGTATTATCCCCCGAAGTCCCGAGTGCGAGTCACAGACAAGGTAAAGTTAATAGAAATACATGTAAGCCAGTCACATCCGACCAGTTTTAGCCGGCTCGAGCCTCGAGGTCATGTTATGCATTCGCACAACTTTAAACAGTGACACAACACCACAAAAAAGGGTCAGGGTGGTGGATCAAAAGGACCCACCGTCTCTCATCAGAGATCAATGCCCACCAACTGTCAGTACAAGAGACGCACACACACGCACTACCTCGAGCCAGCTAAAACTGCAGTTTGAGTTAAAAACGAGAAAGCAAAGCTAGCTTCGTCTGTGCCGAAGTATTTATACCCTTGCAAGTGCTTGCTTAAATATTTTCAAAAAATTGATAACATTCCATTTTCTGACAGATCGTTCGGATGGGAGCTATATGATATAGTCATCCGATTTGGCCAAAAATTTTAAAATTATGTGAAAGCATGTGAAACAAACAAATACAAAATATCTGGATGCTACCATCAAAAACAAACAAGTTTTTCTAACCAAGACTGTTTTCAGACCTATGTTTTGTATGGCAGCTATACCATATAGTTGTCCGATTTTCACCAAACTAAACATAATTATAAAAAAGCTAAGAAAACTTATGAATACAAAGTTTGAAGACGTTGCCATTAAAAAGAAAAAAGTTTTTCCTACTAAAACTAGTTTTCCGACCGATTGTTTCTATTAGATATAGTCATCCGATCCGGTCGGTTCCAACATATCAGTAGCGTGCAGCAAAAAGAAGACTCTTTTGCAAAATTTCAAAGTGAGAGACCAGTTTGCGTAGATACAGACAGACAGACGGAAAAAGCTTAATCGACTTAGCTCCTCACCCTGATCAAGAATATATATAGTTTATGGGGTTGAAAATGAATATTTCAATGCGTTGCAAACTTCTGGGCAAAATTATAACACCCTTTGCAAGGGTATAATAAGGGTTTTAGTATTAGGTTTATATTTTAGTCGGCCGGCTAGCCCGGCTCAAGAGAAATCAACAAACATTTTGTTCACATGGACAGCAATAATTATTGCGCATATTATTTGCAGATTTTTATTTAAATAAATATCCTGGAGAATAATGATTTGAGAACTGCAAGAATGAGAAACTCCTTAGAGCTATTAATCATATTTATTTCCGTTCTTAGGGCACGCAAAAGGTATGCAAAGGTTTTTGAAGGCTTAATAATGTAACTAAATCTTTGTTGTTCAAAGAAACAAAGGAGATGGTACTGTTTTATTGTATTGGTGGCGCAATAGATAGCCTTATATAATTATTATTAATCTCTACCATTTTCGCCTTTTTTATGAACACCAAAAAGACGAATACGCCAAAATGCCTCAAGTGTTAGAGTAGCCCCCGAGGCCCCGAGTGTAGATATTATTAATTGAGGTGTGGGTTTTTGAAACACACGTTTTGCGATGTGTCTTCCGTGCCACTGCGCCAAGTCTTCCAAGAAGAACTACTCCTTGGAATTCAAACTTTTTTATTTTTGCAACCAAGAAGAACTATTCTTAAAGTCGAGAATATTTATGCTTGCATCCAAGAAGATCTTTTCTTGGATCCAAGACGGTAAAAACAAAAATTCTTGGATCCAAGAAGACTAAATCCAAAACCAAGAATTTTCGTTCTTGAAAATCCGTGCTTGGTTTCAGTATTTTCTACTTGGATCCAAGAATTTTTGTTCTTACCGTACTTTTGACATCAAATCTTCTTAATATCAAGAACGATCTTCTTGATTTTTTTTATCTGAGTGTACTTATTTTGTCTCTTTTAGGGCGAATTCCTTAATTTTATGGCGATTTCTACTGTGCCTTTATTCGAGTTCCAGACGAGGTGGAGTTAAAAATTCAAGACTTAAAAAGTTATTCAGAGAGAAGGACTTGATTCACTCAGAAAAAATTGTGCCATAAGTTTAAGAAATCTTTCTGATTTAATATATTTGTGCTGGTATTTAGAAAATTTTTCTTACAAATATAAAAAGTGTTCTGAAACCTAGAAAAATATGCCACAAATGAGAAAATATTTTTCTTAATTTTAGGGTGACTCGCCTTAGCAGGGATTTGATGGTAGAATTTCTAATTTTCAGGGTTAATTTAGGCCTTTTTTATGAGTGTAATAACAACATCCTGGTTTCAAAAAGAGTATTAACCTTAAGCTGGGATGCGTTTTATACTTCTCTTTGTGGGTAAGATAATATCTTATCAAGAAATGAATGGTGAAAGTCCAAAAAAATATTTGACCATAAATTTTTCGAAAATTTTTGCGGATATTTTTTATTCATGTCAAGGTGCAAAATGCTATAAAATATGGATATTACCATACGTTTAGTTGCGGAAGTTTTAGGAAATTAGTCGAAAACTTAGAAAAATATGCCATAAATGAGAAAAATTTTTGTTAATTTCAGAATGAATCGTTTTAGGACAGATTTCACTCAAGAGAATTTCTAATATACAGGGCAAAGTTTTTTATGGGTGTACCAGCTGCACCACCAGCCTTTTGACATGCTCAAAACTGAACATGTGAACGCAATATTTACGGTGATTGGCTGCACCAAGTTTGATTCAGCTGCAAGTTATGTGGGCTAGCCGTTCGTGTTCAAGTCCCCGAAGTTCTGAGCTCGACTCTCAGACGAGGTTAGGGTAAAAATAAAAGTTCTATGTGTTTTTCAGAGAGGGCAGACTTATGTGAACCAACAACCAATCATCAGAAATTAATACAATATCCTTTATAACTACTTTAGGCAAGCGAATGCTCGCATTCATATCCAATTCATATCCACAAAATAAATTAGAATTCGTCTGTCACTTCAAAGTAGTAAAGAACTGGTTTCGAGTGTTTTGTTTTTAATCAGACAAACGAGTCTGCATAAACGCTACATTTTCTCTCTGTCACTAGCACTCTTACACACACACACACATAATAAAGACTCTCTCACCTGCTTAACTGCAACCGGGCGGAATGCATTTTTCATAGCATACAAAACGGGGCAACAGCTTGCATTAATGGCGCGCTGTCAAAATAAGAAAAATCCCCCCCCCCCCCCCCCCCCCCCCCTGTGTGTGTGTGTGTGTGTGTGCGCGCGAATTCAATCAGTGCAGATGGCATTTAAAGTGGAAACGCCGGCGAACAAAATGCGAAGTGAACAGCAATTACTATAAATGTTAATGGTCCGTTCGCTGTCAGCGCGCTTAAGCTCCCCACCGCCGCATTTATCCGCTCAGCTGCATTTTGTTTACCTCCTTTTGCCTTATTCCCTCGCCGACTGGGTTAAGCCACCGCCCAGCCGGACAGCAACTGTCGAAATGCGCAATGCAAGCCGCCTGGGGACTGGGGCCATGTAAAATTGTAATGAAATCCGGATCACAGATCAAAGGACTTAACCGTGGCGAGCGAGTGGTGTGACTTATGCCCGTGCTGGCACGATGATTAAGCCAATCGAGCGTTTGCCCAGGCGTTGATTAACAGGTGTGAACGTGGCAGCAAAATGCTAATGAGAGCTTAGCAAATTGAAAAATCGCATGTAGGCCAAGTTGTTGTCGGCTGCCGCCATGCCCCCACCTCCCCTGTCAGTGGCCCGAGCTCGTTTGCAGCCGTTTTGCATAAATTTGCAATGTGCATTCGCATATGTGACCGCTGTAGGGCCGAACACAACACACAGAAACGACATGCACTAAGTGGCCAAAGCCAAAGCCAGCGACCCCCCCCCCCCCCCCCCCCCCCCCCCCTCCCCTCGGCGGCTGCCTTTTCACTCGCCCCTCGCTCTTTGCGCTCGGGCCAAGCGGCTTACGTGCTTGCAGTGGGGTGAAAATACTGCATACTTTGTAGCTTTTGCGGATTTGAGATAACTTTTTGGTATGCAGACTGAAGCGAATGAGAAGTGTTTAAAAATAAACAAATTCAGATGGAATTAATGCAAATTGCATGAAATAATCTGGGCAAAGGCGAGAGAGTTTCAAATTAAAACCATGGAAGCCCAAGCATTGACAGTATTTTAAAGTTATTCTGTAAAATGATTGATCAAAATGGTGTTAAGTTCTCGTTCCAGCTGCTGTTTAGATACTAAGTGCAAATGGTTACATTGTTTACCATGTTTTGGGTAACTTTCACACGCGAGCGCTTGGTAGTCGTGTGCGCTAAGATGTCATTCAGTGTTGTGTGTCTAAATCGAGCACAGCTTAGCAAGAAGGGGATGTGTTGGTATAGCGGTCGTGCGTGTTTCCCCTTTTGAAGTCTTTCAAGGATGAGTTTGATTATAGAAATTGGTTTTGATTCAAAATTCAATGCCCACCCAATCATTTCCAGATCTTCTTTTTTGGCCAAATATTTCACAAAGAACCGCTTGATGGCTTCGACTCCAGCAATAAATGTCCGACACTCGCTTCTGCCTTGTGCGAGCTGGCACCTAAATTCTGAATATTTTCCATCAACTGGTCTTTCCTTCTCAGTTTCGGTCGTCACCAACTGGCTCATTTCACACAGTCGTTCGCTTGTATAACTTTTTTGCTTATTCATCTTTTCGAGTAACATGTCCAATCCAGTCCAGCCAATCACCCAATCATTCACTTGAGCTTTAATGGTCAATCGATAACTCATTGGTTCAAAGCATTTTTGTCATAATCTCTGCAAGCCACTCGAGTCCAAGCGAACATTTGTTTGGCTCTCGTCTTCCACCGAAGATACTAACAATTCCTGTTAGTAGCTCCTTCCAAAACCGAGGAGCATTACACAACTCAGTTGAATAAGTTATGGGATCGGCTTTCCTTTCCTTCCCACTGTTCCATCCATTTGCGCTACTTTTGTAAAATCCTTGTCCAAACTTGAAACGGGTATTAAAAGCTTATATACAAATTCGCATTCAAACCTTGCCTTGTCTGAATCACCGGCCTTGCAGCGGCCTTGCACTGTGGCCTCGTTCAATTAAAAGTGTTTTAGAATATCTGGAGTTTGCATTTCGAAGATTTGTCGACCGCTTTTATTTCATTTCAGATTTTTTTCCGCTCGTCATCATTTCCTTTCGCTTTGTGCCGCCTCCGTCCTATATTCCAGAACTGGCACAGCGAGCTCTAATTGCCGGGGCAGATAGCAACTGCAGCACAAACAGTTGGCTGGTTATTTGGCAGGGCATTAATTAAAATTTACATGCAGCTCATTAGATGTCCCGACATTTGTCTGCTGCTGTGGCCCCTTTAATTAGTTGCCCAGCTGGACACGGCCGAGCAGCATGGCCAGCCCGGGCTGCCCGGGCTGCCTGGGCTGCCTGGGCTGCCGGGGACTGTTCTGTGAACTCTGCTTCGATGGCTTGCATAAATTGCAATTAAATCAACCGTCCCTTGCACATTTATACAGGCCACATGGCGTATGATTAATTTGGTTGTAAAATTTATTTATCACTCATCCGCGACCGCAAAACTATGCGGGTCACAATTGAAGCAAGCTTAATTCAATTTCATTTTTTATTATCAAACAATCGAATTAACCGGGCCAACGGCCACGCGTAGCCAACAAAAAATTTAAATAAATAAATAAATGGCAAACCGAGTCCAATTTAAAAGTGGCAAGCACATAATCCCATTCAGATCTCATTTCGAGGCCGGTGGGACGAGCATGGGAAACTTAAGTGAAACGAAATATTAGCCACATTCTTCAAAAAGGGATCAAACCTTGAGAGGTACCGTCCCAATTTGCTGAAGTAAAGTATAAAGTATAAAGTATAAAGTATAAAGTATAAAGTATAAAGTATAAAGTATAAAGTATAAAGTATAAAGTATAAAGTATAAAGTATAAAGTATAAAGTATAAAGTATAAAGTATAAAGTATAAAGTATAAAGTATAAAGTATAAAGTATAAAGTATAAAGTATAAAGTATAAAGTATAAAGTATAAAGTATAAAGTATAAAGTATAAAGTATAAAGTATAAAGTATAAAGTATAAAGTATAAAGTATAAAGTATAAAGTATAAAGTATAAAGTATAAAGTATAAAGTATAAAGTATAAAGTATAAAGTATAAAGTATAAAGTATAAAGTATAAAGTATAAAGTATAAAGTATAAAGTATAAAGTATAAAGTATAAAGTATAAAGTATAAAGTATAAAGTATAAAGTATAAAGTATAAAGTATAAAGTATAAAGTATAAAGTATAAAGTATAAAGTATAAAGTATAAAGTATAAAGTATAAAGTATAAAGTATAAAGTATAAAGTATAAAGTATAAAGTATAAAGTATAAAGTATAAAGTATAAAGTATAAAGTATAAAGTATAAAGTATAAAGTATAAAGTATAAAGTATAAAGTATAAAGTATAAAGTATAAAGTATAAAGTATAAAGTATAAAGTATAAAGTATAAAGTATAAAGTATAATGTATAAAGTATAAAGTATAAAGTATAAAGTATAAAGTATAAAGTATAAAGTATAAAGTATAAAGTATAAAGTATAAAGTATAAAGTATAAAGTATAAAGTATAAAGTATAAAGTATAAAGTATAATGTATAAAGTATAAAGTATAAAGTATAAAGTATAAAGTATAAAGTATAAAGTATAATGTATAAAGTATAAAGTATAAAGTATAAAGTATAAAGTATAAAGTATAAAGTATAAAGTATAAAGTATAAAGTATAAAGTATAAAGTATATAGTATATAGTATAAAGTATAAAGTATAAAGTATAAAGTATAAAGTATAAAGTATAAAGTATAAAGTATAAAGTATAAAGTATAAAGTATAAAGTATAAAGTATAAAGTATAAAGTATAAAGTATAAAGTATAAAGTATAAAGTATAAAGTATAAAGTATAAAGTATAAAGTATAAAGTATAAAGTATAAAGTATAAAGTATAAAGTATAAAGTATAAAGTATAAAGTATAAAGTATAAAGTATAAAGTATAAAGTATAAAGTATAAAGTATAAAGTATAAAGTATAAAGTATAAAGTATAAAGTATAAAGTATAAAGTATAAAGTATAAAGTATAAAGTATAAAGTATAAAGTATAAAGTATAAAGTATAAAGTATAAAGTATAAAGTATAAAGTATAAAGTATAAAGTATAGAGTATAAAGTATAAAGTATAAAGTATAAAGTATAACGTATAACGTATAACGTGTAAAGTATATTACTATAGTATATAACTATTGCTTTTCTCATTACCAGAAGACCCAAAAAAAATCAAGAAAAGGTAAAAAAAAAACACGGATCCGAGATTTAGGTCTGTTTCAAGCCTTTCGATCTTGTATCCAATACGACTTGTACTTGAATTTAGATTTGGGAGCAAGCCAAAAACGACAACAGATAAAACCAGCCCCTATCAGCGAGGCTCGAGTCGAGAAACCAGGCACAGGAGGAAATCTCGCCATGTCCCGATACGCAACATTCTGCTTCTTTTTGTCTCCTTGTGCGCGGCGGCGCCTATAGCCGAGTCATCTGCGCGGCGCCAGTTGCCGTGAACTAACTCTCGGAGCAATGGAAGTAGCAGAAGCAGGGGCTTGCCCATCGCTGGTCTAGATCAACTCAATGTTCTCTTGGCTTGATTTTAGCTCGCCCCTTTTCCTGTTTAAGCGCAGAGCAATTAAGTATAATTAATGTTCATCCTTTAAGTCAGTTCTATCTCTAACAACTTCTTTTGGCTGCTTTCGTGGGTGGAGATTAGATTTGCATTGTTCGACTTCAAAAACAATTTCAGAGTTGCCCAGCTCCGTTCCCGTTTTCGATTTTTCACATCGACTGCAGAGTTTGGCATTCCGTTTCATCCTCCCACACCCACACCCACACACACACACACACACACGCACAACAAGTAACTAATATATTGATTTCATTGAAGTAGAAGTTGACTTCTTGGCTAATCAGCGGAACGGACGCCCCGGCAAGTCTCGAAACAATGGCGTGGTGCTCGAACCGAAGCGGCGCGGCGCTGGGGGGGATCAAGGGGTTCCGTTTCAAATTCAGCTGCCTGTGCTGCCATGTGCTGCGCCATGCAGTTTAGCATGAAAGACAAAGGCCCCACAAAAAATAAGAAAAATTATCAGACAACGCTGAGAGCCAACTACGCCCTCGCTCAAGTGGGCGGTGCTGCGGGAGGGCAGGGTAGGCGCTTTCTTTTTATTATTATTATTATTATGTATTATTGTTGCTATTATGGCTGGACGGGGCTGGGCTGGGCTGTGCTTTGTTGGCCTGGCCAAAACTGTTGCATTGTTCCGGCAACCAAACACAAAACAAAGCCACTGACTGCCCGAGTGGAGCGGAGCTGGCGACGCTGTTTTTGCTGCTCATTGTTCGACCCAAAAACACGGCATGCTCGGAGGCGGATAACAAAAAGCGGCAATGAAATGTTATACTCAGCTTGCGCGTCTACAGTAGGCGAAAAGTATCTGAGAAGTTTGGGGCACAGTGTCACAAAATGGTTAATTAAACGTCTCTTCGTTGGCAACGATGGAATCAGCTTGAGGTGATATAATAGCCTTGCATTGGCGATCGGTTAAGCAACTGGATGCCGGTATTCATAAACTGGTCACAAAATCAATTAAAGATCTGATCCATTTCTGGGTCTCAACTCAAAGTAGAGGTCGCCCTTTAAAATGTGTTTGAAGGCGCCTAAAGGAGACTCGAACAGCCTCGAAAATTCCACCCAAAAATGGGAGAATTTCACCCGGAATCGAATTGCTGGTTTGTACCAGGGACACTGTGCCGCATTGCTTAGCCCTTGTCTCTCTGGTTGTTGCCAACAACGTCGCAGTCGTCGCCAACGTTTGGCCTGGCATTTATGTTAATCAGGAGAGAGCAGAGGCTGCAGCTCATCTGTGTGTGTGTGTGCGAGTGTGTGCTTGCACATACTTAAAGGCTGTTCTACACGCTAGCTACATATGTGTGTAGACGACTATCTCTATTCGCGTGGGAGGAGGGGTTGGAGGTGGGGCAGACTAGATTTGCATATAAAGCAGTTGCAGCTGCCACTGGACTAGGGGACTGGGCCACATGCATCACTTGTTCTTGTTCTACTTATAAATGAGCCCAGCCGATGGCAAAAGTGGCGCAAACAGAGGCACAGGCAGAGGCAGAGAGGCTGGCGCAACGATGGGGCCGACCTTGATCTTGATGCAAACTCGTATGTGTGTGTCTGTAATCCACATGGCCAGAGTGAAAGCGGGACGGGAATAGTTAGTAATACATATTATATGTGTGTATTAGATTTTGATATTAAAATGTGTGGAATTATTGAGCTAATGAGATGGGCGAAAGCAAGCGGGACAGAGCAACTAGCTGCCGCCCACCAAAGGTAATGCTTGTTGAATTCAAACCGAAATAGAATAAGAGCATTTGCGGATTACAACCACAGACTCGGGTCATTTGAAATCCCCCCTCAAAAAATGTCCATCTCGCTTGCCGCTGTGTGGTCACAAGAGTTGGTCTGAGTTGAAACTGGGGGCGTTTCGTGTTTTTATTCGTGTCACACAGATGCAGGGCACAGCACGACGTGTTCGTCTGGCAAGAACAGATTTCGTGCGTGCCAGTTTTTTGCAACAGGACAAGCCTATACTATAGGTACTTCGCTTCACAGTATGACAAAAATAGAGGAAAGTTAACTTCGGCTCGGCCAAGGTTTGTATGCCATATCCACTGAAAACAAACCAGTTTTTCTCACTTAGCCTACTTTTCTGAGTGTACTTTTCTATGACAGTTATACTATATAGATGTAAGACTTCGACTTTCCCAAGTGGAACCATGGGAAAGCATAGCAAACTAAGAAATTCAAAGTTTGGAAGCGTTTTCTTTGAAAACAAAAAAGTTTTTCTTACAAAAACTAGTTTCTCGACAGATCATTCCTATGGCAGCTATATGCTATAGTCATCCGATTTTGACAAAACTTTGAAGAATTGCGTGAAAGCTTATAAACTAAATATATGACAATTTTGAAGAGGTTTAAACTGAAAACAAAGAAGTTCTTTTTACTAAGATTACATTTCTAACCTTACTTTTCTATGGCAGCTATACTATATAGATAGCCGACTTCGACCAAACTTGGCAGAATCATGGAGAAGCATAGAAAACTAGTATATAAGCAGTTTGGAGACGTTTTCATTAAAAACAAAAAAGTTTTCTTACTAAGACTACTTTTCTGACTCTACCTTTCTATGACAACTATACTATTTAAACGTCCGATTTTGACTTAACTTGGTGGAGTTATGGGAATGCATAGTAAACTAAGAAATGCAAAATTTGGAAGCATATTTTTTGAAAACAACAATGTTTTTCTTACTAAAACTGGTTTTTCGACCGATCGTGTGACATGACAGCCATATGTTATAGTTCGAATATTTGTGCAGCGCATTTATACCAGAAGACTGCGGGCAAAGTTTGGTCCCAATATCTTTAAAACTGACGGAGGAAATAGCATAGAAAATTACGAGCGGAAAGATGGACTCATAGACGGACGGACGAGATTCAATCAACTTAGCTCGTCATATGATATTTATATATATATATATATTTATATATATACCTTTTATACGTTACATACATCTGGACAATTTTAATATACCCCTTAAGGGTATACAAATGACCGGGAAATGGTCCAAAAAACCACGAAATATGCAAAATTATACCGCTCATCCGATCGTAATGAATCTATGGGTTTGGGATTGGCTGTAAGCTTTCCCTGGAAGGTTTCTAAGTTGAAGCAAAGATTTATAGATGACGCATGTGGAACAAATCGAAAATTGGGAGCCAATGTCAGCTACCAGGAATTATCGTGTTTTCTTTCACATGCGTCATCTATAATATCAATAATTCCTTCATCAAAGATATATAGATACTTCTAGATGACGCATGAGGATCAAATCAGAAATTAGAAGCCCTTTTTAGCTACCGGAATAATCGTGTTTTCTTTCAGATGCGTCATCTATAAAATCTATAAGTCTTTGGATGAAAACATAAGCGGAAAATTTTTCAAGAACCGCGAAAATTACCAAATTTCCGATTACGAAAAAACCTTTGGGCATGGTTGGACGCTTGGCCGGGAAGGTTCTGAGTTGAAGAAATTAACGGAATAATGGTCCAAAAACCGTAAATTTGAAAAACTCTGTTCGTCCGATTGAGATGAAACTTTAAGCAATGGTTACACAGTACGACTAAGTCGAACTTTTGAAAAGAACCCGGGATGAGACCCTTAAATTCTGATAGAAGGGACTTCTGTAAGCATCACCTCATACTCAGTTTTTCAAACATTAACTTCTAAGTTAAAATTGTTGTCGCTTTGTGTTGCTAGTAAAAAAGTACCCATAGAACGCGTACCCTAGGGTACAGTTGAAAAACTGAGTATAAGGTGATGCTTGCAGAAGTCGTTTCTATCAGAATTTAGGGGTCTCATCTCGGGCTTTTTTTTTAAGTGTCGTATGTTTCTAAAGTAATGGAGTATTCCTTAAAGTGCTTAATGTTTAGATTACATTGACGGCGTTGGTAAATGGAAGCTGTAGCTTAAACGGTCCAAAGAACTCCGAAATTTGAACATTGCTCATTTAAGCCTAGATTTTGATGAAGTTTGGGTGGACGGCAATTTAGACGGGTAAATAGGATCAAACGTTATTATGGTCGGGAAATTTTGCAAAATATTTATATGAGCTTAGATTACCATGAAGACACGTAAATAGAGGTGAACAACGAACCTTCGGAATTGGATTCCCAGCCATAAGTGGAAGGAAATAAGGAAATAATCTTATAATGAATGTTTGTCTGTCTGCTAGTCTGTCTCTTGGAGCGAGAGTGTATCGTTTTTGGTCAAAAACTTTGAAATTTTGATACCTGATCAACGCTCAACATGTAAATGTGCAGTAATGCCTCCCAAAAAACGTTCGAATGGTCATTCCACGTGTGAAGCGAAAAAGGACATAAGCAAAACCAGCTTCTGAAACAAACGAGCAACGAGATCGAAGACCATAAAAGACTGATTTCACAACTGCTACAAAGAGCTATCCATGATACTATTATCATGTAGCTATCTGTCACATAAACTTACAAATAACAGTGAAAAACTGTTTTGGGTTTGGCGACCTTTATAATGTCAGTTGGATGTTAGCCCTGACCTCCAGCCGGCTAACATCCAACTGAAAAACTTGAGATTATCTGTCACATGGCACATATTTAAAAGATGGGAATACCGACTCGACTGTTGATGCTGATCAAGAATATATATATACTTTATGGGGTCGGAGATGCTTCCTTCTGGCTGTTACATACTTTTTCCACAAACTTATTAGGCTCTATGTTCGGTACAGAGTATAAAAGGGAATCTATTAATTAAGTTAGTAAATTTAGTTCTTAGTGTTCTTAAAATCGCTTTCGACCTAAAAACTACTTAAACCACATAGGAATCGGGTCAGTTTTTGGGTTAGATACGGTGTGTATCGTTGGTGTCCCACAAAATGTCTAGAGATTTTCGTTTAAACCCCTTCATTTCGAACTAAAACTGCTTGCCTTCCTATGTAAAATGTCGCCAAAACGCAAGGCTACTAGATTAGATAGCAAAAGTTGAGACATTTGAGATCCACTGTTCAAAGCCCAATAGATGGCATGCGTACGGTTTTCCGTCTATATAATCTAGAAGCCTACAACGTTCCAGTCACTTTACATCTATATTTCTTGTTTAAAGATATATTTGAACAAGGGCATTTGAAGCCAGGTACCTGCTTGGTGTTCAAGTGTGCTTGTCACTTAAAAATAGTATACAAAAAAACAACCCTGGTAGCAATAAAAACACCCAAGCAACATATGTATATTGTAAATGTTGCTAGGACTATTCAAAATGTTGCGCAAAAATACTATAAAAACCGACCAAGATCTAAATAAAGCGATTCATTTACAATAGCTTGTGAAGCTGCTTGGATCTCACACAAATATACTTGTGTTTTATTCAGTTCTGGTTTAAAATTTGTTCGCTTATATGGAAAACTCTGGAGATTTCTGGAACTCCAACGATAATACATACAAATATTAATATAATGCCAAGTAAAATTCTATTTCGTAGATTTTGTAGAAAAATATTAATCATTGAAAAAGCTTTGGAGTCGAGGATCTTATGAACAGTAATCTTATGAATAGTGAGGAATAGTGAGTAGTTCACAGAAAAAAAAGATCACGATAATTAGTATCATATGCAAGGCTGCAAACCTTTAAAATAATCCATGAGGTTCGGTCCGGGGGTTTGAACCCATTGTAAGATCCAAGGATCGATTCGCGGACCGGTTCTTGGAACCCCTGAACCCAAGGTTCTGGTTCGAACGTTGGTTCGCTTGCACGTAAAAGAATAGTTTTGACTTATGATCTATAAATACTATAAAAATGAAACCTATATACCTTCTATCCATATGCTTAATCATAATGATCATTACTTAGTCATCTAAACTAGCTTTTAAATCAGAAAGAACAAACTTAAGTATTGACAATGATCGTTCAACTGATACCTGAGTTGCTGGTACAGCTATTAAAGTAAAAGCAATATTTTTTAAGTCTTCGTTATTATGACCTTTCCAAAATTTTAAAACATTTGTCGATGGATGTTATTTTGGACAATTTTCAAAGGAATCAATAACATTTTTCTCAGATTTTATATTTGATATTTGTTAATTGCTTTCAAAAGATTCTCGTCGTCGCAATCAGACGTTGAGTTATTTTTTGTCGAATTTTGAAAACTTTCATTATTAAGCATTTTAAATTGGTGAACCGTACCTTTATTTTCGATAAAGTGGTACGGTTTGGGTTCAGGTTCAAGGAGTCAAAAATAGAAGGTGCCTGGTTCATGGTCCGGTTCGCGAACCCCAAAAAAGCCGAACCAAACCGGTTCTCAGGGGTTCGGTTCCGGACCAGTTTGCAGCCTTGATCATATGGGTATTTTTAGTATCAAATTGGACTTCATCTCAAAAAATATCAAGATAATATGATCGATACATATATTTAGGACTAAATAGTATCATTTTGATTTGAAAATAGTTATATTATAGGTTAAATTTGTTCTTTTAATTGATCTTTGTGCAGATGAAGGCCGATTTGATTTTTTTTTTCTGTGTTCTTAGTGTCATTCTAAGTTTTTAGTTACACTTTCCTGCCCATTTCAAAAATAAGTCACTTAAAACCAACCAGATAACAGATGAAGCCGCTTGACAGAGGTTAAAATTTTCTGATGTCTACCATTTTTGCTGTACCGAGCCGAGGTTCAATTCAGGTTCAGCTATTATTTCTAAAAAGGTTCAGTTTACAGTTCGGAATTTCGGGTTCGAACCGGTTCGGTTCAAGCAGGGCTTGCAGCTCTGATTGACTTCGACTTTCAACAAATTATTCTCAAAAATAACCAAAAAATTAACAATAAACTGCACAAGCTCAAGACTTCCAATGTAAGACGCCACAAGCCATCTATTGTATCCCTGGCCTGAACACATCAATCGCTTTGCCCCCGGAATAACACTAAACTAAAAACTGAACACCAAACTCTTGTCAACATTGGTTAAGTATTATGTTTCTAGCAGCTAAATAAACTTCCATTGATAACTTATGTTAAATTTGTATACTTTTGTGCCAGACAGTTTGTTAATTGTAAACAAAGAACAGATGTTCTGAAAATGCAAATGCTAAAGCAGCACAATGAGGACAGCAAACTGTATTTTCAGAAATGACGATGACTTGTTCTAAAAATGAGCGAAATCAAAGAGAATTTGATACTGAATAGTTTCAAATTTATGACCAAATAATGTCATTTTAATGGCTACTTATTTCTTCGTTGTATGCATATTTTTACTCTCTATCCTTTGTGCATTTTGGCTATCCTAATTTAGAGAAAATACATTGCAAGTTGGTTGGCAAGCTCTCTTGTATCATCAGCAGATAATATAACATTGAAGCGTGTCTAACAAAGCCCGGTTCAACAGTTTTCCTTGTATGCCCATTGGCATTGACAAACTGGCGAACTAAGTAACAAAAACTGAAAGAACTAGCAGCAATTACAACTAAACACATCCACCTTGAGGGACTCCCAGCTTCAGCTTCGTGTATTTGGACTTGACTTCTCGAAACTTGACAAATGTCTATCCACATGTCAAGTTATTGTTCTCCACCCACTTCTCACCAGTTCTTATTAACATATCTGGAATACCACCATCATCACCTCCGGAACGCAAGTTAGTCGACTGTGCAGCTGACTGGACCATCCACAGATTAGACAGGGACTACAAACAAGGTAGTTACGAGTCTAGACTCTTGCATGCTTTGCTGACAGAAACCTTGCTCTTGCCACTGGGAAATCCACGGCCACCCTTTTCACTACCTGGACACCCAACTCAACGTCACTGTGAATGGAGGCCAAATTCCCACTATCCAATACCCTCAAGCATTGGGAGTGACGTTTGATAACCTTTTCTTCCTTATGAAACGTGAGGAAAACAGAATTGGCAAGGTGCGAGAGTGGAAGAGCGGGGTAGTCAAGGCCATTGCTGGTTACTCAAGTGGCAAGGAGACGGAGACGCTGCTGGTCACTTAAAATGCCACAGGCTGATCATTGTGCAATTCGTCAGCGGTAGTTTGTTCAGCAGACATTAAAACACACGCAATGATTATACTAAGTTGAGGAAATGCATATCATCGCTTTACATTGTCTGACCAAGCAGCTACTACTGACCAAGCCATCGATCCCAAGGGAATGAGTTCGAAAGGGTACTACACAAATTAAGGATGTTCCTATATAAAAATAAGCTAAGCCATAAGCAACTTAGATTTAAATAGCAGTCCATTGTTTCTTTATAAGTCGATTCATGGCTAAATTATAGACCAAACTGAACATGTTTGACAGTAACAGTCCTGCAGTACGAGAGATAGCGATAGCTGCCTGCACCACGTCCATCGACTACTTACTAAAGGCGATCCCTACCTTATCGCTTGACAAGTACTTACTCCCTTCTCTGGATTATTGTTTGCCCCATGCTTTGGGCTATAAGTACTTCTGGTTACTAGTAAGTACCGAACTCAGCACCCATCTACCAGTGCAGCGTATTGAAGGATATACTTAGAAGAAAAAAATATATAGTTTTATACTTGGATCAAGAATGTTCGATGTCAGAAGTTGGATTAGAATGAAAATTCTTGATCAATGTATGAATTTTTGATCCCGCGTTTCTTGATCGAAGAGCTTTAATACTAGATCCAAGTAGCAATCATTCTCAAATCAAGCACAATAGTTCTTAAATCAAGTGCTAAACATATTCAAAATCAAAATTGCTTATTCTTGTATCAAGAGCATACTGCATTGTCAAAGACCGAGTATGTTCTTTCTTGTATCAAGACCTCATCAAATTCAAGAGTAAGATCGTTTACTCAAGAGCTTCACAAATACCAATCATACAACAATTTAAAATAAATTGTTGTTTTGTTTAAGTTTATTTCAGCAAGTTTAAAACGGCTCGAAAAAAAAACACAACACCACAAAGCATCAGCAGTCTCTCAGTCAAACAGCCGTCTCTTGATGACTGCAATGTCATAGCTGGTTGGGAATTCCAAAACAATCTTACTGCCAAAATCGATTGCGCTCTCCGCTCAATAGCTTCCTAAAACACCCCAAAAAAAGGCCAAACTGAGAGAGCCAGTTTAACGCTGTGTTCTCTCAAATGTGCTTGTTCTCTGCTCCATTTCTTTCCCTCACTCTCTTTGGATTAAAAGCATTATACTGAGAACAAATTTAGCTCGATTTCCAGAGCGATATTATGTAAAACATAAGAACGAATATTCTTCCTTTTTTTTTTAAGAGCATTCGTTCTGAAGTAATTCGTTCCACTCTTTTCTGGGTAAGGTAAGGTAATGTTCAAAATGCAAACCAGGTATTTGCATCCTTGATTTATGTGTCTAATTTGTGGGTAAAATATTTTGATAGTTTTTGAATTATTTTTGATCTTACATTTGGGAATAAAATTCCCAACTTTCAGGCTGTTACTTGCCTAATACCAAGGTTAAAATAACCTTAAAATTTAAGGTCATCAACAACCATATAGTTAGGTTAAGATGCCTTTGGCGCCATCTTTACACCAATTTGTCCTGAATTTAAATCTATTTTTGGGAGCTCAAGTCAATTTATATTTTTGGGTGTACACTAGAGCGAACCACCTGAGTATTACATTTTGGAGGCCATGGTCCTCCTATCTGATGCGTTTCGTGTATAACAGACGGGCAAAAAGCCATGTGGAAACAATTCAGTTTTAAGTTTTTTTGAATCACTTATACGCAGTGTTGCAACATTTTTGGAAATTATTCATCACAATCGAGCCATTTTCGAATCCTCAATCTGATTAAAATAGTCAAAATTGAGCACATCTTCAGATCATAAATGATACTATAGTCGGTAGAAAATGGTACCCTGGCAGCGACTCATCTTAAAGAGTCGTTTTTAACTCCTTCTTTTAAACAGTTTCAAATCATTTGAGTCTTTTTTTAGTCGTGTATCACTAAGTCAAATTTTGAGCGTATTCATGAATCATTTTCGAGTTTGTTTTAATCGCACATGATGGGTATTTCTTTTTAATCATCAAAAGGGATCGAAAAAGACATATCAAGCTGATTTTTGTCAAAATTATCTTCGTGGTCTAAAATGACCCACAACACTTATTTTCAATATGTTTCTCACTGTCGGAAACACAAAAATCATAAGCAATTACTGTTTCTCACAGCGCTTTATTTTTTTGAGAAATGTTTTTAGGTTTTCTCTTGGTTGTTAATTTAAAAAAAACAACTTTCTGTCCTTTAAAAACACTTTGAAAAGACTTATAAGTTCAAAGTGTTTTCTGTTAACAGCTAAAATATAACAGATAAACAAAAGTGGAATTCAATAAGTGGAATTATTCTATTAGTTACCATTTACTTGGTGGATATGATTGGACAATGTTTTATACATTTATTTTATTTACCAGTTTTCAAATATTCACTTTGCCAAAGGCCAAGTGAGACACTGAGTGAGACATTTAAACTCAAAAAGTAAGGCATTCTCTCTGTTGTGTGAGATATTTCAGAGTGTCCCAAAATAACAGTTTTTTTTGTAACACTTCAACTGTTAAGTAAGATATTTTCGACCTCTGGTCGTATGAGTAATTTTTCTTTAGAACTCTGAAGCCATGGCCAATACAATTTTGTTGGTTTTTTTTCACCATTATGAATTGTACAACAACAATTAGCTTTGAGAATGCTGAGATCTAAAATCCGCTCTAGTGTACACACTCTGGTAGCAGATGACTATCCATCAAAAACAATTTTGAAATCATCGCTACTGTTGAATAATGTTGAAAGAGTTTAGCTTTTAGTACACAAATTTAATTAAAAATAATAACAAACTTGTCCGGAAATATACGAAACCAAATATTTAGAAATTCCAAATGCCCACAAAGACCACAACTTTTTATATTCACTGACGCTTCCAAATCAAGATCAGGCATTTCATATAGCGCCACCGGGGTGAACTCTATAATCTCAAACAGCGCTGCTTTCAGCTGCCAAATTTATGCTGAGCGTATAATTTCGTTGCTACAGAGTATGTTATAGTCGGGCTTATCCGACTTTCTTTCTTGATTTGAATAATAATGCAAAAAAAAATGCTAGAAATCGGTAATGTAAAGGTCGTGCTGTCGGCGACTATATGCACACAATACATAAATCATGCGTGGCTGGCGGAATAACCCATTTTGGTCGATCGATGCCAACGAAACTGCGAATTATCTAATAGAGTTTTTGCACCCACCGGTTTTTCCTGGCATGTTACCGCAACTTCAAATCAACTTAATATGTACATCAGCATTATTGGGATCAGAAGACTGGCGTACAGGAATGGCCCAGTAAGCAACGCTTCTCTGTACAGACAGCTCAAAGATGGAGATAGGAGTCAGAGCCGGACATAAACCTCTTATACAAACTGCCAAACCACTGCACCATATTCCAGGAGGAAGTCCTCGCAGTAAGGAAAGCAGCGGAGTTGACAGAAATTTACGCACAACCAAATGAAGATATTCATTAGCGCCAATCAAGGCAATGCAGAGACACTCCATCAACTCCAAAAATGTCCTGTCGAGAGGCAGGGAAGTACTAGACTCCCTCAGCATCTCCAGTAAAGGTGCAAATCTACTGGATTTCCAGCCACCGGGGCAACGATAGGCAAACGAAATGGCAGTCAGTCTTGCAAAAGCCAAGAAGCAATCTACTCCACACATACAATGCTCGCCACTTGAATAGAACACCCTGTATGCTCTCTTTACAACTGCTCATAACTTGAAAACGAAATGATAAAATAACGATATTTTTTTTGCATATTATCTTTGTGCAAGCATTCTTCGCTCTTTCTTGTGTATTCCAAGTTTTGCCATTTTGCCAAAATAGCAAACAAAATCGACAGGAGCCGTCATGTCATAACAATTTTTTTTAAATAATGAGGCTGATTATGGTATAAACATGCAGGGTCGCACCCACAGAGTGCTTACTAGTGCAGACAAGCGACTTATATTAAGAGAAGCTTCCAATTCGCACGACTCTTTGGCCAAGATAAAGGAAAAATGTAACGTTAAAGCAAGTTTGACAACCATGCGCCGGGTTATTGATAATGCTCCACATCTAAGGAGACTGAAAATTAAGAAAAAGCCACCTCTTAACTCGGCTCGGAAGTTACAGCGCCTTGATTTCGCTCGCGCACATGTGACCTGGACTTCGGAGTGGCAACGTGTTGTCTTTTCGGATGATAAAAAAGTTTAATTTGGAGGGCCCCGATGGGTACAGCTACTATTTTAATGATCTTAGAAAAGAACCACACCATCTTGATAAGTTGCACAGCAGTGCTGAAGGTATTATGGTATGGGGGGCCATTTGCTATTATAAATTTGTTCCAACCACTATGAATGCGTTGTGCTATAATGGAAAATATTCCATTCCATCTTTCAATAGAAAGAGGCTTTCAAAACACTTCAAAATTGTTTTTGGAAATCTAAAATGGATTTACCAACAAGATAATGCCCCTATACAAACAGCCCGGATTGTGAAATCGTGTATATAGCGAGTCAAAAAGTGGAGTTATTAAACTGGCCACCCTATTCACCGGACCTAAATATAATTGACAAGCAAGAAAGTCGGTCAAGCCCGACTATAGCATACTCTGTACCAACGAAATTATACGCTTAGCATAAATTTTGATGCTGCAGTAGCAGCTGAAAGCAGCGCTGCTACTGCGCTGTAGCAGCGAACAGTCTGTTGATCATAACTCGAAAACCGTTCATCCAATCCATTCCTTTGGCTGATCGATTAGTTATCCTTATTACTAAATATATCTAGAAGGAACAACCCACCTATCTTTAAAACTGTAGGAGATATGACGTTTTTTCTAAATTGCGGGGGCGGCAGGGGGCGTGGCCAAAATTGAAAATAAACTTGATCTGTCTGCAGACATAAGAAGCATATGTCCCATACATGTCAAACCTCTATCTCTTACCATCTCTGAGATCTGTGCGTTCATACGGACAGACAGACGGACATGACTCGGCTGTTGATGCTGATCAAGAATATATATACTATATAGGGTCGGAGATGCCTCCTTCTTGATGTTACATACTTTTGCACAAACTTAAAAACGTGTGGGGCTGGCTAACACGTCAAGTAAACGGATCAGGTCAGCATTATTCGAGCGTACCCGAACTAATTTCAGCCATCAAATTAGCATGGGGCTCGATTTCGTTTCGAGCAGTGTACGCAAAACAGCAAGATGGAGGAGAAAGAAGCAGCGGTAAGGTGGGGGAAAACACCAGCGAATGCAGAATCTCTCAAATTGTATGCAAGTCAAGGAACATATATCCAAAGAATAATAGATATGATAGATGACGCATGTGAAACAAAAAACGATTATTCCTGGTGCCTAACATTGGCTTTTTATTTCTGATTTGATCCTTATCCGGCATCTATAAATATCTATATATCTTTGATATAAGGCAGTAAGTGTTTTACCAAAGACTTATAGATATTATAGATGACGCAAGTAAAAGAAAACACGATTATTCCTGGCTACCAATATTAGATTTGCTCCACATGCTTCATCTATAATATCGATAAATCTTTGATACAACTCACGAACTATCTGCTACAGCTCCAAAGAAGAGACTACTAGAAGAGATACTAACCGGACACAGTCACGGGACACACAATAAAGCTAGGAGTAACAACAGAAGACACCTGCAGGAATCTGGAATCTGGAGTCACAGAAACTCTAGAACACCTCATAAGAGGTGGAAGCTTTTGCACACCCCACGGTTCGCTTTTTTGGAAGAAGCGGCCAAGAGGACCCCCCCAAATACAGTTATTGGTATTCGAAAAAACTTCAAAAATCCTCCTGGATTTCTCAGTCAAACGTACGCACTTAACAACCCGGCCTCATTAAGGACCTTAAGGTCTATGTGCGACTCCATCTGGGGTCAACCGGAACTACCCAACCGAACCTACTGCACCTTCAACGACTGAAAGTTGAAAGGTGAATTCCGCTACCAATTTTTGTGGCAAGAGTTCGGCCAACCATGTTCCACACTCGGGGACACATTGACCCCCCACTTGTGTTGGTTGCGACTCTCATTTCATTTCTGAACCGTCTTCCATTTGACGCCTACTTAAATAATTAGCAATCAGCCCATTTAGAATGGACCGTAATGAACGCAGGCGGAGCAAACTCTTCGCCAAGGACACACAACACGATGTTAATTGACGCTTACATTCAACTAACAAAGACCATTTGATGTGTCTGCAATTTGGCGACAGATTTGAGCCGCTGCATTCTTTGTCATGGCACCAAGTTACACATCTCCGCCCTCCTCTCTGCTTGCTCAGCCCCCGCTCTGTGTCATAAACAAACATACGAACAGAGGGCGAAAACTCGGCCAGTTTTTGTGTAGACTTTTCTATTTTTAATAAAGCAACTCTGGGCAAGGTCGGCCGTGGGTTTTGATGGCCGAACCAGTCGGAGACCGCGTGGCAAGACACTGGGGCTAGCCGAGGATTGGTCATTCGGTGTCGCGGGCCACGCGGCGTATACGCAGCACTTGGAGCAACTAAAAACTAATGATTAAAAACTTTTCGCACAAGGCCAAAAAGAGATGCCACTCCTCGGCCGGCCAGCTGGCGAACTTTTGAGGGCAGGCCACCATTTGCTGCCGGGCACCTGGCAGCCAATTTCAACAGAGCGGAGGACTTCGGCGGTTGCAACTGAAGTGTCGGCATTTATTGACTCAGCTTGCAAAACGGAACAATTATGTTAAGAGGAGAGAAGATGCATTTCTAACCAATCGACTGGCGACGGTGACTACGACGGTGGTGTTTTTTGTGCCGAGCCTTCCCAGTTTCCTTCGGCTCTTCCTTCGGCACGGCTGGCTCCTCCATGTGGGCTTGCGCCGCCTGCTCACTTGCCCGCTTCGAGCGCTTGTGCTGCGATCGCTTGCGCTTCCTTCGGATAACTTTCTCCCTCAGTTTGTACATCTCAATCATATCGATCAGGATCTTGAAACTGGGCAGGGTGTAGCGCGCACGCAGCATTAGATGCACCAGATCCAGCTGCTTGGCCTGCTGCAGCGCGTCACTGGTGTAGCGTCCATACGTCACGACGACCCCGAACAGGTTCCTCTCAGCGGCCTCGGCTAGCATTTTATGCACCTGCATTCGGATAAATGCAACGGGCATATCCAGACACTTGGCCAACCTGGCGCTAATCTTGTCTGGGGTCAAAGATTTCCGGATGGTTTTCAATAATCGGACGACCAGCAAGCCGTAGTCTTTGCGAAGACGTACCAGCGACATCATGGACATGGCTAACACAAGGGGCAGAATTTTAGCAAGTTGATTGGAATTAGTTGGGTGGGACTTACTTTCGATTCAGTTTTGATGTACAAAATCAGGGAAAAAAAGATATTTTATGATAAGGAACGCACAACTTCTAGATGAATAGGTTTCCTATAGCACTTCACTCGGCACCACAATGACAATTAGTGAGAATTTTGAATCAAAGCCTACCACGTACTAGAGATGGGCGCGTGTCGAATTTTTCCTGACACGTCACGACCCTAATAAGCTGATTTACACTTGGAGTGCGTTCACACTACGGTCCATCTCAGCGGAACGATGGGAAGATGGTGGAAAAATGAAACTCGTGTTCAGACTGTCACCGTCTGCCGTCAGTGCCTTCTTCTTCTGGCCCGTAGTTATTGAATGTATAAAATGTATCATCAATAAATCTAAAAACAATGTCGAATTAGTCTATTTTGCTTAAGCAAATCCAAAAAGCACCTTTTGAGCACTTGTTTCCCGGCAAAATGTTTCAAATCTGCTCGTGATGCTTCCTCTGCATTTCATTTCTCTCCCTAGCCAACTAAATCCGTTCCTGGCGGGTGCCAGCTTTCGTCCTTACATCAGTGCAGTGGATTTTAATTCTTCTTTGTTCCATCAGCATGGCCATCTCCTGGTAGACGTTTCTTCAACAGTTTACATTTGAAGTTTGACAATCACTTGCCGCGCTCACATTGTTTACGTTTTCGTTGCGAATGGCAATTTTTTTTAGTGGTGGACACAGAAATATCACCTTCACGATGAGTGAAACAGCATGAGATAGGAACATACACAGCCAACGGGGGAATATTTTGAGAAAATTTGGCACGGCAAGTTCTTACGTACCGATATTGACGGTAGACGGTAGTTGTGGGCCAGTGTGAATTGGCTATTATGCGTTAATAGCTAACAATCAGCTTTTTTTTTGTGTAGAAGTGTGTTATGCGTTAATAGCTAACAATCAGCTTCTTTCCCATACAAAAAAGCTGACTGAAACAAAAAAAGTTGACTGTTGGCTATTAACGCATAACGCACTCCTACGGTAAATGAGCTTTTTTTTATAGAGAGACAGTAGAGATTGGAATATTTATCAAAAAGTTTGCTTGCCTCACATTAAAATATTATTAATATTCCTTTATATAATTTAAAAAAAGAAAAACCTTGGAAATCTTCTGTAACGATTTTAAAACTATACTTAAGAACATCAGAAAGCTAAGCTGCATATTCCAATTTTCCCCGTTGAGTAGATCTCTCTTTCTTTTTCCAATGGAAACAACCTTTCTCCGAGCTAATTGAGTCTTAATTCTCCTAGAATTTGGCATTCTGAGAGGAAATGGGAGGTATCCTCCCAGGCTCTGATGTTGCATAGCGTGCAGTTGAGTGGCAGGAGCTCGGGCCTCGCTTGAAATACTAGTTTTATGTCATCCATCGAAAAGTTAACTTTGAAATAATTTCTATGACCCAGGTTAAAGTTTCCATACAAAAAAAGCTGACTGTTGGCTATTAGCGCATAACGCTCTACTAGTTTAAATAGCTTATAAGTCAAATCTAAATCAGCCGCAAAGCTGATTTTAATAAATCTTTTAGTATGACCCAAAATTCCCCGCTTACAATTTGTATGGAGCAGCTGTGAACAGCTGATTGACAAAATCTATATCAAATTTAAATCGTTTTCAGGAATGCCCCTACTATTTTTTTTTTATACTGCGGAGTGAAGCAGTGTTGGCTAGTGCCGTGTTTTTTCGTAAGCCATTCGTACTGAAATGGGTTTGGTGAAAGAAACATTTATGATTTCCATAATAGCCTTCCAAATCTCGAAGACTATACATGCTATATGCCTTAAAACAGTTCAGCATATTTCGGACATTAACTGAAGACTGTCTATTAATGAGGAGGAGATTAAAGAATAGATAAAGCGAAAAGGATTGGACGCTTTCTACGAAAATGTTGTGAAAACACTCCCGAATGAGGCTGTTTTCTTAACTGTTTGAAGCTATTTTGAAAGTTGGAAGTACTGGTGGCTTAAGCAGCCCATGAGCATCCGACTCTATCAAACGAGTCAAGTATCTTTTGGGTAGCCTAGTTCGTGGTGAGCTAGTTGTGAGAAGGCGATTCAAGTAGCTGAATTATGTCCGGTGCTCACTGCAGCGCATTCTTGTGCCGAGTGCAGGTTTCACGGCTAAAGGTTGCAAACAAGCTGAATCCAAATTGAATGCAAGAGCATGCCTGATTTTCAAAGTAGTCACTCCACAAGGTATCGACTATTTTGCTGTTGAAATGACAAAATGACAAAAAAAACAACAAATAGCTTTCAAAGTTGAAGCGCATCAAAAATGGGCTAGTCGTAGTATTTGGCTATAGTCATGATACAACCATAAAGGTAAGGCGGCGTCAGTGTGACTTCTCTGCAAAAAACCTTCACGTTCAATGCTGCGCGAACTCTTGAAGTGTAAGCTTTTGTACTCAAACGTACTCATCACACTGACGCCGCCTTACCTGTATTGTTGTAACATGGCTATAGTACATAGAAGGTAGCCATATCTGGAGACCTTATGGTATGAGAATATAAATAAACTTCTGGACTGCGAAAAAGAAGCCATTACTATATGAAAGCTGCAGCAATAATTAAAATACTCGGGCAGGCGGAAGTCCATTTTCCGAATGTTTTCACTTTGATGAATTGTCCACCAACTAATCGAAATCTCTTCCAGCCTTAATTAATACTCATCTACTTTTGGAAAGAGTTATTAATCAACTTATGAAGTATTGTGGGATAAATATATTATTCATTATTCTGCAAACTGCAGGATAAAATAGAGTGAACATGAGAGAAACATCATCTAAACCCATTTTATTGCCAGCAAGTTTTCTTAAACAATGTAAACAAAACCAATATCAAGTATACGATAGATGCAAGAATGCTGCCAATACGAACACCTTATCGCATCTTTTTGATAAATTGTGATATCGATACAAAACACTGCGGCAGTGAGAAAGTAGAACTAGAATTGGTGAGTGTGTTCGGCAAGTGGGCTGAGAAATCGCTGATAAACCCCCATCACCATGATAGGGGAATAGGACGATATCTCTGTGTATCGAATCATAAACCCAGCCTCGTTTGATGACATTTAAATGTCAAACAAGGACAACCCTAGCATTCCGGAATGTCATAAAGGTGTCGGATGACAGAAGCCAACTGGACATCAACAACAGCATGCTATATATGTACATGCAACTCGAAGCCGATATTTCAGATGTATGTATATAAGGTAGACATTCTTGGCTCCAGATACAGAAGCTAGGTGGCGAACATCAGCATCCTGGTAACGTATGATCCAACAAGTTGACTTTTACAGCCGACTAGATGGGGCTTACAACAAAATACCTCATGAACTTAATTGCGGTAATGCCAGACCAAGGGCCAAATACTCCTAATAAAGCAAATGGACAGCTTTAAAGAATCCCTAAATCACAGCGCAGGATCAATCGCGTCGAATTCTACTTACAAATTATGAATACGGGCAGATATTGTGGAATGAAACTCTTTTAAAGTCGACAAATGTAGCCACAGCCTAACTCACCTAACTCACCGCCCGTATGGTTCCACATGGCGGATGCGTAATTTAATTAAAATTTTTATTATATATTTTTGGATTTTTTTTTAAATTTTATTGTTTGTCTAGGAATATCAGATTAGCATTTAATTGATAAAAAACACCACAATACGTATCGTTATTTTTTAATTAAAGACCACCTATTTGCCAAACATTTGTCCTAGGCTGAGTCTAAAATTCGGAGAACGAGCAAAATCGACTACTAAGAACGTATTAGGAAACCAATTTATGCTATTTCTTTAACAAGTAAAACACAATTGCTTGATATTCTTTACAAAATTCATACAATTTGCTCTATTTTGTAAGTTCCAACCATATTCTTTTTTACTCACTAGCAGCATTTGTCGTTTATTTCAAAGAAGAGATAAATTTCCTGATTTTGTATGTGATCAAACAGCCGAGCAAAGATTGGACTTTGTAGGTCGCTAAGTGTCCACGATTTCCCCCCGAACTCTTTTTTAAATTGTTATATTTACAGAATTTAATTTTAGAATAATGGCATATAAAAGTTTGACTTTATGGCAAAAATGTGATCATCCAGCTTAGAGTGCAAAGGTATCTTTTTCGATGGTTATATGTGCTCGACTGTTTACAACTTGAATGTGTTTTTTTTTGCAGAGAGTCTCGCTGGCTACCCCTGCGAACAGAGCGATACACCTGCCAATCTGCTGGCTAACGTAAGCGGCGAACACGCCTGATTGCCAAATGGGTTGTTGTGTCGGTTTTGGTACTCTAGACTCTAGACCTTAAAGGAATCAGTTCGAATGGTAAATGCTACAGATAAATCAACAATAATTAATCTAATAATAATGGTAACAAAAGCAATCTGATTACACAGAGTTAAGGCAAGTACAAGCAAGTATATTTTCAATCCCGAAATACTTGATTTTAGACTGTTTTGGGATATATCGAGTATGTCTTGAATTATCAAAATATTTGTAATCATACTTTTAGCTTATAGTGGTCTTAAGTCAAGCCCGATTATGCCTCAAAATAAGTACTAAACATTGTTCTTAAAGTGAATAATTTCTATTGCAAGCCCAAAATCATTCTTGGAAGAATATAAGAGTATTTCAGAAAAGTCCTAAATGTTCTTGGTTTGAGCCCATTCAGAAGCTATACCCACTTTGTTCTTGAATGAGGTCTCTGTATTAAGCCAAAGAAATATCCAAAACCCATAACCAAAGAGTAAGTTAGAGCTACTGTAGCTCAGAAATTTATTTATTTAAAAGTGCCTAAGCCAGTTGGGAATTTTAAGAGACTCGCTTAAAGATAATTTATATTTTCCGTTGCGCCCTTTGTGGAGCTAGGATAATGAGTCTATTTTGAACTCAATCTAACATATTTTGTACTTGAACTAAGAACTCGCTTTTCTAGAATCTTTCATCATACAGTGAGTACAAAGTGTTCTTAAGTCAAGAAGGTTTGTTCTCATTTCAATAATATTACCAGTCATATTTCAAGTTTAGAATGTTTCGTTATTTATTTAAGTACACCCAAGAACGAATCATACTTGAGATTTCAAGTACAAAGCGGCTTAAATTCTATCCCGTTTGGTCCAGAACGCCGGTAGCCTTTTTTTCTGAGTGTATATATATCCAAAGTGAACTAGCGTTCGATGTAAAGCAGGTCGAGGGTTCGCTCATTAAGAAAAATATAAAATCAATAATTGACTTTGCACTCACGAAAGGGACAAGCCGAGCTTGTCTTAATCTCTTGGCTTGTTATTTTCGTACAAGAGAAGTTGACCTGCAGTTTAACTCCGAGTCCGAGCGTCAGCTGAAAGCCTGAAGCTAGGGGCTAAAATCTGTCGAAGGGCAATTGTGGACTTTTAACAGTCTGATGTTTGCTTGTCTATTTGATTACATAAAAAAGCGGGAAAATGTATGTCATCTTTGCTACAAGAGACAATTCCTGGTAGTGAGCTAGTAAAATATGTGTGAAATATGCAAAATACAGTAAAATCGATGTATTTATAAATAATATTAATCATTTGTGTTAAGTCTGTGAAATTATTAACATTAGTTTGTTTTGTGATACGTCCTAAGTCTGAGAAAACTTACTCAAAACACATATCCCCTGTGGACTTAAAACTAACATTCGGCCATTGTGCATTCTCACTTGTTATTAACACTTTTTACCCGAATTAGCCTGTTCTCCGACTTTTAGCAAAGATTACGCTTAGCCAAGGACGTATTTTCAATGTGAGGCAGAACAATAGTACAGGACAACTATGCTTTTTAAGGGATTTTAAAACAAATTAACATGCAAAACGTATGCTCCAAAACAAATAATGTAATAAAACATGCGAAAACTAAATAAAAACAAAAAAAAACAATGATATTACGTATCCGCCACATGGGACCACATGGGTTACCTCACCGCCGTTGTAGGATTGGTTTAAAACTTTTTCTAATTGATATTCTGCTTGTTGTTATTAAAATCAATAAGATTCAGCTCTTTGGCTGCATTTGCAGACTTTATGCCAAAATATTTAATTTTCAGCCCACATTTTACACATTTTTCTCTTTAATTTTTCACTGGCTTAACTATTTTGCTTTAAAATGATTTTGAATTAAGTGTTATTATAAAAGCCCATTCAATTCTGCGTTAAGCAGAAGATGGCCCAACACATTTGGTCAACGTTTGACGAAGCTAATCGCGTATTTCTGAATACTCAACGACAATTTAGTATTTATATTTGTGTGTGCTTTGACGGAGGTGACCCCACAGCAATGCTATGGTTTGTGCCACGGGTGAAGTTCTGTACTTTACATAGTATAGGTATGTTTTGCTATGAAGAAATAGAAGTAGTTTATGCCATATTTTGTGTGTCGGCACATCTTCATGATGTTTATCAATAATTACTTCATAGGAAAATTTAAGGGGGGGTGTCCCAGAAATCTCTAGCGATTTTTGTATAAACGATTGAATTTTGAACTAAACTAGGAGACTTTAGATGTAAATCGACAGCAACGCTGCAGCCTACTAGATAATAGAGAAAGAAAACTGTACGCATCAAACCTACTTGGCCTTGAACAGTCTCTCAACTTTTGTCATTTTATCTAGTAGCCCAGCATTTTGGACACATTTCCCATATAAACACAAGCAGTTGTAGCTCGAAATTAAAGCGTTTATACGAAAATCTCTGGAGACCGTATATTTACATAAGTGAATATAAATTTGCCTATGAAGTAATTATTTTCCGATTTCTGAAATATGGTCTACATTCTCCCAATAATGTGAGAGCATTAATATAACTTATATTAAATGCTTATATTATATAAGTTAAGCGAATACCATTACGCAATAACTGACACTAAAATGCGCCGGTAGCTCGCTTTTAGTTTTCTGGATATACTTTTGAAATAAGTACCAAAAACAAGAATAAATTGTCCATCTTCAGCGCTATTCAAACGGACGGGCATGGCTATATCGACTCGACTGTTGATGCAGATCAAGTATATATATACTTTATGGGATCAAAAATGTTTCCTTCTGCCTGTTACATACATTCGCACAACTTCATGATCCACCTTTTCCCCTTGTGAATGGAAACTGGGTATAAAAAGGTCCCAGATGGCATCCGTTCACACTGGTTGAAGCTGTCTTTGTCTTCTCTGGACTATTTCTTGCCTTAGCTGTTTCTTTCTTTAAAACACTCGCTGGGAACATCATTTCTATGAAGAAAAACTTTTGCCAAACGGTCATCTTCACCAGCTATTGAGCGTCAGGTGTACAGCTTCTCAATGTTCCCAAGTTGATTAGCTGATATATTGATTTTGAGTGATATCTCAAGCCGGATTAACTTAAATTCTAAGTGGCTCGATTCGTTTAGAAGTCTTTTCAAGTCTGAACACATGAAAGTAGTAACAGTTTGAACTGACCCGAAAGGCTATTGAAAACCAAATCCATTCTTGGACCTGGGGCATCTGGTGGTTGAGACAATGCTGATCTCAACCCGATCAGTTGAGACTTTGGAGTACCTCTGACTTTCGTAACCGCCTCATAAGATCAACTAGTATTATTTCCGCATTTCCCACAAAAAGAAAAGTCATTAAAGATTATTTGGAACAGCCGTTGGCGTCCTTCCGTTTCCCCACTCACTTCTGTGGAAAGGAGCATTGGTTATATGGGCTGAAGGAGGAGGCGGAATCCCAAATTATGTGCGTTGCTTAAATAATGCTGAACGTGTGCAGTCACGCATTTGTATGTATGCCGGCGTGTGTGAACTTGCGACAGGCTAAGTGAAATTAGCAACTTGTGCCACATAGCGAAGACATCTCTGCTTCTGCCGAGCGCCGCATATTTCGCTTTGTTGCCGCTCAAAACGCAACCTCTCCCCGACACTTGTGAGCCAAAGTTCTGCAAAGCTGTGGCTTCCCTTCCCGCAAACGAAGCTGCCGTCTGAGCTGCGCGGCTTAAAGGCCCTAACTATCAAAATAATTATCACAATTACGAATTTTAAGTAAATTGGGGATTTAAATTTGGGATAAAGTTTGCAGAAGACCTTGGCAGAGTGCGTTTCCGTTCGATGGCCCTCCCGCCTCGTTTACGCGATTTGGTTTCCAATAAACTCTTACGCTGCTCCACCTTCCCGCCCGCCACTTTGAGCTCCTCTCATTACGAATGCCAAGTTTTGAGTTACTTATTAAGGGGAGAGCAGCAAACAACTTTCATCTGACATTTGCCATCGTGGCAGCACATTTTGCAATGCAATTGCCAATTATGTACAAGGATATGCGACGTGTGCATATCTAATGGTGCCCCATTTGCAAGGGTGGGGAGGGGAAGGGGAAGGTTATGCAAGCTGCTGCTGGTGCATCTGGTGGCGTCGATTCAATTACAAGTCAAGGAATAATTGCCTTGACAGTCAAAAGGAACCTGCGACCAGTTGGCTTAATGCCACAATTAGGTTGCTTGGGGCAATGGCAGCTTAGCTCCACTGATCGCCCGCTCACCCTCACGGCGACCACCAAAAAAAACTGGTGGGGGGGGAGGGTGGAGGGCAAAACACAAATATGGCACAAAGCGTGCGATAAGCAGCAGCTCTGGCTGTGTGTTAGTGTGAGGATGTAGGCGTACACCTACATTCATACATAACTTTGCCATCCCAAATGTGCCCACATATACATAACGCAGTCCACGTCGTTCGCTTGCTTACTTCCACACATTGCTTCAGCTGCAGCTGCAGTTTTTGCGGCCCAAAAAAGTATGCTACATTAATGTAACTGGGCGCTGGTGTGCGTGGTGTGCACTTGTGTGTGTGTGTGTGTGTTTGCAGCGAAAATCAATAGCAAAACTCAACCCAACAAAAAAGGGGATTCAAACTAAACAAAAATCTCCGCATAAAGACCAAAGACGGAACAACAACAAGCGCCACACATCATTATGATTTATAATACACTGAGAGCAAGAAGTGCATGTTCCAGTCGTAGTCCGTGCCAACATATTGTCGTGTTGCGTATTTCTTTCGATCAAAAAGGAAAGCTTGGCTATAGTTTAAGGGGAGAGTAACACATGCATTAGGTATCCGATTTTGATCAATCGGTAAACTGGCGTAATATAGGTCCCTTAAACATCTCCTTGGAGGCAAGAATGCGATTCTTAATGAATTGATCTCGCTTTTTAATCATCCAATGTGTGAACTGGTGATACATCGCTTAACAATTCTTAAGAAGACAAGCACTGAGAAGTGAGTTGAACGATATTTTTATACTCTGTACCGAAGGTACATAGAGTATTAAAAGTTTGTGCAAAAGTATGTAACATCCAGAAGGAAGCATCTCCGACCCCATAAAGTATATATATTCTTGATCAGCATCAACAGCCGAGTCGATATAGCCATGTCCGTCTGTCCGTCCGTCCGTCTGTCTGTCCGTATGAACACACAGATCTCAGAGATGGTAAGAGATAGAGGTTTGACATGTATGGGACTTATGCTTCTTATGTCTGCAGGCAGATCAAGTTTATTTTCAATTTTGGCCGCGCCCCCTCCCGCCCCCCGCAATTTAGAAAAAACGTCATATCTCCCACAGTTTTGAAGATAGATGGCTTGTTCCTTTTGGACATATTTAGTTGTTAGGATAACTTATCGATCCGCCAAAGGAATGAAGAAGATCGGATGAACGGTTTTCGAGTTATGGTCAAAAGACAAATTTTCTTGGTACAGAGTATGTTATAGTCGGGCTTGACCGACTTCCTTTCTTGTTTCTACTCTGCGATGGTCCAATCCCTTGCTGGTTCTGCGATGGCGGTTCTTTATTTATCTAAAAGCAGTTTTCACTACTCTCCTTGCCTTGGACAGGGCGTGTTTGAATGTTTTGAAAATGATGTTTTGTCAATGGAAACGGCAAAATTTTCCAGAAATGAAAATTATAGATGGAAAGAGGCCATTAACTACTATCATTTTGGCAAAAGGATTTGTGTTAAATTTGTTAATAGATATTTTCTATTTATTTTGATTTCTTGTTATAGTATTATAATAAATATAATACTCTCTCTATATTTTAGATTAGCTTTCGTTAAGTTCTATTGGTAGAAGAATTGAGAACATGCTTGATTGATAGATGACAACTCTAAAATACAGCCCATATTAATATATATTATATATTCCTGTATCAATATATATATATTCTTGCTGAATTTTCCACATTTTTGTGCAGTGTCTGCGCCACCCAGAGACATTTAGCCACAATCGCAGTTGGCGTCAAATTTCATTTTAAATCGCACAAATGTGCAAATAATTTAAGAGGCGCCCATTGCCACGCCCACTTATCACACCATCTTGGCATTTAGTGTGCCTCTGGGCTTGTGTCTGTCTGTGTGTGTGTGTGTGTGTGTGTGTGTGTGCATTTGTGTCTGTCTGTTTGTTTGGAAACTAAGCCGATTTAGTTAAGCATGCCACAACAACAAGATGAAGCGAGAGAGTCAACACTCGCTGTGGGAATGGCAGTGCTGACATCTGTTTACACCAACCCGTATGTGGGGTTACGTATGAATGTTTGTATGTATGTATGTACATACAGATGCAGCTTGTCAGTTACCAAAAACTTACTCAGTTTAAAAACACTTTCCGCGTTGCAAGTTTAAAACATCCACCAATTTGTTACATGGTTCATCCAGAACTCGCCCCGCTCGCACATTTATGCATTCATAATGTGCCGAACTTTCGCTCCCTGTCCTGTCCTGCCTGCCCATTATAAATTCATAACCCTTTCGATGCAAATGTCCCATAAAAGTGACAATAAGATTATTTGGGACTGGCAAAGCCACTGATGTCGCTTAACTTGTACATTTATTGACAAGCATTATAATGTGGGTCTTTGGAGCCGGAGCGTCCCGCTCACATTATGAATTCCGTTTGATTGGCCCCCGGTGAGTGGGAAAAGCCGATATGATTTGGAACGTGCAAGATGTGTGGGATATATACTGAAATCATTAACTGGGCGATGGTACAGGGTACAGGAATGGTGAGGCTGGCTAATTAAATGGTTAGCAAACTATTCCAACGGTTTGAAGGTAATTGATGAATATGTTTGTGGCTTGTAGTATTTCCGTTTCGGAAAATGGTTAGTTTATGTCCCATCTTTCAACTCTGGCCGACTTATACTCAACAAAAAAGAAAGCCGCTCAAGCTCGACTGTAAAATGCTCTGTACCAACAAAGTGTATGCACATTATGCATTTTTGCATTTTTTATTTGCAGCTGTAAGCAGCGCTGCTCCTGCACTGATGCAGCGAACATTCCTTTGGCCCATAACTCGACTACCATTCATGCGATATTTACTATTCCTTTGGGAAATAAATCTTTTTGATTAGGCAATGTGTACAGAAAGCAGGGTTCGGGATTGCTCTCGAGCGAGCCGCGCTCTCTGCCTCTTTTCGGCTTTTGCTCAGAGCCGAGAGCTGTTGTTCGAGAGCCACAGCTTCTGGCTCAGAGCCGAGAGCCGCAACGGGAGTCAAAGCATCAACGGGCTCTCGGCTCGTGAGCCATAGCTATCGGCTCTGACCTGTGATAAATAGGTCTCGGCTCGTGAGCCATTGCTCTTGGATCGTGAGTCTTAGCTCTCCACTCGTGAGCCACAAAATCAATCTTAGCACAATGATTTTAATTTTTTTTTAATTTTAATGCGTTTGACACTATGGAAATGCCCATAAACAATGGATATGTCCCAAATATGTCGATCTTTCCTCTTTTTGTGGCTATGGCTCACGAACCGAGAGTTATGGCTCACGAGCCGAGAGTTATGGCTCACGAGCCGAGAGTTATGGCTCACGAGCCGAGAGCTATGGCTTACGAGCCGAGAGCTATGGCTCACGAGCCGAGAGCTGGTTGATGGCTCACGGCTCCCGAGCTGTGGGTTCAAGCTCAGAGGAGAGTGCTATACCTCACGAGCTGAGAGTCGGTTGAGGGCTCACGGCTCCCGAGCAGTGGCTCATAGCTCAGAGCCGTGTGCTGTGGCTCACGAGCCGAGAGCGGGTTAATGGCTCACGGCTCTCGACGTAGGGCTCTCAGATCAGAGCCAAGAGCCGAGTGCTATGAGAGCTGAGAGCAAGAGCTTGCTCTCGAGAGCTGCGAGCACAGCGCAATTCCCAACCCTGACAGAAGACTGTCGTATATATTGAATATATTTCAAATTGCGGAGGCGGGAACTTGATGTGCCTGCAGGTATACATGTCGAGCCTCTACAGACAGACAGATGGACAGACAGAGCTATATCGACTCGATTGTTGATGTCAATCATAAAATATATGTATAATCTCTATGCGTTCGGAGATGCTTCCTTCTACTAGTTGCACCTTTGGTACAGCGAATAAAAGTCTTTGAAATGTTTAGACTATTAAGAAAAACTATTCAGGTGACTACCTGCGTTAGTTAAAAAGTTATGATATTTGCAACGTATATTTGTCAAACGACCCACTGTACGACATCCACGTCTCTGCTACAATGTTCCCCATAACTTCTTTAATTTGCCGAGTTTTCTAAATTTTTTGTTTATTGGTTTATTCCCTTCTCTAATATTATTCTAAATTAATTAAAACATGCTCATCTCTTTCCCATTTTCCCACGATTTGCTTATCTTTCCACCGCTTTCTTGAATAATTTTTACCCTCGGCACGCACGTACGATTATATAATCAACAGATACCGCCCTTATTTCAACGCTGTGAGGTCAGCAAACACACATTCCTAACAAAAAAGGATTCTGCATATTTTATATTTTTCACTCGCGAAACTTATCCTCACATTGGATTTTTAGGTTTTGCATTGCGCAATGCAATTTGGCACTTTCTGTTTTACTATTTAAAGCCACTTGAATCAGTGTTTTATTGTTCAATTTTTAGTTTGGCAAATTTATGCTGTGTCGCTATTTTCAATATATTCCTAGTTAGAATGAAATATTTGAGTTTGGAGCTTTGGTTTGGGGCTAAGCAGCAGAACCAATGTTCATGAAATGTTCGCACTATATATGTAAGTATGTCGGTTCAGATATAGTCATAGTCTGACTGGGTGTCTGCGTGAGCTAGATTTAGATTTGCGGCATTTGTTTGCACTGCGGTTTCGCTGGTTGAGCGGCAATCGCACTGTCACAGCACACATAATGCTAATGTATATGGGTGAATCCAAGAAAGCTTTACCACCCAAACATTTATTGTGAATAAAATAGTTTTTTTTTCGTATTCTTGTTGGCAAAACAGTAAACACGCATTTGCTGAAGTATGCTTAGAATTTAGCTTCAATTAGTTTGAATTTCTTAATGTCCAAAGCGATTGCTAACAATAAATGGCGCAGCAGTCGAGTGCCCTGTCCACAAAATACCCTGTTCATTCGTTTTCATTAAATTTTTGAAGAATTTATACACACACACGCTCACACATACACACAACGTATTTCCATAACATTAAATTATAGATTGTTCCTAATTAAATAAATTAAAATTGATTTTTGAATTTGAATGTAATTGGCTTTTTGTAACAGCTTTCAAATGGTAGGCAACATTATTTTGCCCTTTTAGCGGTTTTAGCTCTAACTGACGATGCGGTAACCCCCGCTTCTACAAGCTCAATTGTTTAGAATAGATGGATATTGGGCCTAGCTTGACTTGTTCATAAGCATTCAGATATCAAAACATATTAAAAGTGTTTCTATTCATGTAAAGTTCAACATAAAAAATGAGTTTTGTGCGTTCTGGAAAACAGCCTAAAGATGGAAGTTGTTTTGTAGTTGTAAAGAGTGAAGTGTTTGTGTGTTACCATGCTATGGTGATTTGTGCTTATGCCCACCCAACATTTGTTAGATTATTTTCACAAAAATCACCATG
Organism: Lordiphosa andalusiaca; assembly: GCA_035044965.1. NCBI lineage: Eukaryota > Metazoa > Arthropoda > Insecta > Diptera > Drosophilidae > Lordiphosa > Lordiphosa andalusiaca. The sequence goes on along the minus strand of JAWNNM010000051.1, from coordinate 2,119,408 downwards.
ATGAGTCGTTTTCGACCACTTTTGATGTTTAAAAAGAAACACGAAAATGATGCATGACAACGTTCAAAATTTGAATTTGTGTAGTGCGACTAAAATAAGACTCTCAAATGATTCGAAACAGTGCAGAAGAACGGGTTAAAAACGACTCTTTATGAAGAGTCGCGGCTAGGATACCATTTTCTCCCAACAAACGTATCATTTATGATCAGAAAACGAGCGCATTTATGACTACTTTAATCAGATCGAGGATAGGAAAAAGAATCTAATGTGATCAAAAATTTCATAAATTGTTTGCTGGTTGCTTAATCATCTGAAGGCTTGCCCGTCTAGCCATTCTTTTTATACTCTTGCAAAGGGTATTATAATTTTGCTCAGAAGTTTGCAACGCATAGAAATATTCATTTCCGACCCCATTAACTATATATATATTCTTGATCAGGGTGACAAGCTCAGTCGATTGAGCTTTGTCCGTCCGTCTGTCTGTTTCTACGCGAACTAGTCTCTCAGTTTTGAAGCTTTCGAGCTGACATTTTGCACAGAGATTTCTTTTTGCTGCACACTACTAATATGTTGGAACCAACCGGATCGGATGACTATAACTCATAGCTCCCATAGGAATAGTCGGTCGGAAAACTAGTTTTAGTATAAAAAAGTATTTTTTTTTTCAATGATAACGTCTCCAAACGTTGTAATCGTAGGTTTTTTATGCTTTTTTATAATTCTGCAAAAGTTTTATTAAAATCGGACAACTATATGGTATAGCTGCCATACAAAAGATGGGTCTGAAAAACAGTCTTAGTTAGAAAAACGTTTATGATTTTAATGGTAGCATCCTGCAATTTTGTATTAGTTTGTTTCACATGCTTTTACATAACTTTACAAATTTTGGGCCAAATCAGATGACCATATCATATATGGGAAAGAGAGTATTTTTTGAAAATATTTAAGCGAGCGAATTATTTGCAAGGGTATAAAAACTTTGGCACAGACGTTAGGATTCCCCCATCAGGTCCGCAAGGTGGGTTGTAGCATAAGAATGCCATTCTGACGCCCTATTAAAATCATTTTCATATTTTTATGCTTTACCAAAATGCTTTACGATTTCAAATTGTGTCCAAAAAATATATTCATTTTTCAATGAAAGTCTGAGGAAATTCTTTGATAAAATTCTCATTGATGGAAAAATACGCATACTGATTACTGCATCGTGTGTTTCGCAATCAGATACTCTATAAAACCACAAAAAAACTGTCATCTGAAAGTTAAAACATATTCAAATTCCATACAATCGGAAATTATAAACTACAAAGGGTAATACCTCTGGAACAGAGTTGGCATTATTCGACTAACAAATCATCTAGATAATTGTTTAATATCAAATGTTATTTATGAAATTTTGTATGTAAATAATCTAAAATAAAAACCGATCGTTCGAATGATTATCTAGATAATATTATTCGTTATTTAAATTAAAATTTTATACAAATATCACTTCGAATAAATCTAGCTTTGATAAGGTGTTGACACCTCCAAAAGACAGAATGATCATGGTTATCCCGAGTAGCTGGATAAGTTTTGTGGGCACAGAGAAAAAAAATTGTCAATATCAATTTCATCTTGGCTGGCTAATTTAATATTTTGGCAAATATCTTTTTTTAAAATTTTATTTCGAAATTAAAACATTTCATTTTGACCATAAAGAGAAAGGGACGTATAGAAAATGAGAAGATGGAAAGAGACAAATGGTGTTTCATTTCGAAATTTCGGGCAACGTAACGATTTATTGAAGTAGGCTCTGCGGTGTGTCGCCACACACGTGTCCGATGGTGCAGTCCAATAAGACGCCTTTCCATTCGTGCTAAGAGCGAGAGGTGCAGAGTTCGATCCCCAGTCAAGGGGAGGTAAAGTAAATTAAATAATAAAATAAATTTATTTGTGTTTTTCTGATTCTCTAAAATTATTGATGGCACTTAGCCACTAAAAGCACAGAGTGAAGTTCTATATTCAATATGTATATTTTTTATGTATTGTATCATAATGACATTATTATAATATCAATGTAAACTTTTTAATATAGATTTTACATTCTCGAAAATATCAGATTGATATTTTCGAACAGATCGTTCGTAACTTTATCATATCGGCTTTTTAATGATATGAAAAAATATAACATTGAGTACCAGATCATATCATTTTTTTTTCTGGGCTTATGCAGCTATAATAGACTTTATGTTATTCGCGAAAAAATTATTCACAGTTAATTTATTCAGACACAAATTAATTGTTGAACAAACCAATTTCGATTATTTTATATTTGAAGTGCATTTTTCGAATAAGGCATCAATTTAAATTTACTCGAATTAAACTAATTCTTTGAAAATATATTCGTTATCCGTATTCGAGTCAAAAAAATGCCAACTCTGCACTGGAACTACTCGATTTCCCATTGACAGTTTAATACAAAATTCAATCCAAATTTTTGATAATTAATTTTGTCTTGTTAATTTTGGTAAACAAAACAGTTTTAAATCATTTTTAGGTGTAAGTAATTTGAAATGTTGGGATCGCGCTATTTACTGTTCGTATCCATTTTCTCCTTCCCATTCCTCCTCCCAGTTGCTTGCACAAATTTGGAAAGTAAAATAGTTCAAAAGACGTCAATGTTAACTCTCTACTCTATCTGTAATTGACGCTTGCATTGCAAAATAATTGCCTGCATACTGGGTTGCCCAAAAAGTGACTGAAGGGACTCAATTTATCTGTTGCACTTCCTGTGGAACGGAATTTGTGTACATATCCAATATAAATTGGAAAAATATTGTTTTTCATGTTAACAGTTTTTATGAGCATGGCAGTTGAATGAAAAATTGATGGATATGTACGCCAAGGGGTCGACTAATTGATACTGTTTATGAATGATTTTGCACCGCTTTCGGTCAGGTGAACCACACATCGAACCTGCCTTTCAGCCTGGAACCTGCCTTGTTGAACTTTGAAGCGCTATTGAGACACATGGCGTTCCGCAAAACACAAATTTATTAACCTGCATTTGCACACACATATCAATCATGGAGTCCAGCATTTATGGACTGAAAGGGCTATTCGGTGGAGCTTCTGTTGAAACAATAAATCAATTATATTGTGGCGTTGGAATTTCGCCTGCTCATGTGGATGATTTTATTAACGCACTCTAAAAAGAGCGTTTAATTTTAGCCCATTGACGTCAGTTTTCTTTTCCCAGAATGGTTTTTGGGAAACGGCTGAGACGACGACGATGATGATGATTATCAGCTGCAAAGCACAAGACCCGATAAATGAGAGCTGCTTAAATATGGCGCATTAGGTGAAGAGCCCCAGATGCAGCTGGCCAGCGCCAAAGAGAAGCAGCAAAAATACAATAAATATCAATGGGAGAGCCACTTGACAGCAAAACAGGACGAAGCAAGTGGAGTACTTATGAATTTATTACTTATGACCGACCGGAAGGATGCGAAAAGTTCGCCAAGCGATGAATATGCAAGCGAATGTGAAAAGCGGTGAGCGGTCAGGAGCGAAACATTCTGCAAAATTTTGAAGACAACCAAAATTGTGTCCAGTGGCTCACCGAAGAGCGGAACAAGAGTAAGTGGCCGGTGTGCTTCACACCGGACAAAACTTGGAACAAACAAAAACAATGCCAATATGAGAAGAAAGTTTACATGCTTCACGGATAAAAATAGAGTCAAACATAAATAGAAATCAATTTGATGGCCTGCACCAGATTTGAGCAGCTCATTTGTATACCTTGATATGGAGGTACGAACTTGTCGAAATGCAGATTACTGCAGTTTTCAGTCAATGATCCGGGGGATCATTATTATATATTCTAATTTCGAGCTGGTATTGTACACTTGAAAATGATTTTGATTAAAAATAAATATTTTAGGATGAAATTTATGGAATGTCATTTTGCCACAATAAAACACAAAACAATTTGCAAGTGAAAGGTTAATCATCTTTTACAACTTCGCTTTACTTTGTATTATAAATAGTTTAAGAGAATTAAAAAAAAACAACTAATTAACCATTTTTATTGTTTTATTTTCCTAACCTCTCCTTGGCTGGGTATCGACCTTAGAACCTATGGCACTTAACACGAATGGAGTGGAGTCTTATCGTACTCCACCACCAGCTCGCTTTTCATACTTACATTTTCAATTCGTCCCTTTCTCTTTATGGTCAAATATAAATGTTACAGTTTCGAAATGATTTGAAAAAAATGATATTCGCCAAAATATCAAATTGACCAATATAAATTAATCAAATTATCTGAAGCTGATCAAATTGATATTTCTCAAACAATTTTATTCAATAATAATTTGTATTTTTTTCATATCATCATTCGAATGATCATTATTTATTTTAATGTATTTACAAACAAAATTTCATAAATAAGATTTGATATAAAATAATTATCTAGATGATTTGTTATTCGAATAGTGTTGGCTCTGACCGATACAGGCTGCGCTGCACTATATCGGAGATGCTTCCTTCTGGCTGTTACAAACTTATAATACTCCTTGTACCTACGGTACAGAGTATAAAAAGGGGTCCAAGGCAATTAATTCTTATAATAGGACTGAGATTTTGTGAAATTAAGAAAATATTTTCTATAAACAAGAAATATTTACTTAATTGTAGAAAATCATTTGCTAGATTTTAAAAAACTTTTCTAGATTTTAGAAAAAAAAAAAAATAGATTAAAGCAAAGATTTATAGATATTATAGATGAAGCATGTGGAGCAAATCTAATATTGGTGGCCAATGTCAGCTACCAGGAATAATCGTGATTTCTTTTACTTGCGTCAACTATAATATCTATAAGTCTTCGGTAAAGCACTTACTGCGTTATATCAAAGATATACAGATATTTAGAGATGCCGCTTACGAATCAAATTACAAATTAGAAGCCAATGTTAGCCACCAGGAATAATCGTTTTTTGTTTCACATATCAAAGAGACGAAATTGACTTTAATCAAAGATTAATAGATACTATATAATAGATGTATTATATAGTATCTATTAATCTTTGATTAAAGTCAACTTCGGCTCGGGTATACATTTGTCGGGACCGGCCGGATCGGATGACTATAACATATAGCTGCCTTAGGAACGATCGGTGGAAAAACTAGTGCTAATGAGAAAAATATTTTGGTTTTACTAATTTAAAAATTTACTAATTTTCGATGCTTCTCCATGATTCTGCCAAGTTCGATCGAAAACGAACCTTCATAAAGTATAGCTGCCATAGAAAAGTAAGGTTTAAAAATAGTTTAAGTGTGAAACACTTTTTTGTTTTCCATGTAAACCTCTTTAAAATTATCATATATTTATTTTATAAGCTCTCACAGAATTCTTCAAAGCTTTGTCAAAATCGGTTGACTTTGGGTTATAGTTGCCATATGAATGATCGGTCGAGAAACCAGTTTTAGTGAGGAAAACTTTTTGTCTTCAAACGTATTTCTTAGTTTGCTATGCTTTCCCATGATTCCACTAAGTTTGGTTGACGTCAGACATTTATATAGTATAGCTGTCATACAAAAGTAGAGTCAGAAAAGTATTCTTAGTGAGAAAAACTTGTTTGTTTTTGGTGGAAATGTCCCGAAAATTAGTTGAAAACACATGCTGCATGGGCACTTCTTTTTATACTCTGTACCGTAGGTACATAGAGTATTATAAGTTTGTGCAAAAGTATGTAACATCCAGAAGGAAGCATCTCCGACCCCATAAAGTATATATATTCTTGATCAGCATCAACAGCCGAGTCATGTCCGTCATGTCCGTCTGTCCGTCTGTCCGTCTGTCCGTCTGTCCGTCTGTCTGTCCGTATGAACGCACAGATCTCAGAGATGATAAGAGATAGAGGTTTGACAAGTATGGGACATATGCTTCTAATGTCTGCAGGCAGATCAAGTTTATTTTCAATTTTGGCCACGCCCCCTCCCGCCCCCGCAATTTAGAAAAAACGTCATATCTCCCACAGTTTTGAAGATAGATGGCTTGTTCCTTCTTGATATATTTAGTTATTAGGATAACTTATCGATCCGCCAAAGGAATGAAGAAGATCAAATGAACGGTTTTCGAGTTATGATCAAAAGAAACATTTTCTTGGTACAGAGTATGTTATAGTCGGGTTTGACCGACTTTCTTTCTTGTTTGTAGTTAAATTGCCACTGTTATTTTTTAAGATTTATTCGGCCTTGTTTCGAATACCGAGTCGGTTTTCGTGTGAACGTTGCAACACAGAAAAAAAGGAGCGCGATATTTAGTATCAATCGGATTTTCTTATTTCACATTTCCTGTACGACATGGCTGAAATATTTAATATGTATTTCTATAATATCAAAGGGGTATTAATGTATTACCAATGGTGCATTTAATAATAACAATGCTATATTTTTATAGTACCCATAGGACACATATCGAATGTCAAAGATACATTTGATTAATAATTAGTGACTTTAGCTGGCTCAAGGTCCCGAAAAGTTGCGTTTGTTTACAGCTGTAAACAACTTAAGCATTGATATACACCAAAAAGAGCTGATTGCCTAAACAGTATACTGTTTCATGATCCGATACATCATCCCGATACAGCCTTCAGTAGGCTTTTCGCTAATGACTGTCGCTGTTTGAAAGTCTCTCCATGCGCTCAGCGCTTTAAGCAGTTGGGAACTGCAATCAGCAATGAAAGCAACAACAGACAAATCGGAAGAGTATTCGCTGTCTCGCTTGCTGCGGCAGAGACATGAACATTGTTGTTGCCTTTTTCGAGTTGCACTATAGCCGTCTACCTTTGATTTGAGACACTCTGGGTATCTCTTTCTGCCCTTAAATTTTCGATGTCCACTTTGAACTGAAATCATGTCATTAGGGTATTTTTCAGATCACTATGATGATTTCACTTATCTATATAACATTTTTAGTATCAATGGAATACTCTAGCATCATAAATATATCTTTGATATGTAAATTTTGATATTTTTAAAATTATATAGAAAGATTAAGTCAATATTTGATCTTATTTTGTTCTGTGCATGTAAAGTTTAATGAAGGTGACAAGCAATTCAATCGTAACTAGATCAGGTTTGAGGAACAACGGAAATGCTTAAGCAATTGAAACCGATAGCTCAATGCCAAATGGATACAATTCGTCAAAAATATACGATTTGATCTAATAGCCACAGACATTTTGCTAACTTTTGATAGAAAAATGTTAGATTTATATTTGAAAAACCAAGGTTTACACGAAAACCGACTTGGAATTGACAACAGGTCCGATTATATTAGCCACCTAAGTGAATTCGTTGACGAAATACATTAAATAAACAAATGAATTCTCCTTAAATACCTCAATAAATTCCAAATTAAAACTTTTCCACAACTAAGAATATGATTTTGGCCACAAGTTTTAGCCAAACGAGCCACAGTGCCACTGGACAAAAGTCTGAACATAAACAGCAGCAGATGAGGCGGCAATTGGCGTGTTGGAGAGAAAAGTTCTACGGCGGATTTATGGACCTGTAAAAATTGGCCATGAATTTCGCATTCGCATTGCCACACAAATTGTAAGAGCTGACGAATTGTCAAGCCCGTAAGTGAACAGCGGTTGCGGTCATCTAAATGAGCTGCATTAAATCAGATGAACGATCAAAAGGCGAAAAACTTTGGGAAAAATGGCAAAAAGACAAGGCCGAAGCGGGACATTGTGAACATCCGATGCCGATAGAAGCGACTGAAGGTCATTTGAGGGCGGTCAGAAGACGGCGCTGCATATTAACTGTTCTTAAGTTGCAACTTTTCCTCAAATTGAATGCTCTTGCTGTCAATCGATTGGCTTTCCATCGAGAATCGGCTGGCGTTTGCATGCGTTTTCGCCCCAGTCTGATGCTTGGTTAGCCGCATTCTAATCATTTCCGGGCCAGCGCCAAATATTTACATGTCAAATTTAATGCTGTCGTTTCGCTTTATTGTTTGGTAAACATTTTGTAATTTCGAACGAAGAAATATGACAACAAATAAATGCAATATTTTGGCAGAGAAATTTTATTATATGGTATGTGGATGTAACTGCTGGAGGGAAACTTGTTGTTTGGCCAAAGTTGGGCCCCGCACCAAGTGGAGGAAAATGGAGGCAGTCGTGTGTGAGTGTGTCCGTGTCTGTACGTGTCTGTACGTGTGTGTGTGTGTGCGCTCCGAGCTCGTTAGCATTGTCCAAGTGCTGGGCGTCAAGTGTTTTTGTGACTGGCAGCGACTTTAAACGGCCCTGACTTTCTAATGAACTGCAGTTTGGCCATCGTCCTCATTATCAGACAGAAAGTGTTGCGGCCAGCTTAAACGTTCCTGTAATCAAATTGTGCCACTTGCGGTGCGTATTTCGGTCTGCGTTTGGCATTTGTTGCCACGTAATGAGCATCGGTGGAGTGGAATGGAATGAGTGGGTGGCGGCTTCAACATTTCTTTGTCGACTTTTCTTTCTTGTTGTCAAGGAGGTGCTTGGCGCGACTCCGCCAACTGTGTGTGAGTCGAATTGTGTCAAATGTGTACTCCACGCACACAAGCTTGCACTCGCAAACGTAACCAGAAAGTTGAATGCGGATGCGTTCGCCTTGCTGTCTGTCTGTCTGTACAATTTTCGTCTAGCCCGGCAACGCGGCGTATGCGTAATGTGCAAATATTTCAGCTCAGTTTTTGTTTATCAGTTGCGAGTGTCTAAACAAAAGGCATAAACAACCAGTTTGGGGGTGTCCGCGCGGAGGGGGAGTGGGGAGAGAAATCAAATCGGTTTTGTAAGTTACAGCCGAAATGCTGCGCAGGCGAAATTCAAAATATCCAACTATTTATTTTGGAAATGCTGTTGCAGGTCAGGTCAGCGTTTGGCTGCACCGACTGCATGGCCCTGCCCCTTTTTGGGTGTTGCACAAATAATTCTCGTCATTTGCTGGGGCGAGGTCAAACGAAGCGAAAGCGAAGCTCTGATTTAGGCCATCAACAACAGCGCCGCAACTGATGTACCCTAATTTAAGGTTCTTTCGGGGAATATTTACATCCACTTTTTGTGTGTTTTCTAAAAATTTCCTCAGATTGATCCCATTGTATGAACGAACACCTGATGCTGCTGGAAAAACTGCATAAAAGTATTGCAAACACGGACAAGGCCAACATGGCATAACCTGCAATTTGCATACATAATGGGCAGGACAGATGCCCATAGCTCATACAGCTGTGTAGGTTTTCCAACAATACAGATTAGCCTGGTCGAAACATCGTTCAAGTTGTTGGATTTTAGGTTAAGTTATGGCCCCAAGCGAAAGTACATACAACTTCGTTCAACAATAGTCTTGCCAGTTTTGTGATGATTTTGCGTTTTTGGGAGAAAGGCTTTCCTTCTGGGAATAAGTTGGAAAATCGACTTTTTAATCGGTTCGCTAATTTGTGGTATTATTTAACACTGGCCATAGCTGTATTTCGGCTATGGTTTTATTTTGGGAAACAAACATAGAACGGCAAATATATACCATGACCGAAACCGAACTTTATTGCGATTGGATACCCTGAAAAAGACCGATTTAAAAGCATCTTCGACTCTACAATAATAAGACTGCAAGTTTCGAAAAAACAAAAGAGAGGAAGTCAACAATTTTAGTAGGACTCAGAGAATACTATATAAACTCTTGGAGCTTACACCCAGTAAAAAGAGTTTCCTTAAATTTAAGGAAAATGGAATTTATTACCTAAATTGTAATTTTCAGGCAATAAATGCCTAAAATATCGTGTTTTAGGTAAAAATTTTTTAGCAATCCATTGCTTTAAAATGATGCTATTTTCCTAAGCTTTTAGCATTTTGACTTGAAATATAAATAAATAATGTATAACTTAATATTAACATACTGTTTATTGTCAGCTAGCTGTATACCCAGCTTCGTCCGGGTTCTTTCAAGCAAAAACACTACAAATTTGTTAATACCTGTATATTTTTGATTCAAGTTTGAACGGGCTGGAAATCGATATTAACATTTCGAAACCACCTTTAAATCAGAGCGGGCAAACAAAGGAAACGAAACGAAACGTTTCTGAACAGAGCGAAATACTAACAAAACCCGAGAAAAGTAACTGTAACTAAAAATGAGTTCTGTTCAGTTTGCGTTCGTGAGAGCAAACTAATCGTAAAGCGAAATGCTCTCATCTTGATTTGCGGACAAAGGGAATCGGAATGATATGCAACGAGCGCGAATAGTTCGGAAACGTTTGCTGCTCAATTTGTATTTGTATTTGTATTGTTGTTTTTTTTCTGTTGCTTACTTCTTTGTTTCTCTCAGCTTTTTTGTTTTCGTTTCCGAAACGTTCCAAGGCAGTGCAACTGTTGGGAGAACAATATTCCAATCGTTTCGTTTGCGCTCTTCGGCAATATAAAGTAGAGCAACAGCTACAAAACATATGAATCGTTTCTTAGCTTTCGCGAACGGTTCGTTAAACGTTTCGTTTGTTTGCCCGCTCTGCTTTAAATTGGGAAAACATCAAACTTCATATTATTAACCAGACACCAAATTTTAAGATCATAGATTAAATAACTTTTGAGAAATGGCACTGAAGCCATTTTTTCACTGTTTTTATCCGCTTTAGAACCGGAACAAGCTTGAGACATAGCCTATGATTCTTTCTTGATTGACATGAAAATAAGGCGAAAATGTCGATATTTTCTCTCAGCCGCTAAAACGCCATTTGAAAACGATTGTTCACTTTTATTTATATATTCTATTACCTAAAAAGATCGCTTTAAGGTCATACATTGCCAAAATTTGTAGTCCCTTCATTACCTGAAAATCTTGAAAAGTCATTTTCAAACCTACACAGAAAAACAAGTCAGGGCGCTGCAATCGAGTTTCCCGACTACAAAATATCCTGTTCATTTGTTTTCATGTAATTGATGAATGTAACCGGTTTTTGTAACAGCTATTAAATTGTCATCCTGAATGTAGGCAACATTACTTTAACTTTTAAGCGGTTCAAGTCCTGACTAACAACTGGGGGGGATGCCCTTATCAGCTGAATTGTTTCGCTTATAACTTCGGCGACTTTTCGTCCGATCTGATTGTACTTTTCGGAATAGATAGATATTGGGTCTAGCTTGATGTATACTAAACCACGAGGCTCTAACTTGAAAATTTTGGATCTGACGCTTGTTTAGGTCTAGGTCTATCTGACGGTTTTTTGGAGTGGCTCTATCTCTTATTGTTTCTGAGATCGACGCCTTCATACAGATAGACAGACCGACAGATGGCTTTATTGACTCAGCTGTTCATGCTGATCAAGAATATGTATACTTTATGGGGTCGGAGATGCTTCCTTCTGGCTGTTACATACTTTTGCACAAACTTATAATACTCTATGTACCTACGGTACAGAGTATAAAAAGTATATTGAAAAATGTCTATTGTATGATTTCCGTTATCCATATAGACGGGATATGTCTTAAATATCTTTTAAATCATCCAATGGAGCTACAAATCATCCAAAGGATATGAAAAACTATGATCATGTGGATGACTTTGAAGCTCCGCTGGATTATTAAAAGGATATTAAAGACATCCACTCCAAATGGATCTTTTTTTTCTGTTTACTCTTCTGACACTACTTTTCTATGACAGCTATACCATATAGATGGCAGATTTGGACCAAACTTATTCGTATCATGGGAAAGCATGGCTAACTAAGAAATACAAAGTTTGAAGGCGTTTGCTTTGAAAACAAAACAAAAAATTCTCACTTAAACTACTACTTTCTCGACCGATCCTTTTTATGTTAGCTATAGTTTATACAAAAGAGAGCTTAAGCTCGATCTACCCGTTACTCAGGAAAATTAGTGTTTAATAACCTTTGCCACAGAGCATTAACATTAGTTTGAATATTTCAACATTATGTAAGCAAACAGCGCATGTGGCTCAAATAATTATGCAACGTTTTTGCCAAACTGTATAATTCCGGCATTTATTATCCGATCTTTGGGCAAAGAGATTAAAGATTATTGGGCATATACTCTAAAGTGAAAAACGTTAGCTCGATGTCTTTAAAAACGTAAGAGCTGGGACAGAATGATAAGAATGCTCACAATAGGAGTCTGCATTTTGTGGGTATTGGAACGCTTTTAGTCTCTGAGTTGTAAATGATCATCCAGGCGGACTACATGGACTCTGCTGCATTATGTGATCGGAACTGTTTCCTCTTCCTGTAACGTACATTGGAAGCTATCGTTGAAATTCCCAGCAGCGCAAATGCCCATTTCAAGATCGATGCTCTCTGTAACACTTAATAGGCTGGCAGCTTTTTTGCATAAGATGGACCGTTTTCGTGGACCTACGGGCTTCAAAACACAGTTCTATGTCATCTGAAAAGGTAATGTATAACTGAACACCCTTCCACTTTAGATGACAACTCAATATACCATTTGGGAAAATGTTGGCGAAGAAGTATGCTTTCCGTTTCTCAAGAATTGGAATTCTGTGTGTGGACGCGCCCACACACTTGGTGCATGGAGTTTTATAGCTCATACCATACACTCAGAAAAAAAACCAAGAGCTTTGTACTTGAATGAAGTACAAACGGTGTCAATAGAACGGTAATTACGAAAATACTTGATTTAAATACAAAATTCTTATATCAAGTACGATTTTTTCAATCCTGAAAAACTTGTTTTTTTGACTGTTTTGGGATATATTAAGTATGTTTTAAAATATATTAAAATATTTTAAATCATAGTTTAAGCTTATAATGGTCTTAAGTCAAGACCGATTATGTCTCAAAATAGGTACAAAACATTCGTTCTTAAAGTGCAGTAATTTCTAATGCCAGCACAAAAACATTCGAGGAAGAATATAAATGTATTTCAAACCAGGGCTGCAAACCTTTAAAATTATCCATGAGGTTCGGTCCGGGTGTTCGAACCCATTGTAAAATCCAAGGTTCGGTTCGCGGACCGGTTCTTGGAACCCCTGAACCCAAGGTTCTGGTTCGAACCTTGGTTCGCTTGCACATAGAAGAATAGTTTGACTTTTGAATCATAAATACGTTTAAAATGAAACATATTTACCTTTTATCCATATGCATAATCATAATGATCGTTACTTAATTTATTTCAATTATCAGCTTTCAGAATCGACTTAGTTTAGGTTAATTGGCACTTTATCTTCCAGGAGCTGTTCATCTATACTAGCTCTTAACTGCTCGTTAAACTGATGCCTGAGATGCTGCTAAAAGGAATATTTTATAAGCCTTTGTTATTATGACCTTACCAAAATGTTGAAACACTTGTCGATGGATGTAATCTTGGGCAAATTTTTAAAGGAATCTATAACATCATTCACAGACTTTATATTTGATATTTGTTTATAGCTTTCATAAACTTCTCGACTTCGCAATCAGAGGTTGAGTCATTGTTTTGTCGAATTTTGTAAACTCTCATAAAGCATATTAAATTGGTGAACCGAACCTCATTTTTCGAAAAAGTGTTCCGGTTCGGGTTCAGGTTCGAGGTGTCAAAAGTGTAAGACGCCTGGTTCATGGTCCGGTTCGCGAACCCCAATAAAGCCGAACCGAACCGGTTCTCAGGGTTTGCAGCCTTGATTTCAAATGGGTACAAAATGTTCTTGGTTTCAGTCCATACAGAAGCTATTCCCGCTTTGTTCTTGAACGAGGTCTCTGTATTAAGCCAAAGAAATATCCAAGACGCATAACCAAAGAGCAAGTTAAAGCTACTGTAGCTCAGAAATTTATTTATTTAAAAGTGCTTGAGCCAGTTGGGAATTTTAAAAACAGACTCGCTTAAAAATAATTTATATTTTACGCTGCGCACTTTTTGTAGCTAGGATAATGAGTCTATTTTGTACTCAATCTAACATATTTTAAACTTGAACTAAGAACTCGCTTTTCTAGAAACTTTCATCTTACTGTGATTACAAAATGTTCTTGAGTCAAGCAGATTTGTTCTCATTTCCATAATATTACCAGTCATATTTCAAGTTTAGAAGGTTTCGAACTTAGTTTAAGTACACCCAAGAACGAATCATTCTAGAAATTTTAAGTACAAAACGGCTTAAATTCTATCCCGTTTGGTTCTAGAACGCCGGTAGCCTTTTTTTTCTGAGTGTACAACACTGGAAACTGTTTGGCGAATCTCTACACACAACTGTGGATTCGCAAGAGTTTCCCATTGCGTGGGCGCCTACTGTAAAGCATATTGTGAACCAGCCTTATTCAGCTCTGCGCCCCTGGGATATAATGCAAAATTTCAAAGTTGAATTTTTTTAAGTAACTTATAGAAACCTTGAGGTTGGCTCATTTGAGCATTTACTTGATCCTTGCAGTTACGACTCCCAGTGGATATATTCTAAGGTTATGCAGCACTTAATGTTAAAGGACACTGGCAATCAATCAGAAAGCCTATTGGCTTTGACAGACGAGAGTAAAGTGAACATGGTTTCATGTTTGAACTTGCATAAGCTAACACCAAGATCTAACTAAACATTACCCCGCAATATAAGAACAAATTGAGGGTAATACATTTATAATTAAAATTTTGCTACAACCATGTCCTGGAGCGGAACTAAGAGATGTCCACCGGTTGTAACAAGCACATATTAAACACTTAGAGGCTACTTAACTAAAAGCTTGAAATATGAAAGTATAGCTTGTTTTGGAACATAGCCAAAACTCTTACACCAAGTTGATGCCAATTTTATCCACAATCCTCTGCCAAACCAGCCTTCGTAACAATTGTCAACACTGAAAACTGCACATTATCGTTGGCAAGTATAGAGAGAAAGGATACATAATCTGCATTTTGATAATGCTGCTGACCTAAGGACCACACCTGCATGTCATTGTGTTTGCCAAACAAAGTACAGCCGCCCCCCAAGCTCAACAAGGGCAGGGCATAGCAGATGGCGATAATTGACTTAATTTACACAGTTCGAAATTGTAGAATGTTGAAGTCAGTGCGAATCACGCTGTGTTCGTAATTTTCCACAATTCGTTTCATAAACTTGCAGTTTTACACTGTTTGTGTGTTAAATCCATACAGAGAAACGAGAATGTTTGAGTCAGCTTGCCTGCATTCTCCAGAAGCAGACGAAATATAAATAATCTAAGTACAAGAACTACATGCACATGCCTTGTACATGCGACCCCGGCAAATTACGCGCAAACATACCGAAATATGCAATTTTTGGGCAAATATGCATTTTCAGGCCATGGCTTAAAAGTGAAAAGCTACTTAAATCGATTTTAAAGAACTGGGCAAAGTGGTTCTTGGTCGCAAGACACAAGGCTCACGTAATATTCGGACTGGCCAACTTTAATTATTTCCCATAATCTCTTTTGTTGTACTTTAACGTTTGAAAGGCTGTTGTCATTATTTTGATTGATTTTTCGATATTTTAGTAAGACGATAAGAGCTATTGTATTATACCAAATTGGTCGATTATCGATAGTTTTACAAACCATATATAAAAAAACAACGGTCACACTGAAATTGACCGTTGAGCTGTGTGTGAGAGTGCATTGAAGATGTTGCAGATGTTAGAGACAACTTCCCTTGAGACATGAGCCCAATTACCTATGGAAGAGTCAATACGGAGGAAAGGGCCCGAACTTTTAAAGAGCCTGCAAGTTCGGTACCACCTTCATATTTGTTCGCAAGCTAAATCTGTTCGTCTTTTAGGGTACTGACTGATCGCGTTATCATTGTCGAAACCGATAGGTCGCTTTTTTGACAAGCAGCTGCGCAAAAATTTTAATAATACAAGAAAAAGTTTTTAAAACATTACCAAAAGATAATCCGCGAATCATCCAAAGTGACTTCACCTTGGCCCGATCCAATTGGCTTGTGATCAAGTGACTCTGAGCTGTGCCTAGTAGCTAAAAGCAGCGCTGCTACTGCGCCGCAGCAGCGAATACTCTTTTGATCATACCTCGCCAACTGTTCAACCGATCTTCTCCATTCCTTTGGCGGATCGATAAGTTATCCTGATAACTAAATATGTCTAGAGGGAACAAGCCATCTATCTTTGAAACTGTGAGAGATGTGACGTCTTTTCTAAATTGTGGGGGCGTGGTCAAAATTGAAAATAAGCATGATCTGCCTGCAGACATAAGAAGCATATGTCCCATACATGTCAAACCTCTATCTCTTACCATCTCTGAGATCTGTGCGTTCATACGGAGAGACGGACAGACGAACATGGCTATAACGACTCGGTTGCTGACGCTGATCAAGAATATATATACTTTATGGGGTCGGAGATGCTACTTTTGCACAATCTAGCCGATTGTCCCCTGCAGCCCGCAACTTTATTTCACTCAACACACAACGCGATTCGGTTACCGTTGCTCGTCTCGGCTCGACCGCAGTTTACAACAACAGCGCACCGATATTCAAAGCACAAGCCGAAAAAACTAAGTTGTTGTTGAAGCATTTGTGCCCTCGCTTCAAATTCTGCTGCCCACCCCTGGTAAAGAGTATTAAAAATGGAATACAGATAGAAATATGATTAACTTTTAGATTGAAAAATCGGTCAATTATAATTGAAACAAACTGTGAACACAGACTCGCATCAAATCTTTAGAATCGATGTGTACAGAAACCGGTTCGCAAAACCGAAACTCAAGCTTAACAAGTGGTTCGAGCCCTTAGAGAGGTTTTGCAGTATTATGAGAAGCTCTGATTCCGCTAAGCTTAGGTTAGTTTGGTGTACTCTTACTAAGTAAAAGAAAACTTAAGCCATTGATCTTTTTCCAGCAGCATCTACAAAACTCTACAAATTCTGTTTTGATAAGTTTGTACCATCAAGAACTATTGACTTCTAGCGACAACTAACTTTTGTTTAAGTTATAAAACATATTTCTGAATTGTTTTCCACGAATTTATTAATTTTGATGAAGAAAAAATGCTGCTACCACGTCAGCGGCGTGGTCAAAAGCCACCATAAAGCTCACTCTCAACCACAAACATTTCTGTTGCATCTTTCAACTAATGAACTAAATTGATGACAATGCAACCGGATTCAAAATGGTTGAAAATATTTCAAAAAATATTTTGCTTTAAGCCGGGTATCCAGCACAGCGGAAACTAAAAATTCCTGCCAAACTCCATATAAAAAAAACTGTGCCAGGAATTTTTAGTTTGCTTTTTCGTTTGTTGTGTATCCAGAACCACACGAACGAAATCCACACTTGTATAGATAGCGGCGTATAAATAGCGGCGTTTCGGAAGCGTGTGTGGAACGAGAATCAGCTGATATTCAGGCCAGGAATATATTGCTGACAATTATTTTGGAAGTGATTTGACAAAAGATTAAGGCAATCAATGTGCGCAAAAAAAGGACTGATAATTTTCAACGGGACGAGAAGATATCTTTATTAAAAGCAGTGGAGGCACGACCATGTCTATGGCTTATTACAGAAAAAAAGCATTTTGACAAATTTTCTGTGAAAAGTGCTTGGGGAAAGTGTTGTTGCACAATTAAGCCGGGTATCCAGCACAGCGGAAACTAAAAATTCCTGTCAAACTTCAAATAAAAAAAACTGTGCCAGGAATTTTTAGTTTGCTTTTTCGTTTGTTGTGTATCCAGCAACACGAACGAAATCCACACTTGCATAGATAGCGGCGTATCAATAGCGGCGTTTCGGAAGCGTGTGTGGAGCGAGAAACAGCTGTCATTCAGGCCAGGAATATATTGCTGACAATTATTTCGGAAGTGATTTGTCACAAGATGGAGGCAAAAACTGTGAGATGAAGATTGATTTAATATAAGCAGTTGAAGCAAGACCATGTCTTTGACGAGCCACAGAGAAAAAGCATTTTGACAACATTTCTGTGAAAAGTGCTTGAGATAGTGTTGCAGCACAAATTAATGAAGAAGGTGGAATACTTGTAATTGTGTTTAAAGTTCTTAAATTCATTAATGTTGTATATGCTTGCCAGCGAATGACAGTAAGAACGCTTGGAGAGCGGGAGACAGAGACTAGAGAGAGACAGAGAACGCTCTGAACGACAGTTTGTTTTAGTTGGGTTCCACACACTCAAAATAATTAGCAAATTCCTGGCAGGAATTTTCCGCAGTGCTGGATACAGGCCTTTAACCGTTGACAAAGAGAGTCGCCGCGAAGCTCCAACTAGCACTAGAAAGCAACAGAGATCGTAAGAGTCCGATTTTATTTAAGTGAAAAGTTGGGTTTAGAAGTCCGTGACTTCCACATAACCCCACAAAAGTGGTTTGATGCACTCAAATCGGTTGATGCTACCACCCAGTGCATGCCCCAAAAAGGAGAATGCTAGTTTTTACCAATCATACATCCATCTTGCTGAATTTTGTGCATCATTTTTTAACTTTACAAACCTAAAAACCCAATTAACATTTGGCGCCAATTGTTAAACTAGTCGCATGTTCAGATTATGTGATTTCTTGTGCAACTTCCCGTACAAATTCCAGGGAAATACTTAATACTTAATTTGAAATTTTTCCAGAAAAGATTAACTAGCATAATGTGCGGATTTGCTTCCGCGTACTTACCCCTCCAGACGTTTGTCCTTTTCGAAGGCTATTAAATGCTTTTGAATTTGTATATTTGATTTCGCAATTCTCTTCCCAGTTTAGTTTCGCTCTGAGTTGGGTCAGAATATTGGCAAAACACGCGTCACTTGGAAAATCGTTTTTCAAAAAAATAGCGAACCAACACACAAACAAACACCAAAAAAAAAAAAAGAGATTTGAATATCTCCCCTACGCGAACTGAGAGAGCGGTTCCGGGCCAAAATGTGTTTTGTGTGTGTTTTGCTGCCGCTGCTGTTTTGCTGGTGAAGCGTGCGAGGCGCGCGCCACGAATGCCAAAGCCGTTATGACAGAATCTTGCAAGCATCTGAGCAACTTATCCTTCTGGCGGACCGCCGACCAGCAAGCCGACGGCGCCGAGCGAAGCCGACGACGCGGAGCGGCAGCTCGTGTGTGTGCGCCGAGTGCAACTGCAGCGGGGCTGTGACTCTGTCATTGTATGGGTCAGTGGGTGTGTGTGTGTGTGTGTGTGTGTGCGTGTGTGTGTGTGTGCGTGTCGTTCCCACTGTTTGTTATTGTTTGAGAGCAGTAAAATAAAAGTGAAAATAAATTTCCGTTACCGGCGACTCACAAGCGTCTAAAGGCAAACAGAGCTGAAAAGTAAAAGCCCAACTGTAAATCAAAAGGAATGCAGCAGCAATCAATCGACGGCGCCTAAATGCATCTGGCTTCCTGGGCAGCACATGGGTTTCGGCAGGCAGTTGGAAAGTATGCATAATTTGTCACTTGAAAATGCCAAAGGACTTTGCCCCACTGGGCGCTACTCTTTCGCAACGTTTCTTAACTACGAGCCTTAAAGGCGAAGACATTAAAAGTCAAACAAGGAAATTACAAGGCAACTGTTTCCACTTTCATCGCTTCCAAATCGGAAAAATGGATAGAACCATGATTTAGTTAAGCCGTTCTGCGAACCTTTGATGAACATTCAATTGTTGCAAGCTAAAAAAATACCACCGAAAAACAAACGAGAAGCTAAGCTAACTTTATAGTTTTTATACCCTTGCCAGTGTTCGCTTAAATAATTTAAAAAAATACTCTTTTTCCCGTTTTCCGACCGATCGTTCGTATGGGAGCTATATGATATAGTCATCCGATTTATACAAAAATTTGTAAAACTATGTACAAGCAAGTGAAACAAACAAATACAAAATTGCAGGATGCTACCATTATAAGTAAAAAAGTTTTTCTAACTAAAACTGTTTTTCAAAACCTATCTTTTGTATGGCAGCCATACCATATAGTTGCCCGATGTTAATAAAACTTGGTAGACTTATAAAAAAACATGGAAAACGTACGATTACAAAGCTTGGAGACGTTCCATTGACAAGAAAAAAGGAAACTAGTTTTCCGACCGATTGTTCCTATGGGAGCTATGAGATAAAGTCATCCGCTCAGGTCGGTTCCGACATATTAGTAGTGTACAGCATAAAGAAAACTCTGTGCAAAATTTCAGCTCGATAGCTTTAAAACTGAGACACTACTTAGCGTAGAAACAGACGGACGGACTGAGAAAGCCACCCTGATCAAGAATATATATATAGTTAATGGGGTCGGAAATAAATATTTCTATGCGTTGCAAACTTCTGGGCAAAATTACCCAGAATCATGGAGAAGTATTTAAAACTAGTAAAGACGAAGTTTGGAGACGTTTGCATTAAAAACCAAAAAAATTTCTCTCACTAGAACTAGTTTTCAGACTGATCGTTCCTAAGGCAGCTATATGTTAAAGTCATCTGTTCCGGCCAGTTCTGACAAATGTGCAGCGTATTAGCAAAATTTGTATACCCTTGCAGAGAACGAAGCATTTCCGAAAACATAAAGTATATATATTCTTGATCAGCATGACGAGCTGAGTCGATATGACCAAGACCCTATGTCCGTGTGTTTCTATGGTATCTCCTCCGTCAGTCTTAAAGCTATCGCCACCAATCTTTGCACGAAGTCTTCTGGTACAAATGCGCTTCACATTTTTCGGAACCGGCCGTATCGGATGACTATAACATATAGCTGCCATAGAAGCGATCAGTCGAAATACTAGTTCTAGGGAGAAAAACTTTTTCGTTTTCAATGCAAACGTCTCCAAACTTCTTACTTCGTACTAGCTTTTATTGCTTCTCCACGATTGTGTCAAGTTTGATTTGAATCGGACATCTATATAGTATAGCTGCCATAGAAAAGTAAGGTTAGAAAAATAGTCTTAGTATGAAACACTATTTGGTTTTCAATGTAAACCTTTTTTGAAATTGGCAAATAATTTCTTTATAAGCATTCACCCAATTTTTAAAAGTGTTGGCTACATCGGATGACTATAGGCTATAGCTGCCATAGGAATGATCGGTCGAGAAACTATAGTTTTAATGAGAAAAACTTTTTTGTTTTCAAAGACATCGCCTCCAAAATTTGTATTTAGAGTACGTTCATAGAGTACTATAAGTTTGTGCAAAAGAATGTAACAGCCAAGTATATATTATACATTCTTGATCAGCATCAATAATTGAGACATGTCCGTCTGTCTGTCCGTATGAACGCACAGATCTCAGAGATGATAAGTGATAGAGGTTTGACATGTATGTATGACTCGACTGCTGATGCTGATCAAGAATTTATATACTTGATGGGGTCGGAGATGATTTCTTCTGTCTGTTGCATACTCTTGCACAAACTTATAATACTCTATGAACCTACGGTTCAGAGTACAAAAATAATGTATGCTTCGACGTGGATTTGAACACATGACATCTCTCGAAAAGCTGTTAGCTGTTACCCCGTTTATACACAAAAAGAAAATCATGATAATTGCCCCTAAAAGTATGCCATTTTCATTTCCTTAAATCATTTTCAATTCAAACAAGTAACTGAGAGTCATTTATGTCTGCGTCGTACATAATCCACACTTTACATTCACAAAGATTGACGGACTTATTGTCGGTATTCAAAATGAGCCAACTATAAGAGAATTGATTTCCTGAACTAGTAATATTATTAAACATAGCATCATGATAATTTTGTTGTATATAAACAGGGTATGTGTTCTGTAATTTCTCGCCATCCTAAAATATTTACTGTATTTTGTCGTACTGTCACGCGCGACATGCATAGTCGTCTGCCCTGAGATGCCGGCTACGTAGCGCAGTACCCAGGTTCTGGAACTCGAATCCGAGAGAAGGTGAGGTAAATTAAGAAATAAAATCCTTAAGAAGAAAGTATGGAGTAATTTTGTTTACTTTAATCTTAACTTTGAGACATAAAGGTTTAAAGCTTTAGTAGTCTTTTGTGCTTCATTTTGGGATCCCGTGGCCTTGACCCCTTTTTAATGCAATATTTCCCATTTTTTTAGGCAAATTATTTTGTATTTTGTATATAAATTACTTTTTACCCATTCTAAACCGAATTTTCTATACCCAGAAAAAATTAGAGTGAATAAGTTAAGAGCGAACGCTCTAAAAAAAAACATTTATTCCTTCTTGAACTTTTACGAATTTCGCCCTTGAAATGAAGGCAAGTTCGTTCTCAGTATAGTGTATTTAGGCAAGGCGACTGAGGTAAAGAAACAGAGAGGAGAGCAAGCACATTTGAGAGATCACAGCGTTGAACTCGCCCTCTCAGTTTGGGAAACGGGTGTGTGGGGAAGCAATCAAGCGGAGAGCGCAATTGATTTTTGCACTCATGTTGCTTTGGAATTCCCAACCAGTTATGACATTGCTGGCAACGGCGACGGCTGTGCGACTGCCAGTTGAGCCGGCTAAAGATTGCCACGTGGTTTAACAATTAGTTTTCAATAAAATAAATTCAAACAAAATGGAAAATTGGAAACTTTTTTGCTCTTGATATAAAAGTAAACGATCTTACTCTTGAATCTGATAAGCTATTGATAATAGAAAGAACATTCTCGGTTTATGACATGATGTGTGCTCTTGATTCAAGAATGAGCAATGTTGAATTTGATTATGTTTTTCACTTGATTCAAGATCTATACTGCTTGATTTGAGAAAGAGTCGTACTTGGATCAAGTATTAAAACTCTTGAATCAAGAAAAATGGGATCAAAAGTCATACTTGGACTAAGAATTTCGCTCCTGGATCAAGAATTTTCATTCTAATCGAGCTTCTGACCTTGAACATTCTTGATCCCAGCATGAAATTCTCTAATTTTTCGCTGAGTGTATGCTACCAACAAATGATCACAATGGTATCACGGAATGTGTTCCTTCATTTTCAGTAGCTGACTTTGCTTTCTATATCTATTTCAAAGATAGCGGTAGAAGCGGTTCCCTACGGTTTGGTTTGCTTTTTCTTAGAACCCGCTGGCATCCCTGGCTCAAACGCCCCCACAAAGTGAAGCAAAGTTTAAGTTTATTTAGCACCTTTGGCAATAAGACAGAATGGAAAAAGTCAAGAATGAAGCCGCAAGCGATTTGGTCTTGTGCAGCCAAAGGCAAAACAAAAAACAGAAGCAGCATAACGTCAACCTGAGCGACAGTCGCCCTTTCATTGTTTCAACATGTGAGCGACATTTGATTTATGAACACCAGTAGGAGACGACGCATTTGACCGCATTACACTTCACCGAACAGTGTTGCACAATTTAGCCGTTTTCCCGCTAGAACTGGGCGTATTGTAACGTCACAAACTGGAAGCGTTTCAATTGTAATGAAATGATTTCAGCGTGCAGGTAGTTACAACGATTACAACAGTTTTTGAGCGGGGGTCATCAACAGTTGTTAGTTCAGGCTATCAGATTTGTCATCTTCTTCAAATCTATACATATATTTAAAAATGAAAGTATGTAAGTATGTTTGTATGTTTGTATGTTTGTATGTTTGTATGTTTGTATGTTTGTATGTTTGTATGTTTGTATGTTTGTATGTTTGTATGTTTGTATGTTTGTATGTTTGTATGTTTGTATGTTTGTATGTTTGTATGTTTGTATGTTTGTATGTTTGTATGTTTGTATGTTTGTATGTTTGTATGTTTGTATGTTTGTATGTTTGTATGTTTGTATGTTTGTATGTTTGTATGTTTGTATGTTTGTATGTTTGTATGTTTGTATGTTTGTAGCTAATGGGCGTCTAAACCGCTGAACCGATCTTCACAAATTTTTCACAGTATGTTCATGTCGATCAGGAAATTGTCATCGGCCATGTCTCATGTCTGTGACTTGGTCCAAAAACCGCTAAAATTGCAAAATTCCACCGTTCATCCGATGGTGTTGATTTTAAAAAGTGACTTTGCCATTTCTGCCACATCAAATTGTGATAAATTTGTCAATAAATTTGTAAAAAATGACTCCAAAGAAATCATATATTGGGCAACTTGCTCCAAGAGCTTTAAAACGGCAAACTCAAATAGCAAATGAAACGACTGAAGAACGTGAAAATCGCCTGAGTGGGGTTCGAACTCGAGCGTCCACTGTCAGTGCAAGTGAAACAGGAGGAGGAGCGAGAGGTACGTATCCGAGGTCTTAGAACTCGAGCTTCCACTGTGAGAGCAAGATGTCCGCCTAATCGGTGTTCGAACTCGAGCTCCCACTGTCAGAGCAAGTGAAGCAGCTGAGGAGCGAGAAGAACCTCTTGAACATAACCGAGAACGCAATGCAGGTCATAGAAAAAGGGAATGCATTAATTTTAGAGGCATTCAATTATGATAAAGACGTTGAGTATTCCGTTCACCCGAGCGTTATCATTGGAGAGATAAATATTTTGTCTGCTCAAAGCCGGTTTCAAAGTTTAATATTACAATGGCAAGTGTCAGACGTTTTCAATAAAAGAATATTATAGGCACGGTTGCCACTTGAAAAAATAAAATTGCGCCAAAAAGTTAAAAAAAAGAGCCAACAAAAGTTTCTTCATTTATTCATGTTATATTTTCATTTCATTAAATAAAAAATTCTTTTACAGACCACACGTAATGAGGCTCTGTACTTGTACACAGCTCCTTGGATAGCATTATACTGGAAACTGAATCGAATTCGAGTTTGTTTTTCAAGTTGGACTTTATTAAACTGATGGCAAAAAATTTAGCATTTAATATATTTCTTACAAATCCTACTAGTTCCTTAAACACTTCAATATTAAGCCCGTTTTTCTTTTTCGCTACTTCTTCCCAAAATAAAGATATCTCCTCTTCTTTTTTAAATTTTGCTTCAGCTAACTTTAACATTATATCGGGTTCTTCGCTAGATATTACATTGGCTGAGACTTAATATCCTGTCGGCCAAAGTCAAAGCGCTGCACCATTTGCAGAACCAGCTCCAAGTAAAACTCACGTACCGTTTCCATTACTTGTAGAATTGTGGATTTATCTGTAAACTTGCTATCCAAACATATATTGTTGGGAATTAAGTTCAACGAAAATTTTGTCAATGGCCAATAAATACGATTCTAAGTCTTTAACATTAAAGTGACTGAGATCCAAATTCTTTAAATAAGAGTGCGCATTGCGCAACAAAGCTACTGAGAATTACTTTAAAAGTAGTTTCTAGTCTCATATAAAACAAAAAGGTAAACGAACTCGTTACGATTGAAATTCCGTATTCAAATCATTAATCATTTTAAGAATATAACTTAAAAAGTATAAATAGCTATTGATTTCTGGTTTATTCATTAAACTGACTACTTCTTTTGGCCTAATACTGTTGACTTCTAGGGTCTGAGATATGAAATATAGTCGAAGAGCAACCCACTGCTCAAGCATTCGACCAATAAGTTTTCCTAAGGACAGACATCTTGTCATAGCTATTCCCAAAATTTTGTGTGGTTTTATTTCGCAGTATTCTTGGAACTCTTTTAATTCCTGCGTCCTTTTCGGGCTCCAAGCAAAATATGAATATATGTTTCTTCATGGCAATTCAATGCTAGATGGCAATTCAAAGGCTGTTGTCTTCGATAGATTTCAGTGTTAAGATTTGTTGAAAAATGGAAAATGTTGACAGAGGCTGAAAAGTATTCAATCTATTCAAAAAAAGAGCCATTGCACCCGTGATTATAGGTTTGTAAAAACTCAAAGTTCTTTGGACCCGGGCAATTCCGGGTATTCAGCTAGTCTTTTATAAACTTTGAAAAAAAAAAGTAGAGTTAAATCTAAGTTTATGTAACACCTATCATGTACCTATGTGTATAGTTTGATAAACAATTAGAATGACCTTTTTTTTTGTTTGATTTATTACATCGAAGAACCTTTTGCAAGCCAAATTGGCCACTTACAGATGTCAGCACTGTCGGCACAGAGTGGGTCAGAACCGTCCAATCGGCCTATGACTATAATTAAACACTGCAGGCCGATGTCGGCACAGTTTTTCATTTGTCCCGGCTCTAATTGAAAACAAGCCCCACCGTATCCGATGGCAAGGACTAGAAATATGGGATACCGCTTAACGCGCCTTCGCATCAACACATGGCACTCACACATGTGTATATGCGCCTTATTTTTATTCAACGGCGGGGGGCGGAGTGGGGGTGGGGGTGGGGGTGGCTTGTAGGGCCGTGATAAGCCATGATAGCCAGTAACAATTTCAATCTGTTCACTTTGTGCGGTAGTTTGGATTTCGGTTTACCCACCAATTTCTGCAACGTACATACCCATCCCATACCTTCTCGATCCAAGGCAGAGAAATGAACAAAGTGAAAATGCCGCTTCGCTGCCCATTCGGGCCCAGCGGGTAGGGTGACCAAGCAGGGTCGGGGGGGGGGGGGGGGGGGTGAATGGTTTCAGCCGCCTGCCTGTAGTACACCCATTGACGAAACGTGACTAGGCCAATGTTGACGTCGCTGACGCTCTGTTGACGTTGATGTGGGCGCAGGCTTGGTTAGGGTGGTGGCGTCAGGGGGCGCTCTTTTCATGCTTATGACAGCAAATTGAAGTGCGCCAAGTTTGACTGGCTAAATTTGCACACACACACACACCCACTCGCACATTTAGGCGCACACCGACACGTTACATTGGCGCTGCCATGTGCGAATATGTGCCTATATTTAGTGGCAAACGCTCACGGCATCGCCTCATTCATGATGCAGTTGGGTCACGTGCTCCGGCATCAACTTGCACTCTGCCATCCGAATGCCAATGCAGATAATTCGACAAATGTGCATGGCAGACCAATTGATCTGAGGCTGATTGGGAATCACAGTCGTTAAGTAGGCTACACTTTAATTTACAATTTTGTAAGCCCATTACTGCGAATTCCGGATGAATCGTGTTTGGATGGGTGGAGAAAAAACATTTCTGATACCCAAATTTTATTAAAGAATCGTAATTGGCAATTCATTCTTCCTGAAACCAGCTTCAAATACTGAGAAGTCTGGGCTAAAGTCATTAACAGGAGAAGCCAGAAGTCGGTCAATCCCGGTTTTTCTTACAGTTATATTTTAAATCTGGAATTGGTGTGTTGATTCTGAATTGAGCTGGGGAGAAATGGATTTTAGTTCAATATAGGCTTAATTAAACAATACACAAGATGGATTTAAGTAATTCCATTATTATTAATTAATTAATTATTAATTAATTTTAATTCCCCGATTAAAACACGACTTAAAATCGGCTTGGTGCAAGTTTGCCTGAATTCAAATTAGGCTCGATATTCGAACAACTTTAAATTGTATAGAATTTGTTTCAAAAATGACCGAGACTAGAGTTGGAATATCGAGTTCCTACTTTACGCGTGACTCCACATAAAGCTTCCCAACAGAACAGCCTGTGACTTTTCTAAGGACCTTTTCCATTGTACAACTAGCAACCCCGGCAACAAGCAACAACACTCACGAGCCTAACGACCTGTTGCATCAACAGCAGGTACACTTAGAAAAATTGAACAGGCGAAACCGACCTAAAATTCAAAAATTCGACTTAAACCAGAATGAAAGTTAGTCAAGCCCGACTATAACATACTCTGTACCAACGAAATTATACGCTCAGCATATATTTTGATGCTGCAGTACAATCAGGGAAAAAATAGAGAATTTCTTACTTGGATCAAGACTTTTCGAGATCAATAGTTCGATAAGAGTGAACATTCTCGATCCAAGAGCGAAATTCTTGATCCAAGTGTGAATTTTTGATCCCGGTTTTCTTGATCCAAGAGCTTCAATACTTGATCCAAGTACGAATCAGTCTCAAATCAAGCACAAGATTTCTTGGATCAAGTGCTAAACATACTCGTTTTCAAGATTGCTCATTCTTGAATCAAGGGCAAACAGCATTTTCAAGAACCGAGAATGTTCTTCCTATTATCAAGAGCTCATCACATTCAAGAGTAAGATCGTTTACTCTTAAATCAAGAGCTTCACAGATTCCAACCATACAACAATTCAATATCAGTAGATTTTTCCATTTTGTTTGAATTTATTTCATGGAAAACTAATTGTTGAGCCATGTTGCAACTTTTAGCCGGCTTGAGGAATTGAAACACACCTCAAAGCAGTATCAGTCGAACAGAGGTCTCTCCATGCCAGCAATGCCATAACTGGTTGGGAATTCCAAAGCAACATGAGTGCAAAAATCCATTACGCTCCCCACCCCCTCTCCCATATAATACAAAACTGTTAGAGCAGACTCAAAGTTATTCTCTCAAATGTGCTAGCTCTCCTCTCTCAGTTTTTATACCTCACTTCCCTCGTCTAAAAGCACCAAGCTAAGAACGTATTTAGCTCGACTTCAAGAGCGAAATTCTTGAAAATTTAAGAACGAATAAATATTTTTTCAAGAGCGTTTGTTCTAAATTTATTCGTCCTACTTTTTTCTGGGTGTAGCAGCTAAAATCTCTTACCATCTCTGAGACCTATGCGTTCATACGGACAGAGGGACATGACTCGGCTGTTGGTGCCGATCAAGAATATATATACTTTATGGGGTCCAAAGTTTCTCCACGTCCACTTACGCAAAATATTGAATAGCTTCTACACATTTTGAGATACGTACCAAAATATTAATAATCTTTTAAATTTTCATAAAGATCGGAAAATAAATGGCAGAGTTATAAAGGTTATATGCGAGAGCTGTCAGGGATGGTAAGCGATAGAGGGATGACATATGTATTTGGAATAATGCTAGATCAAGATTATTTTCAATTGTTATCACGCTACAGCGATATGGAATATCAAGTCATATCTCCCACAGTTATATAGAGATTTTTATAAGATTTCTACCTTCTGGATGTAAATATTCATCGATTTGCCAATAGAATGTCAAAGATTGATGGCACGGTGGGTCGAGTTATGAGCCAAAGAATGTTCGCTACAGCATCGCAGTTGCAGGGCTGCAACTGCAACATCAAAGTGCATATTGAGCAAACACCTTCGTTAGTACAGAGTATATTACTGTCGGGCTTGACCGGATTTCTTTCTTGTTTTTACATGAAAATCTAACGTGTATTCTAAATATTAGTCGATTTTTGTTTGTTAAAATATTGGATGATTTTTTCCCCGAGTCTTATCTTACTAGTATTTGAAAAAAAAGGTGATTTGACAAAATTCTCAACCTGGAAATTTGTTTGCGGGGACGATTTCGGATCAATCATCAAATTTGAAGTCAACTCAGCTTAGTCAGTCTCATCACAATTTAAGTGTTTCAAGCTCTCCGCATAACCACAAATAAATCAAAAAAAAAAAAAAGTTTAAAGTGAGTGTTGTTACCAGCCAAACCGCGTACCATAACTTTCAGGCCGTTCACACAAACAATTACTTCTTCCCCGCAACAAGAATGTGTGCTCGAGTGTAAAAATCTCGCTGCCAAGCGAATCAATAGTCAGAAGTCTTAAAAGAATAAAGATTGTTATGCAAACCAACAATAGAGCAATTTCACCATGAACCTTAAATTGCACTCAGCTTGTTGTTGCCTTAAACAGAGAGTTTTTAAAGACTTGCAAGTTAAACGCAACTAAGTTCAGACGTGGATGTAGACGAAAGTAATGCAAAATTGTCAAAAATTCTCACTTATTGTTAGGTAAGGCTAATGCACTCACAAAGTGTATTTTCTAGTTTTTAGAAATTCACCCTAAAATAATGTTTCTCTCTTGTTTTAAGACAGTTTTTTCGTAAACTTAGAAAGAACAGAGATAAAAAAGAATTTTTGGGAAATTAATTTCGTAAATTTACACCCCGTCAGACGTTGTCCTGCGTTAATATAATTTTGTGTATTATTCTATTATACTGCTCAAAAAATAACATATTATATATGTGTTCGAGAGGTACCCGAAAGAGTTGACCGATTCGGACCATATTTGTTATCAGCCTTCCTCTATTCATGACGAATGTCTTTATAATGTTTCATCCAAATCGGTCAAGTTTAGGTCAAGTTATGGTGCAAAAATGCCGTGGATGGCAAATTACGCGATCCCTGTGTGACCTACCAGAATCAGCTATATATATAAACCACCTACGCTGTTACTACTACACTCACACGAAATTTCATCGAAATCGGTCCAGCCGTTTGGGAGGAGTGAGGTAACAAAGCCATGTACGGAAGAATTTTATATATTAAGATATAAAATATATATATGTATATAAAATATATTGGCTCAAACCCCCGAAAATAACCTTAAATTTATGGTAATTTAGCCTAAAAATGGAGCCAAAGACATCTTCACCTTACTTTAAGGTTGCTTATGACCTTTACTTTTTAGGCAATTATAGCCTTGGTATAAGGCAAAAAATTGCCTAAAAGTCAGGAATTTTTGTCCTAAATTTAAGGTCAAAAATTCGTCAAAATTGTAAAAATTTGTATACCTCCCATCAAAGGATTTGGAGTTGTATAAGCGCCACCATACCTTGGACCTTGTGTGGTGGTAGTAGTATTGTGTTAAAAATTCTTTCCTTCTGAATAACTCTTAAAATCGTTTTTTTTTAAATATTTACCTTACCTTAACTGGGTCTCGAGCCCGGGTCCTCCGGCTATCAACCACTAATGACATGACGTCTTAACGTTGTCCGCCATTGTCGATACGTGAGACGTAACGTCAAGTTACTCTAAAGAACCCAGTCATTTTAGCTGACAAAATGTTCAATCATTTTATTGTTGAGGAAATAGTAACCTTAATACAAGGTAAAATTTTCCTAATGTTTTGTAGTGTAGTAATGTCAGCTTAAGCATTAATTTGTCAATAATCTGCGTGGCTCTGGTGTTAAAGTGCTGGTCTTGGACTTTAAAGTTGTTGGTTCTAGCCCCCGTTTTTAAATTTTACTATTTTCTTTTGTTATACATTTTTTTAACAAGGAATTTTTTTACCATAGTTTATGACTTCAGATTTAAACTGTGCCACATACTATAGAGGTGCTCTGTACAGTCGGGGATCACAAGTGCATTGTTAAGAAATGAAGTTATTGTTAAAAAAATAAAAAGTATACATATGTCTCAAGTGGGACTCGAACTCGCAACGCCCACATACAAAGGCAATGTTCTAACATCTGAGCCACGCAGCTTATTTCCACATGATCGCTGAAGCTAATACTGATTCTACTGTTTTATCAAACGTTTAGGAAACGTAGCCTTAAATTTAGGCGACCATTACCTCAAAAAAAACTGGCAGAAAGTTTGTCTTTTAGGTCAGACAAACTTTAAAAAATGCCTTAAAAGATGAATTAAAGGCAATTTTTCTTATTAGGAACTGCTAAACCTTAATTCTAGGCTGCTCTTTTTTTTTTGAGTGTAGAAATTTGATTTATTTTTTCTTTAATTTAGGATAATTTTTTTAGATTTTTCCTTAAATACTTTCTTAAATTAAGGGCGATTCACTCTTGAAATTTGGAAACAATGCATTGCACGGTGTCTTAAAATAGGGCAAATTTAGAAAAACGCCCTTAAATTAAGACAAGCCATTTAGAAATTCGCCCTTAAATATAGACAAAAAAGTCTAGAAAATCGCCCTACAATATATATACATATTTTTATATTTTGTAGGGCGATTTTCCTTGTAATTCTCAAGTTCGAATTCCCTGCATTCGGAATATAAAAGGGGCAACTGATATTTGGCTTGCTAAGAAGATCGCCCTAATTTATAGAAAAATAGTCCTGAAATCCGCCCTTAAATTTAGAAAAAAGTATAAAAAGACTTCGCATGTAATTCTCAAGTTCGAATTCCCTGCTTTCGGAATACAAAAGAGGCAGCTGAGTGCTTAGCATATGACTGCGTTCTCTACTGTGACTCATGCGAGTGCTTGGTAGTCGAGTGCGATAAAATGCCTTTCGTGTTGAAGTTGTTTCCCCGAGGTCCCGAGTTCAAGTCCCTGGCCAGGCAAGGTAAAGTTAGAAACTAAAATAATGACAACTAATCACAATGTGATTTTCAGAAAGAAACTTTAATAAACCAGCAGAAAGAAAATGTCCGATAAAAATAATATATAAGGGGTTATACGATTCTTAGTTGTTGTATAGTCTCTTCCTCTTCTGTCCCCAATAAACTATTAATTTCATTAAGCTTATGATCGAACTGATCTTAGAGAAGAAGATAAGAGCTTGAGACACCGAACTTGGAATAATGCCTCCGACATCTGAAATGTTTGGCATGCCCTGTGAAAATTGCGATAATCTTCATATCTTCCGTAATATTGGTCGAAGAGTTTTAACAGTGAATGTTTGTTATAATCAGCACTATTTATTGATACACCGATATCAGATTTCCGTACGATAAAAGATAATTAAAATTTAAGCAAACAAAATTCACCGCTGCAACGCTAACAACTGCCAAACAGCCAAACATGCCAGGTACAGCAGCTGCTCTCTCTCAGATGTGAGGGAAATGTCGAATATTCAACCCCAAGCCCCTCAAAAAGTTAGGAGCAGCCTTGCCTTAATGCCTATTAAATATTAATAAAATAATAAAAAAAAAATGATTTTGAAATGAAATGTGAAACTATCTTTAAAAATGTGTCGGAAAAATGAAAATATGTATGAAAAAGTCAATGGAAGGCCGCAGTAAATAGAAGAAAATGGCATAACTTCAATTTCGTTATAGAAGTATTTACCCCTATGGTTTTCTCATGTTTTTGCTTGCAGCGCTCTCAGCGGTCTTAGGCCTCATAGCTGTGTTTTAGTTCATCAAATATTTCTAATTTTCGGATGACTTTTGGGCTTTTTTTTGGAGTTTATGAATGGGAAAAAGCCAAGATGCTTGAATTTGTCAAGATCTCCATCCATTAATGAGTCATAGGTCATAGCTGCACCTTACAATTGTAGAAACTTTGTCAAATTTTTGTTATAATTTCTTCCCTCCTCTTCCTCACGGGCTGCGAAATTTATGCTTCGTTAACCCCCAAGCACTTAAGATACTTTTCGAAGTTAAAACACTAAAATGGAGAGCCTTCTGACGATCCCAAGTGGTTTTTTTCAGTTTAGAAAAGTGGCAATGGCAGATCCACATAGATCACAAGCCAATCAAACTATTCTCCTCGATATCACGGCACTTTTTCGTTGCATCTTAAAAACTGAAGTATTTTCTCTGCATTTTCTCGCACAACAATGAATCAAGTGTCAATCGATGGCAATCTAGTAGTGATTTGCAGCTTGAATTCTGCGACTATTGAGAGACGTCACCCAGCCTATGTATTTTCTTTGGGAAAACTTCTCGCAGCTTCGATTTTGACAGTTTTTTTTTTGGAGGTTCGGCCAGTGTGAATAGAGTATAAGCAATACACCACTAAAATTGCTGTTTTGTATGCGTTTTGAAGCGAAATACTATGCAGCTACTAGTTATTTTCACAGCATAACGTCTAGAACTAATGCACCCTACTCGATAGCTGTGAAATCAGTATAAAAACAAGAAAGAAAGTCGAAATTATACGCTCTGCCTTAATTTTGATCAGAGTTGCAAACCGGGCTTGAACCGAACCGGTTCGTACCCGGAATACCGACTTTGACATTACTATGAACCGAACCTTATTAGAAATTAAAGCTGAACCCGAACCGGATCCGAACCACCTAAAATATCGGTTGGGTGCAAAAATATGATTAGACATCAGAAACTTGACCTTCTGCCAAGCGACTTTATCTGTTATTTGGTTGGTTTAGTGCAGATGACTCTTAAAATGGGCAGGAATGTTAAATAACAAATCCAGAAAAAGTTTAGATTAACTTATAAAACTCCCACAAATAATATCCTCTGTTCGCAGGCTTTTTAAATAATTGTCAATAGACAGAATCTAACATTACATTGGCTATAATTTTTAAGGAGAACTCCAAAATGAATATTACTTTATAGTAAATTATATATTGAATATTCCCATGTGTCCTATTAGCCGATTCAGACCCAAAAACCATGCAATTCCCAAACAATTTGTGTAGTTTTTAGGTGGAATGTGATTTTAAGAACACATGAATAATTACAGATAACAAAAAATGGAACGCAAAAGCTAACCAAATTGTATAACGCATGGACTGCACCAAGGTTCGAACCAAAACCTTCTGCCAAAAAAATCTCGAACCGTATATTTCTGAACCTTAAAGATTGTCTAATTTCGGATCGATCCATTGAGTCAGAGATACGAATATTTTTATACTCTGTACCGTAGGTACACAGAGTATTATAAGTTTGTGCAAAAGTATGTAACATCCAGAAGGAAGCATCTCCGACCCTATAAAGTATATATATTCTTGATCAGCATCAACAGCCGAGTCATGTCCGTCTGTCGGTCCGTATGAACGTACAGATCTCAGAGATGGTAAGAGATAGAGGTTTGACATGTATGGGACATATGCTTCTTATGTCTGCAGGCAAATCAAATTTATTTTCAATTTTGGCCACGCCCCCTGCCGCCCCCGCAATTTAGAAAAAACGTCATATCTCCCACAGTTTTTAAGATAGGTGGATTGTTCCTTCTAGACATATTTAGTAATCAAAAAAACTTATCGATCAGCCAAAGGAATGGTGAAGATTGGATAAACGGTTTTCGAATTATGATCAAAAGACTGTTCGCTGCTGCTGTGCAGTAGCAGCGCTGCTTTTAGCTTCTACTGCAGCATCAAAATTTATGCTGAGCGTATAATTTCCTTGGTACAGAGTTTGTTATAGTTATAGTTCTTTCTTGTTTTTGGTTTGCAGCCCTGGTTTTTGATGATGACATGTCTATATCAACTCGTCTGTTGATGCTGATCACGAATATATATACTTTATGGGGTCGGAGCTGCTTGCTTCTGCCTGTTTTATACATTTGCACGACTTTAGTTTAACCTCTTTACTCTACGAGTAACGGGTATGAAAGGATCAAGATTAGTTTTTGACAATGAATGTGCTCATTTTGAGTCTAATATTCTCTGGTTTTTCCCCTGGAAAAGTAGGTCAGACGCCGAGGTAACGAGGACCAATTCGAGCAGCAATGCTTTGAGGGTTAGGGATTGAACACTTCAGCAATGAATAAATAATTGGTTTTAACTTTTAAGTTTTTCTTTCTTTGCGATACCTGGGAATGGAACTACTTATACCCATATTTTCCGTACAAGGAAGCGATGCTACGATGTAAATTCTATTGATAACGTCAATCGAAACTCACGTAGGTCATGTAGAATGCAAAACATTCACACAAGATGTGCATATAAATGTATCGAACCCTCGAAAATTTGAGAACAAACTTTACAACCGTCTGGTCACACCTTCAACATACCAAAGTTTCGTTTGAAATGCAGCCACATCATGGCTTTAATGAATGAAACAGCCGCTGCAGCAGTTGATTTAATATTTTGGTTTAGCAGTTTCTCTTATCAAACCCAGCTGATGGCCCTGAACTATGTCACCTTACTTATATTGATTAGAAACCTGATGCAAATATATAATATATATATTTAGTATTATTTGTTTTTTTTTTTTTCTTTCCGATTCACACATCCGACGACGACGATGTTGTGACCAAGCGGCGGCGTTGACTGGTGACCGGCAACTGGAACGGCTTGCCCAGCTTTAGCCTGGATGCTCGAGGAGAGCATCTTGGAGATAATGACCAGGGCGCACAACAGCAACGGCAACGGCAGCAGCAACAACAATGGATAATGATATTTTATCTAAGCCAACAACAATAGGTGGGCGCGAGCATACCGACGACCGACAAACATACCCATGGAGCAAAAAGTAACTAACGCTCTCGATTTCTCAACATCTCTCTCCCCTCCTCTCTTCTAGCACTATCTATCTGTCTCGTTCCCCTGGCATAAATTATGGCAAATGAGAAATGCGAACAAGCAAAAATTAAATAAATAGCTTAGCAAAAAAAAAAACAAAAACTAAAGCGCAGTCTCGACGACCCAGTTACCCTCTAACATCAACAATTGAGCTAAGCTGGCAACTAGAGTCGATAATGATTTGTAATTCATGACCCTTGTTTCGGCATGGAATATTTCGTACAACATTTCCCGGTGGTCGACTAACGATTCACCTTATTTTCATATGCTGTTTGTCCTTTGGGGGTTTCCAGTCCCGGTTCCGGTAAAAGTGCCCAATTTTTACAACAACCAAAACAAAAAATGTCATTTTATATTTCTGTCCCGGCATTCCGCCCAACTGTATCCCCTCGGCCACACACAGGACGTGCTGGTACGTGTTTTATTTTGATGATATTTTGTTGGAATGATTTGCATCGGGGACAGTATGACAGTATGGTTGTTGTCCCATCTAGTAATTTCTTCTTGAGTTAGTTTAAAATCAAAGACCTTGTCCTTCACACAAACATCTCCGCCTTGAAAGAAAACTAAATGGAGAAAAATATGATTTGATACTCCACTCCCTTCTCAAGGCTTTAAGGAGGGAGGGGGTAAGCTTAATTCGCACGAAAAAATGCACTTAAAAGCACATTCAAGTATGACATTTCAAGAATGTTGAAATATTAAACAAGAAAGCTAAGCTAACTTCGTATGTGCCGAAGTTTTTATACCCTTGCAAGTGCTCTCTGAAATATTTTCAAAAAACAAGAAAGAAAGTCGGTCAAGCCCGACTATAGCATACTCTGTACCAACGAAATTATACGCTCAGCATATATTTTGATGCTGCAGTAGCAGCTGAAAGCAGCGCTGCTACTGCGCTGCAGCAGCGAACAGTCTGTTGATCATAACTCGAAAACCATTCATCCAATTTTCACAATTCCTTTGGCTAATCGATAAGTTATGCTTATTACTAAATATATAAAGAAGGAACAATATATGTGGCAGATATGACGTTTTTTCTAAATTGCGGGGGCGGCAGGAGGCGTGGCTAAAATTGAAAATAAACTTGATCTGCCTGCAGACATAAGAAGCATATGTCCCATACATGTCAAACCTCTATCTCTTACCATCTCTGAGATCTGTGCGTTCATACGGACGGACAAACGGACGGACGGACAGACGGACATGACGGACATGACTCGTCTGTTGATGCTGATCAAGAATATATATAAACTTTATAGGGTCGGAGATGCTTCCTTCTGGATGTTACATACATTTGCACAAACTTATAATACTCTGTGTACCTACGCGCACAGTGGACGCCCCCATAGGCCAAAAATAAAAAAACAAAAGATAGTATTACTGTTTAAAACGTGTCAGCACTGTCTCATAACACTTCAAAATTTTTTACTCTGCTGTTATTTTTGTTTTGCTCCATCTGTCCTCTTCAAGAATAACTGTACAACATAGAGCAAAACAAAGATTTGATGAACAATGGAAGTATTTTATATTTTAAATACAGGTATTTACTATTATTTTTCATTATATTCATGTATTAAGATTGTTGTGTCTATTTTTAATAATTAAGGTAATATTTGTCCACTTTTATATAAAATTTGTATGTAAGTTAAAGTTTCACTTAGACTTTTAGTTATGAAGTTAATTGAAGTTAATGATCAAACTTATACTAAAATTTAAACGAATATTTACAGATTATTTAGAGAAAATTTCAGCTGCTAGTTTTTGCTAGCCGCTGCGTAAGCTTGAAAAGAACAAAAAAACAGACTTATTTAACAGATTGCTTTTAAGTTCTGATCCATTTATTAGTGGACAAAGAACACTAATTGGAAAAGTCAACTCTACTAGAGTCAACTCTTTCGTTACTTGATGAAACCATTTAAATATTATATAATTTTGTATTATTGTTCGTTTTCTTTGTAATAACTTTTTGGGAAGGTGGGCGTGGGGAGTGGAGTAAGTAATCACTCTCACACTTTTATATTACAGGTCCAAGTTTGTAAATAACTTACAATAAAAAGTTCAGCCTGTTATGATTACAAGAAATGAATTTATGACCACTGAAACAATCGTTCCTATGGAAGCTATAGGATATAGTGGTACGATCTGGCCAATTTTTGTAACATATATTTATAATATTTTTATAGATTTTTGGTAAAAGTTTCATAGCGATAGCACATCTAGAAGTATTTATGGCCGCGGCTCCATACAAGCCCGACCACTGTGCTACGGTACAGAGTATAAAAATACTCTTTTCCCATTTTTCGATCGATCGTTCGTATTGAAGCTATATGATATAGTCATCCGATTTGGCCAAAAATGAGTAAAATTATGTGTTTCAGACCTATCTTTCGTTGGCAACTATACCATATAGTTGTCCGATTTGAATAAAACTTGGTAAAATTATAAAAAAACAAAGTAAACATACGATTACAAAGTTTGAAACGTTTTCATTGAAAAGAAAAAAGTTTTTCTCACCAAAAATAGTTTTCCGACCGATTATTCCTATGGGAGCTATGGGATATTATTCGTTAGATAATAGATTTCCCTAGGTAACGCTGTCGAGTTTTTATCGAAATTTTAATTTTTCACTTTTTTTGAAAATTTTGAAGTGAAAAAAGCGAAAAAATTCGGCTAATTATACTCTGTACCGTAGGTACACAGAGTATTATAAGTTTGTGCAAAAGTATGTAACAGGCAGAAGGAAGCATCTCCGACCCCATAAAGTATATATATTCTTGATCAGCATCAACAGCCGAGTCGATATAGCCATGTCCGTCCGTCCGTCTGTCTGTCCGTCCGTCTGTCTGTCCGTATGAACGCACAGATCTCAGAGATGGTAAGAGATAGAGGTTTGACATGTATGGGACATATGCTTCTTATTTTCTTTTCTTATTTCTTATTTTCACTTTTGACCACGCCCCCTCCCGCCCCCGCAATTTAGAAAAAACGTCATATCTCCCACAGTTTTGAAGATAGATGGCTTGTTCCTTCTGGACATATTTAGTTATTAGGATAACTTATCGATCCGCTGAAGGAATGAAGAAAATCGGATGAACGGTTTTCGAGCTATGATCAAAAGACAGATTTTCTTGGTACAGAGTATGTTATAGTCGGGCTTGACCGACTTTCTTTCTTGTTTGTTATTGTAAAATAAAAAAAATTATTAACAAATTTGAAAAAAAAAAAACTCGACAGCGTTACCTCGTAAATTATGTTCAGAGATAGTGTTCAAAATTTCAAAATAATCGATTCAATAGTTTTTATGTTATAAGGGGGCACCGACTTTGAAATCGCTTTAAAGTTTTGAACACTAAAAAATTTGGTATAAAACGTTTATAAGCAAATTTTTGTCGGCTTCCTTCACACTGAATCATCAATGCCAGGTCCATAAAGGATGTTAGTATCATCCATGATGTCTAAATCACCATTTTGCTTTTGTCTACGACGAATTGTGCCTTCTTTAGTTTGTCTCTCAGCTTCCTGCTCTGCTCGGCTTATGCGTATGGAGTCAGCTGATCGTGCCCAGTCATGAGCACTTCATCCACTGCTGATTCCCATGTCTTGCATGAAGGTTAGTAAGGCAAAAGAAGCTTCTTTGAAGACACTGGCTGCCACATAAGCTGCAATGTCAACGATGACGACAGAGGTTCCGCTCAAGTGCTTTGGTGAGGTTTTCCAATTAAGTTGGTTCAAACTCTCATGGTTGTTCTGCGTGAAGCCTCCAACACATCGCTCCAGGAGGGCATCTTTGCTCAGATCCTCATAGATAGGCCTGATGGCTTTCAATATCGCCGATATAGATGCGATATCGTACACCGCTCTTTATCGAGCGTTGAAACATGGTTTTTATCGCTTCGACCTACATATTTCCAGTTGCACCAGCATGATTTGATATATGGGTAAGGGTATATAAACTTCGTCAGAGCCGATGTTTGATTCTATCCATTTCCTATTGTTGACTGACATTAGCACGAATAAAATCTGCCACCAACGCACAAACCTTCTTTTCCCTTTCGTTTTATTTGTATTTTGTTTGGCTCGGATTCACCGAATTTGTTATTTTTTTTTTTGACTTTTCTGTTGGCTCGCATTAGCCAGAATTCAATCAGCTTTGAATGCGCATTTCATTCCTTTTTTTCCCCCCCGAAGTTAACAACAGCAGCAAAAATATTGGAAAATAAATGCAAGTTGACAGTGCTGCTGGGTTGCAACATCAACACAATTATCAGGCCAATATGTTGATTTTTTTTGGTACGGAGCTGTTTCTCTATTGCACATTTATACTCGGTATCAAAAAATACACAGGGTATATTCGATTTGTGGGAATGTAAGTTAAAGTTGCATACCAATTGTTTTGGTATGCGTATTATGTACACTTTTCTGGAGAACCATTGAACCCATCCACTTCAATTTGACAAGTGACATTTATGCCATACTAAAAGACTCAAAAGTTTTTGGAGGGGTCTGCACTCCAGCTTACAGGGCAAAAACGACTCAAACATGGCTAAAACGAGTGCGTAAGTTAAAGTCAGCTTTGACCGACTTCTATTTATGTGTTAGTGTTTACCAACCTCACCCATTTTCCGACCGATCGTTCGTATTACAGCTTTACGATATAGTCATCCGAATTGGACAACAATTTGTAGAATTAGGTAAAAGCATGTGCAAGCAACAAATACAAAGTTTCAGCATGCTACCATCAAATACAAAAAAGTTTTTCTAACTAAGACTGTTTTAAAGACCTATCTTTTGTAGGGCAGCACTACCCTATAGTGGTTCGATTTTCATCAAACTTGGCAGAAATAGATAGAAGCATAGAAAACTTATGAATACAAAGTTTTGAGACGTTTCCATTGAAAATACCAAAGTTTTTCTTACTAAAACTAGTTTCCGAACGAATGTTACTATGGAGGCTATGAGATATAGTCATTCGATCCGGTTTTAGCGTGCCGCAAAAAGAAGACACTGTGCAACATTTGAGCTCGATGGCTTTAAAACTGAGAGACTAGTTTGCGTAGAAACAGACAGACAGACGGACGGACAGCTCAATCGACTCAGCTCGTCCCCCTGATCAAGAATATATATCTAGTTTATGTGGTCGGAAATGAATATTTCTATGCGTTGCAAACTTCTGGACAAAATTATAATAGTAATAAAAATAAATGTTAGAAATTTAATTTCTACAGCTGGGTGGTCTGACCTAAATTCTCTGCAAAGGGTGATTTTTTCAAGAGCTATAGGAAAGTTTTAAAAAAAAAAAAACACATAAAATTCAGAAAAATGCATAATATCTTTACTTGAATCGATGGTACGGTCCATCCAATTTAATGTTTGAAGATTATTTCATGCAAATGTTGACCCATGACTGCGCCTCAAATGGTCCATCCGCTTAGTCCAATTTTGGGCATGCTCTTTCCAACATTTCGGCCGGTATCTCACGAATAAATGCTTCAATGTTGTCTTCCAATGCGCCAATTGAAGCGGTCTTGTCTGTATAGACATGAGCTTTAACATAGCCCCACAAAAAATAGTCTAAAAGGAGTTAAATCGCACAATCTAGGCGGCCAATTGACCGGTCCCGAACGTGAAATAAAATGTTCACCGAACTCGCCGAATCGATAAGTCCATTGTTGCGCGTGCTGTGTGGCATGTGGCACCGTCTTGTTGAAACCACATGTCATGCAAAAAAAGTTGGATATCATCTCACGGTAGCGCTCACCATTCACAGTTACGTTACGATTCGCATCATTTTTGAAGAAGTACGGTCCAATGATGCCACCAGCCCATAAACCGCACCAAACTGTGACTTTTTCTGGATGCATTGGTAGCTCTTGCAATGCGTCTGGCTGTTATTCACTCCAGAATCGACAATTCTACTTATTTACGTACCCATTGAGCCAAAAATGAGCTTCGTCGCTGAACACAACTTGAACTTTCTTAACAGAGCACGCATTTTGATAATAAAATTCAATAATTTGCAAGCTTTGTTCGTTTGTAAGACGATTCATGGTTAAATTATAAACCAAACTGAAGATGTTTGACAGTGAAACAAAACACGAAACGTGCGTGAGCTGTTTTAACCAGTGTTGCCAAAAAGATAATACACACAGAAAAAAAATGATATTATCTGGGGCTCAATGTCATATTTTTTTCGAGAATGTAAAATCTATATTAATAAGATTACATTGATATTAAATAATGTCATTATGATACAATACAAAAAAAATATATTGTCTGTGCTTTTAGTGGCTAAGTACTATTAATAATTTTAGAGAATCAGAAAAGCACAAATACATTAATTTTATTAACTTTACCTCTCCTTGACTGGGGATCGAACTCTGGACCTCTCGCTGTTAACACGAATAGAATGGCGTCTTATCGGACTGCACCATCAGACACATGTGTGGCGACACGCCGCAGAGCCTACTTAAATAATTCGTTACGTTGGCTGAAATTTCGAAATGAAACACCATTTGTCTCTTTCCAACTTCAAATTTTCTATACGTCCCTTTCTCTTTATGGTCAAAATGAAATTTTTTAGTTTCGAAGTAATATGATTAAATTGATATTGATATTTTTTTTTCTCTGTGTAGCTAAAAAATCAACCTTTATTTACATTAGTGTTAAAGCTCTGTTAATTAACATATGAAAAGGCTATTAAACATTAATTCCACTGAGTAAAGGGTGTATCGAAGTCGAGCAAGGCCGACTTTAACTAGCGCTCTCTATTCGGAATTGCATTGACATTTGAGTTATGTAATTAATAATTTTTCGATTATATTTACATGATATTAGCATTTACAATACACCAAATTGATTGTGATTAATGCCTTTTAAATAAGGCAAACTATATTTGTATACCCTTGCAGAGGGTATATTGAAAGAGGGTAATTGTGATGTTTGTAACGCCTAGAAGGAAGCATTTCCGACCACATAAACTATATATATTCTTGATCAGCATGACGAGCTGAGTCGATTTAGCCATGTTTTTCTTATCCAATCCTAACTTTTATATGGTCCGATCTAGGCAAACTTAGCAAAATCATAAAAAAAAGCATCGAAAACTAATAAACACGAAGTTTGGAAACGTTTCCAGTGAAATCCAATAAGTTTTTCTCAATAAAACTAGTTTTTAGACCGATTGTTCCTATGGCAGCTATATGATATAGTAGGCCGATTTTGATCTAAGCTATACATATTTGTTGTGGCCAAAATTTCGTTAAAATAGCTTTATATATATGTTTGCCCATAGTGCGACGGCGACTTGTTAGCTCACTACGCCAATGGCAAACACTTGCAGACGCACGGCTTAAACGCTACTTTCACATATCTGTGCTGTGGCCGAGTTGAGTTGAATTATGCTTAGTTCAGGAACATTTGGAACAGTTGATTTCAAAAATGTAAGATGTTCTAATTTTGAAATGATGCCAACAAATCTTTTTTCTCTATTGCGCCTTCTGCTTCTACCAAAACGATATTGGGCAAGTTAGAAAGTTGGTCAAGACCGTATACTCTGTACCAGCAAAGGTGCATGCTGTGTATAAACTTTGATGCTGTGGTAGCTGCTGTATGGGTTGACAGAAGGTTGAAGGTTGTTGATGGATTGTTGACAGCTTGTATATCTCAGGACTTCAAAGATATATGCAAAACTGCATCAAGTACAGAGCATACTAAGGTCAGGCTTGGGCTTACTTTGATGGACAATGGGTAGGAGATTAACCATTGCCTTGCTTGTGCTACCAGCTTTGGAGCTGGCAAGTATTTTTACCAAGAAAAAGTATCATAGAATCACAGAAATTAGTTGGATTTTTGCCTAAGAAATTTCCTGTACATTTTCGTTTAACAGGAAAAACTAACTTTTTATTTTATTCCAAGTCAGCTTGTGTCGTAATTCAGAGTAGGTAACACGGGTGTGTGAGTTCCCTGTACCAAAACCATTTTCCGCTGTCTTATATACCCGCTGTACTTGCAGGTATGCCAGGCCAAAAACAATGGGTTAGTGTGCGCCACGTCGATGTCGTCTCCATCAGCTCGATGTCGCCGCTCAGCCGGCTGCAGCTTGACTTAAAATCAAAAGCAGGTTG
The DNA here is from genome assembly GCA_035044965.1 of Lordiphosa andalusiaca. Classification (NCBI taxonomy): domain Eukaryota; kingdom Metazoa; phylum Arthropoda; class Insecta; order Diptera; family Drosophilidae; genus Lordiphosa; species Lordiphosa andalusiaca. Next base: position 2,075,550 of record JAWNNM010000051.1, on the reverse strand, counting down.
CACTTGCTGTCGGCTTTCTCATTTCGTTGAATGGCAACGCTTGCCTGCGCTACAATAATCAACTGCTGTCGTCTTCTAGGTAAACCCCCCTCCCCACCCCATTCCCACTCAGTATCCGACTGAAGGTCCAGCCCCTTCTCACCTGCACAAGTGGCACACCCCCGCCCCCACCCCCACCGGCCAGTTCGGGCACATTTCTTTAAGTCGTGCAAATATTTGCATTTATTCTCCAGGTTGCATCACCTGATTAACATTTTTGCCACTTTTCGCTTGCCACAGCGTCGTCCGCATTGTCCTTGCTCCTTTATCGACATCGACATCCATCAGTTCGTTTCCGGCATCTAGTTTCTAGCACTTATTACTCACCAAGATGACACAAAAGGCACAAATTGAGGAAGGTTGTGCAAATGAAGCGATAAATTGACTGAGTGCACCACGGGTGGTGGCGGTGCCGCTGGACGGGCGCTAACTCAGCTGCAATGCAATTAAAGGTTGGCCAAGTGAACAAATAACCGATTGCCATAGAAATTCTAGCGTCATGGCCATTTCAATTGAATGGAATGTAATTGCTGCTATTGGTAGATCTCCTTTAATAAGCCAAGGGGACCAGAAGTTTGGCTATAGCTGAAAATAAACTTGAGCCGCCTTATTCGAAGATGTTCAAGTTGTTCAAGTTGAATTGCAAAAATAGTTGAGCAAAAATGTTAACAAATTTCAACAGGAAAAGATCCACTATTTTCAGCCCGAAAAAAAATTAATTGCCCCAAACCCCCGTAAATAACCTTTTATTCTGATGACTTGGCCCAAAAGACAACTTATCCTTACTTTAAGGTCGCTTATGAACTTAACTTTTTAGTTAATTTTAGCCTTGGTATAAGGCGAAAAACTGACTTAAAGTTAGGAACTTGACTTCAAAATGGAAGGTCAAAAATTCTTCAAAAATTTAATAATTGTGCAAGTAATCAAGTAAAAGAATGACTCAAAAGGATTCTAATTTTCGCACTAGAAAAAAATCCAAAAAATTGAGAATCTGTTCCCAGGCTAGTTATTTCATCGCTGACGCAAATAGCTGCTGAAGGTGACCTGCACCCCAAACAATAAATTGCCTCAAACCCCCCAAAAATAATCTTAAATTCATGGTAATTTAGCCTAAAAATGGAGCCAAAGACATCTTAACTTTGCTTATGACCTTAACTTTTTAGGCAATTATAGCCTTGGTATAAGGCATAAAATTGCCTAAAAGTTAGGAATTTTTAGTCCTAAATTTAAGGTCAAAAATTCCTCAAAATTTAAAAAAATTTGTATACCTCTCCTCAAAGGATTTGGAGTTGTATAAGCGCCACCATACCTTGGACCTTGTGTGGTGGTAGTAGGTAGTATTGTGATAAAAATTCTTTCCTTCTGAACAACTCTTAAAATCGTTTTTTTAAATATTTACCTTACCTTAACTGGGTCTCGAGCCCGAGACCTTCGGCTGAGACATAACGTCAAGTTACCCTAAAGAACCCAGTCATTTTAGCTTACAAAATTTTCAGTCATTATACTCTGTACCATAGGTACATAGAGTATTATAAGTTTGTGCAAAAGTATGTAACATCCAGAAGGAAGCATCTCCGACCCCATAAAGTATATATATTCTTGATCAGCATCAACAGCCGAGTCGATATAGCCATGTCCGTCTGTCTGTCCGTATGAACGCACAGATCTCAGAGATGGTAAGAGATAGAGGCTTGACATGTATGGGACATATGCTTCTTATGTCTGCAGGCAGATCAAGTTTATTTTCAATTTTGGCCACGCCCCCTCCCGCCCCCGCAATTTAGAAAAAACGTCATATCTCCCACAGTTTTGAAGATAGATGGCTTGTTCCTTCTGGACATATTTAGTTTTTAGGATAACTTATCGATCCGCCAAAGAAATGAAGAAGATCGGATGAACGGTTTTTGAGTTATGATCAAAAGACAGATTTTCTTGGTACAGAGTATGTTATAGTCGGGCTTGACCGACTTTCTTTCTTGTTTTAATGTTGAGGAAATAGTAACCTTAATACAAGGTAAAATTTTCCTAATGTTTGTAGTGTATTAATGTCAGCTTAAGCATAAGATTATCAATCATCTGCGTGGCTCAGGTGTTAGAATACTGGTCTTGGACGTTGAGGTTGTTGGTTCGAGTATCAGTGCAGGCGTAAAATTTTTTTTTTATTAATTTTAATATTTTCTTTTGTTATACATTTTTTTAACAAGGAATTTTTTTAATATAATATAATATATGACTTCAGATTTAAATTGTGCCACATACTATAGAGGTGCTTTTTACAGTCAAGTACATTGTTAAAAAATCATTATTAAAAAAAAAAATAATGTATACATGTCTCAAGTGGGACTCGAACTCGCAACTCCCACTTACAAAGGAAATGTTCTAACATCTGAGCCACGCAGCTTAACTCCACACGAACGCTGAAGCTAATACTGATTCTACTGTTTTATCAAACGTTTAGGAAACGTAGCCTTAAATTTGGGCGACCATTTCCTAAAAAAAAAACTGGCAGAAAGTTTGTCTTTTAAGGCCTGTATCCAGCACTGCGAAAAATTCCTGCCAGGAATTTGCTAATTATTTTGAGTGTGTGGAACCCAACTAAAACAAACTGTCGTTCAGAGCGTTCTCTGTCTCTCTCTCTAGTCTCTGTCTCCCGCCCTCCAAGCGTTCTTCCTGTCATTCGCTGGCAAGCATATATAACATTAATGAATTTAATAACTTTAAACACAATTACATGTATTCCACCTTCTTCATTAATTTGTGCTGCAACACTCTCTCAAGCACTTTTCACAGAAATGTTCTCAAAATGCTTTTTCTCTGTGGCTCGTCAAAGACATGGTCTTGCCTAAACTGCTTATATTAAATCAATCTTCTTCTCACAGTTTTTGCCTCCATCTTGTGACAAATCACTTCCGAAATAATTGTAAACAATATATTCCTGGCCTGAATGACAGCTGTTTCTCGTTCCACACACGCTTCCGAAACGCCGCTATTGATACGCCGCTATCTATAGAGTGTGGATTTCGTTCGTGTTGCTGGATACACAACAAACGAAAAAGCAAACTAAAAATTCCTGGCACAGTTTTTTTTATATGAAGTTTGGCAGGAATTTTTAGTTTCCGCTGTGCTGGATACCCGGCTTTAGGTCAAAATCTGACCGTTTAGGTAAAAAAATGCCTCAAAAGTTGAATTAAAGGCAATTTTTCTTTTTAGGAACTGCTTAACTTTAATTCTAGGCTGCTCTTTTTATACCCTGTTCCCATTGAAAATGGGAAAAGGGGGATCATGAAGTTGTGCGAATGTATGTAACAGGGAGAAGGAAACCCGACCGACCCCATGAAGTATATATATTCTTGATCAGCATGAACAGCCGAGTCGATATAGCCATGTCCGTCTGTATGTCTCAGAGAATATAAGAGATAGAGCCACAAATTTTTGCACGAAGGTAGATTTATGCTGTACGCAGATCAAGTTTGTTTCAGATTTGAAAAATTCCACCCCGTCCCCCTTTTATCCCAAAAAAACCTAGACCTCCTCTAGAAATTCTAGACCTAAATAGCCGTCAGATCCACAATTTTCAAGTTAGAGCCTCGTGGTTTAGTATACATCAAGCTAGGCCCAATATCTATCTATTCTGAAAAGTACAATCAGATTGGACAAAAAACACCGGAGTTATAAGCGAAACAGTTGAGCTGATAAGAGCACCCCCCAGTTGTTGGTCAGGACTAGTAAAAAGTGTTGCCTACATTTGGGATATTAATTTTGTTACATTCATCTGCAAAAATTCAAAAACAATTAAGTGAAAACAAATGAACAGGTTATTTTGTGGTCGGGAAACTCGACTGCAGCGCCCTTACTTGTTTTTGAGTGTGTTGAGTACAAATTTTGTAGCCAAACTTTTCTGGTTTTGAACCCAAATATTTTCATAATTTGTTAATTGAAACAAACACATTCCCGTTGAGCTACGGACACACATTGTCAGCATGCTTCGGAAAAGTAAATGTATAAGCATTGCGGTACTAATGCGATGTCAAGTAAATCAAGTCTGAAAATATTTTGATTCGAGTTAGTCAGCTCAAATTTATAAAGACTCCTAATAGTTCAAGCTCCAATTTGTGCTCCAGTGATTCATTAGATCATATTAAGCCAAAAATTAAGTCAACACAAAAACAATTTCTTACCATGTTTCCCAACTGCGCACTTCGCTATACTTCGCTCCTTCCTCGAAGAACGCTGCTTCATGGTCGAGCTTAGGCACGAGTTAAATATACATATATGCTTCCAAGGAAGTTTAATTGGCCCAATTATGTAGAAACTGCACACCGCTGACTTGCTGGTTTAAGACCCCCAAAACCCACCCACTTATGCTCCTGATACAGCCTTCTTGGCCTTCCAGTCGATGCGTAACTACCCCATGCGTAAATCTCCCAAGTATAAGAACCTTGACATTCTGCCAGCAGATATAAAGACCTTTTGCCGTCCTATTCCATCCGTATCGCCAATAAACTGGCGACAAACAAAATACGAACACCGCTCAAAAGGCGTCATCCAGACGAATCTATGGATTTACAGAAGGCGACCAACTTGCCGTTACCAAAATGTTGTTTTTTAAAACAAATATACGGAAATAAAATTAAGCATATAATATTATTTTGTTAAGTTATTATTTAAGAACACATTGTAAAAAAAACACCCTCATGTCTTGAGCTATAATTCAATGAGTCAATAATTTTGTGAACTTGGACTAGAAATTCATAGATAGATCAAATCAGTGAGCAAGTCAAGGGGAACTTTGATTCATCTGATGCAGGGCTCTAGTGTCTATGATATTGAAATGCGGTGGTAGGCGGTGGTGCGATATTGAAATGCAATGATTGCGGTAATGCGGTGTATGCAGCGTTGCGGTGTTTCGTGGTGGGAGTATATTTCTTACTCATACCGCAATTTCGGCAAGTATATAAATGTAAATTCCTTTAACATTATAGGAAATAAACTATTTAGCAAAAAATAAAAAATTAAACATTATAAGTGGGCGCGAGCGGGACACAAAGTTTGCTCTAAAAATTACCCATACGCCCCATAATCTTCATCGAAATTTTAATAATGAGATCTAAACTACATGCGACGAGTTGTCAATTTTCGAGTTGGATAAATAATATTCTCAAAGGGCATAGCCGAATAAGCCTGGGAAAAGTGCCACAGGAGATTTTGGAATATTTTGAATCAGGGACTGTAGCTATTATCTTGGAGGGTATGGACATCAAATTTCAAGTCAATAGGTATATTGGTTGACGAGTTATATGCAGAAATACTGAAACATAAATAATGTAATATCTGGTCCTATATCCCGTTTCATCATGCAACGTTGACTGAAAATTAATAAGATTTAACTTACTTATCCATTACGAAATTCATGAATTTGTACTCCCATTTCTTTGGTCCGAAAATCGTGGTCAAAGTTTTCAAAATTTAAAATTACCACTTTCCAGATTTAACAATACCGCGGAATTTTTACAGCTGATATATCTTTTAACCATCTAAATAATATCAAAAACTCAGATTTTTTTAAGTGGTGGCTATGCCCTTTTGAACAGAAATAGACAGGGTACAAGAAGCCGAGTGGCTCAGATGTTAGATGTTATAGCGTCGTACTACAACGTGGAGGTCGTGAGTTCAAGTACCGCTGTTTGTTTTTTGTTTACTAATTTTTTGGTTTGTATGAGGTTATTTCTTAACAATGCACTTGGATCCCTTTCCGATTGTACAAAGCAGCACTATGGCATGGTATGAGGCACAGTTTAGATGAGGGTCATACATTCTTAGAAATAAACTCATTGATAACAAGTAAGAAAGTCGGTCAAGCCCGACTATAGCATACTCTGTACCAACGAAATTATACGCTCAGCATAAATTTTGATGCTGCAGTAGTAGCTGAAAGGAGCGCTGCTTCTGCGCTGCTGCAGTGAACAGTCTTTTGATCATAACTCGAAAACCGATCATCCAATCTTCACCATTACTTTGGCTGATCGATAAGATATCCTTATAACTAAACTATCTTTAAAACTGTAGGAGATATGACGTTTTTTCTAAATTGCGGGGCCGGCAGGTGGCGTGGCCAAAATTGAAAATAAACTTGATCTGCCTGCAGACATAAGAAGCATATGTCCCATACATGTCAAGCCTCTATCTCTTACCATCTCTGAGATCTGTACGTTCATACGGACAGACAGACGGACAGACGGACATGGCTATATCGACTCGGCTGTTGATGCTGATCAAGAATATATATACTTTATAGGGTCGGAGATGCTTTCTTCCGGATGTTACATACTTTTGCACAAACTTATTATACTCTATGTACCTTTGGTACAAATTTGTACGCCTGTAGATGGACTTTGAGTTTCGGAAGCAACGCTACCATGAAGGTTAAGGGCTTTCTTTTTTTGGTGTTTTAGGCAATCCATTTTTTTTTGGGTGTAAGCTTTTACTAAGCATTATAACAAAACCCACATCAATATCATGATGGAAAAATATTTCCCGTTCAAAAGTGTTTAAACCAGGGCTGCAAACCGGTTTTGAAACGAACCGGTTCGAACTTGGAATAGAAATTAGTTAGAAATTAAAGCTGAACCCGAACCTGTTCCGAACCCAAAATTTCGGTTCGGTTCAACAAAACTGCCACCAAAATTTTACCTTTTGTCTACCGACTTCATCTGTTATTTGGTGCGACTGACTCTTAAAATGGACAGGAGGGTGGAAAAAAAAATCTAGCAAAACGTTTAGATTTCCTTGTAAAATCCCTACCCATAAAAGTCTCTGTTTTTAAAGCTCCTCGACTCCAAAGCTTCTTGAATAATTCTCAAAAGCAAGAGTCTGACATTATTTTGGTAAAATTTTCTATGTAAACCACGAAATGGAATTTAACTAAACTGTAAATTATATATTGAATATTTCCAAGTTTTCTACTAAACAGTTTGGACCCAAATACCACTCGGATCCCAAACAATTTGGGGAGTTTTTAGGTCGAATGCTGTTTTTGAAACACATAGAAGACAAAACTTAGTAATGTTGTATAAAACATGGACTGAACCAAGGTTCGAACCAAAACCTTCTCCCAAAAACCTCGAACCTTAAATTTCCGAACCTTAACCATTCGTAAATTCGGGTTCGGACCAGTGTACCGGAGATCCGAATATATAATATTTTTTGGTTTGCAGCTCTGGTTTAAACTCTAATTTTCAAAGAAGAATACATAATTCTGTTTTAATATCAGCAAGGCTGCACACCGGTCCCGAACCGAACCCCTGAGAATTGGTTTGGGTCGGCTTTTTTTGGGGTTCGCAAACTGGACCATGAACCATGATTTAATATGCTAAATGATAGTTTTCCAAATTCGACAATAAATGACTCAACGTCTGATTGTGAAGACGAGTCGTTTATGAGAGCAATAAACTAAAATCAAATTTAAATTATAGATTCCTTCGAAAATTATCCAAGACTACATCCATCGACAAATGTTTTGAAATGTTGGAAAAGGTCATAATAACGAATACTTACAAAATATTGCTTTTACTTACTAGCTGTACCAGCAAAATAGGAATCAGTTGAAAGAGCATTTTCAAAACTTTAGTTTGTTCTTTCTGATTTAAGAGCAAGTATTGATGAACAGCTCCTGTTAGATATAATGCTAATTGACCTAAACTAAGCTGTTTCCAAAAGCAGATAATATGAATAACTTAAGAAATAATCATTATGATTAAGCATATGGATAGACGGTGTCTACGTTTAGTTTTCAACGTATTAATAAATCAATAGTCAAACCATTCTTTTATGCGCAAGCGAACCATGGTTCGAACCGGAACCTTGGGTTCAGGGGTTCCAAGAACCGGTCCGCGAACCGAACGTTTGATTTTACAATGTGTTGGAACCCCCGGACCGAACCTCATGGATAATTTGAAAGGTTTGCAGCCTTGAATATTAGTCATTGACTCAATGTTGGCGAAAACCTCTTCTGTATTTGCTCCGCGGTTTTTTTTACAAATATCCCAAAGATATAAATTTGCCCAAAACCGCACCCAAGTTCAAATCAGAGTATGCTTTTAAAAGAAAGAAAATATATTGTTAGAAATCAACGCCAACTACAAAATTATATTGAGTTAAAAGGCAACATTGCGTATGAGTAATATTTAAATCTTTCGAGTCCCGTCGCGTCCTTTAAACACACATTTTTTTGACCTTTTGTTTTTGTTCTCGTTAAATATACAACATAAACTAGCGAATAAAAGGGAGCCAAGCATAAGTTAAGTAACTTATGTTGCAAGTATAGAACTTGCAGCAAATCGTTAGTAAATATTCAATTACTGCCTTATACATTCGCATTCGCATTTGAATCTCAACAATCACGTTTTTTTTCAGTATTATTACAAATGAATCCCTCACCCACGCCTAGCATTAATACTTCACAGGCATACGCATTGACCCTGGCAGAAAAAACAGCGGATTTACACAGCACAAATACTTGCTCCGTCTTGAACGAGCTCCTTGATTCTAATCAGGTTGCTTCAGAAGATGAGGAAGATGACGGAATAAATGAGAAAATAAAAAAAGCTTATCGTGAAATTGATAACTATGGATAATCCCAAAGCAATTGAAACTAACATAATGGGAGGGCCAAAAGTTACAGTAGCCAAAAATGAATCACCTAGCCACAGACGTTCATTCCAACTGAGCGGGGAAAGATGGTTTTTAGCCCTAAAATTGGTGTTGTTGGTTTTGAAACGCAACCTCACATCTGAGTCAATGCAAAAACTAAAAGTTGGCGTTGAATTTCGTAACCGAAAAAGCAACGAACTGTATAAGTTTTGTGGGAACATTGATCTAGTCAAGCGCATACATCAAGTTGCTGGTATGGATGAAGAAGCTACAGCAAAGAAAGTCTAGAACTTCGGGGGACGCTAAAAACTGCGATGGAAAGATCAGATGCTGGCAGATATTTGAGTGCCAACTTGCACAAGACAAAGGCGAGTGGCGAGCGTTAAGTGCACAGGCCGAGACCATCAAGCGGCTCTTACTGAAATGCCAAAGAAGAAGGAGAAGCAGAAGTAGAACATTATCCGGCTCGAAGGACCAACCAGAAAACTATAAGCGATATAAATTTGGCGGAGACCATCAAGCGGTTGTGACTGAAATGCCAAAGAGGAAAAAGAAGTAGAACATTATCCGGCTCGAAGGACCAACAAGAAAACTATAAATTTAAACTACTGAAGTTTAGTAAGGGAGATCTGTATTTTCAATCATTTATTTTTAAATTGTAGTTCTTAATTACCAACTTTTTTTGCGATTGCCACAGTTTTTCTCAAAAAGACTACTTTTCTGACTCTACTTTTGTATAACAGCTATGCTATATAGATGTCTGATTTCGACCCAACTTAGTGGAATCACGGGAGAGCATAGCAAACTAAGAAATACAAAGTTTTGAGGCGTTTTCTTTGAAAACAAAAAAGTTTTTCTCACTAAAACTAGTTTCTCGACCGATCATTCCTATGGCAGCTATAACCCATAGTCATCCGATTTTGACAAAAGTTTGAAGAATTGTGTCAAAGCTTATAAAATAAATATATGCCAATTTTAAAGAGGTTAACACTGAAAACAAAATAGTTTTTCCTACTATGACTATTTTTCTAACCTTACTTTTCTATGGCAGCTATACTATATAGAAGTCTGATTTCGACCAAACTTTGCAGAACTATGGAGAAGCATTGAAAACTAGTAAATGCAGAGTTTGAAGACATTTGCATTCAAAATAAAAAAGTTTTTTCACTCCAACTAGTATTTCGACCGATCGTTCCTATGGCAGCTATATGTTGTAGTCATTTGATCCGGCCGGTTTCGACAAATGTGCAACGTATTTGTACCAGAAGACTTCGTGCAGAGTTTGGTGTGATAGCTTTAAAACTGACGGAGGAGAAGGCATAGAAACCGATGGACAGACGGACGGACATGGCTATATCGACTCAGCTCGTCATGCTGATCAAGAATATACATACTTTATTTGTTCGGAAATGCTTCTTTCTATGCGTTACAATATACCCTCTGCAAATTGTATAAAATGAAATGCTTCTTAAAACTATTTCCAAAAGTTCTTCTCTTGGCCGAAATGGTTACTTATTTGGCCAAAATTTGGAGTCGCTGACTCAGTGTGCACTGACTTGAGTCAACATACCCTTTCAAACACTTTAACTGCGCAGTTTGTAAATTCTTTGAAGATAAAACAATGAGAAGATGCCAACACCCCACACCTTGGGCAGTCATTTTTCACGCTTGTGGTATCAGCTTACCCACTGATAGCACACCACACACATTTCTACCCCTCTGAGCATTAGTTATTACCGAAAATATGTTTGCGTTGGTTTCGCATTATGTACAGAAAGAACCACAGTGCACATTGAAATCCGGAAATGGCACATAAAATATGATGTCAAAAAAATAAAACAGATTTCTAGAATGACAAATATTGGGGAAATGATGCGGACGAAAATGTGTCTACATAGAAGCATTCTGCACTCAAGAAAGGGGTTTGTTCAGCTTTACGCTCTCGTTTTTCGAGAGCTGGTTAGTTTTATTGACGTAAATTCCGATTGGGCAGACTAGGGCAGTCAATTTTCATACATTAGAGAATTAACTATTCTAGCCATATACAAAAATAGTCCCATCACTTTTTGACACTTTTTTAGTATGAGTCTACCAAAGTTGATAAATGAAATCCGCCTTTCACCTTTTAGATTCTCATAACTCGATTCTCGATAAACCTAAGCCGAAAACCTACGACCTAAATCTTAAAGCGTACACCTAAATCCTATATCCTTAAACCTTAACCTAAATTGTAAACCTTAACCTAAATCTAAGACCTGAAACTTAAACCTAAGATCTTAAATCTAAGACCTTAAATCTAAGACCCACAACCTTAGACTTAAAACCTTAAACTTAAAAACTAAACCTAAAACCTGAATCTTTAAACCTAGATCCTAAATCCTCATTCTTCTCCTTCTCCTGCTCATTCTCCTCTTTTGCCTCCTCCTTCTTCTCCACCTTCTCCTCCTTCTCGTCCCTCTCCTCCTTCTCCTCCTTCTCCTCCCACTCATTCTCTTCCTTCTCCTAGTCCGTTTTCTCCAACTTCTCCTTCTTCTTTTTCTTCTCTTCCTTCTCTTTCTTATCCTTCTTCTCCTCCTTGTAATTCTTTTCCTCCTTCTCCTCCTACTCATTCTCTTCCTTCTCCTAGTCCTTCTTCTCCCCCTTCTCCTCCTTCTCCTTCTTCTCCTTTTTCTCCTTCTTCTCCTTCTTCTCCTTCTTCTTCTCCTTCTCCTCCGTCTCTTCCTTCTCATCCTTCTCCCCCTTCTCCTCCTTCTCCTTTTTCTCCTTCTCCTCTTTCTCTTTCTTCTCCTCCTTCTCTTCCTTCTCTTCCTTATCCTTTTTCTCCACCTTCTCGCCCTTCTCTTCCTTCTCCTCCCACTCATTCTCTTCCTTCTCCTAGTCCGTTTTCTCCAACTTCTCCTTCTTATTTTTCTTCTCTTCCTTCTCTTTCTTCTCCTTCTTCTCCTCCTTGTAATTCTTTTCCTCCTTCTCCTACTACTCATTCTTCTCCTTCTCCTAGTCCTTCTTCTCCCCCTTCTCCTCCTTCTCCTTCTTCTCCTTTTTCTCCTTCTTCTCCTACTTCTTCTCCTTGTCCTCCGTCTCTTCCTTCTCATCCTTCTCCCCCTTCTCCTCCTTCTCCTTTTTCTCCTTCTCCTCCTTCTCTTTCTTCTCCTCCTTCTCTTCCTTCTCTTCCTTATCCTTTTTCTCCACCTTCTCGCCCTTCTCTTCCTTCTCCTCCTTCTCCTCCCACTCATTCTCTTCCTTCTCCTAGTCCGCTTTCTCCAACTTCTCCTTCTTCTTTTTCCTCTCTTCTTTCTCTTTCTTCTCTTTCTTCTCCTCCTTGTAATTCTTTTCCTCCTTCTCCTCCTACTCATTCTTTTCCTTCTCCTAGTCCTTCTTCTCCTCCTTTTCTTTCTTCTCCTCCTCCCCCTCCTACTCGTTCTCTTCCTTTTCCTAGTCCTTCTTCGCCCCCTTCTCCTCCTTCTCCTTCTTCTCTTTCTTCTCCTTCATCTCCTTCTTCGCCTCCTTGTCAAGAGCTTCAGTCAAAAAATAGATTTTTGCTGCAGAACTCGGGCAGTGGCCCCACTGTGCGCCGTTGCGATCAAAAGTTGCTAATGCAACAACGAGAAGCAATGGCCCAAGCAGTCGACTTAGCCTCTTTCACTGTCGTTTCCAAAGAGTGCCACTTGCTGATGGGAACAATATTTTAAAGATGTAAAAATTAAGTTCATAATTCGGTTCATTGATTTGCGGCTTATTTACTTTCTGCAATCAACAGGTTCAATAAATTTATTTAAATTTCCCAACAAGTTAAATTTTGAGATAAAATCAATATGAAACTAGAGATGGGCCCGGCATATTTCGTACTTGCTAAACAGCAAATAATTTGCAGAGATTCCGCACACTTTTCGTAAGTAACACCAAGACTAGCTTTAAGAACAAATGGGCTAGTATGGATAGTATGGTAGGGGTATGCTGGCTCCCATCGGTCATATATTTGATTGGAAATGAGGCCATATACAGTATGTCAAGAACGTGTTTTTACACATGAAAATAGACTCACATTTTTAACTTGTTTTGTACAAAAAGAAGCTTTCTCTAGATGATGAAATTGTGTTTTTATTTTATTTTGATTCTTTATGGTTCTTAGAAATAGAAGACAAAAAATGTATACCAAATCCATCTAGATTTAGCATTTTAAGAATTAGAAAACTATTAAATTCTGTATTATTTAGTGTCAAGAAAGTGGTTTTACAATGTGTAAATATCAGCACAGGAGCTCAAATGATAAATAAAATATTGATTCTAGACAAGTTTTTAGCGCTAAACTGAAATCTGTTTTGAGAAATTATATATCTCTGATGAATTAGCTGTAAATGTTAAATTATAATGTTTAAAATGGCTAATATTACTCCTTTTGGTACCTACGTACCTCGCAGAAATGGGATTATTTTGAAAATTATTTTTTCCTTATAATATAGTATCATTCCTTGAGAATACAACAAATCATGGAAATCTGTTACACCAACCACAAATATGAGGTGATTTTCGCGGGTCGATCATGAACTTACAATCTACAAAATTGTTAAAGTATTAATTATAAAGTATAGATATGGGCAAGTACGATACTACCAATAAGTTGATTTCTACGATATTCGAATATCCCAAAATGATTAAAAGTGACCATATTCTACATCTTAAATCCAAACTCACAGCTTATCCATTATATATTTGTAATTTTTAGAGAATGCTTCGGGTTCAGCGTGAAAAACTTGTCTAGACTCAATATTTTATTTATCATTTGAGCTCCTGTGCTGAGAGTCTATAAGTTTTTACAGATTGTGATTGTATTAAATTTCTGAAAATGTTAAAATTTGGATTTGGATGGATTTGGATACTTTTTTTTTGCATCTAGTTTTGAGAACCATAAAGAATTAAAATCAAATTAAACGGGTCTGTTCTGAATTCCGAAAACGAGTGGAATTGCCGCAAATCAAGTTGATTGCTGTTCCGAATTCCGCAAATCTTCAAGAATTGTCGTTTTCCAAAATTGTGCTGTTGAGTCAGCGGAATTAAAAGTAAATGCTATTTAAAGCATTTAAACAACAAACTGAAAATTAAAATAATTTTGAACATTTTTAAGATCGTTTAACATCACTACTTCAACTGTTTAAAGTTTAAGTTTATTTTAAAAGAATTTTTTTATAAAAACCGAGCTGTTCTGAATTTCACTTTAACTTTTGCCATCGATACCAACTCTCGCAATCGATAGCTGCTTGAGTTGCTTCAATTGAATAATAAGATTCGAACAACGCAGTTTAAGTCTAATTTAGCTTCTATCAGCTATATTTAGCATGAAATATTTCAAATGAATATTCAAAAATAATTTTATATAAATCTAATCGGATTTAACATGAAAATTGAAGCTTGAATAGTTTTATTTTTGAATTTGTGACAACTCTGGATCTTGTCCATGTCAAGATTCATTGACTAAAACAGCTGATACTATCGATGACATGCTGCTATCGAAACGACTTCGAAACCGAGTTGGAAAAGTAAAAACGAGTCCATTTCGGTGGGAATTGGGAACAGCAAATGGTAAAACGTTCGTTTTCGTTTCGTTTTTACTTTTCGAAAACGTTCGAAACAGACATGAAATTTCAATTTCATCACTTAGAGAAAGCTTCTATAAAATGTGAGTTTTTTTCTTGTGTTAAAACCAGAGCTGCAAACCAAAAAAAATATTCGGTTCTCCGGTACACTGGTTCGAACCCAAATTATCGAATGGTTAAGGTTCGGAAATTTAAGGTTCGAGGTTTTTGGGAGAAGGTTCGGGTTCGAACCTTGGTTCTGTCCATGCTTAATACAACACTACTAATTTTTGTTTTCTACATGTGTTTAAAAACAGCAAATTTCACTCAAACATCTCAATATTTGGGCGCTCCGCCCAATGTGCAGTGGCAATAACATTTCCGGCTGCAATTCCACGTTGTCTTTGGTCGTGGGTCCAATGACGTGACCTTGAGGCGCTGCCCAGCACTCTCGGATGGGCCGCAGTCTCAACTGGCAATTTTCACAGTTTTTATACTTTTCATAATTAAGCTGGCGTTTTGTTATTTATAGTTTTCTGTATTTTTTTTTTTTTTCTGTGTTTTTTTGCCATCGCCTAGCTTTTTACGACTGTCAGTTTGCAGCGTTTGGCAACGATTTTTGTTTAGATTAAACAAGAAGAGGCGGCAAGAAAAACGAACAAACTTTTATTACCCCGTGGCCTGCTTCTGTTTTGTTTACATTTTTACACTCGCAAAGAACAAAAACACCAAAAACAAAACACATATTTTCCAACCAGCGGCGTCCAGTGGACGCCTCGTCGGGGTTGACAATTCCGAGAGGCCCGCCCGGTGTCTGCACAGGTGCCACAATTCTTAGCAGAGCGGCTGCTTCGGCTTCTATTTACATTTTGATTGCCTTTTAATTACTCTGCAGCAAATAAACATAAACAAAGGCAGCATTTTTGTATTTAGCCGGCAAAAAAATGAGTTGGCCTTTGGCCACGGCCACCTGGCTATTAAAGGGTATAAGAGAGTCGAGTTGAAACAAACAAACAAAAAAAACGACAAAGCTACGCTAACTTCGTCTGTGCCAAAGTTTTTATACCCTGGCAAAATTATTTTCAAAAATATTCCCATTTTCCGATCGATCGTTCGTATGGGAGCTACACTAGTCGGCATAATTATTTTGACGAAACTCTTTTTGACTATTGAACTTAGTGTTGCTTTAAATCTTCAAATAAAGGTGCGAAAATGATGCGCAAAACAAAGAATCTAACTTTAGCTGTGTGCATGCAAAATTTTATTTCGTTTACCTTTTGCATTCTCTTTCTGCTGATAAGAATGCATGCAGACAACGGTTTTTTGCGTGGCAGAAGTATTTTGACAGCATCTTTATGGAAATATTTTCACAATTTTAAGCCCGCGAGAATCAAACAACTTCTGTGTTTAACTTTGATCAATATAAAACGTTGTTATTAAAATAGAAAGTTATTGAAAATTCTTAATTAACATGGTGAAAACGGCTGAGCTAAGTTTGGTTACCAGATCTTCAATGGTCGCAAAGTTTAACGCTGGAATAGCAGTCAAAGACATTGCCAATGAGTTTAATGTGTCGCGTCAAACTGTGCACTACCAAATTAAAAAGTTTAAAAAGCATAATGATATGCGCAATTTAAAAAGATCAGGTGCTAAGCGCAAAACAGAGGCCAGTGAAGATCGAGTCATTGTACGGGAATTTAGAAAAAATATTTTTCTAAAGCCTCAATCCGCAGCAGATCAATTTAATTTGACAGCTAAGACACCAATTAGTGAGCGCACAGTCCGTCGACGATTAAAAGAATGTGATTTTAAGACTTATAAAGTCAAGGAAGTACCATATATAACAAAAGCAAACAAGCTCAAAAGACTGTCTTTCGCAAAGGAACATCTCCATAAGCCAAAGGAGTTCTGGAGGAGCGTTCTATGGACAGATGAAAGCTCCTTTGAGTATAATTCATCAAAAAATAAGTTTTTTGTAAGATTACCAATGGAACAAAGGCAGAAAAGGCGGCCCGTTTGCCAAAAAGTAAGCCATGGTGGAGGCTCTGTTATGTTCTGGGGATGTGTGGCCTATAATGGACTGGGTGACTTCGTTCCTGTCACTGGCTCGATGAACCAAGGCCAATATTTACGGGTTCTAAATGATAATGCATTTACTTCTGGAGACAGGCTTATTGGACAATCCTTCATTCTGCAACAGGATAACGCCCCATGCCACAAAGCCAAGATGATTACATCATTTTTGAAGGATGTTGGTGTTACTACTTTGGACTGGCCACCCCAAAGTCCAGATTTAAATATAATTGAAAACGTCTGGTCTCTTATGAAACGCAAGAGAACAGTACCGTTAAATAAAACCAGAGAGGAGACAATTTCTGAGATCACTTCCCTTTGGGAAGAGATATCTCCAGAGATCATCCAAAATTTAATTGATTCTGTACCGCAACGCCTTCAAAAAGTTATTGAAACCAAAGGAAATTATATATTTTACTAATTTCTTTTTTTCCTTTACTTTTTTTAAGATTAAACTTTGTTATTCATATTAAAAGGTACTTGTCAAAATACTTATGCCACCTCATAAAAATTACTTTAGCTTATATTTTTTCAAGTTCATATGACAAAATGTTGAATTCATTATTTTTAAGATTGTATTAGCACTTAGTAAACAGGAAAAAAAAATCATTGAGTTATATTAAACCATTGAAAAGTTACATAAAAACTTGCACCATTTGTTTTTCGTCAAAATAATTATGCCGACTAGTGTATATGATATAGTCATCCGATTTGAACAAAAATTGGTTGAATTGGGTGAAAGCATGTAATACAAGCAAATACAAAATTGCACTATGCTACCTTTAAAAACAAAAAAGTTTCTCTAACAAAGGCTGTTTCTCAGACCTATCTTTTGTATAGCAGCTATGCCATATGGTTGTTCGATTTTCATCAAACTTGGCAGAATTATAAAAAATCATAGAAAACTTATGAGTGCAAAGTTTGAAGAAGTTTCCATTAAAAAGAAAAAAGTTTTTCAAACTAGAACGAGCTTTCCGACTGATTCTTCCTATGGGAGCTATGAGATATGGTCATACAATCCTGTCGATTACGATATATTAGTAGCGTGCAGTAATAGCTTCAAAATTGAGAGGCTTAGAAACCGACAGACGGACGGACAAAGCTCCATCGACTCAGCTCGTCACCCTGATCAGGCATATATATCAGGGCTGCAAACTAAACCGGTTTGAACCCGGAACTTCGACTTTTATTTTACTATGAACCGAACCTTGAACCGAACCTCAATAGAAATTAAAGCTGAACCCGAACCCAAAAGTTCGGTTCGATTCAACAAAACTGACACAAAAATTTGACCTGTCAACCGACATCATCTGTTATTTGGTGCGACTGACTCCGAAAATGGGCAGGAGAGTGGAAAAAAATCTGGCAGAGATTTAGATTTAGATTTCCTTATATAATCCCTATCCATAACAGTCTCTGTTTTCAAAAGCTCTTCGACTGTGAAGCTTCTTGAATAATTATTAAAATCAAGAGTCGTACATTATTTTGGTAATATTTGGTAAAAAAAAAATATAAGTGTTTATGAAAAAATTTATTACTCGAAAAGTTTAAGACATATCGGCAAGCGGTTTTTTTTTGTTCGATAGATAGTGGATCAAACTAAATTTTAAAATTTTATTGTTGTTGTTGTTGTAGCCCGCTTCAAAGTTGACCCATTTTTAAAAAACATAGATGCATGGTGGCATTGATTCCCAGAGAACGCGTCATTGAAAACAAAAATTGTAAATGAGGTTTTGTTGGGAATTGATGTGGCTATGGCCTGAACTAGGATATCTCGGATCGGACTATATATAAATTTCGAAAATTAACCTATTTTTACCCCTTGAAATAGCCCTAACTCCGCTATTTATGGACCGATCAGAAATATCCTAGTTCAGGCCATAGCGGCGGGTATTACGTGGTTCCGAGATAATCGCACTTTAAGTTTCGACAACTTTTTTCTCTAAAACCAAAAACAAAAATATATAGGTTTGATGCATTGGCTGTTAGCTTTCACGGAAAAAAAGTGTTATCAAAATCGGTCAAGAACTTCTCGAGAAATTTGGAAAAGAAAATTGAAAAAAAAGGGTTGATTAAAAAGTAATGAGATTTTTTGTTTTTGTATTTTAGTTTTTACAAAATAAGAAATGAAAGTTTTATTAATATGAGGTTCGAGTACTCAAATAACATCTCCAAGATCCCCTTCTTTGTCGACATCCATTTGATATTGGGCTTCTCTCTCCCGTCTGCGTGCCCATGCGGCTTGAGCGCTTCCGCTGGCAATCGCCATTTCCGCTTTATCAACGCACAGACAAAAAATAAGATCAAATATCGAGTTGATCTTCCAATATAATTTCAAAAATATCACTTTTTAAATATCCAAGAGTTACTATTTAATATCAATATGATGCTGTAGTATTACATTGATACTAAAAATATTATATTAATAAGCGAAATTCTCACAGTGAAATGAAAAATACTCTAGTGACGTGAGTTTAGATCAAAGTAGACATCGAAAATCTGAGGGCAGAAAGAGACAAACAGTGTTTCTTAAAACAAAGAGCGACAGCTATAGTCCAACTCGAAAAAGGCAAAAACAATGTACATGGCTCTGCCGCAGCACGCGAGACAGCGAATACTCTTCCGATTTGTCTGTTTTTGCTTTCATTGCTGATTGCAGTTCCCAACTGCTTAAAGCGGTGAGCGCATGAAGAGACATTCAAACAGCGACAGTCATTAGCGAAATGCCTACTGAAGGTTGAATCGGGAGATTCATGAAACAGTACTATAAAGGCAACCAGCTCTTTTTGGTGTATATAAATGCATAAGTTGTTTCCAGTTGTGAACAAGCGCAACTTTTCGGGACCTCGAGCCAGCTAAAGTCACTTATTTTCATTCTAATATATCTTTGACATTTGAACCATGTCCAATGGGTACTTACAAATGTAGCTTTAATACATAATAATACATTATACAATAATACCCCTTTGATATTATAAAAATATGAATACTATAAAAATAGATCAGGGATATTAACAAATATCAGATTGTTGATCTTAAACATTTCACATTGATATGTGCGAAATGTACGAGTGATATTTTCGATCATATCAACCGGGTATTCTTCAGATGAAGGCCGATTCGATACTAAAAAATACCCGAGTGTTACCAAATATCGTGATCTTTTTTTTCTGTGCGCGAGTATCATCGTAGCACTTAGCGTAGGCATCGGCGATTGGTCCAATTGATAAATCCGCTTCTTTTTTTTTAGAGCGAAGCTCTTTTACGGACGGTAGACTGGGGGGTAAATCCAGAAAACGATTGTCTTTGCGACAGATTTTTTGGCTACGCTTTTGACTTTGCAAAGTCAGCATTGTTTGTGTGTGAGCTCACTCAGTGCGTGCGTGTATATGTATGTATGCAACTTTAATGTATGCTGCAAATTATATGCGCTCTCTCATTTTCTCACGCTCTGGCACTCTCTGCTGCCGACGCTTTCCTTTTTTTCGCATGTTGTTGTTACTGTTGGCATTGTTAACGGACTACTTTTTGCCGACGAGACCACCTAATATATTGCATCATGTCTCTGCTTACACTGGAGTCTGCTAACCAGTGTTGCCAATTTAACTATTTTCGCAACAGATCTAGGTATTTTGTAAGGTCGAAAGCCAGAAAGTCTGTGCAAGAAAGCGATAGCAGCATGTGGGTTGTGAGCAGAGTTCTCAACAACCGGTCCTCACTTTGCAGTTGTCAGAAAAAAGAACGGTTATGGTTTGCAAAGTCAGCAGCTTTGGCCTATACAAAACAGCCATAGCAGCAGGTGGGTTGTGAGTTGGGGGGTCGTGGTGGGAGATCAGAGGTGACTGAAAAAGTGATCAAAACACTGACCGAAAAGGTGACTGAAACAGTGACTTAACTATGACTGAAACAGTTACAGAAACAGTGACCGAAACAGTAACCAAAGCAGTAACCAAAGCAGTGAAAAGTGCTAAGTTAAGGCTATTTTCTGGCTTTATTTTATTTTGTCAACTCAATTAATGCACAATTTTTAAGGAATTTCAGCAACAACTTTTTTGGTTAAGCCGGGTATTCTGCACCGCGGAAACCCAAAATTCCTGCCAAACTTCATATCAAAAAATTGTGTCAGGAATTTTTCGTTTGTCAGTCCAGCAACATGAACAAAATCCACACTTTGTCTTGATAGCGGCGTATCGATAACGGCGTTTCGAAGGCGTGTGTGGTTCGAGAAACAGCTGATACACAGCTCAGGAACATAATGTTTACAATTATTTTGGAAGTGATTTGTCAAAAAAAAATAGAGGCAAAAACTGTGAGGAGAAAATTGCTTTGATACAAGCAGTTGAGGCAAGACCATGTCTTTGACGAATCTCACATTTCTGGAAAAAGCACATATAAATAAAGGAGATACATGTTATTGTGATTAAAGTTATTAAGTTCATGTGACTGGTTTTTCTGTGACCTTTGTTCTTAGTAAACCTGCAGTTTTTTTAGCCGGCTCGAGGTCATGTTATGCTTTCGCACAACTTTAAACAGAGACACAACACCACAAAGGAGGCTGGTAGATCGTACAGCTGTTTCAAAAGAAACCACCCTCTATCATCAGCGATCAATGCATATCAACTGAACGTGTCTAAGAAGTCTCTCCATGCCAGCGGAGGCATAACCGTTTGGGAATCCCAAAGCAGAATGCGCGGAAAAACTTAGAGAGGCAGCGTAGAGGCAGTTCATTAATTTTGTGTATGCTAGCTAGCAAATGACTGTAAGAAGGCTTTGGAAGAGAGAGACAGAGAAAGCTATGAGCGACAGTTTGTTATAGTTGGGCTCCACACACTCAAAATAAATAGCAAATTTCCGGCACTAATTTCCCGCAAAGCTGGATACAGGCCTTTGATAAAAAATATCAAAAAACATGTAGCACTATCGACATTTACTTTTAACCATTAAACAGAACACGCAGTCAGAGGTTCTTTATTTTTTTGATGGAAGTTAAAGACAGAGAGCCCCTTTCTTGGGAAACACTTTTTTACTAGTCAAAATGTAAATTGGATTAAAAATAAAATTCATCTGGATATAACCATACAAAAACAATGGTACTTTATATTCTTTTGAAAGTGTTGTAGTTTCAAATCAGATTATTATTATCCTTCGTAAAGAGCTTCGCTCGTACCGGGTGTTCCACGACGCCCACTCTTTTTTTATTTTTTATTTATTGTTTATTTCTGCCAATTCATTATAGTTTTTTTTACTTCAATAAACCTTAGCATATATATTTACATTGTCTTACTCTAATAGTCCCTAGCGGGCTCTCTAGAATTTAATTATTAATTAAGTCTAAGTAAATCCTTTTCCGACTTAAGTATGATTTTACAGCTTAAAGAGTTGTGATAAGAAATTTGTTTTTGGTAATGAAAAATTGAAGATGAATAAATTTAAGATAGAATATATAGCTAAGGAGAAGTAATATAGAAGAAAGGGGACAGGGGGGTGGACAAAGAATGTAATTATAATTTTCGACTAGCCACCATAACTTGGATAGCGTGTTGGCTGATTCTAGGCTATCCCTATTCGATATTTTCATTAGCCGTTATGGCAATATTGAGATCAATAGATTTAGTTGTCGCTCGTCTATATCTATGGTAAAGCATTGGTATACCTTCATTGTTTTAGACTAGTCCAAGTCTATCAAGGTATAAAAATGCTTCAGGGGGAAATATAAACATTTTGTACAGCAGACTTGCAATATCTTTCGTCTGTGTAAAAAGGAGCTAATATGAGGTTATTGTTTTCATTTGAAAGGCAGTTTGCACTAAACTAATCATAAAGTTGTCTATTCTTATTAGCTTGGCAGCGTTACAGACTTGGCTGTTTGTATAGTATTTTGTATACTCGCTATTTGGTGTTCTATACATAGAGGTACATGATCTAATGCATTTTCTCTCAAAGATTCTGAGTCGTTCCATGTAGGACGGATATTAAACCATATTGGGCATTCATATGTCAAAACGGGACGAATTAAAGCTTGATACATGATGGTTTTGACTCTACCTTTTAAGTGCTTTGCGTGAAAGAGATTTTTATACAGGAACCATACTTTTTTTTGGCTTTAGTTATTTGGATATTTACATGTTTATTAAAATACAAAAATTTGTCCAGATAAACTCCTAAATATTTAACTGTATTCGAGATTTCAATATCCGTGTTGTTGCTTCCATCAGTTATTTTAAAATTCTTCCAATTGTTCCTGATATTGCTGTTGCATTTTTTGACAGGTGGTCTAAATAATATTGACTCGCATTTTTTTGTGTTTATTTTTAGGTGCCAGTCCTTTGTATATTGTGATACTTTGTTAAACATATCTTGAACATTGTGGTTTATTGTCTTACCACTGTGATATATAACTAAGTCATCAGCAAATGCTATAATTTTCTCCATTGTGCTTAAAAGAGTGTAAATGTTAAAAAGTGTTGGCGAGTTCACAGTGCCTTGCTGAAGTCCGTTATACATTTCAAATGATCTGGTGCTCGTTTGATTGGCTGGTTGTGTACTCTAAATTGTTTGTTTATACACAGAAAAAAAAGATCACGATATTTAGTAACAATCGGGTATTTTTCAGTATCGAATCGGCTTTCATCTGAAGAATACCCAGTTGATATGATCGAGAATATCACTCGTACATTTCGCATATATCAATGTGAAATGTTTCAGTTCAACAATCTGATATTTGTTAATATCCCTGATCTATTTTTTTAGTATTCATATTTTGATAATATCAAAGGGGTATTATTGTATAATGTTTAATTATAATGCAAAGCTATATTTGTATAGTACCCATTGGACATGGTTCAAATGTCAAAGATATATTAGAATGACAATAAGTGACTTGAGCTGGCTCGAGGTCCCGAAAAGTTGCGCTTGTTCACAACTGGAAACAACTTATGCATTTATATACATACACCAAAAAGAGCTGGTTGCCTTTATAGTACTGTTCCATGAATCTCCCGATTCAACCTTAAGTAGGCATTTCGCTGTTTGAATGTCTCTTCATGCGCTCACCGCTTTAAGCAGTTGGGAACTGCAATCAGCAATGAAAGCAAAAACAGACAAATCGGAAGAGTATTCGCTGTCTCGCGTGCTGCGGCAGAGCCATGTACATTGTTTTTGCCTTTTTCGAGTTGGACTATAGCTGTCGCTCTTTGTTTTAAGAAACACTGTTTGTCTCTTTCTGCCCTCAGATTTTCGATGTCTACTTTGATCTAAACTCACGTCACTAGGGTATTTTTCATATCACTGTGAGAATTTCGCTTATTAATATAATATTTTTAGTATCAATATAATACTACAGCATCATATTGATATTAAATAGTAACTCTAGGATATTTAAAAATTGATATTTTTGAAATTATATTGGAAGATCAACTCGATATTTGATCTTATTTTTTTCTGTGTAAGCATATTATGTATGAGTATTAACATGTGCTGTTAAAATTTATACTGAATAAGTTTACACATATGTCCTTTAATCCATACTCCATCAAATGCTTTTTCCAAATCTATGAGGCAAGCTCCTACACATTTTTTTTCGATTCCAGCTCCAATGAACATCAGATACTAGGCAATTCATGATAAATCCGCTTCTTGCATCATTTGCAGTATCGAATAAAACCCCTTTTTAAAGTTGGAAAGAGCGCAGTATGCGGCGAGCTCAACAGTTTCTTTTCCGACTTACCTGTACAAAACTCAAAATATCTCAAAAATATATATTTTTTTTTTTTTGCTTGAAAATTTCAGGGGATTTTATTAAAATTATTAACAAAAAAAAATTTTGAAAATGTTATCCTAAACACATAACTTAACTGTAAATTAAATGAATATTTCCATGTTTTCTACTAACCAATTCCGACCCAAATACCACTCGGTTCCCATACAATTTGGGGAGTTTTTAGGTCGAATGATGTTTTTGAAACACATAGTAGACAAAACTTAGTAATGTTGTATAAAACATGGACTGAACCAAGGTTCGAACCAAAACCTTCTTCCAAAAACCTCGAACCTTAACCATTCGTTAATTTGGGTTCGACCCAGTGAACCGGAGATCCGAATATTTTTTATACTCTGTACCAAAGGTACATAGAGTATTATAAGTTTGTGCAAAAGTATGTAACATCCAGAAGGAAGCATCTCCGACCCCATAAAGTATATATATTCTTGATCAGCATCAACAGCCGAGTCGATATAGCCATGTCCGTCTGTCCGTCCGTCCGTCTGTCTGTCCGTATGAACGCACAGATCTCAGAGATGGTAAGAGATAGAGGTTTGACATGTATGGGACATATGCTTCTTATGTCTGCAGGCAGATCAAGTTTATTTTCAATTTTGGCCACGCCCCCTCCCGCCCTCGCAATTTAGAAAAAACGTCATATCTCCCACAGTTTTTAAGATAGATGGCTTGTTTCTTCTGGACATATTTAGTTATTAGGATAACTTATCGATCCGCCAAAGGAATGGTGAAGATTGGATGAACGGTTTTCGAGTTATGATCAAAAAATTTTCTTGGTACAGAGTATGTTATAGTCGGGCTTGACCGACTTTCTTTCTTGTTTTGGTTTGCAGCTCTGATATATAAATATTTCAATGCGTTGCCAACTTCTGGTCTGAATTATCATACCCTTTTGCAAGTGAATAAAAATTGTAATAATTTTAGACAGCCGACTAGTGCTACCCGTGTATTTTGGTCTTTGATAAATTAGCTTGGCCTAAACTCAGCGTCAGCGGCCAAGGGGGGGGGGGGGAAACAACATCAGTTTTTTGACTTTAATCGTTTATTTTGCCCGCGACGCTAAGAAAAACAGGAGAACGAAGCCAGCGCTAAGAAAATCATCATCATCATCATCATCAAAGTGAATGCCGAAAGAAGCCCGCTTGCCCACGCGTTGTGCGTCTTAGCCGGCGAATTTGGGTTCAGCATTTATTTGGTTAACAGCAAAGCAAAGCAATTTCAATCAATTATAAGTATTTGGGTTAATGTCAAAGGGAAAATGGCAACAATTGATACGATTTTTGTTAATGGCTTTGTAAATCACTTTGGTCACTCAACAATGCTTCATCAGAGAGCACTATGCCAGGGCATAGAGTCTGTAATACTGTAAAAGCAACGTGGGTGGCCAATGTCAATGTCAATGCAGCATAAATTTGTTTATATCAAACATTTTAGAAACTTTGAAATTAAAACGAACCAAACAATAGTAGAAATGTATTTCACTTTAAATACTTGGATAATAATATACAAAGCCCATTTTCTCGCACCAGTTGGTCACAACAAGCGTCTCAATATCTTCCAGCAGCTGGTCTGTCCATCTCGATCGTTCCTTCTTGGCTCTTTTTCCAAGTTCGGTCGCCTTCCGCCAACTTTTGGAGGTCCGTTAATACTCTGAACCTTATCAGCTGCTGTTAATGTACATGCTTCTTCGCCAAATTGCTGGACTGGGACGATAAGTGACTCTGCTCAGCACCTGAATCCGTAGTAGCATCTACTTGCAAAAGTAATGCTTCTTCGGAATTCCAGACTGATATTGTTGCCGCTGGTTCCCATCGATCCGAGGTAGAAAAAATCAATAACAACCTTTAAGTGGATTGTCCAAGTTACATAGACTCTCTGCAGAGAAACTGACAACTGTTAAAATGAACAAAAACTATTCTCCACCTTGTTGTAATGCAACTAGAAATAAACTGGTAGCGGAATAGCTAAATTCCTGGGAGTTGAGCAACTGCGAAGCTGAAGCCGCTGAAGTTAAATTTGACTAAGTGCGGACAAAATTCTAAGAATGAATACAAAATGTACAAGTACACAAGGATTAGGTGAAAGTTCTGCATAAGTCAATGTAAATGGGAAAAAGTATGTATTATCATTTATATAATATATCAATTTGATCTGGGCTGGTTAATTGAATATTTTGGCAAATGTCGTTTATATCATATCATTTCGAATCTATTACACTTCATTTGAGAAAAGGATCAATAATACGCGCTTCTGATGGTGCAGTACAATAAGACGCTATTCCATTCGTGTTACGTGAAGGAGGTCCCAAGTTGATCCCCAATCAAAGAGAGGTAGAGTACATCAAATTCTTAGATCTATTCATTTGTTGTTTTTTGATTTTCTACATTTATTTGGTAATACTTAGCCAAAGACTCAGAGTGGAATGCAAGTTTTATAGGATGAAGTAACTGTCATTTCCAATATATTTGTATTCCCATTCTCGAAGAGTTACATGTAAGAGTGCTGCAGTCGAGTGACTCGACTACAAAATACCTTGTTCATATGAATGTAGCCGGTCTTTGTAACAGTTATTAAAGGTTCGTCCTGAAAGTAGGCAACATTATTTAGCGGTTCTAGTCCTAACTAACAATTTGGGGGGGGGGGGGTGCCCTATCAGCTCAATTGTTCCGATTTAATTGTACTTTTTAGAATAGATAGATATTGGGCCTTGCTTGGTGCATACTAAACCACGAGGCTCTAACTTGAACAAGAAAGAAAGTCGGTCAAGCCCGACTATAACATACTCTGTACCAAGAAAATTTGTCTTTTGATCATAACTCGAAAACCATTCATCCGATCTTCACCATTCCTTTGACGGATCGATAAGTTATCCTAATAACTAAATATGTACAGAAGAAACAAGCCATCTATCTTCAAAACTGTGGGAGATATAACGTTTTTTCTAAATTGCGGGGGCGTGGCCAAAATTGAAAATAAACTTGATCTGCCTGCAGACATAAGAAGCATATGTCCCATACATGTCAAACCTCTATCTCTTACCATCTCTGAGATCTGTGCGTTCATACGGACAGACAGACGGACATGGCTATATCGACTCGGCTGTTGATGCTGATCATGAATATAATATATATACTTTATGGGATCGGACATGCTTCCTTTTGGATGTTACATACTTTTGCACAAACTTATTATACTCCATGTACCTTTGGTACAGAGTATAAAAAATATTCGGATTTCCGGTTCACTGGGTCGAACCCAAATTAACGAATGGTGAAGGTTCGAGGTTTTTGGGAGAAGGTTTTGGTTCGAACCTTGGTTCAGTTTATATAACATTACTAATTTTTTTCTTCTATGTGTTTTAAAAACATCATTCGACCTAAAAACTCCCCAAATTGTATGGGAATCGAGTGGTATTTGGGTCGGAATTGGTTAGTAGAAAACATGTAAATATTCAATATATAATTTACAGTTAAGGTAATTTGGTTTTTTTTTTTTTTGTATCTTAAATCATGCGTTATAATGTTAATAAAATCCCCGCCAAAATTGAAAATAAACTTGATCTGCCTGCAGACATAAGAAGCATATGTCCCATACATGTCAAACCTCTATCTCTTACCATCTCTGAGATCTGTGCGTTCATACGGACAGACAGACGGACAGACGGACATGGCTATATCGACTCGGCTGTTGATGCTGATCAAGAATATATATACTTTATGGGGTCGGAGATGCTTCCTTCTGGATGTTACATACTTTTGCACAAACTTATAATACTCTATGTACCTTCGGTACAGAGTATAATGACTTGAATGTGGATATTGAGGATCTGACGGTTTTTTTGGGGATAAGAGGGGGACGGGTGGGACTTGATCTGCTTAAGGTATACATTTACCATCATTCAAAAATTTGTGGCTCTATCTCTTATAGTCTTTGAGATGGACGCGCTCATACAGACAGACGGACGGACAGACAGACGGACATGGCTTTATCGACTCGGCTGTTGATGCTGATCAAAAATATATATAATTTATGGGGTCGGAAATGTTTCCTTCTCCCTGTTACATACATTCTACAAGAAATACAAAGTTTAAAGGCGTTTTATTTTTCTCACTACAACTGGTTTCTGGGCCGATCAGTCTTATGGCAGCCATAACCTATAGTCATCCGATTTTGACAAAAGTTTTAAGAATTATGTGAAAACTTATCAAATAAACATATACCAATTTGAAAGAGGTTTACATTGAAAACAGAAATGTTTTTCTAACTAAGACTATTTTTCTAACCTTACTTTTCTATGGCAACTGTACTATATAGATGTACGATTTTGTCCAAACTTGGCAAAATCCTGAAGAAGCATTGAAAACTAGTAAATACGGAGTTGGGAGATGTTTGCATTAAAAACAAAAAAGTTTTTCTCACTAGAGCTAGTTTTTTGACCTATCGTTCCTATGGCAGCTATGTTTTATAGTCATCCGATCCGGCCGGTTCCGACAAATGTGCAACTTATTTGTTTCAGACGACTTTGTGCAAAGTTTGGTGGTGATAGCTTTAAAACTGACGGAGGAGATGGCATGGGAACAGACGGACGAACAGACGGACATGCACTTTATGTGGTCTGAAATGCTTCCTTACAAAAATCTGGACAATTTCAATATACCCTCTACAAGAGTATAATAACATGTCAGTCCGCCGATGGAATGATGAAGATCAGATGGACGACGCAGCACTTTACACACCATAACTCTGTGTGAGATATACAATGAATATGTTAGTGTGAATTTTCCCGACTTTTTTGTTAAAAGTAATGAAGTAAAATAATGTTTTAATACCGTTCGTGGTTCATGGGAGTCATATGAGCCGTGCTTTCTGCATAGGCGGGCTTAAAGCTTTAGCCTCAAACAGGAGTGTGCAGAAAACAGACCTCTTCGCATGAATAGGGATCGCATTGTCATTTACCTACCAAAAGTACATTCGTTGAGTGCTCCATAGATTTTATTTGATATCATGTTTAATGGACAAAAATTCCTTTAAACTCATTTAGCAGAGGTTGAAGCTCCCATTAAAATTTGACTAATCATTAAGTATAGGGAGAGTGAAGTTTCATTCTGGCACCTCATCGCCGGCCACCAAAGTGGACGGGGCTTAAAATGAACAGCAGCGTTTTTAATGCAACGAAAATGTAGAAAAGTCAGGAATCTGGCCAGTTTACTGAATTTTCATTCAACAAAATGTGCATGAAAAATTGGATCAGCTGCCACACTTTGTTTTGGAATCGTTTTAGTTCTTTTCGCAAAATCCTTGATCTGCAGATAGGCGTCGGCATCCGTCCTAAAATTCATCGATTTTGATGGGAATTTGCAGAGTGTAAAATCTGTGCCTGTAAATTGACACAAAATAGAGCAATTAAGCCACAAACCCAGATACTTAAGCAGGGGTGCCCATGTTGTATACGCTTTAGGCGCATGTGTTGTTTCGAGCCATGCGATTGCCGAACGCATAACGAAATGCAGCAACAACTTTGTGTGTCTCTTCTCTTTCTCTTCTATGAATCTTGCGCAATCGAAGACCACAGCAATTCGTGGCGTTGATTTTGTTGTTGCCGGCCACAAGCACACACACACAACACAAGGGAATAACCTGTCTCCGGTCTTCAAAAAAATGTTTGTGTTAGTGACTGGGCTAGCATTAGGTGCTGTTGGACAACCCTGCGCTAAAGGATACCGGATATATCAAAGCGAAACTAAGCAGTGGACATTAGGTAGTCAAGTCCAAGCTAGGAAATTGCATCATCTGCAGCAACTTAAGAGGAGGCTTTTATTGGGCTTGTTAGAAAACTTTGGATGGTTGGCAACAATTGGCAGCGTAATTGAAAGACAATTTTCCCAATTTCCGAGCAGAGCTTGGCATTGGGTATTGCAGAAATTGAATTTGGGGCTTTGCCTTACACATTCAGTACAGTAATTGATGGACCTGGCAAGAGAGAGTTCCACAACACAATACAACTACCTGCGACTTCGTCCAATCGAAGCAAACTAGCGGCGGCGCCGAACAGGAGCCTGGGATCTTTTGTATTGGGGCAGTCGGTGTCTCTGGTGACTGTTGTTCCTGTTCAATGTGGCTGCATCCCATGTATCGCCTTGCATTTGCTCAACCATTCGCATAGCCGTTTCCTCCCTCTCGACCACCAACCGGGCTTGCTCCGCAAGTCGATGTGCCCGATTCGTGCGCTTGCGCTGCTGTGCGACAAGGCGCCGCTGCATCTTATACACTTCAATCGTGTCGACGAGAGCCTTGAAACAGGGCAGGGTGAAACGTGCCTGGAACATTAGATGCACCAAATCCAGCCGATTCACCTGCTGTAGAAAGTCACAGGTGTAAAGTCCTTTGAAAACCATGACACCAAGCAAATCGCTCTGTGCCGCCTCGGTTAGCATTTCATGGACCTGCAATTGAATCAAGGCGGGGGGCACACCAAAGCACTTGGCCAAGTCAAAGTTGATCTTAACTGCGGTGGTAGGTTCCTCCATACTCCTCAGGTATTTGATTATAAGCAAACCGTAGTCGTTGCTGAGACGTCTAGCTGTCATGGCTAGGCTAACACAGATGGACGGAATAAAATTGAGTTGTTTTGGGGCGAAAAACGAGGCTGCAACTTACCTTCAATTTGTTCCCTGGGTAAAAAATAGAAAGAAAAATTAAAAATTAACAACAAATTTTGGGAAGTTGATCGCACAGCTTCTAAAAGTGAACTGAAACAACTAGAACTCCACTTGGCACAACAATGACAATGAGTGGGAGTTCTGATTCAAGGACTACGTGGTTCTCAGTTTTCAAAACAATTTTAAACAAAATAGTTATTGAGCTAAAGTAAAACTGTGATTGGAATTGAGTCGGTGTCAGGCGTGCCCCCGGTTGGCTTATGGCATTGCAATGCAATTTAATTTATGAACATTAAGCAATTTACGTTTTTGTTGCGCCGCATTGTTGCAAATGGGCACAAAGGAATGGAAAGGAAACTAGAGTAAGTACAGTAGCTACTTGCTTGCAAAATGTGCAAAGAAAATAACCCTGAAAGTATAATAGTCAAATTCTAAGAGTCCTTTCAATCCAGGTCCTGCCACCTCAAGTCTAGCTCTTTGGGGTGTGATTTCGTTTATCTCTGGTAACTTTTGTATAGAGTGAATTTCTTGTCGAATTGGATTTTTGACACTATTGCGTCTCTGGGTTAGAGGATTATGGGGACTTCTTTCTCTAGCTTCTCACAGGCCCACAGGCTTACTTAGTGATTCCTACCTACTCCTTCTGCTGTCCGTCTAGGAAGATGGTGTGGTGAAGTGCTGATAACTCCATTATATGTGGAATAGAGTCTCTACGTACTTTTCTCTTGCAAGGATAACTATATCAGCTGCGTATCCAGGGAGTCTTTTTAAGAGTTCATCCTCCACTGCAGTGGGGAGAGTAACTACTCCTCCCTGAGGGCATTCTCTAGTTGTGCTTACTGTGCTGTTTTTTTTTGACCTTCCACTACAGAGGCTTCTCTGCATCGTAGAAGTGAATCTATCCATCTGCCTATTGTTTGGCGTATTCCTCTTCGTTTTGATGCACTTTTGACAGCACTATTTAATACTTTCAAAATGCTGAAAAGCTCCCTCAATATCTTCCAAAAACTGATACTGTGCAGTGTCCGTTCCACAAGTAAGCATCTACACAGAGAAATATATGACGTTCAGAACTCGTCACCAAATGATCATGATTTTTATCTGGTTTTTCCGTTCGGTTCACGGATATTGCATTTCTAACAAATCTAAAGGGTAGCTGTCCTTGTGTCGGTGCTGTCAGACATATAAAAATGTGCATTTAAGCAAAAAGTGAGCTAGAAACGACGACCAGCGGCTAACACTAACCTTGTGTTCCAGCTAGCTACTAAAATGGCTAATTTTGTTCAATAGATTTATCTTCTAACTAATTGGATAAGAGTTCAGTTACCAATAAGAACAACAACAGCACTTAATGTCACTCGCTAAGCGACGATAAACATGCCATTTGTTGACATTGATAAAGAATAATGCTAAAAAGTGCAGAGACAATTTTTTATACATACAATTCGCTACTGGAATGGTCTACCCCATGCACTTTGGGAAAATTATTAAATTATTAAATTATTAAATTATTAAATTATTAAATTATTAAATTATTAAATTATTAAATTATTAAATTATTAAATTATTAAATTATTAAATTATTAAATTATTAAATTATTAAATTATTAAATTATTAAATTATTAAATTATTAAATTATTAAATTATTAAATTATTAAATTATTAAATTATTAAATGATTAAATTATTAAATTATTAAATGATTAAATTATTAAATTATTAAATTATTAAATTATTAAATTATTAAATTATTAAATTATTAAATTATTAAATTATTAAATTATTAAATTATTAAATTATTAAATTATTAAATTATTAAATTATTAAATTATTAAATTATTAAATTATTAAATTATTAAATTATTAAATTATTAAATTATTAAATTATTAAATTATTAAATTATTAAATTATTAAATTATTAAATTATTAAATTATTAAATTATTAAATTATTAAATTATTAAATTATTAAATTATTAAATTATTAAATTATTAAATTATTAAATTATTAAATTATTAAATTATTAAATTATTAAATTATTAAATTATTAAATTATTAAATTATTAAATTATTAAATTATTAAATTATTAAATTATTAAATTATTAAATTATTAAATTATTAAATTATTAAATTATTAAATTATTAAATTATTAAATTATTAAATTATTAAATTATTAAATTATTAAATTATTAAATTATTAAATTATTAAATTATTAAATTATTAAATTATTAAATTATTAAATTATTAAATTATTAAATTATTAAATTATTAAATTATTAAATTATTAAATTATTAAATTATTAAATTATTAAATTATTAAATTATTAAATTATTAAATTATTAAATTATTAAATTATTAAATTATTAAATTATTAAATTATTAAATTATTAAATTATTAAATTATTAAATTATTAAATTATTAAATTATTAAATTATTAAATTATTAAATTATTAAATTATTAAATTATTAAATTATTAAATTATTAAATTATTAAATTATTAAATTATTAAATTATTAAATTATTAAATTATTAAATTATTAAATTATTAAATTATTAAATTATTAAATTATTAAATTATTAAATTATTAAATTATTAAATTATTAAATTATTAAATTATTAAATTATTAAATTATTAATTGGCGATATATCCCTCAAAAATCGCCTTGGGGGCAAGAATGCGACTGGCTTTTTCATCATCCCATCTGAGAATTGGCGATACATCGCTTAACACTCCCTAAGAAGATCCGAATGCGATTCTTCTTGAAGTGAGTTCAACGACTTTTTACAATATTACCAAGGGAAAATACTTTGGCAACGCTTTCAAAAGATGAAAAAACCGGCCCAATAAGAAAATTGACACATGTACTTAAGGTGGTAGGAAATTCTTCCTTCTGGAAAATGTGTGTTTTCTTGTCCGCTGTAGGAACTTGCTTGATCTGTGGCTTTTAAGAAAGCAATTATTAAAATAAGCAAACGGCCAGACAATAATAATATTCAAAATATTTTAGGGTTGCAATATGCTACCACTTTTATGAAAAAGTATTAAACAGAGATGTCTCTCTAATGTAAAGGCAATTACATTTTTTTCTGGCATTCCAGGGCCAAATTTTTGCACGAAAATTTGAACCTCACATATCAAAACCAAGTTTGTAAACATCGCTTAACTAAACGTCATAAAGTTGCGCGCATGGCTTTTGATATGGGCGGCCTTTAGTGCTAAAGGGAAGACTCCTATATGCTTCGTATCCGGCCGGATGAATGCTCAAGCATATATAGTGTTAGTGGACAGTGAACGAACTACATTTGCTGAGGATTTCCATGGACAATGCTCCGATTCATGTTGCCCGGAGTACAATGTGTTATTTTGAGGCCCACAATATAACGCTGATGAAGTTTCCGGCAACGAGTCCGGACTTAAATCCTACGGAGAATCTATGGGGCATTCTTGCGGCAAAAGTTTATGTCTGTACAAAGCAGTACGAAACTTTGAAGGACTTAAAGAAAGCCATTGTCTCAGAATGGGCCAATATTGAGTTATCAACCCTTCAAAACTTGGTAGGATCTATGCCCCGCAGTAAGGGCGACTCCATTAGTTATTAAGATTTCTCAATATCCTGAATTCATGTTCTGATTAAATATTTTTGGATTAAAAAGCAAATTGCATATATATCTATTTTCTAAGTGCAAAATATAAAATAATGTCTTTTTGGTTAATAAAATATTAGTACCGCATAAGTTAGTGTTTTTTTTTGATAGTACTTATTACCAGCTATGTACAAAAAAAAAGAACAAAAGTTAAGAAAATAAGTGTTGAAAATAAACTTCATATAAAGTATTGCACATACTATATATCCATTTTCCTTAGGTATCTATTCATATTTAACCGTTCGAATCGATCGCTGGTATGATAAATCATTTTGATCAAAAGTATTTTTCCCATGGCCGTCGATGCTCTATCTCCTACCTTCTGTTAAATCTGTTTGTTCATGGGGAATCGGCTGTTGATGCTGATCAATCATATACACAATAATGATTTGAGAATACCTTTGGTACAGCGTATTGCTTTACACTCCCCTCCCTTTCACGAAAATCCAAAGGATGAACTAACTGTTGGGCTCTGAATTAAAGTGTGTGTATTTTGTACGGTAGAAGGTTGTTCGATTTCCATGACAAAGCACCGACAAGAAACGCATTTGACGAACATATGGTAAATATTTAGTCTTGCTTTTGGAATCGCTCCATAGAAAACCCAAAGAAAATTTGAAAAAAGCAACCCACACAAACAAAAACGATTGAATGAAGCCAAAGTTCGCTTCGATATTTATGTTTGGTTTCAAAAAAAACCCGCCTCAGCTGCAACGAAGTTGCCAAAAATATCCCCAAACAATCACTTTGCCACCGAAATCTGTTTTTAGGCATTCCCAATTCAATTCGAAATAATTACTTAATGATTTCGATTGTCAACTTGATGGCAGTGGCTCTTGTGTTTATGCTCGCCAGACCATTCCCAGGCGCAGTTTTTGCGATTTTGTTTGACGACTGCCCAATTTAATTGATGGGAATCAGCTCCGTGGCGGCGGGGCGACGGCAGACACAGAGCCAGCTCCTTTCGGCCTTTAATTAAGTTAAAAGCAACTGCCAAGTGGGTATCCATAGCCAGCGATTAGCAACGTTTCGGGTTGTCCGGCCTACGGGGCCGGCAATACAGCGCAAAGAAATCCGTTGATGAAAACCAGTTCAAAGGTAACGCATTTTCATTAATTTGATTTGTGCAATTGCACAACAATCAAGGCGAAATGTCATCGTGGGTGTCCTTTCAAGTCAATTCAATTGCCTGGCTTCGATTTCGATTTCGATTTGGATCGCAGAGTGCCGCCTCGTCTTATGCAAAAAGTTCTTAACCCGTTTTCGCTGATTGAAATTACTTCGATGAATGATTAATGATTTGGTAATTTGGTCGCGCCACATTTGGCTGCGTGAATTATTTACTTGGGCAATTAGCTGGAAACGATGAAAGGGCCGCCCCCACGTGGTGGCGGTGAAAGTTTTATGTGCCGACAAGTTGCCACAACAAAACACGTGACTGGCGGCCCGGCGGGAGGGTGGAGGGTGGTGGGCGAGGAGGGGGCGAAGGCCGTACACTCTTAAACGTTTTGCATAAAACTCGGCATGCCTGGATGTGGAGCAACGGGAAGCCGGACAAATTAATGCGACGATCTGGGCAAAGAAATAGACGTTGGGGAACCGCTTTGAGTGCCATGTTATTTTCGAATGGATTCATTTGTTGCGGCTTCCCCGAGTGCGTAATTCACAGACAAGAAACAGAGCACTTAGGCTGGAAATGATTGCTGTGAGAGACAAAGTGCATTCAAATGAATTCGTATGCTCCTCCCAAGTTGAAAAGATTTCAAATTGTTTGTCGTAAAGTTGGGTTGATTTGCATTAGCACAATCCATTGATGGGTTTCAGTTATGTCTTAAAGGATTGAAAGGGTGTGGTCCGCCATGCTCGCCAATGAATTGTCCTGAAAAGAAACATCTTTCCGATTTCCCACAGGTATGTGGGAAAGGAACGAGAAAGCTAAGCTAAGCTAGGCAACCCTTTCGAGTGCTCGCTTACAAATTTTCAAAAATTAACTTTCCGACCGATCCTTCACTATGGTAAATGTAGTATTCCGATTTGGACAACAATTTGTAGAACTAGCTGAAAGCATTTGAAACAAACAAATTCGAAGGTTCAGGATGCTACCACTGAAAACAACAAAGTTTTTATACCCGTTACTCGTAGAGTAAAAAGGGTATACTAAAGGCAGAAGGAAGCATCTCCGATATTATAAAGTATACATATTCTTCATCAGGATCAATAGCCGAGTCGATATAGCCATGTCCGTCTGTCCGTCCGTCCGTCCGTCCGTCTGTATGAACACCTAGATCTCGGAGACTAGAAGAGCTAGAGCAACCAAATTTTAGATGTAAGATAGTATTGTCTGTAGGCAGATCAAGTTTGATGCAGTGTAGTGCATGTGGCCAATATGTACAATCTCACAAATTTTCATAATGATCGGATTATAAATGGCAGAGTTAAAAAAACATTGCATACTTATCTGAGCCGCAACACTAATTGCCTTGAGTAACGGGTATTTCGAAGTCGGGCAGGGCCGACTTTAAATTACGCTCTCGTTTCTAACTAAGGCTGTTCAGACCTACCTTTGTATGCCAGCTATACCATATAGTTGTCCGATTTCGTCAAAATTGACAAAATTATAAAAAAGCATAGAAAACCTATGAACATAAAGTTTGGAGACGTGTCCATTCAAATTGTTTTTTTTCCTTTTTTCATACTAAAACTAGTTTTTCGACCGACTGTTCCTATGGGAGCTATGAGCCCACCCAACATTTGGACGATCATTTTTATAAAAATCACCTTGATGAGTCTTTTCCAACTCCTTTTGATGATCAAAAAGTGTTCTAAATGTGATTTGGGGAAATACGACTAAAAAAGACTATCAAATGACTTGAAACTGAATGGAAGCTGATCAGAAGAACGGGTTAAAAGCAACTCTTTAAGAAGAATCGCGGCTAGGGTACCATTTTCTCCCGACTAAAGTATCATTTATGATCAGAAAATGGGCTCGGTTATGACTATTTTAATCAGCCCTAGGACTCGAAAATGAGTCATTTTGGCAAAATCAGCTTATTGAGTCTTTTTCGAGCCCTTTTAATGATTCAAAAACGATTACTATCTTGTGCGAGTAAAAGAAGACTATAAAATGGCTCCTGCAAATGCTCAAAATGTAATTTATTAAAATTCCAATTGAAAAGGCCCCAAATGACTCGAATACGAGTCGAAACTGATCTGAAAAACGGGCTAAAAACGACTCTTCGCGAAGTGCCGCTGCTAGGGTACCATTTTCTCCCGTCAAAAGTATCATTTACGATCAGAAAACGATCGCATTTATGACCATTTTAATCAGATCGAGGATTCGAAAAAGAATCGAATGTGATCTAAAATTACGTAAAATGTTTGCTGGGTAATAGTAGCGTGCAGCAAATAGATGACTCTGTGCTAAATTTCAGCTCGATAGCTTTAAAACTAAGAGACTAGTTCTCGTAGAAACATACAGATAGACGGACGAACGAAGCTTATCACTCTGATCAAGAATATATATAGTTTATTGGGTTGGAAATAAATATTCCATTTGCAAGGGTATAAAAACAGCTAAAATTATTCTAAAACTTAGAAATGCGCCTCAAAGAAGAGATCAAAATATTTCTAAAATATTTTCCTAATTGTAGAAAAATATATTCTAGAATTGGGGAAATCATTTCTAGATTTTAGAAAAGAACAAATATTGTTTATCCCATTTAGATAGGTAAGGGCTAGATAACAGTAGAGACAGAAGAGGAAGTCGACACTAAGACGCGTTTAACCCCCCCTTAGATATTATTTGGATAGGATATTTTCTTTCTGTTGGGTTCACTAAAGAATCTTTTTAGCTTAGTTTTAGTTTCTAACTTTACCTTGCCTGAGGGACTTGAAGTCGGGGAAATGCTAAGCACCCAGCTGCCTCTTTTATATTCCGAAAGCAGGGAATCCGAACTAGATAATTACATGCAAAGTCTTTTCATATTTTTCTAAATTTTAAAGCGGTTTTGTAGACTATTTTTCTATATTTTAGGGAGAATTTCTTAGCAAGCCGAATATCAGTTGCCCCTTTTATATTCCGAATGCAGGGAATTCGTACTTGAGAATTACAAGGGGTGTCTTTGTAATATTTTTATATTTTTTAGGACGATTTTCTGAACTTTTTTGTTTATATTTAGGGGCGAATTTTTAAATGGCATGTCTAAATTTAAGAAATGTTCTTTCTTAAATTAAGGGCGATTCGCTCTTTTCTAAGACACCGTGCAATGTATTTTTTTCTAAATTCGTGGGCGAATTTTGCCCTTAATTTAAGAAAGTCTTGAGGAAAAAATTTCGAAAAATTACCCTAAATTTAAGAAAAAATAAATCGAATTTCTAAATTTACGAAATTATTTTCTTAAAATTCTTTAAGTTTAAGAAAAAACTGTCTAAAAACAAGTAAGAAAACTTATTTTAGGGTGAATTTCTAATAACTAGAAAATATATTTTTTGAGGGCAATTTAAATGTCAAACGCTTGTTCATTTGCCCGAGTCTCCGAAAATTTTTTCTCCATGGCTCGAAGCAAATCTAAATTAACTTTTTGAAATTCACGACTCAACGGCAACGAAAAACTATAAGCAAGATTAATTACTTGTAAGCTTACTAAGCTTATAAGAAATTCGAAGTCCATGGCTTTTGTTAAATTTTTGGAGTCCTTTTCTGTGGCTCTCATGTCTATCAAGGCTTCGTAGACAAACGGAAATAATTCCTGAAAATATTTTACCGCTTGATATTTTGAAATCCATCGTGTTAGATTCACTTTCACACTTTCAGCTGCTACTGCAGCATCAAAATTTATGCTGAACGTATAATTTAGTCGGACTTGACCGACTTTCTTTCTTGTTTCGGCTACAGTCACGGGCATGGCTTCGGTTACGGGCTGAATCTGTGGTTTAAGTTTCTTGCATGGCCATAAGCCAACCGTGGTCATGCCTGACACAGACTGACTTCCAATCACAGATCTACCTTTGCTCAATAACTATTTTGTTTAAAATTGTTTTGAAAACTGAGAACCACGTAGTCCTTGAATCAGAACTCCCACTCATTGTCATTGTTGTGCCAAGTGGAGTTCTAGTTGTTTCAGTTCACTTTTAGAAGCTGTGCGATCAACTTCCCAAAATTTGTTGTTAATTTTTATACTCTGTACCGTAGGTACATAGAGTATTATAAGTTTGTGCAAAAGTATGTAACATCCAGAAGGAAGCATCTCCGACCCCATAAAGTATATATATTCTTGATCAGCATCAACAGCCGAGTCGATATAGCCATGTCCGTCTGTCCGTCTGTCCGTCTGTCTGTCCGTATGAACGCACAGATCTCAGAGATGGTAAGAGATAGAGGCTTGACATGTATGGGACGTATGCTTCTTATGTCTGCAGGCAGATCAAGTTTATTTTCAATTTTGGCCACGCCCCCTCCCGCCCCCGCAATTTAGAAAAAACGTCATATCTCCCACAGTTTTGAAGATAGATGGCTTGTTCCTTCTGGACATATTTAGTTATTAGGATAACTTATCGATCCGCCAAAGGAATGAAGAAGATCGGATGAACGGTTTTCGAGTTATGATCAAAAAACTGTTCGCTGCAGCAGCGCAGAAGCAGCGCTGCTTTCAGCTACTACTGCAGCATCAAAATTTATGCTGAGCGTATAATTTCGTTGGTAAAGAGTATGCTATAGTCGGGCTTGACCGACTTTCTTTCTTGTCCTTTTTTTTTTATAGTACGGTTCACATCAAAGCGGAATTTAAAGAAACGGAACTAGATTCTAAAACTGAGTTTTTAGTGATAAGTGCTGTTTGTTTCATTCGCTTAGTGAGCAGAGAAAACCGTAATGAAAGACAATTGGCCAGGCTTCCGTAAAAGTCCACACTCATTTGGAACATCATCATCAGTTTTACATGCGGTACAACGAAATGGGATTTCATGAAGATTTGGATCTCAAACTTCTACTTTGTACTAAAAGTTTTGCACAAAAAGTTGAGTGAAACCAATAAATAAACTTGGGGCTGACTAATAAGTGGAATGAGGAACTGATGGAAAGGCTGCGCGTTTAATATTCAACGGAGGAATTTGTTAATAGTCAATAGTCCCTCAATAGTAATCTCGCAGCATCACTTCTCAAGCGTTTTTCTGCCCATTGTAAGCTGCGTTGATCTCTCTCTTAAGAAATTCATGTGTGCCTACGAAATATTGCATAAACCGATCTTGTAGGATATTGTTTAACCAATTGAAATATGCAACCCTCAATGAAATCAGATTTATAGTTTAGAAGTTCAAACCCAATATCAACAAACCTATTTTTAGGTAACTTAGTCAGCTTTCGGCTATAATATTACAAAAGCCAGGTGGCGAGGCGTCATCAGATTCCGTTCGGCCTAACTTGCCGCATAGGGTAGTGCCAGCAGATGTAAACAAGACTTTCTTCCAGCAAGTTCCGAAAGCAATGCCATGGTAAGATTACCACAGAGAACACCCAAACCCAACATAGAACCCATGCAGGATGCAGTTCTAAGACCTCGGAGACGTACCTCTCGCTCCTCGGCTGTTTTACTTGCTCAGACAGTGGAGGCTCGACTTCGAACCCAACTCAGGCGACGTTTCACGTCCTTCAGCCGTTTCATTTGCTATTTGAGTTTGCCGTTTCAAAGCTCTTGGAGCACGCTGCCCAATGTATGATTTCTTTGGAGGCACTTATTACAAATTTATCACAAATTTATTTGACAGAAATGGCAAAGTCACTTTTTTTAAATCAACACAAAATTTTAGCGGTTTTTGGACCAAGTCACAGACATGAGACATAGCCTATGACGATTTCCTGATCGACATGACCATACTGTTAACAATGTGTCAAGATCGGTTCGAAAAGAACGCCCATAAGGAATAAATATACAAACATACAATCATACTTTAAATTTTATATATATGTATGTATAGATTGAATATCGCCATGTTTTCTACTAACCAATTCCGACCCAAATACCACTCGGTTCCCATACAATTTGGGGAGCTTTTAGGTAGAATGCTGTTTTTAAAATACATAGAAGACAAAAATTAGTGAGGTTGTATAAAGCATGGACTGAACCGAAGTTCGAACCAAAACCGTCTCCCAAAAACCTCGAACCTTAAATTTCCGAAACTTAACCATTCGTTTATTTGTATTCGAACCATTGTACCGGAGTTTGCAGCTCTGGTATTAACATTTTGTGCAGGCGTCTCAGCACTTTCTAGTTTAAGAGCCATGGCATTTTATGGACAATCTCCAGTGGGCATTTCATAAGAAACTCAGCTAATTGCATTCATCTCAATGCATGCCAGGACTTGAGTAACAGCAGGGAAGGGTCAGCAGGGATGGTGAAATTGGCATCGACTCGGCACAGGACATTTGGTACAAAAATAAATGAAATAATGATTAGGGTGAAATGTGCTACACGAAATAAACTAATCTAGAAAAACTAAAATAAACTAACCTAGATATCTGGACCAAGATTCAAAATTTATTAGTTTCAAGTAGGACGAATTAATCTAACACAATTGTTTACCTATTTCGTATACCAAAATTACAACCAAGCTTAACATTTTGTCTAAATAAAATATTATCGTTAAATATGTGGAGGACCTCTTAAGTTGGAAAAAAGAAATGGCTTTCAGACATTGAAAGATTTATTCCAGAACATTTAATTTTAAAATTCAATTTAATTCGTTTCTTGAGGGGGATCTTCGATCTTAGATATTTTTCTTCGGATTTATTTCATTGCATATTTTGTAAGCTTTGCTCTTCAAAAACATTTTCCCAAAAGGATTTTTCAAAATTCGAAATAGTTTTGGGGATGTAGCCCATTCAGTGATCAAAGGTGACACAAATTTCCCAGCAAATGCAATCTTTAAGCTCGTTTTTAAGCCCGATTTTGATTAAATAAACGCCAAACGACGCAGAATATAAAAAACGTATTTTTAAAATAAGTTAAAACTGATTTAACAACTAAGTTTAGAAATGTTATTGGAAAATGGTGTCATTGTGCCCGCTTTTCATGTGGCATGGCATAAATTAACTTACTCCAAAAGTTCGGATCATTTCGATTTAGATAGGTATTAACGGTCATGTACAGCTTGAGTTCGCTGTCCAATTCGTCAAAGTTCTCCACATCGGGATACACCACAACGATCAGGCGTTTGCATCTGTCCTGGGAGGTGGCATGCAATGCGAGGCGGAACTCCAAGCGACCCCACGACGACCTCAGGAAGTTCTTTGTCATCAGTATAATAATGCGTCTCGAGTCCTCCACCGACTGACAAATGCAGGCGGGAATCGACTGGCCCAGCAGCCAGTCGCGTTCATAGAAACACAAGCGAAACTTGTGCAATCCGTTCTCCAGCACCTCAATGTATTCATCCACGAACTCGGCATCCTTATGGGTGAAGGCCAGGAAACCGTCGAATATCTTTGCCTCGTCCATTTCTCTCCGGGCAGACAGTCCCAGGCACAAATTCTTATTATAAAACCACATTTTGATGGACTCGCGAAAGTACTGCAAGCAGTTCAAGGTGACAGTGGAGGCGATGATTGCCATTAAAACAAAGACATAGGCAGGAATCGGCAGTGGGCATAGATCCTGTTCCTCCAACTTCACCAGCTGGGTAGAATCCTTGCATTTGGCTTGGCAGAGATCGGTGATGTTGCCTCGAAATTGCTTGGTAAATCGTAGAAAGTGTTTCTCCTCGCAGCTGCATATCCAGGGATTGTCGGAGATAAACAGAGTTAGTTGGGATTGACCGGTGAGTAGAAGAGCCATTTGCTCGCTGAGGTTCTCCAGTTGGTTCCCCCGCACGTCGAGCAGGATCAGGTTAGGGGGAACACGTTCAATACTACCGAGCTGATTGTTAGCCAAGTGAAGCTCCTTGAGTTGATCGAATCCTTGGAGTGAGTTAATCGATAGATTTGTCAGTTGATTGTTCTGGAAGAGCAGCACGGTATGTTTTGTTATGGGTACTTCAGGGATTTCAGCTAGTCCCTGATTAGAGCAATTCATCATAAATTTCCCGGAGTCATATTCCAGGCAACATAAACATGATGTTGGACAATCTGCCTGACCGCTGCAACTTAGTAGGGCAGCCTTATACTCGTCGAAGTGTTGATTTTTGAGATAAGTGAGGAATTTGGTGAACTTACAACTGCATTCCCAGGGATTCCCTGCTAGCTCTGTCGTCAGTCCAGGGCTACGTGCTGAAAGGAACATCGTCAATTCATCATCAAGTGCGTT
This sequence comes from Lordiphosa andalusiaca, assembly GCA_035044965.1. NCBI lineage: Eukaryota > Metazoa > Arthropoda > Insecta > Diptera > Drosophilidae > Lordiphosa > Lordiphosa andalusiaca. The sequence continues at coordinate 2,031,835 of JAWNNM010000051.1, read as the reverse complement.
TAGGGTATTGTTGCGGATATCCAAATAAGTGATATTCGGCGGCAACTGATTAACTGTGAGACTCGTTAAGTAATTGTTCTTCAATTTGAGTCCCCGCAGTGTGGAATTGCCGAGTGCATGTTGCGGCAAAACTTCCAGCTGATTGTCATCCAGTAGCAGAGCTGAGTTGCCCTTTAAACTATTCGGAAGTTTGGGCAAATAGCTAAGATTGCTACTTCTGCAGTCGATTACAAACTGATTGGAGGTGCCGTTGAAACAACAAGTGCAAGGGTACGGACATCGTCCGCTTAGGTGATGGTGATGCACGGGCCCCTTCTTCATTTGGTTTAATTTGGCCAACAAAATTGTAAGGTTTGCATTCTCACACTTGCATGTCCAGAGAATGCCAGCTTGTAATATTTCTATTTGATCTAATCGATCTAAGAGGAATGTGGCCACCTGTTCATCGACCGTTTGGATGCTATTATTTCGAATATCCAGGAGGGTTAGATCCGGTGGAAGCTGATCAGCGGTTAAACTCGTCAATTTGTTGTTGGATAAATGAAGTTCCGTAAGATTTGCATAGCCAGGCCATGATATGTTTGGAAGTGTACTGAGTTTATTGGCTTGTAAGAGAAGTATAGGACGTCCAGTTATTGGAATGGGTAACTCTGGTAAATCCGTTAGTCCTTGTCCAGTGCAATTGATGAGAAACGAGTTGGATTCGTACTGTAAACTGCAAGTGCAACTCCTGGGGCAACGTCTGTTGTTTATGCCAAGTGTAAAATTACACTTTTGTGTAGTATCGGGAATATGAAATTTAGGATATTTGCAAACAAAGGCTGTTAAATTGTTGCACGGAATGATTTTTTCCTGAGGTCCAATTATAGTGATGAATCTAAGTTTTAAATAGTTTTGAAAATATATAAGATCAATTTCTGCATCATTTCGAAGAGCGACGTTTTCCAAAGTATTTTGCAGAGTTGCAGAGCTGAAATGTTTATTTTTATTAGTGTCAACAATAGAAAATAGTTATTTTTAGTTGCTACCTTAAAAATGTGGAGTTCTTCAAGTAGGAATCCGCACCCAAAGTCTTTAAATTTTTCAGGTGCCCGAAGGTTGCTGCATTGACTTCTTCCATGTTACAGCCCAAAAATAATAATTCAGTTAAGCTCGATTGGTTTTCTTCAAATAAGACGCGAGGAATTTTATATGGCTGGGAACAAATTATTTCAATTCTCCTGCAACTTGTGTTTTGCCGCAAGTAATTATATATTAATGAATCATGTGCTGTTGACAAGCCATACACATAAATACTTATAATTTTCGTTCCATGTGTAATATTTGTTTCAAAGTCATAAATTGTTAATTGTAAGGCACGAATTATATACCTTTCTAAACTCGTAATCCCAAAGGTTTGAAGATATCGAACAGCGGGAACTATATTTAAGTCTTTGTCACCATATTTATGAATTACAGATAGATCACGAAGCGACACATTGTCCGGGCTTAGTTTTACGAGCGAGCTTAAGTCCGGTCTAGAATTGTACCACAATAAGCGTACACCTTCAAAAGAATACTCAAGCTCATAATTGTTCGTAATTATTTTGTTATCCGTTTTAGAGCACGTTTTATCGGTTTCACTGGCATTGACAGTTTTACACTCATTCATACAATACAATTCGCAATAATCTTCCCTGATTTTTGTTAAATTGTTTTTGCCGAAAGTTGTTCCGAGTGTCAAAAGTATTATGAAAATGGAAAACTCATTGACCGACATTGTGTTGTCCGTGCCGAAGGCGAGTTCAAACTTAACTAAATCTACTGAAAGAATTTGGGATTGAGTGGAGGCACTGGCAGTCAGCTTCACAAAATATCAACGAGCCGATCAGATCCCCGAAGACTTTTTCAATTCAAATCTGCCATCGACCAGAAATGTTCAAGGTTCAAGCTTTATACAAAAATACTAATGTAAAAGTCTTAAAAAAATATACCCTGTATACGTCTATATTAGGGTTGCCGTATTTTAAACCATGCTTATAGATATTTTTAGATATAAGTATTTAAAGCAGAATACAAAAATGCGATTGAAATGGATAGTATTTAAAATCCTTTTTTTAATGCTAACCATTTTTCAATTCCTTTTGAATGAATTTCAGCTCCGTTGCGTGAAAAATTAATATTCATTTTACATTAAACGGATATTTTATAATCTAATAATACGTAATACACACTTAAAAATATCAAGCTGAAGACCCTGGCAGCCATTGCTAGTAAAAATAAACTAGATAGATAAAAATAGATATTACAAAATATCCATTCCACATGGATACCGAAATCGTCCAATGCAATAAAATTTTTTACTTTGAGTAGGGCCAAAAACATTTGTTCCTTTGGAATATTTGAGTTGTTAAGATAATCTCAATGCAAAGCCTCTGAAACACCACAAAATATATGAAGCCGCTGCCGCCTCTGAAAACCTTCCGTTGAAAAGCCAAAGGTTCAGTTCTCAGATTGGGTTTGGTTCGAAACTTGGTTAACGGAATCTTAGATCCTAGAGACATATTTTGGTAAAAAAAAAAAATTGAGAAACATATTAGATGATAAGGAAGCTTACAGCTAAGGAAGCAAACAAAAATATATGCCCATAGCCCGAATGCACCCCATTCATTATAGATATAGTCAGTAAACTTCTCTAGCACGGCTTTCAAAATTGCCCAGACTTTTATATAGAAGCTAGCCTTGCTAGAATTAGAATTCCGTTTTAGAATGATAATGCTGCGATTCATCACTATGGACCCATTTTCTGGCCGGTCAATAAAATGTGATAGAGAATCTTCAAACATAACCTTCGTCCAAGTAGAGGGGCTCCGATGAGATGTTGCCAAATTTAAATGTTTGGATCTGGGTCCGGTTTGCGGTTCCGATTGCAGCATTGCCAAATATAGATTTAGAGATATTTTTTTGTAAATTTAAATAATAACATATGAAGTTCAAACTTGTATTTTGAAGTCATATTAAATAAATCAAAGTGGAGCTCAAAGGCTGAATGAAATTTTGGAAAATTTTTATAATTTGAAGCACTTTTATAGTCGTCATATTTGGATGTAGCTCACAATATCTCACAAAATCAATTTTTGAACATACCTACATACATGTGATTACTTTTAAAATTAAGCATATGTCAAAAAGCATTCGATGTCCGACATATCGCCTACGAAAAATTGTATACCGATATTTCCAAAAATCGACATTTAAATTAAGCAGGCCATCCACACACGAATTTGTTCGGTTCGACGAAATGTTCGTCGTTAATGGAGGTGTTCGTGTCGTTCGAACACAATAATCCGACACGAACACCCCCACTAACGACGAACATTTCGTCGAACCGAACTATGCTTTAATCGATATAGTTGCCAGCATCCCTAGTCAAAATTTATCTACCCCTGGCATTTTCTCGACCCTCTTCGTTAAGCTTGTATCACTTGAATACATATTTCAAACTCTGTATACTCTGAACAGACCGTGTGCTACTGTCAACAGAAGGTTCGATCCGGAGGCTCGAACTAGTCGAAAAGATTTCCATTCGGTTCACGGGCCACACAACCCAGCTACTTGATTCGTCGATCAATAATCGATAAGTCCACATCAATATTATTGTTAAATAATCGTCCCAAGCGGCACACTCGTAATGACATCATTTATTGCCAGATCTTTGCTTCCACTAGGCGAGGTTGTTTGGACTTGCCATTTTAGAGTCTGACTATTGTTTTATGGCTTATTTTTCTTCATGAAGTCGCAATATTACTTAATAGATCTTCTTCTTCTTTACAAGACACTGCTAAAATCCAGCTAAAATATTTTCAAATTTATATAAAATAATATAAGTAACCAATCCTTTTTTGCGAGTGTAAGAGTTCAGGACCAGTTTTTGCAGCCATGGTACGAATACCCCAAAATTATCAAGTTGGTTCCCTATTTTTGACCAATTAATCCACTGGGCGACGCGCAATCTTAGAGCTGTAGGTTCCCTGTTGGGACCGTCGGTTCTTCGGATAACACAAATTGATTTCACGCAACTTAAATACATGTTGATTGGCACGCATTAAGTCTTATCGATATGTATAAATTGTAAATCTGTCAATCAAAGTGCTTTTAAAAAACACTGCATATGGATAATATCTGGGATTGAAAAAGATTAGTTCAAAATGAAGGGAACCAATTAACATTTGGTAAAATTCTGATATTGCTTCTAGTTAGCTCATTTGATGAAAACAACTAGTAAATTGCCAGACATTTGTGGCTGTAATAAATGGAGGTACCAAGAAGACTTGAATATTTTGCAGTTGTTTGCTGATTTAATTTTCTTTCCACGCTCGATTTTTTTAAGGCTGCAGTCCGATTCGATTCAACAGTTATCCATTTGTACTTTTTGCCGTATTTTCAGAATTGCGGCTTTAAATATGAAATATCTTAGAAATTTCGTAGAAAGCAAAGAAGTCCATCTATTAATACAAATGAAATGGAGACGAGGATCCCTCTCACCCTGTGTCAATGATGCAAGTCTCTATTTCTTTTTAAAGTTCATATGTCATTGATCAGCATCAACAAAACAAAATCAAGGCCATGTCTGTTAGTCTTGAATGTTGATTTCAAAAGGGCAAAAAACTTAATTCGGGACTTCGGTTGGTTGAATTTTGTTTTATCATTTGCTCAATGTTTACAATAACTCTTCATTTCTTCATTTAAATGTAGTGCTTAACTGAATGATAATTCGTACAAAATGAATTTCATGATGGAATACTTTTTAATGCATCATTCTGACGGTTTTCTCGCATTAAGGCCTGTATCCAGCACTGCGTAAAATTCCTGCCAGGAATTTGCTAATTATTTTGAGTGTGTGGACTGTCGTTCAGTTCGTTCTCTGTCTCTCTCTCTAGTCTCTGTCTCCCGCTCTCCAAGCGTTCTTACTGTCATTCGCCGGCAAGCATATACATATAACATTAATGAATTTAAGAACTTTAAACACAATTACATGTATTCCACCTTCTTCATTAATTTGTGCTGCAACAGTTTCTCAATCACTTTTCACAGAAATGTTGTCAAAATGCTTTTTCTCGGTGGCTCGTCAAAGACATGGTCTTGCCTCAACTGCTTATATAAAATCAATCTTCTTCTCACAGTTTTTGCCTCCATCTTGTGACAAATCACTTCCGAAATAATTGTCAGCAATATATTCCTGGCCTGAATATCAGCTGTTTCTCGTTCCACACACGCTTCCGCAACGCCGCTATTGATACGCCGCTATCTATGCAAGTGTGGATTTCGTTCGTGTTGCTGGATACACAACAAACGAAAAAGCAAACTAAAAATTCCTGGCACAGTTTTTATACTCTGTACCGTAGGTACATAGAGTATTATAAGTTTGTGCAAAAGTATGTAACATCCAGAAGGAAGCATCTCCGACCCCATAAAGTATATATATTCTTGATCAGCATCAACAGCCGAGTCATGTCCGTCATGTCCGTCTGTCCGTCTGTCCGTCTGTCTGTCCGTATGAACGCACAGATCTCAGAGATGGTAAGAGATAGAGGTTTGACATATATGGGACATATGCTTCTAATGTCTGCAGGCAGATCAAGTTTATTTTCAATTTTGGCCACGCCCCCTCCCGCCCCCGCAATTTAGAAAAAACGTCATATCTCCCACAGTTTTGAAGATAGATGGCTTATTCCTTCTGGACATATTTAGTTATTAGGATAACTTATCGATCCGCCAAAGGAATAAAGAAGATCGGATGAACGGTTTTCGAGTTATGATCAAAAGATATTTTCTTGGTACAGAGTATGTTATAGTCGGGCTTGACCGACTTTCTTTCTTGTTCTTTATATTTTTTACCCAGGGAACAAATTGAAGGTAAGTTGCAGCCTCGTTTTCCCCCCCTAAACAACTCGATTTTATTCCGTCCATCTGTGTTAGCCTAGCCATGTCAGCTAGACGTCTCAGCAACGACTACGGTTTGCTTATAATCAAATACCTGAGGAGTATGGAGGAACCTACCACCGCAGTTAAGATCAACTTTGACTTGGCCAAGTGCTTTGGTGTGCCCCCCGCCTTGATTCAATTGCAGGTCCATGAAATGCTAACCGAGGCGGCACAGAGCGATTTGCTTGGTGTCATGGTTTTCAAAGGACTTTACACCTGTGACTTTCTACAGCAGGTGAATCGGCTGGATTTGGTGCATCTAATGTTCCAGGCACGTTTCACCCTGCCCTGTTTCAAGGCTCTCGTCGACACGATTGAAGTGTATAAGATGCAGCGGCGCCTTGTCGCACAGCAGCGCAAGCGCACGAATCGGGCACATCGACTTGCGGAGCAAGCCCGGTTGGTGGTCGAGAGGGAGGAAACGGCTATGCGAATGGTTGAGCAAATGCAAGGCGATACATGGGATGCAGCCACATTGAACAGGAACAACAGTCACCAGAGACACCAACTGCCCCAATACAAAAGATCCCAGGCTCCTGTTCGGCGCCGCCGCTAGTTTGCTTCGATTGGACGAAGTCGCAGGTAGTTGTATTGTGTTGTGGAACTCTCTCTTGCCAGGTCCATCAATTACTGTACTGAATGTGTAAGGCAAAGCCCCAAATTCAATTTCTGCAATACCCAATGCCAAGCTCTGCTCGGAAATTGGGAAAATTGTCTTTCAATTACGCTGCCAATTTTTGCCAACCATCCAAAGTTTTCCAACAAGCCCAATAAAAGCCTCCTCTTAAGTTGCTGCAGATGATGCAATTTCCTAGCTTGGACTTGACTACGTAATGTCCACTGCTTAGTTTCGCTTTGATATTTGCGGTATCCTTTAGCGCAGGGTTGTCCAACAGCACCTAATGCTAGCGCAGTCACTAACACAATTAAGCAACATTTTTTGGAACTAGGAGACGGTATTGCCTTATGCTGTGTGTTTGTATGTGTGTGCTTGTGGCCGGCAACAACAAAATCAACGCCACGAATTGCTGTGGTCTTCGATTGCGCAAGATGCTTGGGAGAGAAAGAGAAGAGACACACCAAGTTGTTGCTGCATTTCGTTGTGCGCTCAGCAATTGCATTTCTCGAAACAACACATGCGGCTGAAGCGTATATAACATGGGCACCCCTGCTTTAGTTTGTGGTTTAATTGCTCTATTTTGTGTCAATTTACAGGCACAGATTTTACACTCTGCAAATTCCCATCAAAATCGATGAATTTTAGGACGGATGCCGACGCCTATCTGCAGATCAAGGATTTTGCGAAAAGAACTAAAACGATTTCAAAACAAAGTGTGGCAGCTGATCCAGTTTTTCATGCACATTTTGTTGAATGAAAATTCAGTAAACTGGCCAGATTCCTGACTTTTCTACATTTTCGTTGCATTAAAAACGCTGCTGTTCATTTTAAGCCCCGTCCACTTTGGTGGACGGCGATGAGGTGCCAGAATGAAACTTCACTCTCACTATACTTAAAGATTGGTCAAACTTAAATGGGAGTTTCAACCTCTGCGAAGTGGGTTCAAAGGAATTTTGTTAACTTAATTTCTGTAATCTTTTAAAAGCTGTCAAATTTGAAACATTCGAGCAAACAAAATATAATATATGGAGCACAAAAAGAATGTACTTTTGGTAGGTAAATGGCAATGCGATCCCTATTCATGCGAAGAGGTCTGTTTTGTCCACACTCCTGTTTGCGGCTCCAGGTTCAAGCCTGCCCATGTAGAAAGCACGGCTCCTATGACTCCCATGGACCACGAGCTGGATGGAAACCCGGCATCTTCATTATTTTTAACAAGAAAGTTGGAAACGCCACCCCATAACATTCTTTTTGTGTGTAAAGTGCTGTATCGTCCATCTGATCATCATTCCATCGGCGGACTGACATATTATTTTGTTTTAAATACGTCCAGAAGGTACGGCCCTTCTATCTATAAAATTGTGGAATATATTACGAGTATTCCAAATGTCGCGGGCTCGAGGAGGCCTGACAAATCTCTTACCCATCGCGTATAAGGTTCTTTCATGCATGCGACAGCCAAATAGGTTTTAGGCAAGGGGACGCCTTGTCGTAGGACTTTTTTAATCAGCTGGTTGGAGTATATAATGATCGGACATCTTTATGAAAGATATAATGAAATTGATATTAGCGACACAAACGAATAGGCGGTAAGTAGGGCATTTTCAGAGACTGAGAAGCAGTCAAAACTCATGGGTTTGGCGGTAAATGAGTATACGACGAAATACCTACCCTGCAGAGCAAGTGTCTAGCTTTATACCAAACACATACCAGTCTCTAAAAACTCGCAACTCAAATCCTCATCAATGTATGGCATCTGTCCATTTTGCACAGGGACAATTATACCCGGCAGCAGCCCATTTCTGTTGGCCGCACTATAACATACTGTGAACCTTCCCCAATGTTTGTATTTATCACTCGAAGAGTTAAATGCTGTGCAGCTAAAATGTTAGTTTTTTTTTTACCATAACCCGACTACCGTTCATTCTATCTTTTCCATTCCTTCGGCGTATCGATAACAAATACTGATTACTAAATATGTCCAGAAGGTACGAAGCTTCTATCCATCAAAATGTGTTCGCTATTTCCAAACTGCGGGGTCTGGGGCAAAAGCTGTACACTGCAGGCATACACACACTACCCGCTGCACCACCTCCGGCCGGACTTCGCTTAAACTCGAAGAAGTTGGTATGCTACGCTTGCGAATATTGGTATATTGGGAACGGCTTCGGATGATTGCAAATCGATCATTCATATTCGATATAGACATTCTTTTGTATGTTGGGATTTCCATTGGGCCTTCTTAATTGGATCTCGTCATATCTTCATTCTAGAATTTAGAAAGTTGTATTTAATAATTGCACATCTTATCCCGTATCTGTGATCTTCGGAGTTCCTTAGGGCAGCCATCTTAGACCTCTTATCTTTGAGATGTTCATTAACGACCTGCCTAATGTAATTAAGCACTCTCGTGCACTTATGTACTCAGATGACTTAAAGATATTCCTGAGCTACTAGTCGCCCAATGATTAGGCTTAGCCTCTGGATGATTTAAATTCTATATATCTGTGGTGCCGCAACAATTTGTTGCATTTAAACAGGGATAAATGTAAGTCTATGACGTTTTATCGTAGAACCCCCCTTTTGAATAAGTACCCATTGAATTCTTATCAGCTTGAACAGGTCGAATCTTTTGATGATTTAGGTATTACCCTTGATTATAAATTTTTTTTTGGCACTCACATTGAACTATTTGTGAAAAAAGCCTTGGGTTTATTGATCCCTACAAAAACTAAGCTGCTATATACATCCCTAGTGAGGCCTATCTTGGAGTTTGGGTCGTGTATTTGGAACCCCCCCATCATTAACACTTTGTAAGCGCATTGAATCCGTCCAGAAGTAATTCCTATTGTTTATCCTTCGCAACTTAAGTTGGGACCCTCAATTGAGGCTACCTCCTTAACTAATCAGACTAAAGCTTTTAAATTTACCAACTCTTAAACCCAAGCTCTCAATGTGGGGTATAATGTTTCTGCACAAGCTTGATTGATGCAGAGTACCTGCTTGTCTGTTATGAACTTTAATGTTTCATCAAAACAAACACGGAACTTTATACCCTTGAGGCTTCCCTTGACTTCTTCTAAGGGATTATTAGGATTATAATAGGATCTCTCCTCTTCTCAGTGGCAACATCTCAGATGAAGTCTTTAGGTCTTTTTATCTTTACAATCTTGCCCTTGCATAGCATACAATTTTATGCAAAGGGTATTATAATTTTGCCCAGAAGTTTGCTACGCATGGAAATATTCATTTCCGACCCCATAAACTATATATATTCTTGATCAGGGTGACGAGCTGAGTCGATTGAGCTTTGTCCGTCCGTCTGTTCGTCCGTCTGTCTGTTTCTACGCGGACTGACTCTCAGTTTTAAAGCTACACTCAAAATAAAAACAGCCAAAATCGCCCTAAAATTTAGAAATTTGCCCTAAAAAAGGGGTCAAAGGCGATTCGCCATATATTTTAGAAACATTATTTCTAAAAATAAGAATAAGTAAGATTTTCTTAAATTATAAAAATGTTTACTGAACTGGAGACAGAAGATGAAGGAGACTGCCAAACTGAGAAGCGTGTAAGCCCCTTTTATATTATTTTTATAGGATATTTTCTTTCTGTTGGTTCACTACTAGTAATCATTATTTTAGTTATTAACTTTACCTTGCCTGGGACTCGAACTCGGGACCACGGGGAAACTTCAAAACGAAAGGCATCCTATCGCATTCGACTACCAAGCTCGCGAGTGCGGGGACACAGTAAATGACGCACTCAGCTGCCTCTTTTATATTCCGAAAGCAGTTAATTTGAACTTGAGAATTACATGCGTTGCCTTTTTATGTTTTTCCAAATTTAAGGGCGGTTTTTCGTGACTATTTTTCTATATTTTAGGGCGATTTTCTCAGCATGCCGAATATTAGTTGCCCCTTTTATATTTCGAATGCACGGAATTCGTACTTGAGAATTACAAGGGGTGTTTTTTTAATATTTTTCTATTCTTTAGGGCGATTTTCTAGACTTTTTGTCCATATTTTAGTGCGAATTTCTAAATGTCTTGTCTAAATTTAAGAAATGTGCTTTCTAAAATTTAGGGCGTTTTTTTAAGTTCGTCCCATTTGCAATGTATTTTTTTCTAAGTTCAAGGGCGAATTCGCCCTTAATTTAAAAAAGGATTTAGGAAAAAATGTTTGAAGCATTTCCCTAAATTTAAGAAAAAATAAATCGAATTTCTAAATTTCAGAAATTATTTTCTAAAAATTCTTTTTAAGGGTGGTTTTTTCTAAGTTTAAGAAAAAACTGTCTAAAAACAGGAAAGAAAAATTATTTAGGGTGCATTTCTAAAAACTAAAAAATACGTTTTTTGAGTGTATCGAACTGATATTTTGCACAGAGTCTTATTTTTGCTGCACACTAGAGCGAACCTGCCTTGTATGAAAAAACATATTTTTATTAGTTCTTTGAGGCACATAGCTTCAAAAATGCAGAATATTTTATAGAGTACTTAACGAAAATCCAAAATCAGTTATCTTAAGGTTTAAGGGTGCCGATGAGGCTTTAAAGTTTCCAATTTCCCCTGAATTTATTTATAAAATATCAATGTAGGCAGAGACCTTTTTTTGAAAATGTCGAACAAATTGTTCGAATACTTCATAAATTGTGACGCTTGGGAGGGTACCAAATTAATGATTCTTCCGAATGTAAAACGCTTGGAATTTTCTCTTGTAATTACTTCTTCTTTGTCTTCGTTGAGTACTTTGAACAAATATCCAGAAACCCAATGCTTGCAAATTAGATTCTAACAAAATTCATTTCATGATATTAACTTCTGCAAATTCCAATATGCAATCTTAACAAGAAAGAAAGTTGGTCAAGCCCGACTATAACATACTCTGTACCAAGAAAATTTTTCTTTTGATCATAACTCGAAAACCGTTCATCCGATCTTCTTCATTCCTTTGGCGGATCGATAACTTATCCTAATAACTAAATATGTCCAGAAGGAACAAGCCACCTATCTTCAAAACTGTGGGAGATATGACGTTTTTTCTAAATTGCGGGGGCGTGGCCGAAATTGAAAATAAACTTGATCTGCCTGCAGACATAAGAAGCATATGTCCCATACATGTCAAACCGCTATCTCTTACCATCTCTGAGATCTGTGCGTTCATACGGACAGACAGACGGACAGACGGACATGGCAATATCGACTTGGCTGTTGATGCTGATCAAGAATATATATACTTTATGGGGTCGGAGATGCTTCCTTCTGGATGTTACATACTTTTGCACAAACTTATTATACTCTATGTACCTACGGTACAGAGTATAAAAACTTGCTTTAGTCATGTACAGTTGAAATTGTTTACCATTTATGAGCAATTTTAAAGAGAATTATCTGGTTGGGTTTGCGAAATCGGCCCTCGTCTAAGAAAATCTCTTATTAATAGGAGTCTTCTTTGCAGTGCGGTTTAATGGTTTGAGAGCTTAAGCTAGACCAATTTATTGGTGGTTATCAAAAACAATTGAATACTATTCTATTAGGATTTAATTTATAATAACTAAAGTTTAATTGTATAATAATAAATTGAATATAAATCCAATTCATTAAAGGTTTCTCAAACTTCGTCGGATCGTCAATCCAACGTTCTCAAAATAGTTGCACTTTGAAATGACAGTTCGTTCCTCGTTCTTTTGTTCTTAATTTCAAGATTTGTCAACTTCTGAAACGAAAAGTGCATGTGGGCAAGTGAAACATCTTCAAGTTCTATATACTGCCGACATCTTTTTTAAATACTAAACCAGCTCATCTCGTGAAGATACCGGTAGGCACCCCTAAAAAGAACAAAATGCAGTTAGTTTCGTATTGAACGGAAAAACGAAGCGAGCGTCAAGGGTATAAATCTATGTTCCATTAGGTTTTATTTTTGGTTCGTTTTCCATGAAGTGCACCACTGTCACATATAGTTGGATAGCCGCTTGTTAGCAACAAAGCAAGGACGTGTACTGTTGAATAGTGTTTTTCCCAAATCCATGGCAGATTAAATGACTCATCAGGATGTGAAATATTCATCAATATTTGTGAAATATTTGAATACGTCTCTATTTGTAAAAGGTCTCTGCCTACATTGATAATTCAAAAATAAATTGATGGGAAATTGGAAACTTTGTAGCCTCATCGGCACCATTAAACCTTAAGATATGGGCATTTCCGCGGGTCGCGAACGTACGTTCGTACGCTTTTGATATACAAAAAAAATAGAAAACAACATTTTTCCCCAACTTTTTTTTGCCATTCGATAGAATTTTGTTAGCTCTATGTTTAGTGTAAATGATGGGGTTCATCGAGATTCAGTTTTTATTATGATTGCAATAAACATGTGGTCACGAACGTACGCTAAATAGAAGTTGACTTTGGCTTAATCTAGTAAAATGCAAAAATCTGCGAAATGAAATGAAATTTTCCCAAGCGATAAATTTATTTGAATATAGGATTAATGTAGCTTTCTTTCTAGTATTTACACAATAATTTATCTCTGTTGGTTTTTATTTAAACTGAATTAAGTACCGGTCGCGAACGTACGATTTTTCCTTATTTTTTTTCTCGCATTTTCCCCATAAATCACTTCATACATCCTTAAGAAAAAACTTAATGCTCAATTTATTAAGTGTAGTAGTATTCATAACAAGAAATGGAAAATATGATTTAATTTGAAATAATGAAATATTGACAAGAAATTTAATTGTAACATGAAATATAACATTTTTTTAATATGAAATATTAAGATAACGAAAATTTTGTTTTGAATGGTAAGATTTATAACAAGAAATATAACATTTGATTTCATATGAAATGATGAAATATGAACAAGAAAATCAGCTGCTTTTTCGCGCAATTCTTTTAGTTTCTGTGGATCGCTTTTAATTTTACTAAAATATTGCTTCCGTTTATTATTTTGTGATGTATTCGATGTTTTACCCATCTGCGAATATGTATTTGCGTTTTAAAAAAGTAAAGGCATCGCTTTGAAAAAAAAAAACTATACTTACGGTCGCGAACGTACACAACTTTAAAAATCAAAAATTAAAGTTTGGTTAATAATAACATCAAAGTTTTTTATATTTAAATTGGGGACACCTAACTTATTTTAAACGTCTTGTGTCAGCCAACTGCTCGCCGTCAATGCGGAGCAATTACAATAAAATGATGTTTTCGGTCGCGAACGTACGATTAGAACATAGATAGGAAGCAAAATACAAATTTTCTTCTTCTTTGCATTTTTCTCTTCTTAATTGAATGCAATAAAGAGATTTTGTAGAAAAAGAGCAAACGTAACATATGTTTTCCCATGTAGAATAATAAAAAATAGAAATGTCTATAAAAGTAGCTTAAAGTGAATAAATAACAATTTTCAGTTTTCAAGCCAATTTCCCCATGAAAACCACTGACATTTGACATGATATCATTAAATTATAAAAATTTAGACATTATTTTATAATTTAACACAAAAACAATCGCTGATCACTGAAAATTAATTTATTGGTTCTGGTTGACCATTCGGCGGAAATGCCCATATCTGATTTTGGACTTTCGTTAAGTTCTCTATAAATTAAACTTCACTTTTTAAGCTCTGCGCCTCAAAGAATTTAAAACTTTCAAATTCTTACTGCACTACTAATATGTCGGAACCGACCGGATCGGATGACTATATCTTATAGCTCCCATAGGAACAATCGGTCGGAGAACTAGTTTTAGTATGAAAAACTTTTTTCTTTTCAATGGAAATGTCTCCAAACTTTGTAATGAAAGGTTTTCCATGCTTATTTATAATTTTGCCAAGTTTAATGAAAATCGGACAACCATATGGTATAGCTGCCATACAAAAGATAGGTCTGAAAAACAGTCTTAGAAAAACTCGTTTGTTTTTAATGGTGGCATTCTAAAATTTTGTATTTGTTTGTTCCACATGCTTTCACGTAATTTTGACCAAATCGGATGACTATATCATATAGCTCCCATACGAACGATCGGTCGAAAAATTGGAAAAAAAAGAGTATTTTTTGAAAATATTTAAGCGGTCACCTGCAAGGGTATAAAAAACTTCGGCACAAACGAATTTGGCGTAGCTTCCTCGTTTTAAACCATTCATAAAAAACATTTAATGTATTATAAATGAAATTCTTGTAATAAACCATACTTGGAATCTCATAAATTGTCAAATATCGATGGATGCTTTGGGTCCACTCGATCATGCCCTCTAGGCATTTCCAACTTTATGAGCTTGTGGCTTTATTGCTCGAAACATAAAATATTACTTAGATTCCCCGAAAAAATGTGAATATAAAAAAAAAGTTTGGCGTAAGTGCGTCCCTATTGGGCGTGCAACAAAAATTCTTAATCGCTGGTTGCTAGAGGCAGCATCCAAAAGACGACAATTCCGGACAACGTGGGCAATTTCGGTCTGACTTTATAAGGAAAGTGCAAGAAATAAACCGGCTCTAAAAAATAAAAAGAAAAATAATAAATAAGAAAGTACCACAGCCGATAGGATTTTAAGCGAAATCGCCTAGAACATTCCGACCGAAAATAAAAATAAATGGTAGACAAAATCAGAACGAAAAGACCAGGCCAAATGAAAGGAGCAGGTCTGTTCGGGTTGAAGCCCAAAATGAAAATGATACTGATAGCTGGCAAATGAAACAGGTTACAGAAATTCGAAAGTAACCGCAGAGACAAAGCCAACTGGGATTGTACAAAAATGAAATGGAAAAGTTATGTCACAATAATGAAACAGTTTTCTTATTCCAAGTTGAAGTCGTCTGAATGGGTAAAATGCGTAAAAGACAAAAAAAGGGATTTTAATAAACAAACGTTAAACCACATTGAATTTTTCAAATTGATGTTAGTTATTTGAATTGTGTTAGCTGAGCAATTTCCCAAACTGAAAATCTATAACCATCTTCCATCTACCCGTATGTATATAATAGATATTAAATAGTGTGATCTGACCAATTGGCAGACTCAGTGCTCAGTGCAGCAAAGCTCAGACCATAAGATATGGAACCTGATTTCATTTCCTGAAACTATATCTTAAGCTGAAAGTGACCAGAGTGGTACGGTTTTGGAACAGAACATTCGATGTAGCAGAACTGCAGCAGCAAATCAGATTCATCTGTGGCAGATATGAGCGACTTGTGCCATGCACAATACTCTGTACCAGAGGTACACAGAGTATATTGAGTTTTTGCAAAAGTATGAAGCATCTCCGACCCTTTAAAGTATATATATTTTCTTGATCAGCATCAACAGCCGAGTCATGTCCGTCATGTCCGTTTGTCTGTCCGTATGAACGCACAGATCTCAGAGATGTTAAGAGATAGAGGTTTGACGTGTATGGGACATATGCTTCCTATGTCTGCAGGCACAACAAGTTTATTTTTAATTTTGGCCACGCCCCCTCCCGCTCCCGCAATTTAGAAAAAACGTCATATCTCCTACAGTTTTAATGATAGATAGTTCGTTCCTTCTGGACATATTTATGAATAAGGATAACTTATCGATCAGCCAAGGAAATGGTGAAGATCGTATGAACGCTTGTCGAGGTATGATCAAAAGACTGTTCGCTGCTGCTGTGCAGTAGCAGCGCTGCTTTTAGCTGCTACTGCAGCATCAAAATGTTTGTTGAGCGTATAATTTCGTTGGTACAGAGTATGCTATAGTCGGGCTTGACCGACTTTCTTTCTTGTTATTAATACGAAAGGAGCGAAGTGTGGGAAAAATTATCAGTTTATGATCAATAATCGAGAGCTTTAGTGTGATATCTGGCATATGGAACTTAACTTAGAAAAGTGTTAAATAATCGTTTTGGGAAAGGTGGTCTGGACTAGCAGAGGCAGAGAAATAGCATCAAAAAGGTGTCTCAGAGTACAATTAACTTGGAAACTTGCCAACACCAAAAATGATATTTAAAACAAAGAGAAAGTTATCTTCGGCTCGGCCGAAGATTGTATACCCTTGCAGCACGTTTTTATACACTGTTCCCATTGAAAATGGGAATGGGGGGATCTTGAAGTTGTGCGAATGTATGTAACAGGGAGAAGGAAACATTTCCGACCCCATAAAGTATATATATTCTTGATCAGCGTGAACAGCCGAGTCGTATGGCCAGCTGTATGTAGATCGATCCAGAACGACCCGCTTGATGAGGTACATATGGTATAGACTTTTTTCCTAATGCGGACCAAAAACTCCAATATACTGACTGAATAACTAATAATAGTGAAACTCTCCCTATAAGTCTTAATTTTTCCGGGTTTCAATGGCGAATAGTTGATTTTGTAATCGAATATGGATCAGCGATACCAACGCAGTTGAATAATCCGAAAGGCATTTTTATTAATAGAAAATAAAAACGATTTTCGATTGTGACAATGATTTCGTTTCTAATGACAACCCTAGGCATACGAGTTTAGTTTAGTTTATTTAGGTTTTATCCCAGTGCATGAAGAATATTTCTTTTAAATTATTGCACTAGTCACAAGAATGTGTTACAATTTTTAGTTGTTTTACTTATACTAACTTAAGACTAACAATGTTTTGACTAACAAATAAATATCGTCTCCGTAAACATGAATTACACAAGAAAAAGGTTATAATAATAAATTTAAAATTGATAATAAAGAAATGAGTTTTGCAGACAAAAATAATAGTAAAAATAGAGATTGAAGAAGGAACGAAAAATTTAAATAAAGTAGAATGAGGTAGATATTAAATATTTTGTCTCTGAAGATGCTCTTTAAGTTTAAGTTTAAATTGCAAAGCGCTTTTTAAGGATTTAACAGGATTTGGTAGAGAATTCCATTGGCGAGCAGCATATATGAAGAACTGTTTTTCAGAACTTGATAGTTTTATTTTGGGGCATATTAGGTTATTTGTTCTGGAGGATAAGGCAAAGTTAAGCTTCTCATATAGATAAATTGGTTCTCTGCGAGTGATTATGTTGTGTAATAAGATAAGGGCCCTAAACTTTATCCATTCGATAAGACAAAGATCAAATATTTTATTTGCAAAAAATGTTATATGCTCATTCCTACTTCTATGGAATATATAACGAGCTATAGAATTAAAAGCGACTTTCAATTTGTGCATACTGGCTGCATCACAATGCCCAAAGATCTCAACGCCATAAAATAGTGTAGGAATCAGACACATTCTAGCTACTGTCATTCGAATTTGAATTGGTAGAAACTTTTGGGATAGAGACAGCTGTCGAAGTAAACCATACAACCTTCCAGTTGCTTTATTGATGTGATCATTCCATGATAATGTTTTGTTGAAGTGAATTCCCAGGTTGGACGCTTCCTCTACATAACTTAATGGCATACCATCAACACATAGTTTTGGCAGCTGCAGCACATCTATATCCTTTTTGTACATAACTAAGCATTTGGACTTAAGCGGATTAAGTCCCAAACCATTTTCCTTAGCCCAATTATTAACTTTTGACAGTTCTTCATTACAAATGCATACACATTCATTTAACCGACTTAGTGGACGACTTACATACATTTGTACATCATCAGCGTACATATGTATATTACAGAGTGACAGGACATTGGGTAGGTCATTAACATACACGGAGAACAGTAAAGGTCCAAGAACAGATCCTTGGGGTACACCTCTCGTAATCGGGAGAAGGCCAGAGGTGTGCGAACCTGCAACTACGGCCTGTTTTCTATTACTTAGATAGGATTTAATTAGCTTAGTTGCTGTTTTAGGTGCGGAACAGGTTTGTGTTCAGCTCTAATACCTCAAAATGTACGGTTAAAGGTTCGGTTCACAGAAATCTAAATGTCGGGATTCCTGGCTCGAGCCGGTTCGTTTCAAAAACCGGTTTTTGGTTCTGACAAATTTGCTAAGTGTACTCACCCGCTTTATGTGAGTCATAAAGCTGATTCTATTCCACGCTGAGTTTGGTTGATTTATGGAATACGAGTGGGTAATTTGTGAGTTGGATTCAATCAAGAAATAAGAGAGTAATCTGTCCATATTTTCATGTGTTTCACTTAGTATGAACAGACTGCCTGATAGCTGTCATTAATAAATCTGGCAGCCTGCCAATGTGTCTGAACCCACCCTTATTATACCTTTGCAATGGGTATATTAAAATTGTCCAGATGTTTGTAACGCATAGAAGAAAACATTTCCTACCACATAAAGTATATATATTCTTGATCAGCATGACGAGCTGAGATGTCTGCGCTTGTCCGTCCGACTGTCCGTCTATTTCGATGCTATCTCCTCCGTCGGTTCTATAGCTATCGCGACCAAACTTTGCTCGATGACTTCTGTTACAAATACGCTGCACATTTGTCGGAACCGGTCGAGTCGGATGATTCGAACATATAGCTGCCATGGGAATTAGTTCTGGTGAGAAAAATTTTTGCTTTTAGTGCAAACGTCTTCAAACTCCGTAAAACTAATAAAGTTTTCAATGCTTCTGCATGATTCTGCCAAGTTTGGTCGACATCGGACATCTATATAGTACGGCTGCCATAGAAAAGTACACTCAGAAAAAAACATTACCTAAAAATGCTCAAAATTACCTGAAATTTATGGACATTTTACCTAAGATGACAACCTAGGAATAGAATGAGTATTACACTCAAAAAAAAAAATCAATCCGAAACGGGATTAAAAACGGGGTGATCTCGGATATTCTTGAGTTGATCCCGGAAAAAGATTGATTTTACTTCAACTTTTTTTTTTATCACTTCAAGCATGCCTCGAGATCACCCCGTTTTTAATCCCGAATTCGGTTTTTTTTTTTCTGTGTACCTAAAAAATCGTAGGCAATAAGAAAGCTTTTTAGGTAATGTGTGACCTAAAAATGTAGGCAACAAATGACCTTAAATCGTCTTTTGAGGTTATAAATAGGCGTACAATTTAGTCAACAAATAAGATTTTCAGGTAATGAAGGGACTACAAATTTTGGCAATGGATGACCTTAAAGCGATCTTTTAAGATAATAGAAATTCTTGAAATTTAGTCAATTAGTTTGATTTGACATTTGGTGGTATTTTGCTATTGTAGAGGGTGGTATTTTGGCGTTGAACAGTCACACGGTACCCTTAGCTGAGCCCCAGCAGAATAAGTTGTCTTATTAGCTAGTTCTAGATTTAGTTTGTCTGAGTACTAAGCTTATGAATATAAATAAAAGCGAACAATCGTTTTTAAATGGGGTTTTAGCGGCTGAGAGAAAATATCGACATTTTCTCCTTATGTTCATGTCAATCAAGAAAGAATCATAGGCTATGTCTCAAGTTTGTTCCGGTTCGAAAGCGGATAAAAACGGTGAAAAAGTGCTTCAGAGCCATATCTAAAAAGTTATTTAATCTAAGATATGGAAATTTGGTGTCTGGTTAATAATATGAAGTTTGATGTTTGCCCAATTTAAAGGTGGTTTCGTCCAAGTTTGGACGAGTTGAAATGTTAATATCGATTTCCAGCCAGTTCAAACTTGAATCAAAAATTTACAGATATTATACAAATTTGTAGTGTTTTTGTTTGAAAGAACCCGGGCGAAGCCGGGTATACAGCTAGCTGACAATTAACAGTATGTAAATATTAAGTTATACAGTATTTATTTATATTTAAAGTCGAAATGCTAAAAGTTTAGAAAAACGCTAAAAGCTTAGAAAAATGGCATAATTTTAAAGCAATAGATTCCTAAACATTTTTTACCTAAAACACGATCTTTGAGGTAAAATGCGCTATATTTTAGGCCTTTATTGCCTGAAAATTACAATTTAGAAAATCTTTTTTCTGAGTGTAGGGTTAGGAAAATATTCGCAGTAAGCTTTCACACAATTCTAGAAAGTTTTGTCAAAATCGGATGCCTATAGAAATGATCCGTCGAGAAAATCGTTTCAGTAAGAAAAACTTTTTTGTTTTCAAAGAAAACGCCTTCAAACTTTGTATTTCGTAGTTTGCTATGCTATTCCATGATTCCACAAAGTTTGGTCGCCATCAGACATCTATATAGTATAGCTGTCATAGAAAAGTAGAGTCAGAAAAGTAGTCTCAGTTAGAAAAACTTGTATGTTTTCCAGTGGAAATGTCCTTCAAATGAGTTAGAAAAACGTGCTGCAAGGCTAGACAAACTTCCTCTATTTTCGTTATTTAAAATTTATTTTTCGGTTTAAAATTTAAAACTGTGGATATCGTTGCAAAGGTGTACGGTGTTAATATCTGGTACTAATCAAAGAGTGTGCTTAAGTAACACCTTATAAGTTACAAGACATATTTCTCCTTCGACAAAATTCAACTTCTTTGAGGAGGGCAAGCCTCTTTAGCCCCTTAGTTTTTTGAAAGTCCTCCCACCGGATTTCAAGCAGGAATCGAAAAGCTTAGCTAGTGCAGCTTTCCGTTCAACGGTTGTTTGGCTTCGAAGCTTTTTCCTCCACGCTTTCACTGACTCGGCTAAGAGCTTACAAAGCTCCTGCAAGCAGTGCTTGTCAAACTTTCGCACAGCTTTCCAACACACTTAACATAGTGATAGCAGAGAAAGTGGGGAGTTGTGGGCCCTTAACATTTTACATTCAAAGAAGTCTGTTGGGGGGGGGGGGGGGGGGCTTGCGCCTGCTGGCGTCAGTGGTCTTTTGGGACACCACCGACGATAACCTTTTCGTCCAAACTTTTTTAGTCAATTTATTCGTATAATTATACGAATTATGTACAATTAAAATAATATATGCTCCGTACATATATTTTATTTTCGTGGCGATAAGCCCCGACCACCTCTTGACATCTCTCCGCCTAGCGCAAGAAATTGTTGTATGTTCGCCGCGTGTACTTGAGCAGATTGACCCA
The DNA here is from genome assembly GCA_035044965.1 of Lordiphosa andalusiaca. Lineage (NCBI taxonomy): Eukaryota > Metazoa > Arthropoda > Insecta > Diptera > Drosophilidae > Lordiphosa > Lordiphosa andalusiaca. The sequence goes on along the minus strand of JAWNNM010000051.1, from coordinate 2,010,392 downwards.
AATATAGGAGCAGCGAACTGATAGGACAGGGCGCCAATCTTTGTATTTTGTATTTTTAGATCCACATGGCTATCAACAACGGAAGCTGCGGCAATTTTATGTCATCAATTTAACAATTTAATTTTTGTTTTTGGAGGGGGAAATCACAATTCGTTCATTGGTCGGCAGCCTGCTTGGGGCGTCAACGTCCTGGCCGACCGGCAGGATTGACGCATGCGCCCAGGGAATGTGACCAGAGAGGCATCCAATCAGAAGCTCCGCCAGTGACTGACAGTTGGGCAGGGTGCTGTTGGTTGTTGGTGCCAATTCGTCAAAGGGCAAACGATTGAAACCAACTGCTCACAGATCGATCTTTAAAGAAAATTCAGCCATGGAAGTCAAGTTTTTTGTACTCTGATCAATTAAGCCACATCTTACTCATCATTTTTAACTAATCTTCGCTTCAACATTAGTTTTCGAAATCCAAATCCGATCAAGTTGCCAAGTTGGTAGCCCAAACTCTGTCAATATGTTAAAAGTGTGAGATCCCAAGAATAATAATATAATTACCTAATTCGTCCGGGTGTTTTAGTCCTTGTACATCTATCTCTCCAAAAAAGAGATACCTTAAGGAGTAGATGGTGCCAGTTTACCACGCACATTGGTTCAGAATCTAAATAGGTGCCTAAGTTCAGTGGCGTCAACAGGCGGGAAAGGGGGGCAAGGTGAACTCGAAAATCTTTGTATAGACCCTATCAAAGCGTTAATTAACACTGCATTTCTCCATTTGTGTGAAAGCTAGTAACTTGTAACTAATGACTAGGTAGTCCCTAGAGGTGGGCGCGTGAGCATGATTTCTGACTTGGTAACGTAATTATACCCTTGCAAAGGGTACTATAATTTGGCCCAGAAGCTTGCAACGCATGGAAATATTTATTTTCGACCCCATAAACTATATATCAGGGTGACGAGCTGAGCCCATTGAGCTTTGTCCCTCCGTCTGTCCGTTTGTCTGTCTGTTTCTACGTGAACTAGTCTCTCAGTTTTGAATCTATCGAGCTGAAATGATGCACAGAGTCTTCTTTTTGCTGCTCGCTACTAATTTATTTGAACCGACTGGATCGGATGACTATTTCTCACAGCTGCCATGGGAACAATTGGTTGGAAAACTAGTTTTAGTATGAAAAACTTTTTTCTTTTCAATGGAAACGTCTTCAAACTTTGTATTCATAGGTTTTCTATGCTTTTTTACAATTTTGCCAAGTTTGATGAAAATCGGACAACTATATGGTATAGCTGTCATACAAAAGATTGGTCTGAAAAACAGTCTTAGTTAGAAAAACCTTTTGTTTTTAATGGTAGCATCGTGCAATTGTGTATATACTTGTTTTACATGCTTTTACCCAATTCTACAAATTTTTGCCTAATCGGATGACAATATGATAAAGCTCCCAAACGAACGATCGGTCGGATAATGGATCGTTGTGGGAATAAAATTATTTTTATACTCTGTACCGTAGGTACATAGAGTATTATAAGATTGTGCAAAAGTATGTAACATCCAGAAGGAAGCATCTCCGACCCCATAAAGTATATATATTCTTGATCAGCATCAACAGCCGAGTCATGTCCGTCTGTCCGTCTGTCTGTCCGTATGAACGCACAGATCTCAGAGATGGTAAGAGATAGAGGCTTGACATGTATGGGACATATGCTTCTTATGTCTGCAGGCAGATCAAGTTTATTTTCAATTTTGGCCACGCCCCCTGCCGCCCCCGCAATTTAGAAAAAACGTCATATCTCCTACAGTTTTAAAGATAGGTGGGTTGTTCCTTCTGGATATATTTTAGTAATATGGATAACTTATTCGACTAGCCAAAGGAATGGTGAAGATTGGATGAACGGTTTTCGAGATATGATCAAAAGACTGTTCGCTGCTGCAGCGCAGAAGCAGCGCTGCTTTCAGCTACTACTGCAGCATCAAAATTTATGCTGAGCGTATAATTTCGTTGGTACAGAGTATGCTATAGTCGGGCTTGACCGACTTTCTTTCTTGTTTAAAATATTTAAGCGTGCACTTTTGCTAGGTTATAAAAACTTCTGCACAGACGAAGTTAGCTTAGTTTTCTCGATTTTTAAGTGTTTTGCGTCACTCACGAATCATGCACGATTCAGGATTCCCTTACAAATGCACGACAAATGTGACATTCATTTCTTTGTTTTTTCCTTTTACACCTAATTATAATTTAGTTCAAAGCAGATTATCAGCAGCAACCATTTTGATGAAGAAGTTCTTGCAAGAGTTGATTTCGTTACAGTTGAGTGTGCCCGTGTCATTTTGTCAGATAAATACCATAAAACCAATTGCATATTTTCTAGTGATGATACTTTCTTGAATACTGCAAATAAGATGATTGATGGTAATTCGCTCACGAAAAACGCACAAATCACGGTCGTTCATGCAGGAAACTCTAGGTTTTGCGCATGCTCACGTCGTGACACTCCGTGACACGGTCAAATTCACGTCCCGGGTGCAGCTCTAGTCGACATTTTCGGCGAAAGTGTATCATTCGGACGGTTCGGAAGCCTCTCAGCACATCATTATATGCAAACCAGCCGTTGACCTTTCAACAACACTCAACTCCAGCTCACACGGCAAAAAACGACTCAAATATGGTTAAAATAACTGTGTACCGAACTTCATTTCGACGGATGATTGGTCTGCTGCTGGCCCAGACCTGAATCCATTGGACTACAAACTGTGGTTCGTTGCCGCGATCGATCAAAATTGTTCTACGACTTGTAGCCATTAAGTGACCAAATAAAAATATGAAAAAAGGTTGTGAAAAATATTCATTCGTTTTCATTTAATGACCAGTGGTCCAACTTTGAGATTAAATAGAGCTCTTATTCCAAAAATTGATACAAAAGCTACAAAAAATTGCCTAAAAATTTAGGAAATAATACCTCAAAAGGCGCCAAGGCCATGGGGTCCTAAATTTTTAAAATATAAACTTCCTAAAGCCGTAAGACTCTTGTTAATGTGTGATCCATTCCGCTGGTCCCGAAATTCTAATTAGTATAACTAGATTAGTAACTCCTAAGTTCGATAAGTTGATAGTTAATAGTTGTGGAAATGATCCCTGAAGTGGAGTAACTCACGGATTGACGGAGTCTGCCCCTCCACGTTTGTCTTGAAGTTAAGGTAAAAACTACCTACATAGTTCACCTAAGTACTTAGAAAATAAAAAGCTAGGTGGTGTAGATGACAGAACTGTTGCTTTTTTGGTAGATGTCATGCAATCAAATCCCCGTCGAAGCTTTAATAACTATACTCTGTACCGTGGGTACATAGAGTATTATAAGTTTGTGCAAAAGTATCTAACAGCAAGAAGGAAGCATCTCCGACTCCATAATGTATATATATTCTTGATCAGCATCAACAGCCGAGTCGATATCGTCCGTCTGTCTGTACGTATGAACGCACAGATCTCAGAGATACTAAGAGATAGAGGTTTGACATGTATGGGACATTTGCTTCTTATATCTGCAGGCAGATCAAGTTTATTTTCAATTTTGGCCTCGCCCCCTTCCGCCACCGCAATTTGAAAATAACGTCATATCTCCCACAGTTTTAAAGATAGATGGTTCGTACCTCGGAGACATATTTAGTTATCAAGATTAATTATCGATCCGCCAAAGGAATGGTGAAGATCGGATGAACGGTTGTCGAGCTATGATCATCCGACTGTTTGCTGCTGCAGCGCAGTAGCGGCGCTGCTTTCAAAGCAATGCTTTCAGCATCAAAATTTGTACTGAGCGTATTATTTCGTTGTCTGGGAGTTGATCAAGGGATTTCCTGGATACTTAAGAATGTAAAGGCATCTTTAAACAGTTATCAACGCAATCAAATTTTTAGCACTTAGCACCTTTTATATTTCAAATGCTGGGAATTCGTACTTGAGAATTACAAGCTTTGTCTTTTTTGCTATTTTCTTTTTGGGCGATTTCTCGATTAAAACTAATACATTTAAGGGCTAACTTCCAAATTGCATTTCTAAATTTAAAAAGTTCTTTCTAAAATTAATTGAGTCTTCCTAACTAGCATGTTGATCGCCCTATTTGAAGACACGCACTGAACTTCTTTTCCTAATTTTAATGGTGAATTTGTTTTAAATTTAAGAAAAAATTATAAAAACATTTTGAAAAATTGCCCAAAACTTAAGAAAAACAACGCCAAATTTCCAAGATAAAGAAAATATTTTTAAAAAAAGTTTATTTAAGGTGTGGCCTTTCTTGGTTGAAGAAAAAAACTGTCTAAAAACAAACTATTTTCTATTTATAAAAAAAAATATTTTTTAGGGCGAATTTCTGTACACTAGAAAATACGTTTTTTTTTTTAAGTGTAGATTAGTAAGGAGTCACAAAAAATAATATTCCAACCAATCCAATCGTCCTGGTTTTAGAATAGCGAGAAAGCTAAGCTAACTTCGTCTGTGCCGATGTTTTTATACCCTTGCAAGTGCTCGCTTAAATATTTAAAAAAATTATTTTTCTCCACAACGACCCATTTTCCGATCGATCGTTCGTATGGGAGCTATTTGATATAGTCATCTGATTTGGACAAAAAATTTTAGAATACCAGCAAATACAAAATTGCAGGATGCTACCATAAAAAACAAAATAGTTTTTCTAACTAAGACTGTTTTTCTGACCTTTCTTTTATATGACAGCTATACCATATAGTTGTCCAATTTTCATAAAACTTGGCCTCCTTTACTAAGGCCCGATTTCTCAAGGGTTCCGGTTAGCCAACCACAGGTCAGATTTGTTAGTCAAAATGACGAGCGGTTAAGTCATTTGCTTTTCTCAGCAGCAGTTTCGCCTGATATCGATAAATGCCTATCGCTGCTTCAGGGTGACTAAACGATCGAGTGAACAGCTGACTCGATTTGATTTGTTTGTTTTTTAATGTAATTAGTTGTTGCTGGTTATGGTTTTGCGTAAAAGTTGATTTAAATTCGATGCTCTGCCTCTTCAAATGGCATTTCCATTCCGTGGAGTTGACAAATTCGTTAATTCATAAAAATTTGGTGTTGCTGCAAATAATTAAGTAAACAAAGCAAGTGTGCGTCCAGCTGTTTGTATATCGATGAAAGCATCGATAATCTGATCGGAGCTGCTTTGTTCCTCCGGTTACGCGACACTCATCATGAGACACCCAAAGTCGGTCAAACTGCCTATCCAGTTGACCAACCGGACTTTGAGAAATCGGGCCTAAGTGTACCAGTTTACTTCTTGGTCAAGAAAATTTGGAACAATTCCATTTAAAACAAGTTAAATTTAAGTTGACTTCCATTTTCTGGGTGTATTTACATTACATTTATCAGATGGGAAAGTGATATGGCCCCATTCATCTCTTGCACTCTAGTGAAAGGTAAAAATCTTTTCGGCTTTGTCTGTCGTTATGTGTTTAATGTGTGTTGTGTGAAATGCAAATAGTACACACAATGGAAGGTCGTCAAAAAAAAGGTGTGTGGGCGGGTGTTGGGGGAAGTTGCAAGCCGGCTGCCACAAGCCAACAATAAAAATGTTTGCGCTTCATTAGAGGAACATACATCACAGTACCCATATCTTTCATACACTTTCAAAAATAACACAGGCTGTGAAATTATAGGCCAATTGTAGCCATCAGAGAAGATAGCAGGAACGTCTGCTATATGTATTTTCGAGCGCTGAACTCAAATAAATTGTTCGTTTTTCTCTTAGATCGTTAGCTTTTAGAGATATTTGTTTAGCCGTGTGTTGAACGAGGTTTGTTAATATATTTCGGTCTTGCAGCCACATTAATTTGGCCATTTTAAACTTAAGTTTGATTCAGGGTTTTAAGATACAATTTTTTTAAAATTCAGGTTTTTTTTTCCAAGTTCAAAAAATTCTTTATAATAATTAAAATTTAAATGATCATAACTCGACAACCGTTCTTCCGATCTTCACCATTCCCTTGACGGATCGATAAGTTATCCTGATTACTAAATATTATATATCTAGAAGAAACGAACCATCTATCTTTTAAACTGTGGGAGATATGACGTTTTTTCGTGTCCGAAATTGAAAACAAAAGTGATCTGCCTGCAGACATAAGAAGCATATGTCCCATACATGTCAAACCTCTATCTCTTACCATCTCTGAGATCAAGAATGTATATACTTTATCGGGTCGGAGATGCTTCCTTCTAAAAGTTACAGACTTTTGCATAAACTTATAATACTCTATGTACATACGGTACAGAGTATAATTATCTGCCAATTGATATAAGTGGAAACATTAACTAGTAAATAGAGCTTTGCGTTCCCAAATTTCCTATATTAACACTTTTTTGGTATTATTACACTTAAAGAAGTTAGGGTCCAAAAACTATACAAATTTAAAACATATTGTGGAATTTTTTTAAAACTTACCCCTAAGATTTCATTAACCTTAAAATCAAGATGAAATAACTTTTCAATTTTAGCTCTTTTGTTTGAAAATATCTACGATCTTATTTACTAATAACTCCAAGAAATTTTGGTGGTATATATAAATACCCAAGGAAAGATTCAAGATTAAGAAGACACTTGAAATGAGCGTTGCGCTTGACTAAAGTTCATCTGATTTTTACAAATTTGTTGGCGATTTAATTAATAGTACTGAATATCATTAATATAGCTTGTCTGGAAGTTTCGAATCACACACTCCAAAACTGTGCGGGATGAGACATTTTTCGAACTGCAGGTGGCTTGTCGAAAACTTGAAATAGTCCTAAGCCATCCTATTGGATGGTAAATACCAATGAATGTCTGTTGAATGAAAAGTTTTTAAACAAAAAGTACACAGAGAGCAGGGGAAAGGATTGGTAAATAGAGTTTTCAATATTTCGATATTTCTGTTAGAAGGAACACGATATTCTTAGAAACGATATATGGATACTTGTTAAACTAAGACCAAACCAAAGTAAGCTCACGTAGGCTTTTAATAATTCGTATAAAAGTTTTGTGTATTAATCTAGTTTCCCTGGCATAAAATTTAACTTATTTTTTCGGAATCAACAGGCTGTAAATGCGTCCAATCAGCTGATTTAAATTTAACATAAATCGTAAAACTAGAAGGGTCTTTGGGCTATACGCAGATGAGGATTTAATGGAAATTCCACAGCCTCTGGCTTGTACTTGATGATTAGACTTGAAAATGTTGCCAAAAACTAAGAAAAAATTTTCTACAAAGGCCAGTTTGGACACTATCGGGTTTTTTAAAGCAGCTCACTTGATTTTTGAAGGCTGCATTGATTTGTGTTCTCTCCCTATAGAGAGTCTTTATAAAGAATCATAAATACATAATAAGAAATGTTTGCTCGGTACCAGCTTTGGAATCAGTGGACCAAAATGGAGCAGAAATTTGCTATTAAAATGGGTGGACCAAAATGACTGTTGCCATGTGTGATTGAAATCACTTTGAAAGTGTTTCCCATTATGTGAAGTATTGTGTCAAAGTTACTATAACTTAGTACATGGCACATAGCATAGTCTTGTTTTAAAAAACTTAGATGATATCTTTAAATAATGCCATTGAAAATATCAGATAAAACGACAACTTGCACTGGTCATTAGTTGTCTTGTGGTGTAAACGTCCTTTAAAAACTTTTCATTATTTGTGTAAGCTTTAGAAAAGCACTAAATAATCGATGTTTTTAAGGCTTCAAATATTGGTATCGATATTGAAAATTGAGAAAACGATGGATTTTCCTATTTGAAAAGATGAGATCGAAGTATATGTATGCTCTCTAGAAAATCAACTAAAAAAAATATGAGATTCTAAAATCGAAAGTGTGCAGACCTTAATTTAGTATTCACGAAAGCGTAAGTCAAACTCGGCCCTACCCCACTTCGAAATACCCGTTACTCAAGGCAATTAGTGTTTAATAACCTCATGCGACTCACATAAGTATGCAACGTTTTTTTAACTCTGCCAATTCTTATACGATCTTTATGAAATTGTGTGAGATTGTTGATACTATACGCTAACACTGCACTGCAAAATTTGCAGAGGGTCTATTGAAATTGCCCAGATGTTTGTAACGCATAGAAGGAAGCATTTCGATCACATAAAGGATATATATTCTTGATCAGCATGAAGAGCTGAATCGATGAAACCATGTCCCTCCGTCTGTTTCTATGCTATCTCCTTCGTCAGCTTAAAAGCTATCGCCATCAAACTTTGCACAAAGTCTTCTGGTATAAATACGCTGTACATATGGATGGCCCGGATCGGATGACTATTACCAAAGATTTATCGATATTATAGATGACGCATCTGAAAGAAAACACGATTATTCCTGGTAGCTAACATGGGCTTCTAATTTCTGATTTGAACATCATGTGTCGACTTTAAACATCTATATATCTTTGATATAGCTCTGTAAATGTCTTACCAATTTATTGGTAAGCTATTTTGGATGACGCATGTGAAAGAAAACGCGATTATTCCTGGTAGCTGACATTGGCTACCAATTTTCGATTTGTTCCACATGCGTCATCTAAAACATCTATAAATCTTTGCTATATGTAATAGCTGTCATAGGAACGATCGGTCGAAAAACTAGTTCTGGTGAGAAAGACTTTTTTGATTTCAATGGAAACGTCTCCAAACTCCGTATTTCCGAGTTTTTAAGTTTTAATCTCCATGATTCTGCCAAGTTTGGTCGAAATCGTACATCTATATATGTATAGAAAAAAGGCTTAGTAAGAAAAACTTGTTTATTATTAATGTAAAAAGTTTTTTAAAATTGGCTCGTATTTATATTATAAGATTTCACACAATTCTTAAATGTTTTGTCAAAATTGGATGACTATAGGTTATAGCTGCCATGGGAATGATCGGTCGAGAAACTAGTTTTAGTGAGAAAAACTTTTTTGTTTTCATAGTTTGCTAAGCTTTCCCATGAGTTTACTTAGTTTGGCCGCAGTCGAACATTTATATAGTACAGATGTCATAGAAAAGTAGTCTTAGTTTGAAACCCTATTTTGTTTTCAATGAAATCGCCACCATACTTTCTATATCTTGGTGTGCTATGCTTTCCCATGATTTCACTAAATTTGATAGAAATCGGACATCTATATAGTATGTATGTAGTATGAAATGTAGTCTTAGTGTGAAAACCTTTTTGGTTTCAATGGTAATGTCCTGAAAAATGTCTTTCACACAATTTTACAAAGTTCTGTTAAAATCGGATGACTATGGGAATTGACTATCGTTGCAGTACATCAACTATCGTTGATCGGACGAAAAGGAAGTTTTATTGAGAATATCTTTTCTTTTTGTTTTAAATGAAATCGACTTCAAAATTTTGACATGATTGTGTCTTAGGCTTTGGCACGATTCCACTAAGTTTGGTCAAAATCGGACATCTATATGGTATAGCTACCATAGATTGGAAAGGTTCCAAAAGTAGTCTTAGTTAGAAAAGCGTGCAGCAAGGATATACTAACTTAAGTTGTGCCGAAGATATCTTTGCTCTTATTTTTGATTTTATAATATCCATTTTTCATTATTTTGTATGAATTTCAGTTTTGCTGGGTGGAAATTGAAGATCAATTTAACATTAAATGGATATTTTAGTGTCCAAAAATGGAAACTAAAAAATATTCATTCCAAACGGATACCGAAATCATCAAAGGTAAATATTATTTATATCCTTTTTTTTTCTCAGTGCATGCTAGTCGTAAGTGTAAAAATTTTGGAATTCATTCCCAAAACGGATCTTCTGTCAATAATGCACCTACCCATCCAGAGCTAAACATCGAATTTTCGAACATCTAAAATATAAATCAACTTGTACAATACATTTTCTAAAATAAAGTAGTTTTCCGAGTGCGCGCCCTTTTTCAAACAGAAGATAGCCCGTAGCCCGAAAAATCCGAGCATAACCGGCTCTGCAGCATTGTTGCAACCTCATTTTTCCAGGTGTACCACCACGTTTTGTTTTCTGTGTTCATGCTTTTTTTATCAGTTGACCTGGAGAGCAAAACGGCAAATGTTGCTTCCCCCCTCGACGAACTGATAAACTGGCCCGGGCATACTTTTTTTTTCTAAAGTCGACACTGCCCGACTTCTATGTACCCGTTATTAGGGGAGAAATTCATAAATCCATTACCCAAACATCTTCCTTCGGCCTGTTACATAACAGTTAAACCAACCCAGCATACCTTTTGTCACTTCACGAGTAACGGGTATAAATAGTGCAAAACATGAGAGCATCCTGTTCTTGATAAAGAGCAAGCGCGATAAACTTTGGATGCGTCGACACCCACGCCAAAGCCACACGCACACACGCACACGCACACGGGCAGAGCCCCAGACAGCCAGACAGGCAGACACACACACACACACACACAGAGAGAGAGAGAGAGAGAGAGCGAGGCGCAACAGGCTTGCATTGTCAGCTGCCTGTACTCAAGCGCCGTTAGGTTTTTAAGCCAGGAATTGGCAGCAACAGCAACAACAACAAGCACAGCCGCAAAACTTCGTGGCTGCTGCTGCTGCCGCCGCCACCGACACCGCCGCCGCCCCCCCACGCATCACGCCACCTCGCTCATCTTCGTTCGCCCGTCTCGTAAACGGTCTCGTGCGCTGCTCGCTCGTATCTTCAGGCCGGCCAAGCAAGCGTCGAAGTTCTTCCACATTCGTTGGCGCGCCGTTGCTCGAAACGGTCGCACAATTTTCGGTGCGTTCTCAGTTGAGGAGGAGGGTCTGTTGCCACCAAACAAAAAAGCCGCCTGGGCCTGTTTGTTGTTGGTGTTTTTTGCTGTGCAATATTTGATTTAAGTTGTCTTCTTTTTTTTTGAAGTGCTCACTAAACAGTGTCAATTTTTTTCGGGTGCCCGGAAACGCGGAAGGATCGGCAAGAAAGTTTTGAATGGAAACCGTATGATCGACAGTGGCTCGGGAAACGCGCGCGCGCGAGTGGCACAGCATAAAGGAAAAAGAAAAAACAATTGAAACTAAACTCACAGTCAGCGCTCCTCGAGGAGTCGCCCCTGAAGTAGTAGCAACACCAGACGAATCTTTTCTCGGCCCAGCGTTTTCTGTAGAATTCGCGCGTGTTGATTTTGTGGCTTCTCCTCAGTTGATTAAGGCTTTTGGTTTCACATAAGCGTTTTGCTTTAAATTTCGCTGATTTCGGACATTTCATTTTCAATGCGATTTTAATTTTCCACTTCTTTTGCAGTGCCATATAAAAAAAAGATACTTTTTTTTTGTTTGGTATCACACACACACACACATCGAATCCGAATCGAAACTGCCTTAAGTCCTAGAACAAACAAATAAATAACCGAATAGCTGCCAAAAAGAAAAATAGAAGAATCTATCAAAAAAAAAATACAAAAATCGAAACGATGGGATCACCCGGATCCCAAATGGCCGTGACCTCGTCAAGGGGGCGACATGAAATGTCGCTGCTCTGGCGGCTCTGTGCCTTGGCTCTCATTCTAAATGTTTGCCATGTGCCGCTGATCAATGCCAAGGTAAGTAAATCAGAGATCTAGGATTAAGTTCCATGCCGAGCATTGTGATTGGTTTGGAATTTTTCTGTGATTTCGGTTAATATCTTTGAAATTATATGTAAATCACAAGTCTTAACACTCCAGTCAGCGCTGAATTTGAAAACGAGAAGTCTCATTTTCGAACGGATTAAATCCAAACGACTGGAATCCTTGCACGATGGGCACAAAATATTACTATATTTGGGGAATCAAGGGACTGAATTAGAATTTAACCATCGCTGGGTTACGGAAATGGGTTAGATTCCATAAAAAAAAACTATAAACACAAAAATTTAAGAAACTTATATTTTAAATTTATCATTTTTTGGCTGTCAAAAGAACATCCCTTAAGTTTTGGTCACATAAAGCTGGATTTTACCTCATCAAACCTTACATTAGTTCTTGTCCGATTTTCACTTTCCAAAGAAATACTCTCCTGTCCAAAACAGTAGACAAACTGTAAGTTTCCTAGGCCCAAGACACCTCCCAACATATATTTTACCCTTTAGATAGACCCCGATTTTTCGTTTTGAAATATTTCTGCGGCTCATAAACTTATTGAAGTACTCACACCGTTTCTATTGAAGACTACAAAGAAACAAAGTGGATTCAGATGGAATTTCAGCTTACAGAGCAAATTAAATAATTTACAAGCCTTTAAAACAATCTCCTAGACATGGGGTATTAATCATTATAGACTTAGAATTTTAAAAAAGCTGCTTAAAAAGTTTTAAGTTAGATTCCAAATTGTTCCAAAATAACCGGTTTCGATCAGATCTTGAGGAATCGGCATTGAAGCAGAAACCCGATCAAGTTAATTATATTCAAAAGCTCAAAAACTTTCTGGACAAGGGAAATACTTTTCGTCTTTAAAGTATTTTTCAACTATTGTGAAGGAATTATAGTATCAATAGATATATCGAGTATACAATTTGATTTCAAATCATCTTTTGTACCCTTGCAAAGGGTATTATAGGGAATTAAAGGGTTTTATAATTTTGTTTCCAACCCCAAAAACTATATATATTCTTGATCAGTGTTAAGAGCTAAGTCGATTGAGCTTTGTCCGTCCGTCTGTCTGTTTCTACGTAAATTAGTCTCTCAGTTTTGAAGCTATCGAGCTGAAATGTTGCACAGAGTCTTCCTTTTGCTGCACGCTACTAATATATTGGAACCGACCGGGTCGGATGACCATATCTTATGGCTCCCATAGAAACAATCGGTCGGAAAACAAGTATTAGTATGAAAAACTTTTTTCTTTTCAATGGAAACGGCTCCAAACTTTGTATTCATAGGTTTCCTATGCGTTTTTATAGATTTGACAAGTTTGATGAAAATCGGACAACTATATGGTATGGCTGGCATACAAAAGATAGGTCTAAAATAATGTCTTAGCTAGAAAAACTTTTGTGTTTCTTAATGGTAACATCCAGAAATTGTGGATTTTGTTTGTTTTACATGCTTCCACCCAATTCTATAAATTTTTGTTCAAATCGGGTGACTATATCATCTAGCTATTCTTAAATATTTTAGGATATAAAAACTTTGGCACAGACGAAGTTAGCTTAGCTTTCTCGTTTTATACTTCCATCGATCGAAAGGAAACCAAACTGTTGACAAATCCCCTTCAGCGTATTCGTAGTGTTCGAAAACGATTCGAACATCCATTCGGAAGGAAATTGATTTCTTGATATCACTCGAAAACGGGCACAACAAGAAAAACTATTTGGCTTTGCCATTGCCTTACACTTCAAATCCACCCGGAAATGGTAACATTACTAATTCCCAGAATTGTTTCTCCAACTAGTTCTAAGCGCTGAGTCATGAAGAGATCAGTTTATCTGTACAGCAGTTTCAAGGGGCTGCTTTTAAAAGGATGTGATGATTTTTGAAGCCATTGTCTGACCAGTTACTTGGCCCGATTTCTCATCTTCTATACAGCTGCTATATGACAATCTATTTTGTTAATTGTAAGCTTATGTAAAGATGAGAATGAGATGGGAAATTGTAAATTTTGGAACGTTTCTTGATATTTTGTTGATTTATTTAACTGAGATTTATGTTAAGCTATTACTTAACTCTAAGTAATTTGAAAGTATGACATGACATCAATTAGCGTTGTACCTTTGGACCATTGAGAAGCTACGTAATACCAGTAGACACTCTCAATGACATCATTATTTTTGGCAAGCTGTGAACATATTATCATATACTCCCAAGTTTATTTATTAAACTCACAAAATACAGGGTAAGAGGACACTCTACCAGCATCTGTGGAACAGCAAGCTTAGATCAAATATCTTTTATTGTTTGCTGGGTATCTCCTTTCATCTCTGCAATTTTACGATTTTAAAAACTTTTCGGTAAAAATAAACGAAATACTGATTTAAGTTTTTGATGAATTCTCGAAAATAAATATGTTTTACTGGAAAAGTTTAAGATTCGTAGGTGTATTGATAAAATCCACTAAGAAATTGGCATGATTATATAAAATGTATTTTCCTATATAAGACCAAAGTTTTGTATAGAAACTGCGGGTTTGATTCTTGCTCCAAATCTGGATGTTCTAGTTTAAATACACTATAAAGTATACATATTCTTGATCAGCATCAATAGCTGAGTGGCCAAAGCCATTTTCGTAAGCCCGTATGAACAAACAGATCTTAGAGAAGGTAAAAGATAGAGGCTCGATTTGAATTGAAAAAAAACCCTCAAATCTCCATAGTGTGAAAGATATAGGGTTTGTACCTTCTGAACATATTTAAAAGTCAATTTTATAAAACGATCCCCCTGAATTTCTATGTCAAAAGTACGCAAATAATCACTCGGCCTTATTAAGGACCTTTAGGTCTTTGTATAACGCCATTTGGGGTCAGCCGGAACTACGTAACTACCTTATATATCGATCCGCCAAAGGATAGCTAAAGATCGGATAAACGTAAGTCAAGTTATTAGCAAAAGAAAGAGCGCTTTCGCAACAGTGATATACATACTAAGCATTCAGTTTCTTTGATACAGAGTATACTACAGCTGGACTTAACCAATTTTCTTCCTTTTTTTATTTTAACCACTTCTAATTTTTATATGAGGACTTGTTATACATTGGCAACATAAAATATAAAATAAAATAAGCAGCTCTATACTGAGAAACACTTGAAACTTATTAAATTTTGTACTATCTATTGATACTTGCAATGCTAAAAGGGGATGCCTTACATCGAACAGGATTACAATATGCCCCATTTCGTTACTTTAAACTTTTCTTTTCTTTCTGACTTTCTGCTGAATTGGTTATCTATTTGGAAAGCGGTGATCCAAGTATTTTAGAGTTGTTCGGTAGGTTTTGGTACAGCAATGGATCTTTGGCTCTAAAAACTCTGTTGGAGTTTTAATTCTAGTTTAAAAGAAAAGGAATTTTACATATCACTGTCCGCTACTTGTTCGATTTTGGAGGGGCTGTTGTTTCTTGACATGCACTCAACTTTGATAAATATTTATTTTATTTATTATTTATTGATAATTTTGCCATTGAAAAAGTCATCTCTAGATGACATTTTGGAGTTAAATTGTATCGCTTTTATTATCTTCTGCAAACAATTTAAAACATTTAATTATGCACAGAGAAAAAGAAGGATATTCATGATTTTGGTATCCATTTTGAATGTGAATTTTTTGGATTCCCATTTTTGGATATACAAATATTCACTTAACATTCAATGGATCTTAATATGTTCATCCAACGGAGCTGAAAAACATTCGAAGGATATAAAAATATGTATAAAAATGTATATTTTTATATCAGCGAAAAGGATACTAAGAAAAATCTATTACAAATGGTTTTTTTTGGATCTCTCGTTTCTTTAGGATTTTTGTTCCTGAAATGGAGATAAACCAGTTAGTATTTTGGTAGCAGAACGAAAGGAGGGAATGTTCAAAAGTCCAAAATTTTTAACTTCAGAATGAAATTCCCCAATTATTTCGGTTTGAGTAGAGCAAAGGAGTAAAAAAAACTCTTCGTTGACCCTTTTTGAAGTCATATATTGGTAACTCTTGTAACTATCAACACAATGATATAAGAAGTGATATTAACCGAGAATTAAAACTCGTTTAAGTAACTTATCCAACTTATTTAACCAGTACACATTGATGTTAAATCAAGCTGGTGGTTCTGTTAACAAAGAAACTATAACACCTTATCATTTTCATTCTAAAAATCTCATTTAATAAAACTAAAACATACAAATGACCATGGTATTCTACGAAACTGAAGCAGTCGATTGCTTAGTGCATTTAATTTAAAATATTATAAACTATTTGCCGATAATGTGGAATCTTACCAAGCTATTCGCTAAAAAGAAATTAACAAAGTCTTTGAATTGAAATTTCTTAAAATAGTTTTCCACTTCGTTGGAGCACTTCCGCCTCATAAAAGCATCAAAAGAGTTTGTTTCAAATAAGCCCCCCCCAGCTCTGCACGACCTGGTTTTTCCTTCCTATAGCTGGGTGACACAACACAGCGAACTTGAACTATATGTGACATGGCTGACAACAGCATTTGGAAATCCTAAATACAGTTTTTATTTCTCTCTGTTTTCACCTTTCCCCCCCACCACCAACCATTCCCCTCGGTTTTCGGTTGACTTTGGAAGCGGGAAATAAACAGTGAACTGTCGACCGGATTTGGTTGCGACAAATAACAATTTAAAGCTTATGCTGGAGCAGCATCTTGGCCCTGACCCGTCGCGCCGTCATCTTTTGGGGGTCATTCGGCATTGATAATTTTAATAGATTTTCGGTTTATTTTTTCGCCAATTATAAGGCTGAGATTGTGGACTGTTCTAATTTGTTTCCATCCATCTGTATGGCCCTATGTACATGGGGTGTGCGTGTGTGGACGATCATATACGAGTGCCCCATCATAATGAGCGGCGGCGATAGCAGCGAGCCTTATCAACGTGTTAATGACATGTTGCCGTAGCCCATAGGCGACGATGCCCCGGAGTCGTTGGGTTGCCGCTGATCGTTGTTGTCTTGCAATGAAATAATTTCTTAAATTAACATTTTGTCGAAACATATAACAATATAATTGCTGATTGGCGTCAGCTGCGTACCCTCGGGACTTTTGGGGCAGCGTTACCTGACATGCGGCACTCCGTTTTGCCCCGTTTGTTGTATGGTGTTGGTGTTGGTGTTGCCGCTGCCACTGCTTAGCTTATTGTTTATCTCATCGGAAGTTGCGTAAATGAGGCCAATTCGAATCGTTACAAATATATATATATATATATCGCTGGTCTGCTCTCATATTGGCTTATCACGGTCAATTCTTTCCCGCAACACCAAATCTTGTGTACGCCTTTTACACTGCAAAAAAAGCAGAAAAGCATGTAATGAGGTCACTAACAAACCATTGGCGATAAGCAACAATGTTGTTGTGGCCTGCCAAGAGAGTGAGTGTGCACGTTTAAGGGCAGAGACATTGTTTTGATGAGAATGCAAGCATTTAACTAGAAATCGCACAGAATACCAAGCTTCTATCAGAAGATTAGGAGTTGAAGGAGTTGTAAAGGAGCATTAAATGACTGAGAAGAAAAAGACCCATCTATATGCTAGATTGAAAATCTTTTTCGTGAAAATTGCCACCTTAGAGAAAGAGGTTTGAAAAGCTTGAAATGAGATTGAAATTCTTAGAATCCCAACTCACCTATCAGCCGTCCAATAGTTCTTTGTGAAGTTTCAGTAGATAAATTATGAAAACTTACAAATTTTTCAGCAACAGGAAAATGTTGTTTATGACCTTTCTTTTTCATTCTTCAAATGGGATTGCTTCTTCTCAAAGTATTTAGACTTTACTTTGAGATGAAACAATCCGATCTTTTGATTTGAGATTATAACTAATCTTGCATTGAGATTTTCTCCGCTCTGTTAATATTTGTTGCCTTCTTGTCTCTGTTGCGGGACTCTAATTTGATTTCAGATAGATTTTTTTCTCAGTGTAAATAAATTGTGTTGGCTCCAGTAGTCCACACCATGCCATCTCACCACTTCTGTCTCTGTACTGGTTATACCCTTGCGGAGGGTATATTAAAATTGTAACGCATAGAAGGAAGCATCTCGGACCACAAAAAGTGTACATATATTCTTGATCAGCATGACGATCTGAGTCAATATAGCCATGTCCGTCTTTCCGTCCGTCATTTTTTATGCGATTTCTTCCGTAAGTTTGGAAGCTGTCATAACAAAACTTTGCACGAAGTCATGTTGTACAAATACGCTGCACATTTGTCGAAACCGGCCGGATCGGATGATTATAGCGTATAGCTGCCATGGGAATGATCGGTCGAGAAACTAGTTTTAGTTAGAAAAACTTTTTGTTTTCAAAGAAAACGCCTCCAAATTTTGTATTTCTAAGTTTGCTATGCTTTCCCATGATTTCACTAAGTTTGGTCGAAATCGGACATCTATATAGTATAGCTGTCATAGAAAAGTAGAGTCCGAAAAGTGGGCTTAGTGAGAAAAACTTGTTTGTTTTCACTGAAAATGTCCTTCAAATTAGTTAGAAAATTTAGCTGCAAGGGTATACAATCTTCGGACGAGCCGAAGTTAACTTTCCTCAATTTTAGCCCTTGAGGACATTCATGTGTCCTTATCTAGCTGAGCTGGTGTACAATTATACGGCTTTCTAGGTTCTTGTCCCAGTTTAGACTGATTCCTGCTATGAGTCTGGACTCAAAAAAAGAAATATTTCCTAGAACTTTTAAAACCAAGAAAGAAAGTCGGTCAAGCACGTCTGTAAAATACTCTGTACCAATGAAAGAGAAAAAGTTGAGAATTTCATACTTGGTTTAAGAATGTTCGAGGTTGGACGTTCGATAAGAATGAAAATTCTTCATCCAAGTGTGAAATTTTTAATCCAAGTATGAATTTTTGATCCCGTTTTTTTTTGATCCAATAGTTTTAATACTTGATCCAAATACGAATCATTCCCAAATCAAGCAGAATAGTTCTTGAATCAAGTGCTAAACATGCTCAAATTCTAGATTGCTCATTTTTGAATCAAGAGCATACATCATTGTCATAAACCGAGAATATTCTTCCTATTATCAGGAGCTCATCAGATTCGAGAGTAAGATTGCTTACTCTTAAATCAAGAGCTTCAAAGATTCTTTCCATTTTGTTGGACTTTATTTAAGCGAAAACTAATTGTTAAGCCATGTGGCAAGTTTTAGCCGGCTCGAGGAATACTAAGCGCCTCAAAGCAGCATCAGTTTTTGCCTGTCAACTGGCAGTCGCACAGCTGTCGCCAGCAATGCCATAATTGGTTGGGAATTCCAAAGCAACATGAGTGCAAATAGCTCTAATCTCGATAGTTTCCCCACAGTCCCCTCTCCCAAACTGAGAGAGTGAGTTCAACGCTATGTTCTCTCAAATGTGCTTGCTCTCCTCTCTGTTTCTTTACCTCACTCCCCTTGCCTAAATACACTATACTGAGAACGAACTTAGCTCGATTTCAAGAGCGAAATTCTTGATAATTCAAGAACGAATAAATATTTTTTCAAGAGCGTTCTCTCTTAAGTTACTTTCTACGTTCTACTTTTTTCTGGGTGTATGCACAGAATGTAATCTACGCTACTAAAGAGTATATTAGAGACGGTCTTGACCGATTTCTTACTTGTTTCTTGCATCATTTTACGACAATGGGTTCCTAAATGAAATATAGGTATAGTTTTTTTATGCAAAATGCCTTTAATTAATGTTGCATAATTATATTTTAATGAATAACATCAATTGTCATAAAATTTGAGCGAAATGAAAGCCAAGATCAGTCTAAACTGGGTTTTTCATTCAAGCAGCTTGTATGTCCAATCTAACGAATCTTTTCTGGTTCGTGTCCCATCCTAAGGGCCAGAAACTAAGCCGGAAATAAACTTGCTTTCAATTCTTCTCGACTATATCGATTGACGGCACCCTCAAAGCTGAAAACCAACTATTTGCCAAGCACAAAAAGATATAGTCCAGTGTTGTTTTCAATGCACAACAGGTGGCGCTTTTATTTCTGCCGCCGTAACCATGTTACCAACTGCTGTTTTCCCTCACCAATTGGCCCACTCTCTTCTCGGGCTGTCAGAAGACTGTCAAAATATTTGCAGATCCCCACATTAAACACAACAACAGAGTGAAAACGCAGCCAGTTGCCAGTTGTCCCATGTCAGCAAATCAAAATCGTTGCCCGAGATGAATTCATTTTGGGGGCTTTTTTTTTTGTGTTGCCTGCGCTGGCACATTCCCTCCTCGATCGCCCGACTCGTTTGTTCTTCTTGTTTGTTTCAACGTTTTTTCGATTGTTTGTTTGTACAACATATGGACACAAGATGTTGGCCCCGTCGATCACATGTGGGGCTGGGAGCAGGCATATCTGTGCATACACACTAAGTATTACACTGATGCTGGCTGGCCATTATTTTTTGTATTTTTGTATTTTTTTTTGCAATTTTCTTGGGAAATAAAACAAAATCAAGCGACACCTCGCCTGGCATTTGTTTAAATAAATGCATTGGAGACTCGCCATCTTTACATAGTTGAGCTGCCCCGCCACTTGAGCTCAAGTTCAGCCGCTGGCAGTTGCTGGGGAAGCGGGGTGGGGTTAGTGGGAAGAGGGGGAGACGCTCTCGCCCTCTCACAAACTGGCACACTTAAACTGGTATAAACAAATGCAATAGATGCGAGCGTGAGTGAAGTGTCTTCACCTCTTCCTGCTCCTCCGCCCGGACCACTCCATGGGGCGATAATGCAAAGTGTTGGCTTTGTCAATTGGCATGCCGAAAAGCTTCCGCCTTGTGCATCACATCAGCACAGGGCCAACTTTCAAGGAGAGATTGGGCAATTAGTCACTTGGTTGCCCTTTTTTGTTTTTAGCTGGGCGGTGGTTGTCACGCCCTCCCTTTCGGTTTTCAAAGGCGGCAACCAGCTGGCTGCTGTCCAACAACCTGACGTATGCATTTTGTAATAGTCTCGAGTCCGTCCGTGAGTATCCCGGCGCGACTATGAAATAGATTAACTAAATATAGATGCCAAAAAGCACAAACTGAAGCAACAGGCCATACACAATGCATACACCAAATTTTGTGTAAATAAATGTGACCACCAGAGGGGGGAGGAAAAAGAGAGAGAATATAAAATCAGAGGGTATAAAAAGGAGTTGATGAACTTGGGATATCAGAGTTGGGAATGGGTTGCTACTACTTGCAGGGCAGAGTACCAAGACACAGGCAGGGCTTGGGGACTCTGCACCTTCAGTGGTACCTCATGACATTGGTTTCCCTCAGGCTGTCAGAGGTCGTTGGCACAGGAATAGAATGAGCAACTGTATTAAGCGTTTCAGCAAAATCTACTTGATTATTTGATGCAACTCGGAGAAGGAAGAAAAAACCAACTTTCAAATCAACGTCCACCAATCACTCATGCAAACTTGTTGTTGTTTGGACTTTGACATAAAGCGTAGAAGAGAGAGAAAGTAAATAAGAAAGGAAAGAAGAAAAGGAAACTTAAGTTCGGCTCAGCCGAAGTTTGTATACCAGCACGTTTGTCTAACTAAGAACACTTTTGGGACTTTACTTTTCTATGGCAGCTATACTATATAGACAACCGATTTCAACCAAACTTGGTGGAATCATGCAAAAGCTTAGCAAACGAACATTCAAGAAATTTGGAGTCGATTCCATTGAAAACAAAAAAGTTTTTCTCAATAGAACTTCTTTTTCGACAGATCATTCCCACTGCAGCTATATGATATAGTCAGTCGATTTTGACAAAACTAAGTAGAATGATGGAAACGCATTTCAAATAAATAAATGCCCATTTTGAGGACATTTGCTTAAAAAATAACAAGTTTTTCTCACTAAGGGTACTTTTCTGACTCTACTTCTCTATGACAGCTTTACTATATAGTTGCCCGATTTCGTCCAAACCTTGTGAAGTCATGATAAAGCATAGCAAACTTAGATATACAAAGTTTGAAGGCGTTTTCTTTGAAAACAAAAAATTTCTTCTTACTAAAACTAGTTTCTGGACCGAGAGCTATATCCTATAGTCATCCGATTTTGACAAAACTTTGAAGAATTGTGTAAAAACTTATTACATAAATATATGCTAATTTTCAAGAGGTTAATATTGAAAAGAAAAACGTGTTTCTTTCTAAGATTGTGTTTCTAACCTTACTTTTCTATGGCAGCTATACTATATAGAATTTTGATTTCAACTAAACTTAGCGAAATCATGGAGAAGCATAGAAAACTAGTAAATACGGAGTTTGGAGACGTTTGCATTGAAAACGAAAAAGGTTTTTCTTACTAGAACTAGTTTTTGACCGATCGTTCCTATGGCAGCTATATGTTATAGTCATCCGATTCAGCACGTTCCGACAAATGTGCAGCGTATTTGTACCAAAAGATTTCCT
Source organism: Lordiphosa andalusiaca (assembly GCA_035044965.1). Classification (NCBI taxonomy): domain Eukaryota; kingdom Metazoa; phylum Arthropoda; class Insecta; order Diptera; family Drosophilidae; genus Lordiphosa; species Lordiphosa andalusiaca. Next base: position 1,988,380 of record JAWNNM010000051.1, on the reverse strand, counting down.
GCAGAGTTTAGTGAAGATAACTTCCAAACTGAAGCACAGAAACAGACGAGCATGGCTAAATCAGCTCAGCTCGTTGGGCTGATCAAGAATATATATACTTTATGTGGTCGGAGATGCTTCCCTCTATACCTTACAAGCTTCCAAACAATTAAGTAATACCCTCTGCAGGGGTATTATTAGGCGCGCTGCAAGGGTAGACAAACTTAGACGGATCCTACTTTAGTTTCCCCCTATATTTTTATAACTCAATTTCTTGCTTCAAGACCTGACCTAAAATAAAAGGCAAAAATGATCTTCAAATAGTCCACAAAGAGCTTAAAAAGACAAAAGTTGTCTTTCAGTAAGTCCAAGATTGAAATAAGAATAGCTGAGCTAAGAATTTTGTACTTGAATCGAGTACTTTTCTACTAAAATAAGCTTCTTTCTCTTTTTCAGTGCAGCATCGCTAAAATTTCAAATATTTAAAAATAGTCCCGCCTCGAACCTGAACTCATTAAACCATCATCTGATACCCAATTCAGATTTGCATTGCCTGCTTTCGGGGTGCAGCCCTCAACTGATCTGCCCCCAAAAGGGACTGGCCACTTACATGCTCTGACATTGTTCAATGTCGATCAACATGACTTGATTTTCATTTTTTTTTTTTTTTTTTTTGTTTTTGTTGCTAGACTAAACAGAAACAAATACGAGTAACTCCGCCTGCGCCGGCGCCTCCGTTGCAATGTGGTGTAAACCAATTTTCTCATCTCTCTCTCGGTTGTATATTTTGCCTTGGCAGTTTGTTATTTTTGTAATCCAATATTTGCATGTCTGCCGCACACTCACACAGAATGGCCGCGACATATGAGCAATAATTGTTTGACTTTTGCATTGCGTAAATGTTGAAAATAGAAATAGCGGAGCTATCTTTTTAGCCACCGATGACAACAACAACAAAAACTGTCGCAATTCGCCTGTGAGTTATGGCAAAATGCAGGAGGAATGGGCTTTTCGCTCGGTGGGTGTCAATTGTGTCATCATCCCATCTGTGGCAGCTGAAGCAGACGCTGACGATATGTGTGTAATTAACTTAAATAGAAATAAAACGCCAAACAGCGCATAATAAAAAGTTTTTCTCAAAAATGTGCATAAACGATGCCATAAAAATGCTAAGAAATTTGTATGCACTTTGTATGCGAGAGTGAAATAGTAAAGAATTGGATCGATCCTTGTCCAGACAACTAGAAGAACATAAATTACCGTTTGTTTTAAATTATATACAATTGCTTAAACCAGGGCTGCAAACCGGTTTTGAACCAGAATTCCGGAACTATACCTAACCTCTTTAGAATATAAAGCTAAACCCGAACCTGTTCCGAACCTGGAATATCGGTTTGGTTCAACAAAAATGGTGCATATCCATAAATTTGACCGTCTGTCTAACGATTCCATTTGTTATTTGGTTGATTTTGGGTGACTGAGTCTTAAAACGGGCAGCAATGTCAATAAAAGAAACCTAGGATAGCATCTGTGCTATTGTGTTTTTGAAGATCCTTGACATATTTTTCTACAAAATCTACGAAAACCGTTTACACAAACCGGTTTCCATTCAAAAACAACTCGATTTCTATATGCTGTCCAGTTCAGACTGATTCCAGGTTCGAACCAAAACCTTCTTCCAAAAATCTCGAACCCAATATTTAAGAACCCTAAACTTTGGTAAATTTTGGTTCGAACCAGCGTTCCGGAGCTCCTTAATAATCTATGGGTCTGCAGCACAGACTTAAACAAGTCAATGCAAATAATAAAATAACCAGATTTGGAACTGATTGTTTGGATTAGAATAGGTTTAACTAACTTTTTTCTTTCTTTGTTTTTAAATTTAAAAATTTTCGAATTTGTGCTTTTATTTTCCAGTTTAAATTAACAAATAAAAACTCTACTTTCGCCTTGGATAGTTATTAAGCTATTCCACCAAATAAGTCCTACCATACTGCTGAGCCATTGGGTTTACTTGTGGCCTTCGTCATAAACTGTTTGCCCCAAAAGGTGGACAAATTTGTTGTAATAAGTATTTCTCATTTGTTTTCATGTCTCTTTGTGGGTAGTTTTGCAGCTTACTTTAGTACTGAAGCGTAGGAATATTCTACCTTCAGCGAAAATCAGAAACACAAAATGTTGAAAGCAGTTTGGCTTGGCCATTTGTGCCTCTTTAATACAAATTTTAATTTTGTTTCTATACCCTTGCAAAGGGTATTATAATTTTACCCAGAATTTTGAAACGCATAGTAATATTCATTTCCGACCCCATAAACCATATATATTCTTGATCAGGATGACGAGCTGAGTCGATTGAGCTTTGTCCGTTCTTCTGTCTGTCTGTTACTCGAACTAGTCTCTCAGTTTTGAAGCTTTCGAGCTGAAATTTTGCACAGAGTCTTCTTTTTGCTGCACACTGCCAATATGTCGGAGACGACCGGATCGGATGACTATATACCATAGCTCCCATAGGAATAATCGGTCGGAAAACTAGTTTTAGTAAGAAAAACTTTTTTTCTTTTCAATGGAAACGTCTCCAAACTTTGTAATCGTAGGTCTACTATGTTTTTTTTTATAATCCTACCAATTTTTATTAAAATCGAACAACTATATGGTACGGCTGCCATACAAAAGATAGGTTTAAGAAACAGTTTTAGTTAGAAAAACTTTTTTGTTTTTAAGGGTAGCATCCTGCAATTTTGTAGTTGTTTGTTACAAATGCTTTCACATAATTTTACAAATTTTTGGCCAAATCGGATGACTATATCATACAGCTCCCATACGAACGATCGGTCGGAAAATGGGAAAAAGAGTATTTTTTTTAAATATTTAAGCGAGCACTTGCAAGGGTATAAAAACTTCGGCACAGACGAAGTTAGCCTGGCTTTCTCGTTTAATGTAAATTTGGAAGAGCTGTTCAAATTGTAGTTACAGTATTAAATATGTTTTTGCTTTCGTGTTCGCTATTTTTTTAAAAGTTTTTAAAATGTAAAATAACATGCTTTGATTATTGAGTTAACAATGATTGTGCTTAAAACAGGTAAGCAAGCCACTTGAAAATAAGTACTGGTTCGGTTCAGTGGCTTACACACTTCCTCAACCGCCGGTTCGGTTCATTATATGGTTTTTAGAACTAGCTGAACCGCGGTTTCGGTTCGGTTCAGCGGTTCATAAATACACACTATGAAATATTTTGATTTCTGCTGTAATGTGACTTTGCGCATACTTTCCTATAATCCATATGAATATCTTTAAGTAGCTCGGTAGAACGTCCAAAATGTAGGATGTCGGATTTACAGGATTAGTCTATGAGTTCCTAAGGGAATGCATTTCGAAAACGGAGAATGTGGGATAGAAAAGACTACGTGCCATGCATCTTACACACCCTATTTATCATATTTTATGAGTAAAAGCTCTCCTGGCTAAGAGTAAATTAAGGCAAGGTACTACAGAAAATGTAAAAAGGAGTGAAAAGAATGTAGATTGATGACAAGTAAGGGATCGGCGGGCAATTGCAGAAGACTAGCAGGATTTTATGTTGTAAAATTTGTGTCAAATAATCCTTAGATGTTATATCCATCCAACATCGCTAAGGATGTAATGTAAAAATGTCGCATAAAACTCATCTTAGAGATACGATACGTAAAAGTAGAGATACGAAAAAGTATCATTGGCTAGAGCGGTTCACTTCTTAAAACTCGTCAAACCGATCCGTTTTTTTTTTGTGGTTTTCGATCAGGCTTAGCATTTCTGATAGAAAGCCCGTTCGGTGTGTGGTTCGACTCACCAGCTGAAATAAGCCATTCGGTTCGGTTCAAAACCAGTTCGGCTCAGAACCGGGGAACTATGACAAAAATTATTCTGTTTTTCGTATATAAATATCAATGATTGTTTTTTTTTTTGTTCAACAATGTATTTTAAGTGTGTGATATTTACGAACCCTGATCAGAACAAAAGTCAATTTCATTTTCGAAATATATATGTGAAAGTGAAGTTGAGAGGAATGCTTAGAATGAATATGGATGGAGGGAAGCTAATTTGTAGTTTCAAATTAAATTACTAATGCAGCAAATAATGTTTGGTTCGCAGGTTTGTAAATCGTTAGGTTTTTTAGAGGCTTCGATCTTCAGGTTTTGGTTTGAGCCGATTCTTTCAGATGTTATAGAATCTTTTAAAAATTTAACTCTTAAAACTCTTCATTGTAGATTAATGGTTCTCAAAAACAAAATGAATTTAATGGACGCGCTTTATTTTCTAGTGATTTTCAATCAACTGTTGCCAATTCATTTATTATTTCCACTCATCCTGTGTTCATAAATCAAAAGCAGCTCAGAAAAATTTAGTTATTTTTTATTGGAGAATTTATGGGAAGGGCTGGGCCCGCTTTTGGAAATGCGGGTGACATCAGTCCACAAGGCATTTGCGCCAATTTATTATCGTTTTCATGAATCTCAAACGCCGTTTTTTTCGGGGGAAATTAAAAAATGCCTAGCCCGACGGCAATGATGCTGATGATGATCTGCTGCTTGGTCTGTGGCGTCTCTCCCATTGGAGTTGCATCATTTGACTGCCAGCTCGAGCATGACGTTGCCCCATCAAAATAAGCATTTCAAAATTGTTGAATTTAAAATACATTGGAAATTCTTGGCTTCAATTTGAATTAATCTGAAATAAATTGATATTCCCAGTTGCTTACAAACTGTGCCAGCAGCAGCTGTAGACACTCAATTAATTAGTAAACAAAGCATAAAAAGCGACGATCAAAAAGCGAACGAACAAAATGCATAATTATGCTAATTAATTAATTTGCTATTGCCATTCAAACACACATATGCCAAACATATATTTCAATGCTTTAATGTGCCCCTCGCACATGAAAAACACTTTGAACTCATCCATTTCGATACGATTTGAATTGGTAATAGCTTGGGTAAGTTTTTGGGATCAATTGGGAAATGATTAGACTATGAGCATATTTTGTTTGTGCAAATGAATGTAATAGAAAGAGGGAAGCATCGTCGACCCTTTAACTAAAACAAATTCTTAGCCAGCCTCAAATGCCGAATCAATAGCGAAATGAGTACGTAAGAGTTAAATGTATGGCATGTATATTTTCCTTATTCGATAGAAATCTTAAAGAACCCTCAAGGAGAAGCAGATATTGTACCTAAATTAGACGTAATGGTCTAGGATAGATACTAATATAGCACCATAGATCAGATCTCCATATCTAGTCACTTATACAAATGATGAAAATATTATTGAAGCACCAACAACACAGAAAAAACCAGGGATGTAAACCACTCGAAAATAAGTACTGGTTCGGTTCAGTGGTTCTCACAGTTTCTAAACCGCCGGTTCGGTTCATAAAATGGTTTTTGGAGTTAAATGAACCGCGGTTTCGGTTCGGTTCAGTGGTTCACAAATGCACATTATAAAATATGATTTCGGTGAAGTGGCTATTCGATAATTTTTTAAATTTGATTCCTATAATCCATTCGAATTTCTTCCAAATCCTTAGAGCAATCTGCAAAGATTATTATGTCGGATTCCCAGGACTCGTCTATCAGTTCCTAGAGAAATGCCCTTATTTATTGGCAGATTAAGATTGAATTAAGGTTAAGAAGTACCACAGAAAATTGAAAATATTGTCTAATGAAAAGACAAATTTAGATTCATGACAGGTAAATTAAGAGATCGGCGGGAAATTGCAGAAGACTTGTAAAATTCTCTTCAGGTCATCCTTTAAAGTTATATCGTTCCGACAACGCTAAATATGTAGAGGGTCGAACGAAATGTTTGAAAATTATCTTCGGGAAACGATTCAAATTTCCTAATTAATCAAAATCATTGGCTAGAGGAAAGCAATTTCCATTAAAACTCGTCAGAGAACTGAACCGAACCGAACCGTTTTTATTTGTGGTTTTCGGTTCGGTTCAGAAATTCTGAAAGGAAGCCGGTTCGGTTTGCGGTTCGGTTCACCAGCGGGAATAAGCGGTTCGGTTCGGTTCAAAACCGGTTCAGCTCAGAACCGGTTTGCATCCCTGGAAAAAACGATCCATTTCCAAAAAACATACAAACGATCATCATTTTTCATATCCTTTGCAGGATTTTTAGCTTTGTTGCAGGATTAAAAGGATATTTAAGACATATCCTGCCCAAATAGATACCGGAAATCATCTGGTATATGTTTTTTAATACCCTTTTTTTCGGTGTACAAGAAAATTAAGGATTAACCCGTCCATTGCCTGGTGCTGTGTGTGTGTATGCTTGTGTCTAATGCACACGCAATCATTCCTTGCACAACAACAAATTTAACGCAAAACGAATATGTTGTTGCCTTTGCTCAAAACAACAACAACAGCTATTCAATCGAATGTAAATGTGTTTTTAGCATTGTGTTTAATCGTTCTCAGGTATTTTCACTAACAAAAACAAACCAAAGAGAGCAAATATTAAAGCACTTGTGCTAGCTCTTTTGCAATTTCCTGATTACTTTGGTTTTTTGTGTCTCTTTTGCTCTGCTCTATACTATAGTGTCTTTTGACCTCAAGCATTCGTAGCGGAAATACAAAGCATACTCATTCTTTAACACTTCGAATACATACCTAATATATATCTGAACGCAGTCGGAACTCAAGTATTTTGAATCTCCAACCAATTGTACTTGAAATGAAAGCTTCCATACTTGCTACACCGTTTAGACTTTGACTATGCTTGAAATTGCAGATACGACCGATAGAACTCTCCAATGGAAATATCTTTACTGCCTTCAGAAGAGCTTGTTGTCCTAAGCATTTAGCTAATTCACATAAAATTAGTCATGTTTGGTCGGATCTTTGAAATCACGTTCCCCTTTCCCTTCCCCACCCGCCACCCGCCAACTAGTCAAGTCAATTAAAGAAGAATGTAGAAAGAGTTATAGAAGTAAAGAAGCATTGCCAGTCGGGCAATTGCCCAGATAAGATATAGAACACACACATGGCTGGCATAGTTTTTCACTGATGTTGTTGCTGTTGTTGTTGTTACTGTCATGCTCATGTTGTTGCCAAGTTGATAAGAGCTCTGGCAACATGACGCGATGCGTTCCCCTAACTGACTGATAGCACATTAAGACAGTGGCTGTCAAACTGCAAAAGCATGGCGAATTCGCCGGCAAGAGGGGGCAGGTCTCTTGGCTGTGATGAATCTTAATATAATGCATATCTGTGACATTTGCATGCATAAAGTCGCGCGAGCATTTGGCGTTTCTTATTTAATTTGTTTTTATTCTGCTTCCACGAGTTTTTCTGGCAACCGGTTTGACTTATTAAGCGCTTAACCATGCAGAAGCCAACGCGTTGTTATGATTTTTGGTTTTTTTTCTTTTTTTTTCTATTTTTTGTAGTTTTCAGAACTAGTTGCCTTATCGCTGTCATTAACGAAACCTTTGGTCGGCCGAAAAAAAAGACTCAATTTGACGAAAGAAAAAAAAAGGAAAAAAACTATTCAACCAGTTGCTTGAACTCTTCCTCGATGGCTGGGTTGAGCGTTGAGTAAGCGCACAAATATGCAGTTGACTGTGGGTAATGCAATGCTTTCTGATCGCCTGATATACCCAAAAAGGTGTCGAATGCAATTTCAAAGCTGCTGCTGCTGCTGCGATCAGCATAAATAACTGAGAGCAAGTTCATTAGCTTCTGGTCTGTATGGATCGGGTTGAATGTGAGAATCAAAATGGACTTGTATTACATATTTGAGAGCTTGTCATCATACAAAACGAATCTGCATACGACAATAGTTAAATGGAAATGGAGAGCAGAAAGTGTGAACGACAGCTCAATTGAGTGGCGAAAACCAACACCAAAATATACAATTTTGTTGTATTAATTACATGTGCAAAGGAATCTGTTATCAATTTATATAAATATATAAATGATAAAACTAAAATAAACTACTTTACTGTTACTGACGAATCATTGAATGGCAAAAACATTCCCAATTTAGTATAAATGCAAAGAGAATTCGCTTGTAACTATAATCACAGAAATCTGCATGATGCAGTTCATAAAATAGATTTTGTATTGAAGTGGTATTCCTGAAACTGATTTGCTTTCGATTTCGTGATAGCAAATCGAAATCATTTGACGCAACGACCCTGATTCAATTTTGATTTGCTTTCATTTGCTGAACAGTTAATTGACAATTGTCAAATTTTGGCAAAAACCAAAATAAGCCATGTGAAATTGCATGAAACAAGTTTTCTAAGCCTCTTAGGTAATAGTTTGGGGGGCAGAATAATTAGTTTCAGAGTGTTTGCAATTTTGCAAAAAGTGATTGTAATTAATGATGTAGTTGATTTAATGGTCAGGCCAAGTGACTTATGCCATTCGGCAGATGCTAAGAGCAAAAGGCTAGATAAAGTTGTGAAAGAAGTTGTAACTTTCCATCTTGATGAGATGGAATCATAATCATGTTTGATGGCTATGAAAACTGGTCTCCCCGTTCACAATCAATCAAAAATCATTTAACCACTTCAGTTGGAACTCAAAAAACCGGCATTTAAAAATAATTAAAAAATATGGTCACACTTAAAATTAATCAAATCAAAATCAGCCTTGATACTGATTTCGTGAAATCAACGCCTTTTCTGATTACAGTTTGTATTTTATAGTTACTAATTAAAACTGTCTCCGCCGACTTCGAAATACTCAGTGGAATTAATGTTTAATAGCATTTTCCTATGTTAATTAACAGTGCAGTAACATTAATGTAACTTTATATCAACATTCTGTTAGTGGATAGCGATTTCTGCTCTTCAATATTTGTAGCCACATGTGTACCAGGAAAAATGAAACATTTATATATATATATATTCTTGATCAGCATCAACGGACTAATCGATATAGCCATTTTCATGGGAAACTTGAGAATTGCAAGCGGTCGTATTTATGCAAAACGCTAGAAATTTAATGATGAGAAAATTTTTAATTCTCTGCACAGTGGGCTAGCTCGTATGGGTACTGCGGCCAAAAATACTTTCAGTAGACGATTGATCGGAAACTTTGTTTATGGCTTTATAAATCTGTTGAAAATGGCATTTAATAAACTGGTCGTGGTTAAGTCCTTACACTCACACCCTCACCACTCATTTTATCAAGTGTCAGAAAAAATAGTATTATATACCTAACTGAATACATAGATATAGTCGTACATATAAAAGATTTTCCTGTAATTCAAAACATTTGTTCATAAAATCGACTTGAATGGAAAACACAAAAACAATCAATTACAACAACATCAGAGACCAATAGTATCAAACTTTTACCGCAGCAAAACAGTTTGCGAACAAAACAAGTACACCTTAGTCTTTGGGTCATAACACAACGTCTGGCACTTTCTGGCAGCTGAAATTTTATAATTTAGAATCTTAAATGGTTGTTCAACACTAACAAATAAATCCCATTGGAGAAATCGGAGGGGATAGTTACTATTACCTTAGTTAAAACTTCATAACATGGATAGAGGTCCACTAAAAATAGTACCGCCAAAACATAATTTGTATAAAAAGTGCAAAACAAATTGGAAACATACAATTTATTAAAAAAACTAAGTAATAACCGTTCCATTAAATATGCAACTTGATTTTGTATAATTTGGAATTGTTTTGAAATTTGTATTAATTATTTTAAATTTTCAATCAATCCCATTTGCATGCTTTCTCTTTTGAAGCCATTTTTAAAGAGTGAGGTTGTAATGAATCAGAACCAAATATGTGTCTGAAAAGTCCATTTTTTAGCAAGACAACATATTTAATGTCATAGCCCATGGTAGAAACCATTGTGCAATGGTTCCCTCAATCTCTTGGCTTGTTCGCTTCTAATTTTAAAACAAGAGAAACGACGAATCCAAACAGCAGTTTTTAAGTGTTGATGAATACTTACAGTACACAGAAAAAAAAAAATCTGAAATCCATCCGAAACGGGATTGAAAACAGGGTAATCCCGGAGCAGGCTTCAAGTGATCCTGTTTTTTATACTCTGTACCGTAGGTACATAGAGTATTATAAGTTTGTGCAAAAGTATGTAACATCCAGAAGGAAGCATCTCCGACCCCATAAAGTATATATATTTTTGATCAGCATCAACAGCCGAGTCATGTCCGTCATGTCCGTCTGTCCGTCTGTCCGTCTGTCTGTCCGTATGAACGCACAGATCTCAGAGATGGTAAGAGATAGAGGTTTGACCTGTATGGGACATATGCTTCTAATGTCTGCAGGCAGATCAAGTTTATTTTCAATTTTGGCCACGCCCCCTCCCGCCCCCGCAATTTAGAAAAAACGTCATATCTCCCACAGTTTTGAAGATAGATGGCTTATTCCTTCTAGACATATTTAGTTATTAGGATAACTTATCGATCCGCCAAAGGAATGAAGAAGATCGGATGAACGGTTTTCGAGTTATGATCAAAAGAAAAATTTTCTTGGTACAGAGTATGTTATAGTCGGGCTTGACCGACTTTCTTTCTTGTTTTTTTTTTGGGATTAAAAAATTAAGGTGGGAGTCAAATCAATCTTTTCCCGGGTCGGCTCAAGAATATTTGGGATTACCTTGTTTTCAATCTCGTTTCGGATTGATTTCTTTTTTCAGTGTAGTATTTTAGCCGTTTTGCGTTTGGTTGAGACGGCATTCCCATTGTGTTCAAGTCCAAAATTCCCGTGTTCGAGTCCCCCAGTTTAAAATATAAACAAATTCATATAATTCGTAGTTTTCCAGAACTAAACCTAAATGAATTCAGCTTTTTCTAAATTGAGTATAGATTGGCTGGCAAAATTACAAAAAGAAACCAGTTTTAGCTTTAAATTGAAGTGTGCACAATATCATATTTGTTGCCAAATCTATGGGGAAAATATTCAAATCCAAGTGTAAATATGTAAAATATTACAGCAATTTTCCCGGAGTGTACAAAAAGTTTTTGTTTCTCGATTTTGAAAACATTTTTGTACATATTTGGCCCACTGTAAGTGCGAAAAGCTATTGATGCGAGAACGCACTTCTCATTTGAATAACATTAAAGGTCGATTTTGGATTTTAGAATGATTTGTACTTAATTTAAACGCCTCCAAGAACTAAATATACCTGAAATTTCAATTAGAGAACAGTATAAAGTCAATTACAAGCGCTCTAGAACACAACCAATGGTTTTTTTTTTCATAGTGTAGCCGGGATCCGTACCATTTTTTTTTGAGGCAATCTCAAATTCAGCTAAAAGCTTTAATGAAATTGCTCACTAAGTTCTTTTATGTCCCCATAGTTTCAGATGGGCTCAGTTTTATTTAAGCTTGCTTAAGCCTAAGTGTAAGTTTTCTTCAATTTAAATTTAAATTTCAATTGAACATAAAATCATTTTCCCCTTGGAAGATTTTTGACCAAATACTTTCGACCAGCAAGTGGGCATTTCTGTTGAAAATTTGCTTTTAAAGCAGCGGTGGGCACCAAAATCGAACGAAAAAGCGTAGCTGTAATTGATAAATTCAATTTGTTGTATAATTTGAGTCGCAGTAAACGATTTGAATTGACAATAGTTTCGTTCATCTTTTGTATACCCGATAAACTTCTTTCTGCTTACTGGTCTCCCCCTTCATTTACCTTGTTGATTTATGCATTAATAATTCAATTATCAAACACTTTTAACCAAAACTTTTCGCTCTTCTTCTTTTTCATTTCAGGTATGTGCCAATAATGAGATTCAAATGCATAAACAGACAGCTTGACGCTGTTTAAAGGTATTTTTTTGTTGTTGTTGTTGTATGTGTGTAACGTCAGCGGCGGCTAGTTGATTGAAGCAAAGACACGCCCCTAGCTTCCAGGCCCCCCACCCCCTCACCCCTCCCAAAACTCCTACACCGCAGTTCCCTCTCACCAGCTCCAGCTGTGGGTCACCAAATGAGCCCATTAGCTGTCAAAAGCCAAATATTTGTCGCTGTCAGCGAACAACAACAGCAACTTGACCAAAAAAGCCAAACTTGATTTATTTCCTGTGTGTGTGTGTTGCTGGCAACAATAAAACGTGCCGCCCGTACAGAAACAACAAAAACAACAACAAACTTTTGGCTTGATTCAAGCCACCAACTTGACCTTGACGTTGGCTCTGGGCTGCCCACACCATTAGGCAACATTTTTTGAAGAGCTGAAACAAGTCGAAATTTCCCAAACGATTCATCTGGAAAAAAGGGTTTTGTAATATGTATTTCCATTTAACTTATGCCAGGCAACCTTGGCTTATACTGAAGAGAACTTGTAGTCGAGCATCTGCTCTTCCGGAATCGTTATTGGAATAACATTAACTGAAACTTGGCCGTCAGAGAATCATAGCCAAGTAATCTAAGCCAATTTTGTTTCAGGAATAGATTACCTGCTAATTGCATCCGCCATAACTTTGTTCAAAATGGTTTCACCCACTTTCTTTGAAGTGCTGCCGCATCCAGGACCCCAATCTTCCATAAAATTTTAATTTTTGCATCTTGGAAAAGTAAGGCCTGCTTAACGAGCGCGACTTTTTATTATACCCTTGCCAGTGGGTATATTGAAATTGTCCACATGTGTGTAACGCATAGAAGGAAGCATTTCCAACCACATAAAGCACATATATATTCTTGGTCAGCATGGAGAGCTGAGTTGATTTAGCCTTGTCCGTCTGTTTCTATGCTATCTCCTCCTTTAGTCTTAAAGCTAATGCAGCCAAACTTTGTACGAAGTTTTCTGGTACAAAAACGCTGCACATATGTCGAAACCGGACGGATCGAATGACTATAACTTATAGCTGTTATAGGAACGCTCGGTCGAAAATATAGTTCTAGTGTGAAAAACTTTTCTGTTTTCATTACAATCGTCTCCAAACTCCGTGCTTACTAGTTTTCTATGCGTCTCCACGATTCTAAAAAGATTGGTCAAAGTCGGACATCTATCTAGTATAGCTGCCATAGAAAACTAAGGTTAAAAAAATAGTCTTAGGGAGAAAAACTTTTTTGTTTTCAATGTAAACCTTTTTAAAATTGGCATATATTTATTTTATAAGCTTTCACACAATTCCTCAAAGTTTTGTCAAAATCGGCTGACTATTTGTTATAGCAGCCATAGGAATGATCGGTCAAGAAACTATTTTTACTAAGAAAAAATTGTTGGTTTTTAAAGAAAACACCTCCAAACTTTGTATTTCTTACTTGGCTATGCTTTCCCATGACTCCACCAAGTTTGGTCGAAATCGTACATCTATATAGTATAGCTGTCATAGAAAAGTAGATTTAGAAAAGTAGTCTTAGTGAGAAAAACCTTTTTGTTTTCAATGTTAACCTCTTTAAAATTGGTACATATTTATTTTACAAGCTTTCACACAATTCCTCAAAGTTTTGTCAAAATCGGCTGACTATAGCATATAGCTGCCATAGCAACGATCGGTCAAAAAACTAGTTTTAGTTCGAAAACTTTTTTGTTTTCAAAGAAAACGCCTCCAAACTTTGTATTTCTTAGTTTGCTATGCTCTCCCATGGTTCCACCAAGTTTGCTTGAAATCGGAAATCTATATAGTATAGCTGTCATAGAAAAGTAGATTCAGAAAAGTAGTCTTAGTGAGAAAAACTGGTTTGTTTTCAGTGAAAATAATAGAAAAACATGCTGCAAGGGTATACAAACTTCAGCCAAGCCGATGTTACCTTTCCTCTATTTTTATAGTTCCAGCCTTGGCTACTTTTTGTGTGACCATTAAAAACAGTTTGTTGTTCTTCCACTCAGAAAGAGGAGAGTTCGACTTCTAGTATTTAGCTTACCTTATGTCGCTGGCCATCCACACCACATTCGAGCTTCATTTCCAACTGCTGTCTCTCCGGAACTGTCAAATTAGTTCCATAAGTCAAGAGTATACAATTTAGTTGTTCACATTTCGGTGCAAATGTCATAGCATGGCTTTCCTAGAATTCGTGGATCATAAATCCGAAAAACAAAAAAACATTTTATGAAGAGTTGAAATGTTAAAGCTTTGAGAATGAAAACAAAACGCAAACATTGGACTGTACACGGTCGAAGGCAGCGGCCAATAGACGACGACAACAGTTTGACATGCATTGAGACCTAGTTTATGATGGATAGGTGGAGGCGAAGGTGGAGAGATAGCTACATCTGGCTGTATGTAGGTACACACATATGTGGTAGGTGTGTCCCCCTCTCTCCGCTGGCGTTGCAGCTTACGCTAATGCAGTTCAAGTGCTAGAAACATAGAAGAAATAACTTTTCTGTTGTTGTTGTTGTGGTTGTTGTGGTTGTTGTTGTTGTTCTTGTTCTTGTCGCTGTACCCCAGAGAAGAAATCAACAAGCTGCAGTCAAGAGGCAACGGGCACACAACACCAAGCTCCTCTGTGTGACAATGACAAGGAGGTCTACACAGATTTTTCGAGTCAGAGGTTCGCCTGTAATTACGTTTACTTGTTGTCTACTGTTGTGGCACTCTTCGCCTTTTGCATTGTGTGTGGGTGTAATACCTTTAATAAGCAGGATGATGATGTTGCACTTGACGACGACTACAAAACTGCAGCACTGCTAAATGGCTGGAGGCGGGGTGGCGGTGGTGGTGGTGGTGGAGCAGGGGGAGGGGGAGGATGGAACGCTTGTGTAGGAGGTTACCTTTGTTCAACCCGCTTTTTGTGTATTGTGTGGCTGCACTTAAGGCCATCTCCATGGCCTGTCGCTATTTCACTTTATCATAAGGTGGTTTGTTTGTGTCGCATAATGAACCTCATTTGAGGTTAGTTTCCTTGGTCATATCCAGAGCAACCAGAAAAACATGGACATTACATTGATGATTGCGTTAGGAACAAGCTGTAATGCATAGAACAAAATAATGATATGATCAAATGCTGATAAGATGCACATTAAAATGGCCCATAACCTATATACAAAATCTAGATTATTGGATCTAATTGATATTTCATAGTGTACGTTTTGCATAAGAATCAAAAAGTATATACAAAACGTCTCGTCCCATTACAATTGTTCTTTACATTTTCTATGCTTCCCTGTCTCTGTATGATCATAATAAAATATAGTTTCAAAATGATATGAAAAATATCAAATCAACCAAATTTTGTATTTTCTGTGTACCTTTAACCGAGGATGCTACACTCAGAAAAAAGGCTACCAGCGTTCTAGAACCAAACGGGATAGAATTTAAGCCGTTTTGTACTTAAAATTTCAAGTATGATTCGTTCTTGGGTGTACTTAAATTAAGTACGAAACATTCTAAACTTGAAATATGTCTGGTAATATTATTGAAATGAGAACAAATCTGCTTGGCTCAAGAACATTTTGTACTCACAGTAAGATGAAAGAATCTAGAAAGGCGAGTTTTTAGTTCAAGCACAAAATATG
Organism: Lordiphosa andalusiaca; assembly: GCA_035044965.1. NCBI lineage: Eukaryota > Metazoa > Arthropoda > Insecta > Diptera > Drosophilidae > Lordiphosa > Lordiphosa andalusiaca. Next base: position 1,972,964 of record JAWNNM010000051.1, on the reverse strand, counting down.
TTAGATTGAGTACAAAATAGACTCATTATCCTAGCTCCAAAAAGTGAGCAACAGAAAATATAAATTATTTTTAAGCGAGTCTGTTTTTAAAATTCCCAACTGGCTTTAGCACTTTTGTAATGGAGTGATGGTATATTTCTGAGATACTGTAGCTATATCTTGCTCTTTGGCAATGGGTCTTGAATGTTTCTTTGGCTTAATACAGAAACCTGGGAATAGCTTCTGTATGGGCCTTTTGTACTTGTTTGAAATACTCTGGTATTCTTTCTAGAATGTTTTTGGGCTGGCATTCTAAATGACTGCACTTTAAGAACGAATGTTTTGTACTTATTTCGAGACATAATCGGGCTTGATTTAAGACCAATTTAAGCTAAAAGTATGATTAAAAATATTTTAGTAATTCAAAACATACTCAATATATCCCAAAACAGTCTAAAATCAAGTATTTTAGATTTGAAAAAATTGTACTTGATATAAGAATTTTGTACTTATATCAAGTATTTTTGTACTTACCGTACTATTGACACCGTTTGTACTTAATTCAAGCACAAAGTTCTTGTTTTTTTTTTGAAAAGGGCTAGAATCCAATAACGAGTGAGGAAATCTAACTTTCTGCTCGAACAAATAACTCAATAACTTAAAGGAAAGAAAGTTCAGAGTCTCGATATAATTTTGTACAAAATCTCAATCTTTTAGAATAGAAGATTAGAGAATTGTAGCACACACTCAGAAAAAAACAAAAACAAAACTTGAATGAAGTACAAAGAGTGTCAATAGTATGGTTAGTAAGAAAATAGTTAATTCAATAACAAGTTTTCAATCTCGAAATACAGCAATTAAGACTGTTTAGGAACATTTTGAGTGCATTTCGAACTAATTTAAGCATTTTTGATGACACTCTAAGAACTCTTAAGTCACTCTTAAAATGAGTACCTAATATTTATGGCTGAAATTAATTCAATGGAACCAAATGGAATAAAGCTTAAGCCGTTTTGAATCTTATATTTCATGTTTAATTCGTTCTCAGCAGTACCTTAATTAAGCACGAAACAACGAAAAACTAGTACCCAAAAATTACTTTTAATATTATTGAAATCAGAACAAACGTTCTTAAATCAAGTACATTTTGTATTTACAGTTGAATGAAGAATTCAAGTAAGGCGAGTTCTTAGTTCAAGTACAAAATATGTTAGATTGAGCACAAAATAGACTTATAATACTGGCTACAAAAAGCAAGCAACGAAAAATACGAATCTGTACTTCAAATTCCCAATTGGTTCTTACACTTTGGTTATGAAGTGTTGGTACTGGCATCTTCTGGCTCTTGGATATTTCCAGCCTTATTTGGTTGAACACAGAGACCTCGTTCTAAAAAAAGTTGGGAATAGCTTTGGAATTATATGGGCTACAATCAAGAACATATTGTACTTGCTTGAAGTACTCTTATATTGTTTCTGGAATGTTTTTGGGTAAACATTAAAAATTACTGGACTTTAAGAAAGAAGGGTTATTTTTACTTATTTTGAGAGTTAATTGGGCTTGACTTACACTATATTAACCAAGAAGTATAATTCCCAAATTTTTAACATAGTCCAAAGTATTCAACATTTACCCCGAAACCGTCTAAAATCATTTTTGTTTTGTGATTGAAAAAATCGTACTTATATCAAGAATTTTAGAAATTTTTAAAACAATTGACATTGCTTGTACTCAATTCACTCAATTTTACTGAGTGAGCTTTTTTAAAACAAATTCGGAGGTATTAAGGACATCCATTCCATCGGTTGGTTTGAAATCTCTCGTTTCTAAATTCATCACCGAACAATTTTGAAAAACAAATTATGTTTTGGAGATGTAAAGCACATTGTTTTTGGATAAATGGCATTAAGTGAAGAGAACATTGAAATTTTGCTTTTCAATATTGATTAGCACATCCAACCTAAGACTGTCATACTTACCGAAATCAAGTTGTCACTCAACCATCTTGGAAATTTGTCAAACAAAAAGGGGTTTTAGGAATCTAGGATGGTGGCTTAAGGGGCTAAAACCCGCCCACAGCACAAATATCTTAAATTATCAAAAATATACAAAGAGCATTAATCTTTAGAAAAAGCTGAAAAATATTAAGGTTATATTGTTATATGGAATTTGCCCCACACAGAGAAAAAAATGTCAATATCATTTCGATCTGGTTGGCTGGTTAATTTGATATTTAGGCAAATATTATTTCGATACTATAACATTTCATTTCGACCATACAGAGAAAGGGACGTATAGAATATGTAAAAATGAAAAGAGACATATAGAGTTTCATTTCGAAACTTCAAGCAACTTAGTGACATATTTAAGAAGGCTCTGCGGCGTTAGACCACACGTGTATCCGATGGTGGAGTACGATATGACGCCTTTCCATTCTGAAGTCCCAAGTTCGTTGCCCAGTCGAGGAGAATTTGTTGTAAAACTTACCCAAGAAAACGAAGAGATAAACCTGACATTTCCAATTAATTTTTTATTTTCTGTATCAAAATTACATTATAAAATATCAGTTTTATCTTTAAATATCAGTTTGATATTTTCCAACAGGTCACTTTCAAATGATTTTTAATTTCTTGTATCAAAACGACATTATAAAATATCAGTTTTATCTTTAAATATCAGTTTGATATTTTTTCCAACATGTCACTTTCAAATGATTGAAATAAATTATGGAACCCCAAATCATAACATTATTTTTTTTCTGTGTACTTTTGAGATTCCGATCCACCCGCAAAAATTGAATAGAATTTGTGATCTGCTGTAGTATGATAAGAAATGGTCTGAAGATGATCACATTCATTATTGGTATATAAATTGAAGTACTTAAGTATACTTAAGAGTATCATAAATTGGCACTTTCCCTCCAATCGCCGTCCCCGTACACTTTCACAAAAACAGACTGTACAGGCAAATACCCTTTTGCGAGGCTGGGAGCAACGTGCTTTGCATATCTGGAACCTCCTCTAAGTTGCGCTCACTTGGTGCGCCGAACACGTCGCCATCAGGCTCGACTCGACTTAGCCCCTCCGAGCCCCCCCCCCCCCCCCCCCCCCCCCCCTCCCCCTTCCAGTCGGGCTTTAATGGCCTGAGCCTTATAATTTATGCCGCTTCTAAGACAGTTCCTATGGCTACGCCTTTTGCATATCTGTTGTTCATTTTGGTGTGGGTTTTTGCGCGCTGTGCCTGGCCAACGGCCAATTTGGTAGGCCACAAATGTTTGGGCAATTTGATTGATTCCTCGAGTGAGTTTTATGACCATTTATTTCTATTCATTCTACATTTTGTTGTTGTTCTTGCGATGAGGTAATATCTTAACAGGCGATAAGCCTAATCCACAAGGTAATGTCCGGGCCCCAGGCAGACTGCGTCAATATTGTATTTATTGATATGGCCAGCTATCAGGCCATGGAGGCAGCACTTTTCCAATGAAAATGCTTTTCATAATTCGCACATGCGCTGTGAGTGTTTTCGTGGTTGGCCCATAAGGAAGTTGCTCGCACAAAATGGAAATAAGTATGAAAATAACGCTGTCGAGGCTATTAAACAATATCTCAACTGTGCGGCTGCCCATATTTGTACACACACACTCACTCAGGTAATTAAGTTTAAAGTTGAGACAAGCTACAAGACATAAAAAAAAAACAACAACAACAAAAAAAAACAAAAACCAAAAGGCAAAACAACGTCAACAAAAAAGTGAGTGAACTGTGAAGCACCTACCCCGCCGCACTCACCACTCGTCGGGGAGTCGAAGTCGAAGGCGCAGTCGGCGCCGCCGGCAACTCAGCTCAAGCCATCTCCAAGGCGTCAACCAGTCCCCAATCTCCAGACCCAGACCCAGTCACTGTCGCAGTCACAGTTAGCAGTCACAGAGCAGACTGACCTACAACGACTTCGTCATCGCCGTCGTCGTCGTCGTCTGTGCGTGCCTAATGAGTTACTGTAATGCTAAACCAAAAAATTTTCATATAAACAGTCTGCCTTTTGTGAGTGGCTGTAACATATTACATGGCCCACATAGACATAGATATGCCTGTACAGTGAAGCATCAAAAGGCAAAATGACCAAAGGTTCTTCAAAACAGTTGTACAGACAGATCCGCTCTCTTGGAATGCATTTGGCGCCGTGTTATACAAGGATATAGTAGAAAATTTGTGGCAAAGTTAACACAACTTTAATATCAAGATCCATTCTAGCTATATACATATATATATATACAAAAGCAATGTTGATTGAGTTGGAAAATACCTTTAGAAATCAACCAAATATATTACATTTTGAAGGGTTATGGCAACTACGGGAAAATACCTTGACATATCAATCAAAAATATTGAATTTTTACGCGTTACGGGAACTAACGCGTAAAGCTTGAGCCAGGCAGTGGCATAGAATGTATTGGAGCATTATCCTCCGGATTGGAAGCCCAGGTTCGGTTCAGTTATTTCTCGGATGTCCTTGACAGTTCATTCTTGACAGTTGACAGTTCATTCTTTAGCCAATATCTTTAATCCCAGAAATCTGCCTAACAATCGGAGTTACTACACTGGGGTGATCCCGGAAAAAGATTGATTTTACTTTCACTTTCACTTTTCACCCGAAAAACAGAATCACTTCAAGCTTGCCCCGGGATCACCCCGTTTTCAATCCCAAATTCTGACTTTTTTTCTGTGTAGAATATCACCTGCAGTCCTTAATTTGGGGTTGGTAAAAGTGCATAGCATACTTTTCGGCGCTTTCTAAAAAAACTTAACATTTGATATATATTTGGTGTGAGCCTGATGTGCCAGATTTCAAGGGTTCGATTCTGCCTGGGAACATCTAATGAAAATGTACCCTTCACTAGCTATTGGCGCCAACTTTGAACATGAAACAGTTTCCAAACATTGTTGTTCAGATTTGGCGTTAAACTGTAGGTAGCTTTTTCTTGTTTTTCTCTTGAGCCTTTGGGGCCAAGTATTTATTTTTATGCGCTGTCTGCTTACATAATGTCAAGGTGTTAGCATTAATGTTAATGCTCTATTGTTTAGTAAAGGGGAAGACTATTAAAAGCTTCTCTCCCTGAGTAATGGGAATATTGAATTCTGGCAGGTCCGACTCATAATACAACAGGCTGAAGGTAAGGCGCTCGACGGACCTCACGCTTCTAGAATACACGAATCACTGAACGTTTTAAGTACTTTGCTGAGGACTGACACTAAACCCTAACTTTATTGTTGTATCATGGGCCGACTTAAGCTTATATTCTGGTTTCTGTTTGATTTCCATGGCAGTTTGGGATCTTAAGTCAGTCCTACACATTTCCCTCTCCTCTTGCTCGGTTAGTTTATAAGTGAGTATCCTGAGTTTTATTCAAATTACTACCAAATGTAGTTAAATTTGTGGAAGTTTCTGAGAATTGAATCACGACATCGTGCGACCAAGTTACCGCCTTGATTCTTTCAAGGTTAAGCATTATTACGACGATGTACTGTTTTAAGGTTTCCGAGTCCCAACTATCTTGTGAGGAAACCGAATGGACTTCATATATAGGGTTCGAGACTTCGAAACCAGGACCTTTTAAATTGAAACTGAACTCAATCCAATTACCTTCAATGGCATCTATTTAGTTCTCTGAATTACATCGACTGACTTGTCGATTGATGCCTCAGCTGCCTCGATGGACACCCATTTACAAAAACAGTTCTCTTGATCTCGGACTCTGCCGAGCAGCCTATTTATATAGGCATTGTTATTGGTTTGATAGTGTGACAGCGTAGAAAACTCACTGATGAGAATAAATGGGAGTTTATCTGAAACAGTCTGAGTAAACTCTACTGTTCATAGGTATAAAAATCTTTGTTGATTTCTGTTAATTATTGAATTATAATTAAACCGACCTTGAGCCAGCCAGCATCCACTTTGACTAACCTATGAAGCAATTCCCGAAGATTTTGGCAAGTCTTCGACTCAAAGCCGTCATTAGTCTAGAAAAGAGCCACAGCAACACAAACCATTTGTCAGTAACAAACACAGTCGTTGTGACAGCCCACCTACAAAATGAACAAATATATTGCATACAAATGTAAGATAAAGGGTCCACATAGAAAGTTTTCGCTTCAAATTCCTCTACTATATATCTTTTTTTGTCTTTCTTTTTGTTCATCTATAAAACAAACTCCGAAAACCATTAATATTTAGTTATAACTAAAAGTTTTGGTATTCTTTAGATTTGTATTAGCTATTGTTCAGTTTATATGGTAAAATGTTAATCAGTGATTTTTCTAGCGTTTCTATATTGAGATATGGCATAAAATGTGAGTCAATCTAAGGAAAAAATAAAAAAAATGGCATATTGAAACAAATAAGGGCTCTGTGAAGTGAATGATTAATTTGTCAAATCTGAAAAAAATACTTCATCTAAGTAGGAGTTATACACCTACAGTCTCTGAGTCTGACTCCATATCAACCCTTTGAAAGATGCTGATTAATAACAATATATACTCAAAGAAAAATAGAGAATTGCATACTTGAATCAAGCACGTTTAATGTCATAAGTTCGATAAGAATGGAAATTCTTAATTCAAGAACGAAATTCTTGTTTCAAGTACGCACTTTTGATCCCCTTTTTCTTGATCCAAGAGCTTCAGTACTTAAATCAAATACCAAACATTCTCCAATCAAGTATACAAATTCTTGAATTTAGTGCTAAACATATTCAAATCCAAGACTGCTTTTTCTTGAATCAAGAGCATAGTTTTAGCATTGTTTATTCTGATATCAAGAGCTCATCAGATTGAAAAGTAAGATCGTTTACTTTAGAATCAAGAGCTTAGCAGATTTAAAAGTAAACTTAAAATTTTGAAAAACTAAATTAATTTCATCAAAAATTAAGTGTTCAGCCGTGTAGCAAGTTTAAGCCGGCTCGATGAATACACAACACCACCAAGCAGTAGCAGTTCTACTCTATCAGCTGTCCAACTGTCGTCTCTCCATGTGAGTAATGTTATAACTGCTTGGGAATTTCAAGGCAAAAAAAGAATTGTTGTTGAATGCAATGTGCCATCGCGTCATGACGCTAAATATACCTCACACCGTGACTGTTTCAATGCTCTATAAATCTGTATGACTTGTGGCGTGGCATACTAAGGAGTAAACCTTGCAAACAAAAAATGTTTTTCTTATCAATCAATTTGAACAAAATATGCAGTCGTTTCGAGTCGTGATTTGGTGTCACGATGGGCAGTCTTCACTGTACTCAGATGTCTATGCTGAGGTAGCTTTGCACGGACTAAAACAAATTGCACGCAATTTAACACGCTCCATGCAGTGACGATGGATGGTTTTTTACTCTAGAGAGGTGCATACATCGGTCTGTATGTATGCCAAACGCCGGCCAGCGGCTCTTTAAACATTATGAGATTTGCATCGGGCCACCAAAATGCCAAAGCCACCAACAGCGAGTCTAGCAACGCCCGCGGCACCTCTTCGACTGCATCTTTACTTTTATATTTTGATGTTTTTTTTTTTAGCGGTGCTCTGCGGGGTTTTATATGCACTATGCAATTTGGCCTGTTAACATCTTGATTGGCGATTTTGATTAATGGACTAGGAAATTCGGGGTTTGTTGCTGCTGCCGCCGATCATGATCATGGTGCCAAGATGATGGTGATCAATGCTGGCGGCGGCCGGCTCGATGTCGATGCAGCCAATTGCACTTGAGCCGCGTGCTGATTTATGGTGCAGCAGCCGACCAGTGATATCATCGCCCATGACATCACCGCTATCAGTTTTTGCTCATGCCAGGCAAATGACATAGATTTTGGCCCAGCCTCGCTTGGAGTTGTCAGTTGCCATACATCAATCAAGGAGCGAACGCAAATATTGCCAGGCCTCGTATAGATCATGTGCGCCTAATGGGAAACCAAACACAAAGAACAGACAGCGGGTGTCAGGCAGCGCTGATGAGACATAATTCACAACAAAATGCAGGCAGCAGGCATCAGTCACGCTTTTAGTCACCACTCGGAGCAGATAACTTGGCCAGAACTACCATGGCAAATAGACTCAGTCGGTCAGTAGCTGAAGTTAGACTCGTGACACACTTATCTTAACTGGAATTTATCGTTTCGTTAGAGTTAAACCAACTATATTTATAGCCACTCTGATTTACATTATGCAAATGAACTGAACAAATGTTGACGATGAGGAAACAAAATTAAAAGCTAACAAACAAATTTGCACAGATTACACGCCGAGATGACAATGTTTGCCGATTGCAAGGGCGGTGATGTTAATACTCATAAGATATTCTTTGTTTGACCATTAAGTGCAGTTTTTTCGCAGTGTCAATTGCAATTCAAATCGGGTCAAGTGAAAGTTCTTTCCTGGTCCTTAAAATAATGCCTCTTAATTAGATTAGACCGCTTCTAAGTATTCTTTTGAAATCTGTGAAAGTGTTTCTAAACTAGAGAAGCGATCCATTTTAAGATTTCCTTTATAGTTCTAATTTTGCTTTGCCGATCTAAACAATGGGGTGATTCGAGGCGATATAACAGCCCAATTGCAGTCACAAAGCCAGCGAAAACGGAAAAATCTATCTAGAACTAGAACTTTATTGATTGAATGAGTTCCTATGCTATCTTCTCTAACAGTTGCAAAGCTATCCTTAATAAACTTTGCTGCACATCTGTCAGAACTGGCCTAATCGTATGAATATAGGAAAAAGCAATCGTGAACGATCGGTCGTAAAACCTAGTTCCAGTAATAAATGCTTTTTTGGTGTGCCTAAACTTGCCTGTTATTAATCAAATCTGCCTTACAATTTTGCACTATCTCATCAAAATCGGCTGAATTTATCATATATCTGTCGTACAATCAACTGGAGGCGCCATCTATTGGTCAGCCGGGGAAATCACTCAACTAGAACTCTTCAACTGCGCAAATGGTGTGCGAATTTGAGTCCAACTATTTCGCTAACTTTGCTTACCAACCTAGTTTCGAGTCAATTGGAAGAAACAAAAATTAAAACCCATAAACTTTTCCGACATTTCTATCCACTTTGAAAAAGAATTACCAAAGGTCTATGGCAAATCTTAGATCTGCACTCATACTAAAAAAAAAAAAAACGTTATCCTCCTTAAAAAAGGGGTCAAGGATAAACATTTTGTAAAACTCCAAAATCATTTCCTTAAAGCTAGGAATATTTTCTGAGTTTTAGATATTTTTTGTAAGTTTTCTTAGTTTTATAAGTAAAGTTTTCAATATTTTAAAAAAGGGCCAAATATACCATATATTTTAGATAAGCATTTTCTAAAATTCAAAAATCATTTCCCATAAGCCAGAAAATATTTTCTGAGTTTAAGCAATTTTTTTTTAATTTTCTCAGCTTATGAAAAAATATTCTATAGTTTTCTTGGTTTTGAAAAAAATATTGAAAATATTTAAAAAAAAATATTATTTAAAATTGGTCAAAAAAGATATGCCATATATTTTAGATAATCATTTTCTTGAATTCAGAAATCATTTCTTAGTTTTAGAAAAAATATTTTCAATATTTTTGTAAGTGAAAAATATTTCCCAAGTATTAGAAAATAAATGAAATTAAAGTGGAGAGGTGGAAAGAACTGCATCAAGATGCGTAGTAACCCTCCTCTCTTTAATGGAACAGTCCTTATCAGAGTAGTCCCAGAAATCTCTAGAGATTTTCGTAAAAACGTTTTCATTTCGCATCAAAAGTACACGCCTCTGTACGTAAAATTTCTTCAAAATGCTAGGCTACTAGATTGGATGACAATTGTTGAGAGATTTGAAACCAACTGTTCGAGGCCATGTCGATTAAGTTCGTACGGTTGCCCTTCCCTTAGATATAGTAGCCGACATTAATCTTGCCATCTACTTTTCGTTCCAATTCCTTCTAGTTTAGTTCAAATTCCGAACGTTTATAAGAACATTTCTAGAGATTTCTGTTGTACATTTTATTCCCATGTCGCAATGTCATTTCTCTACGAAATACATATAACAAATTAGCAATACCTTGTCTGGGATTTGAGCGAGGGACCTCGGGGATACTTCAACATGTAAGTCATTGCGAGAGACTAAGCAAAGAACGCAGTCAAGTGTTAAGCCAAATATCAGTTTCCCCTTTCATATTCCGAAAGCAAGGAACTCGTACTTGAGAACTACAAGCAGTGTATTTTTTATATTTTTCCAAATTATAGGCCGATTTTCTAGACCAATTTTTCAATATTTTAGAGAAAATGTCTAAATGGACTTTCTAAATTTAAGAGATGTGCAATCAGCGAAAAAATAGAGAGTTTCATACTTTTATCAAGAATGTTCATTGTCAGAAGTTCAATAAGAATGAGTACGAGTCATTCTCAAATTAAGCAGCAAAGTTCTTGAATCAAGTGCTAAACATACTCGAATTCAAGATTGCTCAAAAACCGAGAAAGTTCTTCCTATTATCAAGAGCTTATCAGATTCAAGAGTAAGATCGTTTACTCTTAAATCAAGAGCTTCACGTATTCCAGCCGTCTCTCCATGCCAATGCCATAGCTGGTTGAGAATTTCACAGCAACATAAGTGCAAAAAGAGTTCGAGCCTCTCCCAAAAATAGCAAAACTGAAAGAGCGAGCTCAGCGCTGTGTTTTCTCAAATGTGCTGGCTCTCCTCCATGTTTCTTTACCTCACTCCTCTGGCCAAAAAAACATTATACTGAATACGAATTAAGCTCGATTTCAAGAGCGAAATTCATTCAAATTCAAGAACAACTCCAATTTTTTTTAGAGCGTTCGCTCTTAAGTTATTCGTTTGGCTTTTTTCTGGGTGTAATAGTAAATTTTCACTATTATTTCACTTTTGCAAATCAAATAGTCCGGTTAGGTTCCAAAAGCTAAAAACTTTTGAAACTCTATGGTCCATTCACTTTTTATTGCCTGCCATCTACAAACTTTCTTTGTAATTCGACTACGCACATTGTAATCAGCAATGGGTAGTCAATGTCTCTTTCTTTCGCTTAAAAAGGCTGAGGAGAAAATATTAACATTCATATATTTTACTGTCTTAACTATTTTTGCCAGCACCGGCAACGTTTTACCAATCTCTTCGTTCGAAAGTATACATATGTATATAGAAAAATCGTTTGAGGAGGCCATAATTATGGGTTAGCTCATTCCATCTAACATTTAAATGTCACAGCGACGAGTCTTGGTAGCTGGCGACTTGCAGGCCAAGTTGTATTTCCATGCAGCTTCTTTCCTTTCTCTTGGCTACCGCCTCCTCTCCCTTTTGACCCTGCCGGTTGTTGCCGTGGTTACAAGGTCGTTGTCTGGCGTTCTGTGGGCGGCCGCAAAAGGGTTAAAAGGTCAGATTGCAAATTGCCGTGCACACAAACCAGCTGGATGCCATGGGGTGGGGGCAGTCAAAAACTTGCCAAAGTGCAGACAAATTAAAACTGAAACACACGTGTTCCGCCTTTTTGGCCCCAAAACTTTGGCTGTCTCTCATAGTTGCAGTGGCTGTTGCTGTTGTTGTTTGGTCAAATAAAATGTTGGAGAATAACTGGCAGTTGGAAGCCAAGCAAAAATATGAGATGAATTCTCCTCATAGAACTGAACTTGCCTTTTCTAATTGAGATCAGATTTCAGCAGAGGCAGACTAACAGCCAAGGGTTAAACAGTATGCAGCTCATTAACTAAGGCAGTGGTCCTACCCCGCCCCACCCCACTCAACACCCAGCTATTAATTAATATTCATTCAATAAAAAGTGAAAATAATCTAAAATAGAATAGGGTGGGGGGGGGGGGGGTCGAAGAAGTGGCCAGAGCAGCATAGCAGACATATCGCCCAGCGACTGCTTATCAGTAAGTTGGCTATAAATAAACAACAACAGCAACAACCAACTCGAGAATATGTAATAAAAACGCACTGGAACAACAACAGCAACAAGAACAACCGAAGAACAAATTGCGTAAATGCTTTTTATAGAAGTTCAAGTCATTTGAAATTGAATTCACTTCCTCAACCGGCACACACACAGGCTGCTTTCATAATCAGCAACCCAATTTTTGGGGGGCAAACCGAAACTTAAACTGAACGATGACCAGCGGCCATAAAACTGAAGTTGCCTTGATGAATTTGCGTAAAGAATTCATTTTCATTTTAACAAACAAATTGACAATTAACAACAACAAAGACACCAGCAAACAAATTGATCCCAATTTTTGTAGCTGTTGCGCTTTTTGGTTTTCAAGGGGTTGGAGTCAAGAATAAAGTGTTGTTTTTTTTTTTTTTTTTGGTTTTCGGTTGTTTTGTGGACAGATTGAGCGATAGCATTAAGAAACATCATTAATTCACAATTGATTCAGTTGAGGGGAGGGTAAAAAGCAAATGAAAATGTGTCATTTTAATTGACACATAAATTCGTTACGAATCAGTTTTTGAAAATTGAAGACAATCGGGAAACATTTTGTAATTTCGAGATCATAACTCGAATAGTTTTGGGGAAATGTGGATTCAAGACAGTATTGGATCAGTCTGAAAGTGCTAATAACATATCTAGTATCTGTTGGAGTCAAGTTTGTATCTTTTACAAACCTCCTGCTGGTAAAAAACAGATGCAGTGGCATAGCTGGCACACTGTTATATAATGTCAATGTTCTATTTTTTCATATCATTAAAAAGCCGATATGATAAAGATGAATATGACCTGCTCTTCATATCAATTTGATGCATTTTCTGATCAATAGTATATCAATGAAATATAATAATGATATTAATTAATTGAAAATGTAATATTCAATATCAGAATGATATTATTTAGCATCAATTTGACATTTTTATACTCTGTACCAAAGGTACATAGAGTATAATAAGTTTGTGCAAAAGTATGTAACATCCAGAAGAAAGCATCTCCGACCCCATAAAGTATATATATTCTTGATCAGCATCAACAGCCGAGTCGATATAGCCATGTCCGTCTGTCTGTCCGTATGAACGCACAGATCTCACAGATGGTAAGAGATAGAGGCTTGACATGTATGGGACATATGCTTCTTATGTCTGCAGGCAGATCAAGTTTTTTTTCAATTTTGGCCACGCCCCCTCCCGCCCCCGCAATTTAGAAAAAACGTCATATCTCCCACAGTTTTGAAGATAGATGGCTTGTTCCTTCTGGACATATTTAGTTATTAGGATATAATATCGATCCGCCAAAGGAATGAAGAAGATCAAATGAACGGTTTTCGAGTTATGATCAAAAGAAATTTTCTTGGTACAGAGTATGTTATAGTTGGGCTTGACCGACTTTCTTTCTTGTTTTCTATGTGCACCTTCTTTTCCTTCTTTTCAATAGATTTTTGGACCAATCCCAATCATCGATGCGGATTGAGTAGCAATTGTACACGAATCTGTATCTGATTTTTCTTTTTATTCTATTTCAACTGCCTACACTGAACATAAAATCAACTCAATTCAAAGCCGTAACAATAATGAATTGATACCGGAATGTCTAAAGCAAAAAACGACAGTTTTAGTTCATGTACAAAAGTTGTAGTCCCGAATCAGAAATGTTGATACCGGCTTTAGCCTTTCAGATTTCGAACTATAATCGATAGTGATAAGGCAAGGGAGAGCATCCCCCCTTTTTAAACTCTATTTGGTATAGAGATGCCCAGAGTATACTAAGTTTGTGCAAAAGTATGTAACAGTCTGTAGGAACTAATTTCGACCCTATGTTTTTAATACCGTTTCGGATTGATTTCTGAATGATTTTTTTCGGTGTACGAACAAACAGATGTCGTAGATGGTAAAAGATAGAGATTTCACATAAGCTTCTTATACCTGCAGGCAGTTTAAGATTATTTCCAATTTTTGACACGCCCCCTCCTGCCACCGCAATTGGAAAATAACATCATATCTCTTACAATTTTATAAATAGAAGGCTCGTATCTTCTAAAAATTTATTGGTTATAAAGATAATTTATCAATTTTCCAAAGGAATGATAAAGATCGGATGAAAAATAATCGAGTTATAGTGAAATCAAACATTTATGCTGGGCAGCACCGGCTGGAACTGCGATGGGCAGCACTGTACAGAACATAACACTTTCTGTGATAAATACAGAGTGTGTTATAGTCTGGCTTGACCGACTTTCTTAATTGTTATACCCTTGCAGGGGGTATATTTAAATTGTCACGTAACACATAGAAGGAAGCATTTCCGACCACATAAAGTATATATATTTTTGATCAGCGTGAAGAGCTGCGTTGCTATGCCATCTCCTCCGTCAGTTTTAAAGCTATCGCCACCAAAATTTGCACGAAGTCTTCTGGTACAAATACGCTGCACATTTGTTGGAACCGTCCGGATCGGATGACTATAACACAAAGCTGTCATAGGAACGATCAGTCGAAAAAGTAGCTCTAGTGAGAAAAACTTTTTTGTTTTCAATGGAAACGCCTTCAAAATGTGTACTTCTTAGTTTTCGTTGCTTCTCCATGATTCTGTCAAATTTGGTCGAAATCGGACATCTATATAGTATAGCTGCCATAGAAAAGTAAGGTTAGAAAAATAGTCCTAATGAGAAAAACTTGTTTGATTTTTAATGTAAAATTGGCATTTATTTATTTTATAAGCTTTCACACAATTCTTTAGATTTTTGTCAAAATCGGATAACTAAAGGTTATAGCTGCCATAGGAAAGATCGGTCGATAAACTAGTTTTAGTGAGAAAAACTTTTTTGTTTTCAAAGAAATCGCCTCAAAACTTTGTTTATCTAGTTTTATATGCTTTCCCATGATTCCAATAAGGTTGAACGAAATCGAACATCTATATAGTATAGCTGTCTTAGAAAAGTAGAGTCAGAAAAGTAGTCTTAGTGAAAAAACCTAGTTGTTTTCAGTGGAAATGTCCTTTAAATCTGTTAGAAAAACGTACTGCAAAGATATACTCTCTAAACTCTTTCTTTTTTTTTTTCTTACTTTACTGTAATGGCAACTCAGGATATCGAAAATTAATACAAGGACGTCTGCATCTAAGCCCACACGACTATCCAGCGCCTGTATGACACACACTCAGAAAAAGAATTTAGAATTACAGACTCGAATCCAGCGTGTTTAATGTCTGTGGTTCGATAATAATGAAAATTCTTGAGCGAACAAAGAATTTTTGATTCCTATCTTCTTAGTCCAAGAACTTCAATACTTGAACCAAGTACGAAACATTCTCATATCCACTAAATAAATTCTTAAATCTATTGCTAAACGTACTCAAATTCAAGATTATTCATACTAAAATCAAGAGCAAAGTGCATTGACATATACAAACACCGAGAAGGTTCTTTTTTGTATCAAGAGCGCATCAGGTTGTGGAGTAAGATGGTTCAATCTTGATTTAAAATCAATTGTTTTTTCCAATATTGCTTAAAATAATTTCATAGAAACTTTAGGTCGTTTGCTAAAAAGAGCTATCTGTCACATAAACCTACATATAACAGAGTAAAAACTAAGCTTATGTGTCAGACATAGCAGCTATGTAGAAGTTGAGAAATCGGCCTTAAGTGTCAAACTATGTAGTTAAAAGTTAAACCCGGCTCGAGAAAGTCGCAACGCCAAAAAGCAGCATCCATCTTTGCCTGTCAACTGTCAGTTCAACCACCGTCTCTCAATGCCATAACTACTTGCGAATTCCAAAGTGCAAAAATTGTAGGCGCTCTTAGCTTGACGATTCCCTCACACACTTCTCTCTCTTGAAAAAGGAATTTGCGAGAGTGGACTCAACGCCATTCTCTCAAATGTGCTTGAGTTTCTTTCTCAGTTTCTTTACCCTACTCCACTTGCCTAAAACTGCACCAAACTGAGAACGAATGTAGTATGACTTGAAGAGCGAAATTCTTGAAAATTCACGAACGAATATTTTATATTTTTTCTATATTCGTGCTGTCTTTTTTCCGACCAAATCGTGGCAAGAATGCCATCAATAACTCTCTTCACACTCTAGTGAAGTTGGAGCGATATTTTCGAATCATTTAAATATTGAATCAATTTACAAGTACCCCGAAACGCATTTAACAGTTTCATTGCATACTTTTGGCCGTTGCCCAACTCTGCTAGCCTTCATGGGCCACATGATCGAGAGTCGAGTGCTCTTCTCTTGCTGTGTTTCCTTCCCGCTGGTCATTGAATCTGTGCCGGAATTCGCATTAGACTTGTTCTTGTTGTTGCTGATGCTTGAAATCATTTCTATAAATATGCTGCCGTATGCACCGAAAATGCAACGAAACGACAACATAGAATGCAACATTTGAAGCAAATCACAAATATGTTAGCCAGCGAGTGAGCGAGGGGATGAGTAAGCACCACACGTGGCAAGTATAATTTTCGTAAGCAGCTGCCATAAAAGTACAAAAAGCCAGGGGGCATAAAACTCAAAAACGAAACGACTCAGACGACTGGCTGTATTACAAAATATGCGCGAAAAAAAAACACACACACCAAACGAGAAACACGGTGCATAAAACCCACACACCCGCCTCATAAACGAAACACAACAATCACGAAAATCTGAGAATCCCTCAGCAAATAAAAATTATAATAATATGTTAACAAAATGCTCTCGGTTGGCAAACGAAAACGAGGCGAATTTGGTATACCCTGACGAGGTGTGAGCAAATTGTTGGAGTCCGACCCGAACTGATATGCCTGCTTTTTTCACTACGCACTTTTAATTGCTCCCAAGTGTAACCAGAAATTTGAATAAGTTTTGCGTGTGGCAGCCATTATAGAATGCTCCGGCACTTTGGTCAATTTTCGTGCAAATTGTTAGTTAATTAGTTGCATTAATTACGAACTGAAGAGGTTCAACTACGTAATGCTCAATTACAAATTGCTGCTCGACCCCATTTACCACCCCCACTGCCCGCCTTGTGTTGGCTAATGCAGACAAATGACAAGTCAGGCACCACCTGGAGAGGCAGCGTCATCATCATCATCATCATCATCATCATCATCGTTGTCACGTAGCTTCTAAGTGCCACAAATTACGCACGCAAATTGGCTTTGTTGTGTCTGGAGGAAGCTGCTCCTCGGCCGCCAGTTCAGTTCATATCAATATTGATAGTTTCCGCGGTCAGCCCCGGGGCAGGGGGCACGGGATAGTGCAATCCTGGCGGCAAAAAAAATTTGCCCATTAAACGGGGCTTAGTATATCAAAACCGCTCCTCCTAGACCAGGACTAGCTCAAGTTATGTGTGCTGGCTGACAACTTAATATCAGGCACGAACCAAGTGACACCCCAGCCCACTCCACAAACCACAGCATGTCAAACAACAACACAAGGGTGGGGGCGGGGAGTTGTGGGTGAAAAAGAAAAGAAAAGTCTGCCGACAACTTAAAGGCGTTAATGGTCGTTTGTTTTATGAGAAATTGCCAAAACGTGAGCAGCATCATCAAGTTGCGTTCGGCTCTGCTCAAGACTTTTGTGTGAAACATCAAAGCGCCAGGATCAACAGTCGCCAAGCGTGAGGGCATTTTTTGGGGGGGGGGGTAGGGGTTTTTTCTGATTTTGTCCGTTGTTGTTTTAGTTGTTGCAGTTGGTGAGAAGGACGTGTCAACCTTGAGAGGCACATTTAAATAAGTTTTGTCCCACAATGTAGTGGCTAAATATATGAGAATATGATGAAGCAGAAGAGAAAAAATATCAAGAGGGCAGTTTAATGAGTAAAAATTGAGGAGAATATTTTCGCACTGAATTGCCAATCAGATTAGAGGTGTTTTCAACCACCTTGATGAAAAGAGACCGATCCTCTAAGGTCAAACCTGCCTTACTACCCCAGATCTTCTAACAACGGTTTTCCCAGATGCAGATCAATAGCACTATCGAAACTATCGATAGTTGGGAATTTAGCCAACCATCGATGGTTGTGATCCACTATCGATACTATCGCAGCGGAATATACTGCTGCAAACAGTACACTATTTACACCAAATTCGCACACTTTCTTAGTAAAAACTTACATTAAAACACATATACATTATCGGTAAACCCAAATGCACAATGCCAAGTACTGTTAATACATGCCAAAAATCGTGGCAAAAGGCTAGTGAATAAATGAATCTCGTCTTCCACACACAAAAAAAAAATAAAAACGAGAAAGCTAAGCTAACTTCGGCTGTGCCGAAGTTTTTATACCCTAGCAAGTGCTCGCTTGAGTATTTTCAAAAAATACTCTTTTTCCCATTTTCCGACCGAGCGTTCGTATGGGAGCTATCTGATATAATCACCCGATTTGTCCAAAAATTTGGAAAATTATGTGAAAGCACGTGAAACAAACAAATGCAAAATTGCAGGATGCTACCATTAAAAACAAAAAAGTTTTTTTAACTAAGACTGTTTTTCAGACCTATCTTTTGTATGGCAGCTATACCATATAGTTGTCCGATTTTAATAAAACTTGGTGGAATTATAAAAAAAAAAATAGAAAACCCACCACAATACAAAGTTTGGAGACGTTTCCGTTGAAAAGAAACAAGTTTTTCTCACTAAAACTAGTTTTCCAACCGATTATTCCTATGGGAGCTATAGGATATAGTCATCCGATCCGGTCGGCTCCGACATATTGGTAGTGTGCAGCAAAAAGAAGACTCTGTAGAAACAGACAGACAGACAGGCAGACGGACAAAGCTCAATCGACTCAGCTCGTCACCCTGATCAAGAATATATATATAGTTTATGGGGTCGGAAATGAATATTTCAATGCGTTGCAAACTTCTGGGCAAAATTATAATACCCTTTGCAAGGGTATAAAAAGATTGCCAATGATATTAATTGATCTCTTAAGTTTCCTATGAAATACCAATGATAGTATTTAATTTTCTTAAATTCCTATGAGATCCCTTTGAAGGTGTTAAATATCTTTATTTATAATTTGTTGAAAACCAATTGGAAATAAAAATATTTGTTTTGGTTTTTATTATTTATTTGTTGATTTATTTAAATTTAAATTTTTTCGATAGCACTATCGATAGTTTCCACTATCGATGGTGAATCTATCGATGGTGCTCACTATCGATTGTTTCGCAACACCACTGGGTACGTTTCCTAAGAACTGCAGCGCTGTTGTAAAGAAGGTGTTGTAGGCAGGGCTGCAAACTGGGATTTGAACCGAACCGGTTCGAACCCGGAATTCCGACTTTCAGATTACTATGAACCGAACCTTGAACCGAACCTCATTAGAAATTAAAGCTGAACCCAAACCTGTTCCGAACCTAAAATATCGCTTCGGTTCAAAAATATGATAGACATCAGAAACTTGAGCTTCTGCCAAGCGACTTTAACTGTTATACGGTTGTTTTAGTGCGGATGACACCTAAAATGGGTAGGAAAGTTAAAAAATAAATCAAGAAAAAACTTTTAGAATTACTTATAAAATGTCCACAAATAATACCCCCTGTTCTCAAGCATTTTAAAAAATTGTCAAAAGAAAGAAACTTACATTACATTGGCTATATTTTTCTTACGAGAACTCCAAAATGCATATTCGGGAGTGTCCCAGAAATCTCTAGAGATTTTCGTGTAGAAAATCAGACGAACAAGGCTAAATCAACTTAGCTCGTCATGCTGATCAAGTATATATATAATATATACTTCATGTGGTTGGAAATGCTTCCTTCTATGCGTTACAAACATCTGGTCTATTTCAATATACCCTTTAAAAGGGTATGAAATCTAGAGCGTAAGTTAAAGTCGGCCCTGCCCATCACTACATGTTAACTAAAACAATGTTAAGTAACAGTGCGTGAACCAAAATGTTAAAGCATAAGAATTATGCAAGCAGACACTGCTAAATTCACCGATAAGTATGCAACGTTTTTATAACCTTTTTAACTCTGCCATTAATGATACGATCTTTGTGAAAATTTGGCACATTATTGATATTGGCTGCATACAAAATATGAGCTAGTGATTGATATCTCAAAATGTGTAAAAGCTAGTCAACATTTAAAACAAACTTGATCTGTCTTCAGACAATATACACACATAGCCGGCTCCCAAACTGTGTGCTTTTTTCGATTCTCCGCCTGTTTCAGTGTCTTTCAGAGTTATATCTAAAATACTATTGAGCTCTGCTGTCTAAACTTTTGCAAGTACACAGAGGAGAGACAAAATCAAGCTTAAATCATTTGATTTTATTTCAACCTTCTTATTGAAATTTCAAGCAAAAGCTGCACCAAAATTCAATCAATTCTGTTCGTACTTGATATGAGAAAATCCGGGATTGACCGGCTTCTGACAATGTTTGGAATTGATCTAATCTGGAATATTTCGCATTTTTTGTTGTTTTTATACTCTGTACCGTAGGTACATAGAGTATTATAAGTTTGTGCAAAAGTAGGTAACATCCAGAAGGAAGCATCTCTGACCCTATAAAATATATATATTCTTGATCAGCATCAACAACCGTCTGTCTGTCCGTATGAACGCACAGATCTCAGAGATGGTAAGAGTTAGAGGTTTGACATGTATGGGACATATGCTTGTTATGTCTGCAGGCAGTTCAAGTTTATTTTCAATTTTGGCCACGCCTCCTACCGCCTCCGCAATTTGGAAAATCATATCATATCTCCCACAGTTTTAAAGATAGATGGTTCGTTTCTTCTGGACATATTTAGTTAAGGGAATAACTTATCGATCCGCCAAAGGAATGGAGAAGATCGGATGAACGGTTGTCAAGAAATGACCAAAAGACTGGTACAGAGTATGCAAAAGTTTTGTTTTGGTGTGGACTAGCAATATGGAGTCAATTCAAGAACCCAGCCGGGACCCTTTGGAAAAGTGTTTCATACACAAATCTCTGAAATTAATGACGAAACATTCCAGAAATGCAGCAGCACTCCTCGTACACGCTGGGCACATTCCATCCATCTTTTACATTGTCAAACATTGTTGAACTTTGCCTTTTGTTTTTGCGTTAACCGTTTGCCCCACCACGCCCCGCCTTGGCTTTCCCACAATCCGCAATCCAATCAAATCTCAGGCAAATTGTGCCTGCATGCAGGTGTCAGTTTGTCACTTTGTCGCGGAAAGTAAGTAATATGTTCATACAAGTTCGTCGCTGTGTCGGCGTTCGCATGTATGTGCATAATACCCCCAGCCAGATGGAATGGTATCGCTTTTGTTTTTTGTATTTTGCTTATGCTTATTGTAACATGGAATTTAATTTCCTGCTACTGTTGCTCTGGGAGGGAGGTGGTGGTGGGGGGGGTTGGGGCCGGATCGGAGACCGAAGATTGAGGGCTAGGTCCAGGTCCAGTTGGCAGTCGCAATCAACTAACAGCAGATTGAATTATTTGTATATGTCTAACGGAATTGTAGCAGACGCTCTTGATATTAAATATCCATTCTTGGCATCCCACTGCGCACGTTGGCAAGTGACATCAAGTGCAAGAATTTGGGTCTGTGGAGCAAGTGCAAAGCAATTGACGCCACACGTCCGCGGACCTCCGAGAGATTATGCGATTAAGATTAGAGCGTTGATTTTGCGCGAGAAGCGTCAATCATCATAAAACCAAAGACAACAGCCGAAACCGAAACCGTATCGGAGGCACGGAATGGGCCGGAGCCCCGGAGCCGGAGCCAGAGGCAGAGGCTGGGAATTGCATTGCCTGTTTGGGCGTTGACACATAAACGAATGCAAATGCAGCCCGCCAGGTCTCAGCAGGAAGCATTTAGCGAGATTCTTTCAATTCGTTCTCATATGCCCCTCTGTGCTTTGAGTATGTGTGCAATTTGCTTGGCTTAATTAAACTGTACGTTTGCCAATTGCTTTGATTTAATTAGTTTTCCTTTTTTCAGCTACTTTTTGTTTTGTTTTTTGTACGTATAACTATTTTGTGGACACATTCCAAGCTATTTATGGCAGCGTAGGAGCTCATCTTTAATTAAAGCGAAGGCGAGCATGGAATTTTGAATTCAGTTTGAATGCCTACGAAAGGGTTGTTTTATGACCAAGCCGAGGCACAAACATCAAGGAGCTGCTGTTGGGGTTTGTTTCTTCGAATCTGTTTTTGAAAATGGTCCATCACAACTGGATATTTGAAACTTTTTGTGGTGAACCTTTACTTATGTTTTAAGTTTCTTTGATTTTATTTTACAGTTTAACTGCTTAGCTTTTAAATAAAGTATTCGAAATATTTCTGCGATTTTTTTAAGCGAAGATATACCATTTGGTATACTTGCATACTTCATTATTTTGTCTACTGCCCCCAAAAATATGCTATGCAAATTCAGTATAGACAGCAAATGATTTGCTTTGAATGCTTATGAATAGACAGCGGATTTTACCATATTGGCCTCCACTTTTTATGATCCTCAACTCCAAAACATATAGAGAATGAGATCTTAATATTACTACGAACGCTCTTGAAAAAAAATTCATTCGTTCTTGAATTTTCAAGAATTTTGTTCTTGAAATCAAGCTTAATTCGTTCTCAGCTTGGTGCTTTAAGGCGAAGAGAGTGAGGTACAGAAACTGAAAGAGGAGAGCAAGCACATTTGAGGGAATAGCGTTGAGTCTGCTCTTACAGTTTTGTATTTTATGGGAGAGGGGTGTGGGGAAGCTGTCGAGAGAAGAGCGTAATGGATTTTTGCACTCAAGTTGCTTTGGAATTCCCAACCAGTTATGGCATTGCTGGCATGGTTCGACTAATTGTTGACAGACAAAGACTGATGCTGCTTTGAAGTGTTATGTATTCCATAAGCCGGCTAAAACTTGCTTAATAATTAATTTTCCATGAAATACAGTTTTAACAAAATGAAAAAAATCAACTGATTTTGAATTGTTATATGGTTGGAATCTGTGAAGCTCTTGATTTAAGAGTAATCGATCTTACTCTTAAATCTGATGAGCTCTTGATAATAGGAAGAACATTCTCGGTTTTTGACAATGTTATATGCTCTTGATTCAAGAATGAGCAATATTGAATTTGTGTATGTTTAGCACTTGATCCAATAACTATTATGTTTGTTTTGAGAATGATTCGTACTCGGAACAAGTACTAAAGCTCTTAGATCAAGACAACCGAGATCATAAATTCATACTTGGATGAAGAATTTCACTCATGGATTGAGATTTTTCACTCTTATCGAAGTATGGATCTCGAAAATTCTGGATCCAAGCTTAAAATTTTCTATTTTTTCTCTGAGTGTACAGTCAATATGACTTGAGGCCTTTAATAAACTAAATGTGGGTCTTCAAGCAGCTGGATGTTTGGACGCCAGCTTCTGAATAGTGAAACTGCTTCGAAAATATTTAAAATTAAGCTGTTAAATTCAAATTTCTTGTTTCCAATGGTAAATCAACACATATCTTCAAAACTTTTGGATACTCCAAACACTTCAAGTCATTCGCAAATTCATTGTTTTTTGCATAAAGGTTTTTGGATTAGAACTTTGAATCGGTCCGCGCTTCACAAAACATGCCTGTTTTTACATACTTTATGATTCCAAAAAGAGATGGTGCTTACCATAAGAATCTCTTTGTACTGTTGAAGCCATAAACTAATATAATAATCCTACAGGAGCTTAACCAGCCGGTCCGGGCGTTGTCTGGCGGTTTTTGCAGTCAATTAAGTAGACGTTAGTTTTTAATCAAATTTCCACATGTTTTTACCCTCAATTTCCTTCCACCTCAGACTGTGCTCTCTCTCTCTCTCTCTCTCTTTCACTCTTTTTTCCATGATAATTGTGGGCCACACAAAAAGTTTGTCCATTCGCACGTGTGTGTGTGTGTGTGTCTGTGTGTGTCTAATATTTGATTCACTACCCCACAAAGGGTATTCAAGCATTTTGAGAAGCGAGAAGCGGTTGAACTTTATGGCAAGGAATGTGAAATATATTATATATATAGAAATGTGTGAACAGTTTATATTGCAGCCCCTGCTGCTAGGTTAGGATTTCACACCTATCAATACTCTAAATCTTCTAAAAAGAGAAAAAACTGCAAGATTTTTCTTCGAAAAAGCATAGAAACATTTTCAAGTCCTGTTATTAAACTGAATTATGGTCGTGCATTTTGTTAACTTTTACCGTTTCCTTCACATGGTAGTAATAATAGCCTAATATAAAGCTAGCCAAAGCTGTAAGCCACCATTTTTCCCACATGGCGATTGCAACATCCGCCTTAGGCTCAATTACTTCTATACATCAATCTGCCTTTATAAAATTACTCTCTTCAGAGTGTAATAAAAACTTCTTCAAAAATTGTATCAACATATTACACAATCTTAGGTTTTTCGTGCAGGGTTAACTAAGCACGACCGAGCACGAAACTAAATAAAAATGTGTAAATTAGTGCAAGAAAATGACAGGAAAGATAATAGAGGCAAGTAGTATATTTTTATACCCTGGCAAAGGGTACTATAATTTTTCCCAGAAGTTTGCAACGCATTCAAATATTCATTTCCGACCCCATAAATTATATATATTCTTGATCAGGGTGACGAGCTGAGTCGTCCGTCTGTCTGTCTGTTTCTCCGCGAACTAGTCTCTCAGTTTTACAGCTATCGAGCTGAAATCTTCTTCTTTTTGCTGCACACTACTAATATGTCGGATATATGACTATATCTCATAGCTCCCATAGGAACAATCAGTCGGAAAACTAGTTTCAGTGAGATAAACCTTTTTTCTTTGCAATGGAAACGTCTCTAAACTTTGTAATCGTAGGTTTTCTATGTTTTTTTATAATTCTACCAAGTTTTATTAAAATCGGACAACTGTAGGGTATAGCTGCCATACAAAAGATAGGTCTGAAAAACAGTTTTAGTTAGAAAAACTTTTTTGTTTTTAATGGTAGCATCCTGCAATTTTGTATTCGTTTGTTTTACTTGCTTTCACATAATTTTATAAATTTTTGGACAAATCGGATGACTATATGATATAGCTCCCTTACGAACGATCGGTCGAAGAATGGGAAAAAGAGTATGTTTTGAAAATATTTAAGCAAGCACTTGCAAGGGTATAAAAACAGACGAAGTTAGCTTAGTTTTCTCGTTGTATAGTTTTGTTGTTTCCAAGGTATTTTTCAATATCTCAAATTTAGTAATCAGGCTTATTTATCGACTCACCAAAGTATTGGTAAAGATGGAAGAAACGATTATCCGGCCATAAGTTAAAGAATAGAGTATATCACAGATGGACTTTCTTACTTGTTTTTAGTACCGCGTTATCAGTTATCTGGCGTGCGTTGCTACGACGCGTTTATCATTCAACACTTCAAAATTAAAAATCGAAGATTATTTTACAATTGCCATGAATCAAAGTTCGTGCTTTCCCTCGGCTGGGAAAATAAAGCAAAACTTCACAACTCATTCAAACATTCAAAAGACACCTTCCATTAACTCTTTGTTTACAGTTGTCATTTATAAAATATTTTTCGTAATCAAAACTTGTGTAGAAATCTGGAAAACTTGGCTATTTTTGCGATTTTTTATCGAAGTTCGATATCGAAGCTTATCAATTTGTCTACCATAAATTCTTCTTGGCAAATCTTTCATCTGTCACCCAAGCGAACGAATTACACTGGTAAAGCAGCCTTAAAGGAATAAGATTATTTACAGCTCTGTTTTCGTTTCCGAATTCGATCGATCGGAATAGGCAAGAGATCTGCTATCCAAGAATTGGTTAAAGCTGTCAGCCATCAAAACTGTTCTATGGAGAGAAATTAAAATTATAAGATAAAAGCCGAGTCAAACAATCGGCTTTTGGAAAAGGGAAGAAATTCCAATTCCGATTTCACATAATTTGATCGAAATCTATCTATCTAATCTATTTTCTATTATTGTATTTGCAACTGTGCGAGACACATACTCTGTTTATACAAACCAAATTATTCGGGATTAATGCCCTTTAAAGTATGCAATCTTTATTTTCTTAAGAACGAAGACATTGTGAGTCAGTTATGAACGCGTCAGCGATAATCAATATTGCATTATCAGCCAGATTTTTTATCGCGGAAGATAAGACTGCGATTCGCCAGTAGGTATCGCTTAACTCTAGCGATATCGCATTATCGATGTGACACCATGCGATAACTTCCGGGCGATAACAAAGCGACACTTCTAAGAGATAAGAAAGCGATACTTTTGGGAGATAGGAAAAAGTCTCATCTGAGCAATAGGAAAGCGATTCTTGCTGGAGATAAGTATGTGATTCTTCCTAAGGGCAGTAAAGCGGCTCTTCTCCCGAAGATAAGCCATGCGAATAAAAGGTATTTCGACTTCTGTTATTTAATAGTACGATTTTGCACCAGAGGTAAATAATCGTTGCTAAAGTATTTAGCTTTGATAGTTTTGTAAAAAGTCAATTCAAGAAGAATCGCTTTGTGGTCTTCTTAGGGATGTATCGCCAATTCTCAGATGGGATGATGAAAAGGCGAGACCATTAAAAAAAAGTATTACATTCTTGCACTCAAGGCGATTTTTGAGGGATATATCACCAATTTATCGAATGGACGAAACAAAATGCGATAACACATATCGCTAATTTATCCCTTTTATGATAAAAATAAGGTATTCTGTTTGTGTAAGTCCTTAAACTATATTCAAACTCTCCCCTCAAGCTATCGTCAAGCACTCGAATTGACGAGGGAGATAAGTAACAGGACAAAATGTTTGCAGGGTATTACGCAACTGTCCAAAACACCTACTATGTTTATACACACCAAATTATTTGTGCTTAGTGCCCTTCAAAGTATGCTATCTTTATTTCCTTCCTTATTTCCTGAGTTAGTTATAACCGCGTCACCGATAATCCACATTGCTTATTCACCCAGATTGTTAGGTAAGTCATGGGTACACAACAAAATGTTGAGTTACGACACATACAAAATAAATACTTAACTCCAATTATTATTTCAAATAACGTAGCATACTTTAAAGGGCTTTAAGCATGATATATTTGGTGCGTAAAAACGTAGTATTTGTTGCAAGCTGTACTAAACTGGCGCAATTGATCATTTCTTTGAATTCCTGTCCATGATTCGAAAAATTAAAATCTATTCAAATTGCATTAAGAACATACTTTCCAATATTTAAGTGAGGAAAACTTATTTGGGTGCATGAGGCTTTTGGAAAAAATGCAGTAATAGCATTGGGAATGAGAGTGTCACTTTCTTTTATCAGCTTGTCTTCCATAAATGACACCAAGAAGAACTTCTGAAATAGTTTATTATAATTGAATTTGTTACCCTGTTTATAAACAACAAAATTATTATCATAAATGCTCTTTAAAGTATGCTATGTTTAATAATATTACTAGTTCAGGAAACCAATTCTCTAATAGTTGGCAATTAATAACTCATTTTGAATACCGTCAATAAGTTTGTCAATCTTCGTGAATGAAATTTGTATTATGTATGACGCAGACTTAAATGACTGCCAGTTATTAATATAAATTGAGAATTATTTAAGGAAATGAAAGTGGCATCATATATTCTTTTTGTGTTTAAACGTCCTATAAACTTTTCACAATTGTGACTGCTTTTTCTGTGACCTTTCTACTGAGTAAACCTGCAGTTTTAAGCCGTCTCTAGGTCTTGTTATGCTTTCGCACAACTTTAAACAGAGACACAATACCACAAATGAAGGCTGGTAGATCGTACAGCTGTTTCAAAGGAATCTCATCAGCGATCAATGCCTATCAACTGAAAGTGTCTAAGAAGTCTCTTCATGCCAGCGCAGGCATAACCGTTTGGGAATCCCAAATCAGAATGCGCGCAAAAACATAGAGAGGCAGCGTAGAAACAGACAGTCACCTTTGTGTGTGTGTGTGTGTGTGTGATCCCCATGGTCTTGCCGTTTTTAGTGTGAGAGATGCTCTCCCCGCTGCTATTAACGGTGAACAAAAAGTCTGTTTGCATAAATGCTTTTTTTTTTGCACTTTGCTTGACCACTTTACAAATATCATTATTATAGTTTGCTTGACCACTTTACAAATATCATTATTATAGTTTATAGTTGTTCTACAACAGAATAGTGACTGACTTTAACCAATTTATGCAAATTCATATACTTAAGCACCAGATTTCGCTTAATTAGTGGTGGAACTTTTGACGATTTTAATCGATTTTTAAAAATTAAATCGTTGTTTTTGACCGTTGCCTAAAAATGGATACATTGATTCAAGAATCGTTGTATTTGCCAGCTCTACTTTTGACTATTAATTCGGTTCAACAATTTAAGTGCGTACACAGAGAAAAAAAAGTATGATTTCCGGTATCCATTTGGGAAGGATATGTCTGAAATATCCTTTTAATCATCCAACGGAGCTAAAAATCATCCAAAGTATATGCAAAATTATGATCATTGGGATGATTTTTCAGCTACGTTGGATGATTAAAAGGATATTTAAGACATATCCCTCCCAAATGGATACTTTTTTGGATTCTTTTTTTTTTCTGTGTACGAATCTTCATCATGGTCTAAGCTCATATCAAGTATACGCAATTTAACAATTAACAATTTAAGCGGTTACAGCAGCTTTTGATGAAGTTTTCATAATAATGTCGGCTCATATTATAGTAAGAGTTGGCCACCACTTCACTGCAGTCTCGGCAGCTCTCTGGGGTGAAATGTAGTGGCGTCGATTGCTCGCCTGCGGCGGTTATTTTTACAGATTTCAACCTGCGTCCTGCAACTTGCGTTCGTCTCGGAGTCTCAGAATCACGCAAATTGCTGTCGTTTCTGCATAGAAATTACACTATTCGTTCGTTTTCATAATTTAGCATAAAATTAAAACTAAAAGAAAAGTGAGAGATTCTCATTTCATCTCTCCTTATTTTTTTGACGCACGTAAGTGTATTTCAGCTTCGGTTTTGCTTTTACCCCCTCCATATATTCCCTTTTCATATTGCCCTGCCTTTTGGTTGGCCACAAATTTTTAGCAGTCAGTCAGTCAGTTAGTCAGTCAATAACTTTTTCTTTCGGTTTTTAGTTAACTCCAACTCCGCCAACTCACTCTCGCTCGCTCGCTCGCTCGCTTGCTCGCTGCATTCTCGAGACGTGTGCGATCGATTTTACGAGTATTTTGTCTGCGATTTGGCACATAGATGAAAATAAATTGCCCGCACACATGTGCGCCAGTTTATTGTGGAGGAAAGGGGGGTGGTCGCAATGTGTAATTTGTCTTACAGGAAATGAGCGAAAATCAGTGTCTATTGCCCGACGGAATGGGCCTGGGTTTTAATAATTTGGCTCCATTCTAGAGTTCAATGCACGGCCAATGCCCGGGCGGGGTCCGGTTGGCTGGCCACACCTGCCGCGCCGACCTTGACGACTGTTGCCCGCTCCTCTCCTGGCTTGACCCAGTTGGCCGCCATCAGCAACAAGTTTACACAGTCCACTCAATATGCCATAAATCTCGGAAAAATGCATCTACAAAATGGGTTCAAGGACACCACGCATCGCCTGTCGTCGTCGTTGCACACACAGATTATGATAAATGTAATGTTTCTAATTTGTTGTTCGCTTTACGCGGCGTATGCGTAATAATTCTACTGCGTGGGCGGTCGGCCACAGTTTGGCAGTCACCTGGCATGCGGTTCGTGTGCATTTTTCACCCACATTTTGCGAGTAAGAACAATAAACGCGAAAAACAAAAAAATCTGTGTCAGGCAATTGAACGTTGCACCATCCCCAGATGATGTTGAAAGCAGGTACTGCTCTCCCCTGCACCCTTAGCTGCCTTCCTTAAAGGGGAAAGCCACAACAACAAGCCGGCAAATGGTCGCAAAAGTTTGTTTAACTTCAATTCAGGGTGGTCTGCCTTCCCCCCACCCGTTTTTCTTTGGGTAACTGATAACTTTCAACTGAAATTGCCCGGGGAGATTTTTAACAATTTGAAATTGATTTAAAACAAATCAAATAAAGTCGAGCAACGACACGAAAATACAAGGCAAAACGCGCTTGCCTTATCGGGCGGACTTATCAATGCACTTCGATAAGAGGCCAGGAGCTTCTTGGCCCACATTCCGGAATTTCCCAGAGACAAGATACCGCAAGAAACCCAAACAGAAACTGTTTCCCAGAGCATCATCGTCGATGATGGTGGGGAGGGGGTGCGAGGAGGTGCACTTATCAAGAAATATGACGCAGCACGCGTCTGTCTGACACTTGGGGGGAATGGGGCCAGCGATCATAAAAGAAATTGACACTTGAAATCAATTCTCAATTAGGAAATAAAAATACCAAAAATAGAAAAAAAATAGATTCCAATATTTTGTACAAGAAAGAAAATTGCCGCTGTACATACAATGTTGCACATGCATTCCATGGGTTAATTGTGCTTAAGAGGCCTTAGTGATATCTTTGGGCTGATAAAACTAGACCAAATCAGCAACGAGGGGGGCCTCCGTCCCTCCTACCACGCAATCACAATGCACTTCTGTGTGATAACAGTTTGAGTTAGTTCCTTTACAGGCTCTGCTAACGCTTAACAGCTGTGTGTGGGGAAAAGCTTTCTGCCAACAGTTGCCCTCAAACTGTAATCTGGTGCTTTTAGTCTGTACAGTCACCCTGCTGAAAGCTTTTTGCTTGTGCAACGTTTGAAGTATAAGCTTTTTGAGTCCATGTGCGGGAGAGTGAAACAACAGAATAAGGGGGGTAAACTTTACTTAAGTTTTGGATTTTACCTATATATAATATATATCAATTCTTTAACAAAACAAAAGTAAAAGAAGAAAACTTTTACAAAATTTTAAAAGCTTACAAGTTGTTGCAGGAGACGATTTCGGTCCAACTGTACACGATTTCGGTCACTCTAGTCCCAACTAGGATAAACAAATATGAACGTTGACGTACAATGCGCAGTACGTTCAAGTGGACAATGCGACAACAAGCCGAAGCTTGTTACGCGCAAATCCCAGGCAAAATAGCAGCCCACCACCCGCCCAACCGACCGAGAGGCGCAGCCGCCAACGAGCGACACGAAAACCAAAAGAAAAATTTAAAATATTGTTAGCTACGGGATAAATCTTCTTCTATTCCAATCCCTAGGTGGGACATAGGGCATCAACTACTCCTCTCCAGCGAACTCTGTTGTTAGCCGTCGCTTTTAGTTCTCCCCAACTTTTCCTGATGCTTTTCGCCTCTCTACCGACAGTCCTCCTCCAAGTTTCTTTGGGTCTGCCAGGTGCCCTCCCGAGTCCGTCCAACGGGTTCCACTCCATTGCCTTCCTTGCGATGGTGTTCGGGTTCTTTCGCAATGTGTGCCCTATCCAACTCCATTTCATTCTGCGTATTACCATGCCGACACTCTCCATTTTCGCTCGAATGAGTAGGTCGGGATTTCGTATTCTGTTAGGCCAGAATATGCAGAATATGCGACGCAGGCAGCGGTTTACAAATGTTTGGAGTTTTGACACTATGGAAGCTGTAATTTTCCAGGTGGAAGAACCGTATAGGAGCACTGGCATTACGTTGGACTTGAAAAGCCTGATTTTGAGCCAGCGTGGGTATGACGAGCATCGCCAAACAGCTGACAGCATCCCAAAGGCACATTTAGCCTTTTGCAGGCGCGACTCCACATCGAGTTCCGTCCCTCCATCAACAGCGACTACGCTACCCAGGTAGCTGAATTGCTGAACTTGCTCAATTGGCTCTTCGTCCAAAACCAGAGCCAGGGATTGGGTGGAAAGAATGCTGAGTGCCTTGTCTTTGCCTTGTTTATGTTGAGGCCTGCCGATCTAGCTGAGGTGTCCATTTGCCAGAAGGCATATATCGTCTGCATAGTCCAGATGCCGCAGTCTTGAATTCATCGACCACATTATGCCGCTGTTGTTGGGAGCAGGACGCATTATAGCGAACACATCTGCGACCACCATTATAAACAGAATGGGCGACAGAGCACATCACTGACCCGAACGCCGCTCACGACTGGAAAAGGCTGCGAAAGCATTCCATCGTGAAGCACTCTACACTGGGCGCTGTCGTATGTCGCTCTGATTAGGGAAATAAGTTTTTCCGGTATCCCTCTAATTCGCAACCCATGCCATATGCACTCCCTGCTTACGCTGTCGAAGGCCTTAGCGAAGTCCACAAAGTCTGTATTCGGTGCATTGCTCGATCAAGATGCGCATCGTGTTTATATGGTCCGTGCACGACAAGCCCTTTCTGAATCCGGCTTGCTCTTCTCATATGGTGTCCATGATGGTGTCTCTCAGGCGATCCAAAACTATTTTGGCTACGAGCTTTAAGATGGTTGGCAGCACACATATTCCACGCCATTTGTCGCATTCGCGCAGGTCGCCCTTTTTGGAGATTTTCACCAGGATGCCCTCAAACCATTCCGAGGGGAGCTTTTCATTTTCCCACGCACGTTTTATTACCGGGTACAGTAAGTCCACCGCCGCTGCCGGTTGGCATTTGAAGAATTCAGCCGGTATGCCGTCAACCCCGGCTGCTTTGTTGTCGGGCAGCGATTGGATGCGCGGGAAGGGAATATTCCGTATTGATTATGCGGTAGAGTTTATTGTAATCAGCACAGAGGACACGAAACGGATCTTGCAATGCATAGTTAGTAGGGGACAAAGTTACGGGACAATCTACAAGAAACATTGCGACTAATTTGGCTAAGCAATTCCGATGAGTCGATTTCGCCAATAATAAGTCTATGTATGAACATTACACCAAGCATAACTCTACGGTTAAATAAGGATAAGGAGATAAGTTAAAAGTAGTCCACTTGAATACGATGGGAAACAGACCTTAGGATTCCAGTTCAAACCACAAAGAGCAAACAATAAGAATTGCTTTTGCACAGATTCAATTCTATCTTGATAGGTCGAGCATTGCGGAGACCACACACATGATTCAACACTCAAGAGTAGGACGGAGAAGAGAAGTGTAAAGTATTTTGGTGGAGTAGGAATCGTCAAATTCTATCGACCACCGCTTTATAAACCCTAGAACACTTCTGGCCTTATTAACAGTGGTGGTTACATGAGAGTTAAAATTAAGTTGATGGTCAAGAATTAACCCAAGATCATTTCAAGCATATGGATGGACCTGGATACACTTAGAATAAGAATTACGAAATTTAACTTTTTGGGTCGTACACAGAAAAAAATTAAGATCAAATATCGAGTTGATCTTCCAATATAATTTCAAAAATATCAATTTTTAAAGATCCAAGAGTTACTATTTAATATCAATAGGATGCTGTTGTATTACATACGAAATCCCTCCGTGTACCAGATTCCATCGTTCCAAATTAGTCGCTAACACGCCGCTATGTTGGCGCACATATCCAGAGTTGCAAGTGTGAACCGCCATGACAGTTTGGGCAAACTTGCTTTAAATTTCATCGCTGGTGTTCTGATAATGTCCACAAATTGTGTGTTAGATCAGATGGGGGGGGCCAACTAATTTGCTGTACCATCCAAACTAATGTCTTCTTTTCTGATTGCAGCAAATCACAAGCTTGGCCGATGACCTGGACTTTATTGTGGCCGATGATGCCAACGCGCTGGAGGATGCCGTTAGTGTGGATCGCGTTAAGCGTGACTATGAGCTTGACAATGAGTCCGACTTAGCGGAAAATGTCCACACGGAAGTCGAGAGTGGTGGCACATGGTTCACTAAGGGTGTGCGTCGAGTGCGTCGCGAGCTGTCGCGTCTGTTCGGCAACGGCGAGTCCAAGGAGCAAGAGCGGGGCATGCGCGAGCGACAGCGCGAGCGTCGTCAGCAGGCCAAGGAGCAGAAACAGGCCGAGAAGTTGCACCGGGAGCATCAGCGCCAGCTGCAGAAGCTGAAGCGGCAGCCCCAAACGCGCACCTACATGGACAATCGATCACATCGGTCGCCCGATGTGTACGATGAGAGCGAGGTGGGTTCCGGCTTAACCGAGGAGGAGACGACCAACTGTAAGTAGAGTCTACAATGGGGAATGCGGCTTGGTTGGCTAACGCGACGCCATTCTTTTCCAGACCGCACACAGTTTACCGTCAGTGAGCCGTACACCACGGAGTTCGAGGACTTCAACAGCGACTCGTTCATCAAGCTGAAAAAGGAGGTCGAGGATGGCCTGAGCAAACTATTCCATAGCAGCTATGACAGCGATGACGATGATGTAGAGCTGCGCAGCTCCATGCTGCGAGTAGAGTGAGTAGATTTGCCCTGCACAGACCAGACCGGGTGCTTCAGTTCATGCGTCATCCACACTTACAGCCCCACCGACGATGCCTTCAAAATCGATGTAACCATCCAGCTGGAGATACCCAATCGGATAACCGACTTTGAGGATCGTCTGCGCAACCAGTTGAATAACCATCGCATTGGTGACCTGGGCGCCTCCGCCGATGCCGGCTTCTATTTCCGTGCGATGCGTGGTAAGTGTGCACCTCAATCAGTCTGCCGCTCTGGATACGGCTCCTAGGCGTTTGGGTTGGGAACGGAACCGGCTGTCAAAACAGAAACCACACTGTCTGTCTTTGTTGTAGAATGTAGTTGGTAGCCGGCAGACCCGCGTAGCACCACGCATATGTAATTTGTTCCCTTGCCCTCTCCCAACACCCTTACCCCCTCTCCATACTCACGCACTCATACACTGCAAACGCAAAACTCCCAATCCTAACCCGTTATCCAGGCACCCAGGGGACGAGCGAGTACACACCGCCCAAGTTTGAGCCGAAGTGCGAAGGAGCTAAGTTCACGTGCCAAAATGGGCAAGTTATCAATTGCTACGATGCCTGCAATAATGCCGCAGATTGCTCGGATGGATCCGATGAGTTGGAAGGGTTCTGTCGCGATTTCGTTAAGCCGCAACTGAAGTGCGAAGGAACAATGTTCCAGTGTAGCGACGGCAATGTGATCAAGTGTTATGATCTCTGCAATGGAACCCCCGATTGCCCAGATGGTTCCGACGAGATTGAAGCACAGTGTCGCGATTATAGCCCGACCCTAGGTTTGTCTGCTTGTGGGAAAAGTGTATGCCAATGGGCATAAGTCAATCAGGGTGAAGGGGCTTAATTCACACTCGCGCCCACACACACATACACTTACATTCCCCGGATTTGTTCATGCAAACCTTTGTCACTAACTGTACCTCCCGTAACTACTAACAAGAATTGTCCATTGAATACCCAAACTTGCAAAACGAAAGAAAAACAGATGAGGGCGAAATTTCTATACTAGAAGTATAAGAAAACATGGTTACACGACTTGCCAATAGAAGTAGTTTTAGATGCTTCACATGAAATCAAACGTAAATGGGTATACCCTAAACCCATCACCGAGTGGTACGCTGCGATGAATGAATCTGATCGCAAAGATTATTACTATTATACCTCGAATTCTTCTAAATGCAGCCTTGAACTTATGAAAGCATTCAATCCTTGGTTCTTGGCTTTAAACTGTGCTGCAAAGCTCGCTCCATATGAGTATCCTGTTAGGATATAGGGCTGACCTATATCCTACAGCTAAGCTAACTGTGGCTGTGCCGAAGTTTTCATACCCTTGCAAGTGTTCGCTTGAATATTTTCCAAAAATACTCTTTTTGCCATTTTCCGACCGATTGTTCATATGGGAGCTATATGATATAGTCATCCGATTTGGCCAAAAATTTGTAAAATTATGTGAAAGCACGTGAAACAAACAAATACAAAATTGCAGGATGCTACCATTAAAAACAAAAAAGTTTTTTTAACTAAAACTGTTTTTCAGACCTATCTTTTGTATGGCAGCTATACCATATAGTTGTCCGATTTTAATAAAACTTGGTTGAGTTATAAAAAAAACCTAGTAAACCTACGATTACTAAGTTTGGAGACGTTTCCATTAAAAAAAAAAAGTTTTCCATGCTAAAACTAGTTTTCCGACCGATTGTTGCTATGGGAGCTATGGGATATAGTCATCCGATCACAGCAAAAAGAAGACTCTGTGCAAAATTTCAGCTCGATAGCTTTAAAACTGAGAGACTAATTCGCGTAGAAACAGACAGACAGACAGACAGGCGGACGGACAAAGCTTAATCGACTCAGCTCGTCACCCTGATCAAGAATATATATATAGTTTATGGGGTCGGAAATGAATATTTGAATGCGTTACAAACTTCTGGGCAAAATTATAATACCCTTTGCAAGGGTACAAAAAAAAAGGTCAAAACCAAACGGATTTTGATACTGCCAATGGGTTTCACTTATAACTTCTGTCAAGAGATGGGCGCGTGTCGCATATTTTCAACACGACACGACCCTAACACGAATGGCACACACGCGCAATTACACATCTTCTGAGCACGACACGCACGACTTTACTCCGTTAGCCTGATTTCCCCCCTATAATCAGCAAGTTCTGGGAAATTTGTATACCCGTCACTCGAAGAGTACAAAGTGTATACTAAAGTCGTGCAAATGTATGTAACAGGCAGAAGGAAGCATCTCCGACCCCATAAAGTATATATACATTCTTGATCAGCAGCAATAGTCGAGTCGATATAGCCATGTCCGTCTCTCTGTATGAACACCTAGATCTCAGAGACGAGAAGAGTTAAGAGTCACCAAATTTTTAATGTAGACTAGTATTGTCTGCACGCAGATCAAGTTTGTTTCAAATTTTGGACACGCCCCCTCCCACCACGCAATAAAAAAAGGTTAAATATCTACCACATTTCTTTAGATATCGAGCTCAGATTTTGCAGTGACCAATATCTACCATCTCGCATAATTTTCATTTTCATAAAGATCGGAAAATAAATGGCAGAGTTCAACAAATGTTGCATACTTATCTGACCCGCATGAGGTTAGGTTAGGTTGCGTTGGCTGAAAGTGACAAGTCACTCTCCCACTTAGGCCACATGGACCCGTTGCGATACCATATCTTCCTTGTTAAACCCTATTATACCCTAGGGTGTTCTTCGGTACTGAAGAGTAGAGCTGCAATCTCTATGTCGGATGTTTCTGATAGGTTGCGTAGGAGGGGTTGTCCAAGAAACCTGAGTCTCCTCCTACTTAAAGCGGTTCAGTGAGAGAGAAGGTAATGTATCGTTTCCTCCTCTTCCTCAAATCTGCAGCTTCTGCAGAAGTCGAAATTTTGTACGCCTCGGCGTACTGCGTGTCGTCTACCTATAAGACAATGAACGGTCAGGGCCCCTACCAGAAGTGATATGTTTTCCAGAGAACTGCTTGCGGTGCTGTTTTTTTTGACTTTAAGTATACTACTTATCGAAAATGCGGTATGAGTAAGTATTATACTTACACCGCAAAATACCGCAACACCGCATGTACTGCATTACCACAATGATCGCATTTCAATATCGTACCACCGCCTACTACCGCATTTTAATATCGTAAACACCTCATTAGTACCGCACACACACTATCAACACGTTTCGGAAAAGTAAATATATGTATAAATTTGCCTTTGGTTTACAAATTGCGGTAGTAATGCGGTGTTTACGATATTGAAATGCGGTAGTAGGCGGGGACACGATATTGAAAATGAAAATGGCTTTTTTGTGAAGCTTAAAGGTAGCCCTATAGGCATCCCTATCGTGCTCTTCTCTGAAAGGAGCTCAGTGGTGGTGCCCAGTCTGGCCAGTGTGTCTGCAGACTCGTTTCCATATATATTCCGGTGTCCAGGCACACATATTAGGTGAATACTGAGACTGTCGGCCAATTTCGTTCAGGGATAGGCGGCATTCAGTGAGCGTTTTGGCATTGTTTGTGCGGGAGTCAAGTGCCTTAAGGGCTGCTTGACTGTCTGACTATATAAATACGTTTGCTTCCTTTATCGTGAGTGTGCTAAGGTAGCTTCCTGGATGGCTTCTTCTTCCGCTTGGTACACGCTACAGTGATCAGGGAGACGGAACGATATATTAAGGTCTAGGTTGGGTGAGAAAACATTCCCATTTACTTTTTCATCGAGCTTTGAACCATCGGTGTAGATGTTGATGTTTCGGCTGGGGATGTAGACGTCGTATAATTTGTCGAACGTCGCTTGAGTAACACAATAGTCTGTGTTAAACGGTCAACCTGCTTGGTTAGTGAGTATAGTTAAGTGCACCCCGAAGTAAACCCCCGTTCCAGGTATCGGATTCTCTTAGTCTTAGGGCTGTTGTGCTAGCCATCTGCCTTGTTACTAGGTCTAGTGGTACGAGATGAAATATGGTGTTAAGCGCTTCCGTGGGTGTTGTTCGGAGTGCGCCGCTCATACAAATTTCCAGTCAATCTGGCAAATATTTTCAAAAATATACGCACATTTGTAGAAAGGTATCAGGTAAAGTACAGTATCGTTAAAGCTTTCAAAAGCTTTGTTTTCGAAGCTACTTTTTGCGTCACATTTGACATGAAAAACTTTGTGAAATTTTTGTGAAAATTTGTGAAAAAATTTTGTTTATCAGTTTGTATTTACAAGCACTTTAAAATCGATAAATTTTAAAAAATAATTAGGGTTTTTTCTACATTTGGGCGTACAGCATTGAAAGCTCTCATGACATTTCCTATGTTCCCTATGACATTTTTGACTGAAAACGAAACTTTCCGCCAGGTTTTTTCTTTTTAAATTGCAACTTTTTAATAGTTGTAGAAAAAGTTATGAGAGTTTAAGTGGAGGCAACTTTAGTAAAAATCGTAAAAACAGTTTATCGATAATATGTCGATAACGATTCGACAGTTCTTTACATGTCGACTTTCGTTCTCAGTGGGCCAAAATACTTTAAAAAAAAAAGTTGTTTTGGTGAATTGGGGAAAAATGCTGTTGAGCAGTCCAACTCTGTATATATAATAAAATTTAGAAAAGATAAGTCTAAAAAATGGTCTTAATAGGGAAAACATCTTTGTTTTCATTGGTTTTTCAATACTTTAACACAATTCCACAAAGCTTTGTCGAAATCGAATGACCATAGCATAGCACCAACTTTGATCATGAACTTATTGAATGATCCCTGTAGTTCTGACACTACAAGGCACACCAACCTGCTGCATCACTGAGCGTTAATCCGTCGCTGCTTATGCATTATGCACTAGTCCAGAACATGAGCAATGGTGTGCACCCATCACCAAACTAACGACCGGTAATGCATGGTCGTACCTATCGGTACATTTTGCGAACATCCGCATACAGAATTCGTTAGGCAAAAACTTGGTGGTTGATTTGGTGGCAAGTGCTCAGTAAGAAGAGTTAGGGGGTTCGTAAATGGCGCTCCGCTGCAGCCGAACTACAGGAATACTCATCTAAAACCTGTACTTAGATGAATTTTTCGAACTGCAAATCATCCTGAGAATGACCTGTAGAACGTGCCAGTGCAATAAAACTTAGTACATTAAGATTGAGACCGAATAAACCCAAGTTAACCTAGGTCTAAGAGGTTTTATTTTGAAATTTCTCAAATTTCTCAGGTTCTAAAAATGTTAGTTTTGGTATAAAATAATGCAGGGTTAAGTTTTATCCCAATTCGATAAAGTTTGATGAACCTTTCTACTTTCATGAAAGTTTGGTGACTGAAACTTCGGCAACCTTTCCCAGTTGTTCAAAACTTTGTTTTCCAAATCTAAAAGCTTACTTTATACGGAAAAATTTCTATCATGAAGCTATCGAGATATTATCAATGTGCAATTTGACCGATTTTTATCGAATTTCTGAACTTAAATCTGGTTGCATTTAAAACATCGAATAATGTTAATTTTGCAAGATTATTGATACATCTGCCTAACTTTTATCGACAATATCTCGATACCGATAGATTTTCCATTGCGATAATCGTTTTAGGTGAAACCAAATTATACAGAAATATCGGTTTCGTTCATTGGCTTAAAAGTCGTATTTCTTTTTTTAAATTTGCCTGTAAAAGTCGACGACTCTTAATGTTTTTGGACTGACAATTATATATATAGAAAACTCAAAAAAAAGTGTTGCAAATTAAAACCTTTTTGAACCACTGAGCTGAACCAGCCTCCAGGGGCTTGTATTCTTGCTTCACACTGTTCGTGTGGCGCCTTATTTGAAAGTGAGTGGTGGATGACAGGCACAGAGTATATTAAAGACAGGATCGACCGCCAGACAAGTCTGTACCTCCGTCTGTATAAGCCCCCTAGAGCAACCAAATATGCAAAGTAAATTAAGATTTTTGCTACGCCCCCCGCAACAAGAACTTCTACAAATTTGAACATATTGAGCTCATATTTGACACTGTTGTGTGTATGCTCCCATATCTATACTTTGAAAAACTTTCAGGAAGATCGAATAAAATATAGCTAAGATATCCAAAAACCAACTAACATAATGTTAGCATGTTAACATCACTGTTATTGGTCTGTTAATTAATATATATGTGAAGGCTATTAAACAGTTCTTACCCTGAGTAAGGGGTTAATCGATGACGGACTGTGCCGACCTTAACTTGAAGTTTTTTTTTAATATTTAGTTTAAAAAGCGGCCCCATATGGTTGAAGGTCTGTAGCTTTAAGCAAGGGTGGAGTTCATTGGATATCCTGTACGTTTTGCCAGTACTGTCCAAAAAATTGTAGACATCAATATTGCGTTTTCTTTTAAAGGTTGAAGAACGATTTGTTAGTAACTCCTTGATGTTGTTATCGAAGTAGAAATGAAAATCAGTATATTATTTGTAAGTCCTGCATTCCTTTCCACTGTTCTACTTCCACGATTCCTTCACGATGTTCTCTTGGCAAATTTACGTGTTTTATTTCCACCATCTCTCTGGTTCACTGTGATGTCTTTTAAGCGTTGACCAACGTTTTTTTTTAGAAACTCCTCGATGTTGATATCGAAGTAGACTTTTGCTCAGGCCGCTGGAGCAAATTCCTGAAATTGTATTTCAACTGTGAAATGCTCCATCACGACGGAATAGTTGGTAATTTGAGCCGAAGTGGTCAACTAAGCCTGAAAAGTGAAGTTCTAGTGAATTCTAGGAGGATTTCATGCATCCACAAAGATTTGCAAGTAAAGAGAAATATGAGAAAACAGCTCTACACTGAGAAAAAAGAATCCATCCATCCATTTGGACTGGCAAGGTCTTAAGTATCCATTTAGTCATCCAATGGAGCTGAAAATCATCGAAAGGATATGTAAAATTATCATCAATTGGATGATTCTCAGCTACGTTGGATGATTTAAAGGATTTTAAAGACATATTCAGTCCAAATGGCAAATTTTTGGATCTGTATTACTTTAGGCAAAGTTGGCATCAGATAGCTTTATAACGGATATCATATAAGATATCAGACAAGTGCAATAGTCAATCTGAGAAGCACAAAAATAGTAGTAGATTATCTGAGTTTTTTGACAACTTGAACATAAAAAGATCTTAATTCAAGTTTGGGTACTTAATGAGTTGGATTCATCATCAGCATTTGAATGTTTCAAGTTGTGCATTCCTCATCAATTGTGTGTCTCTCTCTCTCTTTCTCTCTCCTTGTCTGTCTCTTTCTCTCTCTCTCTCTCATTCTGTTTCTGTGTGTCTTCTCCTTCCATTTTACAATCTGTTTGTATGTTCGTTTTGTCCAGCTCAGCTCTAAGGAGTTTCAAATGATTATGATAGATTGCTAATAATTTGTGCCTCCCACCCATACACACACA
Organism: Lordiphosa andalusiaca; assembly: GCA_035044965.1. Taxonomy (NCBI): domain Eukaryota; kingdom Metazoa; phylum Arthropoda; class Insecta; order Diptera; family Drosophilidae; genus Lordiphosa; species Lordiphosa andalusiaca. The sequence goes on along the minus strand of JAWNNM010000051.1, from coordinate 1,931,369 downwards.
CACACACACACACAACACACTGACACACCCATACACACACACACACACACACACACAGGCATAGATACTGATTTGCCCGATGAGGAACCAGGTTCTGGCTGTGGCGGTGATGAGACCTTCACTTGCCACCAAAGCGGTCGAGTAATCTGCTATGATGCACGTTGCGATGGTAACCGAGATTGTCCCGATAACGAGGATGAGGCCGACTGTCCCGGCGCCGAAACGGGTAAATGTTAAATGGTCTTTCCCCCCACATCACCCTCATCTACTGGCCGATGGCATTCATGCTCATGATCTGGCTAGAGCCTCCCCGGGGGGCATCTCATAGTTTAACCCCCAGCTTAGATCAGTCGCCTGGACTAACCCCAAAGGACATTTCGTTTCACTTCCACGTTTTATACTTATGTTTGCTTTTCTTTTCGGCTATCCCGTTTGGTTTTTCGTTTCGTTTTATGCTTGACGCTTTTTAGTTTGCACTGAGGAAGAGTTCAAATGCGACAAAAAGTGCCTGCCGCTGAGTGCCCGCTGCAACGGTCGGTGGGAGTGCGACGATCAAACGGACGAGGCCGGCTGCCCCACCCGAGCACCCATCCAGGAGCCAGAGACCGATGAGCCTGAAGAGCCGGCAGCGCCCGCACCCGAGCCCGAGCCCGAGGGTAAGTTGATTCTATTTTTGTATGCCATATGATTTTCCATATTTTCCTTGACTGCACCAATTCTGGCAATTCTCTTCAAGCAATTTCAGTCATTTTTATATTGGACTTGAGTTCTTTTGATATTATTTTGTTGGATTCTTTGTACAAATATTATTTCTTTTGTTCGATGATCTCACTGGCCGCGGGCAACGTGCCGCTCGACAGAAACTTATTTGAGAGGAAAGCAAACAAAATATCAATTTCGCATAAGAGTGATGCTATGTTCTAATGGCGAACAAAGCACCGGGGGAGGGCAATATAAATTCCATATAATAATTGGCCCATTAACGAATAATTCCTTCAGTGGAGAGGCATAATGTGTGCAGTTTAATTGGGTTAAATATTTGCAATTCTCGTGAGTTTGCATGGAGGGAGGTCCACTTGGAGGGGCACATTCCAGTCAATGGGGAATTGGGGATTGCCCCAAAAAGGTTTTAGAAGTTGATACCCTAAATATTTAAAAATTGTTTTAGAAACTGTACGCATCCTTGTTGAAAATGGTGTGTTCCACTACGCTGTTGTCACTTGGCCGTGTTCTTTTCCACCGTTTCAGTCAAATTTAGTTTTAGTGTGAGTCATTTGCCCATTCTTATGCCTACTTGCTACAGCATTTTAAAATTTTCAGCTGTGCAATTGTTCCATTCCACCGTTTCACTAATAGCATTTTCATTGTTCCAGCGTAGGATTCGGTGTGTACACATTTTTCTTATATGTGTTCATTTTATCGTGTCACAAAGACTCATTTCCATTGTTTCATTCCACTGTTTCTTTGGAGAAATGTGACAAGTTTCAAACTTATTAATGTTTAATAAAGAGGTGTTCCATTCTATTATTTTCCAATACTACTTTCACTGTTCTAGTTTAGTGTTTGGCGTGTACTAATTTTTCATATATAGTATGTTTTCATATCATCGTCTCACTATGACTCATTTCCATTGGTTCATTCCACTGTTTCATTGGAGAAATGTGGCAAGTTCCAAGCTCAGCAATGCTTCAATGCAATGTAATGTATGCTTTAAAAATAAAACGTGTTTCATTCCACCGTTTTATCTGTATTATGTTCATTGTTCCACCGTATTATTCGGTGTGTACCAATTGTTTTTATATGTGTTCATTTTATCGTGTCACTAAGACTCATTTCCATCGTTTCACTCCACTGTTTCATTGGAGAAATAAGAAAAGTTCCAATGCTTTAATGCAATGTAAAATATATGAGAGCGTGTTTCATTCCCCTGTTATATCAGTACTATTTTTATTGTTCCAGCGGATTATTCCGCATTATGTGCATTAATTTTTAGAATATGTGTTCATTTTACCGAGTCACTCAAACTTATATCCATCGATTCACTCCACTGTTTCATTCGAGAAATGTGACAAGTTCCCAGCTTTTCAATGCTCCAAGGCAAATGTAATGTATGCTATATAATGAGAACGTGTATCATTCCATCGTTTAATCAGCACTATTCCAGCTTATTATTCTGTATGTTCTAATTGTTTTTGTATGTCTACCGTGTCACTCAGACTTATTTCCATCGTTTCATTTCACTGTTTCATTATAGAAATGTGGCAAGTTCCAAGCTTATCAATGCTCCAAGGCAATCTAATTTATGCTACATAATGAGAGCGGGTTCCACTCCATCGTTTCACTTCTATAACTTTCTGTTTCACTTGAAAACTTTGTTATCATATGCCTTGGTCACCTGCCATGTATAATAATGTGCTTTCAACATTTCTTTGGTGTATTTATTCTATCAATTTTATGGCAGATATTTGACAATTTCAAACACTTTTATAATTATTGCCGGCTCTGGTAATAATAATTGGATTCTTTTCCATCGTTTCAATTGGATATAATATCAATCACCGGTTCTATTAATGTAAAGCAACATAAGATCTGTGTATACTTTCGCCCTTGTCAGCTAAAACTTATACGTATAGCATTCCGGCTTACTTTATTTCAAATGTTCTATCATTTATCCATACATTCCCAGCGTTTATATTATTTATGGACACTTCTTTATCATCATTTGCTTGTTCCAATCCTGCCATTTTCCATTTGTCATCCAAAATTCCATAGCTAAACAATTGTATTGGTAAATCAGGCATTCCTTTACTCTCTTCCACTCTTCACAATTCCTTCACGATATTCTCTTGACAACTTTACGTGTTCCATTTCCACCATCTCTCTGGCTCACTGTGATTGTCTTGTTCGCTATTTAAATTTAACAAAAAAAAAAACCCCCCGCGCCATGCCTTCCTCTACTGACCCTCACCGCCACCCATGCTGGGAGAGGCGTTTGCCGTATTCTAAAAAAAAAGTGAAATTACCAACTCAACCCAACTCCGCCCTCACACGCGCTGTGGTGCTCTGGTTTAATGAAACGTCTCGCAAAAACAACGCAAAAAACCGAAATTCAAAAAATGGCAACCACAATTCCAACACCACCCGCACTCCCTTCCGCCAGCCCACAGCATCTATGAAATATGCCACAAAAGTACGCATATGCATAGCGCCGCAGAAAAACAAAAAGATGTTTTATAGATGGTGATTTGGGGGTTGACGCCTGTTCTTGTTGCAGCCAAACAACAAAAACAATTTGCAACAGATTAAAATTACCCCTAAGCGTATTATAAACTTAAATAATCCGCTGGCAGCTACCGAAACCCCAATCCCAATCCCAACCCCGACCCCAAATCCAGTTCGAGTTCCAGTTTCCTGCGTGCTGCGAGCATTTTCTTTTTTTTGGGTTTTGCATTTTGGTCTCTCCTATGAGGCTGCTGCTGTTGCTGGCTTTATGCTGGTTTTACTACTTGGGGGCGTGTTAAGTGCTGTCAACGAGATTAAATGCAATGTCAGAGGTCACACACAGCAAAAAAAAAAAAAAAAGAAAACCTCACCCGAACCCAAAGTAGTGTCCTTGTAAATTTAATGAATTTTCAACACTTGACTTTCGGTGGGCGTTGAGAGGATGAAGCGGCGATGTTACCCGAGCAGTAGATGAGCTAGAAACGCCTTGGAGACAGTGGCTGAGTCAAAGAGAATGCAAGAACTTTAGTTTGTTTATTATCTAAGTAAGGAAAGGACCTTGGGCTAATAGACTGCTCTGTCGGGTAGATCCTCAGACTGTTAGGCTTGAAAGTTGAACAGAAAAAAACAAAAGTGTTGTAAAAGACCATTTCTGTAATTCCCGCAATAACCGAAATTAGACAATCTGCAATTCAATGCAGTTTTCAGCATAAAGCCTTAGGCAAACATAGCTATTTCAGTAAGAAGTCAGACTATAATCTAATAAAGACTAATAAAAAAAAAGGAAAAGCAAACAGTTGCAAAAAGTTCTTATTAAGTAAATTAACAATTGCGGAATTGACAGCTAATGCAGATTGGAATTAAAGGCCAATATACCAAAAAGTAAACGGTCACACTACATGTTCTGTTGTGTTTGATTTTACTTCTGAATATTGTTGATGAGATGTAAAAATGTTCTTATCTTTGCATTAAATTTCACCAATCGATTGACACTTCGACTGCTGAAAATAGCCTTAAACCTTTTTTTTACCCATCTGAATTCAGTCAGCTGATTCTTCGAGCTTGAAAAGCCTATCCCCCTTTTAAGATTTTCCAGATTTCCCGGGAATTTCTTTGTTAAAATATCTTATAGAAATTGGAATAGATATTTCTAAGATAAACTGCAAGTCAAAGTCAGAGTGCTACCCTTTAAGGCTACCGCAAGGTTTTGTTTTTGAAATGTGTAGCATACTTAATTGGAGCTTACAAATAATATAATATATTAAATTCTAGTTGTTTGTGGTTATCAATCTTGACCAATACTTACACAGTTAGAAAAATCGCTGAGTGTGGGTTCAATTGAGTGAAAATCTTAGAGGTGGTGGACGCTGTCAAAGTCAATACCAGTTTTGGGTAAATATCTCAAAATGCAATTGACATAACAAATGATTTTGATGCCTGAATTCATGCATGAATTCAGCCATTCCTACTGCTTAAGGCTGGTTTCCAGAACGTAAGAAACCAAATAGAAACACTTTTAATGTGTTTTGAAATCTAAATGCCTATTTGAATAAACTATTGTGCCAATATAACTTTTATGTTATCTGGAATTCATCTGAAAAATTGACTACTTAAGCGTGAAACTGCACAGTATTAACTTCTCTACAAGATGTTAGTCAAATGTAATTATACCCTAAAAATTGTCTAGATGTTTGTAATGCATAGTAGAAAGCATTTCCGACCATTTAAAGTATATGTACTCTTGATCAGCAGGACGAGCTGAGTTGATTTAGCCTTGTCCGTCTGTTTTTATGCTATCTAATACGTCAGTTTTAAGGCCATCGCGTCCAAACTTTGCACGAAGTCTTGTGGTACAAATACGCTGCACATTTGTCGGTACCTGCCGGATCGAATGACTATAACATATAGCTGGCATAAGAACGATTCGTCGAAAACTAGTTATAGTGAGAAAAACTTTTTTGTTTTCAATGCAAACCTCTCCAAACTCCGTATATACTAGTTCTCTATGCTTCTCCATGATTCCACTAAGTTTGGTGGAAATCGGAAATCTATATAGTACAGCTTCTAACGAAAAGTAAGCTTAGAAAAATAGTTTAAGTATGAAAAACTTTTTTGTTTTCAATGTAAACCTCTTTAAAATTGGCATATATTTACTTTTAAAACTTTCACGCAATTTTTTTAAGTTTAAACAAAATCGGATGACTATGGGTTATAGCTGCCATATGACTGATCGGCCGAGAAACTAGTTTAAGTGAGAAAAACTTTTTTGTTTTTAAAGAAAACGCCTCCAAACTTGATATTTCTTAGTTTGCTATGCTTTCCCATGATTCTATTAAGTTTGGTTGAAATCGGTCTTCTATATAGTATAGCTGTCATAGAAAAGTAGAGTCAGTAAAGTAGTCTTAGTGAGAAAAACTTGTTTGTTTTCAGTGGAAATGTCCTTCAAATTAGTTAGCCAAACGTGCTGCAAGGGTATACAAACTTCGGCCGAGCCGAAGGTAACTTTCATTTATTTTTGCAAATTATTTTAAAACCCAAAATCGAATAAGCTGAAAAATTATCAAATTTGAACTTGAATTATCCATATTTATGAATTTCATATAATATGTTGGACAATTAGTTCAATTTTATAAGAACCTTCAGCATTCTAGCTAGTCTGGTAACCAACTGCCAGAGTTTTGCCCAAAAAGTTAGATTTCTGCCCCACAGTGCTGTGTTGTGAGATTCGGTCATTCGATCCGGATAACGTCGAATCAGACAACCAGGCTGACAGCAGCACGAACATAGCTCAATCGAGTCAGCCTTATCGCCCCCGTCAAGACAAATTTCGAAATGCTTGCAGGCCCATAGCTACGAGGTTGGATTATAATGAGGGTGATTTTTATGCCATTTGGTTTTTTAATACATTTTTCCACACTTTATGCACCAAAAAATGCACAGTAAGGTTTGCCATTTCACTATGAATAGACTTACCAACGATCAGCGGTTGCTAAACATTGAATTTTATGCTCAAAATTCTTGTTTACTGATAAATATGAAAACTTTAAAAATTGGTTCGTCAACTCTGTCAAATATATAAAATATATAAAATATATAAAAAATATAAAATATGTAAAATATATAAAATATATAAAATATATAAAAAATATAAAATATATAAAATATATAAAATATGTAAAATATATAAAATATCAGAAAATCAAAATCTATCAAAAATATTGAAAATTTGCAAAGTTACACTCAATGCAGCAAAATGTCGGGCGTTTCATTACCGACAATTTGTTGCTCAAAATGAATGAATAAGATTTGCTTGACATGTGGTTTCAACAAGACGGTGCCACGTGGCACGCGAGACCTTAATCCAGTTCTATTCTACTTCTTTTTTTCGACCGTGTCCTTTCTCTTAAAGTTTCACCTCACCGCATACAATTTTTATACATATCTTGACCAAGTAATAGAACCAGGGCTGCAAACCAGTATTGAACCGAACCGGTTCCAGCCCGGAACTCTAACTTTTATTTTAATGTGAACCGAACCTTAAGCCGCATACCTCTTTAGAAATAAATGCTGAAAACGATTTGGTTCGGCTCAGCCAAAAATGATAAGCATCAGAATGTTTTTCCTCCTTTAAGCTTTTAGACAGAAAAGTATTATACAAAATCTAGAAAAACGTTTCATAGCCTGTGTTTTTTAAGACCCTCGACTCTAAAGTTCTTAAACGATTCAGAAAAGCAAGAGCTTAACTTTACATTGGTAATGTTCCTGAAAGAAAAACGGAATTTCACTTAGCTGTAAAGAATATTTTGAGTATTCCATATGCCAAGTGTTTTAGAAATCGCTTCCGACCTAAGAACTTCCTGAACCCCACCACTGTCTGTGAGGTTCTTAGGTTGAAAGCGATAAAGTAAATGTTTTGCTTTTATTGTTCGTATTGTGTGAAGCATGGAAAACCTTCGCCCAAAACCTCGAACCAGCATTGGTTAATTTTGGTTCGAACCTGCCGGACCGGAGATTCGCTAACTGAGTAGAAGCAAAGATTTATAGATGTTATAGATGACGCATGTGGAACAAATCGAAAATTGTTAGCCAATGTCAGCTACTATAATATCTATTTATCATTGGTAAAACACTTACAGAGTTATATCAAAGATATTTAGATATTTATAGACGACGCACGAGGATCAAATCAGAAATGAGAAGTCCATGTTAGCTACCAGGAATAATCGTGTTTTCTTTCAAATGCGTCATCTATAATATCTATAAATCTTTTGTAGAACCCTAAGTTGTTGTTCCTCCCATTAGATTGAAACCAACCCTGACAAGCAGCCTCATCTCGTCTCAGCAAACATTCCTCTTTCGCGAATCTGTCATCAATTGCAAAGATCAACAAATTTCTACAAATCATGCTGTCACGACTTTGACCACTTGTTTGTGCCACACTAAGCTCAGTTCAGAATCACTTCTTTAAAACAATTTTGAATAAATAAAGAATTAACTAATTCATGATATTAAAAAATTGTTACTTTTGCGTTTTTGTCATTGAACAATCATGAGCAATTTGAGTTAAGCACGATTCGAGCCAGTTTGCCTTTGTTGAACGCTTATCTAAGCTGAATATATTATAGCGATCATGCCTTATGTCATCGGCGGTGATTCGATGAATCAACGAATTGGTTAAAAGGAACTTATAGATATTATCTAGGGCAGGGCTCTTGCACACAAATTGCAAAAACCTTGCATACTTTTAGGCTTACCGTAAAATAACTGGTTTACAATAGAGAGAGAGAAAGTGTGTGAAGTTTCTGAACATTTTCCAAGTCTCATCGCCTTCAACAATTGAATATTTTGTATAAAATTAATTTTGAAAAACATAAGCAGAGTGCGCTCCCAGGGGTTTCGATTCGCGTATCTGTTTGGAGCTTCTTCCTCTGATCTTAAGCTGTGCACAATTGGGGTTAATGATGCCTCACACATATATGCCCAGCCTTCACTTGGGCCAAGATGAGTTCTGGATTGCTAAACTTTTTATTATTGTATGTTTCTGGGGTGTTTGTGTGTGTGTACAAATATATATATATACATCTATTGTATTGCTGCTCGTATTTCGCTCGCATTGTGAAATTTGATACTTGTTGGTGGAAAGTGCGTCATTGGGTGCCGCAGATGGAGCCACAGAGCGGGGGCACTGCGTTCGCACTTGAGCTCCGCTAAAGTTTAATTATTATGTAAGCAAAACTGGCCAACATACACATGCTGAGAGGGACATGAAATGATGCCGACCACATTTGTAATTTGGTGTTCAGAAGTTGCATTTTTCGTTGCTCTTGATTCTGGTCTGAGGTTATTGCATACAACTCTGCTGTTGATTAAATTTTTTCACTTTTGTACGTAATTGGCCGGCATCGATTTGTGTGGCAAGACAACTTGCACTTTTCCAAGCAAGCAAGCAAGCAAGCAACGTGTGCCGTTCCTTTCCCCTGGCATTTTTGTTTTTTTGTGGCCCAGGTTCAGTCAATTAGCAGCTCTACTTGCTGCAACTTTATGCTAAATGGCTGCAGATTTGAACACCAAAAGTGGACAGCAATGGCAGCAACAACAGCAACAACAACCCACATATGCAAATTGAATTTACCAGCCAGCAACAGCGCGCTTTTCTTTTCACACTCCGAGCCGAAAAAGGGGCGAAAATTAAGAAGAAAACACAAAAAGCAAATATAGAATGAAATCGTCGAAGGGGCAGACGTTGCCAATACCGCTTACTGTACTGAAATGATGACAGTGGAAGAGCAACTCCCATGGATAATGTAATGTAATTAGCTCTTACGCAGACGTCACCTTCAACAGCTATAGCAGGTCAGCGGTGCAGTAAGCTTGCATATCCAAAATGAAGCTGATCTATCTATTCATTTAAAAGAAAAGAGAAGAATCATGTAGAGAAGAATCATCGTAAAAAACCTGACTAAGGTCCGATGTCTACACAGAAAAAGAAAAATCAGAATGCGGGATGATCCCGGGACATGCTTGAAGTGATCCTGTTTTTCGGGATCAAAAAAACAAAAAACTGGAAGTAAAATCAATCTTTTTCCAGGATCAGCTCAGGAATATATGGGATCACCCCGTTTTTAATCCCGTTTTGGAATGATTTTTTTTTAATGTAGTGCTGAGTTTGGCGAAAATGTTGTTCAAATTGTCATTTCTAGATTAGTATCGTTAAGACTATCGATTTTTATATAGATAGACCAACTGCTGCTTATTATATACACACTCTTTTACCAACGAGAAAGCTAAGCTAACTTCGTCTGTGCCGAAGTTTTTATACCCTTGCAAGTGCTCGCTTAAATAATTTCAAAACAAACTCTTTTTCCCATTTTCCGACCGATCGTTCGTATGGGAGCTATATGATATATATATATATGTATAAATTTGTCATGTCATACAAACAAAAACAAAACTGCAGGATGCTACCAATAAATACAAAAAAGTTTTTCTAACTATGACTGTTTTTCAGAGCTATCTTTTGTGTGGCAGCTATACCATTCAGTAGTCCGATTTTAATAAAACTTGGTAGAATTATAAAAAAAGCAAAGAAAACCTACGATTACAAAGTTTACAGACGTTTCCATTGAAAATACAAAAGTTTTTCATACTAAAACTAGTTTTCCAAACGATTGTTTTTATGTGAGCTATTATATATAGTCATCTGATCCGGTCGGTTCCGACATATTAGTAGAGTGCAGCAAAAAGAGGACTCTGTGCAAAATTTCAGCTCGATAGCTTTAAAACTGAGGGACTAGTTTGCGTAGAAACAGTCAGACAGACAGACGGATAGACGGACAAAGCTCAATCGACTCAGCTCGTCACCCTGATCCAGAATATATATAGTTTATGGGGTCGGAAATGAACAACTTCTGGGCAAAATTATAATACCTTTTGCAAGGGTATAAAAATTGTGCTTAAAATACTCACATTCTAGAGATGGGAGTGGTAGAGAAATTTTGATCCCATCCCGTCAAGGTCCCGAAGCCAAATTTTAAATTCAATCCCGTCCTGATCCCGTCTTGACTTTAAATTTTGTCTCTTATTTGCTGTTTATAAAAGGAAGCCATCTTGACATGCTTTTAGAAGTGTAACCGTTTTGTAATTTCTTTGGATTCCCCATGTTGGAGTGCCCATTTTTGCATTGATATGTAAGTGTGACCATTCGTTTAGTTCGATAAAGAACTTTTTGATAAATTGTTTTCATTGATGAGCTTAAGCTAGCTGTGGCATATGAGAATAAATCGAGACCCGAACAATTTCGGTATTATGCATTGACTCCTTTCGTTCCGGTTCCGGTCTGTATTCTAAAGTTTACTCCACTTGGGCCCGATTTCTCAAAGGTTCCGGTTAGCCAACCACCGGTCAGATATGTTCGTCCAGATGACGAGCGGTTAAGTCATTTGCTTTTCTCAACAGCAGTTTCGCCTGATATCGACAAATACCCATCGCTGCTTCAGTGTGACCATACTGTTTGACGAACGACGAACGAGTGAACAGCTGACTCGGTTTGGTTTGTTTGTTTTTCATTGCAATTAGTTGTTGCTGGTCATGGTTTTGCGTAAAAGTTGATTAAAATTACTTGCGATGAAGAGTGAAAGTGATAGTGCAAAAAGACCCAGAGGAAAAACCAACAGATACAAACAACAAATGTGGCATCGTTCATATTAGTAAATTAATTAGACCTCTCCCTGTACTTTCTTGCATTATTTCGCCTCTTCGAATTGCATTTCAATGGCGTGGAGTTGAAAACTTCTTTTTGTGTTGCTGCAAATAATTAAGTAAACAAAGCAAGTGTTCGGACAGCTGTTTGCATATCGATAAGAAATATCGATAGTTTCATCAGGGCTGAGCTCGGGGTTAAAGTTGACCGGTGGATGAGCAGCGTTTAAGTTTGTTCCTCCGGTTACCCCACATACATCATGAGACACTCAAATTCGGTTAAACTGCCTGTCAAGTTGACCAACCGGACTTTGAGAAATCGGGCCTTACTTGTGCATATTCCTTTCGGTCGAAATGTAGACTCGGTCATTTCTTTTGGTCACTTTTTCGCCCATGTTTAGCTGCTTTAACTTGACTTCCATGTTTCGCCACAATTCGCACATACCCAGCCTGGGTACTGCCTCTAACAAAGCAGTTGTTAAAATCATAAAAATCATAACAACAACAAACAATGCAAGACCCCTAACCCCCTCCTTCGGGCAGCCCACCAAGGGAGTTCTGCATGTCTGATGAGCTTTCCGTATATCCGTGTATATATATATATGTGTGTGTGAGTGTGCGTGTGTGTGTGTGTGCGATAAGATAAAAGTGAAAAGCTATGCGCTCGACTTCCGTTGACAACGACATTGGATGCTGAAAGTGGCTGCCGTGGGTAAAATCAAATTAAGTGAGTTAAATTTAACTAAGCTTAACTAAATCTAAAGCTGGTGACGCAGGCGCCATTCCCACGACCTGGTCCCCCCCCCCCAGCAACATGTTGACAAGCACTCTGGTCATCCTCTGACAAGCCTTTCGCAGCATGTTGAGCCGTCGAAGCGCTGTGGTTGGCTGTGCCTGCTGAGGCGACCAACTGTAGTTTGCCGAGCGCACACGAGCGGCGACAGCGACGAATGTCGCGTCGTTGTCGCTCTGCCGTCGGGTTGTCATCGGCCGCCTTCGTATCGTTTGGCGCCTCCTCGAAGCTTGGAGCTAGAGCTAGCAGCGAGCCTATGCGGTGGCTAGTGGCGGGCAAGTGGCGTCAGTTCAACTTGAAACGTTTGCGTGTGCGTTTCGTTTGGCGCGTGAGCAACAACAATATTCAGTCGCCCTCGAGATTCAAAACAGAACTTTTAGAATTTGAGAGTTTTTCAAGTCAAAACTCTGCAGTTTCAAATAAATTCCACGGGTTTTTTTTTGTTGTTTGTGTTGAGTAAGCAAAAAAGTCAAAAAAAAAAAAAAAAAAAAAGGAAGAAAACCAGCAGCCTGAGAGTTGTGTGTGTGTGTGTGTGTGCACAATTTTTTTGTTCTTATTTTTTTTTTTGAATGACATCGAAATATGTGGTGAAATATAAAAAAAAAAAAGAAAAACAAATTCGCATTTTTTGAAGTTTTTGGAGATTGGAGTGGAGTGGAGTGCCTTGAGTGTGTGGAATTGTGGCAGGATCATTTTGGGAAAAAGTGATCTAGCACAGCTTTTATTTCAACACAATTTCGGGGATTCCCCTTTCTCAGCTGTGCAGAAGATTGTCTGGCAAATCAAATATTAAATCTACAAGCTTTCTGATTTTTTCTAAAATTTATATCAATTTATATAATTTGATGAAACTTAAATGAAAATATTTGAATATTAAATTAAAATAAATTCTTTTAGAAGAAAGAACTTCACTTTCTTTAGCTGTTCTTTGAATGATGTGTCGATGTCGCCAGTTCTTAGTTAAATAACGAATTATACGATTTTCAAGCAGTGATCCGTACTTGAAATAACTCTTTTCCTATTGATTTAAGATTTCTGGGATTCAAATGCATTCACTGGCAAGACTAAGTTGAAATATCAATCCGAAATTGATATAAAATTGAGTTTTGTTATGCCGAAATCTCTGTGCCTTCTTAAAAGTTGGAATAGAAGGTTAACTTTTCCGACGGCAAAGCAATAAAAGTTCTTCTCCTCAACCGGAAAAAAACTTTAAAAAAAACTTTAAAACTTTATGCGTATCAGAACCAAGTAAAAGTAAATTTGTGGCCAAGGAAAGAATGATTCGAATTTTTAAACCAGCTACAACACTGTACTCAATACATATTGTCTCATATTCTCGTCAAAACTCAACCGAATATGTTGGTTTCTGACGACAAATTTCACTTCCAAAGGGTTTTGAAACCAAAAGACTTAAAAACGAGTTTGAAAATTCTTGCTTAGTTTCTTTGTAAGTAGAAATGTGCTACTCGGTTATGCAAGAACAAATCCAGAGTCTGGTACATACAACAGATAGAATATTTCACACCAGTTCAGAATTTGCAATTGTGTGCTCTAAGACAGAAAAATCTAGAGTCTTCCAGTGCAGCCCAGTATTATATGACAAAATTGCAATGACTGTTTACTGCTAACGTCCATTTACATATAATTGAGCTTAGAACCTTATATACAGAAAAAAATGTATGAAAAATATATCCATTGGATTATTTCTTGTATAAATTTGGACTTAATACGTCTTTGATATCCTTCCAATCATTCAACGTAGCTGAAAATCATCCATAATTTTCATGTTTTTCATCTCCTTTGGATGATTAACAGGATATTTAAGACATATCCCTACCAAGTGGATTACAACGAAAAAAAAGGATATGAAAAATAATAACCATTGGATGATTTCCCGTATTCATTTGAACTGGTTATGTCTTAAAAATCGTCTTCATCAACCAATGGAGCTTAAAATCTATTTTCATTTCTCGAATCATCTTATGCTGTGTAGAAGTAGCGAATATTATCGAACCCTGCGGCTGAAAATACTCCAAATAGAATTTAACCTATTGTTTGGGTATACTGTTTTCTGTTGCGATTTGTAGAGCCCCTTGAACCGATCGGCATTACCTACATTCCTTCTTTTTTTGTAAACGATTTCGGTTTAAAAAATAATTCACATCAACTTCTTTAAATTCCTTATATTTAAAAAGAGTCATACATCTTTTATGGCGAAGATTTGAAATGAGTTAAAAAAGATATGTTACAAATTCTGGCTCTGTAAATTTCTTTTCATTTCCACTTGCCTTTGATAATCTAGTTTTCAGTTCAATATCTAAAATTAATCGATTCAATAAGTTATGAATGTGGTTACAAGTAATACTTGGGAACTTCAGGGACTTGCAGCCACTATTTCTGCATTTCTGCACTTAACTTGCTTTGAAATTTTCATGACTTCTGCAGTTCGCCCTGAAAATTAGAAATTCTTCCATGAAATCCGTCCTAAGGCGCTTTTGCTTAAATTTAGAAAGAATATTTTCTAGCTTATTTCATCTTTTCCTACACAGAAAATCAGAAATCGGGATTGAAAACAGTGTAATTCCGGAGCAGGCTTGAAGTGATCCTGTTTTACGGGACTCAAAAAAATAAAGCCAACCCCCACTCCGGTTGGCTCGCAACTATTCGAGATCACCCCGTTTTCAATCTCGTTTCGGATTGATTTCGGAACTATTTCTGTTTATTAGACAGTTTTTCTAAATACCAGGGCAAATTTAGAAATAAAGCTAGTGTCTAAAATCCATGGCACATTTTTTTCTGAGTGTGCCAATTCAATCTAATACCGAGTGATAAAAATTGAACTGCGTCTTCTTACGTTTTAAATATTTCCTAAACCAAAGAGACCCACTTTTAATTCCCTGAAAAATATTACCAAATTTGATTATATCCAAAATTACTGGATTTGGTTGAACTTTGTATCCTCAAACGTGGCATTTAGGTGTATCAAATACTCTGAGCTGCCTACATCATTTTTGTAGTCAATCCTGCTTCTTAGTCGACTTCTACTTTCTGCATAAACCACTGTTCCACTTCTTTGATGAAAAAAAGTTGATGGAATGATTTCTAAAGCTATGCTTAGTTTTTGGAATTCCAAAACTACGGTCTAAGAGGTTTCAAATCAACAAGTAGGTGCAAGTCGATCAATCAGTTGAATTATCTGATCGATAAGTTCAGATAAACATGACTTTCTTTCCTCTTAGACCGTAGTTTTGGAAGTCTGAAGCTTAGCATAGCTGTACTTTTTTTCTAGCTACTCAAAGACGCCAAAGTTTGAACGTCTTTCAAATTATACAAATACCTAAAGAATAGGTTTTAAATTGACTTACAAAATGTCGGATTGACGCGGAGCACTCACTCTTCCAGTGTGCAAACCTTAACTCAAAAACCTGGTAGATTTTGATACATGTTATGGGAAAGCATAATACTAAGACCGAAAGCGTGCCACAAAGTCCATGAAATGAAAGATGGGATAAAAATAAGGCACAGATAAGATCTAAGATCTAATTCTAATTGCGGTGTCTTGGACCGATCTAGTTTAACTTTCATACGGATACTTCTTCCAAATCGCTGTAATATAGCAAAAGGTACATATTCCATTTTAAAAAACTTCCTTTTTGTTAAAAATAAAATTCTTGCAAAAAGGTTTTACTTTAAAAACAAAGTCTTGGTGAAGCACACAGAAAAAATTAGAAACTGAATTCAAACTAGAATTTCTTTGCATTCGACGTCTTCCGAAAATAGTCAAAAGATACTGCAGAAGGACCTATCTCGCTATTAAAAGTGGAACACGAATCAGAATCTTTCTCTGCAACATTTACTTGAAATCATTTCGAACCGAAGCACATTAATCTCCCCACTTTATTGAACAACTTTTCGTGTTTTAGTATTGTAAAAAGTTGTGCTCCACCAGACCCGATTACATTTGTTAGATTTTCGCTTTGATGAATAGTATTGCAACACAACAACATATACAATATCAGCAAATCGGAATTAACAACATTTATTTGGCATTCCATTGTGAATATTTTGCATATTTACAATTTATTCTCTCTTCAATGGATCAAACACAGCAGGCATGCAAAGTCGATCTACATTTGCCAGCGACTTACAGGTTATTAAACCTATATATTTCCTATCTTATTAAGATAAACATATACCATAAATGTGACTTTAAGTTAAAAAACCTTAAGTAATCGGACATCTTGCCAAGTTTGGAAGCTTTGAACTATCCGCAATGATTGAAACAGCATTGTTTCTATTCCAAAACTTTTCCTATTTGTACGCAGAAATAGAAAGGATACTTAAACGATTCATATGGATTGCAAATGTCTTAAATATACTTTTAATCAACCAACGCAACTGAAAAGTATCCAAATGATGAGTATTTTTCATATGCTTTGTATCATTTTGAACTCCGTTTGCTGCTTAAAAGCTGCAAATGGATACGGGATTTCATTCACTGGATATTTTTCAATATTCTTTTCTTTTCTCTGTTTACAAGTTGGTATTTATTTTCTTTAGAAGAATGCCATTGCATAGTCAAATTTCAAATTTTGTTCCAATCAAAATAACAACAGCTTTTGATTCTAACAGATTACATCCCAGCAGTACCTGGTTTTCGAAATTCAATGGAAAGGGATGTTTCCATAAGACTTATGGTTAACAATTGTAACTAATAAAGTCCTGATCCTCTACCCTTCGAATCCCGTTTGAAATTATTTAGAATTGTTTGCTGATAATTCAAATGATTTAGGAATGCTTTTAATTCACAGTTATTTTTAGAACCAAAATGTTACCTAGAATTCAGGTGGGTGAAGTAATTAGTTTTGAAGAACCGGTTCAAAAACAGTTTGGAAATTAACTTGCTGAATTATTTGGGTTTACCAGGCTCTTAATCTGAAGTGAAGAATCGAATGTTTTAGATAACTCAACTCAAAGCGATAGGTAAATACTTCGGAGTGAAGTAATACTTTAGTACTTCCAACTTTCGTAATTAGGCACAACCATAGCTCACAGTTGCCATAGGAAAGATCCATCGAAAAATACATATAAATTTGATGCAATTTTTTGTTTTGCCTTCATTCAAATAGTTCCTGTTTAAGTCTTGAATTGATATCAACTTCGGTTTTAATCAATTCATATAAAAAATATGTACAAGGCCTTTAAAACGGTCAGAAAACCATATTTTAAAGTGAAAAGTATCAAGTGGGTACTTTTATTATAGCATTTTGGAACTTTTCTGAATTCTAAACGAGAGCGACTTATAAGAACATACACTGACTGTGCTCAAGTTTCCAATCAAAACTCTTCATGGTTGTCTTCTATATCTTTGCAACTATGTGATCAACAATCCAGTATCTAAAATTTCTATAATACTTTAAGTTGTGTCAACCCAATAACCTTAACTTGTGTTTGCCCTTCCCTCAACACCAAAGTAAAACACATTGACTAGCTTCTGCCATTTTGAGAGACATTGTGGCGACAACTTTATCACCAAACTTGTGATAATATTCAGATTTTGAATAGCTGGCCATGACAAGATCTTATTTATAGGTAGGAGAGAAGTGGAGGGGTGACTCGCATGTTTATACTTGTGCTTGATAACTTTGCTGGGCGGGAAGTATTTGTTTGCTGGTAGGAAGGAGGGAAGGGGTTATCGTAAAGTTGCTAGACGAGCAAATAATTAGAATTAAGTCAGTTTAAATTTAGGTTGGATTCTAAATCTGAATTTATGCTAGAATAGATTTAACCAAAGGGTTAATAAAAAATCAAACTTCAAATTGTAACTGTACATGATTCTTTTTAAAAAATTGATAAGAAAATCTTTTGGTTTTATTTAAAAGAAAAATGGATGGGAAAAGGGAAATGGGAAAGTTTTCCAAGGAACAAACATAATTATTTCAGCTGTAACTGCGCTCAATATTCGATAAACCCAGAATGATTTCCCATTAATACAGGAGCGTATATCGAAGAAATAGTGCGCTGCTTCAAAGTGGCTCTGAATTGATTTCCGCTTTCTCAATGTCCGGTTAGTCAAACAAACCTGCGGTTAGCTGAATTAAACGAGAAACTATCAACAAACTCAACCTCAGAGATCAGGTTTCTTTTCAAACAGGCTGCGGCTCGATGTATTAAAAGGAATCATGCACTTTGATACGATGCCATACGAATTAATCGGTTTCGATTGAAACTGTTGTTCAGCATACTTCATGACATTTTTGAAAAGGAAAGCGGGTTAGTGGTGCTTTATCAAAAACTTCATAAAGTTTACTTCAGCGTGTAAATTCGGTCTTAGGCATAACAAAATGGTACATTTGAAATGAATACTTTTTAGAATCATTTTTACACCCTTGCAGAAGATAATATATTAAAATGTTTCAGATGTTTGTAACGCATAGAAGGAAGCATTTCTGACCACATAAAGTATATAGATTCTTGATCAGCATGATGAGCTGAGTTGATTTATCCTGGTCCGGATGTTTCTATGCTGTCTACTTCGTCCATCGCGACCAAACTATGCACAATGTGTGCAGGTACATATACTCTGCACATTTAATGGAATCGGCCGGATCGCTTGACTATAATATATAGCTGCTGTAGTAACAATCGGTCGAAAAACTAGTTCTAGTGAAAAATATTTGTTTGTTATCAAAGCAAACGTCTCCAAACTCCGTATTTACTAGTTTTCTATGCTTCTTCATCATTCCACCAACTTTGGTCGAAATCGGACAACTATATAGTATAGCTGCCATAGAAAAGTAAAGCTAAAATAATAGTCTTAGTATGAAAAACATATTTGCTTTCAATGTAAACCTCTTTAAAATTGGCATTTATTTATTTTATAAGCTTTCCCACCATTCTTCAAAGTTTTGTCCAAATCGCATGACTAAAGGTTATAGCTGCCATAGTAACAATCGGTCGACAAACTAGTTTTTGTGAAAAAAACAGTTTTGGTTTCAAAGAAAACACCATCAGACTTTGCATTTCTTAGTTTGCTATGCTTTCCCTTGATTCCACTAAGTTTGGTCGATATCGGTCATCTATATAGTACAGCTGTCATACAAAAGTAGAGTCTGAAAAGTAGATTTAGTGAGAAAAACTTACTGGGTTTCTGTGGAAATGATATTTAAATTAGGGCTGCAAGGATATACAAACTTTGGATGAGCCGAAGTTAACTTTCCTCTAATTTTTTGATACTATAATATCTTTTTTTTATACCCTATTGATGATTTTAAGCCTTGTTGAATGAAAAATCAAGATCAATTTAACATTTAATGAATATTTTTAAAATCCAAAAATATATATTCCAAATGTACACCAAAATCATTCAAAGTATTATCATTCCGAATCACAAATTTGTCAGGCGTTTAACTAACTGAATCTTTGAGAAACTGGTAATTATCGATAAGTCTTTATCGACAATACTACATCTTAAAGAGCAAGCACTGGTGGATTTTGTTCATACAATTAGAGGTTAAGTCTGTGCTTTAAATCCCCAAAATGTATGGGTTTGGCTTGAAATCAATCATGTTCAGGTACCCACTGGGGTTTGTTTTGCGCTTAGTCCGAAAATTGTAACACTCAGAAAAACTTTCTCCCTAAAGGGTGTTTTCAATATAAGATTTGAGCTGTGTTTTAGTTAATCTTTAGAGTGTTATTTCGAGTAGATTTTCATTTATACGGCCAGTTTGACTGTACTTATCCGTGATTCAGGATTAAATCAATCCCACACGTTGTCAAAAGTCGGTCAATCCCGGAGTTTTTACTCCAAGTAGGAATAGGATTGACTTGATCTCGAAAATTTTGGATCTTGTGAGACTTTTGCTTGAAATTTTAATCAATTTATTGAGATTGTGTGTTTAAAATCATTTCCAGCGTAGAAAAAGCATCAGCTGTATGTTTCTTTGCAAACTGTTGCTGTTCTAAGGGCCGTTTTCTAATCTTCTATATAGATCTATCTGTCACATAAACCTACAAATAACAGAGCAAAATCTGAGTTTATCTAACACATAGCAGCTATGTAAAAGATGAGAAATCGGCCCAAGACAAGTTTATTTTTTATCCTGAATGCCAAAAAAAATGGAACTTCAATTGTAGGAACTTGAGACGAACCAAATTTGTCTACTCCGTTTCAGGTTCGGTTCGGACTTCCTGAAATCGAAGAGCTTAGACTCCAAACTTAGAACTAAACGAGAAAGCTAAGCTAACTTTGTCTGTGCCGAAGTTTTTATACCCTAGCAAGTGCTCGCTTAGATATATTCAAAAAATACTCTTTTTCCCATTTTCTGACCGATCGTTCGTATGGGAGCTATATGATATGGTCATCCGATTTGGCCAAAATTTTGTAAAATTATGTGAAAGCAGGTGAAACAATAAAATACACAATTTCAGGATGCTACCATTGAAAACCAAAAAGTTTTTCTAACCAAAACTGTTTTTCAGACCTATCTTTGTATGGCAGCTATACCATATAGTTGTCCGATTTTCATCAAAGTATAAAAAAACATAGAAATCTTGAGATTACAAACTTTGGAGACGTTTCTATTGAAAAGAAACAAGTTTTTTATACTAAAACTAGTTTTCCTACCGATTGTTCCTATGGGAGCTATGAGATATAGTCATCCGATCCGGTCGTTTCCGACATATTAGTAGTGTGCAGCAAAAAGAAGACTCTGTGCAAACTTTCAGCTCGATGGCTTTAAAACTGAGAGACTAGTTCGCGTAGAAACAGACAGACGGACGGACAAAGTTCAATCGACTCAGCTCCTCGCCCTGATCAAGAATATATATAGTTTATATGGGGTCGGAAATGAATATTTGAATGCGTTGCAAACTTTTGGGCAAAATTATAATACCCTTTGCAAGGGTATAATGATGATTTAAGTCAGCTTTTTCTGTACTAAAACAATTATTCTGTCAAATTACTTTAAACATTGGGCTTAGCTTTGCAGTGCCGAATGCTTTTTGATCTTTCAGAAAGAGTCGGGGAAAATATCAAAATTCTTGATCCAAGTATGCGATGAAAACTGAAAATGAGAACCTACTTAGCTCGATTTTAACAATGAGTTCTTTGAAATCTCAAGAGCAATAGATGAAAACCTATTCGCTCTGCTTTTTATACTCTGTACCGTAGGTACATAGAGTATTATAAGTTTGTGCAAAAGTATGTAACATCCAGAAGGAAGCATCTCCGACCCCATAAAGTATATATATTCTTGATCAGCATCAACAGCCGAGTCGATATAGCCATGTCCATCTGTCTGTCTGTCTGTCCGTATGAACGCACAGATCTCAGAGATGGTAAGAGATAGAGGTTTGACATGTATGGGACATATGCTTCTTATGTCTGCAGGCAGATCAAGTTTATTTTCAATTTTGGCCACGCCCCCTGCCGCCCCCGCAATTTAGAAAAAACGTCATATCTCCCACAGTTTTGAAGATAGATGGCTTGTTCCTTCTGAACATATTTAGTTATTAGGATAACTTATCGATCCGCCAAAGGAATGAAGAAGATCGGATGAACGGTTTTCGAGTTCTGATCAAAAGACAGATTTTCTTGGTACAGAGTATGTTATAGTCGGGCTTGACCGACTTTCTTTCTTGTTTTTTCTCAGTTTAGTAAGAAAACTCTCTTGGCACTGTAATTCTTTTTATGAGTTAGACTCAAATAATATACGTAAAAGTAAGACTAGTAATCCATCTAGCTAACTCCCTCGATCTGTTGGCCAAAGCAATTTAAATTGAAATGTGAGGATTCTGCCAGATTTACGATTGATCTGACTAATCCGTCTGTGTGTCCAGCTGTGACCTTAGTCCCCTCCGGACTCAGAGCCGGTAAGCCTCTAAATGGGTAAATATTTTGCTATCAGTTATAAATTATTGCTATGGCGGTGAATGTGGCGGCGCCTCGCCTTGAAGCGGTTTTGCATTTTGTTGTCTTTGTGGCCTGGCCAATGTTGACTGCAAGTCGCTTTGCTGTTGTTGTTACCTATTCTCTGGCAGGCAGTAAATCTCAATCAAAGAGTCAGCACCGTATAGAGATCACAGTGGAGAGGAGCATATAAATCTTGAGGGGAGCGCGGGCGCTAGAAATGAGAATGCCTGACGCTGATTGCATTGCAAAGGGCATGAGGGTCGGGCGGGGCTGGGGTGTGTGTGTGTCGATCGATGAGCTACCCGAAATAGGTCCCTGACAAATTGGCCGGGCGATCACAACACACAAAACACGAACAAACACTTTACACTTCATCCGGGGCGGCGCGAGGGGGGGGACCCCAAATAACCAAGACCAAGTATGGCGCGCCGACTATTTCGGGACGCTCAAATGTTGGCTGCAGCTGTCGAATGCGATTTGCTGGGCTTTGCATATTAGCCGGGGATCACCTTACCGAGCGGCGGCTCTGGGACACCGAATTGGCAACGAGGCGCTTTTAATGCTTTTCCCAAATGCCAGCGCCTCGGCCTCCGTGGGAATCATGCACCGCAATATGCATCATTAATTTTAATGACTCTAAACTCAACTAAATCGCAATTTGAGTTTCTAATGACTTGAGACTCATCATTAACAGCGCGAACAAACAGGACAACAGGTCCACGGAGGTCCACGGCGGAGTGTGGGCGGCATGAAAGCCGCCTGAATGCAGCCGCTTTGGCTTTCTTCCCTTTTTCGGTGTCGGTCTCGCGGTTGGTTGCTCAGCGCAATGCATCCCATCTCGTCTCATTAGTGAGGACACAGGCCCGGACAGCGCTGGGCTGTTGCAATCCGCCAATTATTATGCGTAACATGTTGGGTTAGCCGAAACGTGGAGCGTGGAGCGTGGAGCGCGGAGCTTGGCTGGCGGCCACTCTCCGTCGAACAACTAAAAGCATTCCTTTAATGTTTAGTTAATTGAAGCAAGCCAGCCGCCGGACAACAGAAACTACTTTTTGTTGTATCTCATTTAATAATTTTAAATGCAGGCATTTTGCCAAAACCGCATAAACTACAAAGCTTTTAGGCGCTCGCGCGTATCGCAAGAAACCTTTCACGTCGCTCGACGACGACGCCTCAACACTCTTGGATTGCGCCGACCACATGGCCGGCTGGCTGGCCGGCCCACTGGGTGCACGTATGTGTGTGTGTGTGTGTCGGCCGGTGCGGGACGGGACGGGACGGGTCCGGGCTGTGGGCACAATTCAAGTTCAAGTTCATTACGTCGCCAACAATTTGTTGTAATTTATGCGCGAAATTTGCTAAATTTGCAAAATTTGCACAACAAGCGAAAAGCGACATAACTATATACAAATGCGCATACGATGCATACGATACGCGAACCGAACCCCTCCCCATACCCGCACTTGACCCAGTTATGGCAAAAATTGGAATCAATGAATGGCATCTGGTTCACGTTTATCGATTGTCGATCGATACGGCAAAGTGTTTGAAAACTTGAGGCAATGATCATAAAATTTTGGGGTGGTTTTTATACCCTGTTCACATTGAAAATGGGAAAAGGGGGATCATGAAGTTGTGCGAATATGTGTAACAGGGAGAAGGAAACATAAAGTTTATATATTCTTGATCAACATGAACAGCCGAGTCGATATAGCCATGTCCGTCTGTCTGTCTGTATGAACGCGTCGATCTCAGAGACTATAAGAGATAGAGCCACAAATTTTTGCATGAAGGTAGACTTATGCTGTACGAAGATCAAGTTTGTTTCAGATTTGGTAAATTCCACAAAACCAAGACCTCCTCTAGCCTTCCTAGACCTAAAAAACCGTCAGATCCACAATTTGAGTTAAAGCCTCGTGGTTTAGTAAACATCAAGCTAGGCCCAATATCTATCTTTTCTGAAAAGTACAATCAGATCGGACAAAAAATACCGGAGTTATAAGCGAAACAGTTGAGCTGATAAGAGCCCCTAGTCAGGACTAGAAAAAAGTGTTGCCTACATTTGGGATGATAATTTTGTTACATACATCTTCAAAAATTCAAAAACAAATAAATGAAAACAAATGAACAGGGTATTTTGTGGTCGGGAAACTCGACTGCAGCGCCCTTACTTGTTAAGGGATGGGGGAATGGAATGGAAAATCCCAAATGTTATCAGTTGTAGGTCAATGGCGAAGGTTCTTAAGCCGGTTAAAAGAGATGTACCCCACCTAACATTTGGAAGATCATTTTTATAAACATCACCTTGATGGGTCTTTTCCTACTCCTTTTGATGATCCAAAAGAGATGCGAATCAAATGAGAATAATTGAGACTCGGAAATGTCTCATAAGTACGCTCAATATGTGATTCAGTGAAATACAACTAAAAAAAGACCCTCGAAGAACTCGAAGCTTATTGGAAACTGCTCAGAAAAACGGATGAAAAACGACTCTACAAGAAGAATCTCGGCTAGGGTACCATTTTCTCCCGACAAAAGTATTAATGGCTATTTTCATCAGATCAAGGTCTCGAAAAAGGCTTGAATGTGATCAAAAATTTGATAAAATGTTTGCTGGGGAAGTGTGTGTGCCTGCTGTACCAAAGGTTGTGGGTTCGATCGTTTAAAGTTGTTTCTTTAAGAAACTTACACACCCGTTCACCTTCACCAGCTGTTGGCGCCAGCTATGGCATTACCAGCCATTTCGGATTCGGTGTTAAACCGTAGATCCCACTCCCATCTCTTGTACGAACATTAGAAGCACACAAACCACAAGACTTAGAGAAGCTTGGCTTAGCCTTTGGGGCTCCATGAGAGAGGTTTGAAGTGATTGCTTATGAATACTTCTTTAACGTAATTCTGGAGTTAATCCTGGGCTTACATGGAACTGACTTAAGCTTGTTATGCGAACTCAAATTGAGTGCTTAGTTTGTTACAGTTGCATCAAATTAAGAATTCTCCATACTTACTTAAGCACGATACTACAACACCCAACAAAAAAAAAAATTGTACTAAAATCAATTTGATGCACTTAGTCTCAAATTGAAACAGAAACCAATATTGTTTCTTTTTTTGTATCAATAAAATCCTTAAGAGTATCAAATAGATCTTTTAGTAATCTACTTGATACTTAAAATATTCTTTTGTTATGCAAAAGTTTTCATCTAAAATATAAACACATTTTGATGATAGTTTGTGCAATGTGAGAAAAACAATTCTTCTCATACAAAGAGAAAAAAGGGTATTAAAAGTATATTCATTGGTTGATTTTCGGTATCCATTTGAAAGGGATATGTCTTAAATAACCTTTTAATCATTTAAAGGAGCTCAAAATCAGCCAAAGTATGTGAAAAATTATGTTCATTTGGATGATTTTGTAGCTCCGCTGGATATTTAAGACATATCCCTTTCAAATGGATCTTTTTTGGATCTTTTTTGTTTCATAAAATACATTAAGAATGCCATATAAAAGTAATCAGTGTCTAAATGTTTATGTTTTAATTTTCAATTTAAGTTTTTATGTCTTAACTAAGAGAAATACATTGGTACTTCAAATTAATAAGACAAAATGTTCAATTGAGATGAGCTAATATCAAAGTGATACCAAAAGTTTGACAATTGTAATTGCTAGTATCAAATTGATACTAAGAATATAAAATCCAAAAAAATGTCAGCCTGATACAAGTTAGCATCAATTTGATATCTTCGAAAGATCATTTTAATACTCTCGAAAATATCAATTTGATATCTTCGAAAGATCATTTTAATACTCTCGAAAATATTACTTGGATATTTGGAGTATCGAACAGAATTTGAAACGCAAAAGTTGCAAATCGATGGCATTTTGAAGACTACTTTTATGGGTATACTTTACTTTTAGTTCTTGAAATTGTCTCCATGCCAGAATGTCGGAGATTAAACTAAGCTCGCTATTCGAACTGCAGTCAAAATTTTTATTGAAAAAATGACCCAGATTGACTCGCCTCTCACAAGAGCCCCATGGAACTTATTTAACAAGGGTTTTCATATTCAGACTAGCAATTTCCAGACGGCTCTAGGCATCTTTAATAGGCCTAGCCCCTTGAATACTACATAGTAGTCAGCTGACTTTGCTTGTCTGGAGCTGAATGGAGCTGAAAATTATCCAAAGTATAAGAAGTATGCATTATTCTTCAAATGGATCTGTTTAGACTTACTTTAGCTAGTTGATTCTCTGGGAAGAAAGGGATACACAAAGTAAACTAAGTTTAAACAAACAGATCTTGTTTTTAATTGTAAATTTTTTTCCTAGTTTCATGTAGTTTTCAATTTTCTCATGGAAAATGATTAGATGTTTATAGCCGAGTATGTAATAATATATTAGCACTCAAAATTTCTATACCACACATCGATAACTATTTCGAATCTATTTTGTTATCGTTTCGAAAATGAAACAGTCGGATTTGTACATACTTATACTTCTACATAAACCATTTATAGTTGCTTGCATTGCCAAATACTGCAAGCATTATACAAAAAGTAAGATGAAAATCCGTGCTCCCGTTTTCGATATCGATCAAATTATGTGAAATCGGATTTGGAAACTTCTCCCTTGACTCGGCTTTAATCTTATAATTTCGTATTCTCTCCAAAGAACAGTTTTGATGGCTGACAGCCTTAACCGATTTCTGTAATCAATTCCTGGATATCAGATCTCTTGCCCATTCCAATCGATCGAATTCGGAAACGAGAACAGACCTGTTTGTCTTCTCTCTAAAACCTCTGACCCCCAAGCCCCCTCCTACATACGCCACTGCTTTCTGGGTTCACTAAGCATCATTTTAGCTCTTCAAATTCGAAAAAAAACTTGAATAGTATTGAAAGTATGGTGGTTAAACTTACACAAGTCTTTATTTTAGACACACAATCGTATATCCAATAGAATAAACGGTAGCAAGAGTATGAAAACTTCGAAGCTGGCGAACTTAACTTCATTATTTCACCTACTTCGTACAAGAAACCATTTCATCAACAAAATAAAATGAATATGTATTAATGTAGCTGACTTGCCTAGCTCCTTTTAGGGAACAAGCGGTTTTTGTTTGTGCAGAGGTATAAGAAAAAACTACAATATATCACAACCTATTCGAGTTTATCTTTTTAGTCTGGTTCACCACACTTACTTCATGTGTGTAAATTGTTTGATTCAAGGCAAGATTCCAGAGAACAATTAAAATTTTGCTTTGACGATTCATCAATTGAGTTACTTGAATTTCATTTGGCTCATAATTTGCACTTTTCACATCTCATTTGATGCCAAGAAACAGTTTGGAAAGCTTAGCAACTGGCGAAAAAGGCCCACAATTGAATCTTGATGAAGCGGCTTGGCGGGGGGTGAGCCTTTAACAGGGACAGGGTGGGGGTATTTAAAATTAAGCAACATTTAATGTTGGTCCTTTCCCCCTGCTCGCTCGCTCGCTCGCTCGTTCTCGCTCGTGTTGCATAGACAAAGGCGGAAGTGTCCAATGCGAAGTGGAGAGATCCGGGCTGGGGTCTCTTCATTGCTTTCATTTGTAGCGGAAATGTTTGTTAAAGTATCCTCCCTTTTTGTTGTTGTTGTTGCTGGGCTTTGGTGTTGGCCGTTAATGCCAGCGGAAGTGTCGCCACTGTCCGGCGTAGTTTCTGCTGCCATCCTGCTGTGACTTTTATGCGCCACCTCTTGGCCCACACTTTGCATTTCCATTCTCCAAATGCTGCCCACACGCACTCTCAAGGCTACGAAATCTCGGTTTAAGTTTTAAGTTGTCTTCCTCCCCCTACCCGCTACCCCCATTCCCTAGCCATACACACCAGCGCACGCATCCGCATCGATATCCGCAATGGGTCGGCTTGTGAGGCCCTTGGCAGCCATCTGGCTGCTCTGGGCTCTGACCGCGCTCCACTTGCCACCGAGCGAGGCGCGTGGCACTTGGTTAACCTACGGTAAGTTCTCAATGCAAGATCGAATCAATCTTCATCCATTGGCGCATTGGCAATTCATTTCAATCAGTTCTCAATTCCAATTGCCGCAATTGTCCAGGGCATTGGGAATGATGCAGCTGCAACACACCACATGCCGCACGATGACGACGACGAAGATGATGAGGCGCACAGATTGGCCGAGCAAGTGCCATGGCTCTGGCACAAATCTAGGCTAATTGTTTGTCGCCTTTGTAATAATGATGCCAGCGACCAATTAATTTGCACAAACATCTTAATTTAGAAATAAGAGAAGCGGCCACTCGCACGCCAAGTCGCCAGTTGTCGCCGTGCGGTGATAAGTGTTGCAGCTGTGCCCCAAGAATAGAACAATTATCTTGATAAGCGGACCGACTGAGCTGACTAATAAAATTAATACGAATCATCATCTCCATATCATCGGTGTGATGATGCAAAGCAGGCGAATGGAAATGAGCATGGCTCATCATTTGGCAACTTTCCCATATAACCGATCTACTCTGATCTAAGATGAGGTTCGCACTTATACGATAAAGTTTGATTAACACTGGGTTTGTTTAAGGCAACGCCAAACAACTCTTCACAAACTTCATCGTGTAAAGGCAGACCAACACTGATTAATTGTAGTTTAAACGAACTGTGAAGCCGTTTTTTGAACATTCTTTGTCGTTACGGATCAAAGTTTTGAATGGAGGAAATTGAAACAATTACTTACAATCGTAATTATTTATAAGAATATAATATACATTCATCCGTACGTTTGAATAAACGCCTACATCTTAGAGACTGGAAGAGCTGGTTTAACTAACTTTTGAAAAGCGGCGACAATTTCGAAAAAACCCGAGTTAAAATTTGTATAATATGTGAAATTTCAGGAATGCAAAATACGTACTGGTTCGGTTCGGTGGTTCACAGTGGTGCATTACATTGTTTTTTTTTTTGCAGCTAACTGAACCGCGGTTTCGATTCGGTTCGTTGGTTCATAAAAGCACACTATGAAATATTATATAATTTCTGTTGTGATGCCACTTCGAATATCTTCAAAATTCTTAGAAGTATGTCCAAAATTGAAACCAAGGAATGTCGGCTGGAAAAGTATACGTACCATGCATCCAACACACCCTATTTAACATATAAGATTGAATTAAGATAAAGAAGTGCCATAGAAAAGTGCAAGTTGAGCAAAGGATACAGATGGATGACAAATTTTGTAAGGAGATAGACATGCAATTGCAGAAAAAAACTGCAGGATTACATGTAGTACAATTTGTGTGTCAAATCATACTTAAAAGTTATTTCAATCCGACATCGCGAAGGATGTAGATCGATCGATCGATCAAAATTTTCTTATAAAGGGTGATTTTTTAAGAGCTATAGGAAAGTTTTTCGAAAAAAAAACACATAAAATTCAGAAAAATGCAAAAAAAACTTATTTCAATCCGACATCGCGAAGGATGTAGATCGATCGATCGATCAAAATTTCTTATAAAGGGTGATTTTTTAACAGCTATAGGAAAATTTTTCAAAAAAAAAAACACTTAAAATCCAGAAAAATGCATGAAATCTTTATTTGAATCGATAGTACGGTCCATATAATTTAATGTTTGAAGATTATTTCATGCAAATGTTGACCCATGACTGCGCCTCAAATGGTCCATCCGCTTAGTCCAATTTTGGTCATACTCTTTGCAACATTTCGGCGGTATCTCACGAATAATTGCTTCAATGTTGTCTTCCAATGCGTCAATTGAAGCGGGCTTGTCTGTATAGACATGACCCTTAACATAGCCCCACAAAAAGTAGTCCAAAAGGCGTTAAATCGCACAATCTAGGCGGCCAATTGACCGGTCCCGAACATGAAATAAAATGTTCACCAAACTCGCCGAATCGATAAGTCCATTGTTGCGCGTGCTGTGTGGCATGTGGCACCGTCTTGTTGAAACCACATGTCATGCAAAAATAAAGTTGAATATCATCTCACGGTAGCGCTCACCATTCACAGTTGCGTTACGATTCGCATCATTTTTGAAGAAGTACGGTCCAATGATGCCACCAGCCCATAAACCGCACCAAACTGTGACTTTTTGTGGATGCATTGGTAGTTCTTGCAATGCTTCTGGCTGATATTCACTCCAGAATCGACAATTCTGCATGTTTACGTACCCATTGAGCCAAAAATGAGCTTCGTCGCTGAACACAACTTGAACTTTCTTAACAGATTACGCATTTTGTTAATAAAATGCAATAATTTCCAAGCGTTGTTCGTTTGTAAGACGATTCATGGTTAAATTATAGACCAAACTGAAGATGTTTGACAGTGAAACAAAACACGAAACGTGCGTGAACTGTTTAAATCAGTGTTGCCAAAAAGATAATAGCTTAAAAAATCACCCTTTACAAAACATTCGTTCTTAAAGTGCAGTCATAATTAATGCCAGTCCAAAAACATTCTAGGAAGAATATAAGAGTATTTCAAACAAGTACAAAATGTTCTTGGTTTGAGCCCATCACTGAAGCTATTCCCACTTTGTTCTTGAACAAGGTCTCCGTGTTAAGCCAAAGAAATATTCAAGACCCATAACCAAAGAGCAAGTTATAGCTACTGTAGCTCAGAAATTTATCATCCATTCCATTACAAAAGTGCTAAATTTTAAAAACAGACTCGCTCAAAAATAATTTATATTTTCTGTTGCTCACTTTGTGGAGCTAAGATAATGAGTTTATTTTGTACTCAATCTAACATATTTTGTACTTGAACTAAGAACTCACTTTTCTAGAATCTTTCATCTTACTGTCAGTACAAAATGTTCTTGAGTCAAGCAGATTTGTTCTTATTTCAATAATATTACCAGTCATATTTCAAGCTTAGAATGTTTTTTACTTAATTTAAGTACACTCAAGCACGAATCATACTTGAAATTTTAAGTACAAAACGGCTTAAATTCTATCCCGTTTGGTCTAGAACGCCGGTAGCCTTTTTTTTCTGAGTGTATCAGACAGAAGGCAAGCTGTAGAGTAGGTCAAATCTATTAAGCGAGGAGTTCCTCAATGTGTTCAGTGTGTTGGGTCCTTTTCTGTTTTCTATTTATATAAATTTAATTGTGATGTCCATATGTAGGCCGATGACGTTGGTGGGGGATGAATGTTTGTGTAACAATGAATTAGATGCAATAAGCAACTGGCCAGCTGCAAGTGGGCGAGAACTTAACCCTCTAAGGGTTCAATGTTTAATGTTGTCACGCCTGACAAATGCAAT
This sequence comes from Lordiphosa andalusiaca, assembly GCA_035044965.1. Classification (NCBI taxonomy): domain Eukaryota; kingdom Metazoa; phylum Arthropoda; class Insecta; order Diptera; family Drosophilidae; genus Lordiphosa; species Lordiphosa andalusiaca. Next base: position 1,900,472 of record JAWNNM010000051.1, on the reverse strand, counting down.
TAACAGGAGGACCATCAGTTTTTATTTAATAAAAGGAATTAGCTAAAATTTCCTCTATTAAATTGCATATTTTTGATCCAGAACTACAACGCATTTGACAGAAAACTATGTAGAGCTTATTCCAAATCCAAAAGTCATTTTAAATAAAGCATGAAAACTAAAACTTCAATTTAAAAACAATAATTGATATTCTATCGAACAGATTTCAATAAAATGATGATTCATTATTTGATTTTAAGTTTAATCCCTTTAACCCAAAGCTACCGATAAGGGTCAAACGAGACACCTAATTTATTTTAAGAAAATGTTTCCGCCTCAAAATCAACAAACCGAAAACTGGCTATATGCACATTTTACTAAAGTTTTCTGTTAGATATTCCTTGATTTCTTACTTAATAATGTCCGAAAATTGATTAAAGGGAGATCGAGCATGATGTTAGCTTGTGAAACTGACATAAATAACGCCTATCGATAACATTACAATAACTAGCCGATAGAATTTTCATGCATTTTCGATTGCATATGGTGTGCTTAAAAACCGTGAGCTTAGAAAAGGTTATAATGGTTCATTGGAAACGCAATCTTTTGCAAAAACTATTCAGCTTAAGTTAGCAACATTTTTTCATCAGTCTTCAGCTTTGCATATCATTAACAAAGTCATTGTCAAAACAGTAATACCAAAAGTGTCAGCTCTTTTGTGTTGGCTCTTTGAGAAACCTGCAGATATGATGGTCACACTGCCAATTGCTTGGTTTAGTTTTTATACTCTGTACCGTAGGTACATAGAGTATTATAAGTTTGTGCAAAAGTATGTAACATCCAGAAGGAAGCATCTCCGACCCCATAAAGTATATATATTCTTGATCAGCATCAACAGCCGAGTCGATATAGCCATGTCCGTCTGTCTGTCCGTATGAACGCACAGATCTCAGAGATGGTAAGAGATAGAGGTTTGACATGTATGGGACATATGCTTCTAATGTCTGCAGGCAGATCAAGTTTATTTTCAATTTTGGCCACGCCCCCTCCCGCCCCCGCAATTTAGAAAAAACGTCATATCTCCCACAGTTTTGAAGACAGATGGCTTGTTCCTTTTGGACATATTTAGTTATTAGGATAACTTATCGATCCGCCAAAGGAATGAAGAAGATCGGATGAACGGTTTTCGAGTTCTGATCAAAAGACAGATTTTCTTGGTACAGAGTATGTTATAGTCGGGCTTGACCGACTTTCCTTCTTGTTGATTCTGATTTTAAAATGAAAAACGATACTTTTAATCGCCGTTTTCTAATCTATTATATAGAGATGTCTATCACATAAACCTACAAATAGCAGAGCAAAATCTGAGTTTATCTGACACATAGCAGCTATGTAGATGATAAGAAATGAGCCCTAAATGGGCTGAAAATATACAAAAAGAAATGAGAAATGAGCCCTAAATGGGCTGAAAATATACAAAAAAAATTAGAATAGGATTAGAAGATGAGAAATCGGCCATTAAAAGATTAAATTGATGTGACAAGGTTCCACAACAAATCCCTTGCTCTTGCAAGAAAGAAAAATGTATAATATTTTCACCGAAATGAACCCAAATATATGTGTGCTTTGGTTTCACACCTATTAACCGGTTATGTTAATAATGGTGAAGAGGTTACGGTGCTGTACAAATATATCTTTTGCTTTCTCTGTACGGTTTGAATCTCTAGTATAAAGTATTGACACGAAATAATATTTATATGAACTAAGAACAAGCCTTTATTAATGTTAACTTTATATAGAAACAATTTCACGTAAAAACTTAATCTTAACTGTTAGTTCCCAACTAACCAAATCCAAAAGTAAGAGTCAAACTCAAGTTTTAAACCCGTTAAAGGTTAGCAGAATTAATTATCTCCGACCCTATCATCCTCATCCGATACAATAAAGCCATGTCCGTCTGTCCGTCCGCCCAGCTGTAAAACCACCTACATCTCACACACTAGAAGAGCTGGATCAACCAATTTTTAAATGCATTACAATTTTGAAGATATATCCCCAATATCTACAATTTGTGAAATAATGTTTGGAGTCAGAAGAACATAACCTTCTGTCGTATATTGGGGGTACATACACTCAGAGAAAAAATAGAGCATTTCACGCTTGGATCAAGAATTTTCGAGATCAATAGTTCGATAAGAGTGAAAATTCTCGATCCAAGAGCGAAACTCTTGATCCAACTATGAATTTTTGATCCCGTGTTTCTTGATCCAAGAGCTTTAATACTTGATCCGAGTGCGAATCATTCTCAAATCAATCAGATTAGTTCTTGGATCAAGTTCTACACATTCTCGTATTCTAGCTTGTTCATTCTTGAATCAAGGGTATATAGCATGGTCAAAAACCGAGAATGTTCTTCCTATTATCAAGAGCTCATCAGATTTAAAAGTAAGATCGATTACTCTTAAATCAAGAGCTTCACAAATTCCAACCAAACAACAATTCAAAATCCGTTGAGCAGACTCAACGCTATTCCTTCAAAGTGCTTGCTCTCCTCTTTCAGTTTCTGTACCTCACTCCCCTCGCCTAAAAGCACCAAGCTGAGAACAAATTTAGCTCAATTTCAAGTACAAAATTCTTGAAATTTCAAGATCGAATACATTATTTTTCAAGAGCGCTCGTACTTAAATTATTCGTACTACTTTTCTTGTGGGTGTAAAATAACGTTGCAGACTTTTCGGAGCATCCTGCAGGAACTCCACCTCCACCTATTCGTACGTGGAATGAGAAAATCCGGAATTGACCGACTTCTGACAACGTTTGTGATTGATTTAGTCCCAGATATCCCGGAAGTATCCTTTTACTTTCCAAACTCACACTAGTAAGGTACTAGTTATACCTTTTAGGTATGGTTATACCTTTTAGGTATAACTCAGGGGAGCCCAACCGTTTCTTACGACTGTTCGATCAAAATAGTTTTAGGAGTTGTTCCTACAACCTCACAAGTCCTGTATTAAAAATTTAACCCGCAATTGAGACTAACATCAGTGACGTATATCTTGATAACTATCAATTTCTTTTTTCCCATTCGGTCAAACCTGAAGAGATCATCATTTGTAGAAGTCAAGTCCCAGCCACTTTTTTCTTACTAACTTAAAGTTGTGCTGGCAGTTTTATTACTCATGACTGGTTCAAGTTTACTTCAAAATCCTTTACTAAAAGCATACAATCTTCTAATGAGATTTCAAAATAGTATAAAAAGCATTTTAAGTTGACAAATAAAAAAGTTATCTCTGGCTGTAAAAAATAACCAAAAACAATGCTGCTTGCAAAAATTATGAACAACTGCAATGCTGCAAAGTGGAGATATATTTGAGACAAGTCTTTGACTGACGCCAGCATTATTTGCCTTCTTATCTGATCTCATAAACTTTATAATTACAATGCTTCCCATATATATATACATATATATACTATATTTGCTTGTGAATCAAAAGAAGAATACTTTTAGCGAAGATAGCAACAGATTAAAATGTGCACACAAGACAACATGGGGAGTGCAAAATAGACCAGACATTTTTACCGTCCTTCGGTTAGTTCAAGTCCATTATGACTTGAAAAGAGCTTAAGGTAGTTACACTTCATACTCAATCAATTGATCTTAGACGGAATTCAAAGACCGATGTTAACTAAAAGAGGGAAAAATAAGTCCGGGAAATGCACCACTATTAATTGGTATGGAGACATCAAGAACTGGCTGGTTGGCCATGAAAACGTGGCAATTACCTCAGCACACATTAACGATGAGTGAAGGATCGCATTGACGCTTCACAGCGATGTTTCCAAATCCATTGTCAGCTAGAGGCTTGAAACCAGATGAAAGTCTTCCAAAACGTTGAACAAAAGGAAATATAATATCAGCTGGCAAGTTTATGACGCCACAAATTTAAAATGATTAGGGACTATTATTCGTCAACTAACTCGAAATTGACAAAGCCATTAATAGTGAGTATTTACCTGGTGTTTTGTAGCTTTTAAAGCAGGGTTGCCCACAGCCTATGCGGGAGCCCCGTATTCGTTGAGAGCGACTTATGCATGTCACAACTTTGAATACCTGCTTTCTTCTCTTCAATGCAACAAACAACAAAACAAAACGTTTGAGTTGTCTACAGATAGACAGAGATAAATAAGAATATTGAAAAAATATACATACATCGGTGGATTTCGGTATCCATTTATTATGAATATTTTATAATATCAATTTTTATAGAGGGTATAGTAAAACTATTGAGAAGCTTGTAATGCATAAAAGAAAACATTTCCGACCACATAAAGTATATATATTCTTGATCAGCATGACGAGCTAAGTTGATTTAGCCGCATCCGTCTGTTTCCATGACAACTCCTCCATCAGCTTTAAAGCTGTCGCTACCAAACTTTGCACAAAGTCTTCTGGTACAAATACGCTGCATATTTGTAGAAACCGGCAGCATCGGGGGACTAAAACATATAGCTGCCATAGGAACGATCGGTCGAAAAACTAGTTCTAGTGAGAAAAACTCACTAAAATGCCTTCAAACTTTGAATTTCTTAGATACATAGCATGTATTCTCATGATTCTGCCAAGCGTGGTTGAAATCGGACATCTATAAGTAGAAAAGTAAGCTTAGAAATATAGTCTTAGCAAGAAAAACTTTGTTGTTTTCAATGTAAACCTCTTTAGAATTGGCATAAACTTCTTTTATAAGCTTACGCACAATTCTTCAAAGTTTTGTCAAGATCGGTTGACTATAGGTTATAGTTGCCATAGGAATGGTCGGTCGAGAGACTAGTTTTAATGAGAAAAACTATTTTGTTTTCAAAGAAATCGCCTTCAAACTTTGTACTTTTTAGTTTGCTATGCTTTCCCATGATTACACAAAGGTTGGTCGAAATCGGACATCCATATAGTATAGCTGCCATAGAAACGTAAGGTTAGAAATATAGTCTTAGTAAGAAAATCTTTGTTGTTTTCAATGCAAACCTCTTTAGAATTGGCACAAACTTGATTTATAAGCTTACACACAATTCTTCAAAGTTTTGCCAAGATCGGTTGACTATAGGTTATAGCTGCCATAGGAATGATCGGTCGAGAAACTAGTCCTAGTGAGAAAAACTATTTTGCTTTGATTGGAAATGCCTTCAAACTTTGAATTTTATAGATTGTTATGTATTTCCATGATTCTACCAAGGTTAGTCAAAATCGGACATCTATTTAGTATAGCTGTCATAGAAAAGTAAGCTTAAATATAGAGTTATAGCAAGAAAAACTTTGTTGTTTTCAATGTAAACCTCTTTAGAATTGGCATAAACTTCTTTTATAAGCTTACACACAATTTTTCAAAGTTTTGTCAAGATCGGTTGACTATAGGTTATGGCTGCCATAGAAATGATCGGTCGAGAAACTTGATTTAATAAGAAAAACTTTTTTGTTTTCAAAAAAAACACCTCCAAACTTTGTATTTCTTAGTTTGCTAAGCTTTGCCATGATTCCACTTAGTTAGATCAAAATCGGACATCTATATAGTATAGCTGCCATACAAAAGTAGAGTCAAAAGAGTAGTCTCGGTGAAAAAAACTTGTTTGTTTTCAGTGAAAATGTGGTTTTAGTTAGTTAGAAAAACGTGCTGCAAGGGTATACAAACTTTGGATGAGCTAAAGTTAATTTTTCTCTGATTTTGGATATTAAAATATCCATTGAAGGTTAACCAACAGAGATGAAAGTTATACAAAGGATATAAAAAATGCAAATTTAAATATTAAGAAAAGTATATCAAAAATAAACCATTCCAAATTCCATGCATCAGACACAGCTCATGTCAATAATCACTTGAATCTTTAGTTTATTTGCAGTTTTTGTTATTTAAGAATAATTTTCTTCATTTGTATTGGTGTCTACGTGGCCGTAAGCTGGCTCTGGGCAGCTCGCGCTTAAAGGAAAAGGTCCATCCTGTTCTTGATTACGATTTCCCAGCCTCGAAGAAATCTAATAGTAGCATTTTGCATCTTTTGAGTTTAACTTCGGTTTCTTATGTTCACCTCCCGGATCAAGCATTAATGCTTAAACATCAAGGACTGCAGACCAATGGACAGTTCAACAGCCACAAAAAAAATAACAAAAATAAAATACACAATCAAATTTGTTGTAAGTGGATAAGATAAGCAGATAAGAACAGTCTCATCATTCAAATTTCTGGCAACAACACTCGACTTAATTCTGTGAATCATTTTCCTTCGTTTCTCGTATCATTGTTTGCCTACGCTGCAATTCAAATGAAATGGCAACGCAGCCGCAGCGCAAATTTATTATAGCATGCAACAAGCTGGGCAGCCTGTAGATACATTTGTCTATCAATGCATATCTGGGAGATACTTTATGCGGTATCTGTATCTGCAGTGTGCTCGTAAATTTCGCACTGCCGTCGCTGTTGTCAGGCCAGTCAGTCAGTCCGTAAGTAAATCTGTCAAGTCGAGCATGGCATTTGCATAAGGCCCGTTCGAGGTAGTGAAAAATTAATAATAAATGATTCGGTGCTGCCGCTGCACGTGTTACGTGCTACATGGCAACGGCAGGGCAAGCAATTAATTGTTGGCATTAACAAGTTGTTCCCCAACACCAAATGGATCCTCAGCACCCGATATCGACCTATCGAGACCGAAGGTTGGCCCCGTCTCTCTAAGCCGCAATTTGCATGTGCCCCGCCACCCCCTGAAAGGGCAGTTGTGAGGCTGCAGCAAAATCAACTTGTCAGCCAAAGAATTAAGTCACGTATTTAATCAGCTAAACATTTCCCATACAACGTAGCCAAAGATTGCGCCTTTTCCTTCGACTTCTCCCCGTTCCCAACCCCCCAACCCAATGGCAAATCTCGGTGCACAAAAATGGAAACTTTCGCATAATCAGGAGTCGCAGTTTCTTGACATTTCTTTTCTGTTGTTTTTTTTTTTTTCTACATTTCGCACGCGCTCAACAAGCAAATTACGTGCTGGGCGGTGCGGGGGCGGGGGCGGGTCCGGGCTCCATATGCCCAATGGCATTTAGACATTTTGACATTTTTGTTAATGGCATAAGCATCAAATTACACACACACGGGCACAAGAGTCAGCAGAATCTTTGCCGTTGGCCAGTGAAGGGTGCTGCTCTTGGAAACAACAAGAACTGAAAAACTGCACTTTAATCTGAAGATTAAAGCACACACACACACACACACAGCAGCGCATGCCAAGTGTAAGCTGGCCCTGAAAACTGGTAACTGGAGTTCGTTTGGTTGGCAGTTTTCCCCCGCACCCCTTGCAATTGCATTTACAGTTTGACAGTCATAGGCGAGTGCGTGTCAACAACAGTTGAGAATTGAATGGGGAGAGAGCAGAGCCGTGCCGAGCCGGGCAACTGTAAATAGAAAACTCACATCACAGTTGCACTTTTTTGTAATTGTTCACACACACACACACAGTGCTTACATCAGCGCATGAGCATGCAGCTTGCCGGCCTTCCACTGCTACCCCCCTCCCCACTCCGACGAACCAACCATTTGGTTAGCATTTATTTGTTCAAGAGCCTCAGATCTCATTTCGCCTTCTGATTTTATTTCATTTCTTCTCGTTTTCTTTCAGGAAGCGCTTAGAGCAGGCAACCAGAAAAGTTGCCTTTGTGTTTGGGCGGGTGTGTGTGCGAGTGTGTGAGTGTGCGAGTGGGCAGGGGCGTGTGGCATTGTATTAAAAATAAACATTTTCAAAGGCAAACCAAAGCAATGCATTCTTCAACATTGTCAACGAGACCAAGGGAAACACACATTTCACGAATTTTCTATGCCCTTCAAATTGCACAAATAAGGGAAAAACCTTCGAAATGTTTATTCATTCCACTTGTTACACCTTGGTACATATTGCCACGCGGTGGGGGGGGGGGGGAAGTGGGTGGAGCAAAAAGCCTTAAATAAGAAATCACCTGACTTCACTTAAGTTAAAGACAACTTTCACTTGCTGCTTGGCAGGCGATATTGTTACATCTTTAGGCCATCTAATCAGTTGCGACATCCAAGTCCAAAATAATTTTGGAAAGTTTTTCTTTTTTTTAAATTCCTATCTTCATATCATTTCTAACATTTTGATACCCCACAGATGGGAGTAACGTTGCTTAAAGCTGCAGTGCTTTAAGCTGGGGTCGACATTTTCAAATCGATAATATTTATCGATTTATCAATATTTCTGTATGTTCGTAAATGTTCCATTACGTCTAAATCCAGAGATGCAAACCGGTTTTGAACCGAACCGAACCGCTTATTCCCGCTGGTGAACCGAACCGCAAACCGAACCGACTTCCTTTCAAAATTTCTGAACCGAACCGAAAACCACAAATAAAAACGGTTCGGTTCGGTTCGGTTCACTTCCCTGACGAGTTTTAACGGGAATTGCCAATGATTTTGATTAATTAGGAAATTTGAATCGTTTCCCGAAGATAAGTTTCAAACATTTCAATCGACCCTCTACATATTTAGCGAATTTTACAAGTCTTCTGCAATTTCCCGCCGATCTCTTAATTTACCTGCCATCAATCTAAATTTGTTTTTTCATTAGACAATATTTACAATTTTTTGTGGTACTTCTTAACCTTAATTCAATCTTAATCTGCCAATAAATAAGGGCATTCCTCCAGGAACTGATAGACGAGTCCTGGGAATCCGACATAATAAACTTTGCAGATTGATCTAAGGATTTTAAAGATATTCGAATGGATTATACGAATCAAATTTCAAAAATGGTCGAATAGCCACTTCATATTTTATGCGCCTTTGTGAACCACTGAACCGAACCGAAACCGCGGTTCATTTAACTCCAAAAACCATTTTATGAACCGAACCGGCGGTTTAAAAACAGTGCGATTTATGGTTAATGGCACCTTTCCAGCTGGGGATATTCCAGGGCAAGACACTGCCGGTTTGGCTTAGATGGTGCTTGAGTTTTTTATAATCTTTATTCTTAAAATATAAAACAGCTGATAAGGCTCGAAGTCTTTTATGGCGCATCTTCTCGTTCTCTTCTCTTCTTCCTTCTATTCTGAACTTCCCATGGTTATAGATGACACAGTTTCTTCGAACTAAACTTGCTTATCCATGCCAGATTCCGATGTGTAGTAATTTTCAGTTTATTTTTTGCCCAAATTCAAATGAGACAACCTCCATTCGTTGCCTGATGCTTGCGCAGCGTCTTCTGTTGCCTTCAGGGCTATTTTCTAGGCCTTTGGTCACGGTCAGTGGGAGAAAGAGATGATTTGTTCATTTGATACACACAGGAAAGACAAGAACAATGCTAAAAAGAAATTAAAAACTGTTAACTGTGCAAGTTCTATTTACGACAATTTCATCCTTGACTTCATTAAAACATGCGCGAGCTTGCGCGCGCGCGCGCGCGCGTGCGTTTCTATGTGTGTTGCTGCATCAATGCAAGTAACTTTATCTCTGTTGACTGAGCCGCAACAAACAAACAAACAAACGAAAATGCTTAAGAAAACACACAATTTTTTGTTGTTGTTATCTTTTCCTTTAATTTTTGCAAAAAAAAAAAAAAAGATCTTGCAACAATTTATATGACTCTCTGCGTTTGGGTCAGATCTTGGCTTCTATTGTGATCATCTCGCATGACTTCATGATTTATTTGTGTACGCAAGCTTCTCAAACAGGAAGTATGTAGATGCAAGTCAGCAAATAGTGCTTAGATAACATCTGTTTCTCTTATTTGACCTAGTTTGGTGAGTTATTTACTTAAATTTAATTAACTGGCATGATTTCATTTTAATATCACAAACAGAGGGAAGTTTTTTTTACAGTTTTTTGAGTACCCACGAACTTAATTCGAGTTGATCCGTATTGTTCCGTTTTTGCAGAATATTTTAAGCTCAACAGGATAGGTAATTTGATTGAGTTTGGCTCAGGTTATAAAGGCATCTCAAATTTTGGGCTTCGCCCATATTCCATAGATTCAGGGAAAGGGCTGTACAGCTGCCCTAATGTCTTGGCTTATTAAAGTCGTTGAACAAGAACAAAGAAACATTTTTGTCGAACCTTAACGTTCTTTTGCACTATAACCAAGTGCTAGCTCATTGCGCCATCGCACACTTTAAAAAGAAAATCAATCCGAAACGGAATTGAAAACATGGTGATATTCTTGAGCCTATCCCGAAAAAGTTTGATTTCACTACCACTTATGTTTTTTAGTCCCGATAAACAGGATCACTTCAAGCCTGCTTCGGGATTACCCTGTTTTTATTCCCGATTTCTGATTTTTTTCTTTCTGTGTACGTTTACTTTTCTGTGCGGTGGCTGAGTGGAGTTTAATTGTGTTCCATTTGGACTGGATATGGTTTTAATATGCTCTTAAATCATCCAACGGTGCTGAATTTCATCCAACAGATGATAATTTTTCATATCCTTTGAAGGGTTTTCTGCTTCGTTAGATGACTAAAATTATATTTATGAGTGTATACTGTCCAAATGGATACGGAAAAATCCTACAATGAATATTTTTATACCCTTAGAATTGTCCAGATGTTTGTACCGCATAGAAAGAAGCATTTCCGACCACATAAAGTATATATATTCTTGATCAGCATGACGAGCTGAGTTGATTTAGCCTTGTCCGTCTGTTTCTATGCTGTCTCCTCCTTTAGTTTTAAAACTATCGCCACCAAACTTTTGCACGAAGTCTTCTGGTGCAAATACGCTGCACATTTGTTGGAACCGTCCGGATCGGCTGACTGTAACATATAGCTGCCATGGGAACGATCGATCAAAAACAAGTTCTAGTGAGAAAATCTTTTTTGTTTCCAATGCAAACGTCTCCAAACTCCGTATATGCCAGTTTTCTAAGCTTCCCCATGATTCTGCCAAGTTTGGTAGAAATCAGACATCCATATAGTATAGCTGCCATAGAAAAGTAAGGTTAGAAAAATAGTCCTAGTAAGAAAAACATTTTTCTTTTTAATGTAAACCTCTTTAGAATTGGCACACACAATTATTTTATAAGCTTTTACACAATTTTTTAAAGTTTTGTCAAAATCGGATGACTATAGGTTATAGCCGCCATAGGAATGATCGGTCGAGAAAGTAGTTTAAGTGAGAAAGACTATTTTGTTTTTAAAGAAAACGCCTCCAAACTTTGTATTTCTTAGTTTGTCATGCTTTTCCATGATTCCACTTAGTTTGATCAAAATCGGACATCTATATGGTATAGCTGTCATAGAAAAGTAGAGTTAGAAAAGAAGTCTCAATGAGAAAAACTTGTTTGTTTTCAGTGGAAATGTCGCTCAAGAAACGTGCTGCAAGGGTATACAAACTTCGTTCTTCTTTTCTCTGTGTGCCCATTTAAACCAATTTTGTTCTCCATATATTTTTGAAACTTTTTGTTCTTATTTTGAATTGATTTCAAGTTAAGTTTTGGGTTGCTCAAGAACTGAGAGCATTTGAGTTATTCTTGAGGAAGCTTTGTCCAGATTCCAAGCGACAGTGTGACCAGATCAATCTTAACAAAAATCCCAAAAATTCCCACCGCTTTGTGCTTTCGTTTCAAATGCAATTAGTTTTTAATTCTACTTTTGTAGTTTCTTTTAGGTATTGTTTTCCGTTTTGTGTGGCAAACTCAAAAGCAAGGCAAGAAAACATGTTTTAAGCAGTTTTCTTTCAAGGAATTTGACACCTGAGGGCGAATTTGTATAATGCTTAAGCAGCCCTACTTTAGCACTTTCGTTCCGGTAGGATTCAGATGCGGAAATTAGAGGACGAGGAATTAAGAGTTGCTCGGCTTGTACAGAATAAAAAGAAGATCCAATTGGAATGGATAGTCTTTAAAATTCTTTTTTTGATACTAAAATATTCACTTCTCATATCCTTTGGATGATTTTCAGCTCATTTGGTTGAAAATTTCAGATTCATTTCACATTACATAGACATTTTTATGTCCCAAATTGGGATTTTTAAAAATATCCATTTCATGGATACTGAAATCATCTAATTGATATTTATTAATATCTTTTTTCTTGTCTCTGTGTGGCTATGATGTTAGGCAAAATATTTTCAGATTCAGATAACGCTTGGTAAATCTTTGAGATGATCAAGAAGATGCAAAGGCTATTCACTTCTGAGAAAGAAAAAAGTTAGGCAGCTTTTAAAAGGTAGAGAAAGGAGTGAAAGTTTCGGAGTCTTAAGAACTTGTTGAAGAGCTACACAAAGATAGAAAAGGATGAAGATTCACTCCATGATTTTGTTATCCATTTGGATCGGATACAATATCCAGCGATCCAGGGGAGCTGAAATCCAGACACGGTGAAATAAAAGCGTTCCGGTGATGTTCAACGATGATTGCAATCCATAAACAAGATAAAAAGTCGGTCAAGCCCGATTATAACATACTTTGTACCAACGAAATTATACGCTCAGTATAAATTTTGATGCTGCAGTAGCAGCTGAAAGCAGCGCTGCAGCAGCGAACACTCTTATCATCATAACTCGACAACTGTTCATCCGATCTTCATCATTCCTTTGGCGAATCGATAGGTTATCCTGATTACTAAATATGTCTCGAGGGAACGAACCATCTATATTTTAAACTTTGGGAGATATGACGTTTTTTCCAAATTGGAGGGGGCGTGGCCAATATTGAAAATAAACTTGATCTGCCTGCAGACATAAGAAGCATATGGGACATACATGTCAAACCTGTATCTCTTACCATCTTTGAGATCTGTGCGTACTGACATACAGACGGTTGTTGATGCTGATCAAGAATATATATACTTTATGGGGTCGGAGATGATTTCCACTGGCTCTATGTACCTAAGTTACAGAGTATAAAAACAGTTTCTAAATGCAAGGCAAATGGTTTGCAAATGGTTTGTCTAAGCTTGCAAGATTCTTAAAGCATCGCTCTTATTGCTTAAATCAGTAAATTCACATTTCAATTGAAAGACATAAACGTAAGTAAATTCTCCCTTTTTTCTCATTTTTCCCTTTGGATATTTTGCATAATTTATGCTTGAGCATGACTCACACCTGGTTAATGATCGCAATTGGCCAATTCCCCTAATTATAGAGCATTATTGGGTCTGTCATATGCCAAAATGCGAACTGCACCTATATTCCGATCGACACATGGGGGGTGAGCAGGCGGCGGCAAGTTTACTGGGTTACTTGGTGAGACGCCGAGCCGTTGCCGCCTCTTCAGCCATACCCCTCGATCTTATTTCGTTGTCTAAATTACGCCAAGAATTTTAATCGAGCATCCAGCGATAAACGGCGGCGGCCTCTGAGTGCGATGGAGATGATATGAGCAGATATGCGACAGGGTGGGGGGAGGCGCGGATCGAGGAGTCGCGTCATCCATGAGCTGTCGCCCCGCCAGAGTCATACATACCCATGAGCGCGATTTGTAATTGCAATTACAGGCGGCTTGACATCATCGCCTGGCAGCTGATGCATTTGGCAGCAGCATTAGCATCATAAGTTACGCGTGGCAATGCAAATGCTCAGCTGCTCAGCACTCAAAGCAATCGAAAGCCACAAAAGTGCCGACGTCGACTGGGAAAGGCGCAGAAAGAAAAACACACAATCTGAATGGAACTCATACAAAAATGTTGCTCCATTAATATGCATGCAAGGGACAGGCCAAATCGGATGGATGCAATGGGATGGGGATGGGATGGGTATAAATGAGTGTAGTTGCATGTTGCCGCTGCGGCATTTTGTTTAGTATTCGCGTTTCTTTTTCTTTTTTATGGGCAAAGCCAATAAATTGCAATAGGAATTTGGAATTGAATGGACAATTGAAATGAAGGGATGCTTACTTATTTTGTATAACTTATGCACAAAATGAATGAAAAGGGAACGAGTTGAGGTGTAAATAAAACACTTACAATTTAAAGAAGATGCGAAGACAGTAAAGCGATTCTTAAGATTTAAGTTAGCGAGCAAGAAGCTTGGTTTCATTTGCAAACAATTAAATTCGCTTGTCGATTTCCCCAACTTCCTTTCAAATCTAACCAAAACCACAAAGAAGTTGATGGCGCTGCAAACCCAATTAAAAAAAACCCAGCAAACCTTTAGATTTTAAGCTTAGTTTGTAGAGAAAATAGGATATTCTCCTGGTGCAACGAAAATCCAAATAAGATTTCAGTTTCTCAATGTACGGTTAATCCGTTGAGTCAAACTAACCGGAGTTTAGCAGAATTAAAAAGGATTTTTTAGTAAGTTTAACAGTTAAAACTTAACATTTAAACTACAGTTAAAATGCGATGGATTAATCGGTAGAATTATCCATAAGGGAAAACTGATCTGAAAATTATTTAAATCAAAAAAAATAGAAGAAAGTAAACTTTGTATACCCTAACGTTTTTCTAACGAATTCGAAGTCCATTTCACTGAAAACAAACGAGTTTTTCTCACCAAGACTACTTGTCTGACTCTACTTTTCTATGACAGCTATACTATATAGATTTCCGATTTCGACCAAACTATGTGGAATCATGGAAAAGCTTAGCAAACTAAATAATACAAAGATTGGGGGCGTTTTCTTTGAAAATAAACAAGTTTTTCTCACCAAGACTACTTTTCGGACACTACTTTAGTATGACAGCTATACTATATAGATTTCCGATTTCGACCAAACTATGTGGAATCATGGGAAAACATAGCAAACTAAGAAATACAAAGTTTGAAGGCGTTTTCTTTGAAAATAAACAAGTTTTTCTCACTAAGACTACTTTTTTGACACTACTTTTCTATGACAGGTATACTATATAGATTTCCGATTTCGACCAATCTTAGTGGAATTATGGGAAAGCATGGCAAACTAAGAAATACAAAGTTTGAAGGTGTTTTTTTCTAAAACAAAAATGTTTTTCTCACCAGGACTACTTTTCGGACACTACTTTTGTATGGCAGCTATACTATATAGATGTCCGATTTCAATCATACTTAGTGGAATCATGGGAAAGCTTAGCAAACTAAATAATACAAAGTTTGTAGGCGTTTTCTTTGAAAATAAAAAAGTTTTTTTTCACTAAAACTAGTTTTTCGACCTATCGTTCCCATGGCAGCTATATGTTATAGTCATCCGATCCGGCCGGTTCCAACAAATGTGCACAGTTTGGTGGCAATAGCTTTAAAGCTGACGGAGGAGATGGCATAGAAACAGACGGAAAGACTGATAAAGCTACATCAACTTAGCGCGTCATGCTGATCAAGAATATATATACTCCATGTGGTTGGAAATGCTTCCTTCTATTTTTTATGTAAGTGAGGAGCTATTCATCTACCAACTTTGGATATGTATATTATGGCCATGTACAGGCCAACCGACCTATCAAAGATCGGAGATTACAAAATGTGCATAAAACTTTCAACTTCTAGAATAGAGTCCGCTCTTCTTCTAGCTAAGAATCATACTCCGCACTAGCTTCGCTCAGCCAACCCTTTTCAATGCTTACATCAGGGCATAAGACAATTCATGTGATGTTAGGTCATCGATCAGTCGTACATGAATCACATTTGCATTTGCATTTGAATTTGAATTTGAATTGGCAATGAACTTCAAGCGTATGTCGATTTAGTTGAGTGGAAAAGGGTGGTGCCGGCTTACGGGTGGGGATGTCGCTGGTGACGGGGGGGTGTGGGGGTGATTGGTGGTGGCTTGATGTGCGGTCAGGCCACACAAATATTTGGCCACAAATTGTTATTATGGTTATGCCGCTCAGTTGACATCGGCATTGCGTGCAGTCGTTCGCGATGATTAATGACAATTTTTGGATTCACTTGGCCGCTCGCCTCCCACCCACCCGCTCACCCTTGGCCCATCTTTCGTGTATGTCTCGCCGGCCGATAACATTTAATTGCTCAGCGATATATCACCAGATAGCGTAGCCACAACCCACCGTGCGAGTACTTCAAGACTCGAAAATTAAATAAATAAATTACCTACATATATTTATTTGCATTAATTTCATTCCATTCCATTTTCCATTTTGGTTCCGTTTCGTTTCGTATCGCTCGCTGCTGCCAGCTGCAATTGCAGTCAAGAAAGAAAATCACGCATTCGCCGAGTTGTGCAAACAGACGGACAGCGGACCATGTGTTCATAGCCCAAACGCGGCATTAATTTGTGGCTGTTGTTTGCGGTTAAAGTTGAGGCATTCGTGGCTATGCCACGGGGGGGTGGGCAGCGGTAGGTGGTTGGTTGGTTACCAACCGCAAAAGTATTTAAGAAAGTTTTGCGAAAAAAAACTTGCGCTTCGTTTCTGTTTCTGTTTCCTTTGGCTGGTGCCTGGCACGAGCTGACACTTTTACTTTGTCAAAGGGCGCGACGACAACCGCGAAGGGCGGGCCAAACGTCAAGCCGAAATAACAACAACTGCAGCAACAGCAAGCAAATGTGACAACAACTTTTGATTATATTCAAGTTGAGCTGATCGTTCGTAGAAAGTCGCAAATCAAAAGGAAGAGGCGATATTGTAGCCCGATCTCGGCCAATTTGCGGCAATGTGTGGAGAATGGCCACACCGCATGATTGGTAGAAGCAGAACCAAAACGGCGCAGTTGGTTTAAACCAAATGGAAAGGTTTTCCATAAAGCTCTGCCGTTCCTCAGTTGCCAGTGGCTACTTCTCTACTGGCATTGCTCTGAAATCAACATCGAGTTCAGCACTTAACGCATTAAAATAGGTCGGTCAAACCAAAATGAAAGGCTTCAAGAGGAGCTCTGCCGTTCCTCAGTTGCCAGTGGCTACTTTTCTGCTGGCATTGCCGACCCTTGCTCTGAAATCAACATCGAGTTCAGCACTTAACGCAGGAAAGAGGTCGGTCATACCAAAATAAAAGGCTACCAAAGGAGCTCTGCCTTTCCTCAGTTGCCAATGGCTACTTTTCTGCTGGCATTGCCGACCCTTGCTCTGAAATCAACATCGAGTTCAGCATAAAAACCCGCCACCCCTACCAGGATTTGAATTGGTATAACCGAAAAGCGATACCACATTTGACTTTTTCTAGATCTTTGTACCCCTTTTTCATTGCATCCTCTGAAATAAAGCCACTTCCGTTTGTTTGTCCATATGAATAAAAACTTAGAGCTAGAGGCAACTAAATAACTCAAGTTGATGGGAAATTATTTTAAATCAACAACTTTTAGCTTTGCATTAACTAGTTTGAATCAACTTGAACCCCGGTTTCCAGATTCAAGCCGGTTGAAATAAAACTGGGAACAAATCCAAGTTTATCCAAGATCGGTACTTAACTTTATCTTACCAACCCAAACCCTTCAAATTCTTGATTAATGGCATTCAACCATTATTAGATTGCTTTGATGTGTCTAAATGGTGATTTTTTAAGAGCTATAGGAAAGTTTTTCAAAAAAAAAACACATAAAATTCAGAAAAATGCATGAAATCTTTACTTGAATCGATACTACGGTCCATATAATTAAATGTTTGAAGATTATTTCATGCAAATGTTGTCACGGTGACTGCGCCTCAAATGGTCCATCCGCTTAGTCCAATTTTGGTCATACTACTTCCAACATTTCGGCCGGTATCTAACGAATAAATGCTTCAATGTTGTCTTCCAATGCGTCAATTGATAGACATGATAGACATGAGCTTTAACATAGCCCCACAAAAAGTAGTCCAAAAGGCGTTACATCGCACGATCTAGGCGGCCAATTGACCGGTCCCGAACGTGATATAAAATGTTCACCGAACTCGCCGAATCGATTAGTCCATTGTTGAGCGTGCTGTGTGGCATGTGGCACCGTCTTGTTGAAACCACATGTCATGCAAGTCAAGCTCTTGCATTTCATATCATCTCACGGTAGCGCTCACCATTCACATTTACTTTACGATTCGCATCATTTTTGAAGAAGTACGGTCCAATGATGCCAGCAGCCCATAAACCGCACCAAACTGTGACTTTTTGTGGATGCATTGGTAGTTCTTGCAATGCTTCTGGCTAATATTCACTCCAGAATCGACAATTCTGCTTATTTACGTACCCGTTGAGCCAAAAATGAGCTTCGTCGCTGAACACAACTTGAACTTTCTTAACAGATTACGCATTTTGATAATAAAATGCAATAATTTGCAAGCATTGTTCGTTTGTAAGACGATTCATGGTTAACTTATAGACCAAACTGAAGATGTTTGACAGTGAAACAAAACACGAAACGTGCGTGAGCTGTTCAAACCAGTGTTGCCAAAAAGATAATAGCTAAAAAATCACCCTTTACAATCTACAAGAGCTATGCTCAAACTCAACTTGGTTTTAACTTGGCTTGAACTTTTCTAAAACGAATATATGCAGACAAAACGCAGGCAGGCAGCACATTTAATTGGCAGATAAAACTGAGAAGAAGTATCGCATTTCGTTTGGCAGGTCAGCACCGTTGATGGATGTTGCCTGCTGGTTTAAGTTTAGATTCCAGGATTATCATAAATATGGCGACATTTGCCATAGATGTCCACTCAAGGCGATTTCCTTGTCTGCCGTTTCTCTGGCCCCCCACTTTCCACTTTCGATTGAAATGTATGAAACTAAATGCATTGCCTACTTTTAGGTGCTTGCATTTGCCATGCTGCATCGAAAACAAATTATTCCTTGTTAGTCTTAACTCACCCTTACCCCCGCACTCAACCATTTTTCCATTGTTTGGCCTGCTCTTTGGCCACGAAATGATAAATTTATTTAATTTGCCATAAATTGCTGAAGTAACTAAGACGACACACGCAACGACCACCGCTTACCGCCCCGCTCCGCCCCGCGCCGCCCCGCCCCGCTTGTTCCTGCGGAAACAAAAAAACTTTATGCAAAACAAGCCACAAAAATTAACGTTTGTCACATTGCGCCGGGAATGCGACAAATCAGTGGAAACTTTAAGCAGGCAGACAGGTGGTGCTTGTGGTTGGCGGGTGGGGCGGCGCAGGGGGGTGGGGCACACATGCCAACATCAAACAATTCCATCGATTTGGCGGAAGGCCACCGCCGGGTACAACGGGAGCCAACAAGTTGCCACTGATATCGCAATGTCTTTGGTCTTATTTATGCGACATTTTCATTGTGTGTTTATGGCCAAAAATGAAAAGTTGGCGGCTGAGCTGGGCTGGCTTAAGCCAGAGCAAACAGAGTCACATGCAAAGGCGCACTTAAAACTGCAGACGCCACATAATTGTCGCCCTGCAGCAGCTGCAGCGGCAGGCTCGACCCCCCAACTGTCACTGGTTTTTGACACGGTTTTTGTGGCGCATCAACCACTCGGAGCAACCTTTGCCGAGAGGGGTCCACCCGGCTAATGACTCATTAAATATAGGGTGGCAGAGTGGCAGGATGAGGGTGGAGCGTGTGCATATTCATGAGCTTAGCAAGAGCTTCACGAGTCTTCGTGTTGAGCTGCCATTTTGACGTTGTCAGTCAATGTTTACGTAGCCCCGAAAAGCCACCGACTTCTAGAGACAATGCGAACACCCGTTCGAGCGCATATGCATATGAATAGGGGAGTACGATGGCAGTCAATCACTTGACATGCATTCCGGGATGAGTTTAATCATCATCAGCATGGATTTATGCAAAAAATACACCATATTCATTGGCAATTCATTAACCACAGCCAAATGAGTCGGAGAGATGGAGATGATGGCTATTTATATGTAGAAATGAGATGCATTAGTCGTTGTGGCGTCCATTCCCTGGGCATTCGTCCATTCGCTGAGGGGCCAGGTACCCTGAAGGGAGTATAAGTTGACTCTTAACCTTAGCTTTGTGTGGACTTATCAGTGAATGTTTGTTAAAAGTAATCTTTGATACCTATGCTCTCTGCTGCCCATGTCTAAATAATCTATTGGAACTATTAATTATGTTAAGTATTCCGCTGTTGGGTCAATCAGGTCAAATTTGTTTCACCAAACAGATAGCTTAAATCATTTAAAAGCAATTGATTTGTACTTAAGAATTGGAGAGATATCATCTCTTCATAAACACAAAAACACTTGTTGTCTTCGTAACAGTAGGGTTGTCGATTTTTCTAAAAATATCAAAATTTATGAATTCAAAAATCTGAAATATCGAGTCCAAAACGCCTCGATATATATCGCTATTCCCTAAAGCTCAAAATAAAAATGAAAAGTTTATAAAAAGCGTCAGATAGGACTACCATTGCCAAATTTGTATGGCCTAAAGGCAGAGGTGCCTCAGAGCATTGCTAATGCTCGCGTAGACACCAATACAAATGAAGAAACTAACTTTTGAAGCAACAATAACCACAAGAAAACGAAAGAGAAAACCGATTATTGCCGTTGCCGTCAAACGCATGCAAATTTGTAGTTGTGTTCAATTCTGTCAGAGGCAAAGTGGAGAAACAGAAGAGAGATACCCTAGTACCCTATTTTAACCACTTTTTCGATCAGTTTCTACTCATATTCGGGTCATTAGAGGGTCTTTTTTAATTCGTATTTCAATAAATCACATTTAAGCATTTTCATGAGCCAATTTCGAGTCTTCTTTTAAACGCACATGATAGTAATCATTTGTAAACCATCAAAGGGGCTCGAAAAGGACTCATTGAGGTTATTTTGACAAACTGATCTTCCGAATGTTGGGTGGGTAATCTCTTTTTAATCATCAAAAGACTCATTAAGATGATTTTTGTAAAAATTATCTTTCGTATGTTGGGTGGTGAATTGAAAAGACCCGCAAATGACTCGAAGATGAGTTGAAACTGATCAGAAAAACGAGTTAAGGACGACCCTTCACAAAGTGTCGCTGCTAGGGTACCATTTTCTTCCGACTAAAGTTTTATATTATATATGATATGAAAACGAGCGCATTTATGATTATTTTAATTAGAATTAGGATTCGAAAAAGACTCGAATGTGATCAATAATTACATAAATTGTTTGCTGGGCTACCATTTTTTAACTCTAACCCAACAAACATTTTCAGCCATGCTCCGGCTTTCACGTATTTTTGCGAATTACGATTTCAGCAAATTCGTACGATTTCAATTTAGAGCGCTCCGAAATTCGCCAGTTTTTTTCATCGATAATGTTCCATTCCCAACTTGTTTTGTGTCATTTCACATAACAAAAACAGCTGATGAGCGCCACTACTCATGCTATCGATAGTCATATATCGATATATACCATGGCCAAATCGCAAATTGTTGTTTTTGTGAGCAGTTTTCCATCTCGCTCAATTTTGTGTGTCTCTATTAAATAATTGATTAAAATATTGCCTTAGTGCGAATTAAGTGGGAGAGTCCGTAAAACAAATCTAAAAAGCTTAGAGAACTGAATAAAAATAGTGTCTGTTTGTGCATCAACCTATATTTTGCATTTACTTTTCATTTCACGGACTCAGATTTCGCCGGTTTAAAAACGGAAAAACTTTGCGATTTCCTAATGTTGGAGCACCAACTTTTACGATTTGGTGATCAAATCGCAAAGTTTTTGCGAAAGCGAAAATGAGAGCATGGCTGTTTATCATATTTTTGATCACATTCGAGCCTTTTTCGCATTCTCGATTTGATTAAAATAGTCATTGATGCGCTCGTTTTCACATCATAGATGATACTTTTGGCGGGAGAAAACGCTACCCTAGCGAAAGCGACACTTCGTGATGAGTCGTTGTTAACTCGTTTTTCGACTCATATTCGAGTCATTTTTTAGTCGCATTTCACTAAACCACATTTTGAGCATATTCAGGCGACATTTTCGACTCTCAATTAATAGCATCATTTGGATCATCAAATAGAGTCGGAAAAGACTCATCAAGGCGATTTTTATAAAAATGATTTTCCAAATGCTGGGTGGGATGTTCTCTGAGGAACTTAAACTATTGCTGTTGCTCGAGTCGTGAGGTATTAACCGGAGAATTCTGAGAATTTTTAAAGCAAATATATATTTTATTTTAAATGCATGAGCTCAAAGTTATTACAATTGTCCACTGCATAAAAGTATGCAATGCAAAACCCATATAGTTGGCTAGCGAAGTTAGAAATAAGGCTATGACAGATACAACAGTTGCTAGAGAGTATAAAAAGTTAGGCTATAGAAATAGTTGGCCATTAGATTAGGTTCCATTGAGATCATTTAGTGGTCGCAACACATATTTTCACTCAGCTCTGCACACACTAAAGAGAGGACAAACTGAAGTTGCATTGAGTTCGGTCTGTTTAAGTAATCATGAATCGAGCAGAAGTTTGATGCGTTGCAGGGAAACAACAAAAAAAATACTCTTTTGCCATGATTTGTATCTCACAATTAAATGGAAATTCCCCAGGCCAAAACAAAAACGTTGTCTACCTAATTTCCGATTCAAAAACGCACACACACATGTGAGGCAATTAGTTTGATGAAAGTGCCGCCAATTAGATCTTCATCAACATCTTCTATGCCGACTCTGGTGCGCCGCCCCCCTTCTGGCAGTCCACCCACCCGCACCTGGTCCTGGTCGGGGAACGGAAATCGATTAGTCGTTGAGCAGAAACAAACTGAATAATTATCGTTTATAGTTTTTTGGGGAAAGGACTTAATTAAAGTCCTAATAACACTTTTGCATGGTAGCGGAAACTTGTGTTTTGGCTCTTGTTCTCTGTTGTTGTTTCGCCGCACTTTAAGAGTGCTTTAAAATTATGTGCGGGGGCGGGGGCGGGGGAATGGCGCTGTCTGTTGTGCACTTTGCATAGCAAAAGGCGAGTTAATGATTCGATGAGTAGATGTTGTCGCTGCTGTCGCTGGAGAGGAGCCAGGGAGCCAGGGAGCCATGCTAACGAGCAATAATCAAATCAAAAATACTTTTTATTATCAATATGCTGCTAAAAACACGCTCTTAAACGACACAGCAGCAGCAGCAGCTTCTCCGCAAAGTGAATATTTGCTTAACCCCCACATTACAGTGCCGGTCCTTCCGCCTTCCACCTTGCCGGCACCACCCACCACCTCGCACCACCCACCGCACCCACTCCGTTTCGATTCGTTCGTTTCTTCTTTTTTTTTTTGCTCCACTTGTTTGTTGTTTGCGGTTTTTGGCTTGTGCGCTTTTGCGTTTTCCCTTGCGCCGCGTATCAATTATCGACTCGAATTTAGCTTTCCTTGTGCCTTCTGTTTGTTGTGTGTTTTCCTCTGCTCTTTGTGTTGCATACTTTCAGACAGGGCTTTAAGTTCAAGTGCAAGAGCCGTGGCAGAGGCAGACAGCGCTGCTTGCTGCAGCTCTCATTTCAATGGCGGCTACATTTGACACTCTCCCCTCCATCCCGCACCAAGATGCAGCCACCACCCCCTGCCACCCGACCACACCGACCTTCCTCAAAACACAAAAAAGCAAACTGTTTTCGACTGCGGATTATAAATGCGGCACGTAATTTGTTTACACACAGAAGGGCTCCCAGCGGCTTAGCAGGCAGCTCTCACACGTCTGGACAACAACATACATAATTGGAGGACCATCGCTTTGCAGATTGGCAGCCAAATCCTTTGGCCGGCCATAAGTGCTCGCCCGCCGGCCTTTGCCTGTCATTATTGAATCTTTAATGTCAATAAGCTGCTTGGCCCTTTTTGTGTTGTTCTTGGGTTTGCTTTGTTTTCTTATGATTTCGTTTGTTTCATTCCGTGTTGCTGTTTTGCAAATTGACTCTGTCTGTCCGTCCGTCCGTCCGTCTGTCTGTCTGTCTGTCTGCCAGCCAGCCAGCAATGGAATTGTCAAACTGCAGCCCGGCAGGAGTCAAAACTTCTTCGTGCGGCTTCGTGTCGAAAATTGCGAATGGCGGAATAAAGGAAAGTTTCGGCGATTTGTGTGCGCCTAAAAGTCGTTAAAGTTGCCACTGCAGTTTCTTGGGTTAACAAAGTTTGGCATTTTCTGTTTTTTTTCCTGACGGCGACGACAATTGTTGATTTATGGCGGCCAATGGCCTCGCCACCTCATGGCATTTGCAATAATTAAAAGTTTTTGCGAATGAGTATCGGTTATTTAGAGCAGGGATGCCCAGCGCTTGCTTGCGGCAGTGCCGAATGTGGTATCAATCATGCATATGTCAACCACAGGGATGGACAAGTAGAAGGCCCTAGAAATGGATAGAATATATCTGCAGCAGTCACTGCACTCAGTGAGAAGATGCATCAAGAATCTTCGATCAGTCAGAGGAGAAAATTAATGGATCCGAAAATGCACATTTCATGCTGAATTTTTTTCGACCTTCCTGGATCTTTCCGAGAACGAATTTCCAAAAAAAAATGGAGAAAATTGAACAAATGGAGGGATACCCTTGCAGCACGTTTTTCTAACTAATTTGAAGCACATTTCCACTGAAAACAACCGAATTTTTCTCACCATGACTACTTTTCTGACTCTACTTTTGTACCACAGATATACTATATAGATGTTCGATTTCAATTAAACTAAGTTAAATCATGGGAAAGCATGGCAAACTAAGAAATACAAAGTTTGGAGGCGTTTTCTTTGAACACAAAAAAGTTTTTCTCACCAAGACTACTTTTTTGGATCTACTTTTGTATGACAGCTATACTATATAGATGTTCGATTTCAATCAAACTTAGTGGAATCATGGGAAAGCATAGCAAACTAAGAAATACAAAGTTTGGAGGCGTTTTCTTTGAAAACAACTAATTTTTTCTCACCAAAACTACTTTTCTTACTCTACTTTTGTAAGACAGCTATACTATATAGATGTCCGATTTGTAATCAAACTTAGTGGAATCATGGGAAATGCATAGCAAACTAAGAAATACAAAGTTTGTGGGCGTTTCTTTGAAAACAACCAAGTTTTCTCACTAGAACTAGCTTTTCGACCGATCATTCCTATGGCAGCTATAACCTATAGTCATCCGACTTTGACAAAACTCTGAAGCAATGTGTGAAAGCTTATAAAATGAATATATGCCAATTTTAAAGAGGCTTACATTGAAAACAAAAACGTTTTCCATACTAAGACTATTTTTCTAACCTTACTTATCTATGGCAACTACACTATATAGATGTCCGATTTAGACCAAACTTGGCAGAATCATAGAGAAGCATAGAAAACTAGTAAATACTGTGAGAGGAAAGACGAGTAAGGTTATCTTTTAGTTTATTCTCTTGTAATGTTCTTTCCTTAATTTTCACTTCCACTCTCGACAACGACTTACGATCGAATGATCTAGTCTCGTCTCTTTGAGCATTTACAGTGTAGTCTTATATCTAGGTGTATGCGAGAAAGAGACGACTATGTACAATGTTATGACTATGTTAATGTTAAAGGAAATATCAGTTAGGTTGACCATGAGTCTTTGAATGTATCATCTCTATCCTACTACGGAGTTTGGAGACGTTTGCATTGAAAACAAAATAGGGTTTTCTCACTGAAACTAGTTTTTCGACCGAACGTTCCCAAGGCAGCTATATGTTATAGTCATCCGATCCGGCAGGCCGGCCTTCATGCGTCACAAACATCTGGACATCTAGAATAAAACCGCTTTATTTTCAAGGTCGATCCTTAAAAACTTTTATAAACTTGTACAATCTCCAATGCCAAGGCACAAAATCAAAAGGAATGGGTATTCTGTATTCGGTAACAACTATGTGAGTTTGTGAGTTTGTTTGTCGATTTGAAGTGTAAAAAAAATAACGAGAAACAATTTAAGAACCGCAAATCAAGTTAAACAGACATGTTCCGAGTTTTAGCTGTTAAAAAAATTGTGGTCTTTCGGTTGGGATAATGGATTTCAATCCGTTTTAAAGGTGGCTAAGTGCCATATCTCATAAATTATGTGAGCTTCGAACTGAAACGTAAGCTGTTCGAAGTGAGAACTAGCCACTGAACCAGTTCAATAGTCGTAAATTATCTATGAAATTATTTCTGAAGGTTTGTAGTATGAAGTTAGATACTGGATTAAGACCGTTTCCGAACTGGTTCAAAAGTGGTTAATTTTTGAACGCTTCCTTTCATATAATCTTATTGCCTAAACAAATTTCTTGTTTTTGTCGTACACTTAGAAAGATCAACCCGAAAATAAACTTCTTTAGAAACTAATTGGTCAAATTTAGAAACTTTTTTGATTTTAAATTTATGTTAAGGATATATATATGCCCGATCAGCATAAAAAGCCAAGTCAATATAGCACTGTCCGCCTGTCTGTCCGTATGAATGCACAGAGCTCAGAGATGTTAAGAGATACAGGTTTTTCTTGTATGGTGCAAAAGCTTCTTATTCTTGCAGGCAGATCAAGATTATATTTAATTTATGCCACGCCCCTTCCCGCCCCGCAATTAAAGAAAAACGTTGTATCTCTCACCACTTTATAGATAGAAGGCTCGTACCTTTTGAACATATCTAAGTAGTAATCTGTAATGTTAAAGATCGGATGAACGATAGTCGAGTTATAGTAAAAACAAACATATTTGATGGGCAGCACTGGCTGGAACAGTGATGGGCAGCACTTTACACATTTTTACACTTTTGTGTAGCAAATGAAAACTATGGAAGATTTTCGTTTTAAGATATTTTTCCCAAAAATTTAGTCAATTTATATCAGATTTACCCTTGAAAAAGAAAATATATACATTGCGCGGTATCTTAAAATAGGGCAACTACCATTAAAATTGATAAAAAGCCATAAATTTAAGAACGAACGTTTCTTGAATACTACTTTTGACCTCTTTTTTATTGCGAATATCTTCCAAAATGTTAATTTTACTGTATTTACTTTCGGGTCAAACATTTGTATTGCGATTCCAATACTTTTTGATTTACATCTAAGTGTCAAGCAAATCTGTGGCAGTCTAGAGGGCCAACTCCAAGCTGCTCTTAGTCGCTTTGCTTCTAATAGTCGCACAGGAGAAAGGAACCTACGGCTTAACGCCGATTCCGAACGGCACAGTTTTAAAAGCTTTGGCTTATTGACAGCTGGCGGCAATTGCTGGTGAAGGTGATCGATTGTATAAGTTTAAGAGAATACATTTTTTCATAAGATGTGCGGAAATGGCACATCGAATCCACAAATCGATGTGAATTGCCTGGCTAGGTCAGCGCATTACAGTTCCTCTATGGAGTGAGTCAAAGACCGAGCTGTGAAATATTATATATTTTTGGGGAAATCCCTGCTGAACTTATTTTATAACGAGAGCGTAAGTTAAAGTCGGCCCTGCCCGACTTCGAAATACCCGTTACTCAAGGCAGTTAGTGTTAATGCTTAATAACCTCATGCGGCTCAGATAAGTATGCAACGTTTTTTAACTCTGCCATTTATTATCCGATCTTTATGAAAATTTGTGAGATTGCCAATATTGGCCACATAGTGCATAGTGCATAGTGCAAAATCTGAGCTCGATAGCTTGTAGGAGATATTAAACATTTTATATTGCGGGGGCGTGGCCAAAATTTGAAACAAACTTGATCTACCTACAGAAAAATTTGGCGGTTGGCAATCTTAATCATTTAATTTGTTCCAAGTAGATTTGTTTACATCAATTTTTGAATATGATATCTCTCAAATGGCCGCCTTTGGCGTTGATGGCGTATTGTGCCCTTTTTGCAGCATTTTCCATCGTTTTCGCCAACATTTCGGCCGGAATAGCGGCTATTTCTTCACGAATGTTGTCCTTGAGCTCTTCTACGGTCCTTGGCTTGTTAACGTAAACCTTTGACTTCAAATATCCCCACAAGAAGAAGTCAGGCGGCGTCAAATCGGGCGAACGCGGTGGCCAGTCCAAATCACCACTTTCCGACATCAAACGGCCCGGAAAGAATTTCTTCAGAAAATCGATTGTTATGCGACTTGTGTGCGGTGGAGCGCCGTCTTGTTGAAACCAGAACTGCCTCATCCGCTTTCGACGAATAATTGGCATCACAAAATTGGTCATCATGTCGCGATAACGCTCCTGGTTGATGGTAACAGCATGGCCATTTTCATTTTGGAAGAAAGACGGCCCAATGACCGTTTTCGCACTAACGCCGCACCAAACTGTGACTTTTTCGTCATGAAGAGGCACTTCTTGAATCTCCTGAGGATTTTCAGTGGCGTAAATACGGCAATTTTGCTTATTTACGGTCCCATTCAATGTGAAATGGGCTTCATCGGAAGCACGTTGAGTTTTCACAAATGACTTGTTCTGTTGAATGTAAATTTCAACTATTTCAGAGCGCTCGCGTGGCGTGTATTGTTCCATGGTAAAAATCTGCTTGGACTGACGCTTCAAACGCGGTATGTCATTAAGCGATCTGACATTTCTGTCAAAAGTTATGGCGTTGCCAGATGGGTCCGTCGAATATGGGCAACCCTGTACATCTAAAATTTGGTTGCTCCAGCTCTTCTAGTCTCTGAGATCTAGGTGTTCATACAGACGGACGGATGGACAGACGGACATGGCTATATCGACTCGGCTATTGATGCTGATGAAGAATATATATATACTTTATGATATCGAAGACGCTTCCTTCTGTCTGTTACATACATTTGCACGACTTTAGTATACCCTTTTTACTCTACGAGTAACGGGTATAAACATTGAGTGAACTGCAGAGAACAGAAATTCCCCAGAAATTGCTGGTTGCTTGTGGATCGTTTTTTTTTATAATCTGTTTTTTGGGACTGCAATGTAGCCTCTTTCATCTTCCAATATTGCAAGCAACGGCTCAACGCTCTTTCACAGATAAGTTTCGTACACAACAACAAAAGAACTTGCAATATTAGCGGGCAATTTAAATAGCAATAAAAGTGATTTTGAATACCAAAATAATTTTCCGCTAATTGTTGCTTAAAGCTGCTCTAATTACCGCCCTCTCCTGTACTTGTCTTTGCTTTTAATTAGCCTCTGCTTTGTCTCTTACACTTTGTCTCCCCGCCACCACCCCTGCTCCCTCTCTCTCACTCTTTCCCTGTGTGTGTGTTTGTTGCTTGTAATCAAATCCGCCTTGTCACTTTGTGTAGCATACTTTTGTGCGCGCCTGGCGAAATAAAAAATATCCGAAAATATTTGTGAAAATACTTAAGTTGTATGAAATATTAAGCGGCGGCGTGTCGTGTCCAACAAAAAAAGGGTTCAAAAGGCAAAACATGCACAGGAAACTGTGGCTAACGAAGCTGCGGGGTGGGGTGGGGGGGCGGGGCGGTTGGTTATCACACATCAACAAACACCTAACAAACTTTTGCTTTCAACTCGAATTTTTGGACGGGAGAGCGGGTCGGTTGGTGGGTGTTGAGTGGGAAGTGCTTGTTAAACTGCATCCGGTTGACGTCTAATTGCAGGCTTGACAAAAATATCTCATTCCGTTCCATACATATTTTATATTTATATTTTCGGCGCTTTTTCCCCATTTCATTGCAGAATGTCAGTCCAACGAGTTTAGATGTCGCAACGGCCTATGCATTGAGGCCGAGAAGCGTTGCAACTATGTGGCGGACTGTCCCGATGGCGACGATGAGAGCGAAGACTGCCGTAAGTGAAAGAGCATCAATATGCTAGACATATGTGCGCGAACCACATATGCAATTCTCAAACAGAACACAGTGCTAAAATCGTAAATACTCTATCGGTGGGCTCGCTTCTTCAAGGGAGCGGGCCCATGTGTGAACTGGCCCCTGAGGGTTAATTAGATTGTAAGCGAAACCACCAATCCAGCACAACAGGATAATTGGTTTTGGGCATAGCTCGACGACTAATCACTAACCGCCTCCACTAACTAACCATACAATATCATTCTCTCTCTCTCTCTCTCTCCATTTTGCGCTCTGCTAACCACCTGAATGGCAAAACTAACCCAACAACAATCAACGTTACTAACACACACACACATACGCACACACATACGCACACACAGCGGCTGCCTGTAGCGGCATGGAGTATCAATGTCGCGATGGCACTCGCTGCATCAGCGCCAGCCAACAATGCGACGGTCATGCCGACTGTAGCGACGGCGACGATGAGGAGCACTGCGACGGAAGTGAGTATGATGGAGCAACCAGTTTGGGTAGAGGGTGAACTTTTTCTAGCCAAAACAACTGAAGGTCTGAAGGCAAAAGTGATCGGAAGAGAGAATCCGAGAGTAGAATCAGAAATGGTGGACTCGATAGCTATCCAGAGAGAACGACAGATTTTGGGGGGTGGTTCCTTTAGAGAGTGCCATAGGGTTATGCCATAGATTCGGTAAGAAGTCAAAGTGTTACCCCCGTACACAGAAAGCGGAGTGGAGCAGAGCTAGATTAGCTTACACACAAAATTCTCCGCTCTCCTAAGCCGAAGGTGAGCCCAGCAACAAAACAACTACAAAAGAGCTACGTACCGAACTGGAAGAGGGCAACCCTAGGTTTTTTGAAAGAGAAAATATGCGGTTCGGCTTTTATTTTTACTTTCAAATGACTAATTTTTGTGAGTGAATCTCAGTTTTGGATTATACTCAGCTCCAGTACCTTGCAGAGTTAATTCTGAGAGGCTGGTTTGCAAAGAGTCGATTAATTACGGATTTTAGTAGGAGTCAACTTTTATTTCTGCGTCATGCGTCACGCTGAAATAGAAATGGCATATTTTGTGAAGTAGATGCAGAATACTTTACATTGGTGGAGCACCGAGTATCGAGTACATAGTATTGAATACTTAGTTTTAAGTATCGACTATTGAGTAGAATGTATCAAGCATTTGGTATCGATTACTAAGTAAGGTGATCTCGTAGAGTTCTTAGTTCTGAGGATCGAATAGCTCCTGTTTATTTCTTAATATTGAGAACGGAGTATCAAGTATTAAGTATCGAGTACTGACTTTAGCGAACTTAGTTTTGATTATCGAGCAATGGGTTCTGAGGTTAGAGTATCGAGAACTGTGTTTCTAGTGCTTTGTATTAAATACTGAGGCTCGAGTATTGTGTATCAAGTGCTTGGAATCAAATACTGAGAAATAAGTGCTGAGTATCGAATGCTGAGTGTTGAGTGCTGAGTATTGGGAACTGAGTAACTAGAACATAGTATTGAATACTTAGTTTTAAGTATCGTTTATTGAGTAGGATGTATCGAGTACTTGGTATCGAATACTGAGTAAGGCGACTCCGTAGAAAGGAAAGTTCTAAGTAAGTTCTAAGTATCGAGTACTAATTATCGAGTAAAAAGTATCGAGTACTAAGTATCGAGTGCTAAGTGTCAACTACTAAGTATCGAGTACTAAGTGTCGACTACTAATTATCGAGTACTAAGTATCGAGAACTTAGTTTCGATTATCGAGCACGAAGTGTTAAGGTCTGAGTATCGAGAACTACGTTTCTAGTGCTTTGTATTGAATACTGAAGCTCGAGAATTGTGTTTCAAGTGCTTAGAATAGAATACTGAGTAATAAGTACTGAGTATCGAATGCTGAGTTTTGAGTGCTGAGTATTGGGAACTGAGTAACGAGTACATAGTATTGAATTCTTAGTTTTAAGTATCGTTTATTAAGTAGGATGTATCGTGTACTTTGTATCGAGTACTGAGTAAGGAGATTCCGTAGAGTTCTTAGTTCTAAGGACAGAGTAGCTACTGTGGAATTCTTGGTATCGAGTACTAAGTGTCGACTATTAAGTATCGAATACTGAGTATCGAGTACTAAGTATCGAGTACGAAGTATCGAGTACTAAGTATCGAGTACTAAGAATCGAGAACTAAGTTTCGATTATCGAGCACGGAGTGTTGAGGTCTGGGTATCGAGAACTGTGCTTTGTATTGAATTCTGAGGCCCAAGTATTGTATTTCAAGTGCTTAGAGTCGAATACTGAGTATTGAGTACTGAGTATCGAGTGCTGAGTATCGACTACTTATTATCGGGTACCGACTACTGAGCACTGGGTATAGAATAACACATACAAAGTATAGTCGGAGCACATCTTATACGACATCACAGTCTCAGGAGCAGTGTTCCCAACTCAATTCACACCGAATTCTTGCCAAAGTAATGCATCATTGAGTGTCAGAAAGGGACAGAGAGCCTCTCTTCCTGGGGAACCCTGCTCTGGAGTGTTAGCCACACTCACATCTCACAACAAGGTGATGAGAACAATCGCTAGTAACGCGCAAACCCTTGTAAATTATCAGGCTTGCCAGTAAATTTGAAGAACCAAAAACTTTTGTATAACAAAAAGAGCAGAAATAAGAATGAGTGCATGGACCAAAGAGAATTATATTTCTGAAATAGCTTGAGGACATCCTGGGACTGGTAAATCCTTAAGCTTCCTTCTAAGAGGCAGCACAAATACCCAAACCAAATCCCTCGATTTGAAGAATTGAATCATCATTTGAATCAGGACAATCGGTTTATGTTGAGCCAGATGTATCGATTACCCATGCCAAGTCACTGGGAACATGGTTAAGCCCCGCTATGTCTTCATAAGGGCAGTACGAAAGTACATCAACCGTGAGGGGTGATAGACCAGTCGCTATTAATTGAGAAGGTAGCAGACCCATCAGACTGTTTTGTGCTAAATAGGAAAAGTTCGCCCTCAGCATCATCATCTCATCAAACCCCACATATCTCTCTCCCTCTCTACATCGATCTTTCAATATTTTTACCACCTGCTGCTGATGTGCTTCAGTTGTGCCGAAACTAAGATATACCTGTCCCAAGGGCAAATTCACCTGCCGTGATCTCAGCTGCATTTCCATAGTGCATCGCTGTGATGGTCGTGCCGACTGTCCACACGATCGTTCCGATGAGGAGGGTTGTCGTACGTTTCCGAATTTCTCTATTTAGTTTTTTTTTTTCTGTTTTGAAACAACCCTCACAAACCCTCACCCCGTTTCGTTTTTCGATTTGCGACAAGCAGCTTGTCTATACGACAAATGGCAATGCGACGATGGCACTTGCATTGCCAAGGAGTTGCTCTGCAATGGCAACATTGATTGCCCCGAGGATATATCCGATGAACGCTATTGCGAAGGTGAGTGAGAGTCGCTCAGTCAGGTGGGTCGAGTCGGTCGGTAGGCTCACAGCCGAGCAGGTAAGCCACTTTCGTAGAAGGCGTGCACCACTTTTCGATTTTGATTTTGACCGCATGTGACAGCTCACTGTCCACACACCCTTCCTGACCAACCACCCACCCACCACCCACCCACCCACCACCTCACTCGTCTCATACAAACAAATCACACACTCAAACCCAACGTCGTGCATCGTCAATCAGGTGGCTACGATGGCTACGATGACGACGAGCGGTGTCTGTTCAATGAGTTCCGCTGCGGCAGCGGTGAGTGCATTCCCATGCGCCAGGTGTGCGATAACATCTACGACTGTGTCGATAACACAGACGAGCAGAACTGCGGTAAGTTCCGGGAGTTTCCTTCGGTGTGGTGTACAATATGTCCCGAATTTGTGTGTAAATGCTTTATGCGGGGGTATCTATTTGGAATGGTAACTAAAATCTGTGTTGTGTGGCCCAGGCTCGTCCTGGCAACCCACTCTTCTGTCTAGCTGTATCCTTCTTCAACGATCTCTTCGATGGCTTCAAGCGTTTTCATATGTGTGTGTAAATTGTGAAGGAGAAAACTTGATTTTAACACGATACATTTTATTTCTCTTTTCCCCCGCCGCCCCCGAACGACCTGAATGTAATGTGGTTGTGGTTATCGAATGTAAAAAAAAAAAACAAAATAATAATAAAACGATTAATTGCACGTTACAACAACAACAACAACAACTACTTCGGAACGGTACTGCCTCAACTGCAATTGGCTCAACGGATACAATTTTTGCATGAACAAATTAATTTCAACTCAAAAACCCCCCACCCACCCACGGCTTGCATGCGGTTATAACCCCACCATCCCCCTCCCACCACCAACAACCACAATGGACGCAGATTTCCCCAACTCCAACCCCAAAACCGACTCCTTCGACGGGGACAACATTATACGCAACTATGGCGAACACCCCACTCGCACCCCCCACGAAGGCCGCCTGCACAAGCTCGACGAGCAGGAGTACCAGCCGTACCATCCCAGCCAGGTGTACGAGAAGGCCAGCTCCCACAATCCCTGCACCGCCAATCAGTTCAAGTGCGCCACCACCAATGTGTGCATCCCGCTGCACTTGCGCTGCGACCGGTTCTATCACTGCAACGATATGAGCGACGAGCTGAACTGCGACCTTTACCTGGCGCCGGCGACCACCAGGAGGCCGCCATTCGTGCCCTGGACAAGATCAACAGCTGCCCCAGCACCGCTGGAGCGCCGCACCACGCATGCGCCGTCCACCACCACCACCACTAACCCAATTCCAATAACCACCACCACACGATCGAGTCCAGCGAGTAGGTTCTTAGCCGAGTGCGGCTCTAGCTACACAAAAAAAGAAAAGTGCTTGAGGGATTGGTGCTGGTTACCCACTAGGAAGGGGGGAGGGGTCGCTTGGAGATGCGCCCAAGTGCATGCCATGTTTGAACACTGAATTCTACTTTAGCCACAAACACCAAACCACACACAGCCACACACGCACACCCAGCTATGGCCAGGTCATAGATACAAATTTGTATGTAATTGATGCCGCCACATTTCCGCGTCTGCCTCTCTCGCCCCACTACTCTACTCCATTCTCTCTCTCTCTCTCTCTCTCTCTCTCTCTTTTGTTACTTATATGTGCTCGCTCCCACTCGTTTTATTGTATGCCTCTTGTTGTCTGACCATCACCAACCAACACCACCACCAACACATCACCACAACTCAACCACAACCACCAACAATCATCATTATTGTACATTTAGCCAACTCATCATCATCATCATCCTCATCCCCGCGTGGCAATTGCCTCGAAAACATCGAATTCGCGTGCCACAATCGCGATTGCATTCCGATTGAGAGCGTCTGCGATGGCATAATCGACTGCGACCAGCACGAAGACGAGGACTATATGCTCTGCAATTGCAGCGGCGACAAGGTGAGTAGCTCCACCCACATCCAGAGCCCACATCCCCCCATATCCGTTCCCACAACACTCGCATACCACATACATAAATACATTTTACATGTGTTCAGTACAAATGTCAGCGCGGCGGCGGTTGCATACCCAAGACACAAGTCTGCGATGGCAAATCTCAGTGTCACGATGGCAGCGATGAGAGCGCGTGCCGTAAGTACCCAATCGGAGGAGTTGTTCCCATCTCCCCACTGCAATCCAATTTCTGTACATACATAGAGAGTAGTTGAAACGCGCGTTTAGCATTTCCCCATTCGGTGTTTGGTCACGTTTTGATGATGCATTGCCAAAGTTGTATGACGTGTCAGTCAGTTAATGGTCTCCATGCCGGGTGTCCATCGAGAGAACAGTTTTGCAAAATAAACATATACACAACCGGTCTCCTTTGACAGCTATAATCATTTCTCCCCCGTATACTTTGCTTGAGGTCAGAGTACTACACTCCGACCTTTTCTTCCCAATCGAGCGTTGCTTTGATTGCTCTTCTTTAGAGTCCCCAAACATATAGACCCTACTGGAGCAGGGAATCAAGTACCAAGACTAACGATTAGGCAAGGATTCTTCTTTGAAGGTCCCTCGTACGCTGTCAGAAATGTGAAGGACAAGTTTTTAGCAGAAAGAAGGAATTAATCGAGCTCAATAGCAATCTGATCTTTGCCGGTCAGCTGTCGCATACTTCGGATTGTATTACCAGGGATTGAAAACGAAAGAAATATCAGGTTCGGTTACGGTCATTAAAATCAAACGGTTTCGATTGTCTTCTTCTAAGTATTTCAGTCCGTTACTAAATAATCCTTTCGGTCAACGTTGTTCGACCGAAAACATAACCATTTTGATTTGAAGTAAAATTACATCTAATTTGTCCTTAGTATCAGTTTTTACGTACAATTTGTTTCGTTGTACATTTTAGAAACTAGCCGTTCGATTTTACCTACAGTTCTGGGAATATGTTAAAGGTTTCCTCCCATCATTTAAGTACATATTTCGGTAATAAAAGTAATTCTTTCAAAACTTAAATTGAATTTCTTAATTCAATTAATTATACAAAAAGCTATTAGAAATTACATAGCGTTTCCATTCAAATGTGTCGATAGCGCCAAGCTGAAACCAGGGGTGTCCTTTTGCTTCTGGCTTTACTGAGAGAATAAGAACGAGAAAGCTAAGCCGAAGTTTTAATACCCTTGCAAGTGCTCGCTTAAATATTTTCAAAAAAAAATACACTTTTTCCCATTTTCCGACCTATCGTGCGTATGGGAGCCATATGATATAGTCATCAAATTATGTGAAAGCATGTGAAACAAACAAATACAAAATTACAGGATGCTTCCATTAAAAACAGAAAAGTTTTTCAAACTAAAAACTGTTTTTCAGACCCATCTTTTGTATGGCAGCTATACCAAATAGTTGTACGATTTCAATAAAACTTGGTAGAATTATAAAAAAAAAACATAGAAAACCTACGACTACGTTGGAGACGTTATCATTGAAAAGAAAGAAAGATTTTCATATTAAAACTAGTTTCCGGCCGATTATTCCTATGAGATATAGTCATCCGATCCGGTCGTTACCGACATTTTAGTATTGTGCAGCAAAAAGAAGACTCTGTGCAAAATTTCAGCTCGTTAGCTTTAAAACTGAGGGACAAGTTGGCGTAGAAACAGACGAACAGATCGACTCAGCTCGTCACCCTGATCAAGAATATATATAGCTTATGGGGTCGGAAATGAATATTTCTATGCGTTGCAAACTTCTGGGCAAAATTATAATACCCTTTGGAAGGGTATACAAATAGAGTAAAGTTACCTTCGGCTTGCAGCACGTTTTTCTAACTAATTTGAAGAACATTTCCACTGAAAACAACCAAGATTTTCTCACAAAGACCACTTTACCAACTCTACCATATACATAGATGTCCGATATCGACCAAACTTAGTGGAATCATGGAAAAGCATAGCAAACTAAGAAATTCAAAGTTGGAAGGCGATTTCTTTCAAAACAAAAAGTTTTCCTCACTTAAACTAGTTTTTCGACCGATCATTCCTATGGCAGCTATAATCTATAGTCATCCCATTTTGACAAAACTTTAAAGAATTGTATAACCTTACTTTTCAATGGCAGCTATACTATATAGTTGTCCGATTTCGATCAAACTTGTCAGAATCATGTAGAAGCATTGAAAACTAGTAAAGACGGAGTTTGGAGAGGCTTGCATTGAAATCAAAAAAGCTTTTCTCACTAAAACTAGTTCTTTGACCGATCGTTTCTATGGCAGCTATATGTTATAGTCATCCGATTTGGTCGGTTCCGACAAATGTGTAGCGTATTTGTACCAGAAGACTTCGTGCAAAGTTTGCTCGCGATAGCTTTAAAACAGACGGAGGAGATAGCATAGAAACAGACAGACGGACGGACATGGCTATATCGACTCAGCTAGTCATGCGGATCAAGAAAATATATACTTTATGTGGTCGGAAATGCTTCCTTCTATGCGTTACAAACATCTGGACAATTTCAATATACCCTCTGCAAGGGCATAATAACGTGTCTAATTAAGCATATAATTATAGTTTGACGCCAATCAGATGATAAAAAATGTTACTTTTAACATACTTTTCTGAGGATTTTCATCTTATTCGTACGGATTTCTTACATTTTGAGTGCGTTCAGACTAGAGATGGGCGACTAACGACTCTTGCCACGTTTATACACACAAAATATATCATGCTTAATGCCCTTTAAAGTATGCTATGTAATATGAAAATATTATTTTGGTCAAGAATATACTTTAATTTGTCCATTACTCAACATTTTGTTGAATACCCATCAATCTAAACGAACATGCAATGCCAAATATCAATGACATACTTGTAATCGTTGCATTTTAATACAAATAATCCCTTAAGGCAATAAAGTTTGCATACTTTGAAGGGCATTAATCACGAATAATTTGGTTGTGAATAAACATACTATCTAACATGAATGGCATATGTAAAACATAAACATATCATAAGTTGTCTAAAGACAACACTCACGACTTTATTTCTTTAGACTGATTTTCGACCCTATATTGATTAAATTCATGGAACTTTTTAGGTAACGCTCATGTACTAGTTAGAATAATCTATCAAAATGTCTTGAACTACTCTAGACAACATTTTGTTTTTCTGAACTAATAACAAACCCACATAATGAAGATCAGTGGGTATCAAATGCTTTCCAGTGATTTCAGAGTTCGTGATTCAAGCTCGGATATACAACGAATGTACAGCAGTTTCGGTGTACGTCTATACATAAGTAATTATGTGGGTGTTTCTTCGAAACATATATCTTTGAGCATACTGTGGAGTTACGTAGTGTCGGCTTATGTCTTATCAAGTTACTAAAAACTGTCACGCACGACATCTGATGTGGCAACACGAACACGTAGTGCTAAGTCTTGCTTGTTTGTGACACGAAGAT
Organism: Lordiphosa andalusiaca; assembly: GCA_035044965.1. Lineage (NCBI taxonomy): Eukaryota > Metazoa > Arthropoda > Insecta > Diptera > Drosophilidae > Lordiphosa > Lordiphosa andalusiaca. The sequence continues at coordinate 1,862,056 of JAWNNM010000051.1, read as the reverse complement.
AAAAACGACACGCGATCAACTCTAGTTCAGATACGCTGCTAGATTTTTGACTGCCTGATCAAACTATGTAAAATACATGGAAATATTGATAGACTTCTCTGAAGTTCTCTGATATATGGCGCCAGTCAACTGGCACTTCACTGGCAGGTGTTCACACGTGTATGACAGCAACTGGCACCTAAAACTATGGCAGTGTTTCTCTAAGCAACCCCACGAATGTCTGTTAAAGCGGATATCTCTAGGTTTAGCTATTTGAACCATGGGCTGATCTGTTATTCGACTACTTTTTCCCCATCTTTTGGGAAGATCCGGAAAAAAATGATCGGCCAATGCAGCTCCCATCACATTTACCACTAGGCGTTGCGTTTGCATTCATAGATGGTTTTATTCCATGACAGCATTGCCTTTCGTTGGTGAATTCTATTATGAGTTGTAAATTGTGATCTGAATCGAACTATCACATCGAACTATCACAGAAATGCATCGATTTCAAATAGTTTTGCTTATAAAATGAATATTCCAAGGATCAAATGAATAGCTAGAATAGAATAGCTGTTGCTATTTATTGATACCAAAGTAACTGGTTTAGTTTCAATTTGATACAACTTGTATGGAATTGATACCTGAAGAGATATTGGCCGCGTTCAGCAGAACTATTTGCTTCTTGATCAAGTATATATTTTCGAAAAATCTTTCTGTTGAACTCCAGCGATATGGTTTCATAATAGCCCCTTTGATGTATCATGATCGAGGATATAGAAGGCTCCTTCCAAGTGATACTGCTACCTATAGCTCCAATTGTATATCGATAGGTTATGTAACCTCAAATTGTCTATCATGACACCGATTCACTACATATCAGCAGAAAGATTAGGAATAAGTATGATTGATCAGGTAGCAAGTTCTTCTGCTGAACGCGACCATTGGTACCGAATTCAGGGCATTCTTTGTATACATTTCAGCCATGAATTCAGCACAGACACGTCTCAAGACGTCATGACCTTAGCTGATTTTAGGCATTATTTCAGTACTTTAGTAACACAGGCCTACTGCTCAGTTCCGAATCAGCCGTAGAACTGCAGGGTACCAGCTTGAATTTTCTCTGTTTTGTAACAAAGGAAGTAGAGGAAAGCAATTGAACCGCTCAATTGAATGGAAAATGGGAATAAGCCTTAGTTGAAGTCTGAAAACCCTCAAATGCATGCAGAAATTTGGCATAGAAATCGAAACGTGACCATTGAAACAACTGAAAGTGAAAATCAAACATGCGAGCTTTGTTTAACTTTTGTTTATATTTATTTCTTTTAATTTTTGCCTTGATTTTGCTATTCCCCCCCAACACCTATTAACCCATCCCACTTACAAACGCCAACTGAGTTTAAACAATATTCTAATTTCAAGAATCACCTGCTAACCCCCTAAGCTGGTCCCTAGACCTTTAACGAGCCCCTGCTAATTGGTTGAGTTGCTGCTAAATTTGACGTTGCACGTTGCTTTCCCGTCCCTGAAAGAAAGTGAAGATCTTTGTCGCTAACTTAACGTTCTTTTTCTACACATCTTCTTTTTTTACGCTCTCCGCTCTACGCTCTCTTTCCGCCATATATATCTGCCATATCTGCCCTGTGTAAATCTCCCTGTCTCTGAAACTATGCTCAATACTATCGACAACTATCAACAACCACAACAACATCAACAACAACAACAACACAAACACCAACATCAACATATTGTCATCCAACATGCCCACAGACTTCCATTCCAAGTTCAATAAGAGCCGGCCGAGCGTCGAGTGCATGAGCCTGCAGTACCAGTGCGGCGACGGCAGCTGCATCTCCGGCTACAAGCGCTGCAACGGCATCACCGACTGTGCCGATGGTGCAGACGAGTACAACTGCCTGATCAATTACGACGACGAGAACTATGGTAGCGCGATAACCAATTACCTAGAACGATACAGATTAGCGGGGATTAGGTCTAAGCGCACGGCGATATCGTATTCTAAAATTCAATATTTGTTTCTGCTTTCGTTCCCATCTTTTCATACGCCACACACCACCACCACCACCACCAACACAAAACTCACACACTCAACACTGCTCCACTGAACCATTGCTCCACTGAACCACTGTCACAGACTCCGACATTAATCCATTGACGGAGTGCACTCCATTTGAAATTGAGTGTGACTTTGGTCTCTGCCTGCCGAGTGACAAGAAGTGCGATGGCTTTACGGACTGTGCCGATGCGACCGATGAGCTGGGTTGTTTAGACATAGCAGGTAAACACTGAACACAGAGATCACACACCCACACCCACACCCACACCCACACCCACACCCACACCCACACCCACACCCACACCCACACCCAGTCATACATACAAACACACCTGCATACAAACAACATCATCGTTCACAGAGCATTGCCTAGAGAGTGAGTTCGAGTGCGACGACTATTGCATACCGCTCGATCAGCTGTGCAATGGCATTGTCAACTGCAACGATGGCAACGACGAGCGCAACTGTACTTTTTGTCGTGACGACGCCCACCTGTATGTAGCCAGAAAGGCGGTTGCCCTCGCCAAATGATCGAACAATTCTTTTGCTTTTCCATGTCATCAAATCGTCACCAACACACCAACACATCTCACACATTTCACACACGAATATCGCGATATCATTCATATTCATCGATACGTATGTATGTATGTATGTATGTACATCAACCGTTGCTCATGGACCAGCTGCAAAACGGGCGAGTGCATTGCCAATAAACAGCTGTGCAACGGCAACGTTGACTGCGCCGATGGCAGCGATGAGCGTGAATGTGGTAAGAAAACGGGAGACCCCAAGCTGCTCCCCATCCTCAGCCCACCCCCCCCCCGCACCAATTGCATAGCATCTAAATGCTTCTTTCATAGCTAATGAAATAACCCGCTTCTAGTTGTGACTTTCCATTAAGACTAAAATCCCTTTGAAATCAAAGACAACGCTGTCACGACTCTGGGTTGTTAAGATCTTAGAATATTTCAAATAGAGAACTCACTTCTGTCTCGGATATTGAATGATAATGGCAGTTAAGTATACTGATGATCCGACTCCCTAAAAACCAGATGGATCCATCGAACAGGACCGAAAATTTTGAGTTTATGACCTCCCAAACGGAACACCATACTACTACTAATCCGTACCTTTGGTACATAGACTATATAAAGGTATGTGCAAAGTCAGAAAGAAGCATCTCCGACCCGTCCGTCAGTCCGTATAAACCATCATTTGTCACAGATGCCAAATGCTAAGGGTTCAACCTGTATAGAACACAAACTTCTTATACTTTCATTTGACAAACCGAGCCCATTACTTTAGCACGGGTTGATACCGTCCTGATACGAACCTGTTGCGGAACTGCAACCTTGCTTCTGTTACCTTATCGGTTACGCTCAAAGAAGATTCTTCAGAAAGAGTCCAATATTTTGACCTAGTCTCTATCGAATAATGATGCAACGAAAAAGCTGACATCTTACTTGTTGCCTGGCGTACGTATTCCAACGGAGGCCCACAGCATAATGCTACATCTACACCAAAGGTGTCCAAACTCACACAATGAAAGCGTTGCGCTTGTGTGCGAAGCAGCGAAACACGAAGGCAACGTGACATTTTACTGCTTCAGCCGAACACATGAGTCGTGAGAGCAAATGCAGCCGAACACGCGCATCGTACGAGAACACGCTGCCGAGCGTTCTACATATTCTATCTCTCTCTCTTTATATATGTGTCGGCTGCGACGCCAACAGAATGTGGCTTGCCAACCACGCTTGGCTGCCTTTTCAAATTTCGGACATCGCTGATCTACACCCTCCTGATCTAGCACACCGTCAAACTACAAATAATACTATATGTAGACTTACAGCCACTTTTAGTGCAGGCTAACATCGTCACATAGCTTTCCATATAGATCATTGTATATCCTCAGACCAGAGTTTGGTATGGAAATATCTATTTAGCACGCTGGAACTGCAATTCCTTAGGATAAGACTGTTTTGGGAGTGACGATTACGACATGTTAAGTCTATTCAAATCTCTGGGCTTACCTACACCAATTCCCTTTCCTTTGAGAGAACTTTAACTTCCACGTTGGAATTCATACAGGAGACTGTGGAGACTGATTATTACAGAAGCTTTAATTTGCACACAAATGTAAAATCGTAGGTCCACATTGCAAGCATCTCTTCTCTTATCTTGTTCAGAAAAAAGCGAGAGCGTAAGTTAAAGTTGGCCCTGCCCGACTTCGAAATACCCGTTACTCAAGGCAATTAGTGTTTAATAACCTCATGCGGCTCAGATAAGTATGCAACGTTTTTTGAACTCTGCCATTCATTATCCGATCTTTATGATAATTTGTGAGATTGCCATTATGGCCACATAGTGCATACTGCAAAATCTGAGCTCGATAGCTAACAAATTGTAGGGGCGTGGCCAAAGTTTGAAACAAACTTGATCTGCCTACTAACAATACTAGCTTACTACATCTTAGTACATCTAAAATTTGGTTGCTCTACCTCTTCTAGTCTCTGAGATCTAGGTGTTCTTACAGACGGACGGACAGACGGACATGGCTATATCGACTCGGCTATTGATGCTAAAGAAGAAGATATACACTTTATGATATCGGAGATGCTTCCTTCTGCCTGTTACATACATTTGCCCGACTTTGGTATACCCTTTTTATACACTCGCAGCACAAATGCTTGTAATGTAAGCTGTCCTAGTTAGTATCTCTTTCTCTATGCGTCAAATACACCACCACACTACATCGCATAGCCCGGAAACTTGTTCCACAAATGTTGCTGCCTTTTGCAGCCGTTTTGTTTTACTTTACTCTGTATTTATTTGTTTCTCTGCTACTATCTAAAAACACACCACAATTCACCACAATCCACCACAATCCCACCACCCATCTTTGTGAACGCACCAGTCTTGAGTCAATGTTAACATCATAAGTCTAGCGTTAATCAGGTTTGTATACCATCACTCTTTGTGTTGCTCTGGACTATAATTAATATGCATCTTATTTGAACTGGCCACAACATCAGCATTACATAAACATGCTCAACCGATATGCTTTCTTGTCTCTCTTTCTCGTTATGCTAACGCCATACATCCACATACACGCGCGCACACACACACACACACACTCAACCCGCTTTCTCGCCGATCATAGAAACCATTCGCAAAACCGCCGACGATTGCAGTCCAGAGGAGTTCTTCTGCGACGAGCTGTGCATAAATCGCTCTGAGCGCTGTAATGGCAATTTCGACTGCATCGATCGCAGCGACGAGCATAATTGTCATCCGCATTCCACACGCTACCCCCAATACTTTCCCAATCTGCCCTGTCCGCAGCACACGTGCCCCAGCGGCAAGTGCTATGCGGAGAGCGAGCGCTGCGATGGTCGTCATCAATGCGAGGATGGTTCCGATGAGCGTAACTGTAAGTCTATCAATTAACGATTGTCCATGTGCGGAGCTCCCGTTCCGCTACGTCGACTGGGTATGTACTATGAGGGAGTCCGGTCAGCATGCAAGCAGCGAAATTGTTTAAGTCAGTTTGTGAACGATCGGCACATTTGCTAGCCCATCCCGACAGAACTACATTTCTCAGTTAATTTTGCACCGCTTGTTACAGCACCGAGAGGCATCTTGAATTCTATAATATCAATGTATTTCTCTTCTCTTTCTCTCTACACGTGTGTACGACTGTGAACCACTGTCGTCGATTTTGTTTTGTTTTGCGTTTTGATTTCTGCACCACACAACTTACGAACAGGTACCCAATGCAAGGATAATGAATTTTTGTGTTACGATCGTCAGTTTTGCATAAACTCAACACAACACTGCGATGGCTATTACGACTGCAAAGATTTTTCCGATGAACAGAACTGTATTGGTTAATGAACAAACAATTTTACTTTACTTATTGAGTTCTTAGCGGAGAACTGCAGGCGGTGGCAATGAATGCAATTCCGAATCGAGTGCATGAGATGATTAACTCGTCATGTACAGCTTAACAACCGACTTAACAAGGTTACCTCATTGATCACATGGCTGCACTTCAATATCGTGTACACTGCCTACTTATTCCAATGGAAGTAAATGTCTGTATATTGTGTGTAGCCTGAATGGTAAGGATTGGGTTAGATCAACCAGTACGCATTTGATTTGCATAAATGATCAACATAAAGACACAACATATCCCGGTCTCTCAGGACACCCCATGCTGCTAATTTGAGAGGGTAGAGTAAGCAGTGTGTGCGATCGTTGAACAGTTTTTTGTGCGGCAGCTCGTTTCGGATATGCAATGATAAGTAAATGAGCCAAGGCTCAAGACAATATACCACTGCAGCTCTCTTGTTCTTAGACTAGCTGCTCTATACACCAGCTAGCTAGTTACTTGTTTACCATTTGTTTATAGAATACCCCTTAAGTCTTGCATGCTTTACCGTCATGTACACACACACACACACACACACACAGATACACTTAATACTTAAGTAGTCACAAGTCCAAACACGACGTCCTGAGTTAAACATGTGTATGCACTTTATTTATATCCCTCTATTATTTATTTCGACTTTACCAGTTCTACAGAAGTAGCTTTCGCCCCGCCCCCCCCGTTTGGGAACCGTTTCTTACCCCACCACCCTCTTCTAATCCCAATCAGGTTGTGCTGCCAATCAATTCCACTGCAGGAATGGTGACTGTGTGCCCGCTTCTCAGGCCTGTGACGGTATTGCACATTGCAGCGATGGCTCCGATGAGGTGGGCTGCGCTGGTAACTCCATGTGCCTGCCCAGCCAGTTCCGCTGTCGCGATGGGCAGTGCGTGACCGCTGCGGCCCGTTGCAACGGAAAGAGCGACTGCCAGGATAGCTCGGATGAGCAAAACTGCGGTAAGTAGCCAAGTGCGGGCTTCGGCATGCGCCCTAGTCCATGCAATCATCAATGCCATCATCCAATGCATACGCTCCTCGATATTGCCTATAAGGTCATCATCCAGTGAGCAGCAGCTCCACAGCAACTCACACCACTGGTGGTAGCAGCATCATTACCACCCCGACGACAATGGCTCCACTGCGCATCATCTGTCCGTCGACGACATTCCGATGCGAGAAGGGTCCCTGCATTGCTCTGGGCTTGCGTTGTAATGGCATGGTCGATTGTCCGTACGATAGCAGCGATGAGCTAGACTGTGGGCCCATCAGCAATGAAATTGATCGTAAGTCGCCAGCCACCCCGGACCAACCTGAGCAAACACCAGCTATCTTAACGTTCCCCCCCCCCCCCCCCCGAAATGTAGATACTAACTAAGAAGGGCTTGGGCTACCATATCATCTGCACCCCTAACTAACTGAAGTCTGTGTTTCCGGAGTGCACCCAGTCTAATGAGATTCTCTCACCTTCTTTTTCCAGCGCACGAACCGAACACTGAGCGCAACCAATTGAATCTCAAGACCTACCCCGACAGCCAGATGATTAAAGAAAGTAAGTATGGGCCGATGGCAGCGAACTTAGCGTCTTAGGCAAAATTTATGCGAGGACTCACTCTACTCTATTTTATAATGTTCCACCATTACGTTTAACGCTTAACCCAACCAAATGACCATAACCCAAAAATTAAAATACCTGCAGGATATATTAGGGAGGGTAAGTTGGCCTAACTACACACCACTCTCTATATACATACATATGTACTAGACATATCGTACAGCTGCACTGCACCCAGCACCACAGCAAGAATCGGTTCGGAACGGCGTTGTACATTGAAAGTCGAAATTACTGTATCTATTAGCACCCACCACCTGCTAGTCCCCCCCTATCCCCCTAGTCACCAGAAACTGCTCGCCTAAACTACCCATTACAGCCGAAGGCCTAACCTCTTTTGTGTGACTTCCGAACAGGTCGCGAGGTTATCTTCCGTTGCCGTGACGAGGGACCCGCACGCGCTAAGGTCAGATGGGCGCGTCCTGGTGGTCTCCCCCTGCCACCCGGTTTCACTGACAAGAATGGACGATTGGAAATTCCGAATATACGTGTAAGTGTACGATAGATGTTGAGAGGAAGTGTGGGATACAATTGGGTTTAATTATTGCAGATGGAGGATTCTGGTACCTATGTGTGCGAGGCTGTGGGCTACCCCAACTATGTGCAGGGTCAACAGGTCACCGTGCATTTGACTGTCGAACGCTGTAAGTATGAGTCCCTGCGGCATTTTTCGGGGGTCCTTAGTGTGTAATGGTTGTCTCTTCCAAATCGCATGCAGCGTGGGGTGAGCACAAATATGAGGAGCTCAAGTCAAGTCGCATCAAGTACGGCTCGGTTCCGCACATTGGTCTTGAGTTCTTTGGGCTAGGTAGGCTAACTGCGTTCCAAATTCTTCGGCCAGAGCTGGGCCAGGCACAGAAAATGAGATTCAAAATGTGTCTAGCCCAACTCTAGGCTCAAACTGATTTGGTAACTAACACTTTTTACGCTCTAACCCCTAATGCCGCTTGGCTGTGATCGTGGTAAGCTCAAGGGCAGCAACCTACAAGCACATTTGACTTACCCATTCGACCTTCATTTCATCTCTGGCAGACAATATCGCGGACATCGGACTTTCGTCCACAGCCTGCTCGGAATATCAGGCCACTTGTATGAACGGGGACTGTATTGATAAGGGCAACATCTGCGACGGTATTCCCCACTGCTCGGATAGTTCTGATGAACACAGCTGCAGCCAAGGCCGCAAGTGCCAGCCGAACCAGTTCCTCTGCAGCAACTCAAAGTGCATAGAGCGTACCTGGCGATGTGATGGCGAGAATGACTGTGGTGACAACTCGGACGAGGAGTCGTGCGACCCCGAACCCAGTGGTGCTCCATGCCGCTTCAGTGAGTTCCAGTGCCGCAGTGGTCACTGCATACCCAAGAGCTTCCAGTGCGATGATCTGCCCGATTGCAAGGATGGCAGCGATGAGATCGGCTGCAGTAAGTATACAATTTGAGCTAGATATCGCGAATGTCCAATGACTCATGTCCCCTTGCGTTGCAGTACGTCCGCATCCCGTACATCCGCCACCACCCTTCAGGTCTCTAGTCGAGGGAGAGCCTTTGAACTTGACTTGCACTGCCACGGGTATCCCGATACCAACGATTGTGTGGCGTCTGAACTGGGGACATGTCCCGGACAAGTGTGTGTCAAAGAGCTATGGAGGAACTGGCAATCTTTACTGCTCCAACATGAGGTACGAGGACAGTGGCGCTTACTCTTGTGAGATCATTAACACGCGCGGCACCCACTTTGTTGAACCCAACACAATTGTGACGGTCACGCCCAATCGTCACGAATACTGCGATGCCGGTTTCTTCAATATGCTGGCTCGCTCTGCGGAAGAGTGCATCCGGTGCTTCTGTTTCGGTGTGGCCAGTTCGTGCGCGAGCGCTAATCTGTTCACGTACGCCATACAGCCCCCGATTCTGTCGCATCGTGTCGTCAGCGTCGAACTGAGTCCCTACCACCAGATTGTAATAAACGAGGCACCCGGTCAAGATCTGCTCACATTGCACCATGGCGTTCAGTTCCGTGCCTCCAATGTGCAGTACGGCAGTCGAGAAGCACCCTACCTGGCCCTGCCAAGGGATTACATGAACAACCAGTTGAAGTCCTATGGTGGCAATCTGAAGTACGAAGTCAACTACATGGGCAGTGGACGTCCCATCTTTGGCCCGGATGTGATCATCACAGGTAACGGCTTTACCCTTACCCATCGCGTCCGCACCCAGCCTAGCGTTTCCAACAAGGTAACCCTTCCCATACTGCCTGGTGGCTGGCAAAAGCCTGACGGACGCAAGGCCACTCGCGAGGAGATAATGATGATACTGGCCAATGTGGACAACATTCTGATTCGCCTGGGGTATCTGGACAGTGTTGAACGTGAAGTGGAGCTGATTAATATTTCTTTGGATTCGGCCGGCTCATCTGACCTGGGACTAGGCAGTGCGTCGCTTGTGGAGAAGTGTAACTGCCCGCCTGGCTATGAGGGCGACTCGTGTGAGAGATGTGCTCCTGGCTATGTGCGACAGCCGGGTGGTCCCTGGTTGGGTCACTGCGTTCCCTTCACACCAGAGCCCTGCCCCGCCGGCAGCTACGGTGATCCCCGCCGAGAAAAACCTTGCCGCGAATGCCCCTGCCCGCAATCCGGCAGCAACAACTTTGCCACCGGCTGTCAGCTAAGCCCCGACGGCGATGTTATCTGCAGCTGCCTTGAGGGCTATGTGGGACGACGTTGCGAGAGCTGCGATGCCGGATACCAGGGAAATCCCCTGGCTCCAGGCGGTAGCTGCCACAAGACACCCGAATCGACTTGCAACGCCGATGGCACGTACAGTGCCAATGCGGATGGCAGCTGTCAGTGCAAGGGCCTGGTTATTGGCGATCGGTGCGACAGTTGCGCTCCAAAGAGTTTCCACCTGAACGAGTTCACGTACACTGGCTGCACCGAGTGCTTCTGTAGCGGCCTGCAGGTGGACTGCAGCAGCAGCTCCTGGTTCCGTGACCAAGTCGCTAGCAGCTTCGGTAATTCCCGTGCCCCCCACGGATTCGAACTTATACGAGACTACACCCGGCCAGAGCCTCAGAGTGTTCAGTTTGAAACTGCGCCGAATGCCATACGATTTGGCTCCAACGCTGATCACAGTGGGTCTGATTCGCTGTACTGGAGTCTGCCTGCTCCTTTCCTGGGCAACAAACTGACCTCTTATGGCGGATTCCTCAACTATACCCTGAGCTATAGCCCATTGCCTGGCGGTCAGATGTCGCGCAACAGCGCTCCAGATGTGGTGATCAAGAGCGAAGAAGATGTTACCCTCATCCACTATCGCAAGTCAGCAGTTAGCCCCAGTGCGTCTAGCTCTTACGCGGTCCGCATAATTGAAAGCGCCTGGCAGCGCAGCGATGGCCAAATGGTCAATCGCGAGCACTTGCTCATGGCGTTGAGCAGCATTCGGGCTATTTACATCAAGGCCACATACACGACCAGCACCAAAGAGGGTTCCCTAAAGCAGGTGGCTCTAGATACGGCCACGACGACCAACCTGGGTACCCAACGTGCCAGCGAAGTGGAGGAATGTCGCTGTCCGCTTGGCTACATTGGACTTTCCTGCGAGCGCTGTGCTCCCGGCTACAAGCGACCCCCCGAGGGAGGTCTCTACTTGGGCCTGTGCGAGCCCTGCGAATGCAACGGCCACTCCACGCAATGCGATGGGGAGACTGGCGAGTGTCTGGTAAGTACTACAAGAACAATTTATAGAAGGGACGAGTCTTGATCTTTGTTTGCTCTGCCCACAGAACTGCTCGGACAACACCGAGGGTGAGAATTGTGAACGCTGCTCGGCCGGCTACAGCGGCGAGCCCAGCAGGGGTACACCCTATGATTGCCAGCCGGACCACAATGGACCACAGCCTGAGCCACCTCTACCGGAGCCGGGCAACCAGACAGAGTGCAGCCGCTGGTGTAATAACGATGGTACGGACAGCTGTCGGGAAAGTTACTGTTTCTGCAAGCCAAATGTAATTGGTAATCAGTGTGAGCAGTGCCGACCGGGTACGTATGGACTGTCGGCTCACAATCCCGATGGCTGCAAGGAGTGCTTCTGCTCAGGCCAAACCACGCAATGCCATTCAGCCTCACTCTATCGCCAGTTGATTCCCGTGGACTTTATAGACACGCCGCCGCTGATAACCGACGACAATGGCGAGATTCAGGATGAGAAAAACATCGAGTTCGATGTGATGAACAACATGTACACCTACACATACACCTCGTATTTGCCCAAGTACTGGAGCCTGCGAGGCAATGTCTTGGGCAATCAACTGCACTCCTACGGTGGCCAGCTGCAGTACACGCTGCTGGTGGAGTCGTACGGAGGATACGAGCAGGGTCACGATGTCATCCTAATTGGAAATGGCCTCAAGCTGATTTGGTCGCGCGCACCACATGAGGCAGACCGCAACGAGTACAGCGTACGCCTGCACGAGGACGATCAGTGGCAGCGCCTGGAGCGCGGCAGTTCTGCTCTTGCCACGCGGAGCAACTTTATGAGCGTGCTCACCAATCTGGAACACATTTTGATACGCGCCACTCCCAAGGTACCCACCGAGCGCACCTCCATTCGCGACGTCATCCTAGAGTCGTCGGTGGAACACCCCACCGCGGGATCGCGACAAGCCGTCGACATCGAGCTGTGTCAGTGCCCGCCCGCCTACACCGGTAATTCGTGCGAAAACTGCGCCCCACTGCACTATCGCGACATGGAAGGTTCATGCCGAGCCTGCCCCTGCCAGAGGGAGAACAGCGAGAGCTGTGCTCTGGGCACCAGCGGCTATGTGGAGTGCCAGTGCAAGCAACGTTTCAAGGGCGATCGTTGTCAGGATATCGGTAAGTAGCGGTCAGACAGCCTTGGTCCGTGTTCAACTTTCCCCTACCCATAATCACACTCTCGTGCCGCTGTGCAATACAACCATTCCTCTAGTTATCTCAAGCTGTCGTCATTTTATTTACTTTCTACTTTTCTCTGACTTTGTTTCTATTCACACATCCCCCCCTTCCACCTGCTCCAATCTCCAAACAATCTGAATTGCCACCAAACCTATCACAACAATCAAAAAATACACCACAACAAACATCCAATCCATCCTCCACATTCTAGACACATCTCCCATTATCGAAGAACCGTCCAAGATATGTGACATAAGCAGGGGATTCTGTTGCAGCGGCTTTCAGTTCGATATTGAGCCCAACGAGACAATATCGTACAATGACACCCTGCAGATATATAAGGGCAACAGAATCATAGGAAATATAACAAAACTGCGCTATGGCTGCCACTTTCGAGGTTCGCTTCCAATTTCCAAATCCACCACCAACCGAAACTGCAACAACAACTACAACAACTACTGCTCTCCTACCACTATCAGCTGTTGCTCACACAGCGAAAAACAATAGCACTCTCATTACATGTACTATTTATACATATGTGTTTACATTTAGAACAACCAAATCCTAACACCTAGCGGTTGACACCTTCCGTAGTGTGTATTCTCTCTGTGTAGACGACTCCTATCCTTAAGTATTTGTCTTTGCTAATTTCACTCCCTGTGTAGCTCTAAAACTGAGTTGGGCGGGCGGGCCCAGCGCACTATTCTACTTGTAAATCTCACCAGCAGCTGACCTTCAAATTTCGGTGCTTCAACTGAAACAAGTCGTAGAGTTTCTATGTGATAAATCAAAGTAGTTTGTTTGTGTATCAAAAAAAAGCTATGTGTGACACTAGACGATCAATATATATGTGTGTGTAGATTACTGGGAGCAGGAGCGTACGCCGACTCCCCCCCAAGTTCTCGAGTGTACTAACCAATTTCCTAACTGGGCTGGGATTAAAGTTCCGTTTACCCCTACCCGGATCTTCATCTCACATGTGTTTAGCACCCATTACTTTGTTTCAGTGCTGGGTGCTAGATATATATATAAAAATCACTGTGACTCCGCCTATTTTGACCCCTTTACGTCCAATTTCGGCCCATTCGCTTTTCTACAACTGACCCGTTTGCTCTGCCGGAGGGTCTATACCACTAAAAATAGATACCGATTTTGTTCTCCTCTTCGTCGAAGCGTTATTAAACCGCTCTCATGTCACTAACTCCTCACTGTACAAAAATAAAGTGTTGGTAAAGAAATCAGAAAAACCCAAACAAAATTGGTGGTCTAATCAAATTTACCTACTCTACATCGACACCAGACACCGGCGCTGTGGACCCACCGATAACGGACGAGTCCGACAGTGTACGCACTCGGATCATCGTCTCTATAGCCAAGCCCGAAATAACTATTGTGCCAGTGGGTGGCTCCCTGACCCTCACCTGCAGCGGTCGCATGCAATGGAATAATGTGAGTAGCTCTTGGCGCAACGCTGATTTCTTCACGACTGAGTTCCCTCCTCCCTCCGCCTTTGAAACAGGACCCCGTGCTTGTCCGCTGGTATAAGCTGAACAGCCGTCTACCCGAAATGGCTGAGGCCCGAGGAGGTGAGCTGAATCTGTACAACCTGCAGGTTAGCGATTCGGGCATGTACATTTGCCAGGCTGTGAACAACGAGACTTCGAAAATATTCGAGGACAATGTCTCCATCACCATATCGAGTGAGTTCAAAACTGCTTCACGTTTCTCCCCACCAAAAGTTACATTCTCAAATCCATATTTTAAAATGCGGCATTCATTCAAGGATATGCCAAAGAAATGTTGGCCCGCTATGGTATCTATGGCCCCCCGTCCAGTTAAAACACCCCACCTTCAGGCTAACACTCGCTCTCTCTCTCTCTCTCCCCTCACTTTTGCAGAGCAAGATCAACGCTCCCCAGCGCACATTGTGAATCTGCCCAACTTTGTCACCTTTGAGGAATACCAGCCCAACGAGATCTACTGCGAAGTGGAGGGCAATCCCCCACCTATGGTGACCTGGACCCGAATCGATGGCCAGGCGGACGGGCTCACTCGCACCGATGGCAATCGCCTTATCTTTGATTCGCCGCGCAAGTCGGATGAGGGCAGGTACCGCTGCCAGGTCTACAACTCCCTCAACCGGGACGAGAAGTACGTGCAGGTTTATGTGCAAAGCAACACCCCGCATCCCCCACCGCCTCGCGACCGCGTCTACATTCAGCCGGAGGAGTACAACGGAGTGTCCGGCGATAATGTTCGCCTTACCTGCCAATCGACCAGTGACGCCACCATGCAATACGAATGGCTGCACGATGGCTACCAGTTGAGCCAGCGCAACATCTATGTCAGCAGTAATTTCCTGGAGATTCGCGATGCCACGGCTCGCGACTCTGGAACGTACACATGCGTGGCCATGGATCAGCGCACCAGACAGAATCACACGACAGACGCACGAGTCTACATTGAGCAGCGGCAGCTGCCACCCGTGGACGACAGGTGAGATCCTCTTCTACGTGTGCTTGTTCTTCCACAACTCTGACACTCTGCTCTGTCCCCAGCAGGAGGCTCGCCCCGGAAATAGCTCACCTGAACGATCAGAACCTCATACAGCAGGGTCAAGACTTTAGCATTACCTGCGAGGCGACCGGCACCCCGCACCCGCGCATCAAGTGGACCAAGGTGCACGAGACACTGGCCCCCAATGCACGCGTCAGCGGCAATGTGCTGCGCATAATTAACGCCAAGCCGGAAAACCGCGGCATGTACCTTTGCATAGCCGAGAACGAGCACGGCAGCGACCAGGCCAGCACGAATATAGATGTAGAACGTAAGTGTTAACCAGTAATCACAGGGCACGCCCAGCAATGCGCCGGTCCACCACGCCAAGTGCTCGGCTAACAATCCTTTGTTCGTCTTCTACCTCATTCACGTTTCTCTTGAATTTCAAACTAACCTAACTTTACTTAATCAATTGCATCACTTGCTCCTGCAAGTGCACAAAAATGGAGTCGGTAATAAGACAGGTCCGCACAGTCTGATCCTAATACTAATCTGTACAACCACCGTAATTTACTTGCTTGCAGCTCGGGAGCCGCCGAGCGTTGAGATATCGCGTAGCGAGCAAGGCAAGTACGAAGTCGGCTCCCAGGGACTGCTCTACTGCATCGCCACGGGCATACCACAGCCTACGGTGCAATGGCGCCGCGTCGATGGCACACCGCTGTCGCCGCGCCACACGGAAGAGGGACCCGGCTATGTGCTGTAAGTACCACCTGAAACTGAGTTCCTTGGGGAGCATTTTCATTGCCACTGTTCTCGCCCGCAGCATTAACGACATTCAGGTGGCAGATGCCGGTGATTATGAGTGCGTTGCGGAGAACATTGCCGGCCGGCAAACGGCCGTTGACACCATTGCGGTGTTCCAGGCACCACTCATCGAACTGAATCCCCCCGAGCAGCAGGTGCGGCTCACCGAAGGCGATGAACTGAGCATTACCTGTATGGCCAGCGGCTATCCCAATCCCACTGTGCAGTGGGACCACAACGATGACAACATGCCTCAGTTCTATGCCAATCGTGTCAGCAACACTGCTTATCTGAGTATTAATCGAGTAAGCCAGGCGGACGCCAAGATCTACACCTGCACGGCCACTAATGAGGGCGGCACTGATCAGCGCTCCATTCGCGTCGATGTTCAGGCCAAGCGCGGCGACATTGGCGACGATGACGGCGATGTGGATCTCAACCCATATGACCCCTACAATCCACCATCGCGTCCCTCTCCCGATAACAATCAGCGCCCATATCCCGATAACAACCAGCCGTCCTATCCCAGCTCCAGCCAGCGCTTCAGCACCAATCTCGGCTCAAACATAACACTCACCTGTGACCTGCCCTATTTGACCACTCGATGGGAGCGCGTTGATGGTACTCCCCTACCATCGAACGCACACACTGAACGCAATAGTCTGACCATTAATCTGGTGAAGGAACAAAATCTGGGACAATACCGCTGCAATGCAATTGATCTCAGCGGGAACGTCGTCACCTATGTGGTGCGGGAACTCGTGTTGCTGCCACTGCCACAGATCACCTTCTCTCCCCATATGCCGCTCGAGGTGGAGGCTGATGACAATGTTGAGATTCACTGCAGAGTGACTGGTGCCAGGCCCGAGGATGTGCACTGGGCCACCGACAATAACCGACCACTGCCAAGGTGAGTAGAGCGGGGGGGGGGAGCAAACGATTATTGGAGATCTATCGACTGCTGCGATATTCAAATGAGTGTCGCACCCTGCGATTTAGCAGGTGATTTTGTATTGTACCAAGTGAGAGAGATCGCAAACCTCATTTGGTTCAGATCGTTAGACATTTAAGCCGAGATTTTTCGGGAAAATACATACCAGCCAAGTTTTATGTCACCTCCTCAGCGCAGCGGAGCGGAGCAGAGCTAGAGGAGCTTACCAATTCTACATACAAAGCTCTCCGCTCCGCTAAGTTGTTGGTGTGCGTCCGCTATGTGTTCTGTGCGTTTGATTTCCCAAAGCTGATGAGCTACGCTTCGCTCCGCTCTCCATGTGCTGGGGCCTTAGTTCCCAATTTCTCTACAACTTACTAAGGTCCGAAATTCAGACACACCCTTTCATTTAAAGAGTTGATGTGGGGCAAGAATGTTCCATTCATACAAACGCCACAATAGCAAAGCGCACAACTTTTCGCCGCTGCTGTCACTTATTGTCCCTTGCACCTCTGCATTAGAGGATTAAATTGATTTGGACACCGCATCTCGCATCTAAACTGGACACATTTTCTGCTGCTAACACACTTCACCGTTCCACAGCTCTGTACGCATCGAAGGAAGCGTCTTGCGCTTCAATGCCATCACCCCAGCCGATGCCGGTGGATATCGCTGCACGGCCTCCAATGAGTATGGTAACATCAGTAAGAACGCCCAGGTGGTAGTGAAGCCACCTACCTACTACCAGCCAGTGCCACAATCTCAGCTGCATCAACGCCGCGAGGGCGAAAGCATTCAGATGCGTTGCAGCGCGACAACGATCCACGGTGAAATGCGCAGCAACGTTCAGGTGAGTGGTTGCCCCTGTCCGTGATCCTTTCAGGTGTCCTAAGGCCGTCTCGCCACCTCCTTGCAGTTCCACTGGTACCGCGAGGATAACAAACCACTGCCAAACAATGTGCGTGAGGATAGCCCAGTGCTGACGCTGACCGCGCTGCGCCCGGAAGACTCCGGTCGCTACAGTTGCAACTCTTATGACCGCACCTCCGGAAAGCAATTGCCGGCTATTTTTGTCGACTTGCGAGTACAGCGTGAGTAATCCCCCCTTTGGTTAGGTCAGATCAGATGTCAGATGTCAGGCGCGGCAGCAAGAATCAAGAAATATCTCTTATCTCTCACACACATAACGAAGTGCGATTACGAAGAAAACGAAATACCACAAAAAAAAATATACCTACTATATACCAAAAATGAAGGATTAGGCTTTGTTGGCAATGAAACAGTGTCTCTCTCTCTCTCTCTCTCTCTCTCTCTCTCTCACACACTCAATCTTTCTCTTCCCCGAGTAAATTTGAATTACCAAAGTTCGCTCGCTGATTTTACTCAATGTGTATCAAAAGCTCTGTATGTACTCCCCCTTCTTGTACTCGTATATGTAAATCGACCTAAAACCCAACTAAAATCGAAACACTTGTAAATTGATAAATGTTCAACCACCACCACCAACAACAACAACAACAAGAACAAGAATACCCTGTAAATACGCGAGCCGAACTCCACTCAATACACACACATCCACACTATTCTTATACTATCACGCACATTTCGGGGCACAATGGAAACGTTCTAGGGTACAAATGACACCACACTCTGTATATAAGCCAAGGCCCCGGGGCCACTAACCAAACCAACCGACTCCACCCAATTGTAAATGTAAGTCTAAGCCAAACAATTCATTTGAAACCACTGTAAATGTACTTATAAGTAACTGATCCGCCATTGCAAACGAATTATAACAAATTGCAAGCATCGAGAATCAAGCCAAGCAACAAAAAACGGTGACGGTATTGGAAATTTGCTAACCAGGATGCATTCGCATCATGTACAGTCACTTCAAAAACCACAATCGCAAAATAATGTACAGTTACTGCATGCTCTAAGCGCCAGCCCCAAACCCACATCCCAACTTTCCCGCCTCCACGCAAAGCCAAAGCCAATTTGAAATTTATAATTTTAAGTTTTTAAAAAAAAAAAAAAAAAACCATTTTTTGTCCCCCTGCAATTAAAGCAATTTACATCTTAAATTTTAAGTTAAACACCAAAAATGGCTGCCATTTCTAAAACACTACGTTTTAAGTCCCAGCAAAATGCACTAAGTGAAAAATAAAAAAAACCAAAAAAAAAAAAAGATTAACACGAATTTTACACACACTTACCATGTGTGTAAAGCAAAACAACAATCGTAACACATTCTTTTTATTTCCCTATTCGTTTCTATTTTTTGTGTTTGATTAACATTTCTTGTGTTCATGTGGTATCGGGTGTCGTCACATAGTACTCGTAGTTGTTCAGAGGCTGTCTGTCCCCTATGTTTGGTAATGCCCTTGCAAAAGTTGAAGTGAAGAGTTTTAGAAAATTGTATGATATTGGAAGGTTGCCCAATTCAATCAGTTCGTGTGGTTGAAAACGAAAAGTTACGTGAGAGATTAGATGGAAGATCACATGGCATAATCAGGAAGCATAATACATTTTTAACTAAGACTGTCGAATAAAAGGCAGCCCACTGGAGTGAACTATTAGCTAAGCTCTGGTTGAAAGAGGATCTTATTGGTAGAATTTTGAGTCATATCGAAGATATAAGCCATTTAGAAATGTAACCACAACAGGTCGCGTCGAATTTTGGGCGTTATGACGAAAACAACGGTCGAATCGTGCTTTGAAATCGAAACAGAACCCAATGTCAGATTAGAATATTAACTCACAGGTATTATTCATAGATTCAAATAAAAAAAAAAACAAAGTGAAAATTGGGATTGTATTAATAGTTTCAGTTTGATGTCAAATCATCATGATGATAATTTTGAGATGAATTGAGGTATGACTTAAAATGGAATATCAGCATCATCAGACAAGACATATTTATCGAGTATCAAGATCGTATACAGCGAGTATCGAGTTCACCGTGTCAATTTGAAGTGCTGAGCATCAAGTACTGGGTATCGAAGTCTGAATGTTAGGTACAACCAAAGATTTATAGATGTTATAGATGACGCATGTGCAACAAATCGAAAATTGGTAACCAATGTCAGCTACCAGGAATAATAGTGTTTTCTTTCTCATGCGTCATCTATAATTTTCATAAATCATTGGTAAAACACTTACATAGTTATATCAAAGATATATAGATACTTATAGATGACGCATGAGGATCAAATCAGAAATTAGAAGCCCTTGTTAGCTACCAGGAATAATCGCGTTTTCTTTCAGATGCGTCATCTATAATATCTATAAATCTTTGGTGCAACGTTTCGAATATATAGTGTAGAATTCTTAATATAGAGTTACGAGCTTTAAGTATCGAGTGTTCAGTTTCGAAAACTGCATATCGAGTACTGTGCTATGTTATGAGTATCGAGTATAGAACAACAAACACGCAATAGTAAGTGCAAGTCGAAGCACATTTTATAACAGTACAGTGCTTCACACCAAAGTCTACATAGTAAAAAAAAGTTCAATTTGAAAAGGATATTTCTTAGATATCCTTTTAATCATTCAGCGGAGCTGCAAAATCATCCAAAAAATTATAAGTTTTCATATCCTTTGGATGATTTTTAGCTCCGTTGAATGATTAAAAGAATATATAAGACATATCCTTCCCAAATGGATACCCCGGAAATCATCCAATGGATATGTTCTCCCTGAACAGAACAACTAAAACGATGGAATTGGAACAGCAGATTTCCAAAACTGAAAATGAATCTCGAATATTGATTGTACTTAGTTCTTTGAATCACAAAACGTAGGCTTACTTCTTTCAAATGGAAACCTTTAATACAAAAGCTGTTAGAAGCATAGAGTTGTCTTATTAAGTTAGTTCTTTTTGTGGAATTTGGGCTATTTTGACTGTTAGAATCTCGGGTTCAGGTCCACCAAAGCGAAATTCGGAATTAGCTGAATGAAATGTGAGAACTAGTGAAACTTGCTTCTAATTTTCACGAATTTTGCAAGGGTAAACATCCATCGACAGCGTTGCAATTATCCCCAGCTCTCTATAGTCCATATGGTTTTGGGTTGGCCCACCTCCCCCTCTATGTGTGTGTTCAATGTTTTGTTTGTGTTTGTAATTTAATTTAACTTTATGCACAAGAATTAGTCTCTCGATGAATAGGTAAATGTTGTAATATTCTAAATGAACTCTACCAAATGCACTGCACACGTCCTCCCTGCCCCCATTTCTCTCTCTGTCTCTGTCTGTCTGTCTGTCTCCTTCTCGCTCTCTACTTCTGTGCCACTTTAGATACCTTCTGTCTTTTGTGCCCTGCACACAATCTGCACTATTGTAAATAACATCAACTGGTCTTTGGTTTCAAGTTCACAATGTTTTGCTTTGAATGAGTTAATATCAGTTAATTAGCCAATGGAAATAGAAACTGTAG
This sequence comes from Lordiphosa andalusiaca, assembly GCA_035044965.1. Classification (NCBI taxonomy): domain Eukaryota; kingdom Metazoa; phylum Arthropoda; class Insecta; order Diptera; family Drosophilidae; genus Lordiphosa; species Lordiphosa andalusiaca. The sequence continues at coordinate 1,840,853 of JAWNNM010000051.1, read as the reverse complement.
GGACTCTGCAGCCTTCGAGTGATTCGCCAGTTTCTGTTAGTTTGATGCCGTCAGCGCTGGTCAACATTAATTAATTTCTTTCTTTCTTTACTGCTTTTCTCTTTCTCTCTCTCTTTCTCTCTTACATGTGCGCTTGTGCAAAAAAAAAAAAAAAAAAAAAAAAAAATTTAATTAAAATTCATATTGTCAATTTTGATTCGAATGTTGTGCATACGACACACCCAAACCAATTTGTTGAGCACTCAAACACACACACACACACAACCAAATGCAATGCAATGCAACCGACCTGTGCAACAATCGACCACCCCGACCAACTGTCCAACTGTCCACAGCAGCCCTACCAACTAAGTTCAATTCGATTAAGGGCGGCCACAGCGTGAAAGAGTACCCTTGCATGGTTTTCTATATATGTGCAGGTGTGTTACCGCTACCGCAGCCTAATCCAATTACCTTAAACTTTCAGCCTTTCGATGGTGAACATTTTGTTGTTGTTTGAAATTTGTATTTGTACTTCCTACAATCTAAGTATTTTGTATTGGCTAACCCTAGATCTAGAGAAATTTTGTATATAAAAACCGAAGAACGGATACTTAGAATCAAAACAGCTCGCTCTGCTAATCTCAAACCCCCCTCCCCCTCGACTCCGACCTACCCAGACCGCACTCCTCCTCCTCCCACACGCGCGCACCTTATTCGGGCAGTAGATTTGGTAGCAAGTAGAGCACCTGGCACACTCTTCTTATCCTGGGTAGTATTTAGTTGTTGACAATCGATTTGATGCTATTGTTGCTGGCAAACCATCAGATTTCAAGAGCAGCAAGGCCACGCCCAGCAGGCCCTCAGCCATGGCCACCCGTCCGCCCACCGTGTACGCCTGCCAGCCGAGTGACTTCAAGTGTGTGTCGCACCCGCACACGTGCATCAAGGCCAATATGGTGTGCGACGGCATCTACGATTGCACAGATCATTCGGATGAGTTCAACTGCACACGGGACTATGGCAAGGGAACCAACGGGGGCAGCTTTAAGCGGTGGAAGAAGAGTCAGGCCCGGCAGAAGCGAAAGCAGAAGCGTCATCTACGGCAGCGGAAGCAACAGGAGCGGCTGATCAGGAGCTTCGGTTGGTCTTAAGTTTTCTTTTCTCTGTCCACCACTCACTCCACTCACCCACCTACTCACTTTACTACTGCAGTGGCAAGCAACTTGGGCCCCCACGTTGGGCGCCAATTGTCTAACTGATTGAATGTCACTGCCATCACTATGTTTCCACAGCTTTTCTTTCACCTCACCTCTCTCTCTCTCTCTCTCTCTCCTCCCCCACCCTCTTTCATTCCCTCCCTCTGGCTATTTCCCTCTTCACATTGTTACTTTGTTTTTAGTTTTGCCATTTGCACTCCTTCGGTCACGTCGAAACTAAGTCAAAGACGAATATCGAAACAAAAACTAAACCGAAAAAGCACTCTTCCGATGACCAGCACCAAAATCAACAACAACAACAACAAGAACAACAACTACAGCAACTGCAACAACTGTGGGGCTATTTTCTAGTATTTTTTAAGTCGCAACTGTAGCTTAACGCCTCCCTTACAGCGTCTACGGGTTTCGGGTGCGCCCTAACATAATGGTATCCAAACTATCAATGTAACTTCTGTTGTGTTTGTGTATATCTGCATGCCCTAAGCCAGCTTTTCGACTAACACTAATGGAAAAAATTCTTGTAAATAATACACCGCACTTTCCACCCCATCAAAAAACACCACACACACTCACACTCACACACACACACACACACACGCATAGCCAACTAGATAAACGACCAACTCAAATCACAAATTGCCACCCAATAATAATTGTAGAACTCGTCAGTATCTCTATTTGTATACATAGTTGTACTTACCCTACATACATGTGACCATTTGTGCTCAAAATGAATTATGAACGAAATTATTTATGGTATACTGGTAACCCTTGTGTTTTTCGATTCGTAGTGTTCGAATATAATCAAACAATTGCCAACAATTTGAAACCAAATCAAAAACCAAATCCCCATTTGTAACTCCCCATATGTAATCGTATTTGTGTGATTCGATCAGTAGACGTAATCAATGTAGCTTTGATCTAGTATCAACATCACCACTCTACTGTCCCCCCGCCCCTTCTGTGTATGTATAAATATATCGATAAATGTTTGTCTAACTAGGAAACAACATTCTAAAACCAAAAACCACAAAAAAAAAAACAAAAAAAAAACAAAAAATAACTTTACAACAAGGCAATATGAAACGAATGATTAAGGCTTTAAGTAATCGATTGGTGGTCAAATGCTGAAATCGGAATGTCTAACATCGGTCAGTCTATAAGTATATGTGAGTAGCGATAGGTTATTGCTTAAATATCAAAGGCTCAGGACAAGGATAAACCTATGCTTCACAGGGGCATGAAAAGCTCTATTACTGGCTTGATCTGTCTCTGAGTCCATGGTTCCAGCAATATTCCGATTGTTTTGGATGTTCATCAAGTCAGAGCCAGTGTCTAGGTATAGACTTAGTTCCGTTCTTTCTGCGGAAAACTAGATTTAGTGAGAGAAACCTTTTAACCTCGTTTCTATTTGTTTTGTAAACTCCAAAAAAATGGCCGCCCGTGTTCTAGTTCTAAATTTCAAACATAATTTGTTCTTGGGTGTACTTAAATTAAGTACGCCACATTCTAGAACCGAAAACAAACGAATCAAGAACATTTCGTACTTTGAGTAGGGCGTAAAATTCAAGAAAATTTAGTACTTAGTTCAAATATTATATGCGCAACATAAAATGAGACTTATTTTTAAGCGAGTCTGTTCATAAAATTCACAACTGCTTCTAACATTTTTGATATGAAGTGAATATTAAGTTCTGACTCTTTCTCTTTGGTTAATCCATGGTCCTTGGTCTCTACAGGGACCTAGTTTTAGAACAAATTAGAAAGAGAGCATACCCGAACTGCAACCACAAATGAAAATTTGTTTTTTTAACAGTTGATCTGATTAGCTTCGACTCATATTTAAGGAATTTGCGAGTCTTTTAATGAACTACATGCTTGAGCCATTTTCGAGTTTTCTTTAAGTTGCACATTATCGGGGGTGTTCCAGAAATCTCTAGAGATTTTTGTATAAGCTATGAAATTTTGAACTCAACTAGAAGACCTTAACGCTGCAGGCTACTAGATTGTAGAGAAAGGAAACCGTACGCATCAAACCTAATTAGCCTGGAACAGTCGGTTTCAAATCTCTCAACTTTTGTCATCTAATCTAAAAGCCCAGCATTTTGAAGTTATTTCACATATAAACACAAGCTCGAAGTTAAAGCTTTTATACGAAAATCCCTAGAGATTTCTGGGACACCACCGTAGATTTATTACCTTTTAATCGTCAAAAGGGATCGAGAAAAAAGGTAATAATGTGGCTTTTGTCAAAATGATCTTCCAAATGTTCGAATTTAACAATCTTTCAGCAAAGATAGTTCCGATTTTTAGCTGTCCTGTACATGTGGGAAGTAATGGCAGTGCGGGTAAGGCCTGCGACTGAAAGTCAATTGGGGACCTGACCTGTTTTGAGACGGTATACCGTTCATCGGCACTTGACAGTGAGCAAGATAGTAGCGAACTGTCTTTTATGTGTGCAGAGCTAATTAAAACGAGAAAGCTAAGCTAACTGCGTCAGTGCCGATGTTTTTATACCCTTGCAAGTGCTCGCTTAAATATTAACAAAAAAAATTATTATTTTTCCACAGCGACCCATTTTCCGACCGATCGTTCGTATGGGAGCTATATGATATAGTCATCCGATTTGGACAAAAAAAAACTTGTAGAATTGGGTAAAAGCATGTGAAACAAACAAATACAAAATTGCTGGATGCTACCTTTAAAAACAAAAAAGTTTTTCTAACTAAGACTGTTTTTTAAAACCTATCTTTTGTATGACAGCTATACCCTACAGTTGTCCGATTTTTATCAAACTTGGTAGGATTTAAAAAAAAAATATAGAAAACTTACGATTACAAAGCTTGGAGACGTTTCCATTAAAAAGAAAATAGTTTTTCTCACTAAAACTAGTTTTTCGACCGATTGTTCCTATGGGAGCTATGTGATATAGTCATCCGATCCGGTCGGTTCGAACATATTAGTAGCGTGCAGCAAGAAGAAGACTCTGTGCAAAATTTCAGCTCGACAGCTTCCAAACTCAAAGATAAGAAGCTGATGTTTGATAAGAAACAAATCTCAATCGACTCAGTTCGTCACCCTGATCAAGAACATATATAGTTTATGCGGTCGGAAATGAATATTTCTATGCGTTGCAAACTTCTGGGCAAAATTATAATACCCTTTGCAAGGATATAAATATAATATATGTGTTGATGATTATTCAGGAGCTCTGAAGATCTGTTAATGATAGAAGATTCTGGAATCTGAGTACTATAAGATTAATAGATAGAAATCTGACAGGATAAGTTGTTAGATGGTAGGGAAGCCAGCATCTATTGTATCTCGTTGTTAAAAATCATCATAGATCTAAGTTCCAAAATGTAGATTACCATCAATCACTTTCGCAACTGGTTTTTCAATCAAAGTTAGTCTCAACATCGCAAGAGTTTTGCGGAAGTGAAAATGAGAGCACGAATGTTTAAGTTTAACAAAGATAAACACATTCAAGAAGATGTATCTATGATTTGAAATACATATCCCATATTCGTCATTCACTGTAGTTATCAATTTCACACAAAGCTGTTGCTAAACTCTTTCTTTCATATCCTGTTACCTGTCTTACTGAGCAGACCATGACTATTTTCAGGAATTGTGTGCAAAAGTGAAGTTTGGATGACTTCGAATTGGGTTTACCCGAAAGCTTAGCCGTTGCTCCAGAAAATTGATCCATCTGTTTGAAAAATATATCAGGGTATTATGCATTTGGTAGCCAAATAAGCAGAGGTATATTTGTTTCGATAGCCAATCGATCAGTGGCAAATCCGATTTTGCATATGACATACTAATCGATAAATTATCGGGGACTTATCGCTCCAGAAATATTGCCAACTTTATGTATTAAACGACCATATTTGACACGTTAATTTTGCTAACTGATTTTTTCTCTGTGTATTTTTTACTATCCTCTTCTCATTTCGTTCGCTCATCTGACGCACACACACACACACACGAATACAACAAAACCCACACTCCTATGCAAACACACACACACACACACACACACACACACACACACATGCACTTGCCCCTCATTTAACCCAATTGTGAATTGTCGCCAATTGTGAACGTACCGCCGTACATCCTGACTCGCCCCCCGTTGTCGTCGTCGCCATCATCCCACTGGTCTGGGTCTGGTTCTTGTCCTTATTGTGTATGTCCCATGGGTGCAGCGGGTACAGTGCCAGCTGTAGTGCCTGAATCGTACCTCCCTCCTGTCGCCATCCCCGAGCGTGACTATAGCCTCAAACTGGATCACCAGGCATCGAATCTGCACATTGGCGAGTCCACGGAAGTGGAATGCTTCTCGTCGGGCAACAGCTACACGGATGTAATATGGGAGCGAGCCGATGGTACTCCCCTGACATCGAGCGTACAGGTATGCATTCACATTACTCCTCCCACACGATCTCTGTAATGACTGTGTGCATCATCATTTAGCAAGTGGGCAATCGCCTGGTCATCTCCGGGGTAACCGCTGCCGAAGCGGGCAGCTATGTTTGCAAATGCAAGACGGACGAGGGCGACCTGTATACCACGACCTATGAGCTGACCGTCAACGAGCAGCCCCATGAGCTGAAGGGATCCAAGATTGTGCGTGCCGAGGTGGGTGGCGGTGCCCAGCTGCATTGCGGAGCGGATGAGAGTCGCCAGCCCAGCTATCGCTGGTCGCGCCAGTACGGACAGCTGCAGTCAGGACGGGATCTTCTAAGCGTAAGTGTGAACTGGTGGCAAGCTTCGGGCCAGAGAGTTTTCACATCGTTTATTGTCCTCTAGGAGAAGCTGTCGCTCCATAATGTGCAGGCCAATGATGCCGGCAAATATATCTGCTCGGCCATCTACAACGATGGCGAGACGGTGGACCATCCCACCATACTGGTTGTAACCGGTGCCATTCCCCACTTCCATCAGACGCCACTCAGCTACATGAGCTTCTTCACGCTGCCCGACTCCTCGTTCAAGTTCAACTTCGAGCTGACCTTCCGCCCCGAGAATGGGGACGGACTCCTGCTCTTTAACGGACAGACGCGCGGCTCTGGCGACTACATCGCCTTGTCCCTGAAGGACCGCTATGCCGAGTTCAGCTTCGACTTCGGCGGCAAGCCCATGGTAATTCGCTCCGAGGAGCCACTGAACCTGAACGAGTGGCACACGGTGCGAGTGCATCGATCCCGTCGCGACGGCTACATGGAGCTGGACGAGCAACACCCGGTGGCCTTCCCCACAATGTCGCAGACCCCACAGCTGGACCTCATCGAGGATCTGTACATCGGCGGTGTGCCTAGCTGGGAGCTGCTACCCGCAGGGGCAATCGCTCACCAGAAGGGCTTCGTTGGCTGCATCAGCCGCTTGACACTGCAGGGCCGCACCATTGAACTGATGAAGGATGCCAAGTTCAAGGAGGGCATCACCAGCTGCAAACCCTGCGCCGAGAGTCCCTGCTCCAATGGCGGCATCTGCCTGGAGAGTCAAACGGAGTCGGCCTACACGTGTGTGTGCCAGCAGGGCTGGACGGGACGTAACTGCGCCGTAGCGGGTAACCAGTGTACGCCCGGTCTGTGCGGAGCTGGTCGCTGTGAGAACACCGAACTGGATATGGAGTGTCTGTGTCCGCTGAACCGCACCGGCGACCGGTGCCAGTACATTGAGCACCTCAACGAGCACAGCTTGAACTTCAAGCGCAACAGCTACGCGGCCTATGGGTAAGTACTCCTCCTCCTCAATTTGGGATTTCCCTATCTCCTATTACTTCTTCACAGCACTCCCCGAGTGTCGCGCATCAACATCACATTGGCGGTACGTCCGTCCAGTCTGCGGGACTCTGTTCTCCTGTATGCCGCCGAATCAAAACTGCCCAGTGGTGACTACCTGGCCCTGGTACTGCGTGATGGCCATGTGGAGTTGGTTATCAATATGGCCGCCCGCCTGAGGCCAGTGGTGGTGCGTTCAACGCAACCGCTGCCGCTGCACCGCTGGACGCGCATCGACTTGCTGCGTCGCGTGGGCGAGAGCATATTGCGTGTGGGCGAGGCACCCGAGCAACGGGCCAAGGCATCTGGAACGGCGCGAGCCTTGTCACTGAAGACCCCCCTTTACGTGGGTGGCTATGATCGGGCCACCGTCAAGATCAATCGGGACATAAACATCACGGAGGGCTTTGACGGCTGCGTATCCCGCCTGTATTCCGGCCAAAAGCCCATCCACCTGCTGGCGGATATTGAGGATGCGGCCAATGTGCAGAACTGCGGTGAGCTGAACGAGATTGGCGACACGGATGGCGATAGTGAGCTGCCTGTGGCACCGACTGTGGTCAAAGAGAAGCCTCAGGAGGAGCATGAGGCCTACACCCTGCCTCCTTGTGCCAACGATCCCTGTGAGAATGGCGGCACCTGCAGTGAGGTGGCGGACCAGGCTCTGTGCTCCTGCCCCCTGGGCTACAGTGGCAAGCACTGTGAAGAGCGTAAGTAGAGGGAGTTGGTCGGCAGTGGCCGGGGACATTCATTTATATTCTCCTTCCTCTGGCAGACATCCAAGTGGGCTTCAATGCCTCGTTCCGGGGCAACGGCTATCTCGAGATCAACCGCAACCAGTTCAATCCTCAGGTAGAGCAAGCCTACACCCCCCTCGCCATGCTCTTCTCCACCAACAAGCCGAACGGCTTGCTACTCTGGTGGGGTCAGCCAGCTGGCGAGGAGTACACGGGTCAGGACTTCATCGCCCTGGCTGTCGTTGATGGCTATGTGGAGTACGCGCTTCGTCTGAACGGCGAGGAGGCCGAGATTCGCAATAGCGACACCCGCGTGGACGATGGCCAGCGGCACATTGTCCTAGTGAAGCGGGCGGATAACACGGCCATTCTCGAGGTGGACCGCATTTCCCACTCGGGCGAGACGCGTCCCACCGACAAGAAGAAGATCAGTCTGCCCGGTAATGTGTTCATTGGTAAGTTGCAGATGAAAACTCCATAAGCTGCTGTCCCATTGCAACGCCTCCGCTCATTTCAGGTGGAATTCCGGACATTTCGCAATTCACGGGCAAGCGCTATGCGCACAACTTCAACGGCTGCATTTTGGGTGTCGAGGGTGATGCCGTGGGCCAGATAAATCTCGGCCAGTCCGCCCTGAATGGCGTCAATGTGGACACCTGTCCCGTGTAAGTATTCCTGCCAATCGAATGACTCTGCTCTAGCCCATCTCTCACACTGCACATGCTGGCGCGGATTGATTAGCAATAGCTATGGTAAGCCCTCGAGTCTGGTCTATCAAGAGTTCGATGCGAACGATCCCAGTTTCTTTGACGAGCTGGATCAACCGCCGCCGGTGCACATCATTTACCCGCGACCCAATTTCAACCAACTGCAGCGCAATGCGGGACGTGTGCTCGGTGCGGGCTCGGGGTGGCTGGTGGCCCTACTCCGATCAGCATTTGTGGCCATATTCCTAAGTCTGCTGCCTGCGCCCAGTTAGATGCGTACAAACAGCACCGGAATCGACATCGAAACCGAATTAAGCGTTAAGGGATAGGGGAGACGGGCGGGTGCAGTTCATCTTGTTGGGTGGCGAAGTTTTGAGAAGTTTGACGCAATCTGTACGGCTTGCCATTTGTGCCAAATTTGTTGTGCAACCTGTTGGGGCTACTCCGCTATGGAATCTGCTTTGCATGTATTCAGCTTTCATGAGCAATTTGTGCAAATTGTTTGTCCAAAATAATTGAGCAAATTATTCCACTTGAATATTTGATTCTTTTGCGCAAAACTTTTCAAAACAAACTATTTATGTTACCTATTTATAAGCAAGTACGTTTAAATTTAAGTTGTGCTCATTAGAACTTCAAATTTTGTAGAAATAAGCCTTACCCTATCAGTATAGCAATTTGTGCAAATTATTTGTACAAATTTGTGCAAACTTTTGGACTAACTACTTGTGCAAACTCATTATGCAAACTTTGTAGGGTAAACTTTTTGCCACTATTATTTGGACAACTATTAACTTGGGTATAATTTGTGTAAGCTACACTTACTGCAAATAATTTGTCACAGTTTGTGTGGTGTTCGCCTTATGTGGTTTCTTATTGATTGGGACTTATCGACAGATCGTTTAGGTGCTAAATTTAGCCATGCATTTGCTCAAAATAAGCATTGCAAATACACCAAATCCAACTGGCAATGCAAAAAGACTAACATGGAAAAGCGACCCTAAGAGTTTGACACGTTGACTTTTCATTTTTACAAGCATTGTTTGCACAAAGTAACAAATTTCTCATAAAATTTGCTAAATTTCTTCTGCATATTATTTTGATTTTATGCACAAATTTTTCATTCAAAACTGCTGGTCTATTCGCTTGCAAGCCCATTCCGGTGAGTTCAGCGTTTAGTTTTCAATTTGAAACAAAAATCGATTATTCAAAGAAAATACTTAAATTAAGTACAACGTTTGCTACATCTCTACAGTTTAAAGACTGCAACGAGAAATACAAAAGAAATGCTCCGAAAGAAAAGAGTTTTTCTTTAAACATTTTGATTGTTTCCTTGGGTGTAGTTAGTTAGGTTTAAGTCTTTGATTCTTTATTGAGGTTGTGTAATATCCTTACCTCACAGTTATAATCTCTCAAACACGAGCAGAATATGGTGAAATAACAAAAACCTTCCAGGCTATAATAATGTAATATAATCAATTAATCGTATAATCAAGAACAAAATGAAGCTGTTTGATTGACCCAAGTGAATCCTAAAATGGCACGAGGTCAAGTCATTATTTTCCTTCATTTCTTTGTTTCCGTTCGCGGACCATAGTCTTACATTGTACACCCAAACCAGATGTTAATTATCGTGCCATATCATTGCAAAATATCATAAAAAATATATACATACATATATATAAATACAGAAACACACACATCTATATTATAGTGAAAAATTCGTAGCCACACATTCCTAGATAATCAATTAGACTTAGAGGTTCTTAAAGAAGTCAAAATGTACGTGAACTTTTTTTTTTTTTAGACAAGTAGCTAGCACAAACGGAAATGCAAATATGTTAAAGGTATTACGTGTACTCTAAGACAAACTATGTCCATATGTTATGCTAATTGAATTGTTCTTCAATATTTAAACTAAGCTCAGGGCGCACCAGACAGCTAAAGGCATTTGGTAGTGCATGGGAACTAACTAATGGGTCAGAATAAGGGGTTTGAGTTTAGATAGAAATGCTAGATAGAGTTATATATAGGCATGGGAAGAAGGAATGGAAGTGCGCTCATCCAAAATGCTTATACATACAAGCACAACAACACAATATTTACACACAATACGAACTTATAGCCGGAGAGCGAAACAAAATTCAACTGTCTCAATGATTTGATATCCTTGAACATTTTCAATATCACTGCTAGAATCCTAGATGATATATTTCTTCAGATTAATACTTTATACTGCACCGATTCCCCAGAAATAATAAACTGAATTGGATATGAAACAAGTTCTTAGCCAAACGTTCCTAGCTCCTTTTTTTTTCTAAGTATTATTAATTATTTTAAGTATAATTATTCTAAATCAATCAGAACGGAATGTATGCTGTTTTGTAGTTCAATTTTAAAGTATGTTTTATTCTTGGAAATACTTACATTCTGTACAAAACATTCCATACTCGAAGAACACAAAATAGAACTTAATGAAAGTAGAACACATAATCTTGAATTGAAGACGTTTTGGTACCTAAACTGAGTCGCAAATTTGATGAAAATTGCGTTTCCAATTTTGGTATAAAAGATCAGGATTGATTACACATTAGACTTACAATTTCAGCTTCAAAAAGTGAGCATCGTAAAATGACAACAATTTTGAAGTGAATCGGTTTTGAAAAGGCCCAACTAAGGGCCGATTTCTAATCTTCTACATAGAACTCTATCTGTCACATAAACCTACAATAATAACAGAGCAAAATCTGAGATTATGAGACACATAGCAGCTATTTGAGAGATGAGCAATCAGCCCCAATTCTGACACTTTTCTTATGGAGTGGTGATAGTTCCTTGGACCAGCCTTCTTTGTTCCAATCAGAGACCTTATTTAAAGAACAAATTTAGGGCCAATTTCTCATCTTCTAAATAGCTTGTATGTGTCAGATAAACTTCGATTTTGCTCTGGTATTTGTAGGTTTATGTGACAGATAGCTCTATGCCCTACGGCCCTTAGAGTTTAATATACTTACTTATGTTTTGTTTCAAGCATGTTGAGTTAAGAATACACTGACTTCAACTAACAATATTTTGTGCTTATGTTGAGAGTTCAGCGTGTTTGACTTAGTCTTAAGTTACATTCTTAAATTAACACCAAAAATAGAGGAAAGTTAACTTCGGCTCGGCCGAAGTTTGTTTACCCTTGCAGTACGCTTTCCTAACTAATTTGAAGGACATTTCCACTGAACACAGACAAATTTTTCTCACAAAGACTACTTTTGTATGACAGCTATGCTATATAGATGTCCGATTTCGACCAAACTTACTGGAATCATGGGAAAGCATAGCAAACTAAGAAATATCAAGTTTGGAGGAGTTTTCTTTGAAAACAACCAAGTTTTTATCACTAAAACTATTTTTTCGACCGATCATTTCTATGGCAGCTATAACATATAGTCATCCGATTTTGACAAAACTTTGAAGAATTGTGTGAAAGCTTATAAAAAAACATTTATTCAAATTTTAAAGAGGTTAACATTGAAAAGAAACAAGTATTTCTTACTAAGACTTTTTTTTATAACTTTACTTTTCAATGGCAGCTATACCTTATAGCTGTCCGATTTCGACCAAACTTAGTGGAATCATGGGAAAGCATAGCAAACTAAAAAATATCAAGTTTGGAGGACTTTTCTTTGAAAACAAACAAGTTTTTCTCACTAAAACTAGTTTTTCGACCAATCATTTCTATGGCAGCTATAACATATAGTCATCCGATTTTGACAAAACTTTGCAGAATTATGTGAAAGCTTATAAAATAAATATATGCCCATTTTAAAGAGGTTAACACTGAAAAGAATCAAGTATTTCTTACTAAGACTTTTTTCTAACCTTACTTTTCCATGGTAGCTATACCATATAGATGTCCGATTTAGACCAAACTTGGCAGAATCATGAATAAGCATTAAAAACTCGTTAATACGGAATTTGGAAACGTTTGCATTAAAAACAAACAAGTTTTTCTCAGTAGAACTAGTTTTTCGACCGATCGTTCCTATGGCAGCTATATGTTATGGTCATCCGATGCAGCTGGTTCCGACTAATGTGCAGCGTACCTGTACCAGAGGACTTTGTGCAAAGTTTGGTCACGATAGCTTTAATACTGACGGAGGAGATAGCATAGAAACATACGGACAGACGGACATGATCAAGAATATATATACTTTATGTGGTCGGAAATGCTTCCTTCTATGCGTTACAAACTCCTGGACAATTTCAATATACCCTCTGCAAGGGTATAAAAAGATTTTAAAACAGTTCGAAATGTACATAATATAAGTATAACTCGAAATCAGTCTTCAATCAAGTACTTCGGAGCTGAAGAAATCGTTCTTCAAATTAGAATTTTGTATTTGAGTCAAATATTTTCGTACTGTTGACACTGTTTGTTTCCTAATTTAATTACAAAGTAGTTGATTTCATTTCTGAGTATACAGATACCTACTTCTTTAGCTTTCTTACGCACTTCCACTAGTCGATTAGATGGATTTTGATTATAATTTCGGGGGTGGCGACCGTGCTAACTCTTAACTAGACTGCTGAGAATTGATAGTATGTAAAGTATTGCTGGTTTAATGACTAAAGATTGCATATGGGATAATAAATGGTTTTCTCTCAACCAAATAACAACGACAACAAGCAAAATACAAACTTTTAAAACCAATTTTCAGTTCAAAATTGGTCTCTAAATTGTGAAATTTTTGAAACAGTTTCGAATAAAGGGATGGGAATATGTTACGGCTTCGGCTACAAGAATATTAGAGCTATGGAATACCTCAAAGCTAAGGATGCGTATTCAGCTTGAAGCCGAAACCAAATAGCAAGCTTATCTTCTTAGTCCACAGCTGCGACTACCTATGTTCTTCTAGCTTGAAAAGATATCTAAAGCGGGAATTTCTCCTAAATTTTATGTAAAAATGTAAAGAGATTCAGTGGCAACCATTTCCCCTTACAAGGATATCAAATTAAAGGACAGATTAGTTGATCGAATGTTTTGAAAGCTCTGGCCATTGAGACAAAGTCTGAAATTACAGCACCGTTTTATACAGCTAGAAGACAAGTATAGCAAACGCTTTTAAGACCATTACATGTATATGCACTCCGAGTCACTTGAATAGCACAACCACAATGGAAACATGTTTCTAAATATAATTTTAAGCTGAGTTGAACTCTCAATTTTTAATAGTTTTCTTCTGAAAACACATCCCGGCTTTTTGCACCACTCTCATAGAATATTTCAGAAAATGTTTTAAGCGGAATTCCTGTTTTGAAGTTGAAGATGGAAAGTTGATTTTTCCAAGCTGCTCAGCTCTTTGAATTAAATGGCGGTGTAAGCAGTTAAAGTTTGCTACAGATTTTGAAAAGAATTTAGAGTCGAATTGCTTTCGCATTGGAAAGAAATTTAAAAAATAATAAAAACATATTACATAACATATGTCCATTTATTTGGGCCGTAGAGCTTACAAGCCGACTTCCATATAGTCCTAGACCTGAACGGCAGGCTCGTACATCTGTTCTTCTCATGAAAGTGCCGAACATTACACATGAAGTTTCTTTTTATACTCTGTACCGAAGGTACATAGAGTATAATAAGTTTGTGCAAAAGTATGTAACATCCAGAAAAAAGTATCTCCGACCCCATAAAGTATATATATTCTTGATCAGCATCAACAGCCGAGTCGATATAGCCATGTCCGTCTGTCCGTCTGTCTGTCCGTATGAACGCACAGATCTCAGAGATGGTAAGAGATAGTGGTTTGACCTGTATGGGACATATGCTTCTTATGTCTGCAGGCAGATCAAGTTTATTTTCAATTTCGGCCACGCCCCCTCCCGCCCCCGCAATTTAGAAAAAACGTCATATCTCCCACAGTTTTGAAGATAGATGGCTTGTTCCTTCTGGACATATTTAGTTATTAGGATAACTTATCGATCCGCCAAAGGAATGAAGAAGATCGGATGAACGGCTTTCGAATTATGATCAAAAGACAAATTTTCTTGGTACAGAGTATGTTATAGTCGGGCATGATCGACTTTCTTTCTTGTTTTTACTCCATTCTCTACTACGCCAGAGATGTTGTGCTTGCATTAACATACAATTTTCATCTTACCAGTGCGAGTATAAGATCCTGGTATTGGACTTTCCTTTGCCTTACCAACCTTTAACTCATTTATCTGAATTATGTGATAATTCAATCATATTCCTGATGACTTTTACTGTGAGTGATCTGTGAGTTGAATTTATGTACAGGCAATTGATCTACCAACCCTTTGTGCTGTTCAAAAGCCTCGAACATTTACTACAGAATCCCATAACCGAAAGGAAAAGAGCTTTAGTCAATGTGAAAACAATATTGAGGAGAATATCGTTTTATCAAGCGTACTTCATCTTGGCGGCATAAAGGGTGTAATTTTCAAGCGGCGCGGAGTGTATGTACTTGCCGTAGAGAAAAAGCCAAACAAATTTAACATGATTTGAGTTTTCTACAATTTTCTACACTAAAACTGTATGGAAATTTGTAAAAGCTTAAAACAATAATCATTTTTAATTTATTAGAGAAGAGCTTTGTCTTGGAAGAAGCAAACTTAAAAGATGATACTCCAAGTCTACTTTGAAATTAATAGAAAGGCTTCCGTTTATATTTCTTCACAAATCTTTAAGGGTAAGTTTGACGGTTTCGACTATAACTGTACCGAGTCTGGAATGACACGTTCAATTTCTATTGACAATATCCTGCATCAATTTGATCATATATGGGCATTTCCGCAGAAGTTAAACTGGAAAAACAAACTAATTTTATGATTCTAAGATTCCATTTTGAGCATCAAATTATGTTTCTTTAAAAACCGCAAAAATTTAAAGAAATAGTTTCAAAGCTGGTAAATGTGAACAACTTATTCATTAGACGTTCCGAGGCGGAATCTAGGCCACAATCTCTTTTGCACTGCAGGTACACACACTACCTGCTGCGCCACACCTGGCCATCCCGTCATCCGTTTTTAACAAAGTTGGCAGAATTGAGGGAACACATAAAAGATGAAGAAATGACACATTTAAAAAAATGTATTCTTATGCCCTTGCAGAAGGAAGGAAGCATTTCCGACCACATAATATATATATATGCTTGATCAGCATGACGAGCTGAGTTGATATAGTCATGTCCGTCCGTCTGTCTGTTTCTATGCTATCTCATCCGTCAGTTTTAAAGCTATCGTGACTAAACTTTGCACGAAGTCCTCTGGTACAAATACGCTGCACATTTGTCGGAACCGGCCGGATCGGATGACTATAACATATAGTTGGAACGATCGGTCAAAAAACTACTTCTAGTGAAAAAAACTTTTTGGATTGTGATGCAATCGTCTTCAAACTTTGTATTTACTAGTTTTCTATACTTTTCCCTGATTCTGCCAAGTTTGGTCGAAATCGGACATCTATATGGTATAGCTGCCATAGAAAAGTAAAGCCAGAATAATAGCCTTAATAAGATAAGCTTCTTCATTTTCAATGTAAACTTCTTTAAAATTTGCATATATTTATTTGATAAGCTTTCACACAATTCTTCAAAGTTTTGTCAATATCGGATGACTATGGGTTATGACTGCCATATGAATGATGGGTCGAGAAACTAGTTTTAGGGAGAAAAACTTTTTTGTTTTCAAAGAAAACGCCTCCAAACTATGTATTTCTTAGTTTGCTATGCTTTTTCATGATTTCATTAAGTTTGGTCGAAATCGGACATCTATTTGGTATAGCTGTCATACAAAAGTAGAGTCAGAATAGTAGTCTTAGTGAGAAAAACTTGTTTGTTTTCAGTGGAAATGTAGCTCAAATGCAAGGGTATACAAACTTCGGCCGAACCGAAGTTAACTTTCCTCTATTTTTCTCACTAAAACTAGTTTTCCGAGCGATCGTTTCTATGGCAGCTATTTGGTATAGTCCGATCCGATCGGTTCCAATAAATATGTAGCGTATTTGTACTTAATTAATTCGTGCAAAGATTGTTGAAGATAACTTACAAAGACACTTCCTTGTATGCGTTACAAACATCTGAACAATTTTATTATACCCCTCTGCTATGGTATAGAAATGGGCTAATAATACCAAATTCTGTATGGGCTTTAGGCGTTTTATACTCTGTACCAAAGGTGCAAAAGCTGTCACATGCAATTCCAAGCCCAAATAGTATATCCATATATTATTGATCAACATGAACAGCAGAGTCTGTCCGTAAGAACAAACTAACCTCACAGATGCTAAACGATGGGCAGGCAGATTCAGTATTCTCCCGGTTAAAGAAATTCCCATATCGTATGCCTCGAAATTGCAATGTTTGACACCATCGCTCAACAATATTGCTGCTAAATGAAATTGTCGTGGAAATTGAATGTATTTATCCCATGCTTAGCACATTTTGTCAGACCGGTTTACAGGATTTCTTTTGTACGAGTTTTTGCTCGGTTTATTATTTTGCTGTTAATTTAAATCAATCTATTAGCCACATATTTATGCCAGCTGCTGTATGCCACAATTCTTAGATGAAAGCCACAACTGTTTGTGGGTTAGAAGATCAATGGCTCTTTCTCCCTTCATTAACTTGGGCTAAGTTTAATTGTTTAATTATGGGTTTGTTTTCTCATTTATTATCTTAATTCTTTATTTGATTTCTTTTTTGTTTTCTCTTCCTTTTGTTTAGTAACGATGAGTACCAGGGAGGCACCGAACCGCCAGTTGTTTAAGATCGATACTGAAAATGGCAACAGAAATTAGCTTTTTAATTGACTAAAACAAAACAAAAACACAACGTTTTCTATGTAATCATAATAGGAGAAACCTGCGCAGAGGAAGCACTAATAATTTCTAATATTAAGTTTCAAATTCAACTAATTTCAAGATGGGTTTGGACAAATACACAAACAGCATCGGATGGCCATGTAGAATGTTAAGGCCTGGAACAACTAACTCAGACAAGAACAACAACAAAAACAACACATACTAGCCAACAGCAACAACAACAAATGCTCAAATAGTAAAAGCATTTTACGATAATTTTAGTTCTTTTTTTTTTTTTTGTGTAATATTTTCCCTTTCCGTGTTCTTCTTCTTTAGTTTTCTTTGTATTGTTGGAAAAACCCCAGTGTAGAGTTTGGCTGAGCTTTGACAAATTTCGGGCATTAACATTACATCTAAAGAGAAACATTACCTACTCGAAATATATAAAACTAAATACATTCAAATGTATCTAAGATTGTATGAAGCATGTATAAATCAACAACAACAACAACAACATAATAATTAAACGAACGAAAAACTGTTAAGTGAATAAAACAAAATCAAATATATTGGCACGTGTTTCTTTTTCGGCTGGATGGGGGGGAGGGAGGTGGGTTGGAGGTACACGATGCAACAGCTTCCACTCGAACGCCTCGGCTTCGGCTTCGGCTGACAACGGATACGACGACCGGCCCGCCGTCGCTTCGTCGGCTTCGATTCAGTTTGCTTCGTGACGCGAGGCTGACAGGTTGTGCGAGCGCTCCGAACTGAGAGAATCCGCTGCGAGGGCAGAAGACGTTTTGTCGTGTGCATTTCGCTAATCACTCGAATTTATTCCCACTCTTCTGTTATTTTTTTGTTGTTGTTTTGTTTGTTGTTTGTGAGTGCGAGAAATATTTGAAAATATTTTTGAAAAGTGCGTGCCAAAAATCCAACAAAAAATGGTATCAAAAATGTATTTTTAAAGCGGCCACCACCGGCACGCAGCAACCTTTCGGCTTAGTACACGGAAATGTGACCAACGGATGTGGACGCCAGAGTGTCATAAACGCGTTAATAGGTTTCTGGTTTATTTGGATTGTGCCCGACCGAATCGCAAGAATGTTGCCGCAGTGATCGGGGCGAGAATCCACCGTTACGATTGCCCTGCCTGCACCTACTCGCGCTCTCACAGGTGAGTTGAAGAAGTAACGGGACAGTTGAAAGTAGTTCATCTGGTCAACCGACTCCCATAAACGTGTGTGCCCCTAGTTGACAAGTTTGGCTGGTTGACTAGTCGAAAGTCCATGTCCTTTTTTGGCCGCCTGCTGCTGTCAATTGCCGTTAAAACAAGTGCCGCGAAATCAGAAAATGCTTAGCTGGGACACAAACCAGGCGGCAGCAACAAGTTACCTACAACGACGCTGCAGCAGGTCGCCGAAGGAGTGCCGGGTGGGGGGGGAGGAGGGGGAGAAGAGGAAGACGAAGAAGGGCCCATTCCCCCTTCTGCTGCTTGTTGATAACATTAATGAACTGTCTACAACTCGGTGTACCAGAATAGAAACCAACACACACACACACACACACAGAGAACTAGTTGGCACACACACACACACACGCACATTTCTTGGCAAAGAATGCAACAGGCCAAGAGACACACAGAGGAAGAGAGAGAGAGAGAGAGAGAGAGCGAGAGAGAGAGACAGATCAGTGTAAGAGAGAGAAGCCAGAGATTGCAACAATGTGGCCCGCTGTGTTGTTGCCATTGCCTGCCTAGACCCACAGAGCATTCATTCCTGCTAACAATAAATCAAAAGACACGGAGAGGCAGAGACCCAGCAAAAATGTGCAGGGGAAAAGCCCAGCATAATACAAATCAAGGCAAGTGTCGTCGACCAAAAAGGGATTGGGCATGAGTTTCGTTTTGTTCCTCTTCTCGGCGTTTTTCATTATTACTTTCGATTGTTGTCCCAAGCCCATTGAGAGAGAGACCCAGACCAAGACCAAGGTCCCCTTTTCCTTTTCTCTGTCCAACAAAAGGTCTGGGGCCCAAAACAAATAAACACACATCGAGCAGCGAGCAGCGCATCGCTCCTCGCGCTCCTTTGGGCCCTGGCCACAGGGCAGCTCTCTAATCGCATAAGCAGATAGACGAGGATTGGGCCACACTGAAAACGGTGGAAGGAATCCGAAGAGGAAGAAGAAGAAAACAAGAAGTAAATAAAGCAATAAATGGAAAATAAATTTTGAAAATTGCTTTTCAAGTGGTCCATTCCACCGCCCCTCCCCGTCTCCCTAAACACACCCAGCTCTACCTGTCTATGGTTAACTTATTGGAACAGGTTAGTAATGCTACCGGATTGTAGTACGCTGAAATTGGATTACCTTAATATCCAGCAATGAAGCGTCGCTTTTCACAGTTTAACTGCTTAGGGAAAATAATCATGCGGTTTGGTTTTAAACCTACTCAACAAAATTCAGGAATATAGCTTAAATAATTTTGGAAATATGTCTCCGATCCACTTTTGGACCAACAGTCAAGACTCCAACTCAACGCTTCATTTTGAAAGACTCTAGGATTAAGTTATTTCAGAGATATGACTCCGAACCAGTATTCTCAACCGTTTTTTAAGACCACATAGTTTTATGACAACAAAAAATTCCATGAAAATCGGCTTAGCGGCCCTGAAGCAAACAAGAAATATTCCTTCAAATAAAAAGAAACAAATACACTGCTGAAGCTCGTTCTAAAGTTGTGATATTTCCACTTTATTGGAATCAAATGATCCAACTCTACCACACTTTGAAATAATTAGCAAACATTTATACTTTAGCAATTCCTAATGCTCAGGTCTGAATGCATCACTGATCAATTCTGATGAGATCTGCGATTGAAAAGTGAAAGGCTATAACTGTTTGAGCGAAATTAGCAATGGACTTAGCCTAGACGGAACGAGAGCGTAAGTTAAAGTTGGCCATGCCCGACTTCGAAATACCCGTTACCCAGGACAATTACTTTTTATAAACTTCAGGCGGCTCAAATAAGTATGCAACGTTTTTATCCGATCTCTATGAAAATTTGTGAGATTGTAGATATTGGCCACATACACTACACTGCAAATTGTAGGAGATATTCAAGCTGTTTTATACCCTTGCAAAGGGTTTTATAATATTGCCCAGAAGTTTGCAACGCATAGAAATATTCACTTCCGACCCCATAAACTATATATATATTCTTGCTCAGGGTGACGAACTGAGTCGATTGAGCTTTGTCCGTCCGTCTGTCTGTTTCTACGCGAACTAGTCTCTCAGTTTTAAAGCTATCGAGCTGAAATTTTGCACAAGAACTCTCTTGCTGCACACTACTAATATGTCGGAACCGACCGGATCGGATGACTAAATCTCATAGCTCCCATAGGAACAATAGGTCGGAAAACTAGTTTTAGTATGAACAACTTTTTTCTTTTTAATGGAAACGTCTCCAAACTTTGTAATCGTAGGTTTTCTATGCTTTTTTATAATTCTACCAAGTTTAATTAAAATCGGACAACTATATGGTATAGCTGCCATACAGAATATTGGTCTGAAAAACAGTCTTAGCTAGAAAAACTTTTTTGTTTTTAATGGTAGCATCCTGCAGTTTTGTATTTGTTTATTTCACATGCTTTCACATAATTTTACAAATTTTCGGCCAAATCGGATGACTATATCATATGGCTCCCATACGAACGATCGGTCGGAAAATGGGAAAAAAGAGTATTTATTTGAAAATATTTAAGCGAGCACTTGCAAGGGTATAAAAACCTCGGCACTGACGAAGTTAGCTTAGCTTTCTCGTTACTCTTCGAGTGACGGGTATAAAAATCAAGTATGGAAGTCGGTACACCCAAAAAAATTATTTGCCTAAAAAGATAAAAAAAAAAGCCCACAAATTAAGGAAATATTATTTTTAAAAAAACGCCAAGGCCATGGAGTCATACATCTAAAAGATTAGGAAAAAATTACCAAAAATTCTTTTAACATTTTACTGAAAAACAAGAAAGAAAGTCGGTCGAGCCCGACTATAACATACTCTGTACCAAGAAAATTTGTCTGTTGATCACAACTCGGTAACCATTCATCCGATCTTCTTCATTCCTTTGGCGGATCGATAAGTTATCCTAATAACTAAATATGTCCAAAAGGAACAAGCCATCTATCTTCAAAACTGTGGGAAATATGACGTTTTAACTAAATTGCGGGGGCGGCAGGGGGCGTGGCCAAAATTGAAAATAAACTTGATCTGCCTGCAGACATAAGAAGCATATGTCCCATACATGTCAAACCTCTATCTCCTACCATCTCTGAGATCTGTGCGTTCATACGGAGAGACAGACGGACATGGCTATATAGACTCGGCTGTTGATGCTGATCAAGAATATATACACTTTATGGGGTCGGAGATGCTACCTTCTGGATGTTACATACTTTTGCACAAACTTATAATACTCTATTTACCTTCGGTACAGAGTATAAAAAAATACAATACTCCTTCCCTTTTTTCTTACTGACTCGAACTTAAGACCCTGGGTACTGCGCTATGTAGTCGACATCTCAACGCAGACTACTATTGATTTCACGCGTGACATAACAACAAAACACAGCAAAAAGTATTGATCCATTCGAGAAATCACACATGAAATGTTTTTAACATTTGGTCATCATTTTGGAACGTTATATTTGTCTTTGTGCACGATGTTTGCACTGCATTAAGGTTAGTTTTAGTATCAAATTTTACTTGTATGGTACATGTGGTGTTTTTTTCTTGAGTCGGGCTTATTTTACAGTAGTTCACTTTGTCTGGGTTTTAAAAGGTAATTTTTTTTCTCAATTTATCTTATTAAAGAATATTAAAACATGTCTATCTGTGGTCGTGTTGTTATGATCTTCTTTCGAATGGGTTGCGCTAGCGGATTGGCAAGGGTCTTATGTGGCTTGAATAGTTTTCGAAACTGTATTCGAACCAAATCAAATCAGAAGGTAATTAGAAGCTGCTAAAATAAATAAATGCCTAGTATACAAAGCATACTTTATTAGGAAAATGATCCTAGTCTAGGACTCCTGGACTTTAGGCTTAGAAGTTCCTGAAATTTGTTGCTCATTTACATTGTAATCCACAATTTCCGATGTTTAGGTAAAAAAAATACCTAAATACATGTAACTGGTTTTTCTGTGACCTTTCTACTGAGTAAACCTTCAGAAAAACTGCAGGTGTAATTACCTAAATATTTACATTATAGACCGTTTATACATATTGGGCTCACAATTTCCCAAAATAAATAAAGAAAAATGCTTTAAGTAAACTCTATACCTCCACAAAGTTTCTATTTATCACACAATGTGCTAAGTTTTGTCATAGTTGTGGTGTGGAGATGTTTAGCCATCAGCATTACTTATCGATAGCCCAAAGATCTGATAAAGGTCAGTTGGACGGTAGTCAAGTAATGAGCAAAAGAATGTTTGCTGCAGCAGCGTAGTGGCAGAGCTTCAAAAGTCATGCTGAGCATACACTTTACGTTGTTTCTTAAAAAAAAATTGTTCTAAAGCTTAGGAAATATTATCTTTAATTGAAGTTTTTACAATGTTTCTGTTTTTGGTTATTATTGGAATGGTTTAGCTGCCTAAGAATCGTAGACTTGGTAGGCTGTTCAAAAGTCAGCACCTGTTTGGGTTAGTATCCCAACAACTATGTCATTTTGCACTACTTATTATGATTTTTTTGTTTTAAACTAAAGACAAAGTTGAAAAATGTTCCTACTTTGTTTTGCGCTATCGATATCTTCAAAAATGTTTGTTGTTTTTAAATTTTTGGACAATTATGTCAACCACTTAAGAACATACTAGTTTTATTTACACATATCACAGATTTTACCAAAAAAAAAATCGATTTGTGACTCACAATGCGATGTCAAAAGTCGGTAAATACCTGAACACAAACAACAATACGGATTTTTCAGTCCTGAATTTCGTCTTGATTCCCAATTTAAGTTGGAGAAGCTTGATTTGAGTTCAATATAAACATATTTCAACAAATCAAGGGACTAATTTAAATCTTGAAATCGTCTTGATGCAAGAATGCCCGAGATCAAACTGAGCTCGATATTCGAATCCGAGAGGATTGCTTGAAAAATGTACCAAATTGACTTGAGCTAAAACTTATTGTTGCGCCATATATTATTTCAGTTTATTTTGCATCTCAGAAGCTTCAGCAAGCTTAATGTCTTCAAATCAGCGATGTTCACCCATAGCCCCCAGAGGCCGAACACTTTAAGCAATTTATGCCGAATGCTTGCCGAAGTAATGCTTCAATAAGTGTTAGAGAGAGACAGAAAGCTACAGAGAGCCTCTCTTCTTGAACATCGCTGCTTTAAATGCTTCCGTATACTCGGTTCTTTCCTTAATAGACCTTGCGCATTGACTCCAAATCAGAGGCCATCACCTCATGTCCGCATTGCCATGACTATTTGGGAATTCCAAGCAGGAGAAGTGCAAGTATCGACACAAAAGTTAATTTGCCAAGTTTACAGATGTCTTTGCATATGTGTATGCAACCATTTAGCCTTACTGTATTGGTGAGAGAGTTTTCGTTTTGATATTGGAATTCCGTACTCACTTTAATCTCGTGTCAGGATCATTTGATTTTCAAAATCAAGATCGGACTTGGTATAAAAGTAAGAAATTTGTGTGACTTTTGACTTTTAAGTTTGTGATCGGGGATGCTGAGATGCCCTAGTACCACATTGGTTTTTGGACAGCACTAAGACATAAGATAGGAATGCAATAATCTGATTTCCCTATCTCCTGCTTGAAGTTGAGTGCTCGGCTCGGAGAGTACCGGCATGTATCCCTGATTTTTAAGAACTTCTGCAGTCCCCCCAAATGAGAACTTACTTAACATCTAAATTCTTGATAATTATAACATTAATAGTAACATTAATAGAGTAAATCATTTCATGCCTGTCTGTCAGCATACTTGATATATCTTCAGATTAACAACACCTCAGGCAGAGGTCAATAAATTTATTAAGAAATAAACAAATTCTTTGTGATAAGACCCATTTCCATGGAATATATAACAAGCTAAAGTATCAATACACTTCCCAAAAGTGAAATCAGATGAATTCTAGCCAAGGTCACATGTGTGTGTATGCGTTCCAGTCTTAAGTACAACACCAGACTCTGATCTAGATTCCCACATCATTGATGCTGCCGCACTGAACTCATTGCACTTCCCATCAAATTGGACATTGACACCTATTCCTGTGTGCTCCGACCTCTCCGACTCCGATTCGCACCACGGCCAGCTCCAAGTCCGTCTCCGTCTTCGTTTTCGTTCCGTAAAAACGGCGCGTAACAACTATTTCACGCCATGCAGCAGGCAGAGTGGCCCAAAAAACTGATGATTAATGTTGAAAACATAAATTGGATTTGATTTCTGTTTGTTTGCTGCCTTCGTGGTCTTTTTTTTTATACACTTAATATGAATACATGTATTTTTTGCGCTAGGTAGCTGCCGCCGCCGCCGCCGCCTGTTCATTAGCACAGACTAATCATTGGAGCCCAAGATGAGGAAGATGGGGAAGCTGGGGAAGCTGGGGAAGCTTGGTAAGCGGCTGCCGTGAGGCATGAGGCAGAGCCGATGCGGCCCAAAAGCCCAAAGGTGGCAATCAACATGAATGAATGAATGGAAACGTCGCTGCTGCTCGATCTGTGAATGAGCCGCGCCGCCAAGCCGCTGAGACGCTCAGTCTGAGTCGCTGAATGCCATGAATGAGCAGAGCGACTTGGGTTTCGTTTTGTTTCATTTCGTCTGGTGTTGTTGTTAAATGTGTGTGTGTGTGAGTGTGTGTGTGTTGCTGGTTTTGTTTCTCGTAGCGGAAGTGTAATTGCAGGCTGGATTGGCCTGAACCTGCCTTCAGCTTACCTTACCTCACCGCAACCGGCATCCCCGGCATTCATTCACAACGACCTTAAGCGTTCACAAATGAGCCGAAAAAAAAAAAACCGATTGCCGCGGCGGCGCCTTTGCCTTTGCCTTTGCCTCCGCCATCCAGCATCAAGCAACATCATCAGTAAATTACCTCCGTTAAAACGGAAGCGCATTACAAGCTAGGTAATGTGATAGCATATGTATTGTAGTTGTGTGTACAAATGTCGTGGATAGTGTACACGCCCACTTGGAAGAAATGGAGATGATGGAAATGAAGTGCCGAGCGCAACTAAATCAAGAAAACGAAATGAATCAATTTTGAGAACATCCAAATTGGGGGAAAGGCCAACCCAGCAGATCATTTTTAAGGGTTAGTCTACATTCAAATATTCGAACAACAAATTGTTCAGTTCTCCCGCTCTCAGGTTCGAACCATAGTTCACCAATGGTTAATGTTCGAAAATTCATGGTTCGAGGTTTTTGAGCGGAGGTTTTGGTTCGAACCTTGGTTCAGCCCATGCTTGACACAATCAATATACTATGTAAGGTGGAAAACCCTTTCGAAACGGCTCGATTTCGTAATTTGTCAGGTGTAGAAAAGGTTCTTAACTATATTTCGCAACGCTAAGTGATTTGGGTGTCCCTCTGTAGAACATTCATTAGAATTCACGACACAGCAGGCTGCTCATAGGTGTCACTCTTTGCTTTATTATTGGCGAAGGAAGAACTCTAGTGTATGAAAATACTGGATGCATAAGAATGCCCATCAATTTCTGCACAATCGTTGATGCGCAAAATGCTCTCACTTATAGCGTATTTCCCGATGTCAGCAAGTAATACATAAGTCAAGCGTGGCTGGCAGAAAGAGTAATCAAATCAATCGAATGCAGTTTGCGAGGCCAACGAAGATGTTAATTATGTAACACAGTTTTTGAACTCACTGTACTTGCCAGGCCTTCTACGACTGAAAGTTGGATCTGCGGTTATTTTACTTCAGAATTTAAGCCCACCACGGTCATTAATACATTGATGAAAAACTAGCAATTCCGAGCCTAAAATGTTTTTCCGCCACGAATTCCAATGAGTTTTGAATCCAATTTCAAATTAGATTTGCATTCGCAATGACAATTAATAAGTCGCAAGACCAAAACGATGTCTGTTGGCGGCTTAGATTTGGATACTCCATGTTTTTTCTACATGGACAGTTAGACGTGGCGTGTTCTCGGGTGGGCAAACCATCGAAATTATTTATGTTGGCTTATGATGGACTAACAAAAAATATCGCACACTCAACTCCTCTACAAAATAAATACTAATGTCTCATTTGTTAATGAAATGAATTGAGTCATCGTATATTTCTGTCCTAGATACTATCCCCACTCACTTACAATAGATTCCTTATAAATATTTTATTTATCAACCGAAATATTCACCAAAATATGAACTAGAAACAATTTGTATAGCAAAAAAGAATAAATAAAAAGCAAATCATTTGTTTAGTTCCTAAATATTTCGAGTTCTTGTAGTTATTTTAATCCTATGTGTTCTTAAAATTGCTATCAACCTAAGAACTATTCAAGTCGTATGGAAATTGTCTTGACTTTGGGTCGAAAACGCAAAAGAATTTTCAAAAAAATAGTTTGCTAATGTTCAGCTTTTGCTTTTGTGAATAATTGAAAAGCTTTGGAGTCGAGGATCTTAAAAAACAGAAGCTATTTTGGGTGGAGATTTTATTAGTTGTTGTGGATTCGATTCCAGGTTTTTTGCTACACTTGCCTGCCAATTTTTTGCTGAACCGAACCGAAATTTTAGGTTCGGAACAGGTTTGCGCTCAGATTTTGTTTCTAAACAAGTTCGTTTCTAGGTTCGGTTCATAGTAAAAAAAAAAGGAATTCCTGGCTTGAACCGGTTTACAGCCCTGCTCCAAACAACATATCGGCCCTAATCTTTGTCATCAATGTTGTTTTCCAGGAGTTTTTCGAGTCTTTGATGTCTAATGAAACACAAATCATTCGCAACAGCAAGTCTTTCGTTTCGCAAAGAGTATAAATACCGCCAAACACTCGATTCTGAAAGCATTGACAAGCATTAAGCGAACATTTTGTTCAAGCTTTAAAGTTTAATTCGTTTGTACTATAGCCTAGGAGATTCCTTTGAATCATTTTGCGGAAACTCTCTATTAAATCACTTATTGTCGAAACTTAGGCCAATCTTCGATCGAAACAAGCTTTCTGTCTTAGTCGATGTTAAATTTTGGGGAAGTTTTCGACCTTGAGATCCCTTGCCAAAACTAAGCAGACCTTTCCCGCAGTAGTGTATGAAAAGACTTTCAAAGTGGGTCCAAATTATTATCCTTAATGGGGATTTGATTTGATTTGAACGATATTTCGAAATAAGTGTGAGTCCATCTTTATTTCTGTCGGACAGGGTTCAAAATTTCAAGTCGCTTAACCAATCAAAAGTTACTCACCAGGAGTCACTGAACAAGAGTCACTGCAAAAAAGTTACTTAAAGTGATTGCTGATCCCGAGTCACTGAGTTTCTAAGCAGAACAATAGCTACTAATAGTTCCACGGAGAGTCACTGAGCAAGAGTCAATTTAAGGAACTACTCAGCAATAGTCAATGAACAAAAGTCACTGAGCGAGTGACACTGACGAAAAGTCGCAGAAAAGTAACATTAATTGATTAACTTGTTCACTTCTTTAGTTGGGTAAGCCACTTAAGATTGTTCACTTACCTATAAACAACCCAATATAGGCCAGCTGTGAAGGGACTCAGCATTCCATTACCTGGTAATGAAACCCTTTGCCAAGATGAAGTAGTATGAAAACTCTAATGAGTGCGTTATTACTCACAAAAACAAAAAAAAACCAAAATCAGAATCAACAACTACCACAAGAAAACGAAAGAGAAATCCGATTACTGCCGGTTGTGTGTGTGTATGCTTGTGGCTGTCTGATACAGCGCTATTGTTGCCTTAAATTCCGCAAGAGCAGCCAGCCTATGCATTAGCCCTATGCGCATGGCTGAGGCGTTCGCGCATTGCAACAACATTAGCGCATGAAGCGTATAAGGCATGGGCATTGGTGCTTTAAGCTATCGGAATACTCATTTGCTTGAGAAGATTTCAGAATGGTTTAGTTCTTAATTTTCCGACCTTGAATAGGGATAAACCGAAATTGGAAATGGGTAAATTTAATAACATTCGTAATACAATTTCCCACTTTCCGAATATTAACAGCTTAAGAACGGGTGCGAATGGAAAACTATTTGCAATACACCGACATACTTTTGTTCGATTCCAGATGATAAATACAAAATTAGTCAATGAGACAACAGTCGGGGGAAATCGTTCCGTGTCCTTGTGCAGTCCTTTCTGAGAAATGGAAACTATAGTCCAGCATCTCCGAGTCGGCCATCACTTCGGGGTTTTTCCGCCTTCAGTCGTGTCAGCACAACGTTCCCCCTACCCAACCCCTAAGCGCAACCTTCGGTCGACAGAGGCCAGAGAGCAAACAGAAAACGAAGAAAACTGAACGAGAAAAATAACTCAGTAGCACGTAGCTTGACCTTATCGCAGTGAGGACATCAAGAGCGGCGGCGGCGGTGGCGGTGGCGGGTAGCAAGCGGGAGCGGTAGTAGGTAAGGTTCCCTTATCAGCGCCGCCATCGTCGGGCCGTGACGATGACAACGGCAATAACAACAACAATGGCAGCAGCAATCAGAACGCTTCGCGTCTGCGCGACAGTCCCAAATCGAGTCGAGGCGAGTCGCAGACAGGAAGTGAGCTATTTGCACTTCCAAACAAGTCATAATTTTCGACAATGGCCCAGACAGACATCGGCCGTTACGGGGAATTCGGCTCTGATAAAGTGGCCCGTCTCCGACGCGTCGCTGCGGAGAGACGTTTAATAAGCGACAATTTAGAGCTGGAGTTTTGACATTGACACAGGTAGACACAACAGACATCGATGTGGCCAGGCCAGGAGGACAATGGCCTGCCCAGAGTGGATCGGCAGGGAGCTGTCGTTGACTCTGTGCTAATTGAAAATCCTGATCCCACTGGCAGCCGCTCGGACACGGAATATTAATCAGACTCTTTTTTTTTTTTTTAATTAGAGCTCCCCGCCGATCCGTCTCACAGTTGATTTGTCTGATGATGTATTAATTTCTCACAATGCTTTCCGAATAGCACATTGAATAATCGAGACCCTCTAACTATCTATCTATCTGCGCCGACTCTCTGGTCTATGGCCGGCCTCTGTGCGGTGGAACGGAGCCCAGCACGTAGCTGTCAGCGGCACAGAGGCCGCCAGCTGTGCGGCAGGGGTTCAGCTGAGAACGTTTGTGAACTCAATTAAAATAGCAGACGATCGGCTGTGCCCGCGCCCCGCTTCCCCCCGCGGGTCACATGCAAATCGTCAGAGTCGCTGACTGAACCGGGTCTCAGATTCAGATTCAGATTCCAATTCCGATTCGAACCGAACCTGGCACGTCGCTGCGGCGGCTGGTAATTAAACCTGCGTGGAAGCAGGAAAAAACGAAACACATACCAGCGATCTGCCATGAATAGACATTCTTTACCGTGG
This sequence comes from Lordiphosa andalusiaca, assembly GCA_035044965.1. Taxonomy (NCBI): domain Eukaryota; kingdom Metazoa; phylum Arthropoda; class Insecta; order Diptera; family Drosophilidae; genus Lordiphosa; species Lordiphosa andalusiaca. Next base: position 1,811,070 of record JAWNNM010000051.1, on the reverse strand, counting down.
GCAATTAGAAAATGAGTTCAAGCTCGCACCAAGTAGCGTCGAGTCATAGATCAACGTTCATGATAAGCTATTCGCCAGATCGCCGGCTCTCCGGCTCTCCTCTGGCCAACTGCGTGAGTAGAAAGCCAACTATTTTTTTCTCGTCGCTGTGGCCCCCTCGGGCTCGGCCTCGACATCGGTCCCAGGCCTCAGCATCTGAGCCGTGGTTGGGTATTTTCTTTATTTTTATTTTGGCTGTTTGATTTTTTTTTTTGAAAGTCTGCACCGGTTTAGAGCAGTGATTAGCCAAATGGTGAACGATATGTTGCAGAAATGGTAACAGCAAACGGTACAACGGCTTAACCTTTCACCTCCATCGCCTGGACCGAATTTGCCGTGAAGAAATTTTGCGATGCGGCTGCAAGATTAGCCAAATGCAGTGATAATTGACAATGATGTCTGAATCAGTTGGAAGGCAAGTCGGTGAAGAAATTTTCCACATTTTCACATTTCCATTGAGCAAGAGAAGAGAAACTCGGCAAATCTTTTCTTTGGGCAAGGCCATTACGTTCTTTTGGATCTGAATAGTGGATATAGTTTCGTTGAATCATCTTGAGTTGGCGCTCCATTAGCGCTCATCGCCAAAGTGCCAAATTGGCATTAAGTAGTGCACAGACAATTAGATAGCAGTTTGGTTTCCACTTGTTTGTCCAACGATCTCCCATAAATAATCGCTCTCAAGCAGTGCAAATCGATTAGCTTATAGTTTCTTTTTCCTCAGTTAATCTGCTAACCAGCATCAGCAGACGAGTCGATATAGCCATCTGTTCGTATGAACAAACAGATGTTACAGATGGTAATACATAGATATAGGTTTGACATGTATGGTACGAATAATTCAAGTTCAAGTTCCAGCTGGCCTTAAAACGATATAAACATTTGAAATCGTCCAAACTTGTACAAACCCAGTTTCAAATTGGGAAACTGCATCTTCCGGTTCACAAATTAAATGATTTCTGAGATTCGTAAAACGTCCAACACTCACGTAAACCTACAGACCAATTTTTCAATCGAAAGTTTTATGCCAAAAGAAGTTACACAGAAGAAAAATTCTAATTCAGTATTGAAAACGGGTTGATCCTGGGGCATGCTTGAAGGGATCCTGTTTTGCCGTATCAAAAAAGAGAGGTGGTAGTAAAATCAATCTTTTTCCGGGATCAGCTCAAGAATATCCGGGATCACCCCGTTCTTAATCACGTTTCGGATTGATATTGTTTTCTTATGTGTAGAAAGTGGTGCAGACGGATTGATTGTAGCCGGTTAAGTGTCTTACTTAATAGTCTTCTGAGATGTTTCTAGCTCAACCTATTGGCCAAATATCAAGTTCGCAGTTTACGGGGGTTTTCTAGGCTAAAAGGTTCAAAAAATACATTTTTTGCATTATAAAATTGTCCGGATGTTTATTAGGCATAAAAGGAAGCATCTCCGACCACAAAAAGTATATATATTCTTGTTCAGCATGACGAGCTGAGTTGTATGTTATCTGCTCTGTCAGTTTGAAAGCTAACATCATCAAACTTTGAACCAATTCTTTTAGTACAAATACGCTGCACATTTGTGGGAACCGGCCGGAACGGATGACTATAACATATAGCTGCCATAGGAACGATTGGTCGAAGAAGTAGTTCTAGTGAGAAAAACTTTTTTGTTGTCAATGTAAACGTCTCCAGACTTAGTATTTACCAGTTTTCTATGCTTCTCCATGATTCTGCCAAGTTTGGTCGAAATCGAACATCTATATACTATAGCTGCCATTGAAAAGTATGGTTAGTAAAATAGTCTGGTTTTTTTTTTTCATTGTAAACCTCTTTAAAATTGGCATTCACACAATTCTTCAAAATTTTGTCAAAATTGGATGAATTGGTTATAGCTGCCATAGGAATGATCAGTCGTAAAACTAGTTTTAATAAGAAACACGTTTGCTTTCAATGAAAACGCCTTCAAACTTTGAATTTCTTAGTTTGCTATACTTTCCCATGATTCCACCTAGTTTGGTCGAAATCGGACATCTATATACTATAGCTGTCATAGAAAAGTTAAGTCTGAAAAGTAGTCTTAGTGAGAAAAACATTTGTTTTCAATGAAAATGTCGTTAATATTACCATTTATTTATTTGTAATGCTTTTACTCAATTCCACATAGTTTTGTCAAAATCGGATGACTACAGCATATAGCTACAGTACGAATGATCGATCGGAAAAAGTTCTATTGAAAAAATCTTTTTTGTTTTAAATTGAATCGACTCCAAATTTTGTATATGCTCGTTTGTTAGGCTTTTTCTTGAATCCACTAAGTTTCGGTCGAAATCAGACATCTGTATGGCTTAGCTCCCATAGAAAAGTAAAGTGCGAAAAGTAATCTTAGTTAGAAAAACATGCTGCAAGTGTAATAAAAACTGCGGCCGAGCCGAAATTAACTTTTCTCTATGTTTGTTTTTTAAGTAACACGCACATTTGTTAATAGCAAAACAGGTAATTTTGCAGTACTGTTGAAACTTTAAGCGCGTTTTTCTCGATATTATAATATAGTTTTCTTCCAATTTGACATGATATCTCTAGATCCAATGAACCGATTAACTTGAAGTTTCCTGTGGGACTTTCTTATGCATTACTCTTGGCCCGAACTAGAATTATGTGAAATTCAAAGAAAAATTCTGTCACTATTTGGCGAAAAAAAATTGAATTATAATTTACTGAATCGTGTCAAGGCACCCTTTTAAAAGTTTTCAAAATATTTAAAAAAGAAAATCCCCAAATTTTTTACGTTACGGGGACCACCACTGTTTGCCCTCAAAACTTATCTCCTATGCCATTTAACATTTTCACGTTGGATTTTCCATCCGAAAGCTTTGCTGACAATACAACAAACCCTAATTCGGAAATGTTATCCCCAAACATTAGGTGCAACATGCAGCGAGCATTCACTTTCCTCTTGAAGTGTTTCAAATAAAACTAAGTTCAAGCTTTCATTCAGATCAGTAAAATTTCATTTCAATTGCTAGAAAGCAAAAATTTGGTTTTTTCTTTTTTAGTTTGCTTCAAAGATGCAGAAATTTAACCCAAGTGTTTGTATTAGTAGGTGGCCTATCGATGATTTTGTTGATACTTCAATTGGGACTTAGCTGAAGGCTGCAACTAAATATGTTTTTTTGCTTTCTCTCTCAAAAAATAGGACCTTAAGGAGTTCAAAATACTGACTCGTATCATGAACAAAAGTTGTACTTAAATAGATAGATTTACCTAGTTTTACCGGGGGTAAAACACCCGACATAAGCCATACAATTGAAATGGGTTTATCCAGAATTTTTCTCACGGCTTTTGCATGTCTCGAAAGCTAAATAAAATAGAGAAAGCTAAGCTTACGTTGTCTGTGCCGAAGTTTTTATTCCCTTGCAAGTGCTCGCTTTTCTTTCTCTTCTCTCTTCTTTTCTCTTTTTCCCATTTTCCGACCGATCATTCGTATGGGAGCTATATGATATAGTCATCCGATTTGGCCAAAAACTTGATAAATTATGTGAAATCAAGTGAAGCAAACAACTACAAAATTGCAGAATGATACCATTAAAAACAATAAAGTTTTTCTAGCTAAGACTGTTTTCAGACCTATCTTTTGTAAGGCAGCTATACCATATAGTTGTGCGATTTTCATCAAACTTGGTAGAATTATAAAAAAAACATAGAAAACCTATGATTAAAAAGTTTGGAGACCTTTACATTGAAAAGAAAAAAGTTTTTCATGCTAAAACTAGTTTTCCGACCGATTATTCCTATGGGAGCTATGGGATATAGTCATCCGATCCGGTCGGCTCTGACATATTAGTAGTGTACAGCAAAAAGAAGACTCTGTGCAAAATTTCATCTCGAAAGCTTCAAAACTGAGAGACTTGTTCGCGTAGAAACAGACAGACGGACGAACAGACAGACGGACAAAGCTCAATCGACTCAGCTCGTTACCCTGATCAAGAATATGTATATAGTTTATGGGGTCGGAAATGAATATTTCTATGCGTTACAAACTTTTGGGCAAAATTATAACACCCTTTGCAAGGGTATAATAAAAATACATTTGAAATAGTTGAAATAACATTATCAATATTTATTATAATAGTAGAATTATAGAATTGAATTATATTCATAATAATTACAAAATTCTTATATTAACAATCAAAATTAAATATGCATGTTTGACCGAGTCAGAGACAAAAGAGATCCTAAATGGAAATGCAAATCTGTCAGCAAATGTTGAAAAGTGATTAATTATAGTAGAATTATATTGGTGATCTATTGGTAAGAAAGGAAAAAGCGAATTGAAGAGAACCATCTGATTTCTGGTGACTAACCGGAAATTTTTTGTATATCTGCATTATCTTCATTACTAAAATTGAACTGTAACAATTTCCACAGTAAGACCGGCTTAGTCAAGAATAAATGTACCACCATCAAATCTTAATATCAGAATTTCCCTGCTCACAATTAACATATTCTTGACAGTTTATCCCGCTCCGCTTTACCCCGATTTCTGGCCGCATTCGCTTGATTAGCTCATTGGCCAAGCAATTATACTTGCATTGCTCCTACAATTGACTCACTCAAGCCGAACGAACCGAAACAACACCAAATAGAAGGGGTCGGTTAGCTCTGCCAATTAGTAGGAGGATGAGGCGATATTGTGAGGCATTTGACTTGAATTTGTAGGCCCATTTGTTGGTTAATTTGGCTGGCAAACGCCTTTTATGGACCATCCGCATGGCGAGCGCAATGAACCGTGCGATAAGTCGCCGGTTAAGTGGAAGTTGGGTAACCGTAAACCCCCCCCAGTTCCGCGCTGGCCACAAAAATTTCTTGCCACATAAAAGTGCGGAATGGCGTTCAGGCGTTGCGTCGCGCACAGCGCACAGCGCACCGCACAACACACAACACACAGCACACAACACACCATGTTCATTCATGGCGAGCGGTTTCGGGTCTTGAACAGATTTCATTCATAAATAGATGCCGCACAAAGTTCAAGAGATGTCGACGCGTCGCTCTATTACGCCCACACGGGACGCAGGAGAAATGGGAAGGGGACGGGGACGGGGACGGGACGGGGATGGCGAATGGGAATGGTCAAAAGAAGGCGGTACAATGCACTCGCGGTGCTCAGCTACCTGACAACGCGCTGGAGATGAAGGTTAACGACGACGCCAGTCGACGACATGGCAACATTTTAACTGCTTTATTATAACAATGAAATAGTTCGGCGAGACAGACTCTGACTCTGACTCCGACTCCGACTCCGACTTCGACTCGCACTCGGCTGCTGCATCCGCATCCGCATTTGCATCCAGTTCCAGTCACGTTTGTCGCTGCGGTTGCACCAGCAACTTGTTCGTTTTCGTTGGTTTATAGGTTCACCTTGACGCGCATACCACAGTGTGGGACAGCCGGGCACCCTTTTCATTGATTGTTTCTCTTTTTCCTTTACCTCTTGCCACCAGCCCGTTTTATTTCACTGGAAACCAGCAACAACAACAGCAACAACAACAACAGCGAGTTGATCTGACTCTGCTGCATTCCAAGGCATCGCTCATTGTGATCATCATGATTATACACACACATATTGTTTGGGAGGCCCTTCTAGGCGTTATTTTAGCCCTACCTGGCATCTTATTTTAGCTTTTGCCTCTCTTCAGAGGCGCAACGTTGAGCTAGAATTCGGTATAAACCGAAATGGCCCAAAATTAGACCTTGAACTGTTGACAAATCCAGGACAAAGCTGGTCTAGCCCAAACACAATTGCTTTCCGGGCAACTAAAACATTTGAAGTTGTAATTTATGCAACAGTTGCAGACTTTTATTTAAGTTTTTCTCAAGAGTAGGTATTATCCCTTGGAACTGGGACCAGGTTAAGTGGAGTGAAGAATGCTGTAATCAGTCTTCAAGTTTCGAGTTAGCCAGTGTTGCCAGTATAAGAGATCCAAAAGTTGCTTGATTTACAAAAAAAGAGCTAAAAAGATATTAAAAGTAGCTAAAAAAGAGCTGAAAGTTAAAACTGAAGAAATTGTATGTTTTTGAGTCTCAAAATCAACAACTTAAAAAAAGAAAACTTTTCAAGGAACAGACAAACGAAACCTGTTCCCTAAAACCCGCTGTGGAATCAGAATCTTACATTAAAAATAAAAAAAATGCAGATCTCAGTATTGAGAACTACGTAACGGAACTTGCGGATTTCATGTAAATCAAAATTATTTATGTATTTTTGGCTTATTAAAATTAAATTTAAATATTTTGCCTACAACTCATAGTAGTTCATATCTTTGAAAGAATATTAAGATTGAAGACACACCCAAATAAATATATTTCCTCAAGCCCCCGAAAATGAGCTTGATTTAGCACAAAAATGCCGCCAATTTGTATCCCCACAAGGGACTTGTCTAAACCAAGGAAAGAAGAGACGGACATGGCTATATCGACTCGGCTGTTCAAGCTGATCAAGAATACATATACTTTATGGGGTCGGAAATGTTTCCTTCTCCCTGTTACTTACATTCGCATAACTTCATAAACCTAGAACTAGAGCATTCAAAACTTTCAATAACCCCATCTATAGCCTGTCTTTTTTAAGATCCTTGACTCCCAAGCTTTTTCAATGATTTATATGGGAAATATTTTTCTACTAAAACTACGAAATGGTCGTTTACTGAATAGTAAATAATATTTAAAATATTTAATATATCAATGTGTTCCACAACCCGTTTTCGACCCAAAAACAATCTGATTTCTATACAATTAATGAGTAGTTTTTAGGTCGAATGCGATTATTAGCACACATAGGATTAAATTAACTTCTTGAATTTGAAAATGTTTACTATCTAAATAAGTGTATTGCTTGGTTTTATATTAATATTTTGTCCAGCATGAACTGAACCAACATTCGAACCAAAACCTTCTTTTTCTGAAATTAGTAAACCCTATCCATTGTTAAATATTGGTTCGAACCAGCGTTCCGGAGATCCAATAAAATGTATGGGTTTGCAGCCCTAAACATAATAGCATTCCCGCTTTCAAAATAGCTAGATCTAGCAACTAAATAGCTAAAACGGCAACACTGGGATATGCATCGGATTTACACAGTAGAACAAACTTAATGAAGTTCTTGAAAAGTAGAGGGGCAAGCGACCCCACCACATCTCTCCTACAAGCATGCGCTTTTTAAAAAACTTCATGAAGTGTGCTTCATCGTGTAAATCCAGTCTTAGACTGAGTACTTTATGAAGTGCTCTTAGTAGGCGAAATATTCAAGGCAAATGAAATATTTTTTATAAAGAAAAGGTTTAGAATCTCATCTGATTCTCTCGCCTACTAAGAGAAGTTCATAAAGTTTGCTTCACAGTGTAAATCACTTAGAGTAGTGAGGCTTCACGAAGCTCATGAAGTTACTGAAAAACTTAAGTTTGATAGAACGAAAGTATTTAAGCACTTCCAACAGTTATTCGTCTCCATCAAACGATATTCCGAAACTATCGCACTCAGCAGAGCTCAAGCCAATAGTTTTGGCATCACATTTCAGTGGGAACTATATCATCAGCCCTCGGAATGGTAAGTTTTGGCTCAATGTGTAGGATTGCCTGCTCACCGATACGATATGTCCATCTTCGCTTCAGCATTAACTCTGATCGGCATCGATCAGTTTTCGATGCTTCAACCATTTACCGTTTATTTGACTTGATGGTATTTTTTTTCATTTTGGATTTTGAGTGCCTTTGCATTAGCTTTTTAGTTTTTGTTTTCCGTTTTGTTGTGCTTTGGTCATTCCCCGGCTTCCCCCCCCCAACTGCTCCACCCTCGTCGGTAGCCTTTGTGTTGTTTTTTTTTTTTTTATTTTTTTTATATATTTGCGTCGTGGTTTTTATTGTCGCGCGGCTGCTCTTTCAGTTTTATTAGATCATATTATCTATTTTGGTACAACAAATTTGTAATTTAGATCGACTCAAAGTCGGCGGCACCTTTCCCAGCCACCGCGATCGATGGTTGGTCGTGGGAAGGGGATGGGGATGGGGGGTGGCTGGGCCGTTATGGGCTTTTAATTAATTGGCATTTTGGCATTTAATTGAAGCCAACGAAAACATAATTCCCAACAAAATGAAATGAAGCTGCCTGCCACGGCTTAGTGAGGCGTAAACTCCGATGGCTCCAACGACCGGCTGTCCCACATTTGATGGAACAGCCTGGTGCTGGTTGATGATTGAATGATTGCGTCTCGTTGAATGCGTTTGATTTGCTGGAACGAACCGAATCAACATCGGTGGCATATCTTTTGGGCACTTTTCTATTACAAAAGATTCTGTTCTGCACCCAGACATACATATGTACATACATACATACATACATACATCCAAACGTACATCCATGCACTCGTATGTAGCAAACGCATGTTGTATTTCTTATTGCTCTCGTTTGTTTTTCACATGAAATGCAATAAACCCAATTTAATTTGGTGTTTTTATTTGTTTCATTTATTTACTTGCCCGGACGTACGCTCGTACATACAAACAAACCGAGGTATGTATGTATGTCGTCGTCGTCGTCCCCAAAAGAAATCCTAAAGACCCGCAGGGCTTGGGCTTGTGGTCTTTTTTGTTTTTGTTGGGTTTACTTTGGGTAGGGAGGGACGCAGGGGTCTCTTATCGGGCAAGTTGAATCAATGGACAACAAGGTAGTTTATCACGTAACGACAAAGCCCAACTTAAATACAAACGAATTCCCATATTTCGTGTGTTTTGTGAGAAGCGTTTGTTGTTCATTCGATTTTTTTTGTTAAGACCTTGAACTTTCGTGCATTTTTACCAAAACTCATCTCGATCTAAGTCCCGGCGATAGCTGTGGTACGTCCCGAAATGAATGTTTCGTCCAAAGGTACTGTTTCAGTTTTCCATTTATTTGTATCCTTGGATCTGGTACGGTAGCTGGACTTTCCTATTGGAAAAAGGTTAATTCCGAGTTATATGCAGATCATTTTATAATAATAAAACTTAACGAAGTTCATTATACAACTATAATAGATCGGCATTCAACACTCATAATAGCCATTCCACATTTCGTACGATTTCGTGGAGTTAAAATGCAAAATCAATCGGTTTGTTTTGTGTAGATTCTTTAATACGGGGAAGTAGATAGCACTACTTATGAAGAAAATCATTGTTTTTTTTTGTTCTATAAAGTGATCAAAAGTCGCCAACAACAAAATCTACCACCACATACAAATTTTATATTTTCCTCAGCTCTGCCAAAGGCATAGGAGAAAGTGTTATTGCCAAGATTTGTGCCTTGTGAATTGCCTTTGAGTGACTGTGCAGGCTACGGCGAGTAAAAGAATACTGCTACAAATGCGCGCCGTGCGCATAGGCCGTAAGCACCTCAGGTATAAAACAATTGCTCAGAAATTCGACACATTTGCAGATATCGCTACGACATTGTGCTTGAACCGCTTTTTAGATATCTAAACATTTGTCTCTTTAACAGTAAACCCACCCTTTAACGACATGTTGGTAATGTTGGCTGACGATGTACTGCATCGGGAAGATTGAAAAATCCAAAAAAAGGTTTCTACACAGAAAAAAAAAGCCGGGATATAACCAAGCTCAAAAATATTGACTAGATCTCCACCTTCGGATTAAAACATCAAGCTCGAGTCGTACTTTATTGAGCTTGATTCAAGCTGGAAAGCCTTGATGCAATTCTGAAAATCGTGTATCTGTCCGAAAAAGCTAATATCAATACTTACTTTAAAGACATATAATCCTGACTCGAGATTGAAGTAAGTACGGATGTCCTATGTCACCAATACTATAAGGCAAAAGGGGTACACAGAGATACCTAAAGTTCTTAATTTTTGCTGCTATGATGCCTTGCAGTTCCCGAACAATCATAGCAATGTTGGCATGAGGAAGAAACTAAAGTCTATTAAAGATGGAACCGGGGGATTTCAAATAGCTGTTGACCCCTAGCCGGCAAGAACTTGCTGGTTCGAAAATGAAAAATGTCGTTAAATAAGTCGCAAGGGGCTCTTGTGAGAAGTTCATTTTTGGGGTAACATAAAGTTTCTATTAAGAGATAAAGTCAATCTCGGAAGTTTTTGAAACAACATTTTTCCGGAATGACTGCAGTTCGAAAATCAAACTCAATTTCATCTCGGGCAGACTTCCACCAAGCCTATTTCTAGATCAAAACAATTACAAACTTCCTGCTTAAGTCAAATTTCTGGGATTTTTTTTTAAAGTAATCGTTATTCAGATTGAGTGTAGTTTGAATATCAAGCTCAATTTTATCTCGAGCAAATTTTGCACCAAGCTGATTTCAAGATCCAATCTAGTACGAATTTGGAGCTTGAAAAAGTAATCCCATGTGGGATAAAGTTAGGATCAAGACCAGAATTCCGGAATTGAGAAATCAGGTCAATTGTGTTCGCACTTGGAATCAGAAAATCAGGGAATGACCGACTTCTGACATCGTTTGGGATTGATTTCGTTCCGAATATCTCTGATTTTTCTTCTGTGCTAGCACATACAAAAATTATGGGGGCTAACAAGGTGCATCCAATGTGAATGCACCTGTATCCGTGACTTTTCAAGTAGTGACTCGATAGGTTATCGATTATTTTGTCTATTGCTACTGGTATTGTTACAACTGTTGTAATAAAAATGCTTTGAAAGTTGAAGCTGGAAAAATGTAGCAAGTCGCCTGCCAAAGCATCTAAAGACAAAGACATTTGCATGAGCACCAGAGGCTACATAAACCCAATTGAAGCTTTGGTATGAGAATTTGGACATACATATATTGGGGGATTCGGAAAAGCTCGCCTTTTGTCAAGAAATACACTTCATCATTCTGCAAACCACAATTAACCAAGAAAAAACTGTGAAAATAAAAGAAAGTCATGGTGGATTCCCAGCAAGTTTTCTTTTAAATCAATGTAATCAATGTAAGCAAAAATGCAAGAATGCAATAATACTGCCAATACCAACACCCTACTGTATCTTTTCGATAAATCCTGATGTCGATGACAAAGGCAATCAAAAACACTCAAAAAACTGTATCCAGCACCCCGGAATTTCAACCCAATACTTTGTATAAATAGAAAAACACTTTTGAACCGCTCATGAGCAGAGCTGAACTGTTTAAAAACTGTTTTTTTGAAAGGTATGCAATAATATTGTTCTAAACTTGAACTAAGCTCATATTTCTGAACTGTGTCCATTTCATAGCACTTGACATACAAAGTTGTTTCCAAACGAAATATCCCCGTTTATTCGAAAATCTGTAGATATTTCTATGTGTTGCAAACTTCTGGGCAAAATTATAATACCCTTTGCAAGAGTATTAAAAGAAGTCTTATAGAACGCTTTAAGTCGGAAAGCTTATAAAAATAAGAGGATTTACTGCAGAAAAGCATTCAGTGCAGTGAAGGTGGCTTGCATCAAATTCTTTCGTTTCCAATTCGAAGAGAGAAATGCTTAGAAAGTTTCAGAAGGAACTATGTCAATATGGTTGTCCTATTTCAATGCCCCTCACATTATTTTCGATTGCCATTAAGCGAGCACTTCCCACTTCATCAAAAAGAAACCCTTTTCGCAAAATGAGCATTTTCCAACGTTTATTTCTGTCTGCCACGCCTCATTACGCCCACATACGTGCCTGAATTTCTGCATCAATTGCGCTTTTCCTGGGAAATCGGCGCTGGCGGTAGGAAATCTCCATTTCTTCTCGTCTTCAACGTTCGCCATCAAATTGATATGGCCACTTAATTACTGTCCGCCGCTGCCGCACACATTGTTGCATGTAATTGTTTATGGTTATTAGCATGACAGCGGCAACAACAGCAACCACAGCGGAGAGCGACGCGTGCTTAATTGTATAATTAATTTGTAATTTTTATTCTGATTTCTTTGTTGTTTATGGCACGTTTTGTTTATTTTTTGGCGCTGTCCCCGCCCCATTGGCGTCTGCCACTTCGACAGATTGAGCTGTTATCTCGCCTCCCTCCCTGCCGTCCGTTGGCGGGTATTCCCTTTCTCATCAACTGTCAAGCCGCATGAGGCATAAAAGTTCAACATTCAGATGCGAGCTTGGATTACACAGTCCGACCGACTGTGTCTCTCCGCCACTCGCCCCCGTTGGCCCGGTCGGATTCGTTGCCAGGGCGTTCGCAAAAATAAAGAGAATCAACAACCAAACAAAAACAAAAAAAACGCAACTTCAAAAAATTTATGCACTTTTTGAACACTCACACTCTCGCATTCGAGGCACTCGTAATAAAATTGTAAACTGACACCGGGGCACGTTTCTTTCCAAGTGAGTTGAGTGGGCAGTTGGAAGGCTTGGTTTCTCTTCGTTGCCAATGCCCAGTGTGAAGGGTATTTTGGCTCGCTCGACGCCCAGAGAGAAATTGGTTGAGCCAGCGAGTTGTGAATATTTGAAAATGTGTGAAGAAAATCAAAGCTCAAAGTAGATTTCGGCACAACTTTCCAATCCGGAAAATAGCCAAATTATCGAATACTCCGCAAGAATTTGAGCCTTAGCTTGTTGAGTTTTGGAAAACCGTTTAGACGGATCAGCCACAAGTTTGGACTTGCAAAATAACGAGAAGATTCAAAGAAATCTTCAGAAGCAGTAAAAAGTTATAGATCGAACTTGATGGAATTTATACCGTTTTGATCTTAAAATTTGAAGCAAGTTTTGTTCTTAGAAAAACTTAAATTAAGGAGGAAATATTCTAAGGTAGAAAAATATCGTTAATTTCATTGAAAAGAGAACAAACGTTCTTGAATGAAGAACTTTGCGGACTTACAGGAAGACAAATAATTGAAGTAAAGCGCATTCTTAACTCAAGTACCATCTTGTTTTGAGTATAAACTAGACTTACAATGCCAGCTCCAAAAAGAGATCAACGTAAAACGCGAAATATTATATTTTAAAGCAATGCTGCAAAACCTTCAAAATGATGCATGAGGTTCGGTCCGGGGGTTCGAACCAATTGTAAAATCCAAGGTTCGGTTCGAGGACCGGTGCTTGGGACCCCTGAACCAAAGGTTCTGGTTCGCTTGCACATAAAAGAATAGTTTCACTTTTGATTTATTAAAACGTTCAAAATGAAACATATATACTTTCTATCTATATGCTTAATCATATTGATCATTACCTCAGTTATTTCAATAATCAAATCCATTAGATAACATTAATACCTTTTAGAAACTGCTTAGTTTTAGCTGATTAGCATTATGTCTTCCAAGAGCTGTTCATCTATACTAGCTCTTAAATCAGAAAGAACAAACTTAAGTATTGAAAATGCTCCTTCAACTGATACCTGAATTGCTGGTATTGCTTTCTATAGCCTTCATAAACTTCTCGTCCTCGCAATCAGACGTTGAGTCATTTATTTTAAAATTTTGAAAACTCTCATTAAGCATATTAAGTTCGTGAACCGAACCTCATTCTTCGAAAAAGTGGTCCGGTTCGGGTTTAGGTCCGAGGAGTCAAAAATGTAAGGCGCCTGGTTCATGGTCCGGTTCGCGAACCTCAAAAAACCCGAACCGAACCGGTTCTCAGGGGTTCGGTTTCGGAACGGTTTGCATCGTTGTTTTAAAGTGAATCTGTTGGCAAAATTTCCAACTAGCTCTAACACTTTTCTTACGAAGTAATGGTATAGTTCTGTCCTACAGTAATACCAACTTTTTCCTTGTGGTTTAATTTAAGGCCCTTGGGTCTTACCAGCCTTAATTTATAATTTCTAAAACAAATTGTGTGATTTGAAGCAAAAAAACAATTTGTAAATGCTAAATGAACGTTTATCTCATTTGAATGATTTGTTGGGGTTCACTTTAGTATGTACTTCAACAAAGAAAATGTTGGCAGCTTGACAGACTTTTTTGTGTCAGCTATTTGGCAGGCTGTTCAGACTGATTGGAATACATGGGAATGATAATAGATTTCTCTGAACACTGAACGCAACCTAAATTGGGTCTGAGTTAAGACTGTTACAATCATAAAGTATGATCAGCAAGATTTTAATGGAGTCGTAAGTTCAGTGTTTTGGAATTGACAAAAATTGGATATGAATTTCGAGTTTTGAGCTTGATTTAGTTACATAATTCCTGACTTTTTCTGTTATTAATGTTACGCCTATGTTTCGCATATGTGGAGTCTATATTGACAGGCTGTGGGTATTCTTTTGCTGTGATCCGCTCAACGGTCAATGCTCCTCGTGTACTTTATAACAAATCAACGATCAACTGAATATAGTCTGTACTTAACATTGTCTGTACCGAAGTATAATCACAGTTTCGGGTTTTCTTTTTTTCGTTGCTTTAAAAAATGGCAAAAATACAAAAAGAAACGAATGTTATTTGCCACAGTTTGAACACGAAATCAATGGCCGCGTTCAGCAGAAGAACTTGCTGCCTGATCAATCATACTTTATTCTGATCATTCTGCTGAACTCCAGTGATACGGTATCATGATAGACAATTTGAAGTTTCATGATAGAGGAGCTTGTATCGAGCAAAAAGTATGCTCTTTTCAGTTGAAACTGCTACCTACAGTTGCAATTGTGTCAATAGGTTTTTGCGTATTTGGTTCATTTAAAAAAATTTGTAAAAAATAGTTCGAAAAAACTGAAAAATATGTAAAAACTTAAGTTTGACAACTATTATGCAATTTCCATGCTGACACGAAGCGTGACATTGGTTTTTTGAAGTCTTTGTCCAAAACTGTAGCACTTCGTTCAGCAGAAAACATTTGATGTATCATTTTTTGTTTTTGTTGATACCTGCACAGCGCTCAATCTTTCTGCTGAACACTGTCAATTTTTCAGCTTAAATTAAAATACCAAAATTATATTCATATCTATGAGAAACGTAGAGACAAAAATGACAAAGATTAGGCCCGATATGTTGCTAGGCTGTGAACCGATTCAAACCCGGAATTCCAACTTTTATTTTACTGTGAACCGAACCTTGAAACGAACTTGTTTAGAAACAAAAGCTGAGCGCAAAATCTGTTCCGAACCTAAAATTTCGGTTCGGTTCAACAAAAAATTGGCAGGAAGGTGTAGCGAAAAAACTGGAATAGTATCAAGAACAACATGAAATCTCCAATCAAAATAGCTTCTGTTTTTTAAGATCCTCGACTCCAAAGCTTTTTGAATGATACACAAAATCAAGAACTGAACATAAGTAAACTATATTTTTTAAATTCTTTTGTGTACCACAAGTCGTTTTCGACCCAAAGTCAAGACAATTTCCATACGACTTGAGTGGTTCTTAGGTTGATAGCAATTTTAAGAACACACAGGATTAACATAACTACACGAACTAGAAATATTTAGAAACTAAACAAATGTATTGTAATACCCTTGGCAAGGGTTTATTATAATATTGCCCAGAAGTTTGCAACGCATAGAAATATTAATTTCCGACCCCATAAACCATATATATTCTTGTTCAGGGTGTCGAGCTGAGTCGATTGAGCTTTGTCCGTCCGTCTGTCTGTCTGTTTCTATGCGAACTAGTTCCTCAGATTTGAGGCTAAAGATTTGCACAGATGTATCTTTTAGCTGCACACTGCTAATATGTCGGAACCACGCGGATCGAATGGTTACTTTTTTGTAGCTGTCATGGGAAAGATCTATTTCAAGTGTATTTAGACTCCGACACAGACGAAGTCAGCTTAGATTTCTCGTTTGTTTATCGCCTTGGCTACTTTAAGTTTGTTTATGTTAAGTTGAAAAGTTTACTCAAAATGTTTTGGAAGTACAGTCATTCCGTCTATTGTTGTCAGTGTCTTTGGTGGTTTTCCTCAATGCTGATCAAACGGAACGAATGTGCAAGTTTCATACGAATCATACAATTTTCTGTCTTAGTCTTCCAGAAGACAATCTGCAACTTCTCTGGGCTTCAACCAAAAACGGAGAACGTTTCACAAAGCCAAAGTGCTGTCCACAGCTATCCGTGGTTCGTGGAAGTGAGTTCTGAATGCAATCGGATACAATCCCAAATGGAGCTTTGGCTCAAATTCGGTACTGCTTCTCTCCTCTCTCGATGAATATTTTGAAAACTATGAAGAAAAATGCCCAGCAATTTGTTAGTGTCCACAAATGCTGGGTATTTACGGTTCGTAGCCCCTTGAATTTGATATTTCCTTTTTCTTTTGTTTGTTTCCTGGTCCGGCTCGTGCTCGTGCCCCCGCACAGTGAACCCCACCGAGAATAGACCCGAAGTCTCAAATATTTTTGGATATCAAATTTTTTCGTGATGTTTTTTTCAAATATAAATTTTGGTTCTGTTTGGGTGCATAATTCAAATTAATGAACATTTTAAGGGAGCCCAGAAAGGGGAACCATGCCAATGGGCTGGCGTTGGCCATTGTCTCAGTGGCTGGCCCGCAGGTAACCGAAGAAGTTGGCGCGCGTTTTAAATTACACGACGCGCCAAAAGCAACAAAAAAAAAAAAACAACAAATATGACGCAAGTCGAGCAACAAATTTGTTCAAGCTGAAATATTTCAATTGGATATTTCTTCTCGGAGGAGAGCTGAAAACCAGAGCCAAATGTGGGCCAATTTTGGATGTGCCACCCGGCGGCAACTTTTTGTGGCCATTTGCCAACCGACAGCGCGAGAGCGAGACAGGGAGGATGAGGAGGAGGAGGAGGAGGAGGAGGAGGGCAGCAGCGGCACGGGCAAGGTGTGTTGTCTGGGCGTTTTTGTCGTGCGAAAAAATGATAATTTTTCTTGTACTTACATTTACCCCACATGTTGAAACCGCGTCTGGCGTCTGTGTGTTGCATTTCCTGTTTTGCTGCCAAATTAGTTGATGAATTTCATATTAATTTGCGCATAAAATTTCCATTTAGGTAACCAGCATATTGTGGCAGCCCGGAGGTGACATGAAAATCGAGATGAGGGCACCTCAAACAAAACGAAAAAGAAAAACAAGACGAAAATTTCTTAATGATGAACGGAGAATTTTCTTAGTTCTTTCGGTGTGTGGGGGGGGGGGGGGGGGGGGGACAGCTGACGAATGTTTATGATAAATTGCTTGGACACAAAGCTTGTTAGGTGGAAAATGCTAAAGAATTGCGCAAATTGAAATTCCAAGATCAAAATCGAGGAAAAGGCACCCGCCAACCCAACGCAAATTTAATGCAATGAAAATCAAATAAATTGCAATGAAAAGCCAACAACAAAGGCAACAACTATGACAACGATAGCAATCACTAAACATGGTGGGCCAGGCAGCAACTCCGGCTCCAAATGCGACTCCTACTCCCAGCGATCTAACGAGGGCAACCCAAGTCAAGTATTTGAAAAATTTATAATGGGCTTGCAAATGAAATTGCCTTGGCGGAGAGCCACACAGAGAAGCTACCCAAAAATGGACAAAATGTTAGACCCGAAAGATCGAGAGAGCGAGAGAGAGAAGGAGAGGGCGAACTGGAGGTGAACTACCTGAAGATCTGGAGCAGTTGTGACGGCCATTTTATACCCTAGTTTGAAACAGAGTATATCAGATATTAAGCAACATATACATATTCCAATGCTGAAATTCAATTCAGCTTTAATACTTGATCCAAGTGCGAATCATACTCAAATCAAGCAGAATAATACTTGAATCAAGTGCTAAACATACTCAAATTCAATATTGCTCATGCTTGAACTAAGAGCAAACATCATTGTCATAAGCCGAGAATGATCTTCCTACACTCATAAAAAAATTCGCCATGGAATTTAGAAATTCTCCTATAAAATCCGTCCTAAGGCGATTCACTCTAAAATTAAGAAAACTTTTTCTCATTAATGGAAAAATTTTCTGAAACTTTGAAAATTTTCCATTCATGAGAAAATATTTGTCTTAATTTTAGGGTGAATCGCCTTAGGACGGATTTCATAGGAGAATATCTAGTTTTCGGGGCGAATGTTTTCTGAGTGTATTATCAAGAGCTCATCAGATTCAAGAGTAAGATCGTTTACTCTTAAATCAAGAGCTTTACAGATTCCAATCATACCACAATTTAAAATCAGTTGTATTTCCATTTTTCCACTAATTGTTAATCCATGTGGCAAGATATAGCCGGCTCTAGGAATACGTAGCACCGTAGCACCGTAGCAGTATCAGTGTTTGCTCATCAACTGGCAGTCTCACAGCCGTCGCTCCATGTCAGTAATTCCATAGCTGGTTGGGAATTCCATAGCAACATGAGTGCAAAAATCGATTGCGCTCTCCGATCGATAGCTTTCCCCCACACACCCCTCTCCCAAACTGAAAGAGCGATTTCAACGCTGGGTTCTCTCAAATGCGCTTTCTTAAAAGAAAATCACTTTGTTCTAAGTAAATAATAAAACCAGTGGAGGCCAAAGAAGAAATTTTAGAGAAAAAGGTGAAACTGCCAGATCTGTAACCCGCATTTCTAAGCCATTGAGTTGAATGTCTCAAACCATTGAATTGCCAAGGTTATACACAATCAGACGGTCTATGTGTGAGTTATTTTAATTTAAATGATTAAAAACCGCCAAAAGCGGTTGCCGGGTAATATCTTGAGATGTAAGAAAGAGAAACAATGAGAAAATGTTATTATACTCGACATGCTCTTCACAGCGTACGGTAACATTTCATTTCGAAAGTATTTTTTCACTGTAACACTGTGTGTAATTATTCTATTTTGTCAATTTTACCTTGTCGGGACTTGAACTTGGCAACTGGGAAAACACGTAAAGCATCTTACCGCATTCGACTAGCAAGCACGCAAGTGAGTCACAGTAAAGAGCGCAATCAAATGCTCGGCACTCAACTGCCTCATTTATATTCCGAAAGCAGGGAACTCGAACTTGAGAATTACAAGCGGTGTCTTTTTATATTTTTGTTATTTTTAGGGCTGTTTTTATACCCTTGCAGAGGGTAAACTGAAATTGATTCGATGTTTGTAAATTGATGTTTGTAACGCATAGAAGAAAGCATTTCCGACCACATATAGTGTACATATCCTTGATCAGCATGACGAGCTGAGTCGATATAGCCATGTCCGTCTGTTTCTATGCTATCTCCTCCGTCAGTTTTAAAAGTATCTCGACCAAACTTTGCACGAAGTCTTCTGGCACAAATACGCTGCACATTTGACGAAACCGGGCGGATTGGATGACTATAACATATAGCTGCCATAGGAACGATCGGTCGAAAAAATAGTTCTAGTGAGAAAAACTTTTTAGTTTTTAATGCAAACGTCTCCAAACTCCGTATCAACTAGTTTTCAATGCTTCTACCAAGTTTGGTCCGAACCGGACATCCATATAGTATAGCTGCCATAGAAAAGTAAGAACAGAAAAATCGTCTTAGTAAGAAAAACCTTTTTCTTTTCAATGTAAACCTCTTTAAAATTGGCAAATATTTATTTTATAAGCTTTCACACAATTCTTTAAAGTTTTGTCAAAATTGGATGACCATAGATTATAGCTGCCATATGAATGATCGGTCGATTATCTAGTTTCAGTGAGAAAAACATGTTTGTTTTCAAAGAAAACGTCTCCAAACTTTGAATTTAGTAGTTTGCTATGCTTTTCTATAATTCCACTAAGTTTGGTCGAAATCGGACATCTATATAGTATAGCTCTCATAGAAAAGTAGAGTCAGAAAAGTAGTCTTATTGAAAAAATCTATATCTAAAATATGTCCTTCAAGTAAGTTAAAAAACGTGCTGCAAGGGTATACAAACTTCGGCCGAGCCGAAGTTAACTTTTCCCAAAGTATAATAAGTTTGTGCAAAAGTATGTAACATCTAGAAGGAAGCATCTCCGACCCCATAAAGTATATATATTCTTGATCAGCATCAACAGCCGAGTCGATATAGCCATGTCCGTCTGTCCGTCCGTCCGTCTGTCCGTATGAACGCACAGATCTCAGAGATGGTAAGAGATAGAGGTTTGACATGTATGGGACATATGCTTCTTATGTCTGCAGGCAGATCAAGTTTATTTTCAACTTTGGCCAGGCCCCCTCCCGCCCCAGCAATTTAGAAAAAACGTCAAATCTCCCACAGTTTTGAAGATATATGGCTTGTTCCTTCTGGACATATTTAGTTATTAGGATAACTTACCGATCAGCCAAAGGAATGGTGAAGATTGGATGAACGGCTTTCGAGTTATGATCAAAAGACTGTTCGCTGCAGCAGCGCAGAAGCAGCGCTGCTTTCAGCTACTACTGCAGCATCAAAATTTATGCTGAGCGTATAATTTCGTTGGTACAGAGTATGCTATAGTCGGGCTTGACCGACTTTCTTTCTTGTTTTGTAACACTTTGGTATTGATTCCATCCAGATTTCTGGCATACCATTTTATAAGCCAAGGCTCGTACTTAAACCTTGGTTCTAAAATACGGTCCTCAAGCCGTACCTCAAGCTGTATAAACCTTGTGACAGGATGAGATACAAATAGTGTTACCGGGCAGAAAGCACTTCGAAAATGCAACTTTTTTGCTGTTGGCCCAAAAATCGATGCATCAATTGATGCATTACAATTGATGATCAACCGTGGATGTGCATCTGTAAACAGATGTTCCCAATTCGCTTACATTTTCAATGAACTTAGGACGTCCCACAAGCCGAGAAAGTGCAGCGAAGCTCTGCTTACGTTTTGTTAGCACCGTGCGGGCTTTCTTTCGCATACAAATGTATGTATGTATGTATGTATTTTTTTGCATGCGGCTCCAGTTTGTGGTAAAAGAATTGCACGTGTTGGGCCAAAGCCCCGGAGGCTTTCACCCATGGAATGCGAGCGGCGGCAAATTAGCTCAAATGTCGTTAGCTGCAGGGCCCCCAAAGAAATTGCATGCGATGAACATTAATTATGACAAAAGTAAAAGGCACGGCAAGTGGCAGCTGTGAGAACGATGCGACAGACGCCTCTCATGCTTCGCACGCCCACACACAGGCGCTCACACTTAAAAAAAAGCTGCGCTGTCATACACACACTCGCACACACACACACACACACACACACACACACACACTCGCACACTGGCGGCTGTCACTGGGAGGCAGTTGCAGTGGCTGCTATTTCTAATTTGCTGACCGACAAAATAAAGTCAAACGAAATGTGCAGCCATTGCACAGTGAGTCATCGCCGTCGCAGCCAGCAACATGGCAGCGACTTGAGCAGCATGTTGCTACCGTTGCCGAAATGTTGCCGAGAAAGCTGGGCACATTTTCACAGGTATGCCGGGTCTTTCCATTCTTTTCTTGGATTTTTACGAGAATTGACGAATATTTATGAAAAATGACAACTGTCACTCACACACACACACACTCCGTGAGATGGGGTGGCGCTCGTTGATGTTTTGTTGTTGTTTTTATTGCTGTTAACTTTTTGTCTGTTCGACTTGGCAACATTTCAAAAAATTGTTCGTAAAATTATGGGCCAACAACTGCAAGAGTTGGGTGGGAGAGGGGCAAAGAGAGAGAGAGAGAGAGGGGGGGGGGGGGGGGGGGGGGGGAAGAAAGAGACTGTAAACGGCAAATCACATAAATTAATTAAAAGCAGATTTATGCAGAGCCCTGGAAATGGGAAGCACAAGACCTCCACGTGGCTCCCACCCTCTCTCACTATCCCTATCCCTCTCTCTCTCTCTCTCTCTCTTTCTCTGTGTGTCAATGTTTTTATTATTTATGATTTTTTGGAATACATTTTTTTTTTCGAAAATTTATTTCAAATATTTATGATATTATCTTTTGCTTGTAGTCTTTGTTTTATGTCTTTTTAAATGGACAGGCAAGCGCAGAAGGGGACGAACTCTGGAGGTGTGGAGCCCTCCAAAAGCGAAGGGTATTCGTGCATATTTATGGGAGTTTGCTCAGGTTTCATATTTTAGATCAGAAAGTGTTTAGTCTTGGTGCATATTCCCCACCGAGTTACCCTAATGCCAGGCCATAATGCCATGTACTTCCCCCCCCCTGGCCCCACCCCCTTGCTTCACCAACCGATCATCTCGCCACGTATTTATAGCCTTCGCGTTTATTTGGCCTGTCGCTGAGCTTTTTTGTGCCACTTTAGGCCTCAATTATTTTGAAATTCATTAAAATTGTCATCTATTTTCAATATTTATGTGTCTGCTCACCTCCCGCCCCCCGCCCTGCCACCGCTCTAAACACATTTTCCTCGTTTCTTGCAGTTGCCGCCTGAAAATGCAGTTCTGAAACCAGACGGAGAAGGAGAAAGCCACATACCCAAACACAGAGACTGGATGAGGAAGAGCGAGTGACAACGAAACCAGAACGCGTCCAAACAAAAGGTAACCACACACTACATGGATAATCGTAATCCTTCCTGGGCAGGCGCGGCGCCCACGCAATGCATTTCGTGGCCTGGCCCCCACCCCAACCAACAGCTCGTGGGCGTTCGCATCGCTGCTGCTCCGCACCCATAATCCAGCCACAATACAAATCGTTCCGGGCCCACGCACTTGCACTCAGAGCTCGCGATCGAGTTTGTTGGAGTTGGAATTAAGCTGCTGCAATAAACCCTCAAACAGGTGGGGCGCACAAATTAGATGGGCTGTGCCTGGGCCTGGGCCTGGCATGGCGGCCATCAGCAAATCCTGTTGACTTGCAGGAATGCAGATTTCGAACTCGTTTACATGCGAGCGGCCCCCTCCCGCCGCCGCCGCCGACTGTGGTGGGGAGAGGCCCCCGCTTGGGCCGAGAGTGCTGCCCGCATTGCGCTCCTGTTTGGCTTGGCATCTTCTTCTCTTTGGGCCTCTGGTTCCGGTCAGAGAAGAGTTTTCAGCTGCTGATGCTGGCAAAACAGGTTCCATTGCTCAAGAATTTTCGCCATATCTTTTTATGTGTTTGTATGATTTTAGTTTTGACAGGGAACCCTCTCGATAGACAGACGGCCAAATGGCATACGAGTCACACTGAACGAAAAAGGATAAGCTCGAGCATGGAGTTGAATTCTCGAAACAATACAAATAAGATAGAAACGGCTTAACTTACAGCTCCTACCCAGGAGATTGCACATTCTAACTTAGAAATCGACCATTGGTTGGGTTCAGAGGCTTACACAGTTTTTGAACCGCCGGTTCGGTTCATTCCATGGTTATTGGACTTAACTGTACCACGGTTTCAGTTCGGTTCAGTGGTTCACAATGGCACAAACACTTCGGGAATTTAATGCCTAAAATCCAAATGAAAATCTTTGAAATCCTTAGAAAAATGTTCAAAATGTAATGTTCCTCGAGAAATGCCCTTCGAAAACAGAGAATATCGGCTTGACAAGAATTGAGAAGAATATCAAATTATGTGGGGAAAAAACTCTCCTGGTTAAGATTGAATTAAGGTATATTCAATATATTGACCACAAGAGGAAAAAATAAAGATTGAAGACAGGTATATTAAGTTGTCGGTGGGCAATTGCAAAAAACTTACAGGACTACATGTTGTTACATTTTTGACAAGTCATCCCTAAAAGCTATAGGATGTAGAGGGTTCAACTAAATGTCGTTTACAAATTATCGTAGGGAAACGATTTAAACTCCCAAATAAATAAGTAACATTGTCTAGAGGAGAACGATTCACGCCTTAATACTCGTCAGAGAACTGAACCGAACCAAACCACTTTTATTTGTGGTTTTCGGTTTGGTTCAGCAATTCTGAAAGGAAGCCGGTTCGGTTTGCGGTTCGGTTCACCAGCTGGAATAAGCGTGTTCGGTTCGGTTCAAAGCCGGCTCAGTTCAGAACCGGTTTGCATCCCTGAGCCTGATAGTCGCTATTGGAGTGGAGTTATGAGGGCGGAAAGTTAAACCAAAAAAAATGTTGTTTTTTTCAAAAACGGCTTAACCGATTTGGTTGAGCTAAATAAATGTTGTAAGTGTCCCCAAAACAATTCAAAAAATAATTTTTCCACTGTTGCCTCCTAAAGGAAAAAACACCAAAAAAGTATATATAATTATATATAATTATTTGCAAATTACAATCATTTTTGGTTGGGCCCTGTTTTTAAAAATGTGTAAAATTATTTTTGGAAAAGTAATCAAAAGGGACAAGTAAGTGGTATCGACTCGTGACACTTCATAGACATTAGCTGAATGAATGGAACAAGATATGTTTGATTTGGAATATTCTTCCCCTTCCCTTTTGGCTTCAAACGAAACTCAAATCAAATCAAATTTTATATGGTTCCTCGATATAAGTTCAGGCAGTGTCTTACTATTCAGCTCGCTTTTCAGAGTTTAATCAGAGAGTTATAAAGAAATGAAAGAGTTCTAGATCGAGTCCATATAAATATAATGAATTTTCTCATATTCAATTTTGGATACCAAAATATCCATTTAAAGTTAAACTGATCTTATATTTTCATCCAATGCAACTGAAAATCATCAAAAGGATGTGAAAATATTATCTTTTTAGTTGGATGATAGCCGGCTCGAGGTCAGGTTAATAAAAACAAATTTTGGCTTCTGTTCTCCGATATATTTCGGTTACTCATCGGTAACTGTCTTCAGGGCAAAAATTATTATATTAAAAAAGAGAGGAAAGTTAACATCGGCTCAGCCGAAGTTTGTATACCCTTGCAGCACGCTTTTTAACCTATTTGAAGGACAAATACACTGAAAACAGACAAGTTTTTCTCAATAAGACTACTTTTCTGACTCTACTTTTGTATGACAGCTATACTATATAGATGCACGATTTCGACCAAATTTGGCAGAAGCATGGAGAAGCATTGAAATCTAGTAAAGACGAAGTTTGGAGACGTTTGCATTAAAAACAAAAAACTTTTAAAAAGTTTAGTGAGAAAAGTTTTTTTCTTTTCAATGAAAAGGTGTCCAAACTTTCTATTTGTAAGGTTCGTATGCTTTTACATAATTCTGCCAAGTTTGATTAAAAACCGACAACTATATGGTATAGCTGCCATACAGAAGATAGGTCTGAAAAACAATCTTAGTTAGGAAAACTCTTTTGTTTTTAATGGTAGCATCCTGAAATTTTGTATTTGTTGGTTTCGCATGCTTTCACCTAGTTCTACAATTTTTTTTGTCCAAATCGGATGACTATATGACTATATACGATCGATCAGAAAATGGGTCGTTGTGGGAAAAAAATTTATATTTGAAAATATTCAACCGAGCACGTGCAAGGGAAGTTAGCTTGGCTTCATCGTTTTTTGTACGCTTTAGCAAACATCGATTATATCGATATGTCGATGGTTATCATTTATTGTGTTATCGAGATTGAAAATGTACATTTTCACAATGGTCGTTTTTGATATTTTGTTGAGGGTTATCGACAAACCTAGTCTTAAGCTCAGTTACTTCTCTTTGCCCCGGTAAGGGCCTTCTCTTCTTAGGCAGTGTTCACTGTTATTGGGATTTTTTTTTTCGTGATTTTTCTATTGCTCCTTTTCTGCCAGCCACATACATTTTGCTGCTGTTTTCAATGATGACGATGACGATGATGATGATGACGATGATGATGATGATGATCAAGCCGATGCCAAGACTCAAGTTTTATTGAACTCTGTGTAACAACAACGGCAACAGCAACAACAAGGAGAGTAACAGTAACAACAACAACAGCAACAACTTGTAGCAGGTGTTAGTGTTTTACAAGCTGTTAACTGCCGCTGCTAATGGCCAAGCAGCGAGCTTCTTCTTATGACAGACAACAACGACAATTCATATGTCTGTATGTGGGTACACATGTTTGTATGTCTGGAGAAATTCAACCATTGTTGCTGCTGTTGTTGCTGTTGCTGCTGCTGCTGCTGTTGCTGTTGCTGTTGTTGTTTTTGTCATCTTCGTTACGCCTCACACTTTTTAATGAACTTACACACGCTCTCAGCCGCCGCAGACCCAGTCTCGGACTTGTTCCCTTCACCTTGCTTAATTCAATTGTCTCAACAAAAGCTGACACACCTGTCCCCCTCACCACGCGCCCCGTCTCTGCCCATTGACCGTTGTTCTTTCTAACAATTTTATGCTAATTTCGGACGTTTGTTGTTGCCCAACATATTTATTGCCATTAATTAATGTTTTTTAATTTGACATTTTCGTTTTGATTGATGGCAGTTGCCAGTGGGTCGCGGGAGGTTGACAGCAGAACTAATCCAATTGAGTTTCCCCAGTTCCAACCCCCCCTCGATGCGAGTGCAACCAAAATCAGCCGTGTTCAAGATCATTGCCATATTTAGATACGCGAATGACGGGCCATAATTGCCAGCAACATGTTCCTAATATCTTCAATTGACAGTGGAACGAGCACAGGCAATAAAGCGGTGTCCCCGAAAACGAGCCACATAGTGCCCTTGCAATCGCTCTATCGTCATATTGGGATTTCAGAATAGTTGGTGGCTCTGGCAGTTCTTTTTAAACCCTGGCAAAGGGTATTGTAAATTTGCCCAAAAGTGTGCAATGCATAGAAATATTCATTTCCGACCCCATAAACTATATATATTATATATATTTTGATCAGGGTGACGAGCTGAGTCGATTGAGCTTTGTCCGTCCGTCCGTCTGTCTGTTTCTACGCGAACTAGTCTCTCAGTTTTAAAGCTATTGAGCTCAAATTTTGCACAGAGTCTTCTTTTTGCTACACACTACTAATATGTATGTCGAAACCGACGGGATCGGATGAGCTCCCATAGGAACAATCGGTCGGAAAAGTAGTTTTAGTATGAACAACTTTTTTCTATTCAATGGAAACGTCTCCAAACTTTGTAGTCGTAGGTTTTCTATGCTTTTTTATAATTCTACCAAGTTTGATGAAAATCGCACAACTATATGGTATAGCTGCCATACAAAAGATAGGTCTAAAAAACAGTTTTAGTTAGAAAAACTTGCTTGTTTTTAATGGTAGCATTTTGAAATTTTGTATGTGTTTGTTTCCCATGCTTTCACATAGTTTTACAAATTTTTGGCCAAATCGGATGACTATATCATATAGCTCCCATACGAACAATCGGTAGGAAAATGGGAAAAAGAGTATTTTTTTGAAAATATTTAAGCGAGCACTTGCAAGGGTATAAAAACTTCGGCACAGACGAAGTTAGCTTAGCTTTCTTGTTGGTTCAACTTTTTGCCAGTACATCAATCGTCTCTGTGTCACTGTGCGTGCTGACAATCTTAGCCAAAAAGTAAGGAAAAAGTTGCGCAACTTTTGTCAAGTTGCCATTTTTGGTTAGCAACCCATGACGTCATCTAACTGCAGTAGATCTGCCTGTTGTAGGTTTCCCCTCCCCACCTCACACCTCCGCGATCCTCTCCCTTGCCCTGACACACTATGTGCAACACATTCTTGCAACGCGCCATTCATTTCCTCTGTTTTTTTGTTAAATTTTTTTTTTTTTTTGTTGCCTTTCTGCCTGCTGGCCTAAGGAATGCGCATTAATTTTCAACTCACGCAACAACAACTGGAGCTGGGAGCTGGGAGCTGCGACCGGAGGAGGGAGAACGCAACGGCCGCAGCCGCAGCCGCTTTAGAAGAAACCTGCGTCAATTTCGCGCTTTACTTTTGTTGTCAGATGTTTTAAATCAGCGTCTCGAGCTGGTTTCGGCGATCGGCCTGAAGGATGGGGGACTGTGTAGGCAGTCCGGTTTGCTCCTTGCGTTAACAAGTGGCCACCACCAGCCAACCAGCCAACCAGCCAGTCGGCCGGCCAGCAGCTGCACGCGCCTTTGGACCAATAATGACTATCAAATGGGAGCCGCATTGCGATTTATGTGCGTCAAGAGTTCGCTGCAGAGAGCAGGACCGAGGCCCCGAGGCCCGAAGAAGACACTTGAGCAGCAGGACGGTGAATACCTGACGACTGGGCGGCCGTTTCTTGGAATTCCGTGCGCGCTTTTGTGTTGTTGGCATCGTTTAAATTTCAAATCGAGCCAAACTGTCGCAGGGCAGACGCTCGTCCTCGTCGGACTGCTCCCCGCCCGCCCCGCGCGCCCCCCTCGTCCGGGGCAGCTCATAATAATGACACGCCATTAACAATCGGGTTCAGGCCCAAGACCGACCGAGACCAATGATGAGGCTCTGGCTCCAGCCGCAGCACCAGCTCCAGTTTAAATGGCACATTGCGAGCGACTGCTTCCGTTGCCACGCCCCTGTCCAGGCAGCAATAATAACAGCAACAGCGGCAACAAAAATGCACGAAAAATACTTAGCAGTAGCTAATGGTTTTTAGGGGTACAGCAGGATCCAAAGACATTGTCACATAATATTCTCACCAATTTTTCGAAATTGGATTTTAGTTATTGGAATTAGACATTCAGGTTTGGTTTAACTGTCCACCATTTCTCTGTGGAGTCGAGCCAGAAGAAAGCAGAGATAGTTGATCTGAAAGCCCAATCCACACTGATATACCGATAAGAACCAGTTACAGCCTGAAACCAGAACCCGAATTCTAATTTGAGAATCGAGCAGACCAAAAAGTACCAGCATCAATTTACGCATATTTAAAAGTCTGCTAATTTGGCCAAACTAGAACAAACTGCATCACAGAACAACAGGACAAACGGCTAAATCGAAAACTCCGGTTTTGTGTAACTCACGAAAGAGTCAGCAATGAATCTGTCATGGGCCTGAGCCTCGGGTTCGTTGGATTGAAGCAAATTTTACCACTGGTTCAAGGTTGAAAAATATGAGGTTCAAGGTTTTAAGGCGAAAATTTTGTTTCAAACTTGGGTTCAGCCCAAGCCGCTGACAATATTATGAAAAAAACAAGTAAGAAACTCAGTCACGACCAATTGTACTCTCTTCCAAACTTTGTAAGTGCTGCCCATCGCTGTTTCAGCCGGTGCTGCCATGCATAAGTGTTTGTTTTCCCCATAACTCGGCAATCCTTCATCCGATCTTCGGTAGATCGATAAATAATATTGAAAACTAAATAAGTACAGAAGGTGCGAACCTTCTATCTCTAAAATTGTGTGAGATATGACGTTTTTTTGAAACTGCGGAGGCGGCAGGGGGTACGCCTTGATACGCCTGCAAGGATATCGAAGCATATATTACATACAAATCAAACTTCTATCTCTTACCATCTCTTAATCTGTTTGATTCGATCAGACAGACGGACAAGGCCATATGATGCTGATCAAGAGAATATATACGTTTTATGGGGTCAGATGTGATTCCATTTGGATTTTACATACTTTTTCACAAACTTCAAAATCTCTGGGTACTGAGTTTGAGAATCAAAAGAGCGGAGCTCTTTTCGCGAAATAATCTGATTTGAAACCACAACACTTTCAAATAAATATAAAGTAGTTTTGGTGTTTTATTGTTTCATACCGATTAATTTTTTTTTTTAAATGTAGAGCATAAAACAGATACTACACTCAGAAAAAAAAGGCTACCGGCGTTCTACACCAATCGGGATAGAATTTAAGCCGTTTTGTACTTGAAATTTCAAGTATGATTCGTTCTAGAGTGTACTTAAATTAAGTACGAAACATTCTAAACTTGAAATATGACTGGCAATATTATTGAAATGAAAACAAACCTTTTGGACTCAAGAACATTTTGTACTCACAGTAAGATGAAAGATTCTAGAAAAGCGAGTTCTTAGTTCAAGTACAAAATATGTTAAATTGAGTACAAAATAGACTCATTATCCTAACTCCACAAAGTGCGCAACAGAAAATACAAATTATTTTTAAGCGAGTCTGTCCTTAAAATTCCCAACTGGCTCTAGCACTTTTGTAATGGAGTGATTGTACATTTTTGAGTTACAGTAGCTCTAACTTGCTCTTTGGTTATGGATCTTGGATATTTCTTTGGTTTAATACAGAGACCTCGTTCAAGAACAAAGTGGGAAGTAGCTATACTGTATGGGCTCAAACCAAGAACATTTTGTTCTTGTTTTAAATACTCTTATATTCTTCCTAGAATGTTTTTGGGCTGGCAATAGAAATTACTCACTTTAAGAACGAATGTTTTGTACTTATTTTGACCCATATTCGGGCTTGACTTAAGACCATTATAAGCTAAAAGTATTATTCAAAATATTTTAATCGTTCGAAACATACTTAATATATCCCAAAACAGTCTAAAATCAAGTATTTCGGAATTAAAAAAATCGTACTTGATATAAGAATTGTGTACTCAAAACAAGTATTTTCGTACTTACCGTAGTATTGACACTGCTTGTACTTAATTCAAGTACAAAGTTCTTGGTTTTTTTTTCTGAGTGTACATTTCATTCATTTCATACACTTTTATTAGTGTTGGCCAAAAAAAAAGGGGAAGCACCTTCACAAGTTGTGAAAATCGATTGTGATCAACATCGATTTTTGACATCAAACTATGTGTTAGCTTTCAAATAAATATTCCCAAATAGTTCTACGATTTTTTAAGCGCATATATTACAAAACAAAGTCGTCTCATTCCTTCGAACCATTTAAAAGTGTTGGAAGTTGTTGGGGACTACTCCTTGATCCTAAGATTTTTTTGAGGATGCCTGCTCAATTTTTATTCTGTTAATTTTCCATTGTGCTTGACCAGAAACCTTCTAAATCTCGGGCACATATGAGTCACTGTTTGGTCACTGTTTCTATTTGGTCCCTGTTATCGGCACTTTTCGGCACCTAGAAAATAAACCATCTTTGTCCTTGTAATAGGATCCCGAAAACGGTGTGTTTTCGCTCTAAAAACTTACTTAAAATGTATGAATTCGTACCTACAACATCTTCTCTTTTCCGATTTGGTTTAACGGTTTCCGGTTCGGTTCATAACACTGGTTCGGTTCACGATTTTATTTGCGGCTTTCCATTTTCGCCAAGATATACCACATTTCTTTACGAACACTTTTGGATCTTTTCAAAGAGTTTTGAGTCGAATCAAGTCGCTTTTGTGGATTGATTGTACATAAAAAAGGACTCGCTGAGTCGTTAAGAAAAACAAAAAGGATACAATAAATGTGAACTGCCTATCAAGTGAAAAATCATGCCAGGATCAATGCGTAAACGGAATTTAAAGTTAACTAAAGTTTTTATGAAAAAACTAAGCTGTATACTAAGAAGATCAATGAAGATCAATGCATGGAGAACGTATCAAGTCAGTTTCGAGAGAGAGACTGACAAATCATTAAGTAGCGAGTTTTGATTTATTCAATTGGAAATCCTGAAATAGGTCAGTCAATATTGCAGGATTGGCTTTCATTATCCACAATTTGATAGCATTCCTATTGTGAAACATAATGTTTTTAAGTATTTTGGCTTCGGTTTCGGAGATTCCTAAAATATGTAGTGCAAATTACACAAATAAGATTCTTGAAGCTGTGTGGCTTTTTGGGATTTTTGAAGGAACCTCAACTCGATTTACATGATAAAGCAAACTTTATGAAGTCTTTGGGAAGCTTTCGTTTTTAGGTAAGAAGTTGGTGTCAAGTGTTCCTAAAACACTTGCTGAAGTTTGCATCATCGTGAAAAGTCCGTCGAAGAAGCCCAAGTTTTCTTTTCTGAGACCTTGTTGACGCCCAATCCAGATCCAAACAAAACTCATTCGAAAATTCTCTATTTCACTTCCAGGCCTCAATTCCAGATATGGCCCGCAGGCTGGGATTAACTTTCAATCTGATACTGGGCCTTGCCATGCTCGGTACGAGCGGCAGCTCCTCCAGTAACACCAGTTCCACTCTGGGCGTATACATTGAACGGGCCCCCGAATCGGCGGTGGCGCCCAAGGGTGACGAGGTGGTTTTCGAGTGCGAGATGAATCTCAAGCCCGATCGCCTGGACTGGCGATTCAGGCACAATGGCAGCGATTCATATCGTTATCTGAGTCCTGCAGCCGGCTATAACGTAACCAACAGCAATGAGGAGCGCACCTGGAAGCTGCGCATCTATGTGAGTGCCCAGACACTGGGCGACTACCAGTGTGTGGCCTGGTACGGACCGGGGGCGCTGGCCTCCACGCCCGCCCGCCTCACCCTCGTCTCCATTTCGATAGACAATGCCAGTGGCTACAGTCGGCATGCGGTCAGGTGGAGTGTGGCTCCGCGCAACTGCGTCTTGGTGCGTTGCGGCAGTGTCACCTCCAGTCCGCCCGCCATCTGGAGTTTCTACCGCAACGGCGAGAAGTTGCCACAATCGGAACTGCTGCCGGGGGCAGCGGGTGCGCTGGTCCTCAGCTCGGTGAGTGCCAAGGATGCGGGTAACTACACGTGTACAGCCACCAACGCCATTACGGGGGTGGAGCTGAGCTTGCCGCAAGTGATTGATCTGCGCGTGGACTACACGGATCGAACGCCGCCATACTTTCTTGTCCAGCAGCCGGCCACCCAGGTGTCGGCGCGGCCTGGCGAAACTGTGGTCCTGGAGTGCCCCGGTGTGGGCTCCCCCCGGCCCGAGGCCGTCTGGAGCAGCCCGAATGTGCCCAACATCTACCACAATCGCAGTCGAGTCCTGGCCTATGGCCTGCAGATCAGCGATGTGCGACCGGATGATCAGGGCTCGTATGTGTGTCGCCTGGACAATGGCATTGCCCCGGTACTGGTGCACATGATCAAGCTGAGTGTGCTGGAACGTCCGCGGATATTGAGGGGTCCGGCCTCCACCCTGACCAATGAGGGTGACACTTTAATGCTGGAGTGCTCGGCCACGGGCAATCCGCAGCCGGAAATCTATTGGCTGTTGAATGGGGAGGATGCGGCCAGGGATAACGAGACGCTGGCCGAGAATCGTAGCCTGCTCATCCATCATGTGCAGAAGCGGCATGCGGGCGTGGTTCAATGTTTTGCCCGCAACATTCTGGGCGAGGTAAGTGACCATCTCAGATTGCCGTCGAATGGAGAGCAACCATTTCTTGTCGTTCGCAGACCAGCGAGGGCAACATGCTGCGCGTGAATCCATTAGAGATTAGCGGCGAGGATGACCAACCACTGGGCAATGTACCCATGCGTCCGCTTTATGAGTCGGGCAATGGAGCCGGCGGTGGCGGTTCATTGTCATCTTCCGGCGGCAGCTCACGCAACGGCAAAGGCAAAAGGAAATACATTCGAGTGGGTAAGTACACTGGGGAAAAAGGGTTTTTCTATGTTTTTCTCCCGAGTTATGGTGGGATTTGGACAAAGAGAACTTTTCCAAGAAGCAACCTTTGTCCTTTTATATATGGGAATTAGCCAGCTGAAGGCCTAACTTGTCCATCCAGCTTAACCATAGAATGTAAAACACCTAGATGCGACATCTGAAATGAAAAGTGGCTGCTTCAATCTCAAGATTATGAATACAATGTGAGATATGGCATACCAGTATTGTAAGATCTTGGCTTAACATCTTTTCCACAAAGTGTAGGTTCGGTTCGGGTTCGGTTCCTGATAATTATTAGATCACAAGGAGCGGTTCTTGGTCTGGTACGCTCCTTCCTATTTTGATTTGATACTTGTCACTCTATTTACGTTGTTTCAGTGTTGCTTAAAACGATTTCAAAATGAGTCTACAATATCACTAAGGGCCGTTTTCTAATCTGCTTTATAGCGCTATCTGTCACATAAACCCACAAATGACAGAGCAAAATGTATGCTTATCTGACACTTAGCAGCTATGTTGAAATTGAGAAATCTGCCCTAAAACTCGAAAGCTTAAGGTTCAGGTTGTTAACCGGTTTTAAAAAGCCTAGGCCGTGTGGGTAGACTCATTTTCGTAGCGATATTTTGATGAATTTTTAATTGTAGAGAAGGAGACACTTCAGTGTGAAAGTCTTTTCCTCTAACTTGGGTCAAACATTTGAAATATAATTACCTAAACTGTAAACGGTTGTGGTGCAGCGGTTAGTGGGATATCCTGCTGTGCCAGAGGTCGTAGGCTGTAATTTGCGCACAAAACACGGAGACCTACAGTCGAACCTACGCCGAATCCGAAGGCGAAGTTTACAGAAGCTTTTTCATGGCTATTTACTTCAAAACTGGCGCCAATAGCTAGTGAAGGTGACCGGGTGTGCACTTAAATCTTTTTCATTAGATGTCCCGAGGCGGGATCGAACCCACGACCCCTTGCACATTATCAAGGACAAATGCTTTGAAACAGGTTTTGCAAAATTTGGTCGAAATCGGTACAAAAATACACTGAAATTTAAATATTTACACTGAATATTTTTCACCATTGATTTAGCGTTAAATATGGAATTCGTATAGTAGTAGTAGTATTTTATTAATAATAATAATAAACAGCTTGGCCTAAGCCGTTAGCTGTTTTCTTTTAAAGACTTGAATTTACAATTGATTTTTTCTGTTTGGAAAATTTTTACATTTATATATTTCTATTTCATAATGACGACTAGCAATCTTACGTATCACAATACAATACAATACAATGATAGTTGCTTTGATTCATAGCAATGCACCCTAGCAGATACTACCCGCAGCTGCCCCGCTCGTCACGAGATACCACGCCGTTCTCCCCTAGGATGCAGTTGTTATGTCTCAAGACACTATTTAAAAATCTCTTATGAACTCCTGTCTATATTTGTACGCCTCCCTTAGATAAGAGATTAGAGCGGGCCAGTTGGATCCGTTCAGTAGGTCAAGCATTTCCGTTGTTTCTAAGGTCCATTTTCCGAGGTGCAGTGCACGGTGCTCACCTAATATCGGACATCGCGCAATGAAATGGGCTACGTCTTCTCTTTCATCCAGGTTGCATAGAGTGCATCGGCTTTCAGTCGTTCCATGTGGCATATAGTTGAGTCTGAGGACTTCAGTTCTTGCTCGAAAAATAAGCGATATTGCATATGTGTCCAAATCGTCTCTAAAGTAGTTTCTTTCATATAGGCTGAAACTGAGGCGCTTGTATGTTGACCGGGTGCCACTCTGTCTTGCGTGCCGTTCAAAATCATTTTTTTCTCCTTCGTCAATCCTCTGTTACAGTTGTATTTGCCATGTTTCCCAGGTTCTGCTGTCGTTTTCATATGTTCTTATGTTGTTGTCTCTTGCCATAATATCCCATTCAAGGAAGAAATGTGATCTCTCAATCAGAAGTTGTTCGACTATAATTCTTGGGAGCCGTGAAGAGTCCATCAGCATAGCTTTCCTAATATAGTTGAAGTGCAGCTGCAGGGTGTATTGGTACATTGTAGGTAGTCCTGTTTCCATGTATATGGAGTAATTTGGAGTATTTAGGGGCAGGTAAAAGATCTTTTTAATGTAGAAGCGAAGCAATCGTTCTACATCTTCGAATCTGCTAAATCCCCAGACTGGGGCAGCATAACACAGAATTGTCCTGGATGTGGCTAAAAACAGCTTATATTTGGTGCTATTGTTAACTTTCTTTTTCCCAAGAAGATGCTTCCAAGTGCTATTAAAAGCGACTTTAGCGTCTGTTAATTTCTGTGCCAAATGTTTCTTAAATGACATATTGGAAGTCAGTAACACGCCTAGGTATTTATACTCCTTTACTGTTTCTAGCAAAACTCCATTTAGTGTCCATTCGTCAGCTCTGGCTCTATTCGTATATATAAGAAGTGCACACTTCAAACTTAATATTGGCAATAGTTAAATTTAACATGGAAATAGTTAAAAACTATTTTTTGATTTAAAAATTTTGCCACATTCTTTTTTCTATATACACAAATTTTGTTTGTAATGGAGTCCCCCCCCCAGGCGTTAGCATTCTTTTAGATTTGGTTCTGAAAAACTTCGAATTATGTTAATTTTATAAAAGTTTTAAAACTTACTCTGTTCTCTGTGTTGGGACTCGAACTCGGGACCCTCTGGACTTGAACTCGATTGGAATGGCGTCTCAACCAGTTGTTCCATCGCGTATGCTGGCTGATCGATGGCTAAAATTCTACTTACTATATATATTGAATAGCCTACAGTTATTTATACATATTTTTCTGGCATTTTGCAAAAATAAGACTGCTTGTAGTTCTCAAGTTAGAATTCCCTGCATAGGGAATATAAAAGCGGTAACTGAAGTTAGCCGATATAATATGTTTTTAGTCAATTCAAAGTGGTTATTAGTTCGTTTTAATACAAAAGGGGCATAGTTAAATCAAATATGATTGTGTTAGGGGTTATACTATGCGATTTTCCCTGAGTGTAAGGTTATAAAAGCTACGGCACAGACATATTTTAGCTTAGCCTTCTAGTTTTTTCAAAGATTTGCCTACAATCCAGCATACATTTTATGACATTCTTTAATCACATTCCTGCCTTTTTTGAGTCCTTGGTCAAAATAGTCATAAATGCGTTTGCTTTCAGATCATAGATCAAATCGAGAGAAAGTCGCTCCCCAGCCGTCTGCGACTCCTCTTGAAATGTCGCTTTTAACCCGTGCTTCTGATCAGTTTTGACTCATTTTCGAATCACTTGTGAGTTTTTTTTTCTAGTCACATTTTAATAAATCACATTTTAAGCAAATGCATGTGTCATTGTCGAGTCTTTTTTTAATCGCACATGATAGTAATCTCTTTTTAATTATCAAAAGAGCCCAAAAGAGACTTTTTGAAAGTGATTTTTGTTTAAAAGATTTTCCAAATGTTGGTTGGGATGTTAATATTCCATAACATAAGCTACCTTTCTCTTGATTTTAACTTAGTACTCCCATAGATCTACTAAACCTAGCTAAAATTAAAAGTTATTCCACATTGGCTCAGCGAAGGGTAAAGTGTGTAGCTGTTCAACGTTACGGTAACACCCTTCTATGGAATACCATCAAACTTCAAACGGTCACACTACATGGCATACGTTGTTTACATTTAAATTGACTTTAGTAAAAACGAAAAAGCTAAGCTAACTTCGTCTGTGCCAAAGTTTTTATACCCTTGCAAGTGCTCGCTTAAATATTTTCCAAAAAAAACTCTTTTTCCCATTTTTCGACCGATCATTCCTGTGGGAGCTATATGATATAGTCATCCGATTTAAACAAAAATTTGTAAAACTATGTAAAAGCAAGTGAAACAAAGAAACACAAAATTGCAGGATGCTACCATTAAAAATGAAAATTTTTTCTAACTAAGACTGTTTTTCAGACCCATCTTTTGTATGGCAGCTATACCATATAGTTGTCCGATTTTAATCAAACTTGGTAGAATTATAAAAAAGCATACAAAACCTACGACTACAAAGTTTGTAGACGTTTCCATTGAATAGAAAAAAGTTGTTCATACTAAAACTAGTTTTCCGACCGATTGTTCCTATGGGAGCTCATCCGATCCCGTCGGTTCCGACATACATATTAGTAGTGTGTAGCAAAAAGAAGACTCTGTGCAAAATTTCAGCTCGATAGCTTTAAAACTGAGAGACTAGTTCGCGTAGAAACAGACAGACAGACGGACGGGCAAAGCTCAATCGACTCAGTTCGTCACCCTGATCAAGAATATATATACAGTTTATGGGGTCGGAATGGAATATTTCTATGCGTTGCAAACTTCTGGGCAAAATTATAATACCCTTTGCAAGGGTATAAAAAGGAATGCATTCTAGTGACAGGAACGTTAAGAGGTCGGTGGGCAATTGCAGGAGATATGCGGGGTCACATGATTTAAAATGATTGGCAGCTACATAAGTCCGGTACGGATAAGGATTTATCATAGGAAAACCATTGAAATTCCCAGAAATTTGAAAGTCTTAAGACTCCGCAGTGAACGGAGAATGTTCGAGGTTCGTTTTAGCTTTTTAGAGGGGTCGCCGCTTCGGGTTGCGGTTGCAGGTATCTCTACTGAAGGTAACATAACCAATTGTACATATGATTAACGCGATATTTTTATATTTTGGGTCTTCTTAATGACTCTGCCTGTGTTTGCAGATTTTTGTAGATTTTTATATTGAACCATTAACAACTGGGTTAAAATTGTTGTCGCTGTGTGTTGCTCCTAAAAAAGTACCCATAGACCGCGAACCTAGGGTACAGTTGAAAAACTGGATATGAGGCGAGGCTTACAGAAGTGCCTTCTATCAGAGTTTATGGGTCTCATCCCGGGTTTTTTCCAAAAGTTGGATTTGGTCGAACTGTGTAATAAAATAGTACATTTTCTCCAGGCTATTCTCTCAATATTCTGGTGGAACGTTTAGTGTGTGTGCGTCCTATGCCCATAGATAGTTTTATTTATAAAAATATTTTGCAAAACCGGTCACCTTTACCAGCTCTTGGTGAAGCCAACTGTAAAGCAGCTAGCCACAAAAAAAGCTTTTCAAACTTGGCCTTAAATACGAGGTTGGGAGAAGCTTGGCTTGGCCCTTTTAAACTGTATAAAGCCAACAATTTTAAACAGACCAAATCCTTGAAATGAACCAAAATGAACTCGTACTCTCTCTAGACTTAGCTGGTCACTTTCGTAGGGCTTGTCTCTGAAAACGCCATTTGTTTCCTTGTCTTATTTTGGTAAAATAACTTAACTATTCATCTATATTTACACAATCAGTCTGTCCATTATCAACGGCCATTTCCCATTACATCTCCCTTTGCCAACCAGTTGCAACCAATTCCACATCCCGTTTTCATGTTTTCTGGCGTGATCCAACACGTCACATTTTGTGTGTATTTCGTATTGTATTTAGCATTTGGCATTTCAAAAGAAACACTCGATTCACAATTAGAGAGATGGCTTACTGGTTACTAATCCTGGCCAGCGTCTAAATGTCAACGCTGACCACCCGCCCCGCGAACGAATTAACATAATCAAATATGAAAAACAGACGCCCCCGACAATAATTACAAGTAAAAAAAAAAAAAAACATCCACTGAATCCGAACTAGAGCAACATGCCCATGTCCATATACTCGTCATCGTACGCCTCCTCCTCCTCGCCGGCCCCTTCTGCTGCCTCGGCATCACTGATGTCCTCCAGGTCTCATGAATTGGAGCATTTGCGCAGCTGCTCCTCCTCCTTCTGCAGTATGCGTATCTTCATCTTGAGCTCGTCCACACGCAGGCGATGCACCTCACGCATATACTTCAGCTCATCCTGCGCTTTGTTCAGCTCAATCTTCTTGGTCTCGGTGGCCAGCTGCTGTTCCTTGCAGCGCAATTCGGCCTCCTTTACCTTGAAGAAGTTCATGCGTTCCTCGTAGCTGTCGGCTGCGGCCGAGGAGGCGGCGGAGCCGGCACCACTGACATTCAAGCTGCCACCCCCGACACCGTTCACATTGGCCGACGCGGGGGCAGTACCCGCTGGAGCGGCTGTGGCTGTCACTGTGGGCAGGGCGCTGAAGGTAAAGGTGGGTGTGGTTAGCTGCATTTTCACAGCAGCGGCTGCTGCTGCCGCCTGTTGTTGTTGTTGCTGCTGTTGCTGTTGTTGCTGCTGCTGCTGCACCACCACGGCAGCAGCTGCCTGCTGTTGTTGCTGTTGCTGGTGATGGGCAGCAGCAGCAGCGGCGGCCAACTGTTGTTGCTGCGCCGCCGCCAATTGCTGTTGTGCCAACTGCTGCGCCTGGGCCTGAGCTTGCGCCTGCTGTTGCTGTTGGGCCTGGTACTGGGCCAGCGTGATCTGTTGTGGCTTGATTTCGCTGATGATCTGTTGGTTATAGCCGCCTGCGGTGATGGTGGCCATGGTATGCTGTTGAGCCTGCGTGGGTATGGTGTGAATTTGAGTGGCTACAGTCAGAGAGAGTGACAGAGTGAGAGAGAGAGAGAAGGAGAGAAAGGGGGTCAGTATGCTAATCTTGCTGGGGTAAAGGTAGATCCTCACCTGTGGCCTCGGCTGGATGCTTGATCTGCAGAATTATGCTCTCCTCACGCGGTCGGGCAGGCTTGAAGTGCAGCAAATCCGTCAGTGACAACTTATCCGCACTGATCTGATCAACGTTTAAGGGATGGGAGTTCATTATGCTGGCATTGGCGGCGGCCACCGCCGCGGCAGTAGCTGAGACCTGCAATTTCTGCATCTCGGCCGCCGCCGACTGTTGTTGCTGGGCTTCCGCCTGCTGTTGCTGCTGCTGCTGTTGTTGCTGCTGTTGCGCCGCCTCGAGGGGGTCGTCGTCCATTTCGCTCACATCGTTGCCATCCATTTCGATCTCATCGAAGGTGTCGCCCTGCGGATTGTGCTCAGAGGCATCGGGGCTTATTTGATACTCTGGCTCCACCTTGACGCCTTCGTGTGAATGATGCTGTTGCTGCTGCTGCTGGTTGCCGGCGGAGCTGACCTTGACCAAGGCGGCAGTGGCACCCTGCTGCGAGCTGCCGTCGCGATACGGATACTGCTTGCGCAGTCTGCGGAGAAGCAGTGGTCAGTGAATGGGGCTATGGCGCTTCTTTAGCGTACTCACCGCGAATTGAGCCAGAACTTCTGGATCTGCTTGATGTTCCTCATGGCACTCACGTGCGGATGCGAGTTAAAGTCGCGCACTATCTTATCCCAGGTCTCCCGCACCGAGTACTTGTTGCGCTGCTTCTTGCGGTGCTTAATATCGATGACCTCCTCGTGCAGGTGGAAGAGCGTGTACAGCACATCCTTCTCCTCGGCGGTGAAGCGCGGCGTGAGCGGCAGTTGTGTCTTGTTGGCGGCCGAGCCTGCCGAGACGCCGCTGCCCACCACAACGGTGGTGTTGCCCTGGCCCTGCCCACTGCCCTCGCCCGTGGCA
The DNA here is from genome assembly GCA_035044965.1 of Lordiphosa andalusiaca. Classification (NCBI taxonomy): domain Eukaryota; kingdom Metazoa; phylum Arthropoda; class Insecta; order Diptera; family Drosophilidae; genus Lordiphosa; species Lordiphosa andalusiaca. The sequence goes on along the minus strand of JAWNNM010000051.1, from coordinate 1,770,505 downwards.
GAGCCGCCCGCGCCAGCGCCCGACTCGCTCACAGCGGACATGCTACGGCCTTTGTTTTGAGTGCGTCTGCAGTTTGTTTATGTGTCCCCGTCCCCCAGAGTCGTCTGGCACGAAAATCAATTGCACTCGTTTCGCTTATACACACACACTCAGAGCGGAGAGTCGTCCTCCACCCCCCTCCGCGACGAGTCGAGTCTTTTGTGTCTTCCTGGGCGATTTGTATGAATCTCTGCGTTTGGCACACACCCAGCCAATTGTTGCTTAGCTACAAAACTGCCTCAAGTGCCTGCTCTGTGCTGTGGTCAACATTTTCTTGGTGTTTTTTTAGTTTGATTTTCGTGTTTCAAAAGAGCAAAATTTTTTTGGCTCAAACGCGTACGAAGCTATTTTCGATACTACTCAAAATGCGCTGTACAGCGATACTACTCAATGGACCGATGTATTTGCTGAGCGGGGTGAGACAAGCGATGCCTGATTAACCGAGTACTGAGCTATCGATACCGTGCGGGTTAACAGCGGGCTGTTAGGCGCGTGGCACTGTTAAGCGGCCACAAGGGTCTCGACTGCGTCGTTTTCCAACACTGATATCACTCAGCAGTCTATCGATAATGGGTGACCTTAGTAAATTTATCGATATTTAGTTTACTTTTATGTCGTTGACTTTTCGAAAATTTACCCCTGCTACGCACCGTGTGCGAGTTCGTCAATTTAGCGGAATTAGTTCAAAGTCTTCCAAATTAAATGGCAATACAGTGCAAAAAATAGAGAAAAATACAAATTTAATAACAATTTTTTATTTATTTAAACCTTTTGTTTAAATAAGGTTTCTTTAAACCTTTTGAAAGGAAATACAAGCTATAAATTGGTGAAACCAACGAACAAATTAAGCGAACTGTCACAAAAAATCTCAGCTCTGACAGTAGATGACAATTCTCAAAACTTTTGCACAGTGCAGATAATGAATATAGAAGTGTTTTTGTATTCAGTTTTTTTTTTTAAATGTTTTTTGTGCTGGACATTTGTGTCGCAAAACTTTTAACAATTAAGAGGTAAGGAGATTTCATTTCGGGAATTGTTCATGCTCACAGTGGGACTAGAATTATGCCAAAAACTATTTTATTACTACTATTAAAATTCAAACCTTATGGTTCTTTACACTTGGTATTGAAATTATTTGAGTTCTGAGTGTGAAATTTGACATGGGCCTCGTAAGACCGACACTGAACCAGTTTTAACCGATTCACAGCCTTAGCCCAGAACTAGTATTTGTCAAGCGATTGGATTGTATTTATTTATAAATGAATAAATTTTATGTGAACTCAATTTTGAGCCTTTCTTACTTGAGAAATCGAAAAATGCTTCAGATTTGTTTTCCACAAAAATATTGGCCAATCTGCAAGGCTCTTCTAGAGAAGTATTTTGAAAAAGGCAGACTGAAAAATATATTTAAAAATCCCAGCTGCAAACCAAAATAACTATTTGGATCAGAACCACATTGGAATATTTTATATATAATTTACTGTTAAGTAGAATTCCATTTCGTTGTTTTTGTAGAAGAATTTTACTAATCTAATGTTAGACTTTAACTTTTGGGAATTATTTTAAAAGCCTTAAAGTGTATGAGCTTCAAAAACAGATACTATAATGGTTGGGGATTTTTTGAAGTAATTCGAAACGTTTTTCTAGATTTTTTTATTCCACTTTCCTGTCCATTTACCAATCAAATAACAGCTGAAGTTGCTACGCAGAAACTTACTTTTGTTGAACCGAACCGAACTTTTAGGTTCGGAACAGGTTCGGGTTCAGCTTTTATTTCTAAAGAGGTTCGGTTCACAGTAAAATTAAAGTCGGAATTTCGGATTTCAGGCGGTTCTTTTTTTTATCGTTTGCAGCCCTGTTTAAAATTCGTTCTTTACTTTTTTTTCAATTTTATTTAAATAATTTTAGAATCTTTCACTGAAGATTCGTGGTGTTTTAACTATTCTCACATTTCATTTCCGCGACTTTTGTGTACTGTGTACGAATGTCCACCAAAAATCCAGCATTTTCACTATTAAATACATTTTTTATTGATTAAAACGACTCGCGCTTTTCGTGTAATAAGCCTGTCTGATCCTTCCTCCTTCATGGCTAGATGTCCTGCTTGCTGTTGCTCTTTTCGCCGCATTTGGTGTCCTTTGCCGACTGGGCCTAAAGTAAGTGGGATTGTTGATATAGGGAAACGGGTTTCCATGCCTGTCGCTCAATGCCACAACCCCGCCAGGCACTGCGGGTACCTCAGGTACCTCCGTAGCCCACATGTCGCCCGCGGGCGTTTCATGATTAACAACCTTGAAGTGAACCATTAGGCCCAGCAATTCTTCATCCGCGTTTCGACAATCGTCCCAGTCTTCCAATCTGGTCACACAGTCCTTTGACCCAGTTCCAGCCACATTCTGTATGAATTCCAAGGCCTTAATATCCGTCTGTTCCTGTTCTTTGGGCTGTAGCTGGGACTTGTTGGATAGACCCAATGCTTCTGCTATATCCCAGGGATCAGGATGAGTTGCTGCCTTGGGTTGGCTTCTGCGTTGAGCATAGCGTTTCGACATTTTACTTGTTTTGTGTTTGGCAGTTGGAGAAGGAATGCGAAAGCAGGAAAATAAATCTAAATATTGATGACATATCGTCATGGCCTGCTTTGTGTGAGAGTGAGAAAGAGAACCCAAACTGCTGATGCAGCCATTTGACACCGAGACTCTCAAGTGATTTGATGTGGACGGTCATGTTTACCCTCCTTTGTTTGTTTATTTTTCTGAGACGATGGAAAAGGCGAAGAGGGAGTCCACATGTTGATTTTATTCCAGGTAACAAAACGATGTTCCCAGTCAAAAAGGCAACGCCATGTGTATCTGGTTTATATAAAGGGTGATTTTTTGGAGATTATCTTTTTGGCAACACTGGTTTGAACAGCTCACGCACGTTTCGTGTTTTGTTTCACTGTCAAACATCTTCAGTTTGGTTTATAATTTAACCATGAATCGTCTTACAAACGAACAACGCTTGCAAATTATTGCATATTATTATCAAAATACGTGCTCTGTTAAGAAAGTTCATCGCGCGCTTCTTCCATTTTATGGTTAGTTTGATCCACCCACTGAAGCGGCTATTCGGGCTATAAATAAGTAGAATTGTCGATTTTGGAGTGAATATCAGCCAGAAGCATTGCAAGAGCTACCAATGCATCCAGAAAAAGTCACAGTTTGGTGCGGTGTATGGGCTGTTAGCATCATTGGACCGTACTTCTTCAAAAATGATGCGAATCGTAAAGTAAATGTGAATGGTGAGCGCTACCGTGAGATGATATCCAACTTTTTTTGCATGACATGTGGTTTCAACAAGACGGTGCCACATGCACAGCACAGCACGCGCAACAATGGACTTATCGATTCGGCGAGTTCGGTGAACATTTTATTTCACGTTTGGGACCGGTCAATTGGTCGCCTAGATTGTGCGATTTAACTCCTTTTAGACTATTTTTTGTGGGGCTATGTTAAGGGTCATGTCTATACAGACAAGCCCGCTTCAATTGGCGCATTGGAAGACAACATTGAAGCATTTATTCGTGAGATACCGGCCGAAATGTTGGAAGTAGTATGACCAAAATTGGACTAAGCGGATGGACCATTTGAGGCGCAGTCACCTTGACAACATTTGCATGAAATAATCTTCCAAACATTTAATTATATGGACCGTACTATCGATTCAAATAACGATTTCATGCATTTTTCTGAATTTTATGTGATTTTTTTGGAAAAACTTTCCTATAGCTCTTAAAAAATCACCCTTTAGTACAGCAAATTATGTTTTGGTAAATGGTACTGGAGAAACATCGCGAGTTTTGGATGAGTTCTTAATTTTTATTATTGCTATCTAGTTCTTTAATTATTTTTAGTAATAATAAAAATAAATTATTGCTTATAATAATAATACTTATTTAGTATCCCGATAATATCAGACTTAAATCTTATAAATTTAGTAATTGGTCACAAAAGGTGTTACAAAACACTCACTAAGCTCTTGTAAAGAAAGACTAACATTTAGTTGTGCATCATCAGCGTATACACTCAAAAAAAAAGAACAGCCAAAATCGACCTAAAATTTAGAAATTCGCCCCAAAAAAAAGGGGATCTAAGGAGATTCGCCATTTATTTCAGATAAATTATTTCTAAAAATAAGACAAAGACTTTCTGAAATGAAGAACATATTTACTATAAGCTAGAAAATATTTTCTTAAATGTAAAAAAGCATTTGCTAGATTTTAAAAAAACCTTTCTACACTGAGAAAATAACATTTTAACATTGGTAAAAAGACATTTTACTTTTAAAACCGATTCAACCCAGAGCTTGCACCTAAAATATTTTTTTTTTTACTTTTTAAAACGAATATTTTAATATGGTTTACTAAAATTTTTATTTTACTTTTAAGTCGGCACGTTTTCAAACATATCTTTTACTTTTTACAACGATTCGATCCAGCTTTTGCACCTAAAATGTTCTTTTTCATATGTTAATCGAATATTTTCATGTAGGTTTCTACAATTTTAGTTTCAGTTATAAGCACTCACATTTTCAAATATGTTTCTAAAACATTCATATTAGTGTTTCATACCTAAATTTTAAAGATCGATTTTAAAGCATTTGTTTAAGATTTAAAAACGAATGCTTTAGATAAGGCTTTTAAAACACTCGTTTTCTATTTTAAATCTATCGATTTTAGAAGAAAAAAAACATTTTCAACTACTGTAAAAGCGTATAATTGTTTTTATATGATATTTAGTTTCCGTTGGTTGACCAAAGTTTATTTCTAAAAATCACATTGAAATTAATCATCATTATTTTAAGTTTACCTTGCATGTGACTTGAACTCGGGACCGCGGAAAAAAACTTCAACACGAACCAGGCACACGCATGAATCACAGTAAAGAACTCAGTGAAATGCTGATCACTTAGCTGCCTCTTTTATATACCCGAAAGCAGGGAATTCGAACTCGAGAATTACATGCGGTGTCTGTTTGTATTTTTCTAAATTTTTTGGAGTATTTTTCTATATTTTAGGGCACATTTCTCAGCCAGCCGAATATCAGTTGCCTCTTTTATATTCCGAATGCACGGAATTCGTACTTGAGAATTACAAGGGGTAATTATTGGGCGATTTTCAAGTCTTTTTTTTTTTCTATATTTCAGGGAGAATTTCTAAGTGGCTTGTGTAAATTAACGAAATGTGTTATCTTTAATTTGGGGCGTTTTACTTGATTCGCCGTGTTGTAAGACACCTTGCCATGTTCTTTTATCTATTTTTTTCTATTTAGGAAAAAATGTAGAAAAATTACCCTAAATTTAAGAAAAATAAATCGAATTTCTAAAGTTAAGAAATTATTTTCTAAAACAATCTTTTTTAGGGTTGTTTTTCTAAGTTAAAAAAAAAATGTCTGAAAACAAACAAGAAAAATTATTTTAGGGTAAATTTCTAAAAACTAGAATATACATTTTTTGAGTGTAGATGGAGATAACAGTTGAGGAAGATCATTAATATAGAAGGAAACCAATAACGGTCCAAGGACTGAGCCTTCGGGAACGCTTCGTGAAAGTGTTAAGAATTCAGAAACTCGTGTATCCATGACCTCTGCCTGTTTTCTATTACTGAGATATTATATATATAATATTTATTAAACATGTCGCCTAAAAATGATCAAGTTTACTTAGTTCATTAATTGAAATTCGGTGACATGTTGGCACGGCATTAAAACTTAGTTGAGTTAGGGCCGTTTTCTAATCTACCACATAAAGCTATCTGTCACATAAACCTACAAATAACAGAGCAAAATCTGAGTTTAACTAACACATAGCAGCTATGTAGAAGATGAGAAATCGGCCCTAAGTTGTATGTTTTAATTGCAAACAATAAAACTAAAGACGAAAAAAAGAACTTATTGCTTTCGCTCGGAGAAAAGGTGCAGAATCGACCTGAATAGGGAGGATAAATGTTGCTAAAGGTCAGGAACCAAACTGTTCCTACTGACTTCCGCATATTTCGCAGCATTCATGCATAGTTCCTTCCAGAAAGTGCAAAGGACCACGAAAGTGGCACGAAAAGCAACCCCAGATCATTTGGCTTGGTGAAAACTGGACGGCTTTAAAGATGCAGTTTTGTTTGTACACCCAGAAAAAAGTAGAACGAAAAACTTAAGAACAAACGGTCTTGAAAACAAATTTATTTGTTCTTGAATTTTCAAGAATTTCGCTCTTGAAATCGAGCTAAATTCGTTCTCTGCTTGGTGCTTTTAGGCGAGGGGAGTGAGGTACAGAAACTGAGAGAGGAGAGCAAGCACAATTGAGAGAATAGCGTTGAGTCCGCTCTCACAGTGTGGGGTGTGGGGAGCGTATTGGATTTTTGCACTCATGTTGCTTTGGAATTCCCAACCAGCTATGGCATCGCTGGCATGGATAGACCTCTGTTCGACTGATAGTTGGCAGACAAAGACTGATGCTGCTTTCAGGTCTGTATTCCCCAAGCCGGCTTAAACTTGCAACATGGCTTAACAATTAATTTTCCATCAAGTAAATTTAATAAAAAAAATCAACTGATTTTGAATTGTTGTATGGTTAGAATCTGTGAAGTTTGTGATTTAAGAGTAAACAATCTTACTCTTGAATCTGATGAGCTCTTGATAATAGGAAGAGCATTTTGACAATGCTGTATGCCCTTTATTCAAGAATGAGCAATCTATAATACGAGTATGCCTAGCACTTGATCTAAGAACTGTTCTGTTTGATTTGATTTGAATGATTTATACTTGGATCAAGTATTAAAGCTCTCGGATCAAGAAAACCGGGATCAAAAATTCATACTTGGATCAAGAGTTTCGCTCTTGGATCGAGAATTTTCACTCTTATCGAACTATTGAACTCGAAAATTCTTGATTCAAGTATAAAATTCTCTCTTTTTTCTCTGAGTGTGCAGGTTCAAAATGCTTTCGCCTGACCAAATTACACTTCGCCATTTATCAATTGTCCAGCTTGAATATTTGTTAGCCCAATCAAATCGCACTTTTATCATATTTGGGACTAATAAAGGCTTTTTCGGAGCACTTCTTCCGCATAATCCAGCTTCCCGCAATCTTCTCCGTACCATTTCCGCACCTTTTTTTTACACCATGATGTTTTTCTATCTCTGCTCGTAAAGCAACAGTACTTTAATGATACTTTAGACGAAGACATCCTTAAGACCCTGGTTAATTCCATGCCGTCAAGGATAATGACAGTAATTCAGTCCCGAGGTTTCATACTCGGTTGGGCCTCACAGAGGAGGTCGCTGCCCATCTCTACTATGGTTTACTCGGCGCATTGCCCTCAGCTCAATTGGAAGATTGTGTTTCCTACTCTTCGGCTGAATGTGTTATTTTCAATAGCATTTCTTCTATATTTTATTGGCAACATCAACATCTTCAACTCCATCCAAATTGTTCATTGAAATATCTCGATTTTATGCCTTCAATTTGTAAATTTGATTCAAATTTACTTACCAGTCTTCACAGCTTTGTGTCGCAGTGTGTGGGGCAATCAATACATTCTCAAACTTGCTGTCCTCTCAAGAAACTGTTGGGGTTGTGTCCAGGTCTTCTACAGTCCGACTGGGACTCATCGTGAATCCTTTTTTTCTTACTCTCAAAAAAAGAATCAATCCCAAACGGGATTAAAGACGGGGTGATCTCGGATATTCTTGAGCTGATCCCGGAAAAAGATTGATTTTACTTCAACTTTTTCTTTTTTTGATCCCGAAAAACAGGGTCACTTCAAGCATGCCCCGAGCTCACCCCGTTTTCAATCCCGAATTCGGATTTTTTTTTTTCTGTGTACTTTTTACTTCCACGCAATTCTCGCCAAATGAACTTCATTGTCACAAGATTTCATTACCCTTGACATTACCTCAATACAATCTATTCATCCTCCCTTCACAGCCAACATGGTGCCGCCATCCCGACCGAACGTCACCCGGCTGTCCGACGATGCCGTCATGCTGCGCTGGTATGTGCCCAAGAACGATGGCCTCACCATTCAGTTCTTCAAGGTGCAATATCGCATGCTCGGCGACAGTTTGCGTCAGATTCCACGCGAGAACTGGCAGACCACCAATGAGAATATCCCGTATGGGCGGACGCGCTCTCGCGATCGTCACGATCATGAGCCGAGCGCGAAGAACTTTACGTCATCGGTGACGGGTTTGCATCCGGATCGATACTATCGCTTTCGCATTATGGCCGTCTACTCCAACAACGACAACAAGGAGGGCAACACCTCGCTGAAGTTCTTCCTGCAGCGCGGCACTGCCAAGTCCAATCTGCCGGTGCCCGATCTGCGCGAGGTGGAGCCGCTGTCCGAGTCGGCGGTTCTGCTGCATTGGTCGCTGGCCGCCATGCCGTCGCACAGTATTGACGGCTATTATGCCTACTACAGGCTGGCGGCCTCGGCGGGTGAGTACCTCAAGGCCACGGTGGATGGTGGCCAGGCGCGAAAGTTCAAGATCGACGCACTGGAGCCGGGCACAGCCTATGAGTTCAAGCTGCAGTCGTTTAATGCGCATGCCGCTTCGGAGTTCAGCGCCATCCGGCAGGCACGCACCAAGAGTGAGTGATGGAACGACCTCAAGTCCCTCTTCTCCCTGCTAATTGCCCCTTCTATTCCCGCAGAGATCCCCAGCCACTCGGCCACGCCGACGGCGCCCGTGATTGTGCCCGCCAGCAAGACGAATCAGCAGCAAAATTCCATTTACCCGGTGATAGCTGGAGCCGCTGGCGGCGGCATCCTTCTGCTGATAGCCACCGTGGTGGCCTGTCTGTGTGTGCGTCGACGCAAGAATGCCCAGCCAGAGGGTGAGTTACGGGCTCCTGCAGCTGCACCTTCCCTATATTCTATATATTCCTTAATCTGTGCATCCTTCCAGATGAGAACAAACCGCAATTGGACCACATACAAGCGGACTTTGTTACCTCCGCCGTGCTGGGCGTGGCTCCGCATCACAAGGCCGGCGACATGCGACGCCTGAATGGCGTCATTCCGCGCATGAACATCACGCCCAACCCGCTGGCCCAGGATCCGGGTGCCGACAAGGTGAGTGCACACTTCACACACTATCCTTCATCTTGGCTTCATCTGTTCGCAAAACCTTTTCGCTGGTTGGTTGGTCAAAATTTTGTATTTGATACGTTTTCCCGCCCCGGTTCCTGATCCTCCTTCCGTAGAACCGTAGACTTCTGCTTTAGTACCTAAGCCCCTCCACGAATCGGCTCGGCGATCCGTCTTGGTCCGTTCTCCCCCCGCTTGCGCTCTGTCTTCCCCTCTGTCCTCTACTCTGCTCTGCTTAAGCTTCTCCTGCTGCCTGGTGCTCTGGGTGGAAGTTCAATATCGAGTGCCAACTGAGCAGCGTCCCCTGTTCTAGAATCGCAACGTCATGGAGCTGCGTTTCATGCCACCGAACAATGGGAACAGCATCAGCATCAGCTGCTCCAGCACCAATTCCAACTCGGAGAACGATGTGGCCGCCGGGCCAGGCCAGGCGGGCGTGGCCTCGTCTTCCTGCGAGACTCTGGAGGCCTGCGATAGCCTCAGCCAGGAGCAGGAGGCGGAGCTCGTGTCGATGGATGCGCCAAGTAAGCCGCTGCCGCCGCTGCCCAAGAAATCGTCCTGCGTGAAGGCAACGCCCGCAAACGTAAATACAAAAACCAACCAAGTGGAGATTGTTTTGTCCATGTCATTCACTCATTCGCCCAAAAGACCCCGCCAGCCTTAGACCCACATCCGTCCAGTGACCGTACCAAGCTCACCCCACCCCCCATTTGCTTCGTTTCTTCCCTCGCACAGAGCAATGCGGCTGCCGTGGCCGCTGCCCTGCACCAGTCGGGCCTGCATCACGCCCAGCCGTATCATCCGCCCGGGACGCCCACCCTGTTGCACAAGCGCCTGGAGTATCAGCAGCAGGCGCCCCCCGTGCCGCCGCACGCGTCCTACTATCAACAGACGCTGCCATCGGCGGTGGGGGCCGGCGCCTCGCCCATGCTGGAGCGCAGCGTGCGGAGCCATCAGCATGGCCTGGACGATGGCCTGCCCACGCCCACGCGAATACCCTCCCTTCGACGCCAGAGACGTGCCTCGGGTAGCCAGCACAACAGCCACTCGAATCTCAATCTCAACCATCATCACAACAACAACAATCTGCCGCCGCATCACCAGCATCTGCATCACCATGGCGCCCATGTGGGCATTCCCATTGTGCCGGGCAGTCCGCGTGTCCAGCGCTCGCCGATGCCCGCTCGGGCGCTGATCAAGCGCACGCGACTGGGCAGCCACACGGACAACATCTCCTCGGGCAGTCTCAACAGTATTGAGGTGTAGGAGCAGCAGCAGCAGCAGCAGCAGCAGCAGACGCCTAGACCTAATTGGAAAGTTCCCGCTCCGCGCCGCTTCAACTGGACGGAGGGAAATGTTACTCGGTTAATCCCTCGTTTTTTTTTTTTTTTCTTGTATTTGTTTCCTCTCGCTCCACCCCGTGGACCGGTCGCCTTAGTCAGTGGAATTACGATTATTGGACTCGAATTGATTTCTCCTGCCCGTTGCTGGGCAACCCCCTGGGGGTTAGTAGGTAGTTCGTAAGGTTATTTATTCATTGACTTTAGTTAAACTCGTTTGTAAGCCGAACCGCGGACCCTAGCACTAATTGTAGCCCCCTGCTAGATCCTAAGACGCTTTAACTATTCATCATGTTATCTCGCTGCATAATTGTAACTAAAATCACACCATTTCGATAATAATCATGCCTAGTAGAGTACAATAGGTAAGTAAGGAGCCTAGACATAGACACTAAGTCACTCACGATGCCCAACACCCGCACCCACGATGGACGATTCAGCGTGAGAAGTACATAAATACGTAACACTATGTAGATGTAAGTAAACCTCCCCCGACTGCTACAATACCAATACAAAGGTAGCGCAATAAACTCGATTTTTGAATATCACAAGGCTGGTCACACTCTTAATGGGGGGTTAATTGGTCCCCCGAGACCTTGGGTGCCATGGTGGGTCACGAATGACCCTAACCGAGCAACGTATTGCCATTTCCCTAAACTAAGTAGCTTGTAGGGAAACGTTAATGCTTGTCATACTGGTTTCTACGCTTCTGGCAAATCTGGTCACAATATATTTGAAATTGAATATACCCAGATCAAAGCAAAACCCACAACTGTAGAGAGAGAGAAAGAGAGAGCGAGAGCAAAGCAACGAATATGGCCAATCATGCAATCTATTGCGACACCAAAGAGATGGAGAACTCCCACAACACAAAGCCAATGCCAAAGGATGCCAAGGCGATGGAACAGCGCACAAGTTTTGCTGTACTTAATGGAAATGTGCCTCACCATATGGCAGGTGCTAGTGGAAATGCTGCAGACAAGAATCTTGACTTGGAGCCATTGAAAAGCCTTCCAATTTGTAGTGACCACAGCTGCAAAGAGAACAATGTACCCAACAATGCTATCGCCACTTCCCTTACGGATTACATGGAAACTGACACGAAGCCAAAGAAATCGAATGCTTCGGCCAGGAGTAGAAGCTATGTCATTGAGGTTAAGCCATATCAATTGGACATTTTGGAGCATTTACGTTCAAGTGAGCAGAGGCATTGTCCACAAATTGAGAACTTGAAACTCCGGCAGGAAATCACTCCCAGCATGCGTTCCATTCTGGTCGATTGGCTGGTTCAAGTCATCGATGAGTATAACATGGACACCGAGACCTTATATCTGACTGTCTCCTATATTGATCGATTTATTAGCCAGGTGGTGGTCATCCCCCCCAAGCTGCAATTGGTTGGCATTACGGCCATGTTTATAGCAATTAAATTCGAGGAGACCCGTGCCCCAGATTTGGGGATATTGATATATCTCACCGACTATAGCTACACGAAGGAGCAGGTGTTGCGCATGGAGCAACTCATCCTAAAGAAACTCTCGTTCGACTTGTGTACACCGACTGTCAATGGGTTCATCAATGCATATGCCTTACTGTATCGACTGCCCAAGAAGTTGAAGTACTTGACGTTGTTCCTAGCTGAACTAGCTCTACTGGAGGGTGGTCCCTACCTGCAGTACAGGCCCTCACTGGTGGCCGCTGCCTCGCTAGCCCTGGCACGTTGTATGTTGGGCAAGACGATTTGGTCGCTTCCACTGGAGAATATTACCACTTACAAGTTGGAAGACCTGAGGAAGCCAACCAAAGAGCTGTGGCGAACGTATGAGGCTTCTGGGAAGCTCGCCACTCAGGGCGTATGCAAAAAATATGGTGGAGAGAAGTATGGGAAGATAGCAACCATTGTGCCGATTCCATTGAAAGACAACATTTTCGATAAAGTGACAGACGACGAGACCTAGGGAAGCAATTGGATATCCAGTTTTTAAAAGAAAATTGCTTTGTTTACAATGTTATGTCATGATTAAATTGTATTGTTTGATGTTTAACCCAAGGCTGCAAACCTTGAAAAATTATGCATGAGGTTCGGTCCGGAGGTTCGAAACCATTTTCAAATCCAAGGTTTGGTTCGCGCACCGGTTCTTGGAACCCCTGAACCCTGGGTTCTAGTTCGAACCTTGGTTCGAATAGTTGGGCTTTTGAGTTCTTAATACATTGAAATGAAACCTTCTTATCCATTTGCTTAATCATATTGATCATTACTTAAGTTATTTCAATTATCAGCTTTTGGAAACGGCTTAGTTTAGGTTAATTAGCATTATATCTTCCGGAAGCTGTTCATCTACATCAGCTCTTAAATCAGAGAGAACAAACTTAAGCATTGAATGTGCTCGTTCAACTGATATTTTAAAACATTTGTCAATGGATGTAATTCAAAAGAACCTAAAACATCACACACAGATTATATATTTGATATTTGTTTATTGCTTTCATACACTTCTCGTCTTGGCAATCAGACGTTGAGTCATTTATGGTCGAATTTTGAAAACTCTCATTAATCATTTGAAACTGGTGAACCTAACCTCATTTTTCGAAAAGTGGTCCGGTTCAGGTTCGAGGAGTCAAAAATGTAAGACGCCTGGTTCATGGTCCGGTTTGCAAACCCCCAAGAAAAAAACCGAACCGATGGGGTTTGGTTCCGGACCGGTTTGCAGCCTTGGTTTCATCCATAGCCAAAGTTTTTCATTGGCTAAAGCTAGCTTATTTTAGAATCGAGATTTCAGGGGAATTAATGGAATATTCAGGGTTCGGAATAGCGAGCGAGCGAGCACTAGATCGAGAGCTGTGAGAAATCAACCGGCTGTAGGCTTGTAAGAAACAGGACTCGGCTCTGGGCTGACAGCCACAGCTCGTGAGCCGTCAGCCATCAACCGGCTTTCGGCTCGTAAACCACAGCTCCCGGCGCACAGTGGCCGGAATCGCGAATTTGGGGTTGCAAAAATCGTAACTTTTGAACGGAAAGAGATATTTAAAAAATTTCAAGGAGACGCTGATAGAGAATTCCTGTAGCTTTAAAATGAGCATACGTTCATCATCTTTGTAGGTTAACAGGGGGACTCAGTTGATAATTTAATACTCTGAAAAATTGTATGAAAAAGTCTCCGTATTTTAATTTTTTAAAATTGATTTATTAAAAATTAAGTTTTAATAATATTGAAAACTACAAAAATTTTCTAAAATGTTTATTTGTACTTACAAAAAAAAATTTATTTTCATATTAGTTCTAACTTGGGAATGGATAATTTTCTGGTAAAATGATATGTTGTCATAACATTAGTGCTTAATAGTCTTAATATTTCTGGGGAATATTCGTTGGTTAATTCCGCGAGAGTCCTGATGTGTCTGAGAGATGAGATACGAGGAACAGAGGAGGCCGACAACATGTTGAAAAGGTCTGCATTTTCTTGATGTCGAGATATTTTGCACGTGTTCGCATATGTATACCTTTTATAGTCCTTGTTTTTGGATTCTTGGGCTTTCTCTGACAACTCTCCCATCGATAAAAGTTGTTGTTGTATAAGCTACTCACCATGATCCAATATTTTATGAACAGTTGGAGTAACTTTTTTCTCTGGGTACTTTGCACGTAAAATATCTCTTGTCTCCTTGGCATATTTTCCATATTTTCTTGCATCAACATTTTGAAAATGATCTTAATCCGTTTGATAACATCCAGATGATTTCCTGTTATCTGAGCAGTTGTCTCATCGTTGTTGAATAATCTCCGCGATGTATTTCCATCATTTTTGTTTCCATAGCCCTGCTTTGGGCAGTCGACTCGTAGCCCGAGCTCCTTCTTTTTCCCATTGTTTTGGTGTCATCAGAGTCGTCTTCTTTTCGTGGAAGAGTGTGTGCCAATTTGAGCATGATAGGGTGCACTTCAGGGAAGGTACAAAGTCTACCCACTTGCTCCTTGCAAAGCGCCAAATTGCAAAAGGTCAATTGCAACTACCTATATTATGTGTTACCCTTCTCAGTAAGTCATAAGAAAAGCTCAAAATGAATTTTGCCTGACACATTTTCTTCTTCCCAAATATTATTTACCTGTAGATTAAATCGCAAATATCAATGTAACATCTAAGGGGGCAGGTTGTGGCAGCTGATTCTTTCACAATACGTTAATAAATAGACTAATACATAATACGTATGCACCGAAACAACTGAAATCGGGTGAAATTGATGTTTCCGATTTCATCAAATCTCTAAAACTAAACCAAAAATAGTGTTCACCCAAGACTTGAATGTTGATCTTTCAACTTAGATATAATAAAGTTGTTTAATGTATTTACATAAAGAATTTATGCATATATTCAAAAAAATTAACCAATTTCAAATTGGTTTTACCCTTTTGGATTTTACAGGTTCACAAAATTGACAGTTGAAACCAAAAAAAATAAAAAATTCTGCACTTTGAAAAATTGTTCAACTTTGAACAACTGTAAAAACCAAACCAATTGACCAATTGCTATAAACTAAAGTTTTTTGGCCTATCTGGGGTTCCCTTTATTGAATAAAATTAATCTAGTCAAAAAAATCGACCATCAAAAATTGATTTTTGCAACGCCAAATTCGCCAATCCGGACACTGTGCGGCGATGAGCTCAGACACTAACTTTAATCTGCCAGACGAGCCATCGATGTCTTTTGGCCACTCTCTGAGACATGTTTGTTCATACGGATGATGCTGTGCAAGAATTGGCCAATTTCGAGCTTTTGACACGACCCGAGAGCGTGGCTCACGAGCTGAGAGCTGTAGTTTATGAGCCGGAAGCTATGGCTCAAGAGCTGGGAGCCGCGTTATGGCTCACGGCTCTCGAGCTGTGACTTATAGCTGTGGCTCCAGAGGCGGGAGTCAGTTGATGGTTCATTGCTCACGACCTAGGAGAGGGTTTGGGCGGGGAGGGGGTAGTGGGAGTTGACAGTCAGGTTCTAAACAATCTCTCTATTTAAACCATTTTGAGGAATTCACAAAAGTAGTCAGGTCCTCCAGGGGCACATGCGTGCAGGCCAATTAAGTAAACACGATTGTCGCCCACTTCATTATCATTCCAAATATTATTGCATAAATGTCACCTAACAAATGTGTGCAACACGTGCAACAAAACATATGCGACCACTGGATGCACTGTGTCCACTAGGGCGCACTTTTTTTGTATGGAAAAATTAAGGTCATCCTGGCGCCCCCTGATTCGGTAGTTTATGGTGTATATTTAGCGAGAAGAAAACAAAAAGTTTAAAAAGTTATGATTTAGTGGAAGCGCCTCGGCTCCAACGTTTTTGATATTACTCATACGCAGTGGTGCCCTTCAACTTTATATATTTTTGTAGTACTCTTAAGTACTCTTAAGACTTTAAACCACTTCGTGGAGGACTAACATGTTCATGCTGATCAAAGCTTCTCATGTATTGGGATTTGGCTACTTAAAAAAGCATTTCGATGCTAGTCGGCACCTGCTCCATCTGTATTGTTTCAGACCTTTTCGATATCCATTCCCCCAATCCCAAGCGCACACCATCGTTTGCTCTATATGTAGAAATATGTACAGGGTGCGCCATATAAAGTGTCGGTATGGCAACACTGAATAACTTTGACATTTACCAACCAATTGCTTTTGTTAGACATGTTTTGGAAACATCAATCTAGTACAATTTTGACCATGGAACGCTTCACACCAAAACAACGTGCCGAAATAGTGACGCTGTTCATCGAAAATAATCGTTCCATTGTGCTAACAAATTTTGATGACCGATGAGGCACATTTCACGCTCACGGCCCAATCCACACCACATCCATGAAATACCTTTACACGACCAAAAAGTGACTGTTTGGGCCGGTATCAAAAAGAGGCGATATTGACTGGCCACCCAGATCTCCAGATTTGACCGCCCCAGACTTCTTTTTGTGGGACTATTTAAAAAGTAAGGTTTACGCCAGCGATCCACACACCATTGAAAAGCTTAAGGCCAACATTCGTGCCGAAATCGCCACTTTATCGACTGAGACGCTCGGAAAAGTGATGGAAAATGCGGCAAAAAGGTCACTTGATTGATGTTGTGTTCAAAAAGTAGTCGAAATAAATTGTACAGGATCAAATTAAAGGAACAAGATCAACATATAGAAATCGGTTGTTTGTTTTTATATTTATTCAGTGTTGCCATACGGACACTTTATATGGCGCACCCTGTACTTCCTATTTTCGGATAGCGAGCGACAGCACAAGATGTTTCGTGTGTCCTTTGTCTATATAGTCACATATCCACCACTCCACGATCCGATACAAGATCCCATACATTTATCAAACACACACACAAATACCCAACATAAATTTCCATATTTTTGGTGACAATAACAATTCGGGCGGCTCAGACATAATCATAAAAAACGCTAACATAAACATCCGCTCCAATCGTTATTCCCACCAAGAACAAAACGCTGATGCAGCTCAAATTATCGGCTGATGCAATCCATTCTCAAATTATGAAATGAGAATAGAGAGAAAAGCATTTTGATCTTAACTCCCAAAAAGCTATCAACCGAGGTTTGCTAAGGTTTGCTAAGCAGCATCGGCAGAACCACAAATTGAGTTTTACTTAGCATCGCAACCGCGACACATCTTAACCTTAAGATTGTAATTCTTCTATAAGTTATTTAACCCAACCTTTTGACTTCTCATTATATAGACCGCACCGATGTTACAAAACCTAAAAAAGGGGTTCCGCTCCCTATCCGCTCCCTATCTATCTGTGATATAAGGTTGTCACTGTATTTCCGCAAGCTTGTCTTTGCAAGCGCGTAGTTCTAGTTGTATTCGTCGCATCGGTTCACGCTAGAGTTTTTTGGAAAGCTCTTTTCACGCGTTAACACGTGTCTGATTTATTGTTGTTTGTTTTTAGTCGTTCGTGAGTTATAGCGTCGCAAACATGGGGCAAAATAAAGAGAAAATACGGCATATTTTACAGTACTACTACGATAAAGGCAAAAATGCATCTCATGCTGCCAATAAAATTTGTGCAGCTTATGTACCCGATACAGTTTCCATTTCCACCGCACAACGATGGTTTCAATGTTTTCGTTTTGGTGCAGAGGTGATCGAAGATGCGCCACGGTCCGGAAGGCCTGTCGTCGAAAATTGCGATAAAATCGCTGAATTGATCGAAAGAGACCGGCATAGTAGCAGCCGTAGCATCGGCCAAGAGCTGGGCATGAGTCATCAAACCGTTATAAACCATTTGAAGAAGCTTGGATTCAAAAAGAAGCTCGATGTATGGGTGCCACACGACTTGACGCAAAAAAAAACTTTTTTGGCCCGTATGGATGCATGCGAATCGCTTCTGAATCGCAACAAAATCGACCCGTTTTTGAAGCGGATGGTGACTGGCGATGAAAAGTGAGTCACTTACGACAACGTGAAGCGCAAACGGTCGTGGTCGAAAAGCGGTGAAGCTGCCCAGACGGTGGCCAAGAAGGTTCTTCTGTGTGTTTGGTGCGATTGGCAGGGAATCATCCACTATGAGCTGCTCCCCTATGGCCAAACGCTCAATTCGGACCTGTACTGCCAACAACTGGACCGCTTGAATGCAGCACTCATGCAGAAGAGGCCATCTTTGATCAACAGAGGCCGAATTGTCTTCCATCAGGACAACGCCAGGCCACACACATCTTTGGTGACGCGCCAGAAGCTCCGGGAGCCCGGATGGGAGGTTCTTTTTTCTCGCACCAAGTGATTACCACCTATTTCTGTCCATGGCGAACGAGCTTGGTAGTCGGAAGTTGGCCACAAGAGAGTCCTGTGAAAATTGGCTCTCCGAGTTTTTTGACAATAGGAAAGCGAGCTTCTATAAGAGGGGCATTATGAAGTTGACATTTCGTTGGGAATTCGTCATCGAACAAAACGGCGCATATTTGACTTAAATCGCATTATTATAATCAATTTTATGAACAATTGAAAATTCAATTAAAAATGCCGCAAGACTTTTTATCCAAGCTTCCAGAAAAGCCTCATTGAATTAAGGGAGAGAAAACTGCGGGAGACTTGTCGCTGTGTGGAGGTTCTTGATTCTTTCTAAACATTAAAACCCACATTTACATATTTAATTAGAATCCCTAAATCTTCCTCTCCGCCAAAAGTTGTAGGATACAAATAAAAAACACAACCAAGCAAAGCAACAAAAAAAAAAAAACAACCAACAAAATCCAAAAACAAATTAGTTCGAAAAAAGATCTTTGATTGTACTCTTTTAAAAGTGTTTTTTTTTCGACAGTCTGGATACGAATTTCTGTGGTTTTCAATACATTGTAGCACACATTGCTGCTGATGTTCAGAATCCATATCATCTTGTTCCTGAGCCTCAGACTCCATTTCTTCTTCCTCCTTTTTGGGTCCTCTTCCGAAGTATTCGCGGGGGCAATATGAAAGGTATTGCCTAAAGTGGTTTTAAAATCTGCTTGCCGCCTTCTGAATGTGTCACCCATTCTATTTATGGTTTTTTTTCAGCGCAGCATATTCTTGGTAAAGTCCAACTAAATCGTGGACGATGCGTCCTAAGCTTTTGACTGGGGCTTGAGCGTCCGTCCATAAATTGTGCAGTTGGTTGGCAGTTACATTCGCACTTCCTTTTAGTGGCAACTTCCCTATCCGGATGTGAAATAAAACCACAGATAGTACTTCTCTTTTACAAGGCAGCCCAACTGACTCGACAAAACCGGGACTTGTCCGGTTCCTTGTCCATTTTTGTTTGTAATTTGGGAATTTTAATTTTAAAATCGAAATTGTTTGCCAGACTCTCAAAAATTAACAGCTCGACCCATGTAGCACATTTTTTCTGTTGTCAGGTAGGCCCATATAGAGCGTAACCTCAGATTTCAGGAGTGACCATGTAGCACAGATCTCATTATTGGAAATTCGATGTAGACTACGGGGCGTATGGGTAATTTTTAGAGCAAACTTTAGATTTGGATAGCGATATCTTAAGGACATTTCATATTAGAAACCCAAAATTGGGCGAGATCAGTCTGATTTGAAGTAACCCATTGAATTAAAAAGAAAATTGGAAAATTCTCATCATTGGGCTGCACCCCTTCCCTTATCGGAATTCCCATTGCTGCTTGGTCAGCCCATCATTGCTTAAACATTCTCATTCTGAATTGTTCATTCCGACCGACAATTTATGATACGTGAATATTTCCAGAGCGAGCGTATTTGTCGATAAAATGGTTGAGGAATTTCATGTTACACCCACATTCAAGTGCCTGATACTTGGCGATGCCTGCACCGGGAAGACCAGCTTTGTCAAGAGACACATGACTGGAGAATTCCCGATAAATTATGTGTCCACACTGCGGGTGGAGGTGCACCAGCTCATCTTCCACACAAATCGCGGTGTTATACGCTTCAATGTCTGGGACACGGCCGGCCAGGAGAAGTTTGCTGGTCTGCGCCACGTTTACTATACTCAGGGCCAGTGTGCGGTCATCCTGTTCGATGTGAGCTCAAGTGACACCTACCAGAATGTGGATAACTGGCATCGTGATTTGGGACGCATATGCGAGAATATACCGCTAGTGCTGTGCGGCAACAAGATGGATGTTAAGGAACGAAAGGTTAAGGCCGAAAGCGTGACGTTCCACCAAAAGCATAATAACATGCAGGTGAGTGTGGATGTTGTGCGGTCAAAGTTAGCAGTTAAGACTAAAACATTGTGGCGTCCCTAGTACTATGACATTTCGGCCAAAACGAACTATAATGTTAACCAACCATTCCTGTGGTTGGCCCGCAAATTGGTAGGCGCTGAAGATCTGGTTTTTGCCGCTATGCCAGCCCAGCAGCCGCCCGTGATCAAAATGGACAAGGAATCTCAGCTACAAGTCGAGAGAGCCTTGCGAAAGGCCAAGGCGATCGGCTTGCCCGGAATGGATGACGACCCATAAGCTACATATATATAAGGTAAAAACTAAGATGCTAGGGAAGAGCAGAAATATTAATTCAAATATAAATATTCCAGAAATGGCAACTCAATCTAAGACAGGAGTTGCAGAAGAAGTGCAGAGAAACCCCCCATTCGCAGACTCACCCTTTATTCAGTGCGGCAAAAACAGTTAAACCATTTAAGTACATTCAATTCGAGTTTAACAAATTCTTAAAAACACACACACACACACACGCCTAGATACCAATCTAAGACACAGCTACCAAATCCATTAATCCATGTAACAAGTTTCCAATTAGCAACTGATACCGTTACCCCAACCAAAATAAATGGAATCCCCATTACCTGTATTATCATAGCCGGTTAGTAGTTACAAAACCCAATCAAATTATGGATTTATTTCGGTTTGTTCGCTTCTGATAATATTTTTGATAAGTACGCGAAAATTCATTTGTTTTATCCAGTGTTTAAAAACTTATGATATTTTTCACTGCTTTGATTTTGATTTTGCTTATGATTCTGAAAAAGGCAGCAGCAGCAGCAGTCGGTAGCAATTCTCATAAGTTGTAAGCAAAATGTTGCTATTGATTTTGCTTTTGAAAATTTCAGAAGCAGCAGTGGAAGCAAAATCAAAAAACGATAGTCAAAAGCAAAGTCATTTGACTGATGTGCGCAGTTCTGCTCGGACTAAAACTGAAACTTTTAACAAACGCAAAATCAAAAGAAAAACAAGTAAGGGTGCTGCAGTCGAGTTTCCCGACCACAAAATACCCTGTTCAATTGTTTTCATTTATTTTGTTATTTTGAACCTAAATGTAGGCAACACTTTTTTCTAGTCCTGACCATAAACTGGGGGGTGGTGGGGGTGCTCTTATCAGCTCAACTGTTTCGCTTATAACTCCGGTGTTTTTTGGTACTTGATTGTACTTTTTAGAATAGATAGATATTAGGCCTAGCTTGATGTATACTAAACCACGAGGCTCTAACTTGAAAATTGTGGATCTGACGGCTATTTAGGTCTAGGATTTCTAGAAGAGGTCTAGGTTTTTTGGGGATAAAAGGGGGAAGGGGTGGAATTTTTCAAATCTGAAACAAACTTGATCTGCGTACAGCATAAATCTACCTTCGTGCAAAGATTTGTGGCTCTATCTCTTATAGTCTCTGAGATCGACGCGTTCATACAGACAGACAGACGGACATGGCTATATAGACTCAGCTGTTCATGCTGATCAAGAATATATATACTTTATGGGGTCGGAAAATTTTCCTTCTCCCTGTTACATACATTCGCACAACTTCATGATCGCCCTTTTCCCATTTTTAATGGGAACAGGGTATAACAACAAATTGTGGAGACCATGGCGGAGACTGTTAAGTGCTAATCGCTGTTTCATGGCTGAACAGAAGGACCTTGTTGATCCTGACTCCAAGAATTACATTGTCTTTATAGGATTCTAAGGCCTTGTTTATCATGTGTATGTGTGCCGTATTTTTTGCCTCAGCACAGGATGCTAGTGTGTGAGGTGCAGCTCCTTCAAACGGTGTAATGTTGTCAAGCTCCGTGCGTAAGTTTAATCGAACCGGATCCGATCTTTGGGACATATTGATAGTTGTGCAAGCATTGTTGGGGTGGGTTACATTTAGGCATCCTATGAGAAATTGCTGTGTGAGCAGTTGGTTGTGGCTCTTAACTGGCAGTATCTCGGTTTCTTGATGTTAGTGATCAGGGTGTGTCATAACATGACAACCTGTGACCACTCTTAGTGCTGCGATTTGCGCCACTTGGAGATTACACCATTGTGTCGCACTTATTGCTGGGGCCGGGAATAGTAAAAAGGGGGTCGAAGGTAACGCCAAGAATTTTTGGGTATTTTATGGTGGGAATGTATTGTTCGATTATCCGGATATCGAGGGCCAAGTTCACTTCCTTTGTCCACGTTTGTACCAGTGTAGCAGTGGATTTAGCAACGGACACTCTGATGTTCCTACTAGCAAAGAAGACTTGAAAGGAAGGAGCTCAGTCTTGTTTCTAGAGTTTTAATATCCCTCCCGGTGGTATGGACAGTGCAATCATCCGCGTATGTGACGAGATTGACGTCATTTGGTGGGTTTGGCACGGGCAGCAGCCCTTTTAATTTAATTAATAATACGGCGTTACAAATTTTTAATCGAATCGATTAATAATACTGATACTAATACTGAAAATTTGTGCAGAAGGTACGAACCATCCATCTATAAAAATTGTGGGAGATATGATATTTTCTTAAATGGCAAGGGCGGGCAGGGTTTGGTAGATTTTGTCCCATACAAGTCAAACCTCCATTTCTGACCATCTCTGCGATCTGTCCGTTCCTACGGACATGGCTATATCGACTCGACTGTTGATGCAAATCAAGAATATATATACTTTATGGGGTCGGGGAGGCTTCCTTCTGGATGTTACATAATTTTGCATGAACTTATTATACTTTATGTACCTCTGGTACAGAGAATAATCACATATACCTTTGCATATATTCTTGTTTAATAAATCCTTTAAAAGAGAAAATAAAACCTAACCAGAGACCTCGATTGGAGACGAGCTGTAAGATTAAAATCAGTGCTGGTTCAAACTGAAATTAGCCAGTGGTTCAGGTTCGAAAATTTAAGGTTCGAGGTTTTTGGGAGAAGGTTTTGGTTCGAACCTTGGTGCAGTCCCTGCGTTATACAATTTCGATAGTTCAATCATTCGTTAATCATTCTAAAAATCACATTTGACCTGGAAACTACACAAATCATTTGGGAAGAACACATGGGAATATTCAATATATAATTTGCTGTTAGTTTATATCCCATTTTGGAGTGCTCTTTAAAAAGATATTACCAATGAGTCTATTATGGCTGGGGTGGTTATAAGTAATTCGAAACGTTTTCTCTTGATTTGTTATGTCACTTTCCTGTCCATTATAGGAGTCATTTGGACTAAACCAATTATATAACAGATGAAGTAGCAATTCAGAAGATCAAATTGCTGATGTCCATCGTTTTTGTGAACCGATCCGATGTTGTAGGTTCGAAACAGGTTTGGGTTGAGCTTTAATTTCTAATTGGGTTCGGTTAACAGTAATCTGAAAGTCGCAATTCCGGGTTCGAACCGGTTCGGTTCAAAATCGGTTTGCAGCACTGATTGAGAAGGTCCTTAAAAAAGGAAGATGGAATCTTGTAGGAAGCATGTTTTTGGCGTTACATAACGATTACATTTCAAGTTTAAATCAATAACAAAACATGATTCAGTACAATTAAATCATGACCTAGCTTTGAAAATAAGTCCATTTCCTATATAAAATTGAATATCCGATTGATCCCTTAAGTTTAGACTCTCATTTGATTGAAAATGTCGTCTTTCAAAGGAATCGGCTCAATACATAGCTGCTATCTTCGCATACTTGTCTCTGCCATACTTTTTCTTTCATACGTTCGCCACAGCTCCTCGGATGGCTTCCTCTGGTCTTCCAACTTGTAACTGGTTATATTCTCCAGTGGAAGCGACCAAATTGTCTTGGCCAACACACAACGTGACAGGGCCAGCAAGGCAGCGGCATGGCTGTAATGCCAAGCAGCTTAGAAGGGATGACCACCACCCGACTGAGGAATCGGTTGATATAGGAGACAGTCAGGGGAGTGATTTCCTGCCGGAGTTGCAAGTTCTCAATTTGTGGACAATGCCTCTGCTCAATTGAACGTAAATGCTGCAAAATGTCCAATTGATATGGTTTAACCTCAATGACATAGCTTCTACTCCTGGCCGAAGCATTCGATTTTATTGGTTTCTTGTCAGTTTCCATGCATCCTGTGAAGGATGTGGGTATAGCATTGTTAGGTACATTGTTCTCTTTGCAGATGTGGTCACCTTTAATGGCTCCAAGTCAAGATTCTTGACTGCAGCATTTCCATTATCAGCTGGCATGTTGTGAGGCACATTTCGCATTAGGTGCTGCAAAGCTGGTAGGCTGGTCCATCGCCTTGGCATCCATTGGCATTGACTTTGAATTGTGGAAGCTCTTCATCTCTTTGGTGTCGCAATAGATTGGATGATTGGCCATATTCGTTGCATTGCTCTCTCTTCCTCTACAGTACTTTCAATTGCAAATAAATTGTGACTGGATTTGCCAGGAGCGTAGAAACCAGTATCAGAACGCTTTTGCAAATGCAAATGGCAATTCGTTGCCAAATTGTTTTTGGAAAGGGCACTAAAGCGTCTTTAATTGATAAAAAGAAATGCAATTTTTCATAAATGTCTCCAGAATTTAGCTGTGCCAGGAATAGTAAAACGTAACAGTCAGCCTCTTTCATTTCCAGCTGATCTATTTTCGATCGATTCGTTTAAAAATCATGTCTCTTTCTTATTTGGCTAGCCCCGATTTTGCTTGGTCCGTGGCTTGCCAAAAGCAAGAAGTAAGAAAGTCGGTCAAGACCGACTTGTTGACCTTGTGGGAGAATTTTGGCAACTTGGAAAACCACAAACAGAGATCAATTTAGGCTTGATCTTTCCCTTAATATCAAAACTATCTTACCTATAAATCAACAAAACAAATTAAGGGAATAGATATTTAACAGTGATTTATAGAATCCTAGTCACAGCATCACACTAATTAACTCTGGTCACATCTAAATTTGGTTTTCACTTTTCACAGCATACTGCGATTGACTTAAATGTGTGTTAGAAGTCATTGAGGTCAATGAAAATCTACAAAATAGTCAGTCGTGTGCCAGTCGAGCTGGTGAAAGGAACTCAAATGTTCCAGAAATTAACAAGTGAAAAGTATTGCGTGAGCGAAAATAAGTGAAAAGTGTTGTGGAAAAAGTTAACCAAATTAATTTCAAAATGAAAACTGTGTGTTGTAAGTTAAATTGGTATTTTCTGAGAGTTTTTTTTTATGAATTACAATAATAATATTGGTGTAGGCTGGAAGGACACAATTATTTGGGTCCAATTGTAGTCGCAATATTTCGTCTTGTGGGAGAAGTCGTTGGCCTAAGCCAGTCGGAGTATCGTTGAATTTGCCGCACAATGCTATTGAAAAGGCTGATATGATGCATTACGGCGAGTTTTACCCATTAATGCAAAATTTAGACAATGATTGTCCATAAAAATTGAAAGCATGCAGCCTTTTTAATTTATGGAGTAGGAAAAACCTAGAAAGTCTTTTGCATGTCAATTTGACCCACAAGGAGGTCAAGAAAAAAGTGTATTGTATTAATAAAACAATACAAAATCGGTAAAAGAAAACAAATTGGTTTATTAATTAGTTTTCGACAATTTTATCATGACGTGGCACTATTCCACTTGTCAAATAACAATTCCCTTGAAAATCCCTAATTTTCACTCAGAAAGACTGGTCACACCTAAAAAGCTAACTTGTATTTCAAAGCCTACTATCACCGTTTAAAAACATGATTTATAGAAATTTGTATTTTTAGATGCTCCAAATATTTAGTCTCCTCTTAGCCCAGCTGCTGCAAAGACCTTAGCCAAATAGTGTGAAAAATAAGAACAAAATATTTTATTGTTTACAGACCTTTCCAGGTGGAAAACCCCAAATAAGCATCATTCATTGAAAATATATGCTGATATTAATGGATGTGGCAAAACATTGTTCTACTTGGGTACAACAATATGGAAAATGGAAAACAAAATGAAGAAGCGGATCAAATATTCCAACAGTTTTATTCAAGTAACTGCTTCCGTTTTAAAAGTGCAGCCAATCCATTACTGTGCCCCAGTCTGTGCCTCACCGGGATCACCAAAGTACCACAACGTTTTAGGTCCAGTTCCTTGAGAATTTAAAGGGGAGCCTCGGAATCCTCCGGGCAGCTGAACAAGGAGCTGTTTGACAGCGAGCTAAAGTAAGAAGACGATATTTTGTGTGTTTCCTAACCTTATTGATTGAATCTTTATTTTGACTTATCTTTAGAAATGCAATTTTTGGAACGTGGATGCCTTTGAACAGCAAAATGGAGCATTGTGATTCTAAAGCTTATACATATCTCCAACGATTGGACAAGACATCGTTGTTGGGGCCTTTCCTTATGTTCTTCTTGGAACTGGGATTGTTAGATTGATTGGATAGTTTCTTATTATTAACCTATTCTTACACCGGACCGCCTTACCATTTGTGGTTGTGACCCGGACAGTATGATAGTTTCTTATTGATAGTTGTTGATGTATAATGGATTAATTTGTATATCTTTGAGTGGAGTGTTCCTGTAACTCCGATTCTTCTTCTGACGAAAAACAGAGTATCTGGGTAATGAGCTTTTTCTGGCTGAAATCAGTTAAATTTTACTTAATTTGCTTTCTTACCGCGATTTGGCTCATTCTTTAGCTCTCCATTTATTGCATCGCAGAGTTGAGTTGCATGTATTTTGTTGCTTTTTGTTTCTTCTTGAGTGTTGAATGACGATTCGGGGCCTGAATGTGTTGAGCAACATTATTTACATTTCTTTTGTCCCTTTGTCATCAAATCTGGTTGTTCTTGGTTGAGTGCTTGATCAGTTTCCTGAATCAATAGTTTGACTGACATAAAGAATTGAGCGTGTTTGACCCATTGTAGATGGGTGTAGATGGATTGAAATATATTCAACTTGCGGTGCTTTCATTTAGTCATTTCAATAATGAGAGATGTTTTACTTACTTTCTAATTGTATTTTATGTGTAGAGAAATGCTTAGTCCCTTCATTTGGGTCACTCAATTCATCCATTGATCCATTTTAGATCATATCCCATTGTTTTTTTTTCAAATCTTCTTAATATCCTCAATGCACCAGTTTACTCAAAAGCTTAAAGGCAGAATATCAACTCATTTATAAAATTCTTAGGTCTTTTCATCGAATCATCGCACTATCTTCTTCATGAAGTTTCTCTTGAATTTTTATTATTCACTCATGTTTGCCAAGTTTGGGACTTCTTCTCTTGGATTGTGTCTTCTTTTTACTTCTTATACCTTAATTTCAGAAACATGTCTGCACAGCCATTTGCATTTCGATATTTGTGTCATAGTTTTTCGATCCTTCTAGTCTACCGCAAAGGACAATTGGTATTTGATCGCAGCTGCGTATTAAAGCATGATGCCACCTGGTCACATTATTGTATGTGGTGACATTTTGATAGTTTCTCAATGAATTTTTTAATGTTTCAAGTACATTAAGCTCTTGCAGCTTTGACTTATGTTTCCCAAAATGTTTGTATGTCTGTTGTATGCAGATTTTTTCGAATGTAAAACTTCCTGGTCCGGCTTGGAAACTTCGGTAACTTGATTTATTAGGTTCTGCCTTGAATTGAGAAATTCCACTTCCACAAACATTTTGTGACTTTGAACCAGTTATTGATAGGTTAATGGTATACTTCTTAATTAGTAAAGAAAATTGGCTGGATCTAGCTCCACCTTTTCTGGAGACGACTAACGCCACGCTAGAACTCAGATCACTTTGGTTATTTCTGGACCAAGTTAGGGTAGAACCTTAATTGTATCCTTCTCAAGGCTGTTGAAGAAAGTGGCACAATTCATCAATATCATCTTTATTTTATTAACTCGACGCTTTCGTCGAGCTTTCGTTCTTACTTACATAAGTTGCGTTGCGTTTCAAGACCATTAATTTTGAGGATGGGGGGGGGGGGCTAGTTTCTTTATTTTCTAATTTTCCAATTGTTCCAAGACCTTAGATGCGAGGAACATACGCATGTTTTTCTGCTCAATACCTACACCAACTGCTTTCGGTTGGATCATTACCACACATTTGGGACAAAAAAGAAGTAAGTTCCCAATGCACATTTGAAAAGAGTCTTCGGGAACATTGCGTACAATTACTTAACGGATTGGGTGTCACAGTTGGTTATTATCTAAGCGCCCTCGTTCTGATGCTATTTCTGGATTTCTTAAATTTCTCGATTTTATAAACTCAACGCTTTCGTCGAGTTTCTTGGTAATATTTTATTTCAATTTTATGTCCAAAATGTTATACTTTTCACCCCTCATATATGCATTTCCTTCATGATTTTTGTTCTTTTTATGTGGGAACTACTGAGAATTTGGAGAGTCGAGTTTCTTCAGCATTTCCTGAAGAAACCTCTTGCACTAGTAAGTATTTTCTGTGGAGTTAATTTGAACTAATTAATTGTGCACCCACAGGTCTCTCCCAAAATGATGAACGAATTGCTGCTATTGGTTCTGTATGACAGATATTTTCTTGGATAATTTAATTTGAAGTCACATTTTTAACACACTTGATTCATGGGAATGATTGACGAATTTCTTATCTACTTCACTGGATTCATCGACGAATCCCGAATTGACAACGCAACCTATTGAGTTGATTGTGCCCTTTGATGGGCCACGCCATGGATCAAATACCGCTGAGTTACTGCTGCTTTTAAATCATGCAATTTGGTCACTTTGTTATTTTGTTTTTTTAATTTGACTAAAAGTAAAATTTCCAACGGGTATAAATTGTGTTAACTATGGTCTAGCTTAACTTTTATGAAAAACTATATGAGTTTTTTCTTAATTCAAATTAATTAATAAATGCTAAAACTAGACGTGCACTCTTTTAGTCGCAAATGGAATAGCTTAAGGTGTTGGTTCCGTGCATACAAATTATGTAAATGAACTTCAACTTCAAAACATCAATTCAGTTTAACTCAAACTCGCCTAAAGGAAGTTCCATTGTGAACCTTTGAAGTTAATTAGCATAAAATCAGACGATGGATAACTTAAGTTATGCGCAGTGTTTATAAAAATATTTGGCAATGAATACTTTCCGGCTCGAAGGACTCTTAAACATTGAAAATAAAGTAGATCTGCGTGCTAGTATAAAAAGATTCGGTTTCAGCTCAAGAAACCATCTAGAATCACTATTTGCTCTTCAATATACTGACAAAATACATACAAACAATTCTGAAAGATGTATGAAAGTTTTATTTGAGCCGATGGAACGATAATAATTAAATTATAATTATAAATTTAATAATTTAAAGTTGAAATATTGAAGAAAGTTAACTTCGGCTCGTCCGAAGTTTCTTAGCCTTGCAGCACGTTTTTTTAACTAATTTGAATTATACTTCCACTGTAAACAATCAATTTTTTCTCACTTAGACTACTTTTCTATGACAGCTATACTATATAGATGTCCGATTTCGACCAAACTTAGTGGAATAATGGGGAGGCAGAGCAAACTAAGAAATACAAAGTTTGGGACCGTTTTCTTTCAAAACGGAAAAGCTTTTCTCACCTGAAATAGTTTTTCGACCGATTGTCCCTATGTCAGCCATAACCTATAGTTATCCGATTTTGGCAAAACTATAGAGAATTGTGTGAGAGCTTATAAAATAAGTATATGCCAATTTGAAAGAGGTTTACAATGAAAACAAAAAAGGTTTTCTTACTAATACTAGTTTTTCGACCGGTCGTACCTACGGCTAGTTATGGCTGTTATAGTTATCCGATCCGGCCGGTTCCGACAAATGTGCAGCGTGCCATGCAAATGCTTAAGCTCAGTATTCGTGTTAGAGTCGTGTTGTGTTAAAAAATTCTACACGCGCCCATCTCTAGTTCTAAGCTATTGTGCGTCTTTTGCAAATCGTTACCAGGACTTGGATCGAATTATGCAATTTGGAAATTATGCATGTGTGGGTTTAACTTTGTGCCTAAATGTGACGACCATAAGTCAATATTGTTTTGAGATTGGATGCTTGACTATTTGTACCCCAATGTAATTCTTATTTTAGGTGAGTACCAGGCAATTTAAATGAGTAGTAATTATACTCTGTACCGTAGGTACACAGAGTATTTTAAGTTTGTGCAAAAGTATGTAACAGGCAGAAGGAAGCATCTCCGACCCCATAAAGTATATATATTCTTGATCAGCATCAACAGCCGAGTCGATATAGCCATGTCCGTCTGTCCGTCATATCTCCCACAGTTTTGAAGATAGATGTCTTGTTTCTTCTGGACATATTTAGTTATTAGGATAACTTATCGATCCGCCAAAGTAATGAAGAAGATCGGATTAACGGTTTTCGAGTTATGATCAAAAGTAAAATTTTCTTGGTACAGAGTATGTTATAGTCGGGCTTGACCGACTTTCTTTCTTGTTTTGCATTCCACATGTGTACCTGAACATTGGGAGCAGACTTTGGCAGAGGCTCTCAGGCAAAATGAATCAATTTTTCAGGAATGCACGCCAAACAATTTCTGGGAACATGACTTCTTTACCTAATTTACCTCTGGCACTCGCAGAGGCCGCTGAAACTTTTCTTTGTTTTTTTATTTATTTATTTATATCAAATAAATAATATCAAATAAAGTTTAAGCTTTGAGATGAGTGATTTAACTAGCAATGGCTGTCGGGGTCTTCAGTTAGATATTGTTAAGTGTGTATTACGAAAACATTCTTATAGCTAGGTAATAATATCTATTTTGAGTATTTATATACGGTTTGTGGTACATTTCTTGGTTGAAATAGTGTAGGTGAGTTAATCTGGTGTGTCCTAGTCGTAGCCGGATGAATTTGGTTTGATCAAGTCGGGTTATTTCGTGTTGTTAGCTGATGTTGAGGTAGTCGTAGACATGTTTATAGTTTTGGTTCAAGTTTTTATACCAATTGCTGCACAGAGAAATATTGCTCTCTTGTTGACGAATCAGTTCAATGATGATGTCCTTAATTTCGGAATGTGGCATACTAATTGAACATGACACATGACCAGAGATCCATTAAAATAATGATCTAATAAGGGAAGGATAATAAATAAATAAATAAATAAAATTATCCATTTAAGTTCGTAACCAGTCTCACAGCTTCTAAACTAAGCAAATATTTTAGAAGAAAATACTGAATGATACAATAACATATTTGCTTACCATACTTAAGGGCGTGTGTTTCTGTTGCAATAGCAATTCTGGTAAAATTAGTTTACTCAGAATCTATAAGTTTAAGAAAAAACTGTGCACAAACAAGAAAGGAATATTATTTTAGGGTGAATATCTAAAAACTAGATAATCAATTTTTTGAATGTAGAAGGGTTTTAAATAGTTTTGCAGTGAAAAAGTCTCGTTTAAGTTCGATTGATGGAATGTTTGCTTCTAATATCATATTATTAATTGGTGTTGACCGAAATGCTCGAATAAAGCATAGTCAATTTAAGATATTATCGTGGCCCTTGCCAGCGAGAAAGTAAAGATTGTGTATTGCAAATAGAGATCTTGGGCTAGCAAGACACTTTAAGGCTTTTAGACAATGATATTTTTTTTAGGTAGTTGATATGAGAATGCCATGTGTAACGTATGTTTATAGTTAATCCTAAAATTGTAAATAAATATTATCAGATGATATATTGATATATAGATATCTAAATAAGTAAGTTTCGAAATAAGGGGTGCAAATTTTAATTGATATTTTCATGTTTGTTCAAATTTATAATATGAAATAAATCATCAGCATGAGAAACGACTTTGATTTTGGGTAAATAAATAACAGTGTGTTACAAAATAAAAAATTCTAGACATACTTTTTTGGGCAGGTCGAGTATATACCATTTCCTCATACTTAGTTTCTTCCTAACAACCCCAAAATCTGAAGTTATTGTCCAATATTGCCCACATTGACCGTCTGAATGAGTATACCCTGGGCATTTCCGATAGCGACGAGGGGAACCTAAAACATTGGCATCAATGGCTTGATAGATTCACCTCGAGGGCTGAGAAATGCGAGTTACAGATATGGCATTTTTAATATTTGATTTTTTTTGAAAATTTTAATTTTGGCCTTCACTGGTTCTACTTTTTTATTCAATGTGATTTTCTTTCAAGTTTTATTATAATATAGTAGCCCATTCAATTCGCCGAAGAACAGTTATTGTTTCGATGAATTTTGTTACAGTCTGACGAAGTTATTCGCGTATTGCTAAGTACACATCGACTATTTAGTATTTTTTTTTCCGTCTGCCTACATATTTGTGTGTACTTCAACTTAAGTGCCCCTAAAAGTATGCCATGTTTTGTGTGGCGGCAGGTTTTAGTAATTCTTCTCAAACACTTAAAAAGAAAATAAAAATACTTCTGGACCAAAGTATTTTTTCACAATTTTTCATTTTCCTTTTACTGTCAAAGACAAATTCTTGAAATGTTTATGAAAAATTCATTTTATTTCAATTAAAGAAGCTTTAATACCCCTTGCAAGGGGTATAAAAACAATTTTGTAAGTGATTTTAACGTGCAACGCATTGCCATTTGCATTTGGAATAGCGATCTCAATCTCGCTGAACTAAGTAGCTTGTACGTAATTGATATAATTTGTCATACTGGCAAATCCAGTCACAATATATTTGAAATTGAATATAATGTACAGAGAGAGAGACAAAGCAACGAATATGGCTAATCATTCAATCTGTTGCGACATCAAGGAGATGGAGAACTCCCACAATTCAAAGCCGATGCCATTCGGTGCCAAGGCGATGGACCAGCGTACGAGTTTTGCAGCACTTAAGGGAAATGTGCCTCACAATATGCCAGGTGTTAATAGAAATGCTGCAGTCAAGAATCTTGACTTGGAGCCATTAAAGAGTCAACTGCAAAGAGAACTCCCTACGGATTGCTTGGAAACTGCCGAGAAGCCAAAGAAATTGAATCCTTCGGCCAGGAGTAGCAGCTATGTCACTGAGGTTAAACCATATCAACTGGACATTTTGCAGCATCTACGTTCAAGTGAGCCGAGGCATTGTCCATTGAACTTACAACGCCAGAGGGAAATCACTCCCAGCATGCGATCCATTCTGGTCGATTGACTGGTTGAAGTCACCGACGAGTGCAAATTGGACACTGAGACTTTATATCTGACTGTCTCCTCGTTCGATTCCGGGTGGTGGTCGTCGCCCCAAAGCTTCAATTGGTTGGCATTTGTGTTGTGTGTTGGGCAAGACGATTTGGTCGCCTCCACTGGAGAATATTACCAGTTACAAGTTGAAAGACCTGAGGAAGCCGACAAGAGAGCTGTGGCGAACATATGAGGCTACTGAAAAGCTCACTCGACATTTTTCATCAAATAAGAGTCGACACTTAAGGAAGCAATTGTATATACAATTTCAGATATAAAGTTGATTCACTTACAATGTAATGTCATGTGCTTTGGGTGATATATATTTCATCTAATATTCCCAACAAAATGTTCCTTAAACGAACTTTAGTCGATGGTTTTGAAATGACACCCATCGCAAAAGCTTTGAACTGTGTGAGAATCCTTGAAGTGATTGCTTCACCAAATTGGTGAACTTTTCCCAGTGCTCTAATCAGTTTTAACATTTTAGTATAAAAGTGAATTTAGATTTCAGAGATTTGGTGAATTTGTCATGTTAATTTGGAGCTTAAGCTATGAACTGTAACTGTAAGATGTTGTCATCCGATACGGTCGGCTCGGACCTATTGGCAAAGTGCTGTACAAAGGAGACCATGGTAAAATGCACCTCGCCCGCTTCAAAACTTAGAGACTAGCTTGTAGAGCAGCAAAACATATTGATTTGTCGATTGTGAACACTGTTCACAGATTCACTATTTTTTTTTAGCGGAAAATCATGCTCAGCGAAGAAGCTCATTTCTGGTTGAATGACAAAACTAAATTGCATTCAACACCAAGCTTCCGGGTTCGAGCTTCCTTTACCTAAGCTTTTGTGCTTGAAAGCTTACCATCTAAGACGGTTTTTACACCATGGAGCAAACTTTATCAAGTTTTATAAAAAGCTCATGATGGTTGGAGAGAGGTGTAGGGGTGTTGCTTGCCCCTCTACACCTCTTTCCTACAAACGAGAGCTTTTTCAAGAGCTTCATGAAGTTTGCTCCACCGTGTAAATCCAGTCCAAGTTTATTCGTTAAGCGATTACCATCAATTCAACATCAATAAAAAAAACAAGAAAGTCGGTCAAGCCCGACTATAGCATACTCTGTACCAACGAAATTATACGCTCAGCATAAATTTTGATGCTGCAGTAGTAGCTGAAAGCAGCGCTGCTTCTGCGCTGCTGCAGCGAACAGTCTTTTGATCATAACTCGAAAACCGTTCATCCAATCTTCGCCATTCCTTTGGCTAGTCGATAAGTTATCCGTATTACTAAATATATCTAGAAGGAACAACCCACCTATCTTTAAAACTGTAGGAGATATGACGTTTCTAAATTGCGGGGGCGGCAGGGGGCGTGGCCAAAATTGAAAATAAACTTGATCTGCCTGCAGACATAAGAAGCATATGTCCCATACATGTCAAGCCTCTATCTCTTACCATCTCTGAGATCTGTGCGTTCATACGGACAGACAGACGGACAGACGGACATGGCTATATCGACTCGGCTGTTGATGCTGATCAAGAATATATACTCTTTATGGGGTCGGAGATGCTTCCTTCTGGATGTTACATACTTTTGCATAAACTTATAATACTCTATGTACCTACGGTACAGAGTATAACAATAAGAAATTGCTTCCTATTTTCTTTCGGGTTTCTTTAATCTCCGACTCCGGATATTAAATTCCCGTAATCACGCTTGCCAGCCACAAACAGATCGCAGGTGCTCCAAAACTCAGCGTGACTAAGCAGCCACATCCACTGAAGTGCCAAGGAGAGCCCTACACATTATTATATATATTCTTGATCAGTGGCAACAGCTGACTCTATATAGCCATGTCCGTCTGACTGCCTGCAATATTGAAGAGTTTATGATGGAGAGAGTATGCCAAAATTGTACCTATCGGATAATCCATTTGAGGCACATCCTCGGTCAACATTCACATGAAATCGTTTTTATACCCTTGCAGAGGGTATATTGAAATTGTGCAGATGATTGTTACGCAGAGAAGGAACCACATGCGACCACAAGAAGTATATATGTTCTTGACCAGCATGACGAGCTGAGTTGATATAGCCATGTCTGTCCGACTGATTCTATGAGTTTTCCTCCGTCAGTTTGAAAGCTATCGCGACCAAACTTTGCACAATGTCTTGTAGTACAAATACGCTGTACAAGTATCGAACCCAGCCGGATCGGAAGATTATAGCATATAGCTGCAATGGGAATGATCGACCGAAAAACAAGGTTTAGTATGAAAAAGTTTTTGTTTTCAATTCATACGCCTCCATACTTTGTATTTCTTAGTTTGCCATGTTTTCCCATGATCTTGATACATATTTCAGAATTGTATGTATGTATTTTGTCGGTATATTAAAGGGCAAATGGTGGAAATGGATTCTAGATGGTTTCGTGAGCTGAAATCGAATCTTTTTGTACCAGCACGCAGATCCAGTTTATTTGCGCATAAGTTAAGTTAGCCATCGTCTGATTTTATGCCATAAACTTCGAAAGATCACAATGGAACCTCCTTTAGGCGAGTTTGAGTGGAACGAAGAATCATGTCCTGTTTCAAGTGGAGCTTGTACTGAACTGATGTTTTGCTGAACTGGTAGTTAATGATGTATGCCCCGAGTGCTATATTTGATTTGTGTGCACGGAACCAACAGCTTAAGCTATTCAATTTAAGACATAAAAAAACGAACATCTAATTTCAACATTTATTGATTAATTTTAACTAAGAATATTTTATGTAGAAACTAAATAAAGAACGACTCCAAAAAAAACCAATATAATTCTCCATAAAACTTAAGCTAGACCATAGTTAACACAATATATACCAGTTGGAAATTTTCCTTTTAGTTAAATTAAATAACAAAGTGACCAAATTGCATGATTTAAAAGCAGCAGTAACTCAGCGGTATTTGATCCATGGCGTGGCCCATCAAAGGGCACAATCAACTCAATAGGTTGCGTTGTCAATTCGGGATTCGTCGATGAATCCAGTGAAGTAGATAAGAAATTCGTCAATCATTCCCATGAATCAAGTGTGTTAAAAATGTGACTTCAAATTAAATTATCCAAGAAAATATCTGTCATACAGAACCAATAGCAGCAATTCGTTCATCATTTTGGGAGAGACCTGTGGGTGCACAATTAATTAGTTCAAATTAACTCCACAGAAAATACTTACTAGTGCAAGAGGTTTCTTCAGGAAATGCTGAAGAAACTCGACTCTCCAAATTCTCAGTAGTTCCCACATAAAAAGAACAAAAATCATGAAGGAAATGCATATATGAGGGGTGAAAAGTATAACATTTTGGACATAAAATTGAAATAAAATATTACCAAGAAACTCGACGAAAGCGTTGAGTTTATAAAATCGAGAAATTTAAGAAATCCAGAAATAGCATCAGAACGAGGGCGCTTAGATAATAACCAACTGTGACACCCAATCCGTTAAGTAATTGTACGCAATGTTCCCGAAGACTCTTTTCAAATGTGCATTGGGAACTTACTTCTTTTTTGTCCCAAATGTGTGGTAATGATCCAACCGAAAGCAGTTGGTGTAGGTATTGAGCAGAAAAACATGCGTATGTTCCTCGCATCTAAGGTCTTGGAACAATTGGAAAATTAGAAAATAAAGAAACTAGCCCCCCCCCCCCATCCTCAAAATTAATGGTCTTGAAACGCAACGCAACTTATGTAAGTAAGAACGAAAGCTCGACGAAAGCGTCGAGTTAATAAAATAAAGATGATATTGATGAATTGTGCCACTTTCTTCAACAGCCTTGAGAAGGATACAATTAAGGTTCTACCCTAACTTGGTCCAGAAATAACCAAAGTGATCTGAGTTCTAGCGTGGCGTTAGTCGTCTCCAGAAAAGGTGGAGCTAGATCCAGCCAATTTTCTTTACTAATTAAGAAGTATACCATTAACCTATCAATAACTGGTTCAAAGTCACAAAATGTTTGTGGAAGTGGAATTTCTCAATTCAAGGCAGAACCTAATAAATCAAGTTACCGAAGTTTCCAAGCCGGACCAGGAAGTTTTACATTCGAAAAAATCTGCATACAACAGACATACAAACATTTTGGGAAACATAAGTCAAAGCTGCAAGAGCTTAATGTACTTGAAACATTAAAAAATTCATTGAGAAACTATCAAAATGTCACCACATACAATAATGTGACCAGGTGGCATCATGCTTTAATACGCAGCTGCGATCAAATACCAATTGTCCTTTGCGGTAGACTAGAAGGATCGAAAAACTATGACACAAATATCGAAATGCAAATGGCTGTGCAGACATGTTTCTGAAATTAAGGTATAAGAAGTAAAAAGAAGACACAATCCAAGAGAAGAAGTCCCAAACTTGGCAAACATGAGTGAATAATAAAAATTCAAGAGAAACTTCATGAAGAAGATAGTGCGATGATTCGATGAAAATACCTAAGAATTTTATAAATGAGTTGATATTCTGCCTTTAAGCTTTTGAGTAAACTGGTGCATTGAGGATATTAAGAAGATTTGAAAAAAAAACAATGGGATATGATCTAAAATGGATCAATGGATGAATTGAGTGACCCAAATGAAGGGACTAAGCATTTCTCTACACATAAAATACAATTAGAAAGTAAGTAAAACATCTCTCATTATTGAAATGACTAAATGAAAGCACCGCAAGTTGAATATATTTCAATCCATCTACACCCATCTACAATGGGTCAAACACGCTCAATTCTTTATGTCAGTCAAACTATTGATTCAGGAAACTGATCAAGCACTCAACCAAGAACAACCAGATTTGATGACAAAGGGACAAAAGAAATGTAAATAATGTTGCTCAACACATTCAGGCCCCGAATCGTCATTCAACACTCAAGAAGAAACAAAAAGCAACAAAATACAAGCAACTCAACTCTGCGATGCAATAAATGGAGAGCTAAAGAATGAGCCAAATCGCGGTAAGAAAGCAAATTAAGTAAAATTAAACTGATTTCAGCCAGAAAAAGCTCATTACCCAGATACTCTGTTTTTCATCAGAAGAAGAATCGGAGTTACAGGAACACTCCACTCAAAGATATACAAATTAATCCATTATACATCAACGACTATCAATAAGAAACTATCAAACTGTCCGGGTCACAACCACAAACGGTAAGGCGGTCCGGTGAAAGTATAGGTAAGAAACTGTCCAATCAATCTAACAATCCCAGTTTGAAGAAGAACATAAGGAAAAAGTTCAAGGCCCCAACAACAATGTCTTGTCCAATCGTTGGAGATATGTATAAGCTTTAGAATCACAACGCTCCATTTTGCTGTTCAAAGGCATCCACGTTCCAAAAATTGCATTTCTAAAGATAAGTCAAAATAAAGATTCAATCAATAAGGTTAGGAAACACACAAAATATCGCCTTCTTACTTTAGCTCGCTGTCAAACAGCTCCTTGTTCAGCTGCCCGGAGGATTCCGAGGCTCCCCTTTAAATTCTCAAGGAACTGGACCTAAAACGTTGTGGTACTTTGGTGATCCCGGTGAGGCACAGACTGGGGCACAGTAATGGATTGGCTGCACTTTTAAAATGGAAGCAGTTACTTGAATAAAACTGTTGGAATATTGGATCAGCTCCTTCATTTTGTTTTCCATTTTCCATATTGTTGTACCCAAGTAGAACAATGTTTTGCCACATCCATTAACATCAGCAAATGTTTTCAATGAAATTAAACGATTTTTGATGCTTATTTGGGGTTTTCCACCTGGAAAGGTCTGTAAACAATAAAATAGTTTGTTCTTATTTTTCACTTATTCACACTATTTGACTTAGGTCTTTACAGCAGCTGGGCTAAGAGGAGACTGAAAATTTGGAGCATCTAAAAAGACAAATTTCTATAAATCATATTTTTAAACGGTGATAGTAGGCTTTGAAATATAAGTTAGCTTTTTAGGTGTGACCAGTCTTCTTGAGTCAAAAATTAGGGATTTTCAAGGGAATTGTTCTTTGACAAGTGGGATAGTGCCACGTCATGATAAAATTGTCGAATACTAATTAATAAACCAATTTGTTTTCTTTTACCGATTTTGTATTGTTTTATTAATACAATACACTTTTTTCTTGACCTCCTTGTGGGTCTAATTGACATGCAAAATGTGGAGACTTTCTAGATTTTTCCTACTCCATAAATTAAAAAGGCTGCATGCTTTCAATTTTTATGGACAATCATTGTCTAAATTTTGCATTAATGGGTAAAACTCGCCGTAATGCATCATATCAGCCTTTTCAATAGCATTGTGCGGCAAATTCAACGATACTCCGACTGGCTTAGGCCAACGACTTCTCCCACAAGACGAAATATTGCGACTACAATTGGACCCAAATAATTGTGTCCTTCCAGCCTACACCAATATTATTATTGTAATTCATAAAAAAAAACTCTCAGAAAATACCAATTTAACTTACAACACACAGTTTTCATTTTGAAATTAATTTGGTTAACTTTTTCCACAACACTTTTCACTTATTTTCGCTCACGCAATACTTTTCACTTGTTAATTTCTGGAACATTTGAGTTCCTTTCACCAGCTCGACTGGCACACGACTGACTATTTTGTAGATTCCAATTGACCTCAATGACTTCTAACAAACATTTGAGTCAATCGCAGGATGCTTTGAAAAGTGAAAACCAAATTTAGATGTGACCAGAGCTAAATAATGTGATGCAGTGACTAGGATTCTATAAATCACTGTTAAATATATA
Organism: Lordiphosa andalusiaca; assembly: GCA_035044965.1. Lineage (NCBI taxonomy): Eukaryota > Metazoa > Arthropoda > Insecta > Diptera > Drosophilidae > Lordiphosa > Lordiphosa andalusiaca. Next base: position 1,730,395 of record JAWNNM010000051.1, on the reverse strand, counting down.
TTCCCTTAATTTGTTTTGTTAATTTATAGGTAAGATAGTTTTGATATTAAGGGAAAGATCAAGCCTAAATTTATCTCTGTTTGTGGTTTTCCAATTTAGTTTACCTGATTTCAAATGGTTGTAACTGCTTTCTTCGAATTAGGTCATCAAACATATATCAGAGGTCCTTAATAAAAAAAAATCGGCCAAATAGTTTTATAAGGCAGACCCGGAGGTGCTTGAGAAACCCAGTTTTCTGTTGGTGAATTTCGTTGCTAAATGTCGATTGCTTGTGACTTTTTAGATTGTTAAGACGATAGCTGATTGCAGAGTAAGTGGTCGTTTTAAGACGAACGATCTGTTCAGGTCTCAGCATTAAAAAAACATAGAGGAACGCTTGCTTTGGCTTGACTTAGGTTTATCTAGCATTGGAGCCCGCATGATACTTACTTACTTTACTTTTCCCATTTCTACATGCGGTATGTAGCTTTTTTACACGCCACGTTTATGACCCAGCACAAGCAATAAATTTAAAAAAAAAAACGCAGTGTGGGTAGAAGTAGTGCAGGAAGTGGCATGGGAGGGGAAAGTCTTCGTTCTAAAAAGCCTTCAACGTAAATTCATTTTGTGGGGTTCAAACTCATAACTTACATACCATATCTCTGCAGCTTAAACACAAATTCCGGCATGTCAGTCCATACGACTGTTAAGCACTCGCGCGACATTGCGGCAAATCTCAGTAGTAAAGGGAGGAAGGAATTAAATCAAGAACATTGGGCTCAATATGAGCAATGCTCATTGAGCATATTCGTTGTTAAAAACTAATCATAAATGCATTTTCTCACTTCACGAACTTTTTATTTAGATCGCAAAATCTTGATGTGAGTTCAAATGTTCCGTTTTTGAGAATATTTGAAATAAAAGCCGAGAAAGCTAAGCAAACTTCATATGTGCCGAAGTTTTAATACCCTTGCAAGTGCTCTCTTAAATATTTAAGAATAATAATTTTTTTCCGACAGACCGTTCGTATGGGAGCTATATGATTTAGCAATCCAATTTGGACAAAAAAATTGTAGAAATGGGTGAGAGCATGTTAAACAAGCAAATACAAAATTTCAAGATGCTGCCATTAAAAACAAAAAGTTTTTTTAGCTAAGACTGTTTTTCAGACCTAACTTTTTTATGGCAACTAATCCAAATAGTTGTCTGATTTTCCTTAAACTTGACAAAATTATAAAAAAGCATAGAAAACTTATGAATACAATTTGGAGACGTTTTCATTGAAAAGAAAAAACTTGTTTAAAGACAACTATCGAGTTAGCTCGTCACCCTGATTACGAATATATATAGTTTATGGGGGCGGAAATGAATATTTCTATGCGCTGCAAACTTCTGAGCACAATTATAATACCATTTGCAAGGGTATAACAAGAAAGAAAACGATTAAGCCCGTCCATAACAAGCTCTGTACCAGCTAAATTATACGCTCAGCATAAATTTTGATGTACTCAGAAAAAAAACAAGTAAGGGCGCTGCAGTCGAGTTTCCCGACCACAAAATACCCTGTTCATTTGTTTTCAATTATTTGTTTTTGAATTTTTGAAGATGAATGTAACAAAATTGTCATCCCAAATGTAGGCAACACTTTTTTCTAGTCCTGACCAACAACTGGGCGGGGTGCTCTTATCAGCTCAACTGTTTCGCTTATAACTCCGGTGTTTTTTGTCCGATCTGATTGTACTTTTCAGAATAGATAGATATTGGACCTAGCTTGATGTACACTAAACCACGAGGCTCTAACTTAAAAATTGTGGATCTGACGGTTTTTTAAGTCTAGGATTTCTAGAGGAGGTCTTGTTTTTTTGGGGATAAAAGGGGGACGGGGTGGAATTCCAAATCTGAAACAAACTTAATGTGAGTACAGCAGAAGTCTACCTTCATGTGGCTCTATCTCTTATACTCTCTGAGATCGACGCGTTCATAAAGACAGACAGACAGACAGACGGACATGGCTATATCGAGTCGGCTGCTCATGCTGATCAAGAACATATATACTTTATGGGGTCGGAAATGTTTCCTTCTCCCTGTTACATACATTCGCACAACTTCATGATCCCCCTTTTCCCATTTTCAATGGGAACAAGGTATAAAAATCCGAATTCGGGATTGAAAACGGGGTGATCCCGTGGCATGCTTAAAGTGATCCTGCTTTTCGAGATCAAAAAAAAAAACTGGTAGTAAAATCAATCTTTTTCCGAGATCAGCTCGAGAATATCCGGGATCACCCAGTTTTTAATCCCGTTTCGGATTGATCTTTTTTTGAGTGTAGCAACTGAAAGCAGCACTGCCCTTGCAAACAGTCTTTTGATCATAACTCGACATTCCTTCATCCGACCTACAGCCTTTAATTTCGTTGGTACAGAGTATGTTATAGTCGGGCTTGACAAACAATCATTCTTGTTATTCCTATCTAACTTCTGACACTAAACAATTCTAATCCAACTATAAAATTCTCTATTTTTTTTCTCCGAATGCCGTCAGAAGTTTCCTGGCGGACTGATCTTTTAAGGTGGTACAGCATGGAGCGACTTCTCAGAGAGCCCAGAGTTAAGAGCATTCCATTTGAAAACTGCAACAACCTGCTTATGCTGCAACAAATGCACCAACTCAGCGACAGATGCCCTCCAGAAGTATCTGAAAAGGTTCAGGATCTGGGCTCCAAGATGTAGTATAGCAATCAATTCGGACAGGGATGCGCCGGAGACCTATTCCACCAGCAGTGACAACTGCCCGGGAGTATTCTTCCGAAATAATTAGACGATATTACCTGATAATTGAAAACCAAAGGCGACGTCATCAACAAGCAGGACGCCAGATACCTGGACACGTTATCCCACCACCCTAATAGACACGCTACTCACCTGCTAACTCTTAGTTAATACTCAAATTGTTAAAGATCGGATGGGTTAATGTTTGTACTTGTCGAATGAAGTGTTAAATTTTCGTCACTTAGGAATTAGCTTTGCCTTTCCGATGTCTTATTGTATGGGTAGCAGCTGCATGACCAGGTTGTCTCCACAGTTCACTTCACTTAATTGAACCAGAAATCGAAGGACACAATGTTGCCACACCTGGGACTCCTCGACCGGTGGTTGGCCCTTGCGCCTCGCCTCGCCGACAACAGATGGAGGAATAAACTCTGAAGCTTTACTTTTTTTCTTGTAATTTAATTTAATTTACATTAAAAATTATAATTTGTAAATAATGAAATATATAATTAAACAATTCCTCAGAAACGTTCCAGATGTTCCGGCTGCTGTTGAATTATTTCACTGTGATTTTTTTGTTTGTTTTCGGTTCAGATGTTGCTGTTGTTTATTGATTGCATTTTCAATGGTTCATATATATAGCGAGATATATAGAATAATTGTGTATAGAGTATAAATTGTAGTTGTAGTCAGATAATTGTTGTAAATAATTTGAATTTATTCTGTTTTATTGTTTAGGGCGGGAGTCGCGGGTCAGTGGACACTAGTGGACGTGTGGACACTTAAGCTTCGGCCTCAACCTCCTCCTTCACCTTGGCATCGCCGGGTTTGCCCTTGGACCAGTCGGGTTTCTTCTGCGGATGTGCGGATGTGCGGAGAGGGGAGAGGGGAGAGGGGAGAAACGCATTAGTATACTCGGCAGAAACAGGCAGCGCAACAACAATTCAAAACTCCAATCAAAATCAACTGTGTGCCGACACTAATCTACTTGTGTGTGAGAACAAACTCGAAGAGAGACAGAGACAGAGATACAAAATACAGAGACGGAGACGGAGACGGCGTGTGACAAGAGGGGACGCTCAGGTGCTTAGAGGAGGGACACACACTCAAGAAATCTTACACTTTTTGGCTTTGTTTAGCACAGCGGCATCTTTTATCTTTTTCTAGAGAGCATAAGAGAGTTCCAGATTTTGCAGCTTAGTAGAGATCGCCACCCGCACTTACCTCCTTCTCCTCCTCCTCCAGTGTGAACTCCTTCTTCTTGACCACCTTGAGCTGGTTGCGGAAGTTGAACTCAGCGGCCTTCTTCTGCAGCTTGGCGAATTTGTTTTCGTATTTGGACACCTTCTTCAGGGCTGGCTTGACGCTGCGGAAGAAAGGGGGAGTGAGTGAGAGGGGGGCTGCTGCGACGGACGTGTCAGCAATACTTACAACTTGCCGCGAAGATCATTAACTTGGGCATTGAGATCGTTGATCTAGGGTGGGCCGAGTGGTTGGGTGTACAGAGAGAGAGAGAGTAATCGGTTAGTTGAGATCGATCAGTTGCCAGTTGGGTCAAGAAGAAGTTGAAGTTTAGGTGGAGAGCATAGCATGCTAACATACATATGTACATACATACAGACATACATCTAAGGCGGCATGCCGTTAGAACTAAGTGCGTGCGAGCGAGCTAGCAATACGAGCCAGGGGAGGGATTATATCGGTAGTGGATTGGGGTCGGATTTGGATTATTTTTCTCTTTTGACGTCGAATTGAACAGCATAACATCCAAATGTCGATTTCTTGTTTTGGTTCGTTTCCGTTGCTTTAATTGCTTTATTGTGGTTTTTTTTTTATGACAAAATATTGGTTTTATATACGTAATGTGGGGGAGAGACAGAGACAGAGAGAGGCACATAGACAGAGAGCGTACAAAATCACAACTACATACGTAAATCAACTAAACTCTGGACTGAGGTACTGCTTATCGATAGATACATGGTATCGAGGCCCGTTTTGTGTTCCTTCAGAAGCTTGTTTTGTGTTTTTTCTTTTTCTTTTTTTCATAGATTTGTTTGGAATTTCATTGGGTACGTGTAACGTTTAGTGGGCTAGCATTTTGATTAGCTGGTTCGAAGCTCTGGCTCAAGTAGAATCGACGCTTGGTTTTCTTTATGCTCTTCAATTTCTGGCTTAATTGGGATGTTTTGATAATTGAATAGAAAAGGATTGATTTTCTATTTTTGTTCAGTAAATTTCAGTGCTTTGCTGGGGGGTGTTAGGGCGAGCTGGCACAATACAGAGATAAATAGATAGACAGAGAGAGAGAGAGAGAGAGAGAGAGAGAGAGAGATAGAGAGAGTAACAGCATTTATTTACAATGAAGTGCGGGAGGGTACAGTTTCGGTGGGTTGTGGAACATGCAAAATTTCGAGTCAAAAAAACCATTGCCTACATTTGAGCGTGCTGGGTGGGCGTGTGTGTGTGTGTGTGTGGTGGTGTTGGAGTATGCGGGTGTGCATGTGCGTGTGATGCAAACAAATTTGTTTTGTTATTCAAAACAAAAAAAAAAACACAAAACAATTCTCATAAATTGCGCAACAATCTAGTTTTGCTAATATTGTTGTTGTGGTTGCTGCTGCTGTGCAAATTACTAATGCTAAACACTACGTGGCATTTTGTATGTGAAAACTTATAAACTTATTAGATGGGTGTATTTTTCGGTGTTGTTGATGAGTCAAATTGTATTGCCAGTGAAAATGAGAGTACAGCCTCTGAACGAACATTGCAATTTAGTTGTTTTGTTTATTTCAATGGATTGTGGATACATGCTGCTGGCCACCTAACCTCACACTGATCTGAACTCGAAATGGGGCAGCGTGACCTTTGTCTACAGTTTATGTTGTCAGTCAAGCTATCCAATGCATAACATGACTGTACTCTATTTATCTCTAATATTGACTAAAGTAAGCGAAATAAGTAAGCTGGAAATGCAATAGAACGGTCTCGATTTACATGGTTATCCTTCCGATTTCCTTTGATTTCTATTCTAAAAACTTCGACCAACACTCCTTGAGCAAACCCTTATTGATATACAGAAATCTGATTGATGAAACCTTCCAACAGCTCAAACGAATGTGTATAGATAGCTGAAAGGATGGGGGGAGGGGCGCTATAAGAAAGGATTTTTGTAAATTTTATACCCAAGGAGGGAACATCATAGGGAAAGTTTATAGGGGAAAATCATATTTATTATCCGAAAGTTTTTAGTTTTTAATAACAAAGCTCTTTGAGACCCTTTTGGTTCAGTTTGGTGGGATCGTTAAAACATAAAATAGTTAGATTTTTCACCCAGTTCAGGGGTGTTCACTTTTGGACAGGTAGAATAAAGCAAATTGTAATTCAAAGTTGACTACTTAACATTTTCAACGCGGTGGGTCGATTCTTTCTCGGAATTTAAGATTTTATTAGGTCCTTAAAAGGGCTATACAGACAACCTGCCATCGAACAGCAGTTTGCCATTGGAGAGATACAATTTTAAGACATTTTTTTTTTCCTTAAATCGATTCTGAGACCTTCTTTATGATATCTAGGTCCACCCGGAGGCTGGGGTAAAACCTGACGTCTCAGCAAAATCAGTGGGAGATCATCCTTGGAAAGTGAGAGACTCAAGACATTACAGAAGTAAGTGAAATGAGAGATGGACTCGTTCACATTCAATGATTAAAGTCATGGCAAGTAGCATTGTGACTACCGAACATTCAACTGGAAAAGCTCTCGACATTTCTAGTTTGCTTTGTGCTTAAAGTTATCTCATCAAATGAGCATTTACGTAGTCGTCCCATTATTGGAATGAAATTTTGGGGGTAGAGCTACCTCGTGGGCTGTTCAATTGTCTCAGTTACCTGGAACCCCAATGTGGTTAAATTTGAGTTGCTCAGCTATCTCTTTGAGAAGTTTGCTGGAATCGCAGAATATCATATAGAGACTTGTACTCAAGGTCTGGCTTTCCTTAATCACAAGGAATCTGCCTGGAAAACACCACGGTAAATGGGTAGTCTGTACGAGTACAGGGCTTACAAAACTTGGACCTATCATTGTAGATTTCGCGCTAGTTAAACAACTTGTTGGCAGCTCTAGGCTACACTTACCTATCGATTGTGGTGCTCTCGATAACAATTCAAGCTTGGTGCCATCTCTAGCGAAACTATTTGTATCGCTTTATATCGCTTATTAAACATTTTCTACTACTACCTATAGCAAAAGTGACTGCCTAGAGCTGATCTATAGCCAGCATTAGGCAAATAAAATGTATAAGAAAATCAATTTTGATGTTTATCCAAAACTAAAGTCGGCTTGGGAAAACACGATGGTTAATGCGAATCCACGAATTTCCGAGTACAAGTTCAGTCTGTGTTTACTTGTCCTATGCAAATAAGCATTATAAATATCTCAACTGTGTTTTATAATCATATTAATCGCAGTTTCTGTTGTATTAATTAGGTTTTTTTTGGCTGGTAAAATGATTGTGGTGCAGCGGGTAGTGTGTGTGAGAGGCCGTGGGTGCGAAACATTCGATTTAAAATCATTTTTTACGCAACCCTCGTCAACTATTGGCGCCACCTGCGATGCAAGTAGCTATGGAAAAGTTTCTCAAACTGTCAATTAGTAGCACACAATCCCACCGATTGGGCGAAGATCGGTTTGGCCCATTTGGTATTGTTTATTGTCTTTCAACCTGCAATGGAAAGTTTTCGATTTGAATCACGATCATGTGGCTCTCTTCAGGCTACTTGATTGATTGGGAATGATTGATTGCCTCGCCCACTTATTTCGCGTACCTTAATGCAGTTGCTGTGGCAATTCTTGTTCTTCTCATCGTTTCTTTTTTTATTTTGTTTGGTTTTATAGTGTTTCCGTTTTAAGTACAGTCAAAACAAAACATGATTATTAACGTAAATCGAACAAAACACGAGTAGTAGAAGTAAATAGATGTATTTATATATTTTGTAGTATATATATTAAACCAGATACGAAATTGTTTGGCGTTGATTTATAGATGTATGAACAGAAAGAAAAAAAACAGATACAAGTAAGAGAATTTGATGCAAACGGAAACAAAATTTGTTGTTGTCTGATTTTTGGTTGTTTTTTTTTTTTTTTTTTTTTTTGGTTTTCAGAGTATAAATAGTTTTTTGTTGGCAGTACCTCCCAGTCTTTTTTCCTGACTTCGTATTCCAGATCCCATTTCTGGCCTTCACAAATATACATACGCTCGTAATACTCTTCGCAAATCTCTTGCAATTCGCCTGCAAAAAGCATATTTTTGGGTTTGGTGTTTTTTCAACCTTAGAGTTAAGTAAAGTTAATTTGCTCATATTTCTATTGGTTTATGGGGTTTTATATCATTTTATATGGTTTTTTTTTCTTTACTTAGATGTTATGTGTTCGATCTGGAGTTCTGGAGTGAGTGAGAGAGAGAGAGAGAGAGAGAGAGAATAGAGCGAGAAGGCCCTGAGTGGAGCGATACGGTTACTCTTTTCCACTTTTCATTCAGTTTAGTTCAAATTGACTATTAAAGGAAGTTGTTCCATAGGCTAAGGGTGTGGCCCAGGAGCGAAGACTCGGAGCCAATCTGTTCAAAAAAGCACACGCCGATAATACTTGATTTTGTTTTTGGTTCACTTTCTGTAGTTTAGCTTAGTTAAAAACAATATCAAAAAAAAAAGAAAACTAAAAATTATGATTAAGAAATTAAAGTAAATGTAAAAAAATTATATATATTATGTAAAAAATTAGAAATTTTATATAATTTTCGTTTTGGCAACATTCGATTTTTCTTTTGTTTTTTGGTTTTTCGTTGGGTGCATGGCAAAATTTGTTTGGGATTTACCTCTTGTGCCTTGATTTTCTGCACGTGTTCTAAATCAAATTTATCGCCCTCCAAACTGTAAAGGCGTTGCCAATATTGTTTGCATATTGTTTGCAATTCGGCTGTGCGTAACAGGTAATCGCGTTAAAGACAAAGTTTCGTATACGTGTGCGTGTCAGTGAGTGTGTGTGCGTGTGTGAGTGTGTGTGAGAGAGAGAGAGAGAGAGTGTCGATACGATTAAACAAAAGAGAGAGAGAGAGAGAGATAGAGACAGTGAAAGATTTAGAAGATTGAGAGAGATAGATAGAATGTGTGTGATTAGAGGTGTAATGTGTCAGAGAGAGAGAGAGAGAGAGAGAGAGAGAGAGACAGAGAGCGAGATAGGAAAAAGAGTGAAGTAAAGACATAGCCATAGAGAAGAGTGACAGTGACAGATAGAGGCGACGACGACGCACAGATGTAACGCGCGTTGTTTGGCGCGTTTTATAGTTTTGGTTTTTTTTTTTGTGATTTTAGAGAAAAATAGAAGGAGTAGATTAGATTAATATCAAGTTATACATTGGAACTTTATCTTTAACATTCTAAATAATTGATAAGTATATTCAGTATTGTTTTCAGTGTAGTGCGCTTATGAGATGTCTGTTGTTTGTTTGCTTGTTGCTGTTGTTGTTGTTGTTGTTGTTGATGATGACTGTACTGGTGCCCAGAGTTTTGGGTCATATGAGTTGCTTGATCTCATCATCTGAATGCTCATTGGAATTTAATTGGTTCACAACATGCATCGTGTATGCTCAAGAACTACAAATCTTATTTTGGTGCAAAAAGTGAACATCGAGAGCATAGTTCGATCTTCGAAGCCGATGCATTTCGTGAACCAACCTCATTCCTGTGACCTAATACCCTTCCATTGACCGACCGGCCCTCCATTGATTACCTAACTAACCTCAAACTCACCACGCGCCCATTTTCAACTTCTAGTTTAGTACAAGCTCTTCACTAACTACAACAAAAATTCCACAAAAAGAAGCCACATGTAGCCTTCAAAAAGCAAAAAGCTTAACAAATATCAAGCCACAAAAAGCAAAACAAATCGGCTCAACATTACTTTGGGACAAGCCTTTGTTTTCGGTTCGGTTTAGTACAAAAAATAGGCAGCGTAGTTAGGAGCGGTTCGCCTCGGGCGATCCTTACAGCATTTTGGTTGTTTGGGTTAGCAGCAAAAATATATTTTCTATACTTTTTCTCAAAACAGTGTGAAAAGCCCATCAAAAAACGACTGGGTGGCATGGAGCGCACAACAATTTTTGAATTCGTGTCTCAGTTTTTGGCATTCAAAAATTTGCACAACTCTCTCAAAAATAATGTTCAAAATTGTTTGGGGTGGGGTTAACTACATTTGGCTACTACACAGTGCTACACACACACTTGGCCGCTTTGGAAATATTTGTGTATATTTTTGTGCCGACGAAGTTATTAACGTTGTTTGGTTGTTCTTGTTTTGTATCAACTCGACTACTAGAAATGACAGAACATCTCTGTAAAACAGAGCAAATCTCTTGCCTCAAAGTCCTTTCTGGCTACCTCGAGCTCGAGATCGTATTTTTCAGATTCCAATTTCAGTATCTTACTGTGATAATCCTGACAAGTTTTTTGAATTGTATCTGTGAAACGAAGCGTGTGGTTGATTTTCTGTTTTTAAATTGATCTCGAGAAACTGTAGGCAGTTCTATGTGTCGGTGTGTTTGCGAGTGAGAGAGTGTGTGTGTGTGTGTGGGGGGGGGGGGGGGGCCGGGAGTGTGTATAAATGTGAGGGAATGTGGAAAGGTGTGTGTTTTGGTGTGACAAGGGCCTAGAGCAAAGACCGCCAAGAGTTTCCACAAAAAATAGAAAACATTTATGTGGCAATTTCAACATGATCAGCCCCAAGGTCCATGCGATTTCAGAGCTGTGTAATACTCAGAAGTGGAATGAAGTCCGAAAAAGCCATAGGCTGGGGTTGAAATATCAACCAGAGATTTGGAAATCCACTACAGGAGAAATCGAACTAAATAAATTGTTTTAAATCAAACTTATGGACCACGATGAAAAGTGTTAAAAGTACTTGGGAATTGCAAGTAAAAATTTAATGTCAAAACTCTCAAGAGTTTGGAATTGCAAATACTTGTGGATGGCCTTAAACCAGCAAGGAAAAATATCGAATAATCTACAGGAATTGTCTGGGCGATCTATGGCTCTAGAGATTAAAGAAAACTTCCCATTTAACGGCTGCTAGAACGAGACGACTATACATCATACCAAGGGAATAAAAATGTATACACGTACAGAGAGAGAGTGTGAGAGTGAGAGAGAGAGAGAGAGAGAGATTTGTTGTTTATCACACTGTTGGGCACAATTTCCTAGTGACTTGGGTAGCTGGTTCAAATTTTGGTTCTCTTTTTTTTTATAGAAAATATATATAAATGTTTATATAGACAGATTCTGTACAAACTAGTTTAGGCTATCGTTAGATTTCTTTTGAGCTTTAAGTTTGTTTTGGAGTTTTGACAACAATTAAGTGTATTATACAGAACGTGAGTAAATTTTTAAGTATATATAGATAGATAGATAGTAGAAGATATAGTAGATAGAAGATAGCTAACAGAAGGTGTTGTTGGTTAAATTTTGCTTTTGGTAATTTATATTGGAAGCAAAACAGAATTATATATTTAGATGTGTGTGTGTGTACCTCAACATCCTTGCGCTTAACAACATACTCAAGATCATATTTCTGGTCCTCCAATTTATTAATCCTGTCATAGTGTTGCTTGATCAGATTCTTAAGTGTCTCTGGTGGCAGAACACAAATGATTCAAATATGCATGTGAGTGTGTGTGTGTATGTTTTTGGGTGTGGAGGGCATGTACACATACATACACATGTATTTGCATACATACAGATAGAGAGAGATAGAGATAGTTAAATTTAGATACATTTCAAGTTTGTGTGAGTGCTTTTTTCGTTTTCCGTTCTTCGTTTTGAGTACAAATGAGGTTTCCGGTGTCGTGTACAGCGCAACTTGTTCTTCAACAAAAAAAAGTGTTTCTTGTTGTGTAGTGTAGTGCAAGATGGAGTCTCGATATGTAAGTGTGTGTGTATGTGATATGATCAATGACACTTGTTCGATATCTTTTATAGAATTTATTTCATCAATTTTTCATATTGATTTCATTATTGAGAAAGGCCATCAAGTTGGAGGCAACCTGTTGGCCCTTCCTTTGGTATTTGATTAGCTTTATTTTTTGTAAACAAAAAACTCACGCAAAACAGGACCAACAAAACTCACCTTCACTGGCATCACTGAGATTCCTGGGACTGCCGCAACGTTCTTCAATGATGCGTCTACGTTCAGCCGCTTTGCGTTCCTGTTCTTTCTTCAATTCCTCAGCGGCTTTCTTACGCAGCAGCAACTGGAGGGGGGAGGAGGAAAACCCGAAGGGATGAACATCACTTTCTACACAACCAAGGCAGTGCAAAACTCACCCTGAGTTTCTTCTTCCTTTCTGGGGTCATGAAACCCTTCTTGGCCTTCTTGGCCTTGGAGGCTTCCTCCATGCGCTTGCGCACCTCAGCACGCTTGCGCTCGATCTCAGCCTGTTTAGCCTTCTTTGCCTGCAATTCAACAAATTAGCATTAGATGGCGCACGGGACGAACACTTTAACACAGCGGGCGGCACAGCACAGATCTGGAACATGGACATGGACGTGGACGTGGATGTGGCAACGTGGACACACGTACACAAGTGTACCTCCTCGGCCTTCACTTTGGGATCATTGGGATCCTTGGGCGGGCCGGCGGGCGCGGCCGCAGCCGCTGCCGGCGCTTTGCCATTGGCTGCAGCCTTGCCATTGGCTGGAGCTGCTCCGGGTTTGGCAGCAGCGGCAGCTGGAGCCGCTGCTGGTGCAGCTGCCTTGGCGGGTGCCGGGGCAGCGGCCTTTTTCTGGAAACAAACGAAAAGGGAGAGAGAAGTCGGATTAGAGATGTTGTGTTGTGGGGAGGTAAATCCAAGCAGGCGAATGTTGCAAAAGTTGTGAATTGCAGTGCAGAAGCATTGATACCCTATAATATTTGATTTCAATTTCACTTAAGTTGAAGTCCCTTAGGCCGTTTCTAGACTCAAATTCAAGTGCTGGTACCTTAATTCGTTTTTATACTCTGTACCGTAGGTACATAGAGTATTATAAGTTTGTGCAAAAGTATGTAACATCCAGAAGGAAGCATCTCCGACCCCATAAAGTATATATATTCCTGATCAGCATCAACAGCCGAGTCGATATAGCCATGTCCGTCTGTCCGTCTGTCTGTCTGTCCGTCTGTCCGTCTGTCTGTCCGTATGAACGCACAGATCTCAGAGATGGTAAGAGATAGAGGTTTGACATGGATGGGACATATGCTTCTAATGTCTACAGGCAGATCAAGTTTATTTTCAATTTTGGCCACGCCCCCTCCCGCCCCCGCAATTTAGAAAAAACGTCATATCTCCCACAGTTTTGAAGATAGATGGCTTGTTCCTTCTGGACATATTTAGTTATTAGGATAACTTATCGATCCGCCAAAGGAATGAAGAAGATCGGATGAACGGTTTTCGAGTTATGATCAAATTTCTTGGTACAGAGTATGTTATAGTCGGGCTTGACCGACTTTCTTTCTTGTTTAAATTGACTTTCAGCGATTGTGGACTCGACTGCCAGATCATACTAAAGCTGTATTTATGATATTATAGGTAAGTTTCTCATTTGATATTTCAGTTAAGTACAAAAATCAATGAGAAGCTGTTATCTGAGTTCTCTTTTAAGTCTGTTGACAGTCTACTCACGGTAAACTGAACCTTGTTTTTTCTTGATTTCTTTTTCAATGATTTGAATGAATTAAGAAGTTTATAGAGATTGCTTATGGAAGACGGGGGAAGAGAGCTTGGAAGAGAAAACTGTAGAAAACAGTCAAAGAACTGGTAGAAAAGTTCCACTGAGTTGGCCTGAATCTATAGATATTATTTTGTAATTTTATTGTTTCTTTTATATTTGGATCCATCCGAACTAGGAGCTAAATGTAATCCATTTCAAATTTAGAAAAGTCAATTGTTTTTATTATTTTATACTATTTTTTTATATTTCATTGTATGTACTATATTAATTTTTTATATTATTTATTTTTTATTATTAGTTTTCTAAACATTTTGTCACCTTTAATTGGGCAACTTATTTTAGATTGAGTGTGTCTACTCATTTTAAATTATTATCTGTAAGTGTGGTTAGAGTTTTGTCAATCTTCAAGTCAATCTCTATGAAATGCCTCCGGTTACATTTCATCTTCTCAGTTCTTAATTATGTTCTACTTAACTCAAAAATAACTAAGATTTAGTTTATTTAAATGTTAATTTATGCTATTTTTTGATCACTTTTAAGAGACGTTGATGTTATTGCATGAACTCATTTTATGTGAGACGGAACTCTCATTGTGATGCATTAAAATGGGAAACTAGATGTTATGAATCTAGTTTCAAGTTTAATCAACACTTACTTCAGCCGAATTTCCGCTTATTCCTCACAAGAGAAAAACTACTGAAACATGAATATAAAGGCAGATAACAGTAGCCTCAGTAAAAAGAACAGGTTGTGTTCAGTGATAGATATAGCATCTAAACTATAGATTTATATCTGTATTTAATTATCAGGATTGTTCTTGTTTATATAAAATTTCAATTGAGCTCCCAGAAAATTTTAGTATTTTACTGAATATTTGATGAGGATTTTGCAAACTTTTTCTATTAGCTTAAGCTAAGGGTTGCACTTCGAAAGTGGACTGTCTGCCTAAAGAACAAGATATGTCGGAAAGTAGGTGTCAGGCTATGGACATAGTTGAATTGAGGTGGTAAGTAGTGGAAGCCCTAAACATCTTGTCTACCATTAATCGATTATATTCCAAATATAACAATAATATTGGGGCAACGAACTAAATCCCAATGTTTTAGTTTTAAAACAAGTCGATACGGTTTCGGTTCGTTTTATGAAACGACATCGAGATTCAGATCCCTGAAGTCAATTAAGAATCAGGTTTCTTTATAACATTTAAGTCTTAAAGTTGTCGCTTAAATGCTGCATAATCCGAACATAATTAACAAATGCCTTAAACATCAATTCGGGTTATCTAACTGACTAAGAATATAAAATCTTTATGCATTTTCTGATACTTTCTTCTGTAAGTTATCTACAAAATGCCTCTGCATAAGTAGGCACTTTATACAATAAGTCTTTTTATGACTTCCTTGTTAACTCTCCGAAATAAAGTATATTTCTTTCTATTTTAAAGCATCTTTTCTGAGTCAGATTCATATTTTTATTGTACATTTATAACAACAATTTGTGAGCTACTTTTTAAGTAGTTTTAAGAAACTTTGCTATGCTCGTGGAAGTTCTTAGACAAAATAGAAATGAAAGATAACAATTCTTGGCCTTACAAAATGTTGACCCATGGCTGACTATTGCACTAGTGAATACTTTTTAGAACACAAAACTAAACAAATTCCTTCAGACTTCGAATGAGAATAATGGTCAATGCTGTATACAATCATTCTATCTATGTTTAAAGTTTTGCTGTTACTTTTCCGCTAGCACAGTTGGTGCTGGTCTTTCAAAAAGTGTGTGTTTTCTGATCTAATTCTATATTTCGCTTACATTTCTGCCACAGTACTTGCAACAAACTGATACACTTTGTTTGGTTTTTGGTCACTTTATCAAAGATCTATAATGAGGTTTGTTCGGAATTTAAGAACTCGTAACTGGTGGGGATTCTGGGAAATATTTAATTTTCTTTCCAAAAAGAAAACGGCAGAACTTCAAATCATAATGGAATGCTTGGCTCTTGCACTTCTTCCCTTCTAATTGCCATCAATTCACAAACTTCACCAACTATTCTATCACATGTTCACTGACAGCACTGACAACAACAACAACGACAACAACAACAAAAAGAACAACCACAACAACGACAACAAAAATTGATCCATTTGATCACAATTATTATTATCTGTCTTGGCCGTCTGCTGTTCATTGGATAGAAGGAACGTTCTGTGGAATGCAAGAAAAAGGCATTTTGTGGTCCGCGGTTATGCTCAGCGCTTAAGGTTGAGGTTAGGTCTGGGGTCTTGTAGCCTTTCCGATGCGCTTACCTCTGGCTTATCCAAACGCCCATAGTTCACCATCCATGCCATATCCGTTTGTAGCTCCATTTTGATCAAGCAGGGGCCAAGCTAGTGTTGTGTCACATAATATTTACTGAGGTGGGAGAGAGATAGTTGTAGAAAACTGTTGCGTGGGAAGACAGTTTGTGGGGTCATCGGTACTCACCTCACCTCATCATCAGCCATTTTGATTTGTGTTTTTAGTTACTGAAATGAGAGGAAATTTGTTAAGAACTGGAAATAGGAGAGTAACTGGACTGGTCTATGACATCATTTGGAAAATGGCCTAAATATGTACGCACGCACACACACACACGCACATACACACACGCGCACACCCACATACTCAGGGCCACAGTGCGTATGCGCAATGCTTAGAGACGACGAATTACGTATACGCCGCCAAGACCAGGCCGTATATGGGGGCAACCCCCCAAATGGCGCTCTCTGTGATCAGTTTTTTACACTCTCTATCTCTCTCTCTCTCTCTCTTATTCTGTCTCTTCAATTCTGCCAAGTTACTTTGGCGTGGGCGTGCTGGCGTGAATGTTGGACAGAGACAGCAACTTTTATTTGCATGTGTGTGTATGTGTGAGTGTGTGTGTGTTTTTACCAACTAATTTTTGGTATCCAATTTCAATTGAGTGCCAAAGTAACTACAAATTCTCTCCCACAAAATGTGCTGCTGATGCCAGTCCAAAGTGTTAAATGGAAATAAATGAAAATGTTTACAAATTTTTTGATGGGCAAAAATAGAAAACAAATATTTGGTTGAAAGTTTTGTTGAAGTTTTTTTAAAGAATTTTCAATTTTTGAAATATTTTTTTTCACACAATTTTAAGGCTGTTGAAAGACTCAGAGCAAACAGCTCACCTTATGGTCCAAAAGCTAAGCAAGCTTTGAAATTAAATTATAAAAAATTGAAAAAAAAAATATTGAAATTTAAAGGAAGTATTTTTGGTTAAGTCCACTTCCCCGCTTTCAACTTTGTTATTATTCAAAATTTGATTTTCAATGCTGTACGCATCACCTTTAAACAGATGTTCAAGCATTTTTTTAGTGACCTCAAATATTTCCAAAATCTCTCCAAAAAAACGGCAGCAAATTGTTATACAACTTTCGTAGTGAAAGCCTCTTAAGTCCAACACCTGTTCATTAAAACATTTTCCCACCTTTTGAATTGAATGAGTGGAAAAGAAGGGACAGAAAAATTTCCTAGCCAAAATTTTTGGAAAATTTCCAACACGCTTTTTCAATTTGTTTTGAAAAACAAAGGATTTAAAAATAAAAATTGTTTTTGAAATTATTTTTAAAAGTTTTGCCGCTTTGAACTTTAAAGACACAATTTGCAAATATTTTTAAATACTACTTAAAAAGAAAAAACTCAACAATAGCCAGTCTATATATTATATATCGTACGCCTAAGAATTGCTAGTGACCTTCGATTCGCACACAGACACACACTTACATAGAGAGCGAGAGAGAGAGAAAGAGACGCAATTTTAAACACCGAAATCTTGTTAAATGTGGGCCTTTACTTTCGCCGACACTTTTTTTTAAATTTTTCGGAAAATTTCGAAATTTATGTGAATGTTTAAAAATAACGTATCAGAACTTGAAGCTAAGCGAAAAATCATTTGGAGACAGACAAATGGCTAAAAATATAACAACAAAAAAAATATCTCTGGCAAATTATTTAGAAAGAATCGGAAAATGAGGATTACTTTTTGGAACTCTTTTGGTTTTTTGAAGTTTACTGAGGAAATGTGAAATAGTAATTAACAGGTTGAGTGTCATCTACTTCATTGAATGTTGCACATCATCTATGGCAGGATGTGCTAAGCTTTTCAAATAACTGACAGTTCCATTAGATGCGGTCCAATTGCTTGCTGCAAACATGAATGTTTGAAAAATATCCAAAATTACGTCTAAATGCACCCAGATATTGCGGTTAAAGCGCGGTTTCTTGAGATCTTGGGGCTTAGAAATTCGAGGGCTTAACAGGGGTCTCTCTCTCTCTGTCTGTATACTCGTCGTGTGTACATGTTTTGTCTATGTATGTGTGGTGTGTGAGTGTGTGCGTGTGACTTTGTTTGTGTAGCTTGTTTCTATTTCGAGCACTTTGCCATGAATCTTTAGCTTTCGGAAAAGTATCTTGTGTCTCTTGGATACATTTTTAGCTTTGGCACACACGCACAAACGCAGCAGCACACACACACACACACACACACTACGGTCTCACATTCTTACATAATTGTGGCTTTGCCAACAAAAAAAAAACAATCAAACCAAAAAAAAAAAAAAAATTATGTTAAAAAATAATTATGGTTTTGGTTTTTTTCTTTCTTTTTTTTGTTCTTTTTTGTTCTTTTAACTTCAACAACACTTTCTCTCAGCTGTTGTTTCGGGGAGGCACTTGAAAAAAATATGTCAAAAAAAATATATTCGCCCGACTCGACTTGCTTGAAGTCAGTTAAGTTATTTCGCTGCGTTTGCACCGCTTGGTTTTCGTTCGATTCGCTTTGTTTGCTTTGCTGCTGCTCACCTTCAAGGAATTAGAAAAAAAAGAAAAAAATTCGAGCTGTGCTGTCGATCACACGAATCGGATGATACTGAACGACACAAAAGACTGAACGGTCCGACGATCCACGGCAGACTATATTCTAGAGGCTGGCCATCCAATGGATACAGATACGACCGAAACGCAAACACACGCACACTCACACACTCGCCGCCCACCTGCCCGTCCTTCGCTTTGGTGAGCGCCCCCAGAGTCTAGAGAGTCGGTGGTGGAGAGAGAGAGACCGTGCGAGAGCTCGGCCATGTATCTGGGCGTGCATCCTAAAAATAGATGCCTCTGGCAACCCAAAAATCGAAATGGATACCGAAAACATCTGAAATGTGTACATTGTGCGCCTCACGATCGGCAAATCGGCGAAGCCGTACCCGGCTGCAGGCACCACACAGCCCACACACTCTTGGAGAAGCAGAATCTGTCTCGGCCAGTGTGTGTGTGAGCGTGTGTGTGTGTGTGCTGGTGTAAACGGAGCCGCTTGGAATTCAATGCATGTATAAAAATAAGTTTGCTCCAGTTGAACGCCTGAGAGTGGGCCATCATCTTAATATGCAGTTAACCAGGGCATGGACATAGGCGTCTACAGCCGGTCTCACCGCAGCCCTGGTCCATATACAGCTGTCTTGACACATCGAAATGTGGGAAACAATCCCGAAATAGCACACTGAAATAGCGTTGGGAGTTTTAAGAGAAGCGTTTATGTTTGCCAACTGGTTACACCATCCTTGGCACTGAATTATATGGGGAAACCCACCGTATAGGGTTCCCCCGTTAATCTGGAGGATCTTGGCCTTATCGAGTCGTTTGCTCTCCAAATTGTGCGCAAACGCGGCAACCATCTTTCCAATATACTGTTTTTGTTCAAATTTCGAAGTCAAATAAAAAATAAAAGTCACTGATTCTTCTGGGTATATTCTATACCCATTCGAACACTTTCAAAATCGTTAAGCTGTACAAAGGTGGGTTAAGAATACATCAAAGTAAATCAATATGTCAAGTCGATATAACCAAACCAGTCGGACTGACCAAATGAACGACTCAGAGACTAGGTCAGGTCAGGGGTGAAGATCAATTCGTCTTCGCTCACATTTACAAGCAAACATTCCAGCCTCAGCTGATAGAGCCTAAGATAGCCGCTGTTGGCGATGGCGTACTCTCTATTAAAGTAGACGATCTGAGGTGATATGGGATCGTCAGTACGTCTATAGGTATGAAAGACCAACCGTGGATTCCTTGCTAAATTATAAGCCAGTTATCAAGTTATGTGGCAAAACTTGGCAAATGCACTCCTTTGATTTGAACTCCAAATCAAAGCTGCAAACCTCTTACTTTCAGTCGCAGATTCGATTAAGAGTTTTTGAACCCCATGTAAAGTGTAAACCATAATACAACAATACAGGTAAGGCGGCGTCGCTGTGATGAGTACTTTTGCCAGAAGCTTACGCTTTAAGAGTACGCGCAGCACTGAACGTGAAGGTACTTTACAGAGAACTCACACTGACGCCGCCTTACCTGTAATGTTGCACCATGGTGTAAACTTCGGTTCGCGGACCGACTCCAGTACTTATCGAGGCTAAGGTTGTGGTTCGAGTCCATGCAAAGGGTAGTATAATTTTGCCCAGAAGCTTGCAACTCATAGAGATATTCATTTCCGACCGAATTTACCATATATATTCTTGATCGGGGTGATCAGCTAAGTCGATTGAGCTTTGTCCGTCCGTCTGTCTGTCTGATTCGACGCAAACTAGTCCCTCAGTTTTGAAGCTGTCGAGCTGAAATTCTGCACAGAGTCTTCTTTTTTTTTGCTGCACGCTTCTTATGGGTCGAAACCGACCGGATCGGATGACTATGTCTTATAGCTCCCATGGGAACAGTCGGTCGAAAAACTAGTTTTAATGAGAAAAACCTTTCTCTTTTCAATGGAAACGTCTCCAAACTTTGTATCCTTAAGTTTTCCATGCTTTTTTGTAATTCAGCAAAGTTTGATCAAACTCGGACAACTATATGGTATAGCTGCCATACAAAAGTTAGGTCTGAAAATCAGTCTTAGGTTGAAAAACTTTTATGTTTTTAATAGTAGCATCCTGAAATTTTGTATTTGTTTGTTTCACATGCTTTCACCTATTTCTAGAAATTTTTGTCTAAGCCGGACGAGCGATCAGTCGGAAAATGGGTCGTTGTGGAGAAGAGATAATTTTTGGGTAATATTTAAGGGAGCCCTTGCAAGGGCTTCTGCATTGTCGAAGCTAGCTTAGCTTTTTCGTTATTTTTTTGATCATTTTACTTATAGCTAAATGTTTCATGGGTCAAAAACTACATAAAAATGTTAACAAATATGGATTTCCGTTTGCTTCATAAAAAAAATGTTGGCAATGGTTGAATTGAATGAAGAGACCGTCAAAACATAAATAAAAATGCAGTTGCGGTTTGTGGAAAAACGGACATTTTTAATTTGTTAAAAAATTGGGAGTCATGAGACTCATGATATGCTTGACACACAGTATAAGTTTCATTCCATTACATCCTGAAAAATTAGTTTTTAAAATCGACCGTTTTGAATTCATTGAAAAAATTCAGGAAATATCCTGTTAATAGTTCCAGTGTGCTCTTTAGTTTTCAAGATGGGACGGACATGTCTTCATGATCCTGTCTGTGCTTGCTAAATTTTGTAGATTTTCACCATGAACATTTAAAATTAAGTTAAAATTGTTGTCGATTTGTGTTGCTGGTACAAAAGTACGCAAAGAATGCATACCTAGGGCACAATTGATAAACTGAGTTTGAGGTGATGCTTTCTGAAGTCAATTCTTTGAGAATTTAAGGGTCTCATGCCGGGTTGTTTTTAGTGTCGTACTGTGTAAACTGTGTAACTGTGGCCCAGAGTATACAAAATGCTAAAATGGTACTTCATTTCGCTGTTTTTTGACTGTTGAGTATAATTTCTTACGAACATCGTAGCCCATTAGCCTATTATGCCATCATAGATTTCTATTGTAATAAAAAATATACCCTGTGCTTTTAAGGATATATCCAATTGTACTAACAACCCTTACTTATTTTTGTTGGTTGGTTGGTAGATTTGAATCTTGAACAAATAAGTTAAAATAAATGTACACGTATTTAGTTGTCCGATTTGATATTACTCATACGCAGTGTTGCCTTTGATCTAAGTATATATAAGAAGCTGGCGTTGATGTTAAACAAAATGTTTCCATTCTTTCAAAAGGAAACTATGATTTAAACTTAAGTTTGCAATAAGCAAGCGGAGATACCAAACAAATTTTGAATTTTCTCACTAACCTAAGTTATTAGAACAAGACTTTTATTTGAAACATGTTTCGTAATACTCAAAAATGCCTTGGCGAATTGGTCAAATGGACTCAAAGAAGACCAGAACAAAGAAAGCTAAATCGAGAGCTTTGTAGAGGACTAACATGTGGCGCTGATCAAAGCGGCCGAAACGCTAACCATTTAATGGGACTTGTCCCATAAAACGTATTTCGATACAATCCGGCACCTGCCCCAACTGCTTCGGAGAATCCTTTTCGATATCCAGGGAGAGTTTAGTTGTGGCTGGCTGTAACGTATCAGCCTTAAAAGAAGACACCTTTATCTTCCTGCAGCTGAGCCCTCATTGAAGAACCCAAGTTATTGGCTATGAGTTTTAAAAAGCGTTTATTTTATCAAAGGACTTATTTTATTTTATTATTTTAAGTGATTTTTGTAAAAATAGCAGAGCTGCAAAGCAAAAAAATTATTCGGATCTCCGGTATACTGGCTAGAACCCAAATTAAGGAATGGTTAAGGTTCGGAAATTAAAGGTTCGAGGTTTTTGGGCGAAGGTTTTGGTTCGAACCTTGGTTCAGTCCATGCTTTATACAACATTACAAATTTTTGTCTTCTATGTGTTTTAAAAACAGCATTCGACCTTAAATCTCCCCAAATTGTATGGGAACCGAGTGGTTTTTGGGTCGGAAGAGGTTAGTAGAAAGCATGGAAATGCTCCATATATAATTTACAGTTTAGTAAAATTCCATTCTTGCTTTTGAGAATTATTCAAGTAGATTCAGAGTCGAGAAGCTTTAAAAACAGAGACTGTTATGGATAGGTATTTTTTAAGGACATCTAATCGCTTTGTCAGATGTTTTTTTACACTCTCCTGGCCATTTTAGGAGTCAGTCTCACCAAATAACAGATGAAGTCGGTAGACAGAAAGTACCATTTTTGTGTCAGTTTTGTTGAACCGAACTGAAATTTTGGGTTCGGAACAGGTTCGGGTTTAGCTTTAATTTCTAAGGAGCTTCGGTTCAAGGTTCGGTTCATAGTAAAATAATAGCCGGAATTCCGGGTTCGAACCGGTTTGGTTCAAAACCGGTTTGCAGCCCTGAAAAATAGCATTGCCATAGTAAAGCTTGAAAATGCATGAAGACTTTTTGTACTCTTGCAAAGGGTTTTATTAAATTTGGTATATATATTCTTGATCTGAATGGCGAGCTGAATTGACTAAGCCATGTCCGTCTGTCCATCTGTTTATTTGCTATCTCCACCGTCATTTTTAAATCTTTTAAATCTTAATTTTCCACTTTTTTTTTGGTTTTCAATGAAAACATCTTCAAAATCCGTTAGTTTGCTGCTATTTTCTATGATTCCACTAAGTTTGCTCTAAATCCGACAATTATATAGTATAGCAGCCATTGAAAAAATAGATTTTATAAATAGTTTTAGCATGAAAAGCAGTTTCTTTTTAATTGCAGCATTAAAAATTTAGCCATTTATTTACTTTATGTATTTTTTCATAATTAAACAAAGTTTTGTTAAAATTGGATGACTATAACTGATAGCTGCCATATAACCGATCGGTTCAAAATCTAGTTTTAGTGAGAAAAGCTTTCGGCTTTAAATTTTTGGCTTCCTTAAATTTGCCAAACTATTGAAATCATCTGTTTTAATTTTGAACAATTTCATCAAAATCTAATGAATATCCTACATGGTTCATATACATTAAACTGGCTCTCCAAATGATCATGGTAGAGCTGCCATCTATTGGTCACAACAATTGGATCGGCTTACCATATCGTTGAGTAGTAAAATCGGTCGCATTATATCTAACTTTTTCTGGGCTGTCGATTTTAAATCGCTCAACTATTGTCAACCCTAGCTGAAATGAAACATCCATTAAGGTTTTTTTTTATTAATATCATATTATTTTTTCACTGTGTAACAATTCGCACATCAAGGCCATCCGGTATTAATCGAAGTGCAAGCGCTTATAAGAAAATCTCTAGAGATATCCACGACACCCCTATACATTTTTTTTTGCGTTTTAATATGCAGAAAGTTAACAAATCCATAAGAAATTTACATAAATTATGGTTTGAACTGAACCTTTTTTATATTCACAGGGGATAATATTAATGCGATATTGTTGGCAATAAGCTTGTACAAAATACTTTCTTTCTTCAAGTATAAGATTTCTTGGATTGAAGTGCATTCGTCTACACAGCAGACGAAGGATAAATGGGATCAGAGCTCAAAGGAGATTGAAGAGGACTTAGAGTAATATAGCCTCTCGCTTCGAGGAATTCCTTTTTGTATAATAGTTCGAATTGCCTGTAAGCTTTCACCTATACCTACCTGTCAATACTCACCTCAACTTACACAACCACTTACCTATCACAACGTATTAGATGTCAAAACTCATATCCACCAACAATGTTAGATATAAGAAATCACCTTGCACTACATTATAAGATGCTCTTATGAGTAACAGAACATTGTAACTATTTAGTATATGGAGTTGCTAAATTAAAAGTAAAACAAGAAAGAAAGTCGGTCAAGCCCGACTATAACATACTCTGTACCAAGAAAATCTGTCTTTTGATCATAACTCGAAAACCGTTCATCCGATCTTCTTCATTCCTTTGGCGGATCGATAAGTTATCCTAATAACTAAATATGTTCAGAATAGGAACAAGCATCTATCTAAAACTGTGGAAGATATGACGTTGTTTCTAAATTGCGGTGGACGGGAGGTGGGGGGCCAATCGAATAAGTCTGATCTGCCTGCAGACATAAGAAGCATATGTCCCATACATGTCAAGCCTCTATCTCTTACCATCTCTGAGATCTGTGCGTTCATACGGACAGACAGACGGGCATGGCTATATCGACTCGGCTGTTGATGCTGATCAAGAATATATATACTTTATGGGGTCGGAGATGCTTCCTTCTGGATGTAACATACTTTTGCACAAACTTATAATACTCTATGTACCTACGGTACAGAGTATAAAAATATACACATATCTCAGAAGGCGTTTTCTTTGAAGTCCTTTTAGTCCATATTAAAATGCTCGGCTCATAAATGATTTGCAATTTAAAAAAACCCCTGAAAGGTTATATACATCGGTAGGCCCAAGTAAACCCGTGTTTTGAAAACTTTTTGTAATGCATTATTTAATTATATGACTTTAAATTAATATTGGAACCCACAAAGTATCCAGAATCCCGACACACCAACTCTTTTTACCCTAAGTTTGCCGCTCACGCTAGCCAGCTTCGGGGATGCAAAGGGGCTACCAACTAGGAAATGTGAGTCGATTTCAGCCACGGCAGCTTTACGCCTCTTTGTAATCAACTATACTAAAGGTGCATCGCTCTATCGGCTTATGGAGAATTTCATCTCAAAGAACACCATCCAGACGAGTTACAGTGCTTCCCTGATTTTGGTCATTTCCCGCAATCGTGGTCTTTTTCCGTCTTCAATCTGCATTCGTTCCATGGAACTTGCTGCTCGAATTTTGAGAATTTCGTAAACTATCTAAAAAGATCAATTAAAGTAAGGGATGTGTTTTCAACAGCAATATTTGTGTATGTTGTATTTTTACGTGCTCTTCTCCGCTTAAGAAGGGCCAGGCAAACCTTATCAACCTCTTAAAGAATACAGATGTTTGTTTAGAATATTAGCATAAATAAGCTGGTAAATCATATAGTATCATCCCACCTAACATTTGGAAGATCATTTTTATAAACATCACCTTGATGGGTCTTTTTCGACTCCTTTTGATGATTCAAAAAAGATGCGAATCATATGAGAATAATTGAGACTCGGAAATAACTCATGAGTACGCTCATTATGTGATTCAGTGAAATACGACTAAAAAAAGACCCTCAAAGAACTCGAAACTTATTGGAAATGGCTCAGAAAAACGGATGAGAAACAACTACAAGAAGAATCTCGGCTAGGGTACCATTTTCTCCCGACAAAAGTATAATTTTTGAACGGAAAACGAGTGCATTAATGGCTATTTTCATCAGATCAAGGTCTCGAAAAAGGCTTGAATGTGATCAAAAAATTGATAAAATGTTTGCTGGGATATGATGAGTGTGCTTCATATTAAACGGACGTCTATACCTATCTATACCCACCCAGAAGATCATTCTGACAAAAATTACCTTGATCAGTGTTTTTCGACCCCTTTTGATGATTAAAAAGAAATACCCATCATGTGCGATTAAAAGAAACTCGAAAATGATTCATGAATACGCTCAAAATTTGACTTATTAAAGTACGACTAAAAAAAAGACTGTCAAATGACGCGAAAATGATTTGAAACTGTTTAGAAGAAGGAGTTAAAAACGACTCTTTAAGATGAGTCGCTGCTAGGGTACCATTTTCTCCCGACTAAAGAATCATTTATGTTCAGAAAATGTGCCCAATTATGACTATTTTCATCAGATTGAGGACTCGAAACTGGCTCGATTTTGATCAATAATTTCATAAAATGTTTGCTGGGTATTAGCACTAAAAAATACTATATTGTTTTGCATCTATCTTGATGTTTTCGTTCCGGTTCAAGTAGGCTTGGCTGGGACTTGCTTGAAACTCCCGAAGACCCTGATTCTGGATTCTACAAAACAGTTCTTTGGAACTTGACACAATGTGGTCCCAGACTATCCGTTCATATTTTCAATGCAAACAAATTAAATAAAACCTTTGCATAAGAACAAATTTCCTCAAAGATTACTCGATTATAAATCGTATGTTTCCCAATATCTGCCACCAAATTATACATAAGTACTTATGTATGTACAGCGTGTTTATAAGCGATGACGCTGCACACACACACACACACACGCAAACACTCACAAACGTCAACCGCCTTGCATTTGCGTTAATGTGAGAAAAATATTTCAACAAAATTGTTGTGGCCTTTTGTTATATGCAAATGCTTTTGAAAGTGGCCAGCACCGAAAGCCGCATTTTCATTTAGCAACCAAAACGTTTCGATCACGAATCCCTTAACAAACCTACAAACATTCACACCTACAAATACATACATACATATGTATATACATATGTCTAACTCGTAGATCTGTGGGCGGTTGCACACATATCTCTGTTCTATAAAGAGAAACGATTTACTGTTGTAGCAAAAGACACATTTCGAAATGTTTTCAATGATGATTTCTGTGATTTTTCTGATTTTCGCTTTTCCTGTGATTTTTTCACTTGGGTCTCCCTACACTCGCTCAGGTCGGTCCAATCATCGGTCTCATGGAGTTTGCCCACACATTGGTAGAGCACCCCATGAGTTCGTGGATGCCGCGATCGTTGGTCTTCTTCTCTTTTATTCTACGTTGGGGGATTCTAATTTTAAACAGAGAGAAACGAAAAGCATATTATACCCCATCCCCCTCTCCGGCCACCGCCGCCGTCGCCTCCGTCCGCTGCTGATTGTGTGTTAAATTTATGAATTTAGAAATTTGTATTTTATTTTTTTTTAAGTAAAAAGTTTTTTTGTTGTTTTTGGTCAACGTTTCTCATTCTTTGGGCTGTATATAATTTTCGGTCTTTCGGCAAAACAGGAAACGATAGCCGCCGCAGGGCAGGGGGGAGTGGGCAACCGTCGATGCCCTGCGAATGCGTCAAAGCAAAAACAAACGTCATAAGCGCCACCCCCCACCCCCACTACGGTTTTATTTCTTCACTGTTGCTGGCTGCAGAATCTCCTTTTCAATCCCCACCATTCCACGGCAATCCCATCGCCTTACCCCTGTGGCCTTGTGGTGTTCGCTTTACCTGACAACTATTTGTCGCTGCTCTTGCTGGCTGTTGGTTGACCCATTTAAGGTTATAGAGACATATATATACGCATGTACACGGGTACATACACACACACACACACAGTGGAAATTGTTTACTCTGACCTTTCCCATGCAGGCGAATGTTTAAAGGCTTTCCACCCAAAATACAAAAAGAAAAAGAATGCACAGGAAAATGCAAAAGCAATCGAGTTTTAATTGTTCGAGATTATGTGAGCCGTCTTGACTTGCAAAGATTTTAGTTCGAACAACAAAGGCATCCCTGAAGGATCTTAAATTTATGCTCTGTTTTCGGTTTAAATTGGCGCATAATGCCATCGAAAGTGGCTTTCGTGACTAGCACTACAACAGCAGAATAATGGACCATTCTAAGCGGATTTTCTCATCACCAAGACAATAAATACGCTCACGTACCTCAAGACTAGACATGCAGACACCCAATATAAATGATATGCCTCAAATGGAAAAAAAAAAAAGATGGGGCAAAAAATTTGAGGAAAAAGTATCTAAAATTGGCGCCTATATTTTAGCAAGTGCTACCTTTACTTTAGATTTAAGGGCGCTGTCCCCTGTTCTTCTGCTTTGGCCTGATATATCACGGTCTGCCACTCGAATCTACCTTTGGAGAGCTGGCACCGTTTGGGTACACCAGGCGGTCCTATATCTTCCAGTTTCGGTCGACTCTTTTTGGCTCTTTTTCCAAGCTCGTTTGTCTTCAGTCTTCTTCATCCATATACAGAAAAAAAAAAAAGTGATACGATCTGGGGCTCAATGTTATAATTTTTCTTATAAAGAATAAAGAATGAATATGACCTGTTCTTTATATCAATTTGATGACTTTTCTGATCTTTTCTGATAGTATATACTATAAATGAAATATAATAATCATATTAATTAGTAGAAAATGTAATTTTCAATATCAGAATGATACTATTTAGCCTCAATTTGACAATTTTTAGCATCAAAATGATATGAAAAAATATGATGTCAAAATATCAAATTAACCAGCCCAGATTGAATTGATATTGACGGTTTTTTTTCTTCTCCGTGTTCGAGCCGCATGTCCCATCCAGCGCAAACGCTGTTGTTTTATGCACTTGACTAGATCAGGGTCTAAATAGAGCAAGGTCCAAGTCAGGCCAAGTCAAATGTTGATGCTGATCAAGATAATACGTAGTTTATGATATCGAAATTGATGGTTTCTCCCTGCCACATACATTTGCGCGACTTTAGTATCCCGTTTCCATCCCATACTCTGCAAGAAACTGGTATTAACAAATGTAAACATACTTTTTCACGGGACCCAATGAATATTCTCTCACTCTAGTATCTCAGTATCAGTATCTCACTCTAGTATCTCAAGTAGTTGCCCGAAAACCGCATTTTACCCATTTTACACGTTTAAATTGGAACCATCCATCCTTTGATTGTCTGATTGCTTAAATCCTTTGCGATTGCAATAGCGGCGAAACGAATCTTACAAATTATTCCTAGGTAACTCGATGGCTAAGAAGTGCGGGTAACAAATCTGTCATTGTAAACTTTTTGTATAAATTTCTACTTTGGTCAAAACTTGAATTTTTTGTTATTCTATGAGATTCTTTATAAGATTTATTATTAAAGCGCATTCAATTCTTTGTTGAGCGGATGTTGTCTCCATTAGTTGGTTGTTCACGTGTTTCTGAGGGCACATCAACAATGTAGTATTATTATTTGAGTGTGCTTATATTATATATTATATTAGTGAGTGCTTTAATATATGTAGAAGTACGAGCTCGGCGAAGTGATGAAGCTGCTTTGCGCTGCTTGCAAGATTAAAATGCCAGATATACTTTTACAACTGTTTTACGGTGAATCTTCTTAGATGTACAACGATTTTTTCCCAATTGCCTCATTTGGTGTTGAAATTGTATTTAAACGAAACTACTATCCAATATTCAAGGTAATTAGCGTTGAGTACACCAACTTTTACAGCACAAATTACACAAACAATTCTAGAAACATCACAATGTAAAACCAACTATCACTTGTCTTGCCAACAAATCAGATTCAAATTCAGATAAGGAACACAAAAATCTCCAATTATAGTTTCTTGGAGATTCCCATGATGGTATATATCGATGCTATGCCATTTTGAGGATAAAGAAAAGAGAAATTGTCCTGAAATTAACACCAAGAGCTCATCAAGCTGCTTATGATTTCGTTGGGAAAGATGACTTCTGATGAACGATAGTAGAATGCACCTACTTCTAGTGAAATATTAATTGCTGTTGTTGGTGAAAATTTGAAATCGTGTAACCAGAAATCTAAACCGATCTTATCGAAATTCTTACATTTGGTTCATGTCAATCAGAAAAAAGTAGGCCATGTCGGTGAACCGGTTTAAAAGCTGTAAAAAACGCTTAAAAGTAGTTCGGAGCAATTTCTCGAAAATTAATATGGCTACGAGTTGGAAATTTGGTATGTAGGTTGGTCAAGGCTGGTTTCCAGAACGCCCTAAAATAAATTTTCATGTCCAACTTTATACAAATAAAAACTCTTTCAACATGTTTTGAAATCTGATTGCCTATGAACAGTAGTTGTTTTTAGAATAATCATAATAATCTGGAATCAAGCCTTAGTATAGAGTTTCATATTTTATAGAGGAACTGGATTAATAGAGATTTAGAGCCATACTGAAATTGGGTAGAAATTTTGGTTAAACTTAGTTGAATATTTTACTTGTTTGGAATCGGGTTTGAACCGGTTTATAAGTTATTTGGAACCATATATCAGCACCTATTTAAGCTATGAACTTGAACACAGAAAAACAAAGGAAAAGCCAAGAATGAAGGATAAGTAATTCCCAAAAAAAAAAAAAAAATAGCTCTGAACATTTTTTTTACATTTTACATTTAAGGCAACTTTTTACCTAAACGGGCATAGTTTGACCTAAAAAAGATAATTTCTGCTACTTTTGGTTGAGGAAATTGTTACCTAAATACAAGGTCACTTTTCCTAAACGTTTGAAAATCAGCGAAGTCGGTGTCAGCTTAAGCGTTTAGCTGGCAATTGTAAAAACGTGGATGATTTCATCCAAATCGAATGAATACTTGATATAACTGACATAGAATAAGCTGAACAGCCAAATGATAATCGTAGGCGCGCCATCTTTTGGTCAGCTTGGGAATTCACTAAACTACACAATCATATTTGATCCTACTATGCTTCTCTAAGTAAAATTGACTTAAAACATACTTACACATCGAATTTTAGTTTCCCTTTTATATTCCCAATGCAGGGAGCTCCCTCCAACTTGAGAATTACAAGCTTTAGTATTTTTGTAAAATGCCAAAAATACATTAATAAATAATTTTAGGCAATTCGAAATCCGTAGTATTTTAGCCGTCTAGCAGCCAGTGAAGGCGATGCTCCCCGGGTTCGAGTCCTCCAGAGTAAATTTAAAATTTATACAAGTTAATATAATATAACACAGTTTTTCAGCACCAAATCTAAAAGAACTACGCTCTTGGATTCTAGCTCAAAATAAATTAAGTATAGATTGGATGGCAAAATTTTTAATTTTTAAATAAAAAATAATAGTTTTAACGTTTTATACATTTTTAAATTGAAGTGTGCACACTTTAGGTTGACGAATATCTTATTTAACGCTAAAACGGTGGGCAAAATATTAAAATTTAAGTATGTATATTAATATATCTAAACTAATATTAAGTGTATATAAACCATGGATAATTTAGTTTTTGTTTTTTAGTTGGTTCTTTTTCCTTTTAATGGGCTTTTTTTAACAATAAGTTTAATTCTTAACAATTGACAATCCGTGTGTACAAAGCAGCACTAAAGTATGAAGAACTTACTACTTCTATACACACAAAGTATATCATGTTTAATGCCCTTTAAAGTATGCTGCGATATATGAAATTTTGATACGATATTTTGTGTGTCTTAGCTCAAAATTTTTTTTTGTATACCCATAACTTACACAGTCTGGATGAACTTGCAGTGTCGATTATCTATGACGCGGTCATAACTGACTAGCAAAAGCTTCGATCTACTACGGGAAATAAAGCTGGCATATTTTAAAGGCCATTAATCACGTATAATATGCTGTGTATTGTTTATACAGTTTAAATGTTAGGTCAATTATTGTTAGAAGTAATTTTATTGTTAAAAATTCCACAGCAAAAGAAAAAGAAGTAAATATTATATATATACACCTGCAGTGGGACTCAAACTCACAACCTCCAAGTTCTTACACTCAAAGCTTAAACTTTCACAATAACATTACGAACGTTAAAGAAAAGTGACCTTATATTTACCTCAAAAATAAACGAACATAACTTGGCTTTAAATAGCTTGTGTCGACAATGGTGCACAATGTTATCCCGCCAAGGTAAGTTGAAGTTCATAATGAAAGTTTTTGTAAGATTTTCAGAAGGAAGAATTATAGAACAATGGACTATACTTGTCCTTTAAAGTCATAAGATTTGTAAAAAATTTGGATGAATATTTGACCTTTCGTTTACGACCGAAACTCCTAGCCTTTAGACAGATGTTACGGTCATCAGGAACCCTAAAGTAAGGTTAAGATGTTTTTGGCGCCATTAAGGCTTATTTTTTGGGTCTTGGTTGGGAATAAGGAGTTTGATATTTTAGTTTTGAACCGGTACAAAGTGATTTAGAGCCAAATCTCAGAAGTAATGTAAACTACGAATCCTAAATTGGTTTGTAGGTTTGTAATGTGGTTCGAAACCGTTATCGAACCGGCTTATAAGTGAAATTTGTTCTATTTATTGTTAATATGAAGTTGGATACGCGGGGGTTCAGAGCTGGCTTCAGATGTTATTTAAGCTAAAAAGTTGAAATTTGGTGTGTAGGCTGGTACTATGAAGTGGGACATTTTCCCGCCTCCAAACCATCTGAATGAACCTCTTCAGAAGTGGTCTGGTACTGAATTCATGACATCCTTTATACTGGTTTCAACCATGAATTAAACACAGACATATCCTACTAGGTACATCGTGACCTTATCGGATTTATGGCATAATTGCAGTGCTGAACTCATGGGTGAGTTTCATGGAAAGTTCTTAAACATGTCTGAATTTAGGCATGCAATTCACTTATTCCTAGTGCTCAGGTCTGAATCAGCCCTGAAAAATTCAATAAGCAGAACTGCACAATGAAAAGGCCCCGCGCGACTCTTGGTATTTAGCTAGTTATTAATAATAAAAAAACTGAATGACCGACTTATTTTAATCAACTTTTATGCAGGCTTAATGCAACGGCAGCGCAAGTTAAAGCCCTTACCCGAACTTAGCATACCCCATTCAGTCGGCCAGTAAGAGGTATAAAGCGTGTATAGGATTATTCGTATTGTTCAACGCTTAAAAAAATTTATCCTAATATCCATCCAAGTTCGAGAGTTTGGCACAATGGCGGGCCGGAGGAGCTCCTGCCAGGGTTTACCAACCGACTTTGTTCGTTCCATTTTCAAATTGATGACGTGCGGCGATTGTTTCTCCAATGCACTTATATAAATTTGTACGAAAGTATACAAGATTACTCGCTTCTGCACTAGTTTCCGCACGGTTCGTGCCACATCGATGACGTCATCGATGCTGGCACCGCCCACGTCATCATCATCATCATCACCACCAGCCGCGGCAGCAGCAGCAGCAGCAACAGCAGCAACAACACCGTCAGCGTCAGCGTCAGCTTCAGATGTTGAACGAGGCCAGGCAAGGTCGGTTCAGGCAACATGCAGCCTGCATCATGCGGGCAAATCTTTGCATATACATGCACTTTCGCATGTTTGTATCCATGGCTATGTATGTATGAAAATGGCGCCTAATTGATTGATGGTCCAATAAACTGAGGTCAGTGCAGACGCAGAGGCAGAGAGAGGACACAGTTGGACTTGCACGTCATTGGTCTTTATTAGCCCAGGAGCCAAACCCTTTGCTGTCATCATCTCCGTCATCAGCTGCCTGCACTTGAAGGCCATTCCGATGCCAGCCGGCGGCCTGGGGGCGGTGTGTAGACAGAGACAGCATGAGAGTGAAAGAGATGGGAGAGATTATGAAAGTGGAACCGGCAACCGGGGTCAACCATTCAGCAGTGTGCTGACGTTGGTCTTCCTCTGGATCGCCTTGAAATGCTGCAGTTTTGTGAATGAAAATCTTCTCGCGTCTTGGTCCTGCACGCGTCATCAATGGCAGGACCAGCTTTGGAGCATTGGGTGAAACGAATTTAAAATAAATTCAATAAGAAGAGCACAGAAATGACATTAGGAATGATGGGGAAGTGGCAACTCACAGAACTTCCGACTGGCTTTAAAAACAACTGAAACGTCGGGTTAAAATCAAAAAGTAGAGCAATTCTTGCTGAGATAAGAGATTAAGTTCAATTTTGTGATGACTCTGACTGTTAATCTCTTTGTTCAAGTTACCGCATCACTTCTTGCTCGGCAAAACATAAATGCTTGGCTCAATTAGGTCCACAAGCAAATGTTCCTCCTTCCACTGAAAAGTTTATACCTCTAGGTATTTTTGAACTTTCAGTATGATTCATCATTGTAAGCAATTTTATTGAACATTTTTGGGAAAAAATTACCAGCAACAACCAAATGCTTTAAAATAGAAAGGATAAATTAAAGTCAACCCCATCCGACTTCGATATATCCTTTACCCCAGGGAATTAATGCTTAATAGCCTTTCCCGCATGCAATTCTACAGAGCATTTGTGGTAGTATAAGCATATCAGCTTTATGTAAGCAAGCAGGCTATACTGCTCTGAAAAGTATGCAACGTTTATTGTAACCTTTATAGCTCGGCCATTTACTGTCCAGTCTTTCTTAAAATTTGAAAAATTAAAGATATTGGGCAAAATAAATGCTGAAAAAAGTTGATTTGGTAGAAGATCCTTCCTTCTATGCGTTACAAACATCATATAGATACCATATACTTTCTGCCAGAGCTGTAAACTACAATTACCATTACCATCAGGGCTGCAAACTTCGAAAAAATTAGGGGCTTACTCCGGGTTCGGGTTCACGGAGCTGGTTCGGAAGTTCGCTGAACCCAGGTTGAGGTTCGAACCGTGGTTTAGACATTATTTCTATTTCTCTAATTTGGAAAACATTTATGAAAACAAAAGGAAAATTAAGCTTGACTTAAGTTAATCATTATTATGTCCTCCAGTAACTTTTCATCAATATTGGCTTTTTGGCTGGAAAAATCGAACTTCAGAGTAGATAAATCGAGCTCGACTGATACTTGTGTTGCAGGAACAGCTAATACAACAAAGCGACATCTTTAAGTTCTTTACAATGATAGTTTTCCCAATTCTGTAAAACATTAGAGCTATGAGGCAATCTTTGAATTTCGTCAAAGGGAGCAATGAAATTGCTAACCGATTTTATATCCTTTCCTTTTTATTATTTTTTAGCTAAAGATTCCATTTCATCGTTTCATCGAATCATTTATGCTTTCATCCAATAATTCCTTTTGACCATTATACAATTCTGCACTGTGATTGTTAGCAAGCTGTTTTCGTTCTAAGGTCAAAAATATTTGGTTTCCTGGATCCAAGAAAACAGATGTTTGACTCGGGACTGAACTGAAAATGTGATAACGTTTTTCGAAAAACTCTAATAAGATAATAACAGAAGAAGACTTCAGAACTTGTGTGCGTCAAGTATACCAAGTTGAGTAGAAATCCTTTTTAAAGGTTCGGATTCGGCAGGGAAACATTTGTTTTCTCCGGATTGGGTTCGGTTCCGACTTCCCACAATGATTACCATTACTATATTTCAGATTATTCAAAACAATTAATGATTACATTTTTTTATGTAATCCTAATAGCATCTTGGAACTACGAATATTAGTAGGTTATTCAGTGATTATAACAAAATGTACTTAAATTTACAATTACTTGAAAATTTATACCTGTAAAGGCATTTTCAGGCATTTTTGCCTGATACTATGAAATATTCGTGTATTGCTAGGTGTGAACTGATATTATTTATCCTACCGCATTTTTACGCTTGGTAATAATACAGATGCAATAGTTGCAGTATTTGTTTCTGTTTTAAGTTGAAAACAATTGTAAAATCCCTTGTCTGTAAAAACAGAGATTCCCTTAAGCCTCACAGCCAGGGTAGTCAATGCCGGACCGTGAAATTCATAATATAAATTGCCCTCATAAAAATACGGCGTCGGCCCCCGCTCCTGTTTATTTTTCAAGTATCCAGTTTTGAAGATCATCCGATAAATGATATTTACTTAAGCTTCTAGTACCGGAATGTTGAACCACGGTTTTCATCATATCCATCGCAAGCCATTTTTGGGCCAAAGATTTTGAAAATATTCCAACATTTCAATTTCAAAACGTTTAACACCAGTTATTGTTAACTTTAAGTCAAGAATTTTAAAGACACTCAAATGGTTAACAGGAATTCAATTTCCAAAGTGTACAAAAAGTCAAATCAAAACATTTCATAATGTGCCTTTATGAACCGCTGAACCGAACCGAAACCGCGGTTCAGTTAGCTCCCAAAAACATGTAATGAACCGAAGCGGCGGTTCAGAAACTGTGTAAGCCACTGAACCGAACCAGCCAACCCAACATTTGGAAGATCATTTTGGCAAAATCAGCTAAATGTGTCTTTGTCGAGCCCTTTTAATGATTCAAAAATGATTACTATCTTGCGAGATTAAAAGAACACTCAAAAATGGCTAATACAAATGCTCAATATGTGATTTATTGAAATACAAATTGAAAAGACCAGCAAATCACTCGAATATGACTCGAGACTGATCAGAAAAACGGGTTAAAAACGACTCTTCACGAAGTACCGCTGCTAGTGTACCATTTTCTCCCGACAAAAGTATCATTGACGATAAGAAAACTAGCGCATTTATGACTACTTTAATCAGATCGAGGATTCGATAGACTCGAATGTGGTTAAAAATGACAAAAATTATTTTCTGCGCTGGGATCCACCCAACATTTGGAAGATCATTTTTACAAAAATCACCTTGATGAGTCTCTTGCGACTCCTTTTGATGACTAAAATGAAATTCCTATCAAATGCGATGAATTGAGACTTGAAAACGTCTCATAAATATGCTCAAATTATGATTAAGTGAAATACGACTAAAATAAACTCTCAATTGATTCGAAAATGATTGGAAACTGATCAGAAGAACCGGTTAAAATCGACTCTTCAAGAAGTGTCGCTGCGTGGGTATCATTTTCTCCCGACAAAAGTCCCACCCAACATTTGGAAGATCATTTTCACAAAATCATCTTGATGAGTCGTTTTCGACCACTTTTGTTGATTGAAAAGAAATACCTGCCATGTGCGATTAAAAAAAACTCGAAAATTATTCAAGAAAAGGCTCCAAATTTTAATTGGTGAAGTGAGACTAAAATAAGACTCTCAAATGATTCGAAAATGATTCGAAACTGTGCAGAAGAACGGGTTAAAAACGGCTCTTTATGAAGAGTCGCGGCCAGGGTACCATTTTCTCCCGACAAACGTATCATTTATGATTAGAAAACGAGCGTATTTATGACTATTTTAATCAGATCGAGGTTTCGAAAAATGACATAAAATGTTTGCTGGGGAACCCAACATTTGGAAGATCATTTTCACAAAAATCACCTGGATGAGTCTTTTTCGAACCCTTTTGATGATTAATAAGAAATGCCTAAGCTATTATCTTAACCAATTGCATATAATTATAATGAACTACGAACTGGAACTTATCTGAACTTAATATTATGATGATGATTAAATCCATTTACCTGGCCCTGGTTGTAGCTTATTCACGTTCATTCATCTGGTGTTGGTCCAACCAGAAATATCCTGGAGGACAAGTTTTGAATTTCATAATGTTTTATTTTTTAAATCTGACTACGTTTGTTCGTTAGAGTTTCCGGAACACTCGTCGCGCTAATATCTAAACTTTTTAATTTGTAGAATCGCCAGAGCCTATATACATATACAAGACCTGGTCGTGTTTCCTATCATGATTGAATGTTGTTCGTTTTTAGAGCCGCTTTCGGTCTTTAAAGTTGACTCCCATCTTTATTTATTTCAACCTTCTTCATTTTGAGGTGCAAGACCTTCCAGTTTCTTATTACTACAAATTCCCTACGAACTTTCAATGCTTCCCACTCTCAATCTTGCATATGCGGACGACTTTAACATACAACTAAAATTTGTGCTTATCACACACATTGTAGTCGATCTACTTTTTTTTTTGAACACTCGTCGTTTATGGAATAAAAGCAGCATCACTCGTTGCCTTTCAATTGTCAGTCGAACAACCGTCTCTCCAAGCCAGCAATTCCAAACCTGGTTGAGAATTTCAAAGCAACATGAGTGCAAAAATCGATTGCGCTCTCCGCTCGATAGCTTCCCCATACACCCCTCTCCCACAAAAACACAAAACTGAGAGAGCGAGTGCGAGAACGCGGTGTTCTCTCAAATGTGCTTGCTCTCCTCTCTGTTTCTTTACCGCACTTCCCATGCATAAAAACACCATACTGAGAACGAATTTAGGTCGATTTCAAGATCGAAATTCATGAAAATTCAAGAACGAACTTAGTTTTAGCAAGAGCATTCGTTCTTAAGTTATTCGTTCCGTTTTTTCACAAAAGACGACAGACCGAATCATAAGGGGGGGTTAACAATGCTGCTCTCTAGATTTCTGTTCTTAGTTAACTTGCACTCATAAAAAAATTCGCCCTGAGAATTAGGAATTCTCCTATAAAATCCGTCCTAAGTCGATTTACCCTAAAAATAAGAAATCTTTTTCTCATTTATGGAAAATTTTTCTGAAACGTTGAAAACTTTCTCATTTATGGAAATGGAAAAATTTATGGAAAAAATATGAATATGAATATGAATATGAATATGAATATGAATGAATGAATATTTTCTCAATTTTCGGGTGAATCGCTTTAAGACGGATTTCATAGGAAAATTTCTAGTTTCCAGGGCGAATGTTTTAGAAGTGTGGAATCATTGTAAGGCGTTCAATTCGTTCAGATATGATTTCTCTGAATGTGACGCCTTTAAATCTGCTAAATTTGAAAGATTAGAAAACAAATTAGTGCCAAAAGAAAAAAGTGGCGATGAAAATATATTCGAAAAGCTTTTCCGCTTGATGTGGGGAAATATGATTTTCGTTTTGTTTTCAGTGTAGATTGAAAATATGTTTCGTTCTACATAATGTACAACTCACTCGCCGAAACAAATACGAAATCGGCAAGACACAGTCATTAAATAATCGAGCTGCTACATAGTCACTCATCCAATACATATATAGCATACATATTTGTTTGTCTGTATGTAGGCATGTATGCATATCTGACTAGTCAGTCGGTTAAATGAACGCCCCAACAATGTATATTTGGCATAATAAAAATACGCTTCTGCTTTTGTTTTCTTGGCACCGACCAAGCAGATTCCTGGCTAGATTTTTCGAATCTGGCTGACATATGTCAGACATAACTCTGGATGTTGGCTAGAAAGGCACCGAAATAGGGTCAAGCCTTAACTTTTCGCCTTTGGCAAAAGTTGTCCACTTTTTTGTTGCCACTTCTCTTCGGCTGACCCCGTTTATTTTTAGAAACGCACTAAAAATAAATGCGAAGGCCAGCGTAATTGCCCAAAGAGAAGCTGTCGGACGCGGACGCACAACTGTATAAGGTCAAAGTGCCAACTGCAGCTTCGGAGCGCAGCGGATCGGCTCGCCTCATTCATGTGTCTGGTATAGAAGGATAACTGAAGGGGCTTTCGCGGGCCGCGGGTGGGCGTAGGAGCGGGCAATGTCAAACAGGTGTGCAGACGCCGTCGACGTCATTGCATCTGCACACACATGGGGCCAGGCCAGACCAAGACCAGGCCAAAGCCAATCATTCACAACAACAACAACAACAAGTGGCGCCTGCGGCATGCAGCTAAGAGGCACAGTGATTTCGATTCAATGGAAACTGAAATTTAGATCAGACTTGTTGAGTTGTCAAACAAAAACAGGGTATTCCTCTTCACTTGATTAAATTCACGCAGATTCTCAATTACACTTTCACGTCATATTTTTGAATGTGGAATTGATTCGTATTCTGGGAACTCAAAAGAAATGCTTTATGGTCAATTAATTGACAAATTTCGCACTCGTATAGTTGCCAGGTTGCAATAGAAAACTTAGCAAAACCCATTAAAGGTACGTAGTTTCTACCCCTGAGCCGCATTTTTTAATACTTAGCTAAAAATTTAACTAAACAAAAACTATGGGAGATATGTAGATATGTATGTAAAACGGCTTTATTTATTTGATAGAAAATGGATGAAATAAGAAATTATATTTTGGATTTTTTGCAGTTGTTGTTGCAGCGCCAAAAAATGGGTGGAACTATAAGTACAACAAAAACGAGAGAGCTAAGCTAACTTTCGTAGTGACGAAGTTTTTATAAAAATAATCTTTTTCCTACAACGACCCATTTTTCGATCGATCGTTCGTATGGTAGCTACATGATATAGTCATCCGATTTGGACAAAGATTTGTAGAATCTGGTAAAAGTATGTGAAACAAACAAATACAAAATTACAGGATGCTATCATTTAAAACAAAAAAGTTTTTCTAACTAAGACTGCTTTTCAACCCATCTTTTGTATGGCAGCTATGCCATATAGTTGTCCGATTTCCATCAAACTTGGCAGACTTTTCAAAATGCGTAGAAAACCTATGAATACATAGTTTGGAGACGTTTCCATTGAAAAGAAATAAGTTTCTCTCACTAAAACTAGTATTCCGACCGATTGTTCCTATGGAAGCTATAAGATATAGTCATCCGATCCGCTCGGTTCCGACATATTAGTAGTGTGCAGCAAAAAGAAGACTCTGTGCAAAATGTCAGCTCGATAGCTTAAAAACTGAGAGACTAGTTTGCGTAGAAACAGACAGTCGGACGGACGGACAAAGCTTAATCGACTCAGCTCCTCACCCTGATCAAGAATATATATGGTTTATTGGGCAAGAAATTAATATTTCTACACAGAAAGAAAAAAACCAAGAACAATGGACTCAAAGTGAGAAAATTCGGTGTCAAAATCTAATCATGACCGGATTTTCTCACTTCAAGAACATTTGCTTACTTCGAGAACTTCTTTTTGAGAACGCAAAATCTTGATGTGAGTTGAAATGTTCAGTTTTTGAGAACATTTTAAACTCAAAAAAATAAAAAATCGAGGTCCAGGGTGCAGAGGACCCCCAGAGATACCAGGGGCCAGCTCCAATTCCAAGTCTAGGTCCTAATTCCAGCTCCAAGTCCGCAGAGACCTCCGCCTTGTACAACACCCCACCTGCCTTAGATAATTAAATTAAAGAAAGAAAAACTTGTTCGGACTTACTGGGAGTAGAGCCCAAGACCCCTGCGCGGAACGACGCGACGGCGGTCGTGTTAGCTCGTTAGGCTATTCCCCACTTCTGGAGCCGAACGTCTGAATGGCTACTTATACTTTTCGGTGGTGAGCTGAATTTGTCTCATTTCAAGAACATTCGGAACATTGTTCTCAAAAATTTGAGAGAACATTCTGTTCTTGTTTTGAGATGAAAATATCGCATTTTCTGAGCACGGTTTTTCCCTCTGTGTATGCGTTGCAATCTTCTGGGCAAAATTAAAATACCCTTGTCAAAGATATAAAAATTTAAAAAATTGATTTAGAAACAGCTGAATTTTTTCAGCAAATATTACGTATCCGACACGACATCCTCATCGAAATTTCTCCCAAGAATTTTCTCTATCACTTTAAAAGTTGTCAAAGGATTCAAGCCGATAAGGGAAGGGGTGCTGGCTGCAGAGAGGAATTTTAAAATGTTCTTTTAATTGAATGGGTTATTTTAAAAAACATAAATTCCCAGCGACAGAAAAGTGAACACAGTTTTAGAGAATAGTAAGTTGCATGAATCAAAATTTGGTTTAAATAGGTTACTTAATAAGGCCATAAGAGGTAAGCACGTCACTAATTCTCGTTTAAACACGCTTATCCAAATATCTCTTAAACCAGATTTGAGTTCAGCAACCAAAAATTCGCCATGTAAGCCTGTGAAGGTATTTTTAGTTAGGTAGAGAAATATTTTTAAAGTTTTTCTTAAAGAAGCTACAGTAAACGATTTAATGTGGCGCTACAACAGGAATTAGCAAAACCTTTTCATTATATTTATACCCTTGCAAAGGGTATATTGAAATTGTCCAGATGTTTGTAATGCATTTCCTACCACATAATGTAAATTTATTTATTATCAGCATGACGAGCTAAGTTGATTTAGCCTTGTCTGATTGTTCCTATCAGGGATGCAAACCACTCGAAAAAAATACTGGTTCGGTTATGCGGTTCACAAAGGCACATTATAAAATATTATGATTTCTATAGTAATGTGACTTATCAAACAATTTTGATATTTAATTCTTACAATCCATTTTAATATATTTAAAATCCTTAAAAGAATATCCAATGTATATTATGTCGGATTTCAAGGATTCGTCTATAGTTCCTCGAGGACTGCCCTTCGTGAAGTGACAATGTCGGCTAAAAAAGAATACCTACCATGCATCTTAATTACCCTACTAATCATATCCCTAAGGTAAGCCCCAGACCTGAATCATAGCTGAATCAGCCCTGAAATGGAAGGGCTGGTCCTGAATTCATGACATTCTTTTTATGAGTTTCAGCCATGGATTTTACACTGGCATGTCCTACTTCGTCATGACCTTAGTAGATTTTATTCATGATTTCAGTACTGGACTCATTAGTGAGCTGTTTGGGAAATACTAAAACATGCTTGAATTTAGGTATTCAAATCAGTTATTCCTACTGCTCAGGCCTGAATCAGCCCTGAAAAATTTTTGATCACATTCGAGTCTTTTTCGAGTCCTCGGTCTGATTAAAATAGTCATATTTGCGGTCTTTTTCTGATCAGATATTATACTTTTGTCGGGAGAAAATGGTACCCTAGCCGCGACTCATCTTGAGGAGCCGATTTCAACCCGTTCTTCCAATCAGTTGCGAGTCTTTTTCGAGTCATATTTCCAATCGCTTGCGACTCATTTTCGAGTCACATTTCCAATCATTTGCGAGTCTTTTTCAAGATAATTTCCAATCATTTGCGAGTCGTTTTCAAGACATATTTCCAATCTTCTGTGAGACTTTTTCGAATCAAACTTCTAACCTTTTGCTTTTTAAAAAACGACATTTTCTTCTTTA
Source organism: Lordiphosa andalusiaca (assembly GCA_035044965.1). NCBI lineage: Eukaryota > Metazoa > Arthropoda > Insecta > Diptera > Drosophilidae > Lordiphosa > Lordiphosa andalusiaca. The sequence continues at coordinate 1,687,622 of JAWNNM010000051.1, read as the reverse complement.
ATAATATTTATTGTTTACTTTTTTTAAATAAATTACTGGAACTGTAGAGCTTCTGGCTGAACTTCACTTCAGTTTTCAACTGATTTCAATGCACTAAAATGCGGAATTTGACTTGTGCATTGAAATTTGTAAGCAAAGGTACCGTTTGAATAAGATATAAGAGATAACAATCAGTTTTGCATCGTCCAGCGGCTCGAAATATTACTGCATGGCAACAGCCAAAACAATCACATTTCAATCCCCTACATGATCAATTGGCGATTGCTCTACATTTTGCTATTGTAATTTTAATAAATCACATTTTGAGCATATTCGTGAATAATTTTCGAGTCTTTTTTTAATCGCACATCAGTGTAATCTATTTTTATACCCTGTTCCCATTGAAAATGGGAAAAGGGGGATCATGAAGTTGTGCGAATGTATGTAACAGGGAGAAGGAAAATTTTCCGACCCCATAAAGTATATATATTCTTGATCAGCATGAACAGCCGAGTCGATATAGCCATGTCCGTCTGTCAGTCTGTCCGTCTGTCCGTCTGTCCGTCTGTCCGTCCGTCCGTCTGTCCGTCTGTCTGTCTGTATGAACGCGTCGATCTCAGAGACTATAAGAGATAGAGACAAATTTTTGCACGAAGGTAGATTTATGCTGTACGCAGATCAAGTTTGTTTCAGATTTGAAAAATTCCACCCCGTCCCCCTTTTATCCCCAAAAAACCTAGACCTCCTCTAGAAATCCTAGACCTAAATAGCCGTCAGATCCACAATTTGCAAGTTAGAGCCTCGTGGTTTAAAAACACCGGAGTTATAAGCGAAACAGTTGAGCTGATAAGAGCACCCCCCACTTGTTGGTCAGGACTAGAAAAAAGTGTTGCCTACATTTGGGATAATTTTGTTAAATTCAAAAACAATTAAATGAAAACAAATGAACAGGGTATTTTGTGGTCGGGAAACTCGACTGCAGCGCCCTTACTTGTTAATCATCAAAAGGGCTCGAAAAAGTCTCATTCAGTCGATTTTTGTTAAAATGATCTTCCAAATGTTGGGTGGGTCAGTACCGAAACGAAAAACTGCAGGGATTACATGAGAAATATCTCTCCTGTCTAAGATTGAATTGAGGTAAAGAAGTACCACAGAAAATTGCAAATATTGCAAGAGGAAAAATATAGATGAATGACAGGTATATTAGAAGAGCGGCGGGCAATTGCAGAAGACTTACAGTCTTACATGTTGTAAAATTTTCGTCAAGTCATCCTTGAAAGTTATATCGAACGCTAAATATGAGGGTCGAACGAAATGTATAAAAACTATCTTCGGGAAACGATTCAAATTCCCAAATTAATAAAAATCATAGGCTAGAAAAAAGAGATTTCCGTTGAAACTCGTCAGAGATCTGAACCGAACCGAACCGAACCGTTTTTATTTGTAGTTGTGGGTTCTATTCACCAGCTGGAAAAGTGGTTCGGTTAGGTTCAGTTTTAAAGCTATCGCCACCAAACTTTGGACGAAGTTTTCTGGTACAAATACGCTGCACATTTGTCGTAGCCGGCCGGATCGGATGACTATAACATATAGCTGCCAAAGGAACGAATAACTAATTCTAGTGAGAAAAACTTTTTTGTTTTTAATGCAAACGTCTCCAAACTCCGTCTTTCCTAGTTTTCATTGCTTCTTCATGATTCTGCCAAGTTTGGTCGAACTCGGACATCTAAATAGTATAGCCTCATACATAAGTAGAGTCTGAAAAGTAGTCTTGGTGAGAAAAGCTTTTTTGTTTTCAAGGGGAATGTCGTTCAAATAAGTTAGAAACACGTGCTGCAAAGGTATACAAACTTGGGCCGAGCCGAAGTTAACTTTCCTCTATTTTTATACCCTTGCAAAGGGTATTATAATTTGGCCCAGAAGTTTGCAACGCTTAGAAATATTCATTTCCGTCCCCATAAACTATATATATTCTTGATCAGGGTGACGAGCTGAGTCGATTGGGCTTTGTCCGTCCGTCTGTCTGTCCGTTTCTACGCGAACTAGTCTCTCAGTTTTAAAGCTATAGAGCTGAAATTTTGCACAGAGTCTTCTTTTTGCTGCACACTACTAATATGTCGGAACTGACCGGATCGGATGACTATATCTCATAGCTCCCATAGGAACAATCGGTCGGAAAATTAGTTTAAGTGAGAAAAACGTTTTTCTTTTCAACGGAAACGTCTCCAAACTGTGTAATCGTAGGTTTACTATGCTTTTTTATAATTCTACCAAATTTTATTAAAATCGGACAACTATATGGTATAGCTGCCATACAAAAGATTGGTCTGAAAAGCAGTTTTAGTTAGAAAAACTTTTTTGTTTTTAATGGTAGCATCCTGCAATTTTGTATTTGTTTGCTCCACGTGCTTTCACATAATTTTCCAAATTTTTGGCCAAATCGGATGACTATATCATATAGCTCCCATACGAACAATTGGTCGGAAAATGGGAAAAAGAGTATTTCTTGAAAATATTTAAGCGAGCACTTGCAAGGGTATAAAAACTTCGGCACAGACGAAGTTAGCTTGGCTTTCTATAAATTATACACTAAAATTCCATCAGTATATGTCCCTAACCTTATTTTCTTATACTTTGCTTAGCTTGTCGCTGGGAATATATTTCAGCTTCTCTGGTAACTTATAGCAACTTAAAGACAAATAAGAAAGACGGTCAAAATGGCGAAAAATTTATTGGTTTATTTAAATTATAAACATATTATAATAGTGTATACATCGGAAGTATCTTTAGGAAACTTTCAATTAATAATATCAATAAATAAGTCAGGAGAATCGGAAACCTGGAGGCGCCTCAGGAAAAGTTGTTACTGTAAATAAGCTGTTGTTTCCGAAAAATAAGCATTAAAAAACACGAAAAATTAAGTCGAAATTTGTTTTTTTTTATTTACAAATAGGAAAATTTTGATTTTAATTTTGAACATTTTTTAATTTTCTTACGCTTTTTACGATATTTTGCTATTACCACGTCTTTACGATGTTTGGCCCAAATTTTTCATTACTAAGACATTTTCAATAGTTTATTTTTCGGTGAAAACTCTCGCCTAAATGCATCAAATACATGACTGAGATCCATTGAAAATAATTTTTATTTGATCGAAACTTTAGGCTCGAATATCTCGAAAGAACTTTTCGAAAATGCTTCACACGCCGACGAGTAACTGCGTGGCTTTGACTGTGATTCGCGATTAAAGTGCGAAGGGGGATAAAATGACCAAATCTGAAACAAACTTGATCTTGAGCAAACTTTACAAATTGCTCTAGCACGCCGAGCCAAAAAACTAATGTGTGTCGGAAATATTTTACTTGTAACAAAATCATCCTGTGCCTGTGTGTAATAAAGAATTTGTTATTTAGTCAGCATTTTTTTTGTATAGGCATTTGAAATTTTTGGGGTAAATTTCGTGCTTCTGACAAAGAGGTACGTTTTGTATCGCTCAAATCTCTGAAACCATTCAGAATTTGGTTTGTATGTTTTCGGCAAAGTTGTAGAACTTGGCCTAGCCCACAAAATTGTCCCTTCTGATTTTTTTTAATATTTCGTTTTCCCGACTAAAATCTTAGATTTGTCCAAATCTAATGAATTTGCCCCTTTTTCGTGTTCCCATTACTCCTTTCTTCCCTATTTTTTCAATACAGAAACAGAAACGCAAAACAGAACTGAAAGTGTCGTTCGCTCCCTCTTTTCGTTGCGTTTGTCGACACGTTGAAAGTGTTATTCGGGATCTCTGTTTGTTTTTGATTGTTTTTCTGGGCCAAAGATGACCATTGCTCCCACGTATTAGACAAAAGGGGATGCGGTTTGAAGGACTCATGCCTACACTCAAAATAAAAAATAACCAAAATCGCCATAAAATTTAGAAATTTGCCCTAAAAAAGGGTTCAAAGGCGATTGGCCATATATTTTAGAAAAATTATTTCTAAAAATAAGACTAAGACTTTCTTAAATTAAGAAAATGTTTACTATACGTACTATGCCTGGGACTCGATCTCGGGACCTCGGGGAAACTTCAACACGAAAGGCATCTTATCGCACTCGACTTCCAAGCTCGCGAGTGGGGACAGTAAATAACGCAGTCAAATGCTAAGCACTCAGCTGCCGCCTCTTTTATATTCCGAAAGCAGTGAATTCGAACTTGAGAATTACATGCGGTGTCTTTTTATATTTTTCTAAATTTAAGGGCGGTTTTCTAGACTATTTTTCTATATTTTAGGGCGATTTTCTCAGCATTCCGAATATTAGTTGCCCCTTTTATATTTCGAATGCACGGAATTCGTACTTGAGAATTACAGGGGGTGTCTTTTTAATATTTTTCTATTCTTTAGGGCGATTTTCTATACTTTTTTGTCTATATTTTAGGGCGAATTTCTAAATGGCTTGTCTAAATTTAATTAAGGGCGAATTCGCCCTTAATTTAAGAAAGTATTTAGGAAAAAATTTTGAAAAATTACCCTAAATTTAAGAAAAAATAAATAGAATTTCTAAATTTAAGAAATTATACTCTAAAAATTCTTTTTTAGGGTTGTTTTTTCTAAGTTTAAGAAAAGACTGTCTAAAAACAAGAAAGAAAAATTATTTAGGGTGCATTTCTAAAAACTAGAAAAGAAATTTTTTGAGTGTAGACATGCTGGAACAGCCTTTTATAAAAAAATATTACTACCACCATTGCACATTAAGTTGGGCATAGTCAAGAAATTTATCGAAATCCGCAATAGTGACGTCATTCAGTTTCAGTTCTAAGTCTTTTTTAAGGCCCTTTTCAATTAAAAAAAATTTAACACCTCTTCCCGCAAATGGTTATTCCATTTAAAGCACCAGCACATTATTGGTTTTTTGGTTAAAAATTTTTTTTCAGGAAAATTAATGTTCTTATTGTTTAAATATTTTTTATTTTAAAATTTATACCTACAAAAGTCTTAAATAATTTTGATTCAAAAATTTAAAAAATCGAAAGAAACTTTTCGACAAAAATTGTAAATAAAAAGTATTCGGAATTAAAAAGCCGGATTAAGAATTTGTTTTCTGGTACCTCTCCCTTTGATATTAGGTCCTAAAGTTTAGAAATTTTTTTTAATTTTTGTTCTCTGTACCTTTGGTACACACACTTTCATTCTTGTTTATACTTCGTTTTACTGGAGAAAAGTCACTGCGTATTAAGTATGATAGAAGTTATAAAATCTGTATGAAATGTTTGCTACATTTATAAGTTATAAAATCTGTATGAAATGTTTGCTACATCCTTTCTTAATGCGCTTGGAAGGCAAATAGACACCTCAACATTAAACCGCCCCTCCTCTGGTTTGCAGCACGCAAAGTCAAATCGATGCAAGCCAAGGGAAAGAATGCAAAAAAAAAAAAACGAGGAATAACGAACATTAGTTTGTTTTAGTCTTTAATTTCCTTTGACTTCAACTCTGTAATTTTGATGCTTGCAATAAGTGATTGGCGTCAACAGCAAGTGCGTGACTTAAAAATTGTTTATTTTATTTGTTTAATCATTGTAATTTTATTAAAAAGTTTAAGTTCCGATTTCTCATCTTCTACACAGCTGATATGTGTCAGATGAATTTAGGTTTTACTCTGTTATTTGTAAGCTTATGTATTAAAAGCTCTATGTAGAAGATTAGAAATGGCCCATATATAAAATGGATAATTTGTGAATTCGTAACAAATGTATTAAACGAGTGTTGGATCAACTGAACAACAGCCAACACCCCAAATAACAATTTTCATATTTCTGTTTTCGAATGGTAAGTTAAAGCAATCACAGTATAAAACATTAATAGAATAGACATTGAGGCAAAATAGCTGAAAGTCCGCGTAAATAATTTAAGTGATAGATTTACTAAAATCAAGCCTTTAAAATTATACATGAGGTTCGGTCCGGGGGCTCGAACCCTTTGTAAAATCCAAGGCTCGGTTCGCGAACCGGTTCTTGGAGTCCCTGAACGCAAAGTTCTAGTTCGAACCATAAAAGAATAGTCTGACTTTTGATCCATATGCTTAATCATAATGATCATTACTTAAGTTATTTCAATTATCAAATCCATCAGATTACATTAATAGCTTTTATAAGTAAACTGCTTTGTTTAAGTTAATTAGCAATTTATCTTCCAGGAGCTGTACATCTATATCAGCTCATAAATCAGAAAGAACAAACTTAAGTATTGAAAATGCTCGTTCAACTGATACATAAGTTGCTGGTAAAGCTACACTCAGAAAGCAAATAGAGAATTTCATACTTGGATCAAGAATTTTCGAAATCAATAGTTCGATAAGATTGAATATTCTCCATCCAAGAGCGAAATTCTTGATCCAAGTATGAATTTTTGATCCCGGTTTTCTTGATCCAAGAGTTTAAATACTTGATCCAAGTACGAAGCATAATAATTCTTAAATCAAGTGCTTAACACACTCAAATTCAAGATTGCTTATTCTTGAATCAAGGGCACACAGCATTCAAGAGCTTCACAGATTCCAACCATACAACAATTCAAAATTAGTTGATTTTTTCCATTTTGTTTAAATTAATTTCATGGAAAATGAAATGTTAAGCCATGCTGCTATTTTTAGCCGGCTGAGGAATACACACCTCAAAGCACCATCAGTACTTGTCTGTCAATTATGCAATGCCACAACTGGTTGGGAATTCCAAAGCAACATGAGTGCAAAAATCCATTACGCTCTCCGCTCGATAGCCGCTTCAACGCTATTTTCTCAAATGTGCTTGCTCTCCTCTTTCTATACCTCACTCCCCTCGCCTAAAAGCACCAAGCTGAGAACGAATTTAGCTCGATTTCAAGATCGAAATTCTTGAAAATTCAAGAACGAATAAATTTTTTCCAAGAGCGTTTGTTCTTAAGTTATTCGTTCTACTTTTTTCTGGGTGAAGTATGGTGCAGTATTTTTTAAGTCTTCGTTCTTATGACATTTCAAAATCGAAAAGCATTTGTCGATGGATGTGATCTTGGACAATCTTCAAAGGAATCATAACATCATTCACAGATTTTATATTTGTTTATTGATTCTCGTCTTTGCAATCAGACGTTGAGTCATTTATTTTCGAATTTTGAAAACTCTCATTAAGCATATTAAATTGGTGAACCGAACCTCATTTTTCGAAAGAGTGGTCTGGTTCTGGTTCAGGTTCGGGGAGTCAAAAATGTAAGGCGCATATTTCATTGTCCGGTGCGCGAATCCCAAAAAACCAAAACCGAACCGGATCTTAGGGGTTCGGGTTCGGACCGGTTTGCAGCCTTGACTAAAATCAACATTGTATACTTATTATTTTTGTTTTCAGATCGATCTTTCAAGTCAAACTCAGTCAGAGAGCGTTGTGAAGAATGTTGGGAGAATTTTCGAAAGATCTTTTATTATGAAAATTAACATCTAGGGCTGTTTCTCCAAAAAGAGTCTGAGTAGTAAATAAATCAATAAATTTCACAGACTAAAGTTACAATTTTTTTAAATTAAATTAAATTAAAAATGTCCACTTTTATTTGAAAAACAAGAAAGATAGTCGGTCAAGCCCGACTAGAACAAACTCTGTGTCAACGAAATTATAGGCTCAGCATTAATTTTGATGCTGCACTGCAACAGCGAACAGTATTTTGATCATAACTCGACAACTCGACCCGCTCATCCGATCCCTATCCCTATTCCTCATGTTGGAGATATGACGTTATTTCCAAATTGCATTTATTCTTCATGGATTCGGAGATGCTTCCTTCTGGCTGTTACATACTTTTGCACAAACTTATTATAATTTATGTACCAGGGATGCTGGAAATAATATCGATAAATCGAATATCGATATTTTTGTCAAACAAATACGATAAATCGCTATCGAATATTTTTCCGAGGCGATATATCGGATATCGAATATTATGAGGCGATTTTTCTTAGCAATATTTTTCTTGCAGCATTCGTTTACACTGCTACGGTCAACTGTTTCTCCTGGTCTTTTGGTGTTTAAAAAAATCTGTTTTAATGTTGTAAACTTGTTTAAGAAGAGCGGATACAAAAAAAAATCGAAGTGCGAATTGTGTAATAATGCAATAAAGACCAGTGGCAGCTCGACAAACATAAAGGTGAATTTAAAAGTATGTTCAATGTCTGGAAGTGTTAATGAAAGTCATAAAAAAAAAATCTTTGATTTTTTATACGGTAAATGCATCGAAATATAAATCAATTTTTCCGCCGCTAAGCCTGGAGCGGGACGCCACTAAGTTCTGGATAGAAGAGACAGACGTATTACCAGTGCTTTCTAACTTATCAGTGGCATTTCTTATTACACCAGGAAACTCAATGCCTAACGATTGTTTGGTGGTTTCGTGGATTTAGCTGTAAAAGTTGTTTTTTATTTTTGGGAATGTTTGTAATATATTTTAGCCCCAAAGCTCTATATAAAAAGTTATGCAATCAAATACTCACCAAGACCATAAAACCAAGAAATCTAAGTTACCTAAATGCATCAAATTTGGAATCAACATTTTAGCATCCTTTCTCAATGCCATCAATATAATATATGGGTCCAGAACCTTTTTTATGAACGAAATAAAAAAAAATATGATATAGTCATCCGATTTGTCCAAAAATTTGTAAAATTATGTGAAATCATGTGAAACAAACAAATACCAAATTGCAGAAAGCAACCATTCAAAACAAAAAAAGGTTTTTCTAGCTAATACTGTTTTTCAGACCTATCTTTTGTATGACAGCTATACCATATAGTTGTCCGAATTTGATAAAACTCAATAGAATTATAAAAAAGCATAGAAAACCTACGAATAAAAAGTTTGGAAACGTTTCCATTGAAAAGAATAAAGTTTTTCTCACTAAAACTAGTTTTCCGACCGATTGTTCCTATGGAAGCTATGAGATATGGTCATCCGATCCGCTCGGTTCCGACATATTAGTAGTGAGCAGCAAAAAGAAGACTCTGTGCAAAATTTCAGCTCGATAGCTTTAAAACTGAGAGACTTGTTCGCGTAGAAACAGACAGACGGACAGGTGGACGGACAAAGCCCAATCGACTCAGCTTGTCACCCTGATCAAGAATATATATGGCTTATGGGGTCGGAAATGAATATTTGTATGCGGTGCAAACTTCTGGGCTAAAAAGTGAAAAGTGTTTGTGCAGCATTTTAAGACGTATTGACGCCTCCGATAGAATTTCACGCTGTATTATCCACCTCCATAGGCTTAACAGCACATTTTGTCTTGTTACCATGGACCAACAAGGAATTCATTTGACTGCTATTTCAAATGCCTTTGCCCTGGTCTGCCACTGCTGCCATAAATGGACCACCTATGAGGGCTGTGGTGGTCATTGTTACTGTTGTTGTTGTTGTCGTCATTGTTGAGGGTGAATGCGGTGAAGGTGAGTGTGTTGATGAATTCGTAGAATCTATAGCATCCTTGCACACACATGTATCACGTGTCATTGGTAGTACGAATGGAACAGATAAATTTCATTGAATAATTTTTCTTGGTTTCTCTGGTGAAGGATGCTTCTGTCATGGAACGTGTGATTGGCCGGTCTGGGAGACCGGCTGTAAATTAGAAGCTGCAAATATGGCATTTTGTTTGGCAATGAGGAATTGCTGAAGTCTTCTCAATCTAATTGGTGAAAGTTATACCCGTGGCGCACCCACTCAAGCAAATAGTGCTGCACTTACAGATTTTAAAAATCTGGTTTGTATGACCTGCAATTTACTTTTGAGGTAATAATTGTCTTAAAGATGGTACACAGAAAAAAAAGATCGCGATATTTAGTATCAATCGGGTATTTTTCAGTATCGATTCGGCCTTCATCTGAAAAATACCGAAATGATTTGTTCGAATATATCACTCCAACATTTCGAATATATCAAAGTGAAATGTTTGTTTTTATAAATAGTATCAATGCAGTATTTTCACAATACCTGTACGACATGGCTAAAATATTTAAAATATATTTTCATAATATCAAAGGGGTATTAATGTATTTCCAATGGCTTATTTAAGTATGCATACACTCAAAAAATTTATTTTCTAGTTTTTAGAAATGCATCCTAATTAATTTTTCTTTTTTGTTTTTAGACAGTTTTTTCTTAAACTTAGAAAAAACAACCCTAAAAAAGAATTTTTAGAAAATAATTTTTTTTAAATTTAGAAATTCGATTTATTTTTTCTTAAATTTTAGGGCGAATTTAGACAAGCCATTTAGAAATTCGCCCGAAAATATAGACAAAAACGTCTAGAAAATCGCCTTAAAGAATAGAAAAATATTAAAAAGCCACCCCTTGTAATTCTCTTGTAATTCTCTCTCTTTTATTTTGGGTGTAGGACATGGTTCAAATGTCAAAGAAATATTTTAATAATAATTAGTGACTTTAGTTGGCTCCAGGTCCCGAAAAGTTGCGTTTGTTCACAACTTGAACAACTAATGCATTTATATGCACCAAAAAGAGCTGTTTACCTATGCAGTATTGTTTCATGAATCTCCCGATTCAACCTTCAGTAGGCGTTTCGCTAATGACAGTCGCTGTTTGAATGTCTCTCCATGCGCTTTAAGCAGTTGGGAACTGCAATCAGCAATGAAAGACAAGACTATAAGGACTGGACCATGTCTAGACTGCGCGAACTAGTCCATACGGGTCGGGCTATACCAAGGAAATAGGGGATTAAATAATACAGGGATGCAAACCGGTTCTGAGCTGAACGCTGAGCTGAAGCTGCCCGCTGGTGAACCGAACCGAAAACCGTACCGGCTTCCTTTCAGAAAAAAGTGAAGCCTAAATTTGGGATGATAATTTTGTTACATTCATCCTCAAAAATTCAAAAACAAATAAATGAAAATTGAAATATTTTAAAAGAAAAGCTTAATGGATTTGTGCCTTTAAATATAGTCAAAAGGACTAAAAATATTTTGTATGAAAAAACGTGCCATATATTAAGATTGTCTTAAGTACTCATTATATATTTGGACGTGATTGGCGTAAACGAGAGCGTAAGTTAAAGTCGGCCCTGTCCGACTTTAAAATAGCAGTTACTCAGGGCAATTTGTGTTTAATAGGACGGATATTTGATGTATGGAAACATGTAAGGTCATACTACACGCTTCTTATACAGTGCGTTTTGGTGTGAAAAACGCATACAAAAAAAACAAAACTAGAAAAAAATGGGTGCTAGTGTCTACGCAATGGACTTAAAGTTTATCACTCATACGTACTGTTGCCCTTGTATACAATTATATATGCGTTATAGTTTTATTACTGCACAATTTCTACTCTTCTGCGCTGGTGATTTCTTGGGAAAACTCAGTTTTTCCGTACTCTAAGAGGCTACCAGGATACCTTTTAAGTGATGCGTTACACGAACTGAAATTGACCTGAAGTACTGCGCAAATTAATGTATTTTAATGTCGATGTTGTTGCGCGCATGCTGCTTTGGAATTTCCAACCAGTTATGCCCCCACAGGCATGGATAGACGGTTGAGTTACAAACTGTTGGTAGGCATTGATCGCTGATGGTTTCTCTTGAAACAGCTGTGCGATCTGCCGGCCTCCTTTGTGGTGTTGTGTTTCTGTTTGAAGTTGTGCGAAAGCATAACATGACCTCGAGCCGGTAATATTTTTATACTCTGTACCGTAGGTACATAGAGTATTATAAAGTTGTGCAAAAGTATGTAACATCCAGAAGGAAGCATCTCCGACCCCATAAAGTATATATATTCTTGATCAGCATCAACAGCCGAGTCGATATAGCCATGTCCGTCTGTCCGTCTGTCTGTCCGTATGAACGCACAGATCTCAGAGATGGTAAGAGATAGAGGCTTGACATGTATGGGACATATGCTTCTTATGTCTGCAGGCAGATCAAGTTTATTTTCAATTTTGGCCACGCCCCCTGCCGCCCCCGCAATTTAGAAAAAACGTCATATCTCCTACAGTTTTAAAGATAGGTGGGTTGTTCCTTCTAGATATATTTAGTAATATGGATAACTTATCGACTAGCCAATGGTGAAGATTGGATGAACGGTTTTCGAGTTATGATCAAAAGACTGTTCGCTGCAGCAGCGCAGAAGCAGCGCAGAAGCAGCGCTGCTTTCAGCTACTACTGCAGCATCAAAATTTATGCTGAGTGTATAATTTCGTTGATACAAAGTATGCTATAGTCGGGCTTGACCGATTTTCTTTCTTGTTCTTTCTTTCTGTACCAACAAAATTCGCTCAGCATAAATTTTGATGCTGCAGTAACAGCTGCAATCAGCGCTGCTACAGCAGGATACAGTCTTTTGCTCATAGCCCGACAGTCGATCTCCAACATTCCTCCGGCGGACCGATAAGTTATTCAAATTACAAAAAGGAACAAACCATCCATCTTTAAAACTGTGGGAGATATGAATTTGTTTTCGAATTGCGAGGGCTGGAGGCTGAAGGCGTGGCCGTAAATGAAAATAAACTTGATCTGCCTACAAGTATAAGAAATTTTAGTCCCTATCTTTATTTTATTTTATTTAGTACCTCTATCTTTTACCAACTCTGAGATTTGTGCGTTCATACGGACAGACAGACGGACATGACTCTGCTACTGATGCTGAGCAAGACTATATCCACTTTATACATACTTTTGCACAAACATAATATACTTTGTGTACCTCCGGTACAGAGTATAAAAAGTGGGATGAAATCAATCTTTTTTCGACTCGACTCAAGAATATCCGAGACTATCCCGCTTTCAATCCTGTTCGGGATTGATGAAGTCCAGTACGGATTGATTTGTTTTTTCAGTTTATGAGAAGTGTCTCCAAAATGCTAAGCTAATTGATAAGATGACAAAAGTTGAGAGATTTGAAACCGACTTTTCAAGTCCAAGAAGATTTAATGCGTACAGATTTCCTTTTCTATTATCTAGTAGCCGACATTATTCTTGTTACTTATAAAGTTTTCCTAGTTTAGTTAAAAGTCCGACCGCTTATACGAATATCTCTAAAGATTTCTGGGACACCTTCAATGGTTTCTCACTATGATGTCAAAGTAATTTCTAGAATGTATTGGGGTTGATTTTAGACTTCTTAAGAGAAGAATAAAAATAGTTCCGAAGCGGTTTAAAATAAAAGTTACTCGTAGAGTAAAAAGGGTATACTAAAGTCGTGCAAATGTAAGTGACAGGCAGAAGGACGCATCTCCGATATCATAAAGTATATATATTCTTCATCAGCATCAACAGCCGAGTCGATATAGCCATGTCCGTCTGTCCGTCCGTCCGTCCGTCTGTATGAACACCTAGATCTCAGAGACTAGAAGAGCTGGAGCAACCAAATTTTAGAAGTAAGCTAGTATAGTCTGCAGGCAGATCAAGTTTGTTTCAAGTTTTGGCCACGCCCCCTCCCGCCCCCGCAAAAAAATTTTAAATATCTCCTATAGTATAGTGCATGTGGCCAATATGTACAATCTCACAAATTTTCATAAAGATCGGATAATAAATGGCAGAGTTAAAAAAACGTTGCATACTTATCTGAGCCGCAACACTAATTGCCTTGAGTAACGGGTATTTCGAACTCGGGCAGGGCCGACTTTAACTTACGCTCTCGTTTATATTGATCAGACTTGAAATACAAATTTTGTAACTGAATCCGAATCCGCTCATACTTGATGAAAGAACACTTGTTTAGTTATCCAAAAGGTTTGTGTTCACGGACTCAGGATGGTAGATTTATTAACTGTATAAAAATTATTTGCTTATTACTTAGACTAAATTTAGGTTTACAGGTTTCATGAATCCAGATGCTGATAAATATGCATAATAAGTATCCATAAATGACTTTTCGAAAGAAAATATTAATTAAGGGAATTATAATTAAAGCATAGGACTCCAAGAAGTTCATGTAGGGCATAGCATGGTATTTAAAAATCGTACGGAAATTCAAGCGATTCATTTTCGAAATGAATTCATGTTCTCATTCCGAGTGCAGGACAAGGAATGCTCGACAATTGGGACTTGCATTTCACCGAAGTTCTGTCACTTTTAACCCTGTTGGTCTTAGTAGTCCTTGGTAATGTAAGGTGAGCCTTAAAACGCATCCTTAACTAACTTTTCATCTTTAGTTGCAGTAGATTGGAGCACTGTTGAGAGCGTTGTCTCGGCTGTCTGGACCCCACCCCGCTGTTTCCGCCTGCCACAAGTCCATACCAAATGCTTGTGGCTCGTCTGCTAACACAGTGACCTACTGCCGAGGCCATTTGCCATTCGGCGCGTGGCCCGAAAACCAGGCGAAAGGGAAAGCAACGCACGACATCGCCTGCTGTGACGTCATCACTGGCATTCATTCACAGGATGGGCATGAGCCAGCACCAAATTCGTTTATGTTGTTCTTGCTCTTGCTGCCTTTTTTTTTTTTTTTTTTGTGCAGAGTGAAGGTGCGGCAGCCCGCCGAGGACAAGCTGGCAAGCAAATGAAATTTCATTGAGAAAATGGCAACGGCTTTGGAACGCCACCAACCCCGAAACATCCTCTGCAAAGGACACAGTGTGCGCCATCAGCGATGCTGCCGCTGCTGCTGCCGCCGCCGCTGCCAGCGCCAGGCGTTTCAAGTTGAGCCTGGTTATGGTTTACATTTGAAGCGAACTCATTTGGCAAAATCAGTCGGAAATTCGTCTCCAAGCCCAGCAGTCGTGAGCGGCTCCCCCAAATCCCAAATAACACAAAATAAATAAGCCAAAAAGAAACAGCCACCAAACTAATCATCAAATCTGTGGCGCCAATTTGAAGTGTTGTCTTTTTTTTATGCATTTTTTGAAAGTGTGATTCCACTGAGTAAGTTCAGCATGCAAATGAAAGTGCAGTTCAATGACACCAAGAACCTGAGATCAATTTCAAAATATTGAAAAATGTCAAAAATCTTGATAACTTTTGCTGCCCCACGCACGAGTTCCACTAAGCAAGTTTTGAGCGCATTTGAAATACAAAAACTTGACACGTTGAGCTCGTCTGTGAGGCGGATAACAACAACTAAAGGGAAATACTTAGTCATCAGTAAAAATATAACTCAGCGCAGCAAAGACAACGTAGCCCAGTAATTTGGGATCAACTGACACTTTAATTCAAGACAAACATAATTTGAGTAATCATTTGAAAATGCAGCGTATATAAAGTGTGTGGATTTTGTTGAAGTCGGGAGAGTCGTTCAGATTTTTGTTATAAATATGTTGAAAATATATACAAAATGGTAAATATGTAGTTTGACAAAAAACAATAAGAAAATTATGAAGTAGAAATGAGCTTGGAATGAAACAAACGAAGTTTTCAATGCTGTTTTTTTTTTTGCTTCTTAACAATCTAATCAAGCCAAATGCGTATAGGGACTTGTTGCTTTCATAATGTTTGTAACAGGCAACAAAATGGTATACTTTTTTCAGTGCATTGAAGAGCTGTGTGTGTTTTTGGAATGGGTCCAGATCTAGATACTTTGTAATGTCAGCTTAAAATTGCTTAAAATTCACTTTTTTATCTCTTTTTGGGTTTTAACTCTCTTTGAAGTTATCGTAAAGTATTGCTACTTCTTAGCTTTAAAAAAACTATTCGAATTTATGTGCTCAAAATTATAATATTGTCTACTGTCCGAAAA
Source organism: Lordiphosa andalusiaca (assembly GCA_035044965.1). Classification (NCBI taxonomy): domain Eukaryota; kingdom Metazoa; phylum Arthropoda; class Insecta; order Diptera; family Drosophilidae; genus Lordiphosa; species Lordiphosa andalusiaca. The sequence continues at coordinate 1,671,973 of JAWNNM010000051.1, read as the reverse complement.
TATGCAATGCAAAATCTCAATAGGTATACATTTTCAACAGCATCCAATGCGAAAATGTTCCCCAAATAACGAGTCCAAAAAATGTACAAATATTCCTATCAAGCAGCTTGAAACTCAACTTACCAAAATTCTAGAATCACAAGAATAATCTAGCATCACCACCAACCTTTCAATATACTGAAACTTGTTGTCAAGTGTTTTTTGTCCGTGGGAATTCTCCACTACAATTTAACTATGAATCTTTAAAAAGTTCTATTTAATTTCTTAAAAACAAATTCAAATTTGTCAAAGGAATTGTTAAGCTTAATTTAAGAATGTTTTTTTCTAAAAAAAAAATGGACTCCAACTGCAACAACTGAAATTTGGTATGCCCTAAGATGATCAGAAATATTCGTATCATAAAATGGAGACAGTTTTATCGGGTTTTTAAATTGAAATACAAAAACTACAAGTGACATTTTTTGTACTTTAATTATATTATATTAAAAATTTGTTATACAGTCGTCTGTTATACATGAACACAAAAATAGGTTCCAAAAACTCAAACTCAAGTGCAAAGTATTGGGTTCAGTTCCGAGGCTAAGCAAAGCTAACAATAAAATTATTATTATGCACTTTTTAATTTTCAGAAAGACTTGGTGGTGTGTCTGTGAAGATAAAAAGTGATTCCCAGTCCTTTGAAAAGATATCTCTGCTTAAAATAAATAACTTTAGTTCATCCTTTTTAAAGATCGGGAGTTGGTAAGTCCTGGTGTTATATTGATATCCTCGAATAGCTCTTTTTGGTATAATCTTGCAAAAGGTATTATTATTTGTGATTTCCATTTGTGATCCCATAAGCTATATATATATATATATATTAATATTCTTGAACAGGGCGACGAGTTGAGTCGATAGACCCGTTCGACAGTCCATCGTTCAGTCCTCCTGCTGGTTCCTATGCAAACCAGCCAATCAGTTTTTAAGCTATCGAGCTGAGACTTCTTTTGTCTGCGCGGTGCTAGTATGTTGTTCAGATGACTATATCTTAAAGCTGCCATAGAAATGATTTGCTCGAAAAAAGGTCTTGGTGAGAAAAACTGTTTTGCTTTTAATGCTATTATCACACAAATTGAGCTTTATTTAATATTTTCAAACCGATTTGGAAATTGGGTCAACATCTGATTGCATCGTGAACCCATTGTTCGGAAAAACTGTATAAATAAAATACCATTTCTTTTTTACGTGACACTATTAAAAATGTATAAATGCTTTCGAGCAAATTTTGCAAAGTTTGGTCCAAATTGGAAGACTATGTATATCTTACAGCTATTTAATCAGTTATTAAATGGTTCTGAGTCAAAAAAAATTTAAGTGGTCAGTTTAGGAGTGCTTTAGCTCAGCCATTAAGAGTTAAACATGCTTTCAAAAAGACTCTGCCAAATTTACTCAATGGAATTAGTGTTAAATAACATTTCCTTATGTTAATTAACAGAGCATTAACATTAATATGAATATTTCAACATTGTGCAAGCAAAGAGCGCGTGCGGTTCAGATAAGTATGCAACGTTTTGTATAATTTTTATAACTCTGCCATTTATTATCCCATCTTTAGCTAAATTTGTGAGATTGTAGATATTGGGCACATACACATACACTGAGCTCGATAACTTAAAAGTTGTAGGAGACATTCAAAATTTTTATTGCGGGGGCGGAAGGGGGCGTGGCTCAAATATTAAACAAACTTGATCTGCGTGCAGACAACACTAGTCGACATTTAAAATTTGGTGACTCTCACTCTTATAGTCTTTGATATCTAGGTGTTTATACAGACAGACGGACAGAAGGACATGGCTATATCGTCTCGGCTATTGATATAAGCATCAGAATATAGAATGTATATACAGTTTATGGGGTCGGAGATGCTTCCCTCTGCCTGTTACATACATTTGCACGACTTTAGTATACCCTTTTTACTCTACGAGTAACGGGTATAATCAGCCCTTGACGTCGGCGAAGACAAACTTAGCTTAGCCATCTCAAATCAGAATCAGAACCAGCACTTAAAATATTTTTGCATAACTTTAATGCGGAGGACGCTGCTTTAGTAAACGAATTTCTATTTTTCTGAAAAAAACATTAAGGAAATGGTGCGGTTTTGAAGTTTTAATAGGCTAAGGTTTCATAGATTCATAGGTTTCATAGGTTTTCATAGAGCTCTTATAGAAATACAGGGAACACATTGGGTGTTTTAAGACGTTTTAAAACAAATTTCATAGAATTTAGGATAATTATTCTAACTAAGCTCGCTATTTTTTCAAAACTATTAACTGATTCAAGTATTTTACTCTATGCAAAAAATGTCCCCAACTTAAAAAAAGAGGAAGGAACTTAGAAAAGAGGGAAGGAAGGAAGGGAAAGAGGAAAAGAAGGAAGGAACTTAGAAAAGAGGGAAAAATCGCAAGGTATAACCTGAACCTAAGACAATCATATTTGATTTGACCATGCCCTTTTTTTTAAAAACTAATTAAAAACCACTTTGAATTGACTAAAATCAAATGAACACTGCAAATTTCATTTACCCCATTTATATTCCCAATGCAGGCAATTCCAACTTGAGAATTACAAGCAGTAGTATTTGATCAAAAATCCAGAAAAATATTAATGAATATTTTTAGGCAATTTGGCAATATGAGTAGTATTTTAACCGATAGCTTAAATGGTTGAGACGACATTTCGTTAATTTTCAAGTCCAAAGATACCGAGTTCGTGTCCCCACAGAGTAAGTTTAAATCTTACAAAAAATGTATATAATTTGAAGTTTTCAGAACCAAATCTAACAGAATTCTTCTCTGGGATTCCATTTCAAACTAAATTGAGTATAGTTTGGCTGGCAGAGTTTTCAAAAATAAAAAATAAAAGAGTTTAAACCATTTTCATTTTCAAATTGATTTAAGGCGAAATCAATGGTGAAAATATTAAAATCCAAGTGTAATTATTTAAATATCAGAACATTTTCGCTCTGAGTGCATAATATTTGCTTTGTTCAAACGAAAGTTTATGCTCAGATTGCATTTTGATGCAGCTAAAAGCAGCGATGCTGCAGCGAACATTCTTTTGCTCATAGCTTAGCTACCGTTCATTCGATCTTCACTAATTCCTTGGCGGATCAGTAAATAATCCTGTTTATTATATATATATAGAAGGTAGCTTCTTTCTATAAGACCGCGAATCCGATTTGCGTAGAAATCAAGAATCTTGATTTACCAGCAAGTGTCAAACGTTTTCGTCCCATGCATGTCAATGCTCCATCTCGGAGATTGAAAATCGGACAGACGGGCAGGGCCATAGACTCGCCTGTTGATGCTGATCAAGAATGCATATGCTTTTTGGGGTCGGAGATGCTTCCTTCTGGCTCCAAACTTAATTTTCTCTCTGTACCTTTAGAACAGAGTAAAAAAACCAAATAATATAAGGAATCTATGAAATCAAATTCAAAATAGACATCTTACAAATTCTATTGAAAACTTTTGGATTCAGCTAACAACTTTATGTTTGTCTAGATTTGGTCAGACACTCAACACACACTCCTTACTCAACTGAAGACTTTTGTTTTCAATTAGACGCGAATCAACTCGAGTCCAAATTTTGCGCTGACTTCCACCATCGCGACCTTCGACCAGAAAACACTGCCTTCTTTCAGGCGCAGCCAAAATATGCTTCTTTCCAGTTGTTGTGGCTGCGTGCCAGCAACATGTGACGAGCCTGCAGAGGCCATTTACCCGACACTGTTGACGTCATTGTCATCAAACCCCAGCAGGATGCTGGTCCCAGTAACCCAGTGCCGAGCGCGGCCGAATGGAAGCCGAAGTGGCCAAACGAGTGTCTGCAACGTCATCGCCGTCGAGCCCACCACGCCGCGGCGGCGGGACGTGTCCTAGATTTTTGGTGGGGGCGCTATTTTTAGAATTTTGCTGTACCCCTGCCAGGCCCGTTTCCATTGCCACTGCCAAAGATTTCTAATTAAGCTGCTTTCAATTTTCATTTGGCAAGGATTTTTAGCATTTGTTTGGTGTGTGTTTGTTTTTTATATTATCTTCAGGTTTTGTGACGTAGTCCACAAAGGTCAATCGACCGCGCGACCTCGCTCTCCCGTTTCCTCTCTTTCGCTCAGTGGCGGCAGCCTGCAAAGGACACGTGTGACGCGCACACACGAAATTGTCGGCCAGGACAGGCCAAAGCATTTCTATCAGCCATCAGTGCACACATTTAATTACAACATCATTTCATGAATATTGATTGGACGCAACTTGGAAAGCTGCTCAGTGGGGGGAAGTCACTTGTGTTGCCACTTTGAAAAATTCCAAGAAAGCAGCATCAACTTTAAGCAAAACAGTCGGGTAATCCTTGAATATGACAGCAATTTCCCCACATGTCAGTTGTGTGTCACAAAATAGTGCAACTTGAAATGCCAGTGGGGATGTCGGGCAAACAGTTGAATGCGTAAATCCCAGGAACGATTTCGATTGGCCTGTGGACCAAAATGTTGGGCGTTCATCAATTTTGCCAAAAGGCCAGCTTGAGCTGCTTTTGTGGTCTCCAATTAAGGCTTCATTCGTTTAAAGCGCCTTAGCTTATTTACGTCTAAGCTTAATAACGAGCTTTGGATCGACTTCCAAAGCGTTTAAATTTACAGCTTTTGTTTGAAAGCTTGTTAGCTTAGCCGTGTGGCCAACAGAAGTTTATCGGTCGTTGCTTTAATTACGAACGGCTTTGCCTCAAAACTTTTACAGCTTCAATCCATCTAGAAACTGAGAGGTGTTCAATCGCTGGTTTTTATTGGTTCATGAGGTCAGGCAGTCAGTGCGAAACGAATTCTGATTGCAAATTGGACTTGTGCACGCCACAAATTAATTGCTGCTTCCCATACTTTGTGCCAAGGGTACACAGAGTATATTAAGTGGAGCAAAAGAATGTAACAGCCAGAAGGAATCATTCTTGATCAGCTTCAACAGCCGGGTTGATATAGCCATGTCCGTAAGAAACTTCTAATACTGGCAGGCGTAACAAGTGCATCTCAATTTTTGGCACGCCCCCCATCCGTCCGCGCAATTTGTCGAAAAGCTCATATGTCCGACTAAATGGAAAATGGAAGATTTAAGATTAGTTATCGACAAAGGATTGTGGTAAAGATAGGATGAACGATAGTTAAGTTATGAGCAAAAGAATGTTCTTTGTTGCAGCGCAGCACAGAGTATGTTATTGTCGGTCTTGACTGACTTTCTTTTAGGTTTTCCTTTTGAAAACCAAAATTCTTTTAATTTGTAGTTTTTAAATTATTAGCAGCTTTACTTATTTAGCATACCCATCTTAGTATCCATACATTGATGTATCAATACGCTGAGCGAATCCCAACTCAATGTTAGTCTTCCTAAGTATTTCACTAAGTTGAACAAAATACATTCATACAGGATTTATTAATTATGTTAGTTTGTGACGAATGACCAAAAAAAATCTATTATTGATGCATAGCTGTTAAATTTCGATTACGATAAGAAATCGAAATGATTATATAATCCATCTGTAAAAAAATGTCTGATTACTAATTGATTCCGACCAGAGCTGCAAACCAAAAAACATGTTCGGATCTCCGGTACACTGGTTCGAACCCAAATTAACGAATGGTTAAGGTTCGGAAATTTAAGGTTCGAGGTTTTTGGGAGAAGGTTTTGGTTCGAAACTTGGTTCTGTCCATGCTTTATTCAACATTACTAATTTTTGTCTTCTATGTGTTTTAAAAACAGCATTCGACTTAAAAACTCCTCAAATTGTATGGGAACCGCGTGGTATTTGGGTCGGAATTGGTTAGTAGAAAACATGGAAATATTCAATATATAAACTCTGAAGAGTGGAGTCTTTCTCTAGAAAGAGTGGAGCTAGAGCTTTGGGATAACCGTTTGAAAGAGCGTTAAAAATGAGAAAACAAAGATGACAAACATTATCACTCTCCATGAGAAAATTTACCGTTATGTTTCATTTTCGTTTTGAACAAGGTGCATAATTATGGCCGCACTTCACTAAGTAAGAAAACATAAAGAAATTTTTTAGCAAATTAATATATTTTTATTCAGTTTAATAATGAGTGTAGCCTCCCTTAGCACTAATTAACTCGTAGACTGCCAGTTTAAGCTCCATAATACTATTGTACTTGGTGTTTTAAGCATAAATCCTTCGGACCAGCAACGCCCACAAGTTTTCCATTGGATTCATGTCCGGGGAGCACGCAGGCCACTCCAAAAACCGAACATTATTGCCTTCCAAACAAGAACGAGTCTCCCGGCTGACGTGCATTGATGCGTTGTCCTGTTAAAAAATGAACTTTTTACGCCTTCGACCGCGAAGAAAAGGCAATAAGTTCATTTTCAATATACCCACGTACTCCATGGAGTTCATATGAGTGCTTGGAAATGCCAGCTCCAAGCATCCAGACTCGCAGAACGCAGCCCAATCCATCAAAGATCCTCCTCCAAAATTTATTTTAGAAAAGTATAGGGGTTCTTTCCTTAAATCCCTCCAATAGTGCGAAAACCCGTCAGGACCGCCCAAATTAAACTTTTTCTCATCCGAGAAAATGATCTAGATAGAAAAATTAATATTTGCATTACTTTATAAAAACTTGTTACCTTCGTCCAGTCAGTTGCCATATTATTCCTGGCGAATTTTATCCGGGCTTCTTTATGACGGTCCAATAACCTTGAAGCAACTTTCAATTTTTGTCGCACTATAGTTTCGGTCTTTTTTAAAACCCGGGCAACGGTCCAGCGAGACACTTTTAGGCCACATTTAGTCGATAACTCATTGGCGGTCTTCAATGTGTTGCTTGCAGCGCTCACTAATCGGCGCTGATCACGCTGACTTAACTTCGGCTTACGTCCTCCGGGTTTTTTTTTTGCCATATTCATTTTGATGTTTCCAAAAATCTCTCACAACTTTGTCGGAGCGACCAATTTTTCTGGCAATTTCTCGAAATGAGTGATTCTCATTTTTGAGCGCCAGAATTTGACCTTTCTCGACATCAGAAAGCACTGGTGCACTTGGCATATTTATTAAGTTGTTAAAAATAGTTACTCACCAAATGTGCGCAAAAAAAAACCCCGCCAGCCAAACTCAAAATATGAATTTAAGTTGTGCGGCCATAATTATGCACCTTGTTCAAAACGAAAATGAAACATAACGGTAAATTTTCTCATGGAGAGTGATAATGTTTGTCATCTTTGTTTTCTCATTTTTAACGCTCTTTCAAACGGTTATCCCAAATTTCTTCTAGCTCCACTCTTTCTATGTGTACACTGAAAAAACTAGGTGCGGCCATAATTTTGCACCAGAGTTTAATTTACAGTTTGGTGAATTTCCTTTTAGTGGTTTACATAGAAAAATATTAACAAAATAATGTTAGACTCTTGCTTTTGAGAATTGTTCAAGAAGCTTTAGATTCGAGGAGCTTTAAAAACAGAGACTGGCATGGGTAGGGATTTTATAAGGAAATCTAATCGTTTTGCCAGATTTTTATCCTCTGTAGCGTAGGTACACAGAGCATTATAAGTTTGTGCAAAAGTATGTAACATCCAAAAGGAAGCATCTCCGACGCTATAAAGGATCAACAGACGAGTCGATATAGCCATCTGTCTGTCTGTTCGTATGAACGCACAGATGTCAGAGATGGTAAGAGATAGAGGTTTGCCATGTATGGGACATATGCTTCTTATGTCTGCAGTCAGATCAAGCTTATTTTCAATTTTGGCCACGCCTGTACTTTCGTACGTTCTAGACATATTTAGTAATCATGATTACTTATCGATCCGCCAAAGGAAGGGTTAAAATCGGATGAGCGGTTGTCGAGAATTGATTAAAAAACTGTTCGCTGCTGCGGCGCAGTAGCAGCGCTGCTTTTAGCTTCTACTGCAGCATCAAAACTTATGCTGAGCGAATGACTTCGTTGGTACAGAGTATGCTATAGTATTCCTCAATTGTCCAAGATGAAAACAAGAAAGAAAGTCGGTGAAGCACGACTATAACATAATCTGTACCAACGAAATTATACGCTCAGCATAAATTTTGATGCAGCTGAAAGCAGCGCTGCTACTGCGCTGCAGCAGCGAACAGTCTTTTGATCATATCTCGACAACGGTTCATCCGATCTTCACCATTCCTTTGGAGGATCGATAAGTTATCTTGATTATTAAATATGTCCAGAAGGAACGACCCATCTATCTTAAAAACTGTGGGAGATATGTTTTTTTTTCTAAATTGCGGGGGCGGAAGGGGGCGTGGCCAAAATTGAAAAAAAAACTTGATCTGCCTGCAGACATAAGAAGCATATGTCCCATACATGTCAAACCTCTATCTCTTACCATCTTCGATATCTGTGCGTTCATACGGACAGACAGACGGACAGACGGACATGGCTATATCGACTCGGCTGTTGATGCTGATCAAGAATATATATACTTTATGGGGTCGGAGATGCTTCCTTCTGGCTGTTACATACTTTTGCATAAACTTATAATACCCTGTGTACCTACGGTACAGAGTATAACAACATGCGGTGTCAGACACTCATATACCTATACGAACACGACAATGGGTGTGTGTTTGATTTGGCTGAATATTTTGGGTGGCTGACAGTTCGCCTAAGCTTATTCCCATATAGCGAGTGCAACGATACTCATCCTAGTTTTAGTTGAGAAGCTATTTCATGGCTATTTACTTTAGAGCTCGCCCCAATGATGACAGGGTATGTTCGTTTTTAAGGAAACTATTTCATTATCGATTTCATTCATTGAACACAGACTAATAATTTCTTGCACCTTGCATAAATGAGACCACTTATAATTCTTTTTATTCGTAAGAAATACTTTCAAATCAAACATTGTTGCTCATCGTAGATATTCTGCAGGTTTGCCTGGGTCGGTTTCAGCTCGTCCCACAGCTGGCGGATTTTTAAAGGACTTTCGTTTGGCTTGTACAATTTTTCTTCTTTCCCACATTGGTTCACATTTTTGGGTCCTGTAGCCAGATTAGTTACCCTATACAAACCACATTTGTTTCTTAGTAAACTTAGATGAACAACGATCACGAAAAACCAAACCCAAAGTTTATATTTGATTCCTAAGATACCATAATATTGATTTAAATATGAAAAATGTGAATTTTTTGTAAGAAATTTCGCTTTTTCCCAAGATAAAAAAAATCGAAAAATTTACTTGCCAATTGAAAAAAAACACAAAATTATTACCTTTATAGCCCATTGTGCTCTTAATGTTACTAAACTTACACTTTTTTGATATCATCGCCCTTAATCGTCTTGGCGTGGAGCAGGCCGAGATTCAACTCGCCATCTCCACAAAACCACATTTGTCAATCTTAATCCATTTTCGAGCATAAAAAATTTTATAGAATGCTGCCTTCTAAGTTCTTACAACGAAACGTTGTTATCAGGATCGTACAAAGTGCTCCTCCCTGTGCTTGACTAAATTGTGGCTACAGCGAAAGCGAGTCCAGAGAAAAATTATTTCATCATCTTCTTTTTAATCCGCTTGTGAATGTTTGAAGTACTTATTGCGCGTGTACACAAAGAAAACAAGAAAGAAAGTCGGTCAAGCCCGACTATAATATACTCTGTACCAACGAAGTTATACGCTCAGCATAAATTTTGATGCTGCAGTAGCAGCTGATAGCAGCGCTGCTACTGCGCTGCAGCAGCGAACAGTCTTTTGATCATAACTCGATAACCGATATCCACTATTCCTTTGGCGGATCGATAAGATATCTTGATAGCTAAATATGTCTAGAAGTTATGAATCATCTATCTTTAAAACTGTGGGAGATATGACGATTTTTCTAAATTGCGGGGCGGGAGGGGGCGTGTCCAAAATAAAAAAATATACTTAATCTGTCTGCAAACATAAGAAGCATATGTCTCACACATATCAAACCTCTATCTCTTACCATCTCTGAGATCTTTGCGTTCATACGGACAGATAGTAAAGACAATTATAGAGTACAAGCATGTTTGACAGTAACTTTTGACATGAAAACAGCTGAGCTGCCAGAAACAAGGTTGCTAAAAAATCACGGATGCAAACCGGCGCTGAGCCGAACCGAACCGCTTGTTCCAGCTGGTGAACGAGCCGCCAACCGAACTGGCTTCACTTCAGCAATGCCAAATCGAACCAAACGTCACAAAGAAACACTGTCCGGTTCAGATCTCTAAAGAGTTTTAAGACATAAATCGCATTCCTCTAGCTAATGATTCTGATTTATTAGGGAATTTGAAGCGTTTCCGTAAGATGGTTTGTATACGACATTTTGTCCAACCCTTTGCATTCTTAAGGTTGACTTGACAAACATTTTGGCCGCAAATCTCTTAATATACCTCTCTGCATTTAATCTTCATTCTTTTTTCTAGTGGACAATATTTTCAATTTGCTGGAATACTTCTTAATTCAATCTTAGCCAGGCGAGATTGTTCTCCTATATTATGATAAACGAGAAAGCTAAGCTAACTTCGTCTGTGTCGAAGTTTTTATACCCTTGCAAGTGCTCGCTTGAATATTTAAAAAAAAACTCTTTTCCCATTTTCCGACCGATTGTTCGTATGGGAGCTATATGATATAGTCATCCGATGTGGCCAAAAGTTTTTAAAATTATGTGAAAGCACTTGAAACAAACAACTACAAAATTGCAAGATGCTACCATTAAAAGCAAAAAAGTATTTCTAACTAAGACTGTTTTTCAGTCCTATCTTTTGTATGGCAGATATATCATATAGTTGTCCGATTTTAAATTAAACTTGGTAGAATTATAAAAAAAACATAGAAAGTCTACGATTACAAAGTTTGGAGACGTTTCCATTGAAAAGAAAAAAGTTTTCTCTCTAAAACTAGTTTTCCGACCGATTGGTTCTATGAGCTATGAGATATAGTCATCCGATCCGATCGATTCCGACATATTAGTAGTGTGCAGCAAAAAGAAGACTCTGTGCAAAATTTCAGCTCAATAGCTTTAAAGCTGAGAGACTAGTTCGCGAAGAAACAGACAGACAGACAGACAGATCAAGAATATATATAGTTTATGGGGTCGGAAATGTATATTTCTATGCTTTGCAAACTTCTGTGTAAAATTATAATACCCTTTGCAAGGGTATAATAATTTGCGAAGTTTTTTCTAGCCGACACTCTCTGTTTTCGAAGGGCATTCAACTTGGAACTTATAGACGAATTCTGCAATTCCGAACTCATAAACTCATCGACATTGTTCTAAGAATTTTAAAGATATTCAAATGGTTTATGCGAATTCAATTTATAAATTTGTACTTTTGGTACAGAGTAAAAGAACCATAGAGTAGTAATTCAAATTGATTGATTGTAGTGTTTTTAAAGAAAATTGGATAATCATGTCTGTGCACATCAATGCATTAAAGAAGGTGAAGCTGATCCAATTTTATAATACACACATCGAAGACTTCAACCAGTTTTACATCTCTTTCAGCAACCTCATTCAAAATTTGTAGGTTTTTTACTACTTTCTGCGATGCCAGATTTCAAAGATATTCATATTGGGTCGGACACACTGGAATTTCGTGTTGCTTTAAAAATGTACGCCTTTTTTCTGTAATGCATTGTTGAAATGGTTTTTCTAAGAAAACAAGCACAAAAGTCAGTCAAGCCCAACTTTCTGTACCAAAGAAAGTTAAAGTGCAGCATGAATTTTGATATTGGAGAAGCGAACATTGCTGTTACATATATTTGCACCAACTAAATGTACTCTGTTGTACCTCTGGTGCAGCTTATTACAAGCTGAGCAAACAAAATCCCAGGTAAAGATTAAATGTCAGATTGGCCTTTATTTGATGCATTCTGTAGAGCTTCGCATGTCTGTCAGATAGTTAGGCAGTTCGTTTTACAAACGAACCAAAATGATTCTAAGAGCCAGTTAATTTTATGAATTAACTTCTTCGATTTAAGTGTCGGTTTGCTGGCGTTGTCAAACCTTGGCTATTGACTCAAATGAAACACTTTTACTTTCCTTTGCTTCCAAAGACTTTCCTTTACTAGTTTGTGTCATGTAACAACTTGACTTCAACTTGGCTTCCACTTTCAAAGCTATTTGGTTATGATTTATTATTAAATCTTTAATTGGTGACTTAAGTTACATTTGACATGGTTCATGGGAGAAACAACCCCCCCGGCCCAACCAGTTTTGAGGGATTCTGTTGTGGACTTGTACTCAGCTTTGATTTGTGGAGATATGAAACTTTTCGTTCAATTTGATTGCTAGATAAATTTTGCACAGCAAACATACATAACTTAAAACTCTCAACTTTTTCACAACATATTTTCTGCTTTTCAATTTGCCAAATTAAAACTCGCATAGTCCGAGCCAGCTGTCTACCCCTTTTTTTGTGTATTCTCCAAGCCTTTTCTCTGTCTTGGCCCAGTCTCAAATAAGTCATTGGTTTTTGTTACATTAACTTACACACCCACAAGTATTGCTTCACAGTCGACTTACACTTGGCTGCACAGAACAATTGGTGCAAGTGTCAGAAAGATCATTGAAAGAGAAGCGAAAGAGTACAAGACTCAGCCAATGACAATGCCCTGGGGGGGATGCCACGTGTAGTTCATTTCTTATGAGCAGTTACCCAAAACCACCGCATGCTGTCGACCAGGTAAATTAGTTTTGATTAGATTTGTAGCTGGGGGGGGATAAATTATCAGCTTAATTAATTAAGTGCAAAGAATATTATTGACTACAATGTTACGTTATTCCACTCAAAGGCAATTAAGTGCAAGCATCAACAAAATAACAGTCGTAAGACAGCGAGTGGAAAAATGAACGAGAGCGTAAATTGCAGCCAATTGCTGCCCCGACTTCTATATACCCTTAACTGTCTTTAATAATATCAATAAACAGAACATTGATACGAATCGAACATCAAGTGTCAATCGCTGGAATAGATTGTAGTGAGTGAGTGTACAATTTGATGCTAGAAATAGTTTTACAATCTGAATTGCATGAACTGGCTTATTTTAAACACTTGCATAAGTCTAGTATACCCTTTATGCTCTACGAGTTACGGGTATAATTAGCATGGTTCCTTGGAAGTCTATGCACAATGCGCAGAACGTTCAAGCGACATCAAGACGAAGCTTATTATGCTCAAGCCATAGGCAAAATAAGAGCTCACTTTCCATCCCAACCGACCCTGGGGCACAGTCGGCCATGCGCCACACGAAAGGAGATCTAATCTAAGGAAAACTGGGCAGGACAATTGTTTAAAATGTAATATAAACATGATTTGCTTGCAAGTATGTGCATTAGAATGGAAGCGTCGCACATTTTGAACCTCTAGCTCTTACCAGTTCACTGTTTTGTGCAAGATTTAACTGATTTCGCTATGAAAAGCTATTTAGCAATGTTACCGAATATGAAATGCTGCGCTTCGCGTGACCCAAAGTATAATTTTCGGGGCATAAGCTTGTGATTTGGCAAGAAACTTTTGAATTATCTTAAAAGTGAACTCCCACGGGTACAGAAACCAAAACTTTACATTTGAAATCTAGACCTAAAAGCCCTGAAAGTGACACGTGACACTAAAAGTGGGAAATCCGTCGTAAGGCGATTAACCCTAATATTTAAAAAACTATTTTCTCTATAATGGAAAATATACTAAGTTTCTGAAGTTTAAGCCATATATGAGAAAATAATTTTCTTAAATTTAGGTTGAATCGCCTTAGGACGGATTTCATAGGAAAATTTCTCATTTTCAGGGCGACTTTTTTACGAATTTAGTGTCAACAGTTTATCTGACTTAGGGCCGATTTCTTATCTTCTACATATGTAGCTGCTATGTGTCAGATAAACTAAGAGTTTGCTCTGTTATTTTAAGGTTTATGTGACAGATAGCTCTATGTAGTAGATTAGCCGTTAGGGCCGTTTTCTAATCAGATAAGAAATCGACCCTGAATGAGCTGAACAAATACAACACATATATTTCAACCAATAAAACAAAAAATTTGAAATGTTATCCATGTAATTGGTTAAAGAAATGCGACAAAAATTTGTAGAATTGGATGGAAGCACGTACAACAATTAAATACAAAATTGCAGGATGCTACCATTAAATACAAACCGACCGATTGTTCCTATGGGAGCTATAAGATATATATTTATCCGATCCGGTCGGTTCCGACATATATAGTACATAGTATTGTGCAGCAAAAAGAAGACTTTGTCGGCTCACCCTGCTCAAGAATATATATATAGCTAAATAAATTAAATAAATATAAAATTATGATACCCTTTGTAAGGGTATAAAAAATGCTACAAATTGGAAAAATCCTCTTAAGCTTACGCTTAGTCAAATGCTGTTTTAAAGTGATCAAAATTTAGTTCTCTAGGGATCCTTAGATATCACTGCAAACTGAATTTTAATTCAATTGCTTCAAAATTAACAAATTTGGCCAAATATCTGCTTGCTAACATAATTGTGATTTGTTTAAATTAATGTTAATGTTCTGTTAATTAACATAAAGAACGGCTATTTAGCATTGTTTCCATTTGGGAAACTGGATAAGACGACTGTCGACACTGATTTTGAATACTTCTTGCTATTTTACGGCAAAATTTGGAAGTTTCTCTTCGCAATCGTTTATTAAAACAATGGAAAAAATCTTAAACTTTGAATCCTTTTTTGTTTGCCTACTTTGAATTGGAGTACCCTTTAAAAATCACTCGTTACGTGGCTTCTGCAAATTGAACCATATCTGGAAGTATTTGCTTTTGTGAGAATTTACTTGTTTTAAAGAAAAAAGATTTTAAAGTGTTATACTATTTCACATATTCCATCCTTGGAGTATGCTTCTTTTTCTATGAAGATTTCAAAATTTTCCTTTAAGACTCTGTGAAAATTTCTTATACAAAATAAGATAATTATTCTAGTCGGGGTAATAGTTTTCAAAGATACGGCGTGACTTTGTTTTCAAAAGTTGAACTTGGGAAATACTCAGGGTTGCAAACCGGTTTTAAGCGGAACCAGTTCGAACTTTTAGAACCCGAACCGGTTCCGAATAAATATTTCATTTAACCATTGGTAAATAATGGTTCGAACCAGCAAACCGGAAATCCGGGAATTTGTTTGGGTTTGTAGCCCTGAAAATAATATAGTAAGTTCTTGTTTTAAAAATAATTTTGTGTTACTATTAGTGTAATAAATAGACAGCGGATTTTTAAACCGATTTAAATTCTAATGTGTATGTGACTAATTTTTTCACATCATTTTTTTTTTTGCTGACCTTTCAATTCAATAAATAATTATTTGAGTCATCTTGGAATTGAGTGCAGAGTTTGTGGAATTTTATTAACGTTAAAAGTCAGCACATCATATAGTGAACACATTTTCATTTTCTTACTTGGATGAAAATATGTTTCTAGCAAGGCTAGAATAGATGGGAAAATCTCTGAGCGTGGTGTAATTGACTCAAAGCTAAAGAAGTGGTGGGCTGTTGAAGTCTGCACCTGTTTGGGTAAATATCTAAAAACTCATTTGTCATATCAAGCTACTAATACAAATATACGTACTTCTATGCAAGAATTGGTTAAAACTTTAAATAGAAGAATTTATACAATTTTCCAACATTTATCAATAACTTAAGCCATTTTTTCGCTTTTTAAACTGTGGACAATAAATTCAATCGCTTACGAACATTTTTTACTCACAGTTAGATGGAAATTTTAAGCAAAGCGGGATCTTAGTTCATGTATAAAATATAGACTTATTCTAACTCCAAAAAGAGTACAACGAAAAACGCGAATTGTTTTTGAACGTGTATGTTCTAAAAATTCTCAACTGGGCTTAACACTTTTTTTCAGTTTTTAGTTTTATGGTTTTCCAAAATATAATAAGACATATTCTTAAATGTAAGTATTGGTCACTGATCGTAGGAGGCTGGATTGATGCGTGCATCAAAAATAATGAACGCTCGGGGGTGACTTCACTTTTTATTTTAAATCGGTCTGCTTGCAGAGAGTACTGAGAAAAAAGTGACCTTATTTGCAATCTTAAAAAATACCTTACACATACATTCCCGATCCCATTCGTTCCACTTTAACCTTTGGCTTGAACAGCCACAATATTATAAAAGTTGTAGCATGTAATAAGTATACTCTAAGTTACTAGCTACCTATGAAAATAGGCCTTCGTTATAATTGATTAAGAAATACATTTTAGATTTTTAAACTTTTGTTATGGAGTGTTGGTAAATTTCTAAACTACAGTTATTTACATTTCCAGCCTTCATTTTATACCCTTGCAAAGGGTATTATAATTTTGCCCAGAAGTTTGCAACGCATAGAATTATTCAGGGATGCAAACCGGTTCTGAACCGAACCGGTTTTGAACCGAACCGAACCGCTTATTCCAGCCGGTGAACCGAACCGCAAACCGAACCGGCATCCTTTCAGAATTGCTGAACCGAACCGAAAACCACAAATAAAAACGGTTCGGTTCGGTTCAGTTCTCTGACTGAAATCATGCCTAAAATCAACTAAGGTCATGACGTAGTAGGACATGTCAGAGTAACATCCATGGCTAAAATTCATAAAAATGATGTCATGAATTCAGGACCAGCCCTTTCATTTCTGAGCTGATTCAGCTATGATTCAGTTCTGAGCCTAACTTAAGGGATATGATAAATAGAATAATTAAGATGCATAGTACGTATTCTTTTCTAGCAAAAATTCTCAATTTTCGAGAGTATTCATCTAGGAACTTATAGACGACTCCTGGAAATCCGACATAATAAGCATTGGACATTCTTCTAAGGATTTTAAAAATATTTAAATTTATTATAAGAATTAAATTTCAAAAGTGTTCGACAAGTCACATTATAATGTGCCTTTGTGAACCACTGAACCGAACCGGAACCGCGGTTCAGCTAGCTCCAAAAACCATGTAATGAACCGAACCGGCGGTTCAGAAACTGTATGAACCACTGAACCGAACCAGTCCTTATTTTCTAGTGGATTGCATCCCTGGAATTATTCATTTCCGATCCCATAAACTGTATGTATTCTTGATCAGGGTGACGAGCTGAATCGATTGAGTATTGTGCTTCCGTCTGTCTGTCTGTTTTTACGCGAACTAGTCTCTTAGTTTTAAAGCACAGAGTCTTCTTTTTGCTGCACACTACTAATATGTCGGAACCGACCAGATCGGATGACTATATCTTATAGCTCCCATGGGAACAATCGGTCGGAAAACTAGTTTTAGTGAGAAAAACGTTTTTCTTTTCAATGGAAACGTCTCCAAACTTTGTAATCGTAGGTTTTCTATGTTTTTTTATAATTCTATTAAAATTTATTAAAATCGGACAACTATATGGTATAGCTGCGATATAAAAGATAGGTCTTAAAAATAGTCTTAGTTAGAAAAACTTTTTGTTTTTAATGGTAGCGTTCTGCCATTTTGTATTTGATAGTTTTATATGCTTTTACATAATTTTACACATTTTTGGCCAAATCGGATGACCATATCTCATAGCTTTCATAGGAAAAATCGGTCGGAAAGCTAGTTTTAGTATGAAAAACTTTTTTATTTTCAATGGAAACGTCTCCAAACTTTGTAATCGTAGGTTTTCTATGTTTTTTTATAATTCTACCAAGATTTATTAAAATCGGACAGCTATATGGTATAGCTGCCATACAAAAGATGGGTCTGAAAAACAGTCTTAGTTTGAAAAACTTTTTTGTTGTTAATAGTAGCATCCTGCAATTTTGTATTTTATTGTTTTATTTGCTTTTACATAAATTTACAAATTTTTGGCCAAATCGGATGACTATATCATATAGCTCCCATACGAGCGATCGGTCGGAAAATGGGAAAAAGAGAATTTTTCGAAAATATTATATTATGCGAGCACTTGCAAGGGTATAAAAACTTTGGCACAGACGAAGTTAGCTTAGCTTTCTCGTTTATAAGTACGGAAACCTTGTTTTTTAACGAATGGAACGTACCCTGCAAAGCAATTCCCCGTTTTCGCCCATTGTCTTTGCAAGTGTGCAGATCAAATTACGCCCTTCACGATCCTTTCCTAGTCCTGTGTGATAACTATAATGACCTTTACCACATACTGTCATTTCATTGCTCCCACTATACCAATTCCCGTAATCTTATATCTACTTTGTCTGCATCAAATTCTACGTCGTCGGCCAACCGATGTGAGTAGGGGCATATCGTAAAATAGTTCTACTTACTTGGTCGGCGTAGTAGAAAATTAATTTTGATTTTATATGTACTTTACAACCATTTTTAACAAGCAGATAGTTGCTTATCTTAAATAAATAAATACAACAACAAATTGGGAATAGCTTTATAGTTTTATGGATATTTTGTACTTGCTTGAAGTTCTTTTATTTTCATTAAACCATGTTTTTTTGTTGACATTAGCCAGTAATTGCTAGGAAAGAATGTTTAGAACATATTTTGGGAGTTAATCGTGATTGAATCTATTGTTTAGGTCTTATACAACCTGCATGAATGATCAAAAAGATTTTAAAATTAATCGAAATGTACTAAAAATATCCCTAAAAGTTAAACAATCGTATTTGATTTAAACATTTTTGTACTTGAACCCAGTAAATTCGTACCTTCCATACAATTGTCACCGCTTGTACTTAATTGAAGTACAAATCATTTTTAAGTCATTTTTCTGCCAAGAAACACAAGTTCTTTCATTCTAAGTTGCTACTACATATATTCTCTTTGGTTTTTTGAGAAACAATTCCTTGCGACATTTACATGGTTTCCCCACAAACTTTGCTCAGTTGCGCAGATATTAATGAAAATCGCTGAAAAATGACATTGGCGATGAACAGCACTTATCACAGATCCTGTGGTGCCACATTGAAAAGCGATTGGGTAGAAAGAAACAAGGGCTCTGAGGAGACCTTTTTGGAAATTGAAATGGACTTATGTACTTTGGAAATATGTTTCGTTTTCCGTTTACGGAAATTTGTATTTCTTGGCATTGCTGTCCGAAAGTGTTGCATACTTCTGCGGGCACCATTCCAAAATCCAATGACAAATGTGCGTGTGTGGGTGCTGCCTCGCTTTAAACCAACAAGCATACAAAAGGAAAATTATGGTTTCCCAAGACGGCAATCGAATGGTCGACTGATCGCTGGTGGCCTCTTTGCCGCAGACAATCTGTCACTTGATACGAGGTGCCGTCAACGTCGCTGCCTACGTGAGCGTCGCTGTCGCAAGCGTTTTACCATTACCTTTGTTGAGATTCCCGTTGTACGGGCGCAACGCAGCGAAGCATTCCAAACCTCCCGCTGGCCTGTGCCCGGGCGGATGCCATACAAGTGTGTGTGTGTGGGGGGCAGAGAACAATGTTATTTAATTTTTTAACGCCCTAATGTGAGTGTGAGTGTGTGTGTCGGTGTGGGTGTGTGTGTGTGTGTGTGGGGCAGGTGGTTGGGGTTGGGGTTGGGGTTGGGCCAACTGCACGGGGTTTCATCAGTGATTGTATGTGCACTCGATTGCAATTGCAGTGGCATATCGCCAAGAGGATCATATTTCCAATTGGGCTTCGGCTTTGCGCCTTTTGTTGCCTGAAGTGTCAAACACCCCGGCGCGCAGGGAGCAGCACATAACCTGCCTCAATGTCTGTCGAGTTATTTGGACAGTCATTTTTGGTGAATTTTAATTGGCTGCGCCTAAGAGTAGGCAACTGTTTTCTGTTCTGCATGGCTTTGTCTTAAGGCGCGCACACACACACACACACACACACAGACACCATTTAATACCCTCTAATAATATTACACACGCACACACACATCTAAGTCTTCGCGTGTATTTGCTGCAGCTCTGAAACTGACGCAAGTTTAAGGGATGTGACATCGACGTCTGCGTCGACGTCGGCGCCTGCTCCGACACCGCGGCGTCGGCGTGCAACTATAAAAGCAGACCATGGCGCAGAACCATGGCTCAGTTAAACATTGTTGATTCACCGACAACCAGGAGCAGCTGCAATAAATCAAAATAACAAATAACATTTTTTTTGAAGTGCCCACACATTTGAAAAGCCGTTTTGGAAAACTGAATTTGTATTTTTTTTTTAAGTGCATCAAAGTCGCCAGGATATGGCAATTACACGGCATGAATATTGCATTCGTTGCCTACTTTTAGGCGGGACAAAAACTTAAAATTCGATTTGAGCGGAAAACATTTTTCAAATTGAAAATCAATAGAAGGACGACAAGGACTGCGCCAGCAAATCAAATATTCAAAAACGTGCTCAAGCCCCCCGTCCACGCCCCCGGTTCATCGCGGCACAGTGACCAGCCTGGAATTTTGAACATATGCTGGCCCCTCATCATTTATTCAACATTTGGCAATGCCACAACAAAATTTCGACTTGACAAACAACGGGGCCAGTCCCAAAGTCCAAGTGGTCGAGTGTGAATGTTAAATTTTCGGGATCTGATCGCACGGTACTTATTGCAGCTGCTGGCCACTGCACAAGATTAGACTTAAGACTCTTGTGCGTGTGACAGCGGCTATGGTAAGGGGCCAGAGAAACAGCAAGAACGATCAATCAATCGCAGCTACAACCCAATCGCTTTGCCTACTTACAGATCCCATTTGCGGCAGGGCCTAAAATTAGTCACGCAACATCTCATCGACTGTCCTCATTACACACCTGACCAGACGGAAGCCATAGAATGGCTCGACAGCTCGACAGCTGCAAAAAGGGAAATAAGTTGACTTGTACCCAAATCGAAGCATAATAATTAAGCTGCATTTTCACTTGCCGAGCTCGCATTCGTTCAGATGGGTGCAGTATACCTCAGTTTGCAGTGAGCTGGCTGTCGAAAAACTCATTTGCCAACTCAGATAGTCAACTTCTCATGCAAATTTTCATATAACTTTTCCCTTCTCAGATTGAGTTTTTAATTTTTCTGATATTTCATAGGGGAAAACTGCTATGAGATATTGGAGAAGTGAAAATACAGCTTGAAAACGTGAAAATTCCTTGTTTATTCCTAAAATCTTCAATGTGCAACTGATTTCGATACTTTACTCAAGAAATAGTGACCGATTTGCGTTGTTCCAGCATGACTCATATATTTCAAGCGTTTCAGTTTGTTTTTCAAATAAATTAAGGGGCTTCTTTCAATCCAGCAGGCGGTTGAATGTATTTCCTCTTATACATTTAAAAAGTGGCAGAAGTGTCTTCATACTTATTTTACAGCTGGTGCCAAAAGCCTCTGATGGCTGTTGATTGTGTAAAAGTTTGCATATACATTCCTTTGACAATAAGATGTTACAGCATAAGTTGAGTAAGGCGAAAATTCAGATTGTAGCACCAATGAGGAAGCCATTTCCATTTTACACACCAATCCGAAAAGTGTCTACAAAGATGTACACAAGTCCTGAGAAGTCTAAAAATGTTCCGTAAGTCCAAACACCAGGTAGCGTAATTATTATGAGTTCTACGATATAAATGAAATTTAAATAATTATTTTGATTTTTAATTTTGATTATAAATTAAATTAATTACAAATATTACTCAAACGTCGATTACTACTGGAGTATAGAAATTGTGGCTTGTTTGATGCATATCCCTAGTAAGTGAATCAGGTCGAACCAATAAAACCCTTTGCAAAGTTTGAATATATACATAAAATTCGGTTTTTTAATAAATTATTGATTTTTATTGATTTTACTCAAGAAAAAATCAATATCGATTGAGCAATAAAAATAACAAGAAAGCTAAGCTAACTTCGTCTGTGCCAAAGATTTTATAGCCTTGCAAGTGCTCGCTTAAATATTTTCAAAAAATACTCTTTTTCCCATTTTCCGACCGATCGTTCGTATGGGAGCTATATGATATAGTCATCCGATTTGGCCAAAAATTTGCAAAATTATGTGAAAGCATGTGAAACAAACAAATACCAAATTGCAGGATGCTGCCATTAAATAATTTAATGTTTTTCTAACTAAGCCTGTTTTTTAGACCTATCTTTTGTATGGCAGCTATACCATATAGTTGTCCGATTTTAATAAAACTTAATAGAATTATAAAAAACCATAGAAGACCTACGATTAAAAAGTTTGGAGACGTTTCCATGTCTAGAAGGTACGAATTATCTATCTTTAAAACAGTGGGAGATGCAAATTGCGGGGGTTTGGCCAAAATCCTAAATAAACTTGATCTACCTGCAAGTATAAGAAGTTTTTGTCCCTTACAAGTCAAACCTCTTGTAAACTTAAAACTAATTGGGAACTGGGCCGATATAAAACGAAGTAAAGTTAAAAAAACGAGAAAGCTAAGCTAACTTCGTCTGTGCGGAAGTTTTTATACCACGCTTAAATATTTTCAAAAATAACTCTTTTTCCCATTTTTTGACCGATTGTTTGTATGGGAGCTATATGATATAGCCTTTCGATTTGGTTAAAAATTTAAAGAATTAGGTGAAAGCATGTAAAACATACAAATACCAACTTTCAGGATGCTTCCATTAACAACAAAAAAGGTTTCCCAACTAAAGCTGCTTTTCAGACATATCTTCTGTATGGAAGCTATACCATATAGTTGTTCGACTTTCGTCAAACTTGGCAGAATTATAAAAAAGCATAAAAAACATATGAATTCAAAGTTTGGAGACGTTTCCATTGAAAAGAAAAAAGTTTAGAAAAGTTTCTTAAACTAGTTTTCCGACCGATGGTTCCTATGGGAGCTATGAGATGTAGTCATCCGATCCGGTCGGTTCCGACATATTAGTAGTGTGCAGCAAAAAGAAGACTCTGTGCAAACTTTCAACTCGATAGCTTTAAAACTGAGAGACTAGTTCGCGTAGAAACAGACTGATAGACAGACAGACGGACGGACAAAGCTCAATGGACTCAGCTCGACACCCTGATCCAGAATATATATAGTTTATGGGGTCGAAAAAGAATTTCTATGCGTTGCAAACTTCTGGGCCAAATTATAATACCCTTTGCAAGGGTATAAATATCACAAAATTCAAATCATTGCGGAACGGAATAGATTAGCGAAATTGAACCGTATTTTATTATGATACATTTGTTTTCATACTGGTATTCCTAGTTGATGATTTTTGAGGATGAGAAATCTACGAATAATCATTATTTACAGTCCCTGCTAAATACTAATATAACAATTTTATTTTCTTCGCTGGCTACCCGTAGACAAGTCTTAGGTGTTTCTTGTCTTCATAAGTTATTTATCGGAGACGAAGATTCTTCTGAACTGTTATACTTCTCTGATTCACTTTTCTGTTACTTCTAGACCAGGTCAAATATAAAAAAAAAAAGCAGAGCGCTACTCCGTCAAGGGAGAGAGAGAACATTTCCCTATTAGTAGGGGCCCTGACTGGTCACTGCCTAATTGGAATACACGCCGCAAGGCTCGGTATCAGGCACAATGACTTCTGTAGAAGCTGTAACTCAGCTGATGCGGAAGAGAGTGTACAACACCTCTTCTGTCACTGCCCAGCTCTCAGCAGAAGGCGACTCGCGCTTCTGGGTCGTCCTTTCCTAAACGATCTATCAGACATCTCTGAGACGGATGTTAACTCATTACTCAAGTTCGTGCTATTATCTAAATGGTTTAACGGGGTCGACCCTCCCTTTACGACCACATCGTAGAAAGGGTTATATGGTAACACAACGGGCCTACATTGGCCTAAGTGAAGAATGGGATCTCTCCCATTTCAATCATTACAACCTAACCTAACCTAGACCAGGTCAACTATACTCTATTTACCTTGTATCTTGCCTAGATGCATGACTGATTATGCCCAGCACAATCGTTTTCGGGTCTTATGTCGGAACTACAACGATCTGTATCACATGCTCTCAACAGATCTAGCTCTTCTCCTAAAAAACGTCTCTTTAAACTAATCTCCGGAAAATTCTCTGACCACACCCAGCTGTGAACAGGGGCATATGTGGCCTGACTGGCTAATAAATCTTCCCCCACGGGTCAGAGATTTTTCGTGTGTTCTTTACCTTATTTTTTGTTTTATTTTTTTTTATTAATTTTTTTTTTAATTTTTTCATTTAGAAACTTTTTTAATAACCAGAGAAGACAGAAGACTAAATTGTCCGTTTTGCACGAGCACGTCAGGTTTCAGATAAATTTGCAAAAACGTGATTTGAACGAGGTTTGTTCACATTTCTCCGCCACGTTTATGAACTTCTTGAAGCCAAAATTGTTTCTACGTTAACTTGGTCATCACAAATACCAAACCCAAAATTTTGTTTTGATTCCTAAAATACAATTTTTTTTTAATTTTAATA
Source organism: Lordiphosa andalusiaca (assembly GCA_035044965.1). Classification (NCBI taxonomy): domain Eukaryota; kingdom Metazoa; phylum Arthropoda; class Insecta; order Diptera; family Drosophilidae; genus Lordiphosa; species Lordiphosa andalusiaca. The sequence continues at coordinate 1,647,600 of JAWNNM010000051.1, read as the reverse complement.
GAAAAAATATTAACTTTACAGAAAAGTTTCACTTTTTCCTCAAGTTTAAGAAATTCTTAAAATTAATTTGCCAATTAAAAAAAACGAGAAAGCTTAGCTAACTTTGTCTGTGCCAAAGATTTTATACCCTTGCAAGTGCTCGCTTAAATATTTTCAAAAAATACTCTTTTTCCTATTTTTCGACCGATCGTTCGTATGGGAGCTATATGATATAGTCATTCGATTTGGCCAAAAAAATTTTAAATTATGTGAAAGCATGTGAAACAAACACATACAAAATTGCAGGACGCTTCCATTAAAAACAGAAAAGTTTTTCTAACTAAGACTGTTTTTTAGACCCATGTTTTGTATGGCAGCTATACCATATAGTTGTCCGATTTTAATAAAACTTGGTAGAATTATAAAAAAAAAACATGGAAGACCTACGATTAAAAAGTTTTGAGACGTTTCCATTGAAAAGAAAAAAAACTAGTTCTCACTAAAACTAGTTTTCCGACCGATTGTTCCCATGGGAGCTATAAGATATAGTCATCCGATCCGACATATTAGTACTGTGCAGCAAAAAGAAGACTCTGTGCAAAATTTCAGCTCGATAGCCATACAACTGAGAGGCTAGTTCGCGTAGAAACAGACAGACAGACGGACGGACAAAGCTCAATCGACTCAGCTTGAAACCCTGATCAAAAATATATATGGTTTATGGGGTCGGAAACGAATATTTCTATACGTTGTAAAATTATAATATTTACAAAGGTATAAAAATAGAGGAAAGTCAACTTCGGCTCGGCAGAAGTTTGTATACCCTTGCAGAACGTTTTTCTAACTACCAAACCAAAAACCTATTTAATTTGATGGACATTTCCACCGAAAACAAAAAAGTCTTTCTCACTGAGACTTCTTTTCTGACTCTACTTTTGTATGACAGCTATACTATATAGATCTCCGATTTCGACCAAACTTAGGGAGTTCATGGGAAAGCATAGCAAACTACGAAATACAAAGTTTCTAAGCGTTTTCTTTAAAAATTTGATTTTCGACCGATCATTCCTGTGGCAGCTATATGCTATAGTCATCAGATCCGGCCCGTTTTGATACTTGTGCAGCGTATTTGTACTACAAATTCGACTTCGTGGAGAGTTAGGTCGCGATAGCTTTCAATCTGACGGAGGAAATCGCATAGAAACAGACGAACGGACAGACGGGCATGGCTATATCGACTCAGCTCGTCATGCTGATCAAGAATATATATACTTTATGGGGTCGGAAACGCTTCCTTCTATGCGTTACAAACATCTGGACCATTTCAATATGCCCATTGCATGGGTATAAAAAAATCACAAAACTATTTACTCTATAGATATCTACCCTTTTTTATATCATCGTGCTTTTTGAAGCTATGGTCCAAAAACTATACATATTTTCGACTAATGGCGCTTAAAAATTACAATGAAAATTTCCTAAATTTAGGAAATAATAACGTAAATATTGTGACGAGTTGATATTATGAAGCTATTTTACTTTGACTTTTCTTACCTTGTACAAATTTTATAGCAAACAAATTTTATGGAAAAATGTAACAAATATGTCGGTAATTGGCTCCTTTTTTTTATATATGTATATAATAAGAAAAAGGATTTACGGAACTTAATCCGCTTACACATTTTTACAAGGCTAACAAACACTGAAACGGAAACAATATGCCACCTTGTTAGAAATAGTAATTTTACTAGTAGGACAGATTATATTCCATTTAAGGCGAGGCAAGCAGTCGCCCTCCGTGTGTCCAGAGGGCGGGCGGGTGTCTTCTTTTGAGCCGTCTCCGTATCCTTGCTGTCGCTAGCTCATTGGCAAGTCGGTTTGTGTGGAGCCGGCAGGCGGTCTCTATATCTGCTGGTGTGGAGATTGATTTGTGAGCAAACTGGTAAAATGCTGAGGTAAATGGTATTCTGCGCAAAATATTGTTTTGCATCGTCTCGACCTTTTTAATGGAGGTGTCACAGGGAGAACCCCAGAGGCAGATATCCCTGGTCCCAGTGGGGATGTTTAAAAGCTTCTAAGAGCACGATGATACAAAAGAATATGTAGATGTCGAACAAATAAGAGCACAATATTCTATTAAGAAGCTAATTATGGTTTTTATACCCTGTTCCCATTGAAAATGGGAAAAGGGGGATCATGAAGTTGTGCGAATGTATGTAACAGGGAGAAGGAAAATTTTCCGACCCCATAAAGTATATATATTCTTGATCAGCATGAACAGCCGAGTCGATATAGCCATGTCCGTCTGTCCGTCTGTCCGTCTGTCCGTCCGTCCGTCTGTCCGTCTGTCTGTCTGTATGAACGCGTCGATCTCAGAGACTATAAGAGATAGAGCCACAAATTTTTGCACGAAGGTAGATTTATGCTGTACGCAGATCAAGTTTGTTTCAGATTTGAAAAATTCTACCCCGTCCCCCTTTTATCACCAAAAAACCTAGACCTCCTCTAGAAATCCTAGACCTAAATAGGCGTCAGATCCACAATTTAGAGCCAAGTCAAGTTAGAGCCTCGTGGTTTAGTATACATCAAGCTAGGCCCAATATCTATCTATTCTGAAAAGTACAATCAGATCGGTCAAAAAACACCGGAGTTATAAGCGAAACAGTTGAGCTGATAAGAGGACCCCCCCTACTTGTTGGTCAGGACTAGAAAAAAGTGTTGCCTACATTTGGGATAATTTTATGAAATTCAAAAACAATTAAATGAAAACAAATGAACAGGGTATTTTGTGGTCGGGAAACTCGACTGCAGCGCCCTTACTTGTTTTAGCTTGGGGAAAAGCGAAATTTATCAGAAAAATTCACATTTTTATGCCCTTGCAGAGAGTATACTAAAATTTTTCAGATGTCTGTAACGCATAGAAGGAAGCATCTTCGACCACATAAAGTATACATATTCTTGATCAGCATGACAAGCTGAGTCGATATAACCATGTCCGTCTGTTAATCCGTCTGTTTCTATGCGACTTCCTCCGTCAGATTAAAAGCTATCGCGCCCAAGCTTTGCACGAAGTCTTGTAGTATAAATACTCTGCACATTTATCGGAACCGGCCGGATCTTATGACTATAGCATATAGCTGCCATAGGAATGATCAAAGAAAACGCTTGGAGCTTTGTATTTCTTGGTTTGCTATGCTTTTCCATGAGTCTACTAAGTTTGCTCAAAATCGGACATGGCTGTCTTACAAAAGTAAAGTCAGAAAAGCAGTCTTAGTGAGAAAGACTTGTTTGTTTTCGGTGGTAATGTCCTTCAAATTAGTTAGAGTTAGTTAGTTAGGTTTATGCAAGTTTCTCAAAAGCCTGTCGTTCTGGGGCAAAACTGAAAATTTATTTAAATTCAGCACTCGAAAATTCATTAGGTACGTTTTATATCTTCTCTATTTAAGAAGCTGCCGTTTTTTTGTAAATTTGTGTTATGGCTCCAAGTATTTTTATACCAGGAATGCCCAAAAACAGCATACTGCAGAGCACTCACCAATACTCACAAAGAAAAGCACAAATACCAATAAGTGAACAATTTTTTTTGCTGTTGGTCAGTTTTGCTTGCGAGCGGAAACACCAATCAAAGAAGAGAACAAAATCGGTTTTTGTTCTTCGCTACGCATACACACAAAATCGTTTGCATGTGTTTCGTTTTGTATACCCCGTGCCCTACATGTATACGATCATTGCTTTCCTATACTCGGTGCATTTACAAAAACAAAACGTACCCAACGAGCACACGGCTGGGCATCGTTGTTTTATACCCTTGCAAAGGGTATTATAATTTTGCCCAGGAGTTGGCAGCGCATAGAAATATTTATTTTCGAACCAATGAACCATAAATATTCCTGATCAGGGTGACGAGCTGAGTCGATTGAGCTTTTCCTGTTCGTCTGTCTGTCTGTCTGTTTCTACGCAAAACAAGTCTCTCAGTTTTCAGCTAAAATTTTGCACAGAGTCTTCTTTTTGCTGCACGCTACTAATATGTCGGATCGGATGACTATATCTCCTAGCTCCCATAGGAACAATCGGTCGGAAAACTAGTTTTAGTGAGAAAAACTTTTTTCTTTTCAATGGAAACGTCTCCAAACTTTGAGTTCATATGTTTTTTATGCTTTTTTATAATTCTGCCAAGTTTGACGAAAATCGAACAACTATATGGTATAGCTTCCATACAGAAGATATGTCTGAAAAGCAGCTTTAGTTGGAAAAACTTTTTTGTTTTTAATGGTAGCATCCTGAAATTTTGTATTTGTATGTTTTACATGCTTTCACCTAATTCTTTAAATTTTTAACCAAATCGGATGGCTATATCTTATAGCTCCCATACAAACATTTGGTCGAAAAATGGGAAAAAGAGTTATTTTTAAAAATATTAGAAGAAGCTTATTAAGCTATTAGAAGTTAGCTTAGCTTTCTCGTTTTTTTAACTTTACTTCGTTTTATATCGGCCCAGTTCCCAATTAGTTTTAAGTTTACAAGAGGTTTGACTTGTAAGGGACACAAACTTCTTATACTTGCAGGTAGATCAAGTTTATTTAGGATTTTGACCAAACCTCCGCAATTTGCATCTCCCACTGTTTTAAAGATAGATAATTCGTACCTTCTAGACATATTAGGTAATCAACATTATTTGTGACACCGCAAGAGGAATGGTGAATATCAGATGAATGGTTGTCGAGTTATGATCAAAAATCTGCTCGCTTTGCTCCTGCTGCTACTACAGCATCAACATTTATGCTGAGCGTATAATTTCGTTGGTACAGAGTATGTTATAGTCGGGCTTGACCGACTTTTGTTTTTGTTTAAGTCAAGGCTGCAAACCTTTAAAATTATCCATGAGGTTCGGTCTGGGGGTTCGAACCCATTGTAAAATCCAAGGTTCGGTTCGCGGACCGGTTCTTGAAACCCCTGAACCCAAGGTTCTGGTTCGATCCTTGGTTCGCTTGCACATAAAAGAATTGTTCGACTTTTGAATCATAAATACGTTTGAAATGAAACATATTTACCTTTTATCAGTATGCTTAATCATAATGATCGTTACTTAATTTATTTCAATTATCAGCTTTTTGAATCGACTTAGTTTAGGTTAATTGGCACTATATCTTCCAGGAGATGTTCATGTACTAGCTCTTAACTGCTCGTTAAACTGATACCTGAGTTGCTGGTACAGCTAGTATAGTAAAAGGAATATTTTATAAGCCTTTGTTATTATGACCTTACCAAAATGTTGAAACATTTGTCGTTGGATGTAATCTTGGACAATTTTTTAAAGGAATCTATAACATCATTCACAGATTTTATATTTGGTATTTGTTTATAGCTTTCATAAACTTCTCGACTTCGCAATTAGACGTTGAGTCATTGTTTTGTCGAATTTTGAAAACTCTCATTAAGCATATTAAATTGGTGAACCGAACCTCATTATTCGAAAAAGTGGTCCGGTTCGGGTTCAGGTTCGAGGAGTAAGACGCCTGGTTCATGGTCCGGTTCGCGAACCCCAAAAAAGCCGAACCGAAACGGTTCTCAGGGGTTCGGGTTCGGACCGGTTTGCAGCCTTGGTTTAAATTGTTTACTACTGCAATTTCTTTTCTGTTAAATAGAAAAATAAATATTGTGTTTCGATTTTGATTTTGATTTCCCTTTTCATAAAACTCTAAGAGCCGATTTCTTATCTTCAAAATAGCTCCTATGTAACAGATAAACTCTGCTATTTGTAGGTTTATGTGACAAATAGCTCTAAGTAGAAGATTAGAAACCGGCCGTAAAAAAATTTTCCATACCGTGTTAGAGAGTGCATATTTTATATCAGGGATGCAAACCGTCTCTGAGCTGAACCGGTTTTGAACCGCTTATTCGCGCTGGTGAACCGAACCGCAAACCGAACCGGCTTCCTTTCAGAATTTCTGAACCGAACCGAAAACCACAAATAAAAACGGTTCGGTTCGGTTCAGTTCTCTAACGAGTTTTAACGGGAATTGCTTTCCTCTAGCCAATGATTTTGATTAATTAGGAAATTTGAATCGTTTCCTGAAGATAATTTTCAAACATTTCGTTCGACCCTCTACATATTTAGCATTGTCGGATCGATATAACTTTTAATCGATATTGTCGGATCGATATAACTCCTGCAATTTCCCGCCGATCTCTTAATTTACCTGTCATCAATCTAAATTTTTTTTTTCATTCGACAATATTTTACATTTTCTGTGTTACTTCTTAACCTTAATTCAATCTTAATCTGCCAATAAATAAGGGCATTCCTCCAGGAACTGATAGACGAGTCCTGGGAATCCGACATAATAATCTTTGCAGATTGCTCTAAGTATTTAAAAAAAATTCGAATGGATTATAGGAATCAAATTTCAAAAATGATCAAATAGCCACTTCACCGAAATCAAATTTTATTTGCCTTTGTGAACCACTGAACTGAACCGAAACCGCGGTTAATTTACCTCCGAAAACCATGTTATGAACCGGACCGGCGGTTTAGAAACTGTGCAAACCACTGAACCGAACCAGTACTTATTTTCAAGTGATTTGCATCCCTGCTTTATATATTTATTTTTAAACATTTTCTTTCCACTTTTAGTCGGATTTGAAAAAGGTGTCCAATTGTGAAATGGTTGAAACTGATATATAGAAAAAGTATTAACAAGCAGCAAACCAATTATAGATTTCTTAAATACGTCACTTCCAAAACAGTTCCCATCAAAATAAGCCAGGGCTGCAATCCCAAAAGAATCTTTTCGAGGGTTCGGAAAAATATTCAGAAAATTTGAGCTCCGATGCTTTTGTTTTCATTAATTTTCTGGCCGAATAAATATATGCACATTGCACACACATACGCACTCCCTAGCTGAATTGATTCTTTTATATGTAGCTTCTGTGTTTTTCATCCAAAATGATTTGGTATTTATTTACATCTTTTTTGCTAGTTTTTTATAGCAACTTACTATATATTAAAAACTATCAAAACTTTTATGATTTAAATTCAAAATCGAAATCAATCTCTGAAAACATATAAAGCAAAAGAACGATTATCAATGTTTATTTGATGCACAGCTCAAATTGGAAAAAAAAAATCCAATCTTTTTCACATTGCAGCAAGAGAGATGTAACTGATATATCACAAAAAAAATGTGCTAAAAATAAGACCATTGCTTTTGTGCTGGTGGATATGGTTATAATTTAAGGCTTTAACATGTTAACTCGAAAATCATATAATTTTATGTTGCTCCTCAGTTGTTAAACATGTACGATTTGTGTGCTTTTAATAGTACAGCCAGATACGGGAGGTGGTCTGTCTAACAGAATTCTGAAATTTCCTTTTTATTCCCTAAGAGAGTGTAAATTAAAATTGTCCAGATGCTTGTAACGCAAAGAAGGAAGCATCTCCGAACACATAAAGTATATATAATATATTCTTGATCAGCATGAAGAGCTGAGTTGATATAGCCATGTCCGTCCGTCTGTTTGAATGCTGTCTTTAAAGATTTCTTCACCAAACTTTGAAAATTTTTAAGTACATATATGGCGAATCTCTATATGTTAACATCTCATCATCATCATCATCCTGACAGACGGACATGGCTTTATCGACTGCTTTATGAAGTTGTCGGAGTTTCTTTCTTTTTGCTGTTACATTTTTTTACACAAACTTTATAAACTCTTTGTACCAAAAACATAAAGGAAAAATATTTAAAAAAAAAAGCTTAAACTAAAATTGAAAAAAAAAAAAACGGACACGACTCATTCCTTGCTCTTTTGTCTCTCCAATGAACATTTTTTGAAGAACGCCTTTTTTCGAGCGTTAACTGCAGCTCTTAGTTGCTCTTCTGGGGGATCATTCCGCAATGTGGGTATAGATGCTGAAAGTAAAAAAGGAATTTATAAATAAAACTATTATTAAACCGAACTGTTTTAATTGGGGATGTTCCATATGTTGATATTGACGTGTTGAATAGAATTTGTGAAAATTAATTTAAAAAATCAAATTTTAAGTTAATTGTGCGCACAACTTTATGCCCCCTTTCCAATTTTCAATGGGAACAGGGTACGCAGAAAAAAATAAGATCAAATATCGAGTTGATCTTCCAATATAATTTCAAAAATATCAATTTTTAAATATCCTAGAGTTACTATTTAATATCAATATGATGCTGTAGTATTATATTGATACTAAAAATATTATATTAATAAGCGAAATTCTCACAGTGATATGAAAAATACCCTAATGACGTGATTTCAGATCAAAGTAGACATCGAAAATCTGAGGGCAGACAGAGACAAATAGAGTTTCTTAAAACAAGGAGAGACAGCTATAGTCCAACTCAATGTACATGGCTCTGCCGCAGCACGCGAGACAGCGAATACTCTTCCGATTTGTCTGTTTTTGCTTTCATTACTGATTGCAGTTCCCAACTGCTTAAAGCGGTGAGCGCATGAAGAGACATTCAAACAGCGACAGCCAATAGCGAAATGCCTACTGAAGGTGGAATCGGGAGATTCATGAAACAGTACTATAAAGCCAGCACTTTTTGGTGTATATAAATGCGTAAGGGGTTTACAGTTGTGAACAAACGCAACTTTTCGGGACCTCGAGCCAGCTAAAGTCACGAATTTTAATGATTTTAATTATTTTAATTAATTAAACATAATAATACATTATACAATAATACCCCTTTGATATTATAAAAATATTGATACTATAAAAATAGATCAGGGATATTAACAAATATCAGATTGTTGATCTGAAACATTTCACATTGATATGTTCGAAATGTACGAGTGATATTTTCGATCATATCAACTGGGTATTCTTCAGATGAAGGCCGATTCGATACTGAAAAATTCCCGATTGTTACTAAATATCGTGATCTTTTTTTGCTGTGCAACAACAATACAATATTGCATTAAATTATGACACCAGTATAGACACTCGGAACAATAAGGGTAACTTGGTATAGAATACGATGAATAAAGACAATAAAGTGAACAATTTTTTAAATAAGAGCAATTACAGCTACATAATGAAAATAAGACCGGTTGCTCCGGTTCAAAAACCCCATTTTGTGCTGCTACTACGCTGCAGCAGCGAACATAACTCGAAAACCGTTCATCCGATCTTCTCCATTCCTTTGGCGGATCGATAAGTTATCCGGATTACTGAATATGTCTAGAAGAAACAAGCCATCTATCTCTAAAACTGTTGGAGATATGACTTTTTTTCTAAATTTCGGGGGCGGGGCCAAAATTGAGAATAAAGTTGATCTGCCTGCAGACATAAGAAGCATATGCCCCATACATGTCAAACCTCTATCTCTTACCATCTCTGAGATCTGTGCGTTCATAAGGACAGACAGACGGACATGGCTATATCGACTCGGCTGTTGATATATAGAATAAATATACTTTATTGGGTCAGATTTGCATCCTTCTGGCTCTTACATACTTTTGCACAAACTTATAATACTCTATGTACCTACGGTACAGAGTGTAAAAAGTCAACTGCAGGAGGAGATGATAAAATAACGTATGACATGCTGAAATGGTTATCTTGTCAAGTGAAGGAAACCCTTTTATTGGAACTAATTAAGGCTTTGGAGGAAGGCTGTGGTTTTCCGGACTGGAAAATTATTAAAATAGTTCCGATACAAAAACCTAACACAGATTTAACAGACATTCAGAACTTCCATCCAATATCGCTGATCTCGGTGTTTTCAAAAACGCTAAATCTAATGATAAAAGATAGAATTGTGCGACTGTTTGATAAGAACAATACGTTACCAAATAACACATATGCATATCGAAAAAAGAATTCTGCAGAGTTCTTATAAATGATTTTAGCAAAAATGAACTGAAAGCCTCGGTATTAACAATTGACATCAGCAATGCTTATACAGAAGAGACTCGCAAAAGTTAAGTAGTTTGTTTTTGGGGTACTTAACTTTCACGATTTCTTAACTTTTTCAAGATAACCTCTTTTGTTTACGTACTGCTGACATTATTGCGTTCAAAACCAAATATGTATGCACTGAATGCTGCGGATCAGCGAGTCATAAAGAACGATACGTGGACAGCAAGACAAGATTCCACCGAACCTATGAATACAACGCAATTCGAGCGTCAATATGGGGGTTCCCCTTTTTCGTAAACGTTCACATTTGCTACCTTAGCCAAACATGAGTTGCATTGCAAAAATAAATAACATGATGTCAAACTGCTGGCAGAAATAGAAATATTAGCTTGAAAAAAAGTCTTATAAAAGTTAAGAAAAAACTTAACTTTTTAGAGATACATACATGTGGTGACGGAAATGTGCTAAGAAGTGCATAAGTTGGAAGACACAAAGATGATCTCTGTTTTTATAACATATGCCAAAGCTACGAAAGAGGTAATTGATAAACTACAATCAAACCTGAATGCATTTAAAAACCTGTGTCAAGAGTTAAATCTCACCTTCAATTGGAAAAAAGTTAATATCGTGTCAATTGGAAGGGGACGTCGTCCACCGACAAAGTTAGTCATTAATAATCAACAGATTTTAGTATGTGAACAAATGTAAATTCTTGGGAAGAATCATCTCAGCAAACCTATTATGTAGGGAGCACTTTGACTATATAAGAGATCCAATTAAGATGGCAACAAATTTTTTTAAGGCTTTTGTGAGATAAAAGGTGGAATATGCATCATTTATATTTTCATTTTCCGAAATGTTTTTGAAGATTGTTTCTCATGTCATTTCAAAAGGAAATTTATTTTATTATTTAATGCTAAAATACTGCTTTGGGTTTGGCGAACTTTAAAATGTATCAATAAAGAAACATTATGACAAAGCTGCCCCCAACTTCTTGAAAAGCTGGTTTCACCCTTGACAGAATCCCATCATCTTAATCCATTTTATTTACACCAACTTATCCTTTCACAATTTCAACAAATCCCAGTCAGCTGTTTAATGGATGCAAGAACTCAAGACTGCAATAATGTTGCCAATGCGAACACCTTATAGCATCTGTTCGATAAATCGTGATGTCGATGACAAAATCACTGCATTGAGAACCTGGCATAAGTCATTTCTTATTAAAAGTTAACTTAATAAATAAATTATTTATTAATTTAAAAATAGTTATTTCAAATTTTAAAAAACGTCATGAAATAAAATTTAAACGGTTGCGCGCCCAAATGTAATCTACCGTTAAATTTCCGTCAAGCTAAATCTGAGCTGGCGCTGACAATACTGTTTGACTATCGATAGGCACGACTCTCAGAGCAACAGCTGACGGCAAACGGTAAACAACAATTTCTGAATTGGTCACATTGAGCGTCAGTCTGATTTTTTGACAATTTTCTACCGTCTTTTAGACAACTCTGCAATGAATTCGTGGCCAGCGACGCCAGCGGGACCAGCAGACGCGCCCATGGCACCCCCAATGATTACTGCGCCTCAGGAACAACAACAACGGAACCAAATACAACTGCCACCACCGCCAACTGGGCATAATATTGCGCCCGCCGGTGCCTTTCCCGGTAAGCCACATCCACATCACGCTCGCATTGCGACTCAGCTCGTATGCCTAATTGCTTCCACTGCCGCAGGTTCTCTCACACCCGGCTGGAATGATCCGCCGCCCGTGTCCGCAGACTCGATTTTGTCCAACTCAAACAGTCGTCGTCCTCGTCTGGATCTGCGCAAACGTGTCGCATATCCCGTGGATGGACTTGGCAATAGCACCATGGCTGTGAAACCCTTGCCCACGCCAAGCTTCGATGTGGCCTCCTCGTCAGCTGCCGCCGCCACCAGTCCTCGCCCTGTGGCCAAGGTAACACCACAGCGTAAAAATCCGCAGGTGGAGTCCTCTAACAGCAGTCTCAGCAGCAACAATGGCAACGAGAGTAGTGCCCCACCACCTCGGCTGCCCCCCTTGGCGCCGGGCAGTGGAGATCTAAAGGTGCCGGTGGCGAAGGTGTCGCCACGCCAAAAGTGACTAGCGATAGACAATGCATTTAGTTAGTAGCACACGTATGGATAGATTGGAACCCCAAATTGTCGTGAAGAGATGATCAAAAGCCTGGGAAACTGACGAGCAAACAAATATTTTTGTATGTAAACCCCCACACACGGACATTAAAATTACTTCATTTACACAAAAACCGGCTAGAAACGAATCAACATTTATTTGTCCAAAGGATAGCACCGAATTACACACCATTTGCCTTACCAGGGCAACTGCACCCCATCATACTGATAGAATCCGCCGTTGTGCTGCTCGCCCAGCTTGCCAATTGTCTGCACCATCTGATCCGTGCTGGTGACTACGTCCATAGGAGCATTCTTGCCGCCCATATCGGTTTTCACCCATCCAGGGTGAAGGCTAATGCACAGTATTTTCTGCTCCAACAGATCGATGCTCATCGATTTAGTGGCTGCATTCAGTGCCGATTTGGAGGTGCGATAGGCATACATGCCACCTTCGGTATTTGATTGGATCGAGCCGAGAACGGAGCTCATGTTAATGATGGCAGCCCGGCCAACGCCCATGGGTCGACTCTCGTTGGCCGCCGAAGCCTTCTTCAGCAGCGGCAGGCAGGCCTTGGCCAACATAATGGGCACCACTGTATTGGTGTGTAATGTATCCAACAGATCCTGATGCCGGCTGGCACCAAGACGCACCGATTTGGGTGCCACGCCCGCATTATTGAAGAGCACATTAAGACCCTTCTCCTTGGTTATACTCCCGATATCGGCTATCAGCTTGTCGTAGGCATCAAAGTTCTTCAAATCTGCCAGGAAAAACGACATAAAGTCAAGCAACATAAAAGCAGGTGAAATTTCAATCACTTGCCTATCTCGAAGATGTGAATGTTTGAATGCTTCTTGGCCAAATCTTGCAGTTCCTGCAAAAACAAGGCACAGCAAATTCATTGAATCAACATTATTTTATTTGACAAATAGTAATTAAACCTATTAGTCCCGGAACGATTTTTTGTACGGTTCCAGTACGTCCTGAAATTAGAGTTTCTGCTTCTAATTCCTTTTTTGGTACGGTATAAAATATTTCTCAGATGATCTAACAATATTACTACTATTTGTTGTGCAGGCCTAATTAAAGTTAGATATTTATTAAAAATTCTGTAACTTTGCTACATTAGCAAATAAAGTTTGATAAAGTTCTATAAAAATATCTCGGTTTTACTAATTCCGATTTAAAACCCTTGAAAAGTGGGATGAATGATACAAAAGTCTACGAATCAACGCAAAATCAGGGGAATGTCGTGTAAGCCAAATAATATTCGGTTCAAAAACAGTTTGGCTTTCAAAAGCTGAAGATATTTTCAAACAGCTTTAAACAGTTTCCAAAATGAAATAATAAATACAAAAACATTAGGCAGGATTTTAAGGCAGCAGTAAACCAAACCTAAACATTTCATTTCAGGTACCGAAATCGCAAAAAACGATGGTCCAGTTTGATTTTTGGTGTTTTTTTATAAATGATCAAGGGTATAACGAATCGTTTTGAAGAGTATAACAATACTTGTTTAAATATGTATTAGCAAACGCGTTTTTATGAACACTTCTTCCCTGGTGTGGAAATTATACTGAGTCGATTTTTATGTTGTCTGTGCTCACCCCCGATGAATGTAAAATAATATGTATAATTATAATTTAATTATTTACTAATGTGGCTCTAGCCCAGTGCTAAATTCTTGTAGTAAACTCAAGTGATGTGTACCAACAACTTTGAAACATTTCCATAACTACACAGAGAAAGGAGTATATTAGTCGGTGATCGATCCATGGGATGATTTTGTTATCCAGATTTTCCAGTAGATTTTCATCCAATGGAGTCAAACGAATGGTACAAATTTTCAAAAATGTTAAAAATTCATTCTCCGGTTCAGTCCGGAATTTAGTGTCCCTCAAACCGAACCTTTAAAATTACTTATCTCCAGAATTTGAACCTTCACCAAACCCCCTCGGCTTTGAAAATAGTGCGCTTAACGGAATCACTTTAGCCAGATTTTTCAGCTGGGCTGGAAAAAAAAAAATTGTTCCCTGCCGAACCCAAACCTGAACCGAAACAAAAATTTTTTAAAGAGGGTTCGGTTTAAAAATGTATATTTCTTTCACATTCTTCCCAGCGATTTCTACTCAATGTGGTACTCTTGTAATACTGAAATATCTTTTTAAAATGTTTAGAAAAACGTTCTCACATTTTAAGTTCAGTCCCAATTCTAACATCTGTTGTTAAGGATTTTGGAAACCAAATACTTTTGACCTTAGAAGAAAACATCAAAAATAATGTCTGTACCCTGGATTGAACCTGAACGTGTACTCTGAACTCGCTCCGGGAAACCGAATCCAAAATTGTTTGCGGGTTTGAGCCCGGTGTGAACCCCCCTATGGCGGAGAAGTGCTGATTCTGTTTTCCATTTAATCGTGCTCAAACTAATTCTGAAACCTCTAAATGGAGAACTTGTAATATTGATATTTACTTTATTTTGGGTGCAATTATTGGGTTTAATTTTTCTGTTTCTCCCGATAAACTTCAAACTCATTTATGTTGAGATCGCGACATTAAAATTTTGGAAAATTTAACTCCAAATTCGCTTGAGCGTAAGTTTACTTTCCGAGCGATTAGCTTTTAAAATTTGGGGAAACTCTACCCAAAAAGTGTGCAAATGGGCGAAATACTGTTGTATAAAACTCTTTTGTTCTTTATGCAATCAGCTCGAATCTTATCAAAGCTTTATGTTCAAAAATATTTTCGTGATTTTCCTATAATTGAAAATAAGGAAAATTTGGAGCTGGTACTTCCCGGCAACCATTCAATCAGATTTAAAATAATTTTTGGAACTCTAACTAAATATGGATTTCTGTTTTATCCCAATTTTCAAAACCAAAGCCTCCGCTCAAGCTGGATATTTCCGTAGTAGATGATTCAGATAAGTAGGCGTATGTGAAATGGTGATTGATAAATTTGAGGATTAACGGAAACGTCTGGAAGCCGCCGCCTTATAAAAATTGCATTTCAAAAGATTGGACCTTGACTCAGCCAATCAGCTGTTGGGTCGACATCATTTAATTTTTGATATTTAACTCGTTTTCCCTGAACGGTCACATTAAAACGGAAAAAGCGTACAAAAAGCAATTGCAAAAACTTGACGCCGCTTATTTCACAGTTGTGTTGCGCTGGCGAGAGTTAACTTCAGCTGATACTTAAAACCAATCTATCCCACTTGTGGACCCGTGCTTTAACTGTTCATTTTGCATTCCCCAAGATTTACCAACAGTTGCTGATCTTATTAATTAGTCTCAACCACTTTGAGCAGATACAACAAAATATAACACAAAACATGGCGCCCGTGCAAGGTAAGCAGCAGAAGTGTAGGGGGAAGTGAGTGACAAAACGGGAGATAGAAATTGTTGTTGCCCTTTGAGTTATTCTTCGCGTAGGTTCGTGGGATGAGTCATTGCCGGCTGGCGAATTAATGGGCGAAAAAAAGACTACAATTACTTACCGTGGCCTGCTCCCTGTTGCGGCATGTCGCGAACAAATGCTGCGGCGGTTGTGGCAACCGATTGTAAGCCTTGACCAGGCCCAGGCCCAAGCCTCGATTGCAACCAGTTATCAGAATGGAGCTCATGGCGGTTGCTTTACCTAACTGGACCGTCTTTGCCTGCGCGCGCGAAATCTAATCGTGTTCCGGTGAACGAGATTAAGGCAATAATAATAACAGTGTAACTGCTCCTGCCTCGGACTGTGGGCCAATTGGTTGGTGGGGTTATCTTTTATGGTCGCCGCACGCAACAGTGTTGTCAACAGTTAAATACAAATACGAGCACAAGCGAAATCAAAAACATGGCCTGCCCTTCGCTTGGGGTGGCAACCCTGGTCGACAAAAACCAACTGTTGCTGCAGGCCAATTTCAATCAGAACGTTCTCTATGTAAATTTATGCTAATACCATGCCTTGGAATTCCGTCATTTAGCTATTTGCGCTTTTGGCTTGACCACCCTGCTGCATCATCATCAGCATCTCCCTTTCGACGCGCATTCGCATCAACTCTGCCGACGCTGCCGCCTGCCTGTTACGTAGCCCGCTATCGGCTCGTTTGCTGCCCACCACTTTCTCCGGCCCAAGCAAAGCATTCGCGCTGTGTCTGTTGGCGTGTTCAAAGCGAAATAAAAAAGTAACTACATTTTTGCAAAGAAAAACATTGTCCGCCACAATGTCGCTCACTTTGTGGAATTCGAGATTCAGTGTAACATTCGTTCGCCAGTATTCGACGATATTAACGTCTGGCCATATCACAACCACAAATTCAAGTTTCAATTCCAATCGACAACGAGAACAAAGTTTATTCACCATGAGGGGCAACTCCAAAGGGGACGGCGGCCACTCACGCAATGTCTCACAGAATCGCGGGACGCGCGAATCTCGCGAAAGTTCAGCCAGCCAAGGCGGCGGTGGGGTCGGCGGAACGGCAAATGTTCCACCATTTACGCATCCACATTGCGATAGGCAGGCCATGTACGAACAGCCGGTACGCAGACATAGGGTCACCAGAGGTAAGTCAGAATGACTCGACTTTAATCGGCGGCTTATCTACTGAGCAAGCAACTCGGGGTAAGCTTAGCTTACGGCCTTGGGGGCCGTTTAATGAAATTGTACATTCTCTGAGATGTAGGCAAGTTAAAGATTTAATGACATTTCCCCCGTTTCCTTGGGAGAATGGCTAATCCTCTGTCTATATGATATTTTAGGATTTCATCAGAATTGTATATTTCTGAAAACGATTTATGTACACTTTTGCATGATTTGCTACAACAAAAGCATTTTATTAAACCAACATGTATAGTTCTATGCACGGTTGACTCTTGGGAAAAAATACTTTCGATTTATCATAAACAAAAATCAAGAAGGAATGTTGATCAATCCCGACTGTAATATACCCTTGCAGTGTCATTTAAGATAAAGGTTTCATGCATATTTGGTTCCACGATTTGGATCCACAATTTAGTCAAGAATATTTGTTTGTTTAAATTGTGATTTATTCACTCTGTAACAAATTGTCTTGGTCTTCAAAGAATCAACTTTAGATACGGCCATCGCCTTTGAATTTATAGAGCATTCTTCTGACCGACTGCTAATTCTGGACAAATTGGTTTTTAGGAAAGCTATTACAAGCGTCATTTATTTATTTTGACTATTGCCTTGTGGCACGATGCATTGTCTTGATCAGAGCTGCAAACCTACCAAATTATTGTGGATCTCCGTTGCGCGGGCTCGAACCAAAACTTTCCACTTGTTAATGTTCGATATTTGGCCGAAAATACAACAAATTACTCACAATTTGTACATATTTTGAAAGCCTGTTCAACTTAGACTTGGATGATACGAAGATATAGATCTTTCGGATTTGATTCAACAAAAAAATGCATAAAATTCTGAAAAATTTATGAAATTCTTATTTGAGCTGATTGAACGATATACACAATTTTATGTAAATGTTGACCGTGGCTGCTCTTCAAATGTTTCACACGCTTGGCACAATTTTGAAATACTCTCTCCAACATATCGGCCGGTATGTTACGAATAAATTCTTCAATATTGCCTTCCAATGCGTCAACTGTTGCGGACTTGTCGGTATAGATATGAGCCGTAACATAGCCCCACAAAAAAGTAGTCTAAAGGCGTGATATCGCACGATTTAGGCGTCCTACTGCCCGGCCCTAAACGTAAAATAAACTGTTCACCGAACTCGCCTCGCAATTGGGCCATTGTTTCGCGTGCTGTGTGGCACCGTCTTGTTGAAACCATGCACGTTAGCGATCTTTATTTACAGTAGAGTTAAAAAATGAAGTCACCGGCTCATAATCCATACCAAACTGAAATTTTCTGGAAGAACTGTTTGTTTGTCCACGTATGAATTCAACCAGGAATTAACTTTCTGTTCAATTTTTAATCGTTTCGGTAGAAAATGTGGTTTTTTGGTTTTGCCAAAAGTACAACTTGGGCCATTTCATTCGGAACTGAGAGCCGCAAATCCAAGCCGAAGCAGAATTACGTTCGAATTACTTCTCATAAGTTGTGGAATAAAGAAAATGTCTGTATGTTCGCTTTTCCAGTATTGCTAGCTCAACAAAAATATTTATACTTTTTGTGGCCTTACTCAACCTACCTATCTTACCCGACTAACGAGAGTCTCAACTAGCTTTTTATCAGACCGATATCTGCCAACAGATCCGATTTCGACAACATTTTAATGGTCAGTTTGAAAACATATTCTCATAATGGTCGAGTCTTAAAACGTTAATGTTAAAATCAAAGTTTTTCTCACTATAAACCACCGATTGTTTCGTCCGGATCGCACGAATTCACAATGATGTATAATTTAAGTTCAATTGGCTTAAATCCCAGTACTGAAAACAACTAGGGTGTTCTAAATTGCTTTTATCATAATTTTTGAAACACGTTTAGAGGTGGCGCAAGTTGAATTTTCCTTAAAAATCGTGTTGTCCGTACTTCTTTTGAATTTTACTTATAACTTGGTAAATAACTACGATTTTCTTAGTTTTTAAATTAACATATTTAGAGAAACATGTCAAAATTGTACTTTTATAGGCATAAACCATTAGTTTTGGCTATTCATTTTGCTCATTTAGGTACCATGTATTACTTTTTTTTTCGAAAATTTTGCATAACTGAAAATTTCTATGACAATTAAAAACACTAGTGATGCAAGTTAAAAAGATGGATACAAAATTTGATCTAACCATGCCAGAGTTGTACTATTTTAAAGCTTTGGTACCTAAGAACCTAAGAATTTTATAAGCTGTTTGCTTTTTTTTGCTTTGGATTTGCTTTTAACTTTGATTTCTGAGATTTTTCGCTTTTACTGATCATTTTCCCGCTAAAGAAATCGAAAAGTCTCCCTTTTGTCGTAAAAAACGTTAACCCTAATCGGCTATGTTAATAACAATCCACTAAAGAAATATTTAGTAATTTGCTTGAAGTAAAATTCAAACTGTTTCAGTACTAGGCTTAAACTGTAAGTCTGGATTGCTTAGATCAAAAATAAATATATATTTTATAAGGTCAGAAATGAATATGGGCATTTCCCAAAAATGGTCCACCGACACGAATAAATTTCTTGTACATTTTATCACATTTTCGCAGGGAAACATTGAAATTAATATAAATAAGGCCAATCTTACATTAACCCGTTCCGAGATTTTCGAGCGAAAAGTCGCGCAATCAGGTTTTTTTATGCCTATAGATTGTATTGTCTTTTGTTATTTAAAACTGTTCTAATGGTAAACAGGGTAATGAGGGAACCATATCTTTAAGTTTTTACTTTGCATTAAACAGAAACCACATAAATATCTTGATGGAAAAAATGTTACGTTCGACATGAATTCACGTATCGACACAGATCAATATTCAATATTAAACAACAATGTAGAGAAGACTTCTAAATCAAACTAATTACATTTGAAAGGAACTATTCCCTTATTAGATATTACAACTATTTGGGTCTGTTGGGTCAACTATTATGTGTTTCCAAAGATGCCCCCGAAAACCACTTCCGTTTTCGAATCACTTCAAATCGCTTCTTATTTTGTCAACATTTTGGAAACAAGACTACATGCTTTTCACTTAAGCCATAACTAAAATGCCAGCTAAATGCTTTATTTTAAAGTAAAGAACGAACTTAAAATGCCTTTTTTTTTTTTTTTGCTTATTATTGTACTTTTAATAAATGATAATACCTAAATGTCTAAATATGGTAAATGAGTTCAACGTATAACTCTTTATTATATCCCTATAACTAGTGCTAAGGCTGTTTTTCGAAAACTCTTTGCTTTCAAAATAATTGCAAAAAAGCCAGGAATTCGCACGGGACAAATATAGAAATGCTTTTTGCAGGCAACCATTAAAACGCCGATATTAGCAAGCTCTGAGGCAATATTTGAAAGTGCCTAGGCTTTGAAAGTTACCCAAAAATGATTTCTACTTTTTCCAAATATTTTACATATATTTTCATTCATATAATGCAAAGTAAAATCTTCAATTTAATTGCAATCACATAGCTTTTTATGGTTCTTTAAGCAATCTTTATTAGCTCTTTATACCCACATAATGAGTTTAGATAGCAAAATTCAATCAAATTGAATTAAAAAACGCGCAACAAAACAACAGAAATGAGAGAGACGGTCTTTGTGTGACTTTGCCTTCGAAAATCTCGATATGGGTTCATAAATAGTTGTAAGACTTCAATTAAATTGTTTCCCACTTGAGATTTTGATACAATATTTTAATTTTTCTTCAAAACTTTTGGACAAAATAAATATGCACTTGGCAAGTGTCTAAAATGGCATTTACAATGTAAAATAGTAATTTCTTAGGTAAAAGCCTCAATCAGGTGCTAATAAATTGTTTTATCAAGCTCAATTTTAAGTCAGACACAACGGAAATTGCATTGCGGTGTAATATTTCCTTTTGAAGAGTCATTTAACTACAAGGGGAAAGGGAAAGAAATGTGTATATAATATAGGTAATAACAAGGTAGTCCAACTACAATAATTCTTGTAGAGGCTTTAAATTATTTATACACTGAAATTGGAATATTTTATCGATTTCCCATTATAAATAATTGAACGACATGACGGGAGCTCTGTTGTCAAAGTCGAGTAAACGCTGTGGATTTTTCTTGAAAAACTAAACTAAAAGCAATGGTTTTTTAGCCTTGAACTTGCACTTTTTGTTAGGAAGTTGCCAGCTTTGTTCATGGTTCTGCTAAATAATGGATATCGGGTGGGAAAGGTGGGGCCATTGATGTTTACTTCCCCAGTCCGAAGGCTGTAAAACTCAGAGAGTAGAGCGAATCCATTCTATTTCAACAGTGATGGGCACTCTTGTGATTCAAGAGTACAACAAAGATGTGCTCCTTCTTGTTTTTCCATTTTAAAGTGATATCCTTAGCACACAGCTAAAAATCAATGACAATTATGACCAACGATGTCATTCTTCATCAAATATTCCCTTGGGCAATTCTATTTCAAATATTTATTCGCCCAATCTTTAGGTCAATGCTTAATGGGGCTATAGGGCTAAAACCCACCCACCTTAATTTCCCCACCAACATTAAACATGTCATAGTCAAAGTAAACCTATTAATTTGGTTGTACCGATGTTATCATCGAATTCAGCATGGGTTGAACTTAATTCAAGCACCTTCAAACGACCGGCCGACTACCCTATCAAATGTTAAAAACGTTGATGATTTTTCATCAGTTTATTAGCCATCTGCGGATTATGGTTAACCGGTTAACAGCATTTTTATTACCGCAACTAATCTAGAGTTTCATACACATTATGCAATATCCTCCTCCATCTCATCACCGCCCCCCCTTTTTTGTCCGCACACCCTTATCGTAGTTCACACGTTTGGCACTTGAAAGACTTTAGGCCTTTTTTTTTACCACACATTTCTGCCATGTCATGTTGCGTTTTGACAACAACTTTCTAACATTTTACCACTTTGGGTCAAATTGAGACTTAACACCCGTCTGAGTTTGGCAGAAAGGAGAGGGGCCCTTTTGTGATAGTTTTGTGTGGGCGGAATGTTCGAGAATTGACTATTTCACCACAAAACACAAGGTGCACTTGGCTTATCTCCATAACAACAAATTGCGTCATCATTCTCATCATCATCATCATCATCATCATTGCGAATGGGCGGCAATTGCAATAATCGTGACGACAAGACAAGAAAACTTGTTTATCGTCCAATTTCGATCTACAAAGGGCAAAATTGATATGCTGTCAATCTAAAAACACATGAACTCGCACATGTTCTTGGCAAACGAGGGTTGTCTTTTTAATTTCAATATAAATTCTTATAAATATAAAACGGACCTCACCATAAAGTATACAAATAGCTAACACTTTGATGAAATACCTAATCAAGGATTAGTTGATATCGCAATCGAAAGAAAGGCCACACACAGCCAAGAAGATGCCAAACAGCATTGGATCTACATTTCAGAGCTCACCGCAAAAGCCAAAATGAACAAAACAGCTTGTGACCTCACTCGCAGCATCATCAACAGGCATGGGCACCATACCCAGCCCTATTTTCCCTTGCAGCCCACACCGTCATTTCACTCAACACACAACGCAATTCGGTTACCGTTGCTCGTCTCGGCTCGACCGCAGTTTACAGCAACAGCGCACCGATATTCAAAACAGAAGACGAAAAAAATATGTTATTATTGTAGCATTAGAGCCCTCGCGTCAAATTCTGCTGCCCACCCCTGATCTACACGAACATATAGCTTGGTACTTAAGAGCAACAGTATTTTGGTTATACCCTGAGACAAGACTGTCGTATATACCCGCAGATCACTAAAGCAATGGGGAAATCTACAGAGATCGCACTAAGCATCAACCTCGCAACAATAGATATATGTCTTTTAGAAAGGAAAGCTCCTCAACGAAGTCTGTAGAAGGAAACGAAATATCGAACTGTATCCTAAAGAATCAGTCGATAAATTAGACAAACTGCAGAAATTCCGCCTTCTGCAGTTAGGATATCCAAAATCTTATGAAAGAAAGTAAGCCACTGCGTTTTACAACTGCCCAGCAGTCACTTTAGATGATTAGAAGGAATACTTGCTGGACTCTACCTATCACCAACGAAAACAACTGCAGGAAATGCAATTAATCAGGACTTCTAGAAAGCCTCATCAGTGTTGCCATATCAGCCTTTTTCCCGTCATTTCCAGCTTTCTTTTATAACCTGATTGTGGAAAAAATTAAGAAACAGCGGGCAGCGGGAATTTTGGCTTTTTTTTTTAATGATTTCAGCTTTTATATTTGGAGTTATTGCCTATCGATCTACTGATGACTATCAACTCGCCAAGTAAATGGATCATTCCCCAGATACTGATATTAATTTAATTCCAGAAATGATTTTTAAACATTTGTTAGCAAATACTCATATCAAGGATACGAGTTCGAAAGACAAATCCAAAATGCTTCATATGAATAGAGATTTTGGAGGTATCTATTCGGAACTGCTTGCTTAAATATATTACTTGTTCTTCAAAAGAAGAATTTTCCGTAAATGACACACTTAGTAAAATGACAGAACAGCAATAAGACTATAGAATTTTGGAGTGAAGTATTAGCTTTCAGAGACTGTGGAGGTAATCAACGATTTTTGGAGTTAACCTCATTCGCAGATATTGTCCTTGGCAAGGTACAACGCAGAAGTTGAGAGTAGGAGTAGAAGTTAGGCAGGTTAATATTGTAAAAGCAAAAATCTGTAATCGATTAGAAGTGAGCGAGCTCAACTTAGTACTATGTATATAAGGTAATGGACGTTAGTGTTAAGAACTATAATATCCTTAATTACAGATACGGGTTGCGTTGACATGGGAAATGCTGCTCCGATCATAAGGTTCTTCCCAGTTACCCAAAGCTTCTATTCACAAATAATGTCTACGACAATGACGAACGAACAAGGAACTTCATCAGACAGATGATATATTAAGTAACATTAAAGTTATGTAAAGCCATGCGCTTTAATCAAGTTTTTCAACCGCTTTTTCCCCTCTAAGTGCCGTCCAAAACGGCTCTTTATTCTTGACAAAAGTTCTTAAATACAACGGATCAGCTCTGTAACACCCTAGTCTTATCTTTCCCCACAACAATGAGCATTTTGAAGTCTGCCCTAAGACTCTGCGTGTGTCCAAATTCTTTGATCTAAATATTTATTTTCTAATAAGTCCATTTAGAGTGAACTCGATCTGAGTAAATGCGCCAATCTTTAGACTGAACGTACCATTTGAGTAGTCGCCGCCAGCTGTCGCAATGCAAAGGCCAGCCCTCGTCGACGACTAACTTCATTTGTTTCGATTTCTATGTTTGCTGGTAACCATGGCAAGTTGGCAACACCCACATTGGGTCAAAGCAAACCTCAGCACTGTGAGATGATTGCTCCAGTTTGATTTGCGGGCCAGGTGCATAATTAATGTACCCATGGCATGACCCGCTGCTAGGCATCATGTCGTCATTTGCCAGTTGCTCCTCAAGACTGCATGCATCTGTTTGAGTTTCTGCCGGCCTCCTTGGCCGATGAGCAGCCAGCTGGCCATGGGCGCAGCATTTATCGGTCCGCCTATCTGGACATTCGACTGCGACAGCAACCAGACCAAGACACTTTATTGAAACCCATCCCGGTCGCCTCTTCTCTTCCAGGTAACTACGATTACGACTTGATTGTCATTGGGGGCGGTTCAGCTGGTCTGGCCTGCGCCAAGGAGGCAGTCACCAACGGAGCCCGTGTCGCCTGCCTGGATTATGTCAAGCCCACGCCCATTGGTACCAAATGGGGCGTTGGTGGCACTTGTGTCAATGTTGGTTGTATACCAAAGAAGCTCATGCACCAGGCCTCGCTGCTCGGCGAGGCTGTCCATGAGGCAGCGGCCTATGGCTGGAATGTAGATGATAAGGCCAAGCCGGATTGGGGCAAACTGGTGTCAGCGGTGCAGAATCACATCAAGTCCGTCAACTGGGTGACCCGTGTGGATTTGCGTGACAAGTAGGTAGAATGTCTGTCTGAACTGGGGCCAAAACTAACTGATTGCTTTTTCCGTTTCGCCAGGAAGGTGGAGTACATCAACGGCCTGGGCTCGTTTGTCGACCCACACACCATGCTGGCCAAGCTGAAGAGTGGCGAGCGCACGATTACCGCTCAGACATTTGTGATTGCCGTGGGCGGTCGTCCACGCTATCCCGATATTCCCGGAGCCGTGGAGTATGGCATTACCAGCGATGATCTGTTCAGCATGGACCATGAGCCGGGCAAGACTCTGGTTGTGGGCGCTGGCTGTGAGTAGATGCAACGCCGCAATGGCAGCGAACGATTATAAGCTCTCTTTAATTCCCGTTCCAGACATCGGTCTAGAGTGCGCCGGCTTCTTGAAGGGCCTGGGCTATGAGCCGACTGTGATGGTTCGCTCGATTGTGCTGCGCGGCTTCGATCAGCAGATGGCCGATCTGGTGTCCGCCTCCATGGAGGAGCGAGGCATTCCCTTCTTGCGCAAAACAGTGCCGCTGTCCGTGGAGAAGCAAGAGGATGGCCGTCTGTTGGTCAAGTACGAGAACACAGAAACGGGCGAAGTGGCCGAGGATGTTTTCGACACCGTGCTCTGGGCTATTGGCCGCAAGGGCCTGGTCGAAGATCTTAACCTGTCCAATGCCGGCGTCCTTGTACACAAGGACAAGATTCAAGTGGACTCGCAGGAGACCACTAACGTGGGTCACATCTATGCCGTGGGCGACATCATCTATGGCAAGCCCGAACTGACACCTGTGGCCGTGCTTGCTGGTCGCCTGTTGGCTCGCCGCCTGTTTGCTGGTTCCAGCCAGAAAATGGATTACTCGGATGTGGCCACCACCGTGTTCACACCGCTGGAGTATGCCTGCGTGGGTCTTAGCGAGGAGGAGGCTGTGAAGATCTATGGCGCCGACGAAGTGGAGGTTTTCCATGGCTACTACAAGCCCACGGAATTTTTCATTCCCCAGAAGAGCGTGCGCTACTGCTACTTAAAGGCTGTGGCCGAGCGCCATGGAGACCAGCGTGTCTATGGCCTTCACTATTTGGGACCCGTCGCCGGTGAGGTGATTCAGGGCTTTGCTGCCGCCCTCAAGTCCGGTCTGACCATCAACACATTGATGAACACTGTTGGCATCCATCCGACCACTGCCGAAGAGTTCACCCGCCTCAGCATCACCAAGCGCTCCGGTCTGGATCCCACTCCAGCCAGCTGCTGCAGCTAAACTGCTGCTAAACCAACACCCAAAAAGCCGGATTCGCCACCGCCCACCCCTCCCCCCGCTGCCCCAGCCACAGATTGAGTTGCATGTTGTTGGCGCGCGGCTTAGCGATAGAAAAGTTCACGTTTTGCTTTATATGTTTCGATCATTAACAACCAAACACAACCAAAAATAGCTCAGACACAGGACAGGAATTTGGGAGCCGACCACAACGATGGAGTTGGGAGTCAGTTGAAGGGCAGAGGGCCCACCACACCTCCTTCCGGACTCCAGTGGAGCTCGGGTGTGAATCTATCTATCTACTTGGCATCCGCTATCCGCTGCTGATTCTTTCTCTGCCTCTGTGTGTGCGTCCATGTGCACTCAAAAATTATGAAATTATGTTGAAAAATGATAAACTGAAAACTCCTTATTTGTATGGTAGGAAAAATATAATTTTTCATCCAACTTAAAAAAACAAAATGTATTTAATGTAAAGGTGGTGTTTTTTGTTTAAGCATTTGTATCCATATACCCAACGACCAATGAGAAGATTTAGCTCTGCGTTTTACTTCGGTGCCAGGCTCTTCCACTTTTGAAACCATCGCGTTGCAAGCAACTATTCGGCAGCAAATTAGGGGTATCAAATACATGTCAAATATCTTTTTAACGTTGCTTAAGTAAAGCTGTGGCGTATTGGCAAAGAGTGGAGGCAGACCAGTTTTGCGGGTGATAAGATACCTCTGGCTTCGCTTAACACCATCATAAGCAGAGCACCGCCGTACTTGGGCCGTATAACACGCAATTGCGTTAGCTGTAGCCTGGTACATTTTGTATTTTGGGCTGGGGTCTTCATATTTCTGCTTCAGAAAGGAATTCCGTGTACTTTCTTTTGCAAAGCGAGTGCTCCGTAGTTTTAAAGCAGAGTGCTTTTTGAAGCTTATGTCGCCGGTAAGGGTGACTCCCAGGTACTTGTATGATTTTCGAGTTGGCTTCTTTAAAATAATTATATCGTTTTATTTTCCCATTTATTTAAAGTTTTTATCAGGGTTTGAAATTGCTCTTTGCCCGCAGCTCTCGAGAGCCAGCTCATAGCACTCGACTCTGAGCTCAGAGCCCTTCGCCGAGAGCCGTGAGCCATCAACCAGATCTCGGCTCGTGAGCGACAGCACACGGCTCTGAGCTGAGAGCCACTGCTCGGGAGCCGTGATCTCTCAACCCGCTCTCGGCTTGTGAGCCATAGTTCTCGGCTCGTGAGCCATAACCACTAAAAGAGGAAGATCGGCATACTTTGGATATGCGCATTTCCATGGTGTCGTACGCATTAAAATTAAAAAAATAAAAAATACACCGTGCTAAGGTTGATTTTGTGGCTCACGGTCCAAGAGCAATGGCTCCCGAGCCGAGAGCATTGGCTCACGAGCCGAGAGCTATGACTCACAGCTTAGAGCCGAGTGCTGTGCCTCACGAGCCGAAAGCCGGTTGATGGCTCACGGCCCCTGGCTCTGAGCGGGAGCCGAAAAAAGGCAGAGCACGCTGCTCGCTCGTGAGCAATACTGAACCCTGGTTTTTATATATCAGGTCTTGCTAATTCTTTTCAAAAGACAACAAATTTCTTAAAAGAAAACAGAATCGGAGATGTTCTTTTAAACAAACCCAAAACCAATGATAATAGGTATATGGGCATTTCCACAGTGCCGTACGCGACATTCGTACGCCTTTGAAGTTAAAAACGAGCGCGTAAGTTAAAGTCGGCCCTGCCCGACTTCGAAATACCCGTTACTCAAGGCAATTAGTGTTGCGGCTCAGATAAGTATGCAACGTTTTTTTAACTCTGCCATTTATTATCCGATCATTATACAAATGTGAGATTGTACATATTGGCCACATGCACTACACTGCAAAATCTGAGCTCGATAGCTTACAAATTGTAGGAGATATTCAACATTTTTTATTGAGGGGGCGGGAGGGGGCGTGGCCCAAATTTGAAACAAACTTGATCTGCCTACAGACTATACTAGCTTACATCTAAAATTTGGTTGCTCTAGCTCTTCTAGTCTCCGAGATCTAGGTGCTCATACAGACGGACGGACAGACGGACATGGCTATATCGACTCAGCTATTGATGCTGATGAAGAATATATATACACTTTATGATATCGGAGATGCTTCCTTCTGCCTGTTACATACATTTGCACGACTTTAGTATACTCTTTTTACTCTACGAGTAACGGGTATAAATATAAAGAAAGCTAATCTTTATCTTTTGATAGCAGCATATTTAGTGCAAAACATAGGTGTAGTCGATTTGATGCTTGAAAGATATATCCCAAAAATCATAGGATTTATCACGCGACAAAAATGGAAGTCGTTTTCGACTGCATCTAGAAAAATTTAAAAATCTGGGAAATATAAAGAATTATTTTAAATCAGTTAAAATTAAACTAAAGGAAAATAATGTAGCTTATTTTGAATATTGCTGATAATTGATTGTTCGCATTGATTTTTTTTGTTATAATCTTAAGGACTTTGAAGAACGCGACATTTTGAAAGTTGCTTGAAGCGACCAAGGCATTTGGTCAGTAGTTTTGCCAAGGTAAGTTTTATCCCATGGTATTACCCCATATATTATTTAATTGTATACTTGATGTTGACATAATGCCAAAATGTTTATTTGTTTGCAAATTTATTTTTATGGTCTCGGTTGCCCATTCTGTGGAAATGCCCATATACAAATTTTGACCACGCTAGGTGCTACCTAGGAATTGATTTTAGACCTTTATGATTTCTTAGGGACATTCTAATTTTTTGTTTTTCTCATCCGAACAATTTGACCCGCTCTAATATATATCATATCGATATTACAAATTTAAGTGAGGTTTTTCTGGAAAACTTTTCAAATGTAGTAAAACTTTAGCACATATGTAGAACTTAATCTATATCAAAATAGTTAGTTAGGTTCACAAAAAGTACCAAAAGAATACTGGAGGATCAGATTCTTGATCTTAGAACTAGAAGTATTGTTTTTTTTTGCAATTGACAGTCATGTTTCAACAGTTCGTTCAACGACCAAAGCTATCCAGAACTGCTGGACCTTAACAGATGCCATTACGACGCTAAAGCTAGAAACAAGAAGAGCAGTATCGTCTGCGTACGTGAATATATTGGTACTATGGTTGACTGTTAACGCAGGTCCCCGGCGTACAGACAGTAGAACACCGCTTCAATGCGTCCCTCGCAGCTGGAACGCTCGCCCAAAGGACCGAAGTACAAGATATTGTTCTAAAGAGAAGAGCTATCATGCCAGAAAGAGGGCAGAACAGTTTTGGTGGTTTGTGACAGTTTCAGAAATGTGTGTTGGTCTAGACAGCTGGTATAAGACAGCTCAGTAACTTCCAAGAACAGCATAAAACCCGACCTTTGTACTAAAAGTACTGGACATTCTTTTATTTTAATTCTATTCAAAAGTCCAAGTCCCACGAGAAAACCATTTTCGAGATCTACATAAATAGGCATCTTTATTTCGCATTTTTGGGAGTGTTTTTTTTTTTTTGTTTGTTGTTTTCCACCTAAAATTGTACAACTGCCGTACACAAATAGTTACATACAATATAATACATACAATACAATAACCAGGGAGGGAGGGGATACACAAGCGCCTAAAAAGTCTGCAAATGTTGTTCATCGTTTTTCAATCATTTTACAAATCCTCTTCATTTGAGTGGTGAGTGAGTGGGATATTTTCTTAGGGTCAGCAGCTAAAAACACTACAGAGGAGTATAATAGGTAGTGTAAGTGTATGGTATTTCTATGGCATAGTTAAGTATTTTGGTTCACATAGCGCTTAGTTCTTAACAACAACAAAAAAAAAAAAAATGATCAAATACTGTACATGCTAGGATCACAAGATGCAGGCGGTACTAACTGAACAACAGAAGGAGTGGGTTAGGGGGAATGTGTGTGTGTGTGTGTGTGTGTGTAGTTTAAATTCTCATTTAGGTGTTATTAATAACAATTTTGGTACAACGCTTAATACTGCTTACATACATACATACATACATAATATTATGTTACATAACAAACAAATTATGCTAAAAAAAAAAATAGAAAGAAATAAAAACAAAAAATGCAACAAACAATCAAACAATAAAAGATAATGAGCTTAAACTGACTCTTAAACACAAATCAGAATCTAACCATGCCTACCACTGAAGAAACTTTAACCTCTGTGGATCCTGCCAATCCTATTCTCTGGCAACAATTGGATGGCTACCATGTCAGACCTCTGCAACGACAACAGCAATCACCTGGTCTGAGGACTACTTTATGAATTCATTCGTAACCAAAGCAAAATACAAGGAGCGTCCGTCTCGTGCAGAGGTAATTTTATATGCCAAGTCGTTCTTGAACAACAAGACTTATGGAACTGTCTCTGGACCGATAACTAGTGCCATCGTAGGACTATTATCGGGAGTGGAACTTTCGGGTGGAGGATCCCTTCTTGTAGATGACTTGTTTGGGACGACTCCTGTTGCTCAATTGAGTGCTGCTGGGGAGGTTGCTAAAATTACAATTGGAACTTGGGCTACTGCGACTTCCAAGGAAAAACAACATGTTGCAAGTCACATTTTCTCAAAGAACCATGAAGCATTCTGTAACCTCTGGTACAATCAAGCTCCAAGTGTCTATGACCATTCCTCCTTGTGACACAGCACTCAATACATTTGCGGAGTCTGCAAGTCCTCACATTATGTGTCTATTGCCATACCCATCATCCCGAAATAACGACCAACCTAGCCCCAACTTTTTTTTTAGAGCAGGAGGTCTCTTAGCTCTAACTCAAGTTGGATTGGGGTGTCTAGGATGGTTACTAAAGGCGGCATTAAAACTTCAAACCATGACCATCACCTTACTATCATACTTCGCTATTCTCCGTTATCATCAAGTGATAGGAGAGGGATAGTTCGTTTTATAATCCAACATTTGAAGCGGGAAGAAGAGAAGCCATGGCCTTGGGCAAGATTGTTCACAGATGGGGACTAAAGCCGATCCATTATTCGCTGCCACCATGATGGGGATCACTATTGGTTCAGAGCCTGCAAGTCCTACGTGGGAAATCCCTCAATTCAAAAGTCTCATAACGGATAACACAGTTCGACAAAATCCAACTTTTGGAAAAGACCCATAAATTCTTATAGAAGGCACTTCAGTAAGCCTCGCCTCATATCCAGTTTTTCAACTGTACCCTAGGTTCGCGGGCTATGGGTACTTTTTTAGGAGCAACACACAGCGACAACAATTTTAACTTAACCAACAATTAATGGTTCAAGATAAAAATCTACAAAAATCAGCAAACACAAGCAGGGTCATTAGGAACGTAATATAAAAAAAATCGCGTTAATCATACAATTGGTTTTGGCACCACCAGAAGAGGTCAAACCTAAATTCTTGAATATCTCTAAAACCGCACGGTAGATTTTTATTAAAAACTAAATTTATGATGGCACAATGGGCTCTTGCAAGTCCCCACTCCAGCCAAAAACCGCGAGATGGAGTACCATTTTAAGATTTACCCACAAACATCTCCATGTAAGTCAAATAGAAGATCCAAAAATAGACCAAACTGCGTTTTCGGTTTTACCAACTAAGCCTTGGTTGGCAGGCAATGGGTATTTTTGTACAAGCAACTGCCTTAGAACAACATTGACCATTTTATAGGGTATTAGCAGCTTCACCAAAACTATTAATCTTATAGGTAACCTGCTTCATTGGAAGCAAGAAAATAGAACAAATTCACTATAAAGTGACTTTAATGTACTAGCCGCGATTCACTAAAACGCTTTGAACTAAAGATTTTAAATTATAATATCTGTTTTCCTGCTGGTAATGAAGATTATTTATCCATTAGATTAATTGGATAACTTTTTGGGAGCTGTTAATATCCTAAATGGTCAATGTTGCCGTATTCAGCGCAAAAATGCTTCGTTAGAAAATCTGAAAACGCAGTTCGGTCTATTTTTTAGTCGTTAATGGCGCATATTACGTGTTCGTGCGTGGATCCTTAAATGGTAATCCATCTGGCGGCTTTTTGGCTGAGGAGTAACATCTCTTAGGCCCATGAAAAAGCCCATTATGCCATCATAAATTTAGTTTTTAAGAAAACTTTACCGTGCTCTTTTAAATATATGCAAGAATTTAGGTTTGACCCCTTCCGAAGGTACCTTAACCAGTTGTACGAATAACCCGATTTTTAGATATTACGTTCCCAATGACCCTGTCTGTGTTTGCTGAATTTTGTAGATTTTTATCTTGGACCATTAACTACTTAGTTAAATTTGTTGTTGCTTTGTGTTGCTAGTACAAAAGTAATAATAGAAAGCGAGCCTAGGGTACAGTTGAGAAACTCAGTATGAGGTGATGCTTGCAGAAGTCCCTTCTATCAGAATTCAAGATTCTCATCCTGCGTTTTTTTTTTTAGTGTCGTACTGTGTAATGACAAATATATTGTGTAGAGTATTCTCAAGAGGTGAGCAATGTCTTCTTGACCAATACCATCGGTCAAGCGGTAACTGCAACCGCTCAGCGCAGTTCGAACCGAGCTATAGATATAGCAAATTTAAACATTGGAGAAACTACTGAAGAGTACAATGAGTTTTCAGGTCATTTTTAAATCATAGATATAGAAAAAGAAAACAATTAACAAAAGACTGAGACAACTGCACCCGAGAATTATAGATTAATCATAATGCTGAGTCTTAAAACCATGCTACAAAACAATTGTCTTTGTCATTTGTACAAGGGAATGATGAAGTTTAGAGTGTCACTTATTAAGCCAACATAAGAGAAACACTCCAAGGTACTTTAAGGTCTTAATGATATAGAAAATATACGAAGAACATAGACAATTCTAGAATGAATATCAACAATACAAGACAAAAGTTGTTCTAAAAACTAAACGTCATGAATTAGACAAAGACAGAAAGACATAGAGAAAGAGAGAGAGAGCATTAATGCCTAACAACATCCCAGCGGCTCTGTGTGGTCTGTGGCATTAACTAGTTTCAAGGGGAATGCGACATGCATTTATAAAAACTGCTGAGATGGCCGACTTTTGGTAACTAATTGGAAATTATAATTGGTTGAACTTGGGAAGCTACAAAGGCACGAATTCTGGGACTGATTTTTATAAATAAAATAAATATTATATTTAAGAACTCCAATCAATTTCTTTTTTGAGTCTGCTAGTCGATAAAAGAAGCAAAATTTGAAATAAATTTGTTTTCTTTGGACTAACGCTTTTCTCAGCATTGTTGACTAAGGCATCCTCAAGGGAAATGCCATATTAATGCACCTCGGAGAAACGACGATTTTACTAGGGAAATGGGGTTTGAAATTTGCTTATCTAATTATTTTTCCTATCGAGCATTAATTTGCATTCTTTCTGTCGAGATTTGCCCAACAGCACCTAGTCGTTGATTTGTTAGCTTAACATTACTTGCAAAATTTGACAATCGCACTACTAACATCCATATGAATGTGTGATACTAATCAAGTAGTTACTGCTAATCGGATTAAAACTGAAAGTGTAGAGCCGCTGGGATTCATATCCCTGACACAAACCGAGTTAGTTGCATAAAACATTTAAAATATAAACAATTTAAAATTAAAGGGAGAAAGACATCTACTTGGAGCCCCCGCCATGTGTTGAATGTGAAGCATGATGATGGTGATGGTGGTGATAATGCGTGGGCAGATGTGTTAAACCGATCGTCGAGCTGGCTACCGAAGAAGGGGACTGATTTTGGTATGAGTTACTGCCGCTGCTGCCGCTTGATGTATTGTGACTGCTGTGATTGAGGGGCAGTGTAGCGGCTGCTGCCGCCGCTGCCAGAGCCGCTGCAGCCGAGGCCGATGCTGCTGCTGCTGCCGCTGCTCCTGCTGAAGCTGTATTCAATTTGGTGTTGCCATTGGCGGTATTCACCTTCAGCTGCCGTATTTCGGGAAAGAACTCAATCATGAGGATCTCTAGCAATTCCTGCAATAAATATAAAATTACAAATTAATAATTGTATTCAATTTCCAATTTGGTTAGATCTTTGGTCGTACAAAACACAGAAAAAACGTGTTGAATTTTTATTTGAAGGCATTTCTTCCCTCGCGACATAAATAGTTATACGTGTCGTCCAGGTTTACATTTTAAACTGTAAGCCCATGGCAATACTAACGAGAAAGCCAAGCTAACTTCGTCTGTGCCGAAGTTTTTATACCCTTGTAAGTGCTCGCTTAAATATTTTCAAAAATACTCGTTTTCCCATTTTCCGACCAATCGTCGTTCGTATGGGAGTATATGATAAAGTATATGATATGATTCGTATATGATAAAGTAATCCAATTTGGCCAAAAATTTGTGAAGTTATGTGAAAGCATGTGAAACAAACAAATACAATTGCAGGATGCTACCATTAATAACAAAAAAGTTTTTCTAACTAAGAGTGTTTTTCAGACCTATCTTTTGTATGGCAGCTATACCATATAGTTGTCCGATTTTAACAAAACTTGGTAGAAATATAAAGAAACATAGAAAACCTACGATTACAAAGTTTAGAGACGTTCTCATTGAAAAGAAAAAGGTTTTTCTCACTAAAACTTGTTTTCCGACCGATTGTTCCCATGGGAGCTATGAGATATAGTCATCCGATCCACTCGGTGCCGACATATGTATTAGTAGTGTGCAGCAAAAAGAAGACTCTGTGCAAAATTTCAGCTCGATAGTTTTAAAACTGAGACTAGATCGCGTAGAAACGGACAGACAGACGGACGGAGACAGCTCTATCGACTCAGCTCGTCACCCTGATCAAGAATATATATAGTAATATATATATCTCACGCTTTGTCTAATCTTCTAACGAACAAGCTGTGGTTCTCTTACTTCCACTATGGTCACACGAGATCTCTAACAAATACTAATAGCTAACTATGTCCACAAGGTAGGAACCTTCTATAATATCTTTGAAATTATTGGAGATTTCACGATATTCTCTCAATTCTTAATAATATCGACAATAAACCGATGGGCATCTCTAATGTAGTCACTCTTAAGACTTACATAAAATAGCTGCTTGTTGTACACGGGATTCTGCAGGGCATCAAACACCTTGAGCACCCCTCGTTTGGCTGCCTGTGCCCCCACCAGATTGCACAGGACTTCAGGTATGTGATCGGTAAGCAATGCCTTGGCCGCATTCGTGGTCATCTCTTTCATATCATCGGAGCGCACTGGATACGCCGAGGCGAGCACACCGCCGGGCCAAAATGATTTCAAGATGGCCGAGAAATAATTGTGCAGCATGGACTCCTCGAAGAGATAGGTGACCGACTCTCGTATCTGGCGGTTGATGGTCCGTCCATAGGTGATTTGTACAAAAGAGATGATGCTCTTGCGCAGCCATTTAAATACACCGCCCATATCAAAGATTTCACCCATGAGCGCATACATAGGCTCCGCGATGGAATCCTTGCTGTCCAAATCGGCCAGCAGTTTGGCATCGCTGACCGACTCACCCTCCAGATAGTTGGAAATGTCCTCATCATCGCGCTGCAGTCCCCAGAAAGGGTCAGTGCCCCGATTCGACTCATGCGCCTTGGTCGCATCGCTTTTGAAGAGCGTGGAAAGTGAGAATTTGGATTTCTTTGGCGAGGGCAGCGACTGCTTGAGATGATCTGAGCTGGGACTGAGGAACGTGTAGATAGCCTCGCTGCCATTCAGATGATCGTCCTCCAGTATGAACTGTGAAGAAGCAGATTAAAATTTACGAAACATGGTTAGAGACAGATGCTTCTTACGTTGAGAAACTTTTGTATCTGCGCCTTGGCCTTCTCCTGACCATGGCGATCGGTTTTCAAGAAGAAGAACTTGAAGTTGGTCGGCAAGTCCAGAGATTTTAGATTGGAGCTCACGTGGCGTAGCTTACGTTGCAGCTCCTGCAAAGCAAATAATGTTCTGTATAAGCACAAGCTAGTCATAAGTGGCTCTTACATGAACTTGGTTGAGGGAACGCATGACTACCCAACCGCTCGATATACCCGATGGTCGTTTTTGTGGCTTGCCATTGTTGCTAGCATCGCCGTTCTTGGGTGTTGCCTGCAGGGGAGCATTGATGTCCTCATCCACATGAACCAAAATCATGAACTGCAACAGCTCCTTTTCATCGGAGATCTGAAAAAGACATTAGTGGACTGGGAACTTGGGCAGCAGCAGAGCTATTTACCTCCACACTCTGAATGGTGGCCTTCCACTTGCCCAAATGCTCGGTCCAGGCATCTGTGCGTCTCAGATGCGCCTCCGTCTGCCGTTTCTCGCTCTTCAGCCACTCCATCTCCTTCTCCAGTATGGACAGTACCTTGGACTCTGGCTTCACTGAGTACTTTAGGGCGTCGAGCGCCTGATTTTTCTTGTCAATGCGCTCTTGAATCTGTTCCAGCTTCTTTCGCGCATAGGATGTGTGGGCGGCCACATCTATGGCTGCGCCGCCGCCTCCGCTCGCACCACCATTGAGGCCATCGGCTGAGCTGGTCAGATGCTCATCCTCCAGCTCGGCGGCATCGCCGCCTAGGGCGGGGCACATTAGTAAGGTGGGATCTGTAAATTCGTTCGAGTCCAACGCCTCCTTTAGCAGGCGATATTGGTCGCTGAGCACAAACGGCGGATAGTACTTCTCCTCCAGGGTACGCAGTATGTGGCGTTGGATGTCAAAGAAGATATCCGGCCCGGCATCACCCAGCAGGAAGGTCTCAATTTGTTTGCGCTCGTGCCTATCGATTTGGATCTCCGGCTTGGGCACCCGAATGTACGTGTAGAAGATCTCCGTGCCCAGCTGATGGGTGACGGATTTGTGCGCATGCTTGATCTCCTCCACCGCCAGATAGAAGCCAATGAGGGCACTGGCTTTCAATGGTTCTAGGAACAGGGTGAAGTAGCGTCGACCCACGGCCGTGTTAAGTATTTCCACCAGAGTTATGTCCTGCAAAAAGCAACTGAAAGTATCACCAATGAAATCTCTTGAGCAGATCCCAAGGCCTTACAATGTCACTGGAGTAGTTGCCGTTCCAGCCAAACTTGGCCAGATTCTTTTCACACTGCGCCTTGGCCAGCGTCAGTTGCTGGACATAGCGCTTCAGGCGCACAGCCGCTGTCAGCTCTGACTTGGAAAGTGCGTGGTCCTCATGGTCAGGATCGAGCCCTTTGGCACGTTGCAAATTCTGCATGGTGGTGGCATGCATGAGATCGGTGACAATACTCTTGCGTATAAGCGACAGCTCCTCCAGATTGCCCGAGTTGTTGATGATCTTCAAGAAATCCTCAAAGCTGGCCGCATACTCGTAGCTCCTTTTGCTCATGGCTGCCGCTGCCAGGCGATTTTCAATGTTCTGCACCACCTTCTGATTGATATAGTCCGGGGCCGTCAGCATTTTTATCATGGGAAAGAAAACTGTCGACGGAGAAGGAAACACTTGAGCGCTGGTCCAGCATTCAGCGGAAAATGCAACTTACTTTTGTAGGAAAGGATCTCACTAAGTAGCACCTTGAGTGGGGGCAGGGAATATCCCCGGGGTAGCAACAAAATTATCATAATCTCGCACAATTTGCGCAGAAACTCCATTTCCTTGTCCTCGTCGACCAAATACGAATTAGTGCTAAACACAGGCGACGTGTTTGTCTCCGATCTGCAGAATCAAGGCTACTGTACTGACAATAATGAAACAATCAAGCAAAACTTACGCTCGGGCCTCGGCTATGCGTATTTTCTCCAGATGCACCGTCACACGATTCACCATATCCACGGCTATAATCTTGGCCGCATCCATTTTAGCTGCACGCTCATGGATCTTTTGTATGGCATTCCACAGATCCTCGCGTACTACATCATTGATCAGCTTGGGCTTGGTCACCACATACCTAAAAAGGTGAGGATAATGGAATTAGAATGGATTTGGTCATGTACCCAAAGGAATAGACTTACCCCAGCCAGGGCAGCATAAAGTCGCGCAAAACATATTCAATAATCTGCTGCAGCTGAAGATCAACCGTCTTGCCAAATATCAAGGGTAAATTCGAGGGGTTTTTAATAGGTTTTGGCAGATCAAAAATGTTGCTTCTGCAAAGATCAAAAATGGGAAATATAATTGTTATTCATTGTAGGGTATAAGTGTAACAGACAGAGGAGTCGATGGACTTGTCGAGGAACAAGGTCCGACCGTATAATCGCATAGATAGGTAGGACCAAATATGTTTGTAGAGATCCTATAATTGAAGGCAATATGCAAACAAGGATGCAAATTGGTCCGAAACCGACTCGAAAACGAAGGTTCTTGTGAGAACCGAACCTAAAAATATTGGATGATCTTGTTTTGTTTTAAAACTAACACCCACAGGTGCAGAGTTGCCATTTTAGCTATTTAGTTGCTAAATCTAGCCATTGTAGCCTATAAATCTGGCAGTTTTTCGATTATGTTTAGCTTTTCTTAAGCTATTTCGGTAGTTCTGAGAAGAAGTGCGAAACAAAGTAATGAAACCTGAACTTGTTTTTGGCATATAATTCCCCTGAGTACAATGTCCCGAAAGTGTATTTCGGCGTGACGAATTAATTCATAATCCTTCGAAATAGCTTCAGTTCAAAAATGATTTTAGTACTCTTTATGCCCAAAAAGCGAACATCGTGGACGATCGCAAAAATTAAACTATGACCGAAACCAGCTTTGATTTCAGTATTTATTTGATATTGAGCAGGAAAGCAAACCGGTTCTGAACCGCGTCCTTTCGAGCCAAAAAAAGAAAGAAGTAAAGTGCTTTCGCCTCAGACAATACTAGTCAATTTGGGAACTTTAATCGACTCTCCAGAAAGAAGTTTTATACAAGTTTCAGTAAATTCAGAATCGTTGACTAGGACCATAGACTGAATTGATCCTTAATAATGGAGGATTATTGTAGCTGATATAAATTTGTGTGAGTATTTCCCCATTGGACTATATTTTTAACAGGGCTGCAAACCGGTATTAAACCGAACCAGTTTGAACCCGGAATTCCGACTTTTATTTTACTATGAACCGAACCTTGAACCGATCCTCTTTAGAAATTAAAGCTGAGCCCGAACCTGTTCCGAACCCAAAATTACGGTTCGGCTCAACAAAACTGACACAAAAATTTGACCTGTCTACCGACTTTATCTGTTAAGAGTGTGGAAAAAAATCTGGCAAATCGATTAGATTTCCTTGAAGAATCCATACCCATAACAGTCTCTGTTTTTAAAGCTCCTCGACTCTAAAGCTTCTTGAATAATTCTCAAAAGCAAGAGTCTAACAATATTTTGGTAATATTTTTCTATGAGAACCACGAAATAGAATTTCACTAAACTTTAAATTATATATTGAATATTTCCATGTTTTCTACTAACCAATTCCGACCCAAAAGCCACTCGGTTCCCATACAATTTGGGGAGTTTTTAGGTCGAATGCTGTTTTTAAAACATTTGGAAGACAAAATTTAGTAACTGAACCAAGGTTCGAACCAAAACCTTCTCCCAAAAACTTCGAACCTTAAATTTCCGAACCTCAACCATTCGATAATTTGGGTTCGAACCAGTGTACCGGAGATCCGAATAATTTTTTTGGTTTGCAGCTCTGATTTTTAATATTGTGTACAATATTTAGTGTTTGTAAGTCTTACTTATATAAGGAACTGAATGCTTTTCAAACTTATCCTAAGAATTCCATTTCGAATGTGTGCAACAGTTAGCTCCAAGTAGTAGCTTTAATAGTAGAAGTAGTTTTTACTTCAGCATTCCTTAAAACCACCGGGGTCCAATGAAAGTATTTAAAGTGTCATTATATTCTTTTGAAGAAATTGACTTTTATTGGTTTTAGCACCTTGAAAAGTATTTTTTTTTTTTCGAATGGTATTGTTAGATTTTAGTCAAAAAAAAAAAAGACACATATTCGTGTGTGTCCCAACAATCTCTAGAGATTTTCGTATAAACGGCTTCATTTCGAACTAAGACTGCTTGTCTTTGAATGTGGAGTGTAGCCAAAAGATTAGATGGCAAAAGCTGGGAGATTTTAAACCGACTGTAATCTTATAGCCTACATTGCTCCTGTCACTTTACATCTAAGATTCTCCTAGCTTAGTTTAAAACTCAATCTTATATAACAAAAACTATAGAGATTATTGGGATACCCCAGATTGGGGTCTGTGTTCACACTGCACAGGTGTTATTCATGCCTCATTATTGTATTTGCATGTTTGATTGCCAAGACCATCAAAATTTATGATTCGTTCCCCATTAAATATAGGTTATAATAATCGTTCAAGAAAATAGATTAATGTTCTCGTTAAATGTTGCAAATTAATCAGAATGCATCTTTTTAACAAAATTGTTTCAAACCGCTAAAGAACCACTGTTAATAAGACAAAATTCAACTACGATTTCGAATTTATCGTGGCGAAAAGGTTCCCTACCGGTCATGAGGCTAAATTTTGAAAGTGTTGTATGTCATCTAAATATTATAAAAAACTGTGAGTTGTGTTTGACTCTCCTTTTACCTAGTGGTCGAAATTGTTTTGGTACACACAAGTTCTTGAGAACCATTGAACGCATCCACTCCAACTTGATGGCTATTTGACAAGTGACATTAATGCTATATCATGGATAGGACTCGGTTGGAAATGGTGTTGTCGTAATTGGTAAAGAACATGTTCTTTGGATGCTGCTCCCAGTGGAAATACCGTATCGTGTTGCTATTTGAGAATGCTGATGCAATAAAAGACCGCGCGAAATCCGGACGTCAGCACACTGTTCAAACGCCGCAAGGCCTTTAAACCCTTGAAAGATCGAATTCGTCGAAATCCATTGCGCAAAAAGAAAATCACGTCTCGTCACCAAGGACGGCATAACACGTGATTTGGGACTCAGTGCATACAAGAGAGACACTGGCCACTTGTTGACAACAGCATTGAAAGCATTGAGTCGTCAGTGCGCGAAATATACCCTCTAACAAATTCTGTTTGCTGACGAGTAAGTGTTAAGCACAACGGAATCGTTCAACAAACGGAACGCTGTGTCATCAAAACAAGCGTCCAAACATATTCCGAGAGTTCAGAGAGGATGGAGCGTCGATTATGATGGGGTCACCAATCTCCATTTTTGTGAAAACGGAGTCTAAACTTCTGCAAAAGTATGTCATTCCAAGGCACAAGGCGGCCATAACTAATAATGAATAAAAGGAAGACAAAGTTTTGAGAAATGTTCATTCGTTTAAATTTTATGACCAAAAGCCGTGCTCGATTATTAGGTTATTTCATAGTACCAACCTACACACCAAATTTCAAGATTTTTGCTTGTAAGTATAATCACTTCCGCAAGGGTCATCATGCGTGAGGCACATCATGTCGGATATGACAACCCTGCGGAGCTTGTTTCGGTAAAATAAACAGCAGCCCTAGGATGTTCACATTGCTATTGGCCCTCTAATGGGAGATCGTGGTGGTTGTGCGTGCATTGAAACCCACATCGCTGGTAAAATCGCTGTTAGAGACTCTGCGTAAATGGCACATACCTCGAAAATACAATCAGATCAGATCAGATTAATATAGACCGGTTATAAACCAATAAAATATCCAACTCTATACCAGACCTACAGACCAAATTCCAAGTGCTTAGCCCAAATAACTTCTAAAATAAGGCTCTGAACCACTGATTAACCGTTTCAAGCCCGGTTCTGAGCCTGTAAATTATCCAACTCCATATTTTAAACCTACAGACCTAGTTTCAAGTTCGTAGCTTAAATAACTTCAATGATAGGGCCCTCAACCACTTTTGAACCGGTTCTTAGACATGACACATTAACCGCGTTCAATAGATCATTCTGCTAACCTCAAGTGATACGAAATCATGATGGACAATTTGACGTATCATGATAGAGAAGCACGTATGGAGGATATATTACACTCCTTTCAAGTGATACAGTGTAGGTTGCTACAGTGGTATTTGTACAACGATGGGTTATTTTCGATACCGACACGCGTATCTTGGTTTATATAGTGAACTTCATTTAAAAATGCATATTTAAGGGCGATAAATAGTTTGAATAAACTAAAAAATTCGTTCGAACGTAAGTTTGACTTGATTTATGCAATTTTCATGTTGATAAGAAGCAGCGCCGACGTCGGTGCCGCTTTTAAAAATTGTCTTTAAAAGTCTTTGACCAAAAATGTAGCACTTTATTCAGCCGAAACTATTTGATGTATATTTTTTTCTGATACCTGCTCAGCGATCAATCTCTCTAGTCGACATGACCCTGCTGTGAAAATTTCAAGAAGATAGGTTCAGCGGCTTTTAACGAACGTGAACAATCATACAAACATAAATACTCTCACTTTTATATATATGTTTTTGGAAATTGAATTTTGAAGAATAAAAAAGGTATTACTATAGCCCTGAGATCAGAGTTTATTTATCTTTATATTCATTCAAATATGGCGAATTATCTAATTGCTTTCTGGAAATGGAATTATTTACCCATTATGACTCGGCCATCAAACTATCGATTCAAAAAAAGGGGAAATAAATATATCAAGTCTGATTCACCGAATTAACTTGCAACCGCAGTTCAGTTGTTACAAAAAAACTTTCTGAAAAACCGCTGCAAAGATCAAGAATCATATGAATCAAACATAACAGATTCAAAATTGTTCATTCCCAATAGAGTCTCCAATGGCTTAACAACTCCAGTGAGTTTGAAGTCACTTCTCCTCTATTTTCTATTCTAAAAATAGTTATAAAACGCAAAAAGACATCGTGATTAAGACATAAATTCCACCTTTTTTTTTGCAGCCTTTCAAAAAAATACTTGCATTACTTTTTATATCCCAATTGTCTGTTATCTATCACTCCCACACACATTCCCCTA
This sequence comes from Lordiphosa andalusiaca, assembly GCA_035044965.1. Lineage (NCBI taxonomy): Eukaryota > Metazoa > Arthropoda > Insecta > Diptera > Drosophilidae > Lordiphosa > Lordiphosa andalusiaca. Next base: position 1,604,785 of record JAWNNM010000051.1, on the reverse strand, counting down.
CTCACTTGGTGGCATTGTAAAGCAGCTTGGAGGGCGCTCCACTGGGTTTCGTCGGTTCATTGGTGGTGAATATATAATGTATGTAGACGGTACCGGCGACAGCTGTAAGGGTTAAAACGATTGATAAGCGATTAACTGAAGTGGAGGCGCTTGGCTGCGATTTATTTTTCAATTAGCGCTTCAGTGGAAAAGCCATTTAAGTTAACCGCCTGATAATCAAGGCTGAGTCATCCCATATGGTGGCCACAACTAGTTATCTTACCCGCAAAGACCAGCACCAGGGAGTACAGAACGAAGGCGAAGAATAGGAAAAATGTGGGATAATACCAGATGACGGCCAGCAGAGTCAAGGTGATGCCGGAAATGATAATCCTCCAGTTTAATTGCAACACACGTAGCAGGCTGGAAGTTGGGCAGCGAATATTATGGATGGCGTCTATTAATAGCATTGACGATTCGAGCGCTCAAGGAGCGTCTTCGGCTTACCGGGTGGCCAGCAGCGTGAGCCGCTGGGTGGGCGTTGCTGGCGGCTCGGGCTCAATGGGGAACAAAGGTAGGCGGCGTCGTCGGCTCTCGCTTTCGCTCTCACTGTCCATGGCGTCGATTCTTGGTTGGACTGTTGTTGTCCAGTGCGTGGTCGGACCACTACTGGCGACCGTTTACACGCTGCTGCTGTTGTTGTTGTTGCTCGCCCCTTTTCGCTTTTGAATATTTGATGAGTTTTTGAACATTTTTGACGTCGTTTGCGTTTTGCTTCCACACTTTGTCTTAGCCTCCGCCCTGCCTGTGCACCGCGCACTATTAAAAATAGTTCTCAACAAATTGCGTCAAGCACTTCCGCCACCCCCGCGCCGACGTCCAGCTGTGGCAATGACAAATTTTATTGCTGCTCTCGGGAAGCGTTATTGGTCAATTATATTAAATCAATATCACAAGCACGTCCCCGCAACAAGTTGATGATTACTGGCCCATAGAAGGGCGAGACGATAAGTGATAACGCACCAATGTAACCGTCCGTCCGTTTTCTAGCTGCTCTCTGATATCCAAATGTCAAATGACGCCGTTCGCGGAATCAAAACAAGACACTTTGATTGCCAGAGAGAGACAGAGACCCCGCTGAGGCGATTTGTTGTTGTTCTTATCACTGCAGCTGCTGCGCTGCGCAGATTGTATTATCACGCATGGACACTGGCCTCTGTGACGATGTCGGGGCTGTGGCGACGCGGACCCTTTTCACGGACACTCCCGGCGGTCTTTGTTTTATTTATTTTGGTTTTGATTCAGAAAACTAATTAGTTCGCCTTTGAGGCAAATGTATCATCCACCTAGGGCTGCAATACCATCGATAACATTGCTCTCAACTATCGATATGTTGGCAGAGATAACGCAATCGATGCTAATTGATAACCATGCCTAGAAGTATGCAATGATGATTGAGTTGTTCGTGCAGGTGTCGTCGGTTTTCAAGCAGTTCGAGCTATGATCGTTTCATGAAGGTTTGTATGGCATATCGTTGGTACATCTAAAACAAAAAACAACTTAAAATCATACTTTTATTTCAATGTTTTAGTTCAAAAAATTAGCTAAATTGTAGCATTCCTTCTTTCACTTATGTAAACACAGGTATATAAGCACCCAGAGGGTTGTCTGATCGCAACTCAAGAGATCGTCATGCTCAAAATTTATTGAATGAGTTTTGATACTCTTTCCAAAAAAAAGTGAGTTTGAATGTTGGTACAATGTCAAACTCATTCAATTCAATCTTTGACTGACCCTTATCCAATTTTATTGGGAAAATACCAGGATTATGCTTGCAAAGAATCATGATTTTGCGCTTTACAGTATGAAGATCTTATTTCATTTAACAATTCTCTAATTTAAAGAGTTAAATGATGGCCGGCTATGCCGCAGATTGTCTGACCACGTATTGGTGTACTTAATAAATGAAGTTTAGGGCAAAAAAAACGAAAATATTTTCCTTAATGATTAATAAAGGGTGACTTTTTCTCAGCTCAGTTTTTTTCGTGTCACATGTTACTGTCAAACATGTTTAGTTTGGTCTATAATTTAACCACGAATTGACTCACAAGTAAAAAACGTTTGCAGATTATGATTGCAGATTGCAGATCGTGATTTTGCCCAGAAGTTTGCAACGCATAGGAATATTTATTTCCGACCCCATAAACTATGTATATTCTTGTTCAGGGGTGGCGAGCAGAGTCGATTGAGCTTTGTCCGTTCGTCTGTCTGTCTATATGTTCCTACGCATACTTGACTCTCAGTTTTAAAGCTATGGAGCTGAAATTTTGCACAGAGTCTTCTTTTTGCTGCACACTACTAATATGTAGGAGCCGACCTGATCGAATGACTATATCTCATAGCTCCCATAGTAACAATCGGTCAGAAAACTAGTTTTAGTGAGAAAAACTTATTTCTTTTCAATGGAAATGTCTCCAAACTATGTATTCATTTGTATTTTCCATGCTTTTTGGTAAGTCTGCCAAGTCTTATGAAAATCGGACAACTATATGGTATAGCTGCCAAAAAAGAGATAAGTCTGATAAACAGTCTTAGTGTGCAATTTTTGTTGTTGTTTATTGTAGCAACCTGAAAATTTGCTTTTACCTAATTCTACAAATTTTTGTCCAAATCGGAGAACAATATCAGATAGCTTCCATACAAACTATCGGTCGGAAAATGGGTCGTTGTGGGAAAAAGATTATTTTTGAAAATATTAACTCCACCGTCAGTTAGAGTAGAATAGAGAGGCTGAACAGAGAAGAAAGATTATTGGTGACGCTCCCGTTTTTGGCTACTAGTATGTAGAAATATAATTTTTATTTATATGGATGTAAATGTGTTAATCAGTGGTGCCAAAAGGGCTAAATTAGCGACATCGGTTCAAACACACATTACAATTCATGGGCATTTGTTTTTATCAATTGCAGGTGACAGTTATGCAAGTATAAGTACGTTATTTAGAATCTCAAAAAAAGTACTGTGCTAGGAATAATTCCAAAAGTTTGCAACGCCATTTTTATTGTCTTAAATGCCGATTAATTAATGGGAATTTTTATTTGGCTATTTTTTATTCAAGAAAGATTCTTAAAATCGATTTTCTTTTTTGCTCCCCTGAGTTTGGTGAGAGCTGCCGCAATCTATCGGCTACAAAATCTCCGAAAATTTGGGCCGAATCTGCTTTCTGGTCCGAAATAGCAATGTCTTTGTTCATCATTTCTTGCTGTCTGTTATCTCCATCAGTTGACCCAGAACTGCGGGTGCTCTCTTCCTTTATATTTGGGGAGACTTCATCTGTTTTCTGGTCCGAAATAGCAATGGCTTTGTTCATCATTTCTTGCTGTCTGTTATCTCCATCAGTTGACCCAGAACTGCGGGTACTCTCTTCCTTTATATTTGGGGAGACTTCATCCTAAAATTGAAATGTTTTATTAATATCATGTTATTTCAAATGGCAAATACAAGGGAATAGTGGCTAAGAATTGCAATCTCATTTGAATTTAAGTGGAATCTTCCAAATTGTATTGGAGCTATTGATGGAAAACACGTTGCAATAAAGGCGCCAAAAAAGGAGGTAGCGAATTATTTAGCTATAAGAAAACGCATAGCATTGTGCTTGTGGCTCTCGCTGATGGTGGTTTACTTATATAGAGGTTGAGGCGACTGGACGCTGCTCAGATGGAGGTATTTTGAACAATGGAAAGTTATCAAGAGGCCTGGAAAATAATACGTTGAATGTACCTTTGCCCAAACCATTGCCAGTACGAATTACGAAAGTACCATTTTTAACTTGTCGCCGATGACGCTTTTGCTCTAAGGCTACGGCCTTCATGTACGTGTCATGAAACCCGTGAAAGGTGGTCAATTAAGTGCAGTGGAGAAAGTTTTCAACTATCGAATATCCCGAGCACGCCGCATAATTGAAAATGTATTTGGAATTGCCAGTGCTCGGTTCCGAGTTTTAAGAAAACCCATTGAACTGGAACCGCCCAAAGTTAGGAAAGTCATTTTATCGATCTGTGCGTTACACAATTTTCTTATGTCTAGCGGATCACAAAGCCGTGTGCTGTCGGAAGATTTCGACAGGGAAGTGGGCGTCCAAACTATATCCGGAAACTGGCGAAATTAATCAAATGACCGCAGAAATTGCACAAAACGAAGATATAGGTTCACGAGCTAGAAATATTCAGCGTGAGCTGCTAGAATTAAATAAAATATAATACCAAGTACATTGACATACCATATTGCTTATAGTTTTGCGGGGTTCGCAAACCATCTGTAAAAAATACATTGCCTTAAAATATGGCCATCTCACAGTATAGTTTTTAGACGTCCCTTGTCCACTTTTTTGGTTGCTTTTCTTGGCATAATGCATTCTGTATTGGGCCCGCAAGTTGTCCCACTTAGCTCTACAGTCGGCCGCTGTGCGTTTTAAAAAATCGCCGATTTCTTGGAATGCTCCCTCCCGCATTTTCGAATCCTTGTAATTGATGTGACCAATGTCCCACAGAAATTCTCGCTCCTCCACTAATTGAATTAACATTTTGTAGTCAATCTTATGCCAGCGCTTTTCAATTTTCCTCGCTTTTCTTCCTCTCTTTATTGGGGACCTATAAAACTCTCCATTGAAGTCGTTAATAATAACAAATTAAATTACTTACGTATTCCCAGTTCGTTTTGAACTTTCCATTCTGCAAACAAAGCGAAAAAAACGACGAAAAATAATACTGACCGGTGTCGCCAGATAAATCTGGCTAGGTGTTTGCACAAGGTGACAGATTTCTCTGGGCATGTATGATATCAGTCAAACAGTCACTACACAGTCATTACACAGTCACTACACAGTCACTACACAGTCACTACACTGGCAGGTGTTTACACGTCTCTGGCAGCAACTGGCTCATATAAATATGGCAAATTGCCAGTGTGTGTGAACGCGCCCCTAATGCTTCTCAATTTCGGAACGTAGACTAGAACCGCTTAGAACAAATTACTACAGAGAACTCAAAGGCGGAATCGATGGCTTTAGTTATTTGAAACCGAAAAGAAGCGACATGCCTTACCGATACATTATAGTTTTTATACCCTTGCAGAGGGTATATTGAAATTGTCCAGATGTTTGTAACGCAAAGAAGGAAGTATCTCCGACCACATAAAATATATATATTCTTGATCAGCGTGAACAGCCGAGTGAATGAACGCGTCGATCTCAGAGACTATAAGAGATAGAGCCACCAATTTTTGCATGAATTTGGAAAATTCCCCCCGTCCCCCTCTAAAAAACTGTCAGATTAACAATTTCAAGTCAAGTTAGAGCCTCGTGGCTTAGTAAACATCTAGCTAGGCCCAAAATCAATCTATTTTAAAAAGTAAAATCAGATCGGACAATAAACACCGGAGTTATAAGCGAAACAACTGAGCTTAACGTTAGTTAGGTCTAAAACCGCTGAAATTACCAAATATTGTGGCCTACTTCCAGGATGAGCCTTTAACAGCTGTTACAAAAACTGGCTACATTCAAATTCAAAAACAAATGAAAACAAATGAACAGGGTATTTTGTAGTCGAGGCACTCGACTGCAGCGCCCTTACTTGTTTTTATATCGTTTTATCGTATGCACACATAGTTTATGCGGGCTCGCACTCAACTATTTCCGTCTTGCCTCACCTTGCTATTGCAACTGGCTTGTCGATAAGCGATAACCAGTCCAATCGGCTTTCAGCGCCGCCAAATAACGGAGAATTCCAAAAAAAAATGTCAGTTAAGTGTAAAAAATTTCCAATACATTTTATTATTTGGTTTGTTGCGAAATCTAACAACACACTTGATTTAATTTTGGAAACAGTTTTTGGTATTTTGTTTGTATGACACACACATGTTGATCAAATGAACCAAAGCCCAAGCATGAGTAGTCCTCAGACTTTGGATAGTTCTGTAAATGAATCCCCCCCCTGAATCCCAACCCAATCGTGCCTAAATGCTTTGCTCTCTCAATTTCAGTGACCATTACTTTCTATTGCTCCTTGGCCAGGCGGCGAAGGGCACGCTTGCGTGTACCCAGAATATTTTTCAGCACAAGGCTGCGGGCAAATTGAGCGCCGAATACCGCCTCTGTAAGATGGATGACCAGTTGAAGCAGGGCGTGTGGTAGATACCCAGCTGTCTGGGTGGCGATGCCGAGTGTGGAGAGTGCAGATTTTACATACGTTTCGGGCGACGGCGCGAATATGCTCGCCTTACGTATCTTGGACATGTTGGTGGCCACGAATCCCGGCTGTACGCTCTGCACAAGTATGCCATGCTCCTTGTACTCGGTCTGCAGATCATCGCTAAACTTGTTGACAAAGGCCTGGGCAAAGACAGGGAAAGTTAGCGAATGAGGCACACACTCCTTCTTCAAGAAACTCACCTTTGTGGCGCTGTACACGCTCAGCAGAGGATTGGGTATGACACCTGCTGTGGATGAGAGATTAATGATGACGCCCTTGCGCTTAGTAATCATGCCCGGCAAGAAAAGGGCACTCATGTGGGTCACCGAGTGTATATTGGCTGCCACAATATTGCGCAAAAACTTTGGATCGGCATTATAGCAGTCAAGAAAGTATTCCGGATGACTATAACTAATGCCCACATTGTTCACCAGCACTCCAATGTCCAGGCCATTGGTTTGTTCGCGTATCTTCTGATAGATTTCCACGTCCCCAGTGAAGTCCACGTCAATGATGCGCACTTCCACGGAGAATTGATCGCCTAAAAGTATACCACAAGGCGTTGATGACGGACCACAATGGACACCATCGGACACTCACCTATCTCCTTGGCCACAGCTTTCAATTTGTCCAGTGATCGACTGATCAGCACCAATTTCAATCCCCTGCGTGCCAACTGAAAAGGTCAAATGTAAGGTAAGTACTTGTCGCATGTGCCACTAATGCTAAGGCTTAGGTTTCAGTCGATGAACCCTTTCACATTTGGAATACTTAAGTGGACGCACTCGCACATTTTCAAGCGACGCAAATGGAATAATGAATTGATTGGTTCGGTCTGAAGCCGCAAGCGGCGGTGGCGGCGGCGGTTTAGTTTATGATGACCAAAGAGGTTAAGTTTTCTCTGACGTAAACAGCTCCCTAGTATATTCTTAAAGACTGCACCAAAGGTGCACATAAAGTACCTTTAAAGAAAGCATTAAAAGAAGCATCTTCAACTTTATAAGGAATATATATATATATAGTCTTGTCCGTCTGTGTGAACGCACAGATCTCAGAGATGGTAAGATTATATATATATATATATATCTTTCAGGCAAATAATGTTCTCATTTCAATCATTGCCTAGAAGTCTTGTACCTTTTTGGACATATAATGTTTAGGTTTGAGGATTATTTATCGATCTGCCAAAGGATTGGTAAAGTTCAAACGAATAATAGTCAGGTTATTATGCTTTTACCTGCAACTGCAAAATTCATGCTGTGCATACACTTTCTTTGGTACAGAGTATATTATAGTGGGGCTTGGTCGAATTTCTATCTTGTCTATCTTGAAACATATAAACTAAGTATGAAAATTTGAACAGACTTTGCCAATTGTTTTACAAATGGAAAAGAGATTAAAATTATGTAAAAATAGTGTAGTCACGGGCAAAAACTGAATACAAATATCTGCATTTTGTATAATTCAAAGGTCCATAAAATAGTTATATAATCGTTGTTTGAAGTGTATCGAGCTAAAAGTAGATTACATTGTGAAATAATGAGGCCGATTTCTTATCAGACTCTATGAACGAGCGATAAAAGTTGCATTCTCATTCCATATATCTTATCCACTTTTTAAAGCTTTGATCGATAACGAACAAATATATTGTTCTTGCAATTGCTAAAACTAGACTTTAAATGAGTATAAATATTCTTAAAAAGAAAAGGCCAGTTTCTCATTAATGTGGTGGATTTTATAAAAATCTTTTTCTTAAAACTGGTACGACTAATAAAATTTCTAAAAAAAAAATAGAATAAGCCTATTGATATTAGATGAATATATTTAGATGGATTTTCAGAAAATACTTTTCGTACAAATGTTTTGAAAGATAACAATCCAACACACACCGATAACAATAAATTGATTCATTTTGTTAGATTGAGATTGTGAAAGCGCAGGTCCCGAAAACTAGTGCAAGACTTGGATGGTTGCTGCAAAGCTAAAGACCCAGCAAACATTTTATGTAATTTTCGATCACATTTAAGTCTTTTTCGAGTCCTAGGGCTGATTAAAATAGTCATAAATGAGCTCACTTTCTGATCACAAATAATACTGTAGTAGGGAGAAAATGGTACCCTAGCAGCGACTCATCTTGAAGAGACGTTTTTAGCCCGTTCTTTTGAACAGTTTCGAATCATTTGAGTGTCGTATTTTACCAAATCACAATTAAAGCATTTTATGTAATTTTTGATCACAATCGATTCTTTTTTGAATCCTCGATCTGATTAAAATAGTCATAAATGCGCTCGATTTTGTTGGGAGAAAATGGTACCCCAGCAGCGACACTTCTTGAAGAGTTAAGTTAAGCTGATTTTGCCAAAATGATCGATCTTCCAAATGTTGGGTGGGTTGGTGGGTTGTACCTTGCCTGGGACTTGAACTCGGGACCTCGGGGAAACTTCAACGCGAAAGGCATCTTATAGCACTCGACCACCAACCAGTCAATATGCAGTCAAATAATACTAAGCACTCAGCTGCCTCTTTTTTATATTCCGAAAGCAAGGAATTCGAACTTGAGAATTACATGCAATGTCTTTTTCTAAATTTTAGGGCGGTTTTCTAGATTATTTTTCTATATTTTAATGCGAATTTCTTAGCAAGCCGAATATCAATTATATTCCGAATGCAGGGAATCCGTATTTGAGAATTAGAAAGGGTGTCTTTTTAATATTTTTCTACGTTTTAGGGCGATTTCTAGACTTTCTTGTCTATATATTAGGGTGAATTTTTAAATGGATTGTCTAAATTTAAGAAATGTTCTTTCTTAAATTTAGGTCGTTTTTCAAAATTCGCCCTATTTTACGACACCGTGCAATGTATTTTTTTCTAAATTCAAGGGCGAGTTCGCCCTTAATTTGAGAAAGTATTTAGGAAAAAATCTAGAAAAATTGCCCTAAATTAAAGAAACAATAAATCGATTTTCTAAATTTAAGGAACAATTTTCTAAAAAATCGTTTTTAGGGTTGTTTTTTTTAAGTTTAAGAAAAAATCAAGAAAGAAAAATTATTTTTGGGTGAATTTCTAACAACTAGAAAATAAATTTTTTGAGTGCACCAGTTCGGTTCGGTTTAGTGTTAAGCAGCAAAGTCCAAAAATTGAAAACAGCATGGAAATTGTAAAGGTCAGTGAAAGTATATGAACTACAAAAGAATCGATGGATGTGCTTTGCACATAAGTTTAAAGATCTCGACGCCCCCGCCTCCATCTGTTTGCACCTGTTTCGGCGGAATGATCTTAATCTTAATCATGCACTGGCACAACATTACACCTTCCGGCTTGAGGTGGCTCTTTTCGCCTCGAGTGTTAATTTAAATAAAAACGTTTGCCTCCCAACGTGTGTTCTCGCCTCGAAGGCAATTATTAGTCGAGGGCTAGAAAACGCCCAGACCCGCCCACTTTTCACTAAATAAACCTTTAAAATAAAGCGCTGGGACTGCAATTTGTCAAAGTCAACAGCAAAACGCTTCATTTGTTGCCAGGTCAACACAATTAGGGAATGTTTACTTAGTTGGGATTGATTTCAAAGTGCATACGACAACATTTGCCTATGAAAAGCGAGTAGCGAAAACAATGTCCAAGTCATGTTTAAGGTACGGAAATTCAAGGGCGAATGCATTAATTGCATTTTCCTAATTGGCAAGTCATCATTTTGGCTAATGATGGCTAAAGATTAGGTGAACATTTTGACACAAAAAAAAAAATACAAAATTATTATGTAAATTCAGGTAAATTACATTATTGTGGAACAGAGACCAAATCACCAAAAGTGGGGGAAATTAAAAAGTCAGGCGAAGATTGAACACCCTAATGCATTATTTAAGCCGACTATTTCCAGGTGGAAACTAAAAGAATTGAAACGTGATGTATCTTTTATATCAGCCAAGGTGAAACACCCATTTTCGATGCACTTTCTAAGAAGCAGTAAAAGTTTCAATGGTATCCTTGAACTCGGTTAGTTCCAAGTTTCGTTCAGAGAGCTTAAAAACTGAGGGTAAAGACAAAATCCAAACCTTAGACAGTAAGGCATGCCAATTTTAACTCCGTTCAAGAACAAATAAGGATCTATTCGATCGTCGTACATCCGTGTACATTGTCAAATACATTACCTCCTTGGCATATGCCTTGCCTATACCATCAGTGGAACCGGTAACAACTGTAAAACCCAGGAAATTAGTTAATTAGTGGCTTATCGGCATTTGCGAATTCTGTAGCGACTGACTCACCTGCCCATTCACCCATTTTGGCCAAATCTACCGAGGAGCCCAGAAGCTTGGGTCCCAGCACATTGGCATACAGCCAGGGCAACACTTTGCGACAGATCTGAAAGCCCACAATGCTGATGGCCAGGCCACTCAGGAGGCTCAACGCACGGGAATGCTCATCCATGGTGTACAACACGTATTATTCCTAGAACTCTTGACTAGATGTAGACTCTGTGGGCTCCAGCTGACTTCTGATTTCAGCTGCCTTCTGGTTAATTTTGTGCTTGTCAAATTGCAACGTTCTGCCGCTGCCTCAGTCGGCGTTGCCGTCGCACTCGCGCTCCCTTCTGCCGGCCGCCACTTTGTTGAATTCGAAAATGTAGAGTTTTTTCTTTTTTCTTTTTTTGATTGGGATTTTCGCTGCTTAATATTCAAAGCATTAAATTGTGCTGACCATTGGAAATGGAGAAAACAAAAACCAAACAGAAAAGAGAAAGAAAAAAACCGAATTGAATGTCAATTGTCAAACGTCACGAAAACGAATGAAAGTGAACAATTCTTTTCAGTCCCGCCGACTGAGGCGGCGGCGTCTGAGTGAATTACGCTGTGTGTGTGTGTTTTTTTTTTTTTTTTTTTTTTGTAGTGGTGGTTTAAAGCTTTAAAGCCGTTTTGGCGCTAGGATGTAGCGACCAAAGTGTGGGACTTGAGTTACCGCACCCACTAAACAATCCACCCCATCCCGAGTCCCGGCGGAACCACCATTCGGTATTACTTCGCCGGGGGGAAATGCCCAAGGCTCACCTAGGATTCTCTCCTATGTATTAGAATTACGCAGTCTGTGTGTGTGTGTGTGTGTGTGTGTGTGTGTGTGTGTGTGTGTGTGTGTGTGTGTGTGTGTGTGTGTGTGTGTGTGTGTGTGTGTGTGTGTGTGTGTGTGTGTGTATGGCGTCGCGCCACTTATGTCACTCTGCCTATGTGTGCTCGACTCGTGTTCTCAGTCCTCCCCAAAGCATCGCCCGATTTTCTGAGTCCATATCGCACCACCACCAACCGAACAGATAAGGGCGGCAGCGGCATACATACATGCGCTCACCACAGTGGTTACCAAAAGTATACGTACGGGCAGGCAATTTATAACATTTCACTCTATTTTCTTCCCTTTTAAAAGCGGTTGCAAAGAGGGTTGCCACATAATACAAACTGAACACGGGCAAGTCGTAACGTACCGACCGAAAAAAGAAGTGCCCATTTTTTGTTATCTGAACAAAATATTCAACATATTATACACATTAGATTTGTGCTAAATATATGAAAATACCAGAAAAATGCATCCATGACCTTACTTTGTACATATGGGTCATTCCATGTGAACACAAAAACACGAAATTCTTAAATGTTTTTAAAAAAATTTACGAAAATTTTGAATACCAAAAAAATTTGAAGAAATCAAATTCCCTTTTCAGCGCACTTCGACTAATTTGTTTCTGATGATCCGGTAACGAGTTATGATATTTATTGCACAAGAACTTTATCTCAAGACGCCTCCAAAAAGTCGCTTTCACAGAATTTTCGATTCATATTTACGGATCGTAAATAACGATTCTTAGTAGATTTTTCATCTTCAAAAATCATCGACTTGGAATACCCGGATGAATAAATGTAACCTTATAAAATACGATTCTTTTTCGATATTATATGCATTCCAGCAATGATTTTTTATTTTTATTGATTATGCTTATTTTTATGAGTAAAATTAATACTCTTAAACATAATTGATTTGTAAAAACCCGGACATTAATGTATGTTTATTAACTTGGAAGTGGGATTTACCGCATCCATTTGATGCACTTATTAAGGATATGCAGCAAACTCCACCCAATTTCTAATTCACTAGGCGCAGTCGGCGTTTGAGTTAAATTCATACTGATTAATTTCTGAGATTTAGAAGTTTGATTTCTAAAATAGAACTCATAATAATATTTCCTTGATCCTTGACATTTTCGCCAAACTTTGCAAGAAGTCTTTAGTTAGTTTGCAAATTTTTTGAAACCAGCCGGATCGACCGACCGAAGTTTGTTGTTAATAAAGGTGTCTTTATAACTGGAATTAACTTTTTTGATATGCTTTCAAACAGTTCTATAAAGTTTTGTCGGAAAATGATCGGTCGAAAAAGACGTTCTATTGAGAAAATCTTTTTTTTAAATGGAATCGACTCCAAATGTAAAGAAAATTTACCAAAATCATGACAACATGATGTTTTTTTTTTCCTTTAATCCCATAAATTGTCCATTTTTCAAGAGTATAGGGAATCAAAATTTTATATAATTTTCGCAAAGCAGGCTCACTGATATTTCATTCCTTTTTATACCCTTGCAGGGGATATTATAAAAAAAAATAATTTTTTCTAAATGGAATCGACTCCAAATGTCTTACATGTTCGTTTATTAGGCTTCTGCATGATTTTTCTAAGTTTGGTCAAAGTCAGACATCTTTTTAGTATAATTGTCATGGAAAAGTAGAGTCAGAAAAGTATAAAAAAGTAAGGTTAGAAAAATAGTCTCGGTTAGAAAAACATGCTATTTTTATTTGTCAGTTTGTAAGGCTTTTGCATGATTCCACTAATTTTGGTCTAAATGGGACATCTATGTAGCATAGCTCGCATAGAAAAGAAACGTCCCAAAGAAATCTTAGTTAGAAAAATGTGCTGCAAGGGTCTATAAGCTTCGGTTGAGCCGAAGTTAGCTTTCTTCTATTTTGTATAATTATTTGACACCGTTGGTCATCCATTTAAGGTGTTGAATATTTAACAGTCCTAGGGGATCCCTCAGCTGAGAACTACGCTTATGCAATTCTTCTATCACGAATCTAACTCACCAACTCGCATCCTTAGAGGTGTGTCGCTCGAACACAAACAAATATCGTTACTTCTTTTTTCGCACAATACGTTACAAGGCCTTTAAGGAGCATTTTCCGAACTTTAGTTTGGATCTGCCTGTGCGCTTACTTATGGTGAGCACTGTGCCAGCGTACTCTCGTGCTCTCTATTGCTTTAATCGCCATGCTCACCAACACAAATCCACAGGCAGCAGCTAATAATAACTGCACATGCGCAGGAAGCGTTTCTACTGTACGTTAAATAATTTCGAACTATGTGTTATGTTTGTTTAGTTTGAATACACTTTTTGAAATGTGTGACGGGGCGAACTGAGATTTGCTGAATAAAACCGAAGCAGGGTTCTTTTGGGTTCATTTTATTGGAGCCGTTGATGGCCTAACTTAAGATATGCAAATATAGTTGCTAAGTTTGGAATTTGTGTGGATAGAAAATGGGGTTTATTCCAAGGTTTGCTAGAAGCACACCAATTTTTACATTTTTTACCGGGGCACTATGCTGCCAAAGTTTATTTTTTTCGGATAACCTCTCATTATTAAAATATTTGCCCCAATGTCTGTTATACGCATATGTTGTTTGGGACTGAAGACAATTATTAGACAATTACTTTTTAAAGCTGCTATAAAGAGATCAAAATCAGTCGTTTCATACTGCAAAGGCATTTCGAATCACTCCTAACTTTTCAATCACAGCACTTCTGCAACTCGAAAATTTCTAATAAAAATTATAATTAATAAAAATAATGATCTCTCATCAATAAAAAGTTGACATTATACACTTGAAAATTATCTGTTCGAAAATATTATTCGAAAATATCAAACTGACATTTTCGAGCATTTTAAATCAATATTAAAAGATTAAAATTATATCGTATAATATATATATAATATATTGGAAATGATAGATTAATCATTCTATACAACTTGCACTTTACACTGCTTTTTTGGCTAAGTATCTAAATCATTTTTGAGAATCAGAAACCAAAAATAGACTATTCTATTTTCCTTACCTCTTTAATTGTAAATGTTATTCCGACTGCGATATATCACTCTCATGTGCTAATCCAGTATCACCTTTTCTTCAACAAATGGACTTATACTCATTAAAAAATTTATGCATGGTATAGACTTTATTTCAACAATGAGAAGTCCAAATCAGGGAGCGTAATACTTATGAGTTCCATTATAACAATCAAACTTTAATAACTATTTTTGATTTTCATTTTATAACTCAAAAAAAAATAATTAAATTTGATTTTTAAAATAAAACTCAGAAATAAGTATTATAAATATTACTCAAATGTCGATTACTACAAGTATTTAAGAAATTGTGGCAAGATCAGGACCGTTAATAATGATTATTTTTATTTTTTTAAATGAAAAAATCACCAACTTATAGTAGATATAGAAAAAAATGGTTAACATCAAAATCTTTATTTATGTACAATCTTTGCATATCCGCCATGATTTTTAAATTTCTGATTTGTGGTCCCTTTTCAAGGATATGCAATAATATTGGTGAAAATTCTAACACAGAAGCCGTAAATTACTGTTGAGTTTTATTTTGAGCAAAAAAAAAAATAAAAATCATAAATAATAATTATTTTTAAGTTTTATTTTTTTTGATCAAAAATAATCATTATTTTTCAGTTTTATTTTTTTTGATTAAAAATAATGAATATGGTCTAAGCTTTTTTAAAATCACTCAAAACTAATTATTATAATTGAAGAAAATCGTAAAAAATTAAATTATTATCATTACCATGTAATTTTTAAAATATTATATAACTTATAATGATTATGGTCCCTGGGCAAGATTGATGCATATCCCTGGTAAGTGAATCAAGTCGAACCAGTAGAACCCAATGCCAAGTTTGAAAATACAAATAAAACAACGGATTTTTAAAAATGAATGATTAATTTTGATTTTGATTCATTTTACTCAAAAAATAATCATTATTGATTGAGCAATAAAATAAATATCATTGTGGAAATGAATAGAACAGCGAAATACAACCGTATTCTATTATGATACGTTTTTTCATGCGGGTACTCCAAGTTGATGATTTTTGAGGATGAAAAATCTACAAATAATCATTATTTGCGGTCCCTGGTCTAAATATCTTACTTATCTTAACTATTACTTACTATTTACCTTAGTGCGCTTTCCCTTCATAAGCTCGTCTCAGGGAAGATTGACTTAAGATTTGCTTGGCCTAAGAAGTTTAGCGGTTCCAGCACGAGTAATAAGGAACCATGTCCCGACTTATTTACATCCTTGTCTCACGAACTATGCTTATCATAAACCCTTTAAAGACGTTCAAAACGTTCTATTGTCAAACTTAAGTTGTGAATTTTAACTAAACAATTTGACTGAACTGGCAAAAAATTTAAATTTTTTTTATCTATATATTAAATATGATTTTTACAGACTCTGGCAAAAGCCAATTGGACCATCAGAAAGAAGTCTCTTTAATCAAAATGTTTGCATTTTTAGTGACAATCGCCGGCAGTCGTCCACCATAAGTTTGTTTTCCAACAAACAAAACCACTTTGTGGTTAAACTTATCAAAACAACAACAAATAACAAACTTAAAGCAAATATATTTAACATTCTTTGAAAAAAAAAAACAAATTTCATCTGTATAAATTACAGGTTCGTGAGTGAGCGAGTTTTCTTTCACGACTTGAACACTTCACGAATTAAAATGCAAGCAAGAAACTTTTTATAACTTTAAATTTTTATCACTTGTAT
Source organism: Lordiphosa andalusiaca (assembly GCA_035044965.1). Lineage (NCBI taxonomy): Eukaryota > Metazoa > Arthropoda > Insecta > Diptera > Drosophilidae > Lordiphosa > Lordiphosa andalusiaca. The sequence goes on along the minus strand of JAWNNM010000051.1, from coordinate 1,588,667 downwards.
ACGGCGCTGTTTCCAATTCCGAGTGGGTTTTCGTATAAACATTGGTTTTTCTAATTTAAAGCTTACAGTTTTCTATGAAAAGTAAGGAAAATGTCTGAGTACTAGATCAAGTCATATTTTTTTGACGTATTCAGTCCATTCAGCAGTGAGCTATCGGATTCAATTGCATAAGCAATTTCAATTTACCAAGGAGGGTGACAACCTCTTTATAAAATTGCTATGATTAAACTCAGCATGTCAACGTTTACACAAAAACAGACTCGGAATTCGAAACAGGCCAGATAACCTTTCTTAGATTTTGGTTTCTTGTAGGATGAATCTACTTAATAACTTTGAAGTCGTGTATTGACTATGACTGCTCTTAGTAGAGTTTAGCTCTTCATTATCGCCTTGAATTATACTGTTGAGGTAAGATTGCTACACTTATTAAAACACTCAATCTTACTAGAATATACAAATTATAAATATGGTACAACTTGGTAATTGTCTAATATATACTTCTAGCATATAATTATACGAGACTGTGCATTTTAATTGTTTACCCTTGCGAAGGGTACACAGAAATTGTCCAGATCTTTGCAACGCAAAGAACGAAGCATTTCCGACCAAATAAAGTATATTTATTCGTGATCAGCATGACGAGATGTCCGTCCGTCTTTTTGTATGCCATCCTCTCTGTCAATCGAATGACTATAGCTATAGCATATAACTGTCATAGGAACGATAGGTCGAAAAACTACACTCACAGAAAAGATGGATCAGATCGTGGTTGATTTCAAGCATTATCGATTTCAAAAGTTTGGTAAGACAGAAAATGTTTGAATACAAGAAAAAAAAATACTGAAATCAAGCATATATTTTCGAGAGGAGAATGTTTATTTTTTTTAAATTTAGTCTGCTTGATATGAAGCGTAAATAGTAATGGATCCAAGAAAAGACCAAGTTTCGATTCCAAGAATAGTTCTTCTTTGACTACAACACAAAATTAAGCCCCCCACTACTTTTTGCTAAACTGTAATTAATTTTTAACTGCCATTTGTCAAGCCATTGACAATGCTGAAAGCGAGAGCGAGAGTTGATTTCCCCGCACTTCCCTCTTCCTCAACGTTGTAGTCGAGAACGTTTGTCTGCTTGTATTCAAGTAGATTTCGTCTTAAACGAGAGCTTTAGTTAAAGCGTATTTCAACATTATGTAAGCAAACAGTGCATGCGACTCAGATAAGTATGCAACGTTTTTTGTAATCTTCATAACTCTACCATTTGTTATCCGATCTTTATGAAAATTTCAGAGATAGTAGATATTGGCCACATACACAACACTGCAAAATATGAAAAGAAAAAACTTGGCAAAAAATTCTTAATTGAAGCAGAATTTGTGTTTATCACTTACGTTGCTAGGTAAATAACACTAAGCCCGAAATAAGATAATATAAAGGGCTACAGATTCAAGATCAATAACAAATGGCATTAGTGGCAGATTGAATTTTGATAATTTATTGAAGATAACATATAAAAAATTTTAAATTTTAACTTTGAGCGCGTATTTCACGGTCTTGGGAGATGTCACGAACGTGGAATACTTTTTGTACGAAGCGTTGATGTATGGACTTTAAGTTTAGGCCACATAGCTCAAAATGTCAGCATTTTTCGCTATATCTTGGAAACTAACCAATTCAAATTCTGAGGATGCAGACATTTTTGGTATCTTCGAGCAACGCTGCATCGTCGGATGAAAAATCAAATCAAATCAATTATTCGCCACGAATAATAAGCAAGAAGTCACAAATCAATCCCCAGATTTTACAGTGTATGTATTTTTGTAAAACGAAAGCCACAGTGCTTGCAAATCCCAATATTCACAAGGGCTTAATAATGTTCTCGAAAAAACACAAATTTATTCAAAATCTACAAGTAAATTTAATTTTTTCGACTTTCTTACTTGTTCAATTATAAATTTTTAAAAACTTGAAATTATTCAATTCTATGGGATGTTAATTAAGATTTAATAATAATATAATATACATATCTTCCAGGGATGCAAACCGGTTTTGAACCGAACCTTACCGCTTATTCCAGCCGGTGAACCGAACCGCAAACCGAACCGGCTTCCTTTCAGAATAGCTGAACCGAACCGAAAACCACAAATAAAAACGGTTCGGTTCGGTTCAGTTCTCCGACTGCAATCATGCCTAAAATCAACTAAGGTCATGACGTAGTAGGACAGGTCAGAGTGGCTAAAATTCATAAAAATAATGTCATGAATTCAGGACCAATTCCAAGACTCAATTTCTGAGCTGATTCAGCTATGATTCAGTTCTGAGCCTAACTTAAGGGATATGATAAATTGAATAATTAAGATGCATAGTACGTATTCTTTTCTAGCAAACATTCTCAATTTTCGAGAGTATTCATCTAGGAACTTATAGACGACTCCTGGAAATCCGACTTAATAAGCATTGGACATTCTTCTAAGGATTTTAAAAATATTTAAATGGATTATAAGAATTAAATTTCAAAAGTGTGCGACAAGTCACATTACTACAACAATTATAATATTTCATAATGTGCCTTTGTGAACCACTGAACCGAACCGAAACCGCGGTTCAGCTAGCTCCAAAAACCATGTAATGAACCGAACCAGTCCTTATTTTCGAGTGGTTTGCATCCCTGATATCTTCTAATGCTTTTTCATCGATATCGCTTAAGTCTTAAGTCTGATAAAGTAAATTCCAATGTGGAAAATGCTCGGTCTATTGATACTTGTGTCGCTGGAACTGCGAGAACGATTCTAGATATTTGCTTAAGTGGATTTTCCTGATAAAAAATTCCAAAATTTTAAATTATCCCTTACTCTAGTTAAGCGCTTTACATCATCAAACGCTTTGATCGAATTAACAATCGATGTTTTAAGTTAAGCTGTGATCTCTATTATTGAGTTTTTCGGCAAGCATATCGAGTTTAACGAAGTATCCAAAATGCTTTTATTACCGTTTTCGATTTTGTTGTTTATTAAGATTAAATGGTTCTATCTTTTTCTGAAAGCAAGGTGCAAGGTGGGATCTAAGAAAACGCATATAAGAATTGGCGGATTCGACAAAAGTAAAGCACCTATTTTTTTACAAAGCTTTGGCCCACCCTTTTTTCGACAATAATTTTGGATGCGTGTCAGCCATATCGACTAGTGATACAAGATCTCCAAATCCTTAAATCAAGCTCCAGTTACATTAAGAACATGACGAAAGTTGACCCCAAACGGGTAACTTAATTAAGACATGGCTTATTAAAATTTTGTGTTTTTAGCAAATTTAATAGGGTTGTTATTCTTTGTTTTTTTACTACAACCCCTGCATTTCCACAAATTTTCGATATATTTTTAAGCAAATCGCAAACAGCGGGATATGGCGCATCACATCTCATTGTTGTAAATGGAATAATTCAATAAGAAAGTTATGTTTTGGGAGCCGCATCGGCTCCAAAATTTTTAATATTACTCATACGCAGTGTAGCCTTTAGTCTTTGAATGCTTTTTATAACCTTGCTAACCTTTAATAACCTGCAATTTTGTATTTGCTTGTTTCCCCTACTTTTACCTAATTCTAAAAATGTTTGTCCAAATCGGATGACTATATCATATAGCTCCCATATGAACGATCGGTCGGAAAATTTTAAGGAAAAAAAAATTATTTTTAAAAATATTTAAGCGAAAACTTGAAAGGGTATAAAAACTTCGGCACAGACGAAGTTAGCTTAGCTTTATCGTTTTATCGTCTGTTGAAAGGTTACTCTGATGTAAGCTATAGGTGGTAAAAAAATGGAAGAACAAAAGAAAATAACTTTAAGAATCACTAACTTAATTAATTAGTAATTAGCAAGTAAGTTATTTAACGTTAAATTTTAGCCACGCCCCCTCGCGCCCTCACAATTTGGAAAAAAAACTTCATATCTCGCACAGTTTTAAAGATAGATGGTTCGTACCATCTAGACATATTTAGTAATCAGCATTATTTATTGATCAGTCGAAGAAATGGGGAAGATCGCTTGAGCGGTAGTCGAGTTATCATCAAAAGACTGTTCGCTGTTGCAGCGCAGTAACAGCGCTGCTTTCAGCTGCCACTGCAGCTTGAAAATTTATGCTGAGCGTATAATTACGTTGTAATAGTCGGGCTTGATCGACTTTCTTTCGTGTTTTGGTTATATATCCTACACTCAAAATAAAAAACAGCCAAAATTGACCTAAAATTTAGAAATTTGCCTTAAAGGTCAAAGGCGATTCGCCATATATTTTAGAAAAATTATTTCCAAAAACAACACAAAGAAAACATTTACTATAAGCTAGAAAATATTTTCTTAATTGTAGAAAAGCATTTTCTAAATTTTAGAAAAATCTTTCTAGATTTTAGAAAAAAAATGTTCAAGTATTATAGTCAGAAAAGGGAGACTGGCGGGGGGACTGAAGACAGAAGAGGAAGGAGACTCCCATACTGAGCAGCGTGTAAACCCCTTATATATTATTTTTGTAGGATATTTTCTTTCTGTTGGTTCACTATTAGTAATCATTATTTTAGTTATTAACTTTACCTTGCCTGGGACTCGAATTCGGGACCTAGGGGAAAAACTTCAACACGAAAGGCATCCTATCGCACTCGACTACCAAGCTCACGAGTGGGGACAGTAAATAACGCAGTCAAATATGCTAAGCACTCAGCTGCCGCCCTCTTTTATATTCCGAAAGCAGTGAATTCGAACTTGAGAATTACATGCGGTGTCTTTTTATATTTTTCTAAGTTTAAGGGCGGTTTTCTAGACTATTTTTCTATATTTTAGGGCGATTTTCTCAGCATGCCGAATATTAGTTGCCCCTTTTATATTCCGAATGCACGGAATTCGTACTTGAGAATTACAAGGGGTGTCCTTTTAATATTTTTCTATTCTTTAGGGCGATTTTCTAGATTTTTTGTCTACATTTTAGGGCGAATTTCTAAATTGCTTGTCTATATTTAAGAAATGTGCTTTCTAAAATTTAGGGCATTTTTCTAAATTCGCCCTATTTGCAATGTATTTTTTTTCTTCTTTTTTTTTCGCCCTTAATTTAAGAAAGTATTTAGGAAAAAATTTAGAAAAATTACCCTCAATTTAAGAAAAAATAAATCGAAGTTTTTTTTTTGAAATTATTTTCTAAAAATGCTTTTTTAGGGCCGTTTTTTCCAAGTTTAAGAAACAACTGTCTAAAAACAAGAAAGAAAAATTATTTAGGGTGCATTTCTAAAAACTAGAAAATACATTTTTTGAGTGTAGATTTTTGTGCAATTTTTTGGCTGTTTAGTCAAATAATTTTGTTGGTTGTATGAAACTAGGATAAAGCATGGTGTTTTTAAGTACTTTTAATTATTGGCCAGGGTGGACTTTTCTGTGGAAATGCCCATTTGTCCCCTACATGTCAATCCTCCATCTCTTACTATCTTTGAGATATGCTTCCTCATTCGAACGGACATGGCCATGTAGACTCAACTGTAGATGCTGATCAAGAATATATATTAGCTTAATGGGGTCGCAGATGCTTCTTTCTGGCTGTTACATACTTTTGCACCAGCTTGACATACTCCGTGCACCTTTGGGACCGAGCACAAAACTATGCTTAAGGGCCAGTCTAATATAATACATCCATATGCACATACATACAGATACGTGTGTATTGTCAGCCAGCTTTCCAACACTGCTGCCAGAGAGCCAAACTGCACGCACAATTTTCCAAAAAAAAAAAAACAACAACATAATTTCCCGGTGACAGTGAAACAGCCTTGCCAGCAGTGAGTTTATTTAAACGGATCACAGTGACCATTTGCAATTAGCCTTGGAATAACTCCAATTCAGAAAAGCCAGCCAATCTAAAAATCTTACCAAAATCAACAAATGCATCATCGTTTACATTTTTGCACTCAAGTAAATTTCCTAAAATTGCCTGCGTGAGAGAGCAAGGATGCTACAAGCCTGCATTCGGAGCCCGTTTCTGGCCATGCGCACAGCATACCCTGACCTACATTGCCAGTTATTGGTCATCTAAGCTGAGGCAGAAGCAGTGGCAAAAAATATAAATACACACGCACGCAGCAAATCGGGAAGGTTAATATTCGCTTGGCTGCTAAAACAATGAAATTCTATTTACCAAAACGGCAATAAAATCTATCAAAATGTGTGCCCAGTGTCAGTGTGATGAACAGCAGCATCAGACCGGATACTAATCGATAAACAGAAAACATTGCCAGAAAAACCCCGAAATCTGCGATGAAGTTGCCCGCACCTGCACTCTTATGCAGTTAGATACAAAGCTACCGAATTACATTCAACTACATATGTGCATATCCTGCGGTGAGTTTGGCCCAAGGACGAATTCGAATTGCCATAACTTGTTTACCCCCCATTTTGGCAGTGATGAAATCTAGATTATTTTGGATACTTGCGATAATATACTCATCACTACATCACATCAACTCTGGATCAACCTCGACCACATGTAACTAAGAATCATGCCAAGTGTGAATTGAACTGTTTTGGGGTAACCATTCCGACATTTTGCAGTGAAACGACCGCGAGCTGGAGATCCGTTCGACACATTCCCAAAAAACTTTTGGCAAGAGTTCTCCTCCCCCTTCACAGACACTCCCGAAGATGAGGAACTGGAGGTTACCGAGACGACCACCCACGAGCCGTTTCCCTTCTTCGCCGATCCCTATACAACGGTTAATATAAGCACCCAGTTGTCGTCGAATGTGTATCTGCATTGCCGTGTCAATGATCTGCAGGGTAAGACGGTGTCCTGGATGCGACGCAGGGGCGAAGATCTTACCCTGATCACCTTTGGCCAGCACACCTATAGCGGCGACTCGAGATATTCGCTGGAGTTCGAGGAGCCGAACGATTGGAAACTTTTGATTCAATATGCCAATGAGCGGGACGAGGGTCCGTATGAGTGTCAAGTGTCGTCGCATCCACCATTGGTACTATTAGTATACCTAACTATAATTGGTAAGCGAGTATACAACTGGAAGATAGTGGGCGGATTCATTTGGGCTTGACTTGTTTCATTTACCAGACTTCATTTGTAGATTTATGCCTTTCAATTGCTTTCCTGTGACATAGGAAAAACACATACATGTGCCATTATTCCTTATTGCCGCATATATAGCTAAAAAAATTATAAATTGAAGCAAAATTCCTGCTACATTTCTTTAAGTGCAGAGATTATAGATATTGGGAATATAATAGTGACTATTTAATTTTAGATTGTTAGATTGTTTAAACTGTAGAAGTAGCGTGTGCACTTAGCACATAAAAGCTCTTCTAATCTATAAGATCTGGGATGCACTTTGGGAAATTATCCCATTTATTAGACATACTTAAACCATCGAGGCACTCCGCAAGGGGGTGTTCTCTCCCCGTTTCTTTGGGTCATTGTAGTCAACCAACTGCTGCGCCTCATGGAGGCGGAGGGACATGTAGTGGTAGCTTACGCGGACGACATTGTAATTTTCAAATGTGGAAGCTTTCCATAAACCTTATGCGACCTTATGCAGACCGCATTGGCCGGTCCTTATCCCTCCTAGACTTAACAATATAAGTCTTAAGTTCAAAAACAATGCCAAATACCCGGGCGTAGTTCTGGACAGGAAACTACTATGGCATGACAATGTCACAGAGCGAGTAAAGAAGGCATACATTGCCCTCTTTTCATGCAAGCAGGCGATGGGCCGAAAATGGAGGTTTTCCCCAGTAATTGTTCATTGGCTATACACAGCCATAGTACGTCCCATACTGCTATATGGAGTTTTAGTATGGTGGCCAGCACTCGGGAAACAATCAGTCCTGAACACCTTACATAAAGTACAGAGAAGTGCGGAAATATGCATGAGCGGCGCCCTCCGAACCACCCCAACGGAGGCGCTTAACACCATATTTCATCTTCTTCCTTTAGACTTAACGTCAAAAAAGATAGCGAGCATCACAGCCCTGAGGTTAAGAGAGTCTGAAGCCTGGAACGCGGGCAACTCGGGACACTCAACCCTACTCAGCCATCAAACCGCGGTTCCCGCCGTTACAGATTACTGCATACCTACGACGTCATTCCAGAAACTTTATGACGTCAATAGCCCTAGTAGACTCAACTGGGAGAACTTACCACATAGCAGAGCTAATGCCATTAACATCTACACTGATGGATCTAAGCTCGACAACAAAGTAGGAGGGGGAGTTTTCTCCGCCGACCTAGATATGAAAGTATCTTTCCGACTCCCTGACCATTGCAGTGTGTACCAAGCAGAACTGGTGGCCATCCATGGTCGTAGAAAGGAATATATACATCTACTCAGACAGTCAAGCAGCTCTAAGGGCGCTCGACTGTTACACCAATAATGCTAAAACGCTCACGGAATGCCGTAGATCCTTAAATGAGATCGCTCGGAATCTCTGTATCCACCTTATCTGGGTGCCTGGTCACCGCAACATTGAGGGTAACGAGTCAGCCGACAGGCTGGCTAGACAGGGCACTACCATCGAGCTCCTCCCGGAGAAGAGCACGATAGGGATGCCCTTGGCCTCATATAAACTAATCACAAGAAATTAAACCTGGCGCCTTACTACTGAACGATGGAACAACCTTCCTGTTTGCGCTGTAGCTAGGGTCACGTGGCCCACGTTCGACCTTAAACGTACCACAAGCCTTTTACGCTAAAGTAGAGGAAACATATCACTTCTAGTCGGAGCCCTAACGGGTCACTGCCTTATCGGTAGACACGCAGCACGCTTGGGCGTCGCTTACAACGACTTCTGTAGAAGCTGCAAGAGTGAGGAAGAAGAGGAAACATTACCGCATCTTATATGCCACTGCACAGCACTTAGTAGGAGGAGACTCAACACACTTGGCCACCCCTTTCTACTCAACCTCTCGGAACTATCTGAGATAGAGATTCCCCCTGGTTTAAATAGGGAATATATATGGTATCGTAATGGGCCTATCTTGGCCTAAGTGAAGGGACAATTTTATTGCCCCTAGCCATCTCAACCTAACCTAACCTAACCTAGACATAAACTTCTTTTCCAAAAGTGTTAAAAACTGAAAACTGTATTGTCCGTATTTCACAAATTTTTTCAATCTTCAATGTTGCGCACAAGAAATCTTGATTTAGCATAACCCAGTTGGTACAGCAGCTAATAAAGTCAGCTTATGCTAAGTAGCTAATGGTTGCTTAAAATTAAGAGCATACTTATCGGCTGCGATTGACAATGGCCAAAAACCAATTGAAACAATGGTTTTGATCAAATATAAAACATTGTGTGATGAACTAACATTCTTTGTTCGTGATCCATATACGCTTGACAATCACGAAACAACCACAAATGCACCTGAAGCGTATGTAGCGCGGGCACCTCTGTTCTAGAGTCATTAACTCTGCTGATTTTTTACTTAGTCTTGAGGTGCACTTTTGCGCACTATTTAAGAAATTCTGACTTTTATAAGATAACCATTCTCGGCAATGTTGACATCAATATAATCCCTGCAAACATTTTGTCGTGTTACGTATCCCCCTCGTCAATGCGAGAGTTTGGCGATAGCTTCAAGGGAGAGTTTGGAGATAGTTTGGCGATTTACACAGACAAAATACATTAGGTATCGGTTTCTTTTATCATAAAAGGTACACTCAGAGAAAAAATAGAGCATTTCATACTCGGATCAAGAATTTTCGAGATCAATAGTTCGATAAGAGTGAAAGTTATCGATTCAATAGCGAAATTCGTGATGCAAGTGTGCATTTTTGATCCCGTTTTTCTTGATCCAAGTAAGAATACTTGATCAATACTTGATCTAAGTAAGAATCATTCTCAAATCAATCAGAATAGTTCTTGAATCAAGTACTAAACACCTCTCCCATATATTACAAAACTGTAAGAGCAGACTCAACGCTATTCCCTGAAATGTGCTTGCTCTCCTCTCTCAGTTTCTGTACCTCACTCCCCTCGCATAAATGCACCAAGCTGAGATCGAATTTAGCTCAATTTCAAGAGCGAAATTTTTGAAAGTTCACGTTATTTTTCAAGAGCGTTTGTTCTTAAGTAATTCGTTCTACTTTTTTCTGGGTGTATAACAAATAAATTGGCGATATATCCCCCAAAAATCGCCTTCAGTGCAAAAATGCGGTACTTTATTATTGATCTCGCTTTTTCATCATCCCATCTGAGAATTGGCGAAAAATTGCTTAACACTCCCTAAGAAGACCCGAATGCGATTCTTTTTGAAGAGAATTGAACGACTTTTTTCAATATTACCAAAGGAAAATCCTTTGGCAACGCTTATTTACCTTAGGTGCAAAATCACATTGTGCAATAACAGAATTCGAAACACCTTTTATTAGTATGGCTTTTCTTTGGGGGAAGAACCACGTTCCTGCCTCTAGAATGAATCGCACTTTCATCTTCAGGAAGAATCGCTTTCCTATCGCTCAAAAGTATCGCTATAATTTCTTCCAGAAGTGTCGCTTTCTTATAGCACAAATTTATCGCATAGTGTCACAATTCTTTCTGTAGGAAGATGAGAATGCGATATCGCTGGAGTCAAGCGATACCTAGTGGCGAATCGCATTCTTATCTTCCGCGATAAAAAATGTTTGCTGGGATGTGGCAGGATAACTCTGCTTGTGACAATTGATACTCGGATTTTATCTGAAATTGGTTTTATAAATAATTTTCAATCCGTTATAAATTAAATCCATTATCTGCTTAAAGAGCCGCAATGATTCCTCATACAAATGTTATAGTCCAAACTGGGATCCAAGCTTTAAATTAGAAAACTTGACAATTTCCAAGCAATACGTTAGGTTAGGTAATGCCGGCTGAACCCAAATGGGGTCACACATGGACCTTAAGGTGCTGAAATATAGAGGAAAGTTAATTTCCCTTGCAGCACGTTTTAAACTTATTTGAAGTACATATCCACTGAAAACAAACATGTTTTTTTTCTCAACAAGTCTACTTTTCTGACTTTACTTTTGTATGACAGCTATACTATATAGATGTCCGATTTCGACCAAATTTGGCAGAATCTTGGAAAAGCATTAAAAATTAGTAAATACGGAGTTTTGAGACGTTTGCATTTGAAATAAAAAAGTTTTTCTCACCAGAACTAGTGTTTCGACCGATCGTTTCTATGGCAGCTATATGTTATAATCATCTGATCCCGCCGATTCCGACAAATGTGCAGCGTATTTGTACCAGAAGACTTCGTGCTAAGTTTGATAGCTTTTAAACTGACGGAGGAGATGGCATAGAAACAGACAGACGTATATATCGACTCAGCTCGTCACGCTGATCAAGAATATATATACTTTATGTGGTCGGAAATGCTTTCTTCTATGCATTACAAACATCTGCACAATTTCAATATACCCTCGCTAGGGTATTAAAGGGTACAAAGTCGATCTTCTGTCAAACTCTTGGCTGGTGTGTTTTTCATTTTCGCACAAGAGAGAGTGCGACCTACAGTTTAACGCCCAACGGCAGGGTTTGAAAAGCTTTCAATCTTTAGAAGGAGTTGAGTAACATATCTATTGAATAATGATAAATAAATTGGAAAAAATTCTTTGAACGTGCGTGTGGTGTGCGTGTTTTAAGAAGGCCATTCGTGTTGGAAAAAATCGACACGCGCTCATCTCTAGTTTGAACCAACTGACTCTATGTGATGACTGTAGCTCCTATTTGTCTTTTCTTACACTTTATGAACAAAAATAATGGCTTTGTTCGTAAGTTTCCACATTGTTTATTAATAATAATTTAATAAGAAAAAAGATTGTAAACAAAAAAAATATTCTTTTGGAGATGCGGGGCATCGATCCCCGTACCTCTCACATGCTAAGCGAGCGCTCTACCATCTGAGCTACATCCCCTTGGTAGACTAATGCAGTTTTCTAGACTGTTAAATTTTGTTGTCACTTGGGCTTTGGGGCCAACAGCATTTTCGGCATATTAATTGAAACCTTTATGTATTTCAGTTGCTTTGCGACAAGCATAACTAATGAAGGCCAGGTTGAACGTGCTGATTGAAACAGATTTGCAATTTTGTACGATTTGTCCCACAAACGGCTGTTTTTAACATATTTTCCACCACTTTCACTTGCAGTTCCTCATGTGGAAATTCTTGATGAGCGAGGATCGGCCACTCCCGAAAAATATTACAAGGCTGGCAGCACCATCGAACTGCAGTGTGTGATTTCCAAAATTCCGCATCCATCGTCGTACATCACATGGCGACACGGCGTCCGACTGCTCAACTATGACACAAGTCGTGGCGGCATCAGGTGCATACGAATTTTCATCTGGGACTTGCTTGATTCACTTACTCCCAAATTTATTCAATAATTGCAGTGTGAAAACGGATATGCTGCCGGGTCGGGCACTAAGTCGCCTCTATATAGCCAATGCAAATCGACAAGATACCGGGAATTATACCTGCATGTTGGGCAATGAGATAACGGAAACAGTTGTGGTTCATGTGCTAAATGGTAAGTGATTAAAGGAGTAGAAATCTAATACATAATGCCAAAAGTTGGTTGGAGTTTATACAAAATATTGAGTGCGTTTACGACCACCAGCCGAGCTACAGAAATGTTTAGTTAAGTGAAGATATGTTTAGTTTGTGCAAAAGACAAAATTATGCTCCTCCGATCCTGTTTCAGCATCAACAGCAAACAAATCCCAGAGATGGGGAGAGACAAGGTTAAACATATACGGAACAGAAACTTCTTATACTCGCAGGCAGCTCTCGTTTATTTTCACTTTTCGCTACTTCTCCGACAGTTTTATAGATAGAATTAGAATTATTCGACAAATCCGCCAAAAAACTGGTAAAGATCGGATTAACGATAGTCAAGTTATGAGCAAAAGAATGTTAGCTGCTGCAACAACAGCATCAAAATTCTTAATGAGCATACACTTTTGTTGGTGCAGAGTATATTATAATCCGGGCTACAAACCCAAACAAAGTTTAGGGAGCTCCTTCGTGGGCTCAAACCAAAATTTACCAATGGATCAGAATTATGAGCTTTTTTGTTTGAACCCTAGTTCAGTCCATGCTCTATCCTAGTTTATGTAGTAATCGACCTAAAAATCGATTTTGTGTTGGAATAGGAATATTCAAAATATGATTTAGTGTTCAGGTCTTTATCCAGCAAAATAATAGACGATATACAAATTTCAATGTGCTGGATGCAGACCTCATGGTAAAATTCAATTTTGTAGTCTACGTACGAATAATGTTTCCACAATAATGTTAAGCTTCTATTTTGTGAATCATTTAATAAACTTTGGAGTCGAGGATCTCAAAAAACAGAGGCTAATATGGTGAGGATTCTAATGGTACATAATGAGACATTTTTATGGTTGTTTACATCAAACTTTCCTGCCGATTGTAAGACTTAGTCTTCTAGAACCATCATTACAGAAGAAGTCGTTAGGCGATTTTTTTCATGTCTATAACTTTTTTTAACCGAACCGAAGTTTTAGGTTCGGAACGGGTTCAGGTTCAGCTTTAATACCTTAAGAGGTTCGGTTCCAAGTTCGATTCACAGTAATCCGGTTTGGTTCAAAACCGATTCAAGGCCCTTATTATAATGCATGTGCGAGTTTCTTAATTGATTTTAATGTTAGCGTTCGGCCATACTGAATATTATATATTACAGATAAGTTTTAAACTAGGAAATAGTCCCTAAACCAATTTCCGTTCCGGCACTTTCCGAAATGAAAATATCGGCAAAGTTATATTTCGTTTTTCGGTTTCAAAATCGTATCCGGACTTAGAGTCTATTCCAAATTTCGTATTATCTTACGAAGTCAATACAATACGATAAAAGATACCAAGGCTGTAAACATCGAAAGAAGGATTGATCTGTGGGCTTGAACCCACGGTTCGGTATGGCAGACTGGTTTCTTAACATGTTGAACCAAAAGCTTTGATTCAAATGTTAGCTTATGGCTTCTTTAAACATAATTGCTTTAATTCTTGATCAACTTTCAGTAAATCAAACAATAGTCGCTAGGTCCGCCATAATTATTATGTGATTTATTTATTACTAGCTGAATACCCGGTGTAGCCCTGGTCCTTTGCATTGTGAGAAAATGAAAGTTTTAACTGTAACTTTGCTAATTTCGCGGATTTTTTGACAGTTTGGTATACACCTCCTATTAACCAGTCTACAATTGCCGTCTATGAAATCTTCATAATAATATAAGCTCAAATGAAAAATATCAAAATTCAGCCGTTCAATCTGCATCGTCCATTTACCCACGGCTGGATTTTAATCTAAGCTTTAAGCGCTTTCATAGAAATACATATGATTATTTGATAAATTTCGCGGATTTTCGGACCTTATAAATTTTCGCTTGCAAGCGTCCAACCATTCCTTAAAATTTCATCGCAATCGGATGATCGGTTGAATTTTGCAAATTTCGCGGTTTTTGGACCATTTTCCGCCCACTTTTTCAACTTAGAGGCCTTCCCGGGCTAGCACTTAACCATTCTCCAAAGTTTCTTCGCAATCGGATGAACGGTTGAATTTTTCAATTTGCGCGGTTTTTGGACCAAGTCATAGACATGAGACATAGCCTATGACAATTTCTTGATCGACATGAACATACTGTGAAAAATTTGTGAAGATCTGTTCAGCGGTTTAGACGCCCATAAGGAACAAATATGCAAACATACTTTCAATTTTATATATATGTATAGATGTGAAATAATATTAATAATGAGATTCGCTAAACAATCGCCAAAGTGCTAAGAGAGGAGCGCTTATGATGTTTTAGGACACCATTGGTCGCAAAATAACTGCTGCCACAAATTAGACCTGAGATGCATTCATTTTCCGCTCGGCCTCGGACTTTTTATACTCTGTACCGTAGGTACATAGAGTATTATAAGTTTGTGCAAAAGTATGTAACATCCAGAAGGAAGCATCTCCGACCCCATAAAGTATATATATTCTTGATCAGCATCAACAGCCGAGTCGATATAGCCATGTCCGTCTGTCTGTCCGTATGAACGCACAGATCTCAGAGATGGTAAGAGATAGAGGTTTGACATGTATGGGACATATGCTTCTTATGTCTGCAGGCAGATCAAGTTTATTTTCAATTTTGGCCACGCCCCCTCCCGCCCCCGCAATTTAGAAAAAACGTCATATCTCCCACAGTTTTGAAGATAGATGACTTGTTTCTTCTGGACATATTTAGTTATTAGGATAACTTATCGATCCGCCAAAGGAATGAAGAAGATCGGATGAACGGTTTTCGAGTTATGATCAAAAGAAAAATTTTCTTGGTACAGAGTATGTTATAGTCGGGCTTGACCGACTTTCTTTCTTGTTTTCAATGTGTTTGTCAGAGATCGTTGATCAATATGGTTTCGTGTTTATAGATCAGGGGACTTCCATGCCGCTACCATGTTCCGGCCAGCAGCGATATCTTTTAGCCTCTCTCCATTACTGAAGGTTGGAGGCTAGTGTGAAGCTGATGACAGAGCGACGCAGTCTTTGGTAATTTTTGAACGACTTTCTAGTTATCAACACTGTTTTTGGCAGCTCAGCTGTTTTCGTGTCACATGTTACTGTCAAACATATTCAGTTTTGGTCTAGAGTCGTTGGAAAATTTCCAAACACTGATTCGAGTTAAAGACACCGACCCTTCAATATCTTGTTGCCTCTCAAAAACACCGAGAGATCAAATGGCAGCTATATGCCATACAAAAATTTATAGATATTATCGATGACGCATGTGAAACAAAAAAATAATATTCCTGGTAGCTAACATTGGCTTCTTATTTCTGATTTGATCCTCATGCGTCATCTATAAATATATGTATATATATCTTTGATATAACGCAGTAAGTGTTTTACCTAAGGCTTATAGATATTAGAGATGACGCATGTAAAAGAAACCACAATTATTCCTGGTAGCTGGCATTGGCTACCAATTTTCGATTTGTTCCACATGCGTCATCTATAATATCTATACATTTTTTTCAAAATACAACACTAGACAACAATCATCAGTATATTGCAGTGTTCAACCTGATTCTAGATTATTTTCGTGTGCTAAACAAGAATCTGTTTTCAGACACGGTCCATCACGTCTATATTTTTGGCAGCTGGTACAATTTTGGTACTATTTCTAAGCATTCTGATTCAATATTTCAGCAAGCGAGCGAGGATATATCATTTTAAGTACATTGGCTTTAAATGACCATATTGTATACCGACCATTTTTGATGAGGAAAATCATCATAACGATTAAATTTAAATCCCAAGCCAACTATGGTTTTTTTGAATAGCATACTTCTGGGCAGCAGACCATTTAATAGTTTTACCATAAAATGTGTGCGAAAGGCTCAAGAAAAGCTTTTAAGCAAGTTAACTATAAATCTACCCATTTCTGAAAACAGATTCGTGTGCAGGACACGAACCTTTTCTCGATTTTCGATTTTCGATTTTGCCAAAAGATGCCTCCACTTAAACTCACATAACTTTTTTGCATTTGCTTGAAAAGTGATTAAAAAGTGCTTAAAGAAAACAATTGGCCAAAAGTTTGGGTTTCAGACAAAAATGTGGTAGGGTGAGAGCGGGCTCAAATGTAGAAAAAAAACCTACTTTCTTGCCAATTTAAAAAATTTCTCGGAATAAAAATGCTTTTAAATGCACATGAATAACAACAATTTGTGTTTTTATACCCTGCTCCCATTGAAAATGGGAAAAGGGGGATCATGAAGTTGTGCAAATGTATGTAACAGGGAGAAGGAAAATTTTCCGACCCCATAAAGTATATATATTCTTGATCAGCATGAACAGCCGAGTCGATATAGCCATGTCCGTCTGTCCGTCTGTCCGTCCGTCCGTCCGTCCGTCCGTCCGTCTGTCTGTCTGTATGAACGCGTCGATCTCAGAGACTATAAGAGATAGAGCCACAAATTTTTGCACGAAGGTAGATTTATGCTGTACGCAGATCAAGTTTGTTTCAGATTTGAAAAATTCCACCCCGTCCCCCTTTTATCCCCAAAAAACCTAGACCTCCTCTAGAAATCCTAGACCTAAATAGCCGTCAGATCCACAATTTTCAAGTTAGAGCCTCGTGGTTTAGTACACATCAAGCTAGGCCCAATATCTATCTATTCTGAAAAGTACAATCAGATCGGACAAAAAACACCGGAGTTATAAGCGAAACAGTTGAGCTGATAAGAGCACCCCCCCACTTGTTGGTCAGGACTAGAAAAAAGTGTTGCCTACATTTGGGATGAACATTTTGTTACATTCATCTTCAAAAATTCAAAAACAAATAAATGAAAATAAATGAACAGGGTATTTTGTGGTCGGGAAACTCGACTGCAGCGCCCTTACTTGTTTTTTAATTCGAACTTAACAAAAGTCCTCAAACACAAAAATCGAACATGCATTTTTTGGTCAAAATAATTAACCACACATTAGCGTTTATTCTGATGCCGCTGTGGCTGTTTTTATACCCTTGCATGTCCTTATATGAGATATTAATGGTTTTACTACCGATAAACGGCATTAATCTCTTTTAAAATTTTGTTTAATTGGTCTATATACCATCTACGACAGTTAGTAAACGTTTTCATACTCTGTACCGTAGGTACATAGCGTATTATAAGTTTGTGCAACAGCCAGAAGGAGGCATCTCCGACCCCATAAAGTATATATATTCTTGATCAGCATTCTTGATCCGTCTGTCTGTCCGTATGAACGCACAGATCTCAGAGATGGTAAGAGATAGAGGTTTCACATGTATGGGACATATGTATGATTCTTATGTCTGCAGGCAGATCAAGTTTATTTTCAATTTTGGCCACGCCCCCTCCCGCCTCCGCAATTTAGAAAAAACGTAATATCTCCCACAATTTTAGAGATAGATGCGTCGTTCCTTCTGGACAAATTTAATAATCAAGTTAACTTATCGATCCTCTAAAGAAATGGTGAAGATCGGATAAACGGTTGTTTTAGTGTAAGTCGGAAATTTTTTGTATAGTCATTAAAATCTGTCATATAGTTCCTCGATATCGACTAAAGTTTGCAAAATCAAGAAAAACCATGGACAACTAATAAAAGCGGAGTTGGAAGACGTTTCGACTGAATACATAAGGTTTTTCTCTCTGAGACATGCTCCTCTACCAATTGTTCCAATATGCAGCAATATGCTGTAGTTATTTGATCCGACTGCTTTCAACAATATTCAGCGTATTTGTACTACAGGACTTATTGCATAGTTTCGCGGAGATAGCTTTCAATCTGATGGAGGAGATAACATAGAAACAGACGGACGGACGGAAACGGTATCCTCAACTCACCCAGTCGTCATTCTGTTCAAGAATAGTTATTCTTTACATGGTCGAAGATGCTTCGTTCCAATTTCAATAAACTCTCGCAAAGGTATTAATATGATACGTATAAATTTTAAAATTTAACACATTATAGAACTCGTGCTCGTGTGCCACAAATTTATGCATCATTACTTAAAAAATTGTATAAATCTAAACTTTTCTTTCGGTTTTTGGATTGGTTCTGTAAGTCACATGAATTGTCCTTTATCGTCCGTATTTTTTCGTTGAAAGTATCTAGTATCTACAATTATCTACCAGCAGCATCCTGTCTAGCATTTGTAAAAAGATTTGTACGTGTTCTTCTTAATCGGAGTCTAACATGTGACATTCCGTGTGGCCTGGAGGCCAAGCTCCTACAGATTTGAGCCATTTCCTACAATAATTTCTATACAACTTTCTCTCTGAACAATTACTTTTATAATAAAGTAATCTTAACTAACATTTTATAAGTTACTTAAATGTTTTTGTACAGTACAGATTTATAAATAATAGCGATATCTCAATGATAATCATTCAAGCTGATCCAAATTGAGGGCTTTAAGCCAGCATGAGCCACCAAATTTGTTCGATTAAGTAAGCATCCCAGGACATTAGCTGCTTATTATTTTCGTACCCATAATCCTCGTTTTGGTTATTCAAAACGCCTCGGTGCACAAGCTGGCGACCGTGCTTTTCTCCAAATCCAATCAATTTCAATTTCATTATGTTTTATATTTTGAAGATATTTTGAAACAAATCGCCATCTTGTACCCTTTCTACAATATTTTCCCCCATGTTTTCCAGGTGAAGAGCCGGCCGCCATGCAACATGCGAACGGAACCCGCTACGGTGCCAGCCCCCTAACTATGGTTGTGTTTTTTATAGTCTACATATATGCGATAGTGATGCCCAGCCATTTCGAGCGATGACAACATTGTCCCAGAATGGTGAGGGCCGATTCCCAATGAATCGCTGTCCACAAAACAAACGAAAACTTTATTCTAGAAGTGTAATGTGGGAAAATGCATATACCATAAAAAAATCTTGTCCAGGATTGCATTTTCAACTTTTACTCTAATCATGGGTTGTTCAAAATACATAGCATAAACTGAATACTAGGATTAAGAAACGTGTATTTAAAACCAAAGCAAAAACCAAAAAGAAAAAAGAAAAACACAAAACAGAACCTATAAAACTCGTATGTAAGGGCGTATGCGGCACGTATGCGTACGCAGACGTGAGAGAGAGAGATGAATTGATTTTGCAATTTTAGTGCATAATATGAATTATCCTGATGTATGTTTGTAATTGTCGTACTATGAAAAGGCCGTGTTTTTTGTTGGCTCTCTATATACACCCACACCCACACACACACACTTGGTTGGTCCATGCCACACACACACACACACACACGAATCATGATTTAGGTTAACGCCTTTATACACACATACTTCCGATCCAAGGCCTTGTTAATGGTTGTAGCTTCTTGAAATCAAACGGCATATCAGTTGGGATCATTGTAGTCATCAGCAAATCACTCGAGCCTTTCAGTTGATTCGCCCCCAATTGAACTGTTCGAAACCCCCGTAGAAAGTGTTAACAAATCGTGTGCCATTCAAAATGGAGACATATCGTTTAATTGTTGTTAATTAGGTTGCGTAACCAATGACCATTTTGTATCTTTTAAAGCAAAACTCGGACCAATGGGTAAAATACTTGGATTGTTTATTAGAAATGGGGTCCGCCCAAGCAATTAAAGTGAGAAAAATAAAAGCAAACGCACACAATCAAGAAATCAGAAGCCACTTGACGTTTCCCACTTTTATTTCGCGCTGGGGCGCTGGTGAAGATCAATCTCATACATACATGCAAAACTAACCAATATCATCTAGAATATACATAAATATATCCGCTTCCAATTATTCATACCTTAACCTTTGCTTCTTTTGCCCATTCTTAACCCAAAATTCTGCTCGTGCTTAAATGTACTTTAAGCTCAGCTTGTGTATTACGATAAGCATCAAACCAACTAACTAATTTCAAATGGTCCAGAGTAGTTATTTGTAAATTAATCAATTGATCCCAACCCTAGTGGATCCTGCCCCCTGGTGTATGCCCTTGAATATATATATAACACACACACACTAACACACACACACACACACACACACCCACACGTAAACAAAATGTTGGAGTGAGATAACGAAACAATACTTAGAGACTAAAGAAAGTGACGAAACGAAATGAAACGAAAACTTTTAGAAACATTTTTGGTTACAGATCAAAACGAAACAACAAAAACTATTTAAGAATTATTACAATTAAAAATTGAGATACATAAAACAATTGCGGATGTCCAAGACCGCGACACACAAATTATGCTAAATTGTAAAAACAAAATTTGTTTTTTTCTATTAAAAACATTTAAAGCCCATTAATGTAGTTTTCATTTTGACAAACAAATTATACAGAACCAAATAAAGGAATCCAAAATCCATAAAACCCAAACCGCCAAAAGGAAACTCATTTCATCTGGCCGATTTTTATGCATATAGTTTGTATATATATATATATATTTACATCCAGACAGCCCACTTAACATCTTAAATCGTAAATCGTCGAGCATAGATCAACCCTCATAGCCCACATCAGCATCTGTGTACATTTTGATGGGCTGGCTGGCCAGTTTATTGTCCGTCTCCATCATTTCCACATCACGACAAGTGGCTGCCTGCAATTCTCTACGGACATCAGCCGTGATCTTTGGATGAGATTTTTTCCTGCAATTGTAAAGCGAATAATGAAATTAAAGGCAAGTAAAGATGGACGTAAACTTAAAATGTATTATTAAATCATAGAGAGTGAGTAAGTGAACATATGTGAGAACACTGTTTGATTGCTCTTTTTGTTCAGTTTCTCTCACACAGTTATTCTATTTTAGTCTGTTGTTCTCAAACTGTTGTTCTGAAACTCATCAGTAAGTAAGTAAGTAAACATCTCTCTGGAACGTATACGAAGAGTAATCGGAGAAACAAATCAGTCTATGACATTTGCCCACAGTAGCAAAAGAATACCTCACATTCTTGCCAATGCCAATCCCGAGAGAAGAATACTCCAGACTCGCCCGCTGCTTTGCTTCACCACTCAAGTAGCGAAAATGGCTTAAATGCTTCTAGAACCGCAATTCCTACTGAAGAAGTGGTGAGTGTTGGCTAACGCACCTTAAAGACATGATTAATTTTATTGATAACAACCAAAGAGGTTCACCCTGCATTCTTTGTTTCGAAGTCTCGATAATTTTGTTTATTTTTAATGTCTTTATGGATCCCTATTTTGGTGGACAGCACTCGCAAAACAATTTGTCCTAAACAACATAAACAACTGTACTGAACAACAATCATACTTCACCTCATACCCCCAGCCCTAGTAGTAAGACAGATGGCTATCACAACAGCCTTAAGACTACGAAAATTCGATACCTGGAACGGCGGTAATTCTGGGTACTCCACTATACTCAATAACCAAGCGGGTATAACATTAAATACAGACCTCAAGCGACGTTCGACAAATTATACGACGTCTTTATACCAAGCCGAAAGCAAGGGGGACAACCTTCCGGATGGATAACCCACGGATGGGTCTAAGCTCGATAAAAAAAAGTAAAAGGGGGCGTTCTCTTCCCCAACATTGACCTCAATTTATCGTACCGTCTTCCTGATTACTGCTGTAGGTGATGGAGCTGGGAGCCATCCAGGAAAGAAGGAAACGTAAGTATTTATATACTCGGACAGTCAAGCAGCCCTTCAAGCACTTGACTCTTATACAAATAATGCTAAAACCAGGGATGTAAACCACTCGACAATAAGCACTGGTTCGTTTCAGTGGTTCACACAGTTTTTGAACCGCCAGTTCGGTTCATTGCATGGTTTTTGGAGCTAAATGAACCGCGGTTTCGGTTCGGTTCAGTGGATCACAAAGGCACATTATGAAATATGAGGATTTCTGTAGTATTGCGACTTTTCAAACAATTTGGAAATTTAGTTCTTACAATCCATTTAAATATCTTTACAATCCTAAGAAGAATGTCCAATGTTTATTATGTCGGATTTCCAGGATTCGTCTATAAGTTTCTAGAGGAATGCCCTTCGTAAAGTGAGAATGTTGGCTAGAAAAGAATACCTACCATGCATCTTAATTACCCTATTTTTCATATCCCTAAAGTTAGCCTCAGACCTGAATCATAGCTGAATCAGCCTTGAGATGGAAGGGCTGGTCCTGAATTCATGACATCCTCTTTATGAGTTTCAACCATGGATTTTGACACAGACATGTCCTACTATGTCATGACCTTAGTTGTTTTTCGGCATGATTTCAGTACTGATCTGGGTGAGTGAATGGGTGAGTTTCATGGGACGTACTAAAACATGCCTGAATTCAGTTATTCCTACTGCTCAGGCCTGAATCAGCACAGAAAATTTCAGTACCGAAACGTGGAAATGCATGAGATAAATCTCTCCTGTCTATGATTGAATTTAGTTGAAGAAGTACCACAGAAAATTGAAAGTATTGTCTACTAGAGGAAAAGAACAGATTAATGACAGGTATATTAAAAGATCGGCGGGCAATTGCAGAAGACTTACAGTCATCCTTGAAAGTTATATCGAACGCTAAATATGTAGAGGGTCAAACGAAATGTATAAAAATGATCTTTGGGAAACGATTCAAATTCAGAAATTAATAAAAATCATTGGCTAGAGGAAAGGCATTTCCGTTAAAACTCGTCAGAGAACTGAACCGAAGCGAACCGCTATTATTTGTGGTTTTCGGTTCGGTTTAGCAATTCCGCAAGAAAGCCGGTTCGGTTCACCAGCTGGAATATGCGGTTCGGTTCAGAGCCAGTTTGCATCCCTGGCTAAAACACTCACTGAATTCCGTCTATCCATGAACGAGATTGGCCGACATTGCAGTATTAACCTTATTTGGGAGCCTGGACACCGGAACATATATGGAAACGAGACAGACTAGGCACAACCACCGAAACCCTTTCAGAGAAGAGCACGATAGGGATGCCGATGGCAACGTACAGGATTCACAAAAACGCTGAAACACCACGCCTCGCTAAGGACCGGTGATAGAACCTTTCCTTCTGTGCGGTAACGAGACTTAAGTGGCCAGCATTTGAACTTAAACGTACCAATAAACTTTTACGTTACAGAAGGCAACACTTATGGCTTCTGGTAGGGGCCCTGACGCTTCATGGTCTTATAGGCAGACGAAATCTGCAGAAGTTGTAGATTTGAGGAAGAGGAGGAAACGATACAGCTGCTTCTAGCCGCTTGAAGTAGGGTTAGACTTAGGTTTCTTGTTCAAACACTCCTACTCAAAATTTCGAAGGTATCCGACATAGAGATCCCAGCTCTACCTAATTATATTCAGTCCACACAATAGTTCAGTACTGAAGACCATCCTATGGTTTAACTGGGTAAATATGGCATCGCAACCGGCCCACGTGGTCTAAGTGAGAGAGCGACTTGTTGCTCTCATCCATGGCAACCTAACCAAACCTAATATTTGTCATTACCAATTATTGTTCCGAGACTATTTATATCCGGATCCAATATATTTTGGTGATTTAATTTGGTAAAACTTGAACTTCTTGAACGCTTTATTTTGAAAGATTCTGAATATAATAAGAAAACTCACCTGAGCTGCAACTAATGCTATAATGCTATGCCATTATGCTAAAAAAATTTAAATTTCATTTAAAATTTGAACTTTGAAATATGAAGAAATGCTTTTTTTTTAACTTCAACATCATCCTCCGAAATAAATGCATCAAATATATTGAGCAATATTATTTGGTATAAACCGGTTCTGGTTTACTCGTCTGCAGAACCAGACCCAGAACCAGAAACTTTTAACCTCCTGAACGTGAATCCAGACGGACGAAGGCTCTGCTCAAAGAATTACTTTACTCTGTTTTTCTACCCTTGCAAAGGGTATTATAATTTTGCCCAGAAATAGAAATAGAAATATTAATTTCCAACTCCATAAACCATATTCTTGATCAAGGTGACGAGCTGAGTCGATTGAGCCTTGTCCATCCATCTGTCTGTCTGTTTCTACGCAAACTAGTCTCTCAGTTTTAAAGCAATCGAGCACAGAGTCTTCTTTTTGCTGCACAACAAAATCCGACCGGATCGGATAACTATATCCCATAGCTCCCATAGGAATAATCGTTCGGCTAACAAGTTTTAGCATGAAAAACTTTTTTCTTTTCAATGTAAACGTCTCGAAACTTTTTATACTCTGTACCAAAGGTACATAGAGTATAATAAGTTTGTGCAAAAGTATGTAACATCCAGAAGAAAGCATCTCCAACCCCATAAAGTATATATATTCTTGATCAGCATCAACAGCCGAGTCGATATAGCCATGTCCGTCTGTCCGTCCGTCCGTCTGTCTGTCCGTATGAACGCACAGATCTCAGAGATGGTAAGAGATAGAGATAGAGGACATGTATGGGACATATGCTTCTTATGTCTGCAGGCAGATCAAGTTTATTTTCAATTTTGGCCACGCCCCCTGCCACCCCCGCAATTTAGAAAAAACGTCATATCTCCTAAAGTTTTAAAGATAGGTGGGTTGTTCCTTCTATATATATTTAGTAATAAGAATAACTTATTGATCAGCCAAAGGAATGGTGAAGATTGGATGAACCGTTTTCGACCGTTTTCGAGACTGTTCGCTGCAGCAGCGAAGAAGCAGCGCTGCTTTCAGCTGCTACTGCAGCATCAAAATTTATGCTGAGCGTATAATTTCGTTGGTACAGAGTATGCTATAGTCGGGCTTGACCGACTTTCTTTCTTGTTAATCTTAGGTTTCATATGTTTTTTTATAATCCTACCAATTTTTATTAAAATCGGACAACTATATGGTATAGCTGTCATACAAAAGATAGGTTTGAAAAACAGTCTTAGTTTGGAAAACTTTTTTGTTTTTAGCGGCAGCATCCTACAATTTTGTATTGGTTTGTTTCACATGCTTTCACATAATTTTACAAATTTTTGGCCAAATCGGATGACTATATCATATAGCTCCCATACGAACGATCGGTCGGAAAATGGGAAAAACGAGTATTTTTTTAAATATTTAAGCGAGCACTTGTAAGGGTATAACAAATTCGGCACAGACGAAGTTAGCTTAGATTTCTCGTTTTTTTTAGAATCTACAAAACTATTATAATTTATTGACCAGATAGAAATAGTTTTCATAATCATATCCAATTCAGCTCATTCGACTTTAATGGAAGAAAATTAAGCATAAGTGAAGTTGTGAAATAGCAATGCGAATGCATAAGTATTCTACAATTCTCTAAATATTTTCGATCAGCGATTGTATTTTAAACCTAACTTACGAGGATCTTATTTAAAAAAAAGGCCATTAATATCATCGGCCACAAGATTATAGGGAAGGAAACCCGAACTGATTAAATGAACTTGGCCTTGCGAAATCGTTTTCAAATCTCTCAACTCTTATCAAAAAATCTATTAATGTAACATCGGAAAGAGTAAAACAAAGTATACAGAGCACCATATGAATTGTGTGTTGCACAGCCAAACCATATCGTGCACTGGCCAAAAGTTAAGTGTAAATGAATATATTATATTTAACACATCTTCCTGTTTTTGCAAATCTCGGTGGACTTGATCAATTTGCACCGCTCATTTGGAGCCTGTATTTCCAAAAACAGAAAAATGAGAAAACGGTCCCAAGAGCACTCTTCAGACATTTGTATGCTTCAAACTCATCAAAATTTTGTATTTTAGAGCCCCCCCTCTTTAAACAATTTTCAGATAATTAAAAACGTTTCCTGATAACGATTTTGTATAGCCTTGCAGAGGGTATATTGCAATTGTCCAGATGTTTGTAATGCAAAAAAGGAAGTCTACATATATTATAGATCAGTATGACGAGCTGAGTCGATATAGCTATGTCCGTCTGTCTGTTTCTATGCGATTTCCTCCGTCAGTTTGAAAGCTATTTGCACGAAGTCTTCTGGTACAAATACGCTGCACATTTGTCGGTACCCGCCGGATCGGATAACTTTAACATAAAGCTGCCATAGGAACGATCGGTCGAAAACCTAGTTCTAGTGAGAAAAACTTTTTTGTTTTCAACGCAAACGTCTCCAAACTCCGTATTTACTAGTTTTCTATGCTTCCCCACGATTCTGCCAAGTTTGGTCGAAATTGGACATCTATATAGTATAGCTGCCATAGAAAAGTTAGGTTAGAAAAATAGTCTTAGTGAGAAAAACTTATTATTTTCGATGTAAACCTCCTTAAAATTGGCATTTATTAATTTTATAAGCTTTCACACAATTCTTCAAAGTTTTGTCAAAGTCGGTTATAGCTGCCATGGGAATGATCGGTCGAGAAACTAGTTTTAGTGAGAAATACTTTTTTGTTTATAAAGAAAACGCATCCAAACTTTGTATTTCTTAGTTTGCTATGCTTTCCCATGATTTCACTAAGTTTGGTCGAAATCGGACGTCTATATAGTATAGCTGTCGTACTGTAGAGGCAGAAAAGTAGTCTTAGTGAGAAAAACTTGTTTGTTTTTATTGGAAATGTCCTTCAAATTAGTTAGAAAAACGTGCTGCAAGGGTATACAAACTTCGGCAGAGCCGAAGTTAACTTTCCCCTATTTTTATTCTTGACAAAAGTTGGCAACATTTACCAACAGTAAAGAATTTAATAACACATTTTTTAGAGCAGTTATGCCTTCACCTCCGTTCAGAAACATTTTTGATAACATTTCTGAAACATTAGTTTGGTTATTAAATTACTAGAAGGTTTTTTGTTTACTGACAAGTGAATTCATAATAGATTTAGGTCCAATTTCTCATCTTCTAAATAGCAGCTATGTGTCAGATAAGCAGAGATTTTCCTCTCTTATTTGAAGTTTTGAGTGACAGATAGCTCTATGTAGAAGATTAG
The DNA here is from genome assembly GCA_035044965.1 of Lordiphosa andalusiaca. Lineage (NCBI taxonomy): Eukaryota > Metazoa > Arthropoda > Insecta > Diptera > Drosophilidae > Lordiphosa > Lordiphosa andalusiaca. The sequence goes on along the minus strand of JAWNNM010000051.1, from coordinate 1,561,259 downwards.
AAATCGGCCCTTAATCAGTAATCAGAAGGTGCATTGAAAAGTCAAACGCTCTTTTTAAACTTTGTATCGACGACTTGATTGTTTTCTGATTAGAACGAACTGTCTTAAATTCTTTTCCAGTAAAGTATTATCCATCACTGCTGATCTTATTTGATACCTTTTGAATCTGAAGCGCATTTTGAAGTTATTAAACCAATTTTGGTTGCATCAATAAATGGACTTTCTTGCCTTCTTTGGCATTAAACACATCAAACAAGCTCTTGTCCTTTTGTTTGGAATGCTTGGTGTGTTTTCAAACACTTAATTTTCCATAATGCAGGTTCTTAGCTAATGATTGTGTCTATCCTACACTTAAACAGGTCTATTTGATCATCTGGCTGATAAAATTTAAGCATTTTTAAGTCAATTTATTTTGGGGGCTGTGTTAAGCCGTGTTTTTAGTACCAATCCTTTAAAATCAGGGCTTATTTCAGTACCGGTGGTTTCGAACGAGCGGTAAGTAAGCGTAAATAACCATTGTCTGCATGTTTTTCAAAAGGGTCGCCTCTACGTGCCTGCATCCTACGATAAACATACTGGGTGATTTGGATACTTCCTTGCAACCTTGCAATTGATGGCAACCCCTAAATACTCTTCACAAACCCAGGGAACCCCGCCGGTTAGAATTACCACATAATCAAACGAAATCAACGATTCATGATTAATCATATTCACTTACTTGAGCAGCTGCAGCAGGGCGTCCCTCTGTTCTGAGGATATATCATTCTTATAGCGCTGGGCGAATGTGAGCAGACTTTGATGCCATAGCACCGGCAACTCCCTGCGATCTGTCTCGAATCTTAGAAAGTGAAACACAGCCGCATCGACCACACGATAGGGCAAAGCATAGCGCTTATCCAGAAAGTAGCGGATGAATATCGAATTGGCACCCGAATAGCTCATCTCACAGATCTTGAGCAGGCAAGCCGACGAATGGAGCACGGGTATAGAGCTGCGGGCCACAACACTGCCAAAGATAATGGCCTCGCGCAGTGTACAATCACCACCCTCCAGCAGTGGCAGTATAATGCCCTTCATAAAGGCCGCCGGTTTGAAGAGGGCACGCTTCAGGGCGTTATACAGATGCATATTCAGCTTCTTGAACTCGCACAAGTCATCGCGTACGCGTGGTAGTAGCACCAGATTATAGAAACGCTGGGCCATGGCCTGCGACAGCACCGAGCAGAAGATGCGTGTGCCCTGGAACATGGCAGCGGCTGTCCAGTTGTGTGGCTCGGTGATGAAAAGGATTTGCTCCCAGTTTCTCAGCTTGGGTATGATTTTGAAGGCTTTGGGTATTTTTCCACTGCGATAGCGCTTCAAAACATCTCGCACTCCTTCATACATCTCCTTGACCTTGGGATCGATGTCTTCAATTTTCAAGGAGCCCTCATCGGATATTTTGGTATGAATGTCAGCCTCTTTCTCCTGGATTTTCTGCATAATCATTTTGGATAGATGCAACGTGCGCTTGCCCTCCTGGCCCGAATGCTGTTGGAATCGCTCAAACGCGGCCACATCGTCAGCATCCATATCCAGATCAGCCATGAAATCTGATTCATTGACTTCCTCATCACCGGTAGCGGCAGCCTGGCCATCATCTATAAGCGAGAGACCGATTAGCTACACTTAATATACATAGCTGAGCTGGTGGCTTGGTAACTTACCCAAATTGAAGTTGACTTTTCGCACGCTCACCAAACTGGGGAAGTTCTCCTCGTCCAGCTCCAATTGCTGCAGCTTCGCTGCGGCCAAAATCTTTTGACTGCTCTTGGCATCTATGTTCTGCAAGAGATTGGCGCATGATAAAGTGTGAACAATGAAGCTGTTGACTCCACTTACCGCTGACTCCTCGGCCCTTAACTTAACCTTATCCTTGTTCTTTGATTTGACCACCTTTCCCTCTGTGATTTGTTTCTCTAAGGTGGGATTCTTTATGATGGCCACATTGGCTTTCTTCGGTTTGCCCATTTTGTTAATAGTTTCCAAACAATTAATAAACTTCAACACGTGCTGTTACAATAACAATTTAGGGCTGCCAACATAAGCAGAGACACATGTTTTTAATAGGTGGCAAACTTTGTTACGGAGCTGCCAGGGCCTGCGGATCGATTGTTTGCTAGTGACGGGGCACGATAGAGTTTGGCGTGACTGAGGCAGTGATGTGTGTAGAAAACTTTAAACAACATTTCACTTAATTTTATAAATTTGATGTGTGGTCGTTATATCATTCCTGTGTCTGGGTAAAAGAATATTCCCTTATATTTTAGTTATATTATTATCCTTGTTACGACTCGGCATTATAGTTTATTTCGTCCCGGCTTCATTTCTAAAATTGTAATCATCTGAGTCATTTCATCTTAAATTTAAGGTTGAATTGCAAAATCATTTAATTTAATAAACCATTTTATACAAGTCTGTGAACTTATCGATACACTTGTATTTTGTGTAGATAAAGAGTGTAGATGAATAAACGCGTCTCTACATTAGTGTGACCTGTTTCTCAAACATCTGGTATTTTTGCATCGGCCACACTGCACTCCCATCACTATTTCCCTTTCTGTGTTCTTTTTTTTTCTGCGTTGCCAGCGAACAGACCGACAGTATGAAGGTGTGCAAAAAATTGTTTTATATTATTTACCTTCAGTGAATTTCAAGAAATATTGTGTCAAGCACAAGCCCAAAGCTTACAAGAAGTGAAATTAATTACACGCGTTTAATAAACGCAAGTGATGGACTCTAAAATCAAAGATGATAAATTGATAATTTTGTGTTTATACTCACTAACAGTTGTTGTTGTTGTTGTGCCTTTGTATTGCAGCTTAACGTTTCCTATCCCGCAACGGGATGCCAAAAGCTCTTTGAAGTTGTCGACGAGCACAAGCTGCGTGTGTTCTATGAGAAGCGTATGGGTCAGGTTGTGGAGGCCGATATCCTCGGTGATGAGTGGAAGGGCTACCAGCTGCGCATCGCCGGCGGCAATGACAAGCAGGGTTTCCCCATGAAGCAGGGAGTGCTGACCCATGGTAAGTAAATGTTAAATAACTCCGCGGAAGCATTTACTAATTTTGGTTTTTTTTTTCTATAAACAGGTCGTGTGCGCCTTTTGCTGAAGAAGGGACACTCCTGCTACCGTCCCCGCCGTACTGGTGAGCGCAAGCGTAAATCTGTACGTGGCTGCATTGTCGACGCCAACATGTCTGTTCTGGCTCTGGTCGTGATCAAGAAGGGCGAACAGGATATTGCCGGTCTCACCGACACCACCATCCCACGTCGTCTGGGCCCCAAGCGCGCCAGCAAAATCCGTAAGCTGTACAATCTCAGCAAGGAGGATAATGTGTGCCGCTTTGTGGTGCGTCGCCCCCTGCCGGCCAAGGACAACAAGAAGGCCACCTACAAGGCACCTAAAATCCAGCGTCTGATCACTCCCGTGGTCCTGCAGCGCAAGCGCAGACGCATTGCCCTGAAGAAGAAGCGCCAGCAGTCATCCAAGGAGGCTGCCGCCGACTATGCCAAGCTTTTGGTGCAGCGCAAGAAGGAATCCAAGGCTAAGCGCGAGGAGGCCAAGCGTCGTCGCTCTGCCTCCATCAGAGAGTCAAAGAGCTCTGTCTCAAGCGACAAGAAGTAGAAAGATGCCGCCGGGTACAAAGCGGCTCTTGACTTTTGTATAAGGAAATGAGGGGAATTTGTAAAAATATTCCACCCAAAAAAAAAAAAAAAAGAATTGTAACCATTTTTTGTTTAAAAAATTAAAGTGAAGCAAATGGTTTGCAGTGAAAATTTACAATTTTTTTCTTGTGAAATATGCTAAAGTGTGTGTGCACGTGGAACATTAATGGAACATTAATCCCAATTACGTTGGTAATCAACGATATATTTTGCTAAAAGTTTAATACGCCAGTTCTTGCAGTTTCTAGTCCATTCACATCTGAAATGCCGAAGTGATAATAATTATAATCGGCCCAGAAGTTTCCAAAGCATGAATATTACACTTCCCTGATTAGGTCGACGAGCGGAGTCGATTGAGCTTTGTCCGTCCGCCTGTCCCTGTCTCTAGGCCTCTGCCGTCGCTCAGTTTTAAAGCTATGGTCTGCGACTTTGCTCAGAGATTTCTTTTTAGCGCAAAATTTTATATAATATCTATATATATTCGGGCCCTGGGTCTTAGAACAACCTTTTTGCTTTCAATGTTGCAAGCCTTAGCTTAGAACTCTCGTTTTTATAGTTCTTTACTCTAGTTTGTCTAAATGTTGTGCGCACTTACACATAGAAGAGTCCACGTCGAACTAACGAGCACACGGATCTTCAGTTTAATATCGAAATAACTGGCCAATCGTAATTGGATAGAGCGAGCGCCGCGAATGTATTCCTATTAAGGTGTTATGAATCGACTTAAGCTGATAAACAAATTGTATAAAATCTGTGAAAGATTATACACCGCCCCAGAGATTCTCCACATTATTCAAGCCCCACAAAAACATTTGCTCTAGAGGCCCGCAAAATACCAAATTTCTATCGTCCTAGTTAAAAAACCGTCTGCCAATCTCCGCCTCGCACCATCTACACATTTACTTTGCTTTCCTTTTTTCCCCCAGATTAATAATACATCGCTTACTTGAAGACCATAACTTAAAAGCAATCCATTTTGTGAAAAATTGTGAAAAGATCTGAATGGAATCACCCATTAGTTCTTGCGAAGGACCCTTCTCATCCTACATTGGACCTTACCATTGAATTGCCTTCTCGCGTGTGTTCTGCTCCTAAAAATGCATTTTTAGCCCCATAATCACTGAAAGCTTGCTCCTTGGCGATCCTTACTCCGTCCAACCCGTATACGCACCGAACCCTGATGTGGGAGTGCCTGTCTGTGTACTTTGGTTCTGTGCGGATGAACTTTGAAAGATGTCTTTTTAGTCATCTGCTTTTCTTTTGTTATGGCATCTGTTCTTTCCATGAAAATGGTAATAAGTCCGATGTTAAAAATAATAGGGGTATTTCCAAGTTGTCTGCAATTCCTAAGGAAAGATCTACTGCCACTAACCTCCTAGAATTCACATCTTCAGTGGTCAAAGGGTTCTTTTAACCTTATTTAGTTTGATTTCTGATTACTTTAGAACTAGAACTCAAAAAGTTTTAAGCATCTAGACATCTTCTGGATTTCACCAAGGTAGTCACTTGGGTCCACTGCTTCTTACCATCTTCATCAATGATCTTCTTTCAGATTTGATGATGCGAAAATATGTTTAAAGATATGGTTTCCGGCTATCATTTACAAGCAGACTTGGATGCATTTCACCAAAGATTTATAGATATTATAGATGACGCATGTGGAATAAATCGAAAATTGGTAGCCAATGTTCAGGTATAAACGTGTTTGGTTTCACGTGCGCCATCTATAATATCTCTAAGTCTTAGATTTCACCCATGGTACCAAGATAATCTTTAAAATCTCAACAGTTTACTTAACAATTAGTCACTTACATGCTTGATAATGTGGCATTACAGCGCCTAAATGCAGTAAATGATCTTGGTACATTGTTAATATTTTTCTACAAAAACTAAATGACATTTTGAATATTCCCACAAACCGTTTACACACCTAAAAACGAACCGATTCCCATACGATTTGAGTATTTTATTTTAGCTTCAAGGCGATTTTTAGAACACAGGATTAAATTATCTCCAAAATAAATTAGTAAAATTTCAGTTAGGTATATCATCAAAAATACAAAATCTCCTGCAAAAAATCTATTGCAACACATCGTCCGCAGTATGGACTGGAAGTGATCTCCCAGCCAGCAAAGTTAGGAGCGCTCTAAATTATGTGTCTGAAAAGAGCCGCGTTTCAGAGTGTTTTCGGAGTAGGCACATAAATAAGAGCGTTTTCGGAGGGTTTTTTGTGCTCTCTAAACCTATGCTCATAAATAAGAGCGTTTTCGGAGCACATTTTGTGCTCTCTACACCTAGGCTCATAGAAAGCTCTTATGTATGAGCATATTCGGAACGATGGTAAGTTAGTACAAAGTAAAAACCTCGCTTAAAATAACGGTGTGCAGATCGCTTATCGCAAAATGTTCTAAAATTGACAATTTTATTTAGTTTGAACATTGAAGTGTAAGTTGGACGTGCTTAAAAAAGTGTAACAAAGTGTTTAAAATTAAGTAAAAGAAAGTGTTTCAACTGTGCTAAGTATTCATGGAAGGGGACTCACACTAAAAAGTGTGTTCTGAGCATGGCGATAACGACAGACAGCCGTGAGAAGTAATAATTGTTGCACTTAAAATATTTGACTTTAATCCATTTTTCCATCCTTTACCAAAATGTTTTTTCTATGTTTTTAAAATAACGTTTTTTTTACTCTTTTAAGGTGCTTTTAATCAAAAATTTGCCGTGGATGAAAAACAGATTTCATCAATTTCCAGCAAATGGTTTCAAACTGCAAAGGACAGAATTAAATATTATAATAAAGCTAAAAAACATTTGACTAAGGAAAATTAATGGTTTATATATGGGTTAAAATTTAAGATTTAGTTTGAAAGATTTCCATATTTTTTATATAATAATACACATATACATAGAATTTAAGAATTAATTTTTAAGATTTTTCCAATTTTCCATATACTTTTTGAGAAAAATAAAAAGCAAATATAAAATCTGAATTTTATTGATTGAAATTATTCTAAAAAATGTTTCAATTAAGTGTCTGAAATGAGCCTTTTTCGTGGCGATTTAAGTGCCTAAAAATGATACTTTTATGAGCATTTTCTGTGCGTTTTCAATGCTTGATTGGGAGGGTGAAAGCACTTATTTCTGTGTCAAAAAAGAGTCATATTAGACTCAGAAATTGACCTCTTAAAGTACGACCGTTTTCACGGAAAAAAACACTCTTTCCGGACTTTTTTTTGCACACTTTATGACTGTAAACGCTCAGAAAAAAGTATCAGAAAACAGTCAGAAAACGCTCAGATTGCTGGGCTGTCACACTCTTTCCGCACACACACAGGTGTAAAGCAAGAATGCCTTCTTTCCCCACTGTTATTTATATTCTTCTTAAATGATCTTCATGATGAAATTGAAGGAGGCCTCTGGATCGGTGATATCAACATCCGAGTACTTCTCTACGCAGACGATATCGTGCTATTAGCAGACGATATCGAATGATCTACGAGCTCGAACAATATTGTATGAAGTGGAATCTGGAAGTTAATACCAGTAAGTCAAAAATAATGGTATTTAGGAAAGGTGGTCGGCTGTCAGATGGCGAGAAATGGACTTACAACTCGGAACCAATACCAATTGTATCAGAGTTCACTTATCTGGGAGTGGTACTAACACCAACCTTATTTTTCACTAAACATGTAGATCAGCGAAACAGGTCAGCGAAAAACTGCATTAACAGTACATGGAAAAATTATCTGAGCAATCAAAATGTATCCATAAACTCCAAATGGAAATTATTCCTTGCTGTGTGCCGCTCCACTCAATCTTATGCTGCTCAAGTATGGGGATCACAACATTTTGAAGAAGTAAAGAAACTTCAACGATACTTCGTTAAAAGGATACTAAGGCTGCCCGACAATACTTCTAATTACACATTGGCGATCGAACTTGGCATGGAAGACAACCATTTTTTCACGCTCATTTTCACCACATAGGGAAAACCTTATTTGGTTACCATGAGCATAGATTGCCTCGAAGGCTTTCGACATATATCATCGAAAGGAACGTTTTTTGGGCAAAGCGGCTAAAATCTCTAAAAGAAGGTCACGATTTTAATTGGCAATGGGAAAATGCGACCAAAAATTCATGGAGTTTCGGGTGTAACGAGCTGGTAAGCCGATTAAAAGCTGAGGCAATCCGGGAGTATCACGCACAGGCAGCAGCGAGTACGCGTCGTATCTATAAATATCTGGATTATACGAACGGAACCGGTTATATATCAGACGATATGAAGCTGCCAAACATTACGTGGATTTTTTAAGGACGATGTGGACTCCTGCAACTAAACTGCAATGGATTTTCTCCGACCCAATCGGGACTTTGCACAATGTGCAATTTAAACGAAAAGGAGACATTTAGCCATTTCTTCGGAGAATGTCCAGTTCTCAGAGAGTTCAGGGTGCTGTATTTAAGAAAGACCATACTAAGGCTAAATGAAATTATAAGTATATTAAATAGGCCAAACTGGGATCAATTGGATCATTTCTCCTAAATAATTTTAATTAGGCAAACTTTAATAAAATTAATCAAAGTAAACAAATTGTAAAACGCACCACTCACTTAAACATTTATGCCGACAGACGACTATTAAGTCATTGTCAGTAAGTTCTTTGTATACCCCTTATTGTAAAACGCTTTTTGAAAAAAAAAAACTGAAATAAAGAACCAATACATACAATTAGTAATATTTAATAACTAAATAAATGTATTGCCTTTTTGTACCATAGGTACACAGAGGCTTATAAGTTTTGCGCAAAATATTGTAATACCCAGAAAGAAGCATCTCCGACCCCATAGAGTTTATAGGCAGCAGGCAAGAAGGCCCCAAATTTGTTATTTCATAATGAAATTTTAAATATGAAATAAGGCCTTAAAAAATGAAATAAGTCCCCAAATTTGGGGCCTTATTTCATATGAAATAATATATATAATATATAAATATTATTTTTCCAATGTTTTCAATATGGGCATTTCCTGCGTTACGTACGTTACATTCGTACGCATATTTTTTGCTCATATCTGACGAGTTAAGCGATTTATCACTCATCTAAACATAGTGGTATATAGCGCTTGGAGAGTACTTTTACATAATGAGATAAAGTTTTGGTCAGTCTGCTCTAACAAAGAAATAATGGCTGATTAAGGTGCCGTTTCTACGTTACACAAATGGGAAGTTGTATTCGAAATCACATACATTTTCTTTATTTTCAGCAATTTTTGCAGTATAATCAAGAAAATGGTTAAGGCATAAAAAATAGAGAAATACTCAACGATGAGGGTGAGAAGCCTCGTTTTCATAATTGACCACACTGGTAAATTTATTAGCCCGGCAAAGCCGGGGGTTTACACCTGTGGCTAGGATGAGGAAGCTGTGATTTGGGGTAATAAAGATTCCAAAGACGGAGGAACTTTTCTACCGATTTCGACAGTAAAGTAGTACCTCGCCAAATCTGCATGCAGAGTCTTCACAGTCGCGAGTTTTGGCCTGTTTAAACTGTTGTGTTATTTGGATTTTTTACACAGTATTATGTTGTTTACCCTCGTCCAACAAATTGACTAACTTATCAGTCCAGCCACAGCTGACCACACTAAGTTCATTACTTGAACAGTCATTGCCGAAGGCAGGGTCTCGTATCTTTGGTAAGGGGATCTTTGTATCCCTGTAAACTAAAGTGTACTGCCCCATTTAAAAAAGTGTACATACCCATAAATTGCAGATGCCGCATTGGACTAATTGAACTCAAAAAATAAAAGGAATTTATTTTTGTTGCAAAATTGATCTTTTTATACTCTGTACCGTAGGTACATAGAGTATTATAAGTTTGTGCAAAAGTATGTAACATCCAGAAGGAAGCATCTCCGACCCCATAAAGTATATATATTCTTGATCAGCATCAACAGCCGAGTCGATATAGCCATGTCCGTCTGTCTGTCTGTCCGTCTGTCTGTCCGTATGAACGCACAGATCTCCGAGATGGTAAGAGATAGAGGTTTGACATGTATGGGACATATGCTTCTAATGTCTGCAGGCAGATCAAGTTTATTTTCAATTTTGGCCACGCCCCCTCCCGCCCCCGCAATTTGGAAAAACGTCATATCTCCCACAGTTTTGAAGATAGATGGCTTGTTCCTTCTGGACATATTTAGTTATTAGGATAACTTATCGATCCGCCAAAGGAATGAAGAAGATCGGATGAACGGTTTTCGAGTTATGATCAATAGAAAAATTTTCTTGGTACAGAGTATGTTATAGTCGGGCTTGACCGACTTTCTTTCTTGTTACATTTGAAATCAATGTTTTCTTCGATACTGCAGTGCGTGCCATTTCAATAAAATTTTCATCATGGAACCCAAAGTGATGTTGGGACTTTACATCATGAATATTCATTACATTAACCCATTTTGTGGATAGACCATTTGTAGTACTTTTAATATAATTTCCTGTGACGTACAGAATAATAACGCCATCAATATTTTTTTGGCATTGCTTTCTCTACTTTTACCACTGCTTAGCATAGTGTCTGCTTGCACCTGTAGGGACTTATCAGCGAGCTTGCATGATTTACCTTTGCTTTTCTCTGTCGATGATTGTTGACTCTTCTCTTGCAATCTTCTTTTAATCTATTTTTTAGCAATGTATTATGCACTAGCCTTTTTTTAAGTGCTTCCCTGTATTTTCGCAATCTTGCAGCTTCTTTAGTCCTGTAGGTCGTCAAGTCAATCTCGTTTTTTTCAATTTATCTCTAAATTGTTTAGCCCGCTCGGAATTCGTCTTCATTTTTCCCTTTTTTTCTTAATGCCAACCGGATTTTTCAACCACAAATCCCTGACTATTAATGACAATATATCCAAAAAATACGTGTAGTTCGTATTTATTTTTTTAAACTGCTGTATTTTGTTCATACGTTACAGAATTCAATGTGAAATATTTCGTGAACGGCGAGGTATTTTCACCCAATTTTTTTTGCAGCTTAAAGAGAATAAAAAGCCATGTGTAAACAGCTAGTTAGTTGCAATTAAAGTCGCGTATTTTACTCGTGAAATTAAAAAACACAATTCAAACACTCAAATAAATTACAAACCCAAAGAGTTTTTTAGTCTGTTTTAATTTAAGAGTGTACAAAATTGGTCAAGTAAATAGTTGGTATAGGTCGACAAGCCTTTTTCTTAGTGTAAAGCTAATTTATGGCCATTTGAAAATCGATTTTTTGAGAAAAACAATATATTATATTTGTTTAAAGTAGGTGCTGATATTGGTGCTATGGGTGGACATAAGAGAATGTTCTTAACAAATTCTTAAAGGTACACATGTGGACTATATAATGAATATTTTTTCAATTGCGTTGGCGCAACTTAACAAATTGACTCCGGGTAGACCTTTTTTCTTATATACAAGAACACCTAAAATAAAATATGTAAATATTTTAAAACTTGGATTCAAAAAACGCATGTTTTTCGTTTTCAAAAATATAAGCCGTGTAAAATGGCAGGGGATTGACTTTATCCTTTGTAAGCCCAAACGAAGTCCACACCGTTTTAAAATTGAAAGCCTCTATTACTTGTACAGGACCGTCAGGTGAAGTTATAAATGTTTGGCTGAAGATATATTGCAAACTTCGTCGTATTTTACCAAACTGAAAAATGAAATAAGACCCCAAAATATTCATATTAAAATTTGGGGTCTTATTTCATTTCTTCTTTTGGGGCTTTATTTCATTTTCCAATTTTATTCAGGAAATAATGCCCCAAAATAGGAAAGAACACCCCAAATTTGAATGAAAAATCATTGTTTTTTGTTTTCTATGTAAATTTTTGGGGACTTATTTTGCAGACCTGAGTATATATATTCTTGATCAGCATCAACAGCCGACTCGATAGAGCCATGTCCGTATGAACGCACAGATCTCAGAGATGGTATTATACTTGTAGGCAGATCAAGTTTATTTTCAACTTTGGCAAAATGTTTATAGCGCATAGAAAGAAGCATTTCCGACCGCATAAAGTATATATTCTTGATCAGCCTGACGTCTCCATGATTCAGCCAAAATTTGATCAAAATTAAAGATTTGTCCAAATCGGATGACTATAGGTTATAGCTGCCATATGAATGATCGCTCGAGAAACTAGTTTTAGTGAGAACACCTTTTTTGTGTTAAAAGAAAACGCCTCCAATCTTTGTATTTCTTAGTTTGCTATGCTTTTCCATGATTCCTCTAAGTTTGGTCGAAATCGGACATCTATATAGTATAGCTGTCATACAAAAGTAGAGTCAGAAAAGTAGTCTTATTAAGAAAAACTGGCATGCTTTCAGTGGATATGTCGTTCAAATTAATTAGAAAACGTGCTGCAAGGGTATACAAACTTCGGCCGAACCGAAGTTAACTTTCCCCTCTTTTTCTACCCTTGCAAAGGTTATTATAATTTTGCCCAGAAGTTTGCAACGCATAGGAATATTCATTTCCGACCCCATTAACCATATATATTCTTGATCAGGGTGACGAGCTGAGTCGATTGAGCTTTGTCCGTCCGCTATCTAAAGCTATCTATCAGAAATTTTGCACAGAGTCTTCTTTTTGCTGCACACTACTAATATGTCGGAACCGACCGGATCGGATGACTATATATAATAGCTCACATAAGAACAATCGGTCGGAAAACTAGTTTTGGTGAGAAAAACGCTTTTCTTTTCAATGGAAACGTCTCCAAACTTTGTATTCGAAGGTTTTTTATGTTTTTTTTTTATAATTCCTCCAAGTTTTATTAAAATCGGACAACTATATGGTATAGCTGCCATACAAAATATCTTTGTTTTTAATGGTAGCATCCTGCAATCTTGTATTCGTTTGTTTTACGTTTGCTTTCACATAATTTTACAAGTGTTTGGCCAAATCGGATGACTATATCATATAGCTCCCATACGAACGATCGGTCGGAAAATGGGAAAAAAAAGAGTAATTTTTGAAAATATTAGAGCGAGCACTTGCAAGAGTATAGTTAGCTTAGTTTTCTCGTTTGTTTTTTGGTCGCTGTGTGTACCTACCTGTATGTGAGATTAGAGATACTTTCTTGCATGCATCAAACATCTAAAAGGACATATGAAAGGAGTCGCAGATGTTATCCCACCTTCACCCGCAACGCTGCCTATAGTTAGAATTCCAATCTAGATTATATTTATTTTATATATTTTATACGTATAAATAAAAACAATAGAAGAATGTATATAGGATTGGGTGTTGGGGTTGGGTTTTGGGTGGGGCAGTCGAGCAACATTTCTCCAGGAGTCAACATGTTTCAAGTCTACTGCACTGGCAAAGTGTTCTCTATCTGCTAGCAGTGTCCTCAGCAGGTGGAGTTGCGTTTGTGGTTGGAATCTCCTTCGGCTCTTCGTAGCGTGCCAGTTTGGCTTCCTGATCTGCCAACAGTTCGAGTAGATCTTCCTGATCTTTTTGCGTGGCCATTAGTGATTCCTGCGCCGCATCGCAACGTTGTTTCTCGGCGGCCAGCTGTTGCCGCAGAGTCTCCAATTCCTTGGTTAGGCGTATATTCTCTGCAAAGTACATATTGGCCTGATATCGTGCTGCATTGAGCTCCTCCTCATTCGCCGGCGACGATTCATGCGTAGCCGGTGAATTGGTGCTGGTGGCTCCCAGCTGGGCCTTGAGCAGGGTATGCTGATCGGCCATCTGAGCTCGCAGCGATTGCTCTTCGCTCAGTTTCTCTTTAAGGTCGCTGTTCTCTTGCTCCAAATCCTTAGATGATTGCTGGAGTGCCTGTATCTGGGCATCCATGCCACGAATGATGCCTTTGTATTGCGAGACCAATGCCGAGGCCTCTGAGCTCAGTGTTAACTCAGTCAGTTCAATGCCATCAATGTCAAAGCCACTGACCAGTTTGGCTATCAAGGCCTCCAATCCCTTATAGAGCTTGCAGTACTCGTAGTCAAGCAATAGTTCGCCAGCCGATTTGGCTCGGATCTGAGCCTGCTTGCAGGCTCGACTATAGGCCTCATGACGTGACACTTCGCCCAGTTTGCTGCAGAAAGTCTCCTGGCCAATGCGCTTGATGATCAGCTGGCTAATGTCCTCGCGACGCTGATTCGGCAAGGAGTTGTCATTGAACTGAATGCACAGACCCATGAGAAAGGCGCACATGCCCTGGACCAAGAACTCGCGCTCATCATGCTCATTGGAGCACAGCTGGGCCGTCAGGTAGGCCATCGTACCCTGCGTCTCTAGGAGAGCCTTTACAGCGCCCGGACAATGCGCCAACCAAAGGCTTAATAGCATGAGCAGACCCACTTTACTTTGCAGTCGATAGCGCTCCTGCTGCATGAGATTGGTGCACTGTTCCAGGAGAGTAATGGGTCGATGGCCGCCCGGAGTGGCCAATAAAACACGCAACAGTTCCTCTTTGAGGGCCACATTCTCCACTAGGGTGTGCATGAGAGCCACTGCCGAGAACCAATTAGCCAACGGATCTGTGGAGAACAGGCCAGTGCAGAGAAGCTGTCCCGTGGACAGAGAGCTCACTTCCGAAGCACTGGACGGGAGCAGGGTTTGCACTACGGCTCGCTGTCCCTCCGAGTTCCGAAAGACGAAGCATTCGAAGCAGTACAAGACGGCACAGCGCAGGGCCAACAGTTGCTTCTCATTGATCATGGACATGAGCAGCACCACTATGGCTGGTCGGGGTGGATTGCTGGGCGCCATCACACGGCTCAGTTCATCCTGATTGTCGCGTTCCCCGCGTACCACCTCGGCCACCGCATTGATGGTCTCAGTCAAGATATCCGCTGGCACGCCACTGCTCATCAGAATCTCGCACAGAGCCTGCAGAAGCTGCGACTTTTGCATTACCCGCTGACAGGCGGTGACGACCTGCTGCGGATTGCTGGGTGTGACCAAAGCTCGCACCACCTGCAGCAGGCAATGGAAATTGGACACCTTCTGCGGTGACCAGCCCGTCTCCTCCACATCTTGCGACAGCACAAACATGGGTGCCAAACGCTGGATGTAGCTGCCCTCCTTGAAAAACTGCTGATTACTCGAATTATTCTTGAGCAGATTCAGCAAGAGAATAAGGCAATCCTCCACCACGATGCCACCATCGGAGCAACCCTCCTCGCGCACAATGTCAAACAGGCGGTCGAAGGCATTCTCAAAGGCCACTATCTTCTGTATATTGGAGTTGCCCTTGGTCAGTTCGATGAGCAGCAACAGCACATCATTTCTGATCACTTCGCGGCTGTCGGTCAACAAGTCCATCAGCTTGGACACACCCATCGGACTGACCAAGACCAGATCCTGCAACTCCCTGGTCTTGTTCGCTATCAGTGAGGTGATCAACTGAATGGCCGCCCTTCGCACCCGGAAATCGTACTCCTCCAAGTAACCCATGACCATGGTCACGTTCTCCGGCGTCTTTATGAACATCTCCGTGAACTGTTCGCCCACATTCACCGACACCTGCGGATTGTCCGCCTCCTCGTCGAACTCCTCGCTGGTCACAATATTGCACAACGTGTCCAAGGCATAGCTAATTATCTCCGCATCCTGGCCATCATTCTGCAGCACTTGCACCAGCGGTGGCATACCCTGGGCACCAACTTCAATGCGGTACTTGCGCGACAAGGCCTTCAGGGCCCGGCATGCATCGCGACGATCCTCCAATAGTGTGGACGAGTACACCCGGTCCACCAGCTTTTCAACCGTCTCAGCGGCGCTGGGCTGTTGGCCCGGCTCTGTTCCGCCCAAGACGGTCTTGATGCCACTCTTCAGGAATTCCATGCAGTTTTGTGTTTATTTATTTTGTTAATTTGCTGCCACAGATGGGATGCAGCGGACACGTCGCCAGTAACAGCCTGGGCAATGAATGTTTATTTGTTAACAATTAAATAACAACACATAGAAACCTCACGCACACACGCGCGCGTATTAATGGTACCGTATTCGTGTGCATGTAAGGGAAATTTATCGAAACCAGCCAGTGTGACCCTACTCCAAAGTGAGGCCACACTCGGAACGTGCGTAATCAGGTCACACTGGCCGTTAATAGTGACTCCCTGCGCTTTTGTTTATGTTTATTAACAAATCTGATGAATGAAATGTTTAATCTCGCTGTGCCCATTATGTGAGCTATCCGGCTAGCATCGCATCAACGACAACATGAATGCAGAGCGGTGGCGCGCCCTCCTCCTACACTTGCCCCTGTTCCTGTGGCTCTGCTCCACCTTTGTGGCTCAGGTGCAAGTCGTCCAGGCCGTGTGTCCCAAGAAATGCAGCTGCAAGAACATTTCGGAGAACATACACACGCTGCGTGTGCGTTGCGATGACCAGCACATAATCAGTTGGAAGGAATTCAGCTTCGGCGACGATGTGGTGCATAGCATTGTCAGCATGTAAGTGGCGTGTGGTGTGGGCAGGGGAGGGGCGGCCACAAATGTAATTCGTATTTTGTATTTTGCAGCAATGCCAGCAAGAACGCCATAGCACAAATCGATGAGAATGATTTCAAGAACTTTACGGAACTGAAACGTTTGGATTTATCCTCGAATCTATTGACTGAACTGGACAAAGCCACTTTTGGTGGCAGCCTGGCCAATATTGAGCGCCTTAAGCTGGCCAACAACTCGATAAGTCACATCTATGAGGGAGCCTTTGAGCTGATGCCCAAGTTGAAGCAGCTGTAAGGCATTTTTGAATGGATCCGCTTGACATTTAATTCTGATTTGTGATTCTTTTCTAGGGATCTATCTAGCAATCCGTTGGCCTGCGACTGCGGCCTCATCTGGCTGATAGCCTGGTCCAATGCCCGAGATGTACGCCTGCAGCCTGCGCCCAAATGCGACTCGCCAGTTAATTTTCGGGGCATGCCTCTCAAAAAACTCAAAGTGGGCATCGATTTCCATTGCGAATCGTTGCTGCAGCCGCTGCTGGAACTGGTGCCCAGCCAAAATCAGGTGGCCTTTGAGGGTGACGAGCTGCAGTTGAAATGTTATGCACCCCGTGTGGCTGTGGGCGTGCCCCGGGAGTCTGAGGACTTGCCCACGCGTGCCTATGTCTTCTGGGGCTGGTCGGACAGGATACGAGGGAAAAACTCCACCGAAGATATTATCTACAGGGATCCCACCAAGGTGTTTAGTGATGTGAATTTGGAACCGCGTCCTTCTACCGATTCGGGGATACTGAAATCCATACTGCGCATCTCGCATCTCACCCAGAATCACACAGGAATGTGGGACTGCACACTGCGCTCACAGCAGGCGAATCTCTCGCAGTCCATAGTGCTACATGTGGTGGCTAAGGGCACGTTGTACTGTGAAGCTCAGGTGGTGCATACGAACAAGGGCACCTACCATTGGCCCAGGACCATGCGGGGAGAGACAGTGCTGCAGGAGTGCGTGGAAGAGCCCACCGATGTGGCCCAGCATCGCAGAGCGTCCCATGAATGCAGCCTGGAGGGTCAATGGCTGAATCTGAACACGGAGAGCTGTGTTTATGTGAGTGAGACGACCAGGATCCTAGAGCAATTCGCCAAGGTTAATCTGACGCTGACCAAGGGGCAGAATGCCCTGGAGATAGCACGCCGCTTGCACAACTTCACCCAAATGCAGACGCAAATGCACAAGCTGCAAGATCCCATGGATGTGGAGTATATAGCACGCACCCTGATCAAGTACCTGGACCAGGGGGAAGTGCCGCAGCAGCAGGAGATTTGTGAGCTAATGATGGACATTGTCTCGCAGCTAATGAATTTGCCCGCTTACCTGTTCCAAGAGGCTCAACAAAATCAGGGAACGGGCACAAAACTGCTGCAAGTGGTTGAGGCGGCGGCAAAAAGATTGCAATTACACGAGCGGCCCGACAGTGGTTCCTCCTCATGGAGGGTTCAGCTACAGAGGAACATTTTTGTGGAGTTCTTCAACATCAGCTTGGACTCGTATACCAGTTTGAGTTGCGTGTGGCTGGAGGAACGGCCCAGCCTAAGGGGCTTGCAATGTAACAGCTCTAATGACACCATACCCATGTATGAACTGGGAGACATTGATGCAGCCATTCAATTGCCCTATCAAATGCTCAGCAATGTGTCTAACGCTGCGTCCCGGCAACTGAGCTTGATGTTTGCCCTGCACAGAAACGCCAAATTGCTGCCCCAATTGGGGGGAGAGCACAATGAGACACTCTCCTCGGCTGTGATAGCTGCTTTGGGCTACAACAGCGAGGGTGAAGCCGTCTATCTGACTAATCAGCAGCAGCAATCGCCGGAGGAGCTGTCTTCACCTTCGGAGGATGTCTATCAGCAAAGAATTACCATAATGCTGCGTGCTCATCCCTATCACGATGTCTTGAGTGCTCCCCAGCCTGCCTGGTGGGATGCTGAACGAAGGCAATGGAATCCTGAGGTATGCCAGCAGCACTACCAACACCGCACATTGGTCATGTTCAGTTGCACGCGCTTGGGTTACTTTGGTCTGCTGCAGCGCCGCTCCCACCTCAATGACTTTCGCAGCGAGCAGGCCGGAGCCCGCTTTCATCATCCCCCCCTGGCCATCTATGCGGGTTGTGGCCTCATCTTTGCCTGTTCGGCCTTTAATATGGTCACCTTTGTGGTATTTGGTCACTCCATACGCATCAATAGGGTGCAGCGCCACGCCTTGGTCAACACGTGGCTCGCCCTGGCCACACTTTCGCTGACCTTCGTCTTGGGCATCTATCAGACGGTGAGCCAAAAGCAGTGTCGCCTCTTCGGACTGGTCATGCATTACCTCAGTCTATGTGTGCTGCTGTGGGTGTGTGTCAGCCTAAGTAGTATGTATAAGCGCCTGACCAAGGCCAGAATGAGCAGCAGCAGCAGTCAGGACGCGGCAGCCTTGGATCCCGCACAGCGTGAGCGGCAAAGGAAACCCATACTGGGCATCTATCTGGTGGGCTGGGGCATAGCGTTGCTCATCTGCGGCATCAGCAGTGCCGTCAATCTGTCCGAATATGCGGCGTATAGCTTCTGCTTTCTGCACAACTCCACCACTTTGAATGCGGTGCTCGTGCCCGCCGGAATATTGCTCATTTTCTGCGGGATTCTGGCCCTGTGCATTTACTACCAGCTCAGTCAGCAGGCGGTGAATGTGTTGCAGCAGAAGCAGCCCCAGTATACGGACAATCATACCCAGGCCACGGAGCATATCGATCTGGATTGGCTGGATGCCAATGGCAGTGCCCGCAAGGAGGCCAACAGCAGCTTGCAGCAGCTGGAGCAGCAGCAGCGGGAGCATCTGCCGCAACAGGAGCAGTTTAGCACCCTGAGCAATCCATTGAGCAGCATTGTGGATGACTTCGAGCGCTCCAATATGTCGCACCTGAGGGGTCATCTGATATTCCTGGTTTTATACGCCAGTGCCTGGTTATCTGCGGCCAGCTATGTGTATACCAGGGAGGAGCTGTACATAATGACCTGGCTCATCTCTGGCACCAGCCTAGGACTCTTCCTCTTGATCTTCTACAATCTGAGCCGCAATGATGCACGTCAAGCCTGGTCGCAGCAGCAACACAGGCGGCCCACCCAACTGATTAGCTATAACAACGCGCACCTAGGTGGCTTACCTCATGCTGGAGTTGGCACCGCCTTGATAAGCCATTCCATAGTGGCCTACAAAGCCAATCCCACAGCAGGTGGCGGCAGTTTGTATGAGGCCAACAACTCGGCGGGATCGCGCTCGAACAGTCAGTGCTCCCGTAGTATGCGCAGTCAGACACGCAGTCACACACGAAGTCAGCAGGAGCAGCAGCTGCTAAATGGTGGCGGAGGAGTAACCATCATCACCAATAACACGCATAACCAGCAGCAGGGAGGCGTGTCCGCGACACCCGCCCACAGTCTCAACGCACTGATGCACACCAACTCCAGTCACGACCTCATCCCCTCGGCCGATATATTCTACAATCCCAATCAGATCAATGTGGCCCGCAAGTTCTTCAAGAAGCAAAAGCGGCTGGCCAAACGGAATAACTTCGAGCTGCAGCGGCAGACCCTGCCCCAGCAGCAGCAGCTCCAAATGCACCTGCAGAGTCATCAGAGTCTGAGCGATGCCAGCTCAGAGCAGTTGTACAGTCGCCATCACAATGCGATGACCCTGCTGGCCGGCGGGAGTAAGGTGAATAATACCAATCTGCACTACAAATCGGCGGCGCCAATGTCCACCGTGCAGCTGCCCAGCAAGGAGAACGGCTTGCGCTTTGTGCCCACGAAGATCAGGCAAGCCAACATCTATACCAACATCCCAGAGACCCTGACGCCACAGCATGAGGTCATCAAACTGAGAGGCAATGCCCGCACACACACTCCTTCACTGCTGGACGAGACGCTGCACGAACAGGACGATGACGACGACGATGGTGAGGATGAGCATCTGCAGGAGGAAGAAGCTGATGCCGATGATGCCAGTTCGCTGGATGAACATGCTCCGCTGTATGCGAACACCTTGCAAGCCGCCAGTTGTCTCTTCCCGGCTGTCCCAGTCAGCTCCACGCCCGTCAAGCAGCCCAGTTTGGAGGCCATGAATAGCGTGGGTCTGCCCGAGGAGCCGTTGCTGCCGAAGCATGAGATCTATGTGTCCAACTCTTTGCAAGTGACCACCAGCAATAGCATACGGCTGGATGAGGATTTCCCTAGCGTTCTAATTCGCTTCAGCCAGCAACAGCAATCCAAGTCGCTGAACAACATCAGCGAGATGCTGGGCACAGCCTCCCAGCCGATGGAAGAGGAGCAGCTGGTAGGGTCTGGCCAAGTGGAGCCCTTGCCCCCAGTGTTACTGCAGGAGCAACAGCGACAGGTGTACTCCTGTTCGAGCAGCAATCTGAGCCAACTAAAAGCGTCATCTGTGTCGGGACATCGCGACGCTGATGACACACGCCTGCTCTCCGCCAGTCCCACCAACGAGAGTGACCTAAACTATCAGAACTCGGAGATAAGCATACGCAGTCATGGACTATACGCGCCACAGGCCGACAACGATCTCAATCTCACGCTCACGGACGATTTTCGTTGCTATCAGTCGTCCAACGCCAGTGATGCTGATGTTGATGTGCTCCAAGAGTTCGACGATGAGTTTGTGGGAGCCAATGGCGCTGGAGGTGGGCCGGGAACTGAGCAGGAAAATCCGCATGATGACCAGGATACGTCTATAGATGAACTGTACGAGGCCATCAAGTGTCGCAGTCCGCTTCGTGGCAAAGAAAGAGAAAGGGAGAGGGAGTGCTTAAGTACGAGTGCAAGGGAGAAGGCTGCTGTGGAGGAGTCCGCGAAGGGCAACAACAACATCATCCACCATCACCACCACCACCACGATAATCTCAATGAAACTGTCGAGGACGACAGCAGCCAGAGCAGTGTGATTTCATACATCGATCCTAGAGCCAGCAACGATCCTCGTCACTATCCTAGTTAGCTATCCATTTAGTATCCTAGTTGTAGTCTCTAGTTTGTATATAGACAATAGTTCCAGATTCATTCACCCGCCGCCGTGCTTGGCCGGAAACATCCAAGTGCCAATGCCAAAGTATTCCTCATTGTCATAAGATTCGAGTATCGCAACTGTCACACAAATCCAGTGAAACGAGAATTTGTTTTCGTTTGGAGCCTAGAGTTGGGTCCCAAACAGTTTCCCTACCAGATCGTCCGTTTGAATTCCTCCTGAAAATGTAAGATAAAGCCAGTTCAAGTTAAATTTCGTTTAAATTATGAAAAGAATTTGATTTGAGAGCTTCTATGGAAACAGTTCGCTTGACCCAACTCTAGTTCAAAGGAATCTTTCATCGGGCATCTCTCTATTTATTACAACTTTCATGGGGAAGGGACTCTCGCATGTAATATATACAAAGTTGAATTGTACAACTTGTGTATAATGAAAAAGAGCAGACCCCCTCCCAGTAAACATTAGCTAAGTACTATGGACCTAGTATTATTATTTTAATACTTACAGTTTTTACATTTGTGTGTGTTTTTGTTTTGTGAAATTTGGTTTCATAAGATTTTTTTTTATATTTCAACCCTGGACAAAAAAAAAAATGAAATTACTTTATTCATCGAAAACTCATGTCGTTTTAGCAACTTATTTGATAGATAATTAAGGCAAGACCTTCTTGTCTGTCCACCCACCTAAAAGATTAGACAGCTGCTAGACAATATAAGCAATGGAAACAGAAACTGGAAACAAATATACAACGAAAGCCCTTCATACGATGACTACCCAAGTGCGGCCACTGATCAGCAAATTTGCCCCAAAAGCAAGAAAAACCAAGACAGAATCACATTTTTAACACGAACACCTCCAAAAAATGTACCAATTCAGACATTTCACCAAGAATTTTCTTTGATTTTGAATGCTGCATTGTCTAAAGTTGGTTGCTCATTGTTTCAACGGGTAAAGAAACTCGATGTTTATACCTCAACAGATACTAAGGAGAACAAAAAGAGAAAAAGGGCATTTTTAACCAAATCACGAGGCTGCTAATATGTGATTATGACCTGGAGTAAATGCTCACACACTTGGTGGACCAAAGTTTCAAAGGAATTACGGAAGAGATTAGCTTGAATTTTGGGTTCGCGTCAAAACAGAATGGGGCTTATACGGGCCTCTCTAGTATTTGAAATGCATACTGGGAGAAAAAACTAGTTTAAAGCAAGGCAAATGTTGATGAAGTTTTGGGACACAAAACCATTTAAACACGTCAATTAAATACAAGTCATTGCAACAAAATATAAATTACATACAAACAAGTTCCTTACAACAAAAGAATTAACACAATTTCAATTTTAACATACACTGTTTTATCTTTAACCAATTGAACATCGGCGAATTTTAACACAGTAAAATTTTAACAATTGTAAATTAAGCTATACTACAATTTTAACCAAAAAGATTTTATCACAAGCCAATTTAAACATCGCCAAATAGCAACACTTGTGACTTTCTACACAATCCAACAAGTAGGAAAGTCGGTCGAGCCAAACTGTAATATACTCTGCATCTGCGAAAGTGTATGCACATTTGTAAGTAAAAGAAAGCAGCGCTGACTATCGTCAAGCCTTCGGTGGATCGATAAATTAAGTTAATTACTGAATAAGTCTAGAAGGTACGAACCATGGGAGATATATTTAAAGTTAAAAAAAATAGAGGAAAGTTAACTTCGGCTTGACCGAAGTTTGTATACCCTTGCAGCACGGCTTACTGAATAATTTGAGGGACATTTCCACTGAAAACAATCAAGTTTTTCCTTACAAAGACTACTTTTCTATGACAGCTATACTATATAGATGTCCGATTTCGACCAAACTTGGTGGAATCATGAGAAATCATAGCAAACTAAGAAATACATAGTATGAAGACGTTTGCGTTGAAAACAACAACTTTTTTTCACTAGAACTAGTTTTCTGGCCGATCATTCTTATGGCAGCTATATATTATAGTCATCCGATTCGGCCGGTTCCGACAAATGTGCAGCGTATTTGTACCAGAAGACTTGGTGCAAAGTTTGGTGGCGATAGCTTTAAAACTGACGGAGAAGATAGCATAGAAACAGAAGGACATGGCTATATCGACTCAGCTCGTCATGCTGATCAAGAATATATACACTATATGTGGTCGGTGATTCTTCCTTTTGTGCGTTACAGACATCTGAACAATTTTAATAAACCCTCTACAAGGGTAAACAAAAAGTCGCCGCCGTTACTCTACGATTTCTGGTTGATGTGTGTGGCACATATTCTATTAACGAACGATGCGGGAGGTAAAAGTATCCTAAAATGATGCATTGTTTCTCAAAAACAATGTTTGTCTGTCGCTTGCATTACCCTGCAATTCCTGTGAAGTTGAACAATTTAATATTATTTGTTTTTTAAATCCTAATGTAGTACTCAAACAGGGTCTGCGTGTTTGGATTCCTACCTGGTTTCTCCTTTGTGCTAGTTTTAGCAAGAGCTTTACATTTGTATTAAGTTGCTTATTCCACACATCTCCATTGGACTTTGCCTTTGTTTTTCGATTCAGGCAGGAAAGTGAATTGTTATTATAAGTTAAATGGCGTTTCCCTCGCTGACTTAATACAAATTGAAGAGGCATTTTTACAGATATGAATACGCCAAGTGCTAACTCAAAACTGATCCCTTTTTGTGAAATAATGGTTTGCTTAAGTTAACATTTGGAAAACAGATATGTTGATGTCTAAGCAAGCACATAGTATGTGTTTAAAACAGGGATGCAAACCACTCGAAAATAAGTACTGGTTCGGTTCAGTGGTTCGCACAGTTTCTAAGCCGCCGGTTCGGTTCATAACATGGTTTTTGGAGTTAAATGAACCGCGGTTTCGGTTCGGTTCGGTTCGGTGAAGTGGCTATTCGACCATTTTTGAAATTTGATTCCTATAATCCATTCGAATATCTTTAAAATCCTTAGAGCAATCTGCAAAGATCAGTTGTCTATCAGTTCCTGGAGGAATGTCCTTATTTATTGGCAGATTAAGATTGAATTAAGGTTAAGAAGTACTACAGAAAATTGAAAATATTGTCTAATGAAAAGACAAATTAGATTTATGACAGGTAAATTAAGAGATCGGCGGGAAATTGCAGAAGACTTGTAAAATTCTCTTCAGGTCATCCTTAAAAGTTATATCGATCCCACAACGCTAAATATGTATAGGGTCGAACGAAATGTTTGAAAATTATCTTCGGGAAACGATTCAACTTTCCTAATTAATCAAAATCATTGGCTATAGGAAAGCAATTCCCGTTAAAACTCGTCTGGGAGCTGAACCGAACCGAACCGTTTTTATTTGTGGTTTTCGGTTCGGTTCAGAAATTCTGAAAGGAAGCCGGTTCGGTTTGCGGTTCGGTTCACCAGCGGGAATAAGCGGTTCGGTTCGGTTCAAATCCGGTTCAGCTCAGAACCGGTTTGCATTCCTGGTTAAAAATATTGTTGGATTTGTGTGTCAGGTGAAATGGCTTTGTGATAGATACTACGTTTATACATACCACATATATCATGCTGAATGCCCTTTAAAGTATGCCACACTCAAAAAATGTATCTTCTATTTTTTAGAAATGCACTCTAAAACAATTTTTCTTTCTGGTTTTTAGACCGTTTTTTCATAAACTTAGAACAAACAGCCATAAAAAAGATTTTTTAGAGAATAATTTCTTATATTTAGAAATTAGATTTATTTTTTTCTTAAATTGAGGGAAATTTTTCTAGATTTTTTCCTAAATTCTTTCTTAAATTAGCACATTTCTTAAATTTAGAAAAGCCAAAGTCTAGAAAATCGCCCTAAAAATATAAAAATATTAAACAGACACCCCTTGTAATTCTCAAGTACGAATTCCCTGCATTCGGAATATAAAAGGGATTCTCCCTAAAATATAGAAACATGGTCTAGAAAAAAGCCGTAAAATTTAGAAAAGTATAAAAAGACATCGCATGTAATTCTCAAGTTCGAATTCCCTGCTTTCGGAACTGACGACTGCGTTCCTTACTGTGAGTCACGCGCGTGCTTGGTGGTCGAGTGCGATAATATGCCTTTTGTGTTGAAGTTTCCCCGATGTCCCGAGTTCAAGTCCTAGCCAAGGTAAGGCTAGAAACTAAAACTAAACTAAAAAGAATCTTTAGTGAACCAACAGAAAGAAAATATCCTATAAAAATCAGAGCTGCAAACCAAAAAAAAATATTCCGATCTCCGGTACACTGGTTCGAACCCAAATTAACGAATGGTTAAGGTTCGGAAATTTAAGGTTCGAGGTTTTTGTGTGAAGGTTTTGGTTCGAACCTTGGTTCAGTCCAAGCTTTATAAAACATTACTAATTTTTGTTTTCTGTGTGTTTTAAAAAAAGCATTCGACCTAAAAACTCCCCAAATTGTTTGGGAACTGAGTGGTATTTGGGTCGGAATTGGTAGGTACAAAACATGGAAATATTCAATATATAATTTACAGTTTAGTGATATTCCATATTATGGTTTACATAGAAAAATATTAACAAAATATTGTTAGACTCTTGCTTTTGAGAATGATTCAAGAAGCTTTAAAAACAGAGACCGTTATGGGTAGAGATTTAATAAGGAAATCTAATCGTTTTGCCAGATTTTTTTCCACTCTCCTGCACCAAATAACATATGAAGTCGGTAGACAGAAGATCAAATTTTTGTCAGTTTTGTTGAACCGAACCGAAATTTTGGGTTCGGAACTGGTTCAGGTTCAGCTTTAATTTCTAAAGAGGTTCGGTTCAAGGTTCGGTTCATAGTAATCTGAAAGTCGGAATTCCGGGTTCGATACGGTTCGGTTCAAAACCGGTTTGCAGCCCTGATAAAAATAATATATAAGGGGGTTATACGCTTCTTAGTGTTTGTAGTCTCTCTTTCTCTTCTGTTTCCAGCCCCTCTCCCTCTCTTCCTTTCCTGTCTATAATAATTGAAATGTTTTTTTTCTAAATTCTAGAAAGATTTTTTTAAAATTTAAGCTTTTCTACAATTATTAAAATATTTTCTAGACTATAGTAAATATTATCTTAATTTCAGAAAGTCTTAGTCTTATTTTTAGAAATACTTTATCTAAATTATATGGCGAATCGTCTTTGACCCCTTTTTTAAGGCGAATTTCTAAATTTTAGGGCGATTTTGGCTGTTGTACGTGTACGTTAAATGAAAACATAATATTTAATTTGGTATTTATTTTATATTGGTCTTAGCCCAAAATTTTGTTGTGTACCCATAACTTATTCAACAATCTGGGTGAATAGGCAGTGTCGATTATCAATGACGCTAATAGATCGTTCTAATAGATAATTACTTAAATAAAGCTGGCATAAATCACAAAATAATTGGTGCGTATAATCGTAGTAATAAAGACGTTTGATTGAGGGCCAATTTTACATCTTCTATAATCTAGATAGCTGCTATGTGTCAAATAAACTTTCAATTTATTCTGTTATATTTTAGTTTTTGTGACAGATAGCTCTATGTAGAAGATGTGAAATCGGCCCTAAATTATAATATGATGATTTTTTGTTTGATAGTTTTGAATGTGTTGACTTGGTTTGTTTAACGAAATGACTTTATGACTTAAAGCAGTTCGTTTAAATGGTTTTTTGATGACATTGTTTTGTGTTAAATTACCGACAGAATGTGGAATTGGGTGTGTTGAGTGAAATTACTGTGTAACATATGGACTTGTCACCGCCGGAAATAATATTTATGTATCCACATATCGATATTTTTTTTCAAAAATACGATATAGCAACGAATATTTTGGATATCGAATAAGTTTTGGTCATATTTCCGGCGATATTTATGGTTAATTTTTTTATTTTTAATTTTCGAAGGTCAAATATTTTGGTTTTCTTGAATCCAAAAAAATCAAATGCTAGAATTGGGACTGAACCTAAAATGTAGTAACGCTTTTTTAAACACTTTGATAAGATATTACAGTATTATGCAGAAGACTTCAGAACTTGTGTGCGACAAGTGCACCAAGTTGAGTAGAAATCGCTGGCAAGAATGTGAAAGAAATATAGTTTTGAGCCGAACACTTTTCACAATTTTTTTGCTCCGGTTCGGTTCCGACTTCCCAAAAAACTCTGAGGAGACCTGGCACTCAGACACATTCTTTCATTGTGAAAATTTCTTAGAATTTAGAATTTTCTTAGTTTCCGATTCTGGTGGACGCTAACCACGATTTTTAGAATCGAACAAATTGACCCGCCCTTATTCACACCTTTGGTACAGGAAGTTAGGCTCCAATTGGTGTAGATAACAGAGAGCTAAGGGTGTTCAAAGTAGAGCTGCACCCGTGACGTGAACTTGACAGTGTCACCACGTGAACGTGAGCAAGCATTGAGTTTCGTGAAAGAGCATCCATGATCCGAGCGTTTTTCGTTAGTCAATTAAGGGCATTCATCGTAGGCGCAGTACTCACGAATTTATTTTAATGTATTGTACTCTTACAGAGGATAGATAGAAAATGTCGGGATGTTTGTAAGGCCTGTTCCTGTTTTCGATTCCGATCAGATCGTGCGGAATCGGAATTGGTAGCTCTTTTCGTTTCCGAAAAACGATCAAGTTACACGATTTCAAAAGTTTTGCCTAAGAGTCAGTGGAATTAAAAGGAAATGACCAATTTATTAATGAGGAGATTTTAAAGTATCCATAGCTTTATCGAACGTACAATTTGATTTAAAATAGTTTTTTGATTTCTTCTACCTTCTATTTCTTCTATCTTCAAATGAAACCGACCCGGTCGCAATTCCACATCAGGGCTACCGTATTGCTCAATAATAATTCGATAACGACTCGATCATTCATTCGAAAAGAAAATCGGTTTCTGTTTTACTCGGAAATGGGAACAGGCCCGATAAAGTTAATATATTCTTGATCAGCATCACAAGTAGGGTTGCCGTATAATTCAAAAATATCTATGTCGATACTTTTGACAATATTGAAAAAGTATCATTTCGCTATAAATATTTTAGCCTGCAAAACAATTGCGAGTAATAGGTAGATAAAGAAAGGAAACACTTACCATACGATTTTTCTCTAACACTGCACAAACATCTGCTTTAAATAGTTATTCTAAGTCAAAACAATAAAAGAATTTGATGTATTTTTTTAAATATTTCTAATTTTTTTCTGACCCTTAAAACATTGTGACCTGTGAAATATTTTAAAAATGACAAAGAAATGTCCCTCGATGGATTAGAAGAAAGTTGTGGAGGTAATCCATGGTTTATTCTTTAATGAATTTGGAAATTTGCTGTTTTTGTACCGATATGATGTAGATGCTTTTCGTCAAATGTCAAATAAACAAAAATTACAAGATTTAAACGACCCCTGGAAATAAAGGTAACTGTTTAGAATAGGTCCCTTTGCCGAGCAACAACCTTCGATGAACCGCGAACTAAGAAGATTTTTCATTAAGGTTAAGCACAAAAGAGTTTTGAAGTCTATAAAATGTTGAAAGTGCAGGGCAGACTGAGTGGTCGAAAAAAAAGATTGATTAATCAAATTATTTTCAGTGACATAAGGTTTTTGTGGTAAAAGAGACACCCAAAAAGATTTACTTTTACTTTTACACACAAAACATGACACATTTTGGCCTTAAAAATAAAAGAGAACATTTATCCAAATTCCGATTCCGTTGTACGAATGCGTAAGTGAATGTTGAGTTTTGTAATGAAAAAGAAAAGAACAATCTTTTAATTAAAAATCAAGTGGTTTGGCAAAGAGTTTCAAAGTAGCTACCCACAATCCTCTCAAATAAAAAACTAAACATTAAACAGCTGCGGGATGTGAACATTTTGGCTTCAAGTGCAACATAGTTTCAAAAAACCTCATCCACGTTAATTAATGCAAATATGTATTAAGGTTTATTCTGATACTGGAAATGCAATTGCAGTTAAATTGTAGGGGTAAGTCATTCACAAATTGCTATTGTTTATTACATAACCGACTTGTGAAGAAAAGCACTTACATGTGGCAAATTTAGGTAATATGGCAGCAAATTTTAAAATTAATTTAAAAAGAAACCATCTTCATAATTCGCGATCCATCGAGGGACAGTTTATTTTTTCAATTTACTTTTACCTTTTACAACCCTTTTACAACTTCAAGTAAACTCAGGTTTATTTCATGCATATTATCTGAGATCTCAAACAAATGAAAATACAGCTTTAGTTCACTTTCCTCGACAACAGTTTGTTAATTTAAAAATATACCTTATAGTCCTTTTTATATTGTGAAAAATTGTCAAATTGCTATCTTTTATAGTTTCTGAATGAGAAATATGTCATTAAAATCTTTATGTTTTATATGTTTTTACCAGAGGTCGAAAGTATCTCACTCAACTGTTGAAGTATTACAAAAACAACTTTTATTATGGGACACTATGCAATATCTCACACAACAGAGAGAATGCCTTATTTTTTGAGATAAAATGTGTCGCTCAGTGGGAAACACATATTTTCGTTCTTTTTTTAATGTGAAATAAGTGACTTTTGCTCATAGTTTGCCTTTTGTTCATCCGATCTTCCCCAACTCTTTGATGGATTAATAAATAATGCTGATAACTATATATCTCTAGAGTGTTCGAAATATCTATCTGCAAGACTGTAGGAGATATGAGGTTTCTTCTAGCTCTTTCTACCTCTGAGATGTGAATGTTCATACCGACAGACAGACAAACAGACGGTAGGACATAGACATCGAATTGGCTCAAGAATATATATTCTTTATTGGGTCGGAAATGCATCCCTCTGGCTGTCACATGCGTTTGAACAATCTTAATATACATGGTGGTTTGCCTTTGGTACAGTGAATATGTGCAAACTGGTAAATAAAAAAAATTGTATAAACCATTGTCCAATCATATCCACTAAGTAAATGGTAACTAATAGATTAATTCCACGTATTGATATCCACTTTTGTTTTTCTGCTATACTTTAACTTTTAACAAAAAACACTTTGCACTTATGTTTCTTTTGTGGGTTATTTTCGACCTCTGGTTTCTGGTGCTTGCTCTTAATGGTAAAATTGTGTTTTTATTTTATTTTGATTCATTACAGTTTTAAGAACTAGATAGCAAATAAAAGTTCCCAAATCCCTCTAACATTTTAAAATATATAAAAATCAGTTTATATCTAGTTTATAGCGTCAAGAATGTAATTTTACAAAGTGTTTAAACGCATATACTCACGCTACAGGATCTTAAATTGTAAATAACATATTGATTCTAGACAAATTTTTTACTCTGACCCCGAATCTATAACCCCGAATTTTTAAATAGAGTGGTTGTAAAGTAAAGTGCAAGTAAAATACAAAAAAGGCGGGACACTCCCCGACATTTTTGAATAAAAATAATTTTAAAACTTAAATGTTTTCGATTATTAGTTGTTCTTATTAAAAATCAACATAATCCAGCTACATTTTCTTTATCCCCTTAAACAATTTCATACACATCAGCCAAATTTTGCGAATCGATTATTAACTTTCAATCTATGAAATGGTTATAGCATTAATTATATTCTATAGATATGGCCAAGTACTACACTACGTTAAGGCTGGTTTCGCATGAATAGAAACATTTTTAGCATGTTTTTAAAGCTGAATGCTTATGTAAAGAAGTCTTATTTGAATAAAGAATTGTGGCGAAAAAAATTCATTTATCATCAAAAATCATCGAAGTGAACATTTTTTACATTTTAAATCCAAATTTACAGCTTATCCATTAGAGATTTGTAATTTTAGAGCCTGAGTCGGGTTCAGCTTAGAGAACTTGTCTCGAATCAATATTTTATTTGCTATTTAAGCTGCTATACGATTTCACACTTTGTTAAATTACTTTCTTGACCATTTAAAATAGAGATTTGAATTGTTTTATATTTTTTTTAAATGTTAGAACTATATAGATTTTGCTCCTTTTTTTGCAGTTTAGTTTTAAGAACCATAAATCAAAATAAGGTAAAAACTAAATTTAAAAATTAATATCTGCGCTAAAAAAATCGTTGAGCTATTAGTTCGGTTCCACTTGGAATCTTAACCACAGTGTGCGGCTTATGAAAAGCCCTTACAGAGTACACATGTTAATTGAGGCAACCTTTCCGACCAACTATTTGTTCAAATTGATCGAAAACAGCAAATGCTTTGAACCATCTGAAATAGCAGAGCAAGCTCCCTGGTTTTAGGTATTTCATTAATGAAAATGTTTATATTAATCAGAGTGATTGTCGCCGGCTAAGACTTTCTTTCCCTAAAGTTCCTTCCATCCATAGTCTACTTGTGTTTCATTGGGTATTCTGCCTTTTATAAATAATTACTTAACTCTAAGCATATTTTAATAAAAAGAACTCAAGCAAATGACAATGGGGGATGCCTAGAGTTTCCACACATCCCCTCCACATCAATAAATTACAATTTGAAAGTCTATCTAAGAGATTACAAATATTTATTATGCGAATATTTGAACACATTTTTAACAACTACTTGGTAAGGTCATTTGTTAGCTTTGAACTCAAATTGCAGTGAGTTCCATTTGACATGTTTTTAATAGTAATTTGTAAGGTTTTTTATGTGTTTAAAAAAATTGTCTATATTGAATAAAATTATATTGTACGAACAATGAACGAATGTCAAACAGCTGCAGGAAATGTTAGGATCTAATGTTTTAACAATAACAAGAAATAATAATACGATATATGGGAATTGCTTGAAGATTCGACTCATACACTCGATTTCTGTGCGTGTGGTTGCAGCAGCTGTTCCGCTGCTTAGATGCTGCGTATGGATTTCCAGCGGCGTAGTAGAAGACAGGAAGAGCTTAAGCCACTGGAGAATTGGCTAAATTCGCTAATATTTATGTTACGTGTGGGAATGTCGATTTTCTCTTTCAAAGTCTGAAAAGTGAATAATTCGAAGTCCGTTTCTTGCATCCTAACTCGGTCCACTCACCTTGTAGGCTTCAGGAATTTCCGTGGGTGATCTGTGGACAATTGTGCCATTAATGTACAACATATTGGCCGCACTCTCCTCGGGCAGCGTTAGCTTCTGGTAAGTGAAACTGGCCTCCCGCTCCATGCGTTTCACTATCTCCTGGCAGGTGGAACTGGTGCTAACACATAGCACATCTGGTCCGGCCATGGTGACGTAGTACTTGAGGCGTTTGGCGCCATTGACCTGGTGGAGTGGGGGAGGTTTAAACTTTGCGGTTTTGCCAGCTGGTGTTACTCACTTTGATGGGTGTAACTGGATACTCAGGATAGGCCATGGCCACGGCTCGAGCGCCTTCTTCATTGGTAAAGGCCGAAATGCCAATAAAGAACTCACGTCCTGCCAAGCAAATTGCAAAGATTTAGAGAAAATGTATATCGGCAAAGCCAGTGCCCTGACTCACCAGTGAAAAGAACATCCCCGCCGTCTAGTGCGGCATGCGCATCCTCGATTTCTATAACTGGTATATCCAGTTCCTTCTTTAAAATAATGCTCATACTCTCGGCCTCGCGTCTTCGCTGAGCATTCTCCGATTTGCCGATCAGGGCCACTCCATTGCAGATGACCGCACAGTTCTCCACAAACACACCCTCCGGCAATGCATCATCGGGGGGCAGTTCAATCACATCAAGTCCAATCTCGCGCAGAAGTGTGCAGTATTGTTCGTGCTGCTGCTTGGCCAATTGAACATCAAAGCTGCCCTTCTCCAGCAGAGCATTGGAGATTCTGCGTGTCAATTGATGCAATTAATTAACGGCTCCGACGCAGTGAGTGGGGGTGTTAATGATGGGCTGTGCCCCACCCATACCCATTGTGACCTAATTCAAGGGTGGTGGTGGTGGTGATGGTGTCATCCCCGACCCGGCCACACCCACACCCCCTCATTGACAGGACTACAACTCACCTGGCCACTATGGCGTGCGTATACTTGGGTGGTGACATCTTACCCAGTAAGCCCGGATCAACCACTGGCCCAGACTCGAACTTGGAGTGGCAAGCGCCCGGTGCCACAGTGTGCCCGTACTCCAGCAGTGCTGTCAAGTTAGCATTTTTCCCGCTATTTCGGAGGTATTAGCTGAGCTGTAAAAAAGTTAACTTGTCGGCACTGCATTTTCCTTAACAATTCAAAACTAAATCGAATTTCACCATCGGCACCAGCTTATTTATGTTGCCATTCTACACCGCTTAAAGCGAAAAACAATAAAGAAATCTACGTAGAATTCTAAAAACAATTTAATAAGAAGACATGGCAAATAAATTTCGAAATTAGACCTCGATATGCCCAAAATGTAAGTGGGTAAAGAAGTTTTCTCTTTCAAATCTTACATACCCGGTCCCCACAAGCTATTGGCGCCAGATTTGAAGTAAATAGCCCATGAAAGCCCATTTTTGTGCGAACATTAGAGGCACTCAAGCCAAGAAATTAAGAGAAGCTCGGCTTGGCCCTTAAGCAAGGCTGCAAACCCTTAAAATAATCCATGAGGTTCGGTCCGGGGGTTCGAACTCATTGTAAAATCCAAGGTTCGGTTCGCGGACCGGTTCTTTGAACCTCTGAACCCAAGGTTCTGGTTCGAACCTTGGTTCGCTTGCACATAAAAGATTAGTTTGAATTTTCATTTGTTAATACATTGAAAATGAAACATTTAAACCTTCTACCAACATGCTTAATCATAATGTTCATTACTTAGTCATCTATTCTAGCTCTTAAATCAGAAAGAAAAAAACTTTAGTATTGAAAATGCTCGTTCAAGTGATACCTGAGTTGCTGGTACAGCTAGTATAGTAAAAGCAATATTTTTGAAGTCTTCGGTGTTATGACCATTCCAAAATTTTAAAACATTTATCGATGGATGTAATCTTGGACAATTTTCAAAGGAATCTATAACATTATTCATGGATTTCAAATTTGATATTTGTTTATTGCTTTCATCAACTTCTCTTCTCAACTTTTAGAAAACTCTCATTAAGCATATTAAATTGGTGAACCGAACCTCATTTTTCGAAAAAGTGGTCCGGTTCGGGTTCAGGTTCGAGGAGTTGAAAATGTAAAGTGACTGGTTCATGGTCCGGTTCTCGAACCCCAAAAAAGCTGAACCGAACCGGTTCTCAGGGGTTCGGTTCCGGACCGGCTTGCAGCCTTGCCCTTAAGGGCTGTGAAGTAAATTATTTATTTTTATTTATTTATTCATTTAGAAACGTTTCGATTATTCCAGTCAGCGTGTGGTGACGTTTTTCGCATCCTAATAAATCTTTATCTCCAAGGATATAAAGTAATCTAAAACAAACCAAAAAATTTAGGAAAGTTAACTTCGGCTCGGCCGAAGTTTGTATACCCTTGCAGCACGTTTTTTAACTTATTTGAAGGACATATCCACTGAAAACAAACAAGTTTTCTCAATAAGACTACTTTTCTGACTCTACTTTTGTATGACAGCTATACTATATAGATGTCCGATTTCGACCAAATTTGGCAGAATCATGGAGAAGCATTAAAAACTAGTTAGTACGGAGTTTGGAGACGTTTGCATTAAAAACAACAAATTTTCGACCGGTCGTTCCTATGGCAGCTACATTTTATCGTCATCCGATCCGGCCGGTTCCGACAAATGTGCAGCGCATTTGTACCAAAAGACATCGTGCAAAGTTTGGTCGCTATAGCTTTAAAACTGACGGAGGAGATAGCATAGAAACAGACGGACGGACATGGCCATATCGACTCAGCTCGTCATGCAGATCAAGAGTATGTGTACTTTATTATGTGGTCAGAAATGCTTCCTTCTAAGCGTTACAAACATTTGGACTATTTTCAATATGGGCGTTTCCATGGTGTCGAACGGGACCGTCGTACGCGGGGACTGAATATAGAAGTAGTTTTCGCGGGCGACAATTCCAACGCCGATTTCAGCGAATCCTAAGGGAATTTTTTAATGTGATTAATTTTGATCAATCTTTAAAGTGGTTTTGATTTTACCACTAAATGATATATACCTTTTTTTAAATTTAATTTTCAGCACGTTCGCACGGGACATATTTTTTTGCATCATGATATTTATGTTGTTTCTGATATAATGGGAAGTAAAAACTTACAGTTAATTGCAATCACAAAGTTTGTTATGGTTTCTTAAGCAATGTTAATATGCTCTTTGTACCCATAGATGGTTTTAGATAGCAAAATTCAATGAAACCTATGGGCACTTTTTTAGAAAACAAAAAACGTGCAAGACAACGATAAAAAGAGGAAAAACGGAGTTTGTGCGCCTTTGCATTCGAAAATCTTTATGTTTGTTATGAATATTTGTAAGTTAAGCTTAGAGTACTACAATAAAATTGTTTCCCCTTGAAATTTTAATAGAACATGCTGTTTTCGAGAACTTTTAATTTTTTTGTCTAGGTGGATCTTTCTGTGGAAATGCCCATATACCCTCTCTGCAAGGGTATAAAACCCAAAAACCCCATGTCTAATAATCATAAACTGAATCAATATGCAAGCTTCGGCTAGGCAATAGGACCTCAGAAATAGGTCCGTATCAATTAGATTGAGCGAGATCCCTATCCGTTATTTTACAAACGCAAAAGCACGACACTAGCTAAAGTTGTATTGAAGGAGAAATATTTAATTCAGAAGTAAAATGTCTTGGTTCAATGCTTATGAGGAGGGCAGAGAATCTTTAAAGAAAAATGTCATCTTTTAGAAAGAGTTTTTAAGACTCTGAAGGTTGGAGTTCCGTATATCCATACAAATACTTTGGTAACAATTTGATTACCCTTTTTAATATAATACTTAGAGCAAGCATTTTTACCAAAGACCTAAGTGTGGTGAAGTCCGAGTACTTCCCGCATTAACTGAACCAAACCGTTTTCTTTTGAAGAGTTACGGTTCTAATATGGTTCGCGGTTGCAGAAACTTAAAACACACTGCGAACCTTTGGGACAGAGTATCAAAAGTCCATGGTATTCTTGGCGAAGTGTTGCTGATGATGTTGCAATTGGTTGAATGTCTCGTTTACCTTACCGCTTGTAGGTGCTATCTAAAGAGAATTTGTTAGTATTTTGGATGATAATCCTATATCGCTCACCCATTGTATGACAATATAAATTGCCAAATGGGTACGGTATAAAATTGTAACTGGAAATTAATATTTCTTATTTATATAGAAAAAGAACTCTAACTTGTATTGCTTTGATTCCAAAAGGGTAAAATCACGAACAATCATCTTGAATAATTAAAATAAAACTCGGGAAAAGCATCTTCATTAATTTTACATATAAAAATCTAGTGCTTTGTATGAAAAATAATGCTCAAAACTATTACGGACGAAGAAAGGTATGAAAATAATAGTTTAGGAGAGAAAACAAGAATTCAAAATTAATTATTTATAACAAATAAGGCAGGGATTTGTTTGGTCCCTTTGCATCTACGAAATGAATTTAAATGCAATCACTTCTTTAATCAGGCTGCCATTTATTCCAAAGAATTCCAAAATGATGCAAATGAAAATTCAAGCGGTGGGCAAATTCTGCAACTGCCGCAATCAGTGGTAACTCCGCCCTGAATCACACTTGACGGACGTTTTGGGGGAACACACTCTTAGGTGGGGGGTAACGATAGACTATCTAAAATTGATAATTTGGATGGCAATCAGTGGGGGAGTCCAGTCTTAGTCTTAGCACTGCAGCAGCTGACCAACCTTCAACCAAATTAGTAACTTGGACGGCAGCATTTCAATTTTACCAGTTGCAGAGTTGAATCTCACTGATCCGCTTGCTTAAGCGCCAACTTAGAGTTTTATTGCTAAGCTCAATCAAAAACTTATCATCAGTAAGGAGAAAACAACATTGAGCGGTGTATACGGAACAGGAGAAGCATGTGATCTTCAATCGCCAAGTGCACAATACTCTAATCAAAAAAGTTGGGAACCAACTGCTGCCCGTGTGTGGTTGGCGGCAGTCAATTTTATTGCTAGGGTTTGTCTTTAGGGGCTGATTGTGGTTAAGTGTTGGTTTGCAGAGGTTGTTGGTGTAGGTGGGTAGTCCGAGTCTATGTTGGCAATCCGAGTGTTTTGCGTACCAACCGTCGCGCAATATTATTGAACTCTTCTCTCCGCTCGCGCCACATGATGGCCGCATCCACATTGGCTCCACTCTCGTCGTTGGGCTCTGCAAATGCCAAAAGGGACAAGGTGGTGTAAGCAGGGATTCAGTCCAGTGCCGTGACCTTACTCACCCGCCAGCATGCTGACCACGCTCAGCAGTATTTTCTCCACACTTTGCACTGGACTCCAGCGTTCCGCTGACAGCTCATAGCCCATGGGATCGTCGCCAGGTGCGTGTAAAATTGATATGCAAACTCGTCCATCGGCAAAGATGTTGGGATGGAACATATCACAAGTGAATTTCATTTTTGGCGGACTCAGTGGGTAGTCGGGTGGAAAGACCAGACGCGCTGGAAACACGCCTCCCTCGAAGCAAGTGCCCTCGGGTCCACTGCCAAAGTACAAAATCGCCAAGCATATGCAAAAGATAGAGAGAGAAAGAGAGGGAGAGGGATGGGGAGAAATGAGTGTGTCGGCTGACCATGGGCCAGCATATTGCTGGTCACTGTCACTGTCACTCACGCAATGAGCGCCTCCCATTCAAAGAAATTGTCTTCGCTTATGGGTCCAGCCACAATCCCCTCGGGCGGGTCCAAGGTTAACTCTGCGGTGCATAAACAACAGTTGGTGGGACAGTTAGTGGCCAGGTGTTCGACTTACGTTTGTATTCCGCCATCAGGCGACGCAGCGCAGAGCCAGCCATTTGCGCCCTCCTCCGCTTCCACTCCTCTGCAGTTGCTTTTTCTCTTCGCACTGTTTCGCTTCCGTCTTTCGCTCTCCGTCGTATTGCGACGCTGGTACTATTTGTGGTCAGTCGCGCTCGCGGGCACAGATTAGATTTAGATGCAGCGACACGTCGCCAGTTATCAGTAACAGCTTGGCAAATGTTTATTGTTAATAATTAAATGGAAACAACACACACACACACACACCTACGCGGGACCCGTGTCTGTGTGAGGGAAATAGAGGGGAAATTTGTTCAAAACCGCCAGTGTGACCAAACCACATGCGTTATACGGAATTAGTGGGCCCGAACGTCGGGACTATTTCTTCGACATTTCGCATAAATTTCCCAGCAGTCAAGCGAAATTACCCACAGAGTGCGCTAAATTCAAAGTAGAGAAATTAAGAAAGATGGTAATTTACTTTCCTGTTGGACTAGTTTTCGGAGCAAATTTGCAGAGTTCTTGAATAAAAAATATATTTTCAGGTTCATTGTCTTAATATTCGAACTAGATTGTTTGACAAACAACATGTTGGTTGTTTTGTTTGTTGGAAATAAGGTTAACATTAGCTAGAACGACATTGAACAATATACAAATCAGCAGATTTTGAAGCGAAATTGAAATTGATTTTAAAGACAGCATATTGTAGAAGGAAATCGAACCGAAAGATATAGAGGTTGAGGTTTCGGTTATTAAAATAAAATTGTTTCAATTTCGGAATCTGTTTTTATTTTAGTCCGGTTACGATTTGGTTACAAAGTAATCATTTAGGATACCGGTTCGAAATGGTTTTTTTTTTTGGTTCAATTTCTTTCGTAATGGATTCATTATAAATTTAACACCAGAAAAAAATCGTTCGATGCTTACTTGTGTAAAAGGATTTGCTAGTACTGCTCTTGATAACGTCTGGGAATAATCAATTTGCAGATTTCCAAAGAATTAATGGGCTCAACTCGTGTACATACAATTCTGCGAGCTCGAAGCAGCGAAAAAATATCACAAGGAATTTCGGGACTGTTTGGTGCTCCTTCTGCTTCATTTACGCTTCAAGCGCAGCCGAGCGTATACGGATCACACATACAGAAATTGCAGCAACAACTTCGTATGTGTCTCTCTTCTCTATCTCTTTACTATGCCATTTGCGAAATTGAAGGCAACATTTCGAATGCACCTTTGATTTTGTTATTGCCGTAAGAATCAGCATCAGCACAAGCACACACACACACACACACACACACACACAACATAAGGCACTAATAGGTATTGGTGACTGCTCTAGCATTAGGTGCTTCGGGCAACTCTGATTTAAATCAAAACTTCATAGATTACCTAACGACCGCACAAAACCACGCCTGATTTCACAGCACTTATTTATGTACATATGTATGCAGATGCACTTTTACCCATGATACAACACACGACGTAAGGCGTGCATTTTTTTTTTAAGTACTGAGCTAGTGCTCAACGGACTCCACGCTTCAAGAGTACACAAAGTTCTTTGCTGAGCGCACACTGCGAGCTCCCTATCTTTATTTTTGTATCATGCTTTTACCGTTTACCGCAATATTATTATTACAAAGCGTTTCCGACACACATTGGTTTTCCGGCGAGACATTTTAACTTAATTTATATATATTGAGAACGGAAGAGAAACAGGCTTAATTCAACAGTCAGGCAGCCAGCGGAGAAGTACGAGTGTTCATGCTTGTCGATTGTAGTTGAGTCTCTACTGGCTGCCATTGATGGACATTTCATTAGCGATGAGAGCGCGACTTGGTGAATGGTAACGATTAGTGTAAGTGAATTTTCGTGATTTACTTAGACGGTGATCGAATAATAGTGGTATTCCTGAAAGTGTTTTACATTCATAAAAGCAAACTAAAAGCAGTTGACCTAACTATGATTTCATTTTGATTTGCTTTCCTTTACAAAGCTTTGGCCCAAAAATAATGCA
Source organism: Lordiphosa andalusiaca (assembly GCA_035044965.1). Lineage (NCBI taxonomy): Eukaryota > Metazoa > Arthropoda > Insecta > Diptera > Drosophilidae > Lordiphosa > Lordiphosa andalusiaca. The sequence goes on along the minus strand of JAWNNM010000051.1, from coordinate 1,521,215 downwards.
GCGGCGCGAAAGCAAAAGAAGTCGAAAAACAGTGATATACTAGCTTCTTAAATAAAAATACTTACAAGCTTACAAGATAAAGATAGTATCCAAATCCTTGCCGATTATAAAAGTCAAGCACATGCTCCAAAAGCTCGAGCACCTGTGACTCTTTGCACTTAAGGCCGCAGGTTCATATATCCAATTCACTCTTTTGCGTTATAAAATGCAATCAATAATTCATAATTTAATTACTCAAGTTTGCAAGAGAAAAAGCTTACAACTTTTTGACAATAAAGTAACAGCTTAATTTGAACTATCGCCAAGCGCGGGGCTTATGGGAATGGTCACACTAAAATAAAATCAAATAGAAAACAACCTCTAAGCCGATTTCGTGAATGCAACTTCATTCTTTACTTTTTCTGGGCACACTGTACATTTTGTATGGAGCCGTCGTGAGGAGCGTTAGCACGACATCCAAAGCTAATCACTTTCAGGAATACCACTAATAAAAATATTTTTTCTCTTAATACCAAAATAAAATTCGGTCACTTAAGAAAATTTTATCGGTTATGGTTCCGGTTGGATTCGGTGGTGTATTGTATACAATTAACTCGTACTATTCTCCGAAATGAATCAAAACATGTTGATGATTTTTGCCACGCCTCTTCCCACCGCATTTTTGAAAAAATGGCAAATCTACCAACATTTTTAGACATAATGTAAAACCAGCATTTTTTTAATCGATCTGAAATGGAAAAGATCTGATGAACGATACTCAAGTTATGAGCAAAAGAAAGTTGGCCTTGCCCTATTTCGTTCCATTTGGCTGGAATTTTAATGAATATCGTTCCATATCTTTTTGATATAGTAAACTTTCTAAAAAACTAATCTAAACCAATATTTTCTAAAAAGTTTCTAAAAATTGTTCTTTTAAATAATGGAGTATAATATTAATATTAATATTACAATATTAATATACGTTTTTTTCGCTTCCATTCAAATTTAACTGGCGTTTCTTAGTTCGCTAGAAAGCTTGAAGCTTTCTCACTTGGATACTTAAGCCTCAAAGCTTAAGCATAAGCACCAAGAATTTGGCTTGCTGTATCCATTGTCTGTTTTTGCGTTCATTTCTCTTTGCAGTTCCCAACTGCTTAAGGCTGTGAGTGTTTGGATCGATTCTTTTGTTCATTCCCCTAAAGTCTATATATTATATATCTTTTCGGTTGTCCTTTTAAGAATAATTACTGATTATTAACATAATTAATACTTCTCCTAGCCAGGGTACCTCTGGGACGAAAACATGATAAATATACAAATAAATAGACAAAAATTGGTTCCTCTGGGCAAGATTTTGAACTTACTTAAAAAAAAAACATTTTTCTAGGCAACGACTCTAAACTATTTTCTAGCTCCTTCTCCTTCCTCTCAAGTCAAGTATTCGCCGTGGAAGGTGGTAGTTCAAATCTTTGAGCCGATCGCTCCCTGAACTTTCCCTGAACTACTGTTTATCGGCGGCTGTATATCGATAATTCAAATTCGATAATAGTTCTGTCTTTCCCATGATATAAGCGCATAACACTCTTTTGAAAATGACATAAGTCGTCACCTTCCAGCAGATTCATGTTTTTGGTGCGTTTATTTCCAATTTGTTCTTCTTACTAAAAGAATATTCGATTCGCATCATTGTTTTCATACGTCAGAGCAAAAAGAGGCGACAACTGAATGTTATTCGCAACCGAATTTAGTTTCAATACGTAGTAATTTTTTCGCGTTGAGTTGCACAATTTTCGAGTTTCTTGAAAGTCTTGCATAATTAAAGTTTGCCCGTACCAATTTGTCAGATAAATATCATAAAATATGCACATTTTCTAGTGATGATACTTGTTAATCAAAAAAAATCTTTATACTTTCATTTTGTAGAACAGCACAGATGACATGGGCCGTTTAAAAATCGTTTCAGGTCGAATATTCAGCAAGGCCACTGAAATGGTTTCAAACCGAAGATCACTATTGAAGCCGTTTGTCTGTTATTTTAAAAGAGAAATAATAGTCTTGGAATGTAAGATATAAATTTATTATGTTATTATTGAGTTAAATAAGCTTATAAAACCTTTGAAAATGTTTAATTCAGAGGAATTTACAGTTTACTGAAATATTTTGAATAACAAATATTTTTTTAGGTTGTAGTTAATTATTTGTTTATTTATTCAAAATCTAATTTTTTCGATAGCTCTATCGATGTGCACAATATCGATAGTGTTTACTATCGATGTTTTCAGAAGAAGAATGCGCCGATTTCTAAATTTAGTAATATTAAAGCTAAGAAATAGTTCGATATAAAAAAAAAGAGTGGGCGTCGTGGAACACCCGGTACGAGCGAAGCTCTTTACGAAGGATAATAATAATCTGATTTGAAACTACAACACTTTCAAAAGAATATAAAGTACCATTGTTTTTGTATGGTTATATCCAGATGAATTTTGTTTTTAATCCAATTTACATTTTGACTAGTAAAAAAGTGTTTCCCAAGAAAGGGGCTCTCTGTCTTTAACTTCCATCAAAACAATAAAGAACCTCTGACTGCGTGTTCTGTTTAATGGTTAAAAGTAAATGTAGATAGTGCTACATGTTTTTTGATATTTTTTATCAAAGGCCTTTATCCAGCTTTGCGGGAAATTACTGCCGGAAATTTGCTATTTATTTTGAGTGTGTGGAGACCAACTATAACAAACTGTCGCTCATAGCGTTCTCTGTCTCTCTCTTCCAAAGCCTTCTTACAGTCATTTGCTAGCTAGCATACACAAAATTAATGAACTGCCTCTACGCTGCCTCTCTACGTTTTTCCGCGCATTCTGCTTTGGGATTCCCAAACGGTTATGCCTCCGCTGGCATGGAGAGACTTCTTAGACACGTTCAGTTGGTATGCATTGATCGCTGATGATTGAGGGTGGTTCCTCTTGAAACAGTTGTCTACCAGCCTCCTTGATGGTGTTGTGTGAATGCATAACATGACCTCGAGCCGGCTAAAAAAACTGCAGGTTTACTAAGAACAAAGGTCACAGAAAAACCAGTCACATGAACTTAATAACTTTAATCACAATAACATGTATCTCCTTTATTTAAAAGTGCTTTTTCCAGAAATGTGAGATTCGTCAAAGACATGGTCTTGCCTCAACTGCTTGTATCAAAGCAATTTTCTCCTCACAGTTTTTGCCTCTATTTTTTTTGACAAATCACTTCCAAAATAATTGTAAACATTATGTTCCTGAGCTGTGTATCAGCTGTTTCTCGAACCACACACGCCTTCGAAACGCCGCTATCGATACGTCGCTATCAAGACAAAGTGTGGATTTTGTTCATGTTGCTGGACGGACAAACGAAAAATTCCTGACACAATTTTTATACCCTGTTCCCATTGAAAATGGGAAAAGGGGGATCATGAAGTTGTGCGAATGTATGTAACAGGGAGAAGGAAAATTTTCCGACCCCATAAAGTATATATATTCTTGATCAGCATGAACAGCCGAGTCGATATAGCCATGTCCGTCTGTCCGTCCGTCCGTCTGTCTGTCTGTATGAACGCGTCGATCTCAGAGACTATAAGAGATAGAGCCACAAATTTTTGCACGAAGGTAGATTTATGCTGTACGCAGATCAAGTTTGTTTCAGATTTGAAAAATTCCACCCCCTCCCCCTTTTATCCCCAAAAAACTTAGACCTCCTCTAGAAATCCTAGACCTAAATAGCCGTCAGATCCACAATTTTCAAGTTAGAGCCTCGTGGTATACATCAAGCTAGGCCCAATATCTATCTATTCTGAAAAGAACAATCAGATCGGACAAAAAACACCGGAGCTATAAGCGAAACAGTTGAGCTGATAAGAGCACCCCCCCACTTGTTGGTCAGGACTAGAAAAAAGTGTTGCCTACATTTGGGGATAATTTTGTTAAATTCAAAAACAATTAAATGAAAACAAATGAACAGGGTATTTTGTGGTCGGGAAACTCGACTGCAGCGCCCTTACTTGTTTGATATGAAGTTTGGCAGGAATTTTGGGTTTCCGCGGTGCAGAATACCCGGCTTAACCAAAAAAGTTGTTGCTGAAATTCCTTAAAAATTGTGCATTAATTGAGTTGACAAAATAAAATAAAGCCAGAAAATAGCCTTAACTTAGCACTTTTCACTGCTTTGGTTACTGCTTTGGTTACTGTTTCGGTCACTGTTTCTGTAACTGTTTCAGTCATAGTTAAGTCACTGTTTCAGTCACCTTTTCGGTCAGTGTTTTGATCACTTTTTCAGTCACCTCTGATCTCCCACCACGACCCCCCAACTCACAACCCACCTGCTGCTATGGCTGTTTTGTATAGGCCAAAGCTGCTGACTTTGCAAACCATAACCGTTCTTTTTTCTGACAACTGCAAAGTGAGGACCGGTTGTTGAGAACTCTGCTCACAACCCACATGCTGCTATCGCTTTCTTGCACAGACTTTCTGGCTTTCGACCTTACAAAATACCTAGATCTGGTGCGAAAATAGTTAAATTGGCAACACTGGTTAGCAGACTCCAGTGTAAGCAGAGACATGATGCAATATATTAGGTGGTCTCGTCGGCAAAAAGTAGTCCGTTAACAATGCCAACAGTAACAACAACATGCGAAAAAAAGGAAAGCGTCGGCAGCAGAGAGTGCCAGAGCGTGAGAAAATGAGAGAGCGCATATAATTTGCAGCATAGATTAAAGTTGCATACATACATATACTCGCACGCACTGAGTGAGCTCACACACAAACGCTGCTGACTTTGCAAAGTCAAAAGCGTAGCCAAAAAATCTGTCGCAAAGACAATCGTTTTCTGGATTTACCCCCCAGTCTACCGTCCGTAAAAGAGCTTCGCTCTAAAAATATATAGCTCTATCAAGGTTGACCACTATCGATTTTCATGTGTATATGTATGTATCGGTGCACACATAAAACGAAGTTTCACCTTTATGCTCTTACAAATTTAGTTGTAGATTACATTGAAAAAAAATTTTCGGATCTCCGGCTCTCTTGTTCGAGCCATAATTATACTCTGTACCGTAGGTACATAGAGTATTATAAGTTTGTGCAAAAGTATGTAACATCCAGAAGGAAGCATCTCCGACCCCATAAAGTATATATATTCTTGATCAGCATCAACAGCCGAGTCGATATAGCCATGTCCGTCTGTCCGTCTGTCTGTCCGTATGAACGCACAGATCTCAGAGATGGTAAGAGATAGAGGTTTGACATGTATGGGACATATGCTTCTAATGTCTGCAGACAGATCAAGTTTATTTTAAATTTTGGCCACGCCCCCTCCCGCCCCCGCATCATATCTCCCACAGTTTTGAAGATAGATGGCTTGTTCCTTCTGGACATATTTAGTTATTAGGATAACTGATCGATCCGCCAAAGGAATGAAGAAGATCGGATGAACGGTTTTCGAGTTATGATCAAGAAACAAATTTTCTTGGAACAGAGTACGTTATAGTCGGGCTTGACCGACTTTCTTTCGTTAAGGTTCGAGGCTTTTTTCGAAAGTTTGGGTTCGAAACTTCATTCAGCCCATGCAGTATTAGTATAAACAATTATTTAGTTACTTAAAATATAGTAATTAGAGCGAAGCTCTTTTACGGACGGTAGACTGGGGGGTAAATCCAGAAAACGATTGTCTTTGCGACAGATTTTTTGGCTACGCTTTTGACTTTGCAAAGTCAGCAGCGTTTGTGTGTGAGCTCACTCAGTGCGTGCGTGTATATGTATGTATGCAACTTTAATGTATGCTGCAAATTATATGCGCTCTCTTATTTTCTCACGCTCTGGCACTCTCTGCTGCCGACGCTTTCCTTTTTTTCGCATGTTGTTGTTACTGTTGGCATTGTTAACGGACTACTTTTTGCCGACGAGACCACCTAATATATTGCATCATGTCTCTGCTTACACTGGAGTCTGCTAACCAGTGTTGCCAATTTAACTATTTTCGCACCAGATCTAGGTATTTTGTAAGGTCGAAAGCCAGAAAGTCTGTGCAAGAAAGCGATAGCAGCATGTGGGTTGTGAGCAGAGTTCTCAACAACCGGTCCTCACTTTGCAGTTGTCAGAAAAAAGAACGGTTATGGTTTGCAAAGTCAGCAGCTTTGGCCTATACAAAACAGCCATAGCAGCAGGTGGGTTGTGAGTTGGGGGGTCGTGGTGGGAGATCAGAGGTGACTGAAAAAGTGATCAAAACACTGACCGAAAAGGTGACTGAAACAGTGACTTAACTATGACTGAAACAGTTACAGAAACAGTGACCGAAACAGTAACCAAAGCAGTAACCAAAGCAGTGAAAAGTGCTAAGTTAAGGCTATTTTCTGGCTTTATTTTATTTTGTCAACTCAATTAATGCACAATTTTTAAGGAATTTCAGCAACAACTTTTTTGGTTAAGCCGGGTATTCTGCACCGCGGAAACCCAAAATTCCTGCCAAACTTCATATCAAAAAATTGTGTCAGGAATTTTTCGTTTGTCCGTCCAGCAACATGAACAAAATCCACACTTTGTCTTGATAGCGACGTATCGATAGCGGCGTTTCGAAGGCGTGTGTGGTTCGAGAAACAGCTGATACACAGCTCAGGAACATAATGTTTACAATTATTTTGGAAGTGATTTGTCAAAAAAAATAGAGGCAAAAACTGTGAGGAGAAAATTGCTTTGATACAAGCAGTTGAGGCAAAACCATGTCTTTGACGAATCTCACATTTCTGGAAAAAGCACTTTTAAATAAAGGAGATACATGTTATTGTGATTAAAGTTATTAAGTTCATGTGACTGGTTTTTCTGTGACCTTTGTTCTTAGTAAACCTGCAGTTTTTTTAGCCGGCTCGAGGTCATGTTATGCTTTCGCACAACTTTAAACAGAGACACAACACCACAAAGGAGGCTGGTAGATCGTACAGCTGTTTCAAAAGAAACCACCCTCTATCATCAGCGATCAATGCATACCAACTGAACGTGTCTAAGAAGTCTCTCCATGCCAGCGGAGGCATAACCGTTTGGGAATCCCAAAGCAGAATGCGCGGAAAAACGTAGAGAGGCAGCGTAGAGGCAGTTCATTAATTTTGTGTATGCTAGCTAGCAAATGACTGTAAGAAGGCCTTGGAAGAGAGAGACAGAGAACGCTATGAGCGACAGTTTGTTATAGTTGGTCTCCACACACTCAAAATAAATAGCAAATTTCCGGCAGTAATTTCCCGCAAAGCTGGATACAGGCCTTTGATAAAAAATATCAAAAAACATGTAGCACTATCGACATTTACTTTTAACCATTAAACAGAACACGCAGTCAGAGGTTCTTTATTGTTTTGATGGAAGTTAAAGACAGAGAGCCCCTTTCTTGGGAAACACTTTTTTACTAGTCAAAATGTAAATTGGATTAAAAACAAAATTCATCTGGATATAACCATACAAAAACAATGGTACTTTATATTCTTTTGAAAGTGTTGTAGTTTCAAATCAGATTATTATTATCCTTCGTAAAGAGCTTCGCTCGTACCGGGTGTTCCACGACGCCCACTCTTTTTTTTGTAATTAGTTTAATCCTATGTGTTCTTGAAATCGCCTTCGACCAAAGAACTACTAAAATTGTTTGGGAATCGGCTCAATTTTGGGTCAAAAATGCTTTCTGTGGCACAAGAAAATATTTAAGTTTTAATTAACTAATGTTAAGCTCTTTTGTGAATTATTCAAAAGGCTTTGGATTCGAATATTTCAAAAAAGCAGCAGCTATGATGGGTGGGAATTTTAAAGTAAGTTTTTATTCGATTCTAGTTTTTTTTTACACTTTCTTGCCCATTTTTGCTACACCTTATCGAAATGTAAGCTTTGGAACAGGTGAAGCTTCTGCTTTTATTTCTAAAGAGGTTCGGTTCACAGTAAGATAAAAGTCGGAATTCCGACTTCACAAGTCCTCGTAAAATGGCAAAGCCTAAATGAAAAACTTCAAAATTTTACAATACAAAAAGAACATCTGTGTAAAAAAATCGTTCGTAAATGTTTAAGGTGTAGAGTGTCGACCAAAAAGACTTGGAATCCTGCTAATAGTAAATGGAAATTTGGCTGCATGTTGAAGACTATAGATGATTGCCGAGTGGGTAGGCTTGACGCCTTGCATTAATGGATAAGCCGGTTTGAGTCCCATCAATGGAAGGTCGATCCTTATTATCCCCTCCATTTTTTCAAAGACCAAATAAAAAGAATTCTATAGCCAAGGCCAAAAATGATGTTTAAGCAGCGGCTGAATGAAATAAAAATGTTTTTCATTTTGAGAGTTAAACCTACATGGTTTTTCGCCACTAAGGCGTCTGAGATTTGTCGTAAAATAGTATGTTTTGAATATTAGGTAACAGCAAAATACACACCGAGTGTTAAACATCAGGTTTACTACAACAAATATTACGATGAACCAGAAAGTGTCGTTTAGTAGCTCTTGTGGGGTAAGTTTATAAGTTACCATTTCACGAAATCTGGCAAATATTCTAATTCTTTTGCAAGTATTGTAATTTCCAGTATTCTCTTAAAGAGATTTGCTCGTACAGGAACCCGGTGTTCCAAGACGCCCATTCCTTTTTCAAAGTAGCTGGAGTTGTTGGTTTTGGCAAGACTAAACAGTTTCTGGCTTTGAACTTGGTAGGAAAAATAGATAAGTTAGCAACACTGTGGCCAATCCCAACAGATTCTTGTCATCTAGAATCACTACCACAATTCCCAAACACCTTCACTGGCAAAAAATGTAGCTCTTTGTTCTGCAAAAACTATTTGATGCATTATTTTGGCTACCCGGATACCCACTCAGCGATCATTCTTTTGTTGTTGTTTTTTTACAGCTGATCAGTAATCAAGTATGACTGCTGAATGTGTCCAATGTTTGACAATTGTTTTGGCAGAATTGTGGTATTTAGACAAAACTGCCAACACAAGTGTCCTGTTTTATTTGTTAGTACTCGTTTGTGTATATTCTCGCCATACCCTCACAGACTTATCCTATTAAAACTAAGCTCAAAAAAAAAATATAGCTAAAATTAAAAAAAAAATTCTTGGTGCAAACTTAGGCCTATAAAATCACAAAATGGAATTCAACCTTAACCCTCTGTCGGAGGGTTTCTGGTTTCGGTTTTGGTGTTATGCATCAGTCTACTTCTTCCATATGGGCATCACCGCACTCTGTACAAGCCGAGCATAGTCAGCGCTCCTCGCTGCTGCCGCCGCTGCTCCCATCGCCCCCAATGAAGTCATCCCGATCGTTGTGCTCATAGTTGTGGTGGTGATGGATGTGCTCTTCTTCGCGCTCTATTTCCTCAATGGGATGATGGTGCTCGTGATGCTCATGATGATCGTGCTTCTCATGATGATGGATGTGCTCCTTGGTTTGATGGATCTGTATGGGTCGCAGTTCCTCGTGAATGATTTTCTTCTCCTCTTTGAGGACAATCGGGCTGTTCGTGTGATGATGGTGGACATGCTTGATCACCGTATGGATGTGTTTCTCAATCTTCTTGTGCACGGGCACATGGATGACAATCTTCTTCTTCTTCTGATGACTGCAATGATAGGAAGTGAGTGTTAGGTGATGGGAGTAGAAAGGTCATCCTACTACCCTACCCGGCCTCGGTCTCCTGCACACAGACGAAGAGTAGAATCAATGCCACCACCATCGAGAGCTTCAGCAACTGGGAAATGGGGAAGAGCGAGAGTGGAGTTGGGTAATCCTTGCTCGGGAGCCGACTCTTACCACACTACGATTATCCATTTGGCTTGATTGAAGTCGAGGTTGGGGAAACGAAAAAAAAAAACCACTGACGATGTGTCCGCTTGGCCGGCTGCAAATGCTCTGATTGCTGGCTCAAGGAAATCCAAATATTTTATAACCGAGACGCTGCAGTACAATTGCTGGTCGGTAGGCTGAAATGTGGCGATGGAATGCACTGGCGCCGCTTCGTTTCGCTTCCGCGCATGCGCACGCGTCGTACTGGCAAAAACAAAACCTACAATTTCCATTGTCGATGCCAGGCCACTTAGCTCTCTGGTTAAGTCCCATCGTTAGCGTCATGTCAGATAATGTGGGTGGTTACTGGGAACTAACTCGATTTTGTGGGCACCCTACTCGAATAATAGACATCATATCAGTGTGGGGCATAGGTGACATCATCCACCCAAGGGGATATGCCAAGCTCAATCTCAATCTTTTGGCTTGGGTGCTGCTACAGTTTAAGGCTAATTCAACACTTCAAAATCTAAAGCTGATTACGATGATAAACCAAACCACCAACCGAACAGGAGAACCAAACCAAAATTTAATAAACAAAACAGTTTGGTTCAGTTGACTGATGTGTTTTAAGACGTAAGACGCTTGCCTTTAGACAATGATACTTGTGAATAGTTTGGGAATTTTTAACGATTTCCTAAATAGTTTTGTGGACGATTCGCCGACGGACCCTTTTAAAGGGATATCTCTATAGACCGAATTGATCCTTAGCGATACCGAGATGATGTAGTTTTAAAATATGACATGCAGTGCCGAGTTCTTGTAGCTTATGAGGATGGCTTGTCACCGTTTTAACAATTCTTATCCAGTACGGACCTCTTCAAATATACATATCATCATTTCTAAGTATGCCATTTCTCTTAACAATCTTCGACATTTAGCGATTGTAAGCACTTATATTAAGATTTTATAGCTATTCTAATGATTGCTAGAAATCCTATTTCGAAAGTACGCGAAAAGCCACAACTTTAACCATAACGTGCCTTCATAATATATGAAAAAACGAGAAAACTAAGCTAACTTTGTCTGAACCGAAGTTTTTATACCCTTGCAAAAGCTCGCTTAAATATTTTCAAAAAATACTCTTTTTCCCATTTGCCGACCGATCGTTCGTATGGGAGCTATACGATATAGTCATCCGATTTGGCCAAAAATTTGTAAATTTATGTGAAAGCACGTAAAACAAACAAATGCAAAATTGCAGGATGCTACCATTAAAAAGAAAGAAGTTTTTCTAACTAAAACTGTTTTTCAGACCTATTTTGTATGACCTGCAGACCTGTTTTGTACCATATAGTTGTCCGATTTTAATAAAACTTGGTAGAATTATAAAAAAAAACATAGTAAACCTAGGATTACAAAGTTTGGAGACGTTTCCGTTAAAAAGAAAAAAGGTTTTCTCACTAAAACTAGTTTTCCGACCGATTATTCCTATGGGAGCTATTGGATATAGTCATCCGATCCGGTTGGCTCTGACATATTAGTAGTGTGCAGCAAAAAAAAAGACTCTGTGCAAAATTTCAGCTCGAAAGCTTCAAAACTGAGAGACTAGTTCGCGTAGAAACAGACAAACAGACGGACGGACAAAGCTCAATAGACTCAGCTCGTCACCCTGATCAAGAATATATATGGTTTATGGGGTCGGAAATAAATATTTCTATGCGTTGCAAACATCTGGGAAAAATTATAATACCCTTTGCAAGGGTATAAAAATACAAGTGAACCACTTTGAACTGAAACCTCAGTTCAAAAAATTGTATGTATAACACATACATACATACCCATTTTGAATGTATATTTTTTAATATTCTTTTATTTTTTAATTTATAATTATATTCTTTGGACGATTTTCTTATATCCATTTAAAATTCAATGAAAATGTTAAAATCCAACAAAGGATTTTAACATCAACAGCTATCCTTTTCATTATCTGTGTATTTTGTTGTTGAGGCACTCGACGTCAGGCCTCTTACTTGATAAACCCTGCACTAAAAGTACTTGGGTACTTGGTCTAAGGTTCGGACTTGGTCTAACTACGGACTAGTTCCTAAACTTATGTTAACTAAGTTTTTTCTCGAACCTTGACTTAAAGATTCTTTAATTTTTTCCAATTATAATCATATTAAAGCAGTTAGAACGCTAAGCTCTTGAATGGAGATCAAACGTGTTTTTATGGATAGGTTGTTGAGATTAGAATGTTTTTGTAATTTTACGGGAGGAACTCCTCGATTCTGAACTATATCTAGAGTTACAATCATAGGTTTGAGTCAAACAAAATGGTGCCATTTTCTACAATAATTTTTGGCATTTTTCCCCAATTTAGTAATCAGAAATTTAGTACAACTTTGACCAAAAAAATAGGGATGAGTTGGGAATCAGGAACGGTTTGCTTAACTGGTTTTTCGGAGTCTTAGCACTACTGGTTTGGTTTATAGCATGATTTCTAAATCAAATCAAACGAAGTGCATGTAATAACGCCCATGGGGCTTAACGCCCGAGCTTGAAATTAAGGGGGCTATAAAATCGATTTAGTTTTATTATATTTTAATCGAAAGTACAACTTATCAGAAATGTTGTGCTAAAATTTCAGTTAATTTGAAGTTCCACTGAGTGAGATATGAAGTCAAACGCACAGCTCCTTCAAACCGCCCAGCCCCTTACTTATAAACTTTAAGCGACTTTTATGACCGCGATAACTCAAAAATTCGTTCACCGATCTGTTTTAAATATTACACATTTCATTAATATATTATATTTGACTACCAGCCAACGATCCCCTTTTATATATTTTCAGCTTTTAACCGATTTTACTGCCACAAAATGGAGCATTTTTGAGGATAATAAACGTAGTTTTATCTTAACTGATGGCAAACAAAAAAATAAAAAAGTTTATCGTCGACTGGGGGTATATTTCCAAACAACTTATTTTTTCTAATCCCATGTGTTTCAGATGATGCTACGATTTTTAATCCGGGTCACCGGACATGGCCTACCTGAAGCGGATGTGACACCGATGTTTCTCGACAATTTTTCGTACAAAAATTCATAAAAATACTTTAATATTGCTGAACAATGGATAATGGAAGTATTGCAAAATATTTATTAGTTTCATCTATCATTCATATTTGATATTTTTTTGCCCAATATACCAAAACCCCACCCAAATGATTGATGGTGGGAATGGATTTTATCTATGTGATTTCGAAATATTCAAAATTTTTGCTGCCTCCAACCCAGCTGCTATTAAGTTTTTAGTGGAATTGGGCGTAAATATATGGTACTAACCAAAGCTAATGTTATTTCGAGGGCGTTATGTCAGCGGGCGTTATGACATGCAGTCAACTAAACCTCGGATTCGGTTCGGTTCCGTGGATTACTCTTACTTCTCGAGCATACCAAATAAAATCTTTTTGACATAAAGCTATTATTTTGAAATTTACGTTGCAAAAGATTTGTTTCTTTTAATGCCGACACCGACACATGTCGGAATTTAACAGAATTCAGAATTCAACTGACTGCATTGGTGACCTTTTTGATAAAAATGCAATATCGACGAATTACCACCCCTATTTTGGGTCCCAGGAGTCGAACTGCATCATTCTTAAAATGTTTCTGGCTAGAAGTTTTGGGTACACTCCAACCCAGGATATCGGCGATTTGAAGGCCTTTTGTGTAAATTTGTTGGGGAAATATTTTGTTTTCTATTTTTGGCTTACACAGTAGTAATAGTTCAGTTTGATACTGAGGACTTGAAATGGGGGGAAACCTATAAGGTTGGTCATGTCTTTTTTTGCGAGTGACACAGTGTAATCAATCAAAGAATGCATAAATATTGAGAAAATAAACTAACAATCGTATGCTGCTTTTTTAGATAAACTCTATAACGCTTGAACGATACAATATTTTTCGTAATGATGAGTTTTTGAATACAATTTCCTAATTTTCCATACCTTATTGCTGCTTACTATTCGTTGAAAAAAAACCCACCGTTTTGTTTTGACGGTTTGTCTCTAAGCTTTCATAAAAAGTGCATTCTTTTCAAATAATTTCGATCGTAGAATTTCAACTACTACACCGATTGAAAAACAATAATCCAATTTAAAGTGTATTTTTGGAATCCCATTTATACTTAGGAATTCTTATTCATTGATTGTAGTACGCTAACTTATGTTACCGCTTGCTTTATTTATTTATTACATTTTAAGTTAAGACCGCTTGTGGTGCTGTGGTTCGTAGGTGTACCTTGCGCTGTGAAGTAAGTAGCCATGAAATAGTTTGAGATTAAGTGAAGCTACACATGACCACACGAAATTGTTTAATTACTTTTGAAATTTAAATTTTTAAAGAAAACAGTTTGCATCATGTGATATATGCTTAATAGCAACTTGCTTACTTAAATATTTAAAATAGGAGCGGGTTGGATTTGGTTGTAAGTCGTGGAAAAATAGAAACGCCTTTTTAAAGAGAAGTGTACCAATATTTAGAATATTTAGAAATTTATTTGGTTTTGAAAAATATTTGTTTTTAATAGATTTTGATAAGAGTTGTTTAGAATAAGATCAATTGAATTGATCTTTGTGCTATGTCTCAAGTCTAAGTTCTTTTCAGCTATTCATACCAGGGCTGCAATCCACGAAAAAATCAGGAGGGGTTCACCGTGGGTTTCGAACCAACGAACAATTTTGGGTACGGGTTCACGGAGCGGAGTTCAAACCGTGGTTCAGACAATATTTTTGCTGTTTTTGTTCTAGAGTCAAACATTATTTGTTTCTTTGAACCCCAAAAAACTGATGTTAGAATTGGGACTGAACTTAAAATGTGGAAACGTTTTTCAAAACACTTTAATAATATAATACAGTATTATGCCGAAGACTTTAGAGCGACAAGTGTACTAAAATGAGTAGAAATTGGTGGGAAGAATGTGAAAGAATACTATTTTTGAACCGAACCCTTTTTAACCATTTTTTTTTGTCCCGGTTCAGGTTCGGGTTAGGCGGGTTCGGGTTCGGTTCCGAATTCCCAAGAAACCCGGAGTACTCGACTCCGGAGGGGTTCGACTCTGAACCGGTTTGCAGCCTTGATATACAAATTCAATCGATTAGTTCTTAGCTGAAAATGTTTCCTTGAATAGTTGATTGGATTAACATTTTAGAATTTTTACAGTTCTTAGCTCAAAATAAAAGTGTTTTACGTGTTCTGTGCTTAATAGCTCTTAATTTATTGTATTGAATGAATTGTTATTGATCGAACTATGATTGAAATAAGAACTTGTCAATCAAACTAAACAAAATTAACTTAATTTTATATAAGAGATTAAGCACTTTCGGTTTGTAGAAGTGTTTAATCGCATCCGGGGGTTGCTTTTTGAAATTTGTGAAAGTAATTTATCATTGCAAATGACCATTTTTTTGAAATACTGCGAAAAAGATTAAAATTTTTCAGACTTTTGTGTCAAACTTTTGTAAAAATAATATATAAAAAACACTGCGTACAAAGTTCGAACTGTTATTCTGTTGATGCACAAAAATTTTAAGATAAATGCCCTTAAAAGCTTGCCAGCTTTGTTTCTCTCAATAATTATTACTTACAATGAATAATTGAGGGTCAGTTATGTGAAGGCATAGCATACTTTAAAGGGTATTTATAATGATAATTTTTTTGAGTGCTTACAAACTGCGCAGGTTTATCAGGACTATTTGCGATTTCGAATTTGATCATGTTGAGCGGAATCGGGGTTGGTAAATATTAAGTTTATCTTAGACCTAAGATACGTTGAACAAAACACTCAAGGATAAAAAGAGCAACTGCAATCATTTCGGCGACACTCCGTTACTCCTTTTTGGTTATTTCAGACGAACACTTTCCGTCTTTTCACGTTCAACTTACATATCACCACACGTTCTACGACTGAAACCTGGATCTACTGTTATTTTACTTTGGAACTTGAACCCACCACGATTTTCCGGCAAAATCCCTGCCGTAAATATTTCAAACCGCGAATTCCAATAATTCTACTCTCAATTTTATATTAGTTAAGATTGGCATTCGCAATGACAAACAACAAATCTCTAGGGCAAACGATGTACGTTTCAGGCTTAGATTTGGGCACTCCATGTCGTCACACGGACACCCAGGTCATATTAACTCAGTCTCAGACCTAAGCCTCTACGGCAGCTAAATGTGCTATTTAAATCAGAATTATCTTTTCTGAAAGATTTTTCAATTCTGTCACACAGTGACTACCACTTTCTGAAATGTTGGTGTGAGCATATTTTTATTATTTTTTTAAACAAATAACCGGAAAACCAAGTTTAACCATTTAAGATTTTTGTTTTCTCAATTTCTTACTTCACGATAAAAATTTATTGTTGTTTTTCTTCATACTTTTAAGAGATCAAGCCGTTTCCGTTTCGTCAATAAGAAGATGAATGTAAGTGGGTAAAACGGAGTTAGATATTCAACCGTTAAAAAATGGAACCGATACAAATGTGGTTCAGAGCCATATCTCAGAAGTTATGCGGATTTCATATTTAACTTCCTTAAAACTGGTTTCGAATCTGTAATATAGAGTTTTACTCTTATATGGTTCAGAGCTGGCTTCAAACGGGTTCAATAGTGCTTCAGATCCGTAGCTTAGATGTTATATAAATTAACAAAGTAAATTTGGTGTGTAGTGTGATACTAAGGAGATGGACATTTTCCGTTCTCCGAACAAACCGGCTGAACCACTTCAAAAGTGCCTTAGGCTGACATCTATGGATTGGAAAATTAGTCTGAATAATGGGAGTGTTTGACAAATCGTTAATATTCCAATCGCGAATCTCAGATATTATTTAAGCCATGAATTAGAAACTTGATGTGTGGGCTAAAAATATGTACTTTGATACTTTCTCATTTGAAAACTAGTTCTGAAAAAGGTTGCACGAGTTCAAATGTTAAAGTCGATTTTCAGCCAGTTCCAACTTGAAAATGTACGCTCTATTAAGAATCTTATTTATTTTAGGGTATTTAGTTAGTAGTTTTGATGTCATGTTCC
Organism: Lordiphosa andalusiaca; assembly: GCA_035044965.1. Taxonomy (NCBI): domain Eukaryota; kingdom Metazoa; phylum Arthropoda; class Insecta; order Diptera; family Drosophilidae; genus Lordiphosa; species Lordiphosa andalusiaca. Next base: position 1,504,378 of record JAWNNM010000051.1, on the reverse strand, counting down.
TTCAAACTCTACGATTGACCTGCTGATTTTACATTTGTATGCACAACAAATTTTCTAAACATCACATTTATTTTCATTAAATATATTGCAATTTGCTCAGCTGTGCAGCGCATGTTAAATTCGCCTTCCCCATACGATTTTCATGGCATTTTGTTTTCCGTTTTAGTTTTCTTTCGCTGTTTGTTTTGTTTTCGGTTTTTGTGCTGCCTTTGATTGTTATATGTGAACCTCTTTTGGCCCACACATTTAGACGGAAGGCACGGCGGCTTGCACCTCAAACTCAGTCATCGGAAATAAGTGGAGGCTTGTGTGTGTTTAATACCCACATAGATATGTTGAAAAACAACAATAAATACAATTAACAAGCACGTAACATAAAAATGCATTAAACATTTAATTGGTTGTCCATTTAAGATTTAAGGATTATGCAATAATACAATCAACTACCATAATTTAGGTGATCTTCGGGGCGCGCTCGCGGCTAGAATTTAAATATTCATCGATATCAGCTATCGATAACAATAATTATTAAGCCCTAGCCATCTCTTTCTAGCGCACAGCACCATAATGTCATGTTGGCGCCCAGCAAGAAGAAGAAGCCAAAGAATGATAGATCAGGCACGTAGGCAGACAGAGGGATCGTTATGTAGACTTAAACTCCTCAAAATTATTTATTCTTTAATGGCCATACATATACATGGTATACGTGCATATCTCCTTCATCCTCAATTTACCTTGTTCAATGTTGCTTACCCTTCAATAGTTTGATGTCGACGCCTCTGCTCTGGATGAGTGTGTGTGCGCCCCCCAATCGGAAATCTTTTTTTTTAGTATTCAAAGAACAGTCGCGCAAGCAAGTTGGGGCGCAGTGGCGACAACAACAAAAACAACGACGACGGCAATCAAACGTACAAAGTAAATAACGACAATATTCAGAGTACACATGTGTGTACCTTAATTCGTACATATTTTGTACATAAGAACAAAATCAACAATTTGTTTGTTTTGTTAAATTTATGCATTTTTTTTGGTATTGCATGTGTGAGCCAATTGTTGCTCTTCAAGTGTGCGAGTGTATTAGTGAGTGTGTTGTGATTAATAATGCGTACGCAGAATTGAAGACGAAGAAGCAGCAGCAGCAGCCGCGGCCAATTTGCAGCAATAATAACAATTAATAAGCACAGCATGTGAATACAATCTAAAATCAAGTGAATCTGCTTCTGTGTGTCAGCGTTGCCCTAAATAATATACATATTTATGTACGCATGCATGTGTGAGTGTGTGTGTGTGTATGCATACAGCAGCCGCCGCAGTAAAGTTTTTGGTAGCCTAAAAGCGCGCGTGCGCGCAGAATGTTGCGTGCGTAATGCGCGCGCGCTCTATGATCGTTTGTGTCTCCCCTAGGGGGAAGCCGTTTATCTGCTGCCGAAATGTAATAAATTGGCGTTGGAAGTCATTGTTGAATGCATAACAAACAAAAAAAATAAATAATCACCCATACAGTCAAATGAAATTGTGTGCATATTTATTTTTGTGGGAACTAAAGAGAGAGTGTGTCATTTTTGTCGCATTTGTACAGCTTCTTGGAAATCAAGTAATATCATCAGCACGACACAAACATTTTGTTTGTTCGCTCTCACGATAACTTACAACCCAAACTCTTTTTACAAGTAATCTCAAGCTTACATTGAAAATTTTTGGAAAAATAGAGGAAAGTTAACTTCGGCTCGGCCGAAGTTTGTATACCCTTGCAGCACGTTTTTATACCCTTTTCCCATTTTCATGAAGTTGTGCGAACGTATGTAACAGGGACAAGGAAACATTTCCGACCTCATAAAGTATATATATTCTTGATCACCATGAACAGCCGAGTCGATATAGCTATGCCCGTCTGTCCGTCTGCTTGACTAAATTTTGCGAGAAGTCTTCTGGTACGAATTCGGTAAACATTCGGATGAATTAATCATATAGCAGCTATAAGAACGATCGGTAGGCGAACTCGTTTTAGAGAAAACAGTTTTTGCTTTTAACGGAATCGTCTCCAAACTCTATTTATTAGTTTGCTATGCTTTTCTATGGTTGAAATCGGACAACTTGTATAGCTGCTATAGAAAAGATAGGACTAAAAAGTAGTAAAAAGTAATGATGGTGTGTTCTATATTTGCATTTACTTATTAATGTGATTTTATAACAATTCTACAAAGTTTTGTTGAAATATAGTGAACATAGCAAACAGCTGTCATAGAAACGATCAGTCGAAAAACTAGTTTTAGTGAGGGAAACCATTTTGATTTGAAGGTTTTTTTGAACTTGCCAGTTAATTTTATTATTATCTGGTTCAGCATAATTATGCCCAATTTATTTCAAAATCGGCAAAATGTCTGTTCAGCAAGAAGCTGTGCCGAAAGCATTGGAATAAAATCAATCTTTTGATATATTTGGAAATATCTTTTGATATATATGGAAAGTTTCAAGCTTGTAGCTGCCATATAAAAGTAAGGTTAGAAAAATAGTCTTAGTAAGAAAAGCTGTTTCTACATTGAAAACCTCTTTAAAATTGGCATATATTAATTTATAAGCTTTAATACAATTCTCCAAAGTTATGTCAAAATCGGATGAGTATAGGTTAGTTGTAGCTGCCATAAGAATGATCGGTTTAGAACCTCATAGAAAAGTATAGTCCGAAAAGTAGTCTTGGTGAGAAAAACTTGTTTGTTTTCGGTAGAAATGTCATTCAAAACGTGCTGCAAGGGTTTAAAAGCTTCGGCAGAGCCAACTAAGTTAACTTTCCTCTTTTTTTTTAATAAGAAAAACCAAAATTTTCTTTTCTGGACAAGAATACCCCCTTGAGTTTGTGCAAAAGTATGTAACAGCCAAAAGAAAGCATCTCCGAACCGAATAGGTAAATACATTCTTGATCAGTATAAGCAGCCGTGTCTATATAAGCATGTCCAACTTTCTCTCAGTATTAACGCACAGATCTTAGATATGTTAAGAGATAGACGTTCTAAGTGTATGGGACTTAAACTTCTTATACTTGCAGGCAGCTCAGGTATATTTTCCATGTTTGTCACGCACCCACCCGCAGTTTGGTAAAAACGTAAAATCTTTCACAGTAAATAAGATTATTTATCGATCCGCCGAAGGAATGCTATAGATCGGAATAACCATAGTCAAGTTATGAGCAAAGGAATGTTTATTTCCGCAGCCTAGTAGCAGCGCTGCTTTCAGCTACTTCTGCTGCGTCAAAATTCGGACTTGTATAGTCCTTTGGCTAATTATCATTTAGGTAAACTCCAAACGTTTGTACGAGTATTCTTTAACTATGATTTTGCCGTCAAAATAGTGAAGTAACACTTATTTTCGGTCCCTGGTAAAGACTCGACTACGAACGTAGCGATCGAAGAAAATACTCTTTGAGCGGGGAAAGTGAAACAGGGTACCACCATCTCACAAAATATGCTCCACATATGAGGCAATTGAAACATTGTTTACGCCCCGGAATATGCAATGAAGCAATTACTTTTTAGGTAATACTCCAGCAGATGTTTTGCTATCAATTACCTGACAACCTGTTCAGATGTCATTCGGTATCTGTTTGCGTATTATTGGCGTATTGGTTGCAACAATTTGTTAACCATAAATGGCCATAGGCGAACAAAGTCGGTGGGGCAAGTCAATAAACCCCAAAGCAGCTCGCCAGCAGCCCACACAACAGCTATGAATTTCGTTTGTTGTAGTTTCTCGCAAGGCGAAAATCAATCGAAAGCAAAAAAAAAATGCCATAAGTGGCTGACAGCTCACATATTTTTCCAGCTATATAAGTAGAACTATAAATATATGCAAGTGTATAGGCTCTTAAATTCTACAAAATATTCTTCTATACCCCGGGAAGACCTGTCTGTGCACTCTAACTAGCCACCTCCTCCCCTTCCGCGTTAGAAAACGGCGTTTTCAATGTCGTTTGGCTTAGATTTTGATTGTAAATCATTGCCAATTATTTGTAGACAGCCGAAAAGGGTGCGGAAATGGCCTCCTGGTTAGTGGTTAGTCAATGTTTTGTCTGGCTATCGACGGCTATGACCTCACAAAATGCGTCATCGTTAATAAAAACGAAACGAAACAAACAAGAGAAAAGCAAATGAAATTGAAATTGATTATTAAAAGAGGGGCAGCGCCAAGAATGTGTGTACAGCCGAAGGAAATCGACTCCCAACCATACAACTAAGCTGAGAAGATGATGGAATGCTATGAATGTTATCTTGCAGAATCCAGAGATAACTGTTGAAAAGATCTATTCGTTCTTATCTGATTTTAAAAGATAGAAGATAACCAGGGTGGTGGTGGAAATTATGTGTTAGAGACACATATCTCACAGTGGTAACAGAGTGGCTAATATGTCGAAAAACCTCAAGTAGTCCTCACCCAGAATCCAGTGTGCAAAAAACGTCTTAGATGACGTCGTTTACCGAAATTTAAATTCTCGATATTTAATCGAATTAAACTATCAAAATCAAGTCCGCCATCGATCGGTATAGAGTCGTAAAATTCCAGAAGGTACAAATATACAAACCATTCGGAGATATGGCGAATTTTCAAATTGCGGGGAGAAGTGGGTATGGAAAAAACTGAGAAAGAACTTAGGGCCAAAATGAGCAATGCTAGTTCTCTATATCCACCTAAATTTGCAAAACCAGGAACATGAGAAAACGGCCCTTGATCTGCCTACAAGTATAAAGAGTTTATGTACCGTACATGTCGAACTTCCAGCTCTTACCATCTGTAAGATTTGAAGATGCTTCCTACTAACTGTTACATACATTTGCACAAACTTAATATACTCTGAGTATCCATGGTACAGAGTTTTAACTCTAGGGTTTTTACTGTACAAAAAAGGGGAAATTTGGTGACTGGAACCAAAAACAGAAAATGCAAGCGGTTCGGTTCACTTTATTGAAGTGTTGCATCAGGAAAACTAAACCAGAAGAAGAAATTGCTAGCATTGTTAAATCCGCTATTTCTGAAATCGAACTTCTCTTTCCGACTCTTTTCTGAAAACAGACAGCGAACCAGTCCTATAAAAACGGATTTGGTTGGGTTTTAAGCAAGACTGCAAACCTCTAGAAACTCTGCAGAAGGTGCGGTCCGGCTGTTCGAACCCATGGTAAAGTCCAAGGTTCGGTTCGCGGAATGATTCGTGAAGCCCCTAATCCTAATACCCCATCAATTTGTATACTTCATTTTAATAATCTTTTCCTAGGTTATTTCAATTATCAAATCCACTAGCTGATATTATAAATTCTAGGAACTCCTTGATTTAAGCAAAAAGTAGCTGTTTATCAATATTAGGTCACAAATCAGAAAAACAAACTTGAGTGCTTAAAATCTCCTTTTTCCATCTTTGAGTTGCGGGAACAGATGGCTTAAAAACATTTTCCGTCACAATCAGACGTTGCTTCGTTTTTAGTCGAATCTTAAAAAGTCTTTTTTGACGCTTTAGCATTTCTGGAAGGAGGTGGTTTGCTTCCTTTTTTTGTCCAAAGTGTGCTAAGTTTAAAATTTCGGGTCTTAGATAACACAGGGCAACAGCTATTTTGGTCCAGCCGTCTCGATGCAAAATTCTGGTTCAGTTTTGTTCGCTGAATCAAAAACTGGTCTCGGTTTGGCTCCATCAGCTCTAATTTAATAAAAGAATGCTTGTCGAGTCACTTGGATTGTAACATACAATGTTCTGCTGTAGATTTTAGAACAATTGCTCAGCATGAAAACAAATTGTAGAATAAATCACTTGATGAGGGTGTGAGTCCAGAAAGTTTCATCAAGTTTTATAAATAGGCTGCAGCAAGATACATATATTTTCAATTTCTTTTTCAAAATAACTCTGAATGAAAAAATCTTTAAGAGTAAGTACGCGTTTGTACAAACTGTAAGTTGAGTTCTATCTAGTCACACAACACTGACAGCACTGACTTTATCAATTTTTCTACCTATATATGCAGTAGTAATAGTATTTATCTGATCAAGAGAAGTCTCTTAGGATTGAAGATCTTCTTGAATGTTAGCAGTTAGATTTAAACTAGTATGCTGGACTGGGAAATCATTTATCGTCAGTGTATAAATGTGAATCTCTTCATATATACAGTCCGCTCAAGGCCAAGTCTATTTCATTCATTCCATTTCTTTCGATATAAAGAAGTAATTATACTCTTACAAAGAAAATCACCCACGCTTGGTTAGGCTTGCAATCGTTTGTACTAAAATCTCCCGGAATTTTACAATACTTCTCTGAGTGTATCGTTGAAAAAAAAACCGCATAAATTAGTGCATTTTTTGAAAAACTGTTCCTGTTTTGGGTTCAGCTCATGGTCTGGTTCGCGAAGCCCAAAAAAATTCGAACCGAATCAGTTTTCTGGCATTTAGCTCCGGACCAATTTGCAGCCTTGATTTTAAGGGAGTTTTTTTAACCGGCCCATAATCCAGAAGGGCTACATACCTCGTAAAATCTAAAAGTTGTTCACTGAAATCAGGTTCAGCCACGAACTCGGGTTCAGGAGTTATTTTAAATTTTCTCTAATGCAAAAAAAAAGTATTTAAATTGGAACATACTTAAATATTTTATTCCTACTTATTTGGAGGATTGATATTGTCAATATAAGATTAAAGCTTAAATTAAGTTAATCATTGATATTTTTTCCAGTAAAACTTCATCAGTTCTGCCTCCTTGGCTGGATAAAACTTTCTTAAGAGTATAAAAAGTCCGCTTGACTGATACTTGTCTTTCAGATCCTGCTAGTATTTACAACATAGGCGACATTTTTAAAGTTTTTACAATGAGTATGAAAGATTAAAATGAAAAGAAACTTTAAAACAAAACAATTTTTAGGCAATATTTAACACTTTTTCAACATTTTCAAGTTCATTAGCCATAGATTCCGGTTCAACATGGCAAAGAATCAATAACGGAAAATGACAAAATTAATATTAATAACAGTTAAAAATTTTTACAAAACTTTTGTTTGAACCAAACTCTTATACATTTTATATTTGTCTCGGTTCAGTCTTGGCTTAGGGCGGAAAAAATTCGGCTGCTCTGTTTAGGTTCGGTTCGCACTTCCGCAAAAACGGTTCAAACCGGTTTGCAGCCCTGGTTGTCAAACAAGTCGTTGAATTTGTTCCAAACCGCAGTTGATGGATGGATATTTTTAATGCAAGAGTTTGCTTTTCGGTTTGATTCTGCAAACCAGTCTCTAATTTCCAGCAGTTGATTGATTTTGAATTCATCTTGAATAACCTTTGGCAATTTGTTCCAAGTTATAAAATTTTAACTAATTAATTCTTATTTTATTATCTTTCAGAAGCAACGGAATCTTTGACCTAACAAACTGAAGTACCTCAGAGTCTACCTAAAATGCCCGTCTTCCACACAAAAACAATAGAAAGCATATTAGATCCTGTCGCTCAACAGGTAAGAGAGAGAGAGAGAGAGAGATAGAGAGGGAGGGAGAGAGAGTTTTCTCTGACTTAGAACTCAAAATTCTGGCATAATTCTACAATATATTATCCCCCACTTAGCTTTAATCTATAAACTATACAAATTGGCGCCGAAAAAGGTAAAGTTAGATCAATATTGTATCTATCATCATTTCATAGTCATGAACCAGCAAGGTGAATCTGATTAAATGCGGATCCGCTCGTTAGTTTTGCACCTGCATCTGTAGAACATATGTACATCAGTATGTAGCCTATGCTGTAGACCAAATATAAACCTCTATGTATACACAATTTCCATCAAGTTGTTGTTGTGGCGTTACTTAACGGATTCGCTTTGCCTTCTAAAAATAAATGAGGTAGAAATAATCATGTTGATCAGACCTGAGCCTCTGAGGACAAACAGAATTTTAATTTAATAACGCAACAAATGAAAACCGAAAACAAACCGGAGGAGTGTACAAGTTTAGGTTGTTTTTTGGCCGAGTTCCAAAAATAGCCCGCGAGAAGAAAGAAAACAAATCAAGAAAAAATAAAGAAACATTTACGAGCAAAATGCAGGAAAATGAAATCATAGCGAGCGAGCGAGCGAGAGGGGACAGCATGTGGAAACCATTCGGAGGTAGAAGTGTGGGTGTTGTAGGTGCCGTTACGGATGAGGGAGGATTGTAGTCTGAAAACTGTGCCAAAAAAGCAAACCCATTGCATTAGTCATCACCAGCAGCAGGCGTAATGAATAAAAACAAAAATAATGATCATTCAGCACATCAATCAACACATTGATACAACAGATTCGGATAGAGATTGGGGCACACACATTCGTACAATGGGCGAGGAGAGCGTAAATTTAGATTGGTCAACAAAAGGTGGACCACATAGGTAGCGGGGGTGAGGCTTTAGTGACGCCGAGGCGTCAAATAAATTGCATAATTAATTTATCGGCCAAATGTCGAAGGAAACAGAAATTAGCCACTGATTTGATGGCCCCCGATCTACATAATTGCCAACACAGGAAGTCCAGTGGTTGAAGAGGGTTGCTCAATTAATTGCAGACCCAACCTCTAATCCCAAGTGTCGTACAATCGCTTAGACCTGGGCTTAGTGGAGATTAGGTAGTTCATTTGGTGTCGCGACGGTGGTCACGTCTAAAAATAGTCACCGGCACAGCCAAACGGTTTGGAAATCTGCGTTCGTACAGGTGCTGATGTCAAGTCCAAGTTTCATGCCAAATGCCATGTGGCGTTGTCTGTGTACGCGTATGCTGTTTGCCCACGCTTCATTTGGCGGTCACTACTTGTAGGCTGAATGCCATCGAAATCTGTGAATGAATCGATTACGATTAACATTGTGTGAACAGCAGAGTGGGAGGTGTCCTCCGCAGACTTTGGAAAAACCAAGGAAACTTGAAATTCAAAATAGAGACATTTGTCGCAGCAAAGAACAAATCCCTCGAGATTAATTGTTTCCAGCAGCAAATTAACACTGATATATTTCGATAAGGTATTCTCTTTAAAACTTGGGAAGTTGGCAGTACCATTTTAAGTACCTGCAATGAACAAATTCGCATGATACAATAACTGGAGATATTATAGAACTCCAGGGCTGTACATATATCAAACAAAGCGTCACACAGATGTTGGTACATATCTCACTATCTATACACTTATATATAAAATTTAAAGTATGTTTGTATATTTATTCCTTATGGGCGTCCAAACCGCTTAACCGATCTTCACAAATTTTTCACAGTATGTTCATGTCGATCAGGAAATTGTCATAGGCTATGTCTCATGTCTGTGACTTGGTCCAAAAACCGCTAAAATTGCAAAATTCAACCGTTCATCCGATTGTGTTGATTTTAGTAAATTTGTGATAAATTTGTCAATAAATTTGTAAAAAATGCCTCGAAAGAAATCATATATTGGGCAACGTGCTCCAAGAGCTTTGAAACGGCAAACTCAAATAGCAAATGAGACGACTGAAGAGCGTGAAAATCGCCTGAGTGGGGTTCGAACTCGAGCGTCCACTGTCAGAGCAAGTGAAACAGCTGCGGAGCGAGAGGTACGTCTCCGAGGTCTTAGAACTCGAGCTTCCACTGTGAGAGCAAATGAAACCACTGAGGAGCAAGATGTCCGACTTAGCGGAGTTCGAACTCGAGCGTTCACTGCCAGAGCAAGTGAAGCAGCTGAGGTGCGAGAAGAACGTCTCCGACGACTCAGAACTCGAGCTCTCACTGCCAGAGCAAATGAAACTGCTGAGGAGGAAGAGGTAGAAGTTACTCTATGTACCAGGAAATCAAAAGCGAGCGACCCACTACAATAAGTTATCTCAAGGGCTGATTTGACTGCTATGTGTCAGATAAACTAAGATTTTGCTCTGTTTTTCGTAGGTTAATGTGACTCTATGTAGTAGATTAACAAACGGCCCTAAAAAGATTGTACTTCAAAGTTTTTTTGTGCACTTCTACTGCCTGTTACTCTTTGGTCCAGTCCAGTTTTGAACTAACACCCCCAATCTAGCGTTAGTCCTCAGCAATACAAATCTGATTTGCCGGACTGTGATTCTCTTTCTTAGTTAATGCATTTAATTGGATTTTAAAATACTGCCTTGCACTTGTTACATCGGTCGTCATTGATGCGTTTAAACATTATGCCATGCAATACTTGTTTATTTTTGCTTAGGATTTTGCTGTTCGTGTCTCATGGTCTGTAAGCTGACACGCACGAGCACGCATGGAAACTTCTGTTGCAACACGAATCCCTCCAACATTATTACAAGTAGAAATGTTGCGGGTCTGACCAATTTAAAGAATAAGTTCCTACGATTCAGTTGAATAAATCAGGGTTCGTAGCGATAAGAATATTTTAAATAAAAAATACTACATAGGGATTATGTATCAGAAAAATTAAAAAAATTATTTATAAAATCAGAAATGACTACTTAAATATTTACACTTAAAATGTAATACAAAAAAATAAAAAATGGAATATAACCATTAATTTTCAATCTTTAATTTGGTGGTAAAAATTAAATACAAAAATTATTTCCAAACTTGTATTTTATAAATTAAAAATGATATTGTAATTTTTATAATAAAATCGAAAAAAAAAAAACGTTGGGTTAAAAAATTTAAGCACAAATATAATCTATGATACCTTTCACTTGGTACATAACATGTACTTAAAAGACCTATTTTAAGGAAACGGTTTCAGGACGGAACTGCAGCCTTGAAAAAATATATGTAGTTTATTTTATTCATGACAAAAAAAGTTCCCACTTGTTCGTGAATTTATTTTGGAAAAAAACTTCGTTGAGCTTTAATTTTGAATGACATTTTTAGACCCCTTGCAAAGGGTATTATAATATTATAATTTTGCCCAAAAGTATGCAACGCATCGAAATATTTATTTCCGACCGAATAAACTATATATATTCTGGATCAGGGTGACGAGCTGAGTCGATTGAGCTTTGTCCGTCCGTCTGTCTGTCTGTCTGTTTCTACGCAAATTAGAATCTCAGTTTTCGACAAATGTGCAGCGTATTAGTACCAGAAGACTTATTGCAAAGTTTGGTAGCGATAGCTTTAAAAATGACGGAGGAGATAGCATAGAAACAAACGTACAGACCGCCGGACATTCGTACAGACGGACAGGGCTAAATCAACTCAGCTCACCATGCTGATCAAGAATATATATACTTTATGTGGTCGGACAATTTAAATAAACCTTCTGCAAGGGTATAAAAACTTTTGATTTTAATGATAGCATCCAAAAATGTTGTATTTGTTTGTTTCACATTCTGTCACCTAATTCTACAATTTTTGTTCAAATTAGATGACTATATCATATCATAGCTCCCATGTAACCGATCGGTCGGTAAATGGGTTGTTGTGGAAAAAAGATTATTTTTGAAAATATTTAAGCGAGCACTTGCAAGGGTATAAAATCTTCGGCACAGACGAAGTTAGCTCAGCTTTCTCGTTGAAAACGTTAATGGTTTGAAGAGCCGTAATAGTCTTTATATTTAGATGCAGCTCACAATCACAATCATCATATTATCAATTGTAGCTTTATTTTTATACCCGTTACTCGAAGAGTAAAAGTTGTAGTCGTGCACAGACAAAAGGAAACATCTCCGACTCCACTTAGATCTCAAAGACTAAAAGAGCTAGAGCCATTCATTGTGGGAATGTGTACGAAATCCCCGCCCTTCTTTTCCTTGGGTCGCCCATCGATATTTTTATCGGAAAAATATTCCCTAAAATAAAATAAGAGCACAGACAACGATGAATGAAACGATGCCCCATTTGATAATTGTTAAATTTTCCCCCAATACCACCCTTCATTATTCCCTCCCTCTAGAAGTCGTCCCAGTGTGCAATGTGACCGTATTTTTTTTTTTAAATTTTAAGACTTGAATCGAACCCTTCTAAATTCTATTCCTAACTAGGTTCTTTGATGTGTAAGCGATCATTCGTTAGCGATTTCAAGCTAAACTAATTCCTAATTCCCTGTGTACAGAAAGTTCTAAGTTGTAAGCTCGATGTTTCCAGAACAGCAGAAATGTACTTGCAAAGCCAGCGATAGAGGAATAGTTGATAATATCTGCGTTAGTTTGGACTTACAGTAATGAATTTTCATACTCTGCATCAAATTCTGCATCCAGTTGCTACTGCAGCAGCAAAATGTATACTGAGCATACACTTTCGCTTATACAGTGTATTTTGCAGTCGGGCTTGACCGACTTTCTAACTCGATTTTCTTTTACAATAAACCAACGATTTTTCTCTCCTTTCGCACTTAGGTATCTCGCTTGGTCATTTTGCATGAGGAGGCCGAGGATGGCAATGCCATGCCCGATCTCAGCCGGCCGGTGCAGGTGGTCTCGGCGGCGGTGGCCAATTTAGTAAAGGTCGGTCGCGAGACCATCAACAGCTCCGACGACAAGATATTGCGGCAGGACATGCCCTCGGCATTGCATCGCGTGGAGACTGCCTCGCAGTTGCTGGAAGAGGCTTCCGATATGTTGCGCTCCGATCCCTATTCGGGACCAGCGCGCAAGAAGCTGATTGAGGGAAGTCGCGGCATACTGCAGGGCACCTCCTCGTTGTTGCTTTGCTTTGATGAGAGCGAGGTGCGCAAGATTATACAGGAGTGCAAGCGAGTGCTGGACTATCTGGCGGTGGCGGAGGTTATTAATACAATGGAGGAGCTGGTGCAGTTCCTCAAGGACCTGTCGCCCTGCCTGAGCAAAGTGTCGCGTGAGGTGGGGGCTCGCGAGAAGGAGCTGACGCATCAAGTGCACAGTGAGATACTGGTACGCTGTCTGGAGCAGGTGAAGACCTTGGCTCCCATACTGATCTGCAGCATGAAGGTGTACATACATATTGTGGAGCAGCAGGGCAAGGGCGCTGAAGAGGCGGCCGAGAATAGAAACTATTTGGCCGCCCGCATGAGCGACGAGCTACAGGAGATCATCAGAGTGCTCCAGTTGACCACCTACGATGAGGATACTAGTGAGCTGGATAACTTGACGGTGCTGAAGAAGCTGAGCAATGCTATTAGCAATAAGATGGAACTGGCCAATGAGTGGTTGTCCAATCCGTACGCTTTGCGTGGCGGAGTGGGCGAGAAGGCGCTCAGACAGGTGATTGACAATGCCAACGAGATCTCGGAGCGCTGTCTACCCCAGGACTCGTATCCCATACGCAAACTGGCCGATGAGATCACTGCCATGGCAAATAGTCTGTGTGAGCTGAGGCAGGATGGTAAGGGTAGCTCGCCGCAGGCTGAATCTCTGGCGCGTGGCATTCGCGAACGTCTGGGCGAACTGCAGGGTCTGGTGCGCCATGCTGTCCTGGGAGTGGACAAGGCGGGAGTGCAGCAGACCGCCCACACCATTCAGGGACGTCTGGAGCAGGCTGTGAAGTGGTTGCAACATCCTGAAGTAAACGACGGCGGATTGGGTGAACGTGCCATCAATTTGATTGTTGAAGAGGGCCGTAAGGTGGCCGAGGGTTGTCCGGGACACCAGAAGGCCGAGATTATGCAATTGTGCGATGAGGTGGAGCGTCTCAAGCGTCAAGCTGCCGGCAGTGGTCCCGCCGCCAAGCAGGCGGCCAAGCAGCTCACCCAAAAACTGTACGAACTTAAGGCTGCCATTCAGAACGCCTTGGTCAACCGCATTGTGCAGGACTTCATGGATGTCAGCACGCCGCTCAAGCAGTTCACCGAGGCTGTTCTCTTGCCCGAAGGCACTCCCGGTCGCGAACAGAACTTCAACCAGAAGTCCAACAACCTGCAGGCCTTCAGTGATCGCGCCTCCAAGACCTCTCGCATGGTGGCCGCCGGAGGAGCTTGCGGTAATAAAAAAATTGCCGAGATTCTGCTCTCCTCGGCCGCCCAGGTGGACTCGCTAACCCCGCAACTCATCAATGCGGGCCGCATCCGGATGAATTACCCCGCCAGCAAAGCTGCCGATGAGCATTTGCAGAACCTGAAGCAACAATATGCCGATACAGTGCTGCGCATGCGCACCCTATGCGATCAGGCCACAGATCCGGCCGATTTCATTAAGACCTCCGAGGAGCACATGCAAGTGTATGCCAAGCTGTGCGAGGACGCCATTCATGCCCGTCAGCCCCAGAAGATGGTGGACAACACTTCGAATATTGCGCGATTGATTAATCGCGTGCTCTTGGTGGCCAAACAGGAGGCCGACAACTCGGAGGATCCTGTGTTCACGGAGCGTCTGAATGCGGCGGCCAACCGTTTGGAGCGTTCCCTGCCTGCCATGGTGGGTGATGCGAAATTGGTGGCCACCAACATTGCTGATCCGGCGGCAGCGGCCGCTTGGAAGAACTCGTTCCAGCGTCTGTTAGGCGATGTGCGAGAGGTGCGTGAAGCCATTGCACCACCACAACCGCCACCGTTGCCCACATCTCTGCCACCACCCATTCCGGAGCTAAGCGCCCTGCATCTGTCCAATCAGAATGGTGAGTTGTCATTTAGATTTTAGTACTTTTAGATTTGTGGGGCTGAGAAAGTAGAATTTTCCAACAAGGATTACCTTCGAAAAAAACTCAACAATTTGCTATCATGATCTGATCATGTCGTACGGGTTTTCACCCTAGTTCACATATGACAGAGCGAGAGAGAGAGAGCAAACTCGACTTCAAGCGAGAAGCTTTTCGTAGTGTGGCCTCTGCTGTCGCTTTTCAATTCGCCATCACCTTCACTTTTAATGCTTCCTTCTCTTCCATTCGAAGAGCTTAACCACCCAAACAAATTTCCCAACTCTGATGATTCTCTCTAATGATTCGGAACGGATACCAGAATCCGGCTGACGTTGCCATTGTTGTTGTAGCGACTGGGAAGTTTTGTACGTGTAGAATGTATCCATTCAATCAGAAATAAGCTTCGTCGCTGAACACAATTTTTCGATAAAAAAGTGGCATGAATGTTGATAATAAAATTCAATAATCTGTAAGCGTTGTTCGTTTGAAAGTCGATTCATGGTTTAAATATAGACCAAACTGAACATGTTTGACAGTAACATGTGACATGAAACCAGCTGAGCTGCCAAAAAGAAAGTTGCTAAAAAATCAAATAGAAGCTCCATAACTTCTTTCTTTAAAAGACAACAAAATTCTCACAATTGGTTTTTCCGTCTATTCTGGAGTTTAGTAGTAGGCTTTTCCTCTGTTGGGACGTCTTGGTTAAATCCAGAATAAACAGAAAACTTGTGTAGTTCATTTCATTTCCAGTAAACAATAACATCTCTCATTCTCTCATTCATTAACTCTACCAGCTGAGCGTGCACCACCTCGTCCACCACTGCCTAGAGAGGGATTGGCTCCAGTGCGACCACCGCCACCGGAAACTGATGACGAAGACGAGGGCGTCTTCCGCACCATGCCACATGCCAATCAACCTATTTTGGTAAGGAAAAACTGCAGCGTCAATTTGTTGGATGTGGTCTAACCTCCTATCTGTCTCTGTAGATTGCCGCCCGTGGTCTGCACCAAGAGGTGCGACAATGGTCATCCAAGGACAACGAGATCATTGCGGCAGCCAAGCGAATGGCCATACTAATGGCACGTCTAAGTGAGCTGGTCTTGTCCGACTCGCGGGGCAGCAAACGTGAACTGATTGCCACGGCCAAGAAGATTGCCGAGGCATCCGAAGATGTGACTCGGTTGGCGAAGGAGTTGGCTCGCCAGTGCACCGACAGGCGCATCCGTACCAATCTGTTGCAGGTGTGCGAACGCATTCCCACCATCGGAACGCAGTTGAAGATTTTGTCCACTGTAAAGGCTACCATGCTGGGAGCACAGGGCTCCGATGAGGATCGCGAGGCCACTGAAATGTTGGTGGGCAATGCACAGAATCTGATGCAGAGCGTAAGTTTGAACCACTTAACCAAGCGTAACAAGACTTCGACAATTCACCGATGGCATTTCTATTGCAGGTCAAGGAGACGGTGCGTGCAGCAGAGGGAGCCAGCATTAAGATTCGCTCGGATCAGACCAGCAATCGCCTGCAATGGGTGCGCCGCCAGCCCTGGTATCAGTACTAGGCGACGACGGTAGCTGCTCTGGTGCCTTGTGTAACATACAGAACTAACAACTAATCTTAAAGATTTCTATTCTAATTCTAATCAAGCTCTAATCTGTTCCAACTTCCAACTTAGTGCCCCGCAATTATTTATTATGTGCTCCACCCTTTTTTTTTATCGTATCTGTAAAATTAATGTTTAAGCGTGCAATAAAAGCAAAGCGAATGCAATGTACAAACCGAAAGAGAGCCAATCTCTTGAGTTGGGCACACTGCAAGTAATCTAGTGCAATGTACATATCTTCCCACTATTTATCACAATCCGCCACGGCAGATGGTACAGTACTAAATGGAAGCATTTAAAGAGCTCACCTCTATCCAAGTTTCTTGTTCATTTTGATATTTCACTAATCGCTGTGCAAACTACCTTGATTTATTTATGCTTGTTTAACTAACCAAGCCACCCCCCACCCCGCCCCCAACTGATCAATTACATATGTATATGTGTATGTATGTAAGTGTGTAGTTTGTGTGTCATGTTCAAGAGAATTGAAATAAAACTTAAATCAAGTGTTTTACGAGTTTACCGTGTACTTTATTTGGTTAGTGGAAATGAAATAGTTAAGACAATGAATAAACCTGGAAATGAATCTATTTTAAGCAGACAAAGTTTTACAAAGAATATAAAGCTTAAGTTTTTCTTGGTTGTAATTTTGGACCTGGATTGATAGCCGCAAAAAAAAACATTTTACCACGTCCAATGACGATTTAAAGCAATATTTAAGTAATTTGAATAAGGTTGGCCAAGAATTTAAGAAATTAGGATTTAAAGATTAAGGTGATTGCCTTGGCAAGGCCCCAATTTGTTTTACATGTTACCTTTTGGTATTAAAAATCATCAAAATACGTGCAAACATTGTAAATTCGTTCAACTTTACGCAGGGACCGAAAATGATCAGTTCGAAATTTTTTGATTATATAACACTGTTCTACAGTAAAATGTATCCCGACGATCTTAAACTAATTCCTGTAAACAAAACCACGCCGAACACGAGTTGTCACGTCAGAAACGTCGTACCGTTTCCGACCGTTTTAGAACATTTTCTAGGCCACACCACGCATTAATTGCTGATTTTCTAAAGCCTTCAGGGTATTAGATATATCAATGCATCTGAGAAAAATTATAACACGCTGCACTAGTAATGCCAATGCTGTCGAAATCGACATTCGAAGTCACATTTTTATACCCTGTTCCCATTGAAAACGGATGGGAAAAGGGGGATCATGAAGTTGTGCGAATGTATGTAACAGGGAGAAGGAAAATTTTCCGATCCCATAAAGTATATATATATTATATTAACGAGGGAATCAGGGTATTTTGTGGTCGGGAAACTCGACTGCAGCGCCTTTACTTGTTTTACTTGATTTAAAGCAATTTTGTCAAACTAATCCATCAGGAACAGGGTATAAATATGAGGTCATGTTTCGAGAAGACTGGCGCTGACAGTTGGTCATATAGCAGGGCTTTACTCTTATCACTGACGAAGAAAAGGTCAAGCAGAGTGTTATTGTTGAGAGAAAAGTGTGTGGCTTGAGTACTATTTACTAGTTCACTACACACAAAAAAAAAATGTCGGTAAATTTAACATTTTTCATTGGTAAAATCACCAATGCCCGTAGTTGTTTTTGATCCATAAGCTTTTCCATTTAAAAATTAAAGGTCGGCACTTTTAATTTTAAAGTTTTCCACTTTGATTTTAAAGTTTACCACTTTTAATATCAAAAATGTTCCACTTTTGATTTTAATACTTTACACATTTAACTTTAAAGTTGTACACTTTTGAAATTACTACTTTTCCATTTAAAAAAAAAAAAAAAAAGTTTGCCGCCCATAAAAATCCACGCCCGCTTGGATTTTGTTAGTAGTTAATATCTAAGACCCTCACCAAGTAGTAGTAATGCTGCTGCTGATTCTGTAAACCAACGAACAAATTATACAAATTTAATTTTTTAGCTTTTTACTTACTCAGCTGGGGTTTGAGCCGACTGCGCCACCACGAATGACTGTTGGTGCGCGCCAAATGTGCTACTTATATTAAACTCAATTTACCTTCTGCCTACAACTTGTAATTCTCAACTTCGAAATCCGTTTTTTGGATTTTACCACGATAAAAACAAAGGTGTTTGCATTTTGAAATCAAAGATCTGCACTGTTGTTTTAAAATTTTAAACATTTTGTTTTTACGTTTAAATTGGTAAAATCAAAAATGAAAGTTGTTGGTTCTAAAAAGTGACACTATTTTGAAATTAAATGCCCGCACTTTTAATTTTAAAAGCTATAAATATTGATTTTACGTTTAAATTGGTAAAATCAAAAATGAAAGTTGTTGTTTCAAAAAAGTGACAGCGTTTTAAAATTAAATGCCCGCACTTTTGATTTTAAAAGTGCAACATTTTTGATTTTACTACGAAATCAGAAGCGCCATTGTTGATTTTACAATGTTAAAAAACAAAGGTTTCTCTTCTTGAAATTAAAAACTCGCACTGTTGATTTTAAAAGTTAAAAATTTTGTTTTTACGTTTACATTGGTAAAATCAACAAAAGTGTCAGCATTTTAAAATCAAAGGCCCGCACTTTTGATTTTAAAAGTGCAACACTTTTGTTTTTACTACGAAATCAGAAGCGACATTGTTGAATTTACTACTTTTTGAATCAAAAGTGTCTGAAATTTAAAATCAAAGATTAAATTAGTTGATTTTAAATGGTTGCACTTTTGATTATACGATGAAATTAGTAAAATCAAAAATTAAAATAGGTAATTTCAACAATTTTTGCTCAAAGATGGAAAATGTTGAAATTACAATTTTTTTTTTCTGTGTACCTAGCGATTCCATGTTATCCGTCAAGTGTTTTTCCAAACCACGTTGGAATTAAAGTCCCCCGTCAAAGCACAATATCACTTTAATCTAAGGTAATGTCAGCAATAAGATTAGTCAGATCGCTATAATCAATATCGCGGTGGAGTCTATAGATGCAGCCCATCAGTAGATTGGAACCAACGAGCTGTCTATTGTTGTTAATAGATAGAATCAGGTATCTGCGCTTACTTCTTGGCTGCGACGATGTCGGTTCCTCATCCAACGAAAGTTGCGCAACCCAGATGGCTGCTCGCTGGATGCTCTCGATGACGAGCGTGGAATTCCTCCATAAAAAACCTCAAGCACCCAAGTGGATCTTCTTTGAGATTCTTGGGGTTTTTCGGGGGCTCATCTGTAAACAAACAAATTACTTACCTCTCTGATATTTTGGTTATTTTGATGACACTAATGACACTGAGAGAAGAATGTCGAAAAAATACCAAATCAACTCGAGGTGAATGTCATCATTTTTAAGAAGCGACTCGAAATGAAAGGTAAAATGAAATGGAGAAACGTATGGCAGAAATGAAATAATTATTCTTCATTTCTTATCATCTCAGGAAATTATGTTTCATTTCTTCGGTGAAAATAAGCTATAAGTTATTGTGTAATTGTATTATTTTAGGAGCTGTTTGACTTTATGATGCATCTATTTCGACTGTTCAATCGTTGGTTGGGCAGTTTGCCAGAAAAAAGGAGAAGTGGTTAAGTATCTATTTCAACGAATGGTAAGTTGGGATGTTCGTGAAGAAACTGTGATAAATTAGCGAGGCACATCTCATACTTCACATTTGGCCAAGACATATACCGTCGCTCACATGACTCTTGCCTTTTTGTCCCACCTGCACAGTGGTTCCTCCCATAGGCCAAAAATAAAAAAGTCAAAGTTAAAATTTTGACTTAAAATGTATCAACACCTCTTCATAATTGGTCTAGCTATTAAACTGTATACTGGTTTTTGTTTTGTTCTTACTCTCCTCTTCAAGAATAGCATCAAAAGAGACAGCATGATTTTATTTTGACATTAGCAACTTGCAAGTACAGCTCTCAATAAAAAAATTAAAAAAGCATTTAAATCAAAGTTATTGTGCGATGGAAGGGTTTAATATTATAAATAAAGGTATTAACTATATTTATACAACAAAAAGTATATGTACTTCCTGCTGTGTTTTGTGTAAATCGGTATTGTGTTAAGTACTTTATTGTGGACGTTCTGTGTTTGTCTTTGCTCACCTCACAACTCAATAAATCTTTTTGTATATGATTTATTAACATTTTAAGCTTATGATTATGTTTCATTCAAGTGCCGACAGGTGCCCAGGCTCTTGCTATACACAAAAAGGTAACCTAACCTCAACTTTAAATAAGCACATGTATTTTGCGAGTACCGACTGACGCCGCCGATAAAATGCAAGAAGCTTGCTTAACATAGACGATAGAACGATAGAGCGAGAGAAAAGCATCTCAAATACAAGCAAGCCGTTTAACATTTGTGCGAGCGACTAATTTGTATGTTTGTAATTAGTGTACAGAAAAACGAGAAAGCTAAGCTAACTTCGGCTGTGCCGAAGTTTTTATACCCTTGCAAATGCTCGCTTAAATATTTTCAAAAATACAATTTTTCCCATTTTCCGAACGATAGTTCGTATGGGAGCTGTACGATATAGTCATTCGACTTGGCCAAAAATTTGTAAAATTATTTGAAACAAACAAATACAAAATTGCAGGATGCTACCATTAAAAACCAAAAAGTTTTTCTAGCTAAAACTGTTATTGAGACCTATCTTTTGTATGGCAGCTATACCATATAGTTGTCCGATTTTTTTAAAACTTGGTAGAATTATAAAAAAGCATAGAAAACCCACGATTACAAAGTTTGGAGACGTTTCCATTAAAAAGAAAAAAATTTTTCTCACTAAAACTAGTTTTCCGACCGATTGTTCCTATGGGAGCTATGATTTATAGTCATCCGATCGGGTCGGCTCCTACATATTAGTAGTGTGCAGCAAAAAGAAGACTCTGTGCAAAATTTCAGCTCGAAAGCTTCAAAACTGAGAGACTAGCTCGCGTAGAAACAGACAGACAGACGGACGGACGGACAAAGCTCAAACGACTCAGCTCGTCACCCTGATCAATAATATATATGGTTTATGGGGTCGGAAACGAATATTTCAATGCGTTGCAAACTTCTGGGCAAAATTATAATACCCTTTGCAAGGGTATAAAAAGAAAGGTATGTTGTTGTTGTTGTTGTTTGATTTACTGGAACAATCTAAATAAAGTATCTATTTTTCTTAAATATATTTGTTGAATTTTCACTTTTTATTTGTTGAATTTTTACTTTAAAATTAAAGCGTGAACTATGAAAAAATCTTTAGTAATTTTGTGGTTGTTGTTGTTATATTAATGTTACATTTTTGCCATTTGTCGTTTAAAACAAAATGATTTTTCCAACAAAAACCCGATTTCAAACTTATTTTTCCTATGGCAGCTATGTGATTTAGTATCCCGATTATCACTAAGCTCCCCCAGGTTAAATAAAGTTGTTTTTAATGAAGAATTATAAGGTTGCGTTGCAATATACTGGAAAACAAAAAAGTTTTCCATACAAACACTTGATTTCAGACCGATCGTTCATATGACAGCTAAATGATATGGTGGTCCGATCCGGCTGATTTTTATACATCATCGTACCATAAGCTTATAAAAATGTTGTATCAAGTTTCAAGCCGCTAGCTTAACTAGAAGTATTTTTGGCCGCCCTCCCCATACAACAGGAACCAGTGTGACCTGGTTAGCTCGGATCGCCCTACGTATACGCAATAATTGGCGCTAGACTGTAGCCTGCTTTTGGGCGGCGCCCTGAAATTGAAATTGGAGAAAGTGTAACAGAAGTGGGCGCAACATACATGAGAGTAAGATATGATGACTCTGCTCGCCTCCTGCCCTTCCACCTCTCCCATTTTGACCATCTCCAGCCAGCGGAAATTGGAGAGCAACTGGCCGACGACTAAATTTAGCAGGCGGCTCGCTCCATGGACAGTTGCAGAGCAAGACCGAGAGAGATGGAAGAGCAAACGAACAGAAGCAAAACACATTATCAACGGAGCAGAGTTCCCGTGCTCGTTTCGCGCCAGTAGTGTTTCGATTATTGCGAGAGAACTTCGATTACCCAACCAATTAACCAAAGAAGAACCAATGTCCAAGCAAATGGTCATCAGTGCCTCCACCCAAGAGCTGGCCGAGCTGATTGCATGCCATTTAGGAGCTCTGCGTCCACAGTCGCCAGCGTGGCAGGTGGCCGACTCACCCATTTCGGGACGAGGCATTTTCGCAGTGCGCGACATTGCACAGGGCGAGGAGCTGTTCCGCGAGCATACCCTACTGGTGGGTCCCACTGCACATCGCTCGAGTAATCTGAGAACCTGCACCCTCTGCTATTGCCTAGTGCCTGGCGAGACAGATGCGGAGGCCTTGTGCTCCGCCGGCTGTGGACTGCCCGTATGCTCGGATTGCCGCACATCTCCGCGTCATGAGCTGGAGTGCAAGTTGTTTAGGAAATGGCAGCCTCGGGACACGCAACGGATCGAGCCGCGCGCCCTGAGGATACTCAGTGTGGTGCGTTGCTTCTTTCTGGATGAGAAGCAGCGCAACTTGCTCTATGCCATGCAGGCCAATGCGGATCGCTACTACATGAAGGAGGTGCAGCGTGCGGCCGAGTGCTTTGAGAACTTTCCCCACGAACAGGACATGCTCGACTACTTCCATCGGACTATTTGCGCCTTCAATACAAACGCCTTCGAGAGTAGGAGTCGAGTGGATGGGCACGAGGTGCTGGTGCGGGCTCTTTTTCCGCTGGCCGGCCTGTTGAATCATCAGTGCACCCCGAATGCGGCTCATCACTTCCAGGATGGCGAGACGATTGTGGTAAGCGCCACCGAGCGTATACCCAAGGGGTCGGAGATCACCATGTCGTATGCGAAGCTGCTGTGGTCCACGCTGGCGCGCAAAATGTTTCTCGGCATGACCAAGCACTTTATGTGCCAGTGTCCGCGCTGCGAAGATCCCACGGTGAGTGCAAGATCCAAATCGGGTCAGTGATCCAACGAAGCGTTTAGGGCGGCGTGCTACAAAAATAGCTTCATCTGCGCGATGGAGCAAGCGAACCGACGATGGTGTCTGCTTGTGCTTGTATCTAAGTATAGATAGATCGGCACTGAATTGTGTATCGAATCGATCATCAATCAATCGATGAAAACGATTGAAGAACTCGAGAATAGCAATCGGAATTGAATGAGATATCAAATGCAGTCGGTAAAATATTTGCGCATATTTGACATCTGCCTAAAGTACATTGGTAAGTGAGGAATGGAAAGCTCGTTGTTAAAATTGCACGGTTTATCGACTTCATTTGTCCCATGAAAACAGAAGAGATACTGCTACTTCATCTCTAAGTTTTAATTTTAATTTCTATTTATAAATTGTTCGAGTCCCAATCAACATTTTCTCTTACCGAAACCTATTAACAGTGCAATTAAAGAGAATCCCACCCAGGAATTAAAATGTCCATGGTAATGTTTGTACAATAGCTTGCGCATGAATATGAATAAGTTGAATAAGAATCGAATGTAAGAATATGGGCATGGGTGCAAAACCAAACAGTTTGTTCGGAACCAAAGCAAAACCACAAGCTTAAAATACAAAATATCAGAAATGCTTTCAATATGTTTAGGATTTGAAATAATATTTCGAATTTGTATACAATTAGGATAAAATTATCTCTTTCAAGTGTACCAAAACTTCCGCACAGACGAAGTTAGTTTTGCTTTCTAGATTTTCCTTTTGTTTGGAAAAGTGAATAGACAAATCATGAGATTATAACATCCGCTGAGAAATTTGTAGATTCTTATGCAATCCACCGAAAGAAAATGCATAAACAAGAAAGCTAAGTTAACTTTGTGTGTGCCGAATGTTTTATTTGCACCCTTGCTAAGTGCTCGATTAAATATTAAAAAAAAAAACCTTTTTCCCACAGCGAACCATTTTCCGGCAGAGCGTTCGTATGGGAGCTATATGATATAGTCATCCGATTTGGCCAAAAACTTGCAAAATTATGTGAAAGCATGTGAAACAAACAATTACAAAACTGCAGGATGCTACCATTAAAAACAAAATAGTTTTTCTAACTTAGACTGTTTTTCGGTCCCATCTTTTGTATGACAGCTTTACTATATAGTGGTCCGATTTTTATAAAACTTTGTTAACATTTTAAAAACCATAGAAAAGCTACGATTACAAAGTTTTAAGACGTTTCCATGGAAAAGAAAAAAGTTTTTTTCATTAAAACTAGTTTTCCCACCGATTGTTCCTATGGGAGCTATGAGATATAGTAATCCGATCCGGTCGGTTCCTACATATTAGTAGTGTGCAGCAAAAAGAAGACTCTGTGCAAAATTTCAGCTTGATAGCTTTGAAACTGAGAGACTACTTCGCGAAGACAGACAGACGGATAGACAAAGCTCAATCGGCTCAGCAGGTCATCATAATCAAGAACATATGTAGTTTATGGGGTCGGAAATGAATGTTTCTATGCGTTGCAAACTTTTGGGCAAAATTATAATACCCTTTGCAAGGGTATAACAAGAATGAAAGTCTGTCAAGCCCGACTATAGCATACTCTGTACCAAGGAAATTATTAGCTCAGCATAAATTTTGAAGCTGCAGTAGCAGCTGAAAGCAGCGCTGCTAATGGAATAGTGAAGATTGGTGAACAGTCTTTTGATTATAACTTGACGACCGTTCATCCGATCTTAACCATTTCTTTGGCGGATCTATAAATAATCTTGATTACTATATATGACTAGGAGGTACGAATCTTCTATCTATAAGACTGTGGGACAAAGAGGTAATACCGTATTGCGTGGGCGTAGCAGAAATTGACAACAAACTTCATCTGCCTGCAAGTATACTATATACAAGTAGGTTTTTTCCCATACACATTAAACCTCTATCTCTTACCATTTCTGAGATCTGTGCGTTCATTCGGACAGATCGACATGAATATGTCGACTGGACTATTGATGCTGATAAAGAATATATATACTTTATGGGGTCAGCAATGCTTCCTTCTGCCTGTAACACTCATTTGCACAAACTTAACATACTCTGTGTACCTCAAATTGGAATTGAACTCAAAGATAATTGAAAAATATATATGCAAATAGGCAACATCGCGTATGAGTGATTCAAAAAGACTTTAGATTCTTCTCAATTTTTCTACTTTTGTGGTTTTGTACTTAAATTATACTCCAAAGCGCATCAGATAGGAGAGTGAGATGTTGACACTAAAAATTGGATACCCAGGAGGTCCGTTCTATTGTACACATTTGTAAGTGCTTTAACAGCGTTAAATTTAAATAATTCTTATCAAATAAAGTAAATATTTATCTAAGTAAGTGTTTTACGATTTCTAAAGGCGATAACACCCACCAAGATTGCCAGGTCGACGGTAAATAGACATAGACATAGACATCGTCCCATTCAAAAACAGTCTCAAATAGCTCAAATATCGCGGTTTCTAGGATCTTTATCTCTTGCTCGACCATTTACCAGTCTTTATAATAAATCATTTAAGCTAATAGAACAAGTAAGGGCGCTGCAGTCGAGTGTCCCGACCACAAAATACCCTGTTCATTTGTTTTCATTTATTTTGTTATTTTGAACCTAAATGTAGGCAACACTTTTTTCTAGTCCTGACAATAAACTGGGGGGTGGGGGTGCTCTTATCAGCTCAACTGTTTCGCTTATAACTCCGGTGTTTTTTGTCCGATCTAATTGTACTTTTCAGAATAGATAGATATTGGGCCTAGCTTGATGTATACTAAACCACGAGGCTCTAACTTGAAATTAGCAATTTAGCAAAATTGTGGATCTGACGGCTATTTAGGTCTAGGATTTCTAGAGGAGGTCTAGGTTTTTTGGGGATAAAAGGGGGAAGGGGTGGAATTTTTCAAATCTGAAACAAACTTGATCTGCGTACAGCATAAATCTACCTTCGTGCA
The DNA here is from genome assembly GCA_035044965.1 of Lordiphosa andalusiaca. Classification (NCBI taxonomy): domain Eukaryota; kingdom Metazoa; phylum Arthropoda; class Insecta; order Diptera; family Drosophilidae; genus Lordiphosa; species Lordiphosa andalusiaca. The sequence goes on along the minus strand of JAWNNM010000051.1, from coordinate 1,478,355 downwards.
AAAATTTGTGGCTCTATCTCTTATAGTCTCTGAGATCGACGCGTTCATACAGACAGACAGACGGACAGACGGACGGACGGACGGACAGACGGACGGACGGACAGACGGACATGGCTATATCGACTCGGCTGTTCATGCTGATCAAGAATATATATACTTTGTGGGGTCGGAAAATTTTCCTTCTCCCTGTTACATACATTCGCACAACTTCATGATCCCCCTTTTCCTTTTCAATGGGAACAGGGTATTCAAATTTTGTGCAAATATCGCAAGCTTTTTGACCGTTTGGCCTAAACTTCCCCTCTACCCGTCCAGAATTGCCTTCTATCACGATTTCATAATAATCTCAAATAAATTTTCTAAAAGTTTTTGATAGATCGATTTAAATCTTACAGTTACCACCGCCTTTAGTCTACTCATGAAGATCTTTCAGTATTACTCATTACTCGACCATTTCTTGAACCTTTACGGGTACACTTCAAACCATTCCTCGAAGAATTCTCACTGCTTCACCCAGGTTGTGAGTGGCAAGTGTATGTAACAGGCAGAAGGAAGAATTTCTGACCACATTCAGTATATATATATTCTTGTCATGTATCCGAAAGAGATAGATTGAACTGAATAGAATAGATAGAAGGTTCGTGCCCTCTGAATCATAGAGGTTTATACCGAAGCTGGAACCGAAACCGTTAATTGTAACAAACCGTTTCGAATCACATACAAAAAGAGAACCGAAAACCGTTTACCGTTATTATTATTATATGTCGATAGAGCTGGAAAGAGGCCGAATCTCTCTTACCGGTACAGCTTAGATTTATTTAATTTGCAGAGCTTATCACGATTTTAGTTAGATGTTTGTACAGCGAAGCATTTATACCAGGGATGCCCACGGCCTATGCGCACGGCGCTCGTTTTTTGTACATAGCACAATCCAAAGCAAAAACAACTCTTGGGCATCTCTGATTTATAACAATGACTCGACCCATTATAAAAAGATGATGCATGCTAGCTCCTTCTACTGCTGCTTTATAATGTAAGACGATTTAAAGTATGACAGAGTAAATTATTCTATAAAGATCTTATTCAGAGTTCTATGTGAATTTGTACACCACTGAATCAGTCCAGTCCAAACATGTTTATTTCCCTGATCCAATTTCAACTGGAATACTAAAAACCAAAAGATGTAAGCAAACTTAGTCGCGTTGAGAGCTACTTCCCTAATCCATAAATCTACTCATTCTCTTTTGCCTTTCCAACTCACACACAATGCCAGCTGAATGGTCGGAGAATACTGAAAACATCACACCCTGATTTACGCGTGTAAATTTCTCTCACTCAGAAATGAATGAACCAAACTCGATGTTCTGTTCGCATGTTTTCCTGCTTACACTAGGTCGACGACTGAGAGATTCCATTGAAAAACAATCATAACATTGCATGATATTTCTTTGGCTCTCTGGGCAAAGTGCCAACTCGGTGGCAAATGGAGGAAGGCCGAAACTAGTTCAAGTACACACACGCACAACATAACGCGCCAGTGTGTATGTATGATATGTAGAAAACGTCTGACGTGCGTTCCCATATCAACCTACTCAAATAAATTTTTGGTATGACTTGAATTTGTTGCTACGTTGCGGGTATTTTTAATATATATACATTTTTGCACAAATTCTTTAGAATGAAAACTGAAAACGTTTGAAAGTTCGTTTTGTGTTTGTTATAAAATTTTCTTGGCGCTGGGATCCCCTTAGTGAAAAGGGCGGTGGGGGGGGGGGAACATTAAAGTCATAAAATGTTATTTACTTTTTAACATCAATCATTCATTTGTTTTCACATAATATTTTAAGATTGATACTCTAATATTGAGATATTTCTTCGGCTATAAGTGCGACGTCGGGGTGTTTTGACCCTTTGGTTCTGGTTTGTAACCAGTTTTGAATTGGGATTCACCAATCTATGGAACATATTTCAAACCCACACACCAAATTTGCAGTTCATAGTTTATATGTACAAATGGATAATGTCTAACACACATTATAACCCCACAGATCTGTGTTTCCTAGATCACAACCTACATTATTGCCGAGATGTGGACTTGGATCACTTATGAACTGGTTCAGCTCGCGACTTCAAACGACAAATCCATGAACCATGAACATTTCCAAGTCTAAAAAGTAAAAACTTAAAGGAATAAATATTTTGTATTGCGGAAGTATTAAGTATTGACCTTTACCAGAACTCCAACAAGACCCTTAGAAAAGAATCTGCTCTTAAAACGGTGCTCATGGCTTTCTGGATAAAATAAATATCTCCGAGCTAAGTAAAGCTTGTTGACCAAATTTTGACTGACTGTTTAATATTTGATAAATACCATAAAATTTATAATTTGTTAATTTATTAGATGGTCAAGCTTTGACCACAGGGCGAATCTAGTATTAAAAAAAGAATATTGCGAAAAAATGTAAATTTTTAAGCTGAAGCTTTACTGCAAATTGCTACATCATTTTTTTCAAGAATATAATTTTTAAATCAAGTTTTTCCATGATTTTCATTTGCAGACTGCAAGCGTCTTAAATGAATATTGTAAAGCTTAATTATTTCTTGATTTATTTTATATTAATGTAGTTTTAGAAGTTGTTCTTTAAAACGTAGACACCAATATAAAAGAAGAAAATAATTCGGAAGCAACGTCAACCATTCGTTGCACAACAACAAAATTTACTAAAACCAAATTGCCTTCAATTTCGCACAAGGCAATGCGGAGAAAGAGAAGAGAGACACTTAGGTGGTTAATTCTGCAATTTCATTCTGCGTGAGTCCTATACGCCGGGCAATTGATTCGCGCGAAACAACAACACATGCGCCTGAAGTGTATAGTAAGTGGACATTCTTAGTGTAAAGCATAGAAGAATGCATGAAGAATTCTTTGCAAGTTTGAAAGCTATCTTAACCAAGCCTTCCACATATGTTGGAATCGCCCGGATAAGATGATGTCAGGAAACGTTTCTTAGTTTTCTATCCTTTATCAAAATCCCAATAATTATGATATGGTTGAATTTTATATAATACTATTTTTGTTTTTAAGTGACAGTTTTTTGGCACCTCACGTACGATGTGGCAACGCCAAAATGCTCAGTAAGGTCTGCCATTACAAAATGAATAAACTAACAAAGAAACAGAGCTCATTGAATGTTGAAATATGCTTTGCTCTGTGAGAAGTATGTTTCGCAAAGCGGGTCCATTTTATGGCCATCATATTGGACCCACCGAAGGGCTATTTAAGCCATTGTGATCATATTTCGCATCTTCTTCGCGTTATTAGACATTAACCAACCATCTCGTGCGTGGGGAGAGCAGTCCTAGGAGAGTATTAGTGCTTCCCACAAGCCACTCGGTCCGCAAAACCATGCACCATTTGAGAGGTGAGTTTGGTGGGCAGTTACACTCGTTTTGAAACAGTCCATTGTCCGCCAAGATCATGTGAACTGACCCCACTTATCAATTTTCTATGGATCTAGGGAAAGTCTTTAGTGTAAAGGAATAAGACAGACACAATTTCACTTGAAGACAACATAACACCTGCAATTGGCCAGATATCGGCCGAAATGCTGCACAAGGTATGCCGAAAGTGGAGCTTACGCATTTATCATCTAAGGTTTCTTCGAAAAACAAACGTTTTAAATATCCTCTTTAGGAGAACTTGAATAGAAAAGATGAGTCTGATAAATAGACTTAAGACATAAGTAGACCTAAGATTGGGAAATCACAAAACCCCTTTTTATACCCTTGCAAAGTGTATTATAATTTTGCCCAGAAATATGGAACGCATAGACATATTCATTTCTGACCCCATAAACCATATATATTGTTGATCAGGGTGACGAGCTGAATCGATTGAGCTTTGTCCGTCCGTCTGTCTGTTTCTACGCGAACTAGTCTCTCAGTTTTAAAGCTATCGAGCTGAAATTTTCAACAGTGTCTTCTTTTTACTGCACACCACTAATGTGTCGGAACCGACCGGAACGGATGACTATATCTCAAAGCTCCCATAGGAACAATCGGTCGGAAAACTAGTTTTAGTGAGAAAAACTTTTTTCTTTTCCATGGAAACGTCTCCATACTTTGTAATCGTAGGGGTTTTATGTTTTTTTTTTATAATTCTACCAAGTTTTATTAAAATCGGACAACTATATGGTATAGCTGCCTTACAAAAGATAGGTCTGAAAAACAGTCTTAGCTAGAAACACTTTTTTGTTTTTAATGGTAGCATCCTGCAATTTTTTATTTGTTGTTTTTGGCCAAATCGGATGACTATATCATAAAGCTCCCATACGAACGATCGGTCGGAAAATGGGAAAAAAAATTTTAAACGAGCACTTGCAAGGGTATAAAAACGTTGTTACAGACGAAGTTAGCTTAGCAAGGGTATATGAACTTCGTCAGAGCCTCTGTTTTACCTTTTTTGATTGCTTTTTTTTTGGGGCAATTCAAAGGTGGGAGGAAGGAAAGTCATAAACATTTCTAACTGATTTACGCATGACAATTGAGGGCGTGTCTTCATGTGACACTGCGTGACAGTCACCGGCATGAACCTGGTCACGTGTTTGGGGATGGCCCTTTTTATGTCACGCAATCTACCTCGAAAATGTCTTAATTTATGTTTCAACCACACGCTTGGTGAAACAAGCCCTTATCCCAAAAACCAGGCATCGCTGCTCATCTCATCTCAGTTTGAGAGGAAGCCATAGGAAGTCTGCCATTCCCTTCGTACAAGTAAGTTTGTATTACACATACAGCCATACATACATATGTACATATGTATGTACATCTTATGACTATTGGGTATTTATAACCGCAGGCACTGGTTAAATGGGGAAAGGGAAAAGGAGGTGGTGAGGTTGGTGTTCAATGTACAAATTGAAATGACAAATCGAAGTGACAGCAGGAAACGAGCTTCTGTGGATGGCTACATGGTCGTCAACAAGCCAAGCGGTGGCTGTCATGCGTGTCCATTGTTGCTGGTGTCTGCCGTATCCGAATCCAATTGAATGCAACAGAAACAGAAATTGAATAAGAGTCAAAAGCAAAATCCGCTTTAGGTCTTGTGTGCCAGCAGCGAGTGTGTGTCTCTAAGGTCTTCTATGTACATTAGGGTGGACCATGCATGTCAAGAGAAATGTGTGAGAAAAGATCAGGGGTCGGCGTGTCGATATCTACTGTGCAAAGGAATTTACGTAGCGGCAGCATCGTGGGGACATCTAATGAAAAACCTGTACACCCGGTCACCTTGACTAGCTATTGGCGCCAGCTTGGAAGTAACTAGCCACGATAAGCTTGTTAAACTCAGCTTACGCAGATACCACGATGAGCTTCTTAAACTCAGCTTACGCAGATACTCAGTCATAGAAATTCTAGCACTCTTGCAGATCTGTGGTGTTTACCATACTCAGATCAAGTTTCTTGCAGATTTGGATTCGCGAACTGCTTACATTGGGTAATAGTAGACGATAATTTCAAAACTAGTTGGTCAGTGTTTCAAAAGCTTGAATAATATTGAGTTCGTCTGCTTTTGATTCTTCGACAAGGATAACTAACTTTACTACCCTTGCAAGTGTGTGTTTTGATATACTGATTTCAACCAATTTTTGCAAAATCTGTTTAAAAGCCTTTATTAATAAATAACGTCCGACTTAAAGTATGTTACGTTGAAAACGAGAAAGCTAAGCTAACGTCGTCTGTGCCGAAGTTTTTATACCAAGTGCTCGCTTAAATATTTTCTAAAATAATCTTTTTCAAAGCTATAAGATATAATCATCCGATGCAGTCAGTTCTGTGAAAAATTTCAGCTCGATAGCCTTAAAACTGGGAGACAAATATGCGTAGAAACATACAGACAGACAGACGGACGAACGAGACAAGAGTATATACAGCTTTCGGGGTTGGAAATGAATATTTCCATGCGTTGCAAACTTCTGTGCAAAACTATAATACACTTTGCAAGGATATAAACAAATACTCTTGCCGCAAGTTTTTTAAACTAATTCGGAGGACATTTCCATTGAAAACAAACAAGTTTTAATCACCAAGACTTCTTTTCAGTCTCGACTTTTCTATGACAGCTCTACTATATAAATGTCAGCTTTCGACCAAACTTAGTAGAATCATGGGAAAGTATAGCAAACTAAGAAATACAAAGCTTGGAGGCATTTTTTTTTTTTGAAAACAAAAAGATTTGTTCACTGAAACTATTTTTTTGACCGATCATTCCTATGGTAGCTATATGCTCAGTCATCCGATTTGGCTGGTTTCGACAAATGTGCAGCGTATTTGTACTACAATACTTCGTGCAATGTTTCTTGATGATAGCTTTCAAAACGACGGGGGATATCGAATAGAAAAAGACGGACCAACACACGGACGGGCAGACGGACGGGTCTTTATCGACTCAGCTCGTCATACTGATCAAGAATATATACACTTTATGTGGTCAGAGATGCTTCTTTCCATGCGCTACAAACATCTGAACAATTTTAATATACCCTCTGCAAGGGTACGCTCAGAAAACATTCGCCACGAAGACTAGAAATTCTCCTATGAAATCCGAAAAACATTTTCGCATTAATGGACAATTTTCAAAGTTTCAGAAAATTTTTCCATAAATAAAAAGTTTTCTTAATTTTAGGGTGAATCGCCTTAGGACGGATTTCATAGGAGAAATTCTAATTTCTAGGGCGCATTTTTTTAATGAGTGTATAAAAACATTTATCTTTTCAATGGAAACGTCTCAAAACTTTGTATTTATGGGTTTTCTATTTTCTTTTTAATAATTCTGTTAAGTTTATTAAAAATCGGACAGCTATATGGTATGGCTGCCATAGAAAAGATATGCCAAAAAAAAACAGTCTTAGTTGGAGAGCTTGTTGGTTTTTCATGACAGCATGCTGATATTTTGTATTCGTTTTTATACTCTGTACCGTAGGTACATAGAGTATTATAAGTTTGTGCAAAAGTATGTAACATCCAGAAGGAAGCATCTCCGACCCCATAAAGTATATATATTCTTGATCAGCATCAACAGCCGAGTCGATATAGCCATGTCCGTCTGTCCGTCTGTCTGTCTGTCCGTCTGTCTGTCCGTATGAACGCACAGGTCTCAGAGATGGTAAGAGATAGAGGTTTGACATGTATGGGACATATGCTTCTAATGTCTGCAGGCAGATCAAGTTTATTTTCAATTTTGGCCACGCCCCCTCCCGCATCCGCAATTTAGAAAAAACGTCATATCTCCCACAGTTTTGAAGATATATGGCTTGTTCCTTCTGGACATATTTAGTTATTAGGATAACTTATCGATCCGCCAAAGGAATGAAGAAGATCGGATGAACGGTTTTCGAGTTATGATCAAAAGAAATTTTCTTGGTACAGAGTATGTTATAGTCGGGCTTGACCGACTTTCTTTCTTGTTTTCACATGCTTTCATCTAGTTCAACAAATTGTTGTCCAAATCAGATGACTATATCATATAGCTCCCATACGAACGATCGGTCGGAAAATGGGTCGTTGTATGAAAAAAATGATTTATGCAAATATTTAAGCGAGCACTTACAAGGGTAGAAAAACTTCGGCACAGACGAACTTATGTATCGATTTTGCTATTTTCCCTTAGCTGTGGAGCCGAGAATCTCAAAAAATAGACGGTATTATGGGTTTGGTGATTTTTATAAGTAGCTCGGAGCGATTTTTCCCCCAAAGTCCCCCAAATCAGGCCATATAACAGAAGAAGCCGCTAGGCAGTGGGTAAAATTGTATTTGTATCAAAACCGGTTTTGCAGCCCTGATTACAACATTAAGGCATAATAAAATAGATTTTAGAATAGTTCGAAATATATATTAAAAATATGGTATGATAGAATTGCAATTTAAATACTAGACTATTGCTCTATTTATCTTCTCGTAGTTGAATAATCCAAACTTGCATATCGAACCCTTTTCCAAACAGATTCGTAGGGTTGATGGAATCCAAATAGCTCGAACGCAAATAAATTTTATAATTTACAACTATTTATTTCAAAAATATCGAAATATTACGATTCTGCAATCGCAATCTTCCACTTCCACCAGCTATGCCATGTTGGATGTCTAGAGACACGATACAATGGCAAACCCAACTGTCTACTGGTCCACCCTAATGTGCATACATATGTATGACTGCGTGTCTCTTTGTCGCGCCTTGGAAAAAATCATATTTCGTTGTTGTTGCTGTAGTTGGTGTTGTTGCTGTTGCTGTTGTTGTTGTTGTTTGCCTCTAATTTGTGTTTTTTAGTTTAATGCTCTCTGAGGGCGGGCGTCGCGGTCGCGGTCGCTGTCACCTAGCTAGTCTAGCCTAGCTATTGCCATTGCCATCATCATATCATCATCACTCGCAAAGTTGCCGCGCGTCGTGTTGGTCGGTCGGTCGTTCGCCTCTCGCACGCAAATCCTCTCCGCCCACCAGTCCGCCAGCCGTGTTCGATCCTGGGCCACCATGAACACAACGGCAACAATGATTGCCCACATGGCGCCAAGTCGGAATACAACACCCGAACAGCTGGCCCAGCTAATTGATGTGCATCTGGGTGACTTGCGCGAGCCGGAGCCCAACTGGACACTGGCCTCGTCGGAGGTGGCGGGTCGTGGAGTTTTTGCCACGCGGGATATAGCTGCCGGCGAGATGATCTTCCGCGAGGTCGCCCTGGTCGTGGGTCCCACAGCCCGCAAGGGGTCGCAGCTGAACACGTGCGTCTGCTGTCACAGCCTACTGCCGGTTCAGGGTTTCCTCTGCTCGCAGAATTGCACGCTGCCCGTTTGCGCGAGCTGCTCAGTCTCGGACACGCATCGGGAGGAGTGCGCCCACTTCCGGCGCTGGCAGCCCAAAGACCTCACCGATGACGATGCCAAAGAGCAAGTGAATCCACTGTCGTTGCGCATACTGACCGCTATTCGGGTATTCCATCTCGGAAAGGAGAAGCGTGCTCTGGTAGACGCCATGCAGGCCAATGCGGAACGCGCCTATCGGCAGGAGATCATCAAGGCGGCACAATGTTTTCGCAACTTTCCCACCACCGATAAGCCCTTCATGGATCAGCTGTTCCGCATTGTGGGCGTGCTGAATACGAATGCCTTTGAGGCGCCATGTCGCGTCGATGGGCATGAGACCCTGCTGCGTGGTCTCTTCCCGCTGACGGCTATCATGAATCACGAGTGCACACCAAATGCCAGTCACTACTTCGATAATGGACGCTTGGCGATAGTGCGGGCGGCCCGAGCCATTCCCAAGGGTGGCGAGATCACCACCACCTACACCAAAATACTGTGGAGCAACCTCACGCGCGGCATATTCCTCAAGATGACGAAGCATTTTACATGTGAATGTGTGCGGTGTAATGATAATTCTGTGAGTGGGTTGGGATCGGGGTTAAGGCAGTGTTGATGAGTGCAGCTCCAGCTGAACTTCATCTGAATTTTACTGTTTAAGGCTAAATCCCGCACTTACTGTTTCGAAAACACACGGAAAGTAATTATAATGTTTTCTGAACTTCCCGCTCAAATTAGCTGGCAAAGCTCTGAGATGGTGATGGATTATCCGTACCGTAGCTTAAAAGTAGCTAATAAGCCATTCAAAAACAAGAAAGAAAATCGCTATCGCTGCTGCAGTGAACATTTTTATACTCCGTACGGTAGGTACAGTCAAAGAAAAGATAGAGAATTTCCTAATTCTCGGTCTAAGAGCGAAATTCTTGATCAAAGTATGAATTTTTGATCTCAAGAGCTTTAATACTTGATCCAAGTACGAATCATTCTCAAATCAAGCTGAATAGTTCTTGGATCAAAAGCTAAACATACTCGAATTCAAGAGCAATCTTGAATCAAGGGCATACAGCATTGTCCAAAACCGAGAATGCTCTTCCTATTATCAAGAGCTCATCAGATCAATCAAGAGTAAGATCGTTTGCTCTTAAATCAAGAGTTTCATGGATTCCAACCATACAGCAATTTAAAATAAGTTGTTTCTTCCATTTTGTTTGAATTTATTTCATGGAAAACTAATTGTTAAACCATGTGGCAAGTTTTAGCCGGCTTGAGGAATACCCAGCACCTCAAAGCAGCATCAGTCTTTGCCTGTCAACTGGCAGTCGCATTGCCGCGGCTTCATGCCAGCAATGCCATATCGGGTTGGGAATTCCTAAGCAACATAAGTGCAATAATCGGATGCGCTCTCCGCTCGATAGCCTTCCCACACTCCCCTCTCCCAAACTGAGAGAGCGAGTTCAACGCTGTGTTCTCTCAAATGTGCTTGCTCTTCTCTCTGTTTCTTTACCTCAGTCCCCTTGTATACATACACTATACTGAGAACGAACTTAGCTTGATTTTAAGAGTGAAGTTTTTGAAAATTCAAGAACGAATAAATATTTGTTTAAGAGCGATCGCTCTTAATTTATTCGTTCCACTTTTTTTCTGGGTGTACATAGAGCATTATAAGTTTGTGCAAAAGTATGTAACAGACAGAAGAAAGCATCTCCGAGCCCATAAAGTATATATATTCTTGATCAGCATCAACAGCCGAGTCGATAAAGCCATTAAAGCCATTAGGTGTGCTCACATTTTGGGTTCTAACCAGTTTAAACCAATTTGGAAGCTGAGTTGAATAACGTTTATGGAAAATCAAAATCAAAGTTTGGTTCTTGTTCTTAAAATACCATTATTTTCATCAGGAATGCAAATCACTCGAAAATAAGTACTGGTTCGGTTAAGTGGCTCACACAGTTTCTGAACCGCCGGTTCCCCTCATTAGATGGTTTTTGGAGGTAATTGAACCGCAGTTTCGGTTCGGTTCAGTTGACAAAGGCACCTTATAGAATATTATGATTTCTGTAGTGATGTGACTTTTCGGACACTTCTGAAATTTCCAACAATCCATTTAAATATCTTTAAAATCCTTAGAAGAATGTCCAATGTTTTTTATGTCGGATTTCCAGTTCCTAGAGGAATGCCCTTCGAAAAGTGAGAATGTCGTCTAGAAATGAATACGTACCATGCATCTTAATTACCCCATTTATCATATCCCTCAAGTTAGCCTCAGACCTGAATCAACCCTGAAATGGAACGGCTGGTCCTGAATTCATGACATCCTTTTTATGAGTTTCAGCCATGGATTTAACACTGACATGTCCTACTATGTCATGACCTTAAATGATTTTAGGCATGTTTTCAGTACCAAACTCATGGGTGAGTTTCATGGGATGTACTAAAACATGCTTGAATTCAAGCATTAAATTCAGTTATTCCTACTGCTCAGGCCTGATTATATGAGAAAAATCTCACCTGTCTAAGATAGAATTAAGGTATAGAAGTGCCACAGAAAATATTGTCTACTAGAGGAAAAATACAGATTGATGACAGGTATATTAGAAGATCGACGGTCAATTGCAGAAGACTTACAGTTTTACATGTTTTAAAATTTTCGTCATCCTTAAAAGTTAAATCGACCGGGCAACGCTAAATATGTAGAGGGTTGAACGAAAAGTATAAAAAATTATCTTCATTAAAATCATTGGCTAGAGGAAAGGGATTCCGGATAAAACTCGTCAGAACTCAATCGAACCGAAGCGTATTTATTTGTTGTTGTCGGTTCGGTTTAGAGATTCTGAAAGGAAGCCTGTTCGGCTTGCGGTTCGGTTCACCAGCTGGAATAAGCGGTTGGGTTCAGCTTAAAACCGGTTCGCTTCAGAACCGGTTTGCATCCCTGATTTAAAATTACAAATGTGAAATACGCAATTTTAATTTTAAACACCATAAAGTTTTGAACCTCTCATCAATGATAACAGCTAAAGGCTATACCCTTACTGGCTTTTCCATTTTCAAATTTATTATGTCTGATCTAAGAAATAGTACAGTGAAACTCGACATATTAGTTATAAATTCAGATTTCAACTTTACATTTTAGTATTCAAAACTAATTTTGTCCATATTCAGAAAATTAATTGCCTTTCTTTTTCAATTGGGGAAAACATGGACCAAGCCAAGGTTCGAGCTAAACACTTTGGAAAAATACTCTAATCCTTAAATTTTCGTTGCCCAACCGAAAAAACTGGGATAAGCACATCGACTCACACCCGAAAGCTGACTATGAATTCGTTTTCAAATCATGATCATGCTGCCAACGCGGAATTTTTGCATTATCCACGCTCATAAGAAATGCTACACTTTTGTGTACAATCCGGATGCAATTTATTCCTTGCATGCATCATTTTTTCTGTCAAATAAAACCGTTAGTTATTCGTACATTCATAAAAAAAAACGAATGTACATTTAACGAAAGCAAGACTTTGACAAAAGTGTAGTGATCCCGACCTCACGCGAAAAAGTGGACTAAACCACAGTAAAGAATGTAGCCATAAGGCATATCAATCGGCAAGCAAGAAATACAAGGGGTTAATTTTCGTTAACGAAAACTCCAGAACTAAATTGTTCAAAAAGTTGTTCGCTTTGTCTGGGACGTTAATGGGATGAAAATGATACTAAACACATTTGGATTGGGGACGAAATGGAATGACAATGACCCTGCCGAAACAAGTTAGAATGTCGCCCAACACTTTACCCTTTTTGTAACACTTTACTTATGAAGTGATGGTTGATTTGAAGCCTACAATCAAACCTTATTGAAAAATTCATTTGGTAAATTCATTTCCTTTGGAGGTATGCAGCCTTACTTAATTCATTAAGGACATTTTGTGCTTACTCATTGTGGAAAAATGTTTTGCGGTCATTTTAAAAATTGGTTAGACGGGGACGGGTAATGTTTCATAGTATTATGAAGTATGCCAATTAAGATCCTAAATATTCAAAAGATTTAAGCGTTCAAAATGTTCATCTTATCAGCTATTTACACAAGGCTAATAGCTAACAATCAGCTTTTTATACCCTTCGCCTATTTAAAATGGGAAGCTGTGCGAATGTACACTCAGAGAAAAAATAGAGAATTTCATACTTGAATCAAGAATTTTCGTGATCAATAGTTCGATAAGAGTGAAAATTCTCGATCCAAGAGCGAAATTCTTGATCCAATTTGAATGTTTGATCCCGGTTTTCTTGATCCAAGAGCTTCAATACTTGATCCAAGTACGAATCAGTCTCAAATCAAGCACAAGAGTTCTTGGATCAAGAGCTAAACATACTCAAATTCAAGATTACTCATTCTTCAATCAAATGCATACATTCTTGTCATACACCGAAAATGTTCTTCCTATTATCAAGAGCTCATCAGATTCAAGAGTAAGATCGTTTGCTCTCAAGAGCAAATCAAGAGCTTCACAGATTCCAACCATACAACAATACAATATCAGTAGATTTTTCCATTTTTTCATGGAAAACTAATTGTTGAGCCATGTTGCAACTTTTAGCCGGCTTGAGGAATACACACCTCAAAGGTTGGGTTGGGAATTCCAAAGCAACATGAGTGCAAAAATCCATTCCGCTCTCCGCTCGATAGCTTCCCCACACCCCTCTCCCATATAATACAAAACTGTAAGAGCAGACTCAAAGTAATTCTCTCAAATGTGCTTGCTCTCCTCTCTCAGTTTCTATACCTCACTTCCCTTACCTAAAAACACCAAGCTAAGAACGTATTTAGCTCGAATTCAAGAGCGAAATTCTTGAAAATTTAAGAACGAATAAATATTTTTTCAAGAGCGTTTGTTCTTAAGTTATTCGTTCTACTTTTTTCTGTGTGTATGTAACAGGAAGGAAGGAAACATTTCCGACCCCATAAAGTATATATATTCTTGATCAGCGTGAACAGCCGTGGCGCCAGCCACTAATTGTCGTTCGGATTAGGCGTTGAACTGAAGGTGCCTTTCTCCTGTGCGCAAGAGATAGAGAGATAGATAGGTTCAAGACAAATAATACCAGTTACTCATATAGTAACAAGTAAATGCTCTGCAGTCGATTCCAAAATACCCCCTTACGAGTAAAGGGGTACTAACTTAAGAATTGTGGCTCTGTCAGTTTTTTTGCGGCTAAAGAGGAGAGGAGGAAAAGTTCTTTTGCTGCTAAAATTTTCATAAAGATTGTATAATAAATAGCCAAGTCATAAAAATATCGTCTTCTTTCATATATTTGGGGTTAACAAAAAATAGCGTTGCATTCTTTTAGGAACTATTAGCATCACATCTTTTGTTATTTATATATTGAGGGATAGCCTGCGTGATCTGCTTACATAGTGTTAATTTGCTAACATTAATGTTAATAGTTTATTAAATAACAAATGGGAAGGTTTTTAAACATTAATTTACCTAAGCAACGAATATATCGAAATTGCGCTGGGCCGACTTAGACTTACGCTCTCATCTTATATAGTTGGCAATATTATGATAGTAAACATTGACAGACGAGGACAACTGAATGTCAGTGGTTAAGCAAAAACTTTCCCCGAATGGCCATATAAGTTGTATATTCAAATCAGGGCTGCAAACCAGTTAAGAACCGAACCGGTTCGAACCCGAAATTCCGATTTTTATTTTACAGTGAACCGAACCTTGAATCGAACCTCTTTAGAAATAAAAGCTGAACCCGAACCTGTTCCAAACCTAAAATTTCGGTTCGGTTGAAAAAAAAAGGTAAAAAAACGAAATTTAAACGCTTGCTTAGCAATTTTTTCTGTTTTATGGTTAGGTTTAGTACGACTGACACCTTAAGTGGGCAGAAAAGTGGGATCAAATACCTCGAAAAACGTTTAGAACTAATTTTAAAATCTCCACCCATAAGAGCCTCTGATTTTTAAGCTCCTCGACTCGAAAGCTTTTTAAATAATTCTCATAGGCAAGAGTCTAAAAGCTGATTTACACTAGGAATGCGTTATGCGTTAATAGCTAACAATCAGTTTTTTTCCCATACAAAAATATAACTTTACATTAGTAATATTTATCTGAGACAACCCCGAAATGGAATTTTACTTAGCAGCAAATTATATATTGAATATTTCCGTGTCTGCTAATAGCCGATTCCAACCCAAAAACCACGCGGTTTTCATACGATTTGTGTAGTTTTTATGTCGAATGCGATTTTAAGCACACAAAAATTATGATTATTGTATAAAGCATGAACTGAACCAAGGTTCGAATCGAAACCTTCACCCAAAAACCTCGAACCTTATCCATTGATTAATCTTGGTTCGATCCAGTGAATCGGAGAAGCGGATATTTATCTTGGTTAGCAGCTCTGATTCAAATTTAAAACCCTTTTTAAACAAATAGTGGTGAGGGCATTGAGTAGAAGCATTAAACTATCGTTGCCAAACAAGAACGTGCTGGATAATGAGTTGTAGCGGATGCTGCCGGGCGCAATGGACACAATAATAATAAATGACGAAAATATCAGAAATAAATATCTTAGATGAAATTATTTCGAAAGGCATTTCAGAAAATAAATAGAAAAACAAAGTTCGTTCGTGTTGTTTTGGTTGAAACAAGCAAAAACTGGCAAATTGATTTACGTCATAATTTTGACTATGTATTATTTTATTGCACGTATGTATTCGAATTTCGAATATCTTTGGCAATCAGTTCGGGTTTCTTACCTCACCTCACTTAAGTGGGTTTGTTTCAAGTTGTTAACTTGATCGTACACCACATGCAGCTGAGGGAATTCAGATCACTTACGCCCCTTTTGCCATATACATCTCGAGTGCGTTGCTTTCAGGAATTCTGGCAATTTTCGCATGCATTCTGCAAAATGCTTTTGTGTTCAAAATGTGCACGTAACTGAAGCACAAGTTTGGGATCTCTTGTTGAAATTCCACAGAATCAAGCAAACAAACAAACAAACATATTTGTGCGTACGAAGTATCTCACACGCATGAAATGCGGCTCCATTAGCAAAGGGGATGTGTTCCGAGTGCTAGACATGAAACAATTATTGAAATTTTGAAATAAAATTCAAGTGAATTTCAGTGAAATGTCTTTGCCAAACAACGACACTCGGCTGTCTTTCTTTGTATGTACGCATCTGTGGCCCAAGCTATATAAGATTGAATGAACGTTTGTATGTACAATACATCGCACATACTTATATGTCATAAGGCATATACATGCTTGTATATTCAGGCGGCTCTATCTGTAGGATTCGATGGTCGCTGGCCCCTAGGCGCTGCGGCATTTGGCAGGCAGCATGACATGAAATGCGCCTAATTAAATTAGTTGAATGATTTTTGCTTGAGGTAGTCCGTCTAGGCTGGGTGGTGGAGAGAAAGGGGGTGATAGCTCATTAGCATAAACATGTCTAGTGGTGGTCTCAGACCAAGAGCAGGCGCCAGCTCCCAGCAAAATTTATTTATATTTCCATAACAGGCCTAAGCCCTTTATTCCCTAAACTACTTAGGTGCTGTCCACTAATTAGTACACTTATTAACAAAAACGTGGCTACCCTTACCATGAAATAATTTTGATTTGTTTGTATTGTTTCGCCCTTGGGTTGAAACCAGAAATGGCCAGTCAGAGCTGACTTTTGGCTCGCCAAGAGCTGCAACATGCTTTTCAATTTAAAGGTCTTCTCAGTGAAAATATTCGAAAATAGTTTTTTCTTGCGCCTCCTATGCATCCTGTGAAGCAAGTCTCATTCAAGGTACACTCAACAAATTTATTTTCTGGGTTTAATAAATTCGTCCTAAAATAATATTCTTTTCTTAATTTAAAGAAAATTTCTTGTTTTTAGACAGCTTCTTCTTAAACAAAGAAAAGACAAACCGAAACAAGATTTTTTAGAAAAAAATTTCATAAATTTACACCCAGAAAAAAGTATAACGAATAACTTAAGACCAAACGCTCTTGAAAAAATATTTATTCGTTCTTAAATTTTCAAGAATTTCGCTCTTGAAGTCGAGCTTAATACGTTCTTAGCTTGGTGCTTTTAGGCGAAGGAAGTGAGGTATAGAAACTGAGAGAGGAGAGCAAGCACATTTGAGAGAGTCTTTGAGTCTGCTCTTACAGTTTTGTATTTTATGGGAGAGGGGTGTGCGGAAGCTATCGAGCGGAGCGCGTAATGGATTTTTGCACTCATGTTGCTTTGGAATTCCCAACCTGTTGTGGCATTGCTGGCATGGAGAGTCCTATGTTCGACACACAAGGACTGATGCTGCTTTGAGGTGTGTATTCCTCAAGCCGGCTAAAAGTTGCTAAAATGGCTCAACAATTAGTTTTCCATGAAATAAATTTAAACAAAATGGAATCTGATATTGAATTGTTGTATGGTTGAAATCTGTGAAGCTCTTGATTTAAGAGTAAGCGATCTTACTCTTGAATCTGATGAGATTTTGATAATAGGAAGAACATTTTCGGTTTATGACAAGAATGTATGCATTTGATTGAAGAATGAGTAATCGTGAATTTGAGTATGTTTAGCACTTGATCCAAGAACTCTCGTGCTTGATTTGAGACTGATTCCTACTTGGATCAAGTATTGAAGCTCTTGGATGAAGAAAACCGGGATCAAAAATTCATACTTGGATCAAGAATTTCTCTCTTGGATCGAGAATTTTCACTCTTATCGAACTATTGATCTCGAAAATTCTTGATCCAAGTATGAAATTCTCTATTTTTTCTCTGAGTGTTCTCTACTCTCTACACTTTATATATTCTTAAATTTAGGGTACTTTGTCTAGATATTTTCCTTAATTCTTTCTTAAATAAAGAGAAATTTCGCTTTGAATTAAGAAAAACAAATAAATTGCACGAACGGGGACACCCATTAAATTTAGTAAAACGCGCTAACTTTAAGAAAGTCCATTTCTAAATTTTAGAAAAAATATTTAGTAATTCGCTCTAAAATATAGAAAACAAATCTAGACACCCCTTGCAATGCTCAAGTACGAATTCCCTGCATTCGGAATATGAAAGGAGCAACTGACATTCGAGTAGCTGAGAAATTCGCACTAAAGTATAGAAAAAGTAGTGTAGAAAATCGCCCTTATATTTAGAAAAATATAAACAGACACCGCTTGTAATTCCCAAGTTCCATTTTCATTGCTTTCGGAATATAAAAGAGGCAACTGAGTGCTTAGCATTCGACTGCTTTCTTGACTGTGACTCACGCGAGGGGTTGATATACGAATGCGATAAGAGGGCTTTCGTGTTTAAGTTTCCCCGAGGTCCTGAGTTCTCAATGTTCAATAAATTTCCGACCACATAAAGTATATAATATTCAAATACCTATGATCAGCATGATGAGCAGAGTTTATTTGGCCTTGTCCGTCCGTCTGTACGTTTGGTTCTACACTCAAAATCCACCGAATTCAAGACCTATTCGTTGACAAAAGTAGAGTAATTCTGTTTTTCGTAAATCGCGAGTGGTGGTTCTCATACTTATTATGAACAATTTTTCGAACGGCATGGGCATGTTCTAAGACCATTTTGTGCTCGCTATATAAATTAAAAAACTTTACGTTCCTTGGCGGGGGATTGAACCAGGGACATCTTCACGCTTAACACAGCAGGCAGCATCTCAACCGACTCCACCGTCGACCTCACGTGAGACTTTGCGATAAAGAACAATGCAGCCATAGGGCTCAGCACTCAGCGAGCAACAATCACGGCGGTGTTTTTCCGTGAACGTCGGGCTTGTCTTGTGAACGAAACTTCACGAATGAAATGGTTCAAAAAGGAGTCCGCTTGGGCTGTGATTTGGACCGTCGTTTTTTTCTGAGTGTATGCTATCCTCCTCCTTCAGTTTTAAAACTATGGCGACCAAACTTTGCGCGAAGTCTTCTGCTACAAATGCGCTGCACATTTGTCGGAACCGGCCGCTGCCATAGGAACGATCGGTCAAAAAACTAGTACTAATGAGAAAAACTTTTTTTCCGTCAAGTTTTGTTAAAATCTGACATTTATATAGTATAGCTGCCATAGAAAAGAAAAGTTAGAAAAATAGTCGTAGTGAGAAATCCTTTTTTGTTTTCAATGTAAGCCTCTTTAAAAATAGCATATATTTATTGAATAAGCTTTCACACAGTTCTTCAAAGTTTTGTCAAAATCGGATCACTATAGGTTATAGCTGGCATAGGAATCATCGGTCGAGAAACTAGTTTTATTGAGAAAAACTTTTTTGGTGTCAAAGAAATCGCCTCGATACTTTGTATTTCTTTGTTTGCTATACTTTCCCATAATTTCACTAAGTTTGGTCGAAATCGGACATCTATATAGTATAGCTATTATACAAAAGAGTCAGAAAAGTAGATTCAGTGAGAAAATCGTGATTGCTATCAGTGAAAAGGTCGTTCAAATTAGTTGGAAAAACGTTCTGCAAGGGTATACAAACTTTTTGTTTTTATTTGAAATTTTTATTTGGGTTTTAAGTTTTTTTAATTCTAGAAAATGCTGCTCTACAGTTGAGAAAATTGTTTCTTGCTTGTAGTAAATATTTCCCTTTTTTTCAGAAAGTCTCGGTCTTATTATAAGAAACAATTTTTCTAAAAGATAGTTAAAGTGCTCCCTCGTGTTAAGTCACAAAGAAAACCCTAAAGCTAAATCAATTTTTATACTCTGTACCGTAGGTACATAGAGTATTATAAGTTTGTGCAAAAGTATGTAACATCCAGAAGGAAGCATCTCCGACCCCATAAAGTATATATATTCTTGATCAGCATCAACAGCCGAGTCGATATAGCCATGTCCGTCTGTCCGTCTGTCTGTCCGTATGAACGCACAGATCTCAGAGATGGTAAGAGATAGAGGCTTGACATGTATGGGACATATGCTTCTTATGTCTGCAGGCAGATGAAGTTTTTTTTCAATTTTGGCCACGCCCCCTGCCGCCCCCGCAATTTAGAAAAAACGTCATATATTCCCACAGTTTTGAAGATAGATGGCTTGTTCCTTCTGAACATATTTAGTTATTAGCATAACTTATCGATCCGCCAAAGGAATGAAGAAGATCGGATGAACGGTTTTCGAGTTATGATCAAAAGACAGATTTTCTTGGTACAGAGTATGTTATAGTCGGGCTTGACCGACTTTCTTTCTTGTTCTTATTGATTTCTTATAAGAGTGTAAGCAATCACTCATCACCCCATGGCTTGTACCCTTAAGTTCAAAAATATAAAAGAACTAAAACTCTTAGACAGAGCAATTAAAAATCTGAGTCAACAGGACTTTACCAAGTCTTGGATGATTTATATAGGTACCTCCAAATGAACAATTCCTCGCATTTAAGAGAGCATTTAGGTCTTGATTTATTCCGAAACCGATGGCACAGAAACACAGTGTTACTTTGTGTACAATAAGTCGGCTTCAATCCAAAGTTTCACAGAATTGTAATATTAAATTGGAAGTACAATTTCGATATTCATTTCCATGAAACACAACTTTTCCTTTGGGGGACTTAAAATGACACATCGTATGCAAATTGTGGAGACCCCACTTAATACAAACCCATTCCGAATTCCATTCCCCCAGTTCAATAAACTGCTCGTCCAGTGACAGACGCCAGCGTTCAATGAACTTTCGCCCCCCTAGCCTAGTCAGAGCAACACTAATCCAATTCACCTCTCTCTCTCTCTCTCCCTCTGTCTGTCTTTTTCTCACTTTAGGAGAATGGAACGTATCTATCGGCTTTGTTTTGTCGGGAGCAGGGCTGCAAGGGCCTGGTCATACCCGTGCAGACCAAAACACTGCAACCCGACTGGCGGTGCCTCAGCTGTGAAAATGTGTTTCCGCATGCCAAAATGGCCCGATACCAGGACTTTGCCCTCAACACCATCAACAATCGCATCAACTCGTGCAGCGTGCAGGATATGATGCATTTCATCAACGAGGTGTGCCCGCGCTTCTGTCCGCCCTCCAACTATGTGCTGATCGAGGCCAAGCTGAATGTGATCTGGCGAATGACACGTTTCAATACGGAGCAATACACCGCCGAGGAGATAGCCCACAAGGATCGCTATCGCGAGGAGATCTTAGCCATACTGCATAAGCTAGGCGCCGGCGAGTGCACATTAAAGAAGCTCATCACCGAGGAGATACAGTGAGACAAATTTTGAGTGTGGGTGTGCCGGAGTGTGTACAAATGCGTATCAGGATGTGAGTGAGTGAGTGGGTGGGTGTGTGTGGTGCTGGTCTCTCGCTTAGGTGGAGTAAGCTTGTTTGCTTTGCTTTCTATTTTTTTTTGTTTTTGTTGTCTTCTCTTTTGATAATCACTTAAGAAATTCAATAAAAGTCAAGCTGTTTGACAAAAATCAAGGGACTGTGTGTATTTTTGCTTTCGGGCGCATTTGTGACAGCTGTCATAGACAGACCTATATATAAACGTATATATATATACAAAAACATACCCAAGCAATGGCTACAAATACAAATGACTAGAGAGGAATTGAAAACACTGCAGTACTATGCGAGTCACTCAAATAAAACGGAAAATCAAACAGAACCAATCGAATGAAATCAACAAGAATAACCAAAGTGTGCTTTAAATCTACTTTTTGCTAAAAACAAAGTTGTTGTCTGAACCAGGGGGGTCAAATCAGGGCAGAGATCTGCTTCGCTGGGATTTGGTGCGGTTCAGTGATTCAGAATTCAAATATTAATAAAATGTCAACAGAAAGTACTTAATCGGAGTTTCCAGTGAAATTTTGATAAAATTATACACCATGCATCTTTATTGTTACGGTCATTGGAATTTGGCCTAAATTTGTAACAAACTTGATCTGTATGCCGTCAATAGGAGTGCACATATTAGAATCCATAGCTCTAGCTGTTCTAGTCTCTGAGATCAAGGTGTTCATACAGACAGACGACGGATAATTAGTTGACGGACAATTGCCAAGTAGCCTCTGCCTGTGTTTGTGCACTAATATTTGCCAAGTGGGAACACCCCTGCGCAAATAAGTTTGCGTGTTTGCGAAATTAAACACATGGTTCAAAAATCTTATGTGGCTAAAATTTATAAGGAAGCTACGTATGTAACAGTAATTTTAAGCAAGGGCAAGGGCGCTTCATCGGGAATGTTAAAGTTTTTAGAGACCAAAGAAGTTTGCCGGAAACTCCTCCAATAGAAACATGGCCTTTCGGGTGCCCATTAATCAGCATTACGGACTTGGATGTCCTTACGCTGAATCATTGGACCAACAAGACACAGCTGAAAATAACTATTCATACATTTCAAAAAATAAAACAAGAAAGAAAGTCGGTCAAGCCCGACTATAACATACTCTATACCAAGAAAATTTGTCTTTTGATCATAACTCAAAAACTGTTCATCCGATCTTCTTCATTTCCTTGGCGGATCGATAAGTTATCCTAATAACTAAATATGTCCAGAAGGAACAAGCCATCTATCTTCAAAACTGTGGGAGATATGACGTTTTTCTAAATTGCGTGGGCGGGAGGGGGCGTGGCCAAAATTGAAAATAAACTTGATCTGCCTGCAGACATAACAAGCATATGTCCCATACATGTCAAAAATCTCTTCCTATCTCTGAGATCTGTGCGTTCATACGGACAGACAGACGGACAGACGGACGTACAGACAGACATGGCTATATCGACTCGGCTGTTGATGCTGATCAAGAATATATATACTTTATGGGGTCGGAGATGCTTCCTTCTGGATGTTACATACTTTTGCACAAACTTATCATACTCTATGTACCTTCGGTACAGAGTATTATGATTGAATGATGTAAAATTAGCAGCTCCGCAGCATTAAATCATTATACATTGGCTGCCTTCAGCAGAAAAACTTGCTCTTTGATCAACTATATATTTTCACAGATCTTTCTGCTGAAAATAGTATGCTCCCTTCTCGTGATACTGCTACCTACAGCTGTAATAGTATTTCGATTGGTTAGTTTCGATACTAATCTGCCTGTGTTGGATCATTTCAAGCACTTTAATTAATAATGAGTTATTTTACGGCCAATAAATAATGTTAACATACTAACAAATTTATTAAAACTTAACTTTGACTTCTTCTTATGACATTTTCATGTTGACAGTGAGCTGCGTAAATGGTCTTTTATGGTCTTATTGAAAAATGTTGCACGTTGTTCAGCAGAAACTATTTAATGTATAGTTCTTTTCTGATACCTGCTCCGCCATCAATTATTTTGCTGAATGCGGCCATTGATTTTTTTGGTCTTAAGTAAACAAATTAACATGTAAGCAAAACAGTGCAAAATACTCCGAAAGGTATACGTCGTTGTTTTTTTAAATTTAAAGTAAACATGGAGTCGTTATGAAAGAAGTGTTTTTTCGGCATGCATTGGCATTGGCGTTCTTGCATCCTCTTCTTCTTCTGGCTGTTCTTTACATCATTCAATCGGAAATGAGCTTCGTCGCTGAACAGAATTTTACAAAAAAAAACGTGATTTTATTATTAGAGTTATTTATGCTCAAAAGAATTTTCATAATAATATTTAACAATCATCGATTAATGGTTAAATTATAGACCAAACTGAGCATGTTTGACAGCAACATTTGACACGCAAAGCTGCTAAGCTGTCAAAAACAGTGTTGCAAAAAACAAAGTGGATAAAAAATCACCCTTAATTTGTTGTTTTAGTTTTTATACCCTGTCACCATTGAAAATGAAAAAGGGGGATCATGAAGTTGTGCGAATGTATGTAACAGGGAGAAGGAAACATTTCCGACCCCATAAAGTATATATATTATTGATCAGCATGAACAGCCGAGTCTATATAGACATGTCTGTCTGTGTGAACGCGTCGATCTCAGAGACTATAAGAGATAGAGTCACAAATTTTTGCATGAAGGTAGACTTATGCTGTACGCAGATCAAGTTTGTTTCTGATTTAAAAAATTCCACCCCGTCCCCCTTTTATGCCCAAAATACCAAGACCTCCTTCAGCCATTCTAGACCTAAAAAACCATCAGATCCACAATTTTTAAGACAGAGCCTCGTGGTTTAGTATACATCAATCTAGGCCCATTATCAATCTATTCTAAAAAGATCGGTAGAGTAGAGCGTAAGTTAAAGTCGGCCCTGCCGACTTTAGTGTTTAGCAATAAGTGTTTAAGAATCTCATGCGGCTCAGATAAGTGTGCAACGTTATTTTAACTCTGCAATTTATTATCCGATCTTTATGAAATGTGAGATTGTACATATTGGCCACCTGCACTATACTGCAAAATCTGAACTCGATAGCTTACACTCAAAAAAAAAAACAATCCGAAACGGGATTAAAAACGGGGTGATCCCGGATATTCTTGAGCTGATCCCGGAAGAAGATTGATAGTACATACAATTTTGTTTTTTGATCCCGAAAAACAGGATCACTTCAAGCATGCCCCAGGATCACCCCGTTTTTAATCCCGAATTCGGACTTTTTTCTTTCTGTGTACAAATATGAGAAGTAGGAGATATTCAACACCTTCTATTGCGGTGGCTGGAGGGGGCAGGGCCAAAATTTGAAACAAACTTGATCTGCCTGCAGACAATACTAGCTTACATCTAAAATTTGGTTGCTCTAGCTCTTCTAGTCTCCGAGATCTAGGTGTTCATACAGACGGACGGACATGGCTATATCGACTCGGCTGTTGATGCTAATGAAGAATATATATATACTTTATGTACTAGATACTTGTGCTGCAGAAACAGCTAATACAACAAATGCCACATTTTAAAGTTCCTCACAATGATAGGTTTTCCAATACTTTAAAAACTTGGGAATTTTATTTATATTCGTGACCTCTCTTTTATTATTTTCTAGCTCCTTAACTAAAGATTCCATTTCATCTTTATCAGAAGATGAATATGTTAAAGAATCATTTATGCTTTTTTCCATTAATTCCTTTTGACGAAAATAAAGTTCCGCATTGTGTTTCTTTGCAAGCTGTTTTTGTTATGAGGACAAATTTATTTGGTTTCTTGGATCCATAAAGAGACGTGTTAGAATTGGGACTGATGTTAAAATGTGAGATCTTTTTTTAAGCGCTATAATAAGATATTACAGTATTTTGCAGGAGACTTCAGAACTTGTGCGCGACAAGTGTACCGAGTTGAGTAGAAATCGCTGGGAAGAAAGTGAAAAAAATATTTATTGAACCGAATTCTTTTTAAAATATATTGCTCCAGTTCAGGTTTGGGTTCGGCAGGGAAACATTTGTTTGCTCCGGTTCGGTTCCGACTTCCCAAAACAGTCCGGAGTCTCCCACTCCGGAGCGGTTCGACTCCGAACCGTTTTGCAGCTCTGATTAAAATAGCAATAATAATTCCTCATACCTGCTGTACATTTTTCTTTATATACTTAGTAAAAAACATAAAATACCTTATTAAATCTACAAATCTACATAGTACTTAACACTAGATTACATTGTATCCAAAATTAAATATGTATTTAATGTTAAAAGTTCCAGTAACTTTGTTTATAACTTTCAGCTGGTTCTATAAAACTAATTAAGTAAATAAACACCCCATTCGTTGAGCGGAATCCACGAGCCGTCAAGCCCAATGCTTTGGAATGGAATTTCAAACGAAAACAAATTTACGATTGCATTGTTTCATATGTGGGGCGAGTTGCGTAATCATTGTTCTATCAACTTCCATTCATGGCTTGACATTTTCATATTACAAATACCTATGGGTTATCATATAATTATGTTAAGCACCTTCTATTGTATGCTGGCACCCTAAATAATAATAAAATGGCAATGAGTGCACGCTCACAAATCACTCAAATTTAGGAAGCCAACTAGCCGGGAAGATCATCTATGTGGGCTGGTGCGATAGTGTTGGCCAACAAGTTGAAAATTGCCACTCGCCGCCATTTGTGCACTGCCAAGATTTGGCAAGCATGACATTACACATCGCTTCCATGTGCGTGTAGTTCACTTTCTCGCTGGTATGTGAATGGACTCTAAACCAAACAGAGCTTCGTTCGACTACACTAGCCGCAGGTGCAAGACGTGTGCCCAAGTTCAAGGCATCTGCGATTGGCACTTGCATAAACATGAACCGTTGAAATTAGTTAGTAAAACGCTTCGTGTTTGGGGTATTTGTTCTTTTTTCTTTTTGGTTTGTCGTTTTGTATAAAAGTCTTTAATGCCACATCATTCAATAATAGTAACAAGTATCATCATAAAACTAGAACTAAACCATACAGATTTCAATTAATTTTAAAAGAACCAAAGTTTTACACAGGGAAAAATCGGAAAACTTGGACCACCCTTGATTATGAATACATGTGTATGCAAGTAAACCTAGATCTAGATCACTAATTCTAATGTTGTCAAAAAAAAAAAAAAACACAAAAAGAAACAAATGGAGTCGAGGCGTTCTTTGCGCAAATACCAAACGTGCATACTAACTGAGAGCCAACTGCTCGGAATTGTGTTTCTGCTCAGCCTTGTTGGCCTGGAAGCGTTGCAGCGGCGGTATGACAAACATGACCAGGCCACTGATGGCAATGGTGATGCCAGCGATGAGGAAGGCCGGCGAATATGAGCCAGTTATATCATACATAAATCCTGTGGAAAAACAATTCAAGTTGTAAGATGAGAAGGAACGCAGACACTGATCCAGCACTTACCTCCAATGGGCGGACCAATAAAGCTGGCCACACCCTGGAAAAGCAACAGCAGACCAAATGCATTGGTCAGCTTCTCAAGGCCCAGTAGATCGACCAGTATGACCGATGTTAGGCCCACATAGGCGCCAATTGTAAATCCAAAGACGGCACAGTAAAAGGCCAGGGAATTGAAATCATTACAAAGGGGCACCATGGACGTGGCTGTGGAATGGAAGAGAAGTTTTCATTAGAGATCTTTGGCTTGGCCCACTCAGAGTCCACTCACCGATGCCGCAGGTGGTAAGGCACACATTGTATATGAGCAAGCGATTCACCCAGGGCTTATCCGATATATAACCCAGTATGATACGTCCTACGGTATTGGCCACGCCAATTGTTGATATAAGATAGCTAATCTTGGATTTCTCAATACCCAACTCCTCCGCCTGGGACACCACATAGAGGTAGGGCATGTTAAAGCCGATGCTAGTGCAAAAATTCGACACCGAGAAGATGACAAAGATCACGTCCTTGAGCAGGGAGAAATTCATCATTTCGGCAAATGTGTCACGCGTTTCCTTGGAGCAGGTGATGCATCCGCAACACTTGACTTCCTCCTGTGAAAGAAAGAATACTTGAATGAGATTGGGTGCATGTAATGTAAGAAGTGTCTGCATCCTGGGGGTAGAACCCACTTCAATCGATAAATGCTGTGTATGTATTTGTGTTTGCCCTATGCCTATGTCTTTGTGCTTTACAAAAACAATTGTGCAGTCAGTGCATTGAACTGCATTTACAAGAGAAGTATAACAAAACGGTAAGGAATGAATATTTTAATGACAAGTTTGATGTTTCAAGGCTTAACACTCAAAATAACATTGATTGATTTTTTATACCCGTTACTCGAAGAGTAACAAGTAAGGGCGCTGCAGTCGAGTTTCCCGACCACAAAATACCCTGTTCATTTGTTTTCATTTAATTGTTTTTGAATTTAACAAAATTATCCCCAAATGTAGGCAACACTTTTTTCTAGTCCTGACCAACAAGTGGGGGGGTGCTCTTATCAGCTCAACTGTTTCGCTTATAACTCCGGTGTTTTTTGTCCGATCTGATTGTTCTTTTCAGAATAGATAGATATTGGGCCTAGCTTGATGTATACTAAACCACGAGGCTCTAACTTGAAAATTGTGGATCTGACGGCTATTTAGGTCTAGGATTTCTAGAGGAGGTCTAAGTTTTTTGGGGATAAAAGGGGGACGGGGTGGAATTTTTCAAATCTGAAACAAACTTGATCTGCGTACAGCATAAATCTACCTTCGTGCAAAAATTTGTGGCTCTATCTCTTATAGTCTCTGAGATCGACGCGTTCATACAGACAGACAGACGGACGGACGGACAGGCGGACAGACGGACAGACGGACATGGCTATATCGACTCGGCTGTTCATGCTGATCAAGAATATATATACTTTATGGGGTCGGAAAATTTTCCTTCTCCCTGTTACATACATTCGCACAACTTCATGATCCCCCTTTTCCCATTTTCAATGGGAACAGGGTATAAAAAGCAGGGATGCAAACCGGTTCTGAGCTGAACCGGTTTGGAACCGAACCGAACCGCTTATTCCCTCTGGTGAACCGAACCGCAGAATTTCTGAACCGAACCGAAAACTACAAATAAAAACGGTTCGGTTCGGTTCAGTTCTCTGACGAGTTTTAACGGGAATTGCTTTCCTCTGGCCAATGATTTTGATTAATTAGGAAATTTGAATCGTTTCCCGAAGATAATTTTCAAACATTTCGTTCGACCCTCTACATATTTAGCGTTATCGGATCGACATAACTTTTAAGGATCGATATAACTTCTGCAATTTCCCGCCGATCTCTTAATTTACCTGTCATCAATCTAAATTTTTTTTTTCATTAGACAATATTTTCAATTTTCTGTGGTACTTCTTAACCTTAATTCAATATTAATCTGCCAATAAATAAGGGCATTCCTCCAGGAACTGATAGACGAGTCCTGGGAATCCGACATAATAATCTTTGCAGATTGATCTAAGGATTTTAAAGATATTCGAATGGATTATAGGAATCAAATTTCCAAAATGGTCGAATGGCCACTTTACCGAAATCATATTTTATAATGTGCCTTTGTGAACCACTGAACCGAACCGAAACCGCGGTTATGAACCGAACCGGCGGTTTAGAAACTGTGCGAACCACTGAACCGAACCAGTACTTATTTTCGAGTGGTTTGCATCCCTGCCATTTATTAACCGATTTTTCGTTGGCAGCTATGAGATATAGTCGGTCAGTTCCGACATATAAGAAACATTTCAGATCGATAGCATTAAGCTGAGAGACAGTTTGTGAGCCCAATCGAAGGTCCATGACCAATCTTAGATCTTTACGTCGGTCAGTCGAGCTGAAGATTTATGCATCTAATATACTGGAGTTAGAGCCCTGCACATGCTATCAAAATGTTCACACTATCGAACAAGCTCACATATCGAAACGATACAACCCATTTTCAATTATTTTATATCATTTGTTTCAAGATTTATTGAGTCAAAGTTAGTTTGTCATTTCGTGAGTCCCGATTTTAAACTGTTGTTGAAATACTTATGTTTCAGTTCGCGCTCGCAGTGTCGATTTCGTTGTCATTTTCCAACGATTAATTTTAAAAAATGATTGAAAATGAAGAATAATTCTTCTAAAGTAAGCAAACTTTACTATATGTATTTAAAATAATGATCCATGGAACCAGCTACTACCTGGAATTGCTGAAATAAAAGCGAATATTTGCAGTGGTCTATAAAGCAATATCAAGGGACAACAAGGGTGTGTCAAATATTTTAAGAAATTCGGTGATAACATTAATCTTGATTTAAGTCTTAAGCGTGCGAAATGGAATGCCGTATTTTATTACATGAAATCAGTTGAAGACAATTGCATCATGCAAACACAATTTTAGTGAAAAACAAGTAAGAAAGTCGGTCAAGCCCGACTTAAAGGCTGCCTTCACACTGTTCGACACTTAATGACATGCTAATCAATACGGCTTTATATTGTCAATTTTTCATTGTAAAATCCCTATCAATTGACATTTTCGAATCCTGAGATAATATCGAATGATACTTTTGGTGTAAACTCAAAAAAAAGGGCTAATGTATTCACTGAGTTAGTTCAGTTCAAAAAAGCAAAGCGCTTTTCGTGATTAATGTCAAGGGAAAGGTAAAAAGTCGTTTTTTGAAAAGCTTGGTGTTTCGACGTTTATGAATTTTGTATATCTGAAACAACCTTTAAACGCGCATCTGATATCCCGAACTCAAATACCACCCAGAAGATAAGAATCTTAGTGTTACCGCAAGTCTACCAGCCGGTGATATTGAGTCCCAACAATAGGATTTTTGATTTTTGGACAGCATTAAGAATGGCGAACAGATCTTCTTGGAGACAAGTTAAGTTCAGCTAATCCAATTCTTCAATTGCCGCTAGCATCCAACCCCGAACTTTAGACGCCATTTTTAAAGATATCTTGCCGAATCGATGCAATCTAAAATCGCACTACTTTTATCACAGCCTACTCAAAATGAATTTAATTTAATTTTCATTGACACATGTTGGATCTAGTGCTTGAACTTTGTTCGTTGTACTCATTTCACAACGTTTTTTGACTTGACATTCAGTGTAAATGGAGTCGCAATTGTCGATTTCGAAATGGTTACTTTTTAATGGGCTGCCTCAACATACTCTGTGCCACTCAAAATTCTGTATTTACAAAGTGTAAGCGTGTATAAAGTGCTGCACATTGCTGTTCCAGACGGTGCTGCCCAGCATAAATGTTTGTTTTCCCTATAGATCGACTCTTGTTCGATTGATCTTCTCCAATTGCTTTGTCGGACAAATAAATCATGTTAATATCTAAATAAGTCCATAAGTTCTTACCTTCTATCAAAAAATAGTCAAGGATTAAGGGGGTGTGGTGAAAATTTGATGCATCTCTTGATCTGAATGCAAGTAAATGAAGTGAAGCTGCTGATGCTTTCTTCGGGCTGTTACATACTTTTGCATGTAATATACACATATAAAACTTTTTCACAGAACGTTTTTTTGGAATAAGCATTAGCACTCTGATTTTCCATCATAGACGGGGCTGTCCCAGAAGCAGCGCTGCATCAGCGAACAGTCTTTTGATCATAACTCGACATCCGTTCATCCGATCTTCTCTCTTCGGATCGTTTAGTTATCCTGATTACTAAATATGTCTAGAAGGAACGAACCATCTATCTTTACAACTGTGGGAGATGTGACGATTTTTCTAAATTGCGGGGGAGGCAGGGGGCGTGTCCAAAATTGAAAATAAACTTGATCCGCCTGCAGACATAAGAAGCATATGTTCCATACATGTCAACAAACCTTTATCTCTTACCATCTCTAAGATCTGTGCATTCATACGGACAGACGGACATGACTCGGCCGTTGATACTGATCATGAATGTATATACTTTATAGGGTCGGAGATGCTTCCTTCGCGATGTTACATACTTCTGCACAAACTTATAATACTCTATGTACGTACGGTAAAGAGTATAAAAACAAAGAAATATAAAAATAGTTTCGTCTCGTATGGAGACACACAGCATCATAGCTCATAATTGTTGCCGCATGTCTAAAATGCTATATATACTTTAACGCTCTCGTTCCTAACCTATAAACATGTGATCCCGAATCGGATTGTCGTAAGCACATTGGGAATAAAATAAGTTCGAAAGGCTTGCGGCAAGCTTTTTAAGGTTGAATTGAGTAGAATATTCTGTAAATCGAGATTGAATTTTTAATCTCGCGGCGAATATAAAGACTGAATTTAGTTATCCGTCTTTTTATACCCTTGCAAAGGGTTTTTTTAATTTGCCAGAAGTTTGCAACTCTTAGAAATAATATTCATTTCCGACCCCATCAACTATATATATTCTTGATCAGGGTGACGAGCTGAGTTGATAGAGATTTGTCCGTTCGTTCGTCTGTCCATCTGTCTGTCTGTTTCCACGAAAACAAGTCTCTCAGTTTTAAAGCTATAGGGCTGAAATTTAGCAAAGTGTCTTTTTTTTGCTGCACGAAACCGACCGGATCGGATGACTATATCTCAAAGCTCCCATAGCAACAATCGTTCGGAAAACTAGTTTCAGCGAGAAAAACTTTTTTCTTTCAATGCAAATTAGTTTCGGAAGGTCGCTGAACCCAGGTTCAGGTTCGAACCGTGGTTCAGACATTATTATTGCCGTTTTTGTGCTAAGGTCAAAAATTTTTGGTTTCTTGGATCCAAAAAAAAACAGATGTTAGAATTGGGACTGAACTTAAAATCTCGGAACTTCTCGAAACACTTTGACAAGATATTACAGTATTATGCAGAAGTTCTAAAGACGAACTTGTGTGCGACAAGTTGAATATAAATCGCTGGAAAGAATGTGAAAAAATATATTTTTGAACCGAACCCCTTTTCAATTTATTTTGCTTCGGTTCAGGCTCGGGCTCGGCAGGGAAAAATATTGTTGCTCCGGTTCGGTTCCGACTTCCCAAAAAAACACGGAGCTTCCGACTTCGGAGCGGTTCGGCTCCGAACCGGCTTGCAGTCCTGATGGAAATATCTTCAAGCTTTGTATTCATAGATTTTCTATTCTTTTTTGGAATTCTGCCAAGTTTGGTGAAAATCGGACATCTATATGGTATAGGTATGTATATATATAATATATGACATCTATATGGTATAGCTGCATACAAAAGAATACTCTGAAAAACAGTCTTAGTTAGAAAAACTTTATTGCTTTTGATGGTAGCATCCTGCAATTTTGTATTTTGTTTGTTTCACATGCTTTCTACATAGTTTTGTTCAAATCGGATGACTATATCATATAGCTGCCATATGAATGATCGGTCGGAAAATGGGTCGTTTTGGGGAAAAAGTATATTTTTGAAAATATATAAGCGACCACTTGCAGGGGTAGAAAAACTTCGGCACAGACGAAGTAAGCTTAGCTTTCTCATCATGTTTGTGATGTCAGTCATTGGATCAAGGTTAAAGTGAACACTATAACTTTTCTCGTACTACTTAATAAAACTTAAGTCCTTAATCTCTGTTCGTTCAACTAACACATACCCAGCTTATTCACATATAATATTTTTATACCTGCCCTTCAAAGTATGGTATGAAAATGCATATTGAATAGTTCATGAAATATTTATTTTTTTTCGATTTAAATTTCTTATACTGATTCGACGATTATATGAGTCAATGTATGGTACTGCGATATGGCACTATCAATAATCCTGTTTATAAGTATTAAAGGACTTAATGTTGCATACATTGGTGGGCTCTTATCATGATATTTTATGCTGGGCAAT
Source organism: Lordiphosa andalusiaca (assembly GCA_035044965.1). Lineage (NCBI taxonomy): Eukaryota > Metazoa > Arthropoda > Insecta > Diptera > Drosophilidae > Lordiphosa > Lordiphosa andalusiaca. Next base: position 1,445,403 of record JAWNNM010000051.1, on the reverse strand, counting down.
ATTTTAGGAAACAAGAGAACTACTCTTGGCTACTCTTTCTCTCTCTCTCTCTCTTTCTCTCTCTGCCTAAGCTCCTAAAGATGTCGGACATCGAGTTATTTTGACTTGTCTGGTATCTCCCATGTGTTTCCATCAGCTCTCCCCATTTTCCGGCGAAAAGCATGCGGTCATTGTCGTCCCCACCGTCGGCTCTTGATTTCCATATGCATGTAGGTTGCCTCATGTTAGTCTAATGACCCAATGTTAATGAATATTCGAAGTGTGCGAGCACTGCTGGCCAAAATCGTGCGTGCATCGCTGTAAGCAGCCCAGACAGTGAGCTATCGCAACTCCGGAGGTTACAACGCGCACGGGCACAATGTCGCATCTGGCAAAGTTCTTTGAGGACAGTGAAATTTTCATCACAGGCGGATCGGGTGTGGTGGGCAAGGCTCTGATCGAGAAGCTGCTGCGCTCGTGCAATGTGCGCCGCATCTACATCCTATTGCGTGAGCGTCGTCAACTGAGTGCGGAGCAGCGGCTGATCAAGCTGCGGCAGGCCACCATCTTTAATGTGCTGCGCAAGGAGAAGCCCCTTGAGCTGGACAAACTGGTGGCCGTGTCGGGTGATGTGGCCCTGCCGGGACTGGGTATACAGCCAGCGATGGCGGAGCAGATGTCGCAGGTGTCGCTGGTGTATCACTGTGCCGCGACCGTGCGATTTGATGAGCCACTCCGGGTGGCCTTGAGACTTAACGTGGGCGGCACGCTGGAGGCCATCAAGTTTGCCGAGACTCTGCGGCAACTTCGCGTGTTCGTGCACGTCTCAACGTTCTTTAGCAACCCGTACCTGAAGACTGTGGAGCCCAGGGTGAACAATAGTTAGGCCTTACGGCGCAACTCCATTCTGACCGACTGTGTCTTTGCAGTACTACTCCTCGCCCATTGACTGGCGATTGTGCCTGCGCCTGCTGGACGAGATACCAGATGATGGTGTGTTAGATGCTCTCACGCGCAAGTATGTTCCGATCGGAGAAACTGGCAGAGATCCTAATCCCATTCAAATACTTCAGACTGATTGTGGGCTTTCCGAATACCTACACCTTCACCAAGAACCTAGCCGAATCGCTGATCAATGACTATCGCACGCGTCTGCCCCTGGTGTTGTATAGACCCTCTATAGGTGAGTATGGACCCCTTCCCTCCGCTCAATTCCCGCAACTTTTTGTGTGTGTGTGTGTGTGTGTGCAGTGCTCTTTGCGGTGGAAGAGCCCAGTCCGGGTTTCGCTCCCTCCTTAATGGGGGCCATGGGTCTGTTCTCGCTGGTTGGTGCCGGCATTCTGAAGACCGTCTATCTTGGCAACGAAATACGTTTGGACATCACACCACAGGACATTGGCATCAAGACGTTGATTCATTATACCATAGACGGCTACGAGGCCTACCAGCACGGGTGAGTTGGTCAAGCGCCATCTGTTGCGTCCTGGCCGTTTTCTCGAACCTTGACTTGTCCCTTGCAGGCCGCCCAAGGAGTTGTTGGTCTTCCAGTGCTCCTCTTGCACCCATGTGCCGCACACATTCAAGCAAATGGCTAAGCAAATGGACGATCTGCATCTTTGGCAACAAGTACCCTTTGAAAAGAGCCTACTTATGCCCGGCTGCCACTACACGGATAGCCGTTGGGTATACCAATTCCTAGTCTTTACCAAGCAGATTCTGCCTGCCGTGATAGTGGATTCTCTGCTCAGACTCTTTGGACGAGATCCGGCTGTGTTGGGTATTGTCCGGAAGGCCTATCAAACGCTGGAAGTGATGCAACCATTCATGTTCAACAACTATGATAGTTCTGGCACCACCAATGTGGCCGCCATGATAAAAACCAATCACGGGTGAGTGGCTCAAGCAAACTGTCTCCAAGCCCGATTTCTGACTCGCCGCCCATGCAGCACGGACTTTGATATATGCACCTACAGTCATCCGGACATGAATGCCTTGATGATTATCAAGTGCAAGGAGATGTTGCACAGCATACGGGAGCATCAGCTGAAAGAGAAGCCCCAAAGCTTGCAGCGTTCCAAGTACATACTCAGGATGTAAGCTCGACCCTATAATGCGGTCGTATGTTTTCTTAACATTTCTGTTCTGTTTTCATGTGAAGCAAATGGTTCATCTATCAGGCGGTGCGGCTCTTCCTGCTCTACAAACTGCTGAGCTGGCTGTGGTACACCTACCTAGCCTAAGCCATTTGGAGTTCGGAGTACCCGGGCCCGAGCTGAGTGGGTCTTAGTGTTAAATGTCGGAAAACCAAAGTTTGGATTTCAGTTGTTCTTTTTTTGTTTTTTTTTTTTTATAGAGTATCTTTAAGTTTGTCTGTTTCTACATCCACAAAATACACATTCCATATGAAAAACGCGCTGACATGAGTTACTGGTGTCGCCGACGGGTTTACCATGAAGAATGCGATGAGACGTGGTGGGAGCGTTTCACGCAGGGAGTGCTTGACCGGATCCTGGAACCATTTCGACCCATTCGATTGCTATTCTTCTTGCTGCGTTGCCTGCTGTGTCTGACAATTGTAGTCTATTTGGCCATATTGCTGGACGAATATCGCGCCCGGACTGAGGCTTGCCGCACACAGCGAAAATCGTGGAATCAACAGGGTATGAACTACCTCGAGGAGATACGCCATTGCTTCTGTGATTTGTACAGTCTCATAATGACGTCCCACACGGCGGAAGGCAGTCCAGCTGCTGGGTGGGAAAACTTCTAAGTTTGAGAAGGGCCATAAAATGCGGCAATGATAGTTGTCAACTCAAACACGGATAAGAGAAGCTCAATCTTGGAAGATTACTACGCCAAAATTTTCTGTCAATAAATTTATTTTTAAACACAAAGGTGTTTAAATTGGACATTGCATTGGAATTGACAAAGTGGAGCAGGATCGGGAGTGGTTCTTTCAACAAATTGAAAACTTTGGTGTCTGGTGATTTTGTGATCGAATTTTGACAGAAAACGTCTGTATTACAATCACAAGACTCGGTTCACCGGGCGCTCAAAGTGCCATTTCCAAACAACTAAATCCAAAATCATCAAGGCGTATAAGCTCCTTCTAATACTGTTGTGTAGCGTGAGCGGAGTCAGTCAGTACTAGATTTAATAAAACACGCGGAAGATCTTTACGAATATGTCGGCAAAAATCAAATTGAAAACTCCGAAAAAGGAGAATTCGAGCCAGCCAAATACTGAGAAAGACTTTTGCGACTTCTGGTGCCTAGAGAAGATCTTCAAAATAAAAAAATAGAGGAAAGTTCACTTCGGCTTGGCCGAAGTTTGTATACCATTGCAGCACGTTTTCCAAACTAATTTGAACATTTCCACTGAACACAGACAAATTTTTCTCACGGACTACTTTTCTGACTCTACTTTTGTCTACTTGTCTCTACTTTTCTATGCTTTATAGATGTCCGATTTCAACCTAACTTAGTGGAATCATGGGAAAGCATGGCAAACTGAGAAAAACTTTCACTTAAACTAGTTTCTCGAACGTTCATTTCTATGGCAGCTATTACCTATAGTCATCCGATTTTGACAAAACTTTGGAGAATTGTGTGAAAGCTTATAAAATATATGTTTTCCAATTGTAAAGAGGTTTACATTGAAAAAATAAAAGTTTTTCTTACTAAGACTATTTTGCTAACCTTAGTTTTTTATGGCAGATATACTATCTAGGTGGCAGCTAACATATAGCCATCTGATAATCATCCGATCCGGCCGGTTCCGACAAATGTGCAGCGTATTTGTACCAGAAGACTTCATGTAAAGTTTGGTCACTATAGCTTTAAAGCTGACGGAGGAAATCGACTCAGATCGTCAAGAATATATATCAAGAATATATATACCTTATGTGGTCGGAAATGCTCCCATCAATGCCTTACAAACATCTGGACAATTTCAATATACCCTCTGCAAGGGTATATTGGTAAATTTGGTAAATTTGACTCCGTTTCTTATTACCTCACAGCACCCTGGAGGACTCTATAGTTCAACAAAGTTCGGTCTACGGGTAAGATCAGACACACTGGGAGGCTGTCAGATTTTTCTTTGCCAGTTATCTGGCAGCCTGGTCGGTTTGAATAAAATATATAAGAATATTGACAGATTTGTCTGAACAAATATGGCAGCAGTCAACTGGCACCACACTGGCAGGTGTTCACACATGTATGGCAGCAACTGGCACCTCCAAACGTGGCGTCTTTCCATTGTGTCTGAACGCACCCTAACTGTATGTACATTGACGAGATAAGATTTGACACACAATAATATTTCCCACATCTATTGGATAGTTTCCAAAATGTACGAAAATACATTCGGATGTCGAACTTCACATCAATAGAAACACTATTAATCAGGGCTACAGACATTACAAATTCTCGGAGCTACGGTTCACGGGTTCGAACCAAAATCTACCAATGGTTAAGGTTCTAAATTCTGGTTCAGCCCATATATTGTTAAAAACAAAAAAGAAAGCTCGACTATAACATACTCTGTACCAACGAAATTAGAAGGACATGACTATATCGACTCGTTCGTGGATGCTGATCAAGAATATATACACGTTATGGGATCGGAGATGCTGCCTTCTGGCTATTACATACTGTTGCACAAACTTATAATTCTCTGTGTACCTCCGGTCGCTAGACAGAAGGCATATTCTGATGTCTATGTCTACCATTTTTGCTGAACCGAACCGATATTATAGGTACTGAACAGGTTCCACTTTAATGCAACCTCTTGTTCGGTTCACAGTAATCTGAAAGTCGAAATTCCCGGTTCGAGGTGGTTCGGTTCGAAAACTGAATGCTTATGAACAGTAGATTTAATTAATATTTTGATGTCATCTGGAATCAAGCCTTAACAACGGAGAGCGGAGATGTCATCTGGAATCAAGCCTTAACAACGGCAGACAGTGATGTAGGAAGGGGTGAGAGTTTAGGGGTTAAGCACCCAGCCCGTCAGGGGTAAAAGAAAGCTTCTAGGTACTACAGCCACATTAACTAACCCATTCAAATCAAATTTACCATTATTTTGATTAAGGTGTGAAAAATACGCATTTTTCTTAAAAACCTAATTTTTTGCGGAACTTCAAAGTATTCTAAGAATTTATCTGCGAATGGAAAAAAATTGCGAAATGAACTTGCTATTAGAGCATTGTTATTCTAATTTTACTACAACTACACACTTTTTAGATATCATCGCGCTTTTAGAATTTACAAAAACCGCACAAAGTTACGACTAGATTATCCCTGTGCTGGGGGAATTTGGACAACGTATAAGAAGACGAAACCAAGTTGGGAAGTTTGGATACGCTTTTGTTTTTCACAGGTTTTACACAAACCAAAACTGGTTTGGTTTTTGACATGAATGAGAATGTCCTAAGGACTGCGAAGAGAGAAATGATGCTTTTGGGATCAAGACAATATATTATTTCTAGAGCAAATTAATCTCGAAAATGTTGAGCAGACTTCTTTAAACTAAATCAACTTGTACGATGAAATGTGCAGAGACCATTACAGCGCAGCTGAAAGATAAGTGCTCAAACTATGTTTGAAATCGTATTTACTGAGGTCTGAGCGTTCTACACCGAATATGACACTTCCATTGTGATTCCTAGACGCTTATCAGGACTGATAGAAGCTGGCTTAGTCCCTAACAGACTTAACTCCGGCATTTGAAATCATAAATCAATCGTTCTTGGCTTTAGTTGCATTTAAAAATATAGACAAAACTGGAACTCTGAGGATGAGAAGGATTTCCCTGAATAAAACTGTAGAGAAGACACTTGGCCACCGCTGTGCATCCAAAATCCCTGTAATTTAGCAATGCAGAAAACTTATTCCATATTATTTCTTAATGTTCTTATTCTACTGCAAATGTTCATGGCTTTCCCTACTACACAACATCGATCACCTAAAGCAATTTACAACAATTCCATGCAAATTTAATCATTGAGTTTATTTAAATATTTTCTAAATTTGAAATGGATGATTAACTTAGACTACTAAAAGAAGTTGGGGACCGGAAAGAAAACTAATTATTGTGTTCGAGAGAACTATAAAATTATGTCATACCGAACCTAAAAAGTGAACTCGATCGAGTCTATTCCATCACATTGCAAACCGCAGAAGAGAGGAGCATCTAAGCATCTAAAATAAGATGAGGCTTACCTGACTTTGAGCCAGCTGATTGTTCTGCCGCAAGGAACCATAGCGCTTGATTACTCCTGAGCCAGCAATTGAGCGATTCAGATCATTCTTTGAGCTGGCATACTCGGGAATGTTGTGCAGTGAGCCCTGAATTGGGAATCATTAAACCCTGATGCTTCAGCCAACTGTTCAAGTGACTCACCTGGTACAGGGCATCTGGACGATACATGGTACCGCTGGCACTGTGCTCTCGATGTGAATCCCTCAGTGGCGTCAACTGTTGTTGGCTGTAGAAGGTGCGGGCTATGTCATCATTGCTGGTGCTTTTCACAGCCACCGTTGGGGCCTGGCCATTGATGACTCCGCTCGAATTGTTGTTCTGCAAATGGCCACACAGAGTTCGTAGAGAAATTGTATTCCATCGGGCAGCCGGCACTTACCAAGCTGGGCTTTAGACCATGTCCCACGCTGTTTGAGCGACACAGAGCTGTGCCGCCTCCCCCTGTAATACCGCCATCTGTGCGTGGCGGCAATTGTAGATACTGATCCGTTGAGGGCTTCACTGTGACCGCCTTGAGGGGCTCAAGTTCAGCAGGCGTTGTATTCTGATCAATGATTCCCGACTTCTTCACCATCTTAACTGGCTTAGGTCTAGGAGCCTCCAGTGGTCGGAACATGGCGCCGAAAATGATACAGTTGAGCACAATCCCGCCCAGTATCAGCATGGCTCCACGCCAGCCATAGCTTCCGATGAGATGATCTGTGAGGGGGGCAAACACGAAGGTGCCAAAGCCCGAACCGCACACAGCTATGCCCGTGGCCAGCGATCGCTTCGTCTCAAAGTATTGGGTTACGCTCACAATGGCCGGCAGATATATGAGTCCAAAGCCCAAGCCCGTGCCCAAGCCAATGGTAATGATGAGGGTCAGCACGTTTTGGGCAAATATGCTAACAATTATGCATGAAGCTGCCAGAATGGCTCCGGCAATGGTAACCGCTCGGCAACCGTAGCGATTGACAAACGAAGAACTAATGGGACCTAAGCCAAAGAATAGGATGAGATTGGGCGGAGAGTGGCCAAGGATGTGCCATTACTTACCAGATGAGAATGTAACGCCAACCATGATGGAGGCAATCCAAGCTGTGTAGCCCTTGCCTTCATTGAAATAGTCCAAAAACTCATTGTAGAATATGCCAAAGGTGTAGGTCATGCCATCGGCTAAGCGGGGAATATAAGAGAGTTTCATAGGTTAATAAGTTATGATCCATTAAGCAAACCTGCCGGTGAGCGAAATTCCAGCAGTTCCCTTTAAAGACAGCTTAAACAAGGTGGTGCAATGTGGATAGCTACGAATGCCAACTGTTTCCAAGTGCACAAGATGAAAGATGGCATGGCAATGGCCATGTGTTATGCGAACAGTACACTCAGAAAAAAAACCAAGAGTTTTGTACTTGAATAAGGTACAAACGGTGTCAATAGTACGGTAAGTATGAAAATACTTGATTTAAGTACAAAATTCTTATATCAAGTACGATTTTTTCAATCCCGAAATACTTGATTTTACACTGTTTTGGAATATATTAAGTATGTTTTGAATTATTAAACTATTTCTAATCAAACTTTTAGCTTATAATGGTCTTGAGTCAAGCCCGATTATGTCACAAAATAAGACCTTAAAGTGGGTAATTTCTATTTTTAGGAAGAATATAAGAGTATTTCAAACAAGTACAAAATGTTCTTGGTTTGCGCCCATACAGAAGCTATTCCCACTTTGTTCTTGAAGAGTTCTCTGTATTAAACCAAAGAAATATCCAAGACCCATAACCAAAGAGCAAGTTAGAGCTACTGTAGCTCAGAAATTTACTGCTATAGCCAGTTGGGAATTTTAAGAACAGACTCGCATAAAAATAATTTATATTTTCTGTTGCACATTTTGTGGAGCTAGGATAATGAGTCTATTTTGTACTCAATCTAACATATTTTGTACTTAAACTAAGAACTCGCTTTTCTAGAATCGTTCATCTTACTGTGAGTACAAAATGTTCTTGAGTCAAGCAGGTTTGTTCTCATTTCAATAATATTACTATTCATATTTCGCGCTTCGAACGTTTCGTACTTAATTTAAGTACACCAAAGAACGAATCATACTTGAAATTTCAAGTACAAAACGGCTTAAATTCTATCCCGTTTGGTCTTGAACGCAGGTAGCTTTGTTTTTCTGAGTGCACCTATCTCAGAGATCTCACAGTCTACCCTGAGCTAGATCAATCATTTTTTAAAGGTCGACATCCATTGTCTGCATTTTATCTTTACATTTTAAGTTGGCGAAAATGTAGATTTGCTATCTATAATATTCTGATATTTTCCTGGAGATCGGATGATAAATCAGGGATGCAAACCACCTGAAAATAAGTACTGGTTCGGTTGTAAACCGCCAGTTCGGTTCATTACATGTTTTTTTTGCAACTAACCGCGGTTTCGGTTCGGTTCACTGGTTGAAAAAGGCACATTTTGAAATATTATGATTTCTTTCGTGGTGATTTTTCGCACACTGTGAAAATTGAATTCCTAAAAACCTTTTGAATTTTTGTTTAATCCCTTAAAGAATATCCAAATTGATGATGTCGAATTTGCAGGATGCGTCTGTAAGTAGAGAGGAATGCCCATCGGAAACGGAGAATGTCGGCTAGAAAAGAATACGTACCATGTATTTTGCACACCCTATTTATCATATTAATTAAGAAAAAAAACTCTCTTGGCTAAGATTAAAATAAGGTAAAAAAGTACTACAGAAAATTGAAAAAGGTCCATTAAAGGAAAGAATGCAGATTGATGACAGAGATACAAGAAGATCGGCGGGGAATTTACAGAAGACTTACAGGACTACATGTTGTAAAATTTGTATCAAGTCATCTCTAAAAGTTATATCGATCCGGCATCGCTAACAATGTAGAGGGTCGAATGAAATTTCGTATTAAAATTATCTTTGGAAAACGATCGAGGGAAACGAAATTTAGAAATTAATAAATATAAATATGAGGAAAGCGATTAACGTCTTAAAACTCGTCAGAGAAATGAACCGCACCGCACCGTTTTCTTTATGGTTTACGGTTCAGCTCAGCATTTTTGAAATCCAGCCAGTACGGTTCACCAGCTGGAATAAGCGGTTCGGCTCGAAATCGGTTGAGCTCAGTACCGGCTTGCATCCCTGTGATAAATGGTAAAGTTAAAGGAAAATCAGACTTTGTCATTTATAAATTCTTAGATTTTCAATATTTTGGGTCAGTTTGGGCTGTCTGACAATACAATATTAATAACTATAAGAGCATTTCTTCCACTGAATAATGGGTATTTCGAAGAATGGCAAGGGCAACTTTAGTTACGCTCTCGAAACTAAACTCAACATGAAAGTATCAATACAATGACACTTAAAAGATAAACTAAAATTTATGAGATTTTTCCACATTTCGTATTATATAAGGGTGTTCTTTCCTAACTGTTCGAGTAAGGGGTAATTATGCTACTACCGGTACAAATCGGTACACTGAAACAAATATCAGGAAACAAAACCAAATGAAATTTCGGTGCGATAACGTTTCGTTTACATAAAACCATTTTGGTTGCCGGTTTTGAGCAAATTTTTTCTCCGATTTCTCATCTTCAGCTTAGCTGTGGAGTTGTTGAATTAAAAGAAATTTTTAATTTGTTTAACAAGTCACAAACTAGAAGAAGAAAGTCGTGATCTTCAGTTGAGCTACGGAATTGTTGAATTAAGAAATTTTTTTTTTTTTTGATTTTGACTTCGAAAAAATTTAAATTTTCCTCAGTTTAATAACTTCACAGCTCAACTGGGAGTCGTGAAATTTTATACAAAAAATACACAGAGTGTGTGAAGTTTTTGCAAAAATTAAGTATATATTCTTGATGAGCATCAGTCGAGCCGAAAAAGCCATGCCTTTCTATCTCACAGATGGTAAGACGTGGAGGTTCTATATGTATGATACATTTCCCTCTTATACTTGCGTTCAGATGAAATTTATTTTAAATTTTTGTCAGGCCTCTTCATTTGTCCCACAGATTTTATAGTTTGCAAGAATATTGACTGCTGAAGCTAAATACACAGAAAAAAAAAGAATCAGAAATCGGGAAAGATCCCGATATTTAATATCATTCGGGTATTTTTCAGCATCGAATCGGCCTTCATGTGAAAAATACCCAAATGATATGTTCGAATATATCACTGCATCATTTCGAACATATCAAAGTGAAATGTTTTAGATCTACTATCTGATATTTTTCAATATCTCAGAAATTTGAAAATAATTTTTCAAATTAAAGTGTGCACACTTTAGCTTACGAGTATCATATTTAACGCTCAGTCAATGGTGGAAATATTTAAATCAAAGTGTAAATATTAAAATATTATAGCATTTTTCCCTGAGTGTATATTAGGGTGCTCTTTTTAAGGCCAAAATTGAAATTTAGAAGGGGCGCCCACTTAATAAACTCCATTTGCATTATAGATATTACAACGTAAAACAGAACAAACAAAAGAAAGTTTGCTCTAAAAAATAACTCATACGCCCCGTAATCTACAACGAAATTTCTATCATTAGACCTGTGCTACATGGGTGAAGCTATCAAAATACCTGAATGTCTGGCATGCAATTTCAATTTTGAACAGAAATGGACAAGGAACAAAAAGCCGCATGGCTCAGATGCTAAAACATCGCATGTGAACGTGGAGGTTATAAGTTTGAGTCCCACTGCAGGACTTGTTTGTTTACTTTGTTCTTTTTTCTTATTTTTGTGTTATTTTTGTAATTAGTTTATATCTTAACAATGCACTTGGGTCCCACCGATTGTACAAAACAGCAATATAGAATGAGATACAGTTGAGATGTGAGGTCAAATATTATTAGAAATAAACTCATTCCAGATGGACTCTGAGCTGCGCGGCTTAATGACGGCTGAGAGCTTCAACTGACAAAACGAACTTTAATAAAACTGACCCTCAAAAATTAACCGACCAAATGTTTTGCCAGTTAATATGACTGGGTTCTTAAGGGTAACTTGACGCTTGATCGCGCGAATGGTCAATGGCGGACAAACTTCAAAATTTCCACAAAATTGCCTTGGCAAAGCGCCAATTAAAGTTCAAATCAGAGTATCCTTTTGGAAGTACCAACACATTTTGTTAGAAATCAACGCCAACTACAAAATTATATAAAGTTGAAAGGCAACTCTGCGTATGAGTAATATCACAAACTTTGAAGCCCCGCCGCGTCCACTAAAACATATCTTTTTGCGACTTTGAATATACCTTATTTCGTACATTTTGAGGGTTTATCAAATGTAGAATATAATTAAGAATATTTCTAAGACCAAGGTCCTTTATTAATGAAAACTGCCAGACATCTACACCACCCCATAGAACACAAGCGTCTTGACATCACCTTTTGTTCATGACACTTAAATTGAGGAGCTGAACAGTCCGTCCATACAAGTTAATACGGATCCTTTGGATTTTTTTTGAGTTGATTTACCTTTTAAAGCTTTGTTGTAAGCCAAACCGGTTTCTTTTCAAGTGAAACATCTCTTAATTCCCTGATAAATCTGAAATGTAACTTGCTTCGATTTCTGTTTTCAACAATTCAACAATACAGATTTGCTTAAAAGAGTTAAATGGCTGTGACTGGATGTCAACCCAAGCACAATCATCAAATCAAATCGCTGGGCATGCTTAGCATTTTCTGAATAACCAATTCAAAAAGTCCGCTGATTATTTGTACAGCAATTCATTTGGCCCGCCGCAAAGTATGCTACAGCAATTGCAAACCATTCTCCTCTAACTGGTCAAACATTTTGGAATATTCTGTTAGCGTTCAATACCCATGGGCCTTGCCAATAAATCAGTTTACCTGTGCAATTCATTAAACACTTGGCAGGAGGTGGCATTTATGTCGCTTATCAGTCAATTGTGCTTGGGCTACTACCCACCATGACAGCTATATGGCTCCCCACAATGCCCTTCCCAGCTATCCTCAGATAGCGACATAGTTTCTTATATGGCAATTACACAAACAAGTGATAAGATTATCGGAACGACCCACTACGGACACTTTCGGACGGACAATTAGCCAATTGATAGTTAGTTGATTGTGCAAGCCGACCGAGTGTTCTCATATCATAAATCGGCTATCAACTGTCGTTTATTTTGAGTCGAGTTCCTAATCTCTACGGGGCTAAGCAATTTGTGATTTGCGCCGATTAGTCGCATTTTATATATGTATTTACGATCTGCTAATGGCGGCAGACACACATGACCAACCTGGAATTGATTATAGGCTCGAAATCCGTTCAAGGTTCGTGTTGATTTATGAGTGGTGCGCCATGCGGCAATCACCTTGTTGCTAGGCTGCTGGCAACAGAAATGGCAGAGGTACAACTGCGCCAGAGCTTGGCGCAACGATCAATACGGCAACCTTTAAACTCCGACTCGCTGCAGCGGCATGCGGCGGCGAGCCGTTGCCAAGTGGCATAATAGCTAATTGACTTTCACTTACTGACAATGTGTATCATAAAGGAGGCAAACACCACAACCCAGCCCCAGCCACCGTCGGGTGGTGTGGGCATTGGCTCCAGCTCCAGTTCACATGGCGCATTGCAATTGCTGGGCTGTTGTTGTGATTTTCTGCGTGCCGGCGGACCGTGAACCATTTTGATTTTGCTCCGCTGCTGTGGTTGTTGTTACTGTTGAGGAATCACCAGTTGGCGCCTCTTTTGACCTGAAGCCTGGGCTGAGTTCCTCGGTACTAATTGAAGCCGGACGCCTCCTGCAGCATGATGTGCCAGACGAGCTGGGCCAACACTGAAATGAAATTTGGCAAGGCAATTAACAAATTTGTCGTGTGACGGCGAAACGCAATGAAACGTGAACACGTGATGAATGGTGGTTGAGTGGTCATGATGAGTGAACGGGGTGAGCTTATCAGCAGCCTACTCCGAAATACATTGAACTTGTCCAGAACTAAAAAAATTGAAACTAAACCAAAAGCTGAGTCGTCGCAAGAGATACCCCGTGCGAAACGTGCCAATTTCGATGGCATCAATCAAAGCCTGAGTTCACTTTGACGATACTGTGCTCTCTTTTTTGGAACATGTACATTGTACATGTAATGTTTGATGATTATATGGCAAATTGAAATGAATAGTGCCGAAGGCTGTTAATGTGTGGACATAAAACCAATTTTGGTTGAGAAGTTTTTACTTCAATACCTGCTGAAGTGATGCTGCAAAAGCTAAATTGAGATCGGAAGTAACTGTTACTGCCTTATTGGCAAATAACAATTTCCAAATCTGAAAACAGACTTAATCTGCGTATGCACTTTCATCCAAAAATTGTTGGGTCTGTCTCCTTAAGCCTCTGAGTTCGACTCAGCTGTTAAGGCTAATCAAGAATTTGTATACTTCATAGGGTCGGAAATGTTTCTTTCTTCCTGTTGCATACTTTTGCACATCATCATGATCCCCCATTTCCCCATTTCTAATGAAAACAGGGTATAAAACTCGTAATTACGAAGCTTTGACACGTTTCCATTGAAAACAAAAGTGGTTTTACTCACTAAAACTGGATTTTCGACAGATCTATCATATGACAGCTATTTGCTATAGTCAGCCGATAATGACGGATTATGCAGAGTGTCATTATTTTAGCTCTAAAACTGATAGAGGGGATAGCATAGAAAAACACGGACTGACGAGCAGACGGACGGACAGAAGGAATTGGCTATTTCAACACAGCTGTTCATGCAGTTCAAGAATTTATACACGTGAGATAATATTTATGTATCAGCAAAACAAAAATTTATAAACGGAAATTGCATAATTGTTTTAGATAATATTCTCTACTTTTGCATTAGCTTCAACCAAACTTCGAAGCACTTATTCTCTCCGATTTAGGCACCTTCAAAACATGGGCCTTAAACCCGTGAACAAATCATTGGAAATTATTGGGTGCTAAATCAGGAACCTACGGCGATTCGACATTTGGACCGATCAAAAAGTCGCTTGTGTGACAGCTCGCATTGGCATGTTGGAGAACAAATCGTCTTCTTCGATTGGTTGTGCTAATTTCGGTGAAGGTCATGTTATCAAGTACCACTCAGAATTAACAGTCCTACGTTTCTAAAGATGCACAATGGCCTCTAGACCAATTCAGCCGAAGCAACAGGCGTGCTGTTTGTTTCCGTCTCATATGCATATTTCCATGATTCTTTACCTGTGACGATCTTTTAAACGTCTTTTAAACCACCGCGGACGTATTTCATCGACAAACCTTTATTGAGATTATTCATGACGAAAGTTGTGAAAAAGAAGGCACCAAAAACCTTCTCTTTAAATTTCCCACTTTTTAAGCAAAATCGATTTTTTCAACTCATTTTAAACCACACAAATAGTGCTGATACTTTAAAATATTGTGGGACGGTTAGTGCTAGCAATTGTCAAACTTTATTTGGGCATTGGTGTTACCCGTACAGGACGTATACGTAGTTTTTAATATACCCTTTGCGGGGGCTCAAATATTCTATAAGTGAATTTAAGAACTTCCATAATGCTTTTTCACAAAATTGCCAAATAAAAGTGAGTAGAGCTGGAGCAGATCGATGTCTGCCAACATCGATTTCGAAATAAATATAGAATGAGTTTTTATACCCTTCCAGAGGGTATACTGAAATTGTCATTTTAGCATTAGCATTTCTGACCACATAGAGGATATATATTCTTGAACAGCATGACGATTGATTTAACTTTCTCCGTCTATCCGTTCAGCTGTCCGTCTGTTTCTATGCTTACTCCTCCGTCAGTTTTAAAGCTATCATGACCAAACTTTGCACAAAGTCTTTCAGTACAAATACGCTGCACATTTGTCGGAATCGGATGACTAAAATATATAGATGCCATAGGAACGATGGGTTGAAAAACTTGTTCTACAGAGAAAAACCTTTTTGTTTTTAATGCAAATGTCTCCAAACTCCGTACTTACTAGTTTTCAATGCTTCTCCATAATTCTGCCAAATTTGGTCAAATCGGACGTTTAAATAATATAGCTGCCATAGAAAACTAAGGTTAGAAAAATAGCCTTAGTAAGAAAAACATTTTTGTTTTCAAAGTAAACCTCTTTAAAATTGGTACATATTTTATTTATAAGATTTCACACAATTCTTCAAAGTTTTGTCAAAATCGGATAACTTTAGGTTTTAGCTGCCATATGAATAATCGGTCGAGAAACTAGTCTAAGTGAGAAAAACATTTTTCTTTTCAAAGCAAACTCCTCCAAACTTTGTATTTTTTAGTTTGCTATGCTTTTCCATGATTCCATTAGGTTTAGTCGAAATCGGACATCTATATAGTATAGCTGTCATACAAAAGTAGAGTCAGAAAAGTAATCTTATTGAGAAAAACTTTTTTGTTTTCAGTGGATATGTCCTTCAAATTAGTTAGAAAACGTGCTGCAAAGGTATACAAACTTCGGGCGAGCCGAACTTAGCTTTCCTCTATTTTTATCGTTAATTTTAAAATACCGCACAAATAAAATGACTATCTCCGCTCTAGATCGAACAGTATTTTTAGATATTATTTAAGTAGTTGTTAAGAATCATTCAACGCTTCACAATCTTCGATTTTAAGTTGCAGCGGTCTTCCGATATACTAAAATTCCTTTCAAAAGCTGTGATTATTGCCGGAATACATAAATATTAGTTGATTTTTTCATCATCAGATTAATAACAACACAAGCAAAACCTCCCAACAGATGATCTTCGTCCCCCGGAGGGATAGACAGCGCGTTGAACACAAATTTTTTAAATGAAAGCCCAAAAACAGTTTCTATACTTGACTGAGTCCCTTTTTGGTATGTTGTAAACCTTTCTGACATATTTGTGGTATAACTTGTGATTCGGTGGCACATATAATATATTTTCCGTTATTTTCAAAACGACATCTCAAAAGGGGCAAGGATTTTTGAGGTTTCTTATAAAAATTCTCTAAAATTCTAAAAACTCTATTGTCATTCTAGGAGGTTAGGGGATTTCGAGTTACGAGTAAAATTGTAGATATTTGGTAGGAGTGAACAAAAATATGGTTTTCAAGAGATACCTAAGTATTTGATCAAGTTGTGGCTTCTTGAATAAGTCTTTGACAGTTTTGGTAGTTCGGGACTGTTTAGCTTTTTATTCAGCCTTTTTTCCAATCGATTTTTTGCATGAAAATTTTTCCAGAAAACGATTCGAATAACATTTTTTCGATCTCTCATTCAATAATTTCATGCGTTGCCATCTAAAGGATGATTTTTCAACAGCTTTTGTGGATTTGAATGCGCAAAAAAATACCTAAAATGCAGGAAAATGTATAAAATATTTATTTGAGTCCATAGAACGATCTATATAGTTTAATATTTAAAGATCTAAATGTTGCAAATGGTTCAAACGCTGGGTTCAATTCTGGCATTCTTTCCAACATTTCGGCTGGTGTGCTACAAATAAATTCTTGAATATTGGCCTCCCTGTCGTCAACTGTTGCGGGCTCGTCGCTATAGACATAAGCCTTAACAAAGCCCCACAAAAATAGTCTAAAATGGTGTATCGCATGATCTAGGCGGCCAATTGGCTGGCTTCAAACGTGGAATAAACTCGCCTCTTAATTGGACCATTGGATCGCGTGCTGTGTGGCTTTTGGCACCGTCTTGTCGAAACCACATGTCAGTCAAGTCCAGCTGGTCCGTGTTGGAAAAAAAGTGATGGCAATCTTCGCACGGTAGCGCTCTTCTTTCACAGTAATGTTCCTACCCTTCTCATTCGTAACAACAACAAAGCAAAGATAAGATAATCATCGATGTCTGCAGCTTGGAGAAAAACATCGGTTTATCGATGTTGCCATCGATGTTTCTCCAGCTCTACTAGTGAGGCATCATTGAACTCAAATAGATCAAATGCAGATACAGTCGAACTTCTATAAGGGACTGAAATAATCTTTGTTATATAGAAAATTTGTAAAATAGAATTGTTGGAATATTGAACGACACTGCAGTATTCTGCAAATTATTTCACTTTAACGAAAGCTTTGCTGTTCAGAACTTTGTAAATAATGGACCTTGCCCAAGACGTTTTGTAATCCTATTTGCTTAGTCTATAAGACACTTTTGATGTTTCGAGTGGCACAAACATCTTATGAGAGCTATCTAGATGATCCGACTATAATGGCACAAGCTATAGACCGATTGTTCCTGCTGAATTTGTAACACTTTGAGACGCCGATAAAGTAGATTCCAGTTCTTTTCAATTTCCAAAGCTTAGTATCATAATTCACTATCCAAGTAGCTATACCATATGTCATTTAATTCACCTCGAACACAAATCTTGTTGCTGGACAAATACATATTAAGGTAATATTGACTATATTTTCAGCTGATTTCCTTTGGTTTTTGGCCATATTATGACCGCAGTCTTTTTCGCGAGCTATGTTAAAGCTAAGCTATTCTCAGAAATAGATCTCGGCTCCTTTTGTCAGGCTCCCCTTTGTGCGCTAAAGAATTATAAATAAATTTCCATTCTAAAAATAAAATTAATCTTAATCTATTCGGGCAAAACATTCTACAAACGCACATATTTGTAAACACAAGTAACCATTCCCTCTCGCAGGCTGTGGAAATCTATTGCATTTGGCATGGGGAAGCCAATGACTTTGACGGCAGAGCCTAAGCAAAAACCAAATCAAAGCGGTTATCAGGCTATGGAGTCACCTCTTGATCCGCCTGTCAATCGATGTTGTCAATAACAAGAAGCACTTATGCACTTTTCATCTGCTTCATCATTATTTGGCAGATATTCTGTATACATTTCCATTCAATCTCGCTTTTGTGCCTATCAGTGGCCTTTTGTACCTTTTGAGCTCGGCGGGCCTCCAACAGGGCGTTAGGGGGCGGCGGGGTGGAGAATTCGCTATGAAAACAACACGAATCGTGTTCCAAGTGAAAACAGTTTTATTTTTAATCGTAAAGAAAAAAATCATTTATAGAATCGTGAGCTGTCATTATCTTTCTGGTCCAGTTCGAGACAGTAATGATGGTATATACATATATTCGGACCCCCAGCGCATGTTTTTCACTAATCAGCAAACAAAATTATTCAATTCTATATACAAATAACAAATATGGGAATAGCAAATTGAAACTGTCGTAAAAGTTAAGCTCGAAAATGTGCCGCTTAAAGTATATACATTCTTGATCCGCATCAACAGCCGAGTCGATATATACATGTCCATGTCTGGACAGATCTCAGACATGGTAAGAGATAGAGTTTTGAGTGCAGGGACAGGTGTGCCCCTGATCTAGTCCCTTAGTTTTGAGGCGAAGGAGCTCAAATTTCGCGCAGAGCCTTCTTTTCCTGCACACTGTTGGTATGTAGGAACCGACTGGATCGGATAACTTTATCTCATAGATGTTATACAAACGTTGCATCAGGAAGTGGAGTCAATATATTCGTACCCGTGATCCCATCGTTGATAGAGTCGTTCGTAGAGTGTCAAACCGTGTTAAAAGCCTGCTGACCAGACACAAACAGATGCAAACTGAACGATTCCTTGAGCGAATCACATCAGATGAGAGCACTAATAATGCCCTCTGTTCTCTCATCAGAAGATACAAACGCCAGGCAACCCCAAAATTCTCGATCCAAAGGAGTGATGGCACCTGGGCGAAGTCTCCGAGGAGTTTGCGAAAAATCTTGAGCAGAGATTATTCACTAAGTTATCAACTTCGCCAGCATCCAGAATAAGGAGAGTGGAACGAACTGACAGTGTCTCCGATCACCCTAATGGAGGTGAAAGAAAAGATCGAAATGCTTAAGTCTAAAAAGGCTCCTGGAGAAGATGGGATTGACAACAAAACGCTGAATACACTTTCGGACAAAGCTATACTGTTCCTAGTTTAAATCTTCAACTCTGTATTGCGACTGGGGCACATTTCGATGGCCTGGAAAAAGGCCCAGATCCTTATGATCCACAAAGCCCGGATGAGTCCTTCAGATGTCGCATCTTACCGGTCAATTAGTTTGCTTTCGTCGGTGTCGAAAATTTTTGAGAGGTGTCTGATGAGCTCAGCCGTCGGATTCCGCCCTTTCAATTTGGTTTTAGAAGGTCACACGGAACGCCAGAGCAGTTAAACAGAGTAACTAATTTTATCCTTGAAGGGTTCCACGCAAAGGAGTACGTCGTGGCAGTATTTGTCGATGTTAAGCAACCGTTCGATCGAGTTTGGCACGTTGGTTTGCTGTGCAAGATAAAAAGTCTGCTCCCACAACAGCTCTTTGACCTGGTGCGCAGCTTCCTTACCGACAGGACGTTTTCCGTCGTTCTTGATGTAGCCGAATCGAGCACAACACATATACTCGCAGGCGTACCGCAGGGTAGCATCCTTGGCCCCACGCTATACACTCTTTCAACCAAGGACAGACCCTCAGGAAGTGATATTCCCAGGAATGACGCTCAGGACCTCTTCCCTACCACTTTCGCAGACGATACAGCCATTTTGGCCAGCCATTCCTATGTCTACAGTGCCACGGACATCCTTCCGCTTTTGCAGATGGGCAAGGCGCTGGAATATTGGAATAAATCGAGCGAAGTGTGCCAATGGCACACACGACTGCCCCGGAGTATACATGGATGATCATCTTCGAGCTCATCTTCTGGGACACAGGTACCTGGGAGTGTACCTTGACAGGCGGTTGACATTTGGCTTGATGTAAGCCACCTAACAAAGTCGCTTTATAGAAGAGTTGATCAATTGTGGTGGATGCTAAATAGCAGAAACAAATTGTCCTTAAAGAACAAGGTACACATATACAAGGCAATTATTTCACCAGCTTGGAGATTATATATGAAATTGCAGCAGTAACCCACTTAAACAAGATCCGTGTTCTCCAAGCCAAATTACTGCGCAGACTATCTGGAGCCCCCTGGTACATGTGCACCAGAAGGCTGGAGAAGGAACTTAATGTCCCTATGATAGGCGACGTCATTAACAAGCAGGCTGCAGACTACCTCGAGAGGCTCAGAGGACACCCTAATCGGCTAGCGAGGCGTATACTCCGGCGAAGGAGAATAAATGGCGTCAGAGCCGGAAGAAGACTCTAGAGAATATTCCCTTCGCAACTCCAGGGACACTGTAACACCGATCCAAACATTAATTGTTAAAAGAATATACACTAATATCCAGGGATGCAAACCACTCGAAAATTGGTACTGGTTCGGTTCAGTGGTTTGCACAGTTTCTAAACCGCCGGTTCGGTTCATAACATGGTTTTCGGAGTTAAATGAACCGCGGTTTCGGTTCGGTTCAGTGGTTCAGAAAGGCAAATAAAATATGATTTCGGTGAAGTGGCTATTCGATCATTTTTGAAATTTGATTCGTATAATCCATTCGAATATCTTTAAAATCCTTAGAGCAATCTGCAAAGATTATTATGTCGGATTCCCAGGACTCGTCTATCAGTTACTGGAGAAATGCCCTTATTTATTGGCAGATTAAGATTGAATTAAGGTTAAGAAGTACCCCAGAAAATTGAAAATATTGTCTAATGAAAAAACAAATTTAGATTCATGACAGGTAAATTAAGAGATCGGCGGGAAATTGCAGAAGTTATATCGATCCTTAAAAGTTTTGTCGATCCGACAACGCTAAATATGTAGAGGGTCGAACGAAATGTTTGAAAATTATCTTCGGGAAACGATTCAAATTTCCTAATTAATCAAAATCATTGGCCAGAGGAAAGCAATTCCCGTTAAAACTCGTCAGGGAACTGAACCGAACCGAACCGTTTTTATTTGTGGTTTTTGGTTCGGTTCAGAAATTCTGAAAGGAAGCCGGTTCGGTTTGCGGTTCGGTTCAAGAGGTTCGGTTCGGTTCGGTTCAAAACCGGTTCAGCTCAGAACCGGTTTGCATCCCTGCTAATATCACTACATCGTAAGTTGCTACCATAAAGTAACTAAATAGATGTGAAATAAATAAATCACAAAAAATCAGCTCAACTGTTTCGCTTATAACTCCGGTGCTTTTTGTCCGATCTGATTGTACTTTTCAGAATAGATAGATATTGGGCCTAGCTTGATGTATACCAAACCACGAGACTGACTTCAAAATTGTAGATCTGACGGTTTTTTAGATCTAGGATGTCCAGAGGAGGTCTTGGTTTTTTGGGGATTAAAGGGGGACGGGGTGGAATTTTTCAAATCTGAAACATACTTGATCTGCGTACAGCATAAGTCTACCTTCCTGCAAAAATTTGTGGCTCTATCCTTTATAGTCTCTGAGATCGACGCTTTCATTCAGACAGACAGCCGGACAGACGGCCATACGGACAGACAGACATGGCTATATCAACTCGGCTGTTCATGCTGATCAAGAATATATTTACTTTATGTTGTCGGAAATGCTTCCTTCTATGCGTTATAAACATCTGCACAATTTCAATATACCCTCTGCAAGGGTATAACAAGTGGCAATAAAATTGTTTGATTTTATTGTGAGGGTTCCAAAGCACAGCCAATATTAAAAATATATGTTTCCGAAATGTGACCAGACTTTTCAACAAATAATGGCGAAAATTCAAGCTTTTAGTTTTTAGCTGGTGGCTGGTCACACTGCTGTTTGGAACTGACTGACTACAAACTGTGGCAAATAACAATAATATTTTGTATTCTTGCTATTTTAGTTTAGTTTTTAGCAACTGTAATCAACTTCAGCCAAAACGATGTTAGTTTCACCGTCCGTCTAAGCCTTGAGACTCAAAATCTACAATTTCAAGCCCCTTGATCAGAAATCATCCGCTAAGCTTTGATCTTACTGTACTGGCTGTCAACTGCTTTCGATTTCACTTATTTGCTCTCAGATATTTTAAACACCGTCAAAGTTTGCTTTATTATTGTTGCGGTTGTCAAGTAAAGAAAAACAAAGCAAAAGTTGCAACAATGCGTTGCGGATGATAATAATGACACGATAATGCGCCGATGGGGGAAATAGTGGGGGTGGCAACAGCACCAACCAGAATCAGAACAAAAGTTGTTCCCGTTCAGCATCCCCTCCTATCAGCCACAACGACCGCGGCAACAGCATCTAAAGTTGAGGCAAAAACTTTCGCCAAACAAAAGCAATGACAACAAAATTGATTAGATGCAAACAATTGGAACAAAAACAGGGGGCGTCACAACAGGAAACGGCTTGGATGCTGTAGCTAAAGCCTAGCTCCGCATGAGTCATCCAACCAATCTATCCAGCAAGTCGGCGTCCAGCTTTGTGCAATCAAAGGCAATTAAAATCGGGTCAAGCAAAGAAACGCCGCTTTGCGTTTAGTCTTATCATATAAATTCGGCATTATCATGGAAAAAGGAAAATAAATCCGAAGATCTTGACCATGACATTCAGATGCTCTTAATCTCTCAAATACAAAACACTAAAAAAAAAGCAACAACATTAAAATGAAAAAAAATCGCGTGGGCCGCAAAACGTTTAAATTTCAAACGTTTACAAAAAACTAACAAGCAAATTGTCGGCAAACAAAAACGCAACTGACCGGAAGCCCCAACAAAATAAAGTTAACACGCTGCCCAGTACTAAATATTTGAAGCTAACAAAGCTCCACCTCATCTCCGCACTGGCAGCGCCATAACTCATCGAGGGAATTGCGAAAATTGTGAACAAATTTGTATAACTGGCATACAAGGCCGGAGTGCCAAACACCTAATAGAAATCCTCATAAAAATTAATGTAATGTTCGTAGACCCTCGTAATGCTATACTCTTGCAGAGGAAAAGCAACCCCGAATTTTGGTGAAATATGACTATCTGATGTTTTTTGAATTTCCTTTGAAAAACGTTCATCTTAATGACACTCGTCCATCATTGGTTTACTCTACATCCAAGGTACACAGAGTATATAAAGTTTGAGAAAGTGTATGCACAAATTGAAAAGAAAGCAGCCCTGCAGCAGGAAACTAACTTTGGTTCATAGCTTGACCATCATTGATCCGATCTTTTAATATACAGATATGGTTATTTATATTTGATAAGGATGCATTTTCGCCTCATTTTGCAATAAATATTTAGTTCGCTTTGAATGCACAACTTATAGAGTATTTACAGTTTGTCATAATAAGCACTCAGCGGAAGAGTTCACCCCAAGAGCAACAGACAATCGACTCATACTAAGTACATTAGCGGATGATAAGGAAATATTAAGCAAATCACGATGTCCAATAAACGGAACAAAATTTTTGGAAAGCCAAATAGCTTATGAGGAAGACTGGCGCATAAGCAAAAGTGTAAGCACGTGACATTCACACTCAACAGAAGCATCTGCCCCGATATCTCCAAACGCAATTTTGATCCTTCAATCAAACGATGGAAATATTGAGATAACCGGAATCAATCCCAAACGTTGTCAGAAGTCGGTCAATCCCGAATTTTTTCATTTTAAGTAGGATTAAGTTGATAAAAGATAAAATCAAATTTTTTTTTTGAGCTTGATTTTATCTCCCCAGTTTCTTTTCTGTATAGGTGTGCACCTCAATAGAAGGCTTACATGGCAAAACTCGGTGACTCGAAAAGTTCAAAGTTAGCTAAAGGCCAACAGCATTCACTGGCTAATTAACTCCGGTTTCCCCATAATGCTGGATTATAAAGTCTTACTGTACAAACGCATCATAAAGCCAGTTTGGACGGATGTCTCGCAGCTGTAGGGAAATGCCTGTGCGAGCAGTGTGAACATCCTTCAAAGATCACAGTCAAGAATTCTTAGAGCGCTCACTGGAGCGCCATGGTACATTCGCAATGAGTGAGCTTACATCCCATTGGTCAAAACTGAAATAGAGCAACTTAAACGCAAATTTTCTGAGAAGCTTCTTGCCCACCCTAACCAACATGCAAAATCCTTTACCATGGTAGAAACGCGTTCTCGTCTCTGAAGAAATGAACACAAGCTACCTCCAATAAAGGATGGTTTTTAAAATAGTTTCTTGATTAAGATTTGAAAAATTATTGCTAGACTCATTAAGGGAAGATCCAATAAATCCATAAAGAAGTTAAAAAAAACAACTAAAATTGCGATTGTTTTTACAAACACACCTGAGAAAACAGCTACCGGCGTTCAAATTTTAACCTTTTTGTACTTAAAATTTCAAGAATGGTTCGTTCTTGAGTGTTAAGTACACTTGAGTACGAAACATTCTAGAACCGAAAAATGATACTACAGTTTAAGTACAAAATATGTTAGATTGGGTACAAATTTGACTTATAATGTTAACTCCAACGAGAGTGTAAGTTGAGGTCGTCCCTGCCTGACTTTGATACACCCGTTACTCAGGGGAATGATATTGTATATTTCTGAAGTTCGCCAGATTTAACTTGTTTTTTGGTTATGGCCCTTGCATATTACCAGCCTTCTTTGGTTCAACGATGTGTCTGTCATCGTTTTAGAACAAAGTGCGTGTAGCTTCAGAATTAAATGGACTCAACCCAAGTACATTTTGTACTTTTATTGTCTTTGAAGAATGTTTTTGGGTTGGCATTAGAAATTACTAGACTTTAAAAAAGATCGATTTGTACCAAAAATCGAAAATATTGTGCAATAATTCACAATATGCTTAATAATATAATCAAGTATTTTACAATATACTTAAGTCTTGAATCAAGTATTTTAGTATTGAAAAATCGTAATTGATATAAGAAGCATGTACTTGAATCAAGTACTATTAAAGACAGATCTTGGTTTTTATTCTGTGTGCAGTTGTCAATCGTATTCAAACTCGCTTATTTCGTGCCTTTTCGGACAAGTTGGTCGGTCGGGCTTTTAGCATGGGCGGAAGCATAATACAACAAAGAAGGTAAGGCGCACATTTTTTTGTAAGTGCTAAGCTTCCCAGCGGCGGAAATTGCCATTACATAATGGATTACTCCTGCATTACTTTGTCTTCTGTATGCCGGAATTAATCCCATACATTCCGGTTTACTTTGCCATATGCCTAGCCGCTTTGTAAACGGTGTGCGCACAACCTGCATTACTGGTAATGCAGGATGTATGCTAGAGCCGAACTGTCATATGATTCCCATTACAAATGCGTATTATATTTTCAAAATTGTAATGCAGCTCTTACGCAGTCTGTTTACTATCCCTTTATAGATTAGAAGCAGGTGTGGTGCATTACTTTTTCGTCAGGCGTAATGCATACTATCGACAGATCACATTTAGCTCTCCGCCCCTGGGTTGTGCGCGACGATTCTCACGCTTTAAGAGTACGGGAAACTGTAAATGTTCTAAGTACTTTGCTGTGGGCGCACACTGCGAGGGCCCTACCTTTATTGTAGTATAGTGGGCGGGAGCTTGATACAACAAGACCGGTAAGGCGTGATGAGTGTGATGAGTACTTTTGCCAAAAGCTTACGCTTCAAAAGTACGCGCAGCACTAAAAGTGAAGGTACTTTGCAAAGAACTCACACTGACACCGCATAACCTGTATTGTTGTATCATGGGCAGTAGGATCTCTCTAAGAAAGCTCGTTATAGATTTTGACCCATAAAGTGAGGCACATTTATTAAGTCGGGCTTTACACGGTGAAGGAGGAGAGAGGTGTAGTGGTGTCTCTTGCCCCTCCATACCTCTTTCCTCCAAACGAAAGCTTTTTCTAGAACTTCATGACGTTTGCTCCACCGTGCACATCCAGTCTATGTCCCGACTTTACGCAGTGAAGCATAATTCACCACGTTTTTGGAAAACCTCTCTCGACACCTCTCTCCTACAAACGACAGCTGTTCAAAAACTTATCTATCCGTGTGTAAATCGTGTCTTATAAAATGCATTCTTCAATCTGTTTCATATGTCGCTGTTGCACATCCAAGTGTCTGGTCAACTGCTCACATTGGTATGCAGTTTCTTCTGTACGACATGACTTGCTGCTGTTTTTCATCCAAGACATTGTGCTGAGTCGGTTATATCCACATTAAGGGCAGCTCATGTATCTGCTGCTGCACTTTTTTGCTTTTGCCCGGCAACGCCCAAAGTACAAAAAAACATTCGTGATAAGAAATGTGTCGCCTGCTCCCAACCCGCTGCTGCACTTTAATCAGCGGGAGGGCGTTTGCTCCGCCGCCTCGGATTATGATTGGGGAATACAATGTTTTGCGTTTGCCTTGACCTACCATAGGCAATGCCAGCCGAATCTACGCGGGTCTCTTGGTATTTAATTACCAATTGGTTGTTGTTATTGTCGAAATGGCCGGCAAATGTCGTTGAACTGGGCCAACAGCAATTTAGCAATATAAACAAACTTTCATTGCCAAAAAGTGAGAGCACTGCGAAATAGAGAGGCAGACAAAGAGGTTGACTGAGAGAGGGCGGAAGAGTGGGCGGGTGAATCACCTGGTAGCTGCAATTCCTGAAAAAGCAAAACGCAGTTCCACTGTCCATGAGCGTAATGAATGGCCCGATATTAATGCATTTGGAAACCTTCTGGCAAATGTCGCAGTTGTAAGCAAGACTCTTTGTCTCTTTCTCGCCATGCCCCATCGGGGACTTTGGTCCCCGCCTCCTGGCCCCAGCACTCACACTTTGTGTTATTATTGAATTAATTTACATGATTGTCTTAAATGAATTTCAGTTTTATGGTCAGAGATTTCTTAATTGCCCTGGCCTTGAAATATCTATCCACTTCCCACGGCTCCAGGGATAGCCGACTGACCCAGTGACATCGAGATGAAAGCGAAGGGAGGGAAAAACGATAAAAAAAAAAAACAAAAAATGGTAAGTGCATCAATAAGATAAGACATCTCTGAGATCGATAGCAAGCTTCATCCATATTGACAAAGTGATATGAACACAATGACAAAATGTTTGAAGTCGATACACCCATATGATTGTTATCTGAACTTGATTAATGTGCCATAAAGACCCGATTAATGTTCACATTTGTGCTCCAAGGAATTATTTCTACTGGTTGTGTTAACTTCTGACTTTCACGTTCCAGCTTCCATAAAATGTGATAAAATGTGATATCCGATTTGTCTCCTCTCAACTTCTTTTCTGTTGATGTTTGGTTAAGGACACAAACTATAAAATCCAAGCGAGAGAAAAAAGGCACCCTCTATTAATTAATCGTTGGTTGATTCGAATGAGAACATTCCTACACAGAAAACCAAAATGGCTCAACCCTGCAGAGAAACTATCAACTAGTAACAAAAAAAAAATGGTCCCACACCTATTTGTTAAGCAACTAGAATTTAACTGGCAACAAAAAAGCTAGATTCGGGTGAGTTGGGCAACTTCAACGTTCATTTTTAACCTGCGCAGCTGCAGCCCATTAAGTTAAAACTGATGCGAGTGTGGACGAAATTAAAGTGAAAACAAGAAAGAAAGTCGGTCAAGCCCGACTATAGCATACTCTGTACCAACGAAATTATACGCTCAGCATAAATTTTGATGCTGCAGTAGTAGCTGAAAGCAGCGCTGCTTCTGCGCTGCTGCAGCGAACAGTCTTTTGATCATAACTCGAAAACCGTTCATCCGATCTGCTTCATTCTTTTGGCGGATCGATAAGTTATCCTAATAACTAAATATGTCCAGAAGGAACAAGCCATCTATCTTCAAAACTGTGGGAGATATGACGTTTTTTCTAAATTGCGGGGGCGGGAGGGGGCGTGGCCAAAATTGAAAATAAACTTGATCTGCCTGCAGACATTAGAAGCATATGTCCCATACATGTCAAACCTCTATCTCTTACCATCTCTGAGATCTGTGCGTTCATACGGACAGACAGACGGACAGACGGACAGACGGACATGACGGACATGACTCGGCTGTTGATGCTGATCAAGAATATATATACTTTATGGGGTCGGAGATGCTTCCTTCTGGATGTTACATACTTTTGCACAAACTTATAATACTCTATGTACCTACGGTACAAAGTATAATAAATTCAAAGCGTAGAAAAACAAGGATCAAGTCAAAGCTAATGCAAAGTCAATGTGAATTTGAAAAAGTTTGTGTCAAGACAATGAATGTATGGTTAGAAGTGGCTGTTGCAGGCGACAATTGGTCTTAAACTGGTTGCAAATGGCTGCTGGCGGGGACAATTGGTCTTAAACTGGTTAGAAGTGGCTGCTGCAGGAGACAGTTGGTCTTAAACTGGTTGCAAATGGCTGCTGTCGGGGACAGTTGGTATTAAACTGGTTTTAAGTGGCTGCTGCAGAGGATAATTGGCTTTAAACTGGTTGCAAATAGCTGCTGCAGGGGACAATTGGCCTTAAACTGGTTGCAAATGGCTGCTGGCGGGGACAATTGGCTTTTTCCTATGACAAGCCTGTATAAAATGGAAGACTGTAATACATTGATTTGGATACGACGTGCAACCAGTTGAGAGTTTTTTGAGACTGATATACTTCTGGCATTAAACTAGATACTCTCTCTGCAAGGAAGTCAAGTTCAAAAATATTGATTTGGTCTCGGCTTTCGGTTTTGAAATTTCAAGTAAGAGCCGTACTTTATCGAGCTGGATATAAGTACGAAAGGTTTGAAACAATTCTCAAATTCGTGTTTCAATCCGAAAAGGCTAATTTCAATCTCGGATCCATACTTGAAAATTAAATGATCCTGACTCGGGATTGAAGTAACTACGGACTTCCAATGTCAAAGGGAAAGAGCGAAATAAGAGAATAAGCAAATAATAATAATACTTTTTCTTGATCTTGTAGTTTGAATTTCAAGCTTAAGCTAATCTTGGTCATTTTTGAAGCAAACCATTTTTGGTTTGGGCGCAGTTCGAATGTCCTGCTCAATTTAATCTAGTGCTACTTTACACCCGGCTGATTTTAGCAACCAATCAAGTAATATTGTGGAGCTTGAATCAATATCGAGCCTTCTTGATTTGATCCTACAAAGAGATCAAGCCGAATTCGGAGAGCAAGCTAAACTAAGCCTATTTCGAGCTAAAATCAAGCTCTCTGGAGCTGAAGTTGGTATCAAAACCAGAATTTCGGTATTTAATGTTGAACCCTATCACCTGACTTACTGTATCAAGCCATAAATTGGAACTTTGAGGTGTACGTTGTCATACACAGTTAGTTTTTAAACAGGTTTCCAGATAGTTTACAGTTGATTGTAACTCTCTCATATTGAAAGCATTTAAGAATCTTGTAAAAGAAAAATGAGCAAGCAGCTTAAAGTGTCCGAGCGCCGCCGGGCAAAGCAAAGCCAATCCAATCAGCTATTTATTGTTCAATTTAATGTCACTTTGATAATTTGCATGTTGTCGTAATTAGTTCAACTCTTTGTATTTATGGAGTTTTTGCAAATATTATGTTGTCAAAGGCAAAACACAGTTTGTATAAAATGAATACAATGTCTGAAATGGTTCTTACAGTGCGATATATTCTGCCATATACTTTTGTGGGTCAGAAATTTGGGGCAAGCCGGCTCCTTTTTATACTCTGTTCAAAAAATAAGTTAAGTTAGAGTATATTTAATTTGTGCAAAAGTATGTAACAACCAGAAACAAGCATCTCCGATCCCATAAATGATATGTATATTCCTGATCAGCATCAACAACCGAGGCGATATACCCATGCCCGTTTGTCGATCTGTTCGTCCTTGCATATGAACAAACAGATCTCGGAGATGGAAAGAGATGGAGCTTCGACAAGTATGGCACATAAACTTTCTACATCTGCAGGGCAGGAAGAGTTTACCTTAAATTGTTGCCCTGTAATATCTCCCACAATTTCAAAAGTAAAGGGTTCGCACAGTCTCGACATATTTCGTCATTAGTTATATTATCGATCCGCCAAGGGAATGCTGTAGATCGGTTGAGCGACAAGTTTTAGGGAAAACATACATTTATGCTGGTCAGCACCGGCTGGAACAGCGATGGGCAGCACTTTACAAACCTCAACACTTTGTAAGTACAAATTTTAGAAGGCACATAGTATGTTTTAGTCGGGCTTGAGCGACTTTCTTACTTGTTGGTTTAAGAAACCCTTCATACTCGAAAAAAGGTTCTGTTCAGAAGCGATTTTAAGTTGCTTTTTTAAAAACAAGAATTATTTTCGAAATATTTTAAAGAATTAGTAGTGCATTAGCTCTTTGTTAGGTACATCTTTTAATACTATTCAAATCCTATTGCTCAATAGAGCGCTCGAACCAGCGGTCCCAACATTTATCGTATTTCAGAGATTAACACCTTTAGTGTGACCAGGCGAGACTGGATTTCATTCAAAAGTTTGACATTTGTTTAGCACATTCTTACTAGGAACATTTTGTACAGAAAGTGGATCCTCTAAAACGAGGTGAAAGGCTTTAACAGCCTCTTCAGGCCCCCAAAACGAAGAACTCGACCATAAATTTGTTTGTTCTGTGGATACAAAACTAAGTCACAGCTTTCCAACAGAGGAGTGCAAATCGAATAACGCATTAATTCGAATTTTAAATCGCTTAAAAACTGATTCGAAGGAGCTGACTTGAGAAGCGTAACCTAGCAGATTAATGTTTTAATTGCTTATGGAATACAACTGGTGGTACATATATCATTCAGAATTAGTGTTGGATAACGCTTGCTGACTTAACTTTATTTTTATACCCTGTACTCACTGAAAATGGGTAAAACGGGATCATGAAGTTGTGCAAAAGTAGGCTAAAGGGGTATCCGACCCTATAAAGTATATATGTTAAAGTGGGCCAATTTGTATGAACTAAAAAAAAAAATGCAGCAAGCGGTTGTCAAAATTGTAATCTACGATGAATTCTAAGAAGGTTGATCGAAGAAACCATGGGTCTAAAATCAAAATCGAGCTTCACGAAAAGTATGCTTGGTGGCACCGACCGCAGCGGCGCTTCTCACACCTTAACACACTCGTTGGAAGGTACAGAGTGTATTTTAGTTGGTCTCGATCGACTTTCCCACTTGTTTATCTTAATGTTATACCATTACGAACGAGAAGTTTATTCTTAAGAACGAGAAGCTCGATTTTAGACCCATGGTTTTGTGGGCAAACTTTCTTAGAATTCATCGTAGATTACGATTTTGACAACCGCTTTGTCGCGAAATAAATTGACCCATTCTATTATATATTCTTAATCGGCATCAACAACCGAGTCGATTTACCCATGTCCTTTCATCTGTCCGTTTGAACTCGTCGATCTCAGAGACTATAAGAGATACAAACACAAGTTTTTGCATGAAGCTATGTGTATGCCATACGCACATAAAGTTTGTTTCAGATTTGGAAAATTTTCCGCCACAAACTGTTCTAAAAATATAAATATACACCGCATCGTCAGTTGGAGCGTGCGTTCATGAGTGTTGGTCACACTGAGGAATGCTGTTAGAGAGCTCTAAAATGGTTAAAGAAAAAAAAGGTTGTAATTGGCACACCAGCATGTTGCTTAAGGTGAACCATCAAGTAAAAAAAGATCACGATCTAATATCAAATGGTTATTCTTAGTATCAAATCGGCCTTCATCTGAAATACTATCAAGATGATATGATCGAGTCCATATATTAAAGACTAAAAGTATCATTCTGCTATGAAAATAGTTATATTATATGGTAAATTTTATCTATTAATTGATCTTTTTGCAGTTGAAGGCAGATTTGATATTTTTTTTCTGAGTACCAAAAAAAAAAACCGCTGAACTGAACTGATTGATAAGTATTGAACTTCTTGCTGAACACAACACTAAACTAGTCACTGAATAACTTACTGAGCGAGTCTCCGAGCTAGCAACTGAACAAGTTATTTAAGAAGTCACTGAACAATTCACTGAAAAACTTACCAAACAACTCCCGGAACAAAAGTGGCTGAGCAATTCTGAACTAAAAAGTACACTTGAAGCAGAGCACGTGCTCTCGTACAATGTTGTTCACCCACTCAAAATCGATTTTGCTACGTTTTTCTAATGGTACTTCAGCTACAAGTGCATGTGTTTATCGAAAAGTATTGAGACCGTTTGCCATAAATTGATTTCACGCTTGGTTTTCATTCGTTTGGAATACCCATTAAAATGGAACTCCATTTCTTGCATTTTCAGTTATCGCACAGCATCGATTGTTTTTCCCATCGCATCGTTTCTAAACGACCTTCAAGAAGTTTGTCTGAAAGTCCGATCGAAAATAAGGGTATAGATGAACTCGTGTGTTGGCAGTTCACGTCAAAAATCCCAATAAATCAATGGTTTAAACTCGTACCAAGTTCGCGCTAAAAAAAAATATCAATGGGAATAGTTAAAGCACGTGGAAACACTGGTATTCACATGGCGAAAGATATGAGCGTGCAGTTGAGTTGTCCTAAAGTTGATTTCTGCTTGCTTTTATTGATGGGTTTAACTCCAAATTTGATTATATGTCAATGATTACACTTTTTGTGCTAGCCACCTGTTGCACCTGTTCATTTATCTCCCCAATTCTCCAATCTCCCTACACTTTCAGTATACCAGCTAAGTATATGTCCGAGTATTTTCGTATTTTTAACACGTTTATTAATAGTTTCATGCGTTTTTGTTTTTGTAGGAGATTGCACTTTGGGCAGCTGATAGATG
Source organism: Lordiphosa andalusiaca (assembly GCA_035044965.1). NCBI lineage: Eukaryota > Metazoa > Arthropoda > Insecta > Diptera > Drosophilidae > Lordiphosa > Lordiphosa andalusiaca. The sequence goes on along the minus strand of JAWNNM010000051.1, from coordinate 1,412,588 downwards.
GGGTGAGATATAGATAGAGCTCTCGGAGTTATGTGGGACATCTAATGGTCATATAGATTTGGCAGAGGTCTTATCAGTCTTACCTTGTCTTCGGTTGTGGCTGCTTTGCAAATTGTTTTATGGCTTTGTTGACAAGCTGCAAATGTTGTTATTTTGTAATTTGGTTTTTCCGTGGAGCAGATTACGTATTTCGTTCTTTCCCGTATCTTGGTTCACGTTTAGTAAACAAATCGAATTATCCTTTTTGGCACTTGCAACTTGTTGCACCGACAACCTTCGACTGAAGCACTTGCGAGGTTTGCGAGGGAAACTTTGGGCACAAATTACAACAACAACAAAAAACAGCACACGGAACACTCGGCCGATTCCTGACTTAGTTACGACGTTGGACTGAAAGATTCTCAAACTGGAGACAACGGGAGACGCAGCCGTTGTGGTCGTTGGCGAGCGACCAAATAAAATTAAATGTGAAAAAAAATGAAATAAATGAAAATAACATTTTCGACGAGAGGACGCAAGCGCGCTCCGCCTCGCTCGGCGCTCTCTTTCGCTGCTGGCTGCTTTGTGCCTTATCAGCACAATCAACGGAATGGCACAGAGCTGGTGAGAGGGCGAGAGTGGCAGAGTGGCAGCTAGAGAGAGAGGGAGAGTGAGAGAGAGTCAGCGATCGACTCAATCCGCATTGAATTATAAGAACCTTATCAATATTTTTACATTTTTTGTGATTTCAAATCGCTTGTCCACAAGCAAATAACATGGTTTTTCAAGAGGTGTTCGGGACAGTGTGGTTGGTAAGGGGGTGGGGGAGGGGGAGGGGGGAAGACACATAAAATGCACACGTCTATGGGCTTAGTGTTAAGTTTTTATTAACAAATTTTCGTTTCGCATAGCAAAAGCCAGAAATAACATACAAGCATATGGATTTACGATTACCCTAACTCAGCGGGAAGGTCTGGAGATTTTTATGGTCCTTACAAAAATTCCAAAAAAGAGTTCATTTCATTCGCTTCTGAATCGAATTATTATGCATTTAGAATAGGCCTGAGGAGGAAGCTTACAAAATACCAATTATGAGAAATAAAAAATACAAAAAATAGAGAAGTTTACCTTCGACTAGACCGAAGTTTGTATTCCCTTTTTACATAAATTAAATCAAATCACAGCAGCCTAAAACCCTCGACTACTGATTTTGACACTACTAAAGCTTAGACAACGACGTTATCTTTTTGCAGTTCAGTTTTCCAATCTGTTCCAGTGAGTATTAGTGAAATGGAGTTGGGTGTTTTGAAAACCGAATCCAAACTATTTATATAAAAACTTTTGAATTGATTCTAAAATCTCCTATAACCAGCACTGTAAGCCGCCCTACAGAGATAGTGTCCAGTTTAATGCCAGAAGAGTATCAGTCTCTAAAAGTTTTTTTGATATCAGTTAAATTCTAGTTGCATAACAACCAGGGCTGCAAACCGGTTTTGAACCGAACCGGTTCGGGCCCGGAACTCCGAATTTTATTTTACTGTGAACCGAACCTTGAACCGAACCTCTTTAGAAATTAAAGCTGAACCCAAACCTGTTCCGAACCTAAAATATCGGTTCGGTTCAACAAAAATGGTGGACATCATAAAGTTTGACCTTCTGTCTAGCGATTCTATCTGCTTTTTAGTTGGTTTTGATCGACTGAGTCTTAAAATGGGCAGCGAAGTGAATTTATTTACAATATCCCCATCTATGGCAGCCTATTTTTTTTAAGACCTTTGACTCCAAAGCTTTTTCAATGATTCACATGGGAAATATTTTCCTACAAAAACTAAAAAAAGGTATTTTACTTAATAATAACCTTTATTTTTAATATTCAATATTTCAATGTGTTCCACAAACCTTTTTCGACCCAAAAACAACCCCATTCCTATAAGAATTGAGCAGTTTAGGATTAGGATTTAGGATGAACTTCTAAAATTGAGTAATGTTTAGTATTTGAGCCTGAAAGTAGGCAACGGCAGGAGCCGTTTCAAGAATCTCTCTCTCTCTCTCTCTCTCTTATATTATTGCTTCGTTTTAAATTAATATTGTGTCCAGCATGGACTAAACCAAGGTTCGAACCAAAACCTTCTTCCAAAAACCTCGAACCTGAAATTTTTGAACCCCAACCATTAGTAAATTTTGGTTCGAACCAGCGTTTCGGAGATCAAAAAAAAAGTTGATTACAACTAGGTGTAGGACAGTTTGTTCTTGTCACAAGTTGCCAGTTGCGGGGCGGTTTGAAGTCGAAAAGAAATGGAGTCCAAATCCGTCATTAAATCAATCCCATGTGATGTTAGAAGTCGGTCAATCCCGGATTTTCTCAATTTAAGTACAAGCAGGATTGACTTGAGCTCGGATTTTTTAAACCTGGAATTCTGGTCTTATGCGCAGTACTCAGAGTCCGAAAATATTCTGAGTTCATCTAATTACAATACTCAGATAATGAGCGTGTACTCAGACACCTCAAATGTACTCAGAGAATGAGCATGGCACTGCCAACTCGTTTTTTTTTTTTGCCAAATAGCTGATAAATTAAATAAATTGACAATAAAAAAATCGGAAGCATGAAAACAAAACCATTTAAAGATCTTCACGGGGAACGAACAAGCGGCTGTGATCAAAGTGAGCTTGTCCCCATCATTTTATAGAATCTGGCCATTAAAATTAATTTGTGGGAAAAAAACCTGGTTCATCCATGTTTATGGAGCTCGCTTTGACTACTTCTATGACCTCTGCTTTTATAAATGAAGGATTCTGATTCCATTTCCTCCAGCATTCCACTAAATGACTCCAAAAAGGACATTGACATTGTCATTTTCAATTAACAAAAAAATTGTTTCAATATTAATAATATTTTAGCCCGCTAATTTTTATAAGCAAAACCCTACTGTCTTAGAGCACGCTCTGAGAATTATGAATCAAGTCTTATTACGAGAATATTCTCAGTGTCTAAATATAAAGTTTTAATGCATACTTTAGCTTCTGAGCCTCCTAAGGCTTAGCTTATCTTCCAAACTCGAGTTGATCGCCTAGTGGGATTATATTAAAAGGGCCCGATTTTGATAAAAGCTCATAATACGCACTTCATTTTATCTTAAAAACGAATTGGTTCAAGTTTGCCCGTAATTACATTGATATTGGAACAAGGATTGTTTAAAATTTACCGAGATTGACTCAAACTTGATTCAAGCTTCCCACAGGAGAATATCTTACTTTTTGACCAGCAAGTTCTTAGTAATTTGCATATCTCCGGTTCTATCTTCAATAGACTTCAGCATCCTACTCATGCCAGCACTGCCATGACTGTTTGGGAATTCCATCGACTCAAAAAATTTTACCCCTTGCCAGTGATCCCCAAGAAGAGAGGGTCTCTGTCTCTCTCTTTGACACTCACTGATGCATTACATCGGCAAGCAATCGGCGTTAATTGCCAAAAGTGTTCGGTAATTCGGGCCATGGCTGCGTGATAGAAACCTTTGTGTATTTGTGTGCAGCCCTTTAACCTCTTAGCATTGGTGAGAGCTATTTCTTGCTCGAGTCAGCTTTCGCTCTTTCGGTTTGACACAGTACATCAGCACCTACTTCAATCTCGAGTCAGAGATACTTTACTTTCAAGTTCTAATTTGAGATTGAAATTATCCTGTCCGGATTGATAAATAGTTTTCAAGATAGCTTCAAGCCTTTTGAGCCTGTATCAAGCTCGATTTCCTACGATCCGTACTTGAAATTTCAAACCGAAGAGCGATATCAATTCTATCTTTATGAGCTTGATATAAGCTCAAATCCTGTTTATGTTCCGTGTGCTCTGTTCCAAAGGTAAACAGCGTATTTTAAACTTGACCAAATATGTGTAAGAGCCAGAAAGTAGCATATTGACCCTTTAAAGTATATACATACCAATTCCTTATCAATATCAAGAGCCGAATCGTATGAACTCGCAGATCATAGAGATGGTAAGAGATAGCAGTTCGGAGATCATAGTAGGCAGATCAAGTTTAATTTCAATTTTTGACACGCCCCCTTCTGCTTCCTCAAATTGTGAATAACGTCATAGCTTCGACAGTCAAATATATAGATGGTTTGTACCTTCTAGATATTTTTGGATTTGAGCAATTCTTAGCGATTCGCCAAAGAAATGTTAAATACCGAATATAGGAAAAATTCGCATACAAAATTTCGAACTAAACATAAACACTTTCGCTGGTACAGAGTATTTACCAGTCGGACTACCTTCTTACTTGTTTTCTGCTGTCCATGTGTCCTCTTTCATTCAGATAACTCTAAAACTAAGGCTACTACTTAGATAAACCACACTGCATTCAGTTACTCCGCCCTCTAAGGCTGCTAATGCGGTCTATAAACATGATTGCGCCCAATTAACACCGTATGCATCGTGTGTTGAGTTCTCATAAATGAAAATAAAACTGACTTCGATATTTCTCTCTGACCACTGCCTTTATTTTGTTGTTGTTGTTTTTAGACACGTGCTCGTCGCTTCACATAGCAAAATGATCACACGTGTGCTGCAAAGCCCGTAATTAATACGGACTCTCAACGATTGTGCTCTGACGTAAAGAGCCGAGACTGCATAACAAACGAAATATACTAATACATGAGGGAATAGTCTTAATAGTTGGATTTGCACTTACTTACTACGCCGAAACATGCTGGACTGATTACATTAAGGGGCTAGATTTGGGGCTAGTTAAGAAAGGAAAAAAATAGTGCTCAAGTATTTTATTATAAAGCAATGAGCTAAGATAACCAAAACTACAAAAAAACAAGTCGGCAAGTTGATCAAGCCCGACTAAAATATACTCTGCACCAGCGAATATGTGTGCTTAGTATGCATAGTGTGGCTGTCGTTGCTTCGACCCTTGCCATATCTTTGGCAGATCGATATATTATGCTGATTGTATCTACGAAGCTGGGGGGCATAGAGAGAAGGCGTGGCAAAAACTAAAAACATATGCATGATCTTTCTGCAAGTACACTCAGAAAAAAAAGGCTTCTACACCAATCGGGATAGAATTTAAGCCGTTTTGTACTTGAAAATTCAAGTATGATTCGTTCTTGAGTGTACTTAAATTAAGTACGAAACATTCTAAACGCGAAATATGACTGATTTTTTTTTATAGAAATGAGAACAAACCTTCTTGACTCAAGAATATTTTGTACTCACAGTAAGATGAAAGATTCTAGAAAAGCGAGTTCTTAGTTCGAGTACAAAATATGTTAGATTGAGTACAAAATAGACTCATTATCCTAGCTTCACAAAGTGCGCAACAGAAAATACAAATTATTTTTAAGCGAGTCTGTTCTTAAAATTCCCAACTGGCTCTAGCACTTTTGTAATGGAGTGATTTTAAATTTCTGAGCTACAGTAGCTCTAACTTGCTCTTTGTTTATGGGTCTTGGATATTTCTTTGGTTTAATACAGAGACCTCGTTCAAGAACAAAGTGGGTAGTAGCTATACTGTATTGGCTCAAACCAAGAACATTTTGTTCTTGTTTGAAATACTCTTATGTGCTTCCTAGAATGTTTTTGGGCTGGTAATAGAAATTACTCACTTTAAGATCGAATGTTTTGTACTTATTTTGACACATAATCGGGCTTGACTTAAGACCATTATGAGCTAAAAGTATGATTAAAAATATTTTAATCGTTCAAAAAATACTTAATATATCCCAAAACAGTCTAAAATCAAGTATTTCGGGATTGAAAAATTCGTACTTGATATAAGAATTTTGTACTCAAATCAAGTATTTTCGTACTTACCGTACTATTGACACCGTCTGTACTTAATTCAAGTACAAAGTTCTTGGTTTTTTTTCTGAGTGTAGAAGAAGTTTATCTATCTCCATCTTTTAACTGAGATAAGAGATACGGACAGTCAGACGGACATGGCAATATCTATACGGCTGTAGATTCTGATCAGGAATATGTTTACTTTATAGGATCAGAGATGGTTCCTTCTGCATGTTACATACTTACACACGAACTTAGTATACTCTGTGCACCCATGGTACAGATTGTAAACACTAGTGGACCCAATTCCATATCAACTCGCAGTATTATCGAAGCGCAAATGGACACACCTAAAATTCCTCGTGTTCGACTTGCCTACTTATTGTAGGCTAAAAACTAATTGAGCAGTCATTTCGTTAACACGACTTGAAATAAATTTGTAATTTACATTTTGTAGTAGCATTATTATAAGTAGTCACAATTGTTTGGCACACGTAGTAAACATGCATCCACTCCAATTTGACGGCTACTTGGCAAGTGACATAAATGCTATGTAACTGCATCAAAAGTTTTTGGGGCCCATTCTCGAAATTGGCCGGAATAAATGCAGCTAGGAAATCAGCCGTCCGTTCTCTGTGCGAATGCCTCTTCACAGAAAAAAATTAGATCAAATATCGAGTTGATCTTCCAATATAATTTAAAAAATATCAATTTTTAAATATCCAAGAGTTACTATTTAATATCAAAATGATGCTGTAGTATTACATTGACACTAAAAATATTATATTAATAAGCGAAATTCTCACAGTGATATGAAAAATACCCTAGTGACGTGATTTCAGATCAAAGTAGACATCGAAAATCTGAGGGCAGAAAGCGACAAACAGAGTTTCTTAAAACAAAGAGAGACAGCTATAGTCCAACTCAAAAAAGGCAAAAACAATATTCATGTCTCTGCCGCAGCAAGCGAGAGCGCGATTACTCTTTCGATTTGTCTGTTTTTGCTTTCATTGCTGATTGCAGTTCCCAACTGCTTAAAGCGGTGAGCGCATGGAGAGACAGTCATTAGCGAAAAGCCTGCTGAAAATAAATCGGGAGATTCATTAGACAGTACTGTATAGGCAACCAGCGCTTTTTGGTGTATATAAATGCATTAGTTGTTCAAGTTGTGAACAAACGCAACTTTTCGGGATCTCGAGCCAACTAAAGTCACTAATTATTATTCAAAAATATCTTTGACATTTAAACAATATCCTATGGGTACCATAAAAATATAGCTTTGATATTATTAAATATACCATTAATACCCCTTTGATATCATAAAAATATATTTTAAATATTTCAGCCGTATGGTACAGGAATTGTGAAAATGCTGCATTGATACTATAAAAATAAACATTTCACTTTGATATGTTCGAAATGTTGGAGTGATATTTTCGATCAAATCAACTGGGTATTCTTCAGATGAAGGCCGATTCGATACTGAAAAATGCCTGATTTACTTAATATCTTATATAAATACTTATTTAATATCGTGATCTTTTTTTTCTGTGTAGCCATCAAAGACCAAAAAGATCGTATTCGTTGAAATCCACTGCGCAAGCAGAAATTCATGTGTATCGCAAAAAAATGTCATAAATAAACTAACGACAACTTAGCCCTTGGCGACTTGTCTTTCACTTGATAGTAAAGAAGGTATAAACAAAGATAAATGTTATGATTGTTGTTATGTTATGAGTTATACGAGGTTATGTTCAAAAGTTTCTTAGATTGTAACGGTGAGGTAGCCCAGAACTGTAGACCATGATATTGCACCATGATAATGCCACTGCTCCCAAATAGTTGCAACACCCTAGTAAATCGTCAGTCATAACACCTATTTTCATCAATATATGTCCATATTTTTCCATGTTTAGTGCAGATTTGGGTCACATACATAGCATTCGATTTTCGACTTTGGATTATACGTTCCCCCAAGGCGAGCAAATGCTACCTGTTTTGGCAATTTTTCAAGATTTCGGGTAAGTAGAGTAATATTCATGTTACCACTAATCCATAACGCTCATTTTCGTCCACATATGTCTGGCGATCTGACGCTTTGTGTTTTCTGTTCCCTAAACCAACGAGGGCCACAACAGGACGACTCTAAGACGAGCTAAGCAACCCCACAAAAAACTATTTCCTAAGTGCTTCGAGTATTGGAGGCAGCGTTGGAGCGAATTCCCACCCAACATTTAAAAGATAATTTTCACAAAAATCATCTTGATGAGTCTATTTCGACCCATTTCGATGATTAAAAGGAAATACCTATCATGTGCAATTAAAAGAAACTCGAAAATGATTCATGAATACGCACAAAATTTAACATAGTCAAGTCGTACTTTTAGACTTAAAAATGACTCTCAAATGACTCGGAAATGATCTGAAACTGTTCAGAAGAAGGGGTTCAAAAGCAGAACTCATCTTGAAGAGTCCTGCTAGAGTACCATTTTCTCCCGACTAAAGTATCATTTATGATCAGAAAATGTGCTCATTTATGACTATTTTAAACAGATTGAGGACTCGAAAATGACTTGATTTTGATCAAAAATTTTATAAAATGATTGCTGGGTTTGCTATGCATGGGGGGGTATTATTTTTGAGGGGACCAAAAAGATCTTATTCCGGTTCGGTTTCCGTGTAAATGTTTGCCTGTAGAGTTTAAACAATTTAAAGTTATAAAGAAGGGTGACAAGCCCTTCAACGATTATAAGATCAGGTTTGGGGAACATATGAAATTTCTTGTAGAGTTTATCCGTGGATTAAGTTCGTTATAAAGAGACGACCTGATCTAGTAACCACAGACATTTTTCTTATTCTTTTTCTCAGACACTCGGAATTGAGAACAGAGCCGAATAATATTTTTTGACAAAAAAAATCCAGAATTCTGGATTCCTTTCTAACGAACATCGTATGTCGGCACATTGTATATTTAATTTATAAACTACTAAGAGTGTACATAAGTGTCTGTGTACTAAAATATGTTTTGCTGTGATTACTAACAATACGTTTAAAGTTCATCTGCTAGGGAAGTCAAACTTTACAGTGGGACAAATCTAAAAAAAAAAGCTGACATAAAAGACACCGCAAGAGCCAGATAATCTTTCAGATGTTGCCAGAGATAGGAGCGTTCCTGACTTTTACGACATTACAGAGCTCGTTCCCAGTGCTAAGTCGTTTCGGCGAATGAGAAAGACGAGTCGATTTCCTTTTATATTTCAATTTGAGATTGTATAATTAAGCGAGAATTTTTCATCAGTTCGAGTTCTGTAAAATGTATAATTTGGACCTAGATTAGAAAGCATGAAATACTATGAAAATGTTTGAGTTGTCTCTATATTTTAACCTCTCGAAAAACTGTTTGACAGCGGAGAATCTCAGCATGAACCACCCATATATATTTTGAACCCACCTAAGTTTGTATATGTTGACCACCACCAGGCCATAACTGGGACCCCAGCCGAGGTTCGCACCGTTTGCATAATTTATTGGGCAAACAAAAATCTTTAATTTGGTGTAAGGCAGGAGGAGGCAGGGGAATTCGTTTCATACTAAAAATACACAACAGAACTAGACCATTGACAAGCAGGGTGAGTGTGAGTCGCATGCTTAGAGTCATGATTAATGCGTCACACGCCCCCTGTATGAGGGGGGGTTTGAATGCAATCCATGACCAATTAGTCCATCATCCATGGATCAACTGCACATTCGGGGGGTGGGCGGCAGAGGTGTAACCCGTGATCAACCCGCACCTCCAACCCACCAACGCGACTTACGAGTGCCGTCGTAGTGAAAAAAAAAAAATAACAAAAACAGATAAGCTACTCAGGCCATTGATAACAGCGGAGAATGAAACTTGAATTGGCTGTAAAGCAGCATAACAGGCATTAAGTCGACTGAGCCGCGCCGATAAGAAGCCGGAGCTGAAGCTACGGAGCCAACAACTGGAGTGGAACCGAAAAATCAATTGCACAGGGCAACAAAATGCAAGAGCTTATGAAAAATCCACTCAACTAGGTGCATCCAAACAAAATATACAATTCTTGGAACAACTCAAACCAAATACACAATTTTAGTAGCAATTTGGATGTCCAAGAACAGCGGGTTGAACTTGATGAATATCTCCATCAAATTTTAATATATCGAGCTTATATTTTGCAGTGTAGTATATGTGGCCAATGCTACAATCTCACAAATTTTCATAAAGATCGGATATAAATGGCAGAGTTATGCAGGTTATTAAAAAACGTTGCATACTTATCTGGCCCGCATGCGCTGTTTGCTTACATAATGTTGAAATATTCAAATTAATGTTAATGCTCTATTAATTAACATAAGAAAGCTTATTAAACACTATTTGCCCTGAGTAACGGGTATATCGAAGTCGGACAGGGCCGACTATAACTTACGATTTCGTTTTTGGATTCAGAAGATTATCACAAAATATACTTATTCGCTCACATCGACCATCGATAACATTCGCTACCCCTTGAAAAGCTCTAGAATCTACATGGCAAATAGGAACCCAAATATTTTGTAGTGAACACTTCCCAATTATTACGTCCCTTCTTGATTGATCACCACCCCCAAAACTAACACCAAAATGTAAGTTAGACTCGGTAGACTGGACTATATTTACTGCCGCCACACACTCCTTTCACATTCAGCGCCCCGCAAGTCAAATTTAAACACGGAAGCCGCAAATTTTTTAAAAATATTTGCAGAAAGTGCCAGCATTCCAAATCCGCAAACCTCTCCTACTGACTCCAAAGTACAATCTGTGGCTTGGTAAAACTGTAACCTGCACATCCACAAACTAGACAAATCCCTCCCCAATACCTGCAAAAAAATCTCAGAAATCAGTCCCAACACTCCCGCCATAAAAAAAATGGTCCAACATTTGCCCCCCGCTTACCAATACACCGTAAATCCATTCCTTCTTCAAGATCTTCAATTACAAATCGTCAACACATTGCGGAGTAATTCTGCTCGAATTGATCCAATAAAGCAATACATTCTACACAAATAAACACATTGCCACACCCTACACCAGCACCTATAAAATCTCCCTCTCCTAAGCCATCCAAATCGAAATTCCAATCACTCCAATTGAACTAACATGCTGAATCTACATTGAAAGGCAAAACAGACTGTCTCGACCGAGTTTCTTACCCCATGTTAAAAAACCTACTTCCCGAAGTCAAAATCCGCCACCTTAATGACTACAACGAAATCATTAATTCGTAAAATCCGCAAAAACACATAAGCTGAGCAGAATCACTCCATCAAACAATCCCAGCTCCGACCAAATCAATCTAAGCTTCTAGACTCAAAAAATTTTATTTCTAGTATTTAGAAATTCGCCCTAACATAATTTTCCTTTCTGGTTTTTAGACAGTTAACTTGGACGAAACAACCCTTTAATGATTTTTTATAAAATCATTTCTTTATTTTATAAAATCTATCTATTTTTTCTTAAATTGAGGGTAATTTTTCTAGATATTTTCCTTTTGAAATCGCCCTTGAATTTAGAAAAAAAAAACATATTGCACGGTGTCTTAAAATAAGGCAAATTTAGTATAACGCCATTTAGACAAGACATTCAGAAATTCGCCCTAAAATATAGATAAAAAAAGTATAGAAAATCGCCGTAAAAAATGGAAAAATATTAAAAAGGCACCCCTTGTAATACTCAAATACGAATTCCGTGCATTCGGAACATTAAAGGGGCAGCTGAGTGTTTAGCATTTTACTGCTTTCCTTTTCTAAAATCTAAAAAATGCTTTTCTACAATTAAGAAAATATTTTCTAGCTTATAGTAAATATTTTCATAGTTTCAGAAAGTATTAGTCTTATTTTTAGAAATAAGTTTTCTAAAATATATGGCGAATCGTCTTAGACCCTTTTTTTAAGGCGAATTTCTAAATTTTAGGGCGATTTAGGCTGTTTTTTTTTAAATGAGTGTACAGACCCCAGCAGCTTCACAAAAACCCTCCACAAGATTATTCCAATCCGGTGGTTATGTTGATTTGTGTCCCAAAACAAATCTACTGATAGTCGGTCAAGCGGATCAATATCTGACTCTCTACTCTCGCTAGACTATCTATATATATCCTCCGTATTTTCCAAATTTATTTCGATTTATATAAATAAAAATGATAAAAATGGAAACTCCACAAAATAAGTCTCCAAATTGTCCTCTACGTCCTTTTTTGATGATCAATAGCAAAATAATAGTTCAAGTATATGGCCACCTCTCATTAGTTCCACACCAACATGGCGGAATCACCCAAGGATCTCCCCACTCCGTAATTGTATTCCTAGTTGCTTATTGCAAACTTAATAGAATCATCCACAATTACAATAACTTTAACTTCCTCGCCCATGCAGACGACTAGCTCATAGCAAAAAAAAAAAAAATAAAGAAAATAGATTCCGTTTCATTAGGCCTTAAACAAAACAAAATCATAAAATGGTGCGATTACTTTGGTGTCAAACTTTCCATACCCAAATTTATGTATGTATTATGTTAATTAACAGAGCACTAACATTAATTTGAATAATTCAACATTATGTAAGCAAGCAGCGCATGCGGTTCAGATAAGTATGCAGCGGTTATTTTATAACCTGTATAATTCTGTCATTTATTATTGTATTATCTGAGCTCGATATATTAAAAGTAGAAGATATTCTGTTTTTATTTCAGGGGCAGGAGGGGGCGTGGCCAAAATATGAAACAAGCTTGGTCTGCCTGCAGACAATACAAGTCTACATTTAAAGTTTGGTGGCTCTAGCTTTTCTAGTCTCTGAGATCTAGATGTTTATACATACAGACGGACAGACTGACATGGCTATATCGACTCGGCTGTTGATGCTGGTCAAGAATATATATAGTTTATGGGATCGAAGATGCTTCCTTCTTCCTGTTACATACATTTGCATGACTTAAGTATCTTCTCTTTACTCTACGAGTAACGGGTATAAAAAGGAATCAAAGATACCAAAATGGACTCGGATCACTATTCCAAATTTGTTTCTAAATTTTCGCTTGCACTTGACAATCTTGCACTATCAGTTGTCCGCACAGCAACAACGATTGATATACTGAAGAGCGATTCAAAACATTTTTGAGCGAACTACCATTAACTTTTATTTCCAAATCCCTCGTCCTGGGATTTTAGTCACATCTTTTCTTCGCCACACACAGCTGATTGGATACTACATTGTAGCACGAAAGTCAATGGGAAGATAACCCAACATACATTTATATATTATATTTACATTCGATCGAAAGAATTAATGCTGAAGATTAAGAATTCCATTTGCATCGATGCCTCGGGGGTCAGCCAAAGTGAATGCACCAATTAACACCGCGAATACCACATGCAAAAGGTGTTCGACCAGCGATAAGACGGGCCATTGCCCACCGGGAACGTAGACAAATGGAATTTCACACACAGCTTTACATTTATTTGATTGGATGAGCTATTGACCGATATTTAAAATGGGAGACGATTCTAAACGGCGACGGCGACGGCGAGGTCGTTATCTTCTGTCCGGCTCAGTGTTGTCGCCGCAGCCGTCACCGCCTGAGTACACAACGCAAAATTTTGGACATTCCAGGGCTAATCTCTGTTCTCTAAACAAACACAATAACACATTAATAGATGGCAAAAACAAACACTTGGTGTAGTAACCACTTTTGGGGGCGGGTGGCTTACAAATAGTGCGGGTGCGCTTGATCTTGTCCCGCTCGCCACCTCACACAATGCGCAGTACACTGGCAAAGGCCCACACTGATCCGGACACTTGGTCCCAGATGAAGGATGAAAGCGACATCGGTGGCTCGACCACAGGCATCGGGACTGGCTTTGCCAGCAGGCGACAAGCACCCCCGCACAGAGCAAAGACGCTGTGAATCACCGACATCGTCAGCAGTAACGACCTCACTCTGGGCCAAAGTGGACGAGTGGGGCGGTAATGTGGCACACACTCCAGCTGCTGCTCCTCTGTTTGGGTCGCCATGTCCTGCAGCTCGAGGCGACAATGCTCCAGTGTCTGGGAGCTCATGCTGATCAACAGTTTACCACATTGGGTGCAATGTAACTCCATATCGCTATTCTCCAGCACCTCGTAGAAACTTATAGGCGGCGTTTCGTCCTCAAGCCGGGGCAAATTGCTGGTGGCCAGCCACTGGAATAACTTGGATGGCTCGCGCGACATCCAGTAGGCGGCATAGTCCGCCGGTATGAGCTCTGCTTCTCCCGACTGGATATCCAAGACGGGTAGACGTTGCCGAGTGTCCATATCAGAGCACCAATCGTACATCCGGCCAATACGGGACATTTCCATGATTATATAAAATATATGGTGGTTAAAGGCATGGCTAAGAGGAAACGTATTTACTTTGATGGAGTGTGAAATATTTTAGAAAACTTACGAGCTCCGAATTCAATGGAAAATTTTTGACTACTGACTTGATGAACGCTTTACATGTAGGCAGAAAAAATGCTGATGACAGCCAAGTCTTGGCCAGGTAGGATCGAATAGATTCGGGATCAACTCAAGTCAAAGCGATGACATTAATGGGTTGAATGGTTAAGACCAAATATGACAATGCTTGAAATTTTGATCCCGGCTTTAGCCTTGCCTTACTAGAGCTAATCCATATACAAATTTTATTTTCAAATATGTGATTAACTTTGGGATTCCATTAAAAAAAAATGATTATACCCAACTGGGACTTGCATTCTGAGACTCTGAACGTCTGCATCTAAGCTCACGCGACTATCAACAGCTAGCGATAGGCAGCAACGAAAAGAATGTAGCCACAACCACTGAGCACTTGGGCAATCATTGAGCGAGAAGCCCTGTAGCCCAGTGGAACGATATTGCATCATCGTAGCCAATCTTTTCATACCCGTTACTCGTTGAGTACAAAAGGGTATTCTAAAGTCGGTCAAATGTGTGCAACATACAATAAGGAAGAGATTAGAAAGAGGAGATTAAACACAATCATAAGGACACAACAAAATTTCTCCCTCTGTTCTCGAATTTAACGCATTCAGATGTTCCTATTGCTGACATTTTGCATAACACAATCTTGAGTGTACAATTCCCAGAAAATATTGCATCTTACTTTAAATATTACTTCCTATATATATTCTTAAACAGTATCATCAGACGAGTCGGTATGGCCATCCGTCCGTCTGCCTGTCCTTCTGTTTTTCTGTCTGTCTGTATGAACAAATCTCAGGAATTATAATAATAATTGGTTTGATGTGTGTGGGACGTACTCTTCTTTCGGAAAAAACGGCACATCGCGCAAATTTTGTGGATAGTTGATTCGTACACTCATTTATTAAAATTTAGAAATTCGACTTAAAAAAAAGGAGGATCATGGCAATTCACCATATATTTTAGAAAAATTATTTCCAAAAATAAGACTGACTTTCTGAAATTAAGAAAATATTTACTATAAGCTAGAAAATATTTTCCTAATTGTAGAAAAGTTTTTTCCCACAGTCAGATTTGAGAAAAACCTTTCTAGATTTTAGAAAAAACGAGAAAGCTAAGCTAACTTCGTCTGTGCCGAAGTTTTTATACACTTGCAAGTGCAAGTGCACTCTTTTTCTAATTTCCCGACCGATCGTTCGTTTGGGAACTATTTGAAGTCATTCGATTTGGCCAAAAAAATTGTCAAATTATGTGAAAGAATGTGAAATAAACAAATACAAAATTGCAAGAAACTACGATTAAAAACAAAGAAATTTTTCTAACTGAGACTGTTTTCTGACCTATCTTTTGTATGGCAGCTATTGGTAGAATTATAAAAAAACATAGTAAACCTACGACCACAAAGTTTGGAGACGTTTCCGTTGAAAAGAAAAAAGTTTTTCTCACTAAAACTAGTTTTCCGACCGATTATTCCTATGGGAGTTATGGGATATAGTCATCCGATCCGGTCGGCTCCGACATATTAGTAGTGTGCAGCAAAAAGAAGACTCTCGAAACTCAGCTCGAAAGCTTCAAAACTGAGAGATTAGTTCGCGTAGAAACAGACAGACAGACGGACGGACAAAGCTCAATCGACTCAGCTCATCACCCTGATCAAGAATATATATGGTTTATGGGGTCGGAAATGAATATTTCTATGCGTTGCAAACATCTGGGCAAAATTATAATACCCTTTGCAAGAGTATGAAAACATTTTCAACTATTATAAGACAGGGAAGGGAGTGAGGAGGGGATTGGAGACATAAGAGGAAGAGACTACAACACTAAGAAGCGTATAACCTCTTATATATTATTTTTATAGGATATTTTCCTTCTCTGTTGGTTCACTAAAGTTTTTTTCTGAAAATCACATTGTACTTAGTAATCATTATTTTATTTTCTAACTTTACCTTGCCTGAGACTTGAACTCGCAACCTCGGGAAAACTTCAACACGAAAGGCATCTTATCGCACTCGACCACTAAGTATGCGCATGAGTCACAGTAAAGAACGCAGTTAAATATGCTAAGCACTCAGCTGCCTCTTTTATATTCCGAAAGCAGGGAATTCATACTTAAGAATCACAAGGGGTGTCTTTTTAATATTTTTCTATTTTTTATAATCTTTTTTAGGGTTGACAAACTGGGTAATAAATTTAGTTAATATAAAGGATCATCATCATCGATGTTCTTATAACCCTATGTACGACACGACCACACTATCCGACCACAAAAATAGTACATTGACCAATGTGTGTCTCTTGATTTGGGCCCTATTTCTCATAAGTTCAGGTTAGCCAACCGCCGGTAAAATAGTTAGTGGAGAAGATCAGTGGTTAAGTCATTTGGTTTTCTCAACAACAGTTTCCCGATATCGATTAATTCCTGTCACTGCAGCAGTGTGACCATACATTGCAAACCATTATGGTATTTTTGTTATGACATTGAGCCATTGCTGGTAATTTTCTTTGCGAATAAAAGTGTTGATATAAAATCTTATTGAAGAAATTTGCTTGCGATACATCTATTGCAATAGCGAAATACACTTGTTTACCTGCACAGCTGAAGGTCAGCGACATTTCTGATTCAAAGAACTCGGAACTTTCAGAAAAACTGAACCGAACTGATGCAGAACTATATTTTATGACCGATGAACTATGTACATAACCGCATTAAATAATCATTAAAATCAATAAGAAGATGAAAGTGGATTCTTTAGCTTAGAAGCAGGAAATAATTTTTACATCGGTCAACGACTTTATTGCTTCTTCTGGCGGAACTCAAAGGCTGTCTTATTTGCTATCCTATTGAAGTCTTAGAAAATTGTTAAAAAGTTAACCAAGCTGACATTGTTTTTTCCAAAATTTGTAAATCAAATAAGCTTAGTCCATAGTATAGCATCACGCTGGCACGACCCAGCTGATAATGCTGAGTCCCCTCAATTCGTATTTACACAGGTAAAAAACGAATCCACAAAGATCATGTTGGAATAGATGGTTCCTAATTCCCTTTTTTTGAATTTAAAATATCAATTTTTTTTTCATATCCTTTGAATGATTTTAAGCTCCGTTCGATAAATATATAAGATCCATATAACATTAAATGGATATTTTATTATCCGAAAACCAAAATCCACCAATGGATAATTTTGAATATTCTTTGGCTGGCTCCAAAGAAGTCATCTGTAGCGATAAGGAAGATGTTTGCTGTCACTCATTCTAGTCACACTAAAGTGAATCACAAATGAAGTTAAGATATAAACTGATTTTGTGGGAAGACACTTGATCTCTTATCATAGCAAAAACTATTTTACATAAATAGGCATCTTAGGTCCAGTCTCTTCCAACTCCCTTCCGATTGCATGGAGGAAAAAAACTCGTTTAATCTTAAACATTTGATTGCATTAATTAATGAAATAATAATCAGCATATCGTCGATACAAATATCGATAATACCATCGTGACTGTTCTAGCTGTTAAAGTTGACTGGTGGATGAGCAGCAGTTAAGCTTGTTCCTCCGGTTATGCCACACACAGCAGTGGAAACTCAACTTCGGCTAACTTTCCCGGTCATGTCGATTAACCAGACATTGAGAAATCAGGTCTTACGGACTTAAAAAGTTACTTATAAGTGTAAGCATGGACATATTGATTTTGTCGTTATACTCTGTACCAAAGATCTGTATTCTCACACAGAGTATATTGAGTTTGTGCAAAAGTATGTTACAGCCAGAAGGAAGCATCTTGGATCCTATAAAGCATAGCGATACAGCCATGTCTATCTGTCCGTTGGTATGAACAATCAGATCTCGGAGATGGTAAGAGATAGCGGTTTGATATGTATGAGACATATATTTATACTTATACAGTCAGATCAAGTTTAGATGTAATATTTGCCACGCCCTCTATCGCAAAACTTTTATTTTACTATGAAAAGAACCTTGAACCGAACCTCTTTAGAAATTAAAGCTGAACCCTTACCTGCTCCGAACCCAAAATATAGGTTCGATTCAACAAAACTGACACAAAAATTTGACCTTCTGTCTACCGACTTCATCTTTTATGTGGTGCAACTGACTCCTAAAATAGAAAGGAGATTGGAAAAAAAATCTGGCAAAACGATTTGATTTCCTTATAAAATCCCTACCCATTTCAGTCTCTGTTTTTAAAGCTCCTCGACTCTAAAGCTTCTTGAATAATTCTCAAAAGCAAGAGTCTAACATTATTTTGGTATTATTTTTCTATGAAACCACGATATGGAATTTCACTAAACTTTATATTATATATTGAATATATTCATGTTTTCTACAAACCAATTCCGACCTAAAAACCACTCGGTTCCCATACAATTTGGGTAGTTTTTAGGTCGAATGCTGTTTTTAAAACATATAGAAGACAAAAATTAGTAATGTTATAAATTAAAGCATGGATTGAACGAAGGTTCGCACCAAAACCTTCTCCCAAAAACCTCGAACCTTAACCATTCGTTAATTTGGGTTCGAATCAGTGTACCGGAGATCCGAATAACTGTTTTTGGCTTGCAGCTCTGGTCTTGACTGACTTTCTTGTTTCATTTACTAACCTGTGCACACTGCGATGCTAAACAACTTACAGCCCAGCAGGATTAGACACCTGGAACCCTAGAAAATACTGACATTTTATAAAAAATAAAGCTCTTAGGAGAGTAATCAACATCTTAGGCAACTGGCGATGCGTTTTTTTCCCAACAACAAAGAAGAATATGGGTCAAATTATTTGGATTCTTTCATGTAAGGCTAGGCTATACCTTACTTATAATTTAATCGTCTTTACTTTAAGTGACGATTTCACATCTTCTACGTTATAGAGCTATCTGTCACATAAACTTACACATAACAGAGTCAAATCAATGCTTATCTGACACATAGCAGCTATCTGGAAGATGAGAAAACGGGCCTAAGTCAAATAGATAAATTTGTTTTAAATTGATTTTGTTTATTTTTCACTTCTTTAAAGCTCTCTGTACACTGCATAAATGGCAGTTAAAATAAGTGCACATTCAACTTACCTGCTGAAAATATACACAATAGCACCTTTACAGTATTTGTGTGGGTTTTCCACTTTATTAAGAAACTTTCAGACCAGACCACAGTGTGCTTGGCGCGCACACGCGACAGTTACGGAAATCAAAAGGAACCAATTCACTCGTCGCCAACTTTTAAAAGTTCCAAGGAAGAAGAAAAAATCAAAAATGTCACTTTTAAAAAGTATAATACTTTGTGTAGTCGGAGCTTGAGGTAATTTTGTTGTTTGCCATTAATGGTTTTGCATGCAAACTTGATTTACATACCTGGAGGAAGCAAGCATTGTAGGTATCACCATTATACCAAACTTTTGGTTTTTAAATAAGAAAATGGAATCTCATTTAGGGGACTAACTGAAGTAATTGTGCCTCACCAACTGATAAGACATTGTTTACTTTTAGGCGCTTCCATCAAACTCCCAAATACGTTTTTAGACTGCTAAACACAAAGCATTGGGACTGTCCAGGGCATTCGCTCACGAAATGACTTATATTTAGCCAGGAACTCATCAGACATATATACACAATACCACAACAAGCAAAATCTCTTTATGGAAGAGGCATTTCTAGTTTCTGAAAATGCTTCATCAAATCTGGTTTTTCGGCAACCTGTCCCCGAAGCAGCTAAGAATGTCCATTTGGAATAAAACAATTTTTTTTTAAGCTCTCCGTGAATTCAACTTATTAGACATAGGTGTCATGGAAATCTCTTCTAACCAAATTGCAACACAAAAGCCGTTCTCGATGTCACAGAAATCTCTTTTGGTAAGTTTCAAATCTCCTTTGTTTCGCGAAGATATTTAGCTAAATGCAACTGCTTAACACTTTTGCTGTTACTTTGTAAATGTAAACAACATTACTCTTCAGAATAATAAATTGGTTTTTTAAAATCATTTGCAATCAATTTGCCATTCAGCCTCAGTTGGCATTGCAGGCGGCCTTTTTGAAATTTGTCAGCGAAAATCAGGCTAAGCTACGAAGTTTAGCCAATCATGTCTCAGAAATATTTTAAAGTTTTTCATTTCATTTTAAAAAAAGCTGACTCAGATTTGAATTTAAACTTAAACATAAATCGGATAACATGGGTCACAGTTAGGGGAGTTTAATTCAACATCAAATTAACTTCTAACTAAACAAATATAATATATGGCCATGTAATGTCCTCTGTTCAGTTGGAATAGCAGCATATATCAGCGCTTATAAATAACATTTCTTCTTAAGAAACATTTGCACTATATTTCAGAAAAGCTTTTTAATAATTTTTAAAAAAATTGTTTTAATATTTAGGGCGAATCAAACTATAACGGATTTTATAGGCGACTTTCCAATTTTCAGTTGAGATCGGGTTATTCTTAATGAGTGTGAAATACGAATAGAAAGTCTCTTATCGCAGTACAATAATATAATATGATATACATGTTGATTTCAGGTACTTTTAGAGCAGTTGTACTTTACATTTTTATACTCTGTACCAGAGGTACACAGAGTGCATTAAGTTTGTTTAAAATTATGTAATAGCCAGAAGGAAGCACCCCCAACCCCATAAAGTATCAGAGAACCGAGCCGGTTTTGAACCGAACCAAACCGCAAGCCGCACCGGCTTCCCTTGCTGAGCCGAATCGAAAACCACAAAGAAAAACGGTTCGGTTCGGTTCAGTTCTCTGACGAGTTTTAAAACGTGAATCGCTTTCCTCGAGTTAATGATAGTTTTTAATTTGGGTATTCGAATAGTTTCCATAAGATACAACCAGAAAAAAGGAGAACGAATAACTTAAGAGCAAACGCTCTTAAAAAAATATTTATTCGTTCTTGAATTTTTCTAGAATTTTTGTCTTGAAATCGAGCTAGGTATAGTATCAGTATAGTGTATTTAGGCAAGGGGACTAAGGTAAAGAAACAGAGAGGAGAGCAAACACATTTGAGAGAACAGGGGTGTGTGTGGGGAAGCTATCCAGCTGAAAGCGCAATCGATTTTTGCTTTGAAATTCGCAACCAGTTATGGCATTGCTGACATGAAGCGACGGCTGTGCGACTGCCAGTTGACGAGCAAAGACTGATGCTGCTTTGAGATGCTATGTATTCCTCGAGCCGGCTAAAACTTCCCACATGGTTTAACAATTACTTTTCCATGAAATAAATTAAAACAAAATGGAAAAACAACTGATTTTAAATTGTTGTATGATTGGATTCTGTGAAGCTCTTTATTTAAGAGTAAACGTTCTTACTCTTGAATCTGATGAGCTCTTGATAATAGGAAGAACATTCTCGGCTTATGACAATGATGTAGGCTCTTGATGCAAGAATAAGCAATCTTGAATTTGAGTTTGTTTAGCACTTCATTCTAGAACTCTTTTGCTTGATTTGAGAATGATTCGTAGTTGGATCAAGTATTAAAATTCTTGGATCAAGAAAACCGGGAACAAAATTACATACTTGAATTAAGAATTTATCTCTTGGATCAATCAGTTTCATTCTTATCGAACTTCTGACCTCTAACATTATTGATACATACATGAAACTTTGTATTTTTTCTCTGAGTGTAGTTTTTATACGACATTTCGTTCGATCGATACAATCTTCAGGGAGGACTCGACACAAATTTTACAACATGTAATCCTGTAATGACCGACTTCTCATCTTCTACATCGAGCTATCTGTCACAAAAGAAAGAAAGTCGCTCAAGCCCGACTATAACATACTGTGTAGCTAATTTTGATGCTGCAGTAGCAGCTGAAAGCAGCGCTGCTACTGCGCTGCAGCAGCGAACTGTCATCTGATCATACCACTATGATCACTTCACCACTATTTTGGCGGATCGATAAATAATGTTGATTAGTCAATATGGCTAGAGGGTACAAACCATCTGTCTTTAAAACTGCGGGAGGAGGCGTAACCAAAATTGAAAATAAACTTGATCTGCGTGCTAGTATACAAAAGAAGTTTTTGTCCCAAACACGTCAAACCGCTATCCCTACCATCTCTGGGATCGAAAATGCTTCCTTCTGGCTGTTACATTAAAAAAAAAAATTTTCTGCAAGCTTATAGAGTAAAGTATTTTTGAGATTTTCTTCAGATTTTTCGGAAGACGTTTAGAGTTCGCGCAAGTCGCGTTTTCCACAAAAATCGAGTATTCCGTAGTGTTTTTGAATTAGACCAATTACTTCGTCAATAATCACGATTTCTGAGTTTTCAAATCAACATCATTAAAGCAAAATGTCCAAATTTTACTTTTATGAGAATAAACCATAAGCTTTTTCTTTGCTTTTGCTCATTTAGATACCACTTATTACATTTGTTCGTAAATTTTTTATAAATGTTGTAAAAAAGGCATTGTAACTTTTAAAATTTCTATGAAAACTAAAAAAACTAGTGAAGCACTTTAAAAGATGGATAGATTTTAAAAAAATAAAATTTGAATTTGGTCTTACCGTTCCAGAGTTATGCGCTTTTAAAGCTTTTTTCATTGCACGAATCGAATAATAATTTTTACAAAAATGCCCATAATTCAAGAACCAAGGTGATGGCAAGCCGCCATTTATGGCGCTTGATATTGAAGAGCAGATTACTTCTCCACAACTCAAAATTTTCGTCACTTTTCAGCAAAGGTGGGAGTCCATTGACAAGAACAATTTTTCCGACTGTATGAACCACAAGATTGTAAACAAAATTATCCCGAAATCCGTACGCAAAGATTTGATCAATTTTATTAAAGGGCAGCTTGAGGAAATGCAACCAAGAGAAGACTATAAGGAATTGCTTCAACTGTGCCTTATTTTTTTGGGACACCCTACTGTTACATACCATAAACCTAATATACTCTATGTGCCTCTGGTACAGAGTATAAAATGTACGGTCCAATGCTCTTGCAATGCTGGCTGCTCTTTATACCAAATACGGCCATTCTGTTTGTTCACGGATCCATTCAACCAGAAATGAGCTTCGTCGCTTAACACAATTTTTCGATAAAAAAAAGTGGACTTTCATCCATAGTAGCTAAAAAATCACCCTTTTTGATGCCAATATTGAAGTCAAACTACCATCTGCCTACAGTTTGTAGTTCTCAACTTTAAAATCCATGCAAAAATATAACCATATATAACCATGCAGCATTGTTGATTTTAGCACTGTTGTTTCAAAATGTGTCAAACATTATGTTTTAACTTTACGCTGCGTTGTAATCTAATGGAAATTGCTTGAAGTGTTGATTGAAATCAATTGGCTGAAACCAAATCTGTGTAAATTTCCAGTGATTGTTTTTAGTGTTTCTTGATTTAAGTTTGAACTGTGAGTGGTAAGCAGGGAAGTAGACTTTAAGGTGTTTTGACATGCCTACATTTTAGCTACTTCAACTATTAAATTTTTCACTCAATCGCCATGTAAACAAACAAAATTTCCATATTTGGGATGACGTCAACTCAGGTACCAGTGATGCCATAAAAGGATTTAGCTTGGTGCGGATTTTGAACTGCAGTCGTCATTTCAAACCAAGTTGGTGACTTGAGAGCTCTTTTGGCACCAAACACGAAAATTATTTCCAACATACAATCTTTGGCAGGCTTTTTGTGTTACAATCAATATTTGATATTTGCAATTAATTGAATCTAGCTGGACTTGTGTTTAACTTTACAGGCAATCCAGCTAAACACAAAATAAAATAAACCATGACTTTCCAATTCAATTAACCCGAAACTTATTCTGTTTTAACAGACAGTTAACTTCAATTACTGCAGAATATCGATTTCAATTTCCAGTTGCACTGTCTACCCAAATCCATTCTGTCATTGTGACTGCTTCAGTTGTCAGGCAAACGTCTGAAGCAGAAAAATGTAGCCCGAGAAGTTGTAATGTATGCAAATTAGCTGACAAAACGGTGGCATTCAACAATCCAACGTCAATTCGTTTGTCTAGTATAACGGCACCAAGTCGAAGCAAGCCGCATCGACTTGCCGCAGCCTAAAAGCAGGCCACGATAGAGCAGGCAAATGCCCAAGTGCAGTTCAAGGGCAGGGGATGTCCTCGTACTGGGTCAGTAGTCGGGTCGTTTGCATTGTTGCCGCCTTCTATTTAACATGCACTCATCTCTATCGCCTCTCGTCCTTTGTGCCGCATTAATATCACAAGTCGCTCAGTGGGCGGGACAGACGGTCGCTCGGTCGGTCGCTCGGTCGGTCGCTTGGCACCTGTTGAGTGTATGCTCCAGGCGCAATGACAGCTTCCTTGATTGCCACGGTCAGGCATGCATGAGTATGCGGAACATGTACTTGCTGCGCTAATTATGAACTGGACTAATGAAAAGCATGCGCTCGCTTCTGTAAAATTGCCCATTTCATTCGCCACACAGCACACAGGCGAACCGGGTTAGCAAGGGGAATCGGATGGGGGAATTCTTTATGTAATATTTGGGTAAAAGCAAAAGAATGCAACCAGCAGCCGCTGTGGTGTTCCCTTTGCACACATTGTGCCAAACACACAAAGTGTGTGTGCAATAAGCTTGGTGCAGATGTGGGGAGAACAGTCAGAAGGAAGCAGTCGAGACCATTAAACGTACATAACGCTCACTTCAAGACGGTCATGGCTCAAAAAACATGATTTTTAAACGAAAGAAAAGGCAGATGATGTTTAAGGAAACTTGACAAAAATTTAAACTTTAATTTTTAAAGAAATAACCTATTCATGCAAATTTATGAGTTGCTAAAGTGAACTTTTTTTTGCTCTTTTGAGATGTTAGATTAATACTTTAACAATTGCTTCAAATTAGATGTAAGTCAGCGCATTCGTAATAATATAAAATATTCCAGTTGGATCTTAAACCGTCCTTAATCGAACTTGTATTGGCTTCGTCGCTTGTCTTCCGTATAATTCTAATCATCAGAATGCATTAATAATATTTGCAGCTTATGAGGCAGCAATAAGCGATGAAAAAATATTTGTTTAAAGACGCAAACTACGTAAAATACAGCGGTTCACTCGGCTCGTTCGGAACCCACCCAACATTTGCAAAATAATTTTAACAAAAAACCATCTATTTGAGTCTATTTCGAGATCTTTTGATGACTGAAAATAGAGTTAAGTTGACTTCGGCTCCTCCAAAGCTTATAAAGTTTATTCAAAACGAAAATTTTTGCTTTGAAGAGAGCTAGCTGAGTGATTTTCCCAACTGACCAATAGATGGTATGATCCTATGGCTTGGCCAGTTTATTATATGGCATCTTTATGATGTAATAGTCCGATTTTATTTACAATCTTATTTTAACAAGGTTTCAAAATTTGTATATTCCTATCACGGGACTTAAAAAGCTAAAAGATTATTTGATTCTAGGCAAGCTTCTAATGGTGAACCCGAATCTAGTCTTATAATCTACAAGTCTGTCATGCATTATCTGTCAATGAGATATAAATATGCCAAGGTCCGAAAATTTAAAAAAAAAATAAAGCGAGAATTTCGAAAATTTGATTTGTTCATGGCTTAGTACTTATTATTATCTTTTAATATCATATAAACCTTAATCATTTCATAAAATATAAGTTCTTGATCGATCTGCCAAAGTGTGTCCATGTACACTCAGAGAAAAATGCTATTTAAATAGAAATATCTAAAACAATCATATTTTATTTTACTATGCAACATTTGTACTAAAATAAATTAAAAAACACTTTGAACTAACTAAGAACATGTTATACCGATGCATTTCAGCTATTCCTTTTATATTCCCAATGCAGGGAATTCCCACTTGAGAATTACAAGCGGTCGTATTTTTGCAAAATATCAGAAATAAATTGATAAATACTTTAAAGTCAACGTGGTTGAGACGGCATTTCAATTGTGTTCAAGTCGTAAGGCCACGAGTTCGAGTTCCCCCAGATTAAGCTACAAATGTTTACCTACTTATATAATTCGTAGTTTTTCAGTACCAAATCTAATAGAAATCTGGCACAAAAAAAAAATTCGTTGCCTGGCAAAATTTTGATAAAAATGAAAATGAAATTTAAGCTCTTTTGTGAATCATTTAAAAGGCATTGGAGTCGATCATCTTAAAAACAGAGCTATTATGGGTGGGAGTTTGATAAGTAGGTCTTAATTCTATTGTAGGTTTTTTATTACAAATTCCTGACAAATTTTGCTAAACCGAACCTTTATATTTTTCCTTAACCCATCCTGGCTCCTTATTTTGGATATATCAACAACTAAATTAGTTCGGTCAAGCACCACTATCACACACTCCCAAAATTTGTATTTATCGAAGTGCTAAGGTGTGTAAAGTGCTGCCCATAAATGATCTTGATTTCTAAATAAGTCAAACGGTACCAACCTTCTGTCTTTAACACTGTCGGAGTCTGTCTGCAAATATTAGAAGCAAATGTCCCATAGAAGTCAAACCTCTATGTCTTACCATCTCTGAGATCTATTTGCTCATATGGACAGACAGACGTGAGGACACGGCCATATAAACTCGGCTGTTGACGCTGATCAAAAATATATATACCTTAAAGGGCTATAGCTTCATTCTGGCTGTTACATAAATATGTTGCACAAATATTTTATAATATCCTCTGAGTACCTTTGGTACACAATATTCAAATCCAAGATATCAGGACTAAAATCAATCCCAAACGATGTCAGAATCAGAGCATTTTTTTACTCGAATACGGATAACGAATAATTTTTCATAAAATTATTTTTTATTCGAATAATAATAAGATGTTGCTTTATCCGAAAAATTGATTCCAAATAAAAATAATCTAAATTTATTTGCTCAACAACTTAATCGTGTCAGAATAAATTATCTGCGAATAATTTTTTCACGAATAACAAATATTCTATTACAGCTGCATAAGCCCATAAAACATATCCTAACTATCGTATTCATAGTTCGGCATGTCCAAAACCAAATAACAGACACGAATTACCTTCTTATTATGAGGGTACACCAATTTATCTTCCCCAACAAGCAGCTCCAGAGGCCCTGTCTCTAAAACCTAGATTCGCAGGTAAGTATAACAAGAGCCACTTCTTTTGTCATACTTTTATTTGGGGGTTTCAACGCCTTCTTATCCGAGCTATATTTATTCGTTTTATTTGAAAAAATTTGTAATTTTGTAGACAAATAATTTATTCGAAGTGTTATTTGTCGATTAATTTTATTTAAATAACGAATAATTTTATCTAGATAATCATTTGAATGATCGTTGTTTTTATAAAATTATTTACAAATAAAATTTCATAAATAACACTTGTTTTCAAATAATTATCTAGATAATTTTTTATTCGAATAATGCCAACTCTGGTCAGAATTGATTCACAGAATGTCTCAATCTAAGCTCGAGCAGCTTTGTCTTGAGTACGGATTTTTCAATCCCGGAATTCTTGGCTTGATGACCACCATGTCGGCTCTGCCCAGAGCTGATTTTAGCTCGGTACAAACTTTTTTCAAAAAATCACATGGGAATCAATTTAATACTATTTTTAAAATATTGATCTAATCTCGAAATTCGTTCTGGATTTGGTCTTCAAATCGGCTTGATGAAAGTTTAAGCGATATTAAATTGAACTCGTTATTGGAACACCACTCATTACAAAAAAGGATTGGGATGAACGACCCCTTCCCCGATAATTCGATATTGTTCTGCCTGTTCAATATCTCATGTAAAAGTACTTCGTTGATTACAACCCTCCAAAACTTTATGTGATTACGAACATACATTTTAAAAACAGCTACCTCAGTAAAAAGGCGTCAGTAAAATTGGTTTTTCCAAACAAATGTCAAGCCGTCGAGATGAAATTGAGAAGATAAGGCATTAAGAGATACAGATAAAAGTGGAAAGCCAGATAAACCATTCTGGAAATTGAAGATGGAAGAGTAAATACAGCAAAGTTTTAAATTGAACCACACTTAAACACACTGTCAAAAATTTACCAAAATTGTTCTAAACTGAGACAAAAGTTGAAAAAAATGGCCTTCAGTGTAGAAAGAAAGCTCAAAATGGGCCAAAAAATTAAAATGTTAATGAATTTCAGAAAAGTATTCTTTCTGATAATGTTTCCCTTCAGGAAATTGACAATTTCTTGGTATCAAATTATTCAGGCAACAACATTAAAGATTCAAACACTAACAAGATATTATTTTTGGGTCACTTGAGAGTTCGAGTTAGTGGAGTTCGACCGGAGTACAAACTTGATGCTACCCCTAAATAAGTTTTCAACAAGAGATCCATGTAAATTATGGTACTTATCGACCTTTTTGATTTTCAAACCAACAAGCTATTACCGGCTCGAGATCATTAGTTGATAGCATCCCACCCGGTGCTAACTTTAATAGATTTCAGCTCAGAAAAAACCAAGAACTTTGTACTTCAATTTAGTACAAACGGTGTCGATAGTGCGGTAAGTACGAAAATACTTCATTCAGGTACAACATTTTTATTTTAAGTACGATTTTGGACATCCCGAAAAACATGATTTTAGGCTGTTTCGGGAACTGCAGGTTAACTGTTTCGGGATATTTATATATATATAATGTACATAATATTTCTAATTTTTTGAAATCTTTTTGATCCTACTTTTAGGTTGTTATGGTCATACGTAGACAGCAAATTTTGCGAATTTTTAAACCGATTTTAATCCTAGGAGACTCGGAAATATGTGTATTTAACATATATGTTCACATCGTTTTGTCTTTTGCTTACTTTCCAATTCATAAAAATAATATTTTTAAGTCAACTTGGAATTGAGTGCTGAATTTTTTGAAATTTTATTAAGTTAAAAAGTCAACACATCATTTTTGTATTGTTCTACACATTTAGCTTGGCTTACTTGTATAAAAATCTATTTGAAAATATGCCAAATCTGCTGTCTAGTCATAAGTCAAGATCGAGTAACTATCAAAATAAGTAGAAACATTGTTTCTTAAATACAGTTATTTCTAATGTCAATTAAAAACCATTCATAAAAGAAAATAAGTACAAAATGTTTTTGATTTGTGCTTATAAAATGATTAGCCTATTCGCAATTTCTTGTAAAGCGAGGTCTCTGTACTGAACCAAAGAAGGCTGGAAATATCCAAGGGAAATGAATAGCTCAAAGAAGAAGTTTAAATTACCGTGGTTCAGAAATTTTTCATTACTTTATAACTAAAGTGCTAGAACCAGCTGGAAATTTGAAGAGCAGACTCGCTTAAAAATATTTCGCATTATCCCTTGGATATTTTGAAGCTAACATTCGATTTTAGAATGTTTCGTACAAAATTATTCGAAGAAAAAACACCTAAGTACTAACCATACCTGAAATTTTAAGTACAAAGCGGTTTAAACTCTATCCCGCTTGGTCTAGAATGCCGGCAGCTGTTGCCTTTGAGTGTATGACTGTTTGGGAATTCCAAGTGTAAGAATTTCTAAGAAATTAATCTTTTTCGCTCTTTCGGTGTGACATTGGAAATCCGTGCAAACTTCGATTTCGAGTCGTCATTTTTTGATTTTCAAGTAGGAATACGAGCATGAAGTTATCTTTTCGGGTTGATACACGCTTTCCAGAATTATTTCAAGCTTAATCTTGTAACAAGTGCGATTTGCCTGTACTCGAGACAGTGGGGATATGACGAGCATCCTCAAACAGTTTTCAGCATCCCTAATCCCCTCTAGCTTTTTAAGGGCGCTCGTCCGCATCGAGTTCCGGGCCTCCATCCACAGCGACTATGTTTTTTACCTAGCTGAGTACTCGATGGGCTGTTCGTCCAAGACCAGAGCCTGGGATTGTCTGAAACTTATTTAGAAACCATTTTCTTTGAAAGGTAGAGCGCTTGAACTCAAAGTAATCACCGCCATCACCATCACCTAGTCTCCTAAGAAGGGCCAGCGACTCATATCTCTGAGGAAAACCTTAGCTACAGAAATATCAACCTAAATATCAGCCAGTATTTTCGGATGCTCATTTAACAAATTCCACGGAAAAATCCTGGAAAAAGATAAACCTTCAGTAGTGAGGCGTTATATGGCGCTAATGGAGCGTTCCAAGTCTGAAAAGGCGAACAATTCGGGCGATTTGAATGAATCTCTACCCATAACTAAATACTTCCATAACACGATTCCGGAGCGGGTCTATTCCAAGCCAGTTTGAACTTAAATGTTCGCCTCAATATTTCTTAAAACTTTTCACCCAACCAATATTGTTGTTCACCGCTTACCTCCGTCTCCGGCGAGTGCCGCTGTACCACTTTCGCTTTCACTTCATTCCTGGCTCACGGCACGTGCCTGTTACGAGTACAGCTGTGTGAGTGTGTGTGTGACAGGTGGTTATATCGATGCAGCTTATGTATGTGTGTGTGTTGTAACTATCTTGGCGTCACATCAACTTACCCTTGCACTTTTTACTGGCACGTGATGCGCACCGGCCACGTGGGTCGATCCTTTGACTCAGACTGCAGGTCACGGACAAACACAAACACTCATCCCCTGTGATTTGGGTTTGGAATCACACTTTAATTTAATGACTCGCTCTAATTCCGATGATAATTGGAGTAGACAATTAGTACCGTTTAACGCCGCATCGTCACGCAGCCACACGCGTGCTGGGGGTCAGCGACCGGCGAATTCTGTGAACCGGATGCGGTACGGACAGGCAGGCGCACACGGCGACTGTCAGCGCCGTAGTGGCACGGTCATGGGCATTTGCGCAACGGAACGGCCACCTGAGGATTGAGAAGTGCCTGGCAACGGGGAAAGCTTTTTATTCACCGATTTTTGAAATGCAGCGCCGTCGATTGGCCAAGCTTTTTTTGGGGTTAATGGGCAAATTGAGAGCTTTTTGAACTGCACTGATTGGCGGCGGCCTGTGTGTGTTTCGTGGTTTACTCCTCCGGGTGGTGCATGCGATTCTGGTATTGTAGAAAAAAAATAACATATTTAAAGCATTTCAAGAGGATGTAAACATCGTGATACGAAAACCCAAAGATGCCGGAAAAATAATTCGGTGAAAGAACGAAAAAGTCGGAATTAGCGAGAGGAGACATCGAGGAGCAAGAATATGATGAAGATATTGAGATATTTGGAATAATAAACATACTCTGTGCCAACCAAAATTAACACTCAGCATAAATTTTGATGCTGCAGTAGCAGAGGAGAGCAGCGCTGCTACTGCACAGCAGCAGCCAACATTCTTTTGATCATAACTCAACAACCGTTCATCCGATCTTCCCCATTCCTTCGAAGGTTCGATAAATAATGTTGATTAGTTAATTTAACTAGAAGGTACGAACCATATGTCTTTAACACTGTGGGAGATATGACGTTTTTTCCAAATTGCGGGGGAGGGAGGGGGCCTGGCCAAAATTTAAAATCGAAGAAAGGTAACTCCGGCTAGGCCGAACTTTGCATACCCTCGCGAGCACGTTTCTAAATAATTTGAGGGATAATTCCACTGAAAACAAAGAAGTTTCTCTTACAAAGACTGATTTTCCGACTCTACTTTTCTATGACAGCTATACTATATGGATGACCGATTTCGACCGAACTGAGTGGAATCATGGGAAAACATAGAAAACTAAGAAATACACAGTTTGCAGACGTTTGCATTGAAAACAAAAAAGCTTTTCTCACTAGAACTAGTTTTTCGACCTTTCGTTCCTATGGACAAGGCTGAATCAATCATATAAATATATTCTTTATGTGGCCGGAAATGTTCCCTTCTATGCGTCACACACCTGGACAATTTCAATATACCCTCGGCAAGGGTATAAAAATAAACTTGATCTGCCTGCAAGTATCCCAAGCTTTTTTCCGATACACATCCAACTTCTATCTCCTACCATCTCTGAGATCTATCCGTTCAAACGGACATAGCTAAATCGACTCGACTGTTGTTGCTGATCAGGAATATATATAGTTTATGGGGTCCGGAACATACACTCGCACGACTTCAGTTTATCCTTTTTCAGGGCTGCAAACCGGCTTTGAACCGAACCGGTTCGAACCTGGAAATCCCAAATGTATTTTACTGTGAGCCAAAGCTTAATCCGTACCTGTTCCGAACCTACATAATCGGTTTGGACATCAGAATATGTAACCTTCTGTCTGGCGATATCCAAAACTGAAACAATTTTGATATGCGTATGGTATACACCAAAGGTAATGCAAAAATTTGTAGTTCTATCTCTTATAGTCTCTGAGATCGATGCAGACAGAAGGACGGACGGACAGACAGACAGACATGGCTATATCGACTCGGCTGCTAATACTGATCAAGAATATGTATACTTTATGGGGTCGTCAATGTTTTCTTCTCCCTGTTACATACTTTCGCACAGCTTTATGATCCCCCTTTTCCCATTTTTAATGGGAACAGGGTATAAAAACCTAGAATAGCATTAAGCTACTTTCAGCAACCAGCAACAGTAGCAGAAGCGGAGAGATCCTCCGGTAAACAAAATTGGTTTGCGGTCACGATGCCTCTTCCTTCATATGGATTTACCAGCTGTCTCACCTTCATGACGCGGCGCAGCTCCCCAATGGCTGATCGCGCTTCATGATCGCGATGTTTCTGTTGCTTCGGCTGGGCCTGTGGTGCATGGTCTTGACGCAATCTCACCCGCCCATTGTTGCCGCTGCTCAAAGTCATCTGGCTGGGCTGGGGCTCTACCTGGCTAGAGATCTGCTGATGGCAACTTGCCGCAATTAATTTCTTGAAGCGCCGATAGTCCTTTACCTCCACCAGACTGCCGTCTGTTGCGCGTAATAGCCGCGACTTCGAATCCTTCGATCCAGTCCGACTGGCGCTGGGCATTTTGTCATAGCTCACCGAATATATAGGCGACTGCGATGGACCAGGATTGCAGCTGGCTGCCTCTTCTGTGGCGGGCCCCACATAGGTGGAGCTGTCGCAAAGGAAGCCCGTATTCGGGTCATACATAAAGAGCAACTTTAGTTGTCCGGGTGCTTTGGTCTTGGTATCAGCATGGCGCGAGTGGTGCCTCTTGGCAGACATGATTACCCTCAAAATGGGGAAAGTGGTTAAAATTTTAAATTTGGGTAACTGAAAATGATGCTTTTTATTTACTTGTACAATTTAGAATGATATTCAAATTTCGACTCAAATGACCGATTTTGCCTAGGCTCCTCCTCTGGCCCCATCCGCCTCTTCTTCCTCTTCCAAATCAGGATCGGGATCCACCCAATTGTCATCGCTGAGCTCATCTATGGTGTCATTGTCGTCGGCCACTGCAGCCACACTGATATCTGTGTCAGTCGAGCGGGACCCGGAGCCAGTGCCAGACTCTGCCACAGATTCGGTGCCAATGCCAGAGCCAGCACCAGAGCCGGTACCTGAGCCAGAGCCGGAACCTGAGTTCGATGCAGCAATGACTGCTCTGATGAGACGCTCATGCAGGTCCTCCTGGGTCACAGGTGTAGGAGTGGTCCCGGTGGTAGAGGACGGCGTGCCCGAGCCAGTACTAGACGAGCCGCCATCATAGGCCGGAATCAGAAACGGCTTCGGTTTAGCGCCTGTTGAGGTGGACGGGCCATCATCAACCGGAGCCGGTGCTGATGCAGCTGTTCCAGCTGCCGCTGCTATCGCTTCCGAAACTGAGCCTGCTGCAGCTGCTGATCCTGATCCAGCCGCTGCTGCTCCTTTCGCTGCTGATCCAGACGCTACTGAGCCAGCCGCTGCTTTATTTTTGTTGCGACGTCGCGTGGCCTCGTACTCCTCCAGATCAGCCAACTTGAGCGTAATGGACTGAAGTTCACGTTTAAGCATTATGCAGAGATTTATTAAGAAACAGTGTTAAGATTCAGTGTTTACAGGATTAACAGTTACAACGCAAAGATGCCACCCAGTTGAAAGCTAAGGAAAGCGCGCCCACTGCCCACAGCATCGATAACAACAACCAATGCCTAACGAACTATCGATGGTATTATATTCTTTGTACTTAGAGATGACACCAGGTGCGTGCATAAGGATGGGTGGTTGGACCAAAAATTCTTGATATCTACATGATTAGAAATGGCCTTCCAAGTGTTATATGCTGTGTGTGTGCGAAGTCTGCTCAACAAGCTTTGCACACAGCAGTACACATATAGGAAATTGCAACAAAACGCCCATCTACTCCAAAATCTATGTTTTTTTATATTTTCATAGGGAAACAACAAAAAAGGATGCAACGTATTTAGGCAAACTGGAAAATAATTCATTACATATTTCAAGATTTTTTTTATCTGGATACTTATTTTACATTGGGTTGACTGTTGCTTCCTACCTACCTAAAAAACAAGGTTGTGAAATAATTAACGAGAATAGTGTGATTAAAATTATTCGGCTTTACATCTATTAAAATGAAAGACGTTCTGAACTACTGAATTTAATATTTAATGATGTATACAACAAAACATTTTTATACCCTTGCAGTCGGTTTATTGAAATTGTCCAGATGTTTGTAACGCATAGAACGAAGCATTTCCGACCACATTAGGTATATATATTCTTGATCAGCATTACGAGTTGAGTCGATATAGTCATGTCCGTCTGTTTCTTTGCTTTCTCCTCCGTCGGTTTTCAAGCTATCGCGACCAAACTTTTCACGAAATCTTCTGTTACAAAGAAAACGCCTCCCAACTTTATATTTCTTAGTTTGCTATGCTTTTCCATAATTCCACTCAGTGTGGTAGAAATCAGACATTTATATAGTACAGCTGTTATACATAAGTGGAGACAGAAAAGTGGTCTGTGAAGAAAACTTGTTTGTTTTGAGTGGAAATGTCCTTCAAATTAGTTAGAAAAACGTGATGCAAGGGTATACAAACTTCGGACGAGCCTAAATTAACTTTCTTTTATTTTTATACTCTGTACCGTAGGTACATAGAGTATTATAAGTTTGTACAAAGGTATGTAACAGCCAGAAGGAAGCATCTCCGTTGCCATAAAGTATATATATTCTTGATCAGCATGAACAGCTGAAAGAAAGTCGGTCAAGCCTGACTAAAAAACACTCTGTACCAAGGAAATTAGTCGCTCAGCATAAATTTAGCGCTGCCGCAGCTAACAGTATTTTGATCAGAACTCGTTGGCGATTTCTTTGAAAACAAAAAAGTTTTTCTCACTAAAACTAGTTTCTCGACTGCTCATTCCTAATGCAGTTTTAACCTATAGTAATCCGATTTTGACAAAACTTTGAAGAACTGTGTGAAAGCTTATAAAATAAATATATGCAAATTTTAAAGATGTTAAAATTATAAACAAAACAGTTCTTCGAACTAAGACTGTTTTTCTAACCTTACTTTTCTATGGCAGCTATTCTATATAGATGTCCGATTTCGACCACACTTGGCAGAATAGTGGAGAAGCCCAAAAAACCTAGATACACTGAATAACATCGAAGTTATTCGCTCAACATAAATTTTGATGCTGCAGTAGCAGCTGAAGGCAGCGCTGCTACTGCGCTGCAGCAGCGAACAGTCTTTTGATCATAACTCGACAACCGTCCATTCGATCTTCACAATTCCTGTGGCAGATCGATATGTTATTCCGATTACGAAATACGTCCAAAAGAAACGTCCCTCTATCTTTAAAACTGTGGGAGATATGACATTTTTTCTAAATTGGTGGGGCGGGACGGGGCGTGGCTGAAATTGAACAAAACTTGATCTGCCTGCAGACATACGAAGCATATGTTCCATTCATGTCAAACCTCTATCTCTTACCATCTCTGAGATCTGTACGTTCATACGGACAGACAGACGGTCATGATTCGGCTGTTGATGCTGATCAAGAATATATATCCTTTATAGGGTCGGAGATGATTCCGTCTGGCTGTTACATACTTTTGCACAAACTTATAATACTCTGTGTACCTACAGTACATAAAAACACTAGTTACAATACACATATGTCCAGAAGGTACGAACAATCTATCCATTAAATTGTGGGAGAAATCGGGGGCGCATAAATTAAAAAACTGAAGTTAAGCAAGCTTTAAAAATGAATTCTTGAAATGGTAGTCAAGAGGTCTTTTCCCAAGCTGAATCGTTATGGATCGGTTTGTAATACTTTTTCCTTCTGCGACTGGCGTTACGAGTCACGCTCCCATCTGTAAGGAATTCTTTCCGCCAGGCTCACACCACATTTCTTCATTCAAAAGGACATTTATTTTAAGCGAATGGTTACCAAAATCAAATTATAAAAAAAAATAAACGATATGCATGATTGGTGTGGCAATGAGTATATGATGGATCCTGCTCCCAGCTATTCTCCTCAATAGAATCCGTAGTGCCCGTAGTGCCCATGATGATACGGATAGTAGCCATGATGACCGCCATAGTAGGGTGATACATAGCCATATGCGCCGCCGCCATAGTAAGGATCAGCATATCCAAAGTGGCCATGTCCATGTCCATAGCCGCCGCCGCCGTAGCCGTGACCGTAGCCAAATCCATAAATGCCCCGCTTTTCGGTCTTTTTCTCGGTCAAACCGGAGGACACTTCCTGCTCTTCAGCCGGAGCGGGCTCGGCAATGGCGGCGAGGCACTGAACCAGGCAAATGGCCAGCATAACGAAAAGGCACTGCAGGCAAACAAAGAAACAAACAAAAAGTAACGGTCGGTAATCCTTTGGCTGGCATTCAGCACTCCCGGCGGAGGAGTCTCACTCACCAGGTACTTCATGTTGACTGCAGCTGGTTAACACACACACTGTTGGAGGCACAAAGGCGAATTGTTGTTGATGCCCAAGTGGCCCAGCGTTTTTATAGTCGACTTTGGTCTGGTCTGGTGCTGCTACAGTTTGCAATTATGCAAAGCAACAACAACAACAATGGAGATTGTTGCATTGAATGCATGACGAGTTGACGACTGGAAATCGAATATTGTTTATGCTGGAGCAGCAGCGGCCGCTTTGGGAGGCAAAAGGTCATCCATCCGCCCGGGTGGGCGTTGCAACTAACGTTTTTCTTCCTCTGCGTCTGCTTCTGCTTCTTCTTCTACTGCCGCTTTCCGTTCTGTCAAAACGGTTATAATTGCTACTCGCCGCAATTTCGAAACGCAGGCCATACGATCCACACAGTTGACACACTGCAATTGCGTTCCACAATCACCACACCGCCGAGATTGCATTACACTTTCACCTGACATCGGACGCCATGGGCTGGCATATGGCTTACAACCTGACTTCGGCTCTGGCTGGACATTACCTCATCCGATTTGTGGGGCCCTCAACCCCGTGGGAAAAGAGCACCCGATGCATGTAGGTGTGCATGTGTCTATCTGCATTTTGAATAACAATTGCACATTTGCCGCATTTTGGCATCGTTAATTAAGCTGGCAGCGCCGCTCCGATCTCTGCCAGATCATTGCAATTGCAAGTCGAGAAATAGCAAAAACAGAAACTCTTATCGAAATAATATCCGTCAAACGGCACGATTCTTTCCAGATGGGGTCACGTGGAAGGCATACGAAGCTATGGCGTGGAACTATGGAATATGGAGCTGGAGCAAGGGAGTTTTATTTGTTTTTTTGTAAGTCCCCATGCTAAGCAATTATTGCAAACGTTTTAAGACTTATATTGTGGGGAGATTTATGCATTTGAAGTTAAAAGTTGCCGCCACACTAGAAGCCAAAATCAAGCCATTCGGGATCAACTCAATACAAAGCGGTAACCATAGTCGAATAATCCTGGAATTGGTAAAGCCAAGCCCAATAGAGTTTAAAATGTTGATCCCGGCTTAAGCATTCCCCTGCTCTAATATATATATAGAACCTATAAATAAATATATAAGAACTCAGTGGGGAGGGAACGGGGGACACGACAGGCCACCCCATTACCCAACCACACCCTCATATTTTTCTAAGGCGTTCACATTTTCCGTTTTTACTTTACTGGGGATTTGAACTAAAGACCTCGAGAACTGAACACACGAGCTTCTGCATCTTAGCGCACATGACTAATAAGCACAGATAAGTTTGAGTTTTTTAGCATTGTCAATATTTTATGTCAATATTTATATCAATAAATCTAACTGGTAAATACTCCGTTGACTGTTATGGCAAATCTTCAAATTACAGAATGTTTCTTGTAAAACACAAATGGGCGCCTGGGATAACCGAAAGTC
This sequence comes from Lordiphosa andalusiaca, assembly GCA_035044965.1. Taxonomy (NCBI): domain Eukaryota; kingdom Metazoa; phylum Arthropoda; class Insecta; order Diptera; family Drosophilidae; genus Lordiphosa; species Lordiphosa andalusiaca. The sequence goes on along the minus strand of JAWNNM010000051.1, from coordinate 1,374,139 downwards.
AATCTATCATTGAGCGAGTGTTTGAGGTTAATCCTACTACGCAGAGAATACAAAATTAGCTACACGCCACGGACAGAAACGGTGATCCTAAACGAAACGTAGTTCACCCTGGAAAATTTCACACGAAAAATATAGAAAACTAAAATCTACACAGAAAGAAAAAAATCCGAATTCGGGATTAAAAACGGGGTGATCCCGGGGCATGCTTGAAGTGATCCTGTTTTTCGGGATCAAAAAAAAAAAATTGTATGTAAAATCAACCTTATTCCGGGATCAGCTCAAGAATATCCGGGATCACCCCGTTTTTAATCCCGTTTCGGATTGATTATTTTTTGAGTGTAAGCAAATCTAATCGTAGCATGTAAAACAGGAAAGAATGTCGGTCAAGCCCGACTATAACATACTCTGTACCAACGAAGTTATACGCTCAGCATGTATTTTGATGCTGCAGTAGTAGCTGAAAGCAGCTCTGCTACTGCGCTGCAGTAGCGAACAGTCTTTTGATCATACCTCGACAATCGTTCTTCCGATCTTCACCATTTCTTTGGCTGTTATCCAAGTTTTTCTTATTACTAACTATGTCCAAAAGAATCGAACCATCTATCTTTAAAAATGTGGAACATATGACGTTTTTTCTTAATTGCAGGGGCGGGAGTGGGCGTGGCCAAAATTGAAAATAGACTTGATCTGCGTGCAGACATAAGAAGCATATATCCCATACACTTCAAACCTATATCTCTTACCTTCTCTGAGATCTGTATATGAGAATACATATACTTTATATGATCGGAGATGCTTCCTTCTGGCTGTTACATAACTTTGCACAAACTTATAATACTCTATGTACCTACGGTACAGAGTATAAAAACTTCATGCTTCGTGTAGAAATAAATAAAATTAACGAGGCATGTTGAAAAGTAAAATGCTGCGTGGACAAAGGCAAAGGATACACAATATGAGAAAAATTGCTATGTGTTTTGTCTAGAAAGTTTTTATTTATACGCTACATGTAGGTTTTCTAAATAAAAGTTGTGGATATCAAATGATAAACGCTACATATAGAAAATCTACACGAAACGTGTTGTTAATCTTTTAGCTCATTGTCGCTTATCGCCTCCCTTTATTACTATGATGTGCGGCAATGCTGCGCGAGTGCTTGGTAGTCGTATGGGCTAAGATGTTGGCAATTATGTTTAAATTGCAGAGACAAGGTAAGTGAGTTATGAGCTCAAACCCCAGACAGGGTGAGTTAAAAAATAATTTTATGTCTTAGGCTTTTCAATAAGAAGTCGTCATTCTCCTCCCGTCACCCACACTCCCTTGTGAAAATAGAGTGATAATAAAGGCTGAACTAAAAAAGAAAATGAACATTCAATTAAAAAAAATTATAAAAAAATGTTGTTCGTGCTGGGCCCGGGAGGGGAAAATATACATAAACGTAATAGGTGCAAAAATAGAAAAACTACATATTTCGGGTAGTTTTTACATATTTTTTGTTCTCTGTGTAATTAACTGGTTATAATAACTGTATTGGTCCAAGTATTTATCTAAGGATTTTTGCAAAAGCAATACCTTTACATTATTAAGTAAAACAAAATACTTGGAAATGTGATATACAATAATTTTTTAATTTTATTTTATACTAGCTGAGTAACCGGCGTCGCCCGGGTTCTTTACATTGTGAGAAAACTATTTGAAAGAAAGCGTTTATAAGCAAGATTTAACTTGCTGCAAATCGATGTTATTATTGCCCAGATGCTTCTAACGCATAGAAGGAAGCATAACCGAGCATATATGTATATTCTTCACCAGAATGACTAGTTTAGTTGATTTAGCCATGTAAGTTCATCTGTTTCTTTACTATCTGATATGTCGGTTATTAAGCTAACTTCGCCACACTGCGACCAGTTGGGTTTACATAGAAACGATAGGTCGAAAAACTTGTATGTTTCCAATGAACACATTTCCAAAATCATTAGCTGGCTATGCATTTTTATACTCTGTACCGTAGGTACATAGAGTATTATAAGTTTGTGCAAAAGTATGTAACATCCAGAAGGAAGCATCTCCGACCCCATAAAGTATATATATTCTTGATCAGCATCAACAGCCGAGTCATGTCCGTCATGTCCGTCTGTCCGTCTGTCCGTCTGTCTGTCCGTATGAACGCACAGATCTCAGAGATGGTAAGAGATAGAGGTTTGACATGTATGGGACATATGCTTCTAATGTCTGCAGGCAGATCAAATTTATTTTCAATTTTGGCCACGCCCCCTCCCGCCCCCGCAATTTAGAAAAAACGTCATATCTCCCACAGTTTTGAAGATAGATGGCTTGTTCCTTCTGGACATATTTAGTTTTTAGGATAACTTATCGATCCGCCAAAGGAATGAAGAAGATCGGATGAACGGTTTTCGAGTTATGATCAAAAGAAAGAATTTTCTTGGTACAGAGTATGTTATAGTCGGGCTTGACCGACTTTCTTTCTTGTTTAAGATTAAAAATCATTTGCTCGAAATCAGACAACTATATAGTAAGCTGCCATAGAAAGTGTGGGTTTTAATAAAGTTATAGCAGGGAAATCTTTTTTGTTTTCAATGGCAGCGTCTTAAATTTTAGCATTTATTTATTTCATGTAGTTTTACAGAATTGATTAAAGTTCTTTTCAAAATCGGATGACCCTAGCATATAACTGCTGAAGGAAAAACGGTTGAAAAACTAATTTAAGCAATCAAAATTGGTTTACTTTAAATTTTTGGTGTCTTTAAGCTTTCCAGCTATTAAAATTATCTGCCTCAGCACAATTTGGCCCAATTTGATCGAAACCGGTTGAACACATCAAAAAACCTGTCATCTATTGATCGGCTTGGAAAACCACTGAACCAGAATTCTTCAAAGCGAAAATTAACTTTAAACCCTTCATTAAGATATTTTATACAAACTTCAACCGCGCCGCAGTTAACTTCACTATATATTTTTACCATATTTCATTATTAAGCAATGCCAAAGAACCTACCAACCGATAACATGAGCGAGCACGCGTGAAATGGCGAAAGGTATCGAAAATAACTTATCGTCTCCAGGGCTGCAAACCTCGAAAAAATCAGGATCAGGAATTCACTCCGGGGCTCGAACCCCAATTATGTAATTTTCCATCAAAACTGGATCTGCATAACACAAACTTAAGAGTAGAAAAAGCGCGCTAGAACAGCCAATACAACAAATGCGAAATTTGTAAGTTCTTTACAATGATGGTTTTCCCAATACTTTAAAACACTAAAACTTTGAAGCAATCTAAGAATTCCGTCAAAGGAAGCTATGAAATCGTTTACCGATTTTATATTTGTCACTTTTTTAATAATTTCTAGCTCCATAGCTAAAGATTCCATTTTATCTCCATCAAAAGATGAACATGGTGAAGAATCATTAATGCTTTCGTCCATTAATTCCGTTTGATGATTACACAATTCTGTAATGTGTTTCTTTGCAAGCTGTTTTTGTTCTAAGGTCACAAATAATTTTTGTTCACCATTTTGGGAGTTCGCAACTTCTCACAAAGACTCGCACTATCTTTGATATATCAAATTTAACCCCTATAGAAAATCATTGGCGACCGAATCCAAGGTGTGTTTTTTTTGTATACCCTGTTCCAGTTGAAAATGGGGAAAAGGGGATCACGAAGTTGTGCGAATGTATGTAACAGGGAGAAGGAAACATTTCCGACCCCCTAAAGTATATATAATCTTGATCAGTATGAACAGCCTAATCGATATAAAAATCTCCGTCTGTCTGTCACCTTTTCTCAAATTTTTCTGTTCCGGTTCAGGTAAGGGTTCGGCAGGGAAAATTGATTTGCTCCGGTTCGGGTTCCGTCTCTCCGTCTCTGTTATAATTTACGCTAAGACTAACTACAAGATTACTTTGAAGAGGAACAATCTGACAACCCACTAGGAATCATGTTTGGCGTTCGAAAAAAAGTATTGAAGTATATGTGTGATATTCTTTGTGAGTTTAAAAAGGGATAGTGGCATGGGTGACTTTCGTTATTAATTTTTTGCTGCGAATGCAATATTTTTCCACTAAGATATAAGCCTCTCTTTTGTGCTTTTGCTCTCAGTTTGTTTGCCTTTTCACACTATTTTGCACAATTTTTTTTTTAAGTACGATCCGTACTTAAGACAATTTGTTCATATTCATAAAAGATTAGTCAAACTCAAAAATTGTAGTCCTACTGTCGGGATCGAATCATACTTTTTATACCTAATAATAGTTTGGAATTTGTTGTATACCTTTTAAAGCTAAGAGAACACATATTAAAGAATGTATCCTGCAAAAAATCAATCCGCAGGATTTTAAGAAATTCGCTCCTCGGCTTGGACTCCCAACGAAGCTCAAAATACTCTGGCAGCGGAATCCCGAAGCAGTCCTGGCGGTGTAGTAAAAATCATTGAACATAATGATCAAATCGATATACGTGGGGTACTATTTATATTAAGGGGACTGGTAAAACTCATGTCAATAGTTGAAATCTGGGTAAAGCCAAAATAAAGGTGGGCATGTTTTAGCATGAATGGTCTCACAACGGTTTTTATAATGAGTGGAAAAAGTCGATTTGGCTCTAAGCTATAAATTTCAAGAGATGCTTTTTGATGAAATATTTTTTTCAAAGTTCGGTGTGGATTATCTCAAAAAGAGCGTGACAGTGAACTTAGCATGGCGATAGAGCGCTATCAAAAACCATTGTAAATCATTGTCATAGTGAATTGAATCCTGGTGCGCTCAGCGACGAATTCTGTGAAGGTCGTCCAAAATCGGTAGTTGTGGCAGAAAACATCGATGCTGTGCGTGAACTGATAATGCAAGATCATCATGTGACTTACCGTGAGAATAAAGCATCAATTAACATTAGTTTCACCAGCAAATGTAAGATTTTGTATGATCTCCTTAAAATGCTGAAGAAATACGACGACGAATTAAGGATGTATGCGTATGACCCGGAAAAAAAACATTAATCGACCGTGTGGGGGTTCCAAAAACGATTAAAATCCCACAAAATTTGTTTGCGCTTGAAGCACTGCGAAACAAATGGACGCCTGTTTTCGGCCGTATGGATCATCTGACCACTGATCCGCTTCAGAAACGTAATACTGTCAAGACTGAGTGGTACATGACAATTTGTTTGTCAGAAGTCTTCGCAGAAATTCGAAAAACGCTAAGGACGATTCATTCTTTATTATCACAAAGCAAGCTCTCCACACATCATATTACCGAGCGACTAATTGACCGGCAAAAACATAGAGGAGTCACTAATTTGAAGGACATTTCCACTGAAAACATACAAGTTTTTCTCACTAAGCCTAATTTTCTGACCCTACTTTTGTATGATAGCTATAATATTTAAATGTCCGATTTCGACCAAACATAGTGCAATCATAGGAAAGCATAGTAAACTAAAAAGTATCAAGTTTGGAGGAATTTTCTTTGAAAACAAAAAGCTTTTCTCACTAAAACTAGTTTTTCAACCGTTCATTCCTATGGCAGCTATATGCTATAGTCATTCGCATTATAAGCGTGCCAAACTGAAATTTTTTCAAACCCAAACTGCCTATGGGAGCTATACTAAGTATTTAGTGGTTCGATTTCAATAAAACTTAGTGAAATCATGGAAACTAATAAATACGGAGTTTGAGGAGAGTTCCATTTGAAACAAAATAGGTTTTCTCACTGCAACTAGTATTTCGATAGATCGTTCCCATATTCATCCGATCCGGCCGGATCCGATAAATGTGCAGGGTATTTGTACAACAATATTTTGCGAAGATAGCTTTCAAACTAACGAAGCAGACGGACGGGCATGCTGATTGTCGTATTTAAACTACTAAACCGATTCGAAAACAATTTTTACGCGATTAGTGAATGATCCAAACCTTAATCGACTCCATCTTATGCTTCGGAATTTAAACTTTGCTTCAGCAAGTAAGTGTACCTGCTGAAAAGATCCCAGTACATTATGAGTATTTTCCGAAGCGTCAATCCTTCTGGAACCCTTATTATTAAATTTCTCATTAGGCGCTTTCTCAATAATCTGACCAGTTTGAAAATGAATAAAATTATTTTTTAACAAGTCCCAACGTTTTCTCAGCTTAACTGGGTATTGCCTCATCGAACCCATTTCCCTGTCTGTGTTTTGCCGTCTCGGCAGCACCGCAGCCACTACAATGTAGGACGACCTTGACCGCAGTGGCAATTGCAATTGCAATTTTATGATTGGCCAACTTGGCGGGAGCAGCCGGCAGCAGCCGGCAGCAGCTGGAGCCAGAGCCGGCGGCAACATTTGTTGAATGAAGCATAAGATGCCGATGTCTCAGTCAGAGTCTGGCCAACAAAAGTGGGTGGCAACGCCATTGTCTTAGCTGCTTATTGTTGTAACCCATTGAATATTAATTTATTGCGATGATGAGGTTAATGCACGCGACAGCGAGGCTCGCCGCTTAGCAGCTATGCAGTTGAGCAAGCGGAAGCCACCTAGTCTGAGGTCCAGCAAATCCAGTCACGATCCACATCAGAGATGACATCTAAAATTACAATTTTTAGTTAGTTTTGAAAGCTGTCTTTTTTTTAGCAACGAAGTTTATTGATTGGCCATTGTCGTTGGATTGTCGCTGGAATTGATTTATGGATGCTAATGGCGCATTGTTGGCCAATTGTTCTACACTCACTGAAGGCCAAATATCAAATGTAACGGCTGGGTATGTTCCACTCTCTTTGCTCTTTGTCAATCAGCTGTTCAGTCGATTACACAACAACAACAACAAAAACGCATCAGCCGATTTTCTTCCAGTTAACACGTAATTTGCGGATTACTATTTATTAAGGCTTAACAAACTCGACAAAAAAAAATGAATTATCTATTGCTGCCTAATATTTCAGCTCCTTGGCCTTGTCGTGGGCACCCTCGTCCAGCAGCTTCAGCTCCGCCTGCTGCTTCTCTGGCCGGATCACGGTGTAGTAGTGGTAATAGCGCATTCCCAGCATGTAGGTCCCGTAGAGTGTGACCCCAATGCAGGCATAAACCGCTCCACGATGCAGCTTGTCCAGCAACGAGTTCGCGTTCAAAGGTTTTTTCTGCATTTTCACGTTTTTTGGTTGGCCGGTCGAAATTAATTCATTGGTTGTTGTTTCTTCTCACAATTTTGAGTTAGAGATGAGCGATAGTTCGATTGAAAGTGTGTTGAGCATGACAGAGGTAGAGGTGGCTACTTGACGAACAACGAGCACTAGTGATTGCCAGAGTCGTTACTCGAGCTAACACACAATGTAGAATTAAACATAGCAGGGAGAAGACACGAGAAAGAAGTATATAAAAAATAAATTATATACCTAAATATATTGTTGAAAGAAAAAAATTTGTTACTACCTTATCTCTTACACATAAGAAAGATTTATTTGCCGTGCAGATTAGCCATTACACTTAGGAATAAGTGGGACTTCAGTGGCTTTTCCAACACATAGAAAAATCAGTTCTAAATGTACCCAAATAATGACATTATGGTCAGGATAGTTGGCGTAGCCCTTTTTTCTTAATTTGTAAGCATTCACGATGTCCACGTTTATGGCAACATTTTAGCCTTTCCCTTTTCCCCCCTTTTGGAATCTGGAGTCGCAAAAACTCTAGAACATCTCATTTGCAGCTGCCCAGCAATTGCCACGACAAGATTAAAAATTCTGCTCTCCCCACGGTTCTCTTCTTTGGAGGAAGCGGCCAAGAGGCCCGCAAAACAATTATTGGCATTTGCCAAACCGTCAAAAATCCTTCTGGACTTCTAAGTCAAACGTACCCAAATAATCACCCGGCCTTATTAAGGACCCTAAGTTCTATGTGCGACCCCATCTGGGGTCAGCCGGAACTACCTACCTCCATTTCCCCCCTTTTTAGCTTTTCTTAACTTAAATGGAATAAATAAATATTTATAGTCATTGAAAATAATTAAAATTAATATTGGTTTATTTTTTGAACACTTTTTCTGTTGTGAAAAAAAAAATCAGACCAATATCATGAAAATATGGTGGTGAAGGTACATCTCACCACATTTATAGCCACATTTATAATATAATCTCGTTGAAGGAATCGAATATTGCTCAAACTTAAATAATACATTTTTGCATTGAATCATGCAATAGTTTAAATACTAATTATTGTCAGGAACAACTTCGTGACAGTGTGCTTAAACATTTTAAATTCAGAATTACTAATTGGTAGTTTCGCGCCCTCTATCGATACTCGTTCCTGGTCACGACCAGCTGGTTGGCCAATCCCCATCGCTAGCGTAAAGACAGGCAAAGAAGTAGGCGCGAAATTTTAAAATCTCTGTTTGTAACTTAGACATATTTTATTATCTGTCTTGTTCGGAATTCTGGCTCGGGTTTTCGAGTAAGTTCGAGTCGATATCGAATTAATATTCAGCAATATGGTGCGCTGCTGCGGCATTGCGAACAGTTTGGTTTCATTTCGATGGTCATATGCATTCCACTCCACTAATTTTAAGGCAAATCATTTGAAACCGAATAGATAAATTGTTTTTCGAAGGGGGGACAGCTACCTATTCCAATTCCGCATAATCTGAGCGAAATCGAAAACGGGAACAGGCCTGGAACAATCATTATTAATTGGGTCAATCGAGATTTCTCACTTTGCTTTTCGGCTATGCGCTTTATCAGTTTAGAGCAGGCCAAGTGCTTTTAATACATTCAGACTACACACTAGTAAAAGCGGCCGAATAATGGTAGCAGAAAGCTAGTCAATAAAATGCTCTAAAAAAAAAAGAGGAAAGTTAACTTCGGCCGAGCCGAAATCCTTGCAGCACGTTATTTCACTAATTTGAAGGACATTTCCATTGAAAACAATCAAGCTATTTTCAATCAGACCACTTCTCTGACTCTACTTTTGTATGACAGCTTTACTATATAGATGTCCGATTTCGACCAAACTGAGTGGAATTATGGAAGAGCATAGCTAAATAGGAAATACAACGTTCGGAGGCGTTTTCTTTGAAAACAAAAACGTTTTTTCTCACTATAACTAGTTTCTCCACCGATTATTCCTATGGCAGCTATAACGTAGAGTCATCCGATTTTGGCAAAACTTTGAAGAATTGTGTGAAAGCTTATAAAAAAAATATATGCCAATTTTAAAAGGGTTTTCATTGAAAACAAAAAAATTTTCTCACTAAGACTATTTTTCTAAACTTGCAGAGGATATATTGAAATTGTCCAGATGTTTGTAACGCATAGAAAGAAGCATTGCCGATTACATAAAGTATAGATGTTCTTGATCAGCATGACGAGCTGAGTCGATATAGCCATGTCCGTCGGTCCGTCTGCCCGGCTGTTTCTATGCTATCTCCTCCGTCGGTTTTAAAGCTTTCGCCACCAAACTTTTGCACGAAGTCTTATGGTACAAATACGCTGCACATTTTTCGGAACCGGTCAGATTGGATGACTATATCATAAAGCTGCCATAGGAACGATCGGTCGAAAAACTAGTTCCAGTGAGAAAATTTTTTTGTTTTTAATGCAAACGTCTCCAAACTCCGTATTTACTAGTTTTTAATGCTTTTCCACGATTCTGACAAGTTTGGTCGAAATTGGACATCTATATATTGTAGCTGCCATAGAAAAGTAAGGTTAGAAAAACAGAGAAAAGTAAATTTCGGCTAGGCTGAAGTTTGTATACCCTTGGAGCACGTTTTTCTATCTAATTTGAAGGACATTTACACTAAAAACAAACAAGATTTTTTCACAAATGTGCAGCGTATTTGTACCAGAAGACTTCGTGCAAAGTGACGAAGGAGATAGCATAGAAACATACAAGCTTAAATCAAATGAACTCGTCATGCTGATCAACCATATATTATATATACTTTATAGCTAAAATACCTGTACCCTAGCGGTACTGGCGTGACCAAATGGACACATCCAAAAAATTGGTCCTATCGATAATTCTGACCAGGATAAAGCTTAGAAATCATTTTTTTGGCTTCAGCGACCCAAAATCAATAAGGGTTAAGGCAAAGATAAAAGGTGTGAATCACGTAAGCTCCAGAATTGGGAATCAAATCGCTGGCTCGCCGCATCTAATCTGTCGACTGAGAAATAAACAAAAGTAAGCAATATTTGCAACTGAGGGAGGGTTGGATTGAAATCTGAGCCAACCAATACTCCCCAGCGGAATGATAAACGGAAAGTTTATGGGTGATAAAATTACGATTTTTCTTGCATTCGCCATAACGATCAACAAATGACTAATAGGCCAGTTCCAATCTTAGTTTTCGACAAAATTTGTCGAACTTGAAATTGGTTCACTGCACTGCAATCGATGCTTTTGTATAAAATCGACGGCTTAAAGCCTTTTGATAGTTTGAAAGCTGGATACAGATTACCTTCATTGTTTACCAGATAATGATACATTAACCATAATCCAATTCACTAAAGTGAAACCAAACCGTGCCGAAATTTGGAAAAAACGTAGTCTCCTACAGTTTTAAAGATAGATGGTTCATACCTTCTAGACATATTTATTAATCAGGATAACTTATCGAATCGCCAAATGAATGGTGAAGATGGGATGAATAGTTGTCGAGCTATAATCAAAAGACTGTTCGCAGCGCAGTAGCAGCGCTGCTTTTAGCTGCTGCTGCAGAATAAAAATGTATGCTGAGCGCATAATTTCGTTGTAAGTAAGTTATAGTAGCTTCAGTTTTTGCGTTTATAAAATTAATATAGTTTTCACAAAAATGTTTGGTCGAGGTTGCTGTAGTTGAAATGAAATAAACTTTGTTGTTTTGTATTTTTGGCGTCTTTTCAGCTACTAATATGATCTGCTTCAGTACAATTTGGCCCAATTTGATCAAAATCGAATGAGTATGTCATAAAGCTGGCATACAATAAACTGGCCACTGCAAATATATGATATACTCGTTCGATAAAAATTGTGCTGAAGCACAAACAATCAAAGACTGGAAAGTTCAAAGACACCAAAAATTTTACAATTTATAAAGACTTATTCTAACGCCTATCTTTTCTATGGCAGATATACTATATAGTTGTCCGATTTTTACCAGTCATTCTGAAATCATGGAAAAGCAAAGCAAGTTAATAAATGTGGAGTTTGGAAACTTTCTCATTGAAAATCAATAAGTTGTCCTCACTCGAACAATTATTTCGACCGATCGTTGCTATGACAGCTACCTGATAAAGTCATTCGATCCGGTCGATTCCTGAAGACTTTGTGCAAAGTTTAGTGAAGATAGCTTTGAAAAATGACGGCATGGAATCTTTCCGAGATGCTTTTTTCTGTGCGTTACAAACATCTGGACAATTTTATAATATTCTCTGCATGGGTATAAAAGTGGAAGGAAGAATGGGAAAGCATTGGAGGAAAGGCCATGACGAGGAAGTGTAGAGAGAAATGGAATGAGAACTCACGACCCCGGGAACTTACACATTCGGCGTCTCAGCCTTTAATGCATGAAATCGCAGTAGAGAACTCATCGATCTTTTGACTACAGGCCAAATCAAATCAAATATTATTTTACTCTGGACCAGGGGTGGGCAGCAGAATTTGACGTGAGGGCACTTATGCTACAACAACAACATATTTTTTTCGTCTTCTGCATTGAATATTGGTACTCTCTTGTTTTAAGCTGCGGTCGAGCCGAGACGAGCAACGGTTACCGATTTGCGTTGTGTGTTGAGTGAAATAACGGTGCAGGCTGCAAGAGACAATCGGGCTGGGCGGTGGCCATGCCTGCTCTGAACCAAAGGTACACAGAGTATAAGAAGTTTGTGTAAACATTCAGAAGGAAACATCTCCGACCCCATAAAGTACATTTATTTTTGAACAGCATGAACAGCCGAGTCGATATTGCCCTCGATCCATCGGTCTGTATGAACACCTAGATCTCAGAGACTAGAAGAGCTAGAGCAACCAAGTGGAGACTAGTATTGTCTATACGCAGACGCCGGAATAAAAAAAGTTAAGTAACTCCTGTTTTGCAGTGTTGTGTATGTGGTCAATATCTACAATTTTATAAAGATCGGATAATAAATGGCAGAGTTATAAAGGTTATAAGGAAACATTGCATACTTCCTTGAGCTACATTCTCTGTCTGCTAACATAATATTGAAATATTAAAATGTATGTTAATGCTTTGTTAATTAACATAAAGTGAGGTTATTAAATACTAACCTCACTTTACCATAGCCATACCATAGGAACAATTGGTCTGAAAACTAGTTTTAGTGGGAAAAACCTTTTTCTTTTCCATGTAAACGTCTCCAAACTTTGTAATTGTACGTTTTCTATGTTTTGTTTATAATTCTACCAATTTTTATTAAAATCGGACAATTATATGGCTTAGCTGCCATACAAATGATAGGTCTGAAAAACATTCTTAGTTAGAAAAACTTGTTGTTTTTAATGGTATCATCCTACAATTTTTATACATATTGGGTTGTTTTACATGCTTTTACATAATTTAACAAATTTTTGGCCTATGTTTATCTGACACATAGGAGCTATCTAGGAGATGTGAAATCGGTCCTAAGTTCTGCAAATGTATGTAAGAGTTATTCGGAAGGAAACATTTCGGACCCCATTAAGCATACATATTCTTGATCAGCATGAACAGCCGAGTTGATATAGCCAAGTCCGTCTGTCTGTTTGAATGAGCCGATCTCAGAGACTATTTATTAGAGACGGAGCTACAAATTTTAGCATGAAGGTAGGTGTATACCTTACACAGATCAAGTTTATTTCAGATGTGGTATATTCCGATTGCAGCGCCCTTACTTGTTTATGGTTTACTAGATGTCATATCCTTGCATGAAAAGCAAAAAACTATAAAATATTGTTTGATTTACTCTTGAATTAAGAATATAATAAAATTTCACGGTGTCTTGCAATACGGCGACTACCATTGAAATTAGTAAAACTATTTGCAAATTCGCCCTACGATTTGGAAAAATTAAATAATAAAATCGGAAAAATATTTTGAACAATATGAAACGAGAAAGAGAGTCGGTCAAGCCCGACTATAACATACTCTATACCAACAAAACTATACGCTTAGCATAAATTTTAATGCTGCAGTAGCAGCTGAAAGCAGCGCTGCTACTCCGCTGCAGCAGCGAACAGTCTTTTGATCATAACTCGACAACCGTTCATCCGATCTTCGCCATTCGATAAGTTATACTGATTACCAAATATGTCTCGAAGAAACGAACCATCTATCTTTTAAACTGTGGAAGATATGACGTTTTTTCCAAATTGCGGGGGCGGGAGGAGGCGTGTCCAAAATTGAAAATAAACTTGATCTGCCTGCAGACATAAGAAGCAGCTCTGTACCTATTCTTAAACACCGCAAAATTCTCTGCATTCGGCAAACTGAAGGGGCAACTGATAATCGGATTGCTAAGTGCATTTTGGTAATGATATGAAATATCAGAAAATAAATCAAAATATTCAAAAATATATTTTCTAATACAAATTTGCACCACTGTGAATCGTTATGGCATGCGCAAACACATTTGTATTGGTAAATTGTTTGGTCAAACTAAGTAAGTACGTACGTAATAACCATCTTTAAGATATTCCATACTTATTCGTTTCACTGAAGGGGCATCCGGGTATCCAAGATATAAGAAGGATCAATGGGTAAATCATCCAAGTAACCAGGTAAATCGATTAGTCAGTATTAGGAGAGCAATAGTGCATTTAATGCACGTATGACTTTTAATCAAAATCTACTTACTATAAGTATGTATGTATGTACGTATGTATAGAGCGTATGCACGAATCTTATCTTTAACAAATCCGACTCTCTCTGTGTGTGTGGGTGTGTGTGTGTGTGCGTGCGCAAAGAACACAAACAAAGTTGGATTGGGCTTGTAAATACAACAAAACGGAAGCGCCTTAGAGTACCGTGTGGACTGTTGAACAAAGGAAAAAACATTCGATGCCAAATCTAAGAAATTCGTTCGATGCATTTTGATATCAGAGGCGATGCGTAAATAATGAATAATAAATATTTACAAATGAATCTATGTGTGTGTGTGTGAGTGTGTGGGTGTTTATACATCTACTGCACGCGCTTCAATCGAAGCGCTAGTCACTTCTGGAGAATATCGAATCCGTTTCCTCCGATGACATTCTCAGCATGGATTCCATGCTGGAGTTCTCTAGCATCAAATTGGTTATGCGGTCGTTTAAGTATTCGATCTCCTCACGATATAGCCCGGTCTCATATAACATATTCTCATACTCCTTGCTGGCATTATCTACGTCTCCGGAACTGTCACTGGTGCTAGGCTTAGAAGATGAGGGAGTGCGCTTTTGACCTTGGTCCAGTGGTGGAGGACGACTCTGCGGTTCGTCTTCGAAGTCTAAATACAGTTGAATAAAGTTGGAGACTTCTCTGCGGCAAATGGGACAAGTTCTTGACCTACAAACTCAGATGGATTAGCTGATAGTAGGCTGCTGTGTTGCACCCGTCCAGTGGAGGGGGGCGGGGGATTACTTACTCTTTGCGCCAGCGCTGCTGGCATTCCTTGTGAAAGACATGGCCGCAGGAGCCTGCCTGGATTTTGTCCGACGCCACATAACGCTCCGAGCAGATTGTGCAGAACGCGCTCTTGTCGCCCATTATAAGTACCAGAATGGTCGCCGCTCGCTAGCCGCTCCGCGTTTATCAAAGTCCCCGAGCTGAATGCAATGCGAAAGCTTTTCGTAATAACAAACATTTCGTTTGCTCCACACTAGAGATGGACGGGCGGCTATTACTGTGGAGAAGCCGAACACAAAGAATCAGACGTGCTGCTCCGAGGGCTGCTATTTATGTTGAATGATCAGATGGACGGGTTTGGCTTGTCCATATGAGGTCAAAGAGGCCACAGGGCGGGGTCTGGAAAAAAACTCAGCTTCTAAAAGAGAGTATGGGTAAAAACTTGTCTCTCATCCAACTTAAAACTCGGGTTCGATTTATTTTTCGGAAAACCTGAACACATATTTTTCGGGAAAACTGTCAACAACGAAAATAAACGAAACAAATTGAAATTGAAGGTCGGGAATGGGATTCAATTTGAGAAAAACCAACCCTAAGATCTTAAAATGGAGCGAAGTGGTTTCTTCAGGCCCCAACATTATTATTTTTGCCAAGAAGTTTTCAACGCATAGAAATATTCATTTGTGACACCATAAACCATATATATTCTTGATCATGGTGACGAGCTGAGTCGATTGAGCTTTGTCCGTCCGTCTGTCTGTCTGTTTCTACGTGAACTAGTCTCTCAGTTCTGAATATCGAGCTGAAATTTTGCACAGAGTCTTTGATCGGATCGGATGATATCATTGCTCCCATGGGAAAAATCTCTCGGAAAATTAGTTTTAGTATGAAAAACTTTTTATTTTTAATAGAAACGTCTCCAAAATTTGTATTCATAGGTTTGCTATGCTCTTTTATAATTTTGTCAAGTTTGATGAAAATCGGACATATATATGGTATAGCTGTCATACAAAAGATAGGTCTGAAAAACCTTCTTAGTTAGAAAAACTTTTTTGTTTTGAATGTTTTTGTAAAATCGGATGACCATATCATATAGCTCCCACACGAACGATCGGAGTGCGTAAAAAATATTGTTTGAAAATATTAAAAGGTAAAAACTTCGGTACAGATGAAGTTAGCTTAGCTTTCTCGTTTGAAATTAGGTTTAGATGTTTTTGATCAGCCACAACAGCCGAGTCGATAAAGCCATGTCCATCTTTCTGTCTGTCCGTCCAAATGAACGCACAGATCTCAGAGATGGTAAGAGATAGAGGTTTGACTTGTATGGTAAAAGAACTTCTTATACCTGCAGGCAGATCAAGTTTATTTTAAATTTTCGCCACGCCACCAAATTTAAAAAAAAAACCCTCAAATCTTCCACAATTTTAAAGATAGAAGGTTCGTGCCATCTGGACATATTTAGTAATCAGTAATATTTATCGATCCCCCGAAAAAATGTTGAAGATCAGACAATCGATAGTCAACTTGTTGCGAAAGCGAACATTTTTGATGGGCAGCACCGGCTGGAGCGGCGGTGGGCAGCACTTAACTTACCCTTATACTTTGTGTGGTATATACAAACTTTGGGAAGTACTAAAAAAATTAATTTTTTTAATTTTTAGAAATGCACCCTAAATAATTTTTCTTTCTTGTTTTTAGACAGTTTTTTCTTAAACTTAGAAAAAATGACCCTAAAAAAGAATTTTGATTTAATAATTTCTTAAATTTAGATATTCGATTTATTTTTTCTTAAATTTATGGGAATTTTTCTAAACTTTTCCTAAATACTTTCTTAAATTAAGGGCGAATTCGCCCTTGAATTAAGAAAAATATACATTGCAAATAGGGCGATTTAAACAAGCCATTTAGAATTCGCCCTGAAATATAGACAAAAAAGTCCAGAAAATCGCCCTAAAGAATAGAAATATATTAAAAAACCTCCCCTTTTAATTCTCAAGTACGAATTCCGTGCAATCGGAATATAAAAGGGGCAACTGATATTCGGCATGCTGAGAAAATCGTCCTAAAATAGTATAGACAACCGCCCTAAAATTTAGAAAAATATAAAAAGTCTCCGCATGTAATTCTCAAGTTCGAATTCACTGCTTTCGGAATATAAAAAAGTCAGCTGAGTGCTTCGCATTTAACTGCGTTATTTACTGTCCCCACTCGCGAGCTTGGTAGTCGAGTGCGATAAGATAGATGCCTTTCGTGTTGAAGTTTCCTCCCCGAGGTGCCGAGTTTTTTAAATCTAGAAAGGTTTTTCTAAAAATTAGAAAATACTTTTCTACAATTAAGAAAATATTTTCTTGCTTATAGTAAACATTTTCATAATTTAAGAAAGTCTTAGTCTTATTTTTTGAAATAATTTTTCTAAAATATATAGCGAATCGCCTTTGACCCCTTTTTTGGGGCAAATTTCTCAATTTTAGGCTGCTTATTTTTTTGAGTGTACTGGGTATTTTATAGACAGGATTAACCGACTTTCTTACTTGTCTATGCTAAGCCGTATCTCGAAGTTATTTAAGCCAGTTACTTAGACATTTTACTTGTTTAGGTCTGGCATCAAACCAAGAGTGGTTCCAGTTTAAAATGGTTTATATATTTGTGATCTGGAAAATTGGTAAGTGGAACTTCAATTCGAGTGTTTGACAATTTACATATGTCAGATATCATTTTACTCTGTACCTGGGCTGCATGCCGATTTCGAACCAAAATTCTATTTCAAACTGTGCAACGAACATTGAGCCGCACCAATGTGCAATATCTGGTCTAAATTGTGCTATTGAGTCTCAGCCTCTGCAGGTAAGTATCATTAGAGCCTTCGATGGCATTGATGGAGAACCGTCAGATTTAAGTATTTTAAAGTTTTGGACTTCCCATCAACGTAATCAGTTTACTGCTACCTTTTCACTATGAAATATATTTTATTTTCCGTATGGAATGCTTTAATCGTGTCACGATTCCCACTCTCTTCTCTACTCGACACATTGAATGACTGATAAGAGCCCATGGCTTTGACACCTCGCCACATTTGCATCGAGATGAGCAGTGAAAACCGTCAAAATGCTTGTTTTCTCGTACCGCCCACTTAATTGTCTCATAAAATTGGGTCAGGCAAAATATTAGACCATTAGAGATAAAAATGCATTTGAATATGAATAAGATGGGAACGGCATCAGTCACTGAGAAAAGCAGTCATCATCTTATCGCATAGAATTTCGCAGAATTCCGAATGGCAAAAGTCATTTGACTTAACCCGCTCACAAGTGGTGCAGAGCCATTTCAAAGAATTATCAAACTTACCTATTTTAACTGACTAACGTAAAGGTTGGTAGTATGAGGTTTTATATATTATATTTTTGCGGCTCTGTAGAATCCAACTGAGCCGGTTCAAAAGTGACTATGAACTGGTTCAAAGAAACATCTCCTAAGTAATTTAATTTACGAATGCTAAATATGGAGTGAACGTTTCCAATTCCAAGCTGGTTCCGGAGAGATAATAGTGGAAGGAAACATGCTCACACAATTCTAAGGACTCGGGTGTTTCGCCTTACATTCCTAATTTTCGGATACCATTTCGAATAAACGAAGCGTTTCATGATGCGATACACGAATCCATCCAATTTTGAAGTTTTGTTGCGATTTTGACGATAACAAATAGTAGTCGGAAGTGGAATTGTCAGGTCTATGCAGAGGGTGGGGTATGACTACCCATTTCAGCCTTAAAAGGTATAATGTGACCATGTTCCAAAATTACCTTGTGGTGCCTTTACTCAAACTCTGACTGTTTTTGCTTTGATGCTCGCAAAATGCGTTTGGCCTGTAATAGTTTCATCTGGTTGTGTCAGATCATAGTGCCACCGATCTTAGTATATGGCCGCCCGCCCGCATGACGTTTTGCCCTTGGGGTATTCGTAATGAACCCCTTTCTCATCATCTGTCACAGTACGATGTAAAAATTGTTTGCTTTTTTAACGTTGCAGCAGTTAACATATTCGGAGCTCACAAAAACTATGTTGATAACTCTTGAGCAAAACGACACAAACTTAGAAAGAACGCCTAATGATTAGGCCTTAGATTGAAGTTAGTTGCAGCTTTGCCCGATCCGATTTAAAACTAGTCTGCGTGAGCTCTAAATAATCCCTTTAATCTTATTTGTAATGACAATAATATGTTATATATATGAGATATGTTATAATTTTGCCCAGAAGTTTGCAACGCAGAGAAATATTCATTTCCGACCCCAATAAAATATATATGTAATATATATATTCTTGATCAGGGTGACGAGCTGAGTCGATTGAGATTTGTCCGTCCGTCTGTCTGTCTGTCTGGTTCTACGCGAAATAGTCTCTCAGTTTGAAAGCTATCGGGCTGATAGCGGAACTGACCGGATCGGATGACTATATCTCATAGCTCATAGCTCAGGAACAATCGGTCGGAAAACTAGTTTTAGTGAGAAAAACTTTGTAATCGTAGGTTTTCTATGCTTTTTTACAACTCTACCAAGTTTTATCAAAATCGGACAACTATATGGTATAGCTGCCATACAAAAGATGGGTCTGAAAAACAGTCTTAGTTGCAAAAACTTTTTTGTTATTAATGGTAGCATTCTGAAATTTTGTATTTGTTTGTTTCACATAATTTTACAAATTTTTGGCCAAGTCGGATGACTTTATCGTATAGGTCCCATACGAACGAGCGGTCGGAAAATGGGAAAATGGAAAATGGTATTTTTGAAAATATTAAAGCGAGCATTTGCAAGGGTATAAAAACTTCGGCACAGCCGAAATTAGCTTAGCTTTCTCGTTTTAATATCATTTACCCCTATTGTAAGCTTCTTGAAGAATAGGATTTTCAATCTGGATTTAAGTTTGATATTCCTTCGCGGTGTAAAATTCTAACCGACCCCAGGGCAAACGATAGTTTCTCTTAATTGCTTGCTTCTTCAGCTTTCCAAGTAAGAGCAAATGAGTTGATTAGTTTTCTTTATGGAGTGTAAGTATATTTTTATGTATATTTTGCTTATATATAATCATATTCGATTTGCTTAACAAGAGCGTCTCTTTTTTTTCTGGTCTTTTGTCGGAATGGAGTGCATGCGATTTACAATAGATACACACATACATACACCCACATGGATGTACGTATAGGTGAATGGAATGTAGCTGATGATGATCAGGAATAACACAAAAAAAAAAAAAAAATATCGATCTAAGCATACAAGAGAAAAAAAATGATTAATACTAAACGTGGACAACGATAAATATCTAGAAAGTACTTTTACGATACAAAGTTAAAATCGAAAAGCCAAGCACACGACTTTGTACGGTATTCGGTGTGCCATTTACGATATACGCAAGAAGTTTCGTTTCTGGTTTCTTATTCTTTTTTTTTTTGGAATTAAAGCATTTCGTTAGTCTTTTGGAATTTTCAATTTGTCAGGCACCTTGTCCTGCTGCAGTGCCTCATCCTTAACTGGAATGTTGTGTTGGCTATAAGATAGGGTTCTCTTCGGGCTGTTCACGTTCATGTAGATGGGCGTTGTCGCTGTCTTTGTGATTGTTGTTGTTGCTGTGGCTGCTGCTGCTGCTGCTGCTGCCGTGACCATGGAGGGTGGCGGCGGAGGCGGGACGGACGGCGGGGCCGCTGTAGTCGGCGAGGGCGTGGGCGGCAGCTCCTCCTCCTCCAGAATGATGTCGTCCCCCACCATGGTGATGCGGCGCACCGGCGCCGAGGCGCTGCCCAGTGAGCCAGCTCCGGGGCGGTAGATGGCGCTGTTGCTGTGGCTGCCGCTGCTGTTGAAGCCGTTGTTGATGTAGGAGTGATTGTTCTTCTTGAGCGGCAGGCGGTTGTGGCTGCTGCTGCTGCTGCTGGAACTGCCGCTGGATGCTGCAGCCAGACTCGTTACCGAGGGTGGCGGCGGCGGCTGTGTAGCCAACACAGCTGGCTGCTCCAGATTCGACTTGCTGATCAGATCCGGCTTGGGACGGGACATCAGCTCGAGGGCCGGAGGCTGGGGCTGTGACTGCGACTGGGTCGCCGCTGCCGCTGCGCCTGCGGACATCTGCGAGACGAGGGTGCGGCTGTGGTTGTTGCTCAATCCGGTATCTTTCCATTTCTCTGAAACGATTTGTGACCGTGACTTAGTGGACGCAGCTCCAATCGACGTACCTACCTGCGGCACTGCTGGCGCCATTTGTCTTGCCGAAGGGAAGGAGGAGACGGGAGGGCTGGCACAGCACCACCGTCTTGTAGGCCTTGCGGTATTGCTTGTTCATGATCACGTAGATAATCGGATTGATGCAGGCCGAAAGGTAGAGCATAATGTAGCTGAAGATGTGCAGGCTGGGGTGCTCCACATCCTTGTCGGCCACCTTGACAATGGTGATGGGTAGATAGCAAATGACAAAGGACAGGAAAATGGCCAGCACCATCTTGGTGATGCGCCACTCGTTGCGTTTGGCTCGCACCTCGCGCTGATCCTTGACGCGCGTGGGCGGCTGTTTGCCACTGCCTCCCCCTGGGGCTGCCTCCGGCACATCTGTGGAATAGCTGCTGCTATCCGAGGACACCCTGCAGGCGGCAGCCTGGCTCTGCGACTGACCCTCGCTGCCGGCCACGGGCCGTAGATTGTTGGGTATGGAGTTCTGTTTGTTGGCATGTTGCTTCAGCCGCTGCTCGGACTTGTGCACCACCCAAAAGATCTTCGCATAGCAGGCGATGATCACCAGGCAGGGTATGACGAAGGCTGTGATAAACAGCGTGGTCTTGCTGCTATGCCCATGCTGGTCGTTCATTATGGAGCAGGTCTGCAGGCGGGCGTCGTACCCAAAGCGTCCCCACGCGCCCAACAAGGTGGGCAGCTGCATGCCATACGAGAACAGCCAGCAGGCGGCAATCATAACTGCAATCCAGTGGCGCTTGTAGATCCTCGCGTAGCAGCCATGATGGGTGATCATCACATACCGATTGATCGTAATCATGGCTATGCAGAGCAGCGACACCCCAATGTTGCCATACTGGATGAAGGGTATGAGGCGGCACAAGATCGCCCCGTGACGCCAGGTGCCCTGGACAAAGCGCAGACCCTGGAAGGGCAAGACCAGGGCGCAGAACAGCAAATCGGCAATGCAGAGGCTGGAACGGCAACCGGTTAGTGGGTTCACTCTCTCTCTCTCTCTCTCGAGTCCGTGCACTTACCTAATTATGAAGGCGGCAGCCACATTTCGCACCTTGGGACACTTGAGCAGGGCCACCACAGTGAGAAAATTGCCACAGATGCCCACAATCATGATCAGAAAAGTCATCACAGCGGCAAAGGTCAGCAGCGACTGCGAGAAGCTGTCGAAAGGAGGGAGAAGGAGACGGAGAGGGTGAGTGTGAGGACGGGGCCCTTTGGGGTGCTATCTGAGCGGCTTCCGCTGCCTGAAGAATCGCTGTCCACTGTCAACTATCAGAGGCTGTCTCTGTGCACGCCGCTTGAAATGGGCCGCGTAATATTAACGATCTGTTATCACACAGCGCTATAATTACCCCAGGCAGGGGCCAGACCCACAAGCTGATAGGCAAAACCTACCCATTCTCATCCACATCCGTTGCTGCCGTTGTCGCCGTCGGCTCCAGGGGCACCAGCGGGGACGTGAAGTAGGAGTCATAGCCAGGACTGTCGCTCATGCTGCGAAGTAAAGCGAGAGAGAGGAGAATAAGATCACCGTACGGCACCAAAGACAATTGCCAACTGGCCACAACTGGACCACTGACACAGCCGCCACCCAGCTGCGCCGACGCAACGCCGGGCGGGGCCACCCTTCCTCAACTGTTCCTGACGAAACTACTTGCTACGTATAGTAAGTACGCTGGTAAATTAGTGTCAATTAAATAATTTAAAGAGGTCACACTCGGTACGATCGCCTCAGTCTCCGAGCATCCAACTGCGGGTGCAAAAGATCAGCGTCGTGCACTTAATTAATTGAGTGAATGTGTGAAGAGCCATCGTCCGACTGAGGAGGGGCAAGTCGCATTTGGGTATTCTGGAATTCAGCCACGGCAGAGAGCAGCACCACTATACCAATT
The DNA here is from genome assembly GCA_035044965.1 of Lordiphosa andalusiaca. Lineage (NCBI taxonomy): Eukaryota > Metazoa > Arthropoda > Insecta > Diptera > Drosophilidae > Lordiphosa > Lordiphosa andalusiaca. The sequence continues at coordinate 1,351,460 of JAWNNM010000051.1, read as the reverse complement.
TACTACATTCAACCAAAAGTGCCCCGATGAACTTGACTTGATCAGCAATGACTCAATATCGTTGGTATCTGAAGATCGATGGAGCAAACTTTTCAACTTGGATGCAACCACTGTGAAGGTCGTCCGAAAATGCAACGATGCCTGCAAGAACATCATATGATATCCATTAACAATTTAAATATGTATAATACACTTTTCTACTCTGTTCCAACGAAAGTGTATGCTCTTCAGTGGTAGCAGAAAGCAATCACTTGGCGAATCGATAAATAATCCTAATTACTAAATAAGTCCAAAAGGTACAAGGTGTTTGTCTATTTAACTGTGGGTGATATGACTTTTTCCAAATTTAAAATAAACTAAGTCTGCCCGCAAGTTAACATGGCCTTTGCTCCCATTCATGTGCAGCCTCTATTTTGTACCATCTCTGAGATCTGTGCGTTCAGACTGACCATATCGAGTTGGCTGTAGATCCTGATCTCAAATATATATACACTTTCTGGCGGTTACATACATTCCACAAATACAAAATACTCTGTGTACCCTCGTTACATGTAATAAGAAAAAGTGTTGAAAGGAGAAAGAGAATGTTAATAACTTCATGTCCCTTCTCCTTGGAGGTTTTTGATGAATTCAAAATGATTTTGGAACCACACAGAAAAAAATAAGATCAAATATCGCGTTGATCTTCCAATATAATTTAAAAAATACCAATTTTTATATATCCTAGAGTTACTATTTAATATCAATATGATGCTGTAGTATTACATTGAAACTAAAAATATTATATTAATAAGCGAAATTCTCACAGTGATATAAAAAATACCCTAATGACGTGATTTCAGATCAAAGTAGACATCGAAAATCTGAGGGCAGAAAGAGACAAACAGAGTTTCTTAAAACAAAGAGAGACAGCTATAGTCCAACTCGAAAAAGGCAAAAACAATGTACATGGCTCTGCCGCAGCACGCGAGACAGCGAATACTCTTCCGATTTGTCTGTTTTTGCTTTCAATACTGATTGCAGTTCCCAACTGCTTAAAGCGGTGAGCGCATGAAGAGACATTTAAACAGCGACAGCCATTAGCGAAATGCCTACTGAAGGTTGAATCGGGAGATTCATGAAACAGTACTATAAAGGCAACTAGCTCTTTTTGGTGTATGTAAATGCACTAGTTGTTCAAGTTGTGAACAAACGCAACTTTTCGGTACCTCGAGCCAGCTAAAGTCACTAATTTTAATTCTAATATATCTTTGACATTTGAACCATGTCCATTGGGTACTATACAAATATGGCTTTAATACATGGTAATAAATTATACCCCTTTGATATTATAAAAATATTGATACTATAAAAATAGATCAGGGATGTTAACAAGTATCAGATTGTTGATCTGAAACATTTCACATTGACATGTTCAAAATGTACGAGTGATATTTTCGATCATATCAACTGGGTATTCTTCAGATGAAGGCCGATTCGATACTGAAAAATACCCGATTGTTACTAAATATCGTGATCTTTTTTTTCTGTGCATGATTAAATTGAATCTCAAGCGGCCTCACCGTTACTCTTCGCATTGCCCCACTGACCTCTTTGCTGCTTAATCGCTTACCAGTTGACTGTGTTTTTTATACTATAACTGACGCGAGGGTCTCTCGAGTTCGATTCACAGGAAGTTGAAGTTTAAAATGTTAGATATAAAACATCCTTTAAACTGAAATTTAACACATTTGAAAGTGGATGGTGCAATTCTCTCTTTTTCCATGCTTTAACATTACTTTTAACAAACTTTTTCATTTCAATGGGATCATCTCCAAACTTTTTATTCATAGGATTTCTATGCTTTTTTATAATTCTACCAAGTTTGATGAAAATCGAAAAACTATTTATTTGGTATAGCTGACATACAAAAGATAGGTCTAAAAAGCAAGTAAGAAAAACTTTTTGTTATTAATGGTAGCATCCGGAAATTTAGTATTCGCTTGTATGTCATGCTTTCATATAATTCTCAAAATACAAATCGAATGACTATATCATTTAGCTCCCATACGAACGATGGATCGTAAAATGGGAAAAAAATATTGAAGCAAATATTGAAGAATAAACTTCGAAGTAAGCTTTCTCGCTTTAAGTATATTTCGTTCTCATTTCTTAAATCTAATAATACTAATTTGAATTCCTGCGTACTGGGAAATGTGCCTGATTCTATTTTAACATTTGCTCACGGACGAACAAAGCTCGTCATGCTGATCAAGATAATATATATTTAAAGTGGTCTGAGATGATTTCTTCTTTGGGTTCCAGAAGATTGCAAAATGCCCTTACACTTTTCAAGAGTATAAGAAAAAGCCAAGGTATTTTAAATAGATTTAAGAAATGCAAACTATCATGGGACTTCCCTTGTTATTTGGTTGTCCGTTCTAGCGCTTAATGTGCATAAGGCTCTATGCTACTCGTCTTCAAGGTACTGTGAATATGGAGCATACCATTACCAGTTAAACTAGTTCATTGCAGTTTTAGCCATGTGATTACTGAAAGCTCGCTTCATTGTGAGTTTTATTCGGTCAAACTTGTTCAAATTGTTAGTGATCAAAGAATTATAATAAATAAAAAACGGGCATTAACTTATTTTGATTTTATTAAGGTTCTTGAATCTGTTAATTACTCCATTTCCAACTAACCTCCTTAGTGAGATCTCTATTAACCTAAGTATACGTATGGCTCTAGAAACTGAAAGCTAAGCTATATTTCGCAATTCATATTCTAAGTGCATCCAAGTTATTTCTGCCCACTTCTTCATGACGTTACTGATAAGAAAGTTATGAAAAAATATGTATTTTCTTATTATTTTCTAACCACTATACTAAAGTTGCCATTTTACTATCAAATTATCATTAATATCTCTAACGTACAATGTGCCCAATATTGAAAGCTCTATATATAAAGGTTATAAGAACGATGCATACTTTTCAGAACAGTATACGCTGCTTCCTAACATAATAGTGATGTATTTACATGAATGTTAAGGCTCTGTTAGTTTACACAGGGAAAGGCTTTTAAGTATTTATCCCCTGGGTAACGGATATAGCGAAGTCAGACAGAGCCGACTTAGCTAATGCTCTCGATTTTTTCGAACTTTGGCAGAATCTGTAAACTTCTCGAGTTACTGGTCCGGTTGTTTAGAATTAATAGCCCCCTTTCCACTGGCATAATTTATATAATTTTCACTTCTTGACCATATCAATGCTTTCATCATTTTGTTGACACTCACATTCATACCTAATGTCATAATTCTTGAGAAATGAACGAAAGGAAAGGCAATATGAAATGGCAGATCGAATGGCAGAAACAATATCATTTTCTTAATTTCTTGTTTTTTTAAGATATTATGTATCATTTCATTGATGGAAATTGGATATGTATAAGTAGCCATGGAAAAATTAGATTAGAATTATAAATAAGCTTTGCTCTTCGTCCTCTCTGTTTATCGTAGATATTATTTGTCTAAACTAGATTTTAAAGCTATAATGGGAAAACTTTGCCAAATGGCAGCAATCCCATTAAACTACAGCACTCAGGAGCAGTGCTCATAGATGGTTTTGACTTAAAAATAATTCTGAAAATAGTTTTAAATATGTGATGGTGTCAAGGGAGATGAATCAAATTTTTAAACTGTTTTTGTAGAAAAGCTGTGCCGCTCCGCTTTGATTGATTGATACGAATTAGTATCGAAACTCATTCAATCAATTATAGTGGCAATGCTCCACCTGATTAACGCATCACGAGTCTTTTCTTCCCTAAATAAATCATATATAACTAAGTTAAGTACTTGAAGCATGCTTTTAATTAAGAAGTAATCGTCAAGTCTTTAAAGTTTCAATTTATGTTACACGGGCCACGTTCAGCAGAAGAACTTGCTCCCTGATCAATCATACTTTTCCTCATCTTTCTGCTCCAGTGACAGGGTATCATGATAGACAATTTGACGTATCATGATAGATAGGATTATGTCGAGAAAAAAGTGCGCTTCTTTCAAGTGATACTGCTAACTGCAGCTGTAATTGTATATCGATAGTTTTTTTCGATACCCATACGCGTATCTTGGTTCATTTTGTGCACTGAATTTAAAAAATAGTTTATTTCATGGGCAATAAATAGTTTAAAATAACTAGAAAATTAATAAAAACTTATGTTTGACAACTATTATGCAATTTCCACGTTGACACGGAGCGTTGTCAATATCATTGTCCAAAAATGTAGCACTTCGTTCAGCAGAAAGTATTTGATGTAGCATTTTTTTTCTAAGATCTGTTCAGCGATTAATCCTTTTGCTGGACATTGATGAACAAATAGTTTAATAAATAGAGAAAAATAAACTTCTGCTCCTCCAAAGCTGATAAACCCTTGCAGTTTGTAGAAAATATACAAATAAAGTGGTTTTTAACCAAAAATTCCTTTTTGCTTTGAAGAATGCTAGTTAAGTGATTTCCCAAGCTGACCCATAGATGGAGCCTCTAATATGTCAATTTGGCTGCCCAGTTTATTGTATGGCAGTTATATAATGTGTTCATCCAGCTTTGACCAAACTTTGTTGAATTGCTCATAAAATATATATTTTCAATGGCAGCTAAGCCATATGATTGTCCGATTTCTACCAAACTTTGTTGGATCATGCATAGCATAGCGAACTATAAATACGGAGTTTGGAGACGATTCCATTGAAAACCAAAGCGTTTTTCTCACTCATTTTTGGACCGATTTGGACGACAGCTATTTGCTATAGCCATCCGAGGCCGGTTCCGAGAAATGTGACGGACAGAGGAGACTGCATAGAAGCAGAAAGACGTGGCTACATCAATTCAGCTTGTCATGCTGATCAAGAATGTATATGCTTTATGAGGTCGGAGATGCCTTTTTTTGTGTACGCTACAAACATCTGAACAACTTTAAAATACACTCTGCAAGTGTATAAAAAGAATTTATTGCAATTTCTTGTTTAAAAATGATTTGTCCTAATCTTATAAAAAAAAAATCGAACACGAAGCAGACTCAACGGGCTTCAAAATGAATTCTATTTCAAATCTTACTTTATTAAACCTTACACAGAAAAAAAATGATATGATCTGGTACTCAATGTTATATTTTTTCATATCATTAAAATGCCGATATGATAGAGATGAATATGACCTGTTCTTCATATCAATTTGATGAATTTTCTGATCAATAGTATTTTAATTAAATATAATAATGATATTAATTAATAGAAAATGTAATATTCAATATCAGAATGATATTATTTAGCTTAAATTTTAAATTTTTTAGCATCAAATTGATATGAAAAAAATGATATGTAAAAATGTCAAATTAACCAGCCCAGATTTAATTTATATTGACATTTTTTTTTTCTTTTTTCAAACATTAGCTAATCGGTTTTAAGTTCTGGGCCCAAGGAATTCTGCGCTTTCTTCAAATTCTTGGTTTTTTTTTAAGAGCCAGGCTCCTGCACAGGCAGTAGGAACATCTGTACATATATATAAAATTGAAAGTATGTTTGTATATTTGTTCCTTATGGGCATCTAAGCCGCTGAACCGATCTTCACAAATTTTTCACAGTATGTTCATTTCGATTAGGAAATTGTCATGGGCTATGTCTCATGTCTGTGACTTGTTCATCCGATTGCGAAGAAACTTGGTTAAGTGCTTGCCCGGAAAGGCCTCTAAGTTGAAGAAGTGGGCGGAAAATGGTCCAAAAAACCGCGAAATTTGCAAAATTCAACCGATCATCCGATTGCTATGAAATTTTACGGAATGGTTGGACTTGCAAGCGCAAGCGAAAATTTCTAAGGTCCAAAAATCCGCGAAATTTCTAAAATAATCACATGTATATCTATGAAAGCGCTTAAAGCTTAGATGGAAATCCAGCCGTGGGTAAATGGACAATGCAGATTGAACGTCTGAATTTTGATATTTTTTATTTGAGCTTATATTATTATGAAGATTTCACAGACGGCAATTGTAAACTGGTTGATAGGAGGTGTATACCAAACTGTCAAAAAAGCCGCGAAATTAGCAAAGTAACAGTCAATACTTTCATTTTCTCACAATGCAAAGGACCCGGGCGACGCCGGGTATTCAGCTAGTATCATATACAATCATTCTTGATCAGTGTCAAGTTCTTAATTTATATAGCCAAGTTCGTCTGTCTGGTAGACTCGTCGATCTCAGAGACTATCAGAGGTATGACTCGGTTTTGAACTTGGTTTGGTTTGGTTTTCTCATAAAATATAAAGTTAATCCTTTAAGTTAGTTGTATCTACTAACCCGGGATGAGTTACTCATCATCGATCGCTTTAAATTTTAAATTTACTCAATTCATTTTACAATTCAAACGCGACCAATTAGGTTGAAGGCCTGTTCAAGAGGTGTAAGTAGGTGTATACCAATCACAGAGTGTGTTTGCTTCACATTTGGAATAACTAAGCTTATTGATTTTAAGTATTCTAAATTTATTCCATATCTCTTTTGTGGCCAGGTTAGAAAACCAAGTGGTATACTAAAGCAACAGAACGGCCCAATTGTCATGTTAAATTCAGCTCTATTTTGGCATCGAATCCATGGGAGCTTTCTATGTCATAAAACAAGAAAGAAAGTCGGTCAAGCCCGACTATAACATACTCTGTACCAAGAAAATTTGATCATTTTGATCATAACTCGAAAGCCGTTCATCCGATCTTCTTCATTCCTGTGGCGGATCGATAAGTTATCCTAATAACTAAATATGTCCAGAAGAAACAAGCCATCTATCTTCAAAACTGTGGGAGATATGACGTTTTTTCTAAATTGCGGGGGCGGGAGGGGGCGTGGCCAAAATTGAAAATAAACTTGATTTGCCTGCAGACATTAGAAGCATATGTCCCATACATGTCAAACCTCTATCTCTTACCATCTCTGAGATCTGTGCGTTCATACGGACAGACAGACGGACAGACGGACATGGCTATATCGACTCGGCTATTGATGCTGATCAAGAATATATATACTTTATGGGGTCGGAGATGCTTCCTTCTGGATGTTACTTATAATACTCTATGTACCTACGGTACAGAGTATAATTAATAGCATTAATCAACATTCCCGCCTTTGATAAATATAATAAATATTTGTTGGAGCTTTGGCGAAATTCTGTTTACTAAAAATGTATTTAATTGAAAAATGTTGATGCACTTAAATATCAAATTAACCCTAACAAAGTGAAATGGAAAATTAATTCAACATAACTGGTCATGACCTCGAGTCAGTTACAACTTAATAAATATTTTATAGTTTATGTTTAATTTGAACTATCACTGAGTATGGCCAACACGAATTTAAGCTCAGTAAGATAGGTTAGTTAGCACTAGTATTTGTAATAGATATAATAGATCGTCAGTTCAGCATTAGTCATTGGGAAATTGTGGCTCGAAGAATAATGGAAGTCACATTCTAGACAGAATGGCTTGTTTGGTTGCTTATGCATGAGTACCCACGGAGTATCTTATCAGCTCCAGAGAACTTACCTGGCTTAGGTGTTTCGCTATTGGCGTGTATGTAGATTATGGCACACGATCACTCTCCCTATTGCTCTCTCTCAATCTCTCTCTCTCTCTCTCTCCCTCTCTCCAATCTTATCACTACTTTTGTGCTATTCACGTAATCGAAACGTAGTTGTGAACTGCTGAGGCTGGCTTTGCCACTAAGATCGACCTGACCACATCAGGCTGATGGGAGCAAATAGTTGGAGGGTATGAGTAATGCTTGGAGCAATGTAAACAAAGTTTACGGCATTCGCTGGTTATTCATTAAAGTTGTTGGCCTGCTGCCGATGACAGAGCCAGAGGTTGTTGCTGGTGATTCAAAGGCCGCTCTGATGATCATGACTAATACACGAGAGATTCAGCATGCGCTCAGTGGTGGAGTGGCCTTTCGTGGCTCTGTACAGGTAACACACACACACACACGCACGCAATCACGCACACACACACACTCGAACGCACGCACTCGAAATATTTGATGGGTGGTTATCAGGCCACACACAATACGGAGCAGATCAATGATAGAAGACTCGCAAGATTAACCAAACCGTAACGGACAAATTGCGCAGGGAGGAGCTGTGGCGTTTGCCCAGAACGAGTGCACTTTATCGAGTGTGGAGCGTTGTCGGTCGTCAGTCGTGATATTCCCGCAGTTGACAGTTCCGAGCAGCAGCAGCAGCAGCAGCAGCATTACTCTCCCGCTCTTTTGCACCACTCAGCTCGGCTCACTCGCACTCACACCGCCACATGTCGATCGGGCAGTGGTGCGGCGGGTAGCGGCGCGGTATGCCAATAAAAGTGCGGCACCAAATGCTCAACGGTTGGCGATCCAACCAACAGATATAGATACTCGCAGCACGCATCGACTGCGCTGATAAGAGAAGCGGCGGGACCGGGACCGGGACCGGGACCGACGCGCCTAGGGTTGGGCAGCCGGATAGGCCGAGAGTCTCTCTATCTTCTAATGTTTACACAATTGGACATTGCCATGAAGACGCAGCGATTTTGCGCCCTTTACTTGAGCTCGCTGGTTGTTTATTGTTTGTGATTGTGCGAAGAACACGATAGTTTATAGATATCTAAATATATATCGCACAGGCGAGCACACTTGGCAACCGAATCGAGTGGCGGGGCCGGGCGCGATCCGATCCGATCCATTTCGTTTACTCAGGGGAAACTCAAGAAATACACAAGAACCAATACCTTTATGTACTTCAATCCAATTCTTGCCTCGCCTGCATAAAAACAAACAAACAAACAAACAAATTCGTTCGGTCAATTTTCAATTGTTGGCAAAGAGTTTTCCGCGTAGACACAGAGCGCCCGCACCCAATGACTCGCCTGCTTGATTAATTAAGACTTTCATTTGAACGATGAGACTAGCGTGACCCAACCCAAGAGCTGTTCCACTCAGCTGGGCATCGGAGAAAGAGGGGTGGGCTGGGTTGGTTAATCAATTCGTCAGAAAAAAGGGGTAGTCATCGATCGGTTCGGTCCATTCGAAGCAAATTCTTCTGCAAATATGAGTATGTAGCTGCTCTGTGCTCTTTTGGCTTTCGCTTGATGCCCAATTTAATATCCAGTAGAGGAAACTACTGGGTACTGGGGGACCAAAGTTCCAAATAGCTGATAAAACAAAACATTTCTGTGCACAATAAAAGATCGCAGAAGGTTAAGTTTGTCAAGTCAGATTGGAGGAGGCACGGAAATTTTTGTGGCAAGAAAGTGAGACCTTCACTGCGAAGTGTAACAAACTGGTTCATGACGCAGATTCAATTTTACTTAAACCCAATCGTGTAACGGCCACTGAAGCAAGAGAATCATTTAAATTTAAATGTATTTCAGTATTCTATTGAATTTAGGGTGTGATTTATCGGCGCATTAGCTTCAGCTCCGGCCGCTTCAGACGTTTTGGGGGAGTGCTGGGAATCCTTAGAGGTTTTTCACAGTAAATAAGTTCTTCTGGGTTGTCCACAAATAAGAAATAAATGTTAGATTTCTTTTTGCCCATAGAGACTATAACTTAGTATTTACCAGGGCAGCAACCAAATTTGGGAAGGCGAAACCGAACCCGAACCGGAGCAAATAATTTTTTCCGGCCGAACCTGAACCTGAACCGGAGCAAAAAAAATTAGAAAAGGGTTCGGTTCGGGAAAAAAAACGAGATATTACTTATTTTACAAGAAGTTTGTATTAATAGCTCTGCAGATATAAAAGAGTTATACTAAAAGTCATCAGAAATTGTTGTGTTACAACATTTCTGTTAAATTACAGAAACCCAAACCTCTTTCCAACGATTTCTTCTCAACTCGTTACACTTGTCGCATTCAATTTCGGAAATCTTTTGAAAGTGTTGAGAAAAATGTTGTCACATTTTAAATTTATGTCTATTTCCAAAGAAACCAAATATTTTTGACCGTAGAACAAAAACAACTTGTAAAGAAACATATTGCAGATACTTACTTTTACAAAAAATAATAGAGGAAAGTTGTATACCCTTGCAGCACGTTTTCTAACTAATTTCAAGGACATATCCACTGAAAACAAACAAGTTTTTCTCAATAAGACTACTTTTCTGACTCTACTTTTGTATGACAGCTATACTATATAGATGTTCGATTTCGACCAAACTTAGTGGAATCATGGGAAAGCATAGCAAACTAAGAAATACAAAGTTTGGAGGAGTTTTCTTTGAAAACCAAAAAGTTTTTCTCACTAAAACTAGTTTCTCGACCGATCATTCATATGGCAGCTATAACCTATAGTCATCGGAATTTGACACAACTTTGAAGAATTGTGTGAGAGCATAGAAAATAAATATATGCCAATTTTAAAGAGTTTTACATTGAAAACAAAAATGCTTTTCTCACTAAGACTATTTTTCTAACCTTACATTTCAATGGCAGTTAGGCTTCTTATACCCTGTTCCCATTGAAAATGGAAAAAGGGGCATCATGAAGTTGTGCGAATGTATGTAACAGAAAAAAGGAAACATTTCCGACCCCATAAAGTATATAGATTCTTGATCAGCGTGAAAAGCCGAGTGGATATGGCCATGTCCGTCTGTCTCTCTGTATGAACGCGTCGAGCCACATATTTTTGCATGAAGGTAGACTTATGCTGTACGCAGATCAATTTTGTTTCAGATTTTGAAAATACCCCCCCGTCCCCCTCTTATCACAAATTACCGTTACATCCTAGACCTAAAACACAGTCAGATCCACAATCTTCAAGTTAGTGTTAGTTTTCAAGTTTCGTGGTTTAGTATACATCAAGCTAGGCCCAATATCTATCTATTCTGAAAAGAACAATCAGATCGGACAAAAAACACCGGAGTTATAAGCGAAACAATTGAGCTGAAAAGGGCACCCCCACAGTTGTTAGTCATGACTAGAACCCCTTAAGGGTCAAAATAATGTTGCCTACATTCAGGATGAAAATGTAATAGCTGCTACAAAAACCGGTTACATTCATCTTCAAAAAAACAAATAAATGAAAGCAAATGAACAGGGTATTTTGTAGTTGGGAAACTCGACTCCAGCGCCCTTACTTGTTCTTTTAAAAAGCGAGCTCAAAACGGTCTTAGAACATGCGCATGCAGTTCGAAAAAATGTTCATAATATGAGAATAATAATAACACTGCTCGACAAAATGAAAGTCGATCTTCCCCCAATTCACCAAACCAACTTTTTCTAAAGAATTTTGGCCCGCTGAGCACGAATATCGACATGAAAATCTGTCGAATCGTTATCGAGATATTATCGATAAGCTGGTTTTTTTTTTCGATTTTTTCAAAAGTTGCCTCCACTTAAATTCTCATATCTTTTATTGAAAAAATTAAGGTTTTTTTCTACACTTGGGCCTATAGCTCTGAAAGCCGTCATCCTATCACATTTTTGTCCGTTAGGTTTCTTCTTTCTTAATTGCCTTAAAACTTTTCAATAGGTGTAGAAAAAGTTATGAGAATTTAAGTGGAGGCAACTTTTGAAAAAATCGAAAAAATAGTTTATCGATAATAACTCGATAACGATTCGACAGACTTTTTTTCATGTCGATTTTCGTGCTCATCGGGCCAAAATACTTTAGAAAAAGTTGGTTTGGTGAATTGGGGAAAAATGCTGTCGAGCAGTGTAATAATATGAGTGAACTCTTTATCAGCATCAACAACGTATGAACGCACAGATTTCAGATATGGTAGGAGATAGAGGTTTGACATGCATGGGACATTTGTTTCTTATGTCTGCAGGCAGATCAAGTTTATTTACAATTTCGTTGGTACAGAGTCTGTTATAGTCGGACTTTACCGACTTTTTTTTTTTGTTTAATTTTTTTACTTGATCCGTCCACCAATTTTGATATGCTAGAAAAATATCCATCGCTAAATGAGACAGCGACCAAGTACAACACGCCACTTACAACGTGAGCTCCAGTTGATTTGCAAATGTCATAGACGACTCAAGATGGTTTGCCGTTTCTAATTTCCAGCCTTTCAAATTATTTGTAATGAAACCCAATATGAAGTTAATTCAAAATAATATGAAAACAAATTGTTATTCTTTTCTAACAAAACCATGTAATTAAATCCATGTTCGTGTGTAAGAAAAGGGGCCTATTTATATACAGTTGGGTATTTACTGTGTATGCATTCGAAACTGATAATAATTCCAGTTTACACTTACAAGTACATGAATATTTCAATATTTCAAGCACAATTACTCAACAATCACAGTTTGGAGGATAAATAATTCAAGTTAGAAATAAAAATAATTACATTTTGTAATATTTACTGAATACATGTTATTCCAAAGAAATACTTGTGATTTCTCAAAAGTCATAACAAACAAATGTTGTTAATTATCTAAAAAATGAATGTGATGGTAGTCATAATGGTAATTGTAAAACAGTGTTTCTGAAAGGTTCCAAAATGCGGTTGCTAATCAGAGTTGATTGTAAATGGCAGCATTTTAACTTAACTCACAAGAATTAAAATTTCATTCAGGGACCTCACAACAAAAAGTTTCATCCATCAACTTAAATATCCCTACGGAAAAAATGTCAAAGCAAATTCTGGTTAAATTGGGAATGGAAATATGGTTCCGTCTCGTCCCGTAAATATCCCGGTAAAGCGGAACACCGACGAAGCCTGGGTAATAGAGAAGATGTGACCCATTTCATTTCACCGATACTCGGTGATTAACTCGGAAATGGACCCTGTAATTCTTAAGTTGGAATTCCATTGGGAATATAAAAAGGGGCCACTGAAATATAGGGATATATTATTTTTTAGGTCCAAAGGGTCTGTGCATATTACAAAGATAATCATTAGTGGTTTTATGGAAAAATCAAAGTAAATGCACTTTAAATACTTAATTTTTTAGATAAACATTTAATCAAACAAAATTTATTTAAATAATATGTGTGAAACATTTTTAAGCATAAGGCTACTCTTGATAGAAAAAATATCTTGGCTGGGTTTGGTCTGATTGGCGAAGGGGCTTTCTAATATACTCCTAACATTTTCAGAGGCAAAATTCATTTTCTTTTGAAAAAAATCATTAAACTTATGAACTATTTAGTAATTTACTAAAACATCTTGAGACATTTTTTGAGCAGCAAAGACTCATTCACAAAATCACGAAAATGTTAAAAATGTCCACCTTTCCTATAATTTTTTGCTTTAATATTGAAAACCAAACAATTTATAACTATCTGTAATACTGTGGGAGATATATCGTTTTCTTCAATTTGTGGAGGGTGGGAGGCGGTGTATATGTTTCTATGCTATCCCTTAGTTTCAAAGCATTTTTGTTAAAACTTTGCTCAAAGTCTTAAGGTATTTGCCGGTTGGGATACCTGCCAAACGAACGATCGGCCATAAGATAGATGGATAGATGGAAACCGAAACATTTTCATTTTCAATGATTGCATCTTTAAACTTGGCATCTGTTAATAATGTTTCATGTGCAACATTTTGGATAGTTTCATTAAAGACAGGTTAATACTTTTTATATGAGAAATTGCCAGAAAAGGTCACTAACGAGCAGTGATTGAACAGTACTCACTTACCTAGCCTAGGGAAGGCACAAAGCAAATGTCAAGAAAAATATCAGGGCTGTAAAGCCAGTTTTGAACCGAACCGGTTCTAGCCCAGAACTACGACTTTTATTTCACTGAGAACCAAGGCGCTTTAGAAATAAAAGATGAGCCCGAACCTGTTCCGAACCTAAAGTTTTCCCATTTTCCGTCCGATCGTTCGTATGGGAGCTATATGATATAGTCATCCGATTTGGCCATAAAATTTTAAAATTATGTGATAGCATGTGAAATAAACAAATACAAAATTGCAGGATGCTACCATTAAAAACCAAAAACTAACTAAGACTGTTTTTCAGATTATCTTTTGTATGGCAGTTTCAGCTCGATAGCTTTAAATCTGAGAGACCAGTTCGCGTAGAAACAGACAGACAGACAGACGGACAGACTGACGGACAAAACTCAATCGACTCAGCTCGTCACCCTGATCAAGAATATATATAGTTTGTGGGGTCGGAAATGAATATTTTTATGCGTTGCAAACTTCTAGGCCCACGTTGCTTGGGCTTTCCAATTGGACACAATATGCAATGGTGTATACATTTTTTCAAATAATAATAATAATACCCTTTGCAAGGGTATAAAAAACGAGAGCGTAAGTTTAAGTCGGCTCGAAATTACTAATTTAAACGTAAAATCAAAAATAAAAGTTGATTTATTTATTTTACATCTATTTTGTTACTTTTCGGTAGCAACTTACAATGTAGTGATATTGGTGTATTTTCTCTTAACAATTTATGTTTGGATCGGTGTTACAGTGTCTCTGGAGTGTTAATTAGTGTAAAAATCAACTGTGTGACAGGTGTAACATTGAAAATCAAAAGTGCGGGTATTCGATTTCAAAGTGCAAACACCTTTGTGTCTAACGTGGTAAAATCAACAACACGGAATTCGAAGTTGAGAATTACAAGTTTAAGGCAGAAGGAAGAATGAGCTTACCACAGTCATTCGTGGTGGCGCAGTCGGCTGAGGCGGCATTCCAATCGTGTCAAGTCCCCAAGGGGTCCCAGGCTCAAACCCCCAACAGAGTAAGTAAAAAGCTACAGTTTTAGTTTGTGTGTGTGGTGTAGTATAGTTCGTTGATTTTTAGAAGCATACTTTTTGTGAGAGTGGGTTTTAGTTTAACAAATTAAAAGTGTAAAAGTATTAAAATCAAAAGTGGAAAACTTTAAAACTAAAAGTGCAGAGACCTGTAATTTTTTAATGGAAATGCTTATGGATCAAAAAAAACTACTGACATTATTATAGGTTATTTTACCAATAAAAAATAGAGGAAAGTTAACTTCGGATCGGCCAAAGTTTGTATACCCTTGCAGCACGTTTTCTAAAAAATTTAAACCATATATCCACTGAAAGCATGCCTGTTTTTCTCAATAAGACTACTTTTTTGACTCTACTTTTGTATGACAGCTATACTACATATCAAGGTTGCAAACCGGTTCGTAACTGAACCCCTGAGTATCGGTTCGGTTCGGCATTTTTGGGGATCGCGAACCGGACCATGAACCAGGCACCATAAATTTTTGGGTTCCCGAACCGGACCACTTTTTCGAAAAATGACTTTCAGTTCACAAATTTAATATGCTTTATAAGAGTTTTCAAAATTCGACAATAAATGACTCAACGTCTGATTGCGAAGACGAGAAGTTTATGAAAGCAATTAACAAATATCAAATATAAAATCTATGAATAATGTTATAGATTCCTTTAAAAATTGTCCAAGATTACGTCCATCGTTAATGTCTTCTAATTGATTTGATAATGAAAATAACTTAAGTAATGATCATTATGATTAAGCATATAGATAGAAGCAAAGACTTATAGATATTATAGATGATGCATCTGAAAGAAAACACCATTATAACTGGTAGCTGACATTGGCTACCATTTTTTGATTTGTTCCACATGCGACATCTATAACATCTATAAATCTTTGATAGAGGGTATATTTGTTTCATTTTCAACGTATTAATAAATCAAAAGTCAAACTATTCTTCTATGTGCAAGCGAACCAAGGTTCGAACCAGAACCTTGGGTTCAGGGGTTCCAAGAACCGCTCCGCGAACCGAACCTTGAATTTTACAATGGGTTCGAACCCCCGGACCGAACCTCATGGATAATATTGGAGGTTTGCTTGGTTCCGATTTCGACCAAACTTAATGGAATCATAAAAAAGAATAGCCAACTAAGAAATACAATGTTATGAGGCGTTTTTTTTAAAACAAAAAAGTCTTTCTCACTAAAACTAGTTTCTCGACCGATCATTCATATGGCAGCTATAACCTATAGTCATCCGATTTTGACAAAACTTTGAAGAATTGTGTGAAAGCCTATAAAATAAATATTTGCCAATTTTAAAGAGGTTTACACTGAAAAAAAAGTTTTTCTCACTAAGACTATTTTTCCAACCTTACTTTTCTATGGCAGCTGTACTATATAGATGTCCGATTTCGACCAAATTTGGCAGAATCATGAAGAAGCATTGAAAACTAATAAATACAGAGTTTGCATTAAAAATTAAGTTTCGTGCAAAGTTTGGTCACGATAGCTTTAAAACTGACTAATGAGATAGCATAGAAACAGACGGACGTGGCTATATCGACTCAGCTCGTCATGCTGATCAAGAATATATATACTTTATGTGTTCGGAAATGCTTCCTTCTATGCGTTACAAACATCTGAACAATTTCAATATACCCTCTGCAAGGGTATTAAAAATGTTACATTTTCCGACATTTTTTTTGTGTGTATAAGTATGACTAAACTAATGGGTGGCTCAATTGGGAAATTTGCAGTGTGGACCTACGATTTAACATATGTATGTGTGCTGTCTGCGTTCAAAGTTTGTTCGACAGACTTCACGAACTTACAGCACACTCATTCAAAATCGAGGGTCCACACTGAAATTTACTCTTCCCATTCACTTCAATAGCCGTTTCTTATTTGTGCAAAAGTTCCATGTCCTTTGATTCAAGTATTTTGCCAGTTCGTGTCCAATATAATGTCCTTTTCAATTCAAATGATTTCATATTTCAATTCTAATTTGCAGTGTACTCACACTTCAGGCGTGCCGCTTGGGCCCATGGCAACATTACAATTTCACAGTGTTCATTTTTCCCTCAGTGTATGTACGTGCGTACGAAAGATTTGAAAAATGTTTTAATTTTGAAATTGCGAGAGAGGTGCTTGCCCTGGCCCTGCGTGTGAGTGAGTGAGCGAGTGAGTGAACGTGCGACCAGGGCTGTGTCTCCTCTCCAGCATTATGCTGTCCATTGCATCCAACTGCTCCCATGGCCGGCGACCAGCCCTGGACTGTGTACATATTTGAAAATTCCAAATGGGCAACAACACAGCGAAAAGAATAGGAACAATGTAAACAAAGCGCTCATTTCAAATTACCCGATGATGAAGTCAATTGTTGTATACAATAAAAATTCGGTTGTTTTCCTTTTCGAAAGTTTTTCTTTTTTTCAGTTTCGTTCGCTTCTTGTGTTTTTTTTGTTTTGGGTTTGTGGATGTGTAAAATTTAGTTTAGTACAAAAATCGGCGCAGGAACGAACGCGTCATAGTTTTCGCCTACGCTGCGTCGTCGCGCTCCTTTTTCCCCAGAAGTCTCGAGGAAGCATGTTGCCCCAGAGCCCAGCCTATCGTGAAGCCGCCGCGCTGCTCAGCCTGGGTCGAAGGGCGGCGAATCGCAGCAGCGGAATAGTGCTCTTCGAGGGCTATTCCGACGAGCTGTTGACCTTTGCCTGGGTGGCCTGCATTGTGTTCATCATCGTCGGTGTGCCCGGCAATCTGCTCACCATAGTGGCCCTCTCACGGGGTAAACAGACTCGCAATTCCACGGCCATTTTCATAATTAACTTGTCTTGCTCGGATCTGCTCTTTGGCTGCTTCAACCTGCCGCTGGCAGCGTCAACATTCATGGAGCGTGCCTGGACGCACAGCGATCTTCTGTGCCGGCTGTTTCCCCTGCTGCGCTACGGCCTGTTGGCCGTGTCGCTGCTCTCCGTTTCGTTGATAACCATCAACCGGTACATCATCATAGCCCATCCGCGTCATTATCCACGGTAAGACGGCGCGAGCTCGTTTTGGAACTAAACTGAAACCCTCTCGCCACCCCCCCCCCCCCACTCACTCACTTAGCATCTACCAGCGTCGCTATCTGGCCCTAATGGTGGCCGGCACTTGGGTGACCACCTTCTCCATCATGATACCCACTTGGCGTGGCGTGTGGGGCAAATTCGGCCTGGATCCCAGCATCGGTTCGTGTTCCATACTGCACGACGACTACGATCACTCGCCCAAGGAATTCCTCTTCATAGCTGCCTTTATGCTTCCCTGCGTCTGCATAGTTCTGTGCTATGCCCGGATATTCGTGTTGGTGCGCAAGGCGGCCATCCGAGCGGGCACCAACACGAGCGCGGCCAAGAACAACATGAACGACTCGGCGGCGGTCACACCACCGTCGCCACCACCCCCGCTGCCACCCACACCAGCTGTTCAAAGGGAAAAGCAGAGTGGGTCCAGTGCCGAAATGGACTGCACCTCACGACCATTCATTGTGCACGAGTATCTGGCCTATATCGATGACCATGCCTCCACAGAGAGTTTACCCATCTCGTACAGCCTGAAGAGACAGCAACAGGTGGCGCCCATTGATGCGAATGTGGTGCTTCAAGATAAGGATGGCTCTAGAGGATTGGCCGCTGAGGATACTGGTGCTGCTGGCACTGGAGTCACAAGATCCCAGACCCTGCTGGAGCAGGGCAAAAATGCGTAAGTATCGGGGAAACGGGTATATTTTACAATGAAAGCTATATTCGACGGGCTGTTTTGTTAGTTGTTGGCAGGGGGAAACGATTTCCGGTATCGGTCAAGGTGTCCATCTTAGCCGACCCGTTTGAGAAACGATACCAAACCAATATAAATGAATTGACTGAGACCCGAATTCGATTCGGGTTTTATTTCCTGGCTGAAGGGCACACTGCATCCTCTATCTAATTTCCCTCATCTCCCTCCCACTTAAGTGTTGTCAGAACAAGAGTTCCAAAAATTGCTTCACCATAACAAAATTAGCTTCGGCTCGGCCGAAGTTTGTATAGCCTTGCAGCACTTTTAATACCCTTGCAGAGGGTATATTGAAATTGTCCAGATGTTTCGCAACCTAACTTTGCACGAAGTCTTTTAGTACAAATACGCTGCACAAGTATCAAAACCGGCTGGATCGGATGACTATAGCTGCCGTAGGAACGATCGGTCAAAAAACTAGATTTAGCAAGAAATACTTTTGTTTTTAAAGTAAACGCTGCCAAACTTTGTATTTCTTAGTTTGCTATGCTTTCCCATGATTCCACTAGTTTGGTCGAACTCGGACATCTATATAGTATAGCTGTCATAGAAAAGTAGAGTCAGAAAAGTAGTCTAAGTGCGAAAAACATGTTTGTTTTCACTGGAAATGTCTATTAAGTTAGTCAGAAAACTTTCTAACTTTCTTTAACTTTCTTCCATTTTTTAAGACTACTTTTCGGTCCTTACTTTTCTATGGAAGCTGTACTATACGTCAGATTTTGACCAAACTAAATGAAATCATGTAAAAGCCTAACAAACTAACATGTACGAAATTTGGAGTTGATTCAATTTCAAACAAAAGAGTTTTTCTTTTCAACCAATCATTCGTAGCAACATGCTATAGTCCCCCGATTTTGGCAAAACTTTGTAGAATTGTGTGAAAGCATATCAAATAAATGATTGCCAATGTTAGGGAAATTTACATTGAAAACAAAAAAGTTTTTCGCACTAAGACCATATTTCAGACTCTACTTTTCTATGAGAACTTTACTATATAGATGTCCGACCTCGACCAAACTTAGTGGAATCATGGGAAGCATAGCAAACTAAGAAATACAATATTTGAGGGCGTTTTCTTTGAAAACAAACAAGTTTTTCTCACTTAGACTACTTTTTGGAACCATCGTTCCTATGACAGCTATGGTAATCCGAACCGGCCGGCTCCGAAAAATGTGAGGCGTATTTCTACTAAACAACTTCGAGCAAAGTTTGGTGAAGATAGCTTTTATACTGACGGAGGAGATAGCGTAGAAACAGACGGATGGACAGACGGGCATGGCTATATCGACTCAGCTCGTCATGCTGGTCAAGAATATATATAAATGTATCAACGAAAGTGTATGCTTAGTCTGAATTTTGAAGATGCATCTACAGCTTTAAGCAGCGCTGCTACTGCACTGCTGCAGGGAACATTCTTTCGACTACCGCTCATCCTATCTTTACCATTCCTTGGGCAAATCGGTATTTCATTTTGGTTACTAAATATTATCGGATAATATATGAGTTATGAGAATAGAAACTTCTGACATTTATTAGCGGTTGCAGTATGTGTTAAGCAAAATGCTTCATAATTTTATCCGTTTCTTCAAAATAATGGTCTCTCTGTTTATTAATATAAAGCCTGGCCATTTAACACTTCTTTCCAGTAAATAATTTAACAGTGACATATGGGCATTTCCGCAGAAAAGTAGACCGAGACCAACACTTTAAAATACAATTTCTGAAAATATTTCCATAAGCAAAATTATTCAATTAAACTAGTATGAGCCTTTATTTCATTAATTCATAACCCATTTCGAAATATTCAATGGGAAAGTCGATCAATCACCATTTTTCTTATTTTAATCGTTCTTCTGCTCGTTCTTTTTTCCCCCTAAAAAAGTACCCATAGATTTCATGGAGTATTGCGATCTAAATTCATTCGAAGGGTACAAATAGTGAATTAAGATTGCATAAGAAACCATAATAATACTATGTGATTGCAATTAACAGTGAATTATGACACTGCAAAATAAAAGAAACCACAAAAATAATCATAGAGAAAAGAATTTGTCACATAACATATGTCACTATCATAATGAGTCAAATATAAAACGGAATATAAATCAAGTAAGGGCGTTGCAGTCGAGTGCCCCGACTACATAATACCCTGTTCATTGGATTTCATTTATATGGTTTAGAATTTGAATGTTACCGGCTTATGTACAAGCTATTAAAGAGTCATCCACACATCACATGACAGTCACAGGCACATTATTTTGATTTATTAGCGGTTTTAGCCCTAACTAACGATGAACCCAATTGTTTCGTTTATAACTCCAGTGTTGTTTTTTTTTTGCACGATCTGATTGTACTATTCAGAATATATAGATATTGGGCCTTGCTTGATGTTTATTGAACTACGAGGCTCTAACTTAAAAATTGTGGATCTGAAGCATTTTTGGGTTTAGGATCTGAAGGTTTTTTGGTGATAAAAAGGGGAGGGCGGGAGGTTATTTTCCAAATCTGAAACACACTTGATCTGTGTACGATATCGACGCGTTCATACAGACAGACGGACAGACGAACTGACGGACATTTCTATATGGACTCGGCTGTTCATGCTGATCATGCATATATGAACTTTATTGGGTCGAAAATGTTTCCTTCTTCCTGTTACAAACGTTCGCACAACTTCATGATCCACCTTTTCCCATTTTTAATGGGAACAGGGTATAAAAAAGCTCTTTGTGTTTCTTTATGATGAATGGTCATTAATTCGTGTGACTGTCACGTTCGTGCTGTGGAAATGCCCATTATAGCAAACTAAATATATCTAGAAGGAACAACCCACCTATCTGTAGGAGATATGACGTTTTTTTTAAATTGTGGGGGTGGCAGGGGGCGTGGCCAAAAAAATAAACTTGATCTGCCTGCAGACATAAGAAGCATATGTCCCATACATGTCAAACATCTATATCTTACCATCTCTGAGATCTGTGCGTTCATACGGACAGACAGACGGACAGACGGACATGGCTATATCGAATCGGCTGTTGATGCTGATCAAGAATATATACTTTATGGGGTCGGAGATGCTTCCTTCTGGCTGTTACATACTTTTTGCACAAACTTATAATACTCTATGTACCTACGGTACAGAGTACAAAAACGTGCAAAACAGCGATAATAATGTGAAAAACAGAGTTTGTGCGACTTTTGCATTTGAAAATCTCGATATGGGTTATGAATAATTGTAAGATTAGCTTAGAGTACTTCAATTAAATTGTTTCCCCTTGATAATTTGACAGAACATGCTGTTTTTGAGAACTTTTAATTATTTGGTCTTGGCGGACCTTTCTGTGGAAATGCCCATTCGCACCTTGCAAAGAGTATTATAATTTTGCCCAGAAGTTTGCAACGCATAGAAATATTCATTTGTGACCCCATAAACTACACATATTCTTGATCAGGGTGACGAGCTGAGTCGATTGAGCTTTGTCCGTCCGTCTGTCTGTCTGTTTCTACGCGAACTAGTCTCTCAGTTTTAAAGCTATCTATCAGAAATTTTGCACAGAGTCTTCTTTTTGCTGCACACTACTAATATGTCGGAGCCGACCGGATCGGATGACTATATATAATAGCTCACATAAGAACAATGGGTCGGAAAACTAGTTTTGGTATGAAAAACTTTTTTCTTTTCAATGGAAACTTCTCCAAACTTTGTAATCGTAGGTTTTCTATGTTTTTTTTATGATTCTATCAAGTTTTATTCAAATCGGACAACTATGTGGTAAAGCTGCCATGCAAAAGATAGCTCTGAAAAACAGTCTTAGTTAGAAAACTTTTTTGTTTTTAATGGTGGCATCCTACAATTTTGTATTTGTTTGTTTCACATGCTTTCACATAATTTTACAAATTTTTGGCCAAATCGGATGACTATATCGTATAGCTCCCATACGAACGATCGGTCGGAAAATGGGAAATGGGTATTATTCTAAATTATTTAAGCGAGCAGTTGCAAGGGTATAAAAACTTCGGCACAGACGAAGTTAGCTTAGCTTTCTCGTTTAATTATGTTGCTGACGATATTATGCGAAATTATTATTACTGCGTGTTTTTGGTATATACTAAACATTTCATATTTAAAACATTTAACTAAGTAGATTTAATTAAAACTTAAATAACTATTTTGGCTAGCTAAAATCCATTGAGAGATTTAACCGTGGATTTAACAAAGTGTACTATTTTGAGTTAAGACTCATCACACATCTTTTAAACTAACTGACAAGATATTCTCTCAGCCTATTACTCTCACTCGCGCAGTACCATCCAGTTGATAAATGACAAATCAAAGAAAACAGTAGCAACATCGAGCTATATACATTTGTACATATATGCCAATTTGTCTACTAATCAGTAATTGCTTTCGTGACTGATGTGCAAATAAAAAATAAACTCTGTCTATTTACAGACCAACTTCTGACCCACAAATTTGAGTTTGCAAATATGAGGTGTGAATGAACATTGCGTATCTTTAACTACATATTTGTCTAATAACTTAGCCAGTCATTTGGTAGAAATCTAACTTATTAATGTACACTTGCAAAGTGGATATTAATTTTGCCCATCTGGGTAACTGGCGTTTGCAACGCAAAAAAAATTATTGTTGTTGCCCGACCCCTTCGGGTTCCCCAACAAGAGAAGCTCTCCATCTCCCTCTAATACTCAGTGATGCAGAGAGGCTCTCTATCTCCCTCTAATACTCAGTGATGCATGACTTTGGCAAACATTCGGTGTGAATTGGCTTGTGTGTGTGTGTACGGCTCTCATGAGGTGTGGCTGGGGAACTCTGCCTTCAAGATGAAGACGAAAATAATACCGCTCACGTTTGTGGTTATCCTCAGACATCAATCTCTGGACTTGCACTGCCAATTTTCGCACAAGGGAAGTGAAACGGCAATGTTGAAGAAACTTTTTCGTGGTAACTTAGGTGGTAACAGCTGGAGAAGGTGACCGGTTGTGTAAATGTCTTAAAAGAAAACTCTTTTCATTAGTTGTTCCGAGGCGGGATCTAGCTCAGCACCATTCGCGCAGTAGTTATTATATCTATTTTCTTTCCGAAAGAATTTGTGGTTCTTCTTGTCCCTTGGCTTGGGCTTTTGGGCCGTGTGAGGCCTAATATTTTCATTATTGATCCTAAAGTAAAAAAATTAGGGGTTGCATTTGAGAAAGAGCTCAGGTTTGACCTGGATTAAAGCAACCACAGATATTGAAACCTGATCTCTGGTCTCTGAATGCTTAAAGAGTGAGAATCAATCTTGAAAATAATAGCGGAAAAATAAAAACTTGAATGAAATTGTAAATTTTGTTATTCAAAATCTAAAATGCAAGGAAGTAATATTTAGGTTATCGGGCCTAGACGATGGTAAGGGTATCCAAGTACCCAAATTTACAACTACTTATCAATAACCTGGTCTAAACCGCTGCCGAGACTTCTTTCGTTTAACCATCACTGCCTTTCTCTTTCGCTCTTTTTGCTCCCTCCCACACACAAGCAGCAAGAACCCCATCACCACCTCGTTGCGCACTTCATTCACCCGTTTCAGTCCACGCAAATCCCACCATGTCTCCATGGGCAACACATCGAATGCCTCGTCCATCTATCCGGGCCGAATGAGTGCCAAGGATCGCCGCCTTCTCAAAATGATTCTCGTGATCTTTGTGTGGTTTGTCATTTGCTATCTGCCCATCACCATTACCAAAATATGGAAAAGCGCCACCGAGGTGCATGTGTTCAATATTATGGGCTACCTGCTGATCTATCTAACCACATGTATCAATCCGTTGATCTATGTGCTGATGAGCTCAGAGTATCGGCGTGCCTATTGGAATCTATTGCGCTGTCACCAGGCCAAGTCGGAGCAACAGCAGCTGGCCAAAAAGAAGCACACGGAGTCCAATCGGGTGATAAAGACATAACAGGGTCCGCTGATGTTTGCTACGATTCCAAATCCGTCCCAGCAGTGAATACACAAATGGTTCCAGCACTCGAAGTGATTTAAGAGGCGCCCCACCACCCACTTGTACCCGAGAGCGTGGGAGACAAAAGTGAATTGCATTTTTATACCAAATGACTTTAATATCTGGTTTACATTTGAATTCCATGTTTAAGAACAATCGATGTTTGTTTTTTTTTTGTGTTTTTTTTGTTTTTTTTTTTTTTGCTTGTCGCTAATTATTGTACCAATACTTAATACATAGATATATCCGTATATGGATCATACCTAAGCCCCCAATAAATGCTTCGAATAATTGATATATGTAGTTTACGTTGTTCTTGTTCCGATGCGGTTCGAGATCGGGGAATACGGGGAATACAAGTGGTATAAGTAAGTAGTATATATGTATATATATATAATTATATATAAGTAGATGTATAATTTTTAGGTATAGCTATGGCTATGGCTTATCAATATTATTATCAATATACATATTGTATATGTGTCGGTTGTATGCGTACGAAACTTGGACTACTTAAGGCTAGTAACACAACTAAATGTCCCACTATTACGTTAACGGTACGGTAATGCTTCGATTATCAATTCAATAAATAGACTGACTGAGTGACTGATTGACTGATGACCTCTCTACTTGTCACATCGATCAATGCGTTTACAGTGTGCCATAATGTGTGCGTACGGTAGCTTGCTTTAACTTTATGATAATCAAACGCCATGGCTAAACACTTCAAAGGATCCAAACCGAACTGCCATTTGGTAATCTGATGTTTCAAACTGACAAAACTTAGAGCCTTGAAGTTGCTTTTAAGAAATAGTTGTTAAGTTTGTTCCTGGTAAGTAAACCCAACCTGATCTTTCATCAAATGTAAGAGAATACGATTCTATTCTGCATAACTACTTTGGATTTGGGTTACTCTTAAGCCAAGCTGAGAAGTTATGGAACTGCCATTGGATTGGATCTATTTTCAACCCCTCCGATGGAACATAGGCTGAGTCCAGACAAGGATCCCAAAGTTAAATACCGGAATGGAAACATATAGAATGACCCAGAGGTATCCCACTAAGTGACTACCTGTAGTCAGTAGCTAAAAAGCTGAGGAACCTACAAATAGTTTTTTTTTAGTTTTGAAGAAAATATTGAAATAATTGAAACTCATTTTAAAAGTTAAGATTCAACATATTTCAAAATAGTATTTACGGAATCACAGATAATGAGAGCGAAAGTCGGCCCAGACCGCTACTCAGAGGACGAAAGTTTTAATACACTTTCCTTATGTTATTTAACAGAGCATAAACATTAATGTTAACATATTAACATTAAGTTAGCAGACAGCACATGTTGATATGCGACAAAAGTTGTAGTTTAAAAATTGTATCCAAATGTTTTATAGGATCTTTCTGAATATTTTTCACTACCTATAAACAGAGTGGAAAAAACTGAAAGCATTAGACGAAAATGAGCATAATCGTTCCAAAAATCAGTCCATGAACGGTTTTCCTCACTTATAATGTTCTCAGTTTACTTTTTTTGAGATCTCATAAACCAGATTTGAATTGAAATGTTATTGAGCACATTTTAAACTCAACATTTAGAATGGACAGTTTTTAATATCATTTTTTTGATATTAAAATATCTGGTTCTCATATCCTTTGGGTGAAAATTTAAAATCCATTTTACATTAAATGGATATTTTAATTTCCAAAAAAAAGGATATTAAAATATATCGAAATGGATATAGAAATGGATACCGATATCATCCAATGTATATTTTTTAATATTCTTCTTTTTCGCTCTGTGGGATAAACATTTTATTGAGCTTGCCTTAGGTCTCAAATGGACCTCACATTCTGGGGAATGGAACTCAAATGATCGCATCGGGAGTCAATATTATTCAACTACGTCGAAGTGTAAATTACTTTTCTGTGCTGTTTCCGAATTGACTATGAATTGTGCTCAGTGTATTTCGAACATTTGGAACAATTGATCTCAAACATTTGAGAGCATATTCTGTTCTTATTTGGAGTTGAAGAAACTCCATTTTCTGAACAGAATTTTCTTCCATTCATATGCACTAATGCCTTAAATATGAGCTTGATATCTTTAAAATTGTTATTATGGATTCGGGAAGCAAATCCATCTAGATTCAAAGACAAACGGACGTCCACACGTGCAGGGCTAAATCAACACAGCTGCTGATGTTAATCAAGAATGAATAACCTTTAGGGGTGCGGATATGATTCTTTCGCCCTGACAGCTAGAAATTCTCCTATGATATCCGTCCTAATGTGATTCAACCAAAGATTTATAGATATTATAGATGAGGCATGTGGAGCAAATCTAATATTGGTAGCCAATGTCAGCTACCAGGAATAATCGCGTTTTCTTTTACTTGCGTCATCTATAATATCTAAAAGTCGTTGGCAATTCACTTACTGCGTTATATGAAAGATATCTAAATATTTAAGGACGACGCATGAGAATAAAATCAGAAATTAGAAGCCAATGTTAGCCACCAGGAATAATCGTTTTTTGTTTCACATGCGCCATCTATCATATATATTTAAATTTGATTCAACCTACAATTAAGGAATATATTTTCTCATTTATGGAAAACTTTCAAAGTTTCAGAAAGTTTCTTAATTTTAGTGTAAATCGCCTAAGGGCGGATTTCATGGGAGAATTTCTAGTTTTCAGGGTGAATTTTTTTATCAGCTCGGCACAGACCTGAATCATAGCTGATTTAGCACTGAAATGGAAGGGCTGGTACTGAATTCAGGGCTACTTTATTGGTACGTCATGTCCTGTGCTGATTTTAGGCATGATTTCAGTACTGAACTTATGTGTGAATTTCATGGGAGGTACTAAAACATGCCTGAATTCAGGTATAAAGCTCAGTCCTGAAAAATTCTGTACTAAGTGGTGCAACTGCAGGTAGGTAAACTTAACCTCAACCTCAAATTACGTGGTGTGCGAAGTTTTCCCAGCCTACGAAATGCAGGTAGATTCCTTCCTTCCTTCCTTATATAAAAATATTAATTTGTTATCTACCCATTAAATTCAAATTTCAGATACAAGTCCAACTTGATTGTTCTTCAATCTATAAAATTTGTGTATCAATCAGAAAATGCTCGTTTTAAGCACGAATTCTACTTGTCAATTCAATAATCCTATTTTCAAATTAAAGCAAGGAAGGAAATCATTTGACAAACAAAAATAGTCCAAGATTTTCTAAAGTGTCCCTTTAAGTTTTGAAAAAAGTTATTCATACGACACGTTCACCATATCAATATGTTATCAAGGCTAATGTTAGAACATTTAAATTGCAGTCATCTTTTGCAATTCAAAATATAGTTTGCTCCTTTGATATGTGAAAGTCGAACATATTTCAAATAATATAAAAATCTAAAAATGTAACAAAGATGTGCACACTGCGTATGATTAGACATTCGCGATTCTAAGCATCAGACACAACGACTTCATCAGTTGCTAAGATTCTTAGGATGAACAGTAGAGTGTACTCCACTCCAGTTTTGGTTTGTCCTTTTCTAACAGATGTCTCACAATACTTTGTAATAGATGTTCCCTCTGTGCTCATATTCATGCTACTTTCTCAAATGGTTTATCAGGGAAAACTCTCTCTCTTGGCAATCATTTAAGCTGCATCTTTTTAACAATACCTAAGAAATCGAATAAGCACCGAAATAGTGTCAACGATTGGATCAATATGATATGAGCTATGAACCAACTTTCGTTAAATCGGATCACTCCATTTCCTTATCTTTGACTTTTACATGGAGCAGAAAGCTGGACTGGAAACCGTTCGAGTAGTCATAAGGGAGAAACCCAAATATGGTCATTGGAATCAGTTGAAGCAAGCCGTAGCACGGGTTAACATTATGGTTACAAACTGCATCTAGTATGCTTGTGTGTGTGGGTGTGGGTATGCCTATGTATATGGATAAAAATATTAAATTGCAATTGCGAGCGTAAGAAAAAGGGGAATGTTTTTTTCCCAATTCACACCGATTCCAAATGTTCTGAGATCTCTAGAATGGGACTCTCGCGGCTAAGCGGCTTGACCAGAGTCTGCCAGTTGGGCGCGAAAAGGCTGAGCACGGGTGTCGTGGTCTGAAATGGACAACAGTGAGTTAGGCCGTGACCGGCATGTGCCAAATATTGCTACCCACATGATAGTCTGCATCATGCGGTGTCGTGGCCTTCACCTGCTTGCCGCTAGTTGTGGGCGTCCCAGGCGTTGTGGACGGCGGCGCTGCACCCGCTGCACCTAGATCCGCCTGAGCCGGCTGACTGATATAGGAGGTCTTCAGATTCATCTGGCTGAAGGCATGATTCGCCCCCGGCATGGTCAGCGAGTGCTGCAGTGTGCGAGGTGTGCCACTTCGCGGTCGGTCCAGCATGGCGAGTTCATATAGCTCCTCGGCCAGGTGCTGTTCGGGTGCCGGCGCGGGTGGCGGCGGGGCTGGCGGTGCATGATGATTGTGATTGTGGTGGTGCGGATGCGGGTGCGGATTGTGGTTGTAGTGCGTTGGATGATGGTGCTGATGCCGTCCGCTGGCCAGCTGGGCCTCCAGGGCGTACTGCTTCTGAAAGAGTTGTCGCTTCTGTTGCAGCAGGCGATGCTGGAGCAGTTGCTGCTGCAGCGGTGGCTTCTGCATGGGCGACATGGCCACACCCCCCATGGCCACGCCCACCGCCAAGTGGTGCTGATGCGGATATAGGCCAGCTGGTGGCGGCGGTGGGGCATAGCAGGCAGCATGAGCATGGTAGAGTTCATTGGCCGCCGCGTCCATTAGCAACGGCGTCGGCGCATAGCCCGTCGGATACAACTGACCCGCCGGATGATGATGATGGGGATGAGCATGAGAATGATGCGGCGGCAGCAGCGCATGGTGGGCATGATGTGACTTGCCGCCGGACAGCGTGTAAAATTGACCGTTCGGAAATTGACAGTTGCTTAGACCCAGGTCATCCAGGCCGTAGGGCGGATGCGGATGTGGATGCACCGCCGCCTCCTGCTGCAGCTGCTGGATTTCCAGCCAGCCGTGTCGCTTCACCTGATCATAGCGATAGCTGCCATAGATACGACTGGTGCCCAGCAGCGAGCCGGAACTGAGCAGACCCTGGGCCACCAGGCCATCGCTGGCTCGCCGCCCCTCCCGAAAGTGAATGGGCGAACGCTTGTCCACGAACGGCGGGGGCGGTGGAGCTGCATGAGGTGTGGGCGAGTGATTGCTTAGCGATGGTGGAGGTGTGGGCGTGGCCAGTACGGCCCCGGGCATGTGTATGCAGGAGTTGTGGCTGCTGTACAAGGACCTCTCCGACGAGTGCTCGCTGGAGACGGACGCAGCAGCGGCGGCGGCCGCCGCCAGCATCGAGTTGCTCATGCAGGAGGGCAGACTGCCAGAGGGTAGGACAAAGTCTAGACTCTCGTAGGCGCTGCAATTGCTTTTGGAGGAACCGCGACTGAGGTTCTGGCTGAGGCTCTTCGAGTAGCTGCCGGCCAGGACGCCGCTTGAACTGCTGCTGCTGGCATAGGAGCGCATGCGGGTGGTCTGTGCGGTGGTCAGATCGGAGCTGGACTGTGAGCCCTCTTTGGTGCCGTTGGTGGTTCCAGCCTCGTTGCCCTGATCCGTCTCACAGCCCTCGTCAGTGCTGGAGCTGCCCTGGGCCAGCACCTTTTTCTCAAAATTCTTATTGGTGCTGCTGGCGATGGAGGGAAATGGAACTTTAAACTAGGATTTGGACTTCCGAGCTCACTCACCTGTCCCCATTTGACTGCTGCTGCTGCTGCTGCTGTTCCTCCTCCTGATTAGGTACATTGCCATTACTAGTCGCGGTAGCGCCTCTCTTTCTGGGTTTCTGTCGGAGGGCGGGGATACAAAATTAGTCGAGAAACCAAAACATCTAAGCGATTCGAGCTACCTCTACGGGCAGTGGACTCTCCTGAAGGGTCTGGAATAGTTTGGTGGCCTCCGCCGACATCTTGAAGCGGAAACTCTGATTGAGATTTGCGGTGGAGTCGAAGCTACTGGAGCTGGACATGGGTTTTATTGTCTTGCTATTCTCTACAGTGGGCGTTGTGGGGGGTAGCTCCGGGTGCTCCTCCTTCTTCGTCTCGGCAATAGCCGTCGACTGAAACAAATGGATGTTGGAGAGCCAAGCTCAATGCTTATCCCACGGAACTCACCTGCTGCAGCAGCTGGCGACAATCCTCTGTGCTCTGCTTGATGATATACTCGCTGATAGTCTGATGCAGCTGCTTGGACACCAAAGGCACTCCTGGCATGGGCATGGGCAGGGGCATGGGCATGGGCATGGGCATGGGCTGTTGCTCCAGCTGTTGGCTGGAGTTGGAGGCCACTAGCTCGCGGCCACGCAGATTAGCCAGCGAGGGTGCCATGGTTTGGTCAATACTCAGCGAGATGCCCACCGGACGATGATGGGAACTCCGGGGCGAGCTTAAGCTGTGTCGACTCACACGAGAAGAGGACACGGGCGTACTGGCCAGGCTGCCCGGCAGGGGTGTATATCGAACAGGCAGCGGAATGACGCCCTCCTCTCCGTTCAAATAGCGACTGGGGACAAGGACCGGTTGCTGCTGCTGCTGCTGTTTAATTGCGGCATAGGCATAGGGATCGGCAGTGGAACGCTCGCTCATCAGCACGGTCTGATGGCGGCTAAGTCTTTTGTGTGGCTGATCCTTGGCCAGGATCGTGGTGGATATTGTCTTGGGTTGATGCTGTTGCTCCAGGCTCAATGCCTGCTTGCTGCTCTTGTAGAGCAACCGACTGCAGCCGGAGCTGGAAGTGGGGGCCGGGTCGCTGGGCTTAGCCTGCTCCTTTTTGTGACTGACGCGATCCTGCAGCAGCAGATAGATGGCCGCCACATGGTCGTAGGTGTTCTTCTTGAGGCTGGCCCGCGTCTTGTCTGGCCCAATGCCCACATACTCGGCCATAATCCGCAGGATATCCTCGCTGGGCTCCAGCACCGCCTGCCGCTCCA
The DNA here is from genome assembly GCA_035044965.1 of Lordiphosa andalusiaca. Classification (NCBI taxonomy): domain Eukaryota; kingdom Metazoa; phylum Arthropoda; class Insecta; order Diptera; family Drosophilidae; genus Lordiphosa; species Lordiphosa andalusiaca. Next base: position 1,319,919 of record JAWNNM010000051.1, on the reverse strand, counting down.
TATTCAGATTGTACTTGGCAATTAGGGTATGCTCCAGCAGCTCCGGGCACATCCAGCGATGGTGCTTGATCTGCTCTATGGTGTACCGCCTGGTGGGCTCCAGCACCAGCATGCGCCTAATGAGATGCTCACACTCGGAGCTCATAAAGAAGGGGATGCGAAAGCGACCAGACAGCACTCGATCGCGCAGGCTCTGCAGGGTGGAGCCATCAAAGGGCAAGGCACCGCAGACCAGGACGTACAGAACCACGCCCAGGGACTGAAGATTAGAGCAAATACGTTAGTTGGGTATTCTTCACGAAAAATGTGCACTATACTCACCCAGATATCGATCTCTGGTCCCGTATACTGCTTACCCTCAAAGACCTCCGGGGCCGCATACGGGGGAGAGCCACACCAGGTGGCCAACAGTTCACCCGGCTTGAAGTGATTGGAGAAACCAAAATCGGCTATCTTAATGTTCATGTTGAAGTCCAGCAAGAGATTTTCGGCCTTCAGGTCCCGGTGGACAATGCCCTTGTTGTGGCAATACTCGACGGCGGAGATGATTTGCCAAAACTTGAAGCGGGCTGCCGACTCCGACATGCGTCCGTATTTGGCGATGTAGTCTGGGATGGAATGAAAGTGAAAAATTAGTCCCACACTGGATCAATGCTGAGTCCATATACCCACCGAAAATCTCACCCTGGCTGGCATACTCGGAGACAATGTAAATCATGTTCTTCGTCTCCATCACCTGAAAAGCACGGGGAGAAAGTGAGGCAAAGCCGTGAGCAGTGAGCGGGCCGCACCCACCTGATAGAGCTTTATGATGTGCGGATGCTTTAGACGCTTCATAATCTCCACCTCGCGATACACCTTCTGCAGATTGGTCTGATCCAGCTGCGACTTGTCAATGATCTTGATGGCCACCTCGTTCTTGGTGATGCGATGGCGGGCCAGTTTCACCACAGCAAAGTTACCCTTGCCAATGGTCCGTTCGATGTCATAGAAGCCCACGCGCATCGGCTCCTTGAGCTTGAGCAGCTCCTTGGGTCCGGTGCCGCCGCTGGCAAACAGCTTTTGGGCCAGCAGAACATCCTTGCAGGCCACCAGAGCATCAATGGAGGGGGCCGCTACGGACACGGAACAGCCCTCTAAGCTCGACTCATTCTCGGGGAGAGGCAACTCCTCTGACTTGCCATTCGGTTGCATCTCTTCCGCCTGCTTCTGCTCCTCCGCCTGTGGTTCGCCATCAGCCGGCTTGCCACCGTCCGACTGGGCAGCCTCATCGACAGCTAACGCTTCGTTTGCGCTCATTTTCCAACTGCGCCACCCGGCTCCGATTGCTCAGATTGGACAGATACCGGGTTGGACATGCTAGCGGCGCATGCAGAAGGCTCACTGCTCCGCCAGCTTCTCCACGGCCATGGCAGTGCCCTTTGGGAATCGAAATGAAAACAAGTTGGCACAAGTTTCTATACTCTTGATAAGAGATTAGCCACCAGCTCTATGCGCGCGTGTGTGTGTGTGTGTGTATGCATCGGCTTTCCTTCGTGCCGATGTGTGTGTGTGTGTGTGTGTGTATGCGTGTGTGTTGTTTGCCTTTGTGTGTCGGCTCGTGAAAAATCAATAAGCGGCCTCAGTGCAGCAAATCTCGCCTGGTCAGCTCAGAGCTTGGCGCAGCCTGAGCCGAACCGGAGCTGGGCAATGCCTCACTTGTTCCACACACGATAAATTACCGTTTGCCTTCCTATAGTCCCTACGACGCCGCCTGGCCTGGCTACCAATTCACCCACCGACTTTACCGCCGTCTCGTGGACTGCGCTTCAATGAGATCTGAATGGGGGGAGCTGGGACAGAAATGTGTGTTCACATTCTTCAATGGCCAATCAATCCATCCAGCGACTCGGTCACAAGCACAATGCGTTTCTTGCCGTGGACGACCCCGACCCCGACCAGAGAGTCAAAGCCAGCCAAAGCCACAACGATATCAAAACGTAAAGGGTTGCCAAAACACTGGACGAGGGTTGTCGACGATGGCGGCCGGGCCTGGCAACCTGGCTAAGTGTGTGGGAGCGAGCATGCGCCCTGAATACCCTCCACCCCCTATGAGGCAAATGTGTTGTGGTGGTGGTGGTGGGGGGGGGGGAGGCGTCAGCTTTTTGAATTACGCGCAATATTTAAAATCCAATGCAACCTTCAAGCCGGACGGCATGAAAGAAAGCGACAAGACCTTCTACTGGGATTTGTTCGGATTTGCACAAAATGGATAGGAAGATGTGTCCAACACTATGGAATTATGGGTCGTTGGAATACACTTACGGAAAATATTTGAGAAAAATGAGACCTACAAACGAAGAGACGAACAAAAACAAACAGAAAGAATTGATTTTATTTAAAAAGGTTTTTTTGTTTTTAAAGCTTTTCAGTTAGGGTATTCACGACCCGCCATTTGAGCTGTGGAGTGATTGAATTGAGGAAATTTCTCATTTTTAACAAGTCGAAAACAAAAAAAAAGAAATCAATTTTAATTCTACAAAAATTTAAAATTCTCTCAATTAAAAAATTCCTTAACTCAACTGATAGTCGCGACTTTCTTCTTCTAGTTTTCGATTTGTAGAAAAGTGAACGTTTCCTCAATTCAATAAATCCACAGTTCAACTGAATACCCTAAATATAATCACCCTTAGGGCATATTTCTTATCATCTTCATGAGAGTTGTCAGTTATACAAACGTGCAAATGATATGATATAATGATATTTTTAAGTTCCAGGTTTTTGGTAGAAGTTTTCGGTTAGAAAATACATTTTTCTGATGAATATTCAAAATAATATTCAGATTTTCTGTTTACTTTTAACCAGACATATCAGGATTTAAGGTTGAGAACTCGCAGCTCTCAGCTGTTAATATTGATTAGATGATAAATGCTTCATGTTTGATTTAGTCGGCTTCCCATTGAGGCCCTCTTCCGGTCTAGGCTTGTCTTGACTTGTGAAAAGAAATTGGAACAAATTTTGTTCAAAAGTTCTCGGCTTCCAAAGTAGGGTTTTCTAAAAACAGGTGTGTTGATGGTTCGCAGCTTTCCAGGAGTCGCAATTATTTGAAAGCAAAATGAAAACGGGAAATTGGAAATTGGCAGTCCAGAGAACAAAAAAATAGCTATAACCATATTAATTTTTTTGTAAACTAAGCCCTACATCATCAAAATCGGTTCAGTATAACTTAAGAAAAGTTGCAACCCAGTTTGTAAAACGAAGCAAATCGAAACCGAACCTCTTATAACAGCTGATAAAGCTAACCGCAGGCCAAACCGGAGGCCTTTTGAAATTTCTAAACCGAACCAAAAACTACAAAGAAAAACGATTCGGCTCGGTTCAATTCATTGACAAGTTAGAGACATTAATACGTCCATCGGTTAAATTAAGCTTAATTTATACTTAGCGTATCACCCATTATAAGACAAGTGATCCCCGTATGTCCATTGTAACTTAATACCAAGCTAGTTATTGACCTGACATCAGACTGTAATCCTTTTAGAAGTTGCTTATTGATTTCAGTAATATTCCAACATTCTGTAAGGAACGATATTAGTCCAGCAAATGTCTTTACTCTTTACTCTCCAATCAGGTGCAAACTTAATTTCAAAGATCTTAATGAAAATTCAACAATAACTGCATACCATTTTTCGGAAAATTCACCCTTTGAGTGTAGAATGGGTGGTCAAGGACGTATGGAGGAAAGTTCAGTACCCAGCGTCTAGCTCCAAACTCATTTTTAAAACTGCTCGCAAATAAATACGAAATAGGTAACTTTCAAATTTTGGAATTGGTTTTCCAAAGTCGGTTTTCTTAAGTCCGAAAATGGCCGGAAAACTGGTAAATGTAGCTTTTAAATTTTTGTTTTCCTTTCGATCGGATTCAAGCTCATTTTCTAAGCTTTATTTGGAAATTCCAAAAAAAATTATGTTCACTTTTGTTTGTTTGGTTGGAGTAATTTTTAACACTCTCTTGATTAAATTCAAATTCATTTTCAAATTTACACATACAAAAATATGGAATTATGGAAATATGCAATATATATTTTAAATATTGGAAAAATCTATTTCATTAGTCGGAAAATGTGCGTAAGAATGTTGTGTGAAACTTTTTAGTTGTCAATCCGAACAGGTTTAAAATCATTTGTAAAGATCTATAAATAAATTCAACAATGACTGTATGCCATTCTTCCGGAAAATTCACCAAACTGGGTGGTTAATGGGTGGTCAAGGTTGTATGGGCGAGATTAGCTCCATCCTACTTTTCAAACCTACACTTAAATAAATACGGAATAGATAGCTGTCCAATTTTTGAAAACCTACTAACAAAGTCTGCTGCTGAATGAAACTGTTTAGTATTTCATACGATAAATCTCAAGCTCATTTTCAAGATCTGTATGAAAATTCAACAATGACAATTCTTCAGAAAAATTCAGTTCGTTGGTAGAAAATTGGTGGTCAAGATTGTAGAAAAGTTTAGTTCTCAGCGATTAGCTTCAAATGTATTTTATGAGCTACATTCAAAAAAAGTACGGAATACGTGAATTTAAATATTTTTAAAATCAAACCACAAAGATACAAATTATGATCTTCATTTGATCAGCTCCATAAACGTTTGGAAAGCATCAAATTATAAAATATTACCAGCATGATAAATTAGTAACAAATTGATGCAAAGCGAGCGAAGCCGCTGGTAAATAAAGATAGTGTCGGATATTCACTTTACAAATATAAGAAAAAGAATATTCGAAACTAAAAAGGGCCACCATGGGCTATGTTAGGTTGCGATGGCTAAGAGCGACAAGTCGCACTCCCACTTAGGCCTCTTTGGGCCCATTGCGATGGCTTAAGTGTTCCCTGTTAACCTTCTCGTTACAAAACCATTGTGTGGACAGAACAAGTTTTAGTAGAGCTGGGATCTCTAGCTCGGATATCGCCGAGAGGTTGAGTACAAGAGGCTGACCCAGTGCCACCACAAAAAGTTCAATAAATTAAGAGTGAAGACTGAATTTTGTAAGTATTTTGTAAATGCGACTTTTTGCTTCCCAAAAAAAATCAATATCTCCCAAAGTAATCCGAATTTTGTAAAGTCCATTAAGTACATTCAGTCTAAGTCAAAAAGATATGAAAACAAAAATAAAAAAAAATATTTTATAGACCGAAGAAGGCATTACTGCCATCAATCAATCACTTGTGATATCAATAATGAGTGCATTTAGTATATGTCGCTGTAAATCGTAGCTCCACATAGAAGTTTTCACTTGCCATTCACTTGTAGGGTCGTTACTTATCCTTGTGAGTTCTAGAGTCTTTGGTAAATGTATGCATACATATACATGGGTTTTAGCAGGGTCATATTTGCATGCTCCAGTTCGGGTTGGGTTGCGATTTCCCAAAATACACAAAGTTAAACTCACATGTCATTGTGTAATTATCTAAATAAATGACAAAAGCAGAATTTTCACAAAAACTGGATCTAAATGCTTGGAAAATAATTGCCAATCATTGACACTACTGTAAATAGCGTGCCATTGTTTCAGAGCAAAAATAAAAGATGGCAACGACACTGTCCATTGGCAGTGTGGACAAAGCTGCCCATTCTTGCATTGCATTTTGCTAATATAGGGAAAATATTATTTTTTCAAAAACTATTCCCATTTTGATTTTGTGAAACAGGCAGCAAAATGATTGAAAAACAAGAAAAGAAAGTCGGTTGATCACTGTACCAAAGAAAGTGTATGCTCATCAAAAATTTTGATGCTGCAGGAGCAGCTGAAAGAAACAATTCAAATAACAATCTTTGATCAGTTTGATAATCAAGTACATAAAACACATGTCTATAAACCTTTCTTTTGTTATTAAAACTCTTTTCACGTCTATGCGCATTTTACTTATTCGGACGACTTCAAATTAGACGGAGAAAACTGTTTTATAAGTCCGAAATAACTCTTCCATATCAATTTTTGTCAATCCCAGTGGCCTTTGTCCTAGCAATTACTTTCAAATTTCTTCAACCTTTTTCATTTGCCAGCTATTATATCACTTTTATTTGGGGCTTCAACCCGTACAGACCTGCTCCTTTTACTTGGCCAGGTCTTGATCGATGTGATTGTTATATTTATGTTCGGTCAGGATGCTTTAGGCGATTTCGCTTAAAATCCTGTCGCCTGTCGTAATTTCTTTATTTATCTTCTTCTATCGAAAAGTATTTTACCGCAGTATTGTCGTTCTTTAAATGCTGCTCGAGCCACCAACGTTTAAGAATATTGATTTCACGCCAAATAGGGGCGCACTTCCCCAAATATAATTTACCATTTTTGTTTAATATTCAGAATGATTTTCTTATAATTAAAGTAATATTTTATGTGTTCAGCAATGAAGCTTCAAGCTCTTAGTTGGAAGTAAGTAGGGTAGGAATGATCGAGTGGAACGAAAGCATCTAACTATATAGAAAATCTGAAACTACCTTCTTAATGCATTAAATGATTTTCATGAATAGTCAATAATAAAAAAATGATTTAAGGAACATGGTGTTCTCTGAATATTTGCACTATCAAAACAAATGTTGTTTTTTTTTGGATGAGGGACAATGGCCATTGCAAACTACAGAGCTAAACAATCACGAAAAGAATATTTTTTTTTTTTTTATTTATTAACAGTCGACAAAGGGTCGATATCTTATCCTTTAAATAGCTTCTATATGTCAAATAAACTCGGATTTTGCTCTGTTATTTGTAGGTTTATGTGCCAGATAGCTCTATGTAGAAGATTAGAAAACGGTCCTAAATCGTCATCTGTCATCATATTTGTAAACATGTTCTAAACAAGAAGGAAAGTCGGTCAAGCCCGACTATAACATACTTTTTACCAACGAAATTATACGCTCAGAATAAACTTTCATGCTGCAGTAGCAGCAGAAGCGAAAAATCTTTTGATCATAACTCGACAACTCGTTCATCCGATATTCACCATTCCTTTGGCGGATAGATAAGTTATCCTGATAACTAAATATGTCTAGAATAATCCATCTATCTTTAAAACTGTAGGAGATATGACGTTTTATCTAAATTGCGGTGGCGGGAGGAGGCATGGTCAAAATTGAAAATAAAGTTGATCTGCCTGCACATTCAAAAAATGTATTTTCTGGTTTTTAGAAATCCACCCTAAAATAATTTTTTTTGTTCCAGTTTTTTTTTTCTTAAACTTAGAAAAAACAGCCCTAAAAAAGTTTTTTTTAGAAAATAATTTCTTAAATTTAGAAATTCGATTTTTTTTTTCTTAAGTTAAGGGTAATTTTTCTGGATTTTTTCCTAAATACTTTCTTATATTAATGACGAATTCGCCCTTGAATATAGCAAAAAATACATTGCAGGTTGTCTTAAAATAGGGCAAATTTAGAAAAGAGCCCTAAAATATAGACAAAAATGGCTAGAAGTCGCCCTAAAATTTAGAAAAATATTAAGAACACCCTTTTTAACCACCTTTTAATTCTTAAGTACGAATTTCCTGCATTCGGAATATAAAAGGGGCAACTACTAAGAAATTTGCCCTAAAATAAACAAAAATAGTCTAGTAAACAGCCCTAAAATTTAGAAAAATATAAAAAGACACTGCATGTAATTCTCAAGTTCGAATTCCCTGCTTTCGGAAAATAAAAGAGGCAGCTGAGTGCTTAGCATTTGACTGCGTTCTTTTACTTTGACTCACGCGCTTGCTTGGTAGTCGAGTGCGATAAGATACCTTTCGTGTTGAAGTTTCCCGGAGGTCCCCCGAGTTCAAGTCCCAGACATAATGAAATTAGTACATGGTGGTCTCGTCCGTAAAAGCTCTCCCTTATTTTATGCTGACAAATACGAGCGAGTGAGAAGTCAAAGGTATTAAAAAGCTTTTTTTTAAATCGTTTAATAGTGAGTGTGAGGGAAATGGCAACATGTTGTGTTAAAGCACTAACAATTATCACTGACAATAAGGGACTAAACGAGAGAGCTGCACACTACACGAGACCACCTTATACTTATTACATCTTGGTCCCAGGCGAGATAAAGTTAGAAACTAAAATAATGATTACTAATTACAATTTGAAATGCAGAAAAAAGCTTTAGCGAATCAACAGAAAGAAAATAACATATTAGGGGGTTATACGCTTTTTAGTGTTGTAGTCTCTTGCTCTTCTGTCTCTAGTCCCACCTCACTCCCTTTCCTGTCCGTCTGTAATAGTTGAAAATGCTTTTCTCTAAAATCTAGAATGATTTTTCTAAAATTTAGAAAGTTTTTTTTTAAATCTAGAAAAGCTTTTCTACAATCAAGAACATTTTTTTCTAGATTATAGTAAATATTTTCTTAATTTCAGAAAGTCTTAGTCTTATTTTTAGAAATGATTTTTCTAAAATATATGGCGAATTGCCTTTGACCCCTTTTTTAAAGCGAATTTCTAAATTTTGGGCGATTTGCTTTTTTTTTTTAAGTGCAGCCATGAGAAGCATATGTCCCATACATGTCAAACCTCTATCTCTTACCATCTCTGAGATCTGTGCGTTCATATGGACAGACAGACGGACATGAGTCGACTGTTGATGCTGATCAAGTATATATATACTCTATGGGGTCGGAGATGCTTCCCTCTGGCTGTTACATACTTTTAAACAACCTTATAATACTCTTTGTAACTACGGTACAGAGTATAAAAAGAGTTTTAAGTTTTAAGGAAAAGAGATCTGTAAAGAGCAGGTGATGAAGATTGTAGTAGCTAAAAACCGAATACGATTGTGTTGGCAAGTGGCACCGTCTAATCCTATAGCCCAAACGCGACACCCAATCCATATATGCGTTCTCTTCGCTATTCAGAAATGCCAACAGCTTGTCCTCACTTGAGTTCAAGGGAATTGCCGACACCTGTAAAGTTCCACATATTCAGTTCAAGTCCAGCTCTCAAATTTTTCAATGTTTCAATTACCAAACTAGCCATTCGCCAGGTGAAGCCAGTTAAATTATTTCGTTGCTGCAAACGGGTTCTCGTATGCAAGGAACTGAGATATTTCTTAACCCTACATCCACTCCGATTACATTCAATACTCTGATCTATGGTAATATTTAGCTGACCACCCAAATGGCTGCCTTTGCTGAACACATCGTAAAGTATGAAAATATCATTCTCTTTGTTCTCATCCGGCTTTACATAAGTCACATCAGCATCAAAACTTAAATTGGCTTGATTAAATAGCTGTATCAAATTCGTCATATTGCCTAAACCATCATAGAGCAGCCAGTGGTAACGATGATTATATAGACGAGCACGACTGGACTAAGTGAAGAATTAGCGATCTGAAGTGGGGATGCTGCAAACATGTGCTTACCTGATTAGTTATAGAGCTTGCTTGAGGGCAGTTCATGTCTAACATTATGCCAAGTTTAACCACATCGGAATCCAAATAGCTTTTACGCACTTCAGACAAATATTTGGAGGGTATATTTAAGTCGATGTTTTGGGAAAAGATATTGTTGGCATTCAGCAGCTGGGCCAAAGAGTATAAAACTGGAAAATATAAGCAAGTTTTAACAAGTTTTATTAACAGATTTATATTCACACAGGATCCTGGGCTTTTCTCATATCAATAAAAAGCCAATACTTTACATTTGAAATATAATAATATCAAACTGATATTTTCGAGCATGTGAAATCAATATTTAACGAGAAAGCTAAGCTAACTTCGTCTGTGCCGATGCTGTTATACCCTTGCAAGTGCTCGCTTAAATATTTTCAAAAAATACTCTTTTTCTCATTTTTCGACCCATCATTCGTATGAGAGCTTCTTGAAACCACATGCCAGCCAAGTCCAGCCGTTCCATTTTGTTTAAGTTTAAAGAAATTTGCATAAACGTGAGTTGAACGAGATTTGTTCATATTTCTGGGACCTGTAGAAAAACTTATTAACTTCTTGAACAACAATCTTCTAAATGCGATTCGCATCTGAACTAAAATGGAAGTGGTGTTTTTGTTATAAATGCGACTTAATAAAAAATGTTATTAAGCAATTTTACTGTATATTAGGATTAGTTTTATTAAACTATTATTTTTTCTTTACAAAATAAAATTATGATACAATACGTGACATTGGCTGCAATCCGGTTCGGAGTCGAACCTCTCCAAAGTCGGAGACTTTTTGGGATGTCGGAACCGAACCCGAACAAGACGGTGCCAGTTGCCAGCACAATCGTTATCAGGCTTTAACTACTACGATCTTCAACACCTGCTCTTTACATATCTTTTTTCCCCTTAAAACCGTCTTTTTACACTTAGATCCGGGAACATATCTGACCACACCCAGCTGTGAATGGTGGCATAGTATGCCAGACTGGCCAATAAATCTTCCCCCACTGAGTCAAAGACTTTTCGGATATAAATATATTTTATTATGTATTGTATTTTTTCTTTTGGTTATTCGATTTTTTTGATTTTAAAAATAGTTCTATGTCCTTTTTAACTTTACTTCAGAATATTTTTTTGTTCCTATGTTTGTAGAGGTTCAATATATTTATTTTTATTGTAGGCCTGCAGTTTATATTTATATTGTATATTTTTTCTCCCCTTCATGATATTTATATTTGTTAAATGTATTTGATAACTCCAATATCGACTCCGACTTCAAAAGACTGTGATTCGGGGCATAGCTGGCCGGACAGCAAATAAAAATACCCCACTCAGTCCGAGTTGTTATTAGATTATTTTCTAATTTTTCATCTTTAGTTGATAAGCCTTTTTACAACGTGTTTACAAATTTGATGACAGATGACGATTTAGTCGAGTGTTGTTAAATAAATAAGAAATAATAAAAGGTTTTAGCTCTGCTGGTTGCAATGGCCATTGTCCCACATCCAAAATAAAACATTTGTTTTGATAGTGCAAATATTCAGAGAACACCATGTCCCTTAAATCATTTTTTATTAACTATTCATGAAAATCATAAAATGCACAAGGAAGGAAATTTTGTCAAATATACAGTTAGATGCTTTTGTTCCATTCGATCATTCATTTCTATTCGACGTGAAATCAATATTCATAAAGGTCGGTGGCTACGTTCTGGGCTAACAAGAAAGATGAAAGAAAATGCAAGTCAACACAGTTTTTGACAGAACAACAAGAAATAACAAATTATGACAGCCGACAGGATTTTAAGCGAAATCGCCTAAAGCATCCTGACTGAACATAAATATTATAAAAAAATCACATCGATCAAGACCTGGCCAAATAAAAGAAGCAGTTCTGTGCGGGTTAAAGCCCCAAATAAAAATGATACTAATAGCTAGCAAATGAAACAGGTTGAAGAAATTTGAAAGTAACTGCTAGGACAAAGGCCACTGGGATTGACAAAAATTGATATGGAAGAGTTATTTCGGACTTATTAAACAGTTTTCTCCGTCTAAGTTGAAGTCGTCCGAATAAGTAAAATGCGGACAGACGGGAAAGGAGTTTTAATAAACAAAAGCAAAAAAAAAACCTTAAATTTTTACAGACAGAGGCTTCATGTACTTGTTTATCAAATTGAAGTTTGTTATTTGAATTGTTTCTTCCAGCTGCTACTGCAGCACCAAAATTTTTGATGAGCATACACTTTCGTTGGTAGAGGGACTAACATTGTCGGGCTGGACTGACATCTTTCTTGTTTTACAATCATTTTGCTGCATGTTTTTTCCAAATCGTTGGAACTGCTATGGAAAAATATCAAATTTTCCCTATACTAGCAAAATGCAATGAAAGAATGGGCAGCTTTGGCCCCACTGCCAAAACACTGCTCTTCTCAAAAACGAGGATTCTTCAATTAATGGAATCGAAATGCTTGCACTCAAAAAAAAATCAATCGGAAACGAAATTGAAAACATGGTGATCCCGGATATTCTTGAGCTGATCTCGGAAAAAGATTGATATCACTTCCACTTTTTTTTGTTAATCCCGAAAACAGGATACCTTCAAGCCTGCTCCGGGACTACCCTGTTTTCAATCCCGATTTCTGACCGGGTATACGCGTTAGGGTATACCCTCACAACTCCCACGTACAAAGGCAATTTTCTAGCATCTGAACCACGCGGCTTCTTTCCAGCTGAAAGCTTAAGCTTACACTGATTCTACTGTTTAATCAAAAGTTCAGGAAGCGTGACCTTATATTAAGGTGACCATTTTCCTTGACTGAAACTATCCAAAGTTTTCGCTTAGGTCACAATCTGACAGTTTAGGTAAAAATACCTTTTAAGGCAATTTTTCTTTTCAGGAACTGCTTAACCTTAATTCTAGGCTTCTCTTTTATTTGAGTGTATACCAAAGTCATGAAAATATATGTAACAGGCAGAAGGAAGCATCTCCGAGCTCATAAACCAAATACATATATTCTTGATCAGCAACAGTATCCGTGTCGATATAGCCATGTCCGTCTGTCTGTATGAACACCTATATTTCAGAGAATATAAGACTAAAAGCATCAAAATGTATGCTTCTATTGTCTGCACGCAAATCAAGTTTGTTTCAAATTTGTGCCTCGCCCCCCAACCACCCCCGAGGTGGGGGGTTCGAATTGTATGGGGAGGGAAAAACCAACTAAGCGTATAGCAAAATCGAAAACTAGGGACCATTTTAAGAAACTTTCGCCAAGAAATCATGGGTCTAATGAATTCTTAGTCCGCGCAAATCGGTTTCAAATATTATATATAAGTAAATTTAAAAAAAAAAAAAAATGATTAAGAAAGTTCGTCAAGCTCAACATCGGTAGACTCCTGCAGCATCCAAAATTTACATATTTCTGATCATTTTAATTTAAAAGCCATAGAGTGTCTGATGTGCTGCCCATATATTTGTTTTCCTTATAACTCGACTATCGCTCATCTGATCTTTATGATTCCTTCGGCGGTTTGATACATAACGCTGATTACTAATCGTGCGAAAAGGTACGAAACATCTTTATACAAAACCGTGGAAGATATGATGTTTTTTCCAAATTGTGGTGGCGGGAGGGGGCGTGGCAAACTTGATCTGCCTGCAAATATAACAAGTAAATTAACAAATTGTTTTCAAAATAAACTTAAGCATTTCAAGTTGATTTGCGCGGACATGGAATTCATTTTAGACCCATGATTTTTTTGTGAAAGTTTCTTAGAGTTGTCCCTGGTTTTCGATTTCGCCATACGCTTTCTGCGAAAACAAGTAACTAGTAAATACGGAGTTTGGAGACGCTTGCATTAAAAACAAAAAAGAATTATATTTTCGACTGATCGTTCCTATGGCAGCTATATGTTATAGTCATCCGATCCGGCCGGTTCCGACAAATGTGCAGCGTATTTGTAGCAGAAGACTTCGTGCAAAGTTTGGTGGCGATAGCTTTAAAACTGACGGAGGAGATAGCATAGAAACAGACGGACGGACAGACGAACATGGCTATATCGACTCAGCTCGTCATGCTCGGTGGTGTTTGGTGTCATTGCTTTCGAAAAACTCGAAATGGGTAATGAATTATTTTAAGATTGACTCACATCACTTTATGGATCGAATTATGAGCAATAGATTATTCACTGCTGCAGCGCTGCTCCAGAATATATCATAGTCGGGCGTGGAATCTGGAATGAAATCTGGATTTTCGGGACAATCACGACATATCTTTGCTAGTTATCCTATTAAGATGGATTACATAAATATCAGACAAAAACCAAGGCTTGTAAAAGATGGGTTTGATTGACAACGTTGCTATATATCAAAATTTTACTTTGAAGGACGGTTTCGACACCATTGATATTGCCTCTAGCGCGTGTTTGATTTTTCGCAATTGCATTGACATGCTAACTATCCTAGAGGCTTCATAGAATCAACAATTAATGCTAAGTGTGGCCTACTAAAATTCAAAATGAGTCATAAGAGGCACTGAGGTATGTCTACAGGCATTAGTTAAAGATGCTCTGGTAGAATTCAAATAATACTACTGTTCATCAAGTAAGATGAATAATATATATACTTTATGATATCGGAGATGCTTCCTCCTACCTGATACATACATTTGCACGACTTCAGTATACCCTTTTTACTCTACGAGTTTTTTTTAATTTTTTTTATTTTAAAGGACATTTCCACTGAAAACCAACAAGTTTTTCTTCATAAGACACTTTTCTGATTACTTTTGTATGCCAGTTATACTATATAGATGTCCGATATCGACCAAACTTATTGGTATCATGGGAAAGCATAGACAACTAAGAAATTCAAAGTTTGGAGGCGTTTTCTTTAAAAACATAAAAGTTTTTCTCACTAAAATTAGTTTCTCGACCGATCATTCAAATGGCAGATATAACCTATAGTCATCCGATTTTGACAAAACTTTGAAGAATTTTGTGAAAGCATATAAAACAAATATATGCGAATTTTAAAGAGGTTTACATTGAAAACAAAAAAAAATTTCTTACTAAGACTAGTTTTCTAACCTTTCTTTTCTATGGCAGCCATACTATATAGATTTCCGATTTCTACCAAACTTGGCAGAATCATGGAGAAGCCTTAAGAACTAGTAAATACAGAGTTTGGAGTCGTTTGTATTAAAAACAACAAAAAAGCTTCCTTCTATGCGTTACAAGCATCTGGACAATTTGAATATACCCTCTGCAAGGGTATAAATATTCATTTTTGTGAGCTCTGGAAACCAGCTTTTAAGTCTGAAAATTAAGCCCAACAACTTGTTCAGTAATCGTTCCAAAAGTAGTTTTTTTTAATTGGGATGAACGTAATTTTTTTTATTTTTGATTTGGTATATCCATTGCATGGTTGGAATAGTTCTTAGAAGAAGGATAATATCAGTATTTCAAAAACAGAGCAATGGACCGCATTTTCGATAACCTGGTCCCCTGCTAACAGAAATAAACAGTTTTACAAACTGAACCAATTCAACAAAACGTGGAAATTTAAAAAAACCCTTTAAATTTTGGGTTGCTTAGTTACTCACGCTGTTAAATTTGGGTGAGCAGACCAACGTTCGTGGTTTAGAACTGAACCGCCGTGCTTTCAGCTGAATAAGTTCTATATTTGGTTCTTGTTTCTTACAAACAAAACCCGAACAAACACTTGTAGTTCAGTAGCTTTGTGTTCTTAATTTGATTCTTAAGATTTAAGATGAAACTAGAAGGCACCCTCAGTATTTTTACTTATTTACAAAGAGCTGGAATGTCAGTACGATATTATATTTGAAAATAAATGATAAATGTTCTACTAGAAAGAATTATTTAATTTAATTAAGAATTGTGTAAGCCGATGGAGCCGAATTTGGATCTAAAGATCGCCACTTAAGATGCTTGAACGCGAATCTACTACAACTGCTAAGCCAAAAACAGTCAGGTGGACCTTAACAATAAAAACGGACTGAATCGTTTGGTGTTATGTGCACATATTTACTTTTATTTATATTCGCCTTTTGTCTTATGGAACAGGTCAAAAATAATAATATTTTATAATATTTTGTACAGTGGGACAGGCATACATAACGTATAAATATTATCCACATCTTATCCAGCTGGCTTTGTCTATTTCCTGACCTCTTTCCCTCTCTCTCTCTCTCTCTTTCTCTCTTGCTTTCTTGCTCTAATGTGGATCATTTGTGGCACTGTCCCCTAGGGATATATACATAGACCGATGTACATAAAACACTTAACAAATAATAAAAAAAAAAACAAGCTAAAAGCTTAGGACATAATTGAAAACGATCGCTGTACAGAGTTGGACTCCGGCAGCGAGCAAAGGCAACTGCTCACTGCTTGGGCAGCATTTCAGCGGGTGGATCAGTGGAATCGGGCGGGGGATCGCCGCCATCGTCGCCATAGCAACGTCGCTTAAAGTCACTAAAGAGATCCGTGGGCTGCTGCACACTACGCTGTGGCTGACTGTCCATGCTGACTGACTGTGTGGTGTTTCTGTTTAAGGGGTTAAAAGTGAATAAACGCATTGACTGAGTGGGAAGGGAGTGGTCTCACCTCGTTTTGGTCAGCACTGTGCAGCCGTGCTCCACCACCATGGTGAGGGAGTACAGGGTGGCCAGGTTGTAGAGGCTGTCATGCTCATAGATCTCGATATCCGGCAGTCTTATCTGCGTTTGACGCGGATCCTGAAGGAAGCGAGCGAGTCGCTCGTTGACACTCAGCTTGATGCTGAAACCAGGGCGATCGCCATTGATGCGCCGGCAGCCGGCACGTATCTCACGCACCTCCTGCAGAGGGGCGGGCGGCGACGAGGAGAGGAATGGATTAGATGTCTCGCCAGACATTTCGCTCTCGATTTGCTTAGTCGCCGCCGGCATGCCGTCAATGTTGATGTCCATGTCGAACGCACCGCCGCTACGTATCTCGATGGGCTCTGAGGCAGGCAAGTCTGGCACAGCCTCGGCCAACAGGGGAGCAGGGGAGGTTGTTGCTGCTGCTGCAGTGCCGGAGCCCTCGGTGCCGGACATAAGTGTGTCATCTTCGCCAATGGTGTCGTCTGAGCGAATCTGTGGTAGCAGTGACTTCTTGGTTAGCTTGCGCTTGGGATCGTACTTTCCACCGGGGCCAAACTCATTGCCCGGCCAGTCGGTCAGCTCGTCGTCGCCCTCTCGATCCGTGTCGTGACGTCGATGGCCTGCGCCCTCGTCACTGTCCGAGGAGGAGCTCAGCGAACTGGAGCTGAGGAAGTCATACAGCTCACTGCAGTCCATCGATTGGGACTGCAGCTGGAGCTGCAAGGGCTGTGGTGTTTGGCAAAAACGGCGCCGACGTTGAGCCAGGATGCTCTGGCCGTGAGCCTTTTTGCGCGGCGCTGTCTTGGTGGGCGTGCCCAGGAGAAGCGAATCAATGTCGTTAACGGGCACCAGGGTTTCCATGCTAAAGGCGGCCTCTAGCGGCTCTGGCGGCGGCAACGGCGGAGGCGGAGTAATTTCTTTTGCCAGCTTTGTCCTAGCCAGCTCCTTCTGGCCAGCACTTGGTGTTGTTGTGGTTGCATCGTTGTTGTCAGTCTTTTGGTTTGATGGCGAAGTTTGCGCCATGCGATTGATCTTCGAGAGCAGTCCCTTGTTCAAAGGCAGCAGTCGCTCACTGTGGGGCTTTGAGGTGGACGAATAGCTGCGTGGTCTCATGCGCTGATGATACTCCTCCAGATGTGTGTAGCGGGGCATGCTGGAGGAGTGCAATTTGCTTGAACCGATGCCCGGCTCCTGCTCGTGATAGCGGTCGCGATTAGAACGTTTGCGTTTGCCGCAAAAGAACAGATGCGACCGATTGCCGGTGTCCATCTTGAGCAGACGCTTGCGCACCGTGCCCGTGGCTGACGTGGAGGGGGCAAAGGGTCCGCCACCAAGCATGCTCGGCTGCAGCGGGGATTCTGTAAAGCTGTGCGGCGAGACGGCCAGCTCGAGTTCCATGGACATGCGTTTTATCTTCCTTTTCCGGCGTGAATTTGGTTTGTAGAAACTGCATCAACAAAGGGTCAATCAGAGTCGCTTAACACCAACTCAACTGTTTTTAAACACTCACCGAGCAGGACTGAAGTTCGTCTCATTAAGCGAGTCCGATTCGAGAGCACCTGCGGCTCCCTGCTGCTTGCCAGGCAGCGGGAGACGCGGAAGTGGCAGTCCCTCAGCCTTGTCGTCCGAGTCGCTTGCCGGCAGCTTAAGATTGTGCGTGTCCAGTCCATCCACATTGGCACTTGGGTGTTGATGAGCATGATGGTGATGATGATGGTGGTGGTGGTGGTGGTGATGATGGAGCATATGGTGGCCAGAGGCATTCAGTGTATCTGTGGGGCTGCTGGACGAGTCCTCTGTTGGCTGAGGGGCACAGGCTTTGGGTAGGGGAGGGGCAAATGGGGGAGCAGGGGAAAGCGGTTAGGCACAGCCCAAGACCCAGACCTGATCTCGATCAGACTTACGCAGGTTTCCAGTCGATCGGGTTCTGCGACGCGAACCCCATCTGCCAACGCCGCACATCAGCGACGTCTCCTCCAGGGCCAGCGTCAAATCGTGCGAGAATTGATCCATTAGATCCAGCACGCCTCGGTCTAGAGATGGCCGATACTTGCTTACCTGTTACTTGTCCCAAGTATTGCCCAACGAGTAACGAGCTACAAGCGGGACTGTTCGACACCAAAGAGTCACGAGTATCACGGTCACAGTTGCAATCGTTACAGTTTACAGTTACCAACGTATTAACGATGGACGCGTGAGCGAGTTTCCAAAAATGATTCGAAAAGTGGGAGATTTGGGTTATTTGATATACTTATATCAAGCACAAAATGCAAACTGCCGCTACAGAGCCAACGATTTGTAAAATAATGGACAGAAAATTTAGCAGCAAAGGCATAGCCTGCTTGTCATATTCATTCTTCCACATTTTATATTTTAGAAACACCAACTCAATGAAGCAATCAATGAATTTGAATTTTTGGGTATCTTGGAATAACACAGAAAGTCCTTAATTTTTTATTAAAGTAATTGATTAAAAGAATTTGTGTCACAAATTTTTAACACACGACACGAAATGGTAAGTCCGATAATTCCAACATATCTCATGCAAATTTGGTGGGTATGAGTGTAGGCCGTAAAGTATGTTTCATACCTCTTGGCTAGGGCGTTCTTGTGAAGAAATTTGTATCCTATTTTTTTATATAAATAAATATTTGCATGTTTTTTATACAGAAAGTATTTTGAAACTGTCCAGATTCTTGTAGCACATAAAAGGAAGCATTCCCTACAGCATTAGGCATATTATATGGGGCTGCAAACCTCGAAAAAAGTAGGGAGAGGTTCATTAAGAAGTTCGAACCAGCGAAAATTTGTTGTTGGGGTTCACGGAGCAGGTTCGGGTTTCTTTCCGCTAATTTGGAAATCATTTATGTAAATTGAAGGATAATTACACATTTGATTCAAAGTTGCTTAGAGTTTAGATATTATTAATAAACATAATATTATACTTGAGCTGAGTTAAAGTTAATCATTAATATGTCTTCCAGTAATTTTTCATCAATAATGATTGTTTGGCTGCATAAAACAAACTTAAAAGTAGAAAAAGCGCACTGTTTTTATATTTACACTTTGATTTTCATTTTTTCACCATTGACTCAGCGTTAAATATGGGCTAATCCGAGAATTTTTAAACCAAGGTCCGAAATCTAAAGTTGCCATTCTCCAAATGTCTGTTAATGAAATAATAGGCTACATATTCAAGCTTCAAATATGGTTTTGAGATAAAAGGTTTGTTCTTGGCGGAGGCTTTTCTACACCCACCTCTTGCTTGAATTTATTGTTGTGAAAATAGGGCATTTTCATTTGTCAAAAAAATCGGAAAAACAGTCGTTTCAATATTTTGCGCTTGGCAATACTTAAAATATGCTTCATTTTCTTTTATTTAAGATAAAAATTATATTTTTAAGATATCTAATATATATTAAAAACTTATTCTAAACATGGGTACATTATGTGTAAAGTCCGCAATGGAAAATAGGGTTTTTTAAATTTAACAGGATGAATTTCTGTAATTTTGTTTTTCAAATTAGCTTTATAAACAGAGTTTTTATGCACTTTAATCAGATGCAAAAAAACGGATATCTTTACTACTTTTTTATTAACGTTAATGGCAAAAAGTGTAACGTCCGCAACGGCATGAAAATACTCTAAAAATTGTATTATTTATGAGGTGGAAGTAGTTGTTTATTATGGATTTTTGCCTTCTGAATCTGGATCTGGGCTTTAAATTGCTCCTGGTTGTCGAGAATCCGAAAATCTTAACCTCAAAAAGAAAACTTAAAAAAATTTGCAATGCTGCCATAAAAATATGTATAATGTTTCTTAAAATATTAAATATTAAAATTTCAAATACATAATTATGTTCTATTTATTTAATTTGGTTTGATGGAAAAAGTGTAACGTCCGTCAACAGACGAATATTTAGATATTTTTTGTAGCGGGACTACTTATGATTCCTTTTAAATGTGGATTCATTTAGCCATATATTCAATTTTATTTTTTTGTATATGGACTTTTTTGGTTTATTATGCAAAATTCGCTAAAAAATGTACAAATGCACATGAGCCTCAATATCGACTTCCATTTTAACGTCCGCAACGGATCTTTAAGCCAGCATAACTCTCTTTTTAAAACAGTTAGCCTTTAATTTTACCAATTTCATCGTATAATCAAAAATACAATCATTTAAAATCAACTACTTTAATCTTTGATTTTAAATTTCAGACACTTTGGATTCAAAAAGTAGTAAATTCAACAATGCCGCTTCTGATTTCGTAGTAAAATCAAAAATGTTGCACTTTTAGAATCAAAAGTGCGGGCATTTAAATTCAAAATTGTGTCACTTTTTTGAATCAACAACTGTCATTTTTGATTTTACCCATTTAAACGTAAAAACAAAATGTTGTAGGTCTTAGATTAACTAACACAAATCCAAGGGGTTGGAGCGGGGGGTGTTTCTAAACTGGATTTATGGGCTCGCACTCGCACAAACAAGGCAGGCAAACTTTTTTTATTTTTATTTTTTTTTTAAATGGAAAAGTATCAATTTCAAAATTTTTAAAATTAAAAGTGGAAAGTATTCAAATCATAAGTGAAAAATTTTTGATGTTAAAAGTGGCAAACTTTAAAATCAAAAGTGGAAAACTTTAAAATCAAAAGTGCCGATCTTTCATTTTTACATGGAAAAAATTATGGATCAAAAATTTGATCCTGTTAATCACTCCTTGTTGCTCCACAAACTGGGTTTAATCGGCTTTCCAACTAACCTTCTCAGTTGGATTTCTGATTACCTAAGTACTAGAACCCAAAAAGATATATTTCGTAATTCTTATTCTAAGTGTATCCAGGTTACTTCTGGAGTTCCACAAGGTTGCCACTTGGGTCCATTGCTTTTTACTCTCTTCATCAACGATCTTCCTTCAGTCTTGGTTTATTCTCGGGTGCTTATGTATGCTGATGATGTGAAAATGTGTTTAACATATAATGATCTGGTTTCCCGCTATAATTTGCAAGCAGACTTGGATGCATTTCATTCATGGTTTCAACATAATCTTCTAAACCTTAACAGCTTAAAGTGTAAGTTTATGACATTTTACAGAAGCTTACCACAATTGGTCACTTAGATGCTTGATAATGTGGCATTGCAGCGACTAAATGATCTTGGGGTAATTCTTAAACATCAACTCAATTTTAACTCTCATGTAACAGCTACCGTTAATAAGGCCAGAAGTGTTTTAGGGTTTATAAAGCGGTGGTCGAAAGAATTCGACGATCCCTATACTACCAAAATTCTTTACACTTCTCTTGTCCGTCCTACTCTTGAGTATGGATCATGTGAGTGGTCTCCGCAATATTCGATCCATCAAAATAGAATTGAATCTGTGCAAAAGCAATTCTTATTGTTTGCTCTTCGTGGTTTGAACTGGAATCCTGAGTTGCGTTTCCCATCTTATTCTGGTAGACTACTTTTAATTAATCTTCCTTCCTTATTTAACCGTAGAGTTTTGCTTGGTGTAATGTTCATACATAGACTAATTAATGGTGAAATCGACTCATCGGAATTGCTTAGCCAAATTAGTCTCAATGTTCCTTGTAAATTTAGTCCCGTAATTTTCTCCCATTATCTCTGAAACGTTGTACTACTAACTATGCAGTGCATGATCCGCTTCGTGTCCTCTGTGTTGATTACAATAAACTGCACCGCATAATCAATTCGGAATAGTCTCTTCCCGCGTTAAAAACCACTAGCTAAAAATTTGTAATTTTTTTTTATTTTAATTTTCCTTCCTGTTTTCGTGTTGCTCGTTGGCGGCTGCGCCTCTCGGTCGGTTGGGCGGGAGGTGGGCTGCTATTTTGCTTGGGGTTCGTGCGTAACAAGCTTCGGCTTGGTGTCGCATGGGCCACTTGAACGTACTGCGCATTGTATGTCAACGTCCATGAAAAAAAAAAACAAAAACAACTACTGACATTGGTGATTTTACCAATAAAAAATTTTATTTTTACCGATTTTTTTTTTGTTTGTAACTAAACCCTGCGTCTCCGTCTGGAGACAAGACATTTCACGATCACATTACGCTGTGGCGCCTTGACACTGAAATGTGACGCAAATGTAAGCCTACACTCTGGAGAGAGAGGAGGAAGAGACCACAAGATACAACCCCCCTATATATATTATTTTTATAGGATATTTTCTTTCTGTTGGTTCACTTAAGTTTCTTTCTGAAAATCACATTGTAATAAGTAATCATTATTTTAGTTTCTAACTTTACCTTGGCCTGTGACTTGAACTCGGGACCTCGGGGAAAATTTCATCACGAAAGGCATCTTATCGCACTCGACTAACAAGCACGCGCGTGACTCACAACAAAGAACGCAGTCAAATAAACCTAAGCACTCAGCAGCATCTTTTATATTCCGAAAGCAGGGAACTCGAACTTGAGAACTCGAGAATTACATGCGGTGTTTTTATATTTTTCTTAATTTTAAGGCGATTTTCTAGCCTTTTTTTCTATTTGTTAGGGCGAATTTCTTAGCAAGCCGAATATCAGTTGCCGCTTTTATATTCCGAATGCAGGGAATTCGAACTTGAGAATTACTAGCGGTGTCTTTTTACATTTTTCTAAATTTTAGGGCGATTTTCTAGACTATTTTGTCTATATTTTAGAGCGAATTTCCATGGTTTGTCCAAATTTAAGAAATGTTCTTTCTTAAATTTAGGGCGCTATTCTAAATTCGCCCTGTTTTACGTCAACGTGCAATGTATTTTTTCCTATATTCAAAATATCTAGAAAAATTACCCTAAATTTAAGAAAAAATAAATCGATTTTCTAAATTAATGAAATTACTCTCAAAAATATCTTTAGGAAGGAAACATTATTTTAGGGTGATTTTCTAAAAACTAGAAAATACGTTTCCGAGTGCAGCATCACATCAGTGATATGAGATTATTCGCCTACGTTTTCATTCCTAGAATGTTTCGAGTGCTTCCCGATTTACCGTTACTTTTCCCCTTGTTTTCCAATTTGGAAAGCAATGACAAAAAAACACTTAAAGGAATCTGCATAGATGCATTTCTATTGGCCATTTAAAAGTTCTCTATAATTTTCAGAATGTACCATAGTCGCAACTGGAACTGAACGGCGGGTTGCTATCAACCCGATTGACATACACCCGCTGCTGGGACAGCACACTAAGATCGCTGTCCACAAGGTCCAGTTGCTGTTCCAGCTGGTGTTTCAAATTGCGCACACGAAGCGTGCCCATGGAGATGGGCAGGCGATTGTACTCGGCGATCAGTTGACTTCGACGTAGCCGGGCATCCTCGATCAGGGCCAGACGTTGGGTCTCCGACAGCAGCACTTGCTCCGGCTGCTGCTGAGGCTGGTGCTCGGGCGTCGGTTGCTGCTGCGCCACGGGCTCAGGCGTGTCGGGAACAGCGGCCCACTCGCTGCGCTGCGAAGATGCCTGCGAGCGGGCACTGGTTGGATCCTCTGGCTCCACTTGGGCATCGGTAATCTCTGGTATGGCCACCTGCAACACGCGAGGCGCATGCGCGCTGGTCTTGGGTGTGGCCGCCACAATGGGCGGATGTCGGCGCAGCTGCCCCTGCGTCCAGCTGCCCGAGGTATCCAGTGCGCCGGGCAGAATGCCAGCAACGCCACCTAGCGGCCGGTGCAGTGTGTACTGACCCGGCTGATAGCTGCCGCGTTGCTCGATTTTGCCCAGCTCAAAGTTGGATGCAGTGCGTCGCAGGCCAAGATTCAGCAGTGCGGCAGGATGTGCCGAGCAGTCGTCACCTTCGCTGCAATGGCCCAGCGGCCGGGCGCACTTGAGCAGCGCCGCATTGAGAAACTGCTCATCGGAAATGTCCTCCGTTTGGATTTGCTTTTCCGAGGACGGACAGGCGGTTAGGGCCTTGCCGGCGGCAGGTCTGGACGGCTGCCGGACAATACGAACCGTGCTCCTGGTCAAGCCCAGAGCTCGGGGCGGTGGCCCGCAGCGCCTGGCCAGCGAGGCCGCTGTGGGCAGCTCATAGTTGTGCGGTCGCAGTGGGGGGCGATCGGTTCGGTCCGGTGGTTGTGATGACAGCTGTCCTCGTACCACCATTCGGTTCTCACGCAGAAAGTTGCGCTCCGAGCGCCTGGCGGGCACGGTAAAGAGTCCACCCAGCGTTGGGGAGCACCGCTTGAGGAACATGGATGCAACAGGAATGGAGGATGTGTGCGTAAGTATATTAAAACAACAAAAAACAGAAAAATAGAAAACGAAAAGTGCTGAAATGTGGCAGCTACAAAATTCAACTTGAAAAACCCAACGGAACTTTGACGCAGTTCTCATCGCCTCACGAATCGGACATGCAGGCCACCGCGAGCCTTGAGCACCATTTGAGCCTGCAGCTGCAGCTCCCTCGCCCGATCTTCCTCACGCAGCTCCAAGCGAAAGGCGCACGTCAAGCGGGCGGTGAGCATCTTCATCAGCAACTGGGAGTATCTGCGTCCTATGCACACATGGGGACCACCCGAGAAGGGTATGTAGCTGAAGGCCGGTGGCGGCTCCTCAGTAAGCCAGCGCTCTGGCCTGAATGCATACGGATCCTTGTAATACTGTGGATCGTGCGCCAGGCCATACATATTGATCCACAAAGTGATTCCGGCACAATACCGACGTCCTCCTATGACTGTGGGGCAGGTGGTCTGTCTGCCAGTGGTGGGCACAATGGTATACAGGCGAAGCACCTCCTTGATGAGAGCATCCAAATAGGGCAACTCTCCGATAGCTTCCAAATCTTCGAAGCTGTCAAATGGTAGCTGTTGCAGCTCTTCAAACAACTTGGCCTGAGCCTGTGGATGCTTGGCCAGAGCGTAAAGCACAAAGGACATGGCTGCGGTAGTGGTGTCCACCCCCTAAGGAGAGAGAGAGAGAGAGAGAGGGAGAGAGAGTGGGTTAAGAATTGAGCCGAAAGAGTTCACCAGAAACCCACCGCAAACACAAATGTGTTGATCTCATCGCGGATCTCCCGGTCACTTATCGGCTGACCCTTCAACTGCGCCCTCAGCAAAGTGTCCAGCAGATTACTTGTCTTGCTGGTGCTCGGCTCCAGCTTCAACTGCTGGGAGCGCTTTTCAATCACTGACTCCATCAATTGGTGTATCACCTGGAGCTGCTCGCGCAGTTCGCGCCACAGCCGCGTCCTTTGAAAAACAAAATCGTGGACCAACAGAGGATTGATCATGCGCTGGAACAAAAGCTCACTGCTCGCATGGAAAGCCTTTACAATGGGTGAGTGATCCACGGCCTGTGTGTTTAGTTGGCTGCCCATGGAGGTGTCTGTGGAGGATAACTGTCCGGTATAAACAGTGATGCTTTTGATGGCCCCGCTTACCCACAATCGCATCCAGCAGGCAGGCAAACAAATGATCTGTCACCTCAATCGCTGCACCCTGTGTCCTCTCCAGTCTGCGGATCAATTGATCAACATGTCCGGCCACCGGGGCAGCAAATCCACGCAACACCTGTGGCTGAAATGCGGGGGTCAACAGGCGACGCTGGCTGGCCCAGTGTTGGCCATGACTGATCAACAGCCCGTTGCCAATGAGCGGCTCCAACTGCAGAAAGGTCTGGGCTTTGCGCAGTGTGGGATCATACAAGGCCTGGCGAGTCTCCTCTGCGCTGTGCAGGAACACCCACAGCTGGGGACCCAGCCACAAGCGATAGGTGGCACCAAACCGTTCCCGCAGCTCGGTAAACATCAGAAAAATGACTGCCAAGCAAAATGAAGGTACATTCACCTCCGTCTCCGCCTCCAATTGTTATCTACTCACATTCCGGCCTCAGGTTGCCCACCATTTGAGCATTGCCCAGCAGCGGCAGTGCCCATGGACCGGGCAGCCTGCAGCCCACACAGAGCAGGGGCCATTTCTTGATCAGCGCCCACAGCAATAGAAACAGACTAAACACCACCCAGAGATGCATTTGGAATGAAGAGCAACTGCGAGCATTGCCCGACACAAGTCGACTGAATGAAAAGCCGATTGCCATCAAATGGGGTGAGGCTAATCTCTGCGAGCAACTGAGCAATCGTAATTGTGCTGGCATTTCAGCGTGTGGGCGAGCAACTGAAATTGGATTCGATTGGGAACGTATCTCGCTTTCTTTGTTTTCGTTTTGCATCAATTTCTTTATAAAGAAACGCTCCGTTAACTCCACCCATGGAGTAGCTGCGGTTGATGGCTTGATAATGATTGAGTACCTAGCAATTTGGAAGACAAAGGCTGCTCTAGGCTTAAGCCGTCGGTTGACAATCGGAGTGCACCGAGGTATACATATATGTAGGAACTGTGGGTAAATGCAAATAATTCAAAAATTGCCGGCCCATTTAGGATCGATTTTTCTCTCTTCAACCCAAATGTCACTTGTTTAAATTCATCCTACACAGAGAAATCAGAGAAAGAAAGTCGTCCAAGCCCGACTATAACATACTCTGTACCAACGAATTTATACGCTCAGCATAAATTTTGATGCTGCAGCAGCGAACATCCTTTTGAGCATAACTCGACAACCGTTTATCCGATTTTCACCATTCCGTTGGCGGATCGTTACGTTATCCTGATTTCCAAATATGTGTGAAAGGTACGAACCATCTATCTTTAACACTGTGGGAGATATGACGCTTTTTCCAAATTGCCAGGGGCGGGAGAGGGCGAGGCCAAATCTAAAACAAACTTTATCTGCCTGCAAGTATGGGAAGTTTTTGTCCCATACACGTCAAACCTCTATCTCTTTACATCCCTGAGATCTGTGTGTTTATACAGACTGACAGGCAGATGGACTATATAGAGCTTAAACAGTTTGATACCCTTAGGACTATCGCCCCCAAACTTTGCACAAAGTCTTTTGGTACAAATACGCTGCACAAGTATCGAAACCGGGAGGATCGCATGACTATAGGTTATAGCTGCCATAGGAACGATCGGTCGAAAAACTAGTTCTAGTAAGAAGGACCTATTTTGTTTTCAATGCAAACATCTCCAAGCTCCGTATTTACTAGTTTTCTATGCTTGTCCACGATTATGCCAAGTTTGGTCAAGATCGGACAACTATAAAGTGGAGCTGACATAGAAGAGTACAGTCAGAAAAGTAGTCTTAGGGCTGATCTCATCTTCTACATAGCACTTATTTGTCAGATAAACTCAGATTTTGCACTGTTAATTGTAGGATTATGTGACAGATAGCTCTATGTAGTAGATTAGAAAACGGCCCTGAGTGAGAAAAATTTGCTTGTTTTCACTGGAAATGTAGAAAAGCGTGCTGCAAGGGTATACAAATTTCGGCCGGGCCGAAGTTAACTTTCCTCTATTTTGTTCTTTAATGTCTAATCATCGTAAGGGTACAAGTACATTATACTCATAATAAATACAGTAGACTCTGAGTCTTATAAAGGTAAACAGGTACGCCACACTAAGAGAGACGATAAAGTCCACAATGTAATTTCCCCTTGCCATTCACTTTAATGGCCGTCTTTTTGAGTTTTCTAGATTCTTTGATTAAACTAAAGTTCCCTTGTTATACCCTTGCAAAGGGTATTATAATATTGCCCAGGAGCTTGCAACGCATAGAAAGATTCATTTCTGACCCCATTAACTATATATATTCTTGATCAGGGTGACGAGCTGAGTCGATTGAGCTTTGTCCGTCCATCCATCTGTCTGTTTCTACGCAAACTAGTCTCTCAGTTTTAAAGCTATCGAGCTGAAATTTTGCTCAGAGTCTTTTTTTTGCTACACACTACTAATATGTCGGTACCGACCGGATTGGATGACTATATCTCATAGCTCCCATAGGAACAATCGGTTGGAAAACTAGTTTTAGTGAGAAAAACTTGTTTCTCTTCAATGGAAACGTCTACAAACTTTGTATTCATAAGTTTTCTATGCTTTTATATAATATTGCCCCGTTAGATGAAAATCGGACATTTATAAGGTATAGCTGCCATAGAAAAGATAGGTCTGAAAAACAGATTTAGTTAGAAAAACTTGTTTGTTTTTAATGATAGCATCCTGCAATTTTGTATTTGATTGTTTCGCATGCTTTCACATAATTTTACACACTTTTGCCCAAATCGGATGGCTATATCATATAGCTCCCATACGAACGATCGGTCGAAAATGGGAAAAAGAGTATTTTTATTTGAAAATATTTAAGCGAGCACTTGCAAGGGTATATAAACTTCGGCCCAGACGAAGTTAGCTTAGCTTTCTCGTTTTTCTTTCCATATCTTATCTTGCGGCTACGAAAACGATTAACTGACTTTGAATGTGTTTGGATTAGCAAACTGCATTTAATTGCTGGTAAGCTTATCAACGAAATGAAAGCATTAGACAAAACCTTCTTTCACAATCGGTAGAATCTACATAGTTACCATCTACTACCTCCGTTCCAATATGCACATATCCTATGACTCTCTCCTGATTGCCTATCGCCTAGAAACAAACATGCATATATTCACTTTAATATATGGGTATAAGGATGCATCAGAAATGTATTTCATATTTTGGAACCTATATTTGATTATAATACACCAAATAAACTAAACAGGAGCTCGTCACATTCTTCTAGAAGTATCTTCGGCCTAGCCCGTAACCTATCTAATAAAATAAATTGAAGCAAACTTCTTAAAGTTCTTAAAAAATCGTTTCATATTTCACTATTATACAAGGAAAGATCTTAAGATTAACATCGAGAAGTCTAAGGTACTAGTGGTACGTGATAACCGAGGGAGACAAGCAAGCAACGAATCATGGACCCCAAATGGATCACAGCTGGATGTAGTAAGGTCATTTAAATACCTTGGAGTGACTCTTACTGATAATATGGAGTTTGGCAGACATGCGGAACTGAAATTAAAAGACACTCGAGCAGCGATAGGAAGCACGTGGAACTCTCTCTTAAGGCGGGCAAATGTCAATCCTAGCACCAAATACACACAAGATGTACCAGGCGACAGCAAAGGCGATAACGTGCTACTCGTCTCAAGTATGGGGATGTTTTCAACACGAGGACGTTGAACGCAGTCTCAGGTTCTTCTTGAAAAGGATTTTCCAACTCCCACAAAACACACCTAACTATGCGATACACCTAGAAACTGGTCTGCCACCATTATTCACCTATATAGTACTCTGCAACTGCATTTCAGTTACGTCAAAAAAATATTCGATACCCAAAAATAGTGGCAAAACACCAGTGGATTAACTTGGCACAGGAGTTCGAGACTGAGCTTACACTTCAAAACCCCAATCATTGGGAAATACAACAGAGGAGGCTAATAAATCGTATTGAATCGACAATGCGGCAAAGATGGGAAACGGAAGCGAGACTTAGCTCCACAAGAAACTCATACTCAAAGTTAAGTTATTTCAAGATGCTATTGGAACTGTCAGAATCTCGCATATTTTCAAGGCTCGAGTGGAAATGCTCCAGCTTAATTATAGACCCCATCACCAAAACGGAGACGCTTTATGCACTTTGTGTAACATGAGGGAACGTGAGGACACTCTACACTTTCTCGGCATATGCCCGATACTTCAGGAGCTGAGAATAACCTATCTGGGGAAAACCAAGGCTGACTGAGGAGGAATACCAACAATACGCTAAATGGAAGGAGCTGGATGGTTTTAGCATCATACATAAGCCACGCTTTAAAATATAGGAATAAAACAAGAAAGAAAGTCGGTCAAGCCCGACTATAACATACTCTGTACCAAGAAAATCTGTCTTTTCAAAAGACTCTTTTGATCATAACTCGAAAACCGTTCATCCGATCTTCTTCATTCCTTTGGCGGATCGATAAGTTATCCTAATAACTAAATATGTTCAGAAGGAACAAGCCATCTATCTTCGAAACTGTGGGAGATATGACGTTTTTTCTAAATTGCGGGGGCGGCAGGGGGCGTGGCCAAAATTGAAAATAAACTTGATCTGCGTGCAGACATAAGAAGCATATGTCCCATACATGTCAAACCTCTATCTCTTACCATCTCTTAGATCTGTGCGTTCATACGGACAGACAGACGGACAGACAGACAGACGGACATGGCTATATCGACTCGGCTGTTGATGCTGATCAAGAATATATATACTTTATGGGGTCGGAGATGCTTCCTTCTGGATGTTACATACTTTTGCACAAACTTATAATACTCTATATACCTACGGTACAGAGTATAATTATACTTGAATTGTTTTAAGTATTGATCTCGCTTGTACAGTCTGTCTTCTTTTGCTTTTTTAACTAATTTATGCTGCCTTTAATGCTTAAATTCTTATTAATTGTATGTAATTATGTTATTTGCATAAATGCTAATATTATTAAGTGCAACAGAATATGTAAATTTTGTATATCAAAACGGCTTTAGGCTAACGGCAAATTGCCATGCCTATAATAAGCCCAAATAAAGTTATACTACTATTACTACAGGGAAAGAGTATTTGTGGTGCTGCCTGCCCCTTCACATCATTTCATAATAACCAAATCTTTTTCGAAACACTTCATGAATTAGTCTCGTGGAATCGTACCTTGCAAGATGTTTTTTTTAAGGCAAACGTTTTCTTAATTTTAATTTGACAGTATTTCGTTTTATTTACTTTCGCACAATTCGGTTGAATTAAGATAGTATCATTCTCCGAGCGCAGGGTGTTGATTGTCTGCCTTTTCTTCAAGAAGTCGTAAGTTCATTCCAGCCTGGGGACATCTAACGAAATAATATTTTCTTGTAAAAACTTTGAACTTTGAAATGCTATCAGTTGTATTCGCTTCTCAAATTGTCTCTTACACCATCTGAGTAACCCTTTTTATACCCTGTTCCCATTGAAAATGGGAAAAGGGGGATCATGAAGTTGTGCGAATGTATGTAACAGGGAGAAGGAAAATTTTCCGACCCCATAAAGTATATATATTATTGATCAGCATGAACAGCCGAGTCGATATAGCCATGTCAGTCTGTCTGTCTATATGAACGCGTCGATCTCAGAGACTATAAGAGATAGAGCCACACATTTTTGCACGAAGATAGATTTATGCTGTACGTAGATCAAGTTTGTTTCAGATTTGAAAAATTCCACCCCGTCCCCCTTTTTATCCCCAAAAAACGTAGACCTCCTATAGAAATCCTAGACCTAAATAGCCATCAGATACACAATTTTCAAGTTAGAGCCTCGTGGTTTAGTATACAAGTATCAAGCTAGGCCCAATATCTATCTATTCTGAAAAGTACAATCAGATCGGACAAAAAACACCGGAGTCATAAGCGAAACAGTTGAGCTGATAAGAGCACCCCCCACCCCAGTTTATGGTCAGGACTAGAAAAAAGTGTTGCCTACATTTAGGTTGAAAATTTTGTTACAAAAACAAATAAATGAAAACAAATGAACAGGATATTTTGTGGTTGGGAAACTAGACTGCAGCGCCCTTACTTGTTATTTGTGTTTTGCTGATGCAAAAGTTTACGAAAGGCCAGAGAACTTTCTTTTGCTCATAGCTTGACGTTTGTTTATCCGATTATTTCCCATCCTTCGGCGAATTGATTTTGAAAGTTTGAACCATCTAACCTAGAAACCTGTGCGAAGTCGCCGCCTTGTACAAAATTCCAAATTTGAAAACAAATTTGATCAGTCCGCGAGTATCGCTCTTGTAGCTCTTACCAGCTCAGAGATCTGTTTGATCTCACAATCTTTTGGTACAGTAATTTGGTAATTGTAAAAAATAAAAATAAAATCCCACCTGGTCACACTTAATAATTTCCTCATATCCAAACCAATATGTGGGATGCCCTTTTGCCAATTGTCCAAGAAACTTTGTTTAATCCTTTAAAAAATATAAAATCTGATGTTTGATTTGCAATATGGTTTATTCAATAATATATGCGTTTCGATTTGTTTTTGGTTTTTTTTTAAATATGCAGACACAAAAAACTGTTTAATATATATAATATCTCATTGTTATTATCGCTTTTGTTTTTGTTGTTGTTGTTGTTGTTGTTGTTATATTTATTCATCAGCTATGCTCGCGCATGCTTCTCACACATTTTGCATCAACATTTACAACGTTTATAGGTTTTGGTAAGGTAATTCTCCTCCGTCTTTTTAATTAAAGCTACAAAGACTCTCTTCACGTTTTGTTTGTGGGTTTGTTTACTTTTGTTGTTTCTTATAGATTTTCAACAATTAATTCGTTAGTTGAACATACTTACATGGGTTAATATACTCGATTTTGAATTGAATGAGAGAACACTACTTTGCAAAAAGTGAGTTAGATTGCTTTCAGTGTGTATTCAATGTTGCGTTTGGGGTTTGTCTATAATTAATCAAAAACGTATCGTAGATAAGTACTACTATCATTTTTCTTGTATTCAAGTAAAGCAATTGGCAACGTTTTCGAAACAATTTACTTATGTATTTATGTACCTCTCATCGAATGCTTTGCATGCAATTTGTGGAAAGGGGCGGGGTGGAGTTGGTGTATTACTATGTAATATTATGTAACATTTTGTTTCACCTAATCGCAACGCCTCTTCGATTACAATTAATTAATTTGATTTTTATTAGTTTACTAAAGCGTTTTGTTGTTGCCTACTTCTTGGTGTTTTTTTTTTTTGTTTTTTGTGGTGTTTCTCTTCTTTGTTTCAGTTGCTCTATTTAGGTTAAATTGGTGTATTTACTTGGGCACGGAGTCCTGGGACTGTTAGTTCGATTTAGATTTATTCATTGTTTCGTTTTAGAATAGTATTTGTGCACTGGGTAAACTCTGACAGGTGGGGGGAAACGGCATAATGCACAAACTTAGACTAATCCCTTTTTGTATTGATGCATAGATATCGGTTCACGTAGATCGGATCGATTACATTAGAAAAAAAGAGTACCGAATCGAAATTAAATCACTGTTTTTGTTTAATAATTGGCAGTTTTTGGTGATTTTCAAAGTTTTTTGAATTTAAATGTACATTGTTCAAACAATTATGTAGATAGAAAGGTCACGCTCAGTCAGATTTTAAGCCATCGACTGTAATATTTGTAAAAATTGCATGTAGACGAAGCTATCAAAGTGCGGCCTTGCGAATAAAATCAAAGTACCTCAATACCTAGAAGCGAAATTTTATACAATCACGTTTGTATGGCGGGTCTGCATTTGGCAACCAAACTCTCAAGCAAATGTGTTAAAACACACGAACCGACGCATAAATATGACGGCACGAGCAGGCACGAATCGATGCACGTTATAAAAATAAAATCAGCAAGTTAACCCACACTAATTTCTTAATCGCATCGAGGTATTCATGTTATTTGGTTATAACTCTCAAGAGCCTCATAATTTAGTTAGATGCAACTTTAATTTTTCCATTCTCGCTCCCTAACTTAGGTTTGTATTGAATGCCGATTGAAGTTGGAACGTTTTGAAACGGCTTTGTGCAAACAATAAAAAGGCTTGAATTGAAATCAAAACTCTTTATATGGAGATGGAGTTTATACCTCCCCTTTTTATTGTATATAGTACACGCTTCGTAGCTAAGTACCAAAGTGTTGCATAATTACACTATGAAAGACGCACCACTCCAAAAAAATCAGGAAATTAGTAGATCGTTCGGGTAAACGTGAAGGAGTGTTATGATTTTATTCAATATTAAGAAAATTTTATCAAAATACAAGGTAAAAACCCAAAAACTATATTTCTGGAAATTACATATCCTATATTTTTGACTATTTAAAAAAAGCAGAAGTATTCACATTTAAACGAGTTATTAAACTATTTCGTTTTTTAATGAAAATCGATTGTTATTCCACATATACAATTTGTTTGGAGAATTAAAAGATAGTGCATCTTAAATGGGCATTTTGGGAAGATGTTGCTATTCTTATAGCCTGAATTACGGTCATTATCCTTTAAGACATGGAATCAACCAAGGTCTTAAGGAGTTCTTCATCTAACGTATCATATCAAATGATTTCTAAAGCCGTATTGAGCTTTTCTTTTGCTCACAGGCTTCTGTTGTGCAACTAAACGCTTCATTGCATGCCATAAGTGATCAAAGGGGTTAAGACAGGTGAATTACCGATGTCCTAGAGCACTTTATTATGTTGTAATAAAACGAATAAACATATCAATGTTTTGTTTGAAAATTTTGAGTTGGAAAGAATAAAACTAAAGACGACAAAAGAAGAGGGTGATTTCGCTCGGTGTCAAGGCGTAGAATCGTCCTGAAAAATTATAAATTGAAAAATTGGGAATAGGATAAATGTTGCTTCCGCATATTTCGCAACATTCATATTTCCCTCTAGAAAGTACAAATGACCACGAATATGGTACGAAAAGCATCCCCAGATCATTTGTTTGGTGGGAACTTGACGATGCAGTTTGGTTTGTAACGTTCTCCATTGAAGCGGCACATAACAGGTTAAATTTACTTTCGTCTGACCAAAATTACATTTCGCCATGGCTCAATTGTCCAGCCTTTATATTTTTTAGCCCAATGTAGCAGCGCTTGTTATATTTTTGTCGTTGATAATGACTTTTTCGAAGGACCTACACAGAGAAAAAAATTTCAATATCAATTCGATCTGGGCTTGTTATTTTGCCATTTTGACATATCATTTTGATGCTAACATTTGTCAAATTAAAGCTAAATAATATCATTCTGATATTGAATTTTACATTTTCTATTAATAAATATCATTTTTATATTTAATTAATAAACTATTGATCAGGAAAATCATCAAATTAATATGAAAAACAGGTCAACTTTATCATATCGGCTTTTTTAAGATATGAAAAAATATAACATTGAATACCAGATCATATAATTTTTTTTTCTGTGTATAATCCAGCTCCCCACAATCTTCTCTGTACCGTTTCCGCACTTATTTGAACACCATGTTGTTTTTCTAGCTCTTCTCGTACAGCAACATTACATTAAGCTTTAGAAAACGTGTGGTATGATACTTTAGATGAAGAAATCCTTATGACCCTAGTTGATTCCATGCTGTTAAGGATAATGACAGTTATTCAGGCTATAAGGTTAGCAACATAGTGCTTTAATTGTTTTTTTACTACCTACTATCTTCTACTTCTCCAAAAAAAAAACTGTATATCTGAGATAATAACACAGGCCAACAGTGATTTTGGTGCAGGTCTATTTTGATCAGCTTATGTTAATATAGATTGTAATATACGAAACTGCATCATTGGCTTTGTTCTATCAGCTTTTGTTTTCTAGATATAGGGGAAAAACGATTTTGTTGAATTTTTGACACTCTAGGAATTACGGAGGCCACAATAGGTATAAATATTTGGATTTATAACCTATATGCGACACAGCACTTAACAAGGCGTCTTTAAAAAATGAAAAGCGCCAAATAAGTGTAGCGGAAAGTGTTTAAATTGGCGTCTTAAGTCAGACTATTCTCGATTTATGGCATTTTTTTGATAATAAATCATCACTTTTAAGCCATCGCCGTTTTTGAATTAGCATTTTAGCCATTTGAGCATATAGCCAAACATTTGATTAAATATTTTGAGTTATATCGCACTTTAATCTGCTTATTTGGCAAAGTTACAGCCTGTTTAAGCTCAAATCGCTCGAAAAATGAATTTATATGTGAATTTTTTGTGACGACACAGTTAAAATCTCTTTATTAAAACTAAAAGCACATTCAAGTATGACATTTAAAGAATGTTGTATAAAATTTTCACTAAGAAATATTAAACAAGAAAGAAAGTCGGTCAAGCCTATAACATACTCTGTACCAAGAAAATTCTTTCTTTTGATCATAACTCGAAAGCCGTTCATCCGATCTTCTTCATTCCTTTGGCGGATCGATAAGTTATCCTAATAACTAAATATGTCCAGAAGGAACAAGCCATCTATCTTCAAAATTGTGTGAGATATGACGTTTTTTCTAAATTGCGGGGGCGGGAGGGGGCGTGGCCAAAATTGAAAATAAACTTGATCTGCCTGCAGACATTAGAAGCATATGTCCCATACATGTCAAACCTCTATCTCTTACCATCTCTGAGATCTGTGCGTTCATACGGACAGACAGACAGACAGACGGACATGGCTATATCGACTCGGCTGTTGATGCTGATCAAGAATATATATACTTTATGGGGTCGGAGATGCTTCCTTCTGGATGTTACATACTTTTGCACAAACTTATAATACTCTATGTACCTACGGTACAGAGTATAAAAATCGATTTTTTTGGAAAAAAAACGGCTAATTTTTTATGATTGTAAAAAAAATTATTAACAAATTTGAAAAAAACTCGACAGCGTTACCTCGTAAATTATGTTCAGAAATAGTGTAGAAAATTTCAAAATGATCGGTTCAGTAGTTTTTATGTTATGAGGGGGCACCGACTTTGAAAACGTGAGTTGTGGGAAAATCGCTTTAAAATTCGATCGTTCGTATGGGAACTATATGATAGAGGCATCCGATTTGGCCAAAAATTTTTTAAAATTGATTAAGAATATATATAGTTTATGGGGTCGGAAATTAATATTTCTATGCGTTGCAAACTTATGTGCAAAATTTGAATACCCTTTGGATATTTATCTCATAAAAATGTGATTATTTCTCCTGTTTTGTTAAATGGTCCAAAATATAGTTTATGTAATTTCCAGAAATATAGTTTTTGGATTTTCACCTTGTATGTTGATTAAACTATCTTAATGTTAAATAAAATAATAAAATTCCTTGACGTTTACCCGAACGATTTCATGACTTGTTTAATTTTTTCGATGCATGCTCTTTTTTCGAACCAGTTTGGATCAGGCAAAAATAAATTCAACCCAATTTTCGATTAAAAAAAAAACATTATTCATCTTCCCTAAGAACACAAGAACTAATGTTAAGGCAATCGACTATTGTTTTGGTGTAGAATGCATGCGTTTTTTTTTTCAATTAAACATTTTAACATCGACCGGAATTTGCTCAACAATTTGACCTATTAAATAACTATAATTTTTTTGTAGAGAATTGGGCAATTGGGTTTAAGATTCTTCATATTTTGTTTTGCAATTTGGGGGATATGATTTCAAGATAAGTTTAGTTTAGATTAGATTAGTTTTCCCTTCTTCTTGTTCCTATTTTTGTTTGTTTACAATCACTTTTAACGACACAAATTGAACACATTACATACATCCGACGGTTGGCCTACACCTGTCAGGGTATACAAACGTTCGGCATGCCGAACGTTAGTTTTCTTTTATGACTAAGTTACTTTTAAGCGTTTCTCAATTTGTTGCGATTCGTTTCTCTTTTGATTTCATCTTGTGGTGTTTTTGTGCTTTTGGCATCCATCGTCAATTCATCCATCCTTCAGTTGGCAGCTCCATATATCTAGGTTAAACCATTGTGAAAACCAAAACAAACAAAAAATAATGCGTAAACCAAAACACTTTTCCATCTTTTTAAAAAATCTTGCATTCACAAGGGGGGGCGGCCACTAAGTCGCCGCTGAAGCCAGGCTTCATGAATTTGCAATTTGAATAAACGTTCTTATTTTAGGCTAACTATGTATATGTATTTGTAAGAATGTTGAAGTAACTACTAGATAATCATAACATCATGCACACATCATGCCCTTCTTTTCAATTGATTATGCTCTAATGAAAACCGGGGGTTGTGGTTTTTTGGTAAAGGGTTGAAGCATGCAATTTGGTCGGATTGAGGTTGGGCAGGGGCCGGGGCGGGGGCCGGGGCATGGGCAGGGGGGGTACGAATACGGAGTACTGAGTTCAAGTCTTATGGGTTAGTGCATTTGCTGTATGTAAAGTAAGTTCTATAGAAGGTTAATACAATTGTTGAACACGTTAATGCTTATTGTTATATCGTTGCGTTTTGTGTCGAAAATGATTTTTAGAGGGAGGATTGCTATTACACCCCCTTTTTTTTTGTCGAGGGTGTCGTTTGGTAATAAGGCTTTCGTTCGGGTGATACTTTGGTAAAATATTACTCATTGTATTTGGTGTAGAGGATTTGATTGACATTGGGATTCAAACCGAAACGATGGCTATTTTCTCGTTGTAAAAAATTTGTGCAATCCCAATCAACAAATATCAGCTGCGTTATTCTACTAGTAACATCAATAGACCATCAAAAATGGAAGGTCCTTCGGAACACATTCAGAAAATCAACTACTTATGTCTAATGTCAAAATGAAGCTTGTTTCCCGCTTTAAGTCGGCCAGAGTAACTGCTTAGGAAAAAGATACAACACATAAACTAACTAACTGATTGCAATGAACAGATGGCAGCACCTATGGAGTCATTCTCGGGAATTAAATCTCAGTTCGGAATTTCTGGTTAAATGGCAGAAACAAAAGTATGAGTATGAGAGCTTTTCAGTCTACGCAAAGCTATTGCTCTTGCTCTCTTCGGCAACTTTAAATGACTGAGTGCAAAACATGCGCTGTTTTATAATATAACTATATAGGCGAAATAGGCAGTCTAAGACACTTTTACCAATGATGGGTAATTTGCTATAAATAGCACAGTAGACTCATATAGACACAGCCCAAAACTAAACATTATGTAAGAGTGATGGAGTCGTCTGATGAGTAATTTTCTTTGTAACGCATAGAAGGAGCATTTCCGACCCTTTCGCGTTTCTAATGGTAGCATCCTTCATTTTGCCAACTCTACCGATTCGATTTAGTCGTCAGTCACAAAGTTTTGGTGTACTAGCGCTATTTATGTTGCTTAATTTGGCTTTAAAATGGAAGTTTCAAGAGGTTTTCGTTGGATTATTTTTCACAGATGAGTGGTACACGACAAGGGATGTCGGAAATAATATCGATATATCGAAATATCGATATTATTTATCAAAAAATTCGAATATCGCTATCAAATTTTTTCCTAAATATTTTTTGGTGATATTTTTCGGTGATAATTTTGATTTAACTTTTTTAATGCTTTTTTATTAAAATATGCTGAACTTTGAAGGTGAACATATCTTAATGTCAAGAATTGAGGTACATGGCGACTATTAAGATGCTTCAAATCATACAAAATTTCAATAATATGAAATCGGCGAAGTTTTCTTGAAAATTAATTCATGAAAAAGTTTGAACTTTATTTATTATAAATAAAATACAAATACTTTAATCTGTATTTTGCAAGTCCGGTCTGAAAATCCTTTTCATTTGTGTCTTCTAAATTGTTAACATCCAGATACGAACCTTATCTGCTTGGAACTAAATTTGGTTCGAAGAATCACTTAAGTCAGTTTTTTTCTAGAACTTATTAAACTATCTCAACTTGACCGTCTAGAAAATAAAACTGTATATTGCTGAGTCGAATTATTCAAATTATTTCATTATTATTTCAAAACTAAATGCAAGCTCAGCGTTTTATAATTTTGAAAAAAATATAGGAATAGAAAGCGACCGAACTTTGTCCAGAATTTTGATATCTTTGATAATTTGTAGAGTTTCGGAGTCTAATTCCTAAGATTTCGAACTCAGTTGAACGTAGTTTTGAAAACGTGTCAAATGAAAGAAATTAAATTTTTTTGAAAATATCGAAATATTGATATTCTCAATCCTAATATTTTTATATCGAAATGATATATTTTCAATGTGTTCAAAAATATAGATGTAGATATTTTTGAAAAATTTCCGGCAACGTAGTTTTTAGCAGGGCTGCAAACCCATACATTTTTTTTGGATCTCCGGACCGCTGGTTTCAGCCAAAATTTACCAATGGTTGGGGTTCAAAAATTTCAGGTTCGAAGTTTTTGGAAGAAAGTTGGTTCGAACCTTGGTTCAGTCCATGCTGGACACAGTTTCAATATTTAACAAAGCAATATCATTATTTAGATACGAAACATATCTCAATTTTAGAAGTTTGTTTAATCCTATGAGTTCCATTAATCGATACTAAATATTGAAAATACATTTTTATTACTAGGTAAAATACCATTTCGTAGTTTTTTGTAGAAAAATATTTCCCATGTGAATCATTGAAAATGCTTTGGAACTCAAGGATCTTAAAAAACACAGGCTACTATAGATGGGAGCTACGTACAATCTCTTAATGCTGTTCTAGGTTTTTTAATTCACTTTGCAGAACATTTTAAGACTCAGTTGAAAAAGCAACCAGATAACAGATGGAACCTCTAGACAGAATGCCAATTTTTCAGGTTCGGGTTCAGCTTTTAATTCAAAAGAGGTTCGGTTCAAGGTTCGATTCATAGTAAAATTAAATTCGGAGTTTCGTGTTTGAACCGGTTCGGTTGAAAACCAAATTGCAGCCCTGGTTTTTAGCGTGTCAAATGAACTCTAGATTACCTTAATATCCCATTTATCCTAATGAAATTGAAATTTTTTGAAGGAATCGATATTATCGGTATCCTAAAATATTTATATCGAAATGATATTCTTCTATCGATCTAGATATTCTTGAAATATCCGGCAGCCCTTTACACGACATTAGACGTTGTTATTTTGTGAAATATTCGCAAAATCCAACTGCTGATGACAAATCATTCTACATCATGACAATGCGAGCTCTCACACAAATGTCTTTTTGAACGTCGGATTGATGGGTCATCCGCCGTACAGCCTTGAATTAGCACCTTACGATTTCTTTTTATTCCCAATCATACTCCTTGGTGAATATTTTTCTACGCGGTACGAAGTGGAAGTGATTTTGAGTGAAAAGCGAATGCAAAAGTTCATAAATTTTCACGAAGAATAATTTGAAAAACCTTAAAGCCATGTTTATTTCTAAAAATGTTTGCTTTTATCTGCTATTCTCGAACTATAAATAGTATCCCACGTAATCTGTGAAACTTTCAGATGGATGGCGAAAAAATTCACAAATCAAATTCTGTCATACATTTGGCTGTCTACTTACATAATGTTAATATGGCAACATTAATGTTAATGCTTGGTGAACTAACTTAGGGTAAGGCTATTTCATTTCTTTTCCTGGTTCTAGGGTATATCAAAGATGGGCAGTCGATTTTATAAGAGGAAGCAAGAGTTTTCGTGACATTATTTGGATGTGGTATACAAATGATAGCACGACTTAACAATTTCTATAACAATTTACACATTTGAACGGTTCTAAAACTGATTCCACTCATCCCATATCTTTACTCAGTTATTGCTTTTTTTGGTGTTGAGCCAACAAAAAAAAAGTTGGCATGGACAACTTATACAAAACAAAATGTTGCAAATAAAGAACAAAATACATTAAACTTCTTTCTCAACACTAAACTATTTTGTGCGTTTGTTTTCCTTTTAAGGGACACTTAGTTAAGGCCAGGGGAAACCAACTACCTAACTACCTAAAATATTGCTCGGCATGTTTAAGCTCCAGATAATGTGTGTCTGAGAGCGGCAATTGCATTTCCAATATCGCATCTAAAGTCCCTATGTCGATTACTTAGTTTAACAATCATATTTTGTAATGGAAGAACCAATCCTTGCTCGGTTTCCTTGCTTCTAGTTCGTTTTTTTTTTTGGATTGCAGCAGTGATATTTGGTTAATCGGGTTTGATTTGATTGACGTTTTTTTTTTTTATATTTTGTGCTGGTCGTTTCGCTTGCGATTTGAATACCCCAAATGTGTGTCTAAAACTATGAACTTAGAAGGAACTCAACTCAATGCAACACATGCAGCAACGAATCCAAAACAAAAAGGTGGGCAGAATCGAAACCGAAAATAGAAACTCAAAAGTTAATTTTCAGATCGCATATAAAAATGTTGTTTCTTTTTGTTTATTTAGGTGTATAAATACAAAATATAATTTGTGTTTTGCGGTTTTTTCTCTTTTGTTTGTTTGTTTGTTTTTTGCAAGAATCAAGATCAGTTGTAACAATTTAAAGCACTTACGAAAGCATAATTAAAATAATAATAAAAAAAAAGGATAATTAAAATTGAATACATACAGAGTTTTTGTTTTGAATCAGTTTAAATAGATTACTTAAAATTTGTTTTGTTTGTGGTTAATAAGGCGCATCAATTTGTTGTTGTTGTTGTTGTTGTTTTCTAATGTTAAAAAATCATTTGTATATCATTTGTTTTGTTTGCCATTTTCTTCTTCTTCTGTTTGAAAAGGTACTGTGCTTACATATATTGCATATATAGAGAACACTCACTCGCACTCACTCACTCACTCGCGCACACGTACTCTCACACATACACACTCGCTCACACACTCGCTCGCTCACTCGCATATACATATATAGAGTAGTATGACTACAATTAAAAAAATGTACAAAAAAAAAAAACGTTCTAAGTGCTAAATACAATTTGCCATAACATAATGATCATTTGAAATGTGTAACACAATCAATAAAGAAATAGATAAATTTGATAAATTATTAATAAAAAAGTTTGATTAAAGCAAAATACATTCAACTGGCGCAAGGTGTGTGCGGTGGGGGGCTGGCTAAGCTCCCCATCTTCATTCTGTTCCCGTTGCTGTTTCTGTTTCATTCTATCGTTTCGATGGTGGTGGCGCGCGGGGGGGTGGGGGGCTTAGCTTAACGGCTACAACATAAATATGCCTGCGGATTTTGGGACTTACAACATAAAGCGAGACGTTTACATAAAAAAAAAACTAAACATTACACACACACACACACATAAAATATACGGGGAAGGGGGGTTGCGGGTTGCGGGTTGGGGTGCGGGTGCGGGTGGTGGAGTTTGTCAAGATTTAGAAATTCATTTGTCATGTTTTGCGCGGCGGTGTCGGTGGCGGCGGCAGCGCGGGCTGCCTTAAGCTGTTGCTGCTGCTGCTGTTGTTGCTGCTGTTGCTGCTGCTGCTGCTGCTGACAATGTGATTGCTGCCGTGGCCGATGTTGTTGCTGATCATGTCTTTGGGAATGTTTTTGTATTTTGCTGAAAGATGATGGGACTGGTCAGCAACTTGAGAATACCGGGCCTTGGTGGTCGACCCGGCGGTGGGGCCACCAAGTCCAGCTGTTGCTTACCTGCTGCTGGGGGAGCAGCTGCTGTCGCCGCCTGCTCATCGCCGCGATAAAAGTTCGCCTTACGCATATGACCGCCACCGATGCCGGCCATGTGAATATTATTGATATTGCCATTGCTGCCGTTGCAGTTCTGGCTACTCCCGACGCCGCCGCCGCCACCGCCGCTGCCGCTGCCGCCGCCGCCGCAGTTGTTGTTGTTGTTGTTATTGTGGCTGCTGCTGCTGCTGCCACCGCTGCCACCGCTGCCAGGAGTCGGCGGCAATGGCGGCTGCTGTTTGGATAACAACTGCAGGTGCTGCTTGCTACTGGCTATCGTCGCCGCTGCCGCTGCGCTGGCCGCCAACTCCCGCTCCCCGGCTGTGCCTATCGGCGGCGTTATGGGCGCCTTATTACTTGGTACTAAACTTATACTAGAAATTGCTGGTGGTAATGGAGATCTTTGTGAATCGTTGCCAATTTCGCCTGTGTACCTGGAAAAGTGTAATGGTCAGCTGATTAGTCGGTGACTCCAAATCGATCGTTGGCCACCAGCAACTCACTTGATATTGGTGTATTCGCGGCCCACTTGCAGGCTCTGCTCTTCGGCCCGTTTGCGTGCTATCAGTGTCTGGATGTAGTGCTGCACCGCATAATAGACAAACTTATACTGTGCCTCGGTCTGTACCAGACCCGATCGTTGGGAGCGAACCATTTGGATTGTGCGCTGTATATCGATTTCTGTGTCCAAACCTAAGTGGGATTAAAAGACATTTGAATTGCGTTCCATGGCAACCAAAGGGGTTTTTGCTCGAACCTACCATTACGCACAATCTGGTCCAGAATCATGTCAATCACAATAAATGTACCGGTTCTTCCAATTCCAGCCGAACAGTGCACACAAATCGGACCCTATAAAGATAGAAGCAGATGGGTCATATTTTAGTTGAAGTTAAATCATGAGAGGGATCATTGCTTATATGTCGGAGGGGTTCTACCTTGACTGTTTTTAGAGTAAACATGACAAAGGGAGGAAATAAACTTGACGCAGCAATCAGCTGTTCCCAGCGATAACATATCGATAGGAAAAAAGCTTTCTGCTAGACCACTGACTTGAGCTCGGTTTTGTACATTCATCTTTAAAGCGAACAGGGAAAGTAAAGAGAACGAATATCAACATTTTTTAACTATTTATTACAATCTATCGATGATCGAATCGATTACAGACTCGATAAAACCAATTAAAAATGTATCGAGCTGCTA
The DNA here is from genome assembly GCA_035044965.1 of Lordiphosa andalusiaca. NCBI lineage: Eukaryota > Metazoa > Arthropoda > Insecta > Diptera > Drosophilidae > Lordiphosa > Lordiphosa andalusiaca. The sequence goes on along the minus strand of JAWNNM010000051.1, from coordinate 1,275,659 downwards.
AATCTTGACCATGTCTGTTTAAATATGATCAACTTATTCAAAAAACTGATGAGAAAACCACAGACTATAAAATAAATGAGTGTTATATCAGCTTTAATTTACTTTTTAGAAAAAGGATGATGTACCACTCACCAATAACTTTGAATTACTTTGAAGAACTTAATTCATTAACTTTGTAATGATCTGTCGATTAACTGTTACCAGAAATGTTCCATTCCACATTTTCCGGTTAACATTTAAATGGAATTAAATGCAGTTTGTTTGCGAAAAAGACACCCGAAATGCGAATACATACGAATCTAACGCGGTTTAGGATTAACAGTTTGTTGGTGCGAGTGATACCCAACTCTACGCAAGCATATAAAGGTGTTCTACTAAAGAAAAGCTTGCATAATTCTATCTATCGAATGCTAAAAACAAGCTAACCAAATCGAATTCCTGTACTCGTTTATATTTTCAGCCATACTTGTTTCTAGCTCTATTAGCAAATTTATAGATTTCTTGAACTTTTTTTCTCCAAATCTCAAAACTTCTCAGGAGTAAAGCAATATTTAGATTTAAAAAAAGTATGGTTGGTCTCATTAAGAGAAAACATACTAAACACCAAACATAAATTTAAGAAAAAAAAAAGAAAACTCAAAATATAAATTTTCCAGTTCTTAGAAATTCTATAATTTTTCTAAATTAATAAAAAGTTTCGTGCCTTTAGTTTCGTGGTCTTCTTTTTCTTCTGTCTCTACTTCCCTGACTCTCTCTCCTGTCTAATAGTTAGAAAATATGTTAGAAAATATATCTAGAAAGGTTTTTTTGAAATCTAGCAAATGTTTTTCTACAATTACGAAAATATTTTATTGCCTAGAATAAATATTTTCCTAATGTCAGAAAATTTCTGTTCTATTATAAGAATTATTTTTTAAGAATTATTTTTTAAGAATTATCTTTTGATGAATCGCCTTTGACCCCCTTTTTTAAGGCGAATTTCAAAAATTGTATGACAATTTCGGGTGTTTTTTTTTTTGGGAGCGTACGAGCACATTGACATTTGTGCAGAGATTTCTGTTTCCAAGTGCAATTTGTTAGCTCAACAACAGTTGCTAAAAGCGATAACATAATTAACAGAATTGCACAACGATAACAACTTGAAAGCAGTTAAAATATCCACGAATTAAGATATATCTGTATCATCCTCCACACATTTCTAGGACATTGTTCGGAATGTGCAATTTAGTAACACTATCGAAATAGTCTTTAAGGACTTGACCCACAGACATGTTTTTGTAATGTTTTTGAAAGAACACAGAAGCCGTTTCAACGATTTTTCCAAATTCAAATATGTTCTAAAACGATTCTCAATCGCTTCCATTTACTTTGCGACTTTCTATCTGTTGCGAAAGGGCATCTGTATCTAAGCAAACTTTATACGGATTGTACCTAAAGTAGGTAAGAAAATTTCCAACAAATATGCCTTCAAGCCTTGGCAAATAATCCAAGGCGCTCTAACAAATACTTAACATTACATTTTCAGTCTGAACTAATGGAGGCATATGAAAAATTCCACCCTGCTGCTTTGTTGATTGAGATTTGGAAAACTGGGTATAAGGTGATGCTTATAGAAGTCCCTAGTGTGAGAATTTAAGTTTCTACTTTCAAGTTAAGTGAATGTAAAGTTTATGTGTATACAAATTTCTACAAAATCTAAGCAATTGTTTATTATCTTAATTTAATAAATCCAAATCAATTCAATTCAGTTTATTAAAATTTAATTAATTCCAAATATGTAAATTCGTTGCCCGAATGATTCACCTTCAAAATGAATCATTCCTTTCAAGCTCTGCTCTTCCGCTGAATTGCCAGATTTTGAACTTTGATTAGTCATTATTTCCGGGCACTAGGATGCTAAATCTACTAAAATGGAGTCCGCTAGGATTCAAAATAGTTATGTTTACCCAGACCAGCGTTCAAACTAATCATTCTAGTTAATAAATGATGGGCACCGCCCCCTAAAACTTACCGGTTTCTCGCCCGCCTGCGCCAAATTGCTTTGCTTGGTGTTAACATCCTGCAGAAAGTTGAGCACACAGCCAGGATCGGCGGGCACCCCATGATCGGGCCACACTTGGAAATGATAATGATAGATGCGACGTTCTGGTTTGTCCCGCCACGAGACAAGGAATTCGCGCAGCGTATAGTCACTGGTCGAGTTCTCCGAGATGCATTGAATTTTGGCCGGGCCAAATTGTTTGCACTGGCCCTCATCTGGCCAGTACTTGGCGCATTTCTCCTTGCCCCGCTCGTACTCCTTGGTGGTCATGACAATCACGCGTGTGTTCTCCTGCCAGATCATGTTCCAGAAATCGGCGACAGTGTTCACCTGCTGTGTAAACAAACATCCCTGAGTGGCAATGTACGTTTTGAAGATTTCCCTTTCGCGCTCCCGTTCTCGTTCCGCGGCCGTGATGGAGCCAACACTGTAGGGTGAGGCATCGCCGCTATGCTTTTTAAGGAGTCCCGCCAAACAGCCGGAGGTGGCAGCGGCCGCACTGGCCGTAATATTGGTGGGTGTGCCGGGACCGGTGGCACTGCCACTGCTGGTGCCGTTGGTGGATAGCGATTCGCTCCGTTTGTGCTTGCTAAGGGAATCCGATTTGCGGTTGCAGGTGGCACAGTTGCTGTAGGGCAATGTGGCCGATTTGACGGCACACTGGACGCAGGTCTTGTTCAGCAACTGGCAGTTGGAACAGTTGCGCTGCGTCTGGGCCGCAGTGCAGGCCGGGCACGAGGAGACCGAGCTGTTCAGGCTCTCCGACGAGCTGCTCATATTATACAGATCGCCATCGGTGGGCAGGCGTATGTAGTTGGCATTGATGTACTCGGATCCGGCCACACTGTGCTCCACATCCAGCAGCTTGACCCGAGTGTGGTCGTCTGTGGGGGAGGGAGAGGCAAGAATGAGTTCAGAGCTTAAATACTGCAAAATTGGGTCAGCTCCACTTACATGGCAATATGTTCCGGTAGCGATTCTTGAGGCGGTTCTCCGTTTTGTAGCCCTCATTGCGTGAAAATGTGTCCCGACTGTCCTGCTGCAGTGACTCAAACTCCTCCCAAAATCCACCCTTCACCAGCTGCTCCACACGGGCATTAATGCCCGCTGCCGTTATTCGTGTGGCATTGAAGGGCTGACGCAAGTGCACCACGGTACCGCACGTCTCCACCATGGGATTACGCTTGTAGTGCTCAATCAGTTCCGAGAGTGTGGCAAACGATTCACCACCGCCCACGTCGTACTTCTTATCCTGCAAGAAGGGAGGGGGAGACGAGTGTAATTGGCAATTGAGCTAATTAAGCGCACGCAACACAAACAAAAAACTTGGCTAATAAAATGACAAACGTGACTGCCACGTCTGAATGCTCCCAAAAGGCCAGCCTTGTCTCATGTAAATGGCATAATACGGTTGGCCCGCATGAGGGGGAATGAACGGAGGGGGGGGGGATAGCTAAGCTCAAAAAAAAAAACAACTGCAGTTTTTCAGGGGATTTACCCAGGTTAAGTAAGTGTCTCTGCCATGCCACAGCCCTCCTCAGAGACTTTTAAGTCGCAACAAAGTTGACATCAATATTGCTTAAAATATTCTATTGAATCAGAACTGAAAACCGGTTCGAACCAGCAACTCCACCGAAGCAACTGAGAATAATTGAACCTAAACCTGTTCCGAACCCAAAATGTCGGTTCGGTTCGACAAAAAATTACACATAAAATATTTATTACAAACATTAAATCTGAGTTATTAACTAGCTTTTTGTTGTGTCATCTGGTTGATATACAGAAAACAGTAATAACTAACTAAAAATTCCAGATTTTGTACCCATTCAAGCCTAGGTTTTTATATTCTCAAGTCCAAAGTTTATTGAATGGTTCCCAAAACCTAGAAGGTAATAGAAATTTTAAATATGCTTCCAACTCGTTTTCTAATCTACTACATAGGGCTATCTGTCACATAATCCTACAAATAACAGAGCAAAATCGTAGCTTATCTGACACATAGCAACTATTAAGAAGATGAAAAATCGGCCCTTAATAGAGTAAAACTATCTGAAAATTCGAGTAGAAGATTAGAAGAATCATCATCGACTAAAGTCTAAAGCTAATCTTATCCAAATATGTAGATATTCCAAATTATGTTTTGTATATTTCACAAATTAACTTGCTTTCGAAATTTTTTAAAGCTAGTTTTCAGATGAGAAAATTTAGTATTCTGATTTAGAAACAGTTCGTCAGAATATTTATTTTCGTATGTTCTGAAAACAAGAATTAGCTAGTGAGAATCGTAAGCCGTAACAAGGTTCGAACGAAAAGCTTTACTTTAAAATCTTGAACCTTAAATTATTAAACTCAGACCATCCAATTTTGGTTCAAGCCTGCAACTCGTACAGGTGAAGAGAGAGAGTAAAAAGCTTAAAAAGGCTTACAAAATACTAAAAGTTGGTTCTGTTGATCAATCAATGTTTTTATAATCAAAATAGAAAGATAAGCCCATTTGAAAATTGTAAAATACATGTGTTTTTAGGCAAGGAGAGTGAGGTAAAGAAACAGAGAGGAGAGCAAAAACACATTTGAGAGAACACTGCTTTGAACGCACGCTCTCAGTTTTGTTTTTTATGGAAGAGGGGTGAGTGAAGAAACTACCAAGTGGAGAGCGCCATCGATTTTTGCACTCAGGTGGCCTTGAAATTCCCAAGCAGTTATGGCATTGCTGGCATGGAGAGGCGGCTGTTCGACTGACAGTTGACAGACAAAGACCGATGCGGCTTAATCCTTTAAAATGGCTTAACAATTAATTTTCTATGAAATAAATTTCAACAAAATGGACAAAATAACTGATTTTAAATTGGAATCTGTAAAGATGTTGACGTAAGAGTAAACGCTCTTACTTTTAAATCTAATGAGCTCTTGATACTAGAAATAACATTCTCGGTTTTTGACAATGCTATACGCTCTTGATTCAAGAATGAGCAATCTTGAGTTTGAGTATGTTTAGCACTTGATTCAAGAACGATGCTGCTTGATTTGAGAATGATTTGTACTTGGATCAAGTATTAAAGCTTTTGGATCAAGAAAAACGGTATGAAAAATGCATACTTGTAGCAATAATTTCACTCTTGGATCAAGAATTTGCATTCTTATCGAACTTTTGAAATCGAACATTCTAGATTCAAGTATGAAATTCTACATTTTTACTCTGAGTGTAGGGTGTTCTTCAATATCTGAACCATTTCGTTAACAGAGTAAACCTAAGTAGAGCTGAAATCTGTAGCTCGGATGTCTTCTACTAAGTGGAAGTGACCTAAGTCGCCGCCAATGATGCGTTAGTAAACTAAGATAATAGCCATTCTCACTTCAGTAATTCAATAAAGAGTAAGCTTAGCATCAGATGTATGAAAAAAATAAATAAAAACCTCTTTCCGAGCAGCTTTAAAGCAACAATCAAAACTTTTTGGTTTTTTCTTTCTGAAAAAAATGCTGTGAAACAAGATTTTGAATTTTCGTAATTTTATTGGGATTTTCGTTGCATAATTCTGAACAATGTGATATGTTTTGTACTTGCCAAGCTTTTTAAAGTGGCGTCACATAAACTGGGTGAAGTGCTGCCCAGTGTAAGAGTGCGCTTGCGCCAAGAATATACGAAATTGGCATGTTTTTTTTAGTTATTTGACCAGAAGGTTGATCTAAATTACGACCCTACTTAAAGTCGTGTTGAATTTGACATTAGAGAAGCATTTCATTTTAGAACGTACAAGTTTTTGAGGGTTGACTGTACTTTTACTTTTCCAATCCATCGCATTTCCTGTAGTGCAGGTAAGAAAGTCCACCAAGACCGACTATAATATTCACTGTACCAACAAAAGTGTATGCCCAGTGCGAATTTGTATGTTGAAGTTGCACTGCTGCAGCGAACTTTTTTTTGCTTATAGCTCGACTCCCGTGCGAAGCTTCTACTTATAAAACTGCTCTTGATATCTTGTTAAACTTAGTCTGTGTCTTTACCTCTTCTCATCTCTGAGATCTGTGCGTTCATACAGACATGACTGATCGAGAATATATATATATGTATATATATATATGGGGGGTCGAAGATGCTTCCTTTAGACTGTTACATACTTTGCACAAACTTCAAGTACTTTCTGTGTATATAATTGCAAACGGGTTTTTTCCTAGTGATTTGAAACTAATGATTTTCAAGTTTTATGATGTGTTTAAAGTGCAATATTATGAAAACAACAAAAACGAGACGCTTGTACAGCGCTGTAAGCAACTGTTAACTGTGGCAGACTATGTTAAGCAAGCAGTTGACTGCTAAGCATTACGCATACGCCGCATGGACCGTGCCTTAAAGGTCAAGCTGCGGTGGGGCTATATACAAATTTAGCATTGAGATTAAATAATATCACCAGATATCGATTAGCCATCAGAATTATTGCTATAATATGCACAAATGTTTGTGTGTGAGACTCAGTTTGTTTTTGCAGCAGCAGCAACTACAATATGAACTCAAGGTCAAGCGTTGAGGAACTTAATGACTGCAAGCAAATCGATTGATTGCATTGCATTGAATTGGCCTGGCTGAATGATGGTACATACCTGCCATCTGATCATGACATGGGTTACTTTGTCATCCGTTCGAACGGAGAGAACAAAATCGCCAGGTTTACTTTGAGATTCCCGCACAAGAAATGAACCGTTCTTGCCACGCTCCAATATCAATTTTTCTGCTTCCTTGCCAGAAAGATTGCCGTGAAACCATCTGGAACAAATAAAAAAAAACAAGAACAGCGCAATTAGTAACATATTTTTCGTTTTCGAGGGGTGGGTTGGAGCAGAGGTGCTAACCAAAATATTAATTGATTGAGTGACTGACTGACTGGCTGGCTGACTGTCGAGACTTTAGACTACGTGCGCGCTCGAAATGCAATTACAAACTACACGGTCGTCTATATGAGAAGCGCGCAAAAGCGCAAAATACTCGCCAAAAACAACAACAACAACAACAATAACAAAACGATGCCGACAGCGAGTAGGAACCAGGCAATGCAGTGCAAATATCCAATCGTTTGTAAGTAAATATACATATGTACATATGCATGTGTGTGCATGTGGATGCGTATGTGCCAAAACAACAACAACAACAGCAACAGCAACAACAACACGAAAGAAAACAGTCAAATACAAGGCAACAACACGCATACGACGTGTGGAAAAGTGCAAGTTTTGCTGCTGTTGCTGGCTGCTTGGACTTATAAGTCGACCCGCCAACTGGCCTGGCCAGTTGACGGACATAGGCATGCTGACACATGTGCACTGAGACACACACACACACACACACACCCACAAATGTACAAATGTATATACTTGAGCTGCAGTTGACATAGAAAACTTAAAAGCTAAATTTAAACCAAACTGTTGCCTGACACTGCTTACCAATTGCAAGCAGTGCTTTACCAAAGCAGTGCCAAGCTGTTATAAACTTTCAAGTGGGAAATATAACAGTCAAGCTGGTTATACGCTTGGTAAGGGTACTATAAATTTTCCCAAATGTTTTTAAAGCATAGAAATATGCATTTCCAACCCAGTAAACTATATATATATATTCTTGATCAGGGTGACGAGCTGCATCGATTGAGCTTTGTCCGTCTGTCTGTCTGTCTGTTTCTACGCAAACTAGTCTCTCAGTTTAGAAGCTATTGAGCTGAAATTTTGCACTGAGGCTTCTTTTTGATGCACGTTACTAATATGTTGGATCCGACCGCGTCAGATGACTATATCTGATAGCTCCTTTAGGAACAATCGGTCGGAAAACTAGTCTTAGTGAGAACAACTTTTTTTCTTTTCAATGGAAATATCTCCAAACTTTGTAATCATAGGTTTTCTATGCTTTTTTATAATTCAGCCAAGTTTGATGAAAATCGGTATATCTGCCATACAAAAGGTAGGTCTGAAAAGCAGTCTTAGTTACAAAAACTTTTTTGTTTTTAATGGTAGCATCCCGAAATTTTGTATTCGTTTGTTTTGCATGCTTTTACCTAATTCTACAAATTTGCACATATCGGATATCTATATCATATAGCTCCCATAGGAACAATCGCTCGAAAAATGGGTCGTTTTGGGAACAATATTTTTTTTTTGATATTTAAGCGAGCACTTGCAAGGGTATAAAAACTTCGGTACAGACGCAGTTAGCTTAGTTTTCTCGTTTTTTTTTTCCAATGTGTCTTGAGTAAATAACATTAGTCAATATTATCAGTTTAATGTTATTTATGTTAATCCAATTAAGCGTGGGTCACATAGGCATTAAACTGCGTCTTATTGTCGGATTGCGTTGAAACACGAACGAGATGATTGATATAAATAACAATTCTCTCTACGAAAAAAGTACACAGAATATATTAAGTTTATGTAAAATGTATGTAACATCCAGAAGGAAGCATCTCCAGTTCCATTTAGTTTATATATATTTTTGATTGGCATCAGCATAAGAATAAGAATAAGAATTAAATTTTAAAATATATTAAATCGTTTACTAAACGAAGTATTTAAATTGGTCCATTAGTCTTTATTCTAGATTTCATCACTCGATATTCTGTACTTTGTGAAATAGTTATAGCATTGTAAAACGTTGTGAAAATTCAGTGAAAGAAGCTCACTTTATAAAAATCCCTAACCCTTGATGTCTAGGTTAAGATGTTCAGTCTTGACTGGATTGGGAATGATATTAACAAAATATGTTGCCCTGATCATCGATATCGTATCAATAGAACCACCTCCATCCTTCAGTTTGTCTACACTCAGACATAAAACAAAGAACTTTGTACTCAAATTAGGTACAATCGAAGTCAAAGTTACGGTAAGTATGAAAATACTTGAATTAAGTACAAAACTTTGATTTCAAGTACGTCCGAAATACTTGATTTTAGATTGTTTTGGGGTGTATTAAGTATACTTTGAATTATTTTAGCATATTTTGATCATACTTTTAGATTAGTCAAGCCCGATTACCTCTCAAAATAAGTACAAAGCGTTCTTGAAGTCTGGTAACTTCTAAGGGAGGACACAAAAAAAATTCTTCAAAGAAAATAAGTGTACTTGAAATAAGCACAAAATGTTCTTGATTTGAGCCCACTTTATTCGTAAACGACATCTCTGCATTAAACCACAGAAATATCTCAGGGCCATAACCAAATAGCAGGTCAGAGCTACAGTAGTTCAGAAATTTAACATCACTCCATAACAAAAGTGTTAGAACCAGTTGGGAATTTGGAAAACAGACTTGCCTAAAAATGAGGCGCATATTCTGTTTCTATAATATTAGCAGTCACATTACGGTTTTAGAATGTTTTGTACTCAAGTTAAGTACACCCAAGAATGAATCATACTTGATTTTGTTAGTACAAAGCGGCTTAAATTCTATTCTGTTTGGTCTAGAACGCGATTGGAACGCTATGAGTGTAGGGAATTGAACTCAAGACATTTTGCACTGGACGAGTACAAATGAAACACTTTTGAAGACAAGTTTCTTAGATGTTACTTGCCCCGCAAGTATTTGATATATGTCCTAAAATTGTATTCAATGAATAATACATAAAGCATCCAAATATCAATATTTGCTTCTAATTTGGCTGCGATATTACCACCCAAAATACAAATTTCTGCCCGATGGTTGAGTTGAGTTTGAATTGGAAACATTTATAGAACATTTGTACACACAGTTTTTGAAAAAGATTGGTTCTAGTTCGGAGTTCAAATGCAACATAATTTCTGTGCTGGGTATTTTCCTCTGTGTAGTTCACAAACACAAATGTATAATTCCTAGGGTCTCGTTTTTTCCCCTCACTTTCTGCGAGCTTACATTCTAGAACAAATATCGGTACAAAAATTTCAACTCCCTGGATCAAATCAGTTGACCTGGGCGTTGATGAATCAGTACACTCCAGCGAGGGCAGAAAAAGGGTGCTTTACACTGCGAAAATGCAAGTGTAAAAGGTTATAAAGATTAAATTAACTATGTCAGCTCGCTGAACGGCTGCAGCCAGAAAAAAGTAGAACGAATAACTTAAGAACAAAAGCTCTTGAAAAAATATTTATTCGTTCTTAAATTTTCAAGAATTTCGCTCTTGAAGTCGAGCTAAATACATTCTTAGCTTGGTGCTTGTAGGCGAGGGAAGTGAGGTATAGAAACTGAGAGAGGAGAGCAAGCACATTTGAGAGAATAACTTTGAGTCTGCTTTTACAGTTTTGTATAATATGGGAGAGGGGTGTGGGGAAGCAGTCGAGCGGAGAGCGTAATGGATTTTTGCACTCATGTTGCTTTGGAATTCCCAACCTGTTATGGCATTGCTGACATGGAGAGACCGCTGTTCGACTGATAGTTGACACAGAAGGACTGATGTTGCTTTGAAGTGTGTATTCCTCAAGCCGGCTGAAAGTTGCAACATGGCTCAACAATTAGTTTTCCATGAAATAAATTTAAACAAAATGGAAAAATCTACTGATATTGAATTGTTGTATGGCTGGAATCTGTGTAGCTCTTGATTTAAGAGTAAACGATCTTACTCTTGAATGTGATGAGCTCTTGATAATAGGAACAACATTCTCGGTTTTTGACAATGCTGTTTGCCCTTGATTCAGAATTGAGCAATCTTGACAACGAGTATGTTTAGCACTTGGTCCAAGAATTCTTGTGCTTGATTTGAGAATGATTCGTACTTGGATCAAGTATTGAGGCTCTTGGATCAAGAAAACAGGGATCAAAAATTCATACTTGGATCAAGAATTTCGCTCTTGGATCGAAAATTTTCACTCTTATCGAACTATTGATCTCGAAAATTCTTGATCCAAGTATGAAATTCTCTATTTTTTTCTCTGAGTGTGGGTATATCGAAGCTCTATCATATTCTGCTATTAGAAGTTCAGCTTAACCAAGTTGATATCGAAATGATTTGGCTTGATAAATTTGCAACATTAAAGTTTTAAAGTTAGTACAATTTGGCAGCACTTGAAAGCAAACGAAATTTTAATATTTCATTTCAATTTTTGGATGTGTATTTGATAGTTTGATTGGGTAGCCGCCTAGCACCGGAATGTAAACAAATGAAATCTCTAAAAACAGGTCTAGAGGCCAGGGCATTCCTTCTAATTGTGGTTAAATGAATCACAATTCAAGTTGGTTTTAATATTCGACTGGTTGGTTGCTCATGGTTGTTAGCTTGTGTGGCCTGCCATGTTACTCAGTGGTTTACTTGATGCCATTACTAAGATACATTCACATATTTGCATCCCCCTTACTTGCTTTAGGGTATTCCGGAATCGTTCAGCATAATTTTTGGGGTTCTGCGCTTTTTGTTTTGTATTCCATTATGTGCCTTTTGCTCGACTATTATTTAGCATAAATAACACTAACTTAAAAAACTTGCTTTGAATTCCATATGACGATCAAACTTATCTATGGCTACGTCTCTGTCTCCGCCTCCGTCTCAGTTCTGCCCAGAGTTCGTCGCCACCTACTGTACGAGTGAGTCTAATAACTAACTGTGCTGTCACCCCAATTCCCCACCCGGGTATTGGCCACCAATTCTAGAGGTGCAACCACAAACGATGTGTTTGGCTTGTCCTTAAGCCGGTTTCGATTTTAGTTTTGTTATGTTCGATTTTTTTTTGGGGTCAGCGATATCATTAAACATGTGATCAAGACTCATGTGTTATGTATGGCGGGTGGCGGCGGGCCACAGACGTCAGCGGGTGGGCAAGTCTTCCGTGTGTATGTGTGTGTGTGTGTGCTTAGACAGGGGGACGGGTGGTAGACAATGAGCAGCATTACAACATCGTGCATTTCAATGTTTCTACACATTCAAGGTGGCACTCGCCGCAGCTCGTCAAGTGATAAGAGAGTGACAAGCCAAGTTATTTTTAGCATAAAAGTCTCCTTCCACTTGTAACATAGACCGGAAGTGGCAATAGTTGCACACTTGAACTGCTTGCCCAAGCAGTTTCTCTGGATGAGGGGCTGCTGCTGCTGCCGCCGACGCTGGTGATTCAGGCGAACCGTTGTGTGTGTGCACATGGAAAGGTTTCGCCTTATTTGCATAAGGCAATTCACAGATTTTGGGAGCGTCTATTAGCACATTTCTCATTGTTGATTTTTATGATTGTTCAATTTTGAACCCAGTAGCAACATTCTGTTTTTACTTTTCAGGTTCTTGACAAGTTAACTGCGTATGGCAGAGCAGAAAGATGGAGCATCTTTGATTGAGTTGATCGATATCAGCCGGAATCCTGAAGTTTTCGTTTATGTCAATTTTTAAAATTAGCAACATTTATGGGGTGTGTGTGTGCTTAACTCAATTTAAATCGGGCAAAGTGAATAAACAGCAAAACATTGCAGCAAAAATATAATTTGCGTACGAATTGTGTAATTGACGTCAGTTAAATTTCACAATCCAGTTTTACAGTTACAATATCCTCCCTGGAAAACAACACCATTCATGAAAACAAACAAAGCGTCGAATCGCTTCCCTAAGGTCAACAACACATTTGTCACAGGTTTATAAGTACCCCCACATCGTTTTGTGTGCCAAAGCACCTGGAACTGAGGCGGCTCGGCAACTGAATGCAGGCTGCATTTGTCAGCTCAGTTAATGTGAAGTCAGATGTGCGCTAGGCAGCATCAAATTCGTAATACATTTGTAGTATACACTTTCCAGGTGATAACTTTGCTACTTTGTTCTCTCTGTTCATTCTAAGGAAAAGTTGTAGCTTAATTTATAAAAGAAAGTTTTTGGTGAGTTCAATAATGTAGAAGACGCAGAACATAAGGATTGGGGTTCCACTATTTTTCAATAAATTAATCGATAAAATTACGTTTTTTAATTCATCAAATTTCGATTTCTAGTGGAGCGACTCCACAGTAGTCATTTTGTGAAATGGTAATAGAAGTTTCGCCAAAGACTCTATAAACACACAGATGTGCTAAGGCCATACAAGTGAATGTCAGGCATGCATTTGAGATATGAACCTGCGAAGTCACATTTGTGTGCCGTATGTGTGCTTTAATTTTTTAGGCGATTTGACTCTTTGACTTTCGTCGTCGTCGTCTGTCGGTTTTTCTTTGAAAACATTCATTTGTTTACTATGGGGTTTTCCTTGGCAACCCAGTCGGACTTTGCATCATGTGTTGAGAAAAATCAACACATCTAGTGGTATGAAATTTCACTCAAATAAATAATCAGTACATGATTTTTTATGCAAGAAATTAGTAGTTAAAATAGCATGAGAAACTCACACGTTATTTTCTCAGGTATTTGAAAGGCTAAAAGTCTGAAATCTTATTCGAAAACATGAAAAACTCAGGGGTTTGTCAGCGAACATCTCATGTCTTCCCACCTACGATATACAAAAAGTAAGTACATCTGGAGAAACTGAGAAAGTAAAGAAGATGAAGGCTGATGACGTCACCCAAACGGAAACGGTTGAAACCCCTGAGATTTTCAGCGTTTCCATTGCAAAACGAAGCGGAAGGCTCAGGTTTTGGCATGCCTTATATCACGTGAAAAAAGTAAGCATGAGAAAGTACCTTTTTCATGATGAAAAGTCCGACTGGGAAGTGGTGGCAGGAAAGTGATTTACAACAAACTTAAACAAACAATTTGCTACTTAATGCATCTATGTGTTTCCATGAGAGGTGCATGAAAATGTTGGTTCTAATTCATACTTAAGTCATGCAAATGTAGGTAACAGGTAGAAGGATTAAGGAATAAAAGAATTGAGTAAGATGCGTAGAAGAAAGAAAAATTAAAAGGGATAAATATTTACATTTTAAGGATTTTTTTTTATTGGTTTATTAAAGTAGCAGGAAAGTCAACAAAAAACACGAATCTAAATAAATGGGTTGGACATTAAAGAAACCAAACAAGTCAGCAGAAGGTAGGTCGGTCTTCTTATCAAAGTTAAAGCCCTTAAATCTAAGGGAAATCATCAAGCTCTGTTTTAAGTCTTAAGTATCAGACACAAGTTGAACAACCGCCAAAAAGTCTTAAGACTTTAAGTAACCCCCAAATAAAATAACACTTAAAAACTCGACCATTCACGACTCGCACTCAGCTAACCCCTGACAAACTAAACAACACAAAATCAAGTGATTATATTTAAATATAGTGCTTAAACTGTTCTACCTGCGGCTACTTTAATTAACCAATTAATCCAAAGAGCATCTATTAGTCGACCCTTGCCACTTCACTCCCCCCTCCAAAAAAACTAAAAAAATAAACAACCTAAAAATCTCATTAATTTCTTGTTGAGTTTTGAATGAATTTGCACAAATTAAACCATATTTACCTTTTGTTTTTGTTTTTTTTTTCGTTTTATAGCAAAATAACAAGTCAATTTAGTTGTGCAATGGAAAAAACGGAAATATGCAAAATAGAAAACGCATTACGAGAAATACGAATGCAGTTGGGTGAGTGGAGTGAGTCCCAGTTCCAATGCCAGTGCCAACCGCAAACTGAGTTGTATTTGATTTGAAAATACATATATACATATATATATATGTATTTGCTTTTTTTTTTTATAAACAAAACACAAAAACGTGCAATTTACTATTGACAGAACTGCCATAGAGTGGCAAAGCCAGAGGGCGAGAGTGAGAAGTTGACCTAATGGCGGCGTCAAAGCGCGTGACACACAAAGCGGGCCCCGGAAATGTTTAAGAGAACGGAAAGTTATTGACAACGGCAAGGCGGATGAATTGAAACCAGTGGGCAGAGGGCTCTTGGGTTGGCGGGGGGAGGGGGGGGGGGGGGGGGGGGGTGGACTCAGCTACTCGCCTTAAATTAAACGAAAGATGGTTGAAGTGACTTTCCAAGAAGAATTGCAAGTATCTGTGCGGCAAACAAACACCAGATAAGCTCCTGATTACATTCCACTTTTAGGTATAAATAATCTGCTTTTTATCTCAATTGTTGAATATGGAAAAGCAACAAAAACAAAAAAAACAACAAAAAAAAAAAAACAAAACACATTAAGTAAGCTGGTGGTGGGCGATTTCTAGATTCCATAAAAGTATGCTCATTCACTTTGAGAATTTTCGATTTGCGACTCTTCTTAAGGGCGGCTGTTGTTGTTGTTGTTGTTGTGCCTGTCAATTATTGAGTGCGGTTGTTGTTGTTGTTGTTGTTGTTGACTGATGCTTTGCGTAAATATTTACACATTTTGCGTGGCAATTTTGAACACATGACATTTCCATCATTTGTACGTTTTTTTTATTTTTATTTTTGTCAAACTGAGTTTGTGATTGGTCTATTAGGAGGATTGTTGCTACTAAGTAATTGGATAAATGGGACAGATAAGCTTTGGAGTCGTTAGGTGGACAGAATGTTGTGTATGAAAGGCAAAGTTCTTGTTAGAGTTAAGAGAATGAGCTCACGTGAGCTAACAACGTAATTAACTATGCATTAGCTGGGAATATTACTGAAAAATAATACCCGATTTGATAGTCCTAGACAGGCCATGTGTATTAAGAATATATGAAACGATCCTTTTTATACGCTTGCAAAAGGGTATTATAGAATAGAAATAGAAATATTCATTTCCGAACCCATAAACTATATATATTATATATTCTTCATCAGGGTGATAGAGCTTTGTACGTCCGTCTGTTTCTACGCGAACTAATCTCTCAGTTTTAAAGCCATCGAGCTGACAGTGTCTTCTTTTTGCTGCACACTATTAATTTATTGAAACCGACCAGATCGGATAGCTCCCATAGGAACAATCGGTCGGAAAACTAGTTTTAGTGAGAAAAACTTTTTTCTTTTCAATGAAAACGTCTACAAACTTTATAGTCGTAGGTTTTCTATGTTTTTTTATAATTCCACCAAGTTTTATTAAAATCGGACAACTATATGGTATAGCTGCCACACTAAAGATAGGTCTGAAAAACAGTTTTAGTTAGAAAAACTTTCTTGTTTTTAATGGCAGCATCCTGCAATTTGTTGTATTTGTTTGTTTCACATGCTTTCACTTAGTTTTACAAGTTTTTGGCCAAATCGGATAGCTATATCATATAGAACGATCGGTCGAAAAATGGGAAAAAGAGTATTTTTTGAAAATATTTAAGCAAGCACTTGCAAGGGTACAAAAACTTCGGCACAGACCAAGTTGGCTTAGCTTTCCCGTTATATAATATATACGTTTCAGCTCTTAAATTTAGCTTGGCTAACTATGAGTTCGTAAGAGACAACGATTTTATTAATCATAGCGTTGGTCGAGTGGCAAATAGGGAAATGGATTTTCTACAAAATTCAACTCAAGTGGTTCCCATTATCCTTATGTTCTCAATGTTAGTCGTACACTAGTCATGTTATGAGGTTTTATATAAAGAAAAATCAAATTCGAGATATGCGGGATATCCAGGATTCAATCAATCCCAAATGTTGTCAGAAGTTGGTCCATCTCGGTCATCTCCAATTGACTTGATCTAGGATATCTCGGATCTAGTACAACTTTTGCTTGAAATTTCAATGCAAAGGGCGACCTAAAATCAATTTATATGAGCTTGATTTTATTCCCCCACTTTGTTTTCTGTGTACTAAAGCCTGATCTTGTGGTTAGGGAACGTGGTCTAACAGTCTCATATATAAGTTTGATAATGAAAGCATTATTTAGGCTAAAGCATCTCAAACTGCGATTCTTATAACTGAAGAGTTGTGCCAAAACCAAATTCCATATCACACAAGAATCAGCTTTAACCCTTCACCTTGGAAGTTTTGAACTACACAAAAAAAAAGGACAACAGTTAACCAACTCAAGTACAGTCAGTACCAGTGACCCGACAAAATATGGCGAATAAGATTTATGGAAATAATAAAAAAATGTAAAAATATAACAACTTTTTAAATTAATTCACTTTGATTTTTGTTCGAATTTGTAAGCCTGAGGGCTGTTTTCTAATCTACTACATAGAGAAATCAGCCCTTGGTCTGATCAATTGGATTGGAACTCATCCAGTTGTTGAAGTCTAAGTGATTCCGACACGAATTGCGCATTTTTTGTTTGTACAGTTAGTTCAAAAGTTTTAGTTAGGTGTTCCAGTGACAGACACTAAACGATACATTTCATTTCCAATCAATTATTTAAGTGGATGAGCTCGTTGAATTACAATTAGAAACAATTAGTAACTAACAATTTTAATTATCAACAATATTAAATGCACGAGACCCCGGGGGACTTATTTGAGTTAAAAAAAAAAAAAAACAGTTCAGCCATATTGTTTTAGTGGAATAAGATTTTATAGTTTTTGTTCTTTTTTAAATAATTTTTAAAATTTTTGAAAAATTATCGACTGATACCAAAAGTTAACTTCGTTAGTTTTTCAAGCTAATTTGAAGTACATTTCCACTGAAAACAAACAGTTTTTCTCACTAAGACTACTTTTCTAACCTTACTTTTCTATGGCAGCTACACTACATAGATGTCCGATTTTGATCAAACTTAGTGGAATCATTGGAAAAGCATAGCAAACTAAGAAATACAAAGTTTGGAGTCATATTCTTTGAAAACAAAAAAGTTTTTCTTACTAAAACTAGTTTCTTGACCGATCATACCCATGGCAGCTATAACCTTTAGTCATCCGATTTTGACAAAACTTTGAAGAATGATGTGAAAGGTTATAAAATAAATATATGCTAATTTTAAAGAGGTTACCATTGAAAACAAAAAAGTTTTTCTTACTAAGACTAGTTTTCTAACCTTACTTTTCTATGGCAGCTATACTATATGGATGTCCGATTTCGAGCAAACTTGGCAGAATCATGGAGAAGCATTGAAAACTAGTTAATACAGAGTTTGGAGACGTTTGCATTGAAAACAACATAAAAAGCATTTCTCACAGGAACTAGTTTTTCGACCGATCGTTCCTATGGCAGCTATATGTTATAGTCATCCGATCTTCGTGCAAAGTGTGGTCGCGATAGCTTTAAAACTGAGATAGCATAGAAACACACAGACGGACAGAAGGACAAGGCTAAATCAACTCATCTCATCATGCAGATCAAGAATATATATATTTTGTGTGGTCGGAAATGATTCCTTCTAAGCGTTACAAGCATCTAGACAATTTTTATATACCCTCTATAAAAGTATAACTAGAGGTCGTGCTTGGTACCAGCGACTCAATATGTCACATCGAACTGACAGGGTTGCTTTCAATTTGCGACTACTTCTATCGATAACTGTTTTTCAGCCACTGGGTTCTTTTATGGTTATTAAGACACTCATGATCAATGAACGAATGAGCTGTTTTCTTTCCAACTAAAACTTAGTAAGTCTTCTTAGATTCACATTTGCCGAATTTAATGGATCTTAGTTTCAGTTACAGCAAAAACCAGATTTAAATTCAACGATACAAACTAAATTAATCAATTTTAAAACCTCCTTATCTGATTTGTTCTCATTTTGATCCACTTCCTTAGGATTCAATTGTAATTCCACTTCTCTAGCAATCCGAATGTAATGTCAAAACTGATGTTTGCCTTAGGATATTCAGCTCTTCGATCAATCAATAATTGCTCTATTCATTCCTTTCACATTATAATTAATTTAATTTTCACGCTGCCTTAGCACGCGCCATAAACAGAAACGCGCGCGTTTCTTCAAGCGTTTCCCAGGCGTTTATAAACGCGCTCGTACTTACTGATAGCCATGCAGCTGAACATTTATGTTGGCCAACAGCTGTAGCGTGCTGGTGGAACAGGCGCCAAATGTGGGAAACTGTGGCGGTGTTGTTGACCAGGAGGTGGGTGTGGCGGGATAAGAAGCAGCTCCGGGACTAAGACGGTGCAATGATTCCGTTGAAGTGGATGTGGAAGGAGCTGCCGATACGGGACGACGAGGGCAGTTACTGCTGCTGCTGTTGTTGTTGTTGTTGTGGTGGGCCACACCCTTAATGATCAGGGCCAACTCATCGTTGCTCATGCAGTTGTTGCACTCCCGTTTCGCAGGCGTTTTGGTGGCCTTTGTCTTTCTGGAGTGTTTGCTGTGCGGCGTCTTGCGACCATCTCCGCCGTAATGGGCTTGAATGGCGCGCTCGTATTCAAAGTTGCGTTGTATTTGGTTAATGTTGTTATTGTTATTGTTGTAGACTTGTTTCTCTTGCAATTTGTGTTGCACCACATTGCCCAGCGAACTGGACAACTTCTCGAGGCATTTGTTGAACAGCATTTTGAGTGGTTTCGTGATTCAGATTTAGATAAACTGGCACTTTACTATTTAGTTTTCCGGCTCTGCCCGCACTTGTTTAAATAACCAAAACAAAACAATAAACAAAAAAAGTGTATATTTTTTTTTTCTTCTTTTTTTTCGTAATAATTTCCACTTGATCTGGTTCTTAGGCTTAGTTGTTGTTTGATGTTTGTTGTTGCTCAGTCTGATTTCATTAGCTTAGATTAAAAATTTTTATTGCACAATTTTTTTGAAAGCCAACAACAATTTGTTCTCAAACAACTTGATCTTGGTGGTTGTGGTGCCTAACGCTGGCTTGATGGCAGCTCTGGCTGCTTCTTCGTCCAGACGCGTTTGTGCCGCAATCAGATGCTCAAATACGAATGTGGATGAAGGCATAATACGGATGGACGGCGCGTTTTGCGTTTTGTGTTTGTGTATGAAGAAAGCCCAAGATGGGAACTGCTTGCTTTCGCGTAGCGCGCGTGCGTGCTGCTCGATTGAAACGCAACTTGAGAATGAAGCTGAGGCTGCCGACTCTGAAGCTTTTAGCCCCCGTGTTGGCTCGGGCTGAAATTCTCGTCGTTCTCGCTGCCTGATGATCGTCGTCGCTGTCGCTGTTGTCGCTGTCGTCGTCGTTGTTGACGTCGTCGTCGTTGTGGTTGTTGTTGTTGTTGTCTCCGCTGCTCACTTTCAGTCTCCGGCGCTTGGTTATGGCTCTTAAAGGGTTGTTCTAAGCGCTCAGACTGTCTGCTGCTAACTGAATGAATCTGGACTGACTTTGTCCCGGGCTTTTTGTTTTAAATCAACCAAAATAGGCCGTCCCCGCCACACCACACACACCCACCCATCCTCAGTTGTCTTAATCATAATCTGTGTTTTACACCTTGTTGATTTTTCGGTACGTGGGCGGCACAGTCGGCTGTCAAATGCACCAGCCACCTATTTGACGAGCACTTTTACTTTTGCTCGTGAATCAGTCGAAAGAATTTCCAACCAATTTAGCCAAGTATAGACATTAGCGCCTCCTCCTGACACCGGAAATGAAATGGAGACCGAGCTACTAGAGGAATGAGAGCGAAACAGATGACACCACCGACGCGTCGGATACTCCTTCTCGTTCACTTACAGCGCGCCGGCGGCATAGACGTCAGAGGCTTCGGACGTGCCTCGCATATTTGGCCAACCATACTTTACTTTGTTTTTGGGCGACGTGCGACCGCCCTAAGCACCAAGCCGGGCCTGGAGACTGAACTCACTTTTGGGGGTTTATGGATGACAAATAATTTGGTCTGCCATCGTTTCGTCATCGGTTTTTCGTTGGAACAACATAACGCAAAATGTTTTCAAAGTCAACAACATAAATCGTAATTAAGAAAATTGGCGGAGTGGTGGGGGGAAATTCCTCTGGGAGGGAATGGAGAGAGAAATTCATACATACATATGTATGTGTGTGTGTGTATGAACATTCTCTTCAATGTTATAAAGTCCCATGATCGTTGTGTAACATGTCGGGGATTTTTCTGTTAGCAAATGTATTTAACCATGGAAAAGTATTTATGCTAAACGTTAGACAAGTCAGCTTGATGTGTTGCCATTGAAAGAAAAACCCAAAATGCAAATTTGGGTTGGAGTGCAGCATTTTCCAGAATAGATACTAAAAATAACTTTGACCGTGTCAAAGATTATGCGGCTGCTATTCGTAACGTAACAAGTAAATCAGTCGGCCAAGCCCGACTGTAAAATACTCTGTAACCTGATACAACAATGATACACAGTACTAAAGGGTGATTTTTATACTCTGTACCGTAGGTACATAGAGTATTATAAGTTTGTGCAAAAGTATGTAACATCCAGAAGGAAGCATCTCCGACCCCATAAAGTATATATATTCTTGATCAGCATCAACAGCCGAGTCGATATAGCCATGTCCGTCTGTCCGTCTGTCTGTCCGTATGAACGCACAGATCTCAGAGATGGTAAGAGATAGAGGCTTGACTTGTATGGGACATATGCTTCTTATGTCTGCAGGCAGATCAAGTTTATTTTCAATTTTGGCCACGCCCCCGCAATTTAGAAAAAACGTCATATCTCCAACAGTTTTAAAGATAGGTGGGTTGTTCCTTCTAGATATATTTAGTAATATGGATAACTTATCGACTAGCCAAAGGAATGGTGAAGATTGGATGAACGGTTTTCGAGTTATGATCAAAAGACTGTTCGCTGCAGCAGCGCAGAAGCAGCGCTGCTTTCAGCTACTACTGCAGCATCAAAATTTATGCTGAGCGTATAATTTCGTTGGTACAGAGTATGCTATAGTCGGGCTTGACCGACTTTCTTTCTTGTTTAGCTATTATCTTTTTGGCAACACTGGTTTAAACAGCTCACGCACGTTTCGTGTTTTGTTTCACTGTCAAACATCTTCAGTTTGGTCTATAATTTAACCATGAATCGTCTTACAAACGAACAACGCTTGCAAATTATTGAATTTTATTATAAAAATGCGTGCTCTGTTAAGAAAGTTCTCGTGCGCTTCTTACCAAAAAATTGTGTTCAGCGACAAAGCTCATTTTTGGCTCAATGGGTACGTAAATAAGCAATGGGTACGTAAATAACGCCTTTAGACTATTTTTTAGGCTAGCTATGTTAAAGCTCATGTCTATACTGACAAGCCCGCTTCAATTGACGCATTGGAAGACAACATTGAAGCATTTATTCGTGAGATACCGGCCGAAATGTTGGAAAGAGTATGCCAGAATTAGACTAAGCGGATGGACCATTTGAGGAGCAGTCACAGTTAACATTTGCATGAAATAAACTTCAAACATTAAATTATATAGACCGTACTATAGATTCAAAGAAAGCTTTCATGCATTTTTCTGAATTTTATGTGATTCTTTTTGAAAAACTTTTCTATAGCTCTTAAAAAATCACCCTTTAGGTTCGCGTTCTATGGGTACAGTTGAAAAACTGGATATGAGGCGAGGCTTACAGCAGTGCATTCTATGAGAATTTAAGGGTCTTATCCCGGGTTTTTCCACAAGTTTGATTTTGACGAACTGTACTATTATTATTTGAAAGAATGGACACACAATTACAAATTGTGTCGAATTGAAAAGCCATGGCAACATGGGCCTTAGGCTCTTTATTGTTGTATCATGCTCTGTACCAACGAAAGTGTATGCTCAGTATGAATTTCGATTCAAAACGCACTGGGCGAAATTATGTCGTCGAAATTAAGTCGCTATGCCGCTTGTTTGACTTGCATTGCTTTTTTTCAAATTATGTCGTTTTGAGGCAAACATGATTTCGAAAATGAAACTCGACTTTATTTCGTTTTAAAGCGACATAGTTTCGTCAAAAAAAAAAGGATATAATTTTGATCCGAATTGTGTCGAATTATTCCGTTCTGCAACGACATGATTCCGACATAAAAAAACGACATAATTTCGATTGGAGCGACATAATTTCGATTCAAAACGCACTGGGCGAAATTAAGTCGTCGGAACTAAGTCGCCGTGCCGTTTTTTCTAGCTTAAGGACATAGCCCACCCAACATTTGGAAGATCATTTATGCAAAATCAGCCTAATAAGTATTTTACGGGCCTTTTTAATGATTCACAAACTGATTACTTTCTTGTGCAATTAAAAGAAGACTCAAAAATGATTTATTGAAATACGAAAGACCCGCAAATGATTCGAAACTGATCTGAAAAACTGATTAAAAACGACTCTTCGCGAAGTGTCTAGTAGCTACCCAGCAAACAATTTATGAAATTATTGATCACAATCGAGTCATTTTCGAGTCCTCAATCTGATTAAAATAGTCATAATTGAACACATTTTCTGATCATAAATGATCCTATAGTCGGGAGAAAATGGTACTCTAGCAGCGACCCATTTTAAAGAGTCGTTTTTAACTCCTTCTTCCAAACAGTTTCAAATCATTTTGGAGTCATTTGAGAGTCTTTTTTTAGTCGTACTTCACTAAGTCAAATTTTGAGCGTATTCACGAATCATTTTCGAGTTTCTTTTAATCGTACATGATGGGTATTTCTCATCAAGGTGATTTTTGTCAAAATGATCTTCCAAATCTTGGGTGGGTAGGGTACCATTTTCTTCCAACAAAAATATTACTTTCGATCAGAAAACGAGCTCTTTTTTGACTATTTTAATCAAATTGAGGATTCGAAAAAGTCTCGAATGTGTTCAAAAATTGCATAAACTGTTTGCTGGGAAGGGCTATCAGTTGACAACAAACAAAACAGTTAAACTTTTTTAATTTTAATTTATCAGATTGTCTTTATTTCAAAATAAAACACTTTTTTCTTTTGCTTCAGTCGGGCATCTTTACCAGCTTTTGGCGCCATCTGTTAATTAAATTTTCTAGGTGGATCTACAAATTAGTCTCTTGCTTAGGGGTAATATTCTTTTGAGGTTTTTAAAGCTGTATTTTCACTTGCCTGATATCTCAGAAAAGTTTCTCAAATCAGATATCAGACAAGTGTATAAGTCAATCTGAGAAGCCCTAAGATGTATGAGAAGGTTTATGAAAAGTAGGCTAAATGAGTTCTCTTGATTGTATTTTGACAGCCAACTCACAGTCAACTAAGGTATTTTTCACCAATATCATATGAGATCTCGACAAATCAATGGAGAAAGAAAACGCAAGCTAAAGTCAGTCCTGCAGGACTTCAATATACTGGTGTCTCCGAGAACTGTTTCTGAATAGCCTTTCCTTATGTTAATTAACAGAGCAGAAACATTAATGTAAACATATCTACAAAAGGACAAAAGTTGTAGCCCTTAAGGAAAGCCGGAAAGTAGGCAACACATGTGCATGTGACGTGATGTTCCCACAACTCCGCTTTTTACTAAAAGATCTTCATGAAATTTAAGTGTTGGATATATTAATATAACTTTTAATTTTGAGATCGATATCTTGCGGAAGTTATTCAACATTTTTGCATGCGCTTTCGAGTGCAGGCGTGGCAAAGAGCTAGAGCAAATTTGATCTACCTATCAAATTGGGTTACCTTTTAGTCTCTGAGATCTGGGTTTATAAACACAGACAGATAGACTGACGGTCGGACAGCTTATTGACTCAGCTGTTGATGTTAGTAAATGAAATCGGTGATACTTCGTTCTGCCTTTTACATACATTTTCACGATTTTACTATACCCTATTTGCTCTACGAGTAACAGGTATTGAAATGCTTGCAACTTTTTCCACATACTTAAATGTCTCATGACTTAACCAGGGCAGCTATCCCAGCACAATCTTCTAATCTGAAGCAGAAACATGAGCTGATTAACTGCAGAGAGGATTTTGTCAGAGGATTTATGGACTTGTGAAAGTTGGCTCCGAATTTCGCGCCCGTATAAACTACGAACTTTATGAGTTCTATGGGTATACTAACATAGCCAAGAGCATTAAAGAGCAACGGCAATGTTGGATGGCGCATGCTACTCACATGGATGATAAAGATTGGTTGTTCATGAGTGACTTAAAAAAATGTATTGCTTACTAAACTGGACAATAGTACATGTTCATCTTCAATTGTTCTTCTTTGTTCAGTGCATCTGGTTCAGTGAATCTTGTTCTTAGACCATTATTAGTGAATCTGGGACAGTTACTCTTGTTCAGCGACTCCGTGCCAGGACAGTCCACATGGACTTGTTATTTTTCGTGGGTGAACATGAAAATCTTACAATTAAAACAACTACAATTACAATTAGATCAAATGATCTAATGCATTGAGGATAGTTGAAAAGCAACGATTAAACAATTTCAGA
Source organism: Lordiphosa andalusiaca (assembly GCA_035044965.1). Classification (NCBI taxonomy): domain Eukaryota; kingdom Metazoa; phylum Arthropoda; class Insecta; order Diptera; family Drosophilidae; genus Lordiphosa; species Lordiphosa andalusiaca. The sequence goes on along the minus strand of JAWNNM010000051.1, from coordinate 1,250,602 downwards.
GATATTCATATTCAATGAAATGAACAATCTTTCCAATGAAATTTCCAGTAATAATGGTTTACAGTTGGAATGCGAAAAACTATGGGAGAGCCGACAGGAGGGAACGAAAGATACCGATATGGAAGCACCAGGTGCGGCAAGATATAACCAAGCTTGGCGGAACAAATGGATATAGCTTGCAGGACTATCGCCGATCGAGACTGCTAGGCTATGTAAGTTGTGATATAAATCTATCGGTGATTTTAATACCCTTGCGGAGGGTATATTGAAATTGTCCAGATGTTTGTAGCGCATAGAAGGTAGCATTTCCGACCACATAAAGTATATATATTCTTGATCAGCATGACGAGCTGAGTCGATATAGCCATGTCCGTCTGTTTCTATGCTATCTCCTAAGTAAGTTTTAAAGCTATCGTGACCAAACTGTGCACGAAGTCTTCTGGTACAAATACGCTGCACATTTGTTGGAATCGGCCGCATCGGATGACTATAACAAATAGCTGGAACAATCGGTCGAAATACTAGTTCTAGTGAGTAAAACATCTCCAAACTCCGTATTTACTAGTTTCTCATGTTTCTTCATGATTCTGCCTAATTTGGTCGAAATCAAACATCGATATAGTATAGCTGCCATAGAAAAGTAAGGTTAGAAAAAAAGTCTTTGTAAGAAAAACTTTTTTGTTTTTAATGTACACCTCTTTAAAATTGGCGAATATTAATTTGATAAGCTTTCACACAATTCTTCAAAGTTTGGTCAAAATCGGATGACTATAGGTTATAGCTGCCATATGAACGCTAGGTCGAAAAACTAGTTTTAGTGAGAAAAACTTTTTTGTTCTCCAAGAAAACGCCTCCAAACTTTGTATTTCCTAGTTTGCTATGCTTTCCCATGGTTCCGCTAAGTTTGGTCGATATCGGACATTTGTATAGTATAGCTGTCATACAAAAGTAGAGTCAGAAAAGTAGTCTTAGTGAGAAAAACTTGTTGGTTTTCAGCTGCAAGGGTATACAAACATCGGCAGATCAGAAGTTAACTTTCCTCTGTTTTTTTAAATTTTTCAAATTTTTATTTAAAAAATGTCAGAAAAAAGTATGTTCATAATTTCCTTAAAAGAAATCATTAAAAAAAAAAAATCTTTTTTCCCACATTTTATGAATTTTTTTTACCACGACTTGACGCGCTTTACGCCTAATTTCTCGGGAACCAATCAACCGACTTGGATGTAAAAGTATTTGAAAAAAAAATTATACATTAATTGAAGTATGTCGAAAGCAAAAACCCAACTTTAAACGCGATTATCTCAAGCCCACTAATTTAACTGATTCCACAAAAACGACCTACACAGAAAAAAATATTAGAAATCGGAATTAAAAACAGGGTAATCCCTGAGAAAAGCTTCAAATGATCCTGTTTTTTGAATTTAACAAAAAAAAAGTGGAAGTGAAATCGATTTTTTTCCGGGGTTAGCTCAAGAATATGCGGGATCACCTCGTTTTTAATCCCGTTTCGGATTAATATTTTTTGAGTGTTAATATGGACCAATTGAAAATTTTTTTCGAGTTTTTTTTATAATTCCCAGTATTTTTGCTTTAGAGAAACGGGTAGGTTTAAAAATTTCGATTAGCCGGAAGGTCCAGAAACATTGAAACAACTTTTTTATACCCTTGCAACGCATAGAAATATTCATTTCCGACCCCATAAACTATATATATTCTTGATCAGGTCGATTGAGCTTTGTCCGTCCGTCTGTCTGTATGTTTCTACGCGAACTAGTCTCTCAGTTTTAAAGCTATCGAGCTGAAATTTTGCACAGAGTCTGCTTTTTAAGAAGATCCGACCGGATCAGATGACTATATCCCATAGCTCCTATAGAAACAATCGGTCGGAAAACTAGTTTAAGTGAGAAAAACTCTTTTCTTTTCAACGGAAACGTCTCCACACTGTGTAATCGTAGGTTTACTATGTTATTATATAATTCTACCAAGTTTTATTAAAATAGGACAACTATATGGTATAGCTGCCACACAAAAGATAGGTCTGAAAAACAGCCTTAGTTAGAAAGACTTTTTTGTTTTTAATGGTAGCATACTGCAATCTTGTATTTGTTTGTTTCACATGCTTTCACATAATTTTACCAATTTTTGGCCAAATCGGATGACTATATCGTATAGCTTCCATACGAACGATCGGTCGGAAAATGGAAAAAAGTGTATTTTTGGAAAATATTTAAGCGAGCATTTGCAGGGGTACAGCCGAAGTTAGCTTAGCTTTCTCGTTTTTTTTTTTTTTGCCTTTGAGCACGAAACCGTTTGCCAACATTTCTTATAGTTTTTGTGTAATTCAATTATAAGCAAAGCATACAAAAATGAATCCCAGGGGTATAAACTACCCTTAAAAAAGTATCAGCACAATGTATAGTTAACAGAGTTGTCAGCAAAACAGCGGAGATATCGTCTTACTACTCCAAATTGTGTCATATTACAAAGTAGGTCGGTAAGTAAGTTGGTAAGTCCTGCTAGCTTGTCAATGGTTTAAGTATAATTTGTACACCTTAAATACCTCCCCTTTGGTATCATACTGAATTCGCACTACCTTTAAGCAAGTCTTTGCTAGATGGGAATATTCATTCGTGGAACGAGGTGCAAGATATCTTCAATATATGCGAAGAAAATGATTAGGAAAATTGGTATGGTGTATCGTTCGGAACCTCAAAATAGATTATCAATTGCCAACCATTTCACACTTGCTTGGTTGTCCATCACTCTTAAGGTTTTTGGTGGCTGGCCCAACCCTTTGTCACAGTCTCCCATCCCAAAAGTTTCAAACGTTGACCTTGGCTATCCCGAAAACAGTGCCGACACCGAGACCGAGCGACCGCATTTGGTCACAGCGAAAACAACAACAGACCCGATGATTGTGATGATAATGATGATGGGGGAGGGGGGGGAGCCTCAAATGATCGTACACAAAAACAAAATAAACATAATTTATTGTTATTTATAAACTTTGTGTACGCAAAATGAAGGCATTTAATATGCCAAGCGGCAAACTATGCGTCCGCAAATCCAATCCGAGCCCAGCATTGAGCTAAGCTCAACTGGGCTGAGAAGCGTGCCAGGGGAGGCGATTTCTCTGTTCGATCGGTAGGAATTGAAGTATTTCAGTTTGATCTATTGCCGAGTTTTATAATAAATCAAAAAGCAGCTGTTGGATTTGCTTTATGCCCCGATTTCATGGTCCGCCTCTCCAACTGTAAATGAGGCATTGGCAATAAGACTGTTTCCAGGGTGCCAAGCACGGATGAGCAGTTAGTTTAGTCACCCAGCACACTATCTGTCCTAGAGTTAGTCACCAAGCAGAAGGCTAATGAGACAGAATTTATATTTAGTACATTACAAAAATCTCGAGATTAGTATTATTCATACATCAAAACAGTTTCCTCAGCAACAGCAAAGGAAGCTTCCTTTGCCAGTTCGATGGCCCTTAAAATGGGAATTTTGTTGGTTTGTTTTAAGATTTGCTTTGGATTTAACTTTTGCTTTTGTTTTAGCGAGGGATTTACCTGAATGTATAATTACCATTAACGGACGGTCCGAGACTGACTGCGGTTGCCATACGTAACTGACGGATCGTGCCGAGAGCTTTAAATTGTGTTCAGAACAATTGAGGATACAATCTACATGACGCTCTAACTGTGTACAGAGTTTCGACAATACGCATTTGGTGGGGGATGAAGTGTGTGGGGGGGGGGGCAGGCAGTTGTCGGCCGTGATGGCAATCTTAATTGGTTTTTGGTTATTGTCAACGTTCTATATTGAATGAATATTCGTCAGACGAAAACCTGGCACTAAGAGCCAACACGAAGCTGTCACTGTTGAAATCCCAAGAAAACAGCAAGTGCAAGTGCAAAAGAGATGCAACATCGCAAGCAACTCGTGTGGAATTTTGTTGAAAAATTTTGAACAATAAGAGGATACAGTCCTAGGAAGAGGATGCAACATTTTTTGAGAAGTCGCTTGGATGTATTGCAGCGGGTTTTGGTGAAACACCTTGTACTCCGTGGGAGAATGAAATCAGATGGCAGCTTAACATATAGTCATTCAATCCGTTCGGATCCCACAATGTAGCAGACTCTGTGCTACGTTTAAGCTCGATATTTTTGAAACAGATAGAAAGATATAGAGTGATTATGTACTGTTTGGTTTTTAGGCCGTTATCGATGTGTAATTGTAATGGAAAATGGATTGTATTAGGCCGTCATGTGTGCTGCAGTAGGGTTGCCGCATTTTTTCAAAAATATCTATATCGATATTTTAAAAGATTGTGAATAAGTATAATTTCGTTATAAATATTTCATGACTATCCAGATTACTAAATATGTCCAGAAGGAAGGAACCATCTATCTTCAAAACTGTGGGAAATATGACGGTTTTTGTAACTTGTGGGCGTGGCAGGGGGCGTGACCAAAATTGCAAATAAACTTGATCTGCCTGCAGACATAGGAAGCATATGTCCCCTACACGTCAAACCTCTATCTCTTACCATCTTTGAGACCTGTGCGTTCATATGGACAGACAGACGGACATGAAGGACATGACTCGGCTGTTGATGCTGATCAAGAATATATATAATATATACTTTATGGGGTCGGAGATGCTTCCTTCTGACTGTTATATACTTTTGCACAAACTTATTATACTCAATGCCAAAGTACCGGAATAAGCAGTTGAATAGTAGAAGGAAAATATCGCTGAAAATTATCACCAAAAAATATTCGATATCCGATATATCGCCGCGGAAAAATATTCGATTTTTTTTTACAAAAATATCGATATTCGATATATCGATATTATATTATTATGCAGTAAAAATTGCATTTCACTAAGATTTCCTCCTACGCGCATTTCGGCAACTTTGTTGCCTTCTTCAGGGGGTCTATTTTATTACATAAAGAAACCACATATTGATATACAAATTATGTTTTTTATGATTATGATAATGCTTTTTCAGCTATTTACTTAACATTGATCAATTCCCTTCAAAAATCTAGTCTTATTCATTCATATTCATTCTTAATTGCAACGACATGACATTAATTTGAAAATATCAACATTATGTAAGCAAACAGCGCATGCGGTTCAGATAAGTATGCAGCGTTTTTTATAACCTGTATTACTCTGCCATTTCTTATTCGATCTTAACCGAAATTAAAATATTGACGTGTCATCCTTAAATGAGCTACCTAGGTTTGGGCGGTCAAAGCCTGTTTATCGAATTTCTGTTGAATATGATAGTCTAAGTATTTTATTCAAGCTTTTTAACATAAGATAGTTCCAAATAAAAATTGTTTTTCTTAAAGTTTGGATTCTAAAATCGTGTTTGTATTGTTTTTTTTTTCCTGTTTGCAGACACATTTGAATTTGAATTTATTTAAGATTTAATATCCTAACGCTACACATACAATGTACTTATTTTTGCGTTAGTCACGACAATGTGACATTGCAGTTCCCATTTACATTAAATATTAAATTTTTGTTTCCATTTTTTAATTTAAAAGCTGCCTCCCTTAAAGCAGATTTGTATAAATCAATGGCTTGCAAAAAACTATCGCTAACTATCCATGGGGCAGTCTATCGATAGATTTCTGGGACTACTTTGAAATTAAGATTTACGATACTTAACCATTAGCCAATTTTGGTCCGAATCCGCGAACCAGAGCCCCGAATTATGCAATTTCACTTGTCAATTCAGCTCCTAAACTGTTCTACAAGTGATCGAAGAGTTCGAAGCTTTGTCCTAGAGGGAAAAGTACATCCTTGTGATTAGTAGACCTCGGATTTTGCGTATTTTGAAATCCATTTCGATCCTAGTAAGCCAAAGCAAATGTGCAAAACACTATATTTTATGCTCACCATTTACATTAATAAACGAGAAAGCTAAGCTAACTTCGTCTGTGCCGAAGTTTTTATACACTTGCAAGTGCTTACTTAAATATTGTCAAAAAATACTGTTTTCCCATTTTCCGACCGATCGTTCGTATGGGAGCTATTTGATATAGTCATCCGATTTGGCCAAAAATTTGTAAAATTTTGTGAAAGCATGTGAAACAAACAAATACAAAATTGCAGGATGCTACCATTAAAAACAAAAAAGTTTTTCTAACTAAGACTGTTTTTCAGACCTATCTTTTGTATGGCTATACCATATAGTTGTCCGATTTTAATAAAACTGGGCAAAATTATAAAAAGGCATAGAAAACTTATGAATTCAAAGTTTGGAGACGTTTCCTTTAAAAAAAAAAAAGTTTTTCTCACTAAAACTAGTTTTCCGACCGATTGTTTCTATGCGAGCTATGAGATATAGTCATGCGATCCGGTCGGTTCCGACATATTAGTAGTGTGCAGCAAAAAGAAGACTCTGTGCAAAATTTCAGCTCGATAGCTTTAAAACTGAGAGACGGGTTCGCGTAGAATCAGACAGACAGACGGACAGACAAAGCTCAATCGACTCAGCTCGTCACCCTGATCAAGAATATATATGGTTTATGGGGTCGGAAATGAATATTTCTATGCGTTGCAACCTTCTGGGCAAAATTATAATACCCTTTGCAAGGGTATAAAAACCAAAAAATCTTAAAGAATTATTTAATAAGTTAAAAAGTCAGCAAAAGACAAATGCAATGAAAAGATTTGTTAAATTCACATGTGGTCCAGCCCACTTGTATAAAAATCGATTTGAAAATATGCAAAATCCGAAGTCTAGTGCTTAGCTAATCTGGAATGCTTCTCTTAGATCTTATTGTTCAACTCGAAAAGCTGACTACAATACACATACGAATTGATGGTATTAACTCTCGAATTCGATTGCTTTTTCGTGGTGAATTGTATTGAGTGAATTGGTTAATTGAGTTTGAGCTGGATTATTTCTTTATCTCGATTAATTTGTTTAAGCTTAGTAAGGGGACTTTCCTTTAAAATATACGGCAGCCAAATATCGAGCTCTTTAACGAATCCCAGATTTAAAAGATGGTATTCCACTTCTCCGCAATCTCCCGTGCGAAAAGTTGAGCTTTTTGTAAATCATTGCTTTGATTTATTGTCATCGGCGTCTAATGGCTGTTAGAAATGCATGCCATTATAAAATCTATAACTAAAACTGAAATGTGTCTGTATTGCAATGCAAATTTCCCTATTATTATTATTTGTTGTTGGGAATATAGCGCATTGCGACCTGTCTGAGTTATAACTCTCCTATCAGTCCAATTTCCTGCACGAATGACAGGATTTTCGTGGGTTCTAGGCAACTAATTTTGTTGGGGTTGAATCTGACCATCGCAGTGTGCTAATGCATGTCGGAAGGACTCCTACTCTCCTCTCTGCACAGAATCTACATAGTTCGATGTTTATTATTCCCAACTTGTATAGTTGACCCCGCAGCCAACAGTGGCCCGCGTAGAGCCCTGTCATTATCCTGAGGGCATACTCTCCTTGTTGGATCAATTTCTGGAATCTTCTAGAGTTGAAATTTCCTTGACTTCTGGGTCTTTGCTTTTAGTTTGTAATAGGCTTAAGTCAAACCCGATTAACTTTTAAAAGTGCTGATTACCTCTTCTACATTGAGAAGGAAAGCTCCTCTAATTCTCTTGATTAGATTCTCTTTCAATTGCTTTAAATTCAAATATCTTGTAGTTTCAACCCCAACAAGTCCATGAATCAAAATGAAAGTTCATCAAACAAGTTTAAAATGTTCTTAAAATGTAAGTATAATTCTAAAGCGATTCCCAATGTAGGTAATATGTAGGAAGAAGGCTGGAAAGAGCCAAGGGCTATTAATTTATGACCATGACCATAATACTTTTACTGTAGAATAAAAGTCGATCATTCCTCCTTGTGTGCTAGAGCCAGTTGTGAATTTCAAGAACAGATTTGCCTCAAATAATTCCCATTTTCCGTTGCTCTCTTTTTGGAGCTTGCATTGTAAGTCTAATTGCTACTCAATTCAAAATATCTTGTACTTGGAATAAGAACGCGCTTTTCTTCAGATTTTCTTTATAATGATGTAAGTAGAAACTTTTTTTGTTTTTTTTTTTATTTTGCAATTTGCCATAAAAAAAAGCTTTGATTGGGACACACAATTAAAACTGGTACCTTCCATATATTTCCTGTGGTCTTCCTGCCCATGATATGGCATGTTTCAAAGAAATAGTAGGCTTCAATGAAGTAATACTGATTCCATTTGCTGTAATTACGTATCGAAAGAAAGATTGATATCAAAACCATTAGAAACATTTTATCCATTCAAGAATGTGGTATCAGTAAGGATGGAATCAAAAACAATCTTAAGTTGGGACTTAAATTTCTTTTAATATTTAAGCGGAAATAGAAAATCAATTCTTCCTACGAAACACTAAATATTTACCATTCATTTCATAAAAACAGACGATACTTTTAACCAAAACTGTCAAGAAATGTTAAAAAAAAAAAGGATTATGGAAATACAATCAGATTATGGGTAAGCAATCCCACTTTTTGGTGTAGATAAATAATTCGTGGGAACCGAACCTTAATCTTGGGACAAGGGTTGAATACTTGCGGTGACGGAAATCTTGATAATTGGATTAGTTTTGTTTACTCAATTTCTGTAGAGGATAATTAAAGATTAATTTCATAAAATCTGGAAAGCCCAGCGCCATTGTGCGACTTCATTATTTAGAGCTAGATCAACTCACAGTTAAGTCCACTTGACAACTTGATCAGTTGTGCTCCACATACTCAAGATAAGTGATAAAATTCCACTGGCCTGAAGGCATCAACCCAAATGGGTATGGTGCAAGTAAGTCAGTCAGTCAGTCAACAAATGGTGGATGTGACTGATGACACGCATAAGTAGGCGTCGTTACCAAGTGTAAACACTTTAAGTGTCTGCATCAAAATATATGCACAATTAATTTTATTAACGAACGAACGATTCCCCTATAGGCTATACGGACGGGCGTTTATTATTGCCGCGAGATCGAGCGATACAGATACGGATACAGGTACAGGTACAGCTTGCTTGCGCTCAACGTGCACGGCATAATTTATAACAAAATCATTTTGTAGGCTTGTCTTAATGGCGAAAATGGAAAACATTTAGCATTTCAAGCAGTTTAAAATGTGCAAACACCGCCCCACCCCCCCACCGCCCGCCAACCCTACCTGCACACCCCATTTTTTCCGCACCCGCTGCCCGCAATTATCCAACATGCCAACACAAAACAGATTGAAAACTTAATTGATGATCGTAGAGATTTGTTTTTGCTGTCAGAAACAGAACTTTGCGTTAATCGCCAAGTAGAAGAAAGTAAAGCAATTTACAATTATCATCTTTAATTGCAATAATTAAATGTGTGTGTGTGTGTGAGTATTTTGTATTTGTTTTGAACGACTGCATAACATGCATAACATTACTAATGGCAGTTAGAGCAAAGTTCAAGATCATCCAATTGAAAAAAAATCCACTTTCTTTTCACACAAGTCACGAGCAAAAGTTGTACAGTATCCAACTTTCATAAATCCCACATATTTTATGAGTACCACTACAATTCTTCCAAGTTCAAAACTGTTTATACATAGATATGCTTCAATTTAGGTAAAGAATTTATGGCGACGACTGTACTTATAGAGTGATGGTCTGTTCTTGTCGGCCAGAGAAAAAGGTTGAATATTTAACTAACTTACGATATGATTGACTCATACACAACAAAATAATCATGATAAATGCCCTTCAAAGTATGCAATGCTTATGTAAATGAATAGATGAGGATCAAATTTCTGGCCTGACAATCTGAGTGAATGTACAGTGAGTACTATGTATGACGATGGCAAAACTGACTCTCATTACCTCACTTAAATTTATAACTAATTAAGAAAATAAAGCTAGCATACTTTTGAGTGCATTTATCATGATATTTTTTTTTTGTGTATAAACGGGGTATCAGATACCTTGCTTGATTTAAAAAACAGTTTCTAACCACTTGATGAAACTTTGATTGGTACAGCTGTAGCCAAATTCTCAGTATGTTAGTCCGCACTAAAGTTTTGGGCGCATGTCGGGTTTTACACGAAGTGTTCGTTTTTCAGATTTCGTGCATTCTAGGTTTTAGCAAAAAGACGCGACATAAGCCGGCACTACTTAGCTCCACAGAATCCTAAGAAAGTTTTATTTTTTTAACGAAACAACGATACCATATTGATATTAGATCTGCAAACCCATACTTTTTTTTAGATCTCCGGAACTCTGGTTCGAACCAAAATTCACCAATGGTTAGGGTTCAAAAATTTCAGGTTCGCGGTTTTTGGAAGAAGGTTTTGGTTCGAACCTTGGTTCAGTCCATGCTGACAACAATATTAATATAAAACAAAGCAATAATTAAATAGATACTAAACATTACTAAATTTTAGAAGTTAATTTAATCCCAAACTACTTAAATCATATGGGAATCGGGTTGTTTTTGGGTCGAAAACGGTTTGTGGAACACATTGATATGTTGATTATTAGAAATATAAGTGACTATGAAGTGAAACACCCTTTCGTAGTTTTTGTAGGAAAATATTTCGCATGTGAATCATTGAAAAAGCTTTGGAGTCAAGAGTCTTATAAAACACAGGCTACTTAAGATGGGGATATAGTAAGTAACTCTGAATGCTTTTCGAGGATTTTTTAAAAAATTGACTTTTCTGCCCATTTTAAGACTCAGTCGATCAAAACCAACCTAATAACAGATAGATGTCCACCATTTTTGTTGAACCGAACCGATATTTTAGGTTCGGAACAGGTTTGGGTTCAGCTTTACATTCTAAAGAGGCTCGGTTCAAGGTTCGGTTCACAGTAAAATAAAATTCGGAGTTCCGGGTTCGAACCGGTTCGGTTCAAACCCGGTTTGCAGCCCTGATTGATATACTAACAAACAACAAACTAGCAAAATTCATTGCACACCAAAGCAAGCATTCTATATCCGTGCTTAAATCAAGAACTCTGAAATCACTGGAAAAGCGTATTGTACCCACTGATCTTCATTAAGTAGGTTTGATTCAGTCGAAACAGTTGAATAGTTTAAGAGATTTTGACAGATTTTTCGAACTAACACAAGAACCAAGAATTTGACGAATACGAAGGAGAAAATCAGACTTAAGAAATAAAGTCGTGAGTGTCGTATCGTGTTGTTTTTAGAAAAATTTGTTTCGTATTTGTTCAAAATATGCCGTTCGTGTTAGCGACTCTAACTCGTGTTGAAATATATTTGACACGCGCCCATCTCTAGTCTGTACTACTGGCAAAATTTCCCATTATTTTCAATATCTCCTATATAAAAACAGGATTAATTTTTAAAAACACAGCTTGCGTTCTACAATGCATTTTCGATAAAAAGTTAAATTTTTTAGACAATACGCAATATGGGTGCATTGCTTACTTCAAATGACAATACAAGAATGTTACCTTGAGTGGTAAGGAATTACCTATGATGTTTCTAACTTCAGATGAAAGTATCGTTTGTTGGGTTGCGTAATGAGAATGTATTGTTCTATCAACACAAAAGACATTAAGACTATTGCCCAGAAGTTTGCAACGCATGGAAATATTCATTTCTCACCCAATAATCTTTATATATTCTTGATCAGGGTGACGAGCTGAGTTGATTGAGCTTTGTCCGTCCGTCTGTATGTTTCTACGCATACTATTCCCTCAGTTTTGAAGTAATGGAGCTGAAATTTCGCGCAGATTCTTTTGTATCTTCTGCTGCACACTACTAATATGTTGGAATCGACTGGACCGGATGACTATATCTCATAGCTCCCATAGGAACAATAGGTTGGAAAACTAGTTTTAGTGAGAAAAACTTATTTCTTTTCAATGAAAACGTCTCCAAACTTTGTAATTGTAAGTTTTATGTTTTTTTTTATAATTTTACCAAGTTTTATTGAAATCGGACAATTATATGGTATAGCTGCCATACAAAAGATAGGTCTGAAAAACAGTCTTAGTTAGAAATACTTTTTTGATTTTAATGGTAGCTCCATGCAATTTTGTATTTGTTTGTTTCACATAATTTTACAAATTTTTGGCCAAATCGGATGACCATATCATATAGCTCCCATACGAACAATCAATCGAAAAATGGGAAAAAGAGTATTTTTTTTTAAATATTTAAGCGAGCACTTGCATGGGTTTACAAACTTCGGCACAGACGAAATGCGCTTAGCTTTCACGTTTTCTATAAATTGTAGGGCAAGTCTCTGCGAGTTCACAAGATCGATACCCCTACATCTAGGTTAAAATTCTTAAAGATTAAGGAGTTCATGAGACAATGTGTGATTGTATAATTTTGGGAGGATGCAAGCCGGTAGCACCTGCATTCGATATGGTAGGAAAAAAGAATGAGAGCAGGCGAAACTAATTTTGTTTGTGCCAAAGTTTTTATACATTTGCAAGCGCTCGTTTTGAAATATTGGCCGCGTTCAGCAGAACAACTTGCTCCCTGATCAGTCATACATTTTCATCGAACTTGCTGCCGAACTCCAGTGATACGGTATCTCGATGGACAATTTGACGTATCAAGACAGAGGGCCATGTATTGAGGAAATATTACGCTCTTTTCAAGGTACACTGCTATCGATGGGTTTTTTTTCGATAGCGATTCGCGTATCTTGGTTCATTTTGTGCACTTAATTTAAATATGAGTGCCCATGAAGGGCGATAAATATTTTAAATAAGCTATAAAATATATTAGAACTTAAGTTTGACTACTTTCATGCAATAAGCGTGTTGACAAGGAGCGGCAACAATGTCGGCGCCGCTTTTAAATATATTGTTTTTTAAGTTTTTATTAAAAAACCAGAAAGAAAGTCGGTCAAGCCCGACTATAACATACTCTGTACCAAGAAAAATTTTCTTTTGATCATAACTCGAAAACCGTTCATCCGATCTTCTTCATTCCTTTGGCGGATCGATAAGTTATCCTAATAACTAAATATGTTCAGAAGGAACAAGCCATCTATCTTCAAAACTGTGGGAGATATGATTTTTTTTCTAAATTGCGGGGGCGGGAGGGGGCGTGGCCAAAATTGAAAATAAACTTGATCTGCCTGCAGACATTAGAAGCATATGTCCCATACATGTCAAACCTCTATCTCTTACCATCTCTGAGATCTGTGCGTTCATACGGACAGACAGACGGACAGACGGACATGACGGACATGACTCGGCTGTTGATGCTGATCAAGAATATATATACTTTATGGGGTCGGAGATGCTTCCTTCTGGATGTTACATACTTTTGCACAAACTTATAATACTCTATGTACCTACGGTACAGAGTATAAATAGAGGAAAGTTAACTTCGGCTCTGCCGAAGTTTGTATACCCTTGCAGCACGCTTTTTAAACTAATTTGAAGGACATATCCACAGAAAACAAACAAGTTTTTTTCATTAAGACTACTTTTCTGACTCTACTTTTGTATGATAGCTATATTATATAGATGTCCGATTTCGACCAAACTTAGTGGAATTATGGAAAAGCATAGCAAACTAAGAAATACAAAGTTTGGAGTCGTTTTCTTTAAAAACAAAAAAGTTTTTCTCACTAAAACTAGTTTTGGACCGATCGTTCCTATGACAGCTATACCCTATAGTCATCCGATTTTGACAAAACTTTGAAGAGTTGTGTAAAAGCTTACAAAAAAATATATGCCAATTTTAAAGAGGTTTGAGAATTAAAAACAAAAAAGTTTTTGTTACTAAAACTATTTTTCTAACCTTACTTTTCGATGGCAGCTATACCATATAAATGTCAGATTTCAACCAAATTTGGCAGAATTGTGGAGAAGCATTACAAATTAGTAAATACGGAGTTTGGAGACGTCTGCATTGTTTTCACTAGAACTAGTTTATCGACCGATCGTTCCTATGGCAGCTATATGTTATGGTCATCCGATGCGGCCGGTTGCCTACAAATGTGCAGCGTTGACTTCGTGCCAAGTTTTGGTCGCGATGGCTTTCAAACTGACGAAGGAAATCGCATAGAAACAGACGGATATGGCTATATCGACTCAGCTCTTCATGCTGATCAAGAATGTATACACTTTATGTGGTCGAAAATGCTTCATTCTATGCTTTACAAACATCTGAACAATTTAAAGGGTATAAATTGGATTTCTCTCTGTGCAGAGTTTCAGAAACAGACAGATGGACTGACAAAGTTCCATCGACTCGACCTGAACAAACATATTTAATAATTTCTATGCGTTGCCAACTTCTGGACATAATTTGTACCCCCCCTTTGATGGCTATATAAACAGAAAATTATAGTTTTGTCATGGTTGCTGTAGAAGGCTCGGCCCAAACTTAGATTGGATTCGGGTATAGAAACACAACACATAAGGAAGTATTCCGAATTATGTATCCAATTTAAATGCATGAAAAATGCAATCTTTCAACTTAAGTTGCCTCCCTTAAGTTCCATCCACACCCCTTCCGTTTCTCCCAAATGTGGCACTGACGTCAGTTACCGACGTTCCGTTTAGCGTTTCGAGTGTTACCCACAGATTTTAAGGCTAAAAATATAACAAACTTTTGGTTTTAAAATAACCGCATACCACTCGACCCAGAGAACGTCACGAACGCTGGACTGAACGGGAAGAGCATTGAATTGAATTTAAATTTTAAAATAAAGGTACTGGGAGGGCGGCGGGTTGGTGGTTGTTTGGCCGCAAACGTCACACGCTTTTAATACACTTAACACAGTTTTAAAACTCGGAGAATTCAAGTTCTGAGTTTTTTTTTTGTTTTTTATACAAAGCCAAAGATTAAAGACTTAGGCGCTCAGCGGTCAAAGTCAGTGGGCGGGGCTGGCAAATGAACAGAAGGTGGCTGACCGTTAGGATGCGGAAAATGCAATAAGATGCGATGACACTTCGCTGCCGCTTGACAGCTCACCCAGTCGGGAAAGGAGACAAGGAGGGACGTAATAAAAATCTTGATGAGGGTTTTGAAGGTAGACAAAACAACAAAAATATTAATAAGCCAAGAAATACAATAAATAACAAAAATATTTTGCGCGTGTGGGTTGTAAAAAGGCAATACCAGCAATAACAACACAAAGACTCACAGCTCACATATGGAAATCTACAGGTGAGCGACTGTGTGTGCGTGTGTGCGTGTGTGTGAGTGAGTGACTGAGTCGAGAGTGGGAGCCATGTTAAATGGAATTAGAAATTATTCACGCAAAATTTCATTTTAATTTGAACTGAGACTCAAAACATAAACAAACGTCAAATGTTTATTTATTCCAAAGAATTTCTACGAAATTTGGCCACATTTCAATGGAGCAGCTGGTTGGGGGGAAGCCTTTTAGGGAATGCCATTGTCTACGTAAATGGAAGATAAATTGACATATCAATTTTCCGGTCTGCATGAAATTACTTTGAAATTAGAGTCCAAAAGACAAAAGTCCCTCACTCCCATCGATGTACAAGAAGAAACATATATTTTTTGACCAAATTTTACTTCTTAGCGCCGATTTCTCATCTTCTGCAAAGAGCTATCTGTCACTTAAACTTACAAAACTAAAAAACTAACGATAACGATTTCGATAGCACACTCAGTGTAGTGTAAATGTTGCATAAGACTGTTTTTCAGACCTATTTTTTGTATCGCAGCTATACCATATAGTTGTCCGATTTTAATAAAACTTGCTAGAATTATAAAACGAGAAAGCTAAGCTAACTTCGTCTGTGCCGAAGTTTCTACACCCTTGCAAATGCTCGCTTAAATATTAAAAAAAAAACTCTTTTTCCCATTTTTTGACCGATCGTTCGTATGGGAGCTATACGATATAGTCATCCGATTTGGCCAAAAAATTGTAAAATTATGTAAAAGCACGTGAAACAAACAAATACAAAATTGCAGGATGCTACCATTAAAAACAAAAAAGTTTTTCCAACTAAAACTGTTTTTCAGACCTATATTTTGTATGGCAGCTGTACCATATAGTTGTTTGATTTTAATAAAACTTGGCAGAATTATAAAACAAAACATAGTAAACCTACGATTACAAAGTTTAGAGACGTTTCCGTTGAAAAGAAAAAAGTTTTTCTCACTAAAACTAGTTTTCCGATGAATATAGTCATCCGATCCGGTCGGCTACGACATATTAGTAGTGTGCAGCAAAAAGAAGACTCTGTGCAAAATTTCAGCTCGAAAGCTTCAAAACTGAGAGATTAGTTCGCGTAGAAACAGACAGACAGACGGACGCACAAAGCTCAATCGATTCAGCTCGTCACCCTGATCAAGAATATATATGGTTTATGGGGTCGGTAATTAATATTTTTATGCGTTGCAAACATCTGGGCAAAATTATAATACGCTTTGCAAGGGTATAAAAATCAGTTGAAAACAAAATAACTCTGATAAATTCCGTAAAAGTAAAGCTAAAGACCCGTATGGTCTTCATTAATAGAAAGCATATTGATGCAGTTGCCAGTTGGAAAGCCTACACTAAAACTAAATAAAACTCAAATAACGAAAATGTATCATATTTGGTTTTAGCAGTTCCAACCATCCAAAAAGACAATTAAGACTGTTGAGATCATTTAAAAGTCTGAAGGAAAATTTATGTGTCTAAAAGTTTTGTGTGCAATCAGATTAGATCTAACAAACTGTCTTCTCTTTTCGGAAACGTCTTCTTCCTTCTCTTTCAACACTGCTTGTGCTGCGAGAACTTAAGGTTTCAGTAACAAAGTCTGCCAATAAGGGGAAGAGTTGCCACCTGGTCTGAAGAAAGAGTGTGACCTTATCTTTAAAAATACCAAATGTGGAATTTTTTTTGTAATATTGTCATTTTATATATATTTTAATATTATTTGGCTGTCTGAGCACACTGTTTTGGTTTTTGTGTAAATGAATTTTTCGTGAGCCCAAACAGTTTGAGCATATAAATTTAATTTAAGCATTTCGAGACTCGTTTAAGAGCAGATTTCACATCTCTTAGATAGCTACTATGTGTCAAATAAACTCCAAATTTCCTTTGTTTTTTGTTAGTTTATGTGAGAGTGCTATGTATAAGATGTGAAATTGGCCATTGGAAAGCTAAACTTTGAAATTTCTACATTTTCGAAAGCCAATTAAAAGGGAAAAGTAACACCAAATACTTTGGAGTCGGCTAACTAGTTCTTCTGCTTAAATCCATAAGAAATACAGAAGAATAACCTACACTTTAAAGGCTACTCCTAGACCGAAATTTCTACTGATACTGATTTTGAATCATAAAATTCCGAAATGACGTTCTCTAAGTAATGCCAATAAGTTTCATCAAAACATACTAAAACCAAGTCGACATTGTTGTACAATTTTGTACACAAGATTTGGAATAGAAAATGATGGAATAGTGTACGATCCTGGTTTCGAACAAAAATTGGCCGCGTTTAGCAGAGGAAGTCATACTTTTTTGCCGACTTTTCAAGTGATACGGTATACATGAATATACGGTATATATGGATGGGTTTCGCTACCGATGCGCGTATCTTGGTTCATTTTGTGCACGGAATTTAAAAATTACTTTTTTATGAGCGATAAATAGTTTAAAATAACTTAAAAAATATGTAGAAACTTTAGTTTGACAACTATTGTGAAATATTCTGGTGAACACGTTAATGTCGGCGCTGCTTTGAAAAGATTGTCTTTTAAAATCTTTGTCCAAAAGTGTAGCACTTTGTTCAGCAGAAAGTATTCGTTGCATAATTTATTTCTGATACCTGCTCAGCGATCAATCCTTCTGCTGAACACGGCCATTGTTAATTTTCAATTTTTTACACAACTGGTCACCTTCGTCAGCTTTTGAAGCCAGCTGAAATGTAAGTAGCCATGAAAAAGCTTCTCAAACTTGTTAGTTACGAATCGGTTTAGGTCAAATTTTTCGGTGCTTGTTTCCAAGAGATTGAGAAAAGCATTGGCCCCTTTGCGATGTGTAAAGTCAAATTATGTTTATGTTGTTTTATATTAAGTGATTTAATTAGAGTCTCTCAAAGATACAGATTAAAATTGATACTATAGTCACCAAAAAGTGCATCTTTTTGTGGCGTTTTGGAAAAACCAACCAATCTTTAAACAGTTTCTACGTGTGACTCAATATACAATTCTAATGTTACCACATGGAAAATCAAGAAAAGCATTGAGCGAAATTGTTACAACTTTCATAAATTAAAATAGTTAATGATATTCATTAAATCAAACATTTTCTAGTCTCCTGAAACCCCCTTAATCGCTTATGCATAGTTTTTTTCTGAGCTCGACAATGAACATTTTGATTTTTGCAATGCTAATTTGGCAAACCGGCCTCTGGGCGCTCGCCCATTCGCTCGGTCGCCACCAGACTTCTTCCTTTGTGGTTACGAATGTTAATAGTTTACAGAATCTTGGAGCAATTTAAACAGCATAAGAATAATTTCACATAGTTCCAAATAAGTGTACATACAGTAACTTCAACGCAAATATTTTTGATATTTTTCGTAAGTTATGTATAAAATTTATATGTTATTTTATTATATTATATGTAAGGTGATAAAACAAAAACTTTATAAGTTTTTATAGGATCCGTTTAATACCAGGGATGCAAACCGGTTCTAAGCCGAAACGGTTTCGAACCAAACCGAACCACTTATTCCAGCTGGTTAACCGAACCGCAAACCGTACCGGCTTCCTTTTAGAATTGCTGAACCGAACCGAAAACCACAAATATAAACGGTACGGTTCGGTTCAGTTCTCTGACGATTTTTAACGGGAATCCCTTTCCTCTAGCCAATGATTTTTATTAATTTGGGAATTTAAATCGTTTCCCAAAGATATTTATTAAACATTTCGTTCGACGCTCTAAATATTTAGAGTTGTCGGATCGATAAAACTTTTAAGGATGACTGAACAAAAATTTTACAACATGTAAGACTGTAAGTCTTCTGCAATTGCCTGCCGATCTTCTAATATGCCAGTCATAAATCTGTATTTTCCCTCTAGTAGACCATATTTTTAATTATCTGTGATACTTCTTATCACTAATTCAATCTTCGACAGGTGACATTTTTCTTATATAATCCCTGCAGTTCTACATTTCAGTGCTGATTCCGGCCTGAGCAGTAGAAATAACTGAATATAATGCCTGAATTCAAGCATGTGTTAGTACTTCCCATGAAACTCACCCATGAGTATGAGTTCAGTACTGCAATCATGCCTAAAATCAACTAAAGTCATGACATAGTGGGACATGTCAGTGTAAAATCCATGGCTGAAACTTATAAAAAGGATGTCATGAATTCAAAACCAGCCCTTCCATTTCAATGCTGATTCAGCTATGATTCAGGTCTCATTCAGGTTCAGGATAAGATAAGTAGGGTAATTAACATGCATGGTACGTATTTTTTCCTAGCCGACATTTCTCTATGTAGACGAGGAATCTCGGAAATCCGACATAATAAACCTTTTACATTATTATTTTAAGAATTTTAAAGATATTTAAATGGACTATAAGAATTAAACTTCAAAAGAGTTCGAAAAGTCACATTACTACCGAAATCATAATATTTCATAATGCCTTTGTGAACCACTGAACTGAACCGAAACCGCGGCTCAGTTAGCTCCAAAAACCGTGTAATGAACCAGTACATATTCTCGAGTGGTTTGCATTCCTGTTTAATACCCAACCCCCTTTTGGAAATTTATAAAATGTAGTATTTCCAAGTATAAGTATGACTACTGGATCTTTTCAATCATCATATCTCCTCTATTGTAAATGGGGTATTTGGGCGATTGAATACTGCTTGTCCGCATTTGGATTGTACTGAACTGTAACCTCATCATTCATTTGAGATCGTACTCCAGCTAGCTCTGGTTCTTCTGTGAAACCTTGGCGTAGAACATTTTTAGCGATTTCTTTTCATCATAAGCATGCGTAAGCATGTGCCTCTAGGCCAACTAGAAACTATTTAACCTTGCCTACTTTCCTTCTTAAAGCCGGGTATCCAGCACAGCGGAAACGAAAAATTCCTGCCAAACTTCATATAAAAACAAGAAAGAAAGTCGGTCAAGCCCGACTATAACATACTCTGTACCAAGAAAATGTTTCTTTTGATCATAACTCGAAAACCGTTCATCCGATCTTCTTCATTCCTTTGGCGGATCGATAAGTTATCCTAATAACTAAAGAAGGAACAAGCCATCTATCTTCAAAACTGTGGGAGATATGACGTTTTTTCTAAATTGCGGGGGCGGCAGGGGGCGTGGCCAAAATTGAAAATAAACTTGATCTGCCTGCAGACATAAGAAGCATATGTCCCATACATGTCAAGATTCTATCTCTTACCATCTCTGAGATCTGTGCGTTCATACGGACAGACAGACGGACATGGCTATATCGACTCGGCTGTTGATGCTGATCAAGAATATATATACTTTATGGGGTCGGAGATGCTTCCTTCTGGATGTTACATACTTTTGCACAAACTTATAATACTCTATGTACCTACGGTACAGAGTATAAAAACTGTGCCAGGAATTTTTAGTTTGCTTTTTCGTTTCTTGTGTATCCAGCAACACGAAAGAAATCCACACGTGCATAGATAGCGGCGTATCAATAGCGGCGTTTCGGAAGCGTGTGTGGAACGAGAACCAGCTGATATTCAGGCCAGAAATATATTGCTGACAATTATTTCACAAGATGGAGGCAAAAACTGTGAGAAGAAGATTGATTTTATATAAGCAGTTGAGGCAAGACTATGACTTTGACGAGCCACAGAGAAAAAGCATTTTGACAACATTTCTGTGAAACGTGCTTGAGAAAGTGTTGCAGCACAAATTAATGAAGAAGGTGGAATACATGTAATTGTGTTTCAAGTTCTTAAATTCATAAAAGTTATAAATGCTTGCCAGCGAATGACAGTAAGAACGCTTGGAGAGCGGGAGACAGAGACTAGAGAGAGAGAGACAGAGAACGCTCTGAACGACAGTTCCCAGTGGCGCTGGGCTGATTGTGGTCGGTCGAAATAATGCATTACGTACGAGCCACAATGTAATGCATTACCTATGAGATTTTATTTCAGCGCATTTGTAATGGCTCGAGAATTTCTGCATTACCATATGGTAAAAGAATACGCTTGTGTAATGGGGACCCGAAAGAAACTTCGGCACGTCATTACTTTCTGCATTACAAAATTCAATAAACTCATGTACCGTGCGGAAAATTTGGCCATTTCTTAAGAAAGTAAGGCAGGTTGTATTGGGTTTTTGAATGCATACAGGCGAGAGGTAATGCATTAATAATGGACGTAATAATGAGCATTTGCGCCACTGGGTTGGTTTTAGTTGGGTTCCACACACTCAATATAATTAGCAAATTTCTGGCAGGAATTTTTCGCAGTGCTGGATACAGGCCTTAAGGCTAGGTACGGAGACGCTGACAATTTTCTCGCAGCGTGAATTGTTTCATAATTCTCAGAGCGGCCTCTAAGACAGTAGTGTGACCAGAAAACAACAAAATGTCACTGAATCTAAAACGGTCACACTCCACTGGTCAGCTGTTGTTTGATTACAAAAAAAAATGCGCGCTTAAGGTAAGCTAATCTTTTTGTGAAAATGTAAACTGGAAGACTCTTTGATGAATCCGGAGGCTTTGGGGAATGCCAAGGTTGTTTTTATGGGTTCATTTTGCATGGAGCTGGAGGAGGAGGAGCATTTATGGAGACTGCAAGTTCAAGAGTAATGCTCTTTGTTAGTCAAATCCCACAAAATTAGTTGCGATTTGCTCCACTTGTTCTCCGTAGAGTTCTCCAAATGACTTTTGTACTGTTTTTTTTTGTTGTGTTTTTTGCTTCCATTTTTTTTTCTCGTAGTTACCTCTGTCAATTATCAAACATGTCTGATAATTTCACTGACCACCTGCGAGAATTTATCAGCTGTTTGGACAAAAAACGAGTTGGCAGGCCATGCTCATTCTTGGAGAAAATTTGTGGTGTCTCCGTACCCGCACTGAGAATTTTCTGTAGCGCATTCTCTGAGCTATGTAATTAGATGGGCTCTGAGAAAATTCTCAGCGTCTCCGTACCTAGCTTAAAACCCGAAAATTGTCGTTCTAGATTTACTAGTGTCCAATACTTGGAAAACTAATTCATCTCAGCTTATTTATGGAAATTTTCTTCCCCTATTTGAGAAATGGGATTTAAAACGCAATTGTTTAACATTAAGAAACCCATTTAATGCCACTTTTGTCGTGGCTTATAACGGCTTAAGCTATTTATTCTGGCTTACTTGTGCTTGAACTCGTATCTACATGAAATCAATAACATAAATAAACGTTTGCGTCTTTTTGCGTCACTCGAAAGAGCTGCACTATATTTAATATCTAAGAATATGCTTCATAAATTGCGAGTTTCATCATTTCTAAATACAATCATTTCCCGGAATAGATTAATTTTTGATTATTATTAAGCTTAACGCAATCATTTTCTGCATAAGAACAACTCATAAGCCAAAGCTAGGTCGAACTTAGTTAATTAATATTTGCCCTACCGAAACTTTTCCATCCAGCACTGCGGAAAATACAAATTCCAGTCGAACTTCGTATAAAAAACAAGTAAAAGCGCTGCAGTCGAGTTTCCCGACCACAAAATACCCTGTTCATTTGTTTTCATTTATTTGTTTTTGAATTTTTGAAGATGAATGTAACGAAATTATCATCCCAAATGTAGGCAACACTTTTTTCTAGTCCTGACCAACAACTTGGGGGGGGGGTGCTCTTATCAGCTCAACTGTTTCATGCAAAAATTTGTGGCTCTATCTCTTATAGTCTCTGAGATCGACGAGTTCATACAGACAGACAGACGGACATGGCTATATCGACTCAGCTGTTCATGCTGATCAAGAATATATATACTTTATGGAGTCGGAAATGTTTCCTTCTCCCTGTTACATACATTCATACAACTTCATGATCCCCCTTTTCCCATTTTCAATGGGAATAGGGTATAAAAACTGAGCCAGGAATTTTTCGTTTACTTTTTTGGTTGTTGCGTGTCCAGCAACTTGAACGAAATCCACAATTGTCACGATAGCGGCTTGTGGATCGAGAAACAGCTGATACATAGGCCAGGAATTTATTGTTCACAATTGACTTGAGATTGCCAAAGGCAATAATATTTATTATATCCAACAAAATTGGTAATGCTGTCGATTTAACATAGAATTTATGGTCAGACATTTATCACAGTCCATTGTTCTTCTTTTTTAGTTTTTACTGTTCTTGTTTCGTGGGTGTGGTACTGGCTCACTGCTCACGAACTAGCCCAATGTTCACCTTTAACATTGTAAAATTCTGTGACAATCAAAAGAAACGTTCACATCAAAGGTACTCATTTGGCTTGTCACACCGCTGCGCCACACAATTTAAGTGCCGCCAATGTAAACACTCTTGATCTTATCACAAATCACAGTGTGACACGGTGTAAGCTGAGCATAATAACGCCAAAATCACCCTTAAATAGCCAAATACCATCGAATGTCAAACGGTCACACTGCGTTGCTATTGTTTACATTTGGTGTTTTGTTTACGTTTAAATTGGATTTTATTAATCAAATTAAAAATGCAAGAGTATACGAATGTTCTTTGGAGAGCAGAAGTCATGGGCAATGCTTGAGTTGTGTTATCTTTGCGGAAGGAAGATGCACGGAGCAGGCGCCAGCGTCGCAAATTTGTGGGACAAAGGCAATAAAGGAAGGTTTGCAGGCAATGTATGTACATATATGAATTTATAAAGATAAACTCACAAACTGATTAGCACTAATCAGCACTTAGATGAATCCATTTAGTTGGGGTAGCTGTCTTGGATTGTAATTGCAATCTTTTTCTTTTTCTCAATCAGCTGTTGCTGACAGTCAAGGTTGCGGCGCCACGATCGTTCTGATGTCTGTGCACTGGCAAAGCAGGGGGATCAATCGACTTTTTAACGACCTTTTTTTTAAACCCTATTCTCATTGTAGATGGTGGGGAAAAGGGGCTCATGAAGTTCTGCATATGAAAGCAACAGAGAGAAGGAATCATCTCCCTACCCTATAAGGTACATCAATCCTTGATCAACATCAACAGCCTGCCTGTCTGTCCCGGTTGGGATACCCTAGTTTTCAGCTAGCTTCTGAAACTTTGTTGCATTATTATTGCTCATAGATTGAAAACTCTCATACATACAAAACATTTGTTTTCCCAGTATCGAATAACATTTATGTTTCACAGCTTCTCAAGTGGCCTTCTCAGCCGCCACGAATTCCTTCATATCAGCAAATTGCACAGATTTTATGTAAACAAAAATTAACCCAATCTTAAAGTGGGTCATCTAACAGCAGCCTTTCGTATAACAATAACAATATCAACAAAAATCCATTCTCATCCGTTTGTTGTTTGTTTACATATGAATTTTATGTCAAAGCAAACTTATGGGCTTACCTTTCCGTGGTGGGCTCGGCGCAAATCAGTGGCTGTTTCAATTCAATGGCTTGGCCATTTTTCTCCTTCAGCTCACCATTTTCCATATAATATTGTACCAGTTCCGGCAGTGTGGCAAATTTTTCACCTGCAAACATACAAACGCTTTGAATACAAGTGCCAAGGATTTGAGCATACGAGTTTCGTCCACTTACCACCATAGAGATCAAAGAAGTCGCCATTATTTTGAATTTTTATGTGTGTTACCTCATTGCCACGGCGCACGGAGAGTGTGAAGGCGCCCGGATTCGAGGATGAGAGACGTGCAAGAAATGAACCATCGAAACCTTCTTCCTGTAATAATTTTTCAGCTTCGATGCCAGATATCGTTGGGTGGAACCATCTGAGAAAGAAAAACACACACACAAAAAATGACAGATTATAGAGGAGCTAATAATCGAAAAGCTTGATGTCTTGATGTAAAGTTTTTCCAACCAATTTCCCAAAAAAAAAAAAATCATAGATTGTGAGCTTGAAGTTGAAAAATATTCCACTTTCTTTTCCGATATTAATGTGGGGGGCTTACCGGCACCGGGGCACTTTTCACTGACAATAAGTATGCAAATACAAATCTTCTCAGCAGGTTTTCCCAGTTGAAAAAAAAATCCCTCTGAAAATTAAACGGCTCAGAAATAAAACGTGACTTGTGCTTCGTTAGATTGGCATACAACAAAGCGTATTTTAAGCCTAATGTCTTTCGTCTTTAGGTACATTTATATAAATAAATGTTAATTTTAAGTGTGAACCCGGGGGGAGATGCAAAATAAGTAGAGTTCTGAAGTGAACATAGACAAATAGAGAAGACAACATAATAAAACTGAGGGATTCTATGGGCAGAATGATGAAACTTGATCCAATAGATCATGGCTAAAATGCTAGGACGCAGTATTGGACCGCCGGATGCAGTTGAGGAAGCAGATTTTAAATCATTCGACACACGAGTTTTAGATAATAAAATTGTTTCTAATATGAAGGGAAATATGGGAAGAAAACGAAGATGGCTTAGCAGGATTCGCTACAGTGAAAGCTCCTGAAGCTCGAACAGCTCTCCGGAAATCAAAAAATTGACCGGGTCAAAAACTAATGAACATAAACCTTTGCGAAAATGGAACGATTTACCATGACTTTTTGACGGGGTTTGGAAAAACTTAAATATTTTGTTTTTAAAAAAGCCTAATGGCCATGGTTTGTTCTGTCAAGTCATTGGCATAAAAGATTTGTATGCGAAAATTGAAGGTTCGACTAATTTGCAACATATGGTTAAAGCATTTTTTATTGGTTTTATGCGTCAACGAACGTGGGAAGCTTTTGCCAATGAGACAAATTTCTACATTACTGAACATCAAAAGTCGAGGTATAAATACTCGCAGTCCCATCTTTAACTCTGTCAATGGATCATAATCGTATAATTGATTTAATGCAATTCGCTTTGGGAAATAAACTAAAATTTATGAACAATCTAAGGGATATAGCTTATTTTAAAATTAAAGAAGAACGATTTAGAAACCAAGATGGTGTACGCTTACACAAATTAGTAAATTATTATTAGATATATATATTATATATATAAAATACAAATAAAACACTGTTTGAAACAATGACAGATCCTAATTTTGAAGAGACCCCGAATGAAAATGTCGAAAAAACTAACAATGTAAGGTAATTGGAGGCAGATTTGCCCAAGAAGCCATAGACCTTAGCTCAATATCAAACCAGAAGCTGAAATATACGAAACAAACTTTGCCGACTTTTAAAGTTCACAAATAATATATTGCATTTTGAAATGATTCAGCTAAACTGCAATGAATCAAGACCACTCTGCGAACCGAACCATAGGTTTTATAACATTCGAACCTACGGATCAAACCTTCTACACAAATAGAAGATAAGCTTAAGGAAACAAAAGTAGCCAAAAGTCTTAAAAACCATGGAGGGTGACACTCATCCCTAAGTATCCAGTCTTTGGGGGCAGCGGTAAGATTCATAATGTGCTGGAAATATCATGGACAAAGACCAGACAAAGAGTGTGCTGACATATAACCAGAGCTATAAACCAAAAACAATATTCGGAACTCCGGTACACTGGTTCGAACCCAAATTAACGAATGGTTAAGGTTCGCAAATTTAAGGTTCGAGGTTATTGGGAGAAGGTTTTGCTTCGAACCTTGGTTCAGTCTATGCTTTATACAACATTACTTATTTTTGTCTTTTATGAGTTCTGAAAACAACATTCGAACTAAAAACTCCCCAAATTATATGGGAACCGAGTGGTATTTGGATCGGAATTGGTTAGTGGAAATATTCAATATATAATTTACAGTTTAGTGAAATTCCATTTCGTGGTTTACATAAAAAAATATTACCAAAATAATGTTAGACTCTTGCTTTTTAGAATTATTCAAGAAGCTTTAGAGTCGAGGAGCTTTAAAATCAGAGACTGCTTTGGGTAGGGATTTTATAAGGAAATCTAATAATTTTTTTTTCCACTCTCCAACCCTTAACAGAGGTCTACCGACTTCATCTGTTATTTGTAAGGTCAAATTTTTGTGTCAGTTTTGTTGAACCGATTTTGGGAACGGAACAGGTTCGGGTTTAGCTTTAATTTCTAAAGAGGTTCGGTTTATAGTAAAATACAAGTCGGAATTCCGGGTTCGAACCGTTCTGCAGCCCTGGATATAACTATTGTATAACCCAACCTTTTAAGTTAACGACCTTCATATTAATTTAAATCGCATATGTTCAGATCCCACAATCCAAAATTTGAGCATGTATGAATGCAATTAGTGTTGCCATTTCAAGAATCAAAAAGAAAAGGACGGCAACAGCAACCGCACCCGAGCATGAAGCGTCGGGCACCAACATTCCAGTCGAACTTTGAAGAATGTGGTTCCCAAGAGAATGCCATTTTTCATACTTATTTTTCTAGTTAAAAGTCACTACATATTTTTTTAATTTTGATAGAAGTCAAAATATCTATATGAAATCGTTGCTACATTCTTTTTTAATGAGCTTGGAAGGCTAAAATTCACTTTAACATGATACCGTCCGTTCTCTGGGTTGTACTTTTGGCATTTGTAACCAACAAGAAATAGAAATAGAATAAAATACGTTCTCAAGGAGTCATTCTTTGATGGAACTTATCACCTCTTGCGAACTAATTACTTCTTCGGTGAAAAAGAAGTATGAAAGATGTGCCTTTTTCATGGTGTCATATCCGACTGGGATGTGTAATTGAAAAAGCAACTGTTAAACACAAAATATGGCATACGGAAAATAGGTTTGTGCAATAAGAAGGAAAAACGTTAGAGTTTGAATTAGTTCCAGAACCATTCCGTTGGTTTTGATCACAGCCAGCACTAAATCCATGAAAGTA
Organism: Lordiphosa andalusiaca; assembly: GCA_035044965.1. Classification (NCBI taxonomy): domain Eukaryota; kingdom Metazoa; phylum Arthropoda; class Insecta; order Diptera; family Drosophilidae; genus Lordiphosa; species Lordiphosa andalusiaca. The sequence continues at coordinate 1,222,674 of JAWNNM010000051.1, read as the reverse complement.
AAATATTTGATAGCCCATCAGAAGTACAAGAACAACCCTCACCCATCTTTGGATAGCGAAGGAGACAAAAAAAACCCCTCGATAAAGTTAAAAAATAAAGCACATAATCAGTAAAATAAGACATTAAAAACTTTAACAATTCCATACATGACTTTCGTCTTGCATATTAAGAGAACAACCCCGTTTCTGTGGAAACTCTGGAACATATAGAGATATGTAATCGTCCTTCTACCAATACAAATCGACAGCTCGTTGCTCTTAGTGGATGAATTAATATTTCTTTCAGTTGATTATACTTAAGCAAATTACGAAAAATCTGATCTGATCAAAATCGTCAAACAACCGACCCGATTCTTAGATCAGCTTAGCTTTAACAAAGGGACAACGGTGCTGTCCAAGACCACGAAATAGTGGTTCGGTTCAGTTTTTAGTTAGTTTGTATCAATTTCCAAGTAGCAAGTGGATCCATTAGAACACTGACAATCTGGTCACTTATTTAAATTAAGCGCCGAGTAACTTAAGATAATGGAAATATAACACTAAGGGTTCAAATTGGGCAATACCAATATGATATGATATGAAAACAATCAAAATTGTTTGACATATTACCTCCAATTTGTTGATTTTGAATCAAGTTTCGAATGAAACTGGAAACATTTGAAAGAATATTCAAGGAGCAGTTAGTAAACAGAATCGGACCAATACCTTTTTGAGTTGGGATTGAATTGAAAACGGAAGCTCTTACATCTGGGAACAGTTGAATAGCTTACATTGAAAACTGGGAACAGTTGGAAAAAAAATGACAATTCCACTGAATTTGATGAGATTCACAACAAAAAAAATACCAGGCAACCGTGGGAACAGACATGAGGATAAGGAATTAAAGGGATTCCGACTTTAAAAATAGTTTAAAATTCAAAGGAATCACTCGGGAGATGCTGGGGAACTTCCAAAGAACTGGCGACACTTGCAACTGTTGCAGCTGGAAACCATTTTAATTGGCTAATCCGGTGGGAACACACAGCTGTAGACCATACATAGATGTTGAAATGTGATCCGCTTCGCTCTTGCCTTGCATTCCAGATTTCACTGTGGCCTTAAGTATCAGACGCCGCCCTTCCCCACAGGTGCCTTTTGCCTTGGCTCGTTCCGCAATCAAGCAATAGAAGTGCAGATTCAATATTAGTATACCCCTTATGGACAGGTGTAAACAATACACCTCTCACCCACTGCCTGGACAATCGGGGGCACAAGTCTGTCCTCAGGACCTACGGCTTATGAATTGAAACCAATCCTGGGCCAATTATCCATTGAAATGTTGGGCTGCCCAGTTTCTTGGTAGGATTCGAATGTGTACATGTGTTTGTGTATGGCACTGTGTGTGTGTGTGTGTGTGTGTACGAGTGCGAGAGAATACAATTCGTGTTAGTGAGCACAGTTTTTTTTTTTTTTTTGGTTTGCTTGTGTTGGTGAGAAATTTTTGCAGTGTGTACATTGTTTCTTTTCCTATTGATTTACCTTCGCGATGACATTTTCTTATTGAATGCGCACTTAAAAAATAAATAAAGGTTACACTTAACGGAAAAAAATGAAACTTATGTGCTATATGCTTTTTGTTTAAACTTATTTTTACAGTTGATTTGAGTCGGACTGTTGGACACATAGAAAACTACACACACACTCACACGCACACACGAGTCGTGTGTGTCGTAATTGCCCAAACGCAGGGAAATTGAACTGGGCCGGGAATTTAAGGCTGGGAATTGACTTCAGACAGCGTTTTTGTGGCCACACAACTTTTCCCACTATTTAAGAAGTCGGGAACATGAGGTGGCGCCCTCTGGGTAAGCTGTTACCCGACTGTATCGATCATCGTTATCGAAGCGGCTGTTGATTAACAGCGCAGCTCGGTCGAAATCGAACTCAAATTCAAAAGGCCCGTTTTGTTAGTTTTTTTTTTTAATATTTTTTATTTAAGCAATTTAAAAGTTGTTGTGTGTTTTTCGGCACTGCGTTTGCATTTTATCCATATCTAGTAATGCAAGTTTGTATTTTGTTTTTTACTAATATATCAAATAAATATTATTTGCACAGTTTTATGTATATATTTTCTTTAGTTTGTTTACTTTAAACATGGACTGGTTTTTTTTTTTGTAGTGATTTAAATAATTTACACATACACACTCTCATTTTGGGTTTTTCTATATGTGTTACAACCAAGACAGAAAACGGAGGCTTAAAATGTGGTTCGACGCCCAATTAGACCAGCCTTAAATCATAAGGTGTCATAAGAAAAGATCATCAAATGAATCTTATAAGTGGATTGTCACTGGGAAAACTGAAAGTCCAAAAACCATTAGGGTGCTGCTTTAAATGGAAGTTTTTATGATCCGGCTCGAGCGACCCCAAAAACGCAGAGAAAGGCGTGAGAAAGGTACAGAAAAGTAAGTAAGGCACTCGAACACTAACCGAATGCTGGACCTACTCATGATACCACAAATGAGGTAAGGTGGCATCAGTGTGAGTTCACTGCAAAGTACCTTTACGTTCAGTGCTGCGCGTTCTTTTGTAGCGCAAGCTTTTGGTAAAAGTACGCATCACACTGACACCGCCCCACCTGTATTGTTGCGTCATGGACCTACTGGAACCCCATTCCACCTACGTAGAGCTTTAACCGCTTTTCTCTCTCACTTTTGGTAGAAACCCTGCCACCTCTGCCAAAGATTTAGGTTTGATTAAGAGAAGGAATCAATTTCCAAACTAGAAATTCGGCCTCTTTACAAAGGTTCTGTAAGGATACAGTTATGTTTCCAAAATGTATCCAGTAAAACCTAACCTGACCTACCTAAATAAGAGAAAGACGGGTAGTTTTTATCGATAACTATCATTTCAATTTAACCAATTTAACTTCAACTTTCTTGTAACCAGGGCTACAAACCGGTTTTAAACCGAGCCGATTTGAACCCAGAATTCCGACTTTCAGATTACTTTGAACCAGAGCTCGCAATTGAGTGTTGACACTTTTTTCAAATGCGATCAGCCTCAGAACAAAACAGAAACAAACGCAGCACAAAACGCTCTCTCACTGAGCGAAACACTTATTCTCGCTCCTCTTCTGTTTTCTGTTACATGTTTTCGGTTGAGCAAAACAAACGAGTCGGTCTGCCGAAGACCACTGACAGAAACACTTTAGAGCGAGTGCTCATCCGAAAACTGTCTGCAAATGACCAGAACAAAATAAGTGTCTGCGAAAAGTGTTTTTGTTTTGTGCATTTGGTAGGCTGTGTGTATGTATGTGTGTATGTACACGGGCGCAACACACAACCACTCATACATACGCAAAAAACACTATGGAAGTTTGCTCTCGGCAAAACGGTCAGTGAAAGACACGAGAGAAACAGAAACGAAAAAAATGTGTCCGAACTGAAGGTGTCTTTCGCTCCCTCTTTTCGTTGTGTCCGTAACCAAACTGTATTTTGCCAACACTAGAAAAGTGTTGAAAGTTACTTGCGAGCTCTGCTATGAACCGAACCTCTTAAGGTGTTAAAGACGTACCTAAAATTTCAGTTCGGTTCAACAAAAATTATAGACTTATTTGCCAGCGACTTCTTCTGTTATTCTGATGGTTCTGGAAGACTGAGTCTTACCAAGTTTAATGTAAAAATGTTCCGAATTACTAATAGAATGAACATAAGCCGTTTTTTTTTATAAGATTCTCAACTCCAAAGCTTATTGATTGATTCACAAAATAAGAGCTCAACCTTAAGGTGGAAACAGTTTTCGAACGTAGACTACAAAATTGAATTTTACTTAAAGTTCTGTGTCCAGCACTTCGAAATTTTTAGTTCATTACAATACTTTATATAAATAGAAACAGAGAGAAATTGCTTTGATGGTCGTGAGCTGTACGAAAGTGTTTCTATTTATATAAAGTATTGTGTTGAAATAAAATTTCAAGGATGCTTGAATATTAATAGTCCCAATTCTCTTACAATTTATATGGTTTTAAGGTCGATTAGTATAGAAACCTATATTAAGCTTGGTTCAAACCAAAACCTTGGCCCAAAATCCTTGATCCTCAAAATTCTGAACCTTAAACATTGGTCAATTTTGGGTTCGAACAGCAGCTCGAAAAATTTGTTTGAGTTGTAAAAACGGGAAAAAAGGTGCATTAATATGGATAATTTTTAATATCCTTTTTATACCTTTTTCCAAATCTGAAACAAACAATCTGATGTGCGTACGTTATACACCTACCTTCATGCAAACATTTGTGACCCTATCTCTTATACACAAAAAACGATATTATGATAATTGCCCCTAAAAGTATGCCATTTTCATTTCCTTAAATAATTCTCAACTTAAATAAGTAACTGAGAGTCATATATGTCTGCATCATACATAATCCAAACTTAACATTCACTGAGATTGACGGACTTATTAATGGTATTCAAAATAAGTTAGTAGTGTGTCAACTATAAGAGAATTGATTTCCTGAACAAGTACTATTATTAAGCATAGCCTACTTTGAAGAGCATGTATCATGATAATTTTGTTGTGTTTAAACAGGGTAATAGTCGCATCATGATTTTTGCCCCTTAAAGTATGTTATATATATATGTATATTAATCATTAGGGAACCTTTTCATCTTGTAATTTTCAAAAACCTTATATATTTTTTTCACCTATAACTAGTCGGACCATCTGGGTGAATTTACAGTGTGGGCTAGGTTTAAAACAAACTGTCCATCAATTATCTCATTCAAATAGATAATTGTTAACGGAAATTATGCCAGCATACTTTAAAGCGCAAAAAACCATGATTTTTTGCTAGCATAAACGTAGAATGAGATCGACGCGTTCATATACAGGGTTGTCCATATTCGACGGACCCATCTGGCAACGCCATAACTTTTGACAGAGATGTCAGATCGCTTAATGACATACCGCGTTTGAAGCGTCAGTCCAAGCAGATTTTTACCATGGAACAATACACGCCACGCGAGCGCTCTGAAATAGTTGAAATTTACATTCAACAGAACAAGTCAATTGTGAAAACTCAACGTGCTTCCGATGAAGCCCATTTCACATTGAATGGGACCGTAAATAAGCAAAATTGCCGTATTTACGCCACTGAAAATCCTCAGGAGATTCAAGAAGTGCCTCTTCATGACGAAAAAGTCACAGTTTGGTGCGGCGTTAGTGCGAAAACGGTCATTGGGCCGTTTTTCTTCCAAAATGAAAATGGCCATGCTGTTACCATCAACCAGGAGCGTTATCGCGACATGATGACCAATTTTGTGATGCCAATTATTCGTCGAAAGCGTATGAGGCAGTTCTGGTTTCAACAAGACGGCGCTCCACCAAGTCGCATAACAATCGATTTTCTGAAGAAATTGTTTCCGGGCCGTTTGATGTCGAAAAGTGGTGATTTGGACTGGCCACCGCGTTCGCCCGATTTGACGCCGCCTGACTTCTTCTTGTGGGGATATTTGAAGTCAAACGTTTACGTTAACACGCCAAGGACCGTAGAAGAGCTCAAGGACAACATTCGTGAAGAAATAGCCGCTATTCCGGCCGAAATGTTGGCGAAAACGATGGAAAATGCTGCAAAAAGGGCACAATACGCCATCAACGCCAGAGGCGGCCATTTGAGAGATATCATATTCAAAAATTGATGTAAACAAATCTACTTGGAACAAATTAAATGATTAAGATTGCCAACCGCCAAATTTTTATTTTTTTCTTTGATTTTTTAAAAAAAAAAACAGATGAGATGCTTCCTCCCAGCAAACATTATTTATCGCGGAAGATAAGATCTAACTGGCGATTCGCCAGTAGGTATCGTTTTACTCTAGCGATATCGCATTATTCCCTACCTACGGGAAGAAATGTGAGAACTTCGTACGCGACTCCTGTATCGAGTACTGGCGCTCCTCCCTGCTGCATCACATGGTGGACTCTATAAGTCCATTCATATCCACAGTGCTAATGAATGGCAAGGAATTGACAGTGGGCATCATAGGGCAAAAGGAGATAAGCCCATGACACCGGCTGAGATACAGAATGTCATGTATACCAGCGTGCAGCCCTATGATGTGATACAGGCCAATCCTTCCATGTTCAGGGGAATACTCAAAATACGCATTGGCTGGGTGCTGGAGGCCATGCGTATTTACCTTCAAATCTCGGGTCAACAGAGCATCGATGTGGACAATCTGTCGCCGTTTCAAGTGCGCATCCTGCTGCAAAAGGTGTTGACCGTCAGCGAAGGGGCGGTGGAGGAGCAGTGAGTGGAGTCAGCAAAGGGAAATCTTTCATATCTAATCGATTCTTATGCCCAGACTCACCACTCTGCAGCGTCGCCAACTGGAGGGATGTCTGTGCCGTGTGGTCAAACATTTCTACAACATAATCTGGGAGATTCTACCAGCGCACTCCTCAGGGTATACTCATACAGGGTCATCATTCTAGGAGATAGGAAAAACTCTCTTCTGAGCTATAGGAAAGCGATTCTTCCTGGAGATAAGAATGTGATTCTTCCTTAGAGGCAGGAATGCGGTTCTTCCCCCGAAGATGAACCATACGGATAAAAGGTGTTTCGAATTCGGTTATTTAACAGTACGATATCGCACAGGTAATTCCCTTTGGTAATATTGTAAAAGTTCGTTCAACTCACTTTAAAAACAATCGCATTCGGGTCTTTTTAGGGAGTGTTAGGTGATGTATCGACAAATCTCAAATGGGATGATGAAAAAGCGAGACCAATAATAAATTAACGCATTCTTGCCCTCAAGGCGATTTTTGAGGGATATATCGCCAATTTACCGAATGCACGAAAAAAATGCGATAACACATATCACTAATTTAGGCCTTTTATGATACAAAAGCGATACCTAAGGTAATTTGTTTGTGCAAATCGCCAAACTATCTCCAACTCTCCCTTCAAGCTATGGCCAAACTCTTGCATCGACGAGAGAGATAAGTAATCCGACAAAATGTTTGCCGGCCTGTTACATACTTTTGCACGACTTTTTGATGCCCCTTTTCACTGTAAAATCGGTCAGAAGAAAAAAATAAACAAGAAAGAAAGTCGGTCAAGCAGCTAAAAGCAGCGCTGCTACTGCAGCTTTTGATCATAACTCGACATCCGTTCATCCGATCTTCACCATTCCTTTGGCGGATCGATAAGTTATTTTGATAACTAAATATGTCCAGACGGAACAAATCATCTATCTTTAAGATTGTGCGAGATATGGCGTTTTTTCTAAATTGCGGGGGCGGGAGAGGGCGTGGCCAAAATTGAAAACAAATGCAATTGAACTGCCTCCAGACATAAGAAGCATATGTCCCATACATGTCAAACATCTATCTCTTGCCATCTCTGAGATCTGTGAGTTCACACGGACAGACCGACGGACATGACTCGGCTGTCGATGCTGATCAAGAATATATATACTTTAGGGAGTCGGAAATGCTTCCTTCTGGATGATACATACTTTTGCACAAACTCTATGTACCTACGGTACAGAGTATAATAAAAGGGGATCGTTGGCTGGGAGTCAAATATATATTAACAAAATGTGTAAAATTTCAAGCAGATCGGTCTATCGGTCTATTGAGTTATCGCGGTTACCGACTTCAAAAAAGTCGTTTTGAGTAAAACGCGTTTAAAGATCAAGATCGCTCAATTTGGTCGGCCCGGAGCAATGACTCTGCGGTATTGCTTGCAATCAAGTCTGCCAGCCGGTCCGGAACCGAACCTCTGAGAACCGGTTCGGTTCGGGTTTTTTGGGGTTCGCGAACCGGATCATGAACCAGGCGCCTTACATTTTTGACTCCTCGAACCTGAACCCGAACCAGACCTTTGTTTCGAAAAATGAGGTTCGGTTCACCAATTTAAGTCATTTTTTTAACGATACATCCAGGGATATTTTGAAAATCTCTAAAAATTTTGAAAATCTCTAAAGATTTTAGTATAAGCGATTGCATTTTTAGCTAAGCGTGGAGGATTTTTAATGTAAAGTGCCAAGATTTAGTATGATAACTGGTTTGAACAGATTTTAACTCGCTTAACTAGAGAAATCTGATCTAGTAACCGACCATATCTGTGAAACTTCACATATAAAGGCAACCTGCCGTATACATATAAATATTATATTAATGCATAATCATCTTGCCGAACTCCTTTTTTTTAATTAATGCTTATTAACTTATACTAAGCAGTTTCTTAAAGCTGTTAATGGCATTTGATAATTGAAATAACTTAAGAAATGATCATTATGATTGAGTATATGGATAGAAGGTATATACGTTTCACTTTCAACGTATTAATAAATCAAAAGTCAAACTATTCTTTTATGCGCAAGCGAATCAAGGTACGAACCAGAACCTCCGAAACCGAACCTTGGATTTTACAATGGGTTCAAACCCCCAGATCGGACCTCAGGGATAATTTTAAAGGTTTGCTGCCTTGCTTGCAACGCTCTCAGCGGTCGAACAATTTTCAAAAATTTGTAAAAAAAAAAAATATCTAATTTCTGAAATTTAATCTTCGGGAACCCTCTAGCCTAGAGCTGGCAAAAAAATCGATTCTCGAATCGATGTATCGATTTTTTGCCTGCGTGAGAAACATCGATATTTTTTTTGAGAATCGATTAAGATCGAAAAAGTTCCAGGTGCCAACTCCGATAGCATGCGACTTACTTCATCAATTAAAATCCCTGAAAGTCAAAATGCAAACCCCGGAAGGCATCCAAACATGTTTAAATCTTTTGGAAAGTGTGAATCGTCGGCTTTTACCATATGAGGAAAGGACAGCAACCCGCGTTGCTACACTAATCGATCCTCGCTTTAAATTAGAAGGCTTCAGCGACAGCATTGCTGCAGATATGTCAAAGAATTTGCTTCAGACCGTGCTATCCACAACTTTTCATACAACAGAATCTCCTAACTCCACAGTTCCACCAACACCAAACGTCCCAAACCAAGCTGCGTTTTTTCATTTATGGAAGACAAGCTGACAAAAAAAAGTTACACTCCCAATGACGATTCTTTTATAAAAGTACAGCAATTCTTTGAAAAGCCTCACGCTTCCAAGTCACTTTGCCCACTGGAGTATTGGAAAGTATGTTCTTAATGAAATCTGGGTAGATTTTTATAACAAGTTGATTCTATTTTTCAGATTCATGGACAGGAGTTTGAAGAAATGGCCAATTGCGCTCAGCATTATTTATGCATCCCAGCTTGCTCCACGGAGTCGGAACGTATGTTCAGCAAAGCTGGAAACATAATCTCGGACAGGCGTGCCTCTTTAAAACCAAATAACGTTGATATGCTCCTATTTACTAATAGGAACCAGTGGCTGGAGGAGTAATATCATTCTGTTATTATTAGTTACACAAGTCAAATGTGAAAAGAATCTCATCATTAAGAGTATTACATGAAGTGATATAATTGAAGTTAAAAATGTTAAATGGAAAATAAATTTGGTTTATATGGTTTGAAATATATATATTTTTATACTCTGTACCGTAGGTACATAGAGTATTATAAGTTTGTGCAAAAGTATGTAACATCCAGAAGGAAGCATCTCCGACCCCATAAAGTATATATATTCTTGATCAGCATCAACAGCCGAGTCGATATAGCCATGTCCGTCTGTCCGTCTGTCTGTCTGTCCGTCTGTCCGTCTGTCTGTCCGTATGAACGCACAGATCTCAGAGATGGTAAGATATAGAGGTTTGACATGTATGGGACATATGCTTCTAATGTCTGCAGGCAGATCAAGTTTATTTTCAATTTTGGCCACGCCCCCTCCCGCCCCCGCAATTTAGAAAAAACGTCATATCTCCCACAGTTTTGAAGATAGATGGCTTCTTCCTTCTGGACATATTTAGTTATTAGGATAACTTATCGATCCGCCAAAAGAATGAAGAAGATCGGATGAACGGTTTTCGAGTTATGATCAAAAGACAAATTTTCTTGGTACAGAGTATGTTATAGTCGGGCTTGACCGACTTTCTTTCTTGTTATTCTTATAAGGGCCGATTTTCCATCTATATAGCTCCTACATAGTTATTTGCTAGTTTATGTGGCAGATAGTGCCATCTAGAAGATGAAATATTATATATGTCCTAAGTTTACATTTATTTCAGACAAATTTAAAAAATCGATTTTAATCGATGTTTTCCTAAAAATGTTGGCAAAAAATCGATGCCATGAACATCGATTTTTTGCCAGCTCTACTCTAGCCCATTTGACATTTTCTCGAAGTGAACCCACTCAAATGGAGAGCCGTCTGACTGTCCCATATGGGAATTTTCTAGTCTGAAAAGTGGCAGTGGCAGATCCACATAGAACCGATCGTTCATTTCGGCCACAAGTCAATCAAAACATTCTCCTCCACTTCCATTTTTGTTTTGGGGCATCTTTAAAACTGAAGTATTTTCTTCGCACAACAATGAACTAATTGTCAAAGTTTTGGAAGAACTACTTGAAATCGATGGTAATGTAGTAACCATTTGCTGATACTAATGCAGCTTTGACTTTGACAGTTTTTTCGAAACTGCGGCCAGTGTGAATTGAGTATTAAACACTTACCCACCATTGAAATGCGTCAAATTTGTCACTGAGTGATATTTACTCACAATCTTATTTACGAATTTGCGAAATTATTGTCTGATTTATACTACGAACCTTATGATACTTTTCATGTACTGCAGTTTGGCTGAATCAGACCAGAAATGGTAGGTCTGAGCTGGCACTGAATTCTGGGCAACCCTTAAATGAGTTTCAGTCATGAATTTAGCACACCCTTATTCATACTACTTCATAACCTCAGTTGATTTTAGGCTTAATTTCAGTACCGAACTTTTGGATGTTTCATGGGAGTTACTACAAACATGTCTGGCATCAAAACTTAAACGTAGAACTGCAAAGGTGTATCAAATGTGTCATTCGTGCAATCTATATATCACGTATACTTTAATTCCTGTCTACCTTCTAAGCTTCATTCATGTAATGTACTGTGATTTGGGACATGGGGGCATATCAGCTGATTGTGCGATTATATTTCCCCTAATCCTTAGACAGTTTGCTAACTGATTACTGCATTTAATATCACATGACTATCAGTCTATGCCCTAATAAGTGAATAAATAAAAAACTTGAGAGATTCCCAAGAGAAATTGTGGTTGCTTGCATGATTCTTAACTGATTTGCAATGAAAAAGCAATTGTGTTTAGTCGAATGCATAACTAATACAGTGACCTATTGGGCACAGATTGCAGGAGTCCAAGTTCGAGCGGATTGTAAAAAATGTCTTCAATATTTCCCTGCTTAAAAATGTTTCTTTACCAAAAACCAATTCCAAATATATACTGTGAAGATACTCGAAGCTATTCAGGCATGTGTCCGCTTTCAATTTCGATCAACTCATTCGGAATCGGAACCGAAAACTGACTAATACCCTTGTTCCACAGGAATATTCTTGAGGTCATTCGCTGGATGAGCTGAATGACCTCATTCCTTCTTCCATTCGGAAGTCCATTCGCTGCGGATGATCAAATTACTGTGACTATATTTGTCATTCGCCCGGACATTTTGTAAGCCTTTTCCGATAAATGGCTAGATATTCTATCGCCAAGTCCAAATGTCATCAATAGAACAGCTGATTGTGAGAGGTCAAGGTAAGCGGCAAAACTTGAATTCTTTTAAAAAATATAATAAGATGAGAAATCGGAGGATTTTAGCGACCATTAAAGTCGATACGCCGAACAACCTGCCAACTGTCCGATATTCGGCTGAGAAGCCAAACGCATAAAAGGAATTTACAATTCGATTATCTAATAGAATAGCCATCCGGAAATTCGTGTCCTGTTTTGCTATTCTTATATTCCTGTATTTTGAAATTGTCAAGATGTTTGTAACGCAAAGAAGGAAGCATTTCCGACGACAAAAAGTATATATATATTCTTGATCAGCATGACGAGCTGAGTCGATATGGCCATGTCCGTCTGTTTGTCTATTCGTCTGTTTCTATGCTACCAAACTTTACACGAATTCTTCTGGTCCAAATACGCTGCACATTTGTCGGAACCGGCCGGATCGGATGACTAAAACATATAGCTGCCATATAAACGATCGGTCGAAAAACTAGTTCTAGTGAGAAAAACTTTGTTTTATTATGAAATCGTCTTCAAACTCAGTATTTACTAGTTTTAAATGCTTCTTCATAATTCTGCATAATTTGGTCGAAATCAAACATATAAATAGTGTAGCTGTCATAGAAAAGTTATAGTCTTGGTAAGAAAAACTTTTCTGTTTTCAATGTAAACCTCTTTAAAATTGGCATATATTTATTTTATAAGCTTTCACACAATTCTTCAAAGTTTGGTCAAAATCGGATGACTATAGGTTATAGCTGCCATATGAACGCTAGGTCGAAAAACTAGTTTTAGTGAGAAAAACTTTTTTGTTCTCTAAGAAAACGCCTCCAAACTTTGTATTTCTTAGTTTGCTATAATTTTCCATGATTCCACTAAGTTTGGTCGAAATCGGTCATCTATATAGTACAGTGGCGTAGCCAGGATTTTTTCAGGGGGGGCTTTTTAAAACTTTTTTTTTAATCGCTTCTTTTTAAATACAGTATTTATTCGATTTGCATTTGAAATTCTCAGGGGGGGGGGGGGGGGGTAACCCCCAAAACCCCCCCTGCCTACGCCACTGATATAGTATAGCTGTCATACAAAAGTAGAGTCAGAATAGTAGTCTTATTAAATAAAATTTGTGTGTTTTCAGTGGATATGTCCTTCAAGTTAGATGCTAGATGCTCGGTAGTGCCGAAGTAAACTTTCCTCTATTTTTATACCCTTGCAAAGAGTATTATAATTTTGCCCAGAAGTTTGCAACGCATAGAAATATTCATTTCCGACCCTAAAACCATATACATATATTCTTGATCAGGGTGACGAGCTGAATCGATTGAGCTTTGTGCGTCCATCCGTCTGTCTGTCTGTTTCTACGCGAACTAGTCTCTCAGTTTTGAAGCTTTCGAGCTGAAATTTTGCACAGAGTCTTCTTTTTGCTGCACACTACAAATATGTCGGAACCGACCGGATCGGATGACCATATCTCAAAGCTCCCATAGGAACAATCGGTCGGAAAACTAGTTTTAGTGAGAAAAACTTTTTTCTTTTCAACGGAAACGTCTCCAAACTTTGTAATCGTAGGTTTACTATGTTTTTTTTTATAATTCTACCAAGTTTTATTAAAATCGGACAACTATATGATATACCTGCCATACAAAAGATGGGTCTAAAAAACAGTTTTAGTTAGAAAAACTTTTGTGTTTTTAATGGCAGCATCCTGCAATTTTGTATTTGTTTGTTTCACATAATTTTTTCAAATTTTTGGCCAAGTCGGATGACTATATCGTATAGCTCCCATACGAACGATCGGTCGGAAAATGGGAAAAAAGGGTATTTTTGTAAATATTTAAGCGAGCACGGGTATAAAAAAAGGCAGCTTAGCTTTCTCGCTTTTACTTTAATTTACCTTCATTCAAGGCTAAAAATGTTTACCAATCATTTGAAAACTTGCTTAAGAACAGTCTTTCTAACACTTTCTGCTCCCTTAGGCACCAATCTGACACATTGATACAAATGTGCAATATTTATTTCGATTGAAATCGGGTGAGTCCCAGTAATCTCTACAGATTTTCGTATAAACGCTTTCATTTCGAGCAAATACTGCTTGTCTTTATGTCGACAAAATGGTAGGCCTCTAGATAAGACAACAAAAGTTGAGAGACTTCAAAACCGACTGTTTAAAGCCAAGTAGAGTTTTCCACAGTACAGTTTTCCTTCTTCATAGTTTAGTAACCTATAACACTCCACTCACTTTACATCTATAGTTCTTATAATTTGGTTCAAAATTTCCTTCTTTTATATGGAAATCTCACTTAAAATGTTAAAGCAAACATTTATCATTCCACAACTTTCAGTTTATATAGCGAAACTTTTGAAAATATTTTTAAAAACAAAAACCTCACAATTCAATCCCAGATTTCAATTCAGTTTAAGCCCCATGTTTCTGCATTGGTTGTATGTTGTATTTTCTAGGGCATTTAAATGGATTTTGCTATTTGGAATTTGCCATTTGTTGTTTTATTTCGTAAATATAATTTGTATCAAGCGCAATTGTACGATATATGTACTATAACTATTATTTCTTTGTGTAGGTCTGTCTTTTATGGTACTTAAATACGCATATATAATCGTTTTATATGTATGCAAGTGTTGTTCATTAACAAAGGTACCTAAGATTTGCTTTATATGTGAAATTTTGTCGACGTTGAACTTTCCACCTTCGAATGTGAAACATGATATAAATGTTTTTTTTTGTAGTTAGATTTGTATTTTGTTTATAATTGATTAGCACTGTGCGCCTGACTGAGATTATATATTATAATTAAATTGTATTTATTTTGTTTTTGTTTTTTGCATTTGGTAAAAGTAAATAACACAGCGTAAGCGTAAATTAAAATTACAAACAGAAAAACAAGAAATACCATTTAAAAAAAAAAAAAAAACGGAGAGCATTCTATGGCCACACACACATACAATGAAATTTAGAACAGGATTCTGAATTGGTTGCACATACGTTGGCCCAACTATCTACTAAATTAGTGGGGAGGACTTGCTTTGTCTAGCTGCCAGAGCCTCATCATCGATCTCTTGCAATGCCTTCTTACATTTAAGTTCAATTTTAAGCTTGAGTTCTTTTGTAAACAAACATTGAATGCATTCGTTTTTGTTTTGCTTTTGTTTTTGTTTTGCTTTGTTTTGCATATATAATGAGTATTACGTACTATGTTTTACGCTTAAAGATTTAGAGTTTTTGCATGTTTTTTTTTTTTTTGCCTTTTTGCCTTTTCTATGTAGTTGGAAATTTGTTTACTTGTTCTGCATGTTTGAAATTTAAATTAAAAACTAATCATAAATTAGATGTATATTTATATATATATATATATGTATGTATGTATGTATATATCGTATAAACACAGACAGAGAGATAGAGCGAAGTGGGTTTTTTTTTTTGCAGCAGCAGCGTTTCTTCTATTTATTTTTGTTGTTGTTGTCGTGGCTGTCATTTTATCATCTATGTGGGACAAAGCACCTTGAGTATATAGTCCGTTAGTAAAGCAGGCACTGTTGGACTATCCTCATTGATGGCTTTGAGTACTGCAAATATGGTAGAGAAATTGATGAGTGAGTTGACGAACTCCAGTTGAGTCACGTGGTAAATTACTTACTTTTAATCAACACCTGCAGCGATTGATTATTGGGCGTACCATTCTCCAGGTGGTACGGAATGACTGTGGTCAAGTATTTGGGTTCGGGACCTGCAAATGGACGGGGAGAGTAGTTCAAAAGTTGATTAGTGTTTCTTTGGTTGTAGTTGTAGTAAATAGCGAGGTTTGTAATCGAAAGGAGAATTCCATTTCCGCAAAGTATTAATGTATATGTCTGGTTAGACCAATTCTATAACATGAGCCCTGTGTCTGCTCAATACCAAACATATGCAAGACCAGAATCTACCAGAATATCATCCTAATTATTAGCTTAGCTAACAGTTAATTTATCTAACATCACTTGAACTTAGTTTCTTTCCTTTCTTCTTAAACTAGTATCAGCTGAAATTGAACTTTCCTTCTATGCAACTACGTTCTAGTCTTACGGCTTACAACATGGTTTAATAAGTCCCCGGTCTAGCTCATAAGTATAAGTGTAAAGGAATTATAGTATAAAAAGGCAATTTTTGGGATTTCTTTTTTTAATTAAATACAAAAAACATAGAGGAAAGTTAACTTCGGAAGTTTGTGAGCCCTTGCAGCACCTTTTTCTAACTAATTTAAAGGACATTTCCACTGAAAACAAACAAGTTCTTCTCACTAAGACTAATTTTCTTTGACAGCTATACTATATAGATGACCGATTTCGACTAAACTTAGTGTAATCATAGAAAAGCATAGAAAACTGAGAAATACAACGTTTGGAGGCGCTTTCTTTAAAAACAAAAAAGTTTTTCTCACTAAAACAAGTTTCTCGACCGATCATGCCTATGGCAACTATAGCCTATAGTCATCCGATTTTTACAAAACTTTGAAGAATTGTATGAAAGCTTATAAAAACGGAGCGTAAGCTAAATTCGGCCCTGCCCGACTTCGAAATACCCGCTACTCAGGGCAGTTAGTGTTTAATAACCTCATGAGGCTCAGATAAGTATGCAACGTTTTTTTAACTCTGCCATTTATTATCCGATCTTTATGAAAATTTGTGATATTGTAGATATTGGCCACATACGCTACTCTGCAAAAGCTTGACATCTCAAAAAATGTAGAAAAATTGAGATGATTAAGATACTCAGTATTTACTGCAGGGCGAAAGGGGGCGTGGCCAACATTTTAAACAAACTTGATCTGCGTGCAGACTATAATATGTGTATGTATGTATTCTCTTTTTATACGGAAAAAATAAACAGACTCCCTGGGGAAGGCAGCAAAGCTAGCCGAAACGCGTAGGAGAACAGCTGAGCAAAGATATTTTTTATAACTTTTTAGCTGCAGCAAGGAAGACGGCCTCAAATAAACCTATTGGAACTTCAATACTAGGTAGGTAGGTAGTTCCGGCTGACCCCAGATGGGGTCACACATAGACCTTAGGGTCCTTAATGAGGCCGGGTGATTATTTGGGTACGTTTGTCTTAGAAGTCCAGGAGGATTTTTGTCTTTTTGGCAAATGCCAATAACTGTTTTGAGGGTCTCTTGGCCGCTTCCTCCAAAGAAGAGAACCGTGGGGTGTGCAGAATTTGTAATCTTGTCGTGGCAATTGCTGGGCAGCTGCAAATTAGATATTCTAGAGTTTCTGCGAATCCAGGTTCCATACATTTCCTGCATGTGTCCTCTGTTGTTATGCCTAGCTTTATCGCATGAGCGGCTGCTAGGCAGTGTCCCGTAAGTATGCCAATGAGCAGTCTACAGTCTCTTCTCTGGAGCTGTAGCAGATATTGCGTAAGTTTTTTGTCTCTTGTCTTGCACATAATTTTAGAGATTCTGCATCCGCTGGTGTTTTCCCACCTTACCTCCGCTTCTTTCTCTGCTATCTCTTCCATCTTGCTATGAAGCGTCTGTATGGAGATAGGTATGTTTTGTGTGTCTTCTTGGCCGAGTACGACTCCGGCTTTTGCAAGACTGTCTGCCATCTCGTTTCCGTCGATGCCCCGGTGGCTGGGAATCCAGTAAATTTGCACCTTTCTGGAGATGCTGAGGGAATCTAGCGCTTCCCTGCTCGCCAGGACATTTCTGGAGTTGATGGAGTGTCCTTGCATTGCCTTGATTGCCGCTTGGCTGTCCACGTATATATTTATTTGGTTGTTTGGAGCGTAAATTTCCGCCAACTCCGCTGCTTTCCTTATTGCGAAGACTTCCGCCTGGAATATGGTGCAGTGGTTTGGCAGTTTGTATGAGAGCTTTATTTCTGGCTCTGCACAGTATACGGCGGCTCCGACTCCTAACTTCAATACTAGTCTACATTTAAAATTTGGTGGCTCTAGCTTTTCCAGTCTCTGAGATCTAAGTGTTCATACAGACAGACGGACATGGCTATATCGACTCGACTATTGATGCTGATCAAGAATATATATACTTTATGGGGTCGGAGATGCTTCCTTCTGCCTATTACATACATTTGCACGACTTAAGTATACCCTTTTTACTCTTCGAGTAACGGGTATACAAATATATGACAATTTCAAACTGGCTTACATTGAAAACCAAAAAGTTTTTCTTACTAAGACTTTTTTTCTAACCTTACTTTTCTACGGCAGCTGTACTATAATGGATGTCCGATTTCGACCAAATTTGGCAGAATCATGGAGAAGCGTGAAGCGACTCCATAGATGTCCCATTTCGACCAAACTTGGCAAACGAGATGATTGCATTAAAAACAAAAAGTTTTGTTTCACTAGAACTAGTTTTTTGACCGATCGTTCCTATGTCAGCTATATGTTATAGTCATCCGATCCGGCCGGTTCCGACGATTCTGCAGCGTATTTGTACCAAAAGACTTCGTGCAAAGTTTGGTGGCGATTGCTTTAAAACTGACGGAGGATATAGCATAGAAACAGACGGACGGACAAGGCTAAATCAACTCAGCTCGTCATGCTGATCCGGAATATATGTATATACTTTATGTGGTCGAAAATGCTGCCTTCTATGCCTTACAAACATCTGGACAATTTCAGTATACCCTTTGCAAGGGTATAAAAATATTTTTACTAGAGGTACACAGAGTATAAGCTTGTGCAAAAGTATGTAACTTCCAAAAGGAATCATCTTCGATCCCATAAAGTATATATACTTGATTAGCATCAACAGTCGAGTCGATATAGCCCTGTCTGTATGAACGCACAGATCTAAGATATGGTAAGAGACAGAAGTTCGATTTGTATGGGACAAAAACTTCTGATACTTGCAGGCCAGGGATTAATACCGGAACCGGACCCGTTAACCGAAATATACCGTTTCAAATCACGTACCGGAACCGGAACCGATACAAATTTTTTAGAGAACAGAATACCGTTTCCGTTATTATTGGATCCGAGAGAACAGGATCGAAACCGTAACATCGATCCCGGTACTGTTCGGTTTTTTTTTTTTTATGTCTGTAACGCAAAGGCGGAATCATAAGACGTCCTTTACACCATGTAAGATTTTCTGGCCAGCTTTCTAAGAAGGCGTAAAATTGACACGAAATTCTCGAAGATTCTAAAAGCCGCTTAACGTATTGTTCCACATACATACAGAAGTTTACATAAATGTCAAACGACTGAATTTGTTGTGTTCTCTAACATGTTTACTTCGTAAAATAATACGAAATTTTAAAAAATTGTTTATATTTTACTTTAAATGTCAAACGACTGAAACTTTTATGTTCAATATTGTTTCTTTAAATTACAAATGAATAAAATGATTTGGATTTATCACAACATTTAAAAAATCTTTTCTTGTACAGGTACGTACCGGAATACCGAAATAAAAAACAGAGTATCGAATCGAAACCGAAACCCGAACTAAATTAAAAACCGAAATAAAACCTTTTTTCCGAAACAATCATTTCGGTTCGTATCGGTACCTGGTACCTGTACTGGAACCGAAAATCGTTTCGGTATTAATCCCTGTTGCAGGCAGATACATTTTATTTTCAAGCCACGCCCCCGCATTTTTGCAAAAGCCTTATATCTGCCACAGGTCCATATAGATTACCAAAATTATACAAAAACCAATTGGTTTTGTTTTCAAAATTCAAGACTAGAATACCACCTTAAATAATTTAATAGAATTAATCTTTACTGTTTCTTCTACGAGTGCTCGCTACTTAAGCGATAGCCCTGGATGAACCAGTTGCCCCTATAAGTGTGCATATTATACAGATTTTGCAATTTGGCTGTATACAATGCATCTTATCAGTAGATGACCAATTAGACAAGATCTGGGCATAGGACTTTCGAGTTTGATGTCGCTGGGCTTTCGAGCACAAACATTCATAACTAAATTATTTTAATAAAGATGTTATATAGATTTCTTTGGTTTATTTGAAACACATCCTACTCGCTACACGTACAGTGGACTTCTAAATTATAGCGCCAGGCGCAATGATTGAAATCTTTTTAAGTATTCTAGCGTACCTACTTAAGCATCTTATATATACAATATATAAACACATATTAGCTAAAATTTAGAAATTTAACTAATAAATCATACAGACATGTTCTCATTTCATGAAAGCTATAAAGCTATAAGTATGAAATTCCTTCAACCAACGATCTATGAATCCAAGGGTACCCTTGGCTTTATTAACAATAAAAGGAGATATGGAGATTTTAACTCTATTTCGGATCAAAGAGAATTCCAAGATCAACGACGGATGATATACGTTGCAATGGTTCACAACTAATCGTATGGGAAACCAGCAAAAGTTGGCAACGATGGAAAGTCGCAATCATAAACTTGGTGCAAAAATTTGCACCTGCAAATGATTTACCAAGTATAAAAACTGCAAAGGAATTGGGATCATCTTGCAATACAATAGAATGCATCGGGTCGTTGAAAGATAAAATAAGTTTTACCCATGGCTGTTAAATTGCTATTACGATTAGTAATCAATTAAATTATTTTTAAAAATAATTGTAATGATTATATAATCCGTAGGTATAATAATATCTGACTACTAATTGATTAAGATTAGAAAGAATCAAAAATATTCGGGATGATTGGCAATTACCAAAAAATAATCAAAAATAATCAAAAAATAATCCGATTATTTTTGAATATTTTCCATAGCTCGCAAATAACTGTTGACACTTTTTCGTTGTCTGCAAATAAGTGTCTTTCACTCACACAATAAAAAAGACTCAGACAGAAACTGATTTTGTCGCGTCTGACTTAGCTCGCTCGCGCTCTGAGCAAGACAGTTATTTCTGTTTTCTTTTCGCTCAAGTCAAACACTGATCGTTTGCTTGAGTTAAATGAAGCAAATTGTCTTTTGAGTATGTATTGGCAAACACGCGATTGTTGCGTTCTTTTTGTTCCTTAAAAAACAAAATATTTTTTGACATTTTTATTTAACAGCCGATTGCATTGTCTTTTTTATTATTTTCATGCTCATGTACATTTATATGTATGTATTTACATGCACACGAAGGCAAAGATCATTTCTATTGAGTTTTTTAGTCAAACTGTCTTTTGGTGAGAGTCTTTGTGTGAGCGAAAATCGTATTACTCTTCACGCGACACTCATTTGAGAGCGTCACACGAATTAGTCAAAGCAAAGCGCTTGAGCGAAAACCGCTTCGAAACAAAAAAAAAGAGAGCCGCTCAGAGAGAGATCGTGTCTGAACAATCTTTTTGGTTATGTTACGAAGCAGAGCATATTAGAAAAAACGATCAACTGTCATTTGCGAGCTATGATATTTTCCAAAAATTAAGTATTTAGCCAGTTAATACACTTTACACAATAAACATCACCAATAACTAATGACGACTCCGACACGGAGTTCAAGAATTTCATTAAACAAAAAAATAGTTAAATAAATTTACAATTAGCGTTATCGTTCTAGCGATTAATAATTATTGTAAGACAGTTGGTTCTGCTCTCGATAATAAATGAATTAATTGGATACTTTTCGATGCTTACATCTAAACCGCTGGATTTTTGGATCCTAGAAGGTATATTTTAATATAGTTTATTATATATGGTACATATAAAATTCAATAATTATTGAAAATGGCTAATGGATCGAAAATGGCTTAAAACTGCTACTTTTTGTTTTTGCACGATTTTCTTATATTGTCTTAAGTGTAAATACTAATATGCTAAATACTTAATTTTTGGAAAATAATCAAAAATAATCGGATTATTTTTTGATTATTTTTGATTTTTATACCCTGTTCCCATTGAAAATGGGAAAAGGGGAATCATGAAGTTGTGCGAATGTATGTAACAGGGAGAAGAAAAATTCCGACCCCGTAAAGTATATATATTCTTGATCAGAATGAACAGCCGAGTCGATATAGCCATGTCCGTCTGTTCGTCCGTCCGTCTGTCTGTCTGTATGAACGCGTCGATCTCAGAGACTATAAGAGATAGAGCCACAAATTTTTGCACGAAGGTAGATTTATGCTGTACGCAGATCAAGTTTGTTTCAGATTTGAAAAATTCCACCCCGTCCCCCTTTTATCCCCAAAATACCTAGACCTCCTCTAGAAATCCTAGACCTAAATAGACGTCAGATCCACAATTTTCAAGTTAGAGTCTCGTGGTTACTGTCAAGCTATGCCCAATATCTATCTTTTCTGAAAAGTACAATCAGATCGGACAAAAAACACCGGAGTTATAAGCGAAACAGTTGAGCTGATAAGAGCTCCCCCCAGTTTAGGACTAGAACTAGAAAAAAGTGTTCCCTACATTTAGGTTGAAAATTTTGTTACAAAAACAAATAAATGAAAACAAATGAACAGGGTATTTTGTGGTCGGGAAACTCGACTGCAGGGCCCTTACTTGTTTTTTTTTTTGGTAATTGCCAATAATCCTGATTATTTCTAATCGTACTCAATTAGTAATCGAGATAATCTAAAAATAATCGCAATTCAATGATTATTTTTCATTTGAAATAAAAGTAATCAAATATCTAATGACTATGATTAATAATCATTATTTAACAGCTATGGTTTTACCTCACCGACATACATAAGTATCCGAGAATAGGATAATATTTGAATGGAAACTATTATAAAATGATTATTAGTAAAATAAATGAAATTCATTAAATGAAATTTGAGATATCAATTTCGAAATGGTTCTAACTCCTTAAAATTTCTTATTTTAAGTATTTGTTAGTCTTTGCCTACTCTAAGAGTCACGATCTTAAGTTTTTGAACCAAGGAAAGGTTTACAGCCCCGCTGTTGAACATTAAACTATATGAGCTCTAACTTGGGGCAACTGGACCAAATCCTTGTGCCAAGTAACAGAAATCGGACAATCATTCCTCCGCTCACCTTGAAACTTGCCGCGCTTCTTCTCCACATGATATTGTCTTCGTTTATTTTGCACCGCCAGCAGCAACGAAATGAATGAGTTCTTCAGCTCCTTCTCATATTCGAGCTCATCGCGCAGCGCCAGCTCATTAATCAGTGTCTCGCTCAGTTCCTGGATGAGTACCTCCATTTCCATGTACAGCTCGTTAAGCTGTGTGCTGGTTAAATATTGCAACTCTGAAAAAGAAGAAGAGGACATTAAATGTTAGAACTTGTATTCTTTAAGAAGTGGAGCTGTGCTGCTTACTTTCAGCATATAGAGGCGCTCCCAGCACCTCTCGCGCTTTCTCTATGACCTCCGATTCACAGGTATCGGGCTCATCCAACGGGCTCTCGGCTTCATCCATTATGTCATCGATCTCTTTGATCACCTCTTCAACTGTTTTGATCGGTTGATCATCTGCATCGCCGTTCAGGCCATTCAATATCAAGGCATGCATATCCAAATCATTTGCCACTGCCTCATCCTCGCTGGTCAAATCGTTGAACTCATCGCCCGGAGTTTGTGCATCATTCTGATGGTGCTGCAGCTGGTGATGCTGTTGCTGCTGTAGTTGCTGCTGTTGTTGCTGCTGCTGCTGCTGTTGGTTGCGCTGTTGCTGCTGTTGCTTTGTGTGACTCTGGCCCAGATTGAGAGTGGGCATGTGCATCTGGCGTGTGTACGACTTGGACCAGTCTATAGGCAAGATGTTTCCAAAGTTGCCCGTGATGGTCCACCACATTCTGTAAAGAGAGAGAGAGTGAGAGAGAGAGAGCGAATGATCAGTAACAGTTGGAAACAAATTGAGTTTGGGAGGAAGATATTTATAATTTGGGTTAAAAACGCGACTCATTACTGAAAAACGAGAGCGAAAGTTAAAGTCGGCCCTGCCCGACTTCGAAATACCCGTTACTCAAGGCAATTAGTGTTTAATAACCTCATGCGGCTCAGATAAGTATGCAACGTTTTTTTAACTCTGCCATTTATTATCCGATCTTTATGAAAATTTGTGAGATTGCACATATTGGCCACATAGTGCATACTGCAAAATCTTAGCTCGATAGCTTACAAATTGAAGGAGATATTCAACATTTTTTATTGCGGGGGCGGGAAGGGGCGTGGCCAAAATTTGAAACAAACTTGATCTGCCTACAGACAATACTAGCTTACATCTAAAATTTGGATGCTCTAGCCCTCTAGTCTCTGAGATCTAGGTGTTCATACAGACGGACGGATATCGACTATATCGACTCGACTATTGATGCTGTTGAAGAATATATATACTTTATGATATCGGAGATGCCTGTTTGCACGACTTTAGTATACCCTTTTTACTCTACGAGTAACGGGTATAAACACGTATTTTGCACGTCAAATTTTATATTCCCAATGCAGGGATTTCTAACTTGAGAATTACAAGATGTATTTTTGCAATATTCCAGAAATATATTGATAAATACTTTTAGTTATTCAATATAAGTAGTATTTTAGCCGTCTAGTAGTCAGCGTACGCGTTGGCTCAACAGGTTGAGACGGCATTCCAATCGTGTTGAACTCCAAAGGTCCCGAGTTCGAGTTCCCCAGAGTAAGTTAAAAATTTAAACAAATTTATATACATAACTCGTAATTTTTCAAAAACAAATCTAATCCAATTTGCTCTTTGATTTCATAACAAAATAAATTGCGTAAAGGTTGGCTTAAGAAAAAAAGTTTTAAGTATAGCAGGATTACGAATATCAAATGTAACGTTAAACTAATGGTGAAAATATTTAAATCCAATTGTAATTATTTAAATATCAAAGCATTTTTGCCTGAGTGTATGATTTATGGGGTCGAAGATGCTTCCTTTTGGCTGTTACATTCATTTGCACAAACTAAATATACTATCGGGCCTGTTCCCGTTTTCGATATCGATCAAATTGTGTGAAATCGGAATTGGAAACTCTTCCCTTTTCGAAAAGCCAATTGTTTGACTCTGCTTTTATCTTATAATTTTGAGTCCTCTCCAAAGAACAGTTTTGATAGCTGACAGCTTTAAACGATTTCTTTAATCAATTCTTGGATATCAAATCTCTTGCCTATTCCGATCTATCGAATACGGAAACGAGAACAGACCTGTTTGTGTACCTTTTCAATAGAGTATAAAAAAGGCAAATTGTTTTCAGTTCAGCACGGTAAGCAAATCGTTTAGCAGTGCAAAACGATTTCACTATTTTTACAAATAAGTTTAAAGGGATTCCTTTTTGTTTAAAATTTGTTACAAATTAATATTTTATCACTAGATTCTACTATTTCCCATAGTTCTGCCTTCTGATGCGATTGATGAATCTATACAATTTTGGAGTTTTTCAAACTAGCATACCTGCTGATCCTTCAGGACATGCGTCGTCATTGATGAAAACAAATATTAATCTGAAGGGGCATTGCCGGTGGTGGGGTAGAATTTCCCATTGCAAAGTTTCAATATATTTTTGTCTGATCGCACAACATGCCAAGAGTTGTCAGATTGAAAAAATTGCCTTGTATTGCCTTCAATGCTAGACGCAGACACATCAATTGTGTTCGGTAGAGTTGGCCATGGTGTATCATGCCCAATACAGAGCATCACCTTGCCACCGTCTAGCCGACTGGCTTTGGAATCGATCTTGACATATGGCCGAGCGGCCGTTTAGATTTTTTTTGGCCCTGGGGTTATCGTAATGATCCCATTTTTCATCAACAGTTACAATACGATGCAAAAAGTCCCTTTCTTTTTTGCCGTTGGAATAGCAACTCTGCAAATTTTGACACATTCGTAGCACACAAAAACTAAGTTGTTTATCCTTTGCACTTCAACCGGTCTGGAACCGAATCCCTGAGAACCGTTTCGGTTCAGCTTTTTTGCGGTTCGCTAACCGGACCATGAACCAGGCGCCTTACATTTTTGACTCCTCGAACCTGAACCCAAACCGGACAACTTTTTTCGAAAAGTGAGATTCGTTCTCCAATTTTATATGCTTAATGAGAGTTCAACAATAAATTACTCATCGTCTGATTGCGAAGACGAGAAGTTTATGAAAGCAATAAACAAATATCAAATATAAAATCTATGAATGTTGTTATAGATTCCTTTGAAAATTGTCCAAGACTAAATCCATCGACAAATGTTTCAAAATTTTGGAAAGGTCATAATAACAAAGACTTTCAAAATACTGCTTAAGTACTTAAGTAATGATCACTGTGATTAAGCATATGGATAGAAGGTATATATGTTTCCGATTCAACGTATTAATAAATCAAAAGTGAAATTATTCTTTTACGTGCAAGCGAACCAAGGTTCGAACCAGGAGTTCCAAAAACCGGTCCGAGAACCGAACCTTGTATTTAACAATGGGTTCGAACCCCCAGACCGAACCTCAAGGATAATTTTAAAGGTTTGCAGCCTTGGTTGCAACATTGTCTGACTTGATTCAAAATCTTTTTAAACTTATTTGTACAGGAATAATTACGCACCCTTTGCCCATTCCCATTGACCCAGTCTTCTTTTTTTGTACCAAATGGTAGACCTAACTTCAGTTGCTTTGCATTTTTACCTACTTTCGAGATGTCAACAAATATTTTAAGAATTCTGTATATTTTTGGAACACTGAAATGCACCAAAACTAGTGTTGTGTGTCCCAAAGTGTTTGGCAAAGGAAACTGGACGGCTGATTAAAGAATTGTTGACCATAGACCACCACTCAGCTGAATTTACATAACAGAAAGAAACCATAACCCTCTCTCTAGTATTGACATAGAAATGCAGCCCAGTTGTTTTAAGTCTTTCGTTCAGCAAAGTTGTTAAAACAATTGTTTTCAACATTTTGGCTCTCGAAAACTTTTCATATTTCACTCGACCAGCAAATGTTTCATCTACGTACTTGTGCCTACACCCACAACACTCATCCTCCGGCCACTTTTCCATTCTTTTGCCAAGACCACCAAAACTGGCACAACAAACTGGCCAAGTGGCTGACAAAGTACTTAGTGGGTTCTTGTCTGGGCTAAGTGGGTAGTAGGGCTCGGCGCACAGAATGCCTCATTAGGCAATCATCACGCATCATTCAAATGAGATGCAAATCCAGATTGAGGCTACTTAACACACCCAGTAGCCAAATGTCAATGGGGAAGTTCAGGGCGCATATGTGTTGGCTTCTTCTCCCCCTACCAATTGCAATGTGCCGAGGCTCCCCCCACCTTCACCCACCCCACCATCCATTCAGCCAGCTGTCAGATAGTTTGTCAGACAGTTTGTCTTTCATTCTCTGCCACATTTCATATCAAATTTCATGATCATTGCCAATCATTTAATTGCCTGAAACTGACGGCATTGTCTCGATTTCAGTTTCAGTTTCCCATAATTATGCATGCTTCACATTGGCAGCAATTGAATGTTTTTGTGTGTGGGAGGAGGGCGGCAGATTGGATGAGTTTCTCTCTCATTCACATTCCTTTCCGATTCTAGCATCCATTAGTCAAATATGTACAATTTGTTGGCGAAAACGTCTGTGTCTTCTCCAAAGATGCAACCGAAAAATGTGTGTGTGTGGTTTTGTTTTTAGTTGATGATATTCTTGTTTTTGCAAAATAAATCAGAATCAAAAACAAAAGCCGAAAATATGAAAAATGTGCGAAACGAGCAGAGAACGTAAATTGTTCGTGACAAGACCAAACAGCACCCAACACTGGGGCCGGGGAATGCGTCAGGTAAATGATTATACGTATGTGAACACTGTTTGTACATATATGATGTATACATGGGGCATGGGTATGTGTCGAGGCCGGCCATATAAATCTATGAACGTGTAGTATATACTGTAGGTATTTTACATTTTTATTACATACATATATATATATACTGTTTTATGTGTGGGTGACGACAACAAATACTATTTTGGAGCCCCGGACGCACTCTCCACCTCGAACGAGGCGGATGGAGAAGATTACGAATGGTTTTCTAAAATGGTATTCAACAAAACTAATTAGAATGTACTCAATCTTATAAATTGGGTAGGTTGGACAACTAGCCACAGAGTTGATTAAGCGGTTATTTGGTATCAGATGGGTTTCTACGTTGAGATTCACAGAGCGGGTGGGGAAACTCGGTTAACCGAGGTTCAAGTGAACCTATTTTTTATGGATCACCAAAATAGACTCGTAGAAACAGAACAAAATTCAGGAAGTCGAATTGTTGTCCAGTCGGCTGGGAAGAAACTAACTCCTTGTGCAGACAATATGAAATAAAATTTCGGATTAAATGCAAGATAAGCCACCTAGAGAGACTATTTTTGTTTTTGAGTAATATCGAATCATTGGGCGTTTTCAGCAGGTAAATCCGATTTTCGATTACTGATTTATTATTGCCGATTTTACCTGCTGAATACAATGATTACCGATTACGATTGGTAAATATGACAATCATGTTTGCTGAGATGGATTCATAAACAAGAAAGAAAGTCGGTCAAGCCCGACTATAACATACTCTGTACCAAGAACATTTATTTTTTGATCATAACTCGCAAACCGTTCATCCGATCTTCTTCTTCATGGCGGATCGATAAGTTATCCTAATATCTAAATATGTCCAGAAGGAACAAGCCATCTATCTTCAAAACTGTGGGAGATATAATAAGATTTTTCTAAATTGCGGGAGCGGAAGGGGGCGTGGCCAAAATTGAAAATAAACTTGATCTGCCTGCAGACATAAGAAGCATATGTCCCATACACGCCAAACCTCAATCTCTTACCAAATCTGAGATCTGTGCGTTCATACGGACGGACATGACTCGGCTGTTGATGCTGATCAAGAATATATATACATTATAGGGTCGCAGATGCTTCCTTCTGGCTGTTACATACTTTTGCACAAACTTATAATACTCTGTGTACCTACGGTACAGAGTATAAATACCGAAATCGTTGACATTGTATGGTCACACTGCTGCAGTAGCAGGAATTTATCGATATCGGGAAATGGTTGTTGAGTAAACGAAACGACTTAACCGCTGGTGATCTCGAGCTGCAAATTTGACCGGCGATTGGATAAACGGAACTTTTGAGAAATTGGGCATTAATCTAGTGTTGGGCAGCAAATGTGAGATTGGAAGCAAGCGAATAACAACAACAGAAAACGAGAGTGTCTTTAAGTCGGCCCTGTTCGACTTTGATATAATATATCTGCTACTCTATGGAATTACTGTTTAATAGCCTTTCTTTTGTGAAATAACAGACCATTAACATTAATGTAAATACATTAGGAATGCAACATTTTTTAAAAGCTTTGACACTTTAACACTGCGATAAAATTTTCAATTTTTATTCATATTTAAAAAAATAAGCTTGATATGGAGGGCGGGAGGTTGCCCGACCAAACTTGATCTGCCTGCAGACAATACTAGCCTTTATCTAAAATTAAGTTGCTAAAGCTCATTCAGTCTCTGACAGTCTCTGAATAGTTCTTGGATAAAGTGCTAAACATACTCATATTCAAGATTGCTTATTCTTGATAACCTTTAGCATTGTCAAAAACCGAGAATATTCTTCCTACAATCAAGAGCTCATCAGATTCAAGAGTAAGATCGATTCCAACCATAGAACAATTCAAAATCAGTTGATTTTTTCCATTTGTTAAAAATTGCATTGAAAATTAATTATTAAGCCATGTTGCAAGTTTTAGCCGGCTTGAGGAATACACACTTCAAAGCAGCATCAGTCTTTGTCTGTCAACTATCAGTCGAACATAGGTCTCTCCATGCCAGCAATGCCATAACTTGTTGGGAATTCCAAAGCAACATGAGTGCGCTCGATAACTTCCCCACACCCCTCTTCCATCAAATACAAAACTGTTAGAGCAGACTCAACGCTATTCCCTCAAATGTGCTTGCTCTCCTCTCTCAGTTTCTGTACCTCACTCCCCTCGCCTAAAAGCACCAAGCAGAGAACGAATTTAGCTCGATTTCAAGACCAAAATTCTTGAAAATTCAGGAACGAATAATTTTTTTTTCAAGAGCGTTCGTACTTATATTATTCGTACTACTTTCTTCTGGGTGTAGGTGTTCTAGGTGTTCTTAGGTGACCGTTTTTGATACTGACTACCTTCTACCTGTTACTTAGATTTGTATGAGTTTAGTATACCCCTTTTACTTTACATATAGTGGGTATAAAAACAACCCCTATTAGCTACGCTCGATTCGATTCACTGTATATGCCATGATACGTAATAAAGTTATGCATTCAATGTCCTTGTGTGTGGCGGCGCCAAGAAGCAAGGGAATTTTCAATGCGTCTGCGTGGCGCCAGTTGCCTTAAAATAACTCTCGGGGCAATGGGAGGTTTAATCTATACATTTGAATAAAAGTGTTTGCTCTCTTTTGGTGTCTAAGTCGATCCTTGGGAAATTTTTACAGTAGTTTCATGTCGATTAGGAATAAGTCATAGGCTAAGTATTATATCTGTAAATCAATTCGAATGCGGGTAAAAGCGGTTCAAATGTTACCCCAAAATTTAAAATAACTTGAAATTTGGTTTACAGATTTTTGAAGTGGAGTTGGATATTTTCTTGGAACTGGTTTCCCAGTTTAAAAAGTGGTTTGGAGCTTTATCGCAAAAGTTGTATAGCTGCGAAACTTAAGTCTGATATGTTGGTTTGAAATATGGAATTGCATATGTTAATGGTTCACAACTGGTTCAAAGGTAATTCAGAGCCATATCTAAGAAATTCTTTGGGCTAAATTTTATATTAGCTCCAATTAAAAGCTAAGTTATAAAAACGATTTACAGCCAGTTAAATTTTGAATATAAACTCTTTAGTACAGCTAGTTTCATATGAAAATGTGATTGTAGAGCCTACACTTTTCGCTCCATTGCCCGATTTGGCATTTCCATCAACGCCTCATTAATTGATACACGAAATCTTCAATGAACCCTGAACTCTTTTCCATTATAATTTGTTAGAGGATTGTCTCTTATCTCTTTACACTATTGCCTCCCGACCATGACCTAAAATTGCGGCCGAGAAATTAATATGTTGATAGGCTTGTCCCCACACACATGCTTGAACAATTAACAGCACAATTTGCATGGCAGATTTTGGAGTACACAACACAAAATGAGCTCATCAGCGGGGACAGAAAACATCTAAAAAAGAAAAGTTACAAATTTTGTTTATGAAAATTTATGAGGAAATATTTTTTTAATGAATTTTAATTGCCCTGGTACTTAGATAACAGAATATAACAAAATTGATGAATCAGACCGACAGTCACAGCCACAACATAACGACGAATGATG
Organism: Lordiphosa andalusiaca; assembly: GCA_035044965.1. Taxonomy (NCBI): domain Eukaryota; kingdom Metazoa; phylum Arthropoda; class Insecta; order Diptera; family Drosophilidae; genus Lordiphosa; species Lordiphosa andalusiaca. Next base: position 1,191,729 of record JAWNNM010000051.1, on the reverse strand, counting down.
GAAGCTGATCATTCATCTGTCCTCTTGACGTTACTCGCCCACGCGGAGATGACTTTTCTTTTGAATTGAGCTGGCATATTTTGTTGTCTGCCTGCCTCTCCCTTGGAACTTTGTTGAAGGGGGTGGGGGAAATGAAAGAAAATGCAGAAGAGCAGCAACTTTCTAACGCCTATAGCAAAAGAAATACACAACAAAAAAATTTGTGGGGGACTTTTTACTGGCGACTATTGAAATTTTAATGAAATGGTGAATTAATGAGCAGATTTACATACTACATTGTTTAGCCAAGTCTAAATGTGCCTGACCCCATTTGTCAAACAGTGAGAGGACAAATCATGTGAAACAATATAAGCACTATTGTAATTAGACTGAGAGTAAAGTGAAATAAATACAGCTTTCGACCTGGCTGTGTATTTGAAATAGAACCAAACCATTTAGAACCTGGTTTCCGGGTAACTTTAAACGCTACTTAAATCTATTCTTTTCGATACACTCAGGGAAAAATTGCATGGTAAAAACTAACACAACTTGAGAATTACAAGCAGTCTTATTTTTGAAAAATGCCGGAAAGATATTTATGCTACAGTTGTTCAGTTGCTATTCAATATACGTAGTATTTTAGCCGTCAATCAGCCAGCATACGCGATGGCACAACTGGTTGACGCGGCATTCCAATCGAGTTCAAGTCCAGAGGTCCCGAGATCGAGTCCCCCACAGAGGAAGTTACAACTTTTATAAAATTAATACAAATCGCAGTTTTTCAGAACCAAATCTAAAAGAATTCAACTCCTAGACTCCATTACAAAAGGGAATTGAGTAATAGGGTTGGCTGGCAAAATTTTTAATTAAAAAAAAAAAGTTTTTAACTATTTCCATATTAAATTTTACTATTGCCAGAATTAAATTTGAACTGTGCACTCTTTATATATACGAATTCCATATTTAACGCTAAATCTATGGTGAAAATATTCAAGTCATAGTGTAAATATTAAAATATCAATGTATTTTTCTCTGAGTGTACGATGTTCGGGCTCAACAATATTCTGAAATCGTCTTTATTGAGAACTTTCATATTTTTCTCCAATTTTGTTTAAATCATAAATCATTTCATTTTGTTCATTCATTTCATTCTGTAGTATTTAGTTGATACATCTTGTTTCAATTTCCCTTTGTGCATTGTAATTTGTGGATCCGCCTTTGTTTCTTGCGGAGTGATTCCGTTTTATGAGGCATGGAGGATATCAGCTTGTTTCTACGAAGATATTGTTCCAGGGTAAATTTTTGTTTTAAATTAGTCTGCCATGCAATTTCTCTTTTGAGTTGAAATATCTGAACATATATGTGTGCACATATATCAATTTTACTGCGGTATATGAACAGAGCTGGATTCTACAGCGGACAGCACTTTTTCTTTTATATTTAGTTGTTAAGCGATTCTCAAAACTGCAAATGATAGCCTGTGAATGAACAGTTCAATGCTGCAAACCGGTTTTAAGAAGGAAAATAGAGGAAAGTTAACTTGGGCTCGGCCGAAATTTGTATACCCTTGCAGCACGTTTTTTAAACTTATTTGAACGGCATTTCCACCGAAAACAAACAAGTTTTTCTCACTAAGACTACTTTTCCGACTCTACTTTTCTATGACAGCCATACTATATAGATGTCCAATTTAGACCAAACTTAAAGGAATCATGGGAAAGCATAGCAATGCAAGAAATACAAAGTTTGGAGGCGTTTTCTTTGAAAACAAAACAGTTTTCTTACTAAATCTAGTTTCACGACCGATCATTCCTATGGCAGCTATAACCCATAATCATCCGATTTCGACAAAACTTTGAAGAATTGTGTGTAAGCTTATAAAATAAATATATGTAAATTTTAAAGAGGCTTACATTGAAAACAAAAAAGTTTTTCTTACTAGAACTTTTTTTCAAACCTTTCTTTTCTATGGCAGCTATACTATATAGACATACGATTTCGACAAAACTTGGCGGAATCATGGGAATGCACATCAAACTAGTAAATACAAAGCTTGGAGATGTTTTCATTGAAAACAAAAAAGATTTTCTTACTTAAACTAGTTTTTCCACCGATTGTTCTTGCGGCAGCTATATGTAATATTCATCCGATATTTGTACCAAAAGAATTCGTGCAAAGTTTGGTCGCGATGGCTTTAAAACTGACTAAAGAGATATCATGGAAATAGACGGACCGACATGGCTAAATGAACTCAGCTCGTCGTGCTGATCAGGAGTGTACAGTGCCGCTCAACTGAATAGGTTTGACATTTTTTTTAGGTTTGAAACGTTGTATCTCTGTAACAAACACTCCGATTTAAGCGAAATATATTTTATTATATAAAGAAGTCAGTTAATTGTGAAATAGCAAAGTTTCTGTTCTGTTAGCTATGTTTTTATATCATTTTTAATGTTTTTTCAAAAACATATCAGATAATCTGAATTTTTTTTTTTGGCTCAACTGCAAAATTTCAAGTTAATGGGTAACTTAAATAAGAAAGGACACTGTTTTAGCATTATTTATTATTTGATGAAGTGATTGAAAGTGATAAGTTGTATATATTAACAAGAAAGAAAGTCGGTCAAGCCCGACTATAGCATACTCTGTACCAACGAAATTCTACGCTCAGCATAAATTTTGATGCTGCAGTAGTAGCTGAAAGCAGCTCTGCTTCTGCGCTGCTGCAGCGAACAGTCTTTTGATCATAACTCGAAAACCGTTCATCCAATCTTCACCATTCCTTTGGCTGATCGATAAGTTATCCTTATTACTAAATATATCAAGAAGGAACAACCCACCTATCTTTAAAACTGTAGGAGATATGACGTTTTTTCTAAATTGCAGGGGCGGCAGGGGGCGTGGCCAAAATTGAAAATAAACTTGATCTGCCTGCAGACATAAGAAGCATATGTCCCATACATGTCAAGCCTATATCTCTTACCATCTCTGAGATCTGTGCGTTCATACGGACAGACAGACGGACATGGCTATATCGACTCGGCTGTTGATGCTGATCAAGAATATATATACTTTATGGGGTCGGAGATGCTTCCTTCTGGATGTTACATACTTTTGCACAAACTTATAATACTCTATGTACCTACGGTACAGAGTATAAAAAGAATTTGATATGCCCACCCTTGTTCTTAATTATTTCAAACATCCGGTTTTGTAAGGAATCATAATATTTTTCAATTTCATTTAGTAAAACTGTTGACCAAGCTTTTTTAATTGCTTCAACGAGAGTCCCAGAGTCACTAAATTATCTTCCTCCTTCGTTTACTCTCCTGGACAAAAGTCCGCAAATGTTCTCGATAATGTTAATGTCAGGGGAGAACTCGAGCAATTTGACTTTTTGGTCTTTAATCCACTGTTTTACACCCCGAGCGATATGAATGGGAGCGTTGTCATGTTGATACGTCCATGGAATATGAAAAAAATTCAATTGGAACAAAGACAGAGGGAAAAATGTAATAACGATTTTTCAAACCTATTCAGCTGAGCGGCACTGTATATACTTTATGTGGTCGGATATGCTTCTTTCTATGCGTTACAAACATCCGGACAATTTGATAATAACCTCTGTAAGGGTATAATACGACTAATTTCCACATATGTGATATTTATCAATTCAACTCAGAAATTTGTATAGCTTAAAATTCTTTTAAGCTTTTGCAAAGTTGCCAATTTCCATCATTGCCCACTACAACAATCGCTCTTCCCTGCTCTGCGTCCACCGCTCGATCAATTTATTGCATGGAATGTGAGAATATCATAGCGGATAGCGGAATAGAGTTTCCCATGCTTACTTTATGCTTCTGGGCTATGGCAGAATGCCCGAGACTCATCCCCACTCTTCACACTTAACTGCTCCCTCCTCGCACACAAAGTCGAACTCTACCCGGTTATTAAAACTTTGTTTTTTTCGGTTGCTTTGCCATTTGCTGTTATTTGTTTATGGGCCACATAACTGCCAATAGCCAACAGTTGAAGTCGAATGTTGTTGCGGTTGGAAGCCATAAATATTTCTCTGCCTCTCTTTCTCTTGCGTTTTGTTAATGCTAATGGCCTATTTATTATAAAATTAATTATTAAAGTGAATATACGAAATCAGCATGCAATCCGTGTGCATTGGCCAGCCGACAAGAAATGGTTTGTTTGTTTCCACAGCCTTGAAAGTGAGTCTTGTCTTCGCCTAATACCTTGTGTCATCATCAGCACCGTCGTCGCTGGTGTCCCCAATAGTTCTTGGTGCATCTTTGATTTTGGGGACTCGGCGGCAGTTTGCGTGAGGCTTGCCAACGCAAAGTGTGAACATTTAAATTTAGATTGCTTTGAAGTGTGTGCAAGACGTCTGTTTGTGTGTGGCACATTTTTTTGTCTTAGGGATTTTGTTGTTTTTGTTTTGTTAAAGACCATGGTCACCCATGGAGGGGCAAACATACTTTCACACTTGCACACACGGTCGTGTACAATGGAAAATACAAGCAAAGCCACCGACTACTATCGACGACTCCCTTTTCCTGTCTCTTTCTTTGGCTCTCTTTTTATTATCTTTCCATCTTTTGGTGCATAACATTTTTTGGTTTTTGGATACTTTTTATGTTTTGGGAAGGGGTACGGGTATCAGGATTATTATGCTAGCTTAGCTTAACTTTGTTGTATGAACTTAAAGTTTGGCTACTTTCTTTCACTGAGATACTTCTATTCGGAGAACTTTTGATAGCAATCGGGTCTTCGATTAAGGTCATTGACTTTGATCAAGGAAGATTATAGTATTGACATTTTTTTCCCCTGTTCTCTTGCACTCCTTTCAATGATCTGTGTTTATCAGCTGCCTTCGGTTTCACCACAATTTCCAGCCTTATTTGAGCAAGACTTCTGGTGATGATGTGGTCAATTTGTTTGATTTCGAAACTAGTTTCCTATACGACTCTAACTTTGCAACTTTCCCCCTCAATTGAATGGGAAAGGGTATCTACACTTTGTCTTCTCACAGTTTGAGGGTTTCTTCTTTTTTTATCTGCCGAAAATTAAGTGTGTGAATGTTGCTGCGGTTGAGTGAAAATAGGTGTGAATGAACCCAAAAAGCCGAAAAAATAATTGCAAATAATTTTGAATTGATTAAAAGCCACATTTTGATTGGGGAATTTTAGATAAATTATTATTGTTATGGGTTAGATAATCGTCCAGGCAAACACTTGACACGAATGCCAATTAATTTGTGTTTTTTTTTTCGTAGTACTAAATGCTTTTTTAAAATTTAAATTGTAAGCAGTTATAGACCATCGTTTGAAGTTTGTCAGTACTGGTTTCGCCGGCCTAAGCCGCTCAAAATATTTGAAGACATTCAATTAGAGGCTTTCCAACATTTATATGCATGTCAAACCCAACAACAAAAGCATTGTGGTATGACTAGCTGAAACTCAACAAGAAATTATACACCGGCTTAAAACACTGGGGAAAGGAACTACCAAACTTGGCTACATTTTGGCAGGAGTTATCAAAATTGAAATGAATTTGGTGCCTACTAGAAGAGCTGCATCAGTGACACGAATTTGAACAGTGTGCCACGGTGTGTCACAACATGCCACGACGCACAGTGGCGCCAGTAGAACAAACGAGGTTGCAAAAATCAAAAATTTCATGAGTGCCTAAGAAATTATGAACTCATCTTATAAGAAATTGTGTTTAAAGTCGGTCAGACTTTCAGGTTAAAAAAAAACACACTATTTTTAAGTGACGTGATCCACTTTCAGGTATAATATCTTGAAAACTAGGTAGCGAATCGTCCTTAAATTTGTTTCTATTAATTATTGTATTTATTAAGTGTATAATGCAAAAACAAAACAAGAAAGAAAGTCGGTCAAGCCCGACTATAGCATACTCTGTACCAACGAAATTATACGCTCAGCATAAATTTTGATGCTGCAGTAGTAGCTGAAAGCAGCTCTGCTTCTGCGCTGCAGCAGCGAACAGTCTTTTGATCATAACTCGAAAACCGTTCATCCAATCTTCACCATTCCTTTGGCTGATCGATAAGTTATCCTTATTACTAAATATATCTAGAAGGAACAACCCACCTATCTTTAAAACTGTAAGAGATATGACGTTTTTTCTAAATTGCGGGGGCGGGAGGGGGCGTGGCCAAAATTGAAAATAAACTTGATCTGCCTGCAGACATAAGAAGCATATGTCCCATACATGTCAAGCCTCTATCTCTTACCATCTCTGAGATCTGTGCGTTCATACGGACAGACAGACGGACAGACGGACATGGCTATATCGACTCGGCTGTTGATGCTGATCAAGAATATATATACTTTATGGGGTCGGAGATGCTTCCTTCTGGATGTTACATACTTTTGCACAAACTTATAATACTCTATGTACCTACGGTACAGAGTATAATTACTGTTTGTTTTGTGTTTCTCCAGGCAAATCGGTATTTACCAACTACCCATTTATATACCCTTGCAAAGGTTATTGCAACTTTGCCCAGAAGTTTGCAACGCATAGAAATATTAATTTCCAACCCCATAAGCCATATATATTCTTGATCAGGGTGACGAGCTGAGTCGATTGAGCTTTTTCCGTCCGTCTGTCTGTTTCTACGCGAACTAGTCTCTCAGTTTTAAAGCTATCGAGCGGAAATTTTACACAGATTCTTCTTTTTGCTGCACACTACTAATATGTAGGAACCGACCGGATCGGATGACTATATCTCATAGCTCCCATAGGAACAATCGGTCGGATAACTAGTTTTAGTGAGAAAAACTTGTTTCTTTTCAATGGAAACGTCTCCAAACTTTGTAATCGTAGGTTTTCTATGCTTTTTTATAATTCTACTAAGTTTTATTCAAATCGGACAACTATATGGTATAGCTGACATACAAAAGATAGGTCTGAAAAACAGTCTTAGTTAAAAACAAGAAAGAAAGTCGGTCAAGCCCGACTATAACATACTCTGTACCAAGAAAATTTCTTTTGATCATAACTCGAAAACCGTTCATCCGATCTTCTTCATTCCTTTGGCGGATCGATAAGTTATCCTAATAACTAAATATGTCCAGAAGGAACAAGCCATCTATCTTCAAAACTGTGGGATGACGTTTTTTCTAAATTGCGGGGGCGGTAGGGGGCGTGGCCAAAATTGAAAATAAACTTAATCTGCCTGCAGACATTAGAAGCATATGTCCCATACATGTCAAACCTCTATCTCTTACCATCTCTGAGATCTGTGCGTTCATACGGACAGACAGACAGACGGACAGACGGACATGGCTATATCGACTCGGCTGTTGATGCTGATCAAGAATATATATACTTTATGGGGTCGGAGATGCTTCCTTGTGGATGTTACATACTTTTGCACAAACTTATAATACTCTATGTACCTACGGTACAGAGTATAAAAACTTTTTAGTTTTTAATGTTTGCATCCTGAAATTTTGTATCTATTTGTTCAAGCATGTGTCACATAATTTTACAAATTTTTGGCCAAATCGGATGACTATATCATATAGCTCCAATACGAACGATCGGTCGGAAAATGGGAAAAAGAGTATTTTTTGAAACTATTTAACCGAGCACTTGCAAGGGTATAAAAACTTCGGCACAGACGAAGTAAGCTTAGCTTTTTCGTTATTATACATTTAAAAAAAAAAATTGCAATTTCTCGATTGTTATATGTAACTGGAAAGCTGCGTAAACTAATATCAAAATGTTATTGGGACCATTTCGAAAAATTCATAAAGCATCCGATTTTTCGATGTGTAATACTTAGTGGGACCTCCTTTCGACTGGATAACTTTGCACATTCTGTGCGTATAGCATCCTTCAGAGTACTTTTGGTCGTAATATGGTGACCTTGTATTTTTATACTTTGTACCGTAGGTACATACGGTATTATAAGTTTTTACCGACCCTATAAAGTATATATATTCTTGATCAGAGTCAAAAGCCGAGTCAAGTCCGTCATGTCCGTCTTTCGCGCATTTCGTTGATATGTTATAGTCGGGCTTGACCGACTTTCGTTCTTGTTTTTTTTTGCGGTGCGAACTTTTTGTGCCTTCTAGATCTGTTCTCATGCTCTAATTTTCCAGTATTTGTGTAATGCTAAATAATATATCGCACACTTGAATTTTCTGATAAGTTTTCTGCTGGACGAATATGTGTTTGTTCATACAGTATTTCCTTATTTTATATCATTTAACATACAACAAAAGTGAAATTCAAATTTTTACTTTTAAAATCGAAATAAAAATAGACGAAATAAAAGAATCCTTTTAAAAAAGAATAAAAGTCATTTCCTACTTCTGTCTGATGACATGGCCCAAATTTTTGCTGCAATTTAAGCAAAGAAGTGTTGTCATATTCCTTTCAATGTGTCACAGGTGGGTTGGTGCGCCACAGATGCCATTAAAAAACAAGCAAGGGGGCTGCAGTTGAGTGCCCCGACTACAAATTACCTTGTATATTCAATAACATATATTTTTTGAAGAATTAACACACTCACACATACACACAAACGCATTTCACTAACCCTAATTTATAGATTGGTTTGTAATTGAATAAATTAAGATTGGCTTTTTAGAATTTTAATGTAACCGGTTTAACTATAACATCCTGAAACCAGGCAACATTTTTGTTCCTCTTAGCGGTTTTAGCTCTAACTGACGATGCGGCATTTTTATAGTGCGTGAACATTCGTGACGATTCTTGTTTGGCTGTACATTTTTAATCGTCATCCGTTCCGCATTTGTGATTCTCATCGTATTCCATTCTTCAAAAGAGATTAGACCAAGTTTCCAGTTGATGGTGAGAGAAGCGCATATCTTATTCAGCTCTTGTGCTCAAAAAACATTTTTTTCTTATTGGTTCGGATGTAAGAAAGTGTGTTTCAGTCGAGTCTCCAGACAGAAAAATGGGTTCTAGATGTTATGTATAGTCTCCAAAGCTATTGCATAAACGGGCACATTTATAGGTAGCCTAAGGATTTTCTTCCGGAAGAATGTCTGCAGACTATCAACCGCCTCATAATAGCTTATATTTGTCCCAAAATTGAAAGAAGAAATTCACAAAATTTTGTCATTTTTAAACATTTGATTTCGTGAATTGAAAATTGACCACAGTGGATAGATGATCTTGACGTAACCATGCACTACGGCGAGAATCCCTCAAATTCATATCCAATTACTGGAAAATTAAAACCACTCAATGCCTAGAAGTAGCAGCCAGTGAACTGCACAGTAATCAATTATGAGGAAGGGAGGGCCTATCTATAATTAAATGAGTGTCTGCTAAACTGCCTCCACATACGCGCATGAATATGCATGTACGTATGTATGTGTGTGTGCATGGAGTTGAGTGACAGGAAGTCAACAGCCAGGACCGCAAGGGCAAGGGTCCAACCCTCTGCTCTTACGTATGTGTTTTGAATAAAACAATAATAAAAATACATATAAAAATAGTCGGGTAGTTTTTTTTTGTTTTTTTGCATCCCTCCCTTAGCCGAATGAGTCATACAGACAAAAACATACAACACGGCGTATGCGTGTTTTGGGGTAGCCCCCAGAGCTCAGCCTGAATGCGAGGGAGAGAGAGAGCGAGAGAAAGCAAGCAAGTTTATCAATTCAAAATGCAAGTTAACAGCCCAATACCCCGAGGGTTGTTGTGGACTAGGTTGCATGCAAGACATTTCCTGTCCACATACTCGTATTTTAGAGCCTGCAGGACATTAACCTTTCAGGCTGCATGCTAATTTCACAGGACCTAACCTAACATTCTATTCAGGCGCCATTCAAACCATATAAATGTCTGGCTACCGACTAAAAGATATACTTGTACTTTGGCGATGACTAATCCTAGCGCACCCCATGGGCGACACATATACAGATACGGAGCAAAGCTTTGGCTTCGTCTATTACATCATCAGTGCCAATCAGCTAGCAATAACAAAACAAATAAACAAGCAACGTTTTAAATATATGCACAAACACACATACACTCAGTCAAGGACAACGCCAAGCCGGCGGCTGCTTAAACAAAAAAAAAATAACACAAAAAAAAAACAAAAAGAGAAGTTGGAAATTTGAGTGGATGTTGAATAATTGAGAGCCCACGCGCGGAATGCTTTTGGCATTGCTCTCGTTTGATGGCCAACTGAAGTACAAAGCCAGCCACCAGACAGTCAGTCCTTGACAAGGCAGTCGGCAGACGACGCCTACGGCGTATGCAAAATCTTGCATCACGCATAAGCTCTTTTTTTCTTCGTTTATAACTTGCAACAACTCCACTACAATGGGCTAACATTTGAATGTTAAAGCAAAAGTACTTCTAACGGTTAACTCCATATTTCAACGCCAAGTTCAGCACATCCTGTAAGCCGGTGAGTGCTGGGAACCCTCGTGCTTTTGTCTTTTGGAGTGTTCCGCCAGCTAAAGTTTGTGCTTGAATCTCGTGCAGTTGTTTCTATTCTACTGTAAATATAATTATTCTTGAAGAAAGCTGCTTTCTAGTAAAGATAAAGGACGAGCAACAAACGAACTAGACAAGGAGTTGCAAGGGTCCTGCACTGTAATCGGCATGCGAATAACATAAGATTCTTGGAGTTAATGTGCCCTGCGGTAGCAAGGTAGCTCAATATAAAACTATCGTCCTCCTGGGAGTCATTTTAACATTGCTGGCGTTTTGTGTACTGATTGCCCAAATAAGATTTTGTATCGAAAATGTAACTGCCGTAATGGTGTCTCGTGGAGTATCACTTTGTTGTTCCAGTCTGCTGCAAATAACTAAAAGATACCCATAGATTAACGTATAATTGATACCTTCTGCCCGCTTTTTGCTCCTTTTGAATAAGTTTATACTCAACTTTCAACTAGCTGCAAATCCACATAAAGAAATAAGAACGAGAAAGCTAAGCTAACTTCGTCTGTGCCGAAATGTTTATGCCCTTGCAAGTGCTCGTTTAAATAATTTCAAAAAATACTCTTTTTCCCATTTTCCGACCGATCGTTCGTATGGGAGCTATATGATATAGTCATCCGATTTGGCCAAAAATTTTCAAAGTTATGTGAAAGCATGTGAAACAAACAAATACAAAACTGCAGGATGCTACCATTAAAAACAAAAAAGTTTTTCTAACTAAGACTGTTTTCCAGACCTATCTTTTGTATGGCAGGTATACCATATAGTTGGCCGATTTTAATAAAACTTGGTGGAATTATAAAAAAACATAGAAAACCTACGATTACAAAGTTTGGAGACGATCCTATTGAAAATAAAAAAGTTTATCTCAATAAAACTAGCTTTCAGAAAGATTGTTCCTAAGGGAGCCATGAGATAAAGTCATCCGATCCAGTCGGTTCCGACATATTATTAGCGGATTTTGCAGCAACAAGAGACAGGAGACTTGTTTGCGTAGAAACAGACAGACAGACGGACGGACAAAGCAAAGAACTTTGTACTTGAATGAAGTATAAACGGTGTCAATAGTACGGTAGGTACGAAAATACTTGATTTAAGTAAAAAACTCTTATTTCAAGTACGATTTTTTCAATCCCGAAAAATATTTCAAATCAAATAGATTTTAGACTGTTTTGGGATATATTTAGTATGTTTTGAATTATTAAAATATTTCTAATCATACTTCAAGCTTATAATGGTCTTGAGTCAAGCCCGACTGTGTCTTAAAATAAGTACAAAACATTCATCCTTAAAGTGAGTAATTTATATTGCAAGCTCAAAAACATTCTAGGAACAATATAAGAGTATTTCAAACAAGTACAAAATGTTCTTGGTTTGCGCCCATACAGAAGCTATTCCCACTTTGTTCTTGAACGATGTCTCTGTATTAAACCAAAGAAATATCCAAGACCCATAACCAAAGAGCAAGTTAGAGCTACTGTAGCTCAGAAATTTACTATCACTCCATTACAAAAGTGCTATAGCCAGTTGGGAATTTTAAGAACAGACTCGCTTAAAAATAATTAATTTTTTCTGTTGTGCACTTTGTGGAGCTAGGATAATGAGTCTATTTTGTACTTGAACTAAGAACTCGCTTTTCTAGAATCGTTCATCTTACTGTGAGTACAAAATGTTCTTGAACCAAGAGGGTTTGTGTTCTTATTTCAATAATATTACTAGTCATATTTCAAGTTTAGAACGTTTCGTACTTAATTTAAGTACACCCAAGAACGAAACATACTTGAAATTTCAAGTACAAAACGGCTTAAATTCTATCCCGTTTGGTCTAGAACGCCGGTAGCCTTTTTTTTCTGATTATATCCTGATTATACCCTTTGAAAGGGTATAAAAATATTCTAGCGCTAGTCCCCACGAATATCGGAAGTTCTGGTCCATGGAAGTCTTTCGTTTGCTGTTTTCAAGTACTTAATGGTATGGCCAAGTTTGACTAAATTTTGTTATATAACAGAGATGCAAACCGGTTCTGAGCTGAACCGGTTTTGAACCGAACCGAACCGCTTATTCCCGCTGGTGAACCGAACCGCAAACCGAAACGGCTTCCTTTCAGAATTTCTCAACCGAACCGAAAACCACAAATAAAAACGGTTCGGTTCGGTTCTCTGACGAGTTTTAACGGGAATTGCTTTCCTCTAGCCAATGATTATGATTAATTAGGAAATTTTAATCGTTTCCCGAAGATAATTTTCAAACATTTCAATCGACCCTCTACATATTTAGCGTTGTCGGATCGATATAAATTTTAAGGATGACCTGAAGAGAATTTTACAAGTCCTCTGCAACTTCCCGCCGATCTCTTAATTTTCCTGTCATCAATCTAAATTTGTTTTTTCATTAGACAGTATTTTCAATTTTCTGTGGTACTTCTTGACCTTAATTCAATCTTAATCTGCCAATAAATAAGGGCATTCCTCCAGAAACTGATAGAAGAGTCCTGGAAATCCGACATAATAATCTTTGCAGATTGCTCCAAGGATTTTAAAGATATTCAAATGGATTATAGGAAACAAATTTCCAAAATGGTCGAATAGCCACTTCACCGAAATCATATTTTTATAATGTGCCTTTGTGAACCACTGAACCGAACCGAAACCGCGGTTCATTTAACTCCAAAAACCATGTTATGAACCGAACCGGCGGTTTAGAAACTGTGCGAACCACTGAACCGAACCAGTACTTATTTTCTAGTGGTTTGCATCCCTGTTATATAACGCTAAAGCACAGGGCACAAGCAAACCTTTGTTTTAGGTAATTCATACCTCTCTACCTATAAATCAAAACACTTTTCTTTCACTTAATTATAACAAAGGCAACTTTGGATTCAATTCAACTAATCAATCAACTAGAGCATTTCAATCGAAATATAACCTATCGATAAGCTCAGTGCGATGAAAGTAATCGATAGAGACTAAATTTTGGCTCAAACAAACACTTTGAAAATTAAATTAAACGAAGCTAGATCGACCACTGTGCATAGATCAGATTTTTGGAATTTCGGGAACAGAAACTTAATGCAAAATAATCGTGGTTTAGTAGGCTAAAAACCATCCCTGACTGTAAGGCGTAAACCGAGTAATTGCTTGAGAATGCCACTTCTTTCATCAGACATAAGCCATTTTAAGACGATAAGCCGGTGATGAGATATCCAAACATTTCAAAGTTTTGATTAGTCCGGTCCAGTTCTCAAAAATTACATAGCGAACTTACGACTCTGTCGGTCCGCCTGGCAAACAAAATAAATTTTTAATTTCCGTCATTCTCAATTCTATAAAAACCAGAGATGCAAAGCTCTCGGGTGTTGGAACTGACTAGGCTCATGGGTTAACTGCGATTTGAAACTTTTGATTTGGTTTTAAGCATGACTGACATAGAGCTGACCGTTCCCTGGTTTCAGACAGCGCTCAGACCGTTCCCTGGTTTCAGACAGCGCTCTTTCAACTCGGCGGTTGATGCTGATTAAAAATATATATACTTTATGGGCTTGGAAGAGCCAGATCTTAACATACTCCGAGCACCTTTGGTACAGAGTATAAAAATATCTACAACCTCCATTCCAAGGTCGGTTGCTGCTCAAAAGCCATCAAATGACCACACGTGCATCAGGTTGTGTGTTTAACTGCTTCCTTACATTTTATCATGATGAAATAATCAAAATCAAACCGTTTTCATTTGCAGTTTTCGTTTCGGCTTAGCATTTGGTTAGGTTCGGTATGCGGTTCCGAACCGGTATGCAGCTCCGGTTAAAAAAAAAAAGTACTCTTCCATCCACTTTTTATGTAACACATTTTTAAGATCTGTAAATGGAAACATACTGTGTGTACTCTCCTTTCGGTTGCGTTTTGGCGTGTGTGGTCAAAATGTAATTAAATTGCTTAAAATCGATGCGCGTTCAATGGATTTTGGCTCATGCTTTTGCTTGCACACAGACGCATTCGTGGAGCGGCATTTCATGTCGTGTTGCAAACCAGCCGGCTCTGACTGTTTTGGCCATAAATGGCTGCAAACGAGTTTTACTTTTTTCATATATATATATATATTCAGAAGTTATGCGGCAGCAGCATATAGCAGATGTGAGTTAAATTGATGGACTAAACGATGTTCCAAAATGCACCCAGGACATTGAACTTAGAGGGGGAGCTTGATCCCAGCTGCATATGGCATTAAATGGGTCATGCTAGTAGGTGCCAGATTATACGTACAAGTGTGTGCACAGATATGTAAATGGCATCCACATCGATTGCAGTCACAGATTGTCTTTGACTTTTAGGTATCGCGTGCGTCATGCCATAAAAACCGGAAGAGACCCACGGGCCAAAGTGTTGGCCATATGCGGAATGCATGCCATAGTTGGCAGCGTATGGTCACTTGGCACAAATGTTAAGTGTTTCGCTCTTTATATGCCAACTGAAACAACAACAACAACAACATCTATAGAAGTAAGCAGTTGGTACTTATTGTTCCTACTGCCTTTTGGAAAAGCTGACTGCTTCCGGCGGCTGTCAAGCAACTTTCTTGGCACGTTTGCGTTTGCATTTCAGCAGAAACGTCCTTGACGCAATATCCACTCTGCACAACTCTGGACGTGAGCAGAATGCACTCGAGAATGGAACAATAGGTCCGACCTTCGCGCAGCATTTCTAACGAATCGTTATTAAACACATAAATAAATAGATGACAAGCGGGTTGGGTCGCTTAGCTAATTGCTACCCCCACACACACACACACACAGGTAGAACAGAACAAAGCCCATGCAGCATCTGATTGCACATAGTTACGTTGAGGACTCGACTAAATGATGACCAGCAGTGGGTTGAATGCAAAGCTACTTCTATCAATTGCCAAATGTTAGACATCCTCAAGGATTTCGATGAACAAAGAAAAAGGGAAACCTGCTTCCAAGAAGAGGCTTGTTTAATACTGTGAGGACGACTCTGCACCAACAATTCTAAGTAGTTGGTCATCTGACTAAAAGAGGGGCAGTTAAGGGCAGTGCACTTCTCCGAGTAAACGAAGTATCTCAGGATGCTACCCAGCGGCGGAAATTGCCATTACATAATGGATTACTCCTGCATTACTTTGCCTTCTATTTGCCGGAAATAATCCCATACATTTCGGTTTACTTTGCCATATGCCTGGCCGCTTTGTAAACGGTGTGCGCACAACCTGCATTACTGGTAATACAGGATGTATGCTAGAGTCATCAAATTCCCATTACAAATGCGCATTACTTTGTTCAAAATTGTAATGCAGCTCGTACGCAGTCTGTTTACTATCCCCTTACAGATTAGAAGCAGGTGTAGGGCATTACTTTTTCGTCAGGCGTAATGCATACTTTCGACAGAACACATTTAGCTCTCCGCCGCTGGGTAGCTGTGTCATTTTTATTAAAGCAATCATAGGCGAATATTTTTGAAGGGTCGTCGAATGGAATCGACTCTATGTAGAATATAAGAAATTCAAGCTAAGGCTTATACTGAGACCCTGCTATAGTTCTAGGCGTTTGAGAGTGCAGTGTGTCACTGATCACCGATCCCACTGACTTGAATCTTAAAGCGTTTCCAAATCTGCATAGTCTAAACCTTTTTTGCATTCCCTTGAGGCCTAACCAGTACGTGAGCTGGGACAAAAGCATTGACAGTTGGGTCTGATGCACAACTGCCGGCAGACCAGTTAAGGGCCCAAGCATGTCTGAAACTTAATTAAGAGCGAGATATTCAGTCCAGTGGGCAAGAACTGTGCACGGTTACCCAAACGCAGTCATGGCTATGTCTAACTCTTGAGAGAAAGCAATGCGGCGCAAAAGGGCAAAGCAGCATGAGCCAATGCACACATGGAATACGTTTGCATTGATTTAGTTGGTGAGAGTAAAATTTTAAATGCTGCATTGATTAAAGATGTGGAGTTTAGTTTAAATTCAGTGGAGTCCAAGTTATACAATCAAAAACTTGCTTATATGTTAGAGTGATTCGTTGATTATGTTTTGTGAGGGTAGCGTGATTGCATGTGTGTGAGTAAAAAGATAACAGTAGAGTTTTACAGCAAGAGTTTCGACACAGATTTGAATTATTTCCGAACTAAATAAGCGTACTAATAGGTTCAACAGTAAACTCCGGTCCGAGGTTGTAAGTCCGTCGTTAAGCATAAAAGCATAGAGAACTCGAGGATTAAGTCTTATTGGGTTGTTCAAGAATTTTCGGCAGTATTTTCGGTGAATTTTTACATAGAATACGAATATCAGATGACAAATGGTTCACTTTAAGCCAGGGCTGCAAGCCGTTTCGGAGTTGAACCGGAAACTCTGGTAATTTCGGGAAGTCGGTAATTTTTCCCGGCCGAACCTGCACCTGAACCCTAGCAAAAAAAATTACAAGACGGCTCGGTTTGAGACGGCTCGGCAGATATTAAAGAGTTACACTTAAAGTCATCAAAGTGGAATTGGGTCAAAATGTCAAAATGTGTGAATTATTGCATCTGATTTGAAAAAAATATATGTGTTAACTTCAGGGCTGCAAACCGGTTCAGAGTCGAACCGCTCCGGAGTCGGGCAAAAAAACTTTAAAAAGGGTTCGGTTCAAAAATATTATATATTTCTCTCTTACATTCTCCCCAGCGATTTCTACTCAACTTGGTACACAGCAAAAAAAAAGATCGCGATATTTAGTATCAATCAGGTATTTTTCAGCATCGAATCGGCATTCATTTAAAAAATACCCAAATCATATGTTCGAATATATCTCTCCAACATTTCGAACATATAAAAGTGAAATGTTTCAGATCAACAATCTGATATTTGTTAATATCCCTGCTCTATTTTTATAGTATCAATGCAGTATTTCACAAAATACCTGTACGACATGGCTGAAATATTTAATATATATTTTTATAATATCAAAGGGGTATATTATTGTATAATGTATTATTACGTATCAAAGCTATATTTTTATAGTACCCATAGGACATGGTTCAAATGTCAAAGATATATTTGAATAAAAATTAGTGACTTTAGCTGGCTCGAGGTCCCGAAAAGTTGTGTTTGTTCACAACTGTAAACAACTTGTGCATTTATATACACCAAAAAGAGCTGGTTGCCTTTAAAGTACTGTTTCATGAATCTCCCGATTCAACTTTCAGTAGGCATTTCGCTAATGACTGTCGCTGTTTGAATGTCTCTTCATGCGCTCACCGCTTTAAGCAGTTGGGAACTGCAATCAGCAATTAAAGCAAAAACAGACAAATTGGAAGAGTATTCGCTGCCTCGCTTGCTGCGGCAGAGACATGAACATTGTTTTTGCCTTTTTCGAGTTGCACTATAGCCGTCTCCGTTTGATTCGAGAAACTCTGCGTGTCTTTTTTTGCTCTCAAGTTTTCGATGTCTATTTTGATCTGAAATCAAGTCACTAGGGCATTTTTCAGATCACTATGATGATTTTACTTATCTATATAACATTTTTAGTGTCAATGTAATACCATAGCATCATATTGACATTAAATAATATATCTTTGATATGTAAGTTCTGATATTTTGAAAATTATATTGAAAGATTAAGTCGATATTTGATCTTATTGTTTTCTGTGTACTTTTGTCGCACACAAGTTCTGAAGTCTTCTGCATAATACTGTAATACCTTATTAAACTGTTGAGAAAAACGTTCTCTTATTTTAAGGTCAGTCCCAATTCTAACATCTGTTTTTTTTTTTTTTTGATCCAAGAAACCCAATATTTTTGACCTTAGAACAAAAACAGCAAAAGTAGGAAAAGTAGAACCTAGGTTCAGTGACCTTTCGAACCAGCTCCGTCAACCCGAACCCAAAATGAACGAATGGTTAAGCTTCGGATTTTTGGGATTTTTTGGGGAGGTTTTGGTTCGAACCTTTGCTCAGTCCATGTTTTAGCCAACATTAATCATTTTTGTTTTCTGTGTTTTGGCTTTTGAGAATTATTTAAGAAGCTTTAGAGTCGCGAGAGCTTTAAAAACAGAGACTACTATAGGTGGGGATTTTCTAAGGAAATGAAAATGTTTTGCCAGATATTTTGTTCACTTTCCTGCCCATTTTTGGAGTCAGTCGCACCATACAACAGATGAAGTCGGCAGACAGAAGGTCAAACAAGACGGTCAAGCATGTCTATAATATATTTTATGCCATCGAAATCGTATGCTAAGTATGTATTTAGCTGCTGCAGTAGTAGCTGGAAGCAGCGCTGCTGCAGCGAACTGTCTTTTGCTCATAACTTGCCCATCGTTCATTGGACAATTATCAATTGAAAACAAGAAACTATCCTCTCAGCATAAATTTTGATGCTGCAGTAGCAGCTGAAAGCAGCCGCAGCGAACAGTCTTTAAATCATAACTCGTAAGCCGTTCATCCGATCTTCACCATTCCTATGGCTGATCGATAAGTCATCCTTATTACTAAATATTCTGGTCATATGAACGAACCATTTTCTGTAAAACTGTTATACTTATATTACTCTATAAACCTACGGTAAAGAGTCTAATGAACTTGATTTAACTGCTAGTATAAACAGCTTATGTCTAAAACATGTCGAACTGACTTAATTTTGCAGAAACTTTACCTTTGATACAGAGCTTACGAATAGTCGGCGATGAATTCATTGAAACGAACCTTATTCCACAAAGATGAGATCTTTTCTTTGGTTGTAAGCATGAAGGATTATATGGTTTAGTTCTTAACCAGTTCAAGTACTAATCATAGGAAAAAGAAATTTAACTTCATGAAGACTATTCTGAAAAGCAACAAAGCCAATTTCCATGACAAAAGCCATTAATATAAGATGACCATTTCTAGCTTGTTTCACTGTGTTGCAGAGCTGACCATACGAACCATCTCAGAGTAAGCTAAGGTCTACGTACCATTTCTTTAGCGGCTTTTAAATTCAATTTGCTCAAATAAACTTCCATTCAATTTTGTACATTTTTTAGTCACCTTAGCCAGCACTTACTGTAGTCATCGAATATGAGTGTGATTAAATATTTTCGGTTTGCCTCATCATATAGAAGGCATCCCCCCTGAATATATGCATATATGTTCGCATGCATTAATATTGGGCAAATGTTTATTTGGATTGGTGTGACTGTGTGTGTGTGTGTGTGTGTGTGTGCGTGTGTGTGCTCGTCATAAACACTCAATCAGACATACTAACAGCAGAGCACAGCAAAGCAGAGTCAGAGTAAAGTGCACGCGATTATCAAATTTATAGCTGATGTCAGCTCCACTGTTCCAAGTGGGATTCGTTTCTGCACTGAATTTGCATACGATTTGAAGACTTGGTCGTTGTCGATGGCCAATGCACTTTCAAGTGTTTATCAGGCCATCGACGCCAGTGGCTAGGGCCACTCACCCAACCCACCCACCCACCCATCCAGCCGCCGCATCATAGTTTTGTATGACAAATGTCACTTTAGCTGATTGCGACTTCCCTTTTTTGGACAAGTGGGCCAGGGCACAGTGCTTTATCAGAGTGTTTCGTGGATGAGTCGAAATAGGGGAGGGAAATCCTAATCAACTTCCGTTGGGTTTTTAATGGGAATAGATGAAGGAAACAAAAATGGAGCAACAGTCTTGCGGCAAAATAACCAATTGCTCTCGAGACTGTATATCGATCCAACAAAACCAGCCCACCCACCCTGGCAGGATTACGTCGCTATGTGGCGCTGGGGTTGGGCCCGGCCGCTGGCTCAGCGGTGGGGGGCGGGGAGGGGAGAGCTGACGCATGCGCTCTGTGCCCAAGTCGCAACGCCATAGACAGGGAAATTAGCGCTTAATGCATTTTACATAACTAAAATGGAACCACTACTCACTGGCATTCATTCATAATCTCCTCCTGGCTGCGAACTTGCACCGGGGCCAGCTCCTCCACGTTCTCCTCGTAGTTGCCAAAGCATTTGGTTATCTTCTCGTCAAATGTGTTGACCAAATCCTCCAGACTACCACCAAAGGTCTCTGTGAAGTTATCCACATGATCGCCGCCGCCGCCACCGGTGGAGCTGCGCCCAGCTCCGGACTCGCCCGGCACTAGGCCCACATCCGACAATCCGAGATCTGTGCCGCCCATGGTATTGCAGTTGGGACTAATCGAGCCGCTACCACCGCCACCGCCTCCTCCGCCATTCTTGCTTACATGTGCATCCCTAACGGCATCCTCCAGCAATCGCAGCTTGGCCGCCGCCTCTGGCTTGGCCTCCTTCAGATTCAAGTTGAGCGTATCGTTGAGTGCGTTCTGGTTGGAGATGAAGTCACAGCCGCCCCACTCGTCCGTCTCCTCGAATTTCGCCAATGGAGCCTCGAATTTTAGCTCGGCCATTTTGGTGCCGAGGTCACGCATGGCACGCGACACACAAGGATGCACAGGGAGCAAGCGGGTTTTGCTCGCTGGGATTACCACGAATTTTTTGTTTTTGCAACCCCTAAATAAGTTTTGCTTTGCTTTTGGGGAACGGAGGGCCGGAACGGTTGACGGTTGTGTTTTCACTTGTCTTCACAGTAACAAAAAAAGTTATGCACACACACACACATACACAAGGGCGCGCGTGGCTAATACGTAAATTTGATTGTTTTTGCTAACCGACTTTAATTTTAACTCAAACAAAAAAATGTACCATTATTATTTATGTTTATTTTGTAAACTTTGTAGTTTGTTGTGGTACGATGTCCGACCGACTTTCTTGTTTAGCATACGACTTCGTACTGAAACTGGCTCTATCCTTCCCTTTCTACCGATAGCAGAGCTATCGATAACAATGGTTGTGGCATCGATAGCATTAAGTAACGGCTGAGCTAAGCAAAGACTATAAATGGATGTAGATGGGACATCAGTTATTGAGAGGAATCTGCACAGTGGGTCGTTTAACAGTTAGATACCCAAAAAATAAATTATTTTTACATTTTAATATTAATAAGAAGGTAGAATATACCACTGGGATAAGAAAGTAATCAATAATAGCAGCAAACTCCAACGGTTCTACACATTTTTTAAGCGCCTCCGTTCTTTTAAACAGACAAGAATTTTACAGACAATTTCACCTTGACATTTTTGAAGCGGAAAAAATATTTTCGTGGGGGTTTCATACCAAATTTCACAAGCGTCAGCCAAGGGCATATTTTTGAATGACAATATACATTCTTAACGATATTTTATAATGGTATCCATTCGTTAATATCAGAGGTGCTCATATACAACTTACGGCTTTCAACTCACAGATTTCTTTTATTCAAACGAAATAGTTCGTCGCCAACAGTCCATTGTTGTCTATTGAATTTGGGATAACGCCCAAATTTTGTACCGCCAGACTATAATGGAATACCGCCTTAAACAGAAACCGAAACTGTATCGATAATAATAATTTTAGAATCGGTTAAATACCAATCTCTCAGTATTTCTTGTGTTCGAATTATCACATGATATGACGAATTCTGTTTTTTGACATAATAAAATTGGATTTATATTAGTGGTATTCCAGAAAGCGATTTGGATTTGACTTAAATAAGTTTTAGTTTTCGGCGATCAAGCGCTCCATGAAAAATATCCAGTTTACCCAGAGTAAGTGTGGAATTCAGGATCATACTAACCGATTTATTGAAAGCAGCTTTCAGGCTGATTTTGATTTTTGCTTAGATTTGAACTCGTTCGTGGGTCAAATATTTTCGCGATCTCAAATCTGCACAATTCTCGCACAAAAGCTAAACTTTTTTATACACTTGAAAAGTGCCTTATATCATTTCCGACCCCCTAAACTATACATAATATATACTCGATCAGTGGACAAGCTGAGCAATTATTATTTTATAATGTAATTTTATTTTTTATAAATAATTAGTTAAGCTGGTACACGTTTTTCCATCCACCAAAGACCAAACATTTCAGATATCAATCGATTTTCTTAGCAAGGCAAATCCCATTGTGGCCCACTGTGCCATCTGTTTATATCATTATTTGGCAGAATTCAAGCAAGTTGGCAGCGCCCACTCAGAGCACTGCGTTTTAACTTTTTTGTTTTGGTGCATGGATTAAAGATATATTGCTCTGAATCTATAGATTTAATAACCTTTGTTGGTTTAACTCGAGTGTGCACAACATGTCCATGTCACGAGTATATTTACTGCCAGTGGCCGTGTTTCTTATATTCCAGGTGACTTTTATTGGAACGTAAGTGGTGATGAGGGGGCCCCAAATTCCGTTATTCTAGTCCATCACTTATCACTTCATCTTTCTCTGCGCCATCCTTATCCTTGTATAGGTACATTGCCGCTGTCCTGGAGGGTCATGTGGTGCCCACAGTGCCGTATATAAGTGATGCAGCCACTTATTCTCCGGAGAGCTGCGTTTTTGGACAACTTATCAACATCGGCAGCGTTCTATGTGAGTGATTCTACTTAATGAGTCATGTGTCCGCTGATTAAATTGCTATTGTTGTTGCCTGAACAGTGGGAATCACCATTTATATACGCTATCGCCAAGTTCTGCAATTATACGAGCATCATCCGGATCTGGACAGCGCTGTGTTGCGTCACAATCGCTGGGCCTTGTGGTTCGGCATGCTGTCCTGTTTGGGCATCAGTTTTGTGGGCAACTTCCAGGAGACAAATGTCCGGATTGTACATTTCATTGGCGCCTTCTGCTGCTTCGGCTGCGGAACCTTGTACTTTTGGATGCAGGCGCTCATCTCGTACTTGATCTTTCCAATGGCCGGCACAAGGATCTATGCGCATTTACGGCTGGGCATGGCCGTGTGCTGTACCATACTTTTCATATTGCT
Organism: Lordiphosa andalusiaca; assembly: GCA_035044965.1. Taxonomy (NCBI): domain Eukaryota; kingdom Metazoa; phylum Arthropoda; class Insecta; order Diptera; family Drosophilidae; genus Lordiphosa; species Lordiphosa andalusiaca. The sequence goes on along the minus strand of JAWNNM010000051.1, from coordinate 1,168,450 downwards.
GGCCGTAACGGGTGCAATGTCGCACATACTGTTTAATGGACAGGATCCCAGAAAATGGTAAGAGATGATTAGGGCGTATAAATGTTCTGAAATATACAAATCTTCTGTTTCAGGTATCCCTCGGATGGTGGCTGGTATTACCATGTGATAAGCAGCATTTCAGAGTGGACGATTGCCACAATCTTCAGTTTTTATATATTAAGTTTTACTCAAGAATTTCGTGATGTATCCCTGGATCACCCACAGATCTCACTGCTCTCGTACTCCATGACAATTTGAAAGGTAGTGAGTACGATGGTCTCAGTCGCAGGCAAACAAATATTGGCCTTCTAATTATGGTCAACTACTTCCCGGTGATTTATGATTGGTTTTGCCACAGAAATTTGACTCAGCTGGTGAAGCTGCTGAGTGCTTAAATGAACTGAAGAGGTCCTTGACGGACCTAAATATGTATGCGTGTGTGTATAAATCGTGTAAGATTATTGTAACCAAATGAAGATCTATTAAAAATAAGCTTAAACTAGTTCCAATCGAAGATCGTTTCGTTCGATGAGCTTCATCTTGAGTGAAACATGAACTTGGACTGGCTACAGTCAGCAGTTAAAAGCCACTGTATTCCACCCTTTTGAGCTTCCTTGGACTATATGATCGTGGAATTTCTGATAGTTCTTAGTATGGAAAAGTGTTTGCTCCCACCCTAGGATGCATTTGGAGAAGCTATTTCAACTCTACTCGGATAAAATCAATTTAAAGACATGCAACTATTTTCGCAGCATGTCTCTTAAACCATACGAGGGTAGTTTTATAATATTAAGCACCACAGACTTAGGGTCGTTTTCGCATATTCCTATTTTCGCAAATCCCGGCCGATTTGGTGAGTTTGCTTTGTTCTTTTTGAGCAAGAGTTAATGCATTTGCGGTACATAAGAAAATGGCCCATAGATTACTGCTTTTGTTATTTTATTGAAAAATTTCGTGTCTTTCAGATAATCGGATTTCTCAAGAATCGAACCCAATCGCCGACCGCCGAGTCATTTCTTCAAAGCAAATGGGAGTTAGTGACTTCAACTCAATACTTACCTCCAAGAATAGGAATCAAGTTTTTAATTGATGGATATTTTAAAGCAGCTACTGATAGATACTGGAGAAACTGAGGGGCTGTAAATACAATTTGAACTTTAATATGCTTATGTCCCATCCATGTCAAGCCTCATAAGGACTCACAGAAGGACAGACGGTCAGGAATTTTCTTCTGGATGTTACATACACTTGCACAATCTTAATACACTCTGTGTAGCTTTAATACAGAGTCGAAATAGTGATAAGATGCACTTGGATTTGCATGTGTCAAATTTATGCACTAAGTTTATTATACACTTGCAGAGGGTATATTAAAATTGTCCAGATGTTTGTAACGCATAGAAGGAAGCAATTCCGACCACATAAATTATATATATTCTTGATCAGCATGACGAGCTGAGTCGATATGGACATGTCCGTCTGTCCGTCTGTTTCTATGCTATCTCCTCCGTCAGTTTTAAAGGTATCGCCACCAAACTTTGCACGAAGTCTTCTGGTACAAATACGCTGAACATTTGTCGGAACCGGCCGGATCGGATGACTATAACATAGGAACGATCGGTCGAAAAAAGAGTTCTAGTGAGAAAAACCTATTTTGTTTTCAATGCAAACGTCTCAAAACTCCGTATTTACTAGTTTCCAATAAATATAGATTTCTTGATTCTGCCAAGTAATGTAATCCTCTTTAAAATTGGCATATATTTATTTTATAAGCTTTCACACAATTCTTCAATGTTTTGTCAAAATCGGATGACTATATGATCGGTCGAGAAACTAGTCTTAGTGAGAAAAACTTTTTTGTTTTCAAAGAAAACGGCTCCAGACTTTATAATCCTTAGTTTGCTATGCATTCCCATGATTCCATCAAGTTTGTTCTAAATCGGACATCTATATAGTACAGCTGTCATACCAAAGTAGAGTCAGAAAAGTAGTCTTATTAAGAAAAACTTGTTTGTTTTCAGTGGATGTGTCCTTCAAATTAGTTAGAAAACGTGCTGCAAGGGTATACAAACCCGAAGTTAAATTTCCTCTATTTTTATACTCTGTACCAAAGGTACATAGAGTATAATAATTTTGTGCAAAAGTATGTAACATCCAGAAGAAAGCATCAACAGCCGAGTCGATATAGCCATGTCCGTCTGTCTGTCCGTATGAACGCACAGATCTCAGAGATGGTAAGAGATAGAGGTTTGACATGTATGGGACATATGCTTCTTATGTCTGCAGGCAGATCATGTTTATTTTCAATTTTGGCAACGCCCCCTGCCGCCCCCGCAATTTAGAAAAATCATATCATATCTCCTAAAATTTTAAATATAGGTGGGTTGTTGCTTCTAGATATATTTAGTAATAGGGATAACTTATCGATCAGCCAAAGGAATGGTGAAGATTGGATGAACGGTTTTCGAGTTATGATCAAAAGACTGCTCGCTGCAGCAGCACAGAAGCAGCGCTGCATTCAGCTACTACTGCAGCATCAAAATTTATGCTGAGCGGATAATTTCGTTGGTACAGAGTATGCCTAAGTCGGGCTTGACCGACTTTCTTTCTTGTTTAGGTATGGAACATTTTCGGGTTTGTGCTTTAATTTCTAATAGGGTTCGGTTCAAGGTTCGGCTCACAGTAATCTAAAAGTCGGAATTCCTGGTTCGAACCGGATCGGTTCAAAACCGGTTAGCAGCCCTGATTAATAGTGTTTTTATTCAATAGGTTAAAAAACAACACCGTTGGTGCAAGTCAACGAGATCGTTGAACGGTAGCTATATGCAATACTGTCGCAAGTCGAACCCAATTTTATAAGGGACGTTCCGAAACTGGTGCAGGAACCGTAGATGGCTTCTGCTTTAATAAACTTATTTTTAGGATTCCGCGTCACAGCTCTTTAGTTCTATGGATACCGCTCTCTCTCTCTCTCTCTTTTGTGTTAATCATCACAAACTTTCCGTTAAGTGAATATGGAATTATCACCAGCAAACCCAAAGAAATTTGAATTTTGAAATTCAAAAGTTGATACCAACTAGTTATTAGCCGACATTGTGCAAAACTGTTAAACTGTTCAGTCCACAAAATACTAAAGAAACGATTTAACATGTGCGTCTCTTTCTCATTCGCCTGTTTAGCTGCTGCATGTATTCCATCTCTTTCTATCAGATTGCTGTGGCTTATTGGTCTGACATATAAATTTGATTACCATTCTTCTTTATATATTAATAAAGTATTAGTCCTTTCGCTTTTCTAAATAACATTTCAGTAGCTGTGAACCATAAATTGTGTGATTTCCGTGAATGTTTTTATACCCTGTTCCCATTGAAAATGGGAAAAGGGGGATCATGAAGTTGTGCGAATGTATGTAACAGGGAGAAGGAAAATTTTCCGACCCCATAAAGTATATATATTCTTGATCAGCATGAACAGCCGAGTCGATATAGCCATGTCCGTCTGTCTGTCCGTCCGTCTGTCTGTCTGTATGAACGCGTCGATCTCAGAGACTATAAGAGATAGAGCCACAATTTTTTGCATGAAGGTAGATTTATGCTGTACGCAGATCAAGTTTGTTTCAGATTTGAAAAATTCCACCCCTTCCCCCTTTTATCCCCAAAAAACCTAGACCTCCTCTAGAAATCCTAGACCTAAATAGCCGTCAGATCCACTTTCCATTTCCTTTTCGTCTTAAGGATCTTAAGGATCGTCTTTTCTGTTGGTGGTTTGATTTTAGTTGTGTCTTTGCATAGTGATTTTATGCATTTAACTTGGCTTTCAAGTATTGGGTTTCGATTTTGTGTTTTTGTCTCAAGTTTACTTTTTAAAAATTGAAGTTCTTCATTCAGATCGCATGATGTCTCCCATGCTGGTGGGTTTTGTGCGTTTAATGCCGTTCTTAATTCGGCAATTCGTTTGAAAATCTTTTTGCGCACACCTACTTTTCTTTTCGGTTTCATATTATTTAATTATTATTATTTTTTTTTTCACACAAGATTTTCTTCGAAACACCAAACACTTTACTCACTCAGAATTTTATTTTTGTCCAGCTCTCCAAGCCATGTAGAGGTCATATATCCATAATATGTTCATGCCATGTAAAGGTGGTGGCAAAGGGCAAAGGTCACGGTCGCCATGTAAAGACGGACGGACAAAGCTCAATCGACTCAGCTCGTCACCCTGATCAAGAATATATATGGTTTATGGGGTCGGAAATGAATATTTCAATGCGTTGCAAACTTCTGGGCAAAATTATAATACCCTTTATAAAAACAAGAAAGAAAGTCGGTCAAGCCCGACTATAGCATACTCTGTACCAACGAAATTCTACGCTCAGCATAAATTTTGATGCTGCAGTAGTAGCTGAAAGCAGCTCTGCTTCTGCGCTGCTGCAGCGAACAGTCTTTTGATCATAACTCGAAAACCGTTCATCCAATCTTCACCATTCCTTTGTCTGATCGATAAGTTATCCTTATTACTAAATATATCTAGAAGGAACAACCCACCTATCTTTAAAACTGTAGGAGATATGACGTTTTTTCTAAATTGCGGGGGCGGCAGGGGGCGTGGCCAAAATTGAAAATAAACTTGATCTGCCTGCAGACATAAGAAGCATATGTCCCATACATGTCAAGCCTCTATCTTTTACCATCTCTGAGATCTGTGCGTTCATACGGACAGACAGACGGACAGACGGACATGGCTATATCGACTAGGCTGTTGATGCTGATCAAGAATATATATACTTTATGGGGTCGGAGATGCTTCCTTCTGGATGTTACATACTTTTGCACAAACTTATAATACTCTATGTACCTTTGGTACAGAGTATAATAATACTCTATGTACCTTCGGTACAGAGTATAAAAATAATAGAGGAATACAAGCGCGCACTGAAATATGGAACCTGGATGGCGAACCACACGAAGTTGTCAAATCATACAAGTATCTGGGAGTAACACTAACTGGAGACTTGAGCTTCAAAAAGCACTCTGCTTGGAATTCATTTTTGAAGCGGAAATATGTAGACCAAAGCACAAAATACAAAATTTACCAGGCCACAACCAAAACAATCACATGCAATTCATATGGAAACTGGCCTGCCTCCACTATTTGCCTATACGCTGCAGCTCCACTTCAGCTATATAAAAAAGATATTTGACATGCAGGACCATAGATATCCCAAAATCATTACTTGCTACCGAAACGCAATGTTTTCAACAGTGGAAAAGTCTGACACAAGAGTATAACACTGAGCAAACACTTGGAGATCGAAGCCAGTGGGAGAAACAACAAAACGAGATTATCAGAAGTATAGAAGTCACAATGCGGCTCAGGTGGAAGAATGAAGCAAGACAGAGCCCTACTAGAAACTCCTACTCGAAGCTGAACTACGATATGGCAGCGAATAAATATTTTTAAGACAGATTTGGGTCATTGATCATATCAAATATCCTCAAGTCCCGAGTTGAAATGCTAAATCTGAACTACAAGCCGCACCATCAAAATGAAGACATCATGTTCAATCTATGCAATTTGAGAGAACGAGAGGATGTTGAGCATTTTGTAGCCAGATGCCCTGTCCTTAAGGAAATCAGGTCAGGCATCCATCAGCGATCTATTGAACGGCTGCAACTGGTCTGGGGCTTCCGTCTTTTATATGTCAAGCTATAAAATATAGGCAAAAGATAATATTAGAGAATCTTATGTTGCCTTGGTTAAATTAATGTGAACATAAGGCTTGTTAAATGTAAATTTCAAATGTTTAGTTTCTTTCCTTTTCTTTCTTTCCTTTCACAATCGCTATACTTTTAAATTTTTGTTAGCTCAACTATCGTTTCTGACTACAACAGGCTGTGAATTGGGGCATAGCTGGCCGGACAGGCAAATGAAACTCCCCCACCGAGTCGGAGTCGTTATTAGACAGTCGTACCAATTAATTAACCTTCATCATAAAAAACCATTTGGACAAAAATTTGCCCATTTTTTGTTCGTATCGATTAGTATGCCTTAATCTAGATCATGTTTTCATGCTCATCATGCTAATTGAGTGATTTCCCAAGCTGACCAACTAGTTTTCCTACAGATCGTTTCTATGACAGCCATATGCTATAGCATATAGCTATAACAGAAGACTTTGTACAAAGTTTGGTCGCTAACGGAGGATATAGAAACAGACAGATATGGCCAAAACAACTCAGCTTGTCTTGCTGATCAAGAATTTGTATACACTTTATGTGGTTGGAGATGCCTCCTTCTATGCGTTACAAACATATGTACAATTGTAATAAGCCCTCGGCAAGGGCAAACAATCTACCAGAAAGATTGATAAGAGTCACGATCAATACTCAACCTGTTCCAGCTAATCTAAATAGAATGGATATGTCAACAAACGTGCCATTCTTACACACATGTGCAAGCCAATTTACAGTGTTGATTTTGAAAGGAAATGACAAGTTTATTTTAGGTTACCAGCACATAATGCCAAAATCGGGCAATCCGTAAAATGAAAAAATAAAAATGCAAAAAATGATAAAAACTGAAAATGAATCCATTAAATTAAACTATCATCATCAACGCTTGCGATCCCTAGAGCGTTCACCATCGCGATGTTTGTGGCCACCGCGACTACCATGGCCGCCACCGCCGCCTCCTCCTCCACTGTTACGATGGGAGGAGGAGTAGCGACTGCTGTGCTTGGAGCCAGAATTAGAGCCAGAGTTACGATACTTATCGCCATCACCCGCATTGTTGCTGCTGCTGGCCTGACCCGAGGACCGTTCTTTCTTCAGGGAGTAATAATCCGAGCGATCTCTTGAGGATTTCCTAGTAGAGTTGAAAAAAATCATGAATATGCAGGAGCCTGCAAGTGTTTTACATGTTTTACCTTTTGCGATGTTTGCTATGCGGCGAGCTGGAGCGCGAGGGTGAACGTGAGTAGTGACGTGATTTCTTCTTGTGCTTGGGTGGTGTACGAGAGCGTGATCTGGATGAACAGCGACTGCGATGCGACTTCTTGGTGCGCTCCCTACTGGGAGAGCGGGAGCGCGTGCGTGAGCGTGGCGTACGCGACTGCGTTCTGGTACGGGAACGGGAACGCGAACGGGAATCCTTTTCGGGTGACTTTTCCGTGGGCAGCGGCAGGGGTACCGCTCGCTGTATGAATCCACCCCAGGCATTGTGCGACCCATTGTTACGGTCCACCGTTATAACAGCCGGCGGTGTGTTCACCTCCTTGGTCTTGTTGCGGGCATCCATATAGCGCTTCTTCAGCTCATCAACAGCCGCCTCCAGTTTCTCCACTTGCGGCTTGGGTCGCGTGTACAGCTCCATGACCCGATAGCAGATGTCAGTAATATCTGCCATGGGGACACGAAATATGCCGAACCAGGCAGGATTATTGGGCAAGGGGATATTCAGTTTGCGGGCGCTCAGGTAAATGCAGGCACAGGCGATGGCCTCGGGTGTGTAGCGCATAAAGACGTCCGTTCGCAGCGAGTCGTTCATAAAGTTCCAGGATAGCTGCATGAGTTTCTCATGCTTCTCATATTGAAGCACTTGGAGGTACATCACAATCAGCTTGTGCGGATGCTTGACATGTACACAGAAGCCCAATTCCTTTAGCACACGCCTCTCGGCCTTGATTACCTGCATCTTCAGATTGGTGTAGTACTGATCCAGCACCATGGGCGCTATTTCCCTGAAAAAGAGCAACGGAACATGAATTCAGGTCAGGAACCGAGTCCTAAGTGTGGTGCAGTTCTCTCACTTTTGGGCCCGCACTTGCTTGATATGATGGAACACATTGATCACATCCCGGATGCGACGCGGCGCCTCCTCTATTTTGGACGCCAGGCATACACAGCTCATGGCCACTGTCTCCATGTTGTGGCGTACAAAGCTCTTGGAGTAGAAGAAACGCTGGAAAAGCACCTGGCCCGTGGCCATGGCCACCTGGGGCAGTCGCAGCAGTATGCCCGCCGTTTGTATCAGCTCACAGCCGAGTATGCGCAAATCCTTTTCCGTCTCGTGGTCCAAACCATCCTGACTCGACGGTGTCACATCGATCTTCTCCTCGGGTATCAGGCTATTCTCAAGGGTCAACACAATCTTGTTAAACAGTCGAGGATACATGGGCTTGGCAGCAGCCGCATCGCCCGCACCTTCTGCTGTGGCAGCCGAGGTGGCGGCATCGTTTGCATCATTGTTGGCTCCACTTGTGGTTACAGTCATGTTGTTGGAGATATTCACATTGTTGGAGTGCACGGAGGTCACGGTGGTCAGCACATTGGTAATTGTCTCCACCGTGGTGGTCAGCGATGAGGAGGCGGAGGCCGTCAATGTTGCATGATGGGTATGTACAATAGAAGCAGCAGTAGCACCAGCACCACGACTGGCCATCATCCGGTATGCGCGATTATGTACAGACTTCCTTTCTCTTTTTTCTGTTAATTAATATCAACTTCTGTTTCTCCGCTGTAATCGAGTTTACATTAGTTAGAAGCTAACTTGGGAATTAGGTCCCACTAATGCGAACCGCCTAGAGATGGGCGCGTGACATGACGTGGGACTCCCCACAATGACGTGAAAGAAAAGTCACGGCATTTGAATTGATTAATAAATTTAATTCAATGTAATAGTTGGACTTGCTTGGCGATAATTTGGTTATTGTGCTGACATTTTTTCTTGATAAATCTGTGGATCTGGTTTAGTAGGGTTAAGGTTTCTTAAGAAAATATCCTCGATAGATCTATCAACGTTCTCTATGTGTGCTGTTGTCAATCCGATCGAGTTCTGTTTATTTTGGCAAACAAATATGTTGAATTGTTAAATGTGTTTTCCTCTAGAGGCCTACTCCACGTAATCCCCAAAAGGACGTATACCAATGTCGTCTTTCAATTCAGTTCAGTTGCTTCAAAACTGACGCTTCTAGCTTGTGAAGGTGACCGGGTGTTAGTTTTTAAAGAAACACACTGTCGTTATTCTCCTTAACATCCTCCATCTGTATACGTATTTTCATTTTGGAAAATTCTTTATAACTCGCGGTCCTTTGAGGAATATTGTGGCCATCATTTCTGGGATGGTTTATAGAATAAACTATATGACACTTATTCAGTTCTTACCTCCAAAGAAATGAATTCTCCATCCTCGAGGACATCACTTGATCTGAAATCAAATAATGACAGATTAAATTGTATGATCATTGACCCACAGCTTAAACCGTAGAACTTAGGTACGTAAGTTACCAATTATGATCACGGTGTGTACTAAGAAGGTATTTTGCATTACAACTTCCAGAACCACCCCAAAATTGATTAAATAGAGAAAATAAATAAAAATGTGGTTCCTTGAAATAGGACAATGAATATTAAATCAAATTGACAATAAATAGCGCCTTCTAGGCGGCAAGTCGAGCTGCCCCAAATGTAAAATAAACTGATCACCGAACTCACCTCTCACCTGTGTGGCATGTGGCACCGTCAAGTTAAAACCACATGTCAGCCAAGTCCAGCTCTTTCATTTTGGGCAAAAAAGTTGTGTATTCATCGCACGCTCTCCATTCAACTTTTAAATAGCGCGGCCCTTTGATGCCACCGGCCCATAATCCACACCAAACAGTGCATTTTTCAGGATGCATTGGCAGTTCTTGCAATGCTTCTGGCTGCTCTTCACACCAATTACGTAAATTTTGTTTGTTCACGTTTCCCATCAACCAGAAATGAGCTTCGTCGCTGAACACAATTTTCCGATAAAAAAGAGAATCTTTCTTAGACGTTTGCAAAAATCGATTTTATATAATTTTCTTTGAGTTTGAGGTCTTCAGAACACCTGGTGAAAACGGCAAAAATCAATTTGGGGTCTTATTTCATTTGTTCTTTTGGGGCCTTATTTCATTTTCAAATTTTATTTAGGAAATAATGCCCCAAAAAAAGGAAAGAACTCCCCAAAGTGTATGAAAAATCGTTGTTTTTGTTTTCCATGTAGTCTTTTGGTGCCATATTTAGTTTTTTTTGGGGGCCTTATTTCGCAGAGCCGTTACAAACATATGGATAATTTCAATATACCCTCTGCAAGGGTATAAAAAGGATACCAGAACGAAAGTTCTAGAGAATCTCATCGATCTGGATCTTTCCGCAAATAATAAAATAATTTGTGGCCCAAAAATCATTACTGATGTTCAAACGTTCGCCATTTTGTTATAAATCGACATTTTCCAAATCGACTATGATAACTACTAAATTATAGTATCTATTTTAAAGATCATTCTGTTTTTTTTTGTTTTCAGATGATTTTGCAAGAAACGCCAGTAGGTACCGTGTATGATGATTTTTTGACGGCGCTTCAAGGAACATGCGATATCTCGAGATATTATATTTGCAATATTTTTTAATTACCATAAATTTAACATATTTTTAAATGTGTATACTTTCATTTAGAAAAATTACTCTTTTTTTGTGAAATTTAGTCACAAGATTCAGAATAGCCGCCCCAGAAAGTCGCCCAAACTGACCATATAATGAAAGAAGTGCACGGGGAATTTTGATAATAAAATTCAATAATTTGCAATCGATTTAAGGTTGAATTGTTGATCAAACTGAACATGTTTGACAGTAACAAGTGACACGAAAACAGTGATGCCATAGAGCAAGTTCATGTCGAAGCTCATCTCCTACCATTTCCGAGTTCTGTTTGTTTATACGAACGGACTGACAGACGAACATGGCTACATCGACTCGACTATTGATGCTGATCAAGAATGTATATGTTTTACGGGGTCCGAGATGCATTCTTCTGGGTGTATCTGGGGTAAAAAGTTTGTTTGTTACAGTTTTCCGCCAATTTTTTACTGATTTTCAAATATCATGACTATACATCATATATTTGGTGGGTTGTCAAAAACCAACAAAGTCAGTTACTGTTAAGATAAACATCTCAAAACCATTTGACATTGAATCATGAAAAATTAATTTATTTTTATACTCTACTTATATATATAGTATTTCTCCCATCTGGGGTCAGCCGGAACTACCCAGCCTAACCTATATACTTCTCTGAATGAATTGGGTCAAATTCTATTACATGTTTTTTGTCCAATTTCTCAAAAAAATCCAAAGCAATCCCTTCAAATAAAATTTAATAAACATTTGTTAATAACTTAAACCATCGATAAGCACTATTGCATTTACAAAGCTCTTGACCATGCCTCTGATTCTGTTAAATTGGCGATGCAGTAGGTTATTTAAAAAGGATTTCGTCTTCACTATCCTAGTTTCCAGTTATATCCAATACCATCTGCATGTCCGTAATCACAAGATAAATTATATATTGTTTATCATTTTGTTGTTATAAATTTAACACCAAAGTTACAATTTAATTAATAGTAAATCAAAAACAGCTGACTCTTGTTCTATCGTTTCATAATTGTTGATGGTCTTTGTCCCACCAAGGAACCTTGTTTGTCTGTGTTGCGGGGTGAGAGTTAGAAAAACTGATTATGATGATGATTATAAATGTTTCTGCTAGAATGTCACTGTCTTGAGTATTTTTGAACAGAAAAGTTTCCATATCCAAAAATGAGATTTGTGGCCCACCGTTCGAGCACGTTCTGCGTGCTTAAGACACGCACCCAGCTCTAGTAGCAACTTTCGATATAAACATCGATACTCTCATCACTAATTTTCTTAGTGATGCGAGCTACGATGTTGAATATCGTTATTATTTCTGAACCTTGTGAAACATTCAATGGGAACTGGGAGCAGGCCTAGAATTTTGATTTTAATCATCAGCCGAATTCTCAGTCGAATATTTTCAAACTATAAATGGAACAGGACCTAGTGGAAATCGATGGCTCCTATCTGGAGGGCGGTGGCCAGGCCCTGCGCAATGCCTTGAGTCTCAGCTGCATTCTTAGGAAGCCCGTGCGCATTGTGAAGATCCGTGCCAACCGACCCAAACCTGGTCTGTCCCACCAGCACTTGCATGGCGTGAATCTGCTAAAGGACATCACCCATGCCCATGTCACTGGGAATGCACTGTCCTCCACTGAACTGGAATTCCGTCCGAAAACCATAGAGGCGGACATGTACAAGGTGGACACACGGACAGCGGCTAGCATCACATTGGTCTATCAGGTGGCGTTGCCCGTGCTGCTATTTGGAGCCAGACCCTCTCGACTGGATGTTACCGGAGGCACGAATGTGGCATTTGCCCCACAAGTGGAGTTCATGCAGCAAGTGCTGCAACCGAATCTGGAACGTTTTGGTGTACACTTTGATCTGAAGCTGCTGCACTATGGCTTCTATCCGCGCGGCAATGGACGCTGCCAACTGGAAGTGAAACCGGTGCAATGTCTTGACGCGGTGGAATGTGTGGAGTTTGGCCGGCTGTCGACAGTGGGAGGATGGGCTTTCTGCTCGGGCCGAGTGCCAATGAGTGTGGCCTTCGACATGCAACAGACAGCGCAGCGTGAAGTGCATCGAATGTGGCCGGACCAGGTGTGCCAAATTGAGGTGGTGAAGCATCCACAGGATAAGGCGCGCGAGAATGGAGCCGGCATACTGATGAAGGCTGAAACATCAACGGGCTGCGTGCTGGGCGTGGCCAATCTGGGCGAGAAGAACATCGATGGACATGTTTTGGGTTCAGATACCTCGTGCCAGATGTCCAGGTATATTCAGAATGAGATATGTGTGGATATGTACATGCAGGATCAGGTTATACTGTATATGGCTCTGGCCAAAGGATGCTCTCGCTTTCGCACCGGTGTGCTAACCAAGCACACCAGGACAGCCATACACGTGGCGGAGCAGATGACGGGCGTTAAGTTCGGCGTGGAGTACGAGAGCGGTGGACTCACGTTGGTCACCTGCGAGGGCCTGGGCCACCGGAATGCGTATCTCTAAGTTGAATGGACTTAACAATTGTAATTTATTCTTTACCAAATAAACGCAAAAATAGTAGCTAAAGTCGACGGAATATGGCCAGGAAATGGTCACCCTTGTTGCGCACCACTTTGGCACCCTCCTCGCTACTCTGATACAGTTTGGGTGTGAGGGGATCTTTCAGCTGTGTAAAAAAAAGAGATTGACTGGAATGGATGTTCAGAGTGATTTCTCTTGCAAAGACTCACCTCCTCCTCTGGGCTTATCCTCTCGTACAGCGCATGCATTTCCATATGCTTGACTATCCACTGATGCAAGTCCTCTACATCCGTCATGGTATACACTAGTCCCTAAGGAAAATCATCAAAATACGTTACTTCTTGCCACATAATGGGAACTCCGTCTCGCACTCACCCCCTTCCTGAGCACATAAGCGTACTCGGATAGCAAAGCCTGATTGATGATGCGCCACTTGTGTTTGGCCTTCTTGAAATGCGGATCCGGGTACAGGAAAAACATCTTCTCCAGTTGCCCTTTGTGAAAATAGTTGGGCAAATATTTCATCGCATTGGTCCTGATGCATGCTATGTTCTCATAGCTCTGTTCCTTCTGCCTGAGAGCCGTTATACGGTCCAGAACATAGTCGGACACCTTCACTCGGATCTCCATGCCAATGGACAACTTCTGGGGAAACATTTCACCCAAAGTGACTAGAAAACCACCATATCCGCAACCAATGTCCGCAAATTCCACCCGCTGTCCATCATGAATGCTGGGATATAGGGCCCGCCAGTCCACATCCTCTGGGCGGGCTGGATAGTCAAAGCTGTGATCTGCTATCGGATTGGAGTGGGCACGCTGGCGATAGAAACGTTTCTGTGGCAGACCAGTCACCGCTGAAGTGCAAGTAAGCAACTGCGGCTGCTCCTGACCCATGATCCCGATCTACGTCGAAGAAACAAAATCAAACAAGAACAGCACGTTGCTAACGATTTGCCATAAGTTGGCAGACCGGCTGCCAGCTGTTTAAGATGCAAGCTAGAGGTGAGAGCGTGACTGAATTTAAATTGGGCTCAACTTTTAAGTGGGCATTAGGCGGATATCCTTTAGGGCCCCAAAAAACTGAACTCAGTGAAAATAAAGTAGTTTTTTTGTGCAATCTTCCTTATGTGAAAAACCCATTCTTTCATTCTTGAGCCATCGATAACCATGTGTTAAAAAACCAATCTAGTAGCTTTGTGGTCTTTGTTTAACACGAAATAAGCTTTATTTGTAAGCTTATGGAATTAATTCCCATTGAAATCGATTAAGCTGATGCAAGTGCTGAACTTCAGCTTCTTCAACAGTTTTCTCATGATACAACAAGACAGGTAAGGCGTGATGAGTGTGATGCGTACTTTTGCCAAAAGCTTACAATACACAAGTACGCGCAGCACTGAACGAGAAGGTACTTGGCAGAGAACTCACACTGAAGCCACCTTACCTCTCTTGTTGTGTCATGAGTTTTCTTCACCAACGGCTTCTTTTTCGTGAGTTGTGCAGCTTGTGGTCGTGACAGCTCCTTCTGCAAGTTGTACGTCACTAGCGATTCTTTTCTCAACATATCGATAACAATCTATCGTTATATATCGTCGCCCGGCACGTGTAGTAACCGAATCCATCTACACCGCGAACGAATCCCGAAACCACAGCACACAAAATGGGTGATGTCGTGGAGGCTTTGTTCATCAGCGTGGCCAGTGAGGATAACACCACCTGCAGCGTCCAGGATCTACGCACCGGAACCGATCTCATGAAATACAAAGGCGGCGGCAATGCTCACCATCAGGGCCTGGCTCTGCTGCAGTCGCACTTCCTTATGACGGCGAATGTAATGAAACCGCTGCTGCATGTGTGGCCCATCAATGGTCAGGAGCAGATGACCAGTCTACGTTTCGTTGTGCCGGGCAAGGTTAATGCCTTGGCTTTGACGCCGGACGGAGAGTTTCTGGTGGCTGCCATTCAGGAGAACATATATTTGTGGCATATGAACACGGGTCGTATGCTCAACACTATATCGAAGCACTACCAGGCCATCACCTGTCTGCGGTTCACCGATAATGGCGAGCACTTCGTTAGCGCTGGCAAAGATGGTGCTGTGCTAGTGTGGAACCTCACACAGGCGGTGTCGCCCCTGGACACAGACGATCCGGAGGCCAATTCCCCACTCTATAGTTTCTATGATCATGGACTGACTGTGACGGATGTGCACCTGGGACTGGGCGGACTGCATTCGTATATGTACACCGTGTCCCTGGATCGCTGCTGCAAGGTGTATGACCTGAACAGTGGAAGAATGCTGTTGAGCGTCGTCTTTCCGGTAGCGCTGCATAGTGTGACAGTCAATCGCATGGAGACGAGCGTGTACGTGGGCACCGGAGAGGGACAGGTGCTCGTATTCCACATGTCCAAAATACCACGTATGAAAGAATACCATTTGGACGAAGAGGAAAGTCAAGCATTTGGCGGAGGGCATGCAAGCGGGCACCCGGTGACGTGCCTGGCCTTGTCCATGAATGCCCAGGAGTTGGTCTCGGGCTGTGAGGACAAACAGGTGTGCGTGTGGGATATTGGCAGTCACCAGCTGGTCAAGAGTCTACCCCAGACTGGTGTGGTCACTAACTTAAAAATTCGTCTCTGCAGTCCGGCCATATTTCAGCCGGAGCACAAGCACCCACAACTCTTTGCGGATAGTTTGAAACGAATGATCAGTCCGGCTGACGACGATGAGTGCATTCAGCTGTTAGTAACCGAAGAGTACCCGAAGCAACGGGAATGGGAGCCAAGAAGCTTTGAAGAGCGTGGAGATCAGGATACTAACGGACATAACTTGGGGGCTGATAAAAAAGCTGAGGAGGAGGAGGAGGAAGAGACGAACATTGATCTAAACTTGGAGGCCGACGAAGAAGATGAGGAGGTGGAGGAGGAAGAAGAGGCGACCAATGATCAAAGCTTGGAGGACGAAGCAGAGGAGAATGATGAGAACGAAGAGGAAGAGGAGGAAGAGAACCTGGTAGAGATGGAAGAATCGGTGGCTGGATCTACCAATCCTGACATGCAAAAACTAATCGAGGAGAATGCTCGCCTGAAAGCAGAGTCCAAGCGCATGTTTGAGATAATCTTTAAGTATGTAGCCTCCAATCCAGATCAAGCTCAGACCTCGCCTTCAAAGTCCCACAAAAGAACTCGTCAAAATTAGTTCTGGTCAGGATTAGCTTTACTTCTTTAGGTTTACACTAAGTATAACAATTAAAAAAAAAAAAAACAAAATCAACAACAATTGGGCTTCTAATGGGCTAGTTGCTCTGTGCTTGGTTGACTTTCCATATCATGATCCTCGTCATCGTCGTCGTCCTCGGTTTCATCATCATCGTCCGCGTTCTCCTTCTCCTGGGCCAACGCGCGACGTATCTCCCGATTGGAGTCCAGCAGCTCACGCAATTGCGACATGATGTCATCGGTCCGCTGCTCCACGGCATCCAGGGCACAGCTGAGGGCGTCCAGGCTCTGATTCACCTCCTCCATTTCTGAAAATCAAGCGACTTAGAAAATGCGACCAAAGTTTGGCTGGTAGCTCACCCCTAAGGTCGGCTTCCGGAACATTGGTATTCCCCGAATCGCCTGAGGTGGTGGGATCATGGTTATTTTTGGGTGACATTTTGCAATTTGTTGAATTTTCCCCTTAGTTTGTTTTATTGTTTTTATTGTCACGGGACACTCAGGGCAGTTAATGCTGTATCGATAGCCGATAACCGATAGCAAGGCAGCGCAAAAGGTATTGTGATCGGTTAGTTTATACGAAAACAAATTGACATGTTTAACTTATTTTAGCAAATCAGATAAAATTTATGTATAGAAGTTATCATTCGTTTATCAACTTTGTTGTTATCTATTACATTGAGATTAATTGATGCTTAGATCGCTGATTCCAAAGGTTTTTAATATATTTAAAAAAGCCAAAAGACATATTGATCATATTTTTCATTGATTGCAAAGCCTTATTGGTATTAAGTTTCCCAATTGGCCTTTGTTTTCAAATCAAATCAAATAATCTGAGCATATGGATTGTCTTAGTGGGTCGAGCTTTATTCACCTTAGAAATGATCAAAAGTTGAAAAAATTCGGAATTTTTTTTTAAGATTTAAGCACATGTAAGACAGTGCTTTAGGGTAAAAATATGGTAGATAATAGGGATTCGAACTTAAACCTTCTCCACTGTTACTGGCTGGAGAGTTTGTATTCATGAACAGTCAATGTAAGTATATGTGCATTCGATCGCGACTTTAAAAGTTTCGTTTCAATTCTCTCGTATGAACACTGTGACAACGCTTGTCTACGTAACACATTACGTTGGGGACGCGGTATTTGCAGATTTTCCCCTTCAACGCTTACGGTCACACTGCATACTCTCACGCAATAGCCGCTTCCAAACTCGTTAATATTTATATTTTGCAATTTAAATCAACTGGAAGTTGGATTCAGCTAAAGAAGTAAGTTTGCTCCAGTGGTAGTGGTAGATGTGTGTCAAAGCTGTTCGAAGCAGCCAAGAGGAGAGCGTTCGAAAGATTGCCAGTCGGGGTAGAGTCTGGGAAGTCAGGACAAGGCAGCAGTGAGGACACGGTGATTGCTTAGGAATTTGTTTTGTTTATTTAAAAAAATGGTTAAATTACAAAAAAAATTTTATCACAATTAGTATTATGTATGTTTGTCCATATTATTAATATATAAAATTTTTCGTAAGCTTAATGGAATATTACAATAGATCATTGATTTTGTGGCCGATCGGAATGGGCTCAATGCGCATGACGTCGCTTGCCTGTGTCAAGGTGGAGATAGAAGAGATAAGCTTGCTGTGATGTTAATCCTGGCTGCGACTACTTACGACCATTGCAATGGCGCCCATAGAACCCGGGATGACATTTGCATTTCTTGTTGCTGATGCAGGTGCCATTGCGACACTTGCAGGTGGAACGCTGACGACGTCCGATCTCACAGTGATCACCGCGCAGACCATTGGGGCAGCGGCACAAGTTGTTGCCAATGCAGCGTCCGCCGTTTTTGCAAGGGATCACGCATTTGGCTTAAATAGGCAAAAGTGCATTATCCCCTTTGCCGGGTTTTGAATGCGGGCAACACTTACAGTATTCACAGTGCAGGCCGTAGTATCCCTTCGAGCACTGGCACTTATCCTTTTGTATGCATTTGCCGCCATTCAAGCACTTCTCCTTGCAGATACCTAGAAAGCAGTGGAATAATTGTTGAATTCATTGATTAATTTTTGCAGCCACCATGTTGAGATCTGGGCTGGGCAGAACTCGATCTGTCTTCCAGGAGCGCACCCTGCGCTGCCTCAGCAGCAATGCCAATCCCTCCCTGCGCCCCCGGGCCAGCCCCCTAACCGATGAAATCATACGCGTCGATCATGCTGGTGAGTTGGGTGCCGATCGCATCTACGCCGGCCAAATGGCTATACTGGGCAATGGACCCATGGGCAAGACCATCGAGCATATGTGGGAGCAGGAGAAGTGTCATCGCAAACAATTCGAGCATCTGATTCAACAACATCGTGTGCGTCCCACCATCATGACGCCCATTTGGAATGTGGCTGGCTTTGTGCTGGGCGCTGGAACGGCCCTAA
Source organism: Lordiphosa andalusiaca (assembly GCA_035044965.1). Classification (NCBI taxonomy): domain Eukaryota; kingdom Metazoa; phylum Arthropoda; class Insecta; order Diptera; family Drosophilidae; genus Lordiphosa; species Lordiphosa andalusiaca. The sequence goes on along the minus strand of JAWNNM010000051.1, from coordinate 1,149,832 downwards.
TGGGTGAAAAGGCGGCCATGGCTTGTACTGTGGCGGTTGAAACTGTGATTGTGGAGCACTACAATGATCAGTTGCGCCAAATTATGGAGTCACCGCAACCAGATAAGGTAAGTCTTTGACACCTCACTGCAGCGGATGAACTACAATCTTTTTTTACCACAGGAACTGCTGGAGACCATCACAAAATTTCGTGACGAGGAGCAGGAACATCACGACACTGGCATTGACTGTGGCGCCGAGCAGGCTCCCTTCTACAAGGCCATGACCGAGGTCATTAAGTTTGGTTGCAAGACAGCCATAGCCATATCGAAGAAGATATAGGATGGAGGGAGACTGCACTTTGTACATATGTAGAACTCAACTACCAAATTGTTTGTGACTAGCATTAAATGTAACTGTTAAAGCGTAACCCCCAGCCCCGCCTTCACTTACCACCTTCGCACTGGGTGCCCTGGTAGCCATCCGGACAAGTACAAATCGATGGGGCCGTGCAGTTGCCACCGTTCAGGCACTGCGGAAAACAGAACGCCGTCTCGCAGTATGGACCGGTGTAGCCCACGTTGCACTTGCACATGTGATGCTCGTTGCAATAGCCGTTCTTGCCGCATTTCAAACTACATTCTGGATCGGGAGCTTAAGTTTTTTTAGTTTAGTTCGATTTGGATCGTTTTTTGAAGAGCGCAGGAGATGGACGAGGATGAGGATGAGGATGAGCAAGATCAGGGAGTGTGGAGAGCAAACATTGACATGTACTAAACAGAAAAGAGCCCAATTAAAGAAGTGGATATGAGGGATACAAAGCGGTGGTTGTGAATGCGAAACGGGTCAACTGACGAGCATATCAACTTCCTCATAAGACTCTTCTGAAAGGATTCGCATGTCACGGGAGTCTAAGTGAGATGGAAGTGACCGACTGTTTGTCAGGTTTGTATTACCTCAAATTCTTATCCAGAGAATACCAACAGCTCCCTTAAAGAGCACTGGATCACCATGAACCTTCAACTTATGAAAGCGGAGTAACATTTTTTTCCTTATTTATACACTTTTATTATGGACTTATTTTATGGACTCTTCCCCATCTTCATCTTTTGATATCTAGCGACATTTTTTTGTACAACTTTCTTCGGAATCTTCAGATTAATTATATGAATTTATTTGAGGTGGTTGTATCGATTGTTTTGATACAGCGGTTGACAGAGTTTTTGAACCGCAGGTTCGGTTTATTACATGGTTTTGGAAGACAACTGAACACCGTTTCAGCTCGGTTCTCTGCGCGGAAAAGTTATTTTTCCGATCTTTTAAGGCTTAGGCGGACCTAAAAAGGTCAAAATATCAATTTATGTTCCTGGATCGTCCCAAATTCTGTTAATTTTCAACACTTAGTTTATTTTCGAATTTTTGAAGTCGCAGCAAGCTTAAAAAAAAATGCCAGAACCTTATTTCAGTTCTGGAATCGCAATTTATTCCGCCGAATCTAAGAAATTAAAGAATTTCTGCCAGAATTTTTCTTAAATCTTTTGGCAAAAATATAGATTCTAAAAATCTGTTGATAAAAGTGGGCAAAATCGCTTTTTTGTTCAGGGATCTTGCTTTATTTTGCCAAATCGCAAGCCTTTGAAGCCTTATGTTAACGATAAAGTCCCGATATGCCCTGAAATCTGCGCGGAAATATAATTTTTGCAAGCTTTTGCAGGTATGGCAGTCCGCAAAAGGTTTTAGAACTCATTTCTGTTCTTGGATGGTCCTAAATTCAACTCCTTGAGTATTTGGTCGTTACTTAAGTCGTGTTTTCAGTCTTTTGAATTTGCGGCAAATCTGATAATATCCGATTATTTCGGTTAGGAGATTCCCTTTGAGACTGTTCTTAAGTCTTACATTAAGAACTGTCCTTTAATCTTTTCGGAAAGTAATATTGTTAAACCCTTGCAAAGGGTATTATACTTTTGTCAAGAATGCGTCTGCAACGTCTGTCTATCTCTACGCGAACTAGTCTCTCAGTTTTTAAGCTTTCGAGCTGAAATTTTGCACAGAATCTTCTTTTTGCTGCACACTACTAATAGGCCGGAGCCGACCGGATCAGATGACTATATCCCATAGCTCCCATAGGAATAATCGGTCGGAAAACTAGTTTTAGTGAGAAAAACTTTTTTCTTTTTAATGGAAACGTTTCCAAACTTTGTAATCGTAAGTTTCGAATGTTTTTTTTATAATTCTATCAAGTTTCATTAAAATCGGACAACTATATGGTATAGCTGCCATACAAAAGATAGGTCTGAAAAACAGTCTTAGTTAAAAAACTTTTTTGTTTTTAATGGTAGCATTCTGCAATTTTGTATTTGTTTGTTTCACAGGCTTTCACATAATTTTGCAAATTTTTGGCCAAATCGGATGACTATATCATATAGCTCCCATACGAACGATCGGTCGGAAAATGGGAAAAAGAGTATTTTTCGAAAATATTTAAGCGAGCACTTGCAAGGGTTTAAGGACTTCGGCACAGACGAAGTTACTAAAGCTTTCTCGTTGTTTTTAGACTAGTATTGTCTGCAAGCAGATCAAGCTTGATTCAAATTTTCGCCACGACCCTCCCAACAAAGAAGAAAGAAAGTCGGTCAAGCCCGACTATAACATACTCTGTACCAAGAAAATTTGTCTTTTGATCATAACTCGAAAACCGTTCATCCGATCTTCTTCATTCCTTTAGCGGATCGATAAGTGATCCTAATAACTAAATATGTCCAGAAGCCAAGCCATCTATCTTCAAAACTGTGGGAGATATGACGTTTTTTCTAAATTGCCGGGGCGGGAGGGGGCGTGGCCAAAATTGAAAATAAACTTGATCTGCCTGCAGACATAAGAAGCATATGTCCCATACATGTCAAACCTCTTTCTATTACCATCTCTGAGATCTGTGCGTTCATACGGACAGACAGACGGACGGACGGACAGACGGACATGGCTATATCGACTCGGCTGTTGATGCTGATCAAGAATATATATACTTTATGGGGTCGGAGATGCTTCCTTCTGTCTATACATTCTTTTGCACAAACTTATAATACTCTATGTACCTTCGGTACAGAGTATAAAAATGTTAAAAATTTCCTACAAATTTTAAGATATCAATCTCATTATAGTATATGTGCCCAATATCTATAATCTCTCAAATTTTCATAGAGATCGAAAACTAATTGGCAGAGTCATAAATGCTGTTTAAAATTTTGAGTACTTTTAAGCAGGGATGCAAAACGGTTGTGAACTGCACCGGTTTTAAGCCGAACCGAACCGCTAATTCCAGCTGGTGAGCCGAACCGCAAACCGAACCGGCTTCTGTCCTAAAATGCTGTACCGAACCGAAAAATAAAAATAAAAATTGATCGGTTCGGTTCAGTGCTCTGGCAAGTTTAATCTAGATAAAGATACTTATAAATTTGGGAATTTTAATCGCTTTTCTAAGATAATTTGTATACGACACCTTGTTCAAAACTGTAATCCTGTAAGTCTTTTGGAATTGCTCGACGATCTCCTAATATACCTGTCATCAATCTGCATACTTTTCTTGAAAGTTGATAATTGATTTACCTTAACCTTACCTTACCTAACGTTACCTTAATTTCGTTACCTTAATTTAATATAAGCCAGGAGAGTTTTTCCTCATATAATTATGATACATAAGATGCATGATACGTATTCTTTCCATTCCTACATTTTCTGATTTCGGAGGGCATTCCTCTAGGAACTTATGGACGAATCCTGCAAATTATAGGACTTCAATTGCCAAAGTGTGCGAAAAGTCACATTACGACAGAAATCTTAATACTTCAAAGTGTGCCTCTATGAACCACTGAAGCGAACCGAAACCATTTTTCAGTTAACTCCAAAAACCATGTAATGTACCGAACCGGCGGTTCAGAAGCTATGCTAACCTCTGAACCGAACCAGTACTTATTTTCGAGTGGTTTGCGTCCCTGGTTTTAAGAACAGCATATTTACATATATGTTAATGCTCTGTTAGAAGGGCTGTTAATCATTCATTTCGCTCTCTTTTTCTGTGTACCAGACCACAACACGGAATTGAAATATGATTCGGTGTGATTCTTTAACATCATAGAATCCAGCACTTGCAGAGAGATTGCTACATGTTGGTAGATTGGCGAACCAGTCCCCATAAACTATATATGGGAATTTCCATGGTGCCGAACGGGACAGTCGTAGGCATTGAAATTTAAGAAAAAGTCTAAATAAATCAGACTTTTATTTTGGCATTATGCGTAACTTACTTAGTATACCCCTCAGTTAGCCCTATAATCGGTGCTAAGGTTGATTTTGTAGAATTTTTCGTTATAATTGGAAAAAGGCAAGGCGGTCGCGCGGGACAACGACGATTGTAGCGAAACCTGAGGGAATTTTTTAATGTGACTTATTTTTGAATGTTGTGCATTGATGACTCTTTGAAATAGTTTTGATATTGCCACAAAATGATTTATACTATTTTCAAAATTGTATTTGAAGCACGTTCGCACGGGATATATTTTTCCGTCATGATATTATATCTAAATGTTGTTTCTGATATAATAAAAAATAAAATCTTACAACTAATTGTAATCACATAGTTTGTTATGGTTTCTTAAGCAATGTCCATTTGCTCTTTGTACCCATAGATTGATTTTAGATAACAAAATTTAATGAATTCTATGGGCATCTTTTTAGAAAAAAAACGTGAAAAACAACGATAAAAATGAGAAAAACTGAGTTTGTGCCACTTTCCATTCGAAAATCTCGATATGGGTTATTAATAATTGTAAGATTAGCTTAGAGTACGTCAATGAAACTGTTTCCCCTTCCCCTTTATAAGACATGCTGGCTTTGAGAACTTTTACTTTTTTCGTCTAGGTGGACCTTTCTGTGGAAATGACCATATATATTCTTGATCAGCCGTCTGTCTGTATGAACACCTAGATCTCAGAGACTAGAAGAGCTAGAGCAACCAAATTTTAAATGTAGACTAGTATTGTCTGCACCCAAATCAAGATTGTTTCAAATTTTGGCCACGCCCCTCCCGCCCCCGCAATAAACATTATGCATTTTAACATATCGAGCTCAGATTTTGCAGTGTGGTGTATGTGGCCAATATCTACAGTCCCACAAATTTCCCTAAAGAACGGATAACAAATGGCAGAGTTAAAAAAAACGTTGCATACTTTACTGAGCCGCATGAGGTTATAAAACACTAATTGCCCTGAGTAACGGGTATTTCGAAGTCGGGCAGGGCCGACTTTAACTTACGCTCTCGCTTTAACTCGGAATCATTGGTTGCCCATGTCCGTTTCCCATAATTGAATCTCAACCGAAATATACCTATGGCCCGAGATTGATCGATACCGAAAATCGGTTTGCTTTCTGATTTTACTCTTACTCAAATCTGGGCTTGGCCTCGGCTCAACACAGAATTTTTGATAGCTTTTTAAACGCGCACCCTAAAGGAAGAAGTTCAACTTGAGGGGAAACTATTAATTATCTCTATTATGAAATATACAAGTATATAGCAGGATGATATTGGGAATTGTAAAAAAAATATTGTATTTGTAAAGCTCAAATCTATGTATAAGAAACTATTCACTATAAAAAGCCATTTAGAAGCGTAGAACTACAAGGCGAGGCGAATTGAAGCTCTATGGGTATTTGGGTGAAGTGATGGGACTTGGGACAGGCATGCATGGATGGAGCCACGGGTGGAGTGAAAGGAGGGGAATGGGGGGAAGTGGTATGCAGACTGTTTCAAATTCAATTTTACAAATAAATAAAAGCATTTGTTTTTATTGACTTTTCATATACACTACCTTGCAAAGTTGTTAGTGAAGTAGGGTTGGAAGCGTCTATATCATACACACCTCTATGTGCGCATTCCTTTTTGAAGTTGAGACGGATGGGTGTGCCCGAGAGTGGCTTGTTATTGCGATTCTGGATCTTGAGGCCCACGTTGAACGATGCCGTGCCCGAGCTGTTGCCAGTGCAGGGCAGGAATATGCTAAAATCTGGCTTGGAGTGATGCACAAAAAGTTGGCAAACGCTGATGCTGGATGGGGGGCAAGGTTGGCGGGACACTTACTTTTCTGCTCCTGCGGAATGCGCCCGCTTTTCCGTATCGAGAGAGTCGGTGCCTTCAGTATGGTATCGTCCATTGTCTGCAGACGATCGAAGTCGTAGAAATATTTGCGTCGACCCGACTTCCAGGTGAAGTTCACATAGTTGACCTCCGATGGTATCACCAGGTAATTGTAGAATGTGGTGTCCCTCAGGTCGTTGGTAACGCGACTGTTGTGAATGGCATAGATGCGATCTGAGTAGCCCTGCGGAAAGTAGAGAGCTGGTGGGGAGTGAGTGCGGGAGTCTCTTGTTGGCCAATTTCACCGCCCACCTACCGCTAAGCGTTTTCAACTGCTGCTCGTTCAGCCACAACGAGATGCCGTTCTCCTCGAGGCGATTGTGACGCTGGTTGCCATTCCCATTTCCCTGTTGTTTCCTCCGATGACCACGTCTGCTGCTATCGTTCTCTGGGAAGCCATCGATGCCATCGCTGGCATTGCTGTGATTCTCCTCCGAGCTGGATGAGTCGGTGCGCCGGTTGTTGTTGCGATTGTGATGCTGCTGCTGGCGGCATTCGTGCTGGTCTATGCAGAGCAGGGTTTGCACAATCAGCACCAGATAGAACCACTTGACCAGGCGGTGTTGATGCGGCTGCTGTGTCATATTTCCTAAACCAAACAAACAAATTGAAAGCGAAAACGGATTTAGTGCCAGCAGGAATAGGGGGGTGGGGGGGTGGTGGCCGATGCTCAGATGAATCGACATTAATCAATGATATTTGATTGCAAAGAAATCGAAATATGTTCAAGGTCTGCATTTGTGTCACTGTTTTGTTTGCTTTTTTTTTTAGCTGGCCAGCTGGCTGTTTACTTCGCCACATTCCTGCTCCCCTACCCCGCAAGGCAAATATTGAACTGTTCTTCCAAAGGCCCGATATTCGATCCGCTTGTTTACACGACCCTTCAAGTGATCTTCCATTTGCGCAGTTTACGGTTTCGCATTTTTGCATGCCCAAGAATAGTCAAGCACCTATCATCGATCAATGTTCAATACAGATGATCATTGGTGGGGAGCAGCGATCCGAAAATCATTTTCCAAAAAAAATGCATTCAATTAATATGTAAGTTTGATTTAAAACAGAATTTGATGTAAAAAAGAAGTCTGTCTCGAAAAATGTTACATTTTTGTGATATGCGGCTTTGTACCAGACTGCAGCCTGACTGTAATATACTCGGTAGCAATAGAAAGTGTATGCTCTGGTTGAATTTCAAAGCAAGCTTTCTTTTGCTCATAACTTAGCTATTGTTCATCTGATTTTTATCGATCCTGTAGTGGATCGATAAGCCATTCTGTTAACAAACAAGAAAGAAAGGCTAAAGTAGCAGCTGAAAGCAGCGCTGCAGCAGCGAACTGTCTTGTGATCATAACTCGACAACCGCTCATCTGATCTTTACCATTTCTTTGGCGGATCGATAAGCAATTCTGATTACTAAATATGTCTAAATGGTACGAACTAGAGCCCTGCATGAGATGAATCAAAGTTCCCCTTGACTTTCTTACTGATTTGATCTATCTATGAATTTCTAGTCATAGTTCACAAAATTATTGACTCATTGAATTATAGCTCATGACATGAGGCATGAGCTATATGATCTGTTTGAAATAGTTCAGCTCAGCTCAGCTCATGCTCAACTCCAATAGCTCATAGGGTTCAATGTCAATATGAATAGATCAAACAGCTCAGAGCCTTAATGTCATTAGTTTCTTGACTTGTTTTCATTAAAAATTTTAATTTAATTGCAAAATCAAGAACTATTAAAAAGCACTATTAAAAATAAGAAATGGAGCATAATTTAAACAATCGCTATTGAAATACATAGACTCAATAGTTATTCCGCATATAACAAAATACCACAAAATGGCTTTGCTACTGTTTCCGCCTGCAAATGAATTGTTACAATTTTCGGAGGAAGAACGGAATACCACCATAGAAAGCTGCAAAATGATTATGAGAAAATTTATTTCACATGAGATTCCATCAAATAGCTGTATAATCAATCACACAACTGGTAATGGTGCATTTGCCGATTTTGTACGATCTTTTGCTAACCAATCAGAAGACGACTCAGTTGATCGTGAAATAAAGGCATATACGAGCTACGTAAGCAGATTCAGTGAGGACTTTAATCCATTAAAATGGTGGGAAACCAATAAAGAGCAGTTCCCACTAATTTTTAAAGCAAGCTGCAAAATATTGGCCACTCCTGCAAGCAGTGCGACATCAGAGAGGGCCTTTTCTCAAGCGGGAAACCTCATAACTGAAAAAAGGTCCGGCTTAACGTCCAAAAACGATATGATAAAAAAATTATGTTATTAAATAATAACTTAACAAAATAATATTATATGTTTAATTTTATTTCCGTATATTTGTTTTAAAAAACCTTCTGTAAATCCATAGATCGGACGGATGACGCCTTTTGAGTGTTCGTATTTTGTTTGTCGCCAGTTTATTGGCGACACGGATGGTATAGGCCGGAAAATGGTCTTTATATCAGCTGGTAGAATTTCAAGGTTTTTATACATGGGAGATTTACGCATGGTGTAGTTATGCATCGACTGGAAGCCAATAAGGCTGTATCAGGATCATAAGTGGGTGGGTTTTGGGGGCCAGCAATTCAGCGGTGTGCAGTTTCTACATAACTGCGCCAATTAAACTTCCTTGGAAGCATATATATTTAACTCGTATCTAAGCTCGACCATGAAGCAGCGTTCTTCGAGGAAGTAGCGATGTATAGCGAATTGCGCAGTTGGGAAATATGGTAACAAATTTTTTTTGTGTTGACTTAATTTTTGACTTGATATGATCTAATGAACCACTGGAGCACAGATTGGAGCTTGATCTATTTGGAGCTTGATCTGTTTGGAGCTTGATCTGTTTGGAGCTTGATCTGTTTGGAGTCATTATAAATTTGAGCTGACTAACTCGATTCAAAAGATTTTCAGACTTGATTTACTAGAACCTTATTTTTTAAACATGAATCAAAGGGCACTTTGATTCCACTCATGCTGGGCTCTAGTACGAACTATCTATCTTTGAAACTGTGGGAGATATGACGTTTTTTAAAAATTGCGGGGGCGGCAGGGGGGCGTGGCCAAAATTTAAAATAAACTCGACCTGCCTGCAACTATTAGAAGTTATTTTCCCAAACTTCTCGTCAAACTTCTTTCTCTTACCATCTCTGAGTTTTGTGCGTTCATACAGAGGGACGGACATGGCCATATCGATTCTGATGTTGTTGCTAATGAATAATATATATACTTTATGGGGTCGGAGAGGCAATGTCAACAATTTAAAAATAAAGAAAAGTGCACGTTTTCTAAATAATTTGAAGGACATTTCCACTGAAAACAAAGACTACTTTTCTGACTCTACTTTTCAATGACAGCTATACTATATAGATGTCCGATTTCGACCAAACGTAGTGGAATCATGGGAATTATGTGGTCAAAAATACTTCCTTCTCTGCGTTACAAACAAATGGACAATTTCAATATTCCCTTTGCAATGGTATAAAAACTGTTCTTCTATTCATTGTATTATGGCTTTAAGTGGTTTAAATACTTAAAGCCACTTTGAATAAAATCAAACCAGGTCGCTAAAACCCATACATAAAACCCATATACATAACACAGCTGTAATGTAATCAATACTTCCCGTATTTCATTACAATATTCTCGATTATTCAATAAAAAAAACAATTGCTGATTACGATTTTTATAGTAATCATAATTGTAATTTGGATCGTTTCAAGAGTATCCGGGATTACCCTGTTTTCAATCCCGTTTCGGATTGATTTCTTTTTTCAGTGTAATTATCTTTGAACAAACCCATGTAATTAAAACCATGTGAGTGAGAATGGGGCTTATTTCTATGCAGTTGGGTATTTATTCCAAACATTGAATACATGCGCATTTAAACTAGTAAAAAATTTCAGTTGACACCTAGAAATACATGAATAATTTAACAGTTCAAGCACAATTACTCAATAATCCCCCTTTACAGGTACAATTATTCAAGTAATTGTAAGAGTAATTACATTTTGTTATAATCACTAATAATCGTAATTTCAAGTTACAATTACGATTACTAAAAAATCGTAATCAGGAATTGTTTTAGATTATCTGAAAAATTGTAATGGGAATGGTAATGGTAATTTAGTTTACAGCTCTGATACATAATACTACTAAGTTTAAAGAAAATCGGACAACTTTATGGTATAGCTGTCATAGAACATATAGATCTTTCTAATAGTTCTAGGCCCGATTTCACATCTTATATATACCTGCTATGTAAAAGATAAATGCAGCATTTGTTCAGTTATTTTTACATTTATGTGACAGATAGGGCTATATAGAAGATGTGAAATCGAGCCTTCCCAGCAAACATTTAATGTAATTTTTGATCACAATCGAGTCTTTTTTTAAATCCTCGATTTGATTAAAATAGTCACAAAGACGCTCGTTTTCTGATCGTAAATGATACTTTTGTCGGGACAAAATGGTACCCTAGCAGCGACGCTTCTTAAAGAGTCGTTTTTGAGCAGTTTTTCAGATCAGTTTCGACTCATATTAGACTCATTTGCGGGTCTTGACAATTCGTATTTCAATAAATTACATTTTGAGCATTTGAATGAGCCTTCCTTTAATCGCTCATGATAGTCATAATTTTGAAATCATCAAAAGGGGTCGAAAAAGACTCATTAAGGTGATTTTGTCAAAATGATCTTCTAAATGTTGGGTTCCCAGCGAACATATTATCAAATATCGGATCACATTCAACTCTTTTTCGAGTCCTCGATCAGATTAAAAAAAGTCATTAATGCACTCGTTTTCCGATCAAAAATAATACTTTTGTCGGGAGAAAATGGTACCCTAGCCGAGCTTCCTCTTGTACAGTCGTTTCTCACCCGTTTTTCTGAGCAGTTTCCAATCAGTTTCGAGTCCTTTGAGAGTCTTTTTTTAGTCGTATTTCACTAAATCACATTTTGAACGTACTTATGAGTCATTATCGAGTCTCAATTATTCGCATATGATACGCATCTCTTTTGGATCATCAAACGGAGTCGGAAAAGACTCATCAAGGTTATTTTTTTGTAAATATTCTTCCAAATGTTGGGTGGGTTAAGGCGGGTTAAGGCAGAACGTAAGAAAATAAATTATTATGTCTAACTTTATATGAATAGTAGTAATAGTAGTGAATGAAGTATTGTGACGATATAAATTTTAATGTCATCTGGAATCATGTCTTTAGTAAGAACAACATATTGTTTTTCATGTCAGCATCTTGAATTTTCGGATTTGTTGGTTTTATATGCTGATACCTAATTCTACAAAGAATCGTCAAAATCGGATGACTGTAAATGGGTCTTAATGAGAAATTTGGTTTTTATTGTTGGCGATCGTAAACTCAAGTTAGTACCTGGCCTTGAAAAAGCTTCGACGTTAAATTGTAGGTCGCTTTTTTTAAGAATCTCAACTTTGCTCTTTGGGGCTATAAAGTCAATTATTTATGCTGAATGTTATTCAGATCAGATTAGAATTCAGTATATCAAGATGAGCACTTGCAAGGGTATTAAGACTTTGCACAACAAAAGTTAGCTTAACCTTCTGGATTTTACATATTAATTTATTAGCTTAGTTCTAATTTAAATATTTTAACTCACACGAAAAAGAAAAGCTTAGTTTAAGCACTCAGAGAAAAAATCGAGAATTTCATACTTGGATCAAGAATGTTCGATGTCAGAAGTTCGATGAGAATGAAAATTTTTGATCCAAGTACACAGAAATAAAAAAAATTCGAATTCGGCATTAAAATCGGGGTGATCCTGTGGCATGCTTGAAGTGATCCTGTTTTTCGGTATCAAAAAAAATAAAAATGCATGTCAAATCAATCTTATTCCGGGATCAGCTCAAGAATATCCGGGATCACCCCGTTTTTAATCCCGTTTCGGATTGATTTTTTTTTTGAGTGTATGAATTTTTGATCTCGGTTTTCTTGATTCAAAAGCTTTAATACCTGATCCAATTACGAATCATTCTTAAATCATATTCTGCTTGATTTTACTTCTGACATCGAACATTCTTGATCCAAGTATGAAATTCTCGATTTTTTCTCTGAAATGATTTTCTTGAATCAAGTGCTGAACATACAAATTCAAGATTGCTCATTCTTGAATCAAGATAGCATTGTCAAAAACCGGGAACGTTCCTTTTAGTATCAAGAGCTCTTCAGATTCAAGAGAAAGATCGTTTACTCTTAAATCAAGAGCTTCACATATTCCAATTAAAACTCAGTTGTTTTCTCCATTTTGTTTAAATGTATTTCATGGAATATTAATTGTAAAACCATGTAGCTAGTTTAAGCCGGCTCGAGGAATACACAACACCCCAAAAGCAGCATCAGTCTTTCTCGGTTAACTATCAGTCGAACAAAAGTCTCTCCATGCCAGCCAATGCTGGTTAACTGGTTGGGAATTCCAAGGCAACCAGAATGCAACAATCGATGTCGCTCTCCGCTCAATAGCTTCCCCACACACGCCTCTCCCATAAAAAACAAAACTGAGAGAGCGAACTCTATGCTGTGTTCTCTCAAATGTGCTTGTTCTCCTCTCTGTTTCTTTTCCTCACTCCCCATGCCTTAAAATATAATACTGAGAACGAATTTAGCTCGATTTCAAGAGCGAAATTATTGAAAATGCAAGAGCTAATACTTTTTTTTTTTAAATGAGTTCTTTCTTACGTTAGTTGTTTTGCCTTTTTTCTGGGTTCAGTTCTTATGATTTAAATAATTTTCTAATGTTAATTTAATTTTCTCTTCGGGAGTTCTGTGCTGAGTGATTTTACGAAATGCACCAAAGATGGACTATATATAGATATAATTGAAACGGACGGACTGATAAAATGTATTCTCCATAAGTTAAATAAGTTATTCGGAACACGAAACTATCGTGGAACAACAATTCATTACTCAAAACAAGACTCTTTGCTATCACAGTGAACTGGTAGGCAGTCAAAGAAATAAATTATATAACAAAATTCTTAGTCAAAGGAAGATTTTACAAAAGAGATCTAAAACTATAGGGCACCGGAGAATGTTACAACTCAATTTATAAGTTTTGGTTGCATAAAGGAAAACTAAGTAGATTTTGTTTCTAACAGCGTTCAAAAGCTTCAACACAGCACAGTCTTCGCCAACTTGGGGCTGCTACTGGACTTCATTCGATCATGTTGCCACTTTTAATGTGGCAAGGCAATATATAAAAAAGAAAACGAAAAATAATTGAAGTGTCCCCGTTTCGTCCCCATGCCCATGCCCAGACCCATGCCCAGACCCAGACCCAGACACCAAACAGCCTCACCTCCGTTCTGTGTCTTCCGACTGAGAGAGCAGGTACAAAGTCGTTAGCACTTAGCATGGTGTGAAGTTACCCAAGTCAACCCAAGACGGTCCAGACATTTAACATAATGAAAAACCAGGCGAACAAGTGATCGGATCGTCGACTCGTCGTCTGCTCATCACGTCTGCACACTTGTATGAATGAGCGAACGTGCAAGCCGGCCGACGGAGGAAGGGGGCAGCGACGAGATGATGTCCAAGAAAACAAGTTAAGGCGTCTTAATAAGATCAAACATGGTGATTAAGAGGAATTACTTGGAGATAATGACATGTGACTTTAACTTAAGCAAGCGCAGACGATGGGTCCAAGGAGCCATATGGTCGAGATGCGATGCGTTGCTATGTCACAACAATTAAAGCAGGTCCGAGGGATAAATCCCCGAAATTCTTGCTCCGTCAGACCTTGGAATCGCTACTGCTCTGTGTCTAATTGGACTTGCCATTCCCTATTTTAATTGGTCATTTTGCAGATTTCGTTGCATTCCCATGAAATGGACTGAATGGGTGTGCCCACAGCTTTTGATTGTGCACTTCTGGGAACTTGACGAGCTAATGAATTGACGGAAGTGGACTTCCAATCTAAATGAAACTACGCAATAATCTCATTTTTAAGTTTGTAAAAATTAATCAAATCATATGTTTTGATTTTTTTTATAAAAAATAAACAATTCGATTTGTATGAATTAACGCTAAATGTTGGGGAATGATAAGAGCTTCGAGCACACGAGTGTAGATGTTGTGTAGACCCTGGACCTTGTGAATGGGAATGGTCATGTGCTAACTAAACTAATCAAATTTCACATTTGTTTTAGATCACATTGATTGTGATTCTTGGAAAAGTGGGAGAAATTCTTTTAGAGTAAATCAGCGAATCACTAACATGAGCTAGAGAACTCTCGAATAGATCTGAACCTTCTTGGGGCAAGTAATTGTCAGGGTCAGGGTTTAGTTTTTCAATTTCGGTAACAGGACTTTTTTCCGGGGAACTGGTAAGGGCCGAAACAAGAATGCAAAAAATTTTAATTTTGGTTACTTTGTGGAAATCTTCACCAATATAATTATCTTAGTAAATTGTTTGATGTCCATGATGCGGTTGTTAGATAAATTTTAACTAAAGGGTGATTTTTTAGCTATTATCATTTTGGCAACACTGGTTTAAGCAGCTCACGCACGTTTCGTGTTTTGTTTCACTGTCAAACATCTTCAGTTTGGTCTATAATTTAACCATGAATAGTCTTACAAACGAACAACGCTTGGAAATTATTGAATTTTATTATCAAAATGAGTGCTCTGTTAAGAAAGTTCATCACGCGCTTCTTACCGAAAAATTGTGTTCAGCGACGAAGGTCATTTTTGGCTCAATGGGTACGCAAATAAGCAGAATTGTCGATTTTGGAGTGAATATCAGTCAGAAGCATTGCAAGAGCTACCAATGCATCCAGAAAAAGTCACAGTGGTGGGCTGGTGGCATCATTGGACCGTACTTCTTCAAAAATGATGCGAATCGTAACGTAACTGTGAATGGTGAGCGCTACAGTGAGATGATATCCAACTTTCTTTTGCCCAAAATGCAAGAGCTTGACTTGCATGACATGTGGTTTCAACAAGACGGTGCCACATGCCACACAGCACGCGTAACAATGAACTTATAATCATCAAACATTAAATTATATGGACCGTACTATCGATTCCAATAAAGATTTAATGCATTTTTCTGAATTTTCTGGGTTTTTTTTAAAAACTTTCCTATAGCTCTTAAAAAATCACCTAAAAATCAGTTTTATTCATTTAGATATTAAACTGAAAATGCATAGCATAAATATTTGTTAACCCGTTGCCTTAACCGCGTGGCCTTATCTATATTCACTTCTTAATAAAACATTTAGATTTAGATGAATCCATTTGAAATTTTTACTCCCTGAACAAATTTTAGTGTCATTTCATTTACCGTTCACAAAATCTTTATAATCAGGTCTGTTCTTGATTCCGAATTCGATCGATCCTATAGGCAAGAGATCTGATATCCAAGAATCGATTATAGAAATCGGTAAAACTGTCAGCCATCAAAACTGTTCTTTGGAGAGGATTCGAAATTTTAAGATAAAAGCTGAGTCAAACAATCGCCTTTTTGAAAAGGAAAGAGTTTCCAATTCCGATTTCACATAAATTGGTCGAAATCGAAAACGGGAACAGGTCCGAATGAGTATTTAGTGGATTTCTCTCAAATCGACAAATAGTTTTTATGTTAATAACCTACAATCATTCTATCTATAAAACTGTGGTAGATAAGATGAATTTGCAAAAATTGAGATGGCGGGATAGGGCGCACAGTGGGGTAGAACTGTAGATTAATTCAAATTGTTTTATTTTTATACTCTGTACCAAAGGTACATAGAGTATTAGAAGTTTGTGCAAAAGTATGTATAGTAACATACCGAAGAAAGCATCTCCGACCCCATAAAGTATATATATTCTTGATCAGCATCAACATCCGAGTCGATATAGCCATGTCCGTCTGTCCGTCCGTCTGTCTGTCTGTCCGTATGAACGCACAGATCTCAGAGATGGTAAGAGATAGAGGTTTGACGTGTATGGGACATATGCTTCTTATGTCTGCAGGCAGATCAAGTTTATTTTCAATTTTGGCCACGCCCCCTTCTGCCCCCGCCATATCTCCCACAGCTTTGAAGATAGATGGCTTGTTCCTTTTGGACATATTTAGTTATTAGGATAACTTATCGATCCGCCAAAGGAATGAAGAAGATCGGATGAACGGTTTTCGAGTTATGATCGAAAGACAAAAGAATTTTCTTGGTACAGAGTATGTTATAGTCTGGCTTGACCGACTTTCTTTCTTGTTACAGAGAAATCTGCTTAACTTTCAATTCTAGGCTTAACATGGAAGTGCACAATAAACATTAAAAGTTTCGATTTCATTTCAAATTGTGATTTTTGGCGCATTTTGTGGGCGAAATATGTTAAAAAGTCTTCAGGTAATGTTCTTTTTAATTTTATTTGAGAATGTTTATGTTTATCTATTTTATCATTAACTATTAAAAATAACTTTTTTTTGTGCGAAAATTTGTTGTGGCCATTTAGTTGATTTTTACAAAAGACTATGGTCATACATCAACATTTTGACGCATAAGGGCTCTTGCGCCGTTTTGCGATAAACCAGATATTTGAGATCAAAGTTCCAAGCTCGAAAGGACAGAGTTTCTTTTCGGTAAAAGTCAACTGTACCAAATGCTGTGGTCAACTGTTCTTTCAGGTGTTTCTACTGTTGCCTAATCAGCTGCTTAGTCAGATGTTGAATCTGCAGTGGGTTTTTTTTCTCAGAAATTTAATGCTAAGTAAATTGTGAACTTTTGGCCTGCGATTAAATAATATTACATTTTTTGAACATGGAAGAGATAAATGTTCATGTATAATTGATGAGATTTTGTTCCATGTTAAATGTTTTTGTTACTTATTCAGGGAAAAAACCTAAGCCAAAAACAATTATTTTGTTTTTACTATTCCCCTTTAGTATTGAAATTAACTAAAACAAGTAAGGGCGGTGCAGTCGAGTAGGGGACATTTTCCAAATCTGAAACAAACTTGACACACCTACCTTCATGCAAAAATTTGTGGCTCTATCTCTTATAGTCTCTGAGATCGACGCGTTCATACAGACAGACGGACGAACGGGCGGACAGAAGGACAGACGGACATGGCTATGTCGACTCTGCTGTTGATGTTGATCAAGAATATATATACTTTATGGGGTCGGAAATGTTTTTTTCTCCCTGTTACACAAATTCGCACAACTTCATGATCCCCCTTTTCACATTTTCAATATTTAAGCGGCATATTTTAGTCACCTTTTTTATAGTGCCAAAAGGCAGGGAATTTCAACTTGAGAATTACAAGCGATCGTATTTTTGCAAAATGTCAGAAATATACTGATGAATACTTTTAGGTAATTCAATATAAGTAGAGTTCAATACTAGCAGCCAACATAACTGGCACAACTGGCTAGTTTCAGCCATTCCAATTGTGTTCAAGTCCAAAGCTCCCGAGTTCGAGTTCCCCAGAGTAAGTTAAAAATGTATTTAAATTTAAAAAATTCGTAGTTTTTCAGAACCAAATCTTTAAGAATTCTGCTCTTGGATACCAATAAATTGACGATAGTTTAGCTGGTACCATTTGAAAAAAATAAGCTTAAAGAATTTTAATTTTTAAATTAAAGTGAGCACACACAGTTTTACGAATATCATATTTAATGTTTAGTCAATGGTGAAAATATTTAAATATTTTGGTAAACAGACAAAAGGAAACTACAAGTATGTAAGCACCATTTCATTTATGAGGTTACGTGATTTGATGATGTCTTCTTCTTATAATAAAGCGATTTGACAAGGTTTGGTCTGCTGCTTAGAGTAATCCAAAGAAAAAAGGGGAGTTGTCATTCAACTCTAACCTAGTGCTAATTTTGTAAGTGGGACTTAAGATTGAAGGTTAATCATGGAAATGAAAGGTAACGGTTTGTATAGAATGTGAATACAGGAAAAGATTCCAGTTTGTTAATGTTGTCCCAAAATAGAAATATTCGAACCATGGTGCCCGTACAAAGTGGAGTGAAAACTAACTTTCTGACAGTATTTAAAAAAATGGTAAATGTTGACATTTTACACCTTTAAGTGCATTTCTTTTCGTGCTACTAATGCTTTTTGCTGCTTTCCGCATATTCTCCTGCTATTTGCAGTTAAGTTCGAGCTCAGCCATACCAACACGTTTGTCCGTGTTCTTTCAAGCTGGAATTTAGAGCAATTAAATGTAAACACTGAGATTACAAGTAAAATTGATGTAAAAACATGAAAACCCAAAGGAGAGTTTTGCATTAAAAACATATCACCTTAATGCTTGAGCAGCTTAGCCTGGTAAATATGGGCGGAAAGGTTGGGTCTATCAATATAACACTGATGGTGCCTCACCATCCGGCTTATGGGATCGTTTGGTGGGGAGTTTTCTGAAAAGGAGTCAAAGCTTCGGCGAAAATGTATCAATCCGACACTCAAGTATTTAGTCATTGAAGTGCCCCCTTGTCCAAACAGGGATTCCATACAATTTCCCAATGCATGAGGCGAGCGCTACGAGCGATGAGTGGTCAGAGAGACTTTGGTCTATCTAGAACGCACAAGGTGGCTTTTCGAATAAGTTGATTTACGATTTGTAGCCATTTAGTGATCGGATACAAAGAAGAAAAAAGTTTTGTAAGATATTCAATTGTTTCATTTTCTGACCAACCAAGAAAGTTAGTCGATGAAGCCCGACCATAACATATTCTCTACCGAAATTAACCACTCGGCAAAAATTTGGAAACAGCAGCAGCAGCTGAAAACAGCAACACTCTTTTGATCATAACTCGACAACCGTTCATCCGATCCTTTGGCGGATTGATAGATAGTCCTTACTCAATATGCCCTGAAGGTGCGAACCGGACATGGCTATATCGACTCGGCTGTTGATGCTAATCAAGAATATATCTAGTTTATGGGGTCGGAAAAGTTTTCTTCAGTCTGTTACATACATTTGCACGAGCTTAGTATATCCTTATATCCAAGTAACGGGTATGCAAAATATTTGGCTCTACATAGCCCAAAGAAAGGGCCAAGGCGAGCTCCACTCTGTCTTTTGGCTTGTGTACTCCTAACTTTTGCACTAGAGGAAGGGACCTATAGTTAAACGTCGAAACCGAACGGTAAAGTTTGAGATGCTTTTCATGGATGGTTACTTCAAAGCTGGCTCCAATAGCTTGTGACGGCGACCGAATATGTAAGTTTTTAAAGAAAACATTTTTTCATCAGATTTCCCAAAGCGGGATTGACACCACGACCTCTTGCACAGCAGCTACCCACACTTTCCACTGGATACCGATAATACCATGTGCGTCCGCTTGTATTTCTCTCTGTCCGTCTGTAGCAACACCTAGATCTCACAGATCCGCGACCGTTACATAGAAAAAACAGAGATATCCGGGATCAAATCAATCCCAAACGATGTCAGAAGTCGGTGATTCCCGAAGTTTCTCGGTCCAAGTGCGAGAAGGATTGACTTGATCTAGGATTTTTCAATCCCGGAATTCTCGTCTTGATCCCGACTTTAGATCGGGAGAGCTTTTTCCGAATTCAAACAAACACGGGATGTTAGCTTGTTATCCGAACACAACTTTATCCCTTAGTAGGATCCAATCACGAAGGCCCGATATTGATTAAAGCTCAAAACTCAAATCGGCTTGGTGCAAGAGTGCCAGAGATTCAATTGATCTCATTATTCAAGCAGCATTCAATCCGAAAAAGGATGGCTTAAAAAATTACCAAGATTGACTTAACAATCAAATGCAAAATTTATTTTACCCACAAAAAATCATTCCACATAAGCCCATCTGATTTTTCTAACGACCTTTTTGTTGCTCATCCCAGCAAGTTCTTGCCGGCTCGAGGTCATTAGTTCTGTGCATAGACTCGGTTCTATCTGTAATAATTCTATCTATAATTTAGTTTCCTTCTTATGTCCGGCATTGCTATAACTGCAAGTTCTAAGGCAGCATAAGTGCAAAAGTCGACACCAATATTAAACGTTGAGTTGACGGAAGTCACGATCAGAAGATGAGTGTTTTATATTGCTCTAGAAAAAACGTCATATCTCCCACAGTTTTAAAGAAAGATGGTTCGCACCTTCTAGACATATTTAGTAATTAGGATAGCTAATCGATACCGCTGAAGGAATAGTGAAGATCGGACGAGCGGTTGTCGAGCTATGATCAAAAGACTGTTCGCTGCTGCAGCGCAGTTGCAGCGCTGCTTTCAGCTCCTACTGCATTATCAAAATATGTGCTGACCGACTTTCTTTTTTGTTTCAGTGTATAGCTGCTTGACTTTTACAAAAGCTTACAGAGAAACGCCCACTTTTTCAACCAGAGAAGATAGCAAACGTTCCTAATGTATTTTCGGTTTTGAAAAATTTACATAAGCCAGGTTTTGACGAGACTTGTTTACATTTTCGGGTCCTGTAGATACATTTATTAACCTATTGAAACCAAATTTGTTCCTAAAATTATACATTTTATCTGCAAATTGAAAAAATCCTTTAATCATTTTCCGTTTACCATAGACCATTGTGCTTTTACTTTTACTACACTTTTTTGATATTATCGCGCTTTGGGTACTACTGATGCAAAAAGTATGCATTTTCGACTTATCCCAGCGGCGCAAATCGACATTACATAATGGATTACTCCTTCATTACTTTGCCTTCAGTATGAAGGAAATAAACCCATACAGTCTGGCTTACTTTGACATATGCATGGCCGCTTTGTACACGGGGTGCGCACATCCTGCATTACTAGTAATTAAAGATGTATGCTAGAGCCGAAAAATATGTATATATTTAGTAAACTTTAGAGGTCAATGGTCTATAAAGTAAATAAGCGAAATTTATTAAATTAAGGGACACATTGGTCTATAAACATCAGCTTTGTAAAGAAAGTATGCCATCTTATCTTCACTCTATCCTTAGATAAATGCTGTCGACTTCTTGCTGCTGCAAATTGAAGTCAATTAAGTGAAATCGCCAAATGAAAAGACAAAATAAAGAAGCCAAAAGCTGACGAATGAATGGCGGAGCAAGAACAATCAAGAGAGTCCACAGTAAAAGTTATAAGAAAACGGCATCTAACTCGATTGGCACACTAATTGAAACAATCAATGAAATAAATCCAAGTTAATAAAGACAAGGTTATATGCAACACAAAATTACCAGCAGCCGCTTCAGCAATTCAAACTGAAGAGAACTAAGAAAATCGCCAAAAAAAATCCACATAAAGCATCCCACTTATTCAAACGATTGACTCATCGATTGCAACAAACAATAAAATACATCTAAGTAACATAAACAAGATAAGGTATATCTAAAACAGCACAGTGTAAGAGTAAAATATGAAGGTAAATGCAGTTAATTGAAGTTAAAAGTCGAACAGCACATTCGGTTTTTAAAAACTGGCCCATTTACCGACTATTTATGTACTTAGGCGCGATTTCTCAAAGTCCGGTTGGTCAACTTGATAGGCAGTTTAACCGAATTTGAGTGTCTCATGATGTATGTGGCGTAACCGGAGGAACAAACTTAAACGCTGCTCATCCATCGGTCAACTTTAACCGCGAGCTCAGCCCCAATGAAATTATCGATATTTCTTATCGATATGCAAACAGCTGTCCGCACATTTGCTTTGTTTATTTTATTTTCGCTGCAACACAAAATGTGTTTGTATAAACGAATTTTTCAACTCAACGCAATGGAAATGCAACTCGAAGAGGCAGAGCATCGAATAAATAATGCAAGAAAGTACAGGAAGAGGCCTAATTATTTTACTGATTTGGATGATGCCAAAATTTGTTGTTTGTATATGTGGTTTTTCCCTTTGACTCTATTTGCACCATCACTTTTACTCTTCATCGCAAGTTATTGTAATAAACTTTTAAGCAAAACAATGACAAGCAACAACCAATTGCATTAAAAACGAGACCGTAAGTTAAAATCGGCCCTGCCCGACTTTGAAATACCCGTTACTTAAGGCAATTAGTGTTTATTAACCTCATGCGGCTCAGATAAGTATGCAACGTTTTTTTAACTCTGCCATTTATTATCTGATCTTTATGAAAATTTGTGAGATTGTACATATTGGCCATACTGCGATATCTGAGCTCGATAGCTTACAAATTGTAGGAGATATTCAACATTTCTTATTGCGGGGGCGGGAGGGCGCGTGGCCAAAATTTGAAACAACTTGATCTTATCGATCAGCCAAAGAAATGGTGAAGATTGGATGAACGGTTTTCGAGTTATGATCAAAAGACTGTTCGCTGCTGCAGCGCAGAAGCAGCGGTGCTTTCAGCTGGTACTGCAGCATCAAAATTTATGCTGAGCGTATAATTTCGTTGGTACAGAGTGTGCTATAGTCGGGCTTGACCGACTGTCTTTCTTGTTACTCTACGAGTAAAGGGTATAAGCATACAAACCAAGCCGAGTCAGCTGTTTACTCGTTCGATATGGTCACACTGAAGCAGCGATGGGCATTTATCGATATCAGGCGAAACTGCTGCCGAGAAAAGTAAATGCAAACGCTCATCATCTTGTTAAACAAATGTGACCGGTGGTTGGGTAACCGAAACCTTTGAGAAAACGGGCTTTAATCCAGCTAACGATCTACCTCTTGTCTCTTCACCTATAAAGTCATTTAAGTTCTCTTCGAAAATTCTGTAAAAGTTGTAGGTCTCACCTGATAAGGCTCGTGCTAATCTATATAAGCGGTTGTGGTGCAGCGGGTAGTGTGTATGCCGGCTGTGCAAGAAATTTTTTTTGGAATTTTCGGAGAGTAGGCCGCTATACTAGACAATTACATTGAAAGCTTTTAACTTGCAGCTATGTTCTATTCATTCATAAATCTATTATAAATCAACTCAAACTAAATATCTGCATAATTGCTTAGTTCATGACTTAAGTAATTGCATCTGGTGACTCCGACAGGTTTTTGCTAATTTCCTGCATTTGTAGTTGTTTCGTTGGTACTTCGCGACATCTAATGAAAACAAGTTTTGTTGGTATTCGTCTAGTATAGCGGCCTACACTCCGAAAATTCCAAAAAAAACTCCTTTCGATAGATCGCAAATTATGAAGAATTTTCATGCAGAAAAAACGCGGGAGTCATCCATGGTTTCTTTTTAAACGAATTTTAAAGTAATATTTGCCCATACAAATACATGCTTGATCAGTGAACACATATGCTTTTCTAGTTCCGTTTGTTTTTTCAAAGAAATATATTAAAAATATTATTTTCCTATGACCAAGGGGAACATTTGAATTGAATTTCAATGCGAAAGTGAGGAAATCTTGACACCTATTTGATCTGTTTTGAACTCTTTTCCACGGCACCTATTGAGGTAAAATTCAAGGCGCTTTTTTTTTTAGCGTGGTTTCCCCATGAGGCCTACTCCACGTAAGCCCCAGAAGGGCGTTTTTTTTATCGTGGTTTCCGCATAAGGCCTACTTCACGTAAACCACAGAAGGGCGTTTTTTTTTTTTAAGTGGTGTCCCCTAAGAAAGGGCCTAATTCACTGTCGTCTTCCCCGTGCACTTTCTCTTCCTCCTATGAATTAATATTTTATGTTCATAATTCGCGATCCATCGATGAATATTTTATTGTACTCAATAAAGTAACATTTTGATTAGAATTATTGAATAATCAATAAAAATCCAATTAAATTTGACACATTTCTCAAAACACATATGTTTTATTAGGTAAAAAATCAAATTTTCAAAATTCGTTTAAAAAGAAACCCCGAGTTTTTTCTGCCTAAAAATTCTTCATAATTCGAGGAAATTTTTTTTTGGAATTTTCGGAGAGTAGGCCGCTATACTAGACAATTACCTTGAAAGCTTTTAACTTGCAGCTAAGTTCTATTCATTCATAAATCTATTATAAATCAACTCAAACTAAATATCTGCATAATTGCTTAGTTCATGACTTAAGTAATTGCATCTGGTGACTCCGACAGGTTTTTGCTAATTTCCTGCATTTGTAGTTGGTTTTCGTTTCGAAGTAATAATACCTGATGGAATGAAGTCATGAACCATTGTCGTTTGTCCACTTGTCCAGTTGTCATCGACAACATAATTGATCTCGGACAACGCAGACAGCCAGAAAAAAAGGGACAGATTAACATTTTAGCGTGAAACCAACAACAGCAGCAGCACCACCAGATGAAGCAGCAGCAGCAGCAACAACAACAATTTGTTAGCTCTTTACGATTATTGCCTTTCTCACACCTTATTACCAAGAAAATAAAGAAGCAGCAACAACAAATAAGCGACGATGAAATGTGAAAAAAAAGAGAACAAGAAGCTGCCTCTTGTTCAGTGCCCAGTTCATTTGGGGGATGGGGCATGGTGAGAGGAAATCGCACACTCATACGACGACAACATTGACGACGACGTCCATCCAGGCACTCGAACTCTGAACAATAAATGTAAAAATGTACACATGTATGTGTGTTGTGGGCACCTTTGCAGTCCAAACATTCAGACCTGAATCGAGTCGAGGGG
Organism: Lordiphosa andalusiaca; assembly: GCA_035044965.1. Taxonomy (NCBI): domain Eukaryota; kingdom Metazoa; phylum Arthropoda; class Insecta; order Diptera; family Drosophilidae; genus Lordiphosa; species Lordiphosa andalusiaca. The sequence goes on along the minus strand of JAWNNM010000051.1, from coordinate 1,125,147 downwards.
CAGACAAACAGAGAAACAAAAATAAAACGATCATAAACAATCTATACAAAAAATAAAAAAAGAAAAATCATAACAAAACAACAAAAAAAAAAAAAAAATTGTATAAAAGAACGACAAACAAATTGTTGGCAAAAGGCAAAGAAGTTGCTTCTGAAGAGGATACCAGATCGCCAAATGCTGATTAAGGGACTACCGATTTAAAGTGATGAGCCACACTTGCTCTGACACTGTTCCACCTACACACAAATGGCCCAGCAGACGATCAGAATCAGTAAAGATTGAACGACCTTTGAATGCCCTAAAGACAAGAATTCACTTTCCATTTCACAACAAGGTCAGCAATGTAGAAGCAGTATTTGTTTGCTCAAAAGTTCCTTAGGGATTACTTCAAAACATTTTCCGCGTCCTTACATTAATATGACATAGTCTCGAGCCAAGTCCCAGAAGCATATAATCGTAGTTACCCTCCGCAATTGCCATAATCGACGAAATTTTCGTTGAATATTTGGCCATAAATTTGACCGGATGAAGGAAGATGTACAGTGGCGAATCCAGAAGGGGGGCCTAAAGGGCTTGAAGTCTGCCCAGATCAAAAATATGTTAATTCATTTAATATATGCATATATCAATAACCTTGCAGTAAACAAAATTTTCAGAAAAAGTTGCAAAATGTTTATAATTTGGGGAGGGCTTAGGCCGCCTTAGCCCCCCTCCTAGATCTGCTACTGGAGATGGACATAATATTCAGTTTTCTAGGCAACACCAAACATAGTGAAAATGGTCGATTTTCAAGATTTCAAGCCTTTAGTGTTTTGGGTCACTCAAAACGAAAAAGTTCGGTTCAAAAGATGTCTTGGGTCGTGGAAGAGTTCAATCTTAACGATAACAATAATGATGTTCATTAACTGCTATCCGAACCTTCGACATCTCAATAGTTTCAAACCCCTGGAAATTAAAAGGTGTGTAACCTAAAAACTGGTCCACGAACCGAAGCTTAGACTTCTCGGACCGAACCTAATGCAATATTTCTAAGGTTTGCAGCCTTGCCTTTTGGCGTCCCACAAAACCAAGTTCCAAATCTCGGCTTGGTTTTGTAGAGCAGATATTTGGGACTGTTCAAGAGTTGGCTAAGCGATCTTCGTCTGAGACGAAGTTCTTATCAGGGCTGCAAACCGGTTTTAAACCGAACCTCTTTAGAATTAAAAGCTCAACCCGAACCTGTTCCGGATCTTAAATATCGGTTTGGTTCAGCAAAAATGGTGAACATCAGAAAAATTGGCATTCTGTATGCAGATTCCATCTGTTATCTGTTTGGTTTTGAGCAACTGAGTCTTAATTTGGGCTGCAAAGTGAATTTTAAAACATAGAATTGCATTGAGAGCTAGGTACAATATTACCATCTATAGTCTCTCTTCTATTCCAATCCCTAGGTGGGACATAGGGCATCATCAAACACCATCTATAGTAGCCTGTGTTTATGAAGACCCAAAAGCATTTTCAATGATTCACATGGGAAATATTTTTCTACAAAAACTACGAAATGGTATTTTACCTGGTAGTAAAAATTTATTTTCAATATTTAGTATGGATTTATGGAACACATAGGTTTAAACTAACTTATAAAATTTAGTAATGTTTAGTATGTGTCCAGCATGGACTGATCCAAGGTTCGAACCAAAACCTTCTTCCAAAAACCTCGATCCTGACCATTGGTAAATTTTGGTTTGAACGAGCGTTCCGGAGATGTAAGGATTTGCAGCCCTGAAATTTCTTTTCGAACATTTTGATATCAAATCAGGGCGAGTTAAAATATGATTCGCTTACACCAACAACCAGCCCTACGATATGATTAACAAGAAAGAAAGTCGGTCAAGCCCGACTATAGCATACTCTGTACCAACGAAATTATACGCTCAGCATAAATTTTGATGCTGCAGTAGTAGCTGAAAGCAGCGCTGCTTCTGCGCTGCTGCAGCGAACAGTCTTTTGATCATAACTCGAAAACCGTTCATCCAATCTTCACCATTCCTTTGGCTAGTCGATAAGTTATCCATATTACTAAATATATCTAGAAGGAACAACCCACCTATCTTTAAAACTGTAGGAGATATGACGTTTTTTCTAAATTGCGGGGGCGGCAGGGGGCGTGGCCAAAATTGAAAATAAACTTGATCTGCCTGCAGACATAAGAAGCATATGTCCCATACATGTCAAGCCTCTATCTCTTACCATCTCTGAGATCTGTGCGTTCATACGGACAGACAGACGGACAGACGGTCAGACGGACAGACGGACAGACGGACATGGCTATATCGACTCGGCTGTTGATGCTGATCAAGAATATATATACTTTATGGGGTCGGAGTTGCTTCCTTCTGGATGTTACATACTTTTGCACAAACTTATAATACTCTATGTACCTACGGTACAGAGTATAAAAAGTAGTCATTTGATTTTAATTAAATCAAAGAGTTAAGAAACGAACACATTGAAATCATAAAGTTTTTATGTCTACTTTGGGGTATAGTCTTCCAAATGTTGACCAAATTTGACAGATTTCATTAAAAGTGTTTATAATTGGTAAATTTAAGAAAGCTGTTCTGTCGTTTTCCTCTGAGCGTTTCTATAGCAGCTACAAGATATAGTCATTTGATTCTTGTTACTGTTTGCAAATCTGGTAAAGTGCTTACAATATTAATAGTGGGAAAGTTCAAAAAACACTAACATTGAAAACAATAATCTACGTTTATGGAAAAAATTCTACAATTTGTACACTAGTCTTGTTCGAAAGCTCAAAGAATTGACGAAATTTTATTGAAAAACTTAACTTATTATTCATTTTAGTTTTTATACTCTATACCGAAGGTACATAGAGTATTATAAGTTTGTGCAAAAGTATGTGACATCCAGAAGGAAGCATCTTCGACCCCATAAAGTATATATATTCTTGATCAGCGTCAACAGCCGAGTCGATATAGCCGTGTCCGTCTGTCAGTCTGTCCGTCCGTCCGTCTGTCTGTCCGTATGAACGCACAGATCTCAGAGATGGTAAGAGATAGAGGCTTGACATGTATGGGACATATGCTTCTTATGTCTGCAGGCAGATCAAGTTTATTTTCAATTTTGGCCACGCCCCCTGCCGCCCCCGCAATTTAGAAAAAACGTCATATCTCCTACAGTTTTAAAGATAGGTGGGTTGTTCCTTCTAGATATATTTAGTAATATGGATAACTTATCGACTAGCCAAAGGAATGGTGAAGATTGGATGAACGGTTTTCGAGTTATGATCAAAAGACTGTTCGCTGCAGCAGCGCAGAAGCAGAGCTGCTTTCAGCTACTACTGCAGCATCAAAATTTATGCTGAGCGTAGAATTTCGTTGGTACAGAGTATGCTTTAGTCGGGCTTGACCGACTTTCTTTCTTGTGTTTTCAATATTTTCGATCCAAACAAAAAGTACCCCCATAAAGTTGTGCTTATTAAATTTAAATTTATATTATAAATCTTTGCATATTAATATTGTGTCATTCTGATAGCATGCCATTTCTTGAAATATAATCAATATTATTAAAATGGTACAAGTTTTAAAACAATAGCCATATCTTTAATAAACAGGTGTAATGAGGTAATTAAGATGCCACTTGACTCGAACATAAGCCCTACATTCTAACCGTGCTCATTATCTAAAGATCAAAGTTCCATAACTCTAGAAAATCTGAATTAAAGAAAATTTATGAGTTTCTGTACATAAGAATTTGACTAAATTTCTGTTGAGCGATAAAGATGTTGATATTGGAAATAACCATATATCTATGAATTTATCGCTGAGTGAATTTTGGTGCACATTGAACACATTTGGGTGCAGCTAACAGAATCATCATAACATCAACTTTAACTCAACAATGGGAACATAAAGATATATGATGTGGTTACTTTTAAAGTTAGGCGAAGTTTAGTACAAAGTATTTGCTGAAAATGATCCCGTTCTCAATTTCGATCAATAATTGCAATTTTAAAAGCAATAGAAATAGTAAAAAATAAAAAAAAATGACTTCATTATTTGCTCTGACTCATTATCGTATCTGGATGCGATATCCAATTTGAATAACATCAACTTATACCCTACACAAATAAGATCTTTCTTAACTAGTTACTCTCCCAAAATTAAACTAGTTTGGGTACCGGGTCATTCAGACATTAAAGGTAATGAGTTTGCCGATCAAGCTGCAAAAGCTGCAAAAAAAACAAAAACCCTTCGGAAATACACAAATACCTCAAAAAAGAAATGTATAAAAAGCAACTACAAACATTTCATTATGTTCAAATTGGTATCGTTATGTCAACGAGAATAATCTTAATATTAATGACAATTTACATCACATGCCTCAAAATAAAATTAGTAGACGTGATGTAATTAAAATTATAAGATTACAAACCAATATTATATAGATTAAAATATTTTATCGAACTGTCCACTATGCAATTCCAACACAGTAATAAATATAAAGCATTTACTTAATCTTTGTCCAAGTCTTAAGCAAGCAATAGATAACGTTTTTGGTAATATTGAACCTACTTCCTGCCAAACAAATATCAACACAGAAAACATAAACAAAACTATTGAGTACTTAAAACAGGCCAACATATAATCATATAATCATATAATCATCAAGTTTAATAAAAATAAGTATTTGTAAATCCTATCATACATAAAAATATAGTTATATCGACTATAATCATACATATTAGTAAAATTAACAAGTCTTTTTCATTTTTCTACACATTTTGAGAATATATAACACTTTTTTTTAGCTGTCACCAATTTGGAAAAAAAATTGTTTTCCCTTGTTTCGTATTATAATTTTGCCCAGAAGTTTGCAACGCATAGAAATATTCATTTCCTACCCCATAAACCATATATATTCTTGATCAGGGTGACGAGCTGAGTCGATTGAGCTTTGTCCGTCCGTCTGTCTGTCTGTTTCTACGCGAACTAGTCTCTCAATTTTAAAGCTATCGTGATGAAATTTTTCACAGAGTCTTCTTTTTGCTGCCCACTACTAATATGTCGGAACCGACCGTATCGGATGACATAACTCATAGGAACAATCGGTCGGAAAACTAGTTTTATTGAAAAAAACTTTTTTCTTTTCAATGGAAACGTTTACAAACTTTGTAATCGTAGCTTTTCCATGTTTTTTTTTATTCTACCAAGTTTTATTAAAATCGGACAACTATATGGTATAGCTGCCATACAAAAGATAGGTCTGAAAAACAGTCTTAGTTAGAAAAACCTTTTTTGTTTTTAAGGGAAGGATCCTGCAATTTTGGAATTGTTTATTTCACATGCTTTCACATAATTTTACCAATTACGAAAGATCGGTTCGAAAAATGGGAAAAAAAGAGTTTGTTTTGAAAGTATTTAAGTGAGCACTTGCCATATAGTATAGCTGCCATAGAAAAGTAAGGTTAGAAAAATAGTCTTAGTAGGAAAAACTTGTGTGTTTTCAATGTAAACCTTTTTAAAATTGGCATATTTATATAATATTTTATAAGCTATCACACAATTCTTCAAAGTTTTGTCAAAATCGGATGACTATGGGTTATAGCTGCCATAGAAATAATCGGTCGAGAATTTAGTTTTAGTGAGAAAAACTTTTTTGTTTTCAAAGAAAACGCCTCCAAACTTTGTATCTCTTAGTTTGATCCAAATCGGACATCTATATACAGGGTTGTCCATATTCGACGGACCCATCTGGCAACGCCATAACTTTTGACAGAGATGTCAGATCGCTTAATGACATACCGCGTTTGAAGCGTCAGTCCAAGCAGATTTTTACCATGGAACAATACACGCCACGCGAGCGCTCTGAAATAGTTGAAATTTACATTCAACGGAACAAGTCAATTGTGAAAACAAAATTATCATGTCCGATGAAGCCCATTTCACATTGAATGGGACCGTAAATAAGCAAAATTGCCGTATTTACGCCACTGAAAATCCTCAGGAGATTCAAGAAGTGCCTCTTCATGACGAAAAAGTCACAGTTTGGTGCGGCGTTAGTGCGAAAACGGTCATTGGGCCGTTTTTCTTCCAAAATGAAAATGGCCATGCTGTTACCATCAACCAGGAGCGTTATCGCGACATGATGACCAATTTTGTGATGCCAATTATTCGTCGAAAGCGTATGAGGCAGTTCTGGTTTCAACAAGACGGCGCTCCACCGCACACAAGTCGCATAACAATCGATTTTCTGAAGAAATTGTTTCCGGGCCGTTTGATGTCGAAAAAAGTGGTGATTTGGACTGGCCACCGCGTTCGCCCGATTTGACGCCGCCTGACTTCTTCTTGTGGGGATATTTGAAGTCAAAGGTTTACGTTAACAAGCCAAGGACCGTAGAAGAGCTCAAGGACAACATTCGTGAAGAAATAGCCGCTATTCCGGCCGAAATGTTGGCGAAAACGATGGAAAATGCTGCAAAAAGGGCACAATACGCCATCAACGCCAGAGGCGGCCATTTGAGAGATATCATATTCAAAAATTGATGTAAACAAATCTACTTGGAACAAATTAAATGATTCAGATTGCCAACCGCCAAATTTTTATTTTTTTCTTTGATTTTTTTTAAAAAAAACATGGGTCCGTCGAATTTGGGGAACCCTGTATATATTTTTTTTTATAGCTGTCATACAAAAGTAGAGTCAGAAAAGTAGTCTTCTTAAAAAAAACTTCTTTTGACCTTTAAATTAGTTAAAAAACGTGCTGCAAGGGTAAACAAACTTCGGCCGTGCCGTAGTTAACTTTCCTCTATTTGTATACTCTGTTCCCATTGAAAATACTTTAATCCAACATTTACATGATTTTATTTGTGCTTTGAAGTTTAAATAATCGTAAAAATGGGTCAATCTTTTTAATTTAAAAATTATTTTCCGAAAGAGGATAAAATGATATTTTGCGGTTTTCCACAAAGTTCTTATCTGTATGTCAAAAGACTATAATTACAACTTGATTTTATCCAATAGACTTATGTATATTTGTAAAGCAATGACGCTTTCAATCTGTTAAAAATTTCGACTTTACGACCAATATTGTTTTACACATATTCATTGCAAGAAAGAAAGTCGGTCAAGCCCCACTATAACATACTCTGTACCAAGGAAATTATACGTACAGCATAAATTTGGATGCAGCTGAAAGCAGCGGTGCTACTGCGCTGCAGCTGCTAACAGTCTTTTGTTCATAACTCGAAAACCATTCATCCGATCTTCTCCATTGCTTTAGCGGATCGATAAGTTATCCTGATAACTAAATATGTCTAGAATGAACAAGCCATCTATTTTTAAAACTGTGGGAGATCTGACGTTTTTTTCAAATTGCGGGGGCGGTAGGGGGCATGGTCAAAATTGAAAATAAACTTGATCTGCCTGCAAGTAAAAGAAGCATTTGTCCCATACACGTCAAACCTCTATCTCTTACCATCTCTGAGATCTGTGCGTTCATGTTGACAGACAAACGGAAATGGCTATATCAAATCGGCTGTTGATGCTGAGATGTTTCCTTCTGAATGTTACCTACTTTTGCAAAAACTTATAATACTCTATGTATGTACCTACGGTACAGAGTATAACAATGATACAGAACAGAGCCCAATCGGACTCCTTTTTGAACCACCTCGTTCCGGAATTTTTGTTCACAAAACAATCCCGACGTTCAGGGAACAACTCTGCAGTGGTTGTTGTTTGCTGAGTGCGTGGTCGAGACGGTTAAAATGCCGACTTTCGAGTTAAGTACGAGGTCTAGAGTTCAATTCCATGGTCAAGGAAGGTAAAGTTTTAATTATTTTATTTAGCTGACACAAAATGGTCTAAAAACATGACCAAGCCGTTCGAAAAAATGTTCGTATTTTGAGAACCACTGTTCACGAATTACAAAAACGGGGGATTACTCTGCTTTTGACAGCGAATGGACTTGATTCCGGTTGATTTTGAACGAGATGCAGACAATACTAGCCTGCATTTAATATATGAATGTTCTAGCCCTAGAATATATACACTTTATGATATCAGAGATGCTTCCTTCTGGCTGTTACAAACATTTGCACGACTTTAGTAGAACCATTTTAATCTATGAGAAACGGGAAACAGAAAATAGGACAGAAACGTAACAGCTTATTGGAACGGATATTGACATGGATATACACATTCAGACGGTACATCCTAAACAATTGAGGAAAATATGCAGAAGGCTGTTTTTGGGAATATGCTTCACATTTTGGGGGTATTTGTAAAAAAAACAAGTAGTTGGAAGTACTTTACCAGCTACGCAAAAAATTAAAATCTTGTTCGGTTTGGACCATTTTTCATACAGCTACCGCATATCTGATTAGTACCAACTTTGTTGAGTTGGTTCAATATTAAAAAGAAGGATGTTATGTTTGAGAAAAGAATGTTGATGTTTAGCCGGCTCGATAATAAAAACTGAAAATTTATTTTCGGCTTCTTTCCACTATATTTCGACAAATGTATAACACGTCTGTACCGCTTGACGTAGAGTTCAGTAGAGTGTTTAAGAATATATATAAAGTTTAACCAAACAATACATATAACTGCGTTGGATTGAGGAAATTTTAAACATTGCTAGCGTTTTTGCTATATTTTCCATTTTTTTTCCCGTGATTTTAGGATATTATTGTTTCAATGAACTCAATGTAGCAGCTTCTTGCAGACTTAAAGCTTTTTTGGGATCAACAATTAAATAGGATCGGCTTGATTATATTGCCAACTAAATGACACAGCTATGATAGTCGTTCAAGCTCGACTGTGATACACTTCTAAGAGGCATCAAATATTGAATTCGGTAGTTTTCAGCAATAAGGATTTATTTCTACAATCACATTTTTAGTGTAGTTTCGGATCACTAAAGTTTTTTATAAATGAATGTTTAAACCAAGGCTGCAAACCTTTAAAATTCGAACCCATTGTAAAATCAAAAGTTCGGTTCGTGGACCGGTTCTTGGAACCCCTGAAACCAAGGTTCTGGTTCGAACCTTGGTTCGCTTGCACATAAAAGAATTGTTTGACTTTTGATTTATGAAAATGAAAATGAAAGATATGTACCTTCTATCCATTTGCTTAATCAGAATGATCATTACTTAAATTAGCTTCTACAAACGAATTAGTTTAGGTTAATTAGCATTATATCATTCAGGATATGTTCATCTACACTATCTCTTAAATCAGAAAGAACAAACTTAAGTAATGAAAATGCTCGTTCAACTGATACCTGAGTTGCTGGCACAGCTAGTATAGTAAAAGCAATATTTTTTAAGTCTTCGCTATGATGATCTTTCAAATATTTTAAAACATTTGTCGATGGATGTTATTTTGGACAATTTTCAAAGATTTTATATTTGATAATTGTTTACTGCTTCCATAAACTTTTCGCCTTTGCAATCAAACGTTAAGTCATATATTGTCGAAATTTGAAAACTCTCATTAAATATTTGAAATTGGTGAACTGAACCTTATTTTTCTAAAAAGTAGTCCGGTTCGGGCTCAGGTTTGTAAGGCACCTGGTCCTATGTCCGGTTCGTGAACCCCAAAAAAGTCGAACCAAACCGGTTGTCAGGGGCTCGGTTCCGGACCGGCTTGCAGCTTTGGTTTAAACACTTTATTTGGTAGCATTACTAACATTTTAAGGCCATAACGCAATTTAGAAACGTAAAATGATCAATAAATCGAAAGGTTATTAAACTTCCAATAGCCAAAAACAAATTTAATTGGCACGATCTAAGTATATCCCATCTCTATATCTTTCTTTCTATTTATGTGCTAACAAATTTCTAGATAAAGGCGAACAACATTTAGAAGTGGCGCCACACGAACTGTGAGTTTTACTCAAAGTTATCAATTTGAAGTAGATTCTCTTCAAACTTAACCAGACTTTCGCATATTTAAATTATTTTAAAGCATGCAAAAAATTAAAATCAAGAACGTAATTCAATCATGTTAAAGGATCCAAAATGATCCTCTTACTTCTGCCACATAATGATAATGATCACCAATTGAATAACCATGTGGATGTGCTCAGCCTTCTTGGCCACAGCCAAAGAGAGTAGCCAAACAGACACAGAGGCAAGATAACACCAACTCGACTGTCTCCAAGTGGGCTCTCAAGTACCGCAGCGAGACACGCAGGCTGGCCAAGACGGGCAGACGGGCGGACCGACGGAAGCAGAAGCAGAAGCAGAAGCTACTACACACCGAAACACAGAACTCTGATTCTGATGGGGCGATTGAGTGTGTGTGTGTGTGTGTGTGTGTGTGTGTGCGAGTAAGTGAGGTGAAGTGAAGTGGAGAGCAGGAGCAATTTTGCACACCATTCCATTCCAATGCCTGGCTTCCTTCACCTTACCTCCCCCTCCCCTCGCCATGACAGAAAGCATTTAGACGGTTGGAACGCACCGGTCAGCACCGGTTCCCAGTGCATCCAGGAGCCCCAGCCTCTGACGACGTTGGACAATGACTTTCACGCCTTTCAAGCGCGCCAAAAACAGAAAGCTTCGAACAAGTACAGGCGATCAAATGATGGCCACCGAGATACTCTACTACCTGGTCAAGTATTGGGATTGCGTAAGGTTTTGGCCATAAGGCAGCACTTTCAGTTTTCACAGCTCTCGATTTCGATCACCCAACACTTAAGACAGATCAAGATCTGCATTTCACAAGGCAATCAACTAATTTGGAATGAAATTATTCACTGATTGGGTGCCATCTTATCGCCCAAAGTTCCACTTAGTGTTTTTATTTTTTATTTTTTTTTTGTGTAAGTTAGCGATCGCGAAAACGATTAACTGCGGTTGTGTGTACATGTCATATGTGGGGGTATAAATATTTGTATTTTTGGCAAACTTTGTGTCAGAATTTACGTACTCGTGAGATCTTCAATCGGTTTGCAGTTTAAACATTGAAATTTATAAACAAACAACAAAAAAAACAACAACTGAAGTTGCGGCGAGCTCCAATTGGGACGAGGGGCAAAGCGAGGCGAGACGAAGTGGGAAAAACGTATTTTTGGTTCGGTGTTAATGCGGCGCTAGCTCGAATTCGAATGAAACCCGTTGCAAGATTAAAGATTGGTTGCACAGTCCACCAGAGATTTCACATTAGCAGCACCGACTGTGCGCTAACATTGCGCTTAGCAGCACTTAGTGCGCGAAGCCAGCACTAGCAGTGGCATGAGGCGCGCGATTTGAATTGAAGGGTTAGCAATTTGGGGGCTGTTACCGTTTTGATATCGATCATCCATCGCATCAAGTCGAGCTTCTATATAGCGAATCTCAGGGGTACAAAGATAAACTTTGTTTTCTAGAAAATTCGTAATATTAAATTGTTTTAAGATTTAACGATATTGCAGTGTACTGGAAATTGAAGAAATCTACGTGGTGCAGAAGTTCGTAATAGAAAAGTTCAGCTGTACTACGAATATACAAAAACTTGACTGCTTAATTCAGGGCCAAATCTCTTTCAATCAGGGATGGAAACCGGCTCTGAACCGAACCAGTTTTGAACCGAACCGAACCGCTTATTCCAGCCGGTGAACCGAACCGCAAGCCGAACCGGCTTCCTTTCAGAATTGCTGAACCGAACCGAAAACCACATATAAAAACGGTTCGGACAAAATCATAAAGATGATGTCATGAATTCAGGACCAGCCCTTTCATTTCTGAGCTGATTCAGCTATGATTCAGTTCTGAGCCTAACTTAAGGGATATGATAAATAGAATAATTAAGATGCATAGTACGTATTCTTTTCTAGCAAACATTCTGAATTTTTGAGAGTATTCATCTAGGAACTTTTAGACGACTCCTGGAAATCCGACATAATAAGCATTGGACATTCTTCTAAGGATTTTACAAATATTTAAATGGATTATAAGAATTAAATTTCAAAAGTGTTCGACAAGTCACATTAATACAACAATCATAATATTTCATAATGTGTGTTGTGAAGAAATTTGAATTTGAATTTACTAACCGTCATTATTTAAATATTCAAATAAGTTTAGCGAGTTGGCAGCCCTTGAAATTAAATAAGTTGTCAGCTCATACCTTTAGTCGATAAGTATTTCTGAATTTACCGATAAGTATTGTTCGATCGACTAGTTCGCGATAACTACTCACTTGGGTTTAGTTAAAAAGGCGCCCGTGAAGGAAAAAGAGCGTGAGTGGTAAATTTCTGCTAATAATTTCTAAGTTTAATTTTGTAACCTATGAACAGGTAATAAAACCTCACACCACAGCATAGAAGAGCTGCAGGAGTTGTTCATTTGCGTTTCGGAACGGGCAGGGGCCTACAACAATGTGCCTTTGTGAACCACTGAACCGAACCGAAACCGCAGTTCATTTAACTCCAAAAACCATGTTATGAACCGAGCCGAGGCGGTTTAGAAACTGTGCGAACCACTGAACCGAACCAGTACTTATTTTCGAGTGGTTTGCATCCCTGCTTTTAATAACAATAGCTGATCCTATTACGAACCTACAATATATTTTTGGTTCAACAAAAATTTCACAAGGCAACATGCAAAAATCTCCACAAGCGCCATCCACATTTCTATAGTATCTGAGCATTGCTAATTCCAAATCTGGTATCAGTTTTTCCACATCACCCTCAGTTTCCAAGATAAAGCGATAAATATAAATTTAGCTTATCTGGCGACATATTTAATTATGTGGTCTATATACATGCAACAATTTGTCTGCTTACTATTTGAAGTGATACTCAATACATTAACGCTTAGTAGAAAAAATGTTTCACTTTCGTAGCATCTCCCAGGACCGTGAAATAAGCGCTCAAAGTTCAAATCTCCAATTTTTAGCACTAATTTCTCACCTTAAGAAAATGAATAAAATTCAATCTTTAATTAAAGCTATATTTTAATTTTGCCTTAACCTATAGCCCATTATGTTTTCTAATTTCGGGTTTTGTTTAATTTATCTGGCAATGTACATGGAATAGTTAAAGCCAAACAACTATGAGTTTTGCATATACATTTTGGACATTTTTTTTTCCTATTTGGAAAAACTCTTTAAGTCGGCGGTAAAGTATTTACAATATAAAATCGCCACTCACAATATTTAATTGATTAAACTGTGTTACAAAAACAAAAATATAGATTTTTGGAATTGTATTGTGAACACCTACATTGTAAAGGGTGATTTTTTAGCTATTATATTTTTGGCAACACTGGTTTAAACAGCTCACGCACGTTTCGTATTTTGTTTCACTGTCAAACATCTTCAGTTTGGTCTATAATTTAATCATGAATCGTCTTACAAACGAACAACGCTTGCAAATTATTAAATTTTATTATCAAAATGCGTGCTCTGTTAAGAAAGTTCAAGTTGTGTTCAGCGACGAAGTTCATTTTTGTCTCAATGGTTAGGTAAATAAGCAGAATTGTCGATTTTGGAGTGAATATCAGCCAGAAGCATTGCAAGAGCTACCAATGCATCCAGAAATAGTCACAGTTTGGTGCGGTTTATGGGCTGGTGGCATCATTGGACCGTACTTCTTCAAAAATGATGCGAATCGTAACGTAACTGTGAATGGTGAGCGCTACCGTTAGATGATATCCAACTTTTTTTAGCCCAAAATGTAAGAGCTTGACTTGCATGGCATGTGGTTTCAACAAGACGGTGCCACATGCCACACAGCACGCGCAACAATGGACTAATTGTGAGGCGAGTTCGGTGAATATTTTATTTCACGTTCGGGACCCGTCAATTGGCCGCCTAGATCGTGCGATTTAACGCCTTTAGACTATTTTTTAGGCTAGCTATGTTAAAGCTCATGTCTATACAGACAAGCCCGCTTCAATTGACGCATTGGAAGACAACATTGAAGCATTTATTCGTGAGATACCGGCCGAAATGTTGGAAAGAGTATGCCAAAATTGGACTAAGCGGATGGACCATTCGAGGCGCAGTCACTCGGACCGTACTATAGATTCAAATAAAAGGGGTATTCCTGCAAGTGATTTTGATTCTGATTTTAATTTCGGTGTGACCAGATAAACTGGAGAAAATTCCGATAAAACTGTCAAATAAAAATCTGGACATATTTAGTTATTAGGATAACTTATCGATCCGCCAAAGAAGTGAAGAAGATCGGATGAACGGTTTTCGAGTTATGATCAAAAGACAAATTTTCTTGGTACAGAGTATGTTATAGTCGGGCTTGACCGACTTTCTTTCTTGTTAATAATACATTTTTGGCTAAAACTGAATAATCGTTAAAAAAAACATACATTTAGGCTGGAGAAGGTAAAACGAAACAATCCATCAAGCTCGATTTTCTGATTTACCAAACAAAACCGCGCAAAAGCACAGTCTCCAGCTAAAGAATATCTCTAATTGAAGTGAAAGTTCTTTAGGGAATTGATGAAAACGCCATCGTCTGAAGGTAACGCCAGTTCGGTTTGTGGTTCGGTTAATTATCCGGTTTCGGTTTGGTTCGGTTCGGTTCAGAACTAGGTCCCTGTTAAAAACCATTCGAGTTTCCAATTTTTTATTCTCCGACTTAAAAATTGTGGATCTAACGGTTTTTCAGGTCTAGGATGGCTAGAGGAGGTCTTACTTTTTATGGATAAAAGGGGGACAGGGTGGAATTTTCCAAATCTGAAACAAACTGCGTACAGCATAAGTCTACCTTCATGCTAAAATTTGTGGCTCTATCTCTTATAGTCTCTGAGATCGACGCTTTCATACAGACAGACAGACGGACAGACGGACGGACGGACAGACGGACATGGCTATATCGACTCGGCTGTTCACGCTGATCAAGAATATATATATACTTTATGGGGTCAGAAATGTTTCCTTCTCCCTGTTACATACATTCGCACAACTTCATTATCCCCCTTTTCCCATTTTCAATGGGAACAGGGTATAATAAATGAAAACAAATGAACAGGGTATTTTGTGGTCGGGAAACTCGACTGCAGCGCCGTTTCATGTTTAGTCTAGTTAATGGCCCATCTTACGTGTTCGTGGGTGGATCTTTAAATGGTTCTCCATCTCGCGGTTTTTTGGCTGAGGAGTAACATCTCTTAGGCCCATGAAATAGCCCATTATACCATCATAAATTTAGTTTTTAAGAAAACTCCACCTTGCGCTTTTAAAGATATGAAAGAATTTAGGTTTGACCTCTTCTGGAGGTACCTTAACCAATTGTACAAATAACCCGATTTTTAGATATTACGTTCCAAATGACCCTGTCTGTGTTTGCTGAATTTTGTAGATTTTTATCTTTTACCATTAACTAATTAGTTAGAATTGTTGTTGCTTTGTGTTGCTAGTACAAAAGTACCCAAAGAACGCGAACCTAGGGTACAGTTGAGAAACTGAGTATGAGGTGATGCTTGCAGAAGTCCCTTCTATCAGAATTTAGGGTTCTCATCCCGGGTTTTTTTTTAGTGTCGTACTGTGTAATATGTATACCTAATAGGGTCGGAAATATTTTCTTCTGCCTGTTGCATACTTTCGTACATCACCATGATCCGCCATTTTCCATTTTTAGTGGGAACAGGGTTGATTTTATCTCGGGGTTTTTCTTTCCGTGAGGCAATTTGATCAGGAAGTTACTTAGAATGCCCTTTTCTCTCTTTGAAATTATCGTGAAATATTATTTCTCAGCTTTGAAATTAACTACGATTAAATAAAATTTTGAACACAAACGCTGAACCTTCATAAATTGTCTAGTGACCAAAAATATGCCATGCAAAGTCACTATAGTTGTCGAGTGATATGTATTGAACTTTTATGAAAAATTTCCACAACATCCATTGCATAACAATGGGCGGTACAATATATCCCTTTATATGGCACCAACTCAAAGAACGCTACACCTAGGTCAATCCCCACAAGGGGGGAATCCTTCCAATCTATAAACTTCCTTAAACTTGTACCACGACATACTACTGTGGGCAAAAAGTAAGGTGAATTTTCAATTTAAACTTCGCGGGCCTAACAATTCGGGCTAGTTCTTTTTTTCTTGAGTTGGCAGGACTGTTGATGACATCTGGGCCAAATTTCATGTGAATGTCATTATCAGTAATATATTTACGCTTGTGTTTTCCAAACGACCAAGAGTGCATTTTTCGATTTTTACAATATCTGATTTAATTGAGCAGAGAAGTGCCATCAAATTTTGTTTGCGGAATGAAATTTCGGCTGCGGAAACGTTGAGGATGTTGCGGAAGGCCTTTGGTGATTCTACCATTTCACAAAAAAATGTTTATAAGTGGTACAAAGACTTCAAAGAGGGTCGAGAACGTGTGGATGACTTGGACTCAAAAATCAAGGTCATGATGACAGTTTTTTTCGATTTTCGTGGTGTGGTGCACTATGAATTCCTTCCATCCGACCAAACTGTTAATAATTAATATTATTTGAGCGTTTTGCGTCGTTTGCGTGAAGCAATTCGTCTAAAAAGACCAGAATTATGGGCCAACAACTCTTGGTTTTTGCATCACGATAATGCACCGTCTCACACAGCACTCGTTCTTCGTGACCATTTCGCCAAAAATTCGACGCATATCGTTCCGCAACCACCGTATTCGCCTGATTTGGCTCCGTGTGACTTCTGGCTATTCCCAAAACTCAAGAGACCACTTCGGGGAACGCGTTTCGAGTCGATTGAGGAGATAAAAGCTGAATCGAAGAAAGCGCTGATGGTTCTACCGGAAAGGGACTATTTGGCATGTTTCGAGGATTGGAAAAAACGTTGGCATAAGTGTATTTTATTGGGAGGGGATTACTTTGAAGGGGATGATTTTGATTTAGAAGAATAAATAAAGATTTTTCATTCTACAAACAAATTCACCTTACTTTTTGCCCACAGTAGTATAACATAAACAAAAATTTAAAATGAAACATGTAAAACTAAAACCAACTGACATATAAGAACTAGCCAATGCACACCACTCAATCAAAACTATCACAACTAAAATATAAGCATTCTCTTGAATTACACCCATTAACTACTTATCACCAAGCCTAAGGCCCATGTTGCTATGGCTTTTCAATTGGACACATTTTGTAATTGTGTGTAAATTTTTTCAAATAATAATGATAATAAATTAAGAAGTCAATATTTTGACTTCAGAGGAATTAGTGTTTTATAACCTTCCCTTTGTAAATTAACAGAGCATTAACATTAATTGGAATATTTCAACATTTTGTAAGAAAACTGCGCATGCGACTCAGATAAGTATGCAACGTTTTTTTAACCTTTATAACTCTGCCATGTATTATTAGATGAAATTTTATATTGATTTTTGAGATTGTAGTGGCCAATATGTATTACTGCAAAATCTGAGCTCGGTATTCTCAAATTTGTGAAAGATATTTCTGGCGGGGCGTGGTAAAAATTTAAAATAAACTTGATCTGCGAGCAGACAATAGTGGTCTAGATTTATAATTTGGTTGCTCTAGCACTTCTAGTTTTTTAGATCTAGCTGTTTATTATTTAGACCAGCGATGCCCATGGTTTATACGCTTCATGCGCTATTGTTGTTGTAATGCGCGAACGCCTCAGCCATGCGCATAGGGCTGACGCAAAACCAAACTGCAACAAAGATTTTCTATATGTCTCTCTCCTCTTTCTCGCCTATGCTCTTGCGAAATAAAGGGCAACAACAATACGTTCAGAGAGCACTGTATTAGACAGCCACAAGCACACACACACACAACCGGCAGTAATCGGGTTTCCCTTTCGTTTTTTTGTGGTATTTGCTCCTGCATCATCAAAATTTATGCCGATCGTATTATTTCGTTGGTACAGAGTATGTTATAGTCGGGCGTGACCGACTATCTTTCTTGTTTACAAAGTAAAATATGATTCGATACCCAACACTGCGCACGTGATATATTTTTCCGTCATGAAATTTATGTTATTTCTGTTATAATGCAAAGCAAAAAGTGACAGTTAATTGTAATCACTTAGTTTGTTATGGTTTTTTATTTTTAATCTACGAGACCTTTTTTCCAAACAAGAAACGTGCGAAATACGTACCCATATGTGGAAAATGATGCTTGGGCTTATTGTAAGATTTGCTTACTTTAGTTTTTATACTCTGTACCGTAGGTACACAGAGTATTATAAGTTTGTGCAAAAGTATGTAACAGCCAGAAGGAAGCATTGCCGACCACATAAAGTACATATATTCTTGACCAACATCATCAGCCAAGTCGATTAAGCCATGTCGGTCTGCCCGTCTGTCTGTCTGTATGAACGCACAGATCTCAGAGATAGTAAGAGATAGAGGGATGACGTGTAAGCGACGAAAACTTCTTATATCTGCAGGCATTCTAAGTTTATTTTCGATTTTGGCCACGCCCCGTCCCGTCTCCGCATTTTGGAAAAAACGTCATATCTCCCACAGTTTTAAAGATAGATGGTTTGTACCTTCTAGACATATTTAGTAAACAGGATAACTTATCGATCCGTCAAAATGATAGAGAAGATCGGATGAGCGCTTGTCGAGTTATTATCAAAGACTTTTCGCTACAGTAGCGCAGCAGCAGCGCTGCTTTCAGCTGCTACTGCAGCATCAAAATGTATGCTGAGCGTATAGTTTCGTTGGTACAGAGTATGTTAAATGCGAGCTTGACCGACTTTCTGTCTTGTTATACCCTTGTAGAGGGTATGTTGAAATTGTCCAGATGTTTGTAACGCACAAACGGAATCATTTCCGATTACATAAAGTATGTATATATATTCTTGATCAGCATGACGAGCTGAGTCGATATTGCCATGTCCGTCTGTCCGTCTGTTTCTATGCTATCTTCTCCGCCAGTTTTAAAGCTATCGCCACCAAACTTTGCACGAAGTCTTGTGGTACAAATACGCTTCAAATTTGTTGGAACCGGCCGGATCTGATGACTATAACATACATATAGCTGCCGTAGGAACGATCAGTCGAAAAACTAGTTCTAGTGACAAAAACCTTTTTTAATTTTAGCGCAAACGTCTGCAAACTCTGTATTTACTAGTTTTCAATGTTTCTTCATAATTCTGCCAATTTTGGTCGAAGTCAGACATCTATATAGTATAGCTGCCATAGAAAAGTTAGGTTAGGTTAGTCTAAGTAAGAAAAACTTTTTGGTTTTCAATGTTAACCTCTTTTAAACTGGCATATATATGTTTTTTGTAAGCTTTCACACATTTTTTGAAAGTTTTGTCCAAATCGAATGACTATAGGTTATAGCTGGCATTTGAATGATCGGTCGAGAAACTAGTTTTAGTGAGAAAAACTTTTTTGTTTTCATAGAAAACGCCTCCAAACTTTGTACTTCTTAGTTTACTACGATTTGCCATGATTCCACTAAGTTTGGTTGAAATCGGACATCTATATAGTATAGCTGTCATACAAAAGTAGAGTCTGAAAAGTAGTTGTAGTGAGAAAAATTTGTTTGTTTTTAGTGGATATGTACTTCAAATTCTTGAGAAAACGTGCTGCAAGGGTATACAAACTTCGGTCGAGCCGAAGTTAACTTACCTCTATTTTTATACCCTGTTCCCATTGAAAATTCAGATTTAGAATGTTAAGGTGTAGTTCAACGAATCAAAGCATTAATCGTAGCTCAAATTTGTCCACATAAAGAAACTGAAATATCGCTTTAATATTACCAAAAAATATTCGATAACAGATATGTCGACTCCGACAAATATTCGATAACCATGTATCTTCCTTTTTAACCAAAGAATAAAAACTCTAAGTTGAGTCTTGACTTTTTTTTACCATGCCATCATTCTATCAAAAAGTTAGTATAATTTAAATCAAAGCAGCTAAGGCTGAGTCTTAAAAATTCGACTCAAATTAATTTAGAAAAATCAGAGGTCTTCTTACTAAATTTGGGAGTTTTTGAAATGTAAGGAAGCCGTGAAATATTACTCAGTGACAAATCACAAGCCAAGCATTGACTCCAAATAAAACGCACAGCTGTATGATGATAAAACCGCCCAAGCTGATTGTGAGTAAAATAAAAGTACATGAACAAGTTCTCATCTTGACCTCTGTTTCCATAGAAGTTTCGGTAATTGTCTAGTATAGCGGCCTACACTCCGAAAATTCCAAAAAAACTCCTTTCGATAGATCGCGAATTATGAAGAATTTTCAGGCTGAAAAAACGCCGGGGTCATCCATGGTTTCTTTTTAAACGAATTTTAAAGTTGTAATATTTGCCCAAACAAATACATGCTTGATCACATATGATTTTCGAGTTCTGTTTGTTTTTTCAAATAAATATATTAAAAATATTATTTTCCTATGACTAAGGGGAACATTTGCTTGAATTTCAATGCGAAAGTGAGGAAATCTTGACGCCTATTTGATCTGTTTTGAACTCTTTTCCACGCCACCTATTGAGGTAAAATTCAAGGCGCGTTTTGTTTTAGCGTGGTTTCCCCATGAGGCCTACTTCACGTAAGCCCCAGAAGGGCGTTTTTTTTATCGTGGTTTCCCCATGAGGCCTACTCCACGTAAGCCACAGAAGGGCGTTTTTTTTTTTTTAAGTGGTGTCCCCTAAGGAAGGGCTTAATCCACTGTCGACTTCCTCGTGCATTTCCTCTTCCTCCTATGAATTATTATTTCATAATATGCGATCCATCGATGAATATTTTATTAGAATATTAGAATATTAGAATTATTGAATAAACAATAAAAATCCAATTAAATTTGACACATTTCTCAAAACACATATGTTTTATTAGGTAAAAGAAATCAAATTTTCAAAATTCGTTTAAAAAGAAACCATGGATGACCCCCGAGTTTTTTCTGCATGAAAATTCTTCATAATTCGCGGTCCATCGAGGAAAATTTTTTTGGAATTTTCGGAGAGTAGGCCGCTATACTAGACAATTACCGAAGTTTCTCTTTAATGCCGCCTTATGGCTGACTTTATGGGGCACAGCCATAGCATGCCTGGACTGCAGATGTCAGGCAAATGAGAGCCACATCGACACAGAGAATAACGTAATTTGGTTAAATATCGGAGATTTATATAAAACTTATTCAAGCAGTGAGCAATTTCTAACCGATGTTCAAAAGAAACTAGAAAATGCACTCAAGGAAATACCAATTATTAAGGAACTATTTTGTGACAATTGTCAAACTAGGAATATAAGGTATGATTATACTCTGTACCGAAGGTACATAGAGTATTATAAGTTTGTGCAAAAGTAGGTAACATCCAGAAGGAAGCATCTCCGACCCCATAAAGTATATATATTCTTGATCAGCATCAACAGCCGAGTCGATATAGCCATGCCCGTCTGTCCGTCCGTCCGTCTGTCTGTCCGTATGAACGCACAGATCTCAGAGATGGTAAGAGATAGAGGTTTGACATGTATGGGACATATGCTTCTTATGTCTGCAGGCAGATCAAGTTTATTTTCAATTTTTGCCACGCCCCCTCCCGCCCCCGCAATTTAGAAAGAACGTCATATCTCCCACAGTCTTAAAGATAGATGGCTTGTTCCTTCTGGACATATTTAGTTATTAGGATAACTTATTTTTGCTTTGCAGTTGGATAGATGTGCTTAAGTCTACGGACATATTCTCGGAATTTGGGGCCTTCACCTTGCCATTGCCTGAAATCAGTCAATCCAATAAAAACGCAATTGCTAATGGCACTTCCTATCCAGACGTATATGTGCACCAAGGAGACTATTTGGAAATTGTATCAATGCCCTTTTTAAGCGTCTTATTGGATTCCAAACGCATTGGCGTTCTTGAGTATCTCGTTTAAAGTCAGCCAAATGGTACCATTACCATTATGGCTACCGAATAAGAAATTTTTTAGCAAGTTTGCAGTTGACGAAATATTTCATTGATGTTTGAACAAAATTATTTTGATAGTCTTGTAACTGGATGTATAATAAAATCATATTGTTAATGCTGAACATGCATTTAGCTTGAGCTCCTCAAAGAAAGGAAACATTAAAGTAGTTATCTGGAATACATACAGCGTCAACCATGGGGTCGATATACCCAAATGCGTCCGCAAGAACAAACAGATATCAGCGATGGTAAGAGACAGAGGCTCGACGTGTTTGAAACAAAATATACGTATACTTACAGGCAGATCAAGTTTATTTTAAGTGTTTATCCCGTAAATTACAAATTAAAATTTTGCTCAATTCAACAACTTCACAGCTCAACTGGGAACCGTGAATACCCTAATTTATTTTAGACAGGGATGCAAACCG
Source organism: Lordiphosa andalusiaca (assembly GCA_035044965.1). NCBI lineage: Eukaryota > Metazoa > Arthropoda > Insecta > Diptera > Drosophilidae > Lordiphosa > Lordiphosa andalusiaca. The sequence continues at coordinate 1,102,872 of JAWNNM010000051.1, read as the reverse complement.
GTTATGAGCTAAACCGGGTTTGAACCGAACCGAACCGCTTATTCCCGCTGGTGAACCGAACCGCAAACCGAACCGGCATCCTTTCAGAATTTCTGAACCGAACCGAAAACCACAAATAAAAACGGTTCGGTTCGGTTCTCTGACGAGTTTTAACGGAAATTGCTTTCCTCTAGCCAATGATTTTGATTAATTAGGAAATTTGAATCGTTTCCCGAAGATAATTTTCAAACATTTTAATCGACCCTCTACATATTTAGCGTTGTAGGATCGATATAACTTTTAAGGATGACCTGAAGAGAATTTTACAAGTCTTCTGCAATTTCCCGCCGATCTCTTAATTTACCTGTCATCAATCTAAATTTCTCTTTTCATTAGACAATATTTTCCATTTTCTGTGGTACTTTTTAACCTTAATTCAATCTTAATCTGCCAATAAATAAGGGCATTCCTCCAAGAACTGATAGACGAGTCCTGGGAATCCGACATAATAATCTTTGCAGATTGCTCTAAGGATTTTAAAGATATTCGAATGGATTATAGGAATCAAATTTCAAAAATGGTCGAATAGCCACTTCACCGAAATCATATTTTATAATGTGCCTTTGTGAACCACTGAACCGAACCGAAACCGCGGTTCATTTAACTCCAAAAACCATGTTATGAATCGAACCGGCGGTTTAGAAACTGTGCGAACCACTGAACCGAACCAGTAATTATTTTCGAATGGTCCCTGCATCCCTGATTTTAGGGTAACATTAATAATAAATTCGCAGCTAATCGCTGCAGCGCTCTGGAAACATATGTAACTTTAGTCTATACATCCTTGACCACCCATTTGAAACTAAGGCGTTAGAATTTTCCTGAGGAATGGTATGCAATCATTGTTGAATTATTACATTGATGTTTGAAATGAGTTTTGAACCTGATGACATAATAAACCAAAACGGTTCATGAAAACAGTTTTCCAAAAGTTGTTTATATTTTTTCAGGGCTTCGCTAAGGCGGAATCAGTGTAGACCTTTCAGTTCGGCTCAGAACAGAACTCAAATGCATGATCGCTCAAGTAAAATCTAGATTACTCTACCTATGTCAACGAATGGTCTTGATTTTGTTGGGCTTTTAACGGAATTTTTTTCCATTATCAACGCGCAGTCTACGCGTCTCGGACAATCTTTTGCAATGGAAGAAAACAAACAGCTTTAGGGCTGTAAGCGATTTTGTTTACCCCGGAACGCTGATCACTTGCGACAACAACATCAGACTGAAAATTCGAAGAAATATCAATCTTTTAAGCCGATGTTACAATGGGCACATTAAGGAATTCAAGAGCAGGTCCCTTTCTCGAAATGTGAAAATTGCGCTTAGCAACGACTTTTAAGCCTGGACATTAACAAGAAGCTTCTGGCTAATAAACTGTACAAACGGTGGGCGAACGTATTTGGGATCGATCGTTTGATCTATCATCCTAACGCCACAAGTCAGTGGGAGACTTATAAATTATCGCGTTAGTCACACGTGTCAAAATAACATTTAGAAAGAAAAAGAAAACAATTTGTAAATAAAGATTATATAAATTAGTTTAAAATCTATATTACTAAACTAAACTAGAGGTCTATTCAGTCTGTCAATAGGAACAGTATTCGCAAGATTCACCGAACGATTACAAAATATTAGACTTGAATTAATTTAAAACATACAATATAATGGGATAAAACAATATATAATGATTTGATACCGAACTCTTTCTCTGTCCATTTTAGAGGTCTACTACATTTGCATTCGCTATGGTTTTTAAATTATAAGGGAGATTATTCCAACTGCGAACACCATAAATGAAAAAGTGTCTTTCAGAACTAGCTAGCTTATATTTTGGGCAGATTATATTATTAGTTCTTCTCGACGCACAAAAGCTCAACATCTCATACAGATACGAGGGTTCGTTTGAGTTAATAATTTTTTGAAGCATTACCAAAGCTCGAAGGGTTGTCCAAGATTCCAAAGGAAGATCGAAAGATTTTTACTGAAACGTCGGAAATTCTGTCAAAGCGAGCACGATCAAATATGTATCTCGCAATATTATTAAAAGCTACTTTGAGTTTGTGTTTGCTGCTTGAGTCACAGTTACCTATGACCTCAATGCCATAAAAAAGTCTCGAAGTTAAGTAGGTCCTAGCAATCAAGAGTCTTAATTTAGTTGGGATAAAGTTTTTGGTGATATAAAATTGTCTGAGAAGTCCGTACATTTTTCCAACAGCAGCATTAATATGATCGCTTCAAGTCAACGTTTGGTTAAATATAATATAAGGTTGTCAAAAAAGTATTTCCGCAAGCTTGTCTTTGCAAGCGCGTAGTTCTAGTTGTATTCGTCGCATCGGTTCACGCTAGAGAACCGCTTTTTGGAAAGCTCTTTTCACGCGCTAATACGTGTTTGATTTATTGTTGTTTGTTTTTAGTCGTTCGTGAGTTATAGCGTCGCAAACATGGAGCAAAATAAAGAGAAAATACGGCATATTTTACAGTACTACTACGATAAAGGCAAAAATGCATCTCATGCTGCCAATAAAATTTGTGCAGTTTATGGACCCGACACAGTTTCCATTTCCACCGCACAACGATGGTTTCAACGTTTTCGTTCTGGTGCAGAGGTGATCGAAGATGCACCACGGTCCGGAAGGCCTGTCGTCGAAAATTGCGATAAAATCGCTGAATTGATCGAAAGAGACCGGCATAGTAGCAGCCGTAGCATCGGCCAAGAGCTGGGCATGAGTCATCCAACCGTTAAAAACCATTTGAAGAAGCTTGGATTCAAAAAGAAGCTCGATGTATGGGTGCCACACGACTTGACGCAAAAAAACATTTTGGCCCGTATGGATGCATGCGAATCGCTTCTGAATCGCAACAAAATCGACCCGTTTTTGAAGCGGATGGTGACTGGCGATGGGTCACTTACGACAACGTGAAGCGCAAACGGTCGTGGTCGAAAAGCGGTGAAGCTGCCCAGACGGTGGCCAAGCCTGGATTGACGGCCAGGAAGGTTCTTATGTGTGTTTGGTGGGATTGGCAGGGAATCATCCACAATGAGCTGCTCCCCTATGGCCAAACGCTCAATTCGGACCTGTACTGCCAACAACTGGACCGCTTGAATGCAGCACTCATGCAGAAGAGGCCATCTTTGATCAACAGAGGCCGAATTGTCTTCCATCAGGACAACGCCAGGCCACACACATCTTTGGTGACGCGCCAGAAGCTCCGGGAGCTCGGATGGGAGGTTCTTTTACATCCACCGTATAGTCCGGATCTCGCACCAAATGATTACCACCTATTTCTGTCCATGGCGAACGAGCTTGGTAGTCGGAAGTTGGCCACAAGAAAGTCCTGTGAAAATTGGCTCTCCGAGTTTTTTGACAATAGGGAAGCGAGCTTCTATAAGAAGGGCATTATGAAGTTGACATCTCGTTGGGAATTCGTCATCGAACAAAACGGCGCATATTTGACTTAAATCGCATTATTATAACCAATTTTATGAACAATTGAAAATTCAATAAAAATACCGCAAGACTTTTTTAATATGATTTCGGGGAAGTGGCTATTCGACCATTTTTGAAATTTGATTCCTATAATCCATTCGAATATCTTTAAAATCCTTAGAGCAATCTGCAAAGATTATTATGTCGGATTCCCAGAACTCGTCTATCAGTTCCTGGAGGAATGCCCTTATTTATTGGCAGATTAAAATTGAATTAACGTTAAGAAGTACCACAGAAAATTGTAAATATTGTCTAATGAAATAACAAACTTAGATTGATGACAGGTAAATTAAGAGATCATCGGGAAATTGCAGAAGACTTGTAAAATTCTCTTCAGGTCATCCTTAAAAGTTATATCGATCCGACAACGCTAAATATGTAGAGGGTCGATTGAAATGTTTGAAAATTATCTTCGGGAAACTATTAAAATTTCATAATGAATCAAAATCATTGGCTAGAGGAAAGCAATTCCCATTAAAACTCGTCAGAGAACTGAACCGAACCGAACCGTTTTTATTTGTGGTTTTCGGTTCGGTTCAGAAACTATGAAAGGAAGCCGGTTCGGTTCACCAGCGGGAATAAGCGGTTCGGTTCGGTTTAAAACCGGTTCAGCTCAGAACCGGCTTGCATCCCTGTCTAAAACACATTCATCAAACTTACACATAGGACGACTGACATATAGTTGAACATCATCAGAACATACAAATGGACTTCACAGTTGGACAGGACAGATGGCAAGTCATTTATCATTTGTAATTTGGTAAATAATATGTATTTTATTAGTCTTATAAATGGTTGAACACTGAATTAAATCTTATTTAAATGTTTAAAATGGCTTTTGTTTAAGACATGAAAAATAAGAAAACGTTGCCCTTGTTGTCAGGATTACATACTCGAACCTTTTTAACACCATCCTTTCCAGGCACATCTACATTAACAATTGTGTTGTTTCCACAGTCTCCGGGAGTTATCACAATTGGTCCAGACTCACCAGAACCAATTTTGAGTGCTTTAAGCTGGTTCTCCGATGATGGCTGGGAAACTGCGCTCGTGGTGCTGGAGTAGGTCGCATTAGGTGTGGAGTAAGAAGGGCGGTCTGTGGAGCTAGCTCCAGTGGATGAAGTATTTGGCAGCGCTTTAAGGGATTTTAAAATGTTCGGTAACTCTGTAATTGCAATATTCTGTGGAGACGCAGTAGTCGTATCTGACAAAGGGGTTGAGTTGGTCGCAGTGGTTGTCGGATGGTACAGGAATGAATATGTAGTCGGAGCCAACGTAGATGTTGCATCGGTGGATGTAGCTTCCGTGGATGATGTGTTCTCTACTGCAGGAATACTGACTATAATCCTGAGTGCATTGGCCGTATTATCTGTGAGCTCAGCACTTGTTGTACTCGAAGGTTGTGTGTTGGAAAAGGTAGCGTTAGTTGTCGGATAGTTCTGGGAGGGATATGTTGAGGGAGCCAACGTGGATGTTGCCAATGTGGAAGTTGCTTCCGTGGTTGATATGTCACCTTCTGTGGACACATTGCTTACAATCCTGAGTTGGTTGGCCGCGTTCACCGTGGATTCAGCCCCAGTTGTGCTCGAAGTTGATGTGTACCCGGTCGACTTATCTGAGGAAGGTGAAGTGTTGGAATAGGTTGTGTTGGTTGTCGGATAGTTCTGGGAGGGATATGTAGAGGGAGCCAACGTGGATGTTGCCAATGTGGAAGTTGCTTCCGTGGTTGATATGCCACCTTCTGTGGACACATTGCTTACAATCCTGAGTTGGTTTGCCCCGTTCACCGTGGATTCAGCCCCAGTTGTGCTCGAAGTTGATGTGTACCCGGTCGACTTATCTGAGGAAGGTGAATTGTTGGAATAGGTGGCGTTGGTGGTCGGATAGTTCGGAGAGGGATATGTAGAGGGAGCCAACGTGGATGTTGCCGCCGTGGATGAAATTTCACCTTCTGTAGACACATTGCTTACAATCCTGAGTTGGTTGGCCGTGTTCACCGTGGATTCAGCAGTAGTTGTACTCGAAGGTTGTGTATAGGCTGTCGACTTATCTGAAGAAGGTGAAGTGTTGGAATAGGTAGCGTTTGTTGTCGGATAGATCGGGGAGGGATATGCAGAGGGAGCCAAGGTGGATGTTGCTTCGGTGGATGTAGATTCCGTGGATGAAATGTCCCCTTCTGTAGACACACTGTTTACAATCCTGAATTGGTTGGCCGCGCTTACCGTGGATTCAGCCATAGTTGTGCTTGAAGGTTGTGTATACCCGGTCGACTTATCTGAGGAAGGTGAAGTGTTGGAATAGGTTGTGTTGGTGGTCGAATAGTTCGGGGAGGAATATGTAGAGGGAGCCAAAGTGGATGTTGCCACCGTGGATGAAGCTTCCGTGGACGAAATTTCACCTTCTGTAGACACATTGCTTACAATCCTGAGTTGGTTGGCCGTGTTCACCGTGGATTCAGCAGTAGTTGTACTCGAAGGTTGTGTATAGGCTGTCGACTTATCTGAAGAAGGTGAAGTGCTGGAATAGGTAGCGTTTGTTGTCGGATAGTTCGGAGAGGGATATGTAGAGGGAGCCAACGTGGATGTTGCCACGGTGGATGAAGCATCCGTGGATGATATGTCAACTTCTGTGGACACATTGCTTACAATCCTGAGTTGGCTGGCAGCGTTCACCGTGGATTCAGTCATAGTTGTGCTTGAAGGTTGTGTATACCCGGTCGACTTATCTGAGGAAGGTGAATTGTTGGAATAGGTTGTGTTGGTTGTCGGATAGTTCGAGGAGGGATATGTTGAGGGAGCCAACGTGGATGAAGCTTCCGTGGATGAAATTTCACCTTCTGTAGACACACTGCTTACAATCCTGAGTTGGTTGGCCGCGTTCACCGTGGATTCAGCCCCTGTTGTGCTCGAAGTTTGTGTGTACCCGGTCGACTTATCTGAGGAAGGTGAAGTGTTGGTGGTCGAATAGTTCGTAGAGGGATATGTAGAGGGAGCCAAAGTGGATGTTGCCTCCGTGGATGAAATGTCAACTTCTGTGGACACATTGCTTACAATCCTGAGTTGGTTTGCCCCGTTCACCGTGGATTCAGCCATAGTTGTGCTCGAAGGTTGTGTATACCCGGTCGACTTATCTGAGGAAGGTGAAGTGTTGGAATAGGTAGCGTTGGTGGTCGAATAGTTCGGGGAGGAATATGTAGAGGGAGCCAACGTGGATGTTGCCACGGTGGATGAAGCTTCCGTGGATGATACGTCAACTTCTGTAGACACACTGCTTATAAACCTGAATAGTTTGGTCGCGTTCTCCGTGAACTCAGCTCTAGTTGTATTTGAAGGTAGTGGAGACGCTGTCGTGCTCTCTGAAGAAGGTGAACTGTTGGAGTAGGTCGTGATTGTCGGGGAAGAATATGAGCTTCTCAGTTCTTCGGGTGCGTTATCCGTGGAATCACTACTTTTTGTTGCTGAAGGTTGTGGAGACGCTGTAGTGGTATCTGACATGGGTGACGTGGCGGCCGTAGTAACTACTGCAGATGTATTTCCAACAACTTTAAGGGACTTCAATTGGTTGGGTGATTCAGCACCTGCTATATTTGTAGGCTTTGGAGAAGTTAATTCATCAAATGATTCAGTGGGTAAGTGTTCTCTTGAGTATTGATAGGGCTGTAACATTGTTTGGCCATACGAAGGCAGATGTTGTCCCATGGCGCTCGGAATCCCTCTAAACTGACCACCGTAGGACAAATATGGATTGTAGTTGGGCGAATATGGCCAGTATACTGGATGCAATCGACTTTCGCAAGTGTTCTCATGTAAGAACTTCCAGGCTGATGAGGGAGGAAAAACTCAGTTGTTTTATATACAAATTACTTTGCCTTTACCAAATACTTACGATACTTTTTGCTGCAGATTTCCAACAAAAGCTGACAATAGTTGTCAAAAGTGCGTCTTGTATGACCCAGACCAGCACAGACAGGACTGAGGACATCGGTGCAGGACTCTGGACAGTCATCACATGTACCCTCATAGATGATGTGCCATTCTGGTAAGGGATTGGTATTGTGAGTGTTAACTACATTGTCTTTCCAGTTCTTGTACGATTGTCACCTACCTTCTCGGGTCAGGCAATTGAAGCGCTGCACTTCGCATTCACTGGCAAAGGTAGTCGGAATCTGTGGCTTTGGGTCCCAGGTAAGTGCACACACGCCACCGAATCGAGCATTGGGTTCACACTCTGGACACTGATTCTGCGGCGGCATATAGTAATATCCATATCCATCGTGATGGCTCCAACCCCAGACGGTCTGGATCAGGCTTAAACCGATTACAAATATTACATGCATTGCTCCTGTTTGACCTTGTGTAGCCAACTGTCCAGTAGCCATGTCCAGGCTAAGCTTTTTATACTAAAACTAAGTCAAAACAAGCGTATTCTAGTCATTCGCGTCATTTGTGTTGTCATATCAATGCAATGTCTACGTGTCGAGAGCTCCATTTGGGTATTTAAGCGTATCAGCGGTTCTCGCAAAAAGCCAGACGGTGGGTGGTTCTTTTTTTTGTTGAACAAAAAAAAATTTGGCTTTTGTTTTTTTTATTTTTCTCAAAGAATTATGAAATAAAAAAAAACGCAGTGGTATTATGTGTCTACCGAAGTTTATATACCCTCGACTTTGTCACATTCGCTGGGGGCATTGAATGAAAATGTGTTACTCTTTGAACTTCTCGAATCATGTTAAGGTCTTAGGTCGCCATTTCTGATACTCTTAAAGTTAAGGAAACCGCCATGAAGTATACAGAAATACTTTATATATTTAAAAATCTTGACAAAACTATCATACCCTCCACAAGGTAATACACTTATTCTTATCTCCAATAAGCTGGGTAGCTTCAACCTTGAGTCATGAGAAAATTTTCTGTGAATTAATTTCTGTGCCATTACGAAATTCACGCTGATGCATATTCAGATGACTAAGCGGGGTTTACATAACTGGCGAAAAGCGTCAAGGTCAGTGGAAAGCACAAAGTGTCCAAATTCAAGGTTTATCGCATGGCGGTTATGAAAGTCTTGCTGAAACCATTAAGCAATTCAACCCATTCCAATTCACGTGCTTCGATTTTGAATGGACAGATATGCACGATGAATCGGTACCCAAAAATGAAACGTGACCTGATAACGTTGAACCTTTTTGTTAAAAAATTTGCTGCATTATTTATTCGGTTATTTGTATCTTACATCGACGGCACTTAATATGTATGATATATGATATGAGAGGCATAGGAATGGGAGCGATGCGAGCAGCTGGCCGGGGCTGGGGAGGGTTTATATGAATTAGCAGGTCCGGAGTTGCTGGGGTAACTGGAACTGACACTTGGTCTCTCTGTAGTTGCATTGTTCTTGACGCAGCCCGTAAACTCGTACAGCACTGCCGATGCTTGAGTTATCTCAATTGTGGATGTTTCAGTACATGCGGCATTATCTCCTGTAATTGGCTGCAGTTCAATTCTTAAGAGGTTACCATTCGACTGTCGAATGCGTATAACAATTGGAGTGTTCTGTTTAAAGTAAATGGAAAATGCAGAAAATGCTTAAGTTAGAGTCAACATGAGATAAAGTCGGCCAAGCCTGACTATAGGTTAGGTTAGGTTGAGATGGTAGAAGCGGTGAAGCTGCTTCACTAAGACCACCGATAGCGTAAGTTAAAGTCGGCCCTGCCGACTCAGGTAAATTAGTGTTTAACAACCTCTCCCTATGTTAATTAACGGAGCACTAACATTAATTTGAGTATTTCTTCAACATTATGTAAGCAAACAGTGCATGCGGCTCAGATAAGTATGCAACGATTTTTATAACCTTTAAGGCTCAGCCATTTATTATGCGATCCTTATGAAAATTTCAAAGGTCAGTAGGTTGAACACATACTGTACATACTGAAATTGTCCAGATGTTTGTAACGCATAGAAGGAAGCATTTCCGACCACATAAAGTATGTATATATATTCTTGATCGGCATAACGAGCTAAGTCGATATAGCCATGTCCGTCTGACCGTCTGTTTCTATGCTATCTCCTCCGTCAATTTTAAAGCTATAGCGACCAAAACTTTGCTCGAAGTCTTCTGGTACAAAACGCTGCACATTTGTAGGAACCGGCCGGATCGGATGACTATAACATATAGCTGCCATAGAAACGATCGTTTGAAAAACTAGTTCTAGCTCCGTATTTACTAGTATTTAATGCTGCTATAATTCTGCTAAATTTGGTCGAAGTCGGACATCTATATAGTATAGCTGCCATAGAAAAGTAAGGTTAGAAAAATAGTCTTAGTAAGAAAAACTTTTTTGTTTTCAATGTAAACCTCTTTTAAATTGGCATATATTTATTTTATAACCTTTCACACAATTCTTCAAAGAATTGTCAAATCGGTTGATTACAGGTTATAGCTGCCAAATGAATGATCGGTCGAAAAACTAGTTCTCGTGAGAAAAACTTTTTTATTTTCCAAGAAAACGCCTCCAAACTTTGTATTTCTTATTTTGCTTTGCTTTTCCATAATTCCATTAAGTTCGGTCAAAATCGGACATCTATATAGTATAGCTGTCATAGAAAAGTAAGTTTAGAAAAGTAGTCTTTGTGAAAAAAACTTGTTTTTTTTTCAGTTGATATGTTCCTCAAATTAGTTAAAAAACGTGCTGCAAGGGTATACAAACTTCGGCCGATCCGAAGTAAACTATTTATTTTAATGGGAGCTATACCATATAGATGTCCGATTTCGACCAAACTATTTGGAATCATGCAAGAGCCTTACCCACGAGCATTGTAGTCGATTACACTTAAATCAAAAAAGGTTTTCGCAATAAAACTAGTTTCTCGACCGATCATTTCTATGGCAGCTATAATATATAGTCATCTGATTTGAACAATACTTTGAAGAACTGTGTGAAAGCTTAAAGAATAAATATTTGTCAATTTTAAGGCGGATTACATTGAAAACCAAAAGGTTTATCTCACTAAATCTAGTTTTTCGACCGAACGATCGTCGGAATATATATACTTTATGTGGTCGGAAATGCTTCCTTCTAAGCGTTACAAATATCTGGACAATTTCAATATACCCTCTGCAAGGGAATAAAGTTAACATAATTTAAGGGCTCACAAGATGTAACACATTAGGGGAAAGGATTATTTCGGTGCTTTGGGAAAATATTAGAGACAAGATGAGTGAGCTACCTAATTTTGGAATACTTAAGCTCTTTCGAGACTTACAAATAGACACCTGCAATTCCTACTTTTTGTGGGCATGGAATTACCTATTCAATAAAATTAAGAATATTTGGTGGCCAAATTCTACCATTTATACTAGTCCAAATTATTTTCAAATTTAACACAGAACTACACTCAATGAATAATAAACCATTAAATTGTTAAGCTAGAAGCATCCGCCAGCAACACTTCATAGCCAGTTCGAGATCGCGCTAAATGGGCTCATTTATGCCAGCAACTCACAGATGCCACTTCTGCTGTTGGTTGAAAAGTATGAGCGCTACAATTTGGAAGAACTCACCAATAAATTTAGGGTTCATCGCAATTGTTATGCTAAATCTCCGCTTTCAATGGACAACTGATTAGTACCCCTACCCTAGATGAGGAATTGTATTGAAAACCAACTATAAAAGACCTTTACAAATAAATGATAAACAGTTACGAAAACAAATCTGGTTCAATTGAGAATTGAGTAATTGTTGCATATGCTTAACAGGGAGATATAATGGCCATAACAAAGCTGGTAAAGGTCACATACGAGACATACACAGTGCTGTTTCAGACGCTTCCGAGAAGACTATTACCTGAAGTTGAAAATCTCAAAATATTTCTACAAGTTTGACCCACTTTTTTTCATGAAATTAGTTTGGGTAAAACCTATTCTTTTGGTACTAAATTCTGTAAACGTTTTGAAATACAACAAAAAATGTGGAACAACTTCCAGAGAAACAGCAGTACCTAACTGTAGCTTCCTTTATAGAATGTAAAATAATTACACAGCTGAAATTATCTACCAAAAGTCCCACATTATCTGTTGCAGTAAATCCCAACAAGTAAGCAGATTTAGTTTTTCTGTGTGAAAATTTGGATTAGTTCGAAGTTATTTTTATACCCTTCCAAAGGGAATTATAATTTTGCCCAGAAGTTTGCAACGCATAGAAATATTCATTTCCGACCCCATCAAATATATATATTCTTGATCAGGGTGACGAGCTGAGTCGATTGAGCTCTGTCCGTCCGTGTCTCTCTGTCTGTCTGTCTGTTTCTACGCGAACTAGTCTCTCAGTTTTAAAGCTATCGAGCTGAAATTTTGCACAGAGTCTTCTTTTAGCTGCACACTACTAATATGTCGGAACCGACCGGATCGGATGACTATATCTCATAGCTTTCATAGGAACAATCGGTCGGAAAACTAGTTTTAGTGAGAAAAACTTTTTTCTTTTCAATGGAAACGTCTCCAAACTTTGTAATCGTAGGTTTTCTATGCTTTTTTATAATTCTACCAAGTTTTATCAAAATCGGACAACTATATGGTACAGCTGCCATACAAAAGATAGGTCTGAAAAACAGTCTTAGTTGAAAAAACTTTTTTGTTTTTAATGGTAGCATCCTGCAATTTTGTATTTGTTTGTTTCACATGCTTTCACATAATTTTACAAATTTTTGCCCAAATCGGATGGCTATATCATATAGCTCCCATACGAACGACGGGTCGAAAATGGGAAAAAGAGTGTTTTTATACTCTGTACCGTAGGTACATAGAGTATTATAAGTTTGTGCAAAAGTATGTAACATCCAGAAGAAAGCATCTCCGACCCCATAAAGTATATATACTCTTGATCAGCATCAAAAGCCGAGTCGATATAGCCAGGTCCGTCTGTCCGTCCGTCCGTCTGTCTGTCCGTATGAACGCATAGATCTCAGAGATGGTAAGAGATAGAGGTTCGACATGTATGGGACATATGCTTCTTATGTCTGCAGGTAGATCAAGTTTATTTTCAATTTGGACACGCCCCTCCCGCCCCCTCAATTTAAAAAAAAAACGTCATAACTCCCACAGTTTTAAAGATAGATGGTTCATACTTTCTAGACATATTTTGTAATCAGGATAACTAATCGCCAAAGGAATGGTGAAGATTGGATGAACAGTTGTCGAGTTATGATCAAAAGACTGTTAATTGCTGCGGCTCAGTAGCAGTGCTGCTTTCAGCTGCTACTGCAGCATCGAAATTTATGCCGAGCATACAATTTCGTTGGTACAGAGTATTTTATAGTTGGGCTTGACCGACTTTCTTTCTTGATTTTTATTGGTGGGCAGAGAGGTGTAGTATTCAAACTTTTACTTCAATTTTTATTTGAGTTAGGCTTACCGGAACACATACAACAAATTTTAAGTCTCTAAATTAAAGACTCTTCGAAACGAAAAATGAATTCGATGATTTCTCGAAAAGCCGAGCAGCTACGATTCCCTCCTTCCTCTTACACTTGTTATGTCAAGGGACTGTCTATGATGACAGACTATAAAGGAACTCTTACTTATAGCCAACGGTCGTTCTTTTCGCTTTTCCGACAGTTATTTGCAAGTATTTTTTTTTCATAAGTACATAGAAAGAATAATGCATTTAAAATGCATACAATTTTTTAATATTCTTTTTTTGAGTTAATAATATTCATTTTTATATCCTTCTATTGATTTTGAGCTCATTTGGATGAAAATCTAAGATCAATTTCATATTAAATGGAAATTTTAATATTTAAAATGGGATCGGAATTTATATAAATTCCGAATGAACTATTCTTTTGTTTTCTGTGTGCAAAGAAAAGCGCTCCACTTTGTTTCATATTTGTGTTCTGTCAGGTTATCATGTCACAATATCTAGGAACATGCCAGAGATTTGGTAACTGGCATTTAAAATTCTGTGTTTGCAAATGGCATTCGGTTATTGAAAGGACATTCGGCAATTCTCATTTTTTGATATCCAACCTCAAAATAAACTAAGCCAAATTTTTCCCACTTTAGGAACATAAATAGAAAAATTTCAAACCGTCTTTAAACAGGCAATTCATTTAAATGAATTCAGTGGGGGGTTTGATTTATATTCGAAACTTGAAGGTCAACCCTTTGTACTCCATAAGTGTATTGTGCAGTGTGGCTATCTTGACAGAATTGACAATCGATAAAAACTGAATCTGTAGTAAAAACTCACTAGTGAATCCCAGAACTCTTAAAAAAACCACATCTGACTAGACGTTCCAGTAGGGGGTTCACTACGATATCTAAAATAAAACTTCATTTTTTTTATCTAATCAATCATTATCAGAAACAGTTCTCAAAAGTTCAGTATAGATGAGCGTAGTCATGCAGAATAAATTAAAACAAACATGCTTAATTTTTAGTTCGTGTTTCTTAGCGAATTCATGCACATTGTATTGAATGTCATCAATTATGTATCTAAAACATTTGAAAAACGCGATTTTAATTTGGGCGAGGGAAGTAGAGCTTTGCAAAAACACGTGCAAAGACGCAAATTTATAGAAATGACTTCGTATCATTTAAACGCAATGCCAGTGAAACTGCTAGAAAATGTGGTATGGTATGATAGCCTTTTTTCTATTAAATGGGGATCTTTTCATAGAAGAAAGGCAATCAAAACTAATCAAAATATTCCGATTTCGAAAAAAGAAAGAAATGCAGTTTTCCATACTGCGCTGAACACAATTATTAAACATATAATCAAGGCTGCAAACCTTTAAAATTTTCCATGAGGTTCGGTCTGGGGGCTCGAACCTATTGTAAAATGCAAAGTTCGGTTCGCGGACCGGTTTTTGGAACCCCTGAACCCAAGGTTCTGGTTCGAACCTTAGTTCGCTTGCACATATAAGAATAGTTTGACTTTTGATTTATTAATATGTTGAAAATGAAACATATTTACCTTCTATCCATATGCTCATAATGATCATAACTTAAGTTATTTCAATTATCAAATCCATTAGGTGACATTAACAGCATTTAGAAACTGCTTAGTTTTTGTTAATTAGCATTATATCTTCCAATAGTTGCTCATCTATCTATCAGCTCTTAAATCAGAAAGAATAAACTTAAACATTGAAAATGCTCTTTCAACTAATACCTGAGTTGCTGGTACATCTAGTATAGTAAAAGCAATATTTTTTTAGTCTTCGTTATTAAGACTTTCCTAAATCTTAAAGCATTTGTCGATGGATGTGATCTTGGACAATTTTCAAAGGAATTTATAACATCATTCACAGATTTTTATATTTTATATTTGTTTATTGCTTTCCATTGCTTTCATTAACTGCTCGACTTCGCAATCAAACGTTGAGTCATTTGTTGTCGAACTTTGAAAACTCTCATTTAGCATATTAAATTGGTGAAACGAACCTCATTTTTCGAAAAAGTGGTCCGGTTCGGGTTCAGGTTTGAGGAGTCAAAAATGTAAGGCACCTGGTTCATGGTCCGGTTCACGAACCCCAAAAAACCCGAACCGAACCGAGGTTCGGTTCCGGACCGGTTTGCAGCCTTGCATATAATAAATAAAAATTTTGACTTGGGAAAACTAAAATTATTTATAGCTGCACCAGGGCCAGATCCTTTGGCTACCTAGTTACGCCACTCGAAGTTTATTTTGAAGTTTTCGCGAGTTGATTTAAAAAATCAGAGATTTTATGAAAAGAAGAGGATTTCCAAAGGACTTCAAACTAAGCAATTTTTAAACTTATCGATCCGAAAGTTATATTAGATTCAATTTGAAAGTATTCGGCAAAACCGAGTGAAATCTCGGTTTCTTGTTAGTGCAGCTCACTTTTGTTTCTACAGATTTTATGTAGTGCTTCAAATGTGAAAGGGAAGACTGATAAATAACTTAACTCTTGTCTGATAAGCTTGGTTCATCAGCTAATTGCAGTCTCTGATTTAATTAGAAGTCATTCCAACACCCAAAACAATACTTTGCCTAAAAAGGTATAAAATTGCCTAAGAATTTGGTAAATATTTCCTAAAAAAGCTCTAAGGCCATGGGGTCCTAAATTTTAGAACATCAAATTCCTAAAGCTTTACAACCTTAATGTCTTAAAGCTAAGGTAAAAATTACCTAAGATTCTTTAAGCATTTTAATAAAAAAAATAATTGCTCCTTAATTTTTTGTTACAATTGTTAAATTGTCACAAGAAATATTTGATTATACAAAAAATTTGTTGCATGAAAAGTTCATTATTTTGAATCCTCATTCATTTTGCATGTTTGACATATTTATATGTCTTTGACCTAAACACATATTTGAGAACATTTCGGACCTATTTTAATCTATTTTGAAATATTTCATAAGCTTTTACATATTCAGAGAGTAAATATATGCTCCCAAGTAGGCGTCTTTTCATCTAAGAAAGCCTTTTATGCAAGGTAAAAAACGAGAGTACCTATCACAAACTGCATCAAACACTGGCAAGTACGGAAAATGCATATTTATAATATTTATCTTTTACGTTAAGGCAAAGTGTGACATGATTTGAGGTATTGAACCTGTTAAGTGCCTGGATCATTCTGAGAAATCGGTGGAGATTAGAGATATAAGTGTATTCCATTTGTTGACTTGAGGAAATGTTAATTTTTTGAACATGTCGAAAACTAGCTTTTAGTGACGCGGTTTTTTGACTGACGAATACCATGTCATGGGGACATGCAATAGTCCATTATGCCATCTTAAATTTATTTTTTAGTACAAATCTACCATGCGGCTTAAAAGATATTCAAGACTTTAGGTTTGACCTCTTCTGGAGGTACCTCAAGCAATTGCTTAATCAAAGCAAGTTTTTGATATTACGTTCCCAATGATCCAGTCCATGTTTGCTGAATTTTGTAGAATTTTGTAGGGATTTATCTTGAACCATTACCATTTTAGTTAAAATTGTTGTCGCTTTAAGTTGCTAATACAAAAGTACTCATAGAACGTGAACCTAGAGTACAGTTGATAAAGTGAGTATAGGCGATGATATCAAGTTTTTTTCCAAAAGTTTGATTTTGTTCCACTGTGAAATATATCACATAGTTTTTGTAATAAGAAATCACTATGACTATGGCTGAGAAGAATATTTAAAAGCTTAGATTAGTCACGCTGATAACAAACGCTATCGAGCAAAAAGTTTAAGGATTTCTACCGACTAGAAACTGTAAATGAAGTTTATATATGTCGGAGAACAAGCAACAGTCGCAGCAGCTTAATTTATTTTGATCAATTTAGACCGGAAAAAAGGGCAAAAAGAGTCGAGAACTAGAAAAAAAGTAGTTTCGATAAATAATACTAATTACTAAATATGTTCAAAAATGCGTTTTTGAAATACGCATAAAAAATAAGTAGTAGGTTACGCATACGCACACTACGCATCTTAAATAAACTGAGTATGCATAGTACATAGACGCAACATGGGAAAATTGAAGCATTATTAAAATTAAGCACCGAAACTGAACAGTAGGAATTTCCACCTAGTAAAGTTTTTCCTTACTTATTGCGTCATTTATGCCTACTTCGTAATATCAATGGGAAATCTATTAAGTTTGTTTTACTTGGCTTAGTTAGTCACTTAGTTAGTTTTAAGTTAGTCAGTCTATCTTGTTATGAGTTAAAAAAACTAATCCTGGTCAATATTTCTAAATTCTGATCCAAAGATACTAAGAATCTCTGTCCTTATAAAGAATATATTCTTCATCAGCATCAGCAACACACAGTGGTCCAGAATCGCTTAGGCGGAAGTCAGACAAGATTGGCTTTCAGGATATATTGAATGGGACAATAATCAATGTCTTCATAATCGATTACGACTGTTGAAAGTGTTTTGTCCAGGGTTCGAAATGACTGAACTTTTGACTAACTCAAAATTATTTTTTGTCTACGATCACAAAATAAAATCATAAAAACTAAAAATGAATAAATTTTCATAAAATATGATTTGATCAACTAAGCTTAGAGATATGAACAAAAACTACTCAGTTGATAGTCAAGTCAACTGAAACAACTTAATAGTCAACAGTCAAATGTAGCAAAACGGCTAATGACTATCATTTTGTTTAGTTTTTGTTCATATCTCTAAGATTAGTTAATCAAATCATATTTTATGAAAACTAATTCACTTTTAGTTTTCATGATTTGCGTTTAAAGTCAAGTTTATGGTTTTGGTTGAATTACAAATATTAACTACGGGGTTGTCCATATTCGACGGACCCATCTACGCATCTACCCATCAACGCCATAACTTTTGACAGAGATGTCAGATCGCTTAATGACATACCGCGTTAGAAGCGTCAGTCCAAGCAGATTTTTACCATGGAACAATACACGCCACGCGAGCGCTCTGAAATAGTTGAAATTTACATTCAACAGAACAAGTCAATTGTGAAAACAAAATTATCATGTCCGATGAAGCCCATTTCACATTGAATGGGACCGTAAATAAGCAAAATTGCCGTATTTACGCCAGTGAAAATCCTCAGGAGATTCAAGAAGTGCCTCTTCATGACGAAAAAGTCACAGTTTGGTGCGGCGTTAGTGCGAAAACGGTCATTGGGCCGTTTTTCTTCCAAAATGAAAATGGCCATGCTGTTACCATCAACCAGGAGCGTTATCGCGACATGATGACCAATTTTGTGATGCCAATTATTCGTCGAAAGCGTATGAGGCAGTTCTGGTTTCAACAAGACGGCGCTCCACCGCACACAAGTCGCATAACAATCGATTTTCTGAAGAAATTGTTTCCGGGCCGTTTGATGTCGAAAAGTGGTGATTTGGACTGGCCACCGCGTTCGCCCGATTTGACGCCGCCTGACTTCTTCTTGTGGGGATATTTGAAGTCAAAGGTTTACGTTAACAAGCCAAGGACCGTAGAAGAGCTCAAGGACAACATTCGTGAAGAAATAGCCGCTATTCCGGCCGAAATGTTGGCGAAAACGATGGAAAATGCTGCAAAAAGGGCACAATACGCCATCAACGCCAGAGGCGGCCATTTGAGAGATATCATATTCAAAAATTGATGTAAACAAATCTACTTGGAACAAATTAAATGATTCAGATTGCCAACCGCCAAATTTTTCTTTTTTTCTTTGATTTTTTTAAAGAAAACATGGGTCCGTCGAATATGGGTGACCCTGTAAATGAAAGTTCAGTTTTAGATCAAAATTTTAGACTATTGCTAATATCTAGTCAGCAATTCGAACCCTGGTTTTGTGTTTAAAATATTAAGTTCATTGAGACTTTTATTAGGAAATCTTTGATCTAGAACTATTGTCAAATTTGCACGTTCAAAAATTATAAGGAATATCAAAATGATCTTCATTTTTATACTCTGTACCGTAGGTACATGGAGCATAATAAGTTTGTGCAAGAAAGTGTGTAACAATCAGAAGGAAGCATCTCCGACCCCATGAACTATATATATTCTTGATCAGCATCAACAGCCAAATTGATATAGCCATGTCAGTCTATCCGCCTGTCTGTCTGTCTGTCCGTTTGAACGCACAGATCTCAGAGATGGGAAGACATAGAGGTTTGACATGTATGGGACAAATGCTTCTTTTACTTCAGCTGCTACTGCAGCATCAAAATTTATGCTGATCGTATAATTTCGTTGGTACAGAGTATGTTATAGTCGGGCTTGACCGACTTTCTTTCTTGTTATTTGTCATTTCTCTTTGATCAACAACGATTTGAATTCTGAGAGGTTAGTGGTCCTTCAGTTCTGCTCAGAGCTGACTCAGCCCTCAAATGGAAGAGCTGCTACTGAATTCATGGCGTCCTTTTTATGAGTTTTAGCCATGAATTTAGCACAGCCATGTCCCACTATTTCATGACCTTAGTTGATTTTAGACATGATTTCAGTACTGAACTCATGGGTGAGATTCATGGGAAGTACTAAAACATGCCTAAATCAGGCATTAAATTCAGTTATTCCTATTGCTCAGTCCTGAATCAGCCCTGAAAAATTCAGTACCGAAACTTAGAACTGCTGGGATTATATGAGAAAAGTCTATTTTGTCTAAGATTGAATTAAGGTAAAGAAGTACCACAGAAAATTGAAAATATTGTCTACTAGAGGAAAAATACAGATTGATGAAAGATATAGCAGAAGATCGGCGGGCCATTGCAGAAGAATAACTGTTTTACATGTAAAACGCCGGAAATGTACTAAAAATTGTCTTCGGGAAACGATTCAAATTCCCAAATTAATAAAAATCATTTGCTAGAGGAAAGGGATTCCCGTTAAAACTCGTCAGGGAACTGAATCGAACCGAACCGTTTTTATTTGTGGTTTTCGTTTAGGTTCAGCAATTCTGAAAGGAGTCCGGTTCGGTTCACCAGCTGGAATAACCGGTTCAGTTCGGTTTTAAGTCGGTTCGGTTCAGAACCGGTTTGCTTCCCTGATTTCAAGGCTGCAAAACTTTTATTTTCGGGGGGAAAGTTCGGTCTGATATCGAACCGAAACTTTTTCCAAGCATAGGGCTTCGATGGACCCAAAACTCAGAACCGAACCGTTGCTTTGAGGTCAGTTTCAGGACCAATTTGAATACCGGATTGTTGATCGATTTCAGGCGGAATTGGTCTCTAGTTTTTTTTTCGTCACGAGTTTCAAAAAAGGCTACGAACTTAAGAAATTAAATAGCTTGAAGTGTTGCAAAAGATACAGCGACTGCATGTTGAATTTGAAAATTATTTTTCAAGATTTAGTGTCACAATTTCTATCTAACCCCTTTTTGAGCTATAAATATTGAGCTTATTTACCAATTGCAAGAAGATTTGTAAAGCTCCGCCTAACCAAACCTTATGCAAGGGAAATGGGGTGATCTAGTTAATAAGCATCTGTTTTGAACAGAAGTCGGTTTCGCAATGGATGAAGTGCAAAAAAATGAAAGTACTAATTCATGAATAAAATCGAACTTACTGCGGACTTTGCGGACATCATTGCTGCTGCAGTTGTCTTTGCATTTGGAGCTAATGTAGTAGATGTTGTAGTGCTGTCAGCTGATGTGGTTGCTGTTGTAGTAGTCGAAGGACCTGTAGTGGTTGTTGTCGTGATTGCAGCTGTTGTAGTATTCGAAGTTGGAGTGGTAAGATTTGATGTCGTTATGGGGATTGGGGTGCTGATTGCTGCTGTGGTTGTTGTGGGATCTGATGTCGTTGTTGTTGGAATGCTGGTTGCTGCTGTGGTTGTTGTTGTGGTGGTACGATTTGATGTCGTTGTTGTTGAAGTGCTGGCTGCTGCTGTGGTTTTTATTTTTCTAGGATCTGCTGTCACTGTTGTTGGTCTGCTAGCTGCAGCTGTGGTATAATCCGAGGTCATGGTTGTTGGAGTGCTGGTTGCTGCTGTGGTTGTTGTAGGATCTGAAGTTGCTTTTGTTGCACTCCTGTTTGCTGGTGTGGTTGTTGTTGCGGTGGTAGGATCGGATGTTGTTGCTGTTGAGTTGATGATTGCTGATGTGATTGTTGATGTGGTGGTAAGATCTGATGTCGTTGAAGTGCTGGTTGCTGGTGTAGTTGCTGTTGTAGGATCTGCTGTCGTTGTTGTTGGATTGCTGATTGCTGCTGTGGTTGTTGTTGTGTAGGTACGATTTGATGTCGTTGTTGTTGAAGTGCTGGCTGCTGCTGTGGTTTCTGTTGTTCTAGGATCTGCTGTCGCTGTTGTTGGTCTGGTTGCTGGTGTAGTTGCTGTTGTAGGATCTGATGTCGTTGTTGTTGGAGTGCTGGTTGCTGCTGGGGTTGTTGTTGTAGGATCTGTTGTCTTCGTTGTTACAGTGCTGGTTGCAGCTGTGGTTGTTGATATGCGGGTAGGATCTGATGTTATTGTTGACGAAATGCTGATTGCAGCTATAGAAGCCATTGTTGTTGATGGAGTAACACTATTATCTGTTGCCGTCGGTGTACTGACAGTTGTTGATGTACCCGAAGTTGTTGTTGTTGTTGGTGTAGTGCTGGAATCTGCTGCTGCTGTTGGCGAATATTTAGAAACGGTTGTAGAGCTATTGCGAGCAATTGGGGAGATTGTTGCTGTCGTAGTGGTGGGATTTGATAAGCTTGCTAATGTAGTCGACGAAGAACTGGGTCCTAATGTTGTTGTTGATGGTGAACTAGGGGCAGTGGTGAATGCCGCTTCTGTGGTTGTTGTTGTTGTGGGTATTGTTGATATTCTGTTAGCGGATATTTTGTTTCTTGTTGCTGTGGTGCTGGGAGCCTCTGTGATCATTGTTGTGGTAGTAATCGGATCTGTTGTAGTTGTTGGCGTTGTTTTAGAGTCTGCTGTTGTTGTTGTTGTTGGACTTGGAGCTACTGTTGATGTTGTTGAAGCTAAGGTGGTAGTTGTGGTACGCGATGCTGCTGTGGTGCTTGGAGTAGTGCCATGCTCTGATGTCGTTGTGGTGTTCGGAGATGGATTGCTTTTTGCAACGCTGGCATCTGTTGTTGTTGTACTTGAAGGTAGTACCTTGTCAGGATATGCAACAGTTGTTGTAGCTGTTGTTGGATACATAGGAGCTTTGGTATATCTCTTATATTCTTCTTTAGCAAATGTGGGTCTTGCTGTAGTTGGAGCTGGAGGACTCATCCAGTAGGGACTTATATCCACTTTCCGTATGGTGGTAGAAACACTTTCTGATCTTCTGTGATCATAGAAACTAGGATACTGCTGTTCCTGATTGTAAAATGGCCAGTATGGAGATCGACTAGGTGCGTAGTTCAACGAATGCCTTGGTGTGAAAACTTCTGCAACTCGAGGCTTGTAGGGCAATCGATGGTAGCTAACCGACCTCTGAGGTTGGCTACAAAAGAACGCGTCTGCCTCCACAAATTCTAAATAAAACCAAACATGAATCTTTTCTCAATGCTGGCTTAACGCATCAACTTACCTGGTTGGTCAGCGAAAAGTAATTGCAAATTGTATTCGTTCAGGCGACAGATATTGTCAAAGCTGACATACCGATGACCATTTGTGGCACACACCCTCTCGCCACAGGCTTCATAGCCAAACGGTTGTACTGCCCTCGGTGGCGACTGTTCCTCGTAGTAATCCTCCAGGCAGGGCTGCAGCTCCTGTGTCAGCGCCATGAAAGGTAGGGCGAAAGTTATATAGCTAAATGCTGGCCACATGGTGCACTCGGTTTACTTTGTAACTGATGTGGCGAGCTGCTCTCCGCTTGTCTATTTATACGTAAGAAAAGCCTCTTGTTCTGTGGACACAAATCTCGGCCGCTGTTGGTGTGCTATCAACTTACGTGCCTGGCCTATGTTTTCGAGTTGTCTGCTCTAGCTTGGCGCCACCGGCGCTTCGTCTCGGATTGTCTGGGTCTTCTGTAAAGTGCCTGTTCAAACATGGACTAGCCCAACCAGAGAGATCAGTTTGGCTGGCACTATCTCTCAAGGTTAAAAAAAAGAACTTTTTTTCGTTTGCTCCAACTGGCTGTGTATAACGGTTAACGGCAGTACATGGCGCACTGCTTGTGCTTGCTACTTGTATGCGAACTGCTTGCTTCAGTCAGTGGGTGTCACTTAAGCAGTTGCGATGGAACATCACATATTTCCACTGCTTGCCAACGAGGGCTGCCGTAATGAAAGACACATTTCATCAGGTAAGGTTATTTGGCGAGTTGTTCGTGCACCAAAAACTTCCATTTGAAAACTGTTAGCACAATCGGCTCGTTGGATGAGCAAAATTACTAAAGTAATTATTTTGGTACACGTATTGAACACATTTGTTCTTGAATTAAGCGCGTCCACTCGAACTTGACAGCTTTTGTAAAGTGACATTTATACCATATTACTGCATGAAAAGTTTTTAGCATTAGTTGTTTGCAATCATGGATTGGGGCTCTCTCGAATAATACGCGAGAGAGCATTATGTGGCTACTGAAATGGTGAAATCTCTCGGATGTTGCGCCCACTGGAAACCACCCAAAACTTTGAACATCGTACATGAAGTTATTTGGCCAAGTCGTTCAAAGAAGAGGGAAGAGAACAACCACTCTTGGCATCAAAACTTGCCTTTTTTTGCAACCAAGAAGTTCTATTCACGGAATCGAGAGTATTTATGCTTTCATCCAAGAAGATCTTTTCTTGGATCCAAGACTTTTTATGCTTGATATCAAGCAGACTTAATTCCAAACCAAGAATTTTCGTGATTGATTTCTGTATTTTCTTCTTGGATCCAAGCATTTTCGTTCTTACCTTACTTTTGACATTAAATCATCTTGATAACAAGCACGATCTTCTTGATTTTTTTTCTAAGTGTACACTCAGAGAAAAAATAGAGAATTTCATACTTGGATCAAGAATTTTCGTGATCAATAGTTCGATAAGAGTGAAAATTCTCGATCCAAGAGCGAATATGGATAAAAGGACGCGCACTGTGCGAACTCTAGCGCAGCGAAAGATCGATTTCGTCAAAATCCACTGCGCAAGCTGAGAATCATGTCCCTCTTGATTAGAATACCCCCTTAAGGGGAAAGCATCGATCGGAATACTAGATACAAAAAATAAGTATCAAATAAAATGATACATCGAATACTTTCTGCTGAACAAAGTGATACATTTTTGGACAGAGACCTTAAAAGACAATCTTTTAAAAGCGGCGCCGACTTTGACAAAGCCCCTTGTCAACATGGAAATTGTTTTATAGTTGTCAAACTTATGATTTTACAGGTTTTTTAGTTTTTTTTAAAACTATTTATCTCCTATAAAGAAACTAATTTTAAGGTTCAGTGTACAAAATAAACCAAGATAAGCGTATCGGTATTGAAATACCCCATTGATAAAGAGTATACTTTCTTCTCGGTACAAGCTCCTCTATCATGATGCGTCAAATTGTGTATCATTATAACGTATCGATGGAGTTCAGCAGAAAGATCAGAAAAAAATTTGATTGATTAGGGAGCAAGTTCTTATGCTGAACGCGGCCATTTTCTGGGTATTTATGATGGAGAATATAGCTTTTGAATAACAAATTTGCACGCTTGCATTGACAACCAAACTTTCAGTGATCAAATTTAAGTTGTGCGTGTTTCTTACACTTGCACTTGAGTATTTAAATAAATGTATATTATAATCATCTAAAAGGTAAGACAAGTTTTAAAAATTCTGAAACTTTCATGGAACATAACTTAAAAGTTCGGAGTAGTTCGGCTATGACAAAGCCTACAGGATAAGCGTTCATATTCATAGAACAGAAATGGAAAAAATATTGCTTATAAAGCCATAATCACACGGGCAAATTAGTTTGTCGAAAATTACGAAAATATTTCAAATTTTTTTTGACTAGTGTCTGAACGCCAAATTAATTTGCAGCTTATGTCAAACGGTTCGCTGAGTTTGCACAGTCAAGTTTTCGACAAATTTGCGTCCTGTCTGAACACAATGTGAACACTCTCTTGCAAACTGTTATCGCATTTGTCGAGTTTGTTCTTACAAGGCAAATGTAAGAACAATCTATGTCAAGTTTGTGAAGCATGTTTGAGTAATAAAAGTTGCTTTGACGTTTGAAAAACAATTTCAATATTTCGTTTGGATAAGAAGTAAGCAAAATCGTGTAAAATTAGGTACAATAATAATGTTTTATTGTAAAATCGCAAGGTTTGCATGGTCACAAGCATGCCATTAGTGGACTGGCTGCAGGGATGGAGGTACGCATTGGTGTGTCCTTTTAGGCAATGATTGGGCAAACAAGATTAAACTCCAATTTATGAAAGTAATGCAAAATCATAAAATGAAAGCCTTATCAACTGAACACTTACCAGATGTTCAAAGTCCACTGCTCTCATTCGAACAACATTTTTTATAAAGCTGTGGGCTATCCAACTCCAACTCCTTTACAAGCTTTACGAGGCATCCTTCGGCTTCCCGTATTTTTACCCACGGACTCACCCACTCTCTACGTTTTGTTTTAAGGTTTTTTTTTTTGCATTGAAGTTAGACGTTAGGGCATGCAACGATGCAGGGCCAAGGCAAATAATTAACAAATTTTTTTCCATAACAGTTTTGCCCAAGTCAATTTTTGCAGAAATTTTAAGCAGCTTCGGTTAGCCCGATATTTTATATCACACTAAGTCGATTAGTTGTCAACTGCTAGACAAACCAATTGGTTTGTGGGAAACACAAAACTTTCGCAAACCAAGTTTGCGAGTCTGAACACTAAGCCAAATTCAATGCAAACTTTCGAAGTTCCGACAAACCTACAACTAAACTAATTTGACGTGCATGTGAACACCTTGACAAACTCAGACACAAATTAGACAAACTCAGCCATGACAGTTTGTGTAAACTAATTTGCCAGTGTGAACTTAGCTTAACATAACCAACTTAACTTAAGTTAACTTAAATATTATTTTTGAACAATTTTTGAAAGAGATGTCGACTTTAGCAAAGTTTAAAAACTGTTTGAAAACGCCTTGCACTGAATTTAAATCAAAGTGGAACAGTTCCCGAAGAAATAAGGCACGGTTCATGGATTTTATAGAAACAGCAGTCTGAGAGCTTCCATATTTGAAATGTCTGGTTGCTGGGACATCCACGAGCAACCTATCATAAAGTTTTGTGTATTACAAATCAGAGCTGCAAACCCATTCATTTTTTCGGATCTCCGGATCGCTGGTTCGAACCAAAATTTACCAATGGTTAGGGTTTAAAAATTTCAGGTTTGCGGTTTTTGGGAGAAGGTTTTGGTTCGAACCTTGGTTCAGTCCATGCTGGACATAATATTAAAATAAAACAAATCAATACATTTATATACATACTAAATCATATAGGTTAATTTTATCCTATGTGTTCTAATAATCGTTTTCGACCTAAAAACTATCCAAATCGTATGGGAATCTGGTTGTTCTTGGGTTGAAACCGGAACACATTGATGTATTGAAAATTCAAAATATAATTTACCATTAAGTAAAATTTCTTAGTTTTTGTTATTTCCAATGTTATGTTAAGCTTTTGTGAATCATTGAAAAACATGGGAGTCAAGGATTTTAAGCACGGGCTATTATGGACGGGGATATTGGAACCAACCAACACACCAACCAGATAACAGATGGAATCGCTATAAAGAAGGTCAAATTTTCTGATGCCAACCATTTTTGTTGAACCGAACCGCTAGTTTAGGTTCGGAACAGGTTCGGGTTCTGCTTTTAATTCCAAAGAGGTTCTTTTCAAGGTTCGGTTCGCAGTAAAATAAAATTCGGAATTCCGGGTTCGAACCGGTTCGGTTCAAACCCGGTTTGCAGCCCTGTTACAAATAATATAACTAATCTGAGATCTAAAACGATTAGAAAAAGTGTTTCCAGCTGGTCTTTTTAAAGAATGTTCGGAAGATCCTTTTGACACTAGTTAGAACTGGTTCTTCATAGCCATTATTTTGTTTCCAAATGACATATCTCCGCGCGGAGATATGTCATTTGGAAACAACATAGCTCCGCGCGGCGATATGTCGTTTGTAATACGGCGGAGATATGTCGTCGGTGTTATGTCGTCACCCCGCTTATTTTCTTCTTAACTTGAAGTTTATATCTCTCAAACTTTGGCGAAAATTACCTTTTCAGTCCTTGATTCGAAAAATCTCACACTAGGGGTATTCCTGCAAGTGATTTTGATTCTGATTTTGATTTTAATATAGGTTTTACAGAAAATGACAAAACAAGTGTCTAACAAAACAAAATTAAATCACTTTGCATGAACGACCTAAAATACATGTTGATTATTATTATTATTACTGAATACAAATATAAGAAAAAATTGATTTTAACAAAGCCCCGCAAAATGCCAAATAAAAGTGGTAAGACAGCTTTGTTTCAAACAATTAAAAATTGCATACTCGCGGAGTACATTACTTTGGAGTTTTTCGCAGCTTTCCAAAGGTTCGTTGAAATCTTACTTCTCTATGTTTTTTTTTTTAACGTTTTATATAAAACTGCAGATCGTTCGAGGATAAGACAGGACCAAATTTATAAAGAACTTTTAATGTACGGTATTCCAGGAGAACTTTACCGATTTGCCATCCCCAACATAAAGCATTTTATTCCTAAATGCAAGCAATTTACATCCCATGTGCTGCCAAATGTGGACGAGGGCCGTTTTCAACACTTTATGAGGGTAAACGGCCATGGCATATGATAAATATCTTCAACCGTTTTTAAAGATATGGCTATGGGTTCTTTCCGGATTTGAAATTGGAATGCAACAGGCGGACCAAAACCACAGCTTATGTTATAGACCGTGTCTGCTGAAGTAAAAATTCCCTGACCCACCAAGCAAAACCTATTTTTTTTATGAAACGAATTTTGTAATATACATTTTGCTTTAACAAATTACTAATTATTTTAATATTTTAGTTGCAACAAATATTATGATTTTCTTATCAATTTCCAATTGCTTCATTTCCTTTTGATGTTCGAGTTCTATTGCCTTTAGTTATTTTTTCGTCATCATTACCATTTCAAATTTTTCTTTCTCCCATACTAGCTTCTGTTTCTCCATGCCCAACAACTGTTCATCCACTTTACATTTTTGTTCTTGCATGGAAACCTCCAGCTTGAAATTCAGTCATGGGATCGGACTCCTCCAAATTTTCCGCATTCTGAAGACCCTCTACGAATTTTTCATATCCCTGCAATATTTCGCTATTTTCGGAGTCGATTATGGCGGTTCAATATTTTTTCTTTGTCCGTGGACTTGTTCAACCAAGTCAAAATTTGGGCATATCTTTTCCATGTAATCTTTATAAGTATATTGGATATAAAACTGAAAACTTCAAGTAAGTTTAATTATTTTTTTAATACCTGCTACGGTGCGGTCTTCACCTTCGGATAACAGACCGGCACCTGTTTTACTTCTCAATTCTCCCCATACTCCGCATTTTGTTCTTAAGAACGAGTGGCTTTACATCCTTAAATGTTTCCGACATAGCAATCAAACGAAAATAAAATTTTTGTGCGGTTACTGCAAGAAAATTACATTCAAAAAAATCAAATAATAAGAAACAATAATAAGAAACAATCAGGCGCATCTTTAATTAAGTCCAACACCAGTTCCTAAAATTCTTTTGTTTTTGGCGGCGACCATTTCATCACATTTGTTCGATTTCGCGTCAATAGACCTTTGCTTAAATATTATACTTAAATATGTTAAACAATCACATAAGAGTAAAAAATTGGAGGAAAACACATGAAACGTGAAACGTAATTGTAAACTACAAATAGTTTATTTTCAAAAAAGCAGTCGGACAGAAAAATCAAAATCAGCCTTGATGTTGATTTTGATTTCGATTTTGATTTTGTTTTGTTTGACAAAAACAGAAAAACAGAATCAAAATCACTTGCAGGAATACCTCTATTGTGTAGCGGGGCCCCTATTTTTTGATTCAAGCTAAAGGAAACACTACTCACAGAGGTATGGATGCCTATGCCAACATTTTATTCCACTCCCCTCCACTCTTGTCATTAGGCTGACAATCCTCAATTGACTGGCTTACCCTCGCTGTATAACAGCTCTCACTGCTTGCCGGCCGTTGTCAAGCAAGCAGTGGTCAGGATGATTGTGGGGACGAGCATTTCAGTTGCCTCGATTTGGAACCTCACTTACCAACTGGTGGCTGTGTCGAACGGTCGAGCAGTCAGTCGACCTGCAACGAAATTGGACGTACATTCCGATAAATTTGTTCTCTTCTCGGGCGTGTGTCTTTCCTATTGGCGTGCGCTCTGACTGGGTTTGTTATCATTTGGTCGGCGCTGCTTTGTTTTCATTATTGGCGCGTATTTTTGGAAGCACAATCCAGTGGCCAGTGGATAAATAAAAATTGATTGCTACATTAGTGTAGGGACCAGCACATGGCTGCCGCATGAGCTAAGGTAAGCACTTCGATCCTATTAATAAATGGCACTAAATTGTATTTAATTTCGCACTTCATTTGATTTTGGTTGTCCGTTCGAGTGAGCGAGGCAAATTTCGTTGGTTATTTGGGTGGTGGGACAGCGGTAGATTAACCGCACTCAATACCCACAAACGACAGCGATTCAACAGTCTCCAATGCGTGGATATGATTTATTCAGCCGGCGCATAAATGTATGCTTTGCTGTCCATGCGGGCTCATAAAACCCCGCAAAAAGGGATGCCATCGAACGCATGAATCAAAAAATGTTTTGTATTTTTTTATAAATTGCAAAAAAAGGGCCAATTTGAAGAGCGGGATTTGGCCCCATATTCAAGTTTGTAGTCTGAGTCAACTAAATGTGGGCTGTTGCCTGCGTTCGTGTGTTTGTTTGCTTATAGTTCATTTCTCGCTGCGGTTTGTGATTCAATTAGATGCTGCCTCTGCCCAACCTTCTTTCTGCACATTATGCCAACGGCATTGGCAACAGGGGCCGCTGAGTGGGTTTCCATAACGCGACATATGCCAGAAGACAGCCAAAGACACAAATGGAGTTGAGATGAGACAACGCCCTGTCTTGACCTTGTTTAATCATTGCGATGTTAGAGCACTGATGGTTTATGTGGTTAAAGTGTAACAGCCCGGATTTGGTGGTCGTAAGCCGGATTGTGTGTGGGTGTGTGTGTGTGTGTGATAAGCTTAACAGTCCCTAAATGCTGCAGCCAACAGAATCAAAGCCAATTGAAATACCATTCAGAATAGAATTGCAATCAACTTAATCAAGCTTAAGGGTCAATTAATAGTGGAGCATTCTAATGGGATTACCTACTCTTACACAAATTGGCATTTTGTACATAAACACTTAATTTGATGGAGATGAGCAGGAACCATGATGTCGGCATGCCTAAAGTAAAGGTCATAACAGCACCCTCGGAATGCAAAAGCCAACTGAAAAATTCGTTTGAAAGTTGTGAACAAACATCCATTGCATAAAATGGCAAAATGCACACTAGACTGAGCGTCCCCTATATGGGAAAATTTGTTATTCGCAGTGTTTTGGTGCTCAAAGCAAAAAAAAAATAAACATTATTATACCCTTGCAAGGCCTTGCAGAGGGTGTATTGAAATTCTCCAGATGTTTGTAACGCAAAGAAGGAAGTATTTCCGACCACATAAAGTGTATATATTCTTGATCAGCATGAGCAGCTGAGTCGATATAGCCATGTCCGTCTGTTTCCATGCTATCTCCTCTGTCAGTTTTAAAGGTATCGCCACCAAATTTTGCACATTTGTCGGAACCGGTTGGATCGGATGACTATAACATATAGCTGCCATAGGAAAGATCGGTCGAAGAACTAGTTCTAGTGAGAAACACTTTTATGTTTTTTATGCAAACGTCTCCAAACTCCGTATTTAATAGTTTTTATGTTTTTCCATAATTTCACTAAGTTTGGCCGAAATCGGACATCTATATAGTATAGCTGTCATACAAAAGTAGAGTTAGAAAAGTAGTCTTATTGGGAAAAACTTGTTTGTTTTCAGTGGTAATGTCCTTCAAATTAGTTAGAAAACGTGCTGCAAGGGTATACAAACTTTGGCCGAGCCGAGGTTAACTTTCCACTATTTGTATACCCTTGCAAAGGGTATTATAATTTTGCCCAGAAGTTTGCAACGCATTCAAATATTCATTTTCGACCCCATAAACTATATACACGGTTGCCCAAATTCGACGGACCCATGTTTTTTTTAAAAAAAATCAAAGATAAAAATAAAAATTTGGCGGTTGGCAATGTTAATCATTTAATTTGTTCCAAGTAGATTTGTTTACATAAATTTTTGAATTGGATATCTCTCAAATGGCCGCCTCTGGCGTTGATGGCGTATTGTGCCCTTTTTGCAGCATTTTCCATCGTTTTCGCCAACATTTCGGCCGGAATAGCGGCTATTTCTTCACGAATGTTGTCCTTGAGCTCTTCCACGGTCCTTGGCTTGTTAACGTAAACCTTTGACTTCAAATATCCCCACAAGAAGAAATCAGGCGGCGTCAAATCGGGCGAACGCGGTGGCCAGTCCAAATCACCACTTTTCGACATCAAACGGCCCGGAAACAATTTCTTCAGAAAATCGATTGTTATGCGACTTGTGTGCGGTGGAGCGCCGTCTTGTTGAAACCAGAACTGCCTCATACGCTTTCGACGAATAATTGGCATCACAAAATTGGTCATCATGTCGCGATAACGCTCCTGGTTGATTGTAACAGCATGGCCATTTTCATTTTGGAAGAAAAACGGCCCAATGACCGTTTTCGCACTAACGCCGCACCAAATTGTGACTTTTTCGTCATGAAGAGGCACTTCTTGAATCTCCTGAGGATTTTCAGTGGCGTAAATACGGCAATTTTTCTTATTTACGGTCCCATTCAATGTGAAATGGGCTTCATCGGACATGATAATTTTGTTTTCACAATTGACTTGTTCTGTTGAATGTAAATTTCAACTATTTCAGAGCGCTCGCGTGGCGTGTATTGTTCCATGGTAAAAATATGCTTGGACTGACGCTTCAAACGCGGTATGTCATTAAGCGATCTGACATCTCTGTCAAAAGTTATGGCGTTGCCAGATGGGTCTTGATCAGGGTGACGAGCTTAGTCGATTGAGCTTTGTCCGTCCGTCTGTCCGTCTGTCTGTCTGTTTCTACGCGAACTAGTCTCTCAGTTTTTAAGCTTTCGAGCTGAAATTTTGCACAGAATCTTCTTTTTGCTGCACACTACTAATATGTCGGAGCCGACCGGATCAGATGACTATATCCCATAGCTCCCATAGGAATAATCGGTCGGAAAACTAGTTTTAGTGAGAAAAACTTTTTTCTTTTCAACGGAAACGTCTCCAAATTTTGTAATTGTAGGTTATCTTTGATTTTTAAAAGTTCTACCAAGTTTTATTAAAATCGGACAACTATATGGTATAGCTGCCATACAAAAGATAGGTCTGAAAAACAGTCTTAGTTAGAAAAACTTTTTTGTTTTTAATGGTAGCATCCTGCAATTTTGTGCTTTCACATAATTTAACAAGTTCTTGGCCAAATCGGTTGACTATATCGTATAGCTCCCATACGAACGATCGGTCGAAAAATGGGAAAAAGGGGTTTTTTTTGAAAATATTTAAGCGAGCATTTGCAAGGGTATAAAAACTTCGGCACAGCCGAAGTTAGCTTAGCTTTATCGTTTTTTTGTTACCGTAACGGAAAACTAAAATTCGATATAAATATAATATTATGTCTAAATGGTGCCGCAGTGGCTTTAAAGTTCCGAAAAAAATTCTACTCATTTTCCGTTTTTCAATTCAGTTATTTAACGAAGTTACTTTTGCAAACATTGTTGTTAAAATTAGAAATAGAGGAAAGTTAACTTTGGCTCGGCTGAAGTTTGTATACCCTTGCATCACGCTTTCTAACTAATTTGAAAGACATATCCACTGAAAACAAACAAGTTGTTCTCACTAAGACTACTTTTGTATGACAGCTATACTATATAGATGTCCGATTTCGGCCAAACTTAGTGAAATTATTGAAAAACATAAAAAACTAGTAAATACGGAGTTTGGAGACGTTTGCATAAAAAACATAAAAGTGTTTCTCACTAGAACTAGTTTTTCGACCGATCGTTCCTATGGCAGCTATATGTTATAGTCATCCGATCCAACCGGTTCCGACAAATGTGCAGCGTATTTGAACCAGAAGACGTCGTGCAAAATTTGGTGGCGATACCTTTAAAACTGACAGAAGAGATAGCATGGAAACAGACGGACAGACGGGCATGGCTATATCGACTCAGCTGCTCATGCTGATCAAGAATATATATACTGTATGTGGTCGGAAATACTTCCTTCTTTGCGTTACAAACATCTGGACAATTTCATTATACCCTCTGCAAGGGTATAGTAATCTAGAAAACCGCCCTAAAATTTAAAAAAATATTAAAAGACACCGCATGTAATTCTCAAGTTCGAATTCCCTGCTTTCGGAATATAAAATAGGCAACTGAGTGCTTAGCATTTGACTGATTTTTCTAAAATTTAGAATGTTTTTTTTTCAGAGCTGCAAACCAAAACAAAAAAGAAAGTCGGTCAAGCCCGACTATAGCATACTCTGTACCAACGAAATTATACGCTCAGCATTAAATTTTGATGCTGCATTAGCAGCTGAAAGCAGCTCTGCTTCTGCGCTGCAGCAGCGAACAGTCTTTTGATCATAACTCGAAAACCGTTCATTCAATCTTCACCATTCCTTTGACTGATCGATAAGTTATCTTTATTACTAAATATATCTAGAAGGAACAACACACCTATCTTTAAAACTGTAGGAGATATGACGTTTTTTCTAAATTGCGGGGGCGGCAGGGGGCGTGGCCAAAATTGAAAATAAACTTGATCTGCTTGCAGAAATAAGAAGCATATGTCCCATACATGTCAAACCTCTGTCTCTTACCATCTCTGAGATCTGTGGGTTCATACGGACAGACAGACGGGCAGACGGACAGGTTTTGGTTTTGAACCTTTGTTCAGTCCATGCTTTATACATTTCTAATTTTTGTCTTCTAAAAACAGCATTCGACCTAAAAACTTCCCCTAAATTTTATGGGAACGGAGTGGTTTTTGGGTCGGAATGGGTTAGTAGAAAACATGGAAATGTTCAATAAATAATTTACAGTTAAATAATGTTAGACTCTTGCATTTGAGAATTATTCAAAGAGCTTTAGAGTCGAGGAGCTTTAAAAACAGAGACTTTTATGGGTGGGGATTTTATAAGGAAATCTAATCTAATCTAATCTAATCTTTTTTATACCCGTTATTCGTAGAGAAAAAAGGGTATCCTAATGTCGCGCAAATGTATGTAACAGGCAGAAGCAAGCATCTCCGATATCATATAGTATATATATTCTTCATCAGCATCAATAGCCGAGTCGATACAGCCATGTCCGTCTGTCCGTCCGCCCGTCCGTCCGTCTGTATGCACACCTAGATCTCAGAGACTAGAAGGGCTAGAGCAACCAAATTTAAGATGTAAGCTAGTATTGTCTGTAGGCAGATGAAGTTTATTTCAAATTTTGGCCACGCCCCCTCCCGCCCCCGCAATAAAAAAAATGTTGAATATCTCCTACAATTTGTAAGATATCGAGCTTAGATTTTGCAGTATGGTGCTTGTGGCCAATATGTACAATCTCACAAGTTTTCGTAAAGATCGGATAATAAATGGCAGAGTTTAAAAAACGTTGCATACTTATCTGAGCCGCATGAGGTTATTAAACACTAATTTCCTTGAGTAACGGGTATTTCGAAGTCGGGCAGGGCCGACTTGGGGTGCACTGGGATCAATTCTCAAAGTACTTCTGTATATTGCTTTGCTTCCTGAGTACCAAACAAGAACATTTTCTTATGTAATTTGTTTTATATGGAATTTGATTAGTGGTAGGTTTAGTGCACGTGCACGCATGTCATAAGTGTGGTGAGAATCCCATTAGCAGTGTTGTATATCGTTTCCCAGATTCATTAGCTGATCTATGAATATAGTATTTGATAACTTTCAGGTGAATGAGCTGTAACATTGCCTGAAAACTGCAAAGCTTTAGCATAATATTATTTCTTTGACAATGTTGTAACTTCGGTGCTTAACTGCTCTTCAAAACAAGAATTGCATGTTAAATGTGTTAACCATGCTTTTTTAGTTGAAGTCCCATAGACTGGCAAGCTTTATTTTATGGAGCATACACCCAGATAGCACAGTAAGTCATTTTTTAGTGACCTTATGTCGAGGAGTGCAGGTGCACTTCTTCCCCTGTCAGCGCTGTCCTTAACTTACGCTCTCGTCAAGTCTTTGTTTCGATTTGTCTGTGACCATTTTTATAACAATGCGCCTCGATGACAGCTCTCAATACCACGAGGAGATGGAACATTCTTAGTCCATGCTGTTTATTGCATAAGAGCGGAAGTGGGCTGCTGTGAAGAATCTCGCTTGCATTTGCAAGGCCACCCCCATAATAAATGCCCTCCTTGTTTTGTGGAAAATGCACAAAAGCGTGGCACCAGCTTCCCTTCTTACGCCACAATAACAACAATTGCTTATTGGGCGTGTGACATTTAAACGTGGCTCATTAGAATGTCGTTTTTCCACATGATGGAGTAGAAGGACAGGGCAAACATTTACCTTACTGCCAATCGAATACAAAAGGACCACAAAGGATGGAAATGGGGGGAGTCGATTTGGTTGGCTGGTTACAGCGCACGTTGCGGTCAGGCGCCAATGTTCCAGTTGAAGGACTTGCAAATGAATTTAGTATTAGAGATTAGAGCCAAAATTGGGGCAATTAAAGTTGAAGACTCAGAAAATGGATTGCAATTCTTTGAATATTCCCATAACCAGCCAACTTGAATTGAGCTTCTCAGTTGGGCGAAATGCTTAACTAATAAGGCGTCTGTCTGCTGGTCCCCGCCCCCTCCCCCCTTCCCCCTTCCCCATTTGGTGTCTAATGTCCGAATTGGTGTCGCAGTCGCCATTATGTCGTTTTGCTATTTTTACAGCATAATTTGGGGCGCTGACACTCGCCGCTGTGTTGTGTATGTGTGAGTAAGTAATTGAGTAGCAGCAGGCGAGTGTTGTCTTGGTTGGTTTATGATTAAGACCTACAATGCCAGTTGCTACTGCTACATCCACTAAATATCCAAAACCCTCAAGCACACTCACATACATACAAACATACATACATACTTGTTTTATTGTAGCCGACTTTTAGGCGCATATTAAATTTTGTTCATGTTCTGCAGCCGAAAACAGGGGGGCAAAAAAAAAAAAAACAACACAGGAAAGAAGAAAAACAAACATGAACATAACAAGGAAATGGGATTCTATTTCATTGCCTGTCGTTGCGCCTTTTCTCTTGGCCATTTGCCATTGCACAAATTAAATATACAAATTTGGTAATTGTGTGCTTTATGTATTTTTAATTTATTTTCCTGTTCGACGCTCCTCCAGCCTGTCAGCACGGATTTTGATTAATTTTGCAAACATTTTTTCCACTGGTTCTCAATTTGGGTTCGGGTATTTTTTGTGCCCTGCAGGTTGGTCCAGGGTGTCTCTGGCCAAAAGCGCAAATTTGTTTTTGGTTGCTCCAGTGTTGAATACAGTTGGCTATCTTCAGCTAACATTGCGGTCTCTCTTACAAAATACAAGGTGTCCCTTCAAGGCAGTCATTTGCAATGGACATTCGCTGGAACATAGAAACAGGAGAAGACAGTTACAGTTCGTGGCAGGGAATGATATCATAGTAGTGGGGTTTGTGGGTTTGATTCCGCCATCAAATGTAATCCCCTTACCAGCTCCACCATTGAAAAGCTCCTTAAACTTCTTCTGTTGATATTTTGGAGTCAAATTCTCTTCTGGTTCAGAGCCGGTTTCGAACCGGCTTATAAGGGATTTGCCTAGATTCTAGACTCTAGAATGACCTCAAAAATATGGTCAAAAAGCGACTTATTCAATTTTCCCTATAATGTAAAGAATCAGCTAAGAAACAGCTTCATTAACGCCTTTAATTAGTTCATCGATCCCCACACAATACCATCATATTTATGTTGGCATAATATATCATTGAACTTACGTTATTGCATTGAGGGAGATCTATGCAGGATTTTACTACCCAAGCATTGTAAATCGGTGTGTGTTCTCTTCTTGTAATAGCCGCAGTGAATTTCCAAACAAGTTTTTGAAATACGTGTTTGAGTGCAGATTCGAGTAAGTTTTCATATGTGATTATGTTCATACACAGAAAATAAACGGCGAGATAAAAATTCAAGATCAAATAGATTGATTTGATCTCCACCTTCGGATTGAAATCTCAAGCTCGAGTCGTAAGCTTGACGCAAGCTCGAAAGGATTGAAACAATCTTGAGTAGCAAACATCAATCCGAAAGGGCTACGGTTAATCTCGAATCCGTACTTAAAGGCCTGTTCCCAGGACCGCGGAAAATAAATTTTTATGACGAAATCCATATAAAACAAGAAAGGGCGCTGCTGTCGAGTTTCCCGACCACAAAATACCCTGTTCATTTGTTTCCATTTATTTGTTTTTGAATTTTTGAAGATGAATTTTACAAAATTATCATCCCAAATGTAGGCAACACTTTTTTCTAGTCCTGACCAACAACTGGGGGGGGAATGCTCTTTTCAGCTCAACTGTTTCGCTTATAACTCCGGTGTTTTTTGTCCGATCTGATTGTACTTTTCAGAATATACAGATATTGGGCCTAGTTTGATGTATACTAAACCACGAGGCTCTAACTTGCTCTAAATTGTGGATCTGACGGTTTTTTAGGTCTAAGATGGCTAGAGGAGGTCTTGGTTTATTGGGGATAAAAGGGGGACGGGGTGGAATTTTCCAAATCTGAAACAAACTTGATCTGCGTACAGCATAAACCTACCTCCATGCGAAATTTTGTGGCTCAATGTCTTATAGTCTCTGAGATCGACTCGTTCATACGCGAAAAGTTTCCGCCGCTGCTTTTATTTTCTATGTTCTGACGAAGCAAAAACAAATACACAATTAGCCTATCGATAGTTGACATATCGATAGCGCTTTGGATCGTGAGTGGACTGTAAAACAGCTGAAACAAAATAAAGCGCAGTCAATTATTTTATCGTCAAAAATGGAAACAACGGAGGGAAAAAAGCAAAAAACACTTTGACCACATAAAAGTGAAGAGTGCGTGGGAAAGGGTTGGCGAGGAAATAATAAAAGAAGGTTAGTTAATTGTATTGGACTTAATCGCATTAATTAATAAATGCCTCTCAGCGAATTACTGCAAAAGCGCTTGGCATTCCCTCATAGACAGTCTGAGGTATCATCGCGGCAAGCGCGCTAAAATTGGAAGTGCCGGTGGCTTCCAACTTAGGGACAATGTTGAAAAACAGCTGACCACCAATGTGGCCGTTTCATTATTTTGCCATTTTGGCTTATATATGGCCATACTAAAAATGTATGTGGATGCTAAGTTAATAAATTGCAATTTCGCGTCCTAAATTTTCCGCGGTCCTGGGAACAGGCCTTAAAAGTCAAATAGTCCTGACTCGACATTGAAGTGAGTACTGATGCACCATGCCAAAACGAAAGAGCGATAAAAACTGAGAGCAAGAAAATTTCTCTCATCAATACCAAAAAAAACATTAACATAAAGTTTCAATAAAGAGATAAAGTCAAATCTCGGTAATTTTTAAAACAATCCTTTTGCGGATTGTGTGTATTTTCTACATCGAGGAGATATGCAACAAGCCAATTTCAAGATCAAATCAAGTACGAAATTTGAGCTGAAGTCAATATTGTGTCTTCTTGATTTGATCCTAATAAGGGATCAAGTCGAGCTCGAATAAAAAGCAAAATCCAATCCCATGTGGAATAATGTCGGGATCAAGACAAGAATTCCAGGATTGAAAAATCCAAGATACTGTTCGTACTTGAAATGAGAAAATACGGGATTGACCGACTTCTGATATCGTTTGGGATTGATTTAGTCTCGAATATCTTGAATTTGTTTTTCTGTGTACTGACACTCGAAAACTAGAGCCCATTCGTATTATAATAGGAAATGGCTTCCCATATCAACATGCCACCCGCCCGACTGTGCAAAACGAATCCAATTGATATTCCATTTTGCGTAAATCAATGAAGTAGTAAGGGGTGATTTTTGAGCTACTTTCTTTTTGGCAACAATGTATTTCGCAGCTCAGTTAATATCGTGTCACACGTTACTGTCAAACATGTTCAGTTTGGTCTATATTTTAACCATCAACTCACTTAAAATAGAAAAACGCTTTCAGAATATTGAATTTAATTATCAAAATGCATGCTCTGTTATGAAAATGCATCGTGCACTTCTTCCATTCTATGGTCAGTTTGGGGCGGCTATTCGGAATTTTGTGTCTAAATTATACACCAAATTTATATTATTGGACAATAAACCACAAACATAGAGTGCGGACAAAGGAATATAACGCAGCTGTATCTGACATTGTTGTTAATTACCCTGAATGATCGCTTCGTCGCGGTCCACAGCAATTGGACCTCTGTTACTCCAACTCCTAAAAAATTTTGCTGAAGGTTTTTGGGAATAAAAGCTTTTAAGAGCAAGAATTGAAGCCACACGACCAACCATAACGGCGATCTTTGGGGCGTTGGGAAAGTTGAATGAAAATCCACTTTTTTTATCGGAAAATTGTGTTCAGCCACGCAGCTCGTTTCTAGTTCAATGGATACGTGAACAAACAAAGATATGACGTATTTGATGTGAAGAGCAGCCAAAAACTGCCAATGTATTCCGAAAAAATGCACTGTTTGGTGTAGATTATGGGCCGGTGGCATCATCGGACCGTACCCCTTTAAAGATGACGACGGCAGGAACTGTGAATGGGGTGCGCTACCGAGCGATGATTACAAAATTAGTTTTGCCCAAAATGGAAGAAATGTCAGTACACTTGTTTAATTCAGAGGTCGAAAATAACCCACAACACTTATTTTCAATGTATTTCTCACTTACGGAAACACAAAAGTCATAAGCAATTACTGTTTCCCACAGTGCTATATTTTTTTGAGAAATGTAACTTTAATTAAATTTTTTATGTTTTTGACTTGTAAAATTTTTCTCAATTGAACAACTCCACAGCTCAACTGGGAGTCGTGAATTCCTTAATTGTATTTATTATAGTAAATTAGGCCGAAGCCACGTTTTTCAGTTGGCTCCATACTTCTACCAAGTTTCAAGTCAATCCAACTAAATTTAGAAGTAGCACCATTGCATAATAGCTATTGAAACCTTGGCTTATAGGCCTGTTGCCGCAATTCCGTAACGTTTTCAATTTGGTTTTCCAATTTCTGTGTACAATTGGAAAGAATTATCTTTTCGCATGAATGTTCGAAAAGTTATCGAATTTTAATTTAACAATATGGTGGTGGTAGCCTTAACAATTTCGATAAACAATGCGCATGCGCTGATGCAGAATTGCGAACAGATCGATTTTGATGTGAAGTATATGCAATTCTCAACTGGATACCTGATATATCTTTGAATACTTCCAAATCTCCCTAATATTCGACACGTTATAATAAAAGTACTTGCAGTATGACAAGAATCACTGTTGCCAAGAAAATTGTCATTTACTTTGAATTCCACTCTAAAGCAAAACTTGATCGTTTTTCGGAAACGGGAACAGCTACCAATTCCGATTCCGCATGATCTGATCGATATTGAAACCGAAAATAGGCCTGCTTATCAAAAAATCACTTTTTCTCAAGTTGGGTTTTGATCGGTTTTGCCTAGTGATATTTTTCAAAAGAGGACAAAATGGACTGTAAAATGAAGCAATTGATTTTCTACGACTTTTGAAGACATCTTTTGACAGCCTCCGAAAGTTTCAGGACATGTGTAAAGAGAAGTAAAAACCCCAACCCATAAAATTAAAAGAGCTTCAAAATGTTCACCATGGTCAAAGATTTGTTAGTCAAACTGATATAATAAATACAAATTGTTTAATTTTTTTGGTTTGCGAAAAATTAAACAACATATCAAAGGAATATTTTGGCTACTTGTGTGTTTGAACTGTTGATTTGGCTAAGAAAATGATTTGCTTTTAACATAAAATTACACTAAGGTTTGGCGCGCCTGGACCAATGTGCCACGGTTGGCTGTCGGAATCATACCATAAATTATAGAGACAGGTTTTGCATTAAAAAAATTATATTTATCGTTTTTAATTTCCCGTTTTTTCTTTGATATTTAATGGTTGATTAATAGCCTTTCAAATCGATCAGTGTTTCACAAATTTCTAGAAAATGTTTCCAACATTTTTATAGCCTCATTGATTATAATATATGACCTTTACTGATTTCCTTAAGATTTTGTGGGGTGCAAAATCCAATTAACATTTATAAATCATAGGCTAATTCTATTGTCTTTGTTTGTGCTATGAAAAGGAAAAAACAAAATCAATAAATGAGGAAAAGCTTTCGCTTGGCAAGAACTATGATACTCTGCCCGGGTTAGGTAAGGTTAGGTAAGGTAAGGTAAGGTTAGGTAAGGTTAGGTAAGGTTAGGTAAGGTTAGGTAAGGTTAGGTAAGGTTAGGTAAGGTTAGGTAAGGTTAGGTAAGGTTAGGTAAGGTTAGGTAAGGTTAGGTAAGGTTAGGTAAGGTTAGGTAAGGTTAGGTAAGGTTAGGTAAGGTTAGGTAAGGTTAGGTAAGGTTAGGTAAGGTTAGGTAAGGTTAGGTAAGGTTAGGTAAGGTTAGGTAAGGTTAGGTAAGGTTAGGTAAGGTTAGGTAAGGTTAGGTAAGGTTAGGTAAGGTTAGGTAAGGTTAGG
Source organism: Lordiphosa andalusiaca (assembly GCA_035044965.1). Lineage (NCBI taxonomy): Eukaryota > Metazoa > Arthropoda > Insecta > Diptera > Drosophilidae > Lordiphosa > Lordiphosa andalusiaca. The sequence continues at coordinate 1,061,020 of JAWNNM010000051.1, read as the reverse complement.
TAAGGTTAGGTAAGGTTAGGTAAGGTTAGGTAAGGTTAGGTAAGGTTAGGTAAGGTTAGGTAAGGTTAGGTAAGGTTAGGTAAGGTTAGGTAAGGTTAGGTAAGGTTAGGTAAGGTTAGGTAAGGTTAGGTAAGGTTAGGTAAGGTTAGGTAAGGTTAGGTAAGGTTAGGTAAGGTTAGGTAAGGTTAGGTAAGGTTAGGTAAGGTTAGGTAAGGTTAGGTAAGGTTAGGTAAGGTTAGGTAAGGTTAGGTAAGGTTAGGTAAGGTTAGGTAAGGTTAGGTAAGGTTAGGTAAGGTTAGGTAAGGTTAGGTAAGGTTAGGTAAGGTTAGGTAAGGTTAGGTAAGGTTAGGTAAGGTTAGGTAAGGTTAGGTAAGGTTAGGTAAGGTTAGGTAAGGTTAGGTAAGGTTAGGTAAGGTTAGGTAAGGTTAGGTAAGGTTAGGTAAGGTTAGGTAAGGTTAGGTAAGGTTAGGTAAGGTTAGGTAAGGTTAGGTAAGGTTAGGTAAGGTTAGGTAAGGTTAGGTAAGGTTAGGTAAGGTTAGGTAAGGTTAGGTAAGGTTAGGTAAGGTTAGGTAAGGTTAGGTAAGGTTAGGTAAGGTTAGGTAAGGTTAGGTAAGGTTAGGTAAGGTTAGGTAAGGTTAGGTAAGGTTAGGTAAGGTTAGGTAAGGTTAGGTAAGGTTAGGTAAGGTTAGGTAAGGTTAGGTAAGGTTAGGTAAGGTTAGGTAAGGTTAGGTAAGGTTAGGTAAGGTTAGGTAAGGTTAGGTAAGGTTAGGTAAGGTTAGGTAAGGTTAGGTAAGGTTAGGTAAGGTTAGGTAAGGTTAGGTAAGGTTAGGTAAGGTTAGGTAACGCACGGAACTTAATCTTTGCACTTCACAGAAGAACACCTCATATTCTGTTGAGGGTATCACAGCATCGTGCACAGCTCATCCACACATTTATGCCAAACAGTTTTGCTTCAAGTTCAAGTAGTCGAAGAGCACTCACCAATTAAATTCAATAAAAATATCAAACACATTGTTCATGTCTGTCTGTGCGATTTGATTTTGATGTGGATTTTGGGTTGCCGATTCTTTGTATTAATTGTAAACAATCACTTCCCGGCGGGGTGCTGCTGGAGAAGGGATAAATGTTATAAGCTGACTGCACGCCCATAAATTTCAATTCGGGCGTCAAGAAAAAACAAAATGTGTGGGATGGATCTTGATTTATGCTGGGGCCGTGAAGCCACTGGAATCTAAATAAAAAATTTGCCCAGCTAAGCCGCCAGTCCAAATCTTGTTTCGCATCAAATTTATTAAAATAAAAAACGACAAAACTTTGATTTATGCACCCTGCCAGAATCTCAATAATTGGCTTAAGGTGCCACCTACTTTTAGGGGGTTGCTGGCCAAAGGGTAGGGGCATGCTGCTGGCTTTCAAATTTCAACGTTGCCCCCACTTGTTGTTTACTCAGAGTTTATGCGCACGGTGGTGCTGGGGGGGTTAAGAGGTGTAAGAAAATCGCGCTAAAGCAAAAGAGTTTCATGCCTTTTGTTCTGCTGAGCTTGGTAAATGTTTTTTCTTCTTTTTTTTTCATTTTGTTTCTTATTTGGCAAAACTTTTAATGAACGAAATTAACGAGGGGAGGAGGGCGCGAGGAGTTGGGCAAGGCAAGCAAATCAAATCAAAGTGAAATGCAATTAAATTTTTCAAATTATTTTACACAAATATGCTAGAACTGCTGCTGAACGATGAAAAGGGAAATTCTGGAAAAAGCGCAAACATTGAAAGGGGCAACCAGATCTTTGTATGAAGATAATTTGTAACTGAAAGGTCAAAATGAAAAGCTAACTTTTAAATCGCCAGAGTTTTTAAGACCTTGCTGAGCGTTGAGGGGAATCTTCAAGCTGCGATTTACACTGGAGATGTTATTGCCAATCATGAGACTTAAGAAAACTAAGTATATGAGTAATGAGAAAGTATCTTTAGTAAATTATTAATTAGTAGTAAAACATTTAGACAAAGCTGCCCGTACCTTTTTGGAAAGCTGAGTTCTTAACAAGGGTATGCCTCATTATTTCAACCCTGAAGAATCTGAGTTGTCTACGTTTTAATGTTAAGGTCGTTACGAATGAACCATGGCGCTCCAGTGAAGGTTCTTAGATTTCTTGAGTCCAGCTGCGTTTTATGTTGCTTTGTAGAGTAAGACTTTATATTCCGGATAATTATCCGGTGAAGGCTGTTGGTCCTTAGCTTTATTTGAAGTTTCTTCGAGTCAATGTGTTTGCCCCATGTGAGTCTTCTATCGTGGTGAACACCTAGGTATACAACATCGTTTGATTGAGCGATCAAAGTTGCGTTTAGGGTTAGCGAAAGGCAGTTTCTTCTAGTGAGTGTGAATGTCACGTGCTTACACTTTTGCTCATTGATATTTATGCGCCCGTTGGCAAACCACTCTTCCACCTAAGCTAGCAGACTCTCTAAAAGTCGTGTTGCGTTAACTGGACATCGCGATCTGCTTAATGTTGCCATATCATCCGCAAATGTACTTATTGTAAGTCGAGGGTCTGTTGATTTGTCGGAAGTGTACAGTACGTATAGAAAAGGACCGATAACGCTTCTTGTGGAACTCTAAATAATCTGTAAGTGGCATAATTTAATAAGAAATACAAAGTTTGGAGGCGATTTCTTTGAATACAAAAAAGCTTTTCTTACTAGAACTAGTTTCTCGACCGATTGTTCCTGCGTGCTGCAACTTACTTAACTTTCCTCTATTTTCGTTGATAATATGTATTTATAGGGCTTAGAATTTTAGTGCACCTGCAGCTTCGCCTTTGGTTGAGAACATTAAATACAATCCAAAATTTATATAAGGCTTTTTGACTCCTGGTGTAGACACAAACATTTATTAACATTTTTTTTACATTTCTTTGTCTTACATTTTATTTTTTTTCCCAAAATATTTTAAAAATGTGTTTCAAAATTTATTTATGCCATTCGAAATTTTCTTTTTTGAGTTTTCTTTAGAAATCAAAAGTATGTATTTACCGACCTTATGACGCCCTCTTTTGTGGGCGTAACCTTAAGAACTTTACATCAAAAAAGTGTGCAGATTATAAGGAAATCATGTGGATAACTCAATTTATGCAACGTGTTTTGAGAAAACGAGTCACTGTGCGTCGAGGGCATAAGCGAATACCACTTAAATTCTGAGCAGTTCCCTTAATATTTGATTTGGGACTAGCCGTTTCTGAGAAAAAAAAAACCTTGTCTGGGGTCGAGCTCATAGCTCACTAACCGTTTCTCTGCAACTTAAACACAAATGCCGGCATCTCAGCCCATACGACTACCTAGCACTCGTGCGACAATGAGGGAATAGATCAACAACACGATTCATTGATTTTCTATACCTAACATTCAGCAATACAATTGTAAGCTTTTATAAAGCGTGTGAGTAAAAACTTTTTAAATGAAACACAAGCTGTTCTGCACTGATTTTGAGCTACAATTTTCGATTGGAATTTCCTCACGATCGTTAAGGATTTTAATATCTAGACGTTAAAAATGTATTTCTAGTTTATAAAAACTCACCCTAAAATAATTTTCCTTTCTTGTTTTCTAAAATTTAGATATTCGATTAATTTTTCCTTAAATTTTTGGGTAATTTTTGTAGTTTTTTTCATCAATACTTTCTTAAATTAAGACAAGGCAAGACAAGCCATGTAGAAAATCGCCCTAAAATATAGAAAACAAGAAAGAAAGTCGGTCAAGCCCGACTATAACATACTCCATACCAACGAAATTATACGCTCAGAATAAATTTTGATGCTGCAGTAGCAGCTGAAAGCTGCAGCAGCGAACAGTCTTTTGATCATAACTCGACAACCGCGCATACGATTGGCAGATCGATAAGTAAGTCCTTATTACCAAATATGTCTAGAAGAAACGAACCCTCTATCTTTAAAACTGTGGGAGATATGACGTTTTTTCTAAGTTGGGGGGGGGGCGGCAGGGGGCGTGGCCAAAATTGAAAATAACTTGATCTGCCTGCAGACGTAAGAAGCATATGTCTCATACATGTCAAATCGCTATCTCTTACCATCTCTGAGTTCTGTGAGTTTATACGGAAATACGGACATGGCTTTATCGACTCGGCTGTTGATGCTGATCCAGAATATATATACTTTATAGGATCGGAGATGAGTCTTTCTGGCTGTTACATACTTTTACACAAACTTACAGTACTCTATGTACCTACGGTAGAGAGTATAACAAGTCTAGAAAATCGCCCTACAAAATAAAAAAATATGAAAAAGACAACCCTTGTAATTCTCAAGTTCCATTTCCCTGCTTTCGGAATTTAAAAGGGACAGCTGAGTGCTTAGCATATTTTGACTGCGTTCTTTACTGTGACTCACACGCGTGCTTTGGTAGTCGAGTGCGATAAGATGCCTTATGTGCTAAAGTTCCCCCGAGGTTCCGAGTTCAAGTCCCAGGTGAAGTTAGAAATTAATATAATGATTACATATTCAGTAAGAAACTTTAGTGAACCAACAGAAAGAAAATATCCTATGAAAATATTTATATAAGGGCTTTTATACGCTTCTTAGGGCCGTTTTCTAATCTACTAAATAGAGCTATCTGTCACATAATCCTACAAATAACAGAGCAAAATCGTAGTTTATTTGACACATAGCAGCTATTAAGAAGATAAGAAATCGGCCTTAAGTGTTGTATTCTTTTCCTCTTCTGTCTCCAGTCCCCCCCCCCCCCCCCCCCCCCCCCTCCACTCCCTTTCCTGTCTATAATAGTTGAAAATGTTTTTTTTTTCTAAAATCTAGAAAGGTTTTTTAAAATCTAGAAAATGCGGTTCTACAATTAAGAAAGCATTTTCTAGCTTATAGTAAATATTTTCTTAATTTCAGAAAGTCTTGGTCTTATTTTTAGAAATAGTTTTTCTAAAATATGTGGCGAATCGCCTTTGACCCTTTTTATACTCTGTACCGTAGGTACATAGAGTATTATAAGTTTGTGCAAAAGTATGTAACATCCAGAAGGAAGCATCTCCGACCCCATAAAGTATATATATTCTTGATCAGCATCAACAGCCGAGTCATGTCCGTCATGTCCGTCTGTCCGTCTGTCCGTCTGTCTGTCCGTATGAACGCACAGATCTCAGGGATGGTAAGAGATAGAGGTTTGACATGTATGGGACATATGCTTCTAATGTCTGCAGGCAGATCAAGTTTATTTTCAATTTTGGCCACGCCCCCTCCCGCCCCCGCAATTTAGAAAAAACGTCATATCTCCCACAGTTTTGAAGATAGATGGCTTGTTCCTTCTGGACATATTTAGTTATTAGGATAACTTATCGATCCGCCAAAGGAATGAAGAAGATCGGATGAACGGTTTTCGAGTTATGATCAAAAGAAAAATTTTCTTGGTACAGAGTATGTTATAGTCGGGCTTGACCGACTTTCTTTCTTGTTTTAAGGCGAATTTCTAAATTTTAAATCGATTTATGCTGTTTTTTTGTGAGTGTAGTACCCAAATTTTTGTTTGGTATTCAGATTGCTGCATGAAAAATGTAGAAGTTATTCATTCATATCTTATATTTGTCCATGCAGCATTTAAATTTTCAACATGCCTCGTTTGCTTTTTTTTAATTCTACCTGCAGCATGTAAATTTTCTACATGCCACATTTTGTATTCAGTTTTCAGCATTTTTCGTGTAAAATTTAACAGCGATGGCCGGCGTGTAGCTAATTTTGTTTTCTCTGTGTTTATCCAATTAGTTCAGATAATCAGCTTAAAACTTTTCAATTTTTGAATCCCCCTAATTAAAAGTCACTCGATAATAAGGGTGTGATCCTAATTACCTTAATTGTTTATTAGTGACAACATTTCGAATTCACTTGAATCAACAATCGGAACAGGCCTGATAATGTTACAGCTCTGTAAATTTGATCGTCACATCGATTATGCCGAGTTTATTTATAGTTTCGTGCATGTTGAACTCTTAATGAACCAATTATAGCCGCAATGCTGTGATACACGAGATGTCAGCTTTCCGTGGACTAAGGCCAAAGGCCAATTGTTGGCCATATTGTATTCATTATTAAACCATGTTGCGTACCAGGCATTAGGCGCCTTAATTGAAAACCAAAAATTCACTTATCACCGCGCACTTCCCACATGAACAGGTGCCTGCTATTGTTTGGCGGGCCTTCCGGTTCTGGTTTCCCTCACACCAACCACCTATTTTCAATTTAAGCTAAATATATAAGTATTTTCAGGCAATTTTTCCGCCTGCCATTGTATTCATTTATCTTTTGACAATAAAACGGCATTAAAAGCTTAACAAAACCAAAAAAAAACCAAAACAAACAATGGAGAGCGGCCATTGTTAAGTGCACTGGGTGGAATAGATTTGAGGAGGGATGAACAAGCCCGGTTGAAGGGGAAACGGAAATTAACAAATGCCCAAGGCAACACTTTGCATTACAAACAACAACAACAGCAACAACAACAAGGGCTACGGCACCAAAAATTGCCATTTATATTCAAATTGCTTCAACTTGAACCAGATTTGTGTTGGCTGGAAGTATAATTTATGTTGTTCTCAGGTATGTTGTGAAAGCACATTATGAGCGAGTTTGTGCAAGTAAGCGGATGGGGACACATATTTGTAGCCATTTGTAGCACTAAAATGTTGATTTTTGGATAGTTTCGCTGCCGTTTCTTTTTATTGCAGTTTTTAGAGTTGTCGGGCACTGAAATATAACTTCATAACTCGCTATTGATTGTTTATTTCGCTTTCATTTCTGTGACGAAGTTTTAGGCCCAGATTTCTTGTACAAAATATTTTCCTAAAGCAAATCACAAAATCACATTTCCACACTAAAAACTTAAAAAAAGTTTTAAAATAGCGATGTGTTCCGCCTTTTTATGCCCTTGCAAAGGGTATTATAATTTTGCCCAAAAGTTTGCAACGCATGGAAATATTCATTTCCGACCACATAAACTATATATATTCTTGATCAGGGTGACGAGCTGAGTCCATTGAGCTTTGTCAGTCCGTGTCTACGCAAACTAGTCACTCAGTTTTAAAGCCATCGAGCTGAAATTTTGCACAGAGTCTTCTTTTTGCTGCACACTACTAATATGTCGGAGCTGACCGGATCAGATGACTATATCCCATAGCTCCCATAGGAATAATCGGTCGAAAAACTAGTTTTAGTGAGAAAAACTTTTTTCTTTTCAATGGAAACATCTCCAAACTTTGTAACCGTCAGTTTTTTATGTTTTTTCATAATTCCACCAAGTTTTATTAAAATCGGACAACTATATGGTATAGCTGCCATACAAAAGATAGGTCTGAAAAACAGTCTCAGATAGAACAAGAAAGAAAGTCGGTCAAGCCCGACTATAGCATACTCTGTACCAACGAAATTATACGATCAGCATAAATTTTGATGCTGCAGTAGCAGCTGAAAGCAGCGCTGCTTCTGCGCTGCAGCAGCCAACAGTCTTTTGATCATAACTCGAAAACCGTTCATCCAATCGTCACCATTTCTTTGGCTGATCGATAAGTTATCCTTATTACTAAATATATCTAGAAGAAACAACCCACCTATCTTTAAAACTGTGGGATATATGACGTTTTTTCTAAATTGCATGGGCGCGAAGGGGCGTGGCCAAAATTGAAAATAAACTTGATCTGCCTGCAGACATAAGAAGCATATGTCCCATACATGTCAAACCTCTATCTCTTACCATTTCTGAGATCTGTGCGTTCATACGGACAGACAGACGGACAGACGGACAGACGGACATGGCTATATCGACTCGGCTGTTGATGCTGATCAAGAATATATATACTTTATGGGGTCGGAGATGCTTCCTTCTGGATGTTACATACTTTTGCACAAACTTATAATACTCTATGTACCTACGGTACAGAGTATAAATATTCGGCACAGACGAAGTTAGCTTAGCTTTCTCGTTTTTAGTTCTTTCCGCTTTGTTTTGAAAACTGTTAAGAGTTTGACCTAACAAAGAACGCCATAAATGTTTAGCTTGAAATAAACTAGCCGTTAATGCAAACTAACTTTATTCGATTCGCCGTACTCCCACAATTTGGCATATGTGACTTGTTTTCATTTTCTGAAAACCAATTTGGCCCATAAAAGACAGTTGCCACGACGATAAAGCCAGCAACGACTCCTCTTTCGCTAAACAAGTATAGCCAGAAAAAAGTAGAGCGAATAAGTTAAGAACAAAGGCTCTTGAAAAAACATTTATTCGTTCTTGAATTTTCAAGAATTTCGGTCTTGAAATCGAGCTAAATTTGTTCTCAGCTTGGTGCTTTTAGGCGAGGGGAGTGAGGTACAGAAACTGAGAGAGGAGAGCAAGCATTTTTGAGGTAATAGCGTTGAGTCTGCTCTTTCAGTTTTGTATTATATGGGAGAGGGGTGTTGGGAAGCTATCGAACGGAGACCGTAATGGATTTTTGCACTCATGTTGCTTTGGAATTCCCAACCTGTTATGGCATTGCTGGCATAGAGAGACCTCTGTTCGACTGATAGTGGACACAGAAGGACTGATGCTGCTTTGAAGTGTGTATTCCTCAAGCGGGCTAAAAGTTGCAACATGGCTCAACAATTAGTTTTCCATGAAATAAATATTAAAAAAATGGAAAAATCTACTGATATTGAATTGTTGTATGACAATGCTGTTTGCCCTTGATTCAAAATTGAGCAATCTTGAAAACGAGTATGATTAGCACTTGATCCAAGAACTCTTGTGCTTGATTTGAGACTGATTCGAACTTGGATCAAGTATTGAAGCTCTTGGATCAAGAAAACCGGGATCAAAAATTCATACTTGGATCAAGAATTTCGCTCTTGGATCGAGAATTTTCACTCTTATCGAACTATTAATCTCGAAAATTCTTGATCCATGTATGAAATTCTCTATTTTTTTTCTGAGTGTACACAAGAAACGGTTTTCTTAAATGGGATTGGTTAAAACATTGTCACAAATGTATTCTCTACAGGCAGTGATGTAGGATTCACCTTCGGGGGGCTAAGCATTCTCAAGAAAATCATTTCAGAATCAAACATTTTAGTTTATTGCCATATTTAATACACAAACAAATATTCGATGTCAAAAATATTCGTCCACAAGCTCGATGTCGAGATCGCTCTTCTTCTCGTATTCGAGCAGTTATCGTGCTAAAAAAATCCAGAAGAAAACATCATAAATTGAAGCTAATTTCATTCTTGCCAATTCGAAACGATATCTCTGGGTGTGTACCAACCTTCGCATATCGAAAGTGTACATTTTGCGACTTAAATACCATAGCTACTCAGAGTATATTAAGTTTTTGCAAATATGTCAAAGCCAGAAGAAAGGATCTCCCGAACTGATCTCTGAGCACACAAGTTGAAACAAGAAAGAAAGTTCGGCAAGCCCGACTATAGCATACTCTGTATCAGCGAAACTATACACTCAGCATAAATATTGTTGCTGCAGTATCAGCTGAAAGCAGCGCTGCTACTGAGCTGCAGCAGCAAACAGTCTTTTGGTCGTGACTCGACAACCAGTGTTGCCCTTTTTTTTCCTTTTCCCGGACAGATCTGTACTTTTTATACCCTTGCAGAGGGTGTATTAAAATTGTCCAGATGTTTGTAGCGCATAGAAGGAAGCATTTCCGACCACATAAAGTATATATATATTTTTGATCAGCAAGCTGAGTCGATATAGCCATGTCCGTCCGTCTGTCCGTCTGTTTCTATGCTATCTCCTCCATCTGTTTTATTGCTATCGCCAGCAAACTTTGCACGAAGTCTTCTGGTACAAATACGCTGCACATTTGCAGGATCGGATGACTATAACTTATAGCTGCCATAGGAACGATCGGTCTAAAAACTAGTACTAGTGAAAAATGATGTTTTGGCTTCAATGCAAACGTCTTCAAACTCCGTATTTACTAGTTTTTAATGCTTCTCCATGATTATGCCCAGTTTTGTCGAAATCGGACATCTATATAGTATGGCTGCGGAAAAGTAATGTTAGATAAATAGTCTTAGTAAGAAAAACTTTTTTGTTTTCTATGTAAACCTCTTTAAAATTGGCAAATATTTATTTCATAAGCTTTCACATAATTCCTTAAAGTTTTGTCAAAATCGGATGACTATAGGTTATAGCCGCCATAGGATGATTGGTCGAAAAATAAGTGCTATGGAGAACAACTTTTTTATTTTAAATGGAATCGACTCCAATGTTCATACATCTTCGATTGGTAGGATCTTGCATGATTCCACAAAGTTTGGTCGAAATTGAACATCTATTGTATTGAAAAGTAAGGTCCCAAAAGTAGTCTTACTTAGGAAACCGTGCGGCAAGTTAACTTTCCTCTACTGTAAAGACTGCAAAGTTATCCTTTATTCATCCTCTTTTATTTGTTCTAAGTAGCTCATACAATTTATCAATTACAACGATTTCATATTGTTTTTTGACAACGATAAGCATACATCAAAGCGATGCAGCCCTGTTTTATTTGTGTGTAATCGAATCCGGCTGTATCGAATATCTTTATTTGCGCTATATAGGTTCAATATGCCGAAAGACAAGCAAAAATTTCACGAATGGTGGTCAAAAGTACCTGATTTAAAGATCTTTTGTGTTGAACTTATTACTTACACAAAGGTATGAGAATTGTTGTTGCACAATATTTAAAATGCAAATCTAATAAATACATTTTCACATTGCCAAATAACTTCGAAATCGAAAAAAAATTATGAATTTTCTGTGGAAAATATTTTATGGTCAAATAAAGAGCCAATACTTACAATATTGAAGTTATTTTTAAACAACAGCAATGATATTGCGAAACATATTGGTCCATAGAACAGCATTCGCCTTGTCCAATGAAAAAGGATGGAATGAAGCTTACTTTCATTTTGGACTGAGGATGGTCTTTACAATTGAACAACTACAAATGTACATTAGAGCCTCCAGAGTATGAAGTTTTGAAGGTCATGGCCCCCCTTTTAGGAGTTTAATAGGCATACAAAATAAACAAAAATAGAAAACATTTAGTTTTAAGTGGCGCTCCGAGGATCTAAAGTTTTTTTGAATCACTCATACGCAGTGTTGTCTATGCATATACACTCAGAAAAAAAACCAAGAGCTTTGTACTTGAATTAAGTACAAACGGTGTCAATAGTACGGTAAGTACGAAAATACTTGATTTAAGTACAAAATTCTTATTTCAAGTACGATTTTGTCAATCCCAAAATTCTTGATTTTAGACTGTTTTGGGATATATTAAGTATGTTTTGAACGATTAAAATATTTTTAATCATACTTTTAGCTTATAATGGTTTTAAGTCAAGCCCGATTATGTGTCAAAATAAGTATAAAACATTCGTTCTTAAAGTGAATAATTTCAATTGCCAGCCCAAAAACATTCTAGGAAGAATATAAGAGTATTTCAAACAAGAACAAAATGTTCTTGGTTTGAGCCAATACAGTATAGCTACTACCCACTTTGTTCTTGAACGAGGTCTCTGTATTAAACCAAAGAAATGTCCAAGACCCATAACCAAAGAGCAAGTTAGAGCTACTATAGCTCAGAAATTTACAATCACTCCATTACAAATGTGCTAGAGCCAGTTGGGAATTTTAAGAACAGACTCGCTTAAAAATAATTTATATTTTCTGTTGCGCACTTTGTGGAGCTAGGGTAATGAGTCTATTTTGTACTCAATCTAACATATTTTGTACTTGAACTAAGAACTCGCTTTTCTAGAATCTTTCATCTTGCTGTGAGTACAAGCAGGTTTGTTCTCATTTCAATAATAATACCAGTCATATTTCGCGTTTAGAATGTTTCGTACTTATTTTAAGTACACTCAAGAACGCATCATACTTGAAATTTCAAGAACAAAACGGCTTAAATTCCATCCCGATTGGTGTAGAACACCGGTAGCCTTTTTTATCTGAGTATATTTTTATACCCTGTTCCCATTGAAAATGGGAAAAGGGGGATCATGAAGTTGTGCGAATGTATGTAACAGGGAGAAGGAAACATATCCGACCCCATAAAGTATATATATTCTTGATCAGCATGAACAGCCGAGTCGATATAGCCATGTCCGTCTGTCCGTCTGTCTGTCTCTATGAACGCGTAGATCTCAGAGACTATAAAAGATAGAGCCACAAATTTTTACATGAAGGTAGACTTATGCTGTACGCAGATCGAGTTTGTTTCAGATTTGAAAAATTCCACCCCGTTCCCCTTTTATCCCCAAAAAACCTAGACCTCCTCTAGAAATCCCAGACCTAAATAGATCCACAATTTTCAAGTTAGAGCCTCGTGGCTTAGTATACATCAAGCTAGGTCCAATATCTATCTATTCTGAAAAGTAATATCAGATCGGACAAAAAACACCGGAGTTATAAGCGAAACAGTTGAGCTGATAAGAGCACTCCCCTGTTGTTGGTCAGGACTAGTAAAAAGTGTTGCCTACATTTGGGATATTAATTTTGTTACATTCATCTTACTTGTTTACCTTGCATAAATAGCATTCTTAGATGAAAAGACACCTATTTCGGAGCATAAATTTCTCTCAGAATAGGTCGAAGTAGGTCGAAATATTCTCAAATATGTGTTTAGCTCAAAAATATGCAAATATGTCTAATATGCAAAATGAATGACGATTCAAAATAATCTAGTTTTCATGAAACAAATTTGTGTCCAATCAGATATTTTGTGTGACCACCCATTAAAAATATGTTTTTACCTAAAATCCGATGTTATCAGTTATCAGCAAACTTAGCACGGCTTAAAATTAACAACGCCCCAATAGTATACTTCGACCGATCTAGCAGTTTGGGGCTTACATATAGTTCAACGTTTGGATGGAAAGAACATATCATAAGAGCAACAGAAAGGATGTACAGAATCTTCAGAAATCAATATCAGATCAAAAACTTCTGTCAGTTAGAAATCAGAAGCTGATTGCCAAGACTTTGCTCACTACTGTCCTTTTCTAAGGAGTTGAAGTGGCCCTGCAACTCCCTGCAGTTCCTCCATAGTAGGTCATTTCTCTGTTCTACTACATATGTTGATTTGGCTTTGTCTAATAATGGCAATACTTCTATGGTAGAGGTAGATTGGTAGATTGGTAGGCTGTCTTCGGATCGATTCTCCAAGATGCAATGGTTATTAGCCAAATGCGTTTCCAATGAACTGTTTATAAAGCTTTATTGACTGTTAAATAATGGGGAATAATGGAACACACATGACTTATACATTTGAAACTGTTGGTTGGAATTGGTAGACATTGGCTCGTTGTGGATGTATGATGAAACATTGCTTTCTCTACACTTTCCGATTTTATGCTATGCAGCCGGGAATGTTGAGAACTACAGCTTGGCCAATCGTGACCGTGACCGTTACAAAGCGTAGAGGACAAGAATCTTGGGTGCCAGGTGTTATGATATCCAAGATAGTACCAAGTGCCCCCGTGACAATGGAAATCAGAGAGCCCTGTAATAATAAAAGAAATCAAATGAATGATCTCTCACTGTCTGGCAAGAGGGTTAGCTTAGTTACCGTTATCGGATCTGGCGTTGGAGCTGCAGTGGGAGCTGCAGTGGGAGCTGCAGTGGGAGCGGCAGTGGGAGCTGCAGTGGGAGCTGCAGTGGGAGCTGCAGTGGGAACTTCTGTTGGAGCGGCAGTGGGAGCTGCAGTGGGAGCTGCAGTGGGAGCTTCAGTTGGAGCGGCAGTGGGAGCGTCAGTGGGAGCCGCAGTAGGAGCGGCAGTGGGAGCGTCAGTGGGAGCTGCAGTAGGAGCGGCAGTGGGAGCTTCCGTTGGAGCGGCAGTGGGAGCTGCAGTAGGAGCTGCAGTAGGAGCTGCAGTGGGAGCTGCAGTGGGAGCTTCTGTTGGCGCAGCAGTAGGAGCGGCAGTGGGAGCGTCAGTGGGAGCTGCAGTAGGAGCGGCAGTGGGAGCGGCAGTGGGAGCTGCAGTAGGAGCGGCAGTAGGAGCTGCAGTGGGAGCGTCAGTAGGCGCTGCAGTAGGAGCGGCAGTGGGAGCTTCCGTTGGAGCGGCAGTAGGTGCTGCTGTGGTTGGATACGTGACTGATGGGTAGGCGTATGGTCCATTTGTCGTAGAAACTGAAGCTGTGGTCGAAGCTGTTCCTGGGGCTACTGTAGTTGTTGCATACGTCAGACCATAAGGCTTATAGGTAACTGCACTTTGCTTAAAGGCTGCATAGCCTCCGGCACTTGTGGGATATGGACCAGGTGCCTCAGCACTTGCCCTAGCCCCATACGGGCCACTGGCTGCCGCATAGGCATACGAATTCCCTCCAGAACTTGGCTTATACTCAGATCCCGTCGGCGGGTACACAGGAGAATAGTATTTCGGAGTCGGCGCTGATGCAGATTTGTAGGACGTACAGTAGGACACGTCGGTGATGGTCATTTCTGAGTAAAATAAACCAATTGGCGTCACATTAGCCACACTCTTTACCAATCTATCCACACTTACCTGCGTTGCCCGCGAAAAGTTGCTTCAAGTTCTGCGAATCCATTTGGCATTTACTGGCAAAATATTGGTACTTGAAACCATTTGTGGCACACACCGGCTTACCACCTGGAGGACAAAGAGCGTTGAGGCTTCCATCAGTGAACACATAATCAGTCTGACCCTGTGAATCTTGTGATCCACTGCCATACAAAATGTCTTCGTAGTATTCATATTGTGCTTGAATGCCGCCCAAGAACAGCACCGCCAGGAGGCCGAGACTCCACTTGGAACTGACACTGAGACTGGATAAGTGATGCATATTAGCGGATGGTGTTGGTATGGAACTGATGTCTCGGCTGGTTGTGACACCAGCTTTTATGATCGACCAACACCTCCTCGATAGCTGTGACATAACCATGCATTGACCATGCATTGGGTTCTATCGCCTCACACTTTCCAATGCGCTACGTGTCGGCCAAAGAACGGCGAAAGCATCGAGCATCGGCAACAGTTGCACATCTTTATCGTTGCCTCATTACGTGCATATTGTCAATCTGCTAGCTAAGCAATATTATTGAATTAACATAAAAAAACAACAACACATGCATCAGGTTTGAACTTCAAGACGGAAAGTGGCAAGAAATTGGAGCAGGCGATAGCCCCAACTGAAACAACTCGAGGGCTTTTCCACTCAAATTCGCTCATCTTCATTATGTCTGTAGTAAAACTAAAATGCTTGCGAATTGTAATTGACACCGTATGCCCTAAAGTGCTCCCAGAGTTATCCCAATAATTATAGACTCACTACTTCTCTTTTGCTATGTTCCACTAGCCCAGAAGATTTGAAAAGTGATCCCAAAGAATTGCCCGCAAAGCGAACTTCCTCTTAACTTTCTCAGTGAAATTTGGAAAAAGTAAATTGAGTTCATTATAACCACAATTATAGAACAATGTGAACATCTGCCAAGTCTGCAGTTTGGATCTTGTCAAGAGCATTCTACTACATTGCTAGACATTAAAGCCGCATTCGATTCAATATGGCATAATGTTCTACAAATTGTCCAGTTTTGAACGTTCAAACAGGAGTGCAAAACCCAAGAAATTTTGCAAGCGCTGGCTCAAGTCAAAATTTTCCTATGGGCTCGGAAATTTGAGTTGCAATCGACATAAAAACCACAACAAATGGATGGGAATTGTGTACATTTTTGGGTCAAACGTGACTTGTAAAACAGCACACATGCACTCAAAAAAATCAATCCGAAACGGGATTAAAAACCGGGTATGTCAGAATCAGCCCTCCAGGGATAGTACTGAATTCATGGCATCCTTTAAATGAATTTCAGCCATGAATTTATCGGAGACATGTGTCATGACCTTAGCCGGTTTCTGGCATGATTTTCATCCTAGACACATGTGTGAGTTTCTTGGGAAGTACTGAAACATGCCTGAGTTCGTGAGGCATGAATTCAGTGGTCTCTTTACTTTCCATTTGCTTCGACTTAAAGTCACTCTTCTAAGAGTACTAAAGTACATACATACTTGCGATTTGCTGACAAAAACGTATTTCAAAACACATTCTTCTTGTAAATTTCAATCGGGTTCGCAGCTTTTCTCCTATTTTGATGATGTTGGGCTTAATAAACGCAGATTTAACTTGGTTATGGCCCAAACCTCGTTTATTGGAAAATAATTTTATGTACACTGGCCATTTTTCCAAACTAAATTTTGTTTCCTGATTCGGCTTCATGCCATAAAGGCATTCAGTATGAATGTGAACCACTTTATCGTCTTTCTTTCCAATAATGGCCGCTCCCGGAAAGCTGTGAACCATCAACACACCTTCTAAAATCTATACATATACAGGGTTGTCCATATTCGACGGACCCATCTGGCAACGCCATAACTTTTGACAGAGAAAAAAAGTACGGCAAAGTGCCGTATTTACGCCACTGAAAATCCTCAGGAGATTCAAGAAGTGCCTCTTCATGACGAAAAAGTCACAGTTTGGTGCGGCGTTAGTGCGAAAACGGTCATTGGGCCGTTTTTCTTCCAAAATGAAAATGGCCATGCTGTTACCATCAACCAGGAGCGTTATCGCGACATGATGACCAATTTTGCGATGCCAATTATTCGTCGAAAGCGTATGAGGCAGTTCTGGTTTCAACAAGACGGCGCTCCACCGCACACAAGTCGCATAACAATCGATTTTCTGAAGAAATTGTTTCCGTTTGATGTCGAAAAGTGGTGATTTGGACTGGCCACCGCGTTCGCCCGATTTGACGCCGCCTGACTTCTTCTTGTGGGGATATTTGAAGTCAAAGGTTTACGTTAACAAGCCAAGGACCGTAGAAGAGCTCAAGGACAACATTCGTGAAGAAATAGCCGCTATTCCGGCCGAAATGTTGGCGAAAACGATGGAAAATGCTGCAAAAAGGGCACAATACGCCATCAACGCCAGAGGCGGCCATTTGAGAGATATCATATTCAAATATTGATGTAAACAAATCTACTGGGAACAAATTAAATGATTAAGATTGCCAACCGCCAAATTTTTATTTTTTTCTTTGATTTTTTTAAAAAAAACATGGGTCCGTCGAATTTGGGCAACCCTGTATATAAAAGTGAAAGTATGCTTGTATGTTTATCCCTTATGGGCTGAACCGATCTTCACGAATTTTTCAAAGTATTTTTTAATGTCGATCAGGAAATTGTTATAGGCTATGTCTCATCCCAGCAAGAAATCTAACTGGTAAATACTCATCCGCTAACTGTTATAGCTATCTGGTAAATTACGGGATGTTTCATGTCAAACGCAAATGGGCGTCGGGAAAAGTCTGACCGAAAGTCGATGAATCGGTGAGCGTACATGTGAGGTTAGTCCCACTAGTTAGATAACCGATGAGCTAACTGGTATGAATAGCTGGATTGGTTTGAGTATTTATACTAGAATTTTAACTGGTAGTTCTAACTGGTAAGCAAATTCATCAGAACAACCCTATACAACACCTTTACTTCAATAAAAAATATTGGGAAATATAACAAAAAAAATAATTTGGCATTTTATTTCATTTTATCCTTTTTTTCATAAAAAATATGGCATATCATTTCAACTAAGCCTTGTTTTTCTCATACTTGTGACTTATTAATACTTATTACTTATACTAATTAATCATATAATTAAATGGTATTCTTTTTATACCCTGTTCCCATTGAAAATGGGAAAAGGGGGATCATGAAGTTGTGCGAATGTATGTAACAGGGAGAAGGAAAATTTTCCGACCCCATAAAGTATATATATTCTTGATCAGCATGAACAGCCGAGTCGATATAGCCATGTCCGTCTGTCCGTCTGTCCGTCCGTCCGTCTGTCCGTCTGTCCGTCTGTCTGTCTGTATGAACGCGTCGATCTCAGAGACTATAAGAGATAGAGCCACATAGAGTGCACGAAGGTAGATTTATGCTGTACGTAGATCAAGTTTGTTTCAGATTTGAAAAATTCCATTCCCCCCCCCCCCCCCCACTTGTTGGTCAGGACTAGAAAAAAGTGTTGCCTACATTTGGGATAATTTTGTTAAATTCAAAAACAATTAAATGAAAACAAATGAACAGGGTATTTTGTGGTCGGGAAACTCGACTGCAGCGCCCTTACTTGTTTTTTTTAATGCATGCATTTTCTGCTTTTGTCTGTTGTGAGACAGCTCTGTGGACTTCCTAAACTCTTTTACGAAGACTTTGCCGAACAAATCTGAAAACAGATGTAATAATTGTTGTATAAAAGCTGTGATAAATAAAAAACATCGTAATATTTACCTGGGAATATTTGATTGAATATTAACATTTCCTTAAATGCTCGCTTGCCAAGTCTTCCATCCCAATTAAAATTGGAGGCACACTCGTCGGTGATGACATTTCGGAAAACCTCATCGAAAGATTTATTTAGTTTTAGTTTTCCCAAGACTCGTTTCTGTAAATTTGGATATTAATCATCTTTTAGTTTTATTTTTGGTTAAAGAGTTTATTATTTATTATTTTTCTTAAGCACCAACAGAACTTACCAACCGCTCACTTTGACGACCACGCGTGGAATGGCCAAAGTTATCGAGAAAATTTATCGTCTCGGTTATAATTTACGTTAGGCCTAACCACAAGAATACCTTGACGAGGAAGAATCTGCCAACACGTTAGGCATACGCAAATTATACTGAAACACATGTGTGCTTGTATTGGTGAATTCAAAAAAGTATATTTGTATTGGTGACTTTCAGTATCGATTTCTTGCTGGATATGTCTGTGAAATGGTCCAAAAACCGATAAATTTGCAAAATTATAGCGTTCATCCGATTTTAATGTAATTTTGGGGTTTGGCTGCACACCAACAAAAATGGATTTGTCCAATACGAAGATTTGGTGGGTTTTCAATATTCTGTACATTGTCCAAGTACGCATTGTTTGATGAGTCTTCAAATGAATCTTCCATCTCTTTGCTTAAATTGTAGCTCGATAGAGTCTTCGTTGCTTTAATCATGTTCGCTCCGTTGTCTGAAGTTATAGACACGATTTGGTTGAGTTCAACGCCAAATTTTTTTAATGTTTTAACAATTTCCTTGGCCACGTTTTTTGAGGCGCTTGCACCGACTCCTTTCAGCTCAACCATTCCTAATATATGCGATCTAATTTGGTCTTCTTCAATATACTGAGCGCTTATCCCAAAAATACTCCTTGAAAGCCTTGACGCACTGTCAATCTTTAAAGATAAAAGCCTTTTGCTCATTTCCCTTTTCAAACTTTCTCTTATATTTTCAGCGACTTTCTTCAATGTTGATTGGCAGTTTTGAGCATTTAACGTTATTCGCTTGCCAAGCCTTTCGCCCAAATCACAGCAAATCCGATCAATTATATTTCTTATATTGGGCTAATTGAGAACATTAAATGGCACAGAGTCTTTAGTTATTAGACCGATATAAGATCTAAAAAATAAATATGTATATTTAATTTAAAATATCTTAATGGATCAATTACCCAAATTACTATTTTGGATTAAATACAGATTTGTAAATCGAATTAAAATGCTTACCGAAATAAAGTTTTTTTTTATTTATTTCGACTTTAATGGTTTGCTTTTTCCCCAACGTGGAGGATTTAATGTCCAAAGTCGATTGGCTTCCATCCGTATTATATTCCATTTTGTGGACTTTAATCAAATGATTTTTTAAATTAAACGATTTATTATTGTTGAGTTGAACTTGGCACAGTTTGCACTCCGCCTTTCCTTCTTCTTCTTTATTTGCAAAGTGGTCCCAAATATTAAATGATTTGCGTGGAGCCATATTCCAAATACTTTGACCGATTTTAATAAATTGATTTTGATCTACTTTGTCTATTTGGACAATATTGACTATGCTGTTCTGTTCAATGGCACAGCACAGCACAGGAAAGCATTTCAAATGTGCTATTGCCATGGCAATCAAATATTTTTCGTTGTAACATTTAATATAATTTACATTGACCAACTTTTTTTTATCAAATGATGGTTCACTGTTTGATTCTAATTTGTTCACCTTTTACTTTAATGATGAAGAAAATGTTAATTAAGTATGAAAAGTAATTAGTTTAAATGATTGCATAGTACATTTGAATCTACTATGATAAACTTTGATTTTAAGTTAAAAAATATTTTCAAATTTATTACGAAACATGTTTAATTTTACATGTTGTTTTTTAAGTGCGTCCATATTATAAATAAATATGAGCTACTTACACTTGAATATAACGCACTTAAAATTGATTAAATTACACTTTGATTTCACTAATTTTCATATTAACTAGGTAATTCTAATCTGTTTTTAGTTAAAATAGAGTCATTCATATTCACATCTAATATGAAAACTTGCATTTGCGAATTGAACATGTTTATAGTTAATTATACTATGCACTTTTTTTTGCAGTGTATGCTTTCGAAATTGTCACAGCATAGCAATAGAACAGCTTTGTGATTTAAGATCTATCTTTTTATTACATTTTCCACGGGGTGTAGTTGTTGTCAATAAGTTCGAATCTACGGACTTATCGCTCAGGAATAATGATTTTAAAGAAATTTTTCAAATGGGCTTTATGTCCATTATGTCATGCCACCGTAGGTTTATAATGCGAGTGTAAGACGCTATCCATATTTGAAAGATTTTTTAAGCTATGAACTGGAAATTTGAATATGTTGTTTGTATTATAGTTTTGTTTGATTTTTTTATCTATTTGAAACGCGGTTAGAACAAGTTTCGACAAGCTAAAATCGATTTGTAGCCAGTTGAAGCTTCAATATAAATACTTTCATGACAAAAATATTCGCATAAAGCAAATTCTCGGGGCGATGCCGAGTTGTAGGGAGGTTAATTTTATTATATTAGGGCTGTATCTGATCCAGGTAGCAACATAAATAACCGTCAATTGACGGCAAATGTTTCACACAATTCAAGTATCTAGCATGGTCTTCTCTCAATATAAGAAAATCAGGGGGTTACTTCTTTAAGCGGAATGCTGTCATTGTTCAGTGGATATCACATATGAACGTCCATTCCTTTTAATATTGACTCTATGCTCAAATTTATGCAACGATTTTATTTTCTTATCGGGGAAGACCCTCCGTCTAAGATCAATGGGATTCTCCCATTTGAGCCCCTGCAACCTAGCATGAGCTTACATAGTTAATGTATGACACAGTTTGACCAACATAAATTGAAAATTTTTGATTGTGCGGATAAATGATTTTAAAGGATCAAAGAACAATATTTAATTATAACTTACTATCTTCCTAGTGCAACAAGATATTTTTAGCTTTCAGATACATTTCCACAAGCTCAAACTTATTTGGTACAAATAATGTCGGGAAAAAATCACTAAACAGATTTTTAAATGTCCATAATCGTTCACCAAAACTATAGTTCAAATGAAGTTGCGATAGTTTGCATCAATGAAAGACTAGTTTCAGTTTCGGATCAAAGCTGGTTTGGTTTTCTCCGTAATAAACCTACGACAATATCAAATGATTCTGATTGATCTGCATCATTGAGTGCAACGTCGCTGCTTTAATTGCCATCAACAACAGTTTCTACTGAAGTCTTACCTCAAGCACTTGCTAATCGTTCATGTCAGAGAGTCTAGACATTTTTTTCTCTGAAACTCGACCTGTATTACATTTGTTTAAAAAAAGAAGAATTCGACAGTAAGAGAAATGAAACGAAAAATAAATGATTGCACAAAATTTATACTTAATAAACCTGCATATGAAAGTTTTTTTTTTTTTTTGGACTGCAACATATTTAGACAAAAAAAAACTTAAACACTAAAATCGGCGAATTGAGTAAAAAGTGGAACTCCACATTTTCTTAAAAAATAAACGAAGTGCACTTATATTTCCAATCATTTAGTGATACCTCTAAGCAATTTAAAGTTATATTTAGGATTAAAACATAAGCCTTGTGTTAAATAAAACATAAATATATCAAGTTTGCATTTAAAATCTTTTCAGCGAAATCAGTAAATGGTTTATTTCATGAAACTGTTAAAGTTATACTTGACACTAATTGAAGTATAAAATTTTCAATTAGATGCAATTCAACGACTTAAATTCGTTGGGAAAACCCCGACCAAATATAAAATTATCAAATTCATATTTATGAAGAACTAAACCTATGAATATATTAATGTTGAGATTGACAATGGGACTCGAAAGGTGGCGCTAAAATTAGATGTTTACAAGTGAAACAGAAATATTTAATGAATTGCTTAAGTTATGAACCATCAATTTGGTGAGTAGTTTGATGTAATGGATCTGGATGTTTTTACGCTTTAACCCCAGATTCGATCCTGTTGTTTAAAGTAATATCTTAAAAACTATTTTAACCTTAAGCTTGATATTTGTTGGATAGGCTGTCAATGTTTTTGATAGATATTTTCTCTGATCAAATCTGGATCCATACCAGATTAAACCAGTTTAAGGCAACGGTTGGATAGTATGAGCCCAGTTCTAAAACGGACCATTGCCATGTTGAGTTTGCTATGTTCCAGATTGAACCAGTTAAAACACGAGGTTTCTATTTTTATAAATCCGTTAAGTTCGGAAAACAGGACTAGATCAACTCGGTTATTAATGCTGCTCACGAATATATATCGTGTCAGTTATATTAGGTCTGTCGCGCATTTTTCAATCTATTTTCTTAGGGAAGTTTTAGAGACTGGGCTTGTTGCCGTCAACCCGTGTCTTCAAAACACCCCCCAAAAGGAAGGCTGAAGAGGATAAATCGTGCTAGAAAAATGAAACTTTTGCTAAGGGATTAATAAGCTATGAAACCTGATACACACTTTTTTTGATCACCCTAACTTCCTGTTTAATTGGAACATTTATACACACAGATGGAGCATCTGTTGCTCGTCTGTCCGTCCGTATGAACAAACAGTACTGAGATATGGTAAGAGATGGAGCTTCGACATGAATAAAGCAAAAATGTCTTATAACTGCAAGCAGATTAAGTTCATTTTCAAAATCTGCCACGCGCCATCCATATTTTCTAAAACTATTTTTCGAACCATTTTCCTACCGATCATTCGAATGGGAGCTATATGATATAGTCATCCGATTTGGAGAATAGTTTGTAGAATTAGGTGAAAGCATGTGATACAAACAAATATAAAATTTCCTTGGCAGGCTAGCCAGATCATACCAGTTTTTCAGACCGGTCTTATGTATGGCAGCGATGCCTTATGGTTGTCCGATTTCTATCAAACTAGGCAGAATTATAAAAGAATATATATATTATAGAAAACCTATGAATACAAAGTCTGGACGCGTTTCGATTGAAAAGAAAATAGTTTTTCTCACTAAAACTAGTTTTCCGACCGATTGTTTCTACAGGTGCTATGATATATAGTCATCCGATCCTGTCAGTTTCGACGTATTAGTAGCGTGCAGCAACAAGTTGAGTCTGTGCAATTTTTCAGCTCGATAGCTTCAAAACTGAGAGACTAATTTGGGTAGAAACAGACCGACAGGCGGACCAATCTCCATAGACTCAGCCTGAGTCACTCTAATCAAGAATATATATGGTTTAATGGGTCGGAAATTAATATTTCTATACGTTGGAAATTTCTGGTCATAATTATTATAAGCTTTGTATAAAAAAGTCGTTTCCCACAGTTTTATGGATAGAAGGTTCGTGCCTTTTGTACATATTTATTAATCAGAATTATTTATCGATCCGCTGAGGGAATGGTAAAAATCGGATGAGCGATTGTCAAGTTATAGGTAAATCAAACATTTATGCTAGGCAGCACCAGATGAAAAAGAGATGAAAAGCTCTGCACACACTATAACTCTTTGTATTGTAAATACACACAAAATACAGAGTATGTTATTGTCTTATTGTTGTGGGATTGACCAACTTTCATACTTGTCATTTCTAGTTTGTGGCCTATAAGGTCTTGAGAATAGGTGTGGAACAAGGAGTGGAAGACGGTGGTCTTCTCCGACGAAAAGAAGTTCAACCTCGATGGACCAGATGGCTATAATTACTATTTCCACGATATGCAAAAGGAAGAATGTTTTTAAAGTCGTCATCATACTTGTGCAAGTGCAGTAATGATTTGGGGAGCAATATCGATTTATGGAACATGCGAGCT
Organism: Lordiphosa andalusiaca; assembly: GCA_035044965.1. Classification (NCBI taxonomy): domain Eukaryota; kingdom Metazoa; phylum Arthropoda; class Insecta; order Diptera; family Drosophilidae; genus Lordiphosa; species Lordiphosa andalusiaca. Next base: position 1,036,833 of record JAWNNM010000051.1, on the reverse strand, counting down.
CCAGTTTGTCACCTCGAAGATGAACGCAAATGTGTACAAGACAGTGCTCCAAAAGCCTTTTTCCCAGTCTTCGGAGATTTATGGTCATATTCCATGGACGTACCAACATAACAACGCTCTCATCCATACCGTTCGGGTTGTAAAACAGTGGATTAATGACCAAAACGTCAAATTGCTCGAGTGGCCGCCTTACTCCCCTGATATTAACATTACCGAGAACATTTGGGGACTTTTGTCCAGGAGAGTATACGAAGGAGGAAGACAATATAGTGACTCTGGGACCCTCGTTGAAGCAATTAAAAAAGCCTGGTCAACAATTTCCCTAAATGAAATTGAAAAATATTATGATTCCTTACCAAACCGAATGCTTGAAATAATTAAGAACAAGGGTGGGCATACCAAATACTAAATAATGCTAAAACAGTGTCCTTTCTTATTTAAGGTACCCATTGCCTTGAAATTTTGCTTTATGTACTTTTGTTTAATAGTTTTAGTGGTCAAACCTATTCAGTTGAGCCAAAAAAAAATCAGATTATTTGTTATGTTTTTAAAAAAATAATACAAATGATATAAAAACAAAGCTAACAGAACAGAAACTTAGCAATTTCACAATTGACTGATTTCTTTATAAAATAAAATTTATTTTGCTTAAATCGGAGTGCTTGTTACAGAGATACAGCGTTTCAAACCAAACAAAAAGTCAAACCTATTCAGTTGAGCGGCACTGTATGTTATAGTCATCCGTTCCGGCCGGTTCCGACAAATGTGCAGCGTATTTGTTCTTAAAAACTTGGTGCCAAGTTTTGTCGCAATAGCTTTTAAACTGACGGAGGAGATACCATAGAAACAGACGGACCGACGGCCAAGGTTAAATCAACTCAGCTCGTCATGCTGATCAAGAATATATATATCCAACATCAGTACAATTTCAATATACCCTCTGCAAGGGTATATCAAGTCATAAAATCGGTTCAGCCCGTCCGTTATATTCTCTGCTCATTATGAACTCGAATGCTGTAAGCAGCGCCTCTACATTCTTTTGCTGATAACTCGAATACCGCTAGTCCGATCTATACCATTCCACCATTCCAAATCGATAAATAATTTTGGTTACCAAATATGTCCAAAAAAAAATAGATAAATCATCGTTATCGACTGTAAAATATATGACGTTTTACTTTCAAAATGCGGGGATTTATTTCGTAGCTAGCGTAATTAGAAGATAAAACCACACCAACGTTTTCTGCTTCACTTGCTGTCATATTTCATATTCAAATCAATTAAAATTTTCTCGTATGAATTTCCAGCGTTGACCAAAAGTTATGTCCTTGCAAATGTTGCATGCGGAAATTTATTTGCCAATTTGTCAGCCATGCTTTGTTACACTTGGCTCGTAGACACATACTTGCACACGCACAGGAGCAACTTGTTGCTTTGAACCAACCATTCACCCATCCCATCTGCTCGGCAACGGTCGGCAAAGCAGTGCGCGAGAGAGCCGCCCGAACGGGGAGAGGATACGCTGCTATGCCATGGACGGCACAAGTGTCGGACCAGCCAGCCCGATGTCACTTGCCAACGCGATGTGCTCCTGAACGGTCGACATTTGAGTTGCGGCAGCCTCTCGGCCACTAAATTTCTTTAAAGATTTTCGCGATATACAAAACATAAATAAGCGTTGTGTTTTTCTGGCGGACTGCGTGCTTTTGTTTAAATAAATGAGCCATCGGGAAACCGCAATGAGCCAGTGCGTCACTTAGAGATATGTAAGTCTGCGCATATTTATTTTGATTGCTGCCTTAACACTTCAAATCGAGTGTGTGTTTTCGAATCCGTGTGTGTTTTTTGGCGTGTTTCAATGGTGATGAGGTGCAAAATATTTGAGATATGTCGAAAGCTAATTTGCATTAGTCGATTCAACAATATCAATATTAAATGAAAACGTATCATGATGAAAGAACCAGCATTTTGGGGGTGATTAAAAAAATTCTTAGGATTTAGCAAATAATCGAGATAATTTCAAATGTTTTCCAACTAAATAAGTGCTAAAATTGGGTTTTGGTTAAGAGTATTTTTTTAAAAAGTGAAATTGTGTGATTGAATAAATATGTAAGTAGAATATGAATCCCATTATGAATGCTTGGATATATCATAAGCAATTCGTATTTAATTAATGTGACCCGGATGAACCGCTTTGTTTTCGAAATCGCCTGTTTTTTTTTAGTCTGAGCTAATTCTGAAATCGGTGCTCGGTACTTAAAGTCGGTCATGAGAACACTTAATCAGTTGGTCATCAAAAATAACCAATTGACTGAGAGCCCTTTGGCATATATTATATGTTTTTTATGTGGTTTTAAGAAATTGTACAAACTTTTATCAAAATCGGATGATTAGAGCATATAGCTGACAAAGGAACCAGTGAAAATCCAATTCCATATTCCTAATTTGCATACCAATTATCTAAATCGTAGCTTAACTTCTTTCGAGGATATGGCCCTGAACGACTTTCTACTTCACAGACATGACAGTTAGCCTATAACTTTTTCTAATCATAGAGAGAGATGAACATACTGAGCAAGTTTCGTGAACAGTCGGTACAGTGCACTGTGGGCCAGAAATATTGTAATTTCTCTGTAATTTCTACACCAGAAAAGCTACTACTACTAAGCTTTTCCAAACTATTCTAAATAGATTGAACTTAACGTACATAATTCAAATAAAAAAAAAATTTATAGCAGCTTTATAATCCAATTCAAAGTTCTAAAATTTTTCATCTTATTGGTTTTTTAATAAAAAAACGAGAAAGCTAAGCTAACTTCGGCTGTGCCTTGCAAATGATCGCTTAAATATTTTCAAAAATACCATTGATCCCATTTTCCGACCGATCGTTCGTATGGGAGCTATACGATATGGTCATCCGACTTGGTCAAAAATTGTAAAATTATGTGCAAGCACGTGAAACAAAAAAATACAAAATTGCAGGATGCTACCATTAAAAACAAAAAAGTTTTTTTTAACTTAGACTGTTTTTCAGACCTATCTTTTGTATGGCAGCTATACCATATAGTTGTCCGATTTTTATAAAACTTGGTGGAATTGTAAAAATGCATAGAAAACCTACGATAACAAGTTTGGAGACGTTTCCATTGAAAAGAAAAAAGTTTTTCTCACTAAAACTAGTTTTCCGACCGATTGTTCCTATGGGAGCTATGAGATCTAGTCATCCGATCCGGTCGGCTCCCACATATTAGTAGTGTTCAGCAAAAAGAAGACTATGTGCAAAATTTCAGCTCAAAATCTTCAAAACTGAGAGACTAGTTCGCGTAGAAACAGACAGACAGACGGACGGACAGACGGACGGACGGACAGACGGATGGACGGACAGACGGACGGACAAAGCTCAAACGACTCAGCTCGTCACCCTGATCAATAATATATTATATATAGTTTATGGGGTCGGAAATGAATATTTCAATGCGTTGCAAACTTCTGTGCAAAATTATAATACCCTTTGCAAGGGTATAATAATAGCTTGTAGTTAGATTTAAGCCAAATTTTGCAGAGAGGTATTTATAAATATTCCTTGTTTTTATTGTCAAGATCTGATAAGACGTTTATGAGTTATTAACCCAAATTGGTAGAGACTTTGACTGCCCACCATGTCAAGAATTTTCAGTCCAGCTAACCACTTTCACTGTTATTTTCCTGTATTTACCGTGATCATGCATAAAACAACAACAAAAATTAAATAAAAAATAAAAATAAAACTATTTTTCTTAATATTTATATACCCGCTACTCAAAGAATAAAATTGGTAAACTAAAGTCGTGCAAATGAATGTAACAGGCAGAAGAAAGTATCTCCGACCCCATAAAGAATATATATATTCTTCTATATATCAACAGCCGCGTCGATATACCCATGTCCGTTTGTCTGTCCGTATTAACGCACAGATATCAGAGATGGTAAGTGATAGAGGTTCATATCTGCAGGCAGATCAAGTCTATTTTCAATTTTGGCCATGCCCCCTCACGGCCCCGAAATTTTGAAAAACGTCCTCTCCCCCAAAGTCTTAAAGATGGTTGAGAGAGAGTAATGATCAAAAGACTGTTCGCTGCTGCAGTGCAATAGCAGCGCTGCTGCTCTGTTATATGTTATAGTAGGGCTTCACCGACTTTCTTTCTTGTTTTTTTTTATTTTTTTCATCTATTTTTAAGTCAACTTTGAACGGACTATTCTGTGAAAAGGTTCCAAATTTTGCCATAAAATAGCTATACGTATTCTAAATCATTTCCGACTGGCGTTTTAGATTCGGCGTTCCAGATTCCCAAACAAACAAGTGGGACTTTTGTCCAAAATTTCAGCCCATTGGCCCAGTGTGCAGTGGTTTAGACGCTTCTAAGGAACAAATACTCACATAAAAAAATATACGCGTATATGGGCATTTTCGCAAAAAGGTCCACCGACACGAACAAATTAAAAGTAGTTAAAAACACTATATTTTGTCACATTTTCCCACGGAAACAATTAAATTAAACTAAATTAGGCCACTAGCAAATTTGGTCATAGCCCGATTCGAGATTTTCGAACTCAAATTCGCGCAATCACAGTTTTTCTCATTTTTACACTTTTGTGGCAAGTTTTTTCTTAAAAAATTGCCTATGGATTTCATTGACTTTTGATATCTTAAACTGTTCTAAGGGTCCGAAGGGTTAAAAAATGTTGGATAAGAGGCTATATCAAACTATGTAATTGCAATTAACTGTAAGTTGTTGCATTGCATTAATCAGAAGCCACATAAATATTTTGATGGAAAAAATGTCGCGTTCGACATGTCACGTAGCGACACAGATCAATATATAATAAAAATAAAAATTACAGAAGATTTCCAAATCAAACAAAATACATTTGAAAGAGCAATTCATTGATAAGATATTAAATCAATTTGAGCTTTGTTAGAGCCTCAGGATTCGCTAAACTTTGTCTTTATATAGATAGGCACGAAAATCACTTCTGTTTTTGTCGCGTTGGAATCGCTTCTTATTTTGTCTATATTTTAGTAACTCGACTTCACTTGCTATTCTCTTTTAGCAATAATTATAGTGCAAGCGAGGACTTTTAATATGAAGAAAAGAACCAATTAAAAATGAGCTTTAGTTTGCTTGTTTTTTTACTTTTAATGTGTACTACGGCCGCGTTCGACAGAATGGAAATGCCCATATATGTATAAAATACACAATTTGCACTAAGATTTTTATGCATCAAGTCTTATGAAATATGCTTCAAAAATTTGTATTATGCAAGTCACACAAGAAACAGTTAATCGCATCGAAAAGTAAATACTTTAGATTTATAAATTTAAAAATATTTTTGTCGGGTGACAACTCTTCTCTGGTGGCAGCTCAGTTCGCCAGCAGTTCATTGTATTTCCAAATAATACTCCGTGGAGTAATTCTTTTGCATCGCATGTTATTCGTTGAAGTCCCTAGTATACAGTGTTTTAATCTTTTTTGCTGACCAATAGGTGGCGCGTCTTGTGTGATCAGTTTTATATACGACATCTGTTCGATATATTCATCCGATTCTCATCATCATATGGGCGAAATTCTCCTGAGATAGATACTATACATATCTGGCAAGACGCTCTCATTTTAAACGTAAATGTTTTACTCACTAGAACTAATATTTCGACCGATAGCTTTTTTGCTATAATTACTCGATTTTGACCAAACCTTGATAAAATCGTGTGAAAGTATTTAAAATAAATTTTTGCAAATCTTAACAACATTTCAGAAAATGAAGTTGGAATTGGAAATGAATGAAAATATATCCACAAATTTTCGAAATTTTAAAAGCCGCTGTGACAGCGCAAAAAGCAGAACGGCTTGAGTAGAGAAAACGGATTGAACAGGTTCCCTTAACGAATAATGAAGCATTACAATCAAAAATTCCTAACCAAAAAGCGATTTAATAATGCCCAACGGCAGCGATATATTTATATCGACTAAATTTTTATTTTTTTATTTATTTTACAATATTCCCGGTGCTTTAAGTATAAAACTTATGATTATTGCACCAGTCACAAATACAATTTGAAAAGATAAATCCTTAGCATCCTAACTTAATCTACTTTTACGAATACAAATTCGTTTTGTTTTAATTTTGATTTTGTTCTATTATTATAAATATATGTTTTAATTTTTAAGGTGAGTATAAAGTTTGTCCCTAAATTGCGTTGCACTACTAATGTTTTTTAAATAGGGTGGGAGTTGGTTCCACAACCGAACAGTGTAAACAAAAAATTGTTCCTCTGAGCTGGAGAGTTTGTGGCGTACTGTTTTCAAATTCATGGTTCTTGTTGAAGTGGCAAAACTAATTTTTTCATATAAATAGGATGGTTGTTTGGTGTATATTATCTTTCGCAGAAGTAGTAAACAGTTCACGTTCTGAAGTCGAGGTCGTACATCTGCTGGACGAAGTGTGAAATGTGGTCTGTGTGTCTTCTATTATAGACATATCGTGCGATATTGCTACATTTAGTCTTCTCTCAGAGGTGGCATCACAATTTCCAAATATTTCTATTCCATAGCAAAGCGTTGGTATTAGGTAAGTCTTCGCGATTAGAAGTCTTATAGTTGTCGGTAAATAACAATTGCTTAATGATAGTTGCCTTATAATTCCATGGGTTTTCCCTGCAGCTTTCGTTACTTGATCATGCCAAGACAACGTATCATTAAATGTTATGAATAGATTGATAGCTTGCGATACAAATTCTAAAGGTTTGTCATTAATCTTTAATTTCGTAAGGTCTCTCGTACATAGGGATTTTTTGTATATTACCAGACATTTGCATTTTGCTGGATTGAGTGACAGTCCATTTAGTTGAGCATGAGCAGGGTTTCAGGGATTAGTAATACAGAAACAGTGCGCCACGTTTCTTTAATAATTTATTGCAAACGGGCGTGGCAGAACCCATGAAAACAGTTCCTTGCTGTACACCAATAATAAGCCATTGATTTTCAGCCAAGTGCTTTAAGCAAAAGTTAAGTTCCAATCGCTGCTTGCCACGACTCTTTAACCTTTAAGGCTAGTGGACTCTTTTTTAGTATTTGTATTTTTTTACTACAGTTGACAAATTGGCTGTTCACATAATAAAGAATATAAATCCTAATCCAGCCTCCGTCCGAATTAGGCGAACATTTTTATGATGTGCTCCGACTCACATCAAGTGGGCGGAGGCAAAGATTTACAATTGTTGAGACGATAAGAAGGACAAAATGTCAGAAACATTAACAAACATGGAACCCTCAGAACTTAATGAATTGTTTAAATCAGGGATGCAAACCACTCGAAAATAAGGACTGGTTCGGTTCAGTGGTTCATACAGTTTCTGAACCGCCGGTTCGGTTCATTACATGGTTTTTCGAGCTAGCTGAACCGCGGTTTCGGTTCGGTTCAGTGGTTCACAAAGGCACATTATGAGATATTATGATTGTTGGTAGTAATGTGACTTGTCGAACACTTTTGAAATTTAATTCTTATAATCCATTTAAATATTTTAAAAATCCTTAGAAGAATGTCCAATGCTTATTATGTCGGATTTCCAGGAGCCGTCTATAAGTTCCTAGATGAATACTCTCGAAAATTGAGAATGTTTGCTAGAAAAGAATACGTACTATGCATCGTAATTATTATATTTATATCCCTTAAGTTGGGCTCAGAACTGAATCATAGCTGAATCAGCTCAGAAATGAAAGGGCTGGCCCTGAATTCATGACATCATTTTTTGAGAATTTGGGCCATGGATTTTACTCTGACATGTCCTACTACGTCATGACCTTAGTTGATTTTAGGCATGATTTCAGTCGGAGAACTGAACCGAACCGAACCGTTTTTATTTGTGGTTTTCGGTTCGGTTCAGCAATTCTGAAAGGAAGCCGGTTCGGTTTGCGGTTCGGTTCACCGGCTGGAATAAGCGGTTCGGTTCGGTTCAAAACCGGTTCGGTTCAGAACCGGTTTGCATCCCTGGTTTAAATCGTTATATAACACACATATTATATGAAACGGATAGTGTGATTTATATGTAAGAATATTAGTCAAAACTGTCGTGTAGGTCTAGGAGGGATCAAAAATTGAATTTGACTCAAAAGAAAACGGAAGTCGATGTGGCCATGTATTAGGTTTTTTCAACGTTTTCACATGACACTACCAACTTCTGTAGCGATGGCGCACAGTGGCCGGACTCGCGAATTTGGTGTTGCAAGAATCGTGACTAAGGGAAAGAGACCTTAGAAAAATTTCAAAGGATCCATGATAGGGATTTTCAAAGCGTACTTCTTTGTAGGGCAACAGGGTGCCTCAGAATGGGCAGCCACAGTGGATGGCTTAATACAAAGGTTGCATAAAATGTCGAAACATTTTAATTTTTATACTCTGTGCCAAAAATACACAGAGAATAAATCAAGAAAATCGTGCTTGATATCAAGAAGATCTGATGTCAAAAGTACGGTAAGAACATAAACTCTTGGATCCAGAAAAGAAAATACTGAAACCAAGCACGAAAATTCTTGGTTTTGAATTCCGTCTTCTTGATATGAAGCATAAATTATCTTGGATCCAAGAAAAGATCTTCTTGGATGCAAGCATAAATATTCTCGACTCTAGGAATAGTTTTTCTGGGTTGCAAAACTAAAAAAGTCTCAGTTCCAATAGTAGTTCCTTCATGAAAGACTTTGCACAGTGGCACGGAAGACACATCGCAAAACACACACCACGCCACTCCCCCTTTTTGCTAAATTGTGATTAGTTTTTAAATGTCATTAAATAATTTAATTTCGTACTTACCCTTAAGCTGGGGCTTGAACTCAGGGCCTCGAGGACTGCACAGCACTCACTGACACCGACATCTCAACGCTTTTTGCCAAAGCAGCGACAAATTCTCAGTATAAATTGTAGGCAACAGCCATCGGCAATGCTTAGAGCGGGAGAGAGAACTGTTCTCATTTGTTGTTCGCTCTCTCCGGTCGTGGCTCTCCGCACTTCTATTGCCTTTAAGCTCGAAGTCGAGAACGTTTGTCTACTTGTATTCGAGCAGATTTCGTCTTAAAAAAATCAAAAAGAAAAATTCTAAATTGAAGCAGAAATCATGCTTGCCGATTCGTGCTTCATTTCTCTGGGTGTATATATTATATATTCTTGATCAGCATCAACAGCAGAGCTGATATAGCCATGTCCGTCTGAACGCACAGATTTCAAAGATTGTAAGAGATAAAGGTTTGACGTGGAAATATTAATTATTTTGCCACGCCTCCTCCCTCCCCCGTAATTTGGAAAAACGTCACATCTCTCACAGTTTTCAAAAAATATGGTTCGTACCTTCTAGGCATGTTATGTATTCAGGATTACTTATCAATCCGCCATGGATGTTAAAGATCGGATGAACGGTTGTCGAGTTCTGATCAAAAGACAGTTCGCTGCTACAGCGCAGTAGCAGCGCTGCTGTCAGCTGCTACTGCAGCATCAAAATTTTTTATGCTGAGCTTATAATTTCGTTGGTACAGAGTATGTTTTAGTCCGGCTTGACCGACTTTCGTTCTTGTTATTCATATTTGCTCTTGGCCAAATATTTAAAAGTGCCCTCGATAAGGTATATTTGTATATCGAGAATAAATCAAAATCCAATCATTATTGAGTTATCGGAAACCATTCAGAAAAATACCAATCTAGTATATTTTTCGGTCTTTACTTGTGGCGTTTTGTTGAAATGTGTACCGCCCACAAAGGGAGTTCCAAAGGGCCTAAGTGCCTAAAATGTTGTGGGTTTCCTGGATCAGCATCAACTGCAGTGTTGATATGTATGATCGCGCGGATGTCAGAGACCATAAGAGAAGGAGCCACAAATTTTTGCATGAAGATAAGTGTATACCATACCATATAATTGATGCACGTAAATGCAGTCATCGCATCGCAGTGCTAGTTCCACAATCCTTTAGCCAGCACACGAATAAAGCGAACTACCAGGTTGCTGAGGCAGGCAAAAGCCACAATTCCAACCATGACCACAAAAGTAGCAGCAGCAGCACTTAATTTTATATGAAACTATTTGAGCAACATTTTTCCTCCTTTAAATAGTATCCTTTGGTTGCGGCTAATGTCAGTTTGTTGGCTCATTCCTGTGCAGCACTAGCCATCTATTTGAAAATGGTTACGGTTGCCAAGTGGTCTACTGTGCTAGTCCCCGTGATTAATGACAACTGTTATACAAGTCATGGACTTCCCAGGAGTCTATGAAGCTATGCAACAGCTGCGGTTGCCACTTGTCCTCCAGCATAATGCCCTTCCGAATTTGTTCCCCTGACTGCAGGAAGTCAACCAACAGCCACTAAATCCAAATTAAATTTCTCTGAATCCAATCAGGAAGTTTGCCCTTGAGTGCTCGAAACAACAAACACCAAAACTGTGATTAGCCGCAAATTGCGTTAATAATTTGCAAAAGTCAGCAAACCGTTTCTAGCTAAATCAGCTGGAAAATCCGCCACAGAAAATAATTGCATGGGAAAAACTAACAGCAGTTTTTTTTTTTTTGGTGGGGTAAAAAGCTCTCATTTATTATTATAATTGCTGGAGTGAAGGCAAAAGGGATATTGTCAATATGTGTGCTGGTGTTTCTGCCATCATTCTGCAGCATCATTAACCACATTGACATTTGGTGGCACGAACAACACAAACACAATTCATCATCAGTATGCAGCGTGTGTACGTACAATCATTATTCTAGCTGCTGCGAGGGGGGGGGACATCGATAAGGCATCGACCTAAAGGGAATGGCAATAAATTTCAATATTTGTGTCCAATTTAAATTAAAAATCGTACTTAGACGAATATTTATGGTTATGGCTGGAAAATTATAAATTTCCCTCCAAATGTTTCAGCTAAACAATGTTTAATGTCCAAAAATGTATTTTCTAGTTTTTAGAAATGCACCCTAAATATTTATTTATTTATTTATTTAAATATAAGCCATAATACATTTGCAGTAAATATTATTTTAACTAATAGTGGAATAGGATAACGAGTAACAAGACCTTAGACCCTATCGTACAATGTATTTTTATGTGGAATGTGGAATAATAAGTTGCAATTCTTGAGGAACAGAGAGATAGTATCGATGTTTGTTTTATTTACAGTAGCTAGTAGAGAAGATGGAGATTGGTTATAAAAAATAGAGAGATGGATATTATTATAATTGGGGCAGATGTCCAGTATGTGAGTTGTGGTTAAATCCTGTTCACAATGTTGACAGGTGGGCTGTAAGCAGTGTTGCCATAATTGTTTTTACTAGATTAGTAAAAAAAAAACCAAAAACCCCAAAAATCCTTTGTAAAAAGCTAAAAAAAAAGCCTAGATTTTTTTTTCATTTTATTCGAAGTTTTTAATGATTTCGTCTATATCGACAGCGTCTTCGTCAATGTACATATTTTTGGTTGTTCCGATCATTTTAAGGAAATTTGTAGGTATTTTATAATCATGGCAACACTTGCCATGACGCTGCAAACCGGATCTAGAATGGGAACTAACTGTAGTTTATATTTTTAAGATATGTAAGTCATTTTACCTGATGCTTAAAATTGAGTTTAATGTGTCGATGTTCATTCGATACCTGGCTGAATACCCGCTCAACCTCGGCATTTGACCACGGCAAAGACAGAACTTGCAAGGCAATGGTAGACAGCTCTTTGAATCGCGGGTTTCCACCAGAATCGCGGTACGCGTTGACTTCCAGCCAAAACTGCAAAGTATCGTCCTTGTTTTCCCAATTTAAGATACTCACGTTTTGGTGCTGCAGTTCGACACTTGGAGCTATATTCCAGTCTTTTATTCTTTTCTCAAAATCATAGCCCAAGTATAGGTCCTTCACGACATGTTTTTCGAAATCATCGTCGTTCAGGATATCTATTTCGATGTTCGGTGGTAAAATTTTTTGTTGAAGGGCTTTAATGGCAAAAATCAAATCGTTGAGCAATTTTGTTGCGTCAACGGATTTGCTTTGAAAGCATTTATTTATAATTTGCATTTCTTTAAGGATGGGCTTCAGAAAAAGTACTTACCAAGTAGTTTCGTAAAACTAACATCAGTTGATTCGTCTAATAGCAAACTATATTGGGCGTTACCTACATCGTTGCGCAGATCTTCCTTAAAGTGACACGCTAAAACATTCTTGATAACGTGGGTACATTTTGTACGGTGCAGCTTGATTTTTTTTGCTGTGCTGTCGTCATTGAAATGTGTGCTGCATAACATGCCTAGGTGATCCACTGATGCAATGGCAGTATGTTTTGGCACGAAAAGACAAGGCGCAGCTTCGTGCTCCAAAGTTTTTGTTGGCAATTGCACGAATTGTATTTTGTTAGCTTGTGAAAAGCCACTCATACAACTAACGTGCTTTTTAGTTGCAGCATGTGATCGCAAATCACTTAATTTTGCTGCAACACCGCACTTGCAATAGCTGCAGTAAGCCCGTGTCAAATCTGTAACATCTTTGCGCAGCCACTCCTTAAACTCGCTGTCCTGGAGCCACGCATCGCGAAGTTTTTGCTTATAGGATTTATCTTTAGACATCACAATCACTTTGAACAACAATTTTTGCACTTGATCACACACACCATACGACAGGAGTTGTAAGAATTGATATCGATATATTATCGATAATGCTTAAATGTATGAAAATGTAATTTGATACCGAAAAAACCCTAAAAAACGCTAATTCAATTTAAAATAAAGCTAAATTAGCGTCTTCCCGCTGGAAAAACCCTAAAACGGCAACACTGCCTGTAAGTTGCCAGAAAAGAGGTGAGCGTGTGTAAGTTGGCAGTGTCCGATGCGTAGCCGTGAGAATGCGGTGATGTTTGTACGGGAACAATCATTTGGGAAATGGATCTACTTCCGTGTAGAATTTACTGCCTTGTACAAATGCTGGAAGGAGTTCCAGTGTAAAGCTTGTTGTAGTTATAAGTGGGTATTAATTAATCTTTGATGATCTTTTTCGATGCAGGGGATGAAGGTATATAGGGGCGACTGAGATGCAAGTTGAGCGGCCTCGTCGGCTGATTCGTTTCCAGCTATTCCTTTGTGACTAGGAACCCAAAAGATTTTAATTTTGGATGGTGTTTAAATGCAAGCATCCCTAATGCTGCTGACTGCCTGGTTCCGATTACGGGGGTTTTTAATAGCTTCTTCAGAGGAAAGGCTGTCTGTACAGATAACGAATCGTCCTCTATGTCGTTGGGCAAATTGAACTGCGTGAAGGATGGCCATTGCTTCTGCTGCAAAGACCGAGCAATAGTCGGAATTTAGAAATTCCATTTATTTTTTCTTAAATTTAGGGTAATTTTTCTAAGTATTTTCCTTAATACTTTCCTAAATTAAGGGCGAATTTAGAAAAAAATTCATTGCAATTAGGGCGAATTTAGAAAAACGCCCTAAATTTTAGAGAGCACATTTGTTAAATTTAGACTAGCCATTTAGAAATTCGCCCTAAAATATAGACAAACAAGTCTAGAAAATCGCCCTAAAGAATAGAAAACGAGAGCGTAAGTTAAAGTCGGCCCTGCCCGACTTCGAAATACCCGTTACTCAAGGAAATTAGTGTTTAATAACCTCATGCGGCTCAGATAAGTATCCAACGTTTTTTAAACTCTGCCATTTATTATCCGATCTTTACGAAAATTTGTGAGATTGTACATATTGGCCACAAGCACCATACTTCAAAATCTCATCTGGATAGCTTACAAATTGTAGGAGATATACAACATTTTTTATTGCGGGGGCGGGAGGGGGCGTGGCCAAAATTTGAAACAAACTTGATCTGCCTACAGACAATACTAGCTTACATCTAAAATTTGATTGCTCTTCTAGTCTCTGAGATCTAGGTGTTCATACAGACGGACGAACGGACGGACGGACGGACGGAAGAACGGACGGACAGAGGGACATGGCTATATCGACTCGGCTGTTGATGCTGATGAAGAATATATATACTTTATGATATCGGAGATGCTTCCTTCTGCCTGTTACATACATTTGCACGACATTAGTATACCCTTTTTACTCTACGAGTAACGGGTATAAAAAGACACCCCTTGTAATTCTCAAGTACGAATTCCGTGCATTCGAAATATAAAATGGGCAACTTATATTCGGCATGCTGAGAAAATCGCCCTAAAATATAGAAAAATAGTCTAGAAAACAGCCCTAAAATTTAGAAAAATATAAAAAGACACCGCATGTAATTCTCAAGTTCGAATTCACTGCTTTCGGAAAATAAAAGAGGCAGCTGAGTGCTTAGCACTTGACTGCTTTATTTACTGTCCCCACTCGCGAGCTTGGCAGTCGAGTGCGATAAGATGCCTTTCGTGTTGAAGTTTTCCCGAGGTCCCCGAGTTCGATTCCCAGGCAAGGTAAAGTTAATAACTAAGAAATTATCCAATAAAAATAATATATATGGGGTTTATACGCTTCTCAGTATGACAGTCTCCTTCCTCTTCTGTCTCCAGTCCGTCCCCCCCTCACTCCCTTTCCTGTCTATAATAAGTTGAAAATGTTTTTTTTCTCAAATATAGCAAGGTTTTTCTAAAATTCAAAAAACGCTTTACTACAATTAAGAAAATATTTTCTAGCTCATAGTAAACATTTTCTTAATTTAAGAAAGACTTAGTCTTATTTTTAGAAATAATTTTTCTAAAATATATGGCGAATCGCCTTTGACCTCTTTTTTTGGGCAAATTTCTAATTTTTGGGGCTATTTTGGCTGTTTTTTTTTTAGTGTGGGCTGGAGCATTTGCTTGGTATGAAAGACAAGTCCTGGTCTTAGCTCAATCATGATTTCTTTCCGAGGATGCAAAGAAGAAGAGAGGTTTTATTGCCACTGTCCTTGGAGTTTTTAAGCCCAAAGTTTAAGCATTTTGGGATGTGGCTTCAAAGGAACATAAGGAACATGCCTGGAAAACCTACATTCACAGTTGGAAGTACCACAGAAACACTTTAGTAACGGGGTGGATGGTTAGGTTAGGTTGAGCGGTGATGCTCCTTCACTAAGACCAAAAATAGATCCATTGTGATACTATATAACCCCTAAATTTTTCTTTTAGACTTTAAAGGGAGGGTCATCCCTTCTAAACCACTTTGAAAGTAGGCCCAAATTTGAGTTGTAAAGTATTGAGTAGTAAGTAATGCTGACCTAATTTTGCGAATCGTCTCCTACTGAGCGCTGGACAGTGACATAGGAGATGCTGGACGCTTTGTTCTTCATCAACTGAGCAACAGCTTCTGCAGTAGTCATTGTGGCCGATGCCAAGCCTAGCGGCATGCCTGTCTATTAGGCAGTGTCCTGTGAGAATTCCTACGAGTAGGGAGACATTCTGTCTGTCTAGACGCAGTAGTGTCCCAATCGTGCTCTTGTCCGGTAGGAGCTGGGCGTTGGCACTACCAAGTCTAGCGAGTCGGTCGGCTGTCTCATTGCCCTCGATGTGGCGGTGGCCAGGCATCCATACACCCAGAAAAAAGTAGAACGAATAACTTAAGAACAAACGCTCTTGGAAAAAAATTGATTTGTTCTTGAATTTTCAAGAGTTTCGCTCTTGAAGTCGAGCTAAATACGTTCTTAGCTTGGTGCTTTTAGGCAAGGGAAGTGAGGTATAGAAACTGAGAGAGGAGAGCAAGCACATTTTAGAGAATAGCGTTGAAGCTGCTCCTACAGTTTTGTATTTTATGGGAGAGGGGTGAGGGAAGCTATCGAGCGGAGAGCGTAATGGATTTTTGCACTTGTGTTGCTTCAGAATTCCGAACCAGTTATGGCATTGCTGGCATGGAGAGACCTCTGTTCCACTGGTAGTTGACACAGAAGGACTGATGCTGCTTTGAGGTGTGTATTCCTCAAGCCGGCTAAAACTAGCAACATGGCTTAACAATTAATTTTCCGTGAAATAAATTTAAACAAAATGGAAAAAAACTTCTGATTTTGAATTGTTGTATGGTTGGAATCTGTGAAGCACTTGATTTAAGAGCAAACGATCATACTCTTGAATGTGATGAGCTCGTGATAATAGGAAGAATTTTCTCGGTTTTTGACAATGCTGTTTGCCCTTGATTCAAGAAGGAGCAATCTTAAATTTTAGTATGTTTAGCACTTGATCCAAGAACTCTTGTGCCTGATTTGAGAATGATTCGTACTTGGATCAAGTGTTGAAGCTCTTGGATCAAGAAAACCGGGATCAAAAATTCATACTTGGATCAAGAATTTCGCTCTTGGATCGGGAACTTTCACTCTTATCGAACTATTGATCTCGAAAATTCTTGATCCAAGTATGAAATTCTCTATTTTTTCTCTGAGTGCACGAGACGTATTTTACAGTGCTGACTCAGTCAGTGTTTTTGCACTGTTAGGGTTTTCAGTCTAGGGCCTTTTAAGCAGCTTGACTGTCTGAGAAAATAAAAAAAAACATTTCCTTCCTTGGCCACGAGTTCTCTCAGTTGGTTAGTAGCCTCCTGGATCGCTACAACCTTTGCCTGATAGACGCTACAAAGGTCAGGAAGGCGAAAGGACATGATTGTACGTAGATCTGGACTGAATACTCCGCCCCCCACCTGACTTTCCAATTTAGAGCCATCAGTGTGGATGTTGATGGCGTTTGGTTTGTCATGGGGGAGCGAGTTCCAGTCCAAACGACTTGGTATTATGACCTCATGCATAGTTTCAAATGCTAAAGTGGGTATGCAAAAATCAATATTTATTGGTGTCGCTATTACTTGACTACTTAATATAGCCGAGTGGCCTACTATACTTGCTATTTCTCTGGCTACTAGATCTAGTGGAATTAGATGGAGCATAATGTTAAGGGCTTCTGTAGGAGTAGTTCGCAAAGCGCCGGTTATGCATAAGCTAGCACTACGTTGTACGTTGTACTGCATACGCAATCACAGGATGTCCTCGCTCTTCCACAAGTCGTAACAGCTCGTTTACCGTTAAAACCCATAGACGCAACCTCCCTGAGGATTGCCCCTATTCACATATCTTGAGCGCATGCATTCCCCAATTGTGAGTTGACTGCTCTACTGGTAAGTAAGACTCGAGTAAACTCTACAAGGGGTCCCTGTACTTTCAGATCTGTCAGGACAGTTGTGTTTGCGGTAGGAAGGACATTGTTAAATGCTCCTTCGATGTCGCCAGTGCGTACTCTTTAATCTCTAGTGATTGCTTTACCTTTGAGACCAGGGAATGAAGTGCTGTTTCAATAGATTTGCCTTTTCTATATGCATGCTGCGCAGGAGATAGAAAGGATGGACTTATAAAGGGTGATTATTTAGCTATTATCTTTTTGGCAACACTGGTTTAAACAGCTGTTTTGTTTCACTGTCAAACATCTTCAGTTTGGTCTATAATTTAACCATGAATCGTCTTACAAGCGAACTACGCTTGCAAATTGTTGAATTTTATTATCAAAATGCGTGCTCTGTTAAGAAAGTTCATCGCGCGCTTCTTCCATTTGATGGTCAGTTTAATCGACCCACCGAAGCGGCTATTCGGGCTATTGTGACTAAATTTCGCACCAAATTTACATTGTTGGACATTAAACCACCAACACGTTTACGTAGTGTGCGAACTGAAGAAAGTGTTAATGATGACCATCAATTATCGATTCGTCGCCGTTCGCAGCAATTGGGCCTCTGTTACTCAACAACGTCCAACTTTCTTTGCCCAAAATGCAAGAGCTTGACTTCCATGACATGTGGTTTCAACAAGACGGTGCCAAATGCCACACAGCACGCGCAACAATGGACTTATTGAGAGGCGAGTTCGGTGAACATTTTATTTCACGTTCGGGACCGGTCAATTGGCCGCCTAGATCGTGCGATTTAACGCCTTTAGACTATTTTTTGTGGGTGTATGTTAAAGCTCATGTCTATACAGACAAGCCCATTGGAAGACAACATTAAAGCATTTATTCGTGAGATACCGGCCGAAATGTTGGAAAGAGTACTCCAAAATTGGACTAAGCGGATGGACCATTTGAGGCGCAGTCACCGTCAACATTTGCATGAAATAATCTTCAAACATTAAATTATATGGACCGTACTATCGATTTAACTAATGATTTCATGGATTTGTCCGAATTTTATGTGTTTTTTTTTTTTTTGAAAAACTTTCCTATAGCTCTTAAAAAATCACCCTTTATTTCATTCATTTCGCATATTGTTTATCTCAAGTTTCCTGAGCGATGTATCGCAAATTTAAAGTTGGGTTGATGAAAAAGCGAGATCAATTAATGATTCACTGTTGTATTCCTACACCCAAGGCGATTTTTGTGGTTAACATCTTTGTCAAAAGTGCGATACCTAATGTAATTTGTTTGTGTAAATCGATAAACTATCACTATTCTCCTTTCAAACTATCGTTAAACTAAGAAACACGACACAGTCTTTGCAGGACTATTGTATGTTAGATGTGCTCAGTGTGATTAGCCTTTGAGGGTCACTGAATCTTTCAGATCAAAACTGCGACCTTCAGGTGTCCCGCCAGCAGTCAACTCTGATGGCGATCGTCAATGGACACCAGCCTCTAATTCCACCACTTCCGGCGGAAATGGCATCCAAAAATGTAAAAGTGTAGTTCAAAATAGGAATAAACTACGCTCCAAGTTTCAGTCAAAAAAAAACACAAAAAACACTCGAATTTCGGCCTCCTAAACTGGTTTCCCCCCTTAAAACTTACACACTCCTAATCCTGCAAAATGATTGAACAAACAAAAACCAAAGCCTACTTTGCAGCGCAAAGGGTTCGACAAAAGGCATTAACGGCCGAGAGCATTTCTTTGTCTCAGCCCAGCAAATGTTTGCAGTGACAATTCTGAATTTATTTCTGATTTATTTATAAGCACGCTCTGCATTAACAGGACGGGGGGCGGGGCTGGCTGGGGGGCGGTTGGTATAGCTGCAAAGAATTCAATTTCTTGGACAACGCCTACAACAAATGCAATTAAAGCTCATTAATGCTGCACGAGGCATGTGAAGCCATCGCCGGCAAACAAGAGAAAAATCAGACAAACCCAATTTGAATTGATGGGCAACGAGCGCTCCTCCAGCTGAAGCTGCCAAGTGGTCAATGCTAATTGCTCCCGCCCTGGCTGCCTCGCAGCTCGCTGTCAGTTGCACATACATAAATTACATTCCTTCCATTCCTGCAACTGCGGCTTGAGAACATAGAACAACCCCCGATATTAGATAGCTAAATTCTGATAAAAGATTGAGGCAGTTTAGCTACATAATCGCTGTTTGTACATTAGATACATTTTAAAAGAAGATAGATTTTCCATTTTCCTCTTAGGGCCGTTTTCTAATCTTCTACATGGAGCTATCTGTCAGATGAGAACTCAAACCTTAGCTATGAAGCATTTTGCCTGTAAAATAATTGCATTATTTTTGGAGAAGCTGACAGTGACAAAAAAAAATGCTGTTGTAAGGACAGCATAAGAAGGCTCTCTTTGGCTATATTTATAAAAAGAGAAGTTCCTAGTATCGGAAATAGTACCAGCGATATTATTATTCTTGCTATGTGCTTCGGATAGACTGGGGGGAAAGTTAAGGAACGAAAGCTTGTGTGACGCCTAATTAAAGTATATTTCTATTGTCATAATTATACTAAGGATAAAACCAGGTATTTCGCACTTAAAGCTCAGTATTCCCAAACTATGAATTCAACTGAGTCTTAGAATTCTCCCTCCAAGCTAGCCATACTTATTTCAAGTAGTGTGTTCAAAAAAGATTACGCAGCGCTTTAAACTGGGATTCACGAGGGATTTGGGATTTGCTAGTCCTTTAAATTAAGTACGTGCATCATAGTTATTGGAAAATCCAATAAAGCGTGTAACATTTTGCTATTTTAGGCTGCAAACCGGTTTTGAACCGAACCGGTTCGAACCCGAATTTCCGCATATTAATTCACTGCCAACCGAACCTTGTACCGAACTTCTTTAGAATTCAAAGATGAACCCAAACCTGTTCCGAACCTAAACTATCGGTTCGGTTCAACAAAAAAAAGTAGACATCAGAAAATTTGACCTTCTATATAGCGATTCCATCTGTTATCTAGTAGGTTTTGAGCGGGCGCAATAAAAACAAACAAGCTAAGCTAACTTTGGCTGTGCCGAAGTTTTTATACCCTTGCAAATGCTCGCTTAAATATTTTCAAAAAATACCCTTTTTCCGACCGATTGTTCGTATGTGAGCTATACGATATAGTCACCCGATTTAGCCAAAAATTTGAAAAATTATGTGAAAGCACGTGAAACAAACAAATACAAAATTGCAGGATGCTACCATTAAAAACAAAAAAGTTTTTTTAGCTAAGACTGTTTTCAGTCCTATCTTTTGTATGGCAGCTATACCATATAGTTGTGCGATTTTAATAAAACTTGGTAGAATTATAAAAAAACATAGTAAACCTATGATTACAAAGTTTGGAGACGTTTCCGTTGAAAAGAAAAAAGATTTTTATTCCTATGGGAGCTATGGGATATAGTCATCCGATCCTCTCGGCTCCGACATATTAGTAGTGTGCAGCAAAAAGAAGACTCTGTGGAAAATTTCAGCTCGATTGCTTTAAAACTGAGAGACTAGTTCGCGTAGAAACAGATAGACAGACGGACGGACAAAGCTCTATCGACTCAGCTCGTCACCCTGATCAAGAATTTATATGGTTTATGGGGTCGGAAATGAATATTTCTATGCAAACTTCTGGGCAAAATTATAGGGTATAAAAAGCCTAGAATGTAAAAAAGCCTGTATACTAACAGAACTACTTCCAATATCCATAATATCCATAATAGCCTGTGTTTGTTTTTAAGATCCTTGACTCCCAAGCTTTTTCGATGATTCACAAAAGCTTTTAACTTAACCTTACACCCAGTAATGCCAGAATATGAGATTAAGAGGTTGCTCGATTTGGAAAAATAACGAGAAAGCTAAGCTTAAAAAAATTAATTCAAAAACATTTTGAAGTAAGCTTAAACATAATACAAATTAATATAATTCGCAGTTTTTCGGAACCAAATCTAAAAGAATTCTACTCTTGGATTCCATTACAAAGAAAATTCAGTATAGGGTTGGCTGGGAAAATGTTCCAATAAAACAAAAAGTTTTCAACTATTTCCAATGTTAAATTTAACTATTGCCTGTATTAAATTTAAAGTGTACACTCTTTAGATATACAAATATTATATTTAACGCTAACTCAATGGTGAAAATAGTAAAATTAAATTGTAAATATTGAAATATCACAGTATTATTCCCTGAGTGTGTGCTAAATTTTAGCTCGATAGCTTAAAAACTTGGAACCTAGTTTGCATAGAAACAAACAGACAAACGGATAAAGCTCAATCGACTCAGTTCGTCACCCGGATCAAGAATATATATAGAGTTTATTGGGTCTGAAATGAATATTTCAATGCGTAGCAAACTTCTGGGCAAAATTATAATACCCTTGGCAAGTGCATAGTGGTGTGCAGCCTGTAGATGTGAGCCAAACACTCATCAACTCGGTAACATGGTAAACTCCGTTGATTTTGTTGAACATTGAAAACTGATGTCGCAGTTATGGACATTATGCACAATCCTTATTTATTTATTAGAAACAGGCTCGGGACGGGAATACCGAATCCGATTGATCTTAAACAGGGTTCCCCAAGAAGAGAGGCTGTCTGTCGCTTTCCGTCTCTCTCTCTCTCTCTGACACTCAATGATGCATTACTTCGGCAAGCATTCGGCGTGAATTGCCTAAAATGTTCTGGTCCCCCCCAGGGCATGGCTGGTGATTACTGATCTGAAATGTAAAAAAATTGGTAGAGTTCTGTAGGACGGGATGGTATAATATTTTATGATTTCTCTGTGAGCAACTGAACAATAGAGCACGTAGAGTGAGTTGACACACCCTTTGAAAACAAAAGAACCTTTAACCAACACTATTTTATATTATTATTCTAATATTGTTCCTAATTATGAAAGATTATTCAGTAGATGTTAATAAAATATATCTTGCAATAACTATGTCTTAGAATATGTTACAAAAAAATTGAAAAAAAAAACCGCGCTTATCCATCAGCTTTTCCACAACTGCACTTCGGATGATAAGCGTCGAGCGTGGTCCAAGTCTTGGACCAATGCCTGTCTGTCGCTCCGTCTCTGTCTGTGTCGATTAAAACGCAATCAAGTGGAATGAGTCTTGATTAAAAAAAAGAAAGAAAATGTAACAATGTTACGTGAATGGAATAGTTCACCGCTTACCCTTTGTTTCTGTCTCGGTGCTTCGATGTGCGGGGGGTTGTCGATCGATCGATGAGATGAGACACAGAAATGCAATTCAGTTGACTTTGCCCTGCGGAGCTTGCTTTTGTGGCCAAATGCAATTAGAGTACCTGCGACATATGTAACGCATATTTCAATGCAAACTTTAATTAGACGCTAAATGAATTTATAACACACGCGGATGCTGTGCAAGTCAGCGGAGTGCAGGGGTGATGCCTGAATGGGTGTGGTTGGACCCCACAGGGAACACACATTTTATGCGCAACCCCGCAACATTTCAAGTCTTTGAAGCCGCCTAACTGAATTAGTTGGCACACACGAATGCACCGCAGACTCCAGTTCCCTCTCCACCCTCCCACTTTTCTAGCCTCGACAATGACGACAACTGAGGAGAACTTGGAGGAGTCCACGGCGGCGTCGATGGCAGAGGCTAGGCCACATGCAGGGGATAATCTGCGCGCATTTTTAAGGCACTTGTATATAGAATGCCTGAGGCGCAATCAGAAGGACACGGACTACGATGACGATGATGGCGGCACCGATGCCCGGGGTTGGTTTTCTATTTACTTATCTGCACCTCTGTATTGACCGCCTCTCTCTCGCTTGGGCAGACTGGGACGAGGCTAATCTGGAGAATGACATGGTCCGGGAGGGGAACATTGATATGCAGGACGTGGACGAGGCAGCGGCAGCTTATAACGAGCTTCATGCCACTGTTGTGTCAGTCACGATGGCCACCAATCGGGAGCAGCCCGTCCTCAACGATTCGTCCAGCGAACGCCTCTTTTGTCCCTGGGACTTCGATGCCTATCTATGCTGGCCACGCGCCCCAGCTGGCAGCGTAGTGAGTCAACATTGTCCCGATTTCATCGAAGGCTTCAATGGCAAATTTCTGGCGCACAAAACGTGAGTAAAATGCTTGAGAAGATGTGCCCCAACTCTGAGTGTGACTCTTCCCGGCAGCTGTCTGGAGAATGGCTCCTGGTGGCGCCATCCGGAGAGCAACAAGACCTGGTCGAATTACACCAACTGCGTGGACTATGACGACTATGAGGTGAGTGTGCCACCCAAAATTCCACCGAGCGTGCAATCAGGCAAATGGCATCTTGCAGTTCCGCAGGTTCATCAACGAGCTGTACGTGAAAGGCTACGCCCTCTCCCTGCTGGCCCTGCTCATTTCGATTATCATATTTCTTGGCTTCAAGTAAGTGGCCACCACTCAACTCCCATTCGAACCCAATTAGACTGACGCACACGCTCGCCTAGATCCCTGCGCTGCACCCGCATTCGCATTCATGTCCATTTGTTTGCCTCGTTGGCCTGCACCTGCATTGCCTGGATACTGTGGTACTATTTTGTGGTGGAGCAGCCCGAACTGGTAGCCGAGAATCCGGTAAGTAGTGACACTGTGCGACTGACTGACTGATGCCCATGCCATCCACTTGCAGCCCTGGTGCATTGCCTTGCACTTGGTAATCCATTACTTTATGCTGGTCAACTACTTCTGGATGTTCTGCGAGGGCTTGCATCTGCACTTGGTGCTCGTCGTGGTAAGTGGAAAGAACGAACGGCGTTCGCATGCAAGTCCTTTGTAATTGCTGTGCAGGATTTGCATACTAGATGAGCGAGCGCTTTGCATTGCTGATGTGATATGCAGCTGCATCGATTTATGAGGCGGCAGCTCACAACTTGGGCAAACTCTTTTCCATCTTCGTCCGAATGAAAATGTCAAAACCTTTGGCTGGCTGCCCATCTTTTGCAGGTCTTCGTCAAGGACACCATTGTGATGCGCTGGTTCAAGCTGCTCAGCTGGCTATTGCCGATAGTTTTTGGGTTTGTTTATGGCACAGCACGCTATTTCAGCGGGACGGACAACAAGCAGTGAGTAACCAGAAGGGATTCCCCCACATCCAACTAACCTTAGATTAAGCAAAACCTGCCTTCATACTTGGAAATTTACGAAAAATCGAGAAGACTACGCTGACCTCATCTTGAGATGCAATTTCGACAATAATAACAATCTTTTCACTTGAGTCGGTGGAGTGTATTGTGAATCTCTGACTCGCTTACACCAACAACATTCCATCATAGCTATGAATTGCAACTAAATCGAGAGCGAAAGTTAAAGTTGGCCCTGCCCGACTTTGAACCACCCGTTACTCAAGGCATATAGAGTTTAATAACCCCGTGCGGCGCATTTATTATCCGATCTTTATAAAAAGAGATTGTAGATATTGGCCACATGCACTACACTGCGAAATCTGAGCTCGATATCTTAAAAATGTAGGAGATATTCAACTTTTTATACCCTGTTCCCATTGAAAATGGGAAAAGGGAGATCATGAAGTTGTGCGAATGTATGTAACAGGGAGAAGGAAAATTTTCCGACCCCATAAAGTATATATATTCTTGATCAGCATGAACAGCCGAGTCGATATAGCCACGTCCGTCTGTCCGTCCGTCCGTCCGTCTGTCCGTCTGTCCGTCTGTGTGTCTGTATGAACGCGTCGATCTCAGAGACTATAAGAGATAGAGCCACAAATTTTTGCACGAAGGTAGATTTATGCTGTACGTAGATCAAGTTTGTTTCAGATTTGAAAAATTCCACCCCGTCCCCCTTTTATCCCCAAAAAACCTAGACCTCCTCTTGAAATCCTAGACATAAATAGCCGTCAGATTTCCACAATTTGCAAGTTAGAGCCTCGTGGTTTAGTATACATCAAGCTAGGCCCAATATCTACCTATTCTGAAAACAATCAGATCGGACAAAAAACACCGGAGTTATAAGCGAAACAGTTGAGCTGATTTCATGAAAGTTGGATAATAAATGGGAAAGTTATACAGGTTATTAACAACGTTGCATACTTATCTGAGCTGCATGCGCTGCACCATGGTCCAGTCGCCTACTTTTGCTGGCCAAAATTAATAACTTGCAAACTAAAAAAGATATTCCGATTAGGTTTTTATACTCTGTACCGTGGGTACATAGAGTAGTATAAGTTTGTGCAAAAGTATGCAACATCGAGAAGGAAGCATCTCCGACCCTATAAAGTATATATATTCTTAGAGATAGTAAGAGATAGAGGTTTGACATGTATGTGACATATGCTTCTTATGTGTGCAGGCAGATCAAGTTTATTTTCAATTTTGGCCCCTCCCGCCCCCGCAATTAAGAAAATCATCGAACCTCCCACACTTTTTAAAATAGATGGTTCGTACCTTCTAGATATTTTAAGTAATCGTGAAGATCGGATGAACGGTTCTCGAGTTATGAACAAAAGACTGTTCGCTGCTGCAGCGCAGTAGCAGCGCTGCTTTCAGCTGCTACTGCAAAATCAACATTTATGCTAAGCGTACAATTTCGTTGGTACAGAGTATGGCAGTCGGGTTTGACCGACTTTCTTTCTTGTCTTCCATAAAAATTACACCCTACCAACAATCTGGCCCAATGCGCACTGAACGAAACTAGTTAATGTTAATGCTCTGTTAATTAACAAAGAAGAAGTTATTAAACATTAAATACCCTGAGTAACGTTTATATCGAAGTCGGACTGGGCTGACTTTAACTTACGCTCTCGATATTATAATTTTGCCCAGAAGTTAGCAATGCATAGAAATATTCATTTCCGACCCCATAAACCATATATATTCTTGATCAGGGTTACGAGCTGAGTCGATTGAGCTTTGTCCGTCCGTCTGTCTGTCTGTTTCTACGCGAACTAGTCTCTCAGTTTTGAACCTTTCGAGTTGAAATTTTGCACAGAGTCTTCTTTTTTGCTGCACACTACTTATATGTCGGAGCCGACCGGATGGGATGACTATATCTCATAGCTCCCATAGGAATAATCGGTGGAAAAACTAGTTTTAGTGAGAAAAACCTTTTTTTTCAACGGAAACGTCTTCACACTTTGTAATCGTAGGTTTACTATGTTTTTTTTTTATAATTCTACCAAGTTTTATTAAAATCGGACAACTAGAAGGTATGGCTGCCATACAAAAGATAGGTCTGAAAAACAGTTTTAGTTAAAAAAAACTTTTTTGTTTTTCATGGTAGCATCCTGCAATTTTGTATTTGTTTCACATAATTTTACAAATTTTTGGCCAAATCGGATGACTATATCGTATAGCTTCCATACGAACGATCGGTCGGAAAATGGGAAAAAGGGTATTTTTTGAAAAATTTAAGCGAGCATTTGCAAGAGTATAAAAGTTAGCTTAGCTTTCTCGTTTTAATTTAATAACATGTTATCTGAATTAGCAAAGCCCCTGTGAGCCCCTGTGGGAACCTGAACCTTGATTCAGTAACCTTCTGAGCGCTCTCCGTGAACCCGAACCCAAAAAGTTTTGCGCTCTTAATCCGAGGGATGAAAATCATAAGATTTTTACGAGGCATGCAGCCCTGACATTTTGAGTTAAGATCATTAGTTCACAAATATGAACAAATTTAATAGCCCATTTATGTAGAGATTCTTAAATGTTGTTTGGAATGCTGAACTCGAATTTCGATTTCAAAAACTGTTTAGAAATTTTAAATTTCTTTAAAATTCTCGGTAGGTAAAAAAGGCATATGAAGGCATATATTAACCTATATTTTTGGTCGGAGTCAATCAATGTATAAGTCGAAGGATTGTTGAATTATTTCCAATAATCGCGTGAAACATTGGTGGTACTCCTGAAAATGATTTAGAATTGATTTCAAATTCGTGATGGCAAATCTATAGCAGTTGAGGAAACGTACCTTTTGCGTACTGATGTACTGAATATAAATTTCCCTTCAAATTAATAGTTTGTTTGCAGAATATATAGTTTAAGTATGTACACATTTTAACAAAGGACAGTTTTAGTAATTGTAAATTTGAGGTTAATTATGTAATTTTGCAGCTCTCAAGTGGACGAGGCAGTACTCTATTAGAACCTCATGAACATATCTGACAAAGTCGAGCACTTGTTCTGAAATATCCGGACTTTTTGACATAGTCCTCTTTGGGCCACCGGTCTTTCCTCCCTTTAGAGATACTCGTATGCATTCTTATTAATTATTTACTATTAAAACTTTAAAATCAAGAGCCTTCAAGCAAAAACTTCAAGCCAACTGAGTTGAAACGGTCACACTAAAACGAAATCAACTCAAAATTAGCCTCAAGTTGATTCTATTAAATCATTTGGTTTAACCCTTCCTAACTTTTTATGGAGCAAGTGATATTGAAATAGTGTTTCGATTTGACCCCATCCATACCTTAGCATAACCAATTCTTTCATTATTCCACGCTTACCTAACCTTCTGCTCCATTTACAGCTGCTGGATGAATGATAGCCTCTTTCTTTGGATCTTCTCGGTGCCCATAACCCTTTCGCTTCTGGCCAGTTTCAGTATGTTTCAGTTTTATTCCTTTGTTCATTTAATCACTGATTCTCTTCTTGTTTTCAGTATTTCTCATCAATGTTCTACGAGTGATTGTTAGGAAACTGCATCCGCAATCTGCACAACCGGCCCCGTTGGCCATCCGAAAGGCTGTGCGGGCCACAATCATTTTGGTACCCCTATTTGGACTACAGCACTTTCTCCTACCCTACCGACCAGACGCTGGGACTAATCTGGATCGTTTCTATCAATTGCTCTCCGTCATTTTGGTCAGTCTCCAGGGGTTTGTCGTCTCATTTCTTTTCTGCTTTGCCAATCATGATGTTACCTTTGCCATACGAACGTTGCTAAACAAGTTGTTACCGAGTCTGATATCGGCGCCGCCAACCGGGAGTAATACTGGACAGATGGCGACCACAACGCCCAGTCGTGAGCTGGGCGTCTAAGCGTTATCGGAATCGAGTTTCGCCTGCCACGGCGATGGCAAGGGCAGAACAGAGATTCTGAGAACCAAAGAGAAGAAGGGATCTGAAACTTTGGGGTTCCTATCTAGTATTTCCAATTCCCAAGGGTAGTGGGGATATTACTTACTGATATACGTATTTCATAAGTACTTCGATGTACCTAAGTGACAATTTTTTTTTTTTTTTTTTACTATCTTGTCGTAAATGTATGGAAATATGCTAAACGAAATAATTGTATTAACATAATGTTAAAGTATCGCTATAGTTTTCAAATCGTTATCCATATTACATATATATATATATTTATCGGTCATATTTATGCAGTATTAGAGCGATTGTATAAAACCTACCCAATGAAATGTAATGTACCAGAGAAAATAAACCATGTTACCTGTCAAAACCACAGAGTTATTCTGTAAATATTATCATAGCTTGGGATGAGGTAAGTAGCTATTGGGAGTAGGCGTGTCAGGGTGGGCAACTTTGGAAGGTAAGGTATTTTTTGTGTCAGCTGGAATAAATATTGAAAAACTTGGTAGAGAAATTCAATAATCCTATGTGTTACAGAAATCTCTAGAGATTTTGGGGTCAGTTGTTTTTGAAAACAGCCAAGCCAAATGTCGGTGTTCCTGAAATGTCAGAGATTTCATTTTTCGGAGTTGCATGAAGCGAGTGGCAAAAAACAGCTGACTGGCTGCCTAACTAGCCATTGCGTTGTTACTGCCACGATAGGGTTGTAGGTTTTTTTTTTAGTTTTTAACAAAATGCTTAAAGTGTACCATTTGAGATGCGCTGTATTATTAACCTGTAAACTTATTTAAAGCATTCAAACTTAATTACTTCGCAAGAAAATTTAAAAATATTGCGCCGCGAAATAATTAAATTATATGGACAACCCTGTTGGTATACATGTGGGTGGAAGCAATAACTGCCAATATTTATAAGTTTAGTACACAAATATAAATTGACAATGTCAGCGGCTGCATTAATTGCTTTTTAAGTTGCAAGGAGTTTGACGACAAAAAAAATTCGTCGTAATAGCCTCAGAAATGAGTCCAATCCTCTTTCGATTTCTGATATGAATAATAATAACTAATAATATTATTAATGAGCGCGTTCACCAGCATAAATCGATGACCAAAAATCGATTTGTTGTGTTAGATTGTGCTGGTGAACGGGCGTGATCTGCAATCATGTTTGCTAATTTTCGTGATTGTGTTAGATGTCAATCCATCAAAGAAATAGTTTGTTGGATTGGCTTGATTGTGATTGTTATCGATAACACACAGCTGTCAAAAATAAACAAACAAGTAATTTTGTGAAGATTTAAACAAAATGAACATGGACACGTCTTTGTGTTTAACAAATGAATTGGCAGAGGGCGTGGTTTCTCAAGTAGCTCACGTAAATTCGTGCAAGGCTCTGAAGGCTTCGCTAGTTGTTGCAGAGGAGGAAAGTTTGGAATGCCGCCTCTTCAAAAAGAAGTGGCCCCGCGTACGCTCCCAATTGTTCTTCGAAGTGACAGTACAACATTATAGAATGGACGAATTTAAGGATCATTTCAGGATGTCCCGTGCATCGTTTGAAGTACTCTTAGCTCATTGCTTATCAAAACCTTTATTAATTCGAATTTACATTCGCAGTCTCTTCTTCGAGTAGTCGCTACCAAGGCAGTGGCCATGGATGAGCCAATTGCCAACGTAACTTTGGAAAAAAAAACTGCCTTTTGTAATTTGGATGTTGGCAAAACAGGAGGCCTTCCTATCAGTAGGTGACCGTTTTAACATACCTAAGAGCTCTGGTCATCGGATATTCGAGTTTATTGTGTACATTCTGGCCGGTCTTGCGACCACATACATCAAATGGCCAACAAATTTGCAGCAGCTGAATACAGCTGCGACTTTTAGGGAAAAATCTAGAGGGATACCATGAGTTATTGGTGCTATTGACTGCTGTCATATTCCAATTAAACAACCTGTCGGCAATGCCTACGACTTTTATAACCGAAAGCAAGTGCACTTAATCATTTTACAGGGTGTATGCGACTGCTTAGCTCGATTCATTCACGTATTTGTGGGTAAATGGTCGGAGCCGAGCCATTTATTTTGAAAAAAAGACATTTAATTAGGTCAATGGGCATTTGAGTGTTTCTCAAATCAGATACAATACCAAATTCTCCGCCATAAGAGCAGTAATCGAACGAGCGTTTGGTCTATTAAGAGGAAAATTTCGCCGTCTTAAATATCTGGATGTGGGCTCGCCCACTTTTGGCAACTATATTATAATGGCTTGTTGCATGTCACACAACTTTATTTTGTTGAAGGGCGATGGAAGTGAAAGCGAGGACTGGACAGGAGTCGAAGGAGTAGAAGTCGAACAGGACCCTCTTTTGGAAAGATCAAGTTGTGCGAGAATTCCACCAGAGGCTTCCCAAAAACAAGGCTCGTTTAAAAAGATGCTTTAAAATTTATTAAATAAAATACTTTTTTTCCGCATAAATGCAAACAAATTTTCTTAAGACTATTCATTTTATTAAATTTTTCTATTCATTTTTGTATCATTTCATTTCGGGCCAGCTGAATCTCGTTGCTCTGAGCCTGGATTTTATTGCTCTCACTTAACGCAGCTATTTTTATATTTTCAGTCAAAAATACAAAACTTCCGCCATTAAAAAATATTGATAATATTGTTGCCTGAAAATTCTATCAAAAACCGTTCACCAGCAGCCAATTTTTTTATTGTTGATTTATGTTAGATGATTGGTGTGTGCTGGTGAACGCGCTCAATGTAATAATTAAAGATCGAATCAAATTTAAAAAGCATACTTACATTTTTCACAGCTGATCACTTTCTTCTTCTTAGTTTGACATTCCCAGAAATTCAAACTTATCGATAGGTTTTTTTCGATACTTCATTGAATTACCCTCTTAAATCATACTTTAATAAAATGCTAATTTATCCACATTATCTTGTTCTAGTTATACTTCATTTTAGCGTAAAAAGTAGAAACTTTGAAAAGAAACTTGATACTCGGAAAATGTTCTGCTAAATTTGGAATAAATTTGGCAGGTTTGCTAAAAGTTGATTTCTGCTGCTCGCTGACTTCCGCGTTGTTTTGCTTGAATATATTTTTAACCTAATTTTCATTACTTAAAACTCATAAAATCTTGAATAATACTAATTCAATTCTATTATTTAGGCATTCAAGTTAGGATTAGCATATATTTTCCCATTTTCAATGGGAACAGGGTATAACAAGTGGGCGTCGTGATACAAGCTCTTTACGAGGGAAATCCAGAATCTGATTTGAAATTATAATACTTGCAAGATAATATAAAGAAGTTTGGTTTTTGGATGGTTATATCCGGATGAATTTGATTAAGGCTCTATTTTACATTTTGAATCGTAAAACAGTGTTCCCCAAGAAGAGAGGTTCTCTGTCTTTCTTTCTCACACTCTCTGACACTCACTGCTGCAATACTTCGGCAAGCATTCGGTGTGAATTGTCGAAAGTGCCACGGGGCCACCCGTAAAACTAAAAATAGTTATCGTCATCACTGAAAATGTAGTTTGCTGTCCTCATTGTGATGCTTCTGCATTTGCATTTTCAGAACATCTGTTCTTTGTTTACTGCCAGTCAGGCAGTGAAATATACAAATTGAAAATGGATAATCAATTGGATATTCTTTCGAAGATTCCGTGTGAATATTTAATGTTGGCGAGAGTCTGGAGTGCTTCCATGTCCATATATTCTAGCATGCTCATGGAAAACAGGCGCCGAAATTCATGATTTATGGAACCTTTTGGTAAAAGGATGTACCCCAAAACTCAAGCGAGTTCTTCCAGGAAAGCTGTCGGTGTAAGAGAAGCACATTGAATATTTTGATGGATCGGTTGTCTAGGCTGGCAAGGAAAGACACACCACATCGTCTGGCTATACCACTGGACAAAATGATTGCCAATGCGATATATACGTTATAGACAATGGTCGGATCATTTTGAAAGACTTCTGCCGAAAAGTCATCATCGAGTTGGCAAATAAGTTTTTGTCACCAAACTACATGAGGGAATCCTATCCAGTCGATGGTTGGTCTTTCCTTGCCGGCCCAGGGAGCAACCAAAATATGAAATGTGCTTCTCTCACTCCAAAAGCTCTTCTTGAAGAACTCGCTAGAGTTTTGGGATAAATACTTTTCCCACAAAAACTACATACGTCTAGACACTGCGGGATGAATTAAGGGGCCTGTTTTCTAAGAGCACTGTGGAAAATATGAACATGAAAGCACTCCACTCTCTTGCCAACATTAAGTATTCTGTGTCAATCATCGAAATAATATCCAATTGATTATCCATTTGTTGCATTGTAGTGCGATAGCATCTCCGATACGCCAAACATGAATGGTATATCGATATTCGAATATAAGGAGATGCGCGCGCGCAACCGACTTAGACAGTGGCGCCATCCATGGCTCAAGTTAGGATTTGAATTTGATGGCCTATTCGGGGGGGCGGCTATTTAATGAGAGAGGCGGACTTAATATTTGGCATCTTGCTCCCACTCGAGGGTTATAGGAAGTAAAGGCTAATTAGCAGGGAGGAAGTCGGCAGAATGTGGATGTCCTCCTCCCACCTAGGAGTGTGGAATGACAGACCTTGAAATAGGTCAATGACTTCTGCATTTACTGATGTAGGTCAGGGCCAAATTGAAATCGGAACGAAGGCATATAGGGGGACAATTTCGGTTGCAAAGGGACAGTTGGTTCGCTAAATTGACCAGGCGCAGGCAGCGGTGACCAGTTAAAATTTTCAAATTCAATAAAAACTATTCACTCCGTGCACGTTATATATATATATAAGTTTGTTTTTTTCAAATCGTGAGTTCACAAAAAAAAAAAAAAAAGAAAAGTGGTGAAAATATATAAAAAATTTGAATTTCTATGCAAAGTTTTGGGCCCGAAGTATCCACTCAATATCCTTACGCGGACCTGGGAAGCCAGTTCATCCTTGGGAATCCTAGTGAGGGGGAGCTTTCCACACGCCTTCCGCTTTGCCCGGGTAGCAAGTGATCCCACCTCCCCGTGGTCTTCCTAGAGGCATCATCCAGGCCACCGTTCCTGCATCCAAGAGACGCTGCAAGGAGGAAGGATAAATAGAGTGAGTCAGTT
This sequence comes from Lordiphosa andalusiaca, assembly GCA_035044965.1. NCBI lineage: Eukaryota > Metazoa > Arthropoda > Insecta > Diptera > Drosophilidae > Lordiphosa > Lordiphosa andalusiaca. The sequence continues at coordinate 1,003,489 of JAWNNM010000051.1, read as the reverse complement.
CCAATCGAAATAGTTTTCGCCCTGCATAGGCAGCCCCAATCAGCAGCCAGCAACAACTAAAAGCAACATATATACATACAGTTGGCATAAGCAAAACGCCATATCGACATATTATCTACATCATTACATCGCATCATCTACATGCATGGTAGAAGAATCGGCTACTCAAACTGAAGTGCGATCACACATACAAACACATCTAAACACATAGTTCGAACTTCTACAAATTTTCTTTTATAAATACACATACACCTTAATTATTTATTTATTATTTATTATATTTATTTAAACATTCTATTTATTTAAAAACATATCCTTGTGAAGGTACAATTTTCCCTAAACTGCCCTATATTTAAACATATACTTATATTTATGAATTTACATCCATTTTAATCCCGCCCCAATCTTTCCCTTGGAGCTCCATTAGGGCTTAGTGCAGACTAAATGGGAATCTAGAAAAACAAAATAAACAAATTAATTAATAATAAGGGAATATAGCAACGGGAAGGCAAAATTGAACTCTGAGAAATAATTATGATCATATAATAATATTTAAAATTGCTAAAAGTCTATCAGTCCAAATGTACGAGTTAGTTTTATGTGTCAATGAAAATTAAAGTCTTTATAACGTGTTGAACATGTCGCTGTAAGTCATTATGAGGGGGGAGAAGGAGGAAAACATCAGCCTGGAGTGAGCCGTCCGCAGGTCTCCTGTATTAGGGCAGCCAGATGGAGAAGATATATAAGCATCCGCTGCATGGAAGGGTGGGGACGTTGCCGGCGGAAACATCTATGCCGAAATCATCTTAGTCTGTTAGGTGGCGCTTGGTTTTTTTTTATAAATTTTGTTCAGTAGTTTGAAGTAGTTGGCAGTTTTTTTTTGTGTTTGTTGGTGAGAGTCATTTATCGTGGTGATTGTGCGCGCTGTGGGCTTGGGATGAATCCTGCCCTGGGATGGGACTAAGCTAGCCGGTGCCAGCCCTGGAAACCAAAGCAGCGTCGTAACAATATGGCGCCCAACTGGAAGTAACGTCTCGCTACCGTTAAGGCACGCAGACACTGCAACCAAGTTTAAAAAAAAAAAAAAAATTTTAAAGCCATAATGAAGGAATCTCGCCATGAGGAGCCTTCTTCCTAAGCCACTAACCCATAGCGGCTTGTGTGGAGCAGAATTAGCTCACTGGCAATTGCGCTTTTGAATGGTTGGCTAAGGAGAGAAAAATCCAGATTAAAGTAATGTGGGTGGGTTATTCAGAAATGGGAGACTTAGCTGGGCATTATATGTCGGCAAATTGCTACCCGAATATAAATATTTAATTCATATCACTAACATCACAATTTTTTTAGTTTTTTTTATAAATCTATTTAAATATGTGAGATGTGTATCTCTCTTTTGATAATTACCAATCCTAAGGGTGTTTGGTGGCGTCATCCGAGGCAGCAGCATCGAGATGGCTTGCATCCTCGCACTTGGGATAAAGTCCACTATGAGATGGAAGTGATATTAATATTTAAAATAGTTTCAAAAGGGTTTTGTGGGGTAATACGTACTTGTCAAATTTTGTGTGATTAATGGCCTGTTTTCGTCCTGTTTGTGCATCCGTCAATGTTTCTGGCTATTTTCGAGTGGCCCAGACGAGAAAATTTCTCAGCCGGTGATGCATTCGGAATGGCCTGGACAACCGGAGGGGCAAGAAGATTCGAAAACAGAGAACATTGACAACCAAGGTCTCGATTAAGAACCCTTGACTGACTGTCGTCAACTGAAGTTGACGACGGAATCAGTTGATGAGTCCTGACTGTGGTCTGGGTGTCGTTTTGTTTTTTGATTTTGTTAGAAAGCGCCTCCTTGGAAAGGATAGTTGAGATGCAACGTAGTAGGAGCAGCGGTTCGGTCCGGCAGTGTGAATCCTTCTCCCCCTTTTTATTTATGAGTTGTTGTGGAAATTAGAAAGAAACTCTTGAGAATTTGGTTTGTTGCTGTTGTTGAGATTTGGTTCAGTTTGTGTTTTGTTTTTTTTTGCGAATTATTTTCTTATATATATATAATTTGTTTACGTTTTGTAATATTTAGTGTAGTTTTGGTTGGAGGTATTTTTGGGATTAACTTAGAATTTGAGGTCGAAAGAGATGTCAGGAGACGAAAAAAAGGGAGCTGGGGCAGTGAGTGATCACAGTCATCAGCTGAGGTCTCGGGGAATGGCAAGTTATAAAGAGGATTGGGACACCGATTTAGATCCGAGTGGAGCCACGGGTGGTGCGGCTATTATGGGCGGCGTCAAAAGGACACCGACTCACTTTCTGCGCCACAGAGATAAAAACGAAACAGGGCAGCGGAAAGATGAAGACCCCAACCGTCAGAAAGGCGAGTGCACGCGAAAGCCAGATGAAGGACAGCAAGAGACAGATCGTCCCGGAAATTATGACCTTCCAAAGCAACCCATCGGGTCAGAGTACGCCTCAGCCATCAACGTCGCAGTTGCCCAGGCTTATGAAACCTACAGGCAGGCATTTGAAACGGACATAGGACGAGTGCTCCAAAAGGAGATCGAGCAAGGTTTCATTGGGATGATGAAACAGCTGAACGACGTGATCCGGCCAACAAATTCCCGTTCAACTGAGCAAGATCGGGGTGGAGTTACTGCAGAAGCAAGACCTCAGCAGACCGGAAGTACTGGAACGACCCAAGGAGCTATCCCCAAAACTCGCCGGCCAGCCCCGTACCCGAAAGCCCAGTATCCAAAAACGGCGATAACAAAAAGTGATGAGAGCAGTCCTAATGCTTCGCGACTTGCGAAGGCAGCATTGTGGAGCAATCCGGTGAGAAGTGGCAGAAGAGACGAAGTCGAGGAAGAGTGGTCCGAAGAGAGCGAGTCTCCAAGAGAAGATGCGCGATATAATCGGCAGAGGAGGTCTCATGAGGTCCGGCCAAGAAGTGGAGTGGACGAAGAGGAGCCGGTGTACGCGAATACTTTCCGATCGCACAGCCGTAGTGAGATTAGAGTCGAGCGATGGGGAGTAACCTTTGATGGAGACGCCAGATCCTCTGTGGAAGACTTTGTGTTCAGGGTCGAGTACCTGCAGCAAAAGTTCGATTGCCCATGGAAGGAAATAATAAAATGCTTTCATCAGCTGGTTACTGGACGTGCTCGGGATTGGTATTGGCTCCATGTAAGACAGAGCCATGTCCGAAATTGGAAAGATTTGCGAGCAGCGTTATTGGATCGATTCCGTGGGCCTTGGACAGAGCATGATCTCATGCACAATCTGCTACGGAGGGAACAGTTGCCCGGGGAAAGCTGCGAAGACTATATTCATGCCATTCGTCAGCTGGCCTCGCGACTAAAAAAACCGCCAGCTGAACGGCATCTTGTAAAAATAATTAAAAGGGGATTGCGCGAAAGCGTCGCTCGTTTCGTGTACGCGATGGATGTAGTCACGGTCGACGATTTGCGCGACGAGTGCAACGAAGTGGAGCACAGCTTGATCCGACGCAGTAACCGCGAATCAAATGGCAATCGAAATACTGGTCGATACGCGCAGATGGGACAGAAGGTTGTCCATGAACTGGAGATGGAGTCTGGAGCAGATGGGCCCACTCAGGAAGTGGAAGAGGCTCGATTCGTGCCACGGTCTTTGATAAGACCCGGATGTTGGAACTGCGGCCGGACTGGGCACGAGTTTAGAGATTGTCTAGAAAAGGACCGGAAAATCTTTTGCTTCAGATGCGGACGCCCAGAGACATTCTCACCTCAGTGTCCGGATTGTGCGGGAAACGGGCGATTGAACGTGCGAAGAGCGGGAGACCCACGTTCAGCAGCGAATCCCGCGAAGACCAACGCCTAGGGGAGAAAAAAGAGATGAATATAATTGCATGTAATAAAAATAAAGTAGAAAATAATCATAAACTTATCAATAGCCATCATTATTTATCATATGAAGAGCGCATGCGTAGATATTTGGAGGCCAGGAGGCGGATATTTGACGCTCATCAAATAGCTGGAATGCGGATGGTTACTCGGAGGGTCCTGAAAGCACGCGAAAGGTTTCGAAGAAGAAGGGCAGTAAGGAAGCAAGTCATCGCGGCTGTACAGCGAACATCGGATCCGGAGAACAGAGTATTTGCCGAGGCTATAGTGGCAGGACGAAACCTGACTGGGCTACTCGATACTGGGGCAACCGTAAGTCTGCTAGGCCGCGGCTGCCGAGAACTAGTGGAAGAGATGGGATGGACAGTAGAGCCGTACAACTCATCCGTGAAGTCAGCGTCAGGCCATGATCGATCAATCATTGGACGGGTGAAAGTTCCTGTGGAATATGCCGGACGGCAGTGCATGATCACCCTGTATCTCTGTCCATACCTCGAACAGAAGGCCTACTTTGGAATCGATTTTTGGAGGTTGTTCAATTTAGCCCCAGCTGTGCTTGGCAAGCAGCAGCAAATCGCATCCGAGGACGAGTTGAGCGTAGATGAGATAATAGTTCAAGAATTCGGGCATTATGTAGAGGAGGAAGATGAAGCATCTGATCCGGAATCATGGCACCTAGGAATAGACGAGAAAAAAACATTAGAAGAAGTAAAAAAGGAGTTTCTATCTTTTGAGACTGTGGGATTGGGAAAAACTAGCCTCGAAGTACATAAAATTGAGTTGATTGAGGGGTCCCAACCAGTAAAAGATAGACATTATCCAATGTCACCTCCGGTACAAAAAATAGTGTGGGATGAAGTGGATAAGATGTTGGCACTCGGCGTGATAGAGGAAAGCCTAAGTCCATGGAGCAATAGAACCACCGTGGTACGAAAACCAGATAAGAACCGCTTTTGTTTAGACGCTCGAAAGCTAAATGCCGTGACGGTAAAGGACGCGTATCCGCTACCTTGCATAGAAGGAATCTTGTCACGTGTGGATCAGACGCAGTATATCTCTAGCGTGGATTTAAAATTTGCATTTTGGCAAATTGAATTGGAGGAGTCAAGCAAGGCGTACACTGCGTTTACTGTCCCGGGAAGGCCTCTTTACCAATTTCGAATGATGGCGTTTGGGCTTTGTAACGCTGCGCAAAGACTATGCCGCCTAATGGATAAGGTTATTCCCACGGAACTGCGTTCGAATGTGTTTGTTTATCTCGACGATCTTCTGATCATTTCCCCAGATTTTGAAACACATATGAGGTATTTGCGAATAGTGGCCGAATGTTTAAAAAAGGCAAATTTGACAATTGGTATGAAGAAGTCTAAATTTTGCTTTAAGGCACTTAAATATCTGGGTTTTATTATTGGCGGGGGCACTCTAAGAACAGATCCTGATCGGGTGGCAGCCATTAGGAACATGCCCGAGCCCAGGTCCATCAAGGATGTGAGAGCATTTTTGGGTACAGCAGGATGGTACCGACGATTCGTAAAGAATTTTGCGGCGTTAGCGGTTCCATTGACCGATGCTTTGAAAAAGCGAACTGGAGGCAAATTTGTATTGGGTGAGGAGGCCAAACAATCTGTTCAGGCCCTGAAGACAGCACTGACCACAGCTCCTGTTTTGGTACACGCCGATTTCAAACGCCATTTTTATATACAATGCGATGCTTCAAATTATGGTGTAGGGGCTGTTCTGTTCCAGCTGGATGACAACAAAAATGAAAGACCTGTGGCTTTTTTCTCAGCAAAAATGAATAAGCACCAGCTGAATTACTCAGTCACTGAGAAAGAATGCCTGGCGGCTATTATGGCGATCCACAAGTTTCGGCCATATGTTGAACTGATGCCATTTACGGTCATCACTGACCACGCCAGCCTAAAATGGCTAATGGCCTTGAAAGACTTGAGCGGAAGACTTGCTCGGTGGTCGTTGAAACTGCAGGGATACGACTTTCAAATCGTCCATAGGAAAGGAGCTGATAATGTGGTAGCAGACACATTGTCGCGCTGTCTGGAGGATGCGGCAGTAGAGGAATTAGCGCTTGATGTCAGCACAGCTCTAGGATTTGAAACCACGGAATTCGAATCGTAGGAATATAGGTCACTAGTCGAGGAGATTAAGGCGAATGAGCACAAATTACCTGATCTCAAAGTGTCCGAAGGCGTCATCTTTAAGAGGATGCAATTTAATCGACTTGATGAGCAAATGGAGGGCACTATATGGAAGATTTGGGTTCCAGAGGCTCTAACAGCCGAGCTGATTCGACGTGCGCACGAGGATCCTGTAGCAGCACACGGAGGAATCGCCAAGACTTTGGAGATTTTACGCAGACAATATTATTGGCCCAAGATGGCAGCTCACGTGGCCCGCGTCATCAGCGAATGCGAAGTCTGCAAAGAGACAAAAGCCGTGAATTTCCAAATGCAAGTTGGATTGGGAAAAGAAGTGGTCACTGAGAGGCCGTTTCAGAAGATATATGTGGACTTTCTGGGGAAGTATCCCAGGTCAAGGAAAGGCCATGCCTGGATATTCATTGTTGTGGACCATTTCACTAAGTTCACTTTGCTAAAGGCCATGAAAGAGGCAACGGCGAACAACGTGGTGGAGTTTTTAGTGAACGAGGTGTTCTTCAAGTTCGGAGTCCCGGAAATAATACACTCGGACAACGGAAAACAGTTTATCGCCAAAGTATTTAGGGATATGGTTGAAGCATTCCAAGTCACGCACCTGAAGACACCAATTTACTCCCCACAGAGTAATGCTTCGGAGAGAGTGAATCGAACAATCATCCAAGCCATACGTACATATCTCGAGGAAGACCATAGAGAGTGGGACCTGTACTTGCCTGAGATCGAGGTGGCGATTAGGAACAGCATACATTCTGCAACTGGCGTCACACCGTTCTTTGCGCTGTTTGGGCAACACATGATGTTGAATGGTGGCCAATACAAGCTAGGCCGCAAGCTAAGGTCCATGTGTGAGCACGAAATGGCAGCCATGAACAGCAAAGACAAACTGCAGCTAATCCGGGCCAAGGTGGAAAAGCAGCTCCATACAGCATACGAGCGCAGTGGGCAACGCTACAATAAGAGAGCCAGACACTTCCGTGCTGTTCCAGGACAGGAAGTGTTCAGGAGAAACTTTGCGATCAGCGACTTTAGCAAGGCCTTTAATGCAAAGTTCGCTCGCAAATTTCTGAAGGCTCGGGTGGTGAAACCGGTTGGTGGAAATGCCTATGAGCTGGAGGACATGCAAGGGCGTCCGCTTGGAGTGTTCCACGCGAAAGATATCCGGACCTGAAAGTAAACAAAAACCAAAACAAAGTATCGAGAACCAGCAAATGTCGTGTCATACTTCCCGTAAGATGTAGTCTGACCAAGGGTTCAATCGGCTTGGCTGTGAGGATTGGGTGTGACCCAACGTTGGGCGCTGAAGGTAACAATAAGAATGGCAAACCATTGGCACCGGCTGCAATATTCAATAAAATGCGCACGAAAAAACCCTGGCATCTGATTTTCTCTTTTCGCTGTGTCTTTTTCGTGTTGGTGTTGCATTGTAGTGCGATAGCATCTCCGATACGCCAAACATGAATGGTATATCGATATTCGAATATAAGGAGATGCGCGCGCGCAACCGACTTAGACAGTGGCGCCATCCATGGCTCAAGTTAGGATTTGAATTTGATGGCCTATTCGGGGGGGCGGCTATTTAATGAGAGAGGCGGACTTAATATTTGGCATCTTGCTCCCACTCGAGGGTTATAGGAAGTAAAGGCTAATTAGCAGGGAGGAAGTCGGCAGAATGTGGATGTCCTCCTCCCACCTAGGAGTGTGGAATGACAGACCTTGAAATAGGTCAATGACTTCTGCATTTACTGATGTAGGTCAGGGCCAAATTGAAATCGGAACGAAGGCATATAGGGGGACAATTTCGGTTGCAAAGGGACAGTTGGTTCGCTAAATTGACCAGGCGCAGGCAGCGGTGACCAGTTAAAATTTTCAAATTCAATAAAAACTATTCACTCCGTGCACGTTATATATATATATAAGTTTGTTTTTTTCAAATCGTGAGTTCACAAAAAAAAAAAAAAAAGAAAAGTGGTGAAAATATATAAAAAATTTGAATTTCTATGCAAAGTTTTGGGCCCGAAGTATCCACTCAATATCCTTACGCGGACCTGGGAAGCCAGTTCATCCTTGGGAATCCTAGTGAGGGGGAGCTTTCCACACGCCTTCCGCTTTGCCCGGGTAGCAAGTGATCCCACCTCCCCGTGGTCTTCCTAGAGGCATCATCCAGGCCACCGTTCCTGCATCCAAGAGACGCTGCAAGGAGGAAGGATAAATAGAGTGAGTCAGTTCCAATCGAAATAGTTTTCGCCCTGCATAGGCAGCCCCAATCAGCAGCCAGCAACAACTAAAAGCAACATATATACATACAGTTGGCATAAGCAAAACGCCATATCGACATATTATCTACATCATTACATCGCATCATCTACATGCATGGTAGAAGAATCGGCTACTCAAACTGAAGTGCGATCACACATACAAACACATCTAAACACATAGTTCGAACTTCTACAAATTTTCTTTTATAAATACACATACACCTTAATTATTTATTTATTATTTATTATATTTATTTAAACATTCTATTTATTTAAAAACATATCCTTGTGAAGGTACAATTTTCCCTAAACTGCCCTATATTTAAACATATACTTATATTTATGAATTTACATCCATTTTAATCCCGCCCCAATCTTTCCCTTGGAGCTCCATTAGGGCTTAGTGCAGACTAAATGGGAATCTAGAAAAACAAAATAAACAAATTAATTAATAATAAGGGAATATAGCAACGGGAAGGCAAAATTGAACTCTGAGAAATAATTATGATCATATAATAATATTTAAAATTGCTAAAAGTCTATCAGTCCAAATGTACGAGTTAGTTTTATGTGTCAATGAAAATTAAAGTCTTTATAACGTGTTGAACATGTCGCTGTAAGTCATTATGAGGGGGGAGAAGGAGGAAAACATCAGCCTGGAGTGAGCCGTCCGCAGGTCTCCTGTATTAGGGCAGCCAGATGGAGAAGATATATAAGCATCCGCTGCATGGAAGGGTGGGGACGTTGCCGGCGGAAACATCTATGCCGAAATCATCTTAGTCTGTTAGGTGGCGCTTGGTTTTTTTTTATAAATTTTGTTCAGTAGTTTGAAGTAGTTGGCAGTTTTTTTTTGTGTTTGTTGGTGAGAGTCATTTATCGTGGTGATTGTGCGCGCTGTGGGCTTGGGATGAATCCTGCCCTGGGATGGGACTAAGCTAGCCGGTGCCAGCCCTGGAAACCAAAGCAGCGTCGTAACACATTTTCAATTTGCATTTTTCTGCCGTTTATATTGTAAATTGTAAACAAAGAATAGATGTTCCGAAAATGCAAATGCAAAATCAACTGAATTTTCACTGATCACGAAATTGTTTGAAAATGCGCTTCATTGAGGAAGACATTTAAGATTCAAACAGGAATTTCAAATGAGACGCCTCACTGCAGGTATCGATAGTTATCGAGAAGCTATCGAGCAAAATGGCCGAACGCCTTACGGCCTTGGCTCAGCATTGCGTGAGCGGATGGCAGAGCGGCCACTAGATAACAGGGCCTTGCAAAAAACAACTTATCACTTTTTGAGCAGATCTCAAAGGGTGCGGGCACACGGAAGTGAGAATGGACTGAGTGCTTGTTCAGTGCCTCCGCTCTGTCGACTCTGTAGCTGAGGCGCTCGTGTTTGATTCTGCAAAGCAGCAACGTTTGAGGCTTAGCCTATTATTTTTATTACTATTTTTGTACCCTTCCAGAGTGCATATTCAAATTGTCCAGATGTTTTTAACGCATAGAAGAAAGCGTTTTTCGATTACATAAAGTGTATATATTCTTGATCAGCATGACGAGCTGAGTTGAGTTAGCCGTGTCTCCTCCGTAATTTTTAAAGCTATCGCGACCAAACTTTGCACCAAATCTTTTGGTACAAATACCCTGGATAGTGTCGGAACCAGCCCGATAGAGATGACTATAACATATAGCTGCCATAGGAACGAACGGTGGAAAAACTAGTTCTAGTGAGAAAAGCTTATTTGTTTTCAAAGAAAACGACTCCATACTCCGTATTTACTAGTGTTCAATGCTATTCCATGTTTCTGTAAAGTTCGGTCGAAATCGGACATCTATATAGTATAGCTGCCATACAAAGGTAGAGCCAGAAAAGTAGTCTTAGTGAGAAAAACTTGTTTCTTTTCAGTGGAAATGTCGTTCAAATTAGTTAGAAAAACGTGCTGCAAGGGTATACAAACTTCGGAGCCGAAGTTAACTTTCACTTACACTCACTTACAAGTCGGTTATGGAATGATAACATACAATCTTTTCCCTTCCCTTGATTCTGTGGCTGAATCTCCGCGTTGACCACCTTCTGTTCTTTTGCGTTCATTTGCTCCTTCAGCTGCACAGCCACTGCCGGTAAAAAGTCCGTTGGCAAAAACGGCCGTCTGGTTAGCCCCTTGTCCCAGCCCTCGGCTGATCTGTCCTTGGCAGCGGTTTCCTTGTCCTTGGCGCTGGCCGACGGTCGAGGATCACACGATAGCGCTGTTAAGAAAATCGCGTTTAAAGTTTTGATTTCAGTTTTCAAGCACACAATAAAAAGTAAACTTCCCGATGAGCGTTATGGCCCAGCTGGCTCCAGGTACCATCTCCTGATATAGTAAGCAAAGAGGGATTGGAGGCAGGATTTTCTTCAGTTTTAAGTTTCTGATTTGTTTTAATGCTTTTAAAAAGAACAGTTCATGACTGCTTTAGCCGCAATATGACTATTTTTTAAGTTCAGGTGGTATGTGGAATCGCATATTCCTTGTCAGATATCCATGAAACCGCAAAACAAGTTTATTTCTTCTCTGCCGAGGAGGGGAATCCCATTATCCTCATCGCAAGTACCAAGCGACGAGTTGAAGATTCAATATAATTTACGGCCTCACATTCGCACTGCAAGCTAACTTTGAAGCGGAGTCCACACGCTGCCGTGCTTTTCCGAATGTATTTTCTTGCTGCCATTGAACACAGATTACAAGAGTATCAAGTGTTTGGTAATGTGAGTAAAAATTCAAATTGCAGTACTGAAGATTGTCCATAATAACCTCCTCGTCTTGCGTTGCATTCAATTTTTCGGCCGATGTGCTCGCATAGCTGGTGTCTTCCATTGCGGAGTGCTGGTTTCCAGTGAAAATCCTTTTACGTGGCCGATACGCAAAAGCACTGACCATCCATAGCAGAAAGCTCACAATTGTACAGTGTGACCATCTCTTCTTCCGTACAAATGCCTTTACAATAAACACTGTATTTTTGTGAATGAATTAATTAGACTAAAACATTGATTCACAAAAATGGCCGTATCTCCTAAACAATTTCGAATTTAGAAACATCCTTTTGGGAGAATTTTTTTTGAATGTCTCAGCTAAGAAAAAAATGCCTAAACCAGAGACCTCCTCAACTCTTGTTGCCAGCAATCCCACAAAAAACCAGCGCTAATAAATTTTTCGAGTTTGTGCTGAACACAAATATATCTGCTTGCAATTCGATTTTTTCGCAAAATTGTGCTCGTTGCATTTTTATTACCCAATATTTTAATAACTCCCCGTTCTTGCTAATTCTTTCTATCTTGATTCAGATAACGATTTTCAAACTCCAAACTGTTGGTTTTAGATTTCAATGAGCAATGTTCACTCATTTATTTCGCAACTTCCATCTTTAAAAAGATATTTTTACACGAAGCGTCATTTACTATAGAAATGTGAATCGACGTTACTAGAAAAACAAAGTTTAATTAAGACTTGAAATTTGTTAACTCTGTTAAAAATTTCATATTTAGTGTCTTTCTTCAAGATTTCTACACTCAAAATTTCCAATTTCTTATCTTTATTCAAGATGTCTTTATTTTCATATTTACTCAAGATTTTTATGTATTGGTCTTTATTCACTCCCACACTTGTGAACTTGCTTAGTCTCTTCCCTTCCAGGTCTGATGCTCTGATATGCCTATGACAAACGCGAGGGCGTTGAAAGGCTTCAGTCAGATTCAATCTTTTTAACCAAACCTGGCGAACCTCCTTGTTCTTGTCACTGCTTGGACATGCCACAACTAGGCGCTTGTTAAATCTTTGTTTCCTGTTAAAATTATTAATAAACTGTTAATTAGATTTTGAATTTGGTAAACAAACGAGCTTGTTCAACATTGCATAAATAATAAACAAGAGTGGAAGATGAAATAACATTTTCCACCGGCTCGCACTTTGAAACAGCTTGGAGTCTCCGACTTAAGAATAATCAGTCCAATCGGACACGCAATTCAATTTCAAGCCCCAAAAAACATGGTCATCCATACGACAAGATCGGTAGCCCCATAGAGCTCGTACATCTCACGACTCTTTCGGATGCGAAATTCGTCGCCAACTTTTAGAGGTCCAAAAATCCTCCGAGAAACTTTTCTCTCAAACACGCCATTTGCCTGCGCATCCGCTTCTGTTACTGTTCATGCTTCTAGAGCACTTCTTCTTCAAATTTCCAGACTGATGTTGTCGCTGTTTGTCGTCGTTCCAAGACATACAAAATCCTTTACAACCTTGCAGTAGCAGTCCTCCATTGCAACAGATTGTGGAAGACACGCAGACTCACTTTGCGTTGATAATAGGTAAAAAATGTCAGCTCGATTGCCTCCAAAGTGAGAGAATAGTTTGCGAAGAAGCAGACGGACTGTTGGTTTCTTTGAATCATCTGTTGAAGTATGCGGTGGTGCTGGAGGTTTTTGGATAATAATGAGTTTATATCCTGCTCAAGCGCTTTGTCAGCTTGATCATCATTGATCGGGACATTAAAGGCATATTTTTTATGAAATTATCTATCAAATTATCAACACTTCTCACTTTCTCCACGATGACACCAGCCTTCTCCGGATTGTTGTTTTTCGTCGATTCTGCAGTTGCAAAGCACATACAATAAAATTATGCAATACAGTACATAAACTTAACAAAATGGCGTGCGCTGTATTATGATTTCACACATCACATTTAATTTTCTTAGATACTTTGCAAAAAATATCCAAGCTGACGCACACACTCCAACACCACCGCAATTGAACAAACTATCTTTTAAGTCACTTAATTAAACGAAATGTTATACAAAAATGTTGAAGACACAATTGTTTCATCTTACATTTCTTAAAGACACCAAGTAAATTTAGTAAGAAAATAGTATGATCGATGCATCGATAGTGGGGACACAACCATCGTTGTTTTTAGCTTCGATGCATCGATGTTTCTCCAGCTCTACAGTCTGTGTCTCTTGTTTACCTAGAGCTGTTAAATTTCTTCGGTCTGACAAATCTGGTGGCGATCTGTCGACAAAAGAGAGGGGTAACGCATCTTAACCACTGCCATGAAAAGGTTATCCAATGCCATGTACATTCTGTACGGCATAAGCTCTTATCCATGCCTCGTGGTGTCTGAAGGTTGCCACATGTCATGTTCAAGACCGCAATTATGCCACCCCGGTCGGCTCCCTTGCACATGTCCAAACCTACTACACCTGTAGCACTGATTGAAATGAATGTAAGGCTGAACATCCAGCCATATTTTAACTCTTCCAACGTAATTATACACTCATAATAGATTTTAATGCTGCAGTTGCTGCTGAAAGCAGCGCTGCTACTGCGCTGCAGCAACGAACAGTCTTTCGAACATAGCTCGACAACCGTTTATCCGATCTTCACCTTTAATTTGGCGGATCGATAAGTTAACCTTAATTCTAAATATGTATAAAAGAAACGAACCAATTATCTTTAAAACTGTGGGAGATATGGGTTTTTTTCTTAATTGCGGGGGCTGGAGGGGGCGTGTCCAAAATTGGAAGTAGACTTAATCTGCCTGCAGACATAAGAAGCGTGTGTTCCATACATGTCAAACCTCTATCTCTTACCAGATCTCTGAGATCTGTGCGTTCATACGGACAGACAGACGGACATGGCTATATCGACCATGCTGTTGATGCTGATCAAGAATAGATACACTTTATGGGGTCGGAGATGCTCCCTTCTGGCTGTTACATACTGTCTATGTACCTATGATACAGAGTATAAATAGCAGCAGCCAACCCCTTTTGTGCAGTCCCCCGCATCATGCAAATAAAGTTGAACTTTTATAGTATTGTTCATTCGTTGGTGTTAGTGATTTATAAACATCTGTTCAGTGCGACAGTAAACTGCTCCAGGTGTGATCTATTTCATTACAAGTGCATTTAATTCAACATACTTTGTACAGCCATTAATAATTTCAAATTAACGACATTGGTTTGGTGTGGCCAGACTTATTACATCTCTGGCATTTATCGATCAAAATGGCACGCTGTAGCTGGCAATCGAAATCGACCATGTCAGTGCGATACATGCCATCTGCCAAGGTGCAGCCTCCTGATCTTATTGTGTGTCAGTTGCAGGCGTGTTGGCTGGAGGTCCTCAACGGAGAGCACCGCACTTTTAATTTCTTAATTTTATTCATTTATGGTCAAGTCAATGTCTCATAGTTTCTTCTTTGTTCTTTGATATTTGGCAACCGTGTCTTTGGACTGTACACTTCTGTGTCAGCAACACTTTATATGCAAAGGTTCGCATTGAAGTAGACTCCTCCGTCAGCGAAATGTCTCTTGCATACACAACATGGAGGACAAATCCGCTCCAAGCGAAAGAACAAATATATTTTCTTATTCTAATATGGTATATTGTCTTTCAATCCGCTTTGGGAACAATCGCATTACAGTCTTTCAGGCAGAAGGCTTATTCTCTCATTACAATACGATTGCCCAATTAGCTTTCGGATGTTTGATTTGGTGCAGGATTAGGTACCGGTGCCTCTACTTCTAATACATCCGGTAGTGCCTAGTCCACGCCATTAGAAGCTTGAAAAGGGATTTAATTTAGACTTGCGATCTTCCTAGCCACAAGGATCAGTGCTGCTCCACCACTAGCACACAACACTCAAAAACGCGGCACTGTCTGTAATCAATTAAACTAACACAATAACCAATCACTATTATTATAAAAACAATTGGCAAAATGCACTGAAGTATGTGTTAACTATTCAAATAATCGATACACATTAACTAATATGTTGTTTCTCAACACTTAACTCCACCTGGATACTTAAGTTTTTCCCGCCTTTTGCATCTTTTTTATGGCAACTTTCTTTTTGGCAACACTGTTTTGGCAGCTCAGCTATTTTCGTGTCACAGGATATAGTCTAACATGTTCAGTTTGGTCTATTACTCCACCATGAATCGAATCTGGCCAGTGTGGCCAGATTTGAGAAACACACATACATTATAAATTGCCTTTTTAGTGTGCATGGATACTGTGTTGAGATTTCTATACAGAAACTAGGGGCAACATTAAACCATCTATCATTGCGTTGATTTTTGTTTAGTATCCTCTGGAATTGGAGTGTTTACTGTTTCATGGGGCTATTGTTAATCAAAATAAGAGAAAGGAAAGTGTGTTGACTGCATCTGCATACTATTCCAATCGGCTATTGTTGGGTTGTCTTTTAAAATGATGTTCGGTTCTTTTCAGATTTCTCAAATTTTTGCTGTTTTTCATTTGTGTTTTAAGCAAACTGATTTTTTTCTTGAAGTTATTTATGGCTGAAATTAGATGGAAATGAGTTTTATGTTATATAAAGGTCTTGTAATTGGAGATTGACTTGGCTTACATAAGAACTAAATCGGTGAGGAACGCCTAGTCCAACAAAAATAATAGACTACGGAGGGAGGTTAATAATTCAATATATTTTCCGAATTTTCCTGCACTAAGAAAAACGTAACTTCTTCTCGAAGATTATAAAGACGTTCTAGACTATTAACACTTGACTAATATTATTGATGTCCACATTTCCATCCACATATACAGACAAATACGCGCTTTTAATTTTTGCTCTAGTCTCGAAATACAAATATTTTCCCACTTGCTCTGTTCGTCGAGTGATCTATTTCCTGAAACTGAAATATCTTTAATCAAGTTGTAAGAGCTAGCTGGCATGCTTTTGGATAGTATTTCGGATACTTTAAAGCAAGTTTCAGGGCTTCAAAGAATGAATGAAACTTAACTTAACATAAAATCCTTTAACGAAGGCGTCGTCCATTCCCTCCACAACAATGAACGACTGTACAGTCAATCCAGCATAATGGTATTTGTTAGTAACTGCATTCACTTGTCGTTCATAATCATTCAATGTCATTAATCTCAACCTCATTCTCTTTTTCGAGTTAAAGCCGGGTATCCAGCACAGCGAAAACTGAAAATTCCTGCCAAACTTCATATAAAAAAAAAATGTGCCAGGAATTCTTAGTTTGTTGTGTATCCAGCAACACGAACGAAATCCACACTTCTATCGATAGCGGCGTATCAATAGCGGCGTTTCGGAAGCGTGTGTGGAACGAGAAACAGCTGATATTCAGGCCAGGAATATATTGTTTACAATTATTTCGGAAGTGATTTGTCACAATATGGAGGCAAAAACTATGAGAAGAAGATTGATTTTATATAAGTAGTTGAGGCAAGACCATGTCTTTCACGAGCCACAGAGAAAAAGCATTTTGACATTTCTGTGAAAAGTGCATGAGAAAGTTTTGCAGCACAAATAAATGACAAAGGTAGGACACATGTTATTGTATTCAAAGTTCTTAAATTCATTAATGTTATATATGCTTGCCAGCGAATGACAGTAAGAACGCTTGGAGGGCGGGAGACAGAGACTAGAGAGAGAAACAGAGAACGCTCTGAACGACAGTTTGTTTTAGTTGGGTTCCACACACTCAAAATAATTAGCAAATTCCTGGCAGGAATTTTCCGCAGTGCTGGATACAGGCCTTTATTCAAAATTATACTTATCAGAATTCGAAAGAAGATTGGACGCACTTCTGAGGTTCCTACTGCGAATTTTTCTATCGTCAAACATCTTCTCTTTGCAACTTCCAAAGCATTCAATGCAGCCACTGACATTGTCAATTTATATTTGTATATTAAACTTATAAATACTAGCAGTTGTAACTTCCACCCACATGTACACAAACAGGGTTGTCCGTAAAATTTTATTATTTCGCGGCCAAACTTTTTAACATTTTCTATGTCCGTCAAAATAGCGTCGAATTTGGAACGATGGAGTGTGGAACACGGAAGCATTTTTTGTTTTTTGAATTTCTACCTTATTAAGTAACCAAAATAAAAAACTTTAAATGCAAAATTGTTAAGAATTTTATAAGCTTTTGTTTAAATTATCTTGTGGGCGAATCTATGCATTGCAGGTGTTTAAAAACTGAAGTTGAAAAATCACCCTCTCACATTATCGGTTAGATCTCCGCTCACAGAGTCTGCAAGAACATATCATCAAAATTTGATTAAAATTAATCCATACGTTTTCGAGCTATTCGCTTAACAGTGGGCACACATTGGCATGGTGTCACTACTCTGCGCTGATTCCGCATCCGGAAGTAGTGAGGAGAACTAGTCAATCTGCAGTGATACAGATATTCGACGCTAACTTTTTTGAGCTTGGAACGACATGCACGCTATCCCCAGCTATTAAGAAGGCTTTAATTAGTATTCATGATAAGTTTGACTTCAATCTATCCAGCCAGTTTTGAGAAAATTGAAATTTTACTCTATATCTACATGAATTGAGAGGGAAACTTTTTTCCCTACATTATTATTCAGACCTGGGTCTATTTGCCACGATCTTGACAGTGTGGTAGCCTTGGCACCGCCAAATTCCCAAAACTAAAGCGAACGGCAAGAAGGACGGACACGGAGAAAAAAATCAGTTTAAAAGGACGCAGAAAAACAAAATAATGAACCCATTACACAGTGAACATTTTTACCTCGAAGCGAACTGATGATAATGAAGAGATGGAGGAACAGCAGCCAGCACCGAAGCGGCGTCGTGGTGCTGGAGGTGGCCGCGGGGCTGGTGATGCCTCTGCTGGTGGTGCTGCTGCAAAATTAAAACTAAGAATAAGAAAAATTGCAATTAGTGTTTAATAAACTCATGCGGTAAGTATGCAACGTTTTTTTAACTCTGCCATTTATTATCCGATCTTTATGAAAATTGTGATTGTACATATTGGCCACATAGTACCCTTTTTACTCTACGAGTAACGGGTATAAAAATGGCCCAATTCACAAGATGCCAGATGCAACTATTGCGACAATGTTTTAAAACCTGTGTTATTATCCCCCAAATATGCAAGGTGCAACAAAACATATCAAAAATGGGAAGTGAACTTAAGTCTGTCCTAGCAATTGATACAGTTAATTTGCTATAAAATAAAAGACTGCCAGAGCGGCTTTCCACCTACGAAAACAGGACAGTTTCAAGGATAGCAACTATCATAGATTCGAGATTTAAAAAAGATGCCCTTAATATTCCGAACAATGCTGACCGAGTTGGTCGCGACAACAAGATCAGTCTGGAAATTTGAAGAAGCGCTCTAGAAGCATGAACAGTAACAGAAGCGAATGCGTAGGCAAACGGCGTGTTTGAGAGAAAAGTTTCTCGGAGGATTTTTGGACCTCTAAAAGTTGGCGACGAATTTCGCATCCGAAAGAGTCGTGAGATGTACGAGCTCTATGGGGATACCGATCTTGTCGTATGGATGACCATGTTTTTTGGGGCTTGAAATTGAATTGCGTGTCCGATTGGACTGATTATTCTTAAGTCGGAGACTCCAAGCTGTTTCAAAGTGCGAGCCGGTGGAAAATGTTATTTCATCTTCCACTCTTGTTTATTATTTATGCAATGTTGAGCAAGCTCGTTTGTTTACCAAATTCAAAATCTAATTAACAGTTTATTAATCATTTTAACCGGAAACAACGATTTAACAGTCGCCTAGTTGTGGGATGTCCAAGCAGTGACAAGAACAAGGAGGTTCGCCAGGTTTGGTTGAAAAGATTGAATCTGACTGAAGCCTTTTAACGCCCTCGCGTTTGTCATAGGCATTTCAGAGCATCAGACCTGGAAGGGAAGAGACTAAGCAAGTTCACAAGTGTGGGACGTCTTGAATAACGACCAATACATAAAAAGCTTGAGTAAATATGAAAATATAGACATCTTGAATAAAGATAAGAAATTGGAAACTTTGAGTGTAGAAATCTTGAAGAAATATTTAGTATATGAAATTTTTAACAGAGTTCACAAATTTCGAGTCTTGATTGAAGTCTGTTTTTCTGATAACGACCATCACATTCATGTTATTCAAATATTCAATACCAAAATTTCTATAGTAAATGACGCTTCGTGTGAAAATATCTTTTTAAAGATGGAAGTTGAGAAATAAATCAGTGAACATTGCTCATTGAAATCTAAAATCAATAGTTTGGAGTTCGAAAATCGTTATCAGATAGAAAGGTAAAAAGGACAGAAAGGAAAACAATATATCGGGTAATAAAAATGCAACGAGCAAAGTTTGCGAAAAAAAAAACGAATTGCAAGCAGATATATTTGTGTTCAGCACAAACTCGAAAAACTTGGTAACGCTGGTTTTTTGTGGGATTGCTGGCAACAAGAGTTGAGGAGGTCTCTGGTTTAGGCATTTTTTTCTTAGCTTAGACATTCAAAAATATTTTCCCAGAAGGATTTTTCTAAATTCGAAATTGTTTAGGAGATACAGCCATTTTTGTGAATCAATGTTTTAGTCTAATTAATTCATTCACAAAAATACAGTGTTTATTGTAAAGGCATTTGTACGTAAGAAGAGATGGTCACACTGTACAATTGTGAGCTTTCTGCTATGGATAGTCAGTGCTTTTGTGTATCGGCCACGTAAAAGGATTTTCACTGGAAACCAGCACTCCGCAATGGAAGACACCAGCTATGCGAGCACATCGGCCGAAAAATTGAATGCAACGCAAGACGAGGAGGTTATTATGGACAATCTTCAGTACTGCAATTTGAATTTTTACTCACATTACCAAACACTTGATACTCTTGTAATCTGTGTTCAATGGCAGGAAGAAAATACATTCGGAAAAGCACGGCAGCGTGTGGACTCCGCTTCAAAGTTAGCTTGCAGTGCGAATGTGAGGCCGTAAATTATATAGAACCTTCAACTCGTCGTTTGGTACTTGCGACGAGGATAATGGGATTCCCCTCCTCGGCAGAGAAGAAATAAACTTGTTTTGCGGTTTCATGGATACCTGACAAGGAATATGCGATTCCACATACTACCTGAACTTAAAAAATAGTCATATTGCGGCTAAAGCAGTCATGAACTGTTCTTTTTAAAAGCATTAAAACAAATCAGAAACTTAAAACTGAATAAAATCCTGCCTCCAATCCCTCTTTGCTTACTATATCAGGAGATGGTACCTGGAACCATCTGGGCCACAACGCTCATCGGGAAGTTTACTTTTTATTGTGTGCTTAAAAACTGAAATCAAAACTTTAAACGCGATTTTCTTAACAGCGCTATCGTGTGAACCTCGATCGTCGGCCAGCGCCAAGGACAAGGAAACCGCTGCCAAGGACAGATCAGCCGAGGGCTGGGACAAGGGGCTAACCAGACGGCCGTTTTTGCCAACGGACTTTTTACCGGCAGTGGCTGTGCAGCTGAAGGAGCAAATGAACGCAAAAGAACAGAAGGTGGTCAACGCGGAGATTCAGCCACAGAATCAAGGGAAGGGAAAAGATTGTATGTTATCATTCCATAACTGACTTGTAAGTGAGTGTAAGTGAAAGTTAACTTCGGCTCCGAAGTTTGTATACCCTTGCAGCACGTTTTTCTAACTAATTTGAACGACATTTCCACTGAAAAGAAACAAGTTTTTCTCACTAAGACTACTTTTCTGGCTCTACCTTTGTATGGCAGCTATACTATATAGATGTCCGATTTCGACCGAACTTTACAGAAACATGGAATAGCATTGAACACTAGTAAATACGGAGTTTGGAGTCGTTTTCTTTGAAAACAAATAAGCTTTTCTCACTAGAACTAGTTTTTCCACCGTTCGTTCCTATGGCAGCTATATGTTATAGTCATCTCTATCGGGCTGGTTCCGACACTATCCAGGGTATTTGTACCAAAAGATTTGGTGCAAAGTTTGGTCGCGATAGCTTTAAAAATTACGGAGAAGACACACGGCTAACTCAACTCAGCTCGTCATGCTGATCAAGAATATATACACTTTATGTAATCGAAAAACGCTTTCTTCTATGCGCTAAAAACATCTGGACAATTTGAATATGCACTCTGGAAGGGTATACAAATAGTAATAAAAATAATAGGCTAAGCCTCAAACGTTGCTGCTTTGCAGAATCAAACACGAGCGCCTCAGCTACAGAGTCGACAGAGCGGAGGCACTGAACAGGCACCCAGTCCATTCTCACTTCCGTGTGCCCGCACCCTTTGAGATCTGCTCAAAAAGTGATAAGTTGTTTTTTGCAAGGCCCTGTTATCTAGTGTCCGCTCTGCCATCCGCTCACGCAATGCTGAGCCAAGGCCGTAAGGCGTTCGGCCATTTTGCTCGATAGCTTCTTGATAGCTATCGATACCTGCAGTTAGGCGCCTCATTTGAAATCCCTGTTTGAATCTTCTATGTCTGCCTCAATGAAGCGCATTTTCAAACAATCTCGTGACCAGTGAAAATTCAGTTGCTTCTGCATTTGCATTTTCGGAACATCTATTCTTTGTTTACAATTTACAATATGAATGGCAGAAAAATGCAAATTAAAATTGGATAATCAATTGGTTATTATTTCGATGATTGACACAGAATATTTAATGTTAGCAAGAGTCTGGAGTGCTTTCATGTCCATATTTTCCAGAGTGCTCTTAGAAAACAGGCGCCTTAATTCATCCCGCAGTGTCTAGACTTATGTATAATATTTTGTGTGGGAAATGTTTTTACCCCAAAACTCAAGCGAGTTCTTCAAGGATAACTTTCGGAGTGAGAGAAGCACATTTCATATTTTGGTTGCAAGGAAAGACAAACCATCGACTGGACAAAAGGATTGCCATTGCGTTATATACGTTGGGTTCATCCGCAGAATACCGGACAGTTGGAAGACTGTGCTGAAGACTGAGTTGACAGATGAGTTTTTGCCACCAAACTACATGACACAGGAGAAGGTTGTTGAGTGTGTGCAGGGATTCCAAAAGTTGAGATTCCCTCAGTGCTGTGGTGCAATGGGTAAGCCAAGTATATTTTAGGCTCCTTAGTGAGCTAGAATGTTAATGTGTTCATTAGAGCGAAGCTCTTTTACAGACGATCGACTGGGGGCGAATCCAGAAAACGAAACGATTAAAGGTGACCAAAAAAAACTGGCCGAAACAGTTATCAGAACAGTGACCCAAAAATGAATATGATATCATAGCAATTCAAACAATCAGCAATTAATGTGAAATGCCTACAAAAAATGTAATTAAACGGTTAAAATGGGAATTTTAGCCATAAATGAAAAATACTAAAAAACATATAGCACCATCGACGTTTACTTTTAAGCATTTGACAGCAAACGCAGTCAGAGGTTCTTTATTCATTTGATGGAAGTTTTGTATTTTACAACTAATGTGTCCTGGGCAAACTAACATCGCTTTTTCAAAATTAACGTCTTAAATCTAATACGCTCATCTTCGGTGAGACGTCAGTTGGCGAAGCCCTGGCCGTCTGCTAGTATTATGATAGCGATTCGGTATTTCGAACTGCCGCAACGAAGAAGGTTTTACATTTGCGAATCGTCATTCGATACTCTGGAGCCCATTGGCTAGTTTGGTTGTAATGGCGATCATCATTCTTTAGGGCAGAGAAATCGAAATTGTCGTTCACTGCAGCTGCTTGGCTCCTTTAATTTTCGAGCAGTATAATCAGTCGGTGCAGTTTTTAGACGTTTTCTTCTCTCGGCTGGTCTTTGTAGCGCTGGTTGCTTGGGGTGCAGCTTCTAAAGCAGCGATGTTCACCTATAGCCCCCAGGGGCCAAACACTTTAGCCAATTCATGCCGAATGCTTACCGAAGTAATGCTTTAGTGAGTGTCAGAGAGAGACAGAGAGCTACAGAGAGCCTATCTTCTTGAACATCGCTGTTCTAAAGCCTTGATATTTGGCAGGTCTGAGGTTAACTACTATCGTTTTTTAAGACTGTCGAGAGAGAGAGAGAGAAAGAGAGAACCTCTCTTTTTGGGGAACACTGTTTTACGAGTAAGACACGTAAAATCACGAAAGGATTTGGAAGCAAACAGCTACAGCTCCGAAATGTTAAGCTTATTGGATTTTGGTCCCAATATTGATGATTATTTAGAAGAGAATAAACAATTTAATGATTAATTAGATATACTTTCTCAAAATTTTGAAGAAAATTTAAAAAAAAAAAAATTTTAATTTTCTTTTTTGGGTAATAATTTTTAAACATAAAAGCCTTAAAAATGAAACATTAAAAATTTATAATTGTTAAAGATATTTTTTTTTTTAGGTACCATAAAATTGTTTTTTCACAAATTTTGACTTTGGTGACCCATAAGTAAGCATCTAGAAGGCATAGCACCTTGTCCAAACACTTTTTTAGTAATGCCAGTTCAAGCTTTAATTTATCAATAATCCGCATGGCTCAGGTGTTAGAGTACTGGTCTTAGACGTGGGAGTTGTTGGTTCGAGTCTTAGAGCTGGCGTACATTTTTTTTTTTATTAATTTTTATCTGATGTGGGACACGAACTCACAACTCCCACGTACAAAAGCAATGTTTTAAGATCTGAGCCACGCAGCTTATTTCCAGATGAAAGCTGAAGCTAACAGAGATTCTACTGTTTTATCAAACGTTTATGAAACGTGGTGTTAAATTTAGGAGACCATTTCCTCAAAAAAAAAACTGGCAGAAAGTTTATCTTTCAGTTCAGAATCTGGCCGTTTAGGTAAAAAAAAATGCCTTGAAAGTTGAATAAAAGGCAATTTTTCTTTTTAGGAACGGCTTAACCTTAATTCCAGGCTGCTCTTTTATTTTGAGTGTAACGTGATATCAGTATTGTTAACGTTATTCTCGGTAGTGACCGATCAAAATCGTTACATTTCAACCAAATCCCTTATTTTATAATTTAATTTTTGCAATCTGATTTTGTTCCCCAGTAACTGTCCATTATGTCAGTCTGCAGGGGCATACTAATTATCGATTAGTCAAAATTGGGTATAAACTGAGACAATACATAATGACTAGATAGCGGATTTTTCCATATTTGCATATTTTGAAAGGTTTCGCTAGCGGCGTGTAATTAATTACTCTTAGTGTGCATTTTTTTTGGTGGTAAATATTTGTATACTTTGTACCGTAGGTACAGTGAGTATTAAAAGTTTGTGCAGAAGTATGTAACAGCCAGAAGGAATCATCTCCGATCCTTTAAAGTATATATATTATTGATCAGCATCAATAGTCGAGTCGATATAGCCATGTCCTCCTGTCTGTCCGCATGAACGCACAGATCTCAGAGATGGTAAGAGAACCAGGTTTGAATTGAATGGGACAAAAACTTCTTATATCTGCAGGCAGATTAAGTTAAGTTTCATCTTGGCCACGCCCCATAGTTTTCCCACAGTTTTAAAGATAGTTCATTAATCATCTTAAAGCAGCACGAAGCGCAAGTAAATGGAATATTGTTTAATTCTTTATTCTATATAAGCTGGAACCAAGCAATATTATACTTTTTAGTTTCAAGCTAAGCCGCACGAAGCGCAAATATATTCGCAAGGTGTGTTTCAGTATTAGCCAATAAAAATTCAAACTTCGCGCGCAAATTCAAGCTGGAGGCCGACACGCGCCATAGCCACAGCTATCGATGGCACCTCCAGTACAGTTATCGATAAACAGCAGCTGATTGCCAATAACTGCTGTCGTCGCGCAGTCATGCCCAGCCACGAGCAGACGCTTATAAAAGCAGCATCTGAGCGGACTGGCACTTGACTTTGTGCGCGGCTTCGGTCGAGTCAACAACTTGGAGTAGCGGGTCAACAAGTAAGAACCAACAAAGGAAATTTAATATAGAAGCACAATTTGCTGTGTCGTCAATTTTTAACTAAAAATATTAATTAGCTGTTCGCTTCCTCAGTTATTTGTAGACAATGTTCGTCTCCCTCCAACCACCGAGATTTGCCATGTCACAATAATTTTGGGTAAAATATTAACATGTCAAGATGCAGTAAACAACACTCAAAATGAAGAGGCGTTTCGAATTGTGCCTTCTATATTATATCTTCTTAGTATTTTTTAGTCACCGGACTCCAAAAGTTTGAGCCCTCTCAGGAGCACCTCCCACGCGCCCAGTGCCTTAGCCGACAAAGGGGATTCCCCCTTAGGAAATTTTCCAAGCCTTTTCGGAGTTGAGTCTTTGTACACTTGGCGGTTGTTGGAACACTTTGAATTTGAGTTTTTTCAATTAACAGAACGCTGGTTAAGTTTTGGCTATTATTCGCGGAGTGTTAAACAAGGCTGACTGTACGACACGGAAACCAGACGAATTGTGGCCAGGTTGGGGCGATTTAATTTGTGTTAAATTCAGAGCCTACTTGGCCTTTTTTTTTGTGGGTGTGGGCCTGGCTAGTTTGTGTATTAATGTGTTAAGAATTAACAGTCATTGTTAATGTTTAAGTGTTGTCCTCTAGTGTCTTGAGTCATTTGTGGATTTTTAGCTTATTATGTGGTAATTTGGGTAACACTTAGGAAGTTTTATTTCCATATATTTTAGGATTATATGTTAGGTGGTTTAATGGAGATTTTGAGATTCAATGAAAGTTAATCTGCAGCTCAAGCTGTCTTTGGAAATTTTGTGATTTTTAATTTTAGATTAATGTTGATTTTAGGAGATTTATTGTCAAGTTTGAAGCAAAATTCATTATAAAAATGGGCAAGGGTAAGTGTGATTGAGCATAAAGATATATTTTAGAATATTTGTGTTTAGACTACTTTGTGCATTATGGGCAAATGGTTTTTATGAAAGCGTCATTAGGCAAGCTTTAAGTGTCTGCAGTTTTATATTAATTGTTTGAATTTGTTTGAGCACTTATGACTAGGATTCCAGTTGAGAATCTATGTTTTCGAGGTGCGACGTAACTTTTCGTGAATATCGCGGTGTTATGACCATTCGATCTTCACCCATATTTTTCCGTCCTAATACTAATCTAAATTCTAGTGATAATTTTGGGATTTCGGGGCTATTTGTTAGTTTTACACCTCCTATTTACCAACCAGTCTGCAATTGCCGTTTAACAAATCTTCACGATGATGGTCAAGTCTCGAAATAAGAAATACCTAAATTAACCTTTCGAACTGTTCAGCCTGCGTCTTGCATTTATGTATGGCTGCTTTGTATATTAAAACATTAAGCGCTTTCATAAATACTCATTTGAGACTTTTGCAAAAAGTGGAAAATTTAATTTTCCAATTTTCGCGGTTTTTGGACCATTTCAAGCTCCTTTTTAATAGCTTGGAAACCTTCCCGTGGAAGTGGTCATCGAAATCCCAAAGTCTTATTACTACACATGGATGAGCGGATTGGACAGGCGTAAAGGTCAGACGGACAGACGAACGTTCAATCTTATATATAGGTATAGGTACAATTTTTGAGTGTATTTGTGTCAGTATGTGTGGGTTATGGTTATTTGGGTAAGTGAGATGTTTGTATGTTTTTCACTGACTATGGTGAGTGCAAAAAAGAAACACGATTTTCTACTTCACCCAGATATATTCTTCCTTCAGCGAGGCTTCGCAAGGGCCTCGTTCGATTCGATTTATTGAGCCCTCTCAGGAGCACCTCTCACGCGCTCACGAGAGACGAGACGAGTCTTTGTACACTTGGCGGTTATTGGAACACATTTTATTGTACTGCTCGACACGGAGACCGAACACATTGGACAAAGTGTCATTATCCGAGGCTGATTTTGTTGTTCTGTACCAAGAAATTGTAAATTGCCTTTGACTTAGCGTCAGGGAAAAATGATTTGCTTCGGGTTGGATCCGATTTTCCAAAATTCCCATCTAATTTCGAAATGATCTTGACCTCTTGCTGCGACTTTATAGCACTATAATTTAGTGTTTGAAAAAGGACTCGATTATTATTTTGCTCAATAAATATACTCTTTACATTGGTCCAAACTGACTAAGAAACCATATGTTTACCCTTAATTTCATCAACCCTTTTTGGATGATAATTTTTTATTGTTTTGAACTTTGCCTTAAAATTAGTTCACTGATTTAATTGACAAATCTGTCAAAGTGGATACTTAATTGACTTTTGCCTGCAATTTTGATGAATCTTTGCGTCACTTTCCTTTGGCTTGTGAGATCGAATTGGATTTGAAATTTGATCAGATTTTGAAACTAGTCGTCCAAATTCCTAATACGGCATATATATATTTTTTTTGCGAAAACCAAAACATTTCTTAAGAAGTCTCTCAGTTCAATGTAGCCTAAAACCACAGTACTGTCTATTTCATCACACATATATTTAGCGTAGTGGCTTGTGCAAAATTGAAGAGATCTAACCCATAAAAATGGGAAGCACATTTCATTGAGTGCTATCAAACTCATATAGCAGTCTTCTTTTAAACCTGATCCGATAAATGCAAATATAACGTCAGTAATAACTCGTTTGCAAAGGAGCACACGTAATTTATTTGCTTTACAGAACCCATTTACATCACATAAGAATCGACCAACATCATAGGCTGTATGATGGTGCTCTAGATTATTTGCAGCGATTGAGTAAATAAAATTCCTATTATGGATACCACCTGTTACATCCGCATGCAACGTTTGTATCCGCAGATTTTTATGGAACAACTGTTTTACAAATATACTTCAAGCTTGGTGGATAAATATTGAAATATAATACCCCATAAATCGCATATCGTAAGCAACTTTAACCGCATTTCTTTTCAAAATCGTGTTTTGCGTTTTCCTCTGATATTTGATTTCTGTAGAAGGATTAATACTTATTTTCCATTTGTTATTCGACTCTTTGACTAATCTAGTTCTAAACTCAAACGCTGTGTTGCCATTAATATCGCACCATACTGCAAATTCTTTCAAAATATTCGTCGAATTGGGGCTGGAAAATTTTTCTAAAACTTTGAAAATTTTCCATAAATGGGGAAATATTTTTTTAATTGTAGGGTGAATCGCCTAAGGGCGGATTTCATAGGAGAATTTCTGGTTTTCAAGTTCTAGTTTTGCAATTGACTCGCAAGTAGTTTCCGGAGACAACCTAGACACAAAAACTTGCTTACGCGGTGCTATAACGGAAAGTAGAGAAGGTTGCGGAGGACGTCGCGACGCTATTGGTGACCGCTCGAGTCTACGGACAGAAGGGGACTATCTAAAAGATGACCAACAGCTTGAATCGGGGAGGGAAAAGGGGACAAATCAAGCATATTGCCTGGTGAGACGTACAATGAAATAGTTGGCGACCTTTTAATACTATTAGGGGAAAATTGGTTCGAGTTGCCAGACACGGGTGGTGGCACATCTAAAAACTGAGGCTCCAACCGACGCGAGAGTGGTGACTCAAACGTATATTCACTGAACATTTCGGAACCGAAGACAAACTCGCTTAGTTGGTTTGTGCAATTTGTCAATTTTATTTTTCACACCGATGAACATCCTCAAGAGAT
This sequence comes from Lordiphosa andalusiaca, assembly GCA_035044965.1. Classification (NCBI taxonomy): domain Eukaryota; kingdom Metazoa; phylum Arthropoda; class Insecta; order Diptera; family Drosophilidae; genus Lordiphosa; species Lordiphosa andalusiaca. The sequence goes on along the minus strand of JAWNNM010000051.1, from coordinate 974,855 downwards.
TAATTCTTTTATCAGTACACAAAGGGCATGACCAACTTAAAGCACCACAATCCTTTTTAGGCGAGTAAATTTTGTCCAGTTCACGTCCACTTAGCCCAGAACATTTAATATGCATAGAATTGTCGCACAACCAGCAGGTAACAAACCGAAGTTGGTCCGACTCACTTGCATTCTTAAATGTACAGGATTTTTTGCAGCACGACATAATGCACCAAATTTACCACAGGGCCTTAAAACAAAAAAGTTAGCGGACCAAAGCGCGTATCGAAAAATCACAAAAACAAAAACACCTACAGAGCGCAGTTAGATAGCTAGCGTTCTAAGTTTTGAGAGTAGGGCAACAACAAAGCTGAGTGGGAGTTAAGCACAAAAAGAAAAGAGAAACAGAATATGAACAAGCGATCGCACACACAAACCTGTGTGAAGAGGCGGAGCTGCTAAGCAAGCAAAACAAAAACACCAACAAAATACACAGCACAGACGCCGCAGTATTAACAATGTGAAGTTGCACAACTGAAAAGTAAAGTACAAACCGATAATGGGAAATACTAATAAAATAATTCACGTTAATGCCCGGTTCTCACTACAGCACATTCTTGCATTCCTGCATTTTTGTGTCAGATGCAACATTCACGCCATACAAAAATCATAGGGGCTAGTGGTAGCAAATAAGTTGCATCCAATTTGAATGTAGTTGCTTCCGTGACTTTTAAAGTAGTGAATAGACAGGGTATCGATAATTTTGCCTACCGTTTTCGTTATCGTTACAATTGCGGTCACTAACACATGCAATAAACAGCTGTGAAACTTTAAGGCTTGTTCCCAGGACCGCGGAAAATAAATTTTTATGACGAACTCCATATAAAAAAAGTAAGGGCGCTGCAGTCGAGTTTCCCGACCACAAAATACCCTGTTCATTTGTTTTCATTTATTTGTTTTTGAAACAAAATTATCAACCTAAATGTAGGCAACACTTTTTTCTAGTCCTGACCATAAACTGGGGGGGTGCTCTTATCAGCTCAACTGTTCCGCTTATAACTCCGGTGTTTTTTGTCCGATCTGATTGTACTTTTCAGAATAGATAGATATTGGGCATAGCTTGATGTATACTAAATCACGAGGCTCTAACTTGAAAATTGTGGATCTGACGGCTATTTAGGTCTAGGATTTCTAGAGGAGTTTTTTGGGGATAAAAGAGGGACGGAGTGGAATATTTCAAATCTGAAACTAACTTGATCTGCGTACAGCATAAATCTACCTTCGTGCAAAAATTTGTGGCTCTATCTCTTATAGTCTCTGAGATCGACGCGTTCATACAGACAGACGGACGGACATGGCTATATCGACTCGGCTGTTCATGCTGATCAAGAATATATATACTTCATGGGGTCGGAAAATTTTCCTTCTCCCTGTTACATACATTCGCACAACTTCATGATCCCCCTTTTCCCATTTTCAATGGGAACAGGGTATAAAAACAGCGGCGAAAAGTTTCCGCCGCTGCTTTTATTTTCTATGTTCTGAGGAAGCAAAAATATAAACACAATTAGCCTATCGATAGTGGACATATCGATAGCGCTTTGGATCTTGAGTTGACTGTAAAACAGCTGTTGCCAGAAACAAAATAAAGCGCAGTCAATTATTTTATCGTCAAAAATGGAAACAACGGAGGGAAAAAAGCAGGAGCGGAAAAGGCAGCGTACTGAAAGTTTCAACCGCGAGGACAAAGTTGCTCTTATAAAGGCTGTTGAGCTCCGACAAAAAACACTTTGACCACATAAAAGTGAAGAGTGCGTGGGAAAGTGTTGGCGCGGAAATAATAAAAGAAGGTTAAAATAAATGAACATTAAAAATAATAGCAATTCATCTGTTTAATTAGTTTTTATTATATTTGAACACCAGCTGAATCATACTGCCAAGATACAGACCCGACTGTTGAGTTTACAAATTCCGCTACCGCTATCAACATATCACTTTTCCTGCTGCGCATCATTCTAGTTTAACAATCTCAAATCAAAAACAGCTGGCCACCAATGTGGCCGTTTCTTTATTTTGCCATTTTGGCTTATATTTGGCCATACTACAAATTTATGTGGTGTGCTAAATTTCCTAAATTTTCCGCGGTCCTGGGAACAGACCGTTAAGCGCAAAAATCAAAAGAAAATAGCCATGGCAAAACAAGCAGGTTTGATTAATTATTATTTGCCTAATACTAATCGTTTTTAAGTTTAAAAATGCAGCTTTGTAACAAAATACAAGAGAAAACTGTAAAAATAAAATTCAAGAAAATTTTATTTGTATATTTGTATTCACTGCAACATATGCAGCAGGTGCAGAAATATTGCCTCGTCGTTATCCAAAGCTATTAAAGGAAAACCATCATCTAAATCCATTTTACTTGAGCCAAATTTTTTTTTACCATGTCAACAAATTCCAGTCATCTGTTCAGTGGATGCAACAACACAAGAATGCAAGAATGTTGCCAATGCGAACACCATTTCGCATCTTTTCGATAAATCGTGATGTCGATGACAAAATCACGGCGGTGGGAACCTAGCATAAATTTGCGAAATAATTGGCACGTTAAACGGCACAAGTAATAATTTGTTGCGGAGCACAAAAAACACGTCAATTACTCAAAAGAGTTTCTCTCTCTCCCTAATTAAAAAGCGTCAAACTGGAGAGTAGGCTTGTTGATAATATATCAAAATATCAATATATCGATATTTTTACAAAAAAATAAATATTTATTTCGAAATATTTTTTTCCCGATATATCGCATATCGATATTATTTGGAAATATATTTTTTGATATTGTGTTTGGTCACACTACACTTAGAAATCTTAAAAAGAGAAGATGAGCGCGGCAAAGAGCTTTTACACAAACATAAACGCACATAATGCCACCTACAGCCTTTGTGCAAAAGTAATTAAGTAATCAAGTGGTAACACCACTAATCTCCTGTCACATTTGAGGAACAAGCACCCGGAAGCGTACGCTTCCGAATACGTATTCAACATGTGCCCACGTGTGTGTCTTATGTATGAGTATGTGTATGTTTCGCGATGTCTGCGACACGCGAAACCGCATGACGGATATTCAAATAAAACAAAGTTTTTTTTTGAAAACCTTAAAAAAAGAATTTTGGAGGTAAAATCATGTTACCAATAAATGCAATTTTTCTAGAAAATTTAACTTTTTCATTGTTAAAACAAGAAAGAAAGTCGGTCAAGCCCGACTATAGCATACTCTGTACCAACGAAATATTACGCTCAGCATAAATTTTGATGCTGCAGTAGTAGCTGAAAGCAGCTCTGCTTTTGCGCTGCTGCAGCGAACAGTCTTTTGATCATAACTCGAAAACCGTTCATCCGATCTTCTTCATTCCTTTGGCGGATCGATATTATATCCTAATAACTAAATATGTCCAGAAGGAACAAGCCATCTATCTTCAAAACTGTGGGAGATATGACGTTTTTTCTAAATTGCGGGGCCGGGAGGGGGCGTGGCCAAAATTGAAAATAAACTTGATCTGCCTGCAGACATAAGAATCATATGTCCCATACATGTCAAACCTCTATCTCTTACCATCTCTGAGATCTGTGCGTTCATACGGACAGACAGACGGACAGACGGACGGACGGACAGACGGACGGACGGACAGACGGACATGGCTATATCGACTCGGCTGTTGATGCTGATCAGGAATATATATACTTTATGGGGTCGGAGATGCTTCCTTCTAGATGTTACATACTTTTGCACAAACTTATAATACTCTATGTACCTACGGTACAGAGTATAAAAATGAAATTAAGTCTTTTAAGTTTTTTCTTGTATCCTTACTTAAACTATTCAACCTTAAGATCTCTGTTCTTTAATGGAAAACAGTTTATTGTTTTATTTTTAATTAATAAAAAGCTCCAAAAAATTATAATGCATTTAAAGTTAATGTTATTTTGTGGGGCTTAAGATTTTTATACTGAAATATAAAAATATCAAAAATATCAGATATATCGATATATTTTGGTGATAAATATTGCAATAACCTGATGATATTTTCAAAAAATGATAATCATCGATACGATATTTTTTACATACTTTCACAACCCTACTGGAGAGCCACTCCATCTATTTGAGGTAAAGCTCGAGAAAAAGGAAAATAACAGGGACATATACGAGGTAAGTCAACTCGGATGGCAAAGAGCCCGCATAGAGACAATTCGCAGTATCACGGACAAGACTGTACAGCAGTTTGGCCTCACCAAAAACAACTGCCGCAGAATCTTTAAGTGCGTAAAGTCACTTCCGTGTTAGCAGCCGAGTGAGGCCAGTGTGTTCGAGGAGCATCTTCAGACAATTGTGTAAAGAAAATTTCATTTAAACCCTGAGGAAGGGGAATTCCTTTTTGATTTCTTTAAAGACGAGCGTTTTTCCTACCGTGGAAAGGGCAGGTGAGTTTTTCGACAGGCGCGTCGGCGCCAGGCCAAAAATCAAGCGAAACAAATCTAAAACGACTTGCTCAAGAGGATTTTCTCCATTTTGTTGCAAGTAACGAACCTAAGGAGCTAAATATTAAAAAGAGAAAAATCTACAAATCGGGTAAAAAAAAATCACTCCAAAAATAAAAAAAATGCACATGCCAAGGGATTAACTGAGAGTTCCTCGGAAGGCAGCGATATGGAAGAAAGTTCTGGTCAAGAGGGATGGAGAAGTGAGGCAGCCTCTGAAATACAAATGGAGGAGGTGAAGACAAGAGTCTTGCCTGCCAAAAAGATGGCTGACATACAAGTGAGAGAGGGAGATAATGTAACAGCAAAGGGAAATGAAACAGTAGTTAAAGAGAAGGAAAAATACACTGAGAAAAATAAATTGTCTGATGGAATAGTCGAGAAGCAACTAAGTAACAATGAAGCACTCGGGGGAAAAAATCGCTCTTAATAACAAGGAAAAGCAAATAAATTTATACGACAAAACACAAGAAGGAGAAGCCTGTGTTCTTTTTGACACAAAGGAAAGCGATTTATGCGAAAATAAAAATGTTAAAAATGGGTTACACCTTTTTGAAAAGATAAGATACTGCCATTTAAGGAACATGACTAGAATTGTAGCTTTAGGTTCCACCTTGTACAAAGTATACTGCTTTGACGCAAACAATGCCGTCAATAAACGAAAACTTAAAAAAAGTCAAAATTTGTACATTCATTCCAAAAAATGTTACTGAAACCTTTGGAGTTATCAAAGGGATACCCACAAAGTACAAAGATGATGATCTGAAATACAACAAAGTGATCAAGCATTAAAGTGAAATCCTTGGAACGCATAATGAGAAAGGTCGAAGTTCACGAAGCTGGAAAAGAAATAAGATTTTCGTTAGAACTAACAGAATCAGTCAAGATAGGATTCGCGGGCCCTGAGCTGCCCGAATCAATTGCCCTTTTTGTCGTTTGTGAACTTAAAGTCTCACACTATATACCATTTGTGAAACAATGTTTCAACTGTGGCAGGTTAGGCCATACAACTGTGAGGTGCAAATCAAAGAAAAGGTGCCGCAACTGCGGTAGAAATGAGTGTGAAAATTGTCAGACCAAAAAATGCATCCTAAGTAATAGTGTTGATCACTATTCATGGAACAAATATGAATGCCCCATTTGGGCTAAAGAGATGGACATAATCAAAATAATGACAATTCAAAAATTAGCCAGGAAGGAAGTTGTTAGCAAGTACTTCATTGTACTCCAAGTACTCCAAATATGAGGAAAATTTCCCTAGTCTGACAAAGGAAAACAGACCTATAATCAACAGAAACCGCCAGGTTAATAGTATTATAAATAAACACCCATACAGCAGTCGGGTAATTAACCGACCCATCATACCCAAACAAATACCTCACTTTATGCATGAGTCATACACAAATGACAAAAGTGAGTGGGAATATCAATTCCCCACAAAGGATGGTCACAGCACTGCCATCATCATCCAAGAACTAATCAAAGCAATCATGCCTCTAGCAAGAGACAATAAAAAAATTCTTGACGCTATTGAACAGATTCGATCTAAATTCGAAAACCGAAACAGAAGAAAGAAAATAAATCTCCCCACCCTAAACAATGAACCGAAATTCCCCACTCTTACAACATTATCAACAAAATTTGCAGTACTTAAGAGCCAACAAAAATGACATAGAGTTCACTCTAATCAACGAAAACATAGACGTGGCACATCTCTCCGAAATTTTTTCTCATAATGAGGATAAAAAAAGGAGAAAAATTGCCAATTTCAACATAATAGAGAAGCATACACAGAAAAAAAAGATCACGATACTTAGTATCAATCGGGAATTTTTCAGTATCGAATCGGCCTTCATCTGAAGAATACCCTGTTGATATGATCGAAAATATCACTCGTACATTTCGAACATATCAATGTGAAATGTTTCAGATCAACAATCTGATATTTGTTAATATCCCTGATCTATTTTTATAGTATTCATATTTTTATAATATCAAAGGGGTATTATTGTATAATGTATTATTATGTATCAAAGCTATATTTGTATAGTACCCATTGCACATGGTTCAAATGTCAAAGATATATTAGAATTAAAATTAGTGACTTTAGCTGGCTCGAGGAACCGAAAAGTTGCGTTTGTTCACAACTGGAAACAACTTATGCATTTATATACACCAAAGAGCTGGTTGCCTTTATAGTACTGTTTCATGAATCTCCCGATTCAACCTTCAATAGGCATTTCGCTAATGGCTGTCGCTGTTTGAATGTCTCTTCATGCGCTCACCGCTTTAAGCAGTTGGGAACTGCAATCAGCAATGAAAGCAAAAACAGACAAATCGGAAGAGTATTCGCTGTCTCGCGTGCTGCGGCAGAGCCATGTACATTGTTTTTGCCTTTTTCGAGTTGAACTATAGCTGTCGCTCTTTCTTTTAAGAAACTCTGTTTGTCTCTTTCTGCCCTCAGATTTTCGATGTCTACTTTGATCTAAAATCACGTCACTAGGGTATTTTTCATATCACTGTAAGAATTTCGCTTATTAATATAATATTTTTAGTATCAATGTAATACTACAGCATCATATTGATATTAAATAGTAACTCTTGGATCTTTAAAAATTTATATTTTGGAAATTATATTGGAAGATCAACTCGATATTTGATCTTATTTTTTTCTGTGTAGAGATGACAATTATGGTGGCGTAGCTATTGCGTTTCAAAAAGTAATTAAATTCCAAAGAATGCAATACTGAAGCGAAAGAGACATCAAATATTGCCAAAACCACCAATCTAAACCCCAACATAACTGTTGTTTCGGTTTACTTTGAACCGACTCTGCACAGAAAAAATAATTATATGATCTGGTACTCAATGTTATATTTTTTCATATCATTAAAAGGCCTATATGATAAAGTTACGAATGATCTGTTCGAAAATATCAATCTGATATTATCTAATCTATATTAATAAGATTACATTGATATTTAATAATGTCATTATGATACAATACATAAAAAATATATTGAATATAGAACTTCACTCTGTGCTTTTAGTGGCTAAGTAACTATTAATAAGTTTAGAGAATCAGAAAAACACAAATACATTTTTTTTATTATGTTATTTACTTTACCTCTCCTTGACTGGGGATCGAACTCTGGACCTCTCGCTGTTAACACGAATAGAATGGCGTCTTATCGGACTGCACCATCGGACACGTGTGTGGCTAAAATTTCGAAATGAAACACCATTTGTCTCTTTCCAACTTCAAATTTTCTATACGTCCCTTTCTCTTTATGATGTATACATCTTTGGCGATTTCAATGGCAAAAACTCACACTTTTGGAGATACCACAACAAATGCAAAAGGTTGCTTCATTCGTGAATTTATGAGCGAAGCTGGCTTTCAATGTTTAAACACAGGAGAGTTCACCTATAGAAAATACATAGATGCTGAACAAGGGTCAGTTCTGGACTAAGCTTTCACGAACTCAAACCTTAGATCAACATGGACCTGCAAGCCATATTTTATAGGTGGTAGTCATCACTATCCGAATGAAATTGAAATAAATGACATTCACGTAATACCTAGAAAGTTCCTAGCTAAAAACAAACTACTGAAAATACTGGGTAAATCCGAGTTCTCAGGCAACATATCATCTCTTACGAAAAATATCAAAAACAGGATTAAGAGTTCAACATATGAAATATCCAGCAACAGAACACCAAAATCTTGGTGGTCTGATGATTTGGAGGCTCTTTATAAAGCTTTTAATAAAGCTCAAACCAAAGCCTTAAGAGAACCGTCAATGGCGGCCTACGTGAAAGCTGTAGATTTGAAAGTAAAATGGAAAAAAGCAATGAGAAAAGCAAAAAGATCAAGTTATAGGAAGAGAACCGAGGAAATCAATCTACAGCCAAATGCAAAATCAGCATGGAGGTTTCTCAAAGCCTTGAAAGGGATCGGCACACAGGAGCAAAATTCTTTCAACCCATCGTGGAACGCAGAATATTTAAAATTCCTAAACAGCCAAATACCAATGGAGGCAGGTGATGCTGTTCAATGATGCCGTTCGAAGACTTGGAAAATATGTTACAAAACAAAAAGAGCACTGCTGGTGGCTTTGATGGTATCACTTTTGAAATGTTGAGAAATCTAGCGAAGGACATGAAAGTAAATTTTTGATACAACAGGAGTTGTGGCAAATGTCTCAGCGTGCACAAAAATAAGATCCTAAGAAACAAAAAGACTCAGATAGCAAATGATGAAATCAATGCAAGATACAGAGAACTGATCTCAAATTATAAGGTACAAAAATTTGTGATAATTGCATCTTATGCATCAATTATGGATGACTCATCGGGCATGGGTATCCTGGATACATTAGATAAATCAAACTAAGGGTGTTTTTTTAAGAGCTATAGGAAAGTTTTAAAAAAAAAACACATAAAATTCAGAAAAAAAAAGAATGAAATCATTATTTGAATCGATAGTACGGTCCATATAATTTAATGTTTGAAGATTATTTCAAGCAAATGTTGACCGTGACTCCGCCCCAAATGGTCCATCCGCTTAGTCCAAATTTGGCATACTCTTTCCAACATTTCGGCCGGTATCTCACGAATAAATGCTTCAATGTTGTCTTCCAATGCGTCAATTGAAGCGGGCTTGTCTGTATAGACAAGAGCTTTAACATAGCCCCACAAATAGTCTAAAGGCGTTAAATCGCACGATCTAGGCGGCCAATTGACCGGTCCCGAACGTGAAATAAATTGTTCACCGAACTCGCCTCTCAATAAGTCCATTGTTGCGCGTGCTGTGTGGCATGTGGCACCGTCTTGTTGAAACCACATGTCTTGCAAGTCAAGCTCCTACATTTTGAGCAAAAAAGTTGGATATCATCTCACGGTAGCGCTCACCATTCACAGTTACTTTACGATTCGCATCATTTTTGAAGAAGTACAGTCCAATGATGCCACCAGCCCATAAACCGCACCAAACTGTGACTTTTTCTGGATGCATTGAGCAAAAATGAGTCGTTGATTAAACTGACCATAAAATGGCAGAAGCGCGCGATGAACTTTCTTAACAGAACATTTTAACGCATTTTGATAATAAAATTCAATAATTTGCAAGCGTTGTTCGTTTGTAAGACGATTCATGGTTAAATTTTTGACCAAACTGAATATGTTTGACAGTAAAACAAAACACGAAAAGTGCGTGAGCTGTTTAAACCAGTGTTGCCAAAAAGATAATAGCTAAAAAATCACCCTTTATATAAATCCTTTTATTATAACGAGTTATACGAAACAACGTTTATAGCACCTATGTATGCGCTATTGGTATAGAAATAAGTCAAAACAGACTTCGCTATTTATAACGTGTTATCAGAAACAACGCAATCAGCGTCTATTCTCTATTTGTAGAGAAAAAGGAGATGTATATATACTTTTAAATCAAAAATTTTATATAAAATGATACCCACAATATCTTTAAAATATATCTTAAATAAGTTGAATTAATTGATAAAAAGTGGTTGACTCACCGAATGATTCCACAGATAAACTTGAAAAAAAAACAGACTGCTCACGTGTGTCACTTTTCACAAAGAAAGCAAAGAAAACAAGTAAGGCCTTCCTTCCCCTGTTCCTTCTGCCTGTTATATACATTCGCACAACATTATGATTCCCCTTTTCCCATTTTCAATGGGTATAAAAACACGAAAAAAAAGTCGGTCACGCCCAACTATAACATACTCTGTACCAACGAAATTATCCGCTCAGCATACATTTTGATGCTACAGTAGCAGCTGACAGCAGCGCTGCTACTGCGCTGCAGCAGCGAACAGTCTTTTGATTATAACTCGACAACCGTCATCCGATCTTCTCCATTGTTTTGGTGGATCGATAAGTTATCCTGATTACTAAATATGTCCAGAAGGTGCGAATCTCCAATCCATAAAACTGTGGGACAATGAGGCTATTCCAAATTGCGGGGGCGTAGCAGAAATTGACAATAAACTTGATCTGCCTGCAGACATAAGAAGCATATGTTCCATACATGTCAAACCTCTTTCTCTTACCATTTCTGAAATCTGTTTGTTCATACGGATGGACAGAGCTATATCGACTCGACTGTTGATGGTAATATATAGATTATGTGTACTTTATTGGGTCGGAGATGTTTCCTTCTGTTTGTAGCAAATTTTTGCACAAACTGAATACACTCTGTGTACCTCTAGCACAGAGCCACCAAATTGCATCAGTTTACGAGAATTTTCCACATTTCCCGACAGAATGTTCCAAAACCGTATATTGGTAGTCACTTTGAGATACAACTTTAGGACAAACTAAAATCAGCATTCATTTCAAATGGCTTGGGCTGTGCTGTACTGGGTGAATTAGGCCCCTGTCTATAAAACTTGAAGAATTTTCTGCATTTGTGTATTCACATTATTTTTTCGTCTTTCAGCCTTTTTTTACCTGTTTGGTCGACTTTAACTTAGACTGAGACAACTGTTTAATTGGGCAGAAATAACTTTTCCATTTCAATTTTTGTCAGGCCCAGTAGCCTTTGTCTTTGCTGTTTCTTTCGAGTTTCCTTAACCAGTCTCATTTGCCAGTTATTAGTATCATTTTCATTTGGGGCTTCCACCCGAACAGACCTGCTTATTTTATTTTTTATTTTCCTTCTTGCACTTATCTTGGATCTCACCTGTCCACGAATAATGTCTGATACCTTATGGTTGTCCATTTTTGTTATCGTTTTGATTGCGCGTCCAATTAACTTGGACACCGAAGCTCTTTCCCTAGTTAATCTTCCATTTTTGTTAAATATTCAGATTTTTTTTTAATTAAAGCACTATTTGATGTGACAAAAATTTTCTTTTTAATACATTTAATGATTATTATGAACGTACTTAAGATATTTAACACGTTAATTTTAACAAACTAAACTTATAACAGTTTTGACTCTGCAGGGTAATTTTAATTGCATGTCCGGCCAGCTATGCCCCGGTACACAGCCTGATATAGTCCAAATAGTCGATATTACAGTTAACACAAATATTTTGTTTTTGTAATTTGGAAAACTTCATTTTTATACCCTTGCAGAGGGTATATGTAAATTGTCCAGATGTTTGTAACGCTTAGAAGGAAGCATTTCCGACCACATGAAGTATATGTTTTCTTTATCAGCATGACTAGCTGAGTCGTTGTGGCCATGTCCGTATGAACGCACAGATCTCAGAGATGAGAAGAGATAGAGGTTTGACATGTATGGAAGAAATGCTTCTTATGTCTGCAGGCAGATTACGTTTATTTTCAATGTTGGCCACGCCCCCTCCCGTCCCCGCAATTTATAAAAAACCTCATATCTCCCACTGTTTTAAAGAAATATGGTTCATACCTTCTAGACATATTTAGTAATCAGGATAGCTTATCGATCCGCCCAGGCAATGGTGATGATAGGATGAACGGTTGTCGAGTTATAATCAAAAGACTGTTCGGTGCTGCGGCGCAGTAGAGGCGCTGCTTTCAGTTGCTACTGCAGCATCAAAATTTATGCTGAGCGTATAATTTCGTTGGTATAGAGCAGCGATGTTCAAGAAGAGAGACTTTTTGTAGCTCTCTGACACTCACTGAAGCATTATTTTGTCAAGCATTCGGCATGAATTTCCTAAAGTGTTCGGCCCCTGGGGGCTATGGGTGAACATCGCTGGTATAGAGTATGTTATAGTCGGGCTTGACCGACTTTCTTCCTTGTATTTATCTGGAACTAAGAACATTAAGTATAACCTGCACCCTCTTAATAATTTCACAGTCTGTGTTGCCATCGTTGGTATTTTCAAATACTTGTTTGGCTTGGTCAATGAGCAACCCTAATTCATTTCTTTTTCTTTACGGATAGACTTTTTCACACAGATAGGTGAGCAAATAGAAGTGCAACAACAATACTCAATAGTCAGAGCGGTGTTGCCAATTTAGCAATTTTCCCACCAGATCTAGCTATTTTGTACGATAAAAAGCCGGAAACTATTAATTTTTGCCGGAACCTGCAATTCCAGCTATTTAAAAAAAAATATTTGCCATTTTCTGGCTTTTTGGGAAGTGCAGCAATTCTGATAGGATCGGTCGTAACTGTACCGAAATTTATAGTGAATAAGGCAGTTACTACACCCAGAGACATGTAGCACGAATCTGCAAGCACGATTCCTGCTTCAATTTAGAATTTTTTTCGTGAGTGTTTTATTTCTAGAAGTTCTATTCTTGGAATCGAGAGTATTTATGCTTGGATCCAAGACTATTTATGCTTGATATCAAGCAGACTAAATTCAATATCAAGAATCGAAAATCCGTGCTTGATTTCAGTATTTTCTTCTTGGATTAACAGCGAATAATAGACTTCAAATACATTTATATATAAATTTATATAAATTTATAGTGCAACGCGTCTCGAAATATTTTTGGCATCAGTTCTCAATTCATCAGCAAAAATGAAATAAGATCGCGAATTCTCGGAATGGTGGAACTCAAAGGAGCTGAGTCAAGTAAATACAAAAATCTTGCTAAAGATATATTATTTGTGTTTTAGAGAACTACGAAAAAACACTAAGCCAAATTGTATTCCTTCGGATAATGGGGCCAATACAAATATTCAAAAGCGATGACGATTTTGACGAAGCCTGTATTTAAACTGAAGAACATCGAGTACACGAAGCAAATTGACAACTTTGAAAAAAAAATCAGAAAATATTCTTGTGGGGGATGTCGATGCGCAGTCGATGGTGAGCACCATCGATAAGAGAAACTATCGATAGTGCTATCGAAAAAATTCCATTTTAAATAAATAAACAAATAATTAATATAAGCCAAAACAAATATCTTTATTTTCAATATTTTTCCACGAATTGTAAATAAAGAAATTTAACACTTTCATAGGGAACTCATAGGAATTTAAGAAAATTAAATAATATCATTATATTATATTTATTTCATAGCAAACTTAAGAAATCAATTAATAGCATTGACAATTTTTTTTTTGTGTGGACAAGACAAGATTCATTTATTCATTAGCCTTCTGCCACTATTTTTGGCTAGTGTGTGTAGTATCAGGTATTAACAGTACTTGGCAGTGTGCATTTGGGCTTACCAATAATGTATAGGTGTATTAATGTAAGTTTTTAGCAAGAAAGTGTGCGAATTTGGTGCGAATAGTGTTCTTTATGCAGCACGAACGGAAAAGGATGCATATCCATTGCCTAGGGTGAATCAAATCCTCGAGCAATTGAGGAAAGCAAAATATATTAGTAGCCTCGACTTAAAGGATGGCTACTGGCAAATTCCATTGGAGCCAGAAAGCAGACCCTGTACAGCCTTTACGGTACCAGGTACGGTAGGTACGGTACGGTTCCAGTGGCAAGTAATGCCTTTGTGTGGGACTCTAATTTTCAAATAACAATTGAACGATTTTATTGTTTTTACTTACCTCAACTGGGACTTGAACTCAGGTCCTTGACGAAGGTTTCAGAACACTCACTGACACCGACATCTCAGCCGACAGCGCCACAACGAGTTTCGCCAAATCAGCGATGAATTCTCAGTGTAAATGCTGAGAGCGAGAGAGATTTGCTCTCATTTATTGTTCGCTCACTCCGATTGTGGCTCCCCGCACTTCCATTGCCATCAAGCTCGAAGTCAAGAACATTTGTCTGCTTGTATTCGATCAGATTTCGACTTAAGACAATCACGAATAAAAATTCTAAATTGAAGCAGAAATCGTGCTTGCAGATTCGTGCTACATGTCTCTGGGTGTAGTAACTGCCTTATTTACTATAAAATCAGGTACAGTTAGGACCGAACCTATCACTTCCGAAACAGCCAGAAAATGGCAAATATTTTTTTAAAAATTGCTGGAATTGCAGGTTCCTGCAAAAATTAATAGTTTCCGGCTTTCGACCACACAAAATAGCTAGATCTGATGGGAAAACCGCTAAATTGGCAACACTGCTCTGACTATTGAGTATTGTTGTCGCACTTTGATTTTCACCTATCTGTGTGAAAAAATCTGGGTATACAAAAATTAAAGAAAAGGAAAAGAATTCAACAGGATATTCGTAGTGAATGAGGGTTGCTCATTAACCAACCCAAACAAGGATTTAAAAATACCAACGATGGCAACACAGACTGTGAAATTATTAAGAAGGTGCAGGTTATACCGCCGCAGCACCGAACAGTCTTTTGATTATAACTCGACAACCGTTCATCCGATCTTCAGCATTGCCTGGGCGGATCGATAAGCTATCCTGATTACTAAATATGTCTAGAAGGTATGAACCATATTTCTTTAAAACAGTGGGAGATATGAGGTTTTTTATAAATTGCGGGGACGGGAGGGGGCGTGGCCAACATTGAAAATAAACGTAATCTGCCTGCAGACATAAGAAGCATTTCTTCCATACATGTCAAACCTCTATCTCTTCTCATCTCTGAGATCTGTGCGTTCATACGGACATGGCCACAACGACTCAGCTAGTCATGCTGATAAAGAAAACATATACTTCATGTGGTCGGAAATGCTTCCTTCTAAGCGTTACAAACATCTGGACAATTTCCATATACCCTCCTGCAAGGGTATAAAAATGAAGTTTTCCAAATTACAAAAACAAAATATTTGTGTTAACTGTAATATCGACTATTTGGACTATATCAGGCTGTGAATCGGGGCATAGCTGGCCGGACAGGCAATTAAAATTACCCTGCAGAGTCAAAACTGTTATAAGTTTAGTTTGTTAAAATTAACGCGTTAAATATCTTAAGTACGTTCATAATAATCATTAAATGTATTAAAGAGAAAATTTTGTCACATCAAATAGAGTTTTAATTAAAAAAAAAGAAGGAATATTTAACAAAAATGGAAGATTAACTAGGGAAAGAGCTTCAGTGTCCAAGTTAATTGGACGTGCAATCAAAACGATAACAAAAATGGACAATCATAAGGTATCAGACATTATTCGTGGACAGGTGAGATCCAAGATAAGTGCAAGAGGGAAAATAAAAAATAAAATATGCAGGTCTGTTCGGGTGGAAGCCCCAAATGAAAATGATACTAATAACTGGCAAATGAGACTGGTTAAGGAAACTCGAAAGCAACAGCAAAGACAAAGGCTACTGGGCCTGACAAAAATTGAAATGGAAAAGTTATTTCTGCCCAATTAAACAGTTGTCTCAGTCTAAGTTAAAGTCGCCCAAATACGTAAAAAAAAGGCGGAAAGACGAAAAAATAATGTGAATACACAAATGCAGAAAATTCTTCAAGTTTTATAGACAGGGGCCTTATTCACCCAGTGCAGCACAGCCCAAGCCATTTGAAATGAATGCTGATTTTAGTTTGTCCTAAAGTTGTATCTCATGCTGAAAGTGACTACCAATACGGTTTTGGAACATTCTGTCGGGAAATGTGGAAAATTCTCGTAAACTGATGCAATTTGGTTGCTCTGTGCTAGAGGTCCACAGAGTGTATTCAGTTTGTGCAAAAATTTGCTACAAACAGAAGGAAACATCTCCGACCCAATAAAGTACACATAATCTATATATTACCATCAACAGTCGAGTCGATATAGCTCTGTCCATCCGTATGAACAAACAGATCCCAGAGATGGTAAGAGAAAGAGGTTTGACATGTATGGAACATATGCTTCTTTTGTCTGCAGGCAGATCAAGTTTATTGTCAATTTCTGCTACGCCCCCGCAATTTGGAATAGCCTCATTGTCCCACAGTTTTATAGATAGGAGATTCGCACCTTCTGGACATATTTAGTAATCAGGATAACTTGTCGATCCACCAAAACAATGGAGAAGATCGGATGACGGTTGTCGAGTTATGATCAAAAGACTGTTCGCTGCTGCAGCGCAGTAGCAGCGCTGCTGTCAGCTGCTACTGCAGCATCAAAATGTATGCTGAGCGTATAATTTCGTTCGTACAGAGTATTTTATAGTCGTTATAGTTTTTTCGTGTTTTTATACCCATTGAAAATGGGAAAAGGGGGATTATGAAGTTGTGCGAATGTATGTAACAGGGAGAAGGAAACATTTCCGACCCCATAAAGTAGATATATTCTTGATCAGCGTGAACAGCCGAGTTGACTATAAGAGATAGAGTCACAATTTTTGGAATGAAAGTACATGTATGCCGTACGCATATCAAGTTTGTTTCACATTTGAAAAGTTCCCTCCGTCCCCCTCTTATCCCCAAAATAACGTTACATCCTCGACCTGAAAATCAGTCAGATTCACAATTTTCATGTTAGTGTTAGTTTTCAAGTTTCGTGGTTTAGTATACATCAAGCTACGCCCAATATCTATCTATTCTGAAAAGTACAATCAGATCGGACAAAAAACACCGGAGTTATAAGCGAAACAATTGATCTCAAGAACAGAATGTGCTCTCATATTTTTGAGAACAAATGTTCCGAATGTTCTTGAAATGAGCACAATTCTGCTCAGCACCCATAAGTATAAGTAGCCATTCAGACTTGCGGCTGCAGAAGTGGTCAATAGCCTAACGAGCTAACACGTCCGCCGTCGTGTTGTTGCGCTCGGGGCGTCTTGGACTCTACTCCTAGTAGAGTAGTAAGCCCGAAAAAATTTTTATTCTTTAATTTAGGTGTAAGTGTTAAACTTACAAGGCGGATGTCTCTGCGGACTTGGAGCTGGAATCGGACCTAGACCTGGAATTGGACTTGGAATTGGACCCTGGATACTGGATCTGGACCCCCTGGACCCACAATTTTTTTTGAGCTTAAAATGTTCTCAAAAACTGAACATTTCAGCTCACATCAAGATTTTGCGTTCTCAAAAAAAAGTTCTTAAAGTGAGAAATTTTTCTTGAAGTGAGAAAATCCGTTCTTGATTAGTTTTTGTCAACGAATGTGCTCATATTGAGACCAATGTTCTCGGATTTTCCGTCTGTGTACTTTATGGGGTCGGAGATGCTTCCTTCTGCCTGTTAAATACATTTGCACAACTACGGTATACCCTTTTTTACTCTTCAAGTAACGGGTATAAAAATAGAGGATAGTTAACCTAGGCTCGTCCGAAGTTTGTATACCCTTGCAGCACGTACGTCATACGTTATAGAGCACTATGTGCTGCTTGCTAACAAAAGGGTGATATCGAAGTCGGGCAGAACCGACATCAACTGAGGCACTTACTTGCGGACCTTACTTTTCTATGGGAGATATACTATATAGATGTCTGATTTCGACCAAACTTAGTGGAATTATGCAAAAGCCTAACAAACGAAAATGTTTGAAGTTTGGAGTCGATTCCATTTAAAACAAAAAATGTTTTCAATAGAACTTTGTTTTGGACCGATCAATTCATACCGCAGCTATATGCTATAGTCATCCGATTTTGAAAACAAAAACTATCAAATAAATAAATGCCATTTCTTCGACCAAACTTGGTTAAATTATGGGAAAGCATAGCCAACTAAGAAATACAAAGTTTGGGGGCGCTTCCATTGAAAACGCTATAAAAACTAGTTTGTTCGGAATTGAAATTAGTTGCTATTGCAGCATCAAAATGTATACTGATCATATAGCTTCGCTGGTACAGAGTATGTTATAGTCGGGCTTGATCGGACTTTCTTTCTTGTTTTTTAAGATTTTACCATCATACTTCCGGAATGACGCTTAATGTTTGCCCATGGGATAAGCTAATTTATCGATCGGATCGATCGATGTGATCCTTTGGTATAGACTCTATTTTATAAAGTTTAAAAGCAGCTAGAGCTCCAGTCTGATTTATCAGAAATAATGCACTCGAGAAATAGCTGGAATTGGAGTTTTGGGAACAACTTTGTAGTCCCGATTTTTGAGCTTAAAAAAAAAGCGACATTCGGTGGCAAAAATGGCCAAATTGGCAACACTGAGGAGCACTTAAACTTTAAGAAATATGAAATAGAAAGAGACAGCTAAAAAATGCCGTTGGTTTGGTTTAGAAAGAGATGGCAATATAAGAGCTCTACCCCACCCAACATTTGGAAGATCAATTTGGCAAAAATCTGCTTAATGAGTCTTTTTCGAGCCCTTTTAATGATGCAAAAAAGAATTCCAATCTCGTGCGATTAAAAGAAGACTCAAAAATGGCTCATCAAAATGTTATTTATTGAAATACGAATTGAAAAGGCCCGGAAATGACTCGAATAAGCGTCAAAACTGATCAGAAAAACGGGTTAAAAACAACTCTTCACGAAGTATCGCTGCTAGGGTACCATATTCTCCTGACAAAAGTATCATTTACGATCGGAAAGCGAGCGCATTTATGACTATTTGAATCCGATCGAGGGTTCGAAGAAGACTTCAATGTAATCAAAAATTACATAAAACGTTTGCTGGGACTCTTCTAAGCGTACAAATGCCGAAAAGGAATTGTTCTAGGCAAATGGGTAGACTACATTGATTTCTCTGCCAGATGGACAGGAGAGAAAAGTATGCTTTGAGAGGCTAAAACAGCACCCGATTCACTTAGTGCTGCTCTCTCCAAAGGTCACCAGTTCAGCTAGCTTCCACTGTGCTATGGGCTGCTGGTCAGGTCTCCTCTTCTGAGTGATACCGATGGGATACTCGACTATACAAATATTTTCTACCATAAATATTATGATTTGATATAAAACTCCTGAGATCAGGTAGACTAGACGGATCCTCTTTTGAATGGATCGCTTCTGAACTCAATGGTCGAGTTGTGGCTCTTCCACTTGGCTTAAATTTCCATGTGTACTACCACACTCTGTAAAAGAGTGTGTGGCTGACGAGCAGGACTAGCATCTCGCGCTGTATCCAAAGACTGACTGACCCGAGCATCTACACTTTCTTAAGAAATTGATTTAAGTGCGTCACGTACCAAGCTCGGTTCGTTGATAAAGTTTGTCTGATCTCTAAGAGGAAACGAACCATTAGTGGGGAAAATGCAATCAATTTAATGTAATTCAAATTTATTTTCGTATTTTTTTAGCCTTGACGCACGCGTTTGCGTTCCTGGTAACGCAACAAGGCCGCATCAAACACTTCACCCACGGTTCGCTTGCGCCAGATAAGCGTGCGATCAATGGGCGGCGACTGGCTGACAGTGGGCCTGGGTAGTTCCTCTTGCTCTTGATTCTGCTCCTCCGTCGACTTTTGCACCTCATCTGACTTTTTCTCTTCCTCCTTCTGCGGCTTTAATTTGATGGTTTTGTCCTGCTTGGTGTCTGGCTTGGGCTTCTCCATCACCTCCTCATCTTCACTTGAATCATCTATGCTAAAATCGGAGTCTGCATCTATATTGTTGGCCAAGTGTGATTTGCCTTCAGTAGCGGTATCTGCCGAGCTGGGCGTTTTGGGTTGCTTGGCTGGTTCTTCGTCCTCTGATTTACGGCGTTGTCGATAACTGCGCTGTTTCGTTGCCTCCGCCTTGATAGGTTTATAGGCCACCTCATCTGTGGAGGGCGCCGTCAACTTGGGCTTCATGACGTCCTTTTCTGTGCCGCCCAGTTTCTGTTCATATAAGTGGCGATAGAAACCATCGAGATCCTTTTGTTTGGTCACATCGCCAATGGCTTCCAGGTACTCTTCACGTTGCTCTTGCTCTTGCAACTGGCGTATGGATTCCAGTTTCTTGCGATATGCTGCCGTCACATAGGTGTCCTTGTCTTTGTACATTTCACCCTCGGCTTCGCGATCCTTTTGTACCTGCCTCTCGATGCGTAGCTCGTTTTCCAGCTTTCTGCGCTCAGCGTGCTCCATAAGACGACCTATGTACTTGGGCTTGCGGGGTTCCTGGCTCTTGGACTGTTTGGCCTCCTCGCGCTTGTTGTCCATGTCATCGTAGAGCTCGTCGTACTGGAAAATGGTGGGATCTTCGGCTAATGCTTTTTCCTGCAAGCGTCGCGCCACCCTTCGTTCCATCAGGCTGGGACCACTGACAACAGCGGGTTTGGCGCTATTGGGCCTTTGCGGAGCGTTCGAATCGTCTTCACTGTCGCTCTCGTCGAATATTGAAGCCTTGGCCGGGGCGGACCTGGCCGCTGCTGGCGGCGGTTTCTTTTGCTGCCCGGCCAGAATGAGGCCATATCTAAAATAAAATGTAAGTCATAGAATTGGGTCAAGAAATATTATTAACAAAAACTCACTGTTTAGACATTTTGTTTATGTTTTCAGTGTTTCAGTGTGGCCAGTTAAGCACACCGAAAGCATTAACCAGCACTGTCCGTAAGTCAAGCTAGCGTCAGAAAGTAGCATAAATATTTACGTGACAATGGTGCAATTCCAGTCCAAAAACTAAGCCATCTGTATTATAAATAGAAATCCGTTTTATTTGGCACGGTGCAAAAATTAAAAATCATAAGCGAGAGAGGAATATAGAGCTGATAGCGCGCGACGAAATATTATATACACAGACAGAAGTCTATAAATAATACAGCTGCATGTGAATAAGTTAGCAGCATATTTATTTAAGAGACCTAGAAGCATAAATCCTTTTGATAAAAACATTAAAAAAAAATAATAAAAGCGTTTATTTTGTTGTTCAAATATCTCAACCTGGAATCTTTTTGCATCTCACATAGTTTCCAGAGAATTTTCTTAGAACTGTTCGTAGATTCCGATTCTATGCGTATGCAGTATCTTAAGTATTGTTAAAATATGAATTAGCACAGTGTAACAAAGATAAAGAAAAAAAAACAAAAATTAGTCTTTACAATGCCCTCCTAAAAGATCCACTACCTTCGCTAATTTTATGGATATATCTAACAACTTAAAAATAGGTTGAATGTAAATACTGCTACTTTTAATATGTTCGCCTTGGTAACGATTCTGTGAAAGCCATGACAATGTATTAAGTGCGACCATGTGAGCGTTGCTCTCTTGACTTACTTAACAACACTGTTATCGATGAGCAGCCCTGCTCCAATCAAAGCAACTCTGCTGCAGCTGTCAAATGTCAAATGCCGCAAGACGAACTTCCTCTTTCTCTTTTCCGATACGTTCGCGGTCGTGTAAATTTGTGTTTGCAAATCAATCCAAGGTAATCGTCATTAAAATTGAACGATTTCTATAAAGTAAATAGAAAAATGGCTAGTGAACTATGGCCAGATTGAAAATATCTAAAGATTTCTAGCGTAAATGCTTTGAAGATCTGTGAATGTTTATTTTTTTATGCCAACTTTTTTTTTCTGTTCAAAAGACTACGAAATGTTTGTTACAACAAAGCACTGTTCCAAAGTGGCCTCCCGAAATCTAAACAACATACAATTGTTAATGAAACATTCCCAAATTAATAATGTTGTTGAACATCTACGTATTTTTTTACACTTTTTTTTTCTGTGAGGCGGTGTCTTCGTCAGTTGTGTTGTTGTTGTGCCTGTATTTGTGTGGTGTAAATGTCAAAAACCGCTGCGACAGAGCGGCCACTTGAACAAGGCCGGCGAAATCCCTCAATTCGATGTGTCAAATACTGCTTGTTGTTCTTGTTTACATCACACAGACACACACTCACCCGATTGCAAGAATAGCCCGATTCGCACGTGCTTCCACTTTACTTATACCCAATTTTGTTGTTTCTGTGTTCTTGCAGCCATGGTGCGTATGAACGTATTGGCCGATGCCCTTAAATGCATCAACAATGCCGAGAAGCGTGGCAAGCGTCAGGTTCTGCTCCGCCCCTGCTCCAAAGTCATCATCAAGTTCTTGACAGTGATGATGAAGCACGGCTACATCGGCGAATTCGAAATTGTTGATGATCACCGCTCGGGCAAGATTGTGGTCAACCTCACCGGCCGCCTCAACAAGTGCGGCGTCATCTCGCCACGTTTCGATGTGCCCATCAATGACATCGAGAAGTGGACCAACAATCTGCTGCCCTCGCGTCAGTTTGGCTATGTCGTCTTGACCACATCCGGTGGCATTATGGATCACGAGGAGGCCAGAAGAAAACACTTGGGAGGCAAGATCCTCGGCTTCTTCTTCTAAATCAGCTACTTAGCATCTAAGAGGAGGAGCAGTGTGTGTGATGGAGGAGGAGGAGATGTAAGAATATGTAGAAAGTTGTTTTATTTCCCTCAACCCCAAGCGACGACGCAACGTTTTGTATACAAACCTAAAAGGCAAAGAACAATTTCATACCAGACAACTATGAAGAATTGTGTTCCACCAACAAAAGAAAACGCGAAATAAAATGATTTAATACATAATAATTTTAATGATTTTTTTTATGTTCCAACAATGAATTGCATATAAGCCTTAGCGATGCAAGAAATAAAACGAATCGGTTAAAATCAGCCAAACTATGTGTTGTGCGTGCATATGAATGTGGAGGAAGTTGTACATCTCGCCAGCCCAGCAGCCTCTTTGAGAGATTATTTGTTACCTAAAACGTAGAGCCCGAATTCATCACACTTCTGTGACTTAAATTAACAATTATAATCCAGAATGTACAGATCAGGTAGCATTTGGTCTTTGTTAATCACAAGGGAAATTGTTTTTAATTAAGTTGTAACCTTGTATTTCGCCAAATAAGGCCCAAGATTGTACTTTTTCTTTCAACTATTCCATGCCCTGCTAGGCGTCCATCATCATTTGAACTAAAACTTCAATATTATTGTGAATCTTTGCCAAATTCTCTATTTAAACTCATTTAATACATTGTTTTAAATTAATTGCATGTAATAACGGCAATAATCCTGCACACAGATCTAAAATGTTTGCAGTGGCATAAGGAGGAATCTTATACTAGGTCTAAAAGTGCAATTTGCTACATTCAGGCTCCAAAGATTAGGGGATATTCTATGATTCCTCGGTTAACAGCACACACTTCCACTTATTTTAAAGTCCAACTTCTGTCCCATATTAACATTCATGATTTCTGACTCAAAGTAGTTAATTTGAGCAACAAACAGATAATGCTTTGTGCATTTTCCCCCCAACTTTATAAAACTTTGCAAATATGTGTTATTTTTCGTTATTTAAACAGTCGATCCTATTTTAGTTATATAGAAAAGTTATTCACTCGCAATCAGAGAGACTGTGGCTGACTCTGTGTGGCATCCGAATTCGGTTGAGCGAATTGCTAAGAAATCTAATTTCCATACAAAGATTTAGATAATTTGGTAAAAACTTTTAGGTTGATATAGAATAAATTGTAGTCGCAAGCTTTAAGCCGAAGTAAACAATTGCAATACCGCCTAATTTAGTCGAAATGTAGCTTCAAACTTTTAGTCAAAACCGACATTCTTTCCTAGATGAAATAATACCTGACTTCTTTGGTTGTGGTTACCTATCATACCTACAGAGGGTATTATAAAATTATCAGAATGTTTGAACATCTCCTACCACATAAAGTAGACGTATTCTTGAAGACGAGCTGAGTTGATTTAGCCTTGTCGACCGTCTGTTTCCATGCTATTTCCTCCGTCAGTTTGAATGCAATCTTTACCAAACTTTGCACGAAGTCTTTAAAATTAAGACTATAACAAATAGCTGCCATGGGAACTCGGAAATCTATATAATTAGCTGCCATAGAAAAATAGTCTTACTAAGAAAAACTTAATTGTTTTCAATGTGAACCTCTTTAAAATTTACATATATTTATTTTATAAGCTTTCACACAATTCTTCAAAGTTTTGTCAAAATCGGATGACTATATCCCATGGCTGCCATAGAAACGATCGGTCGAGAAACTAGTTTTAGCGAGAAAAACATTTTTGATTTCAAAGAAAATGCCTGCAAACTTTGTATTTCTTAAATTGCTATGCTTTCCCATGATTTTACTAAGTTTGGTTGAAATCGGCCATCTATATAGCAGGTTCATAGAAAAGTAGAGTCTGAAAAGTAGTCTTATACTTATTTGATATGCTTTCCCCATGATTCTAAAAAGTTTTGTCAAAATCGAATGACTATAGCGTATAGCTGCAGTACAACTGATTGGTCGAATATTAAGTTCAAATTTGAAAAACCTTTTTTTGTTTAAATGGAATCGACTCCAAATTTCTAACATGTTTGTTTGTTAGGTATTTTGCATGATTCCACTAAGTTTGCTTCAAATCGGACATCTATGGAGTATACTTCCAATAGAAAAGTAAGGTAGTCTTATTTAGAAAAGGTATAAGAACTTTGGCCGAGTCAAAATTAACTTTCCCCCTAGTTATACCCTTGAAAAGGGTATTATAATTTCACCCATAAGTTTGCAACGCATAGAAATAATCATTTCCAACCCCATAAACTATATATTCTTGATCAGGGTGAAGATCCGAGTCGATTGAGCTTTGTCCGTCCGTCTGTCTGTTTCTCACAGTTTTGAAGCTATCGAGCTGAAATTTTGCACATAGTCTTGTATGTACACTACTAATATGTCGAAACCGACCGGATCGGATAACTATATCTCATAGCTCCCATAGGAACAATCGGTCGGAAACTAGTTTTAGTGAGAAAAACTTTTTTCTTTACAATGGAAACGTCTCCAAACTTTGTAATCGTAGGTTTTCTATGTTTTTTTTTTATAATTCTACCAAGTTTTGTTAAAATCGGACAACTATATGGCAGCTACCATACAAAAGATAGGTCTGAAAAACAGTCTTAGTTAGAAAAACTTTTTTGTTTTTAATGGTAGCATCCTGCAATTATGTATTTGTTTGTTTCACGTGCTTTCACATAATCACAACAAATTTTTGGCCAAATCGGATGACTATATCATATAGCTTCCATACGAACGATCGGTCGGAAAATGGGAAAGAGTATTTTTTGAAAATATTTAAGCGAGCACTTGCAAGGGTATAAAAACTTAGGCACAGACGAAGTTAGCTTAGCTTTCTCGTTTTTTCTAAGCAAGAAAGAAAGTCGGTCAAGCTCGACTATAACATACTCAGTACCAACGAAATTATACACTCAGCATCAATTTTCATGCTGCAGTAGCAGCTGAAAGCAGCGTTGCTACTGCGCTGCAGCAGCGAACATTCTTTTGATCACAACTCGAGAACTGTTAATCCAATCTTCACTGTTTCTTTGGCGGATCAATAAGTTATCCCGATTGCTAACTATGTCTAGAAGAAACGAACCACCTATCTTTAAAACTGTGGGAGATATTAGGTTTTTTCTAAATTGCGGGGGCGGGAGGGGGCGTGGCCAAAATTGCAAATAATCTTGATGTGCCTGCAGACATTAGAAGCATATGTCCCATTCATGTCAAACCTCTATCTCTTACCATCTCTGAGATCTGTGCGTTCATACGGACAGACAGACGGACATGACTCGGCTGTTGATGCTGATCAAGAATATATATACTTTATGGGGTCGGAGATGCTTCCTTCTGGCTGTTACATACTTTAGCACAAACTTATAATACTCTATGTACCTACCTAGGATACTTTGAAAAAGGGGTAAATCATTTTGTGGGAAAATCAAATCCATTTTAAACATTCTAAAATTAGTTGTTTATAAATCTTCCCTTAGGATTTGCTGACATTGGCGCCTGCGAGAACCACTTCTATATTTGTTTCGTGCGAACGCCTTGCTTTTTTGCAATTATCTCGAATACGAAAAATGCTTCAAAATTAACCTTTGCAACAATTATAGGAGGTGAGAGGTGTAAGTTACGCATATTTCCAAATAAAAATCGTTTTTCTTTTTTTTTTTTAAATTTCAATGCGTATGTCGGACCCATTCGGCACCATGGAAATGCCCATTTATAAATTGAGTTTCTCTGCAATTTTCTACAAACAAAAAAGTTTCTAACATTTCTCTTATAAAGTTTTTGCCTTATAGACTTTTAATGAAATTCTTTTACCCGTACGCTATTTTTCGTTGTTTCTAGAGTTAGTAGAAAGGTCGTAGAACTGGTTTCAATCTCTAGCTCTCGATTATCCCCTTTAACTTAATAGACATGGAGCTCCTCCTCATTGCTGTCGCTGTCTTCAACTAAAGCAAGTTATTTGCTTAGATGGAAAATGCATTAATTCCCATTAATACATTGAAAAGAAGAAATTCGCTGGGCAGATCCGCAGAGCGGTTTGCTACCAGGGAATGTTATCTCCTCGGTGGAAAACAAATGGAAGATCATTTCAATATTGCGCCTCTGTCAGGCAGCCTTTTTCTTAATGGTCTCGCAGTTCATACGTATGTGGAGCAGGCACGGTTGGATAGGACCAGTGGAAGGCTCAATTGATGATGTTGTGAGGATATTGAAGCCTACTCCCACTCAGCTCGCAGTAGTTGTGCGTCGAGTTGCTTTTGGCTTTTGAATTGCTTTACTGAGCACATCCAACATCATTGGTCAAATGTGTTCCCGGGCGAAATTGGTCATGTTTGTAGCATGTTCCCATCGAACACGGGCCCACTAAACAAATTGTCAAAAGGAAAATAAAAGAATGGAAAATAATTATTCAACATTTTAAGTAATGATGTTCAATGTGAAAAGACATATACCAATTGGGTAAGCGTCTCAAGGCCTTGCTCCGCCAGCCATATGCGGAGCGTTCCGAAGTAGGAGTGTTAAGGGACTCCAAAGCAGCACCTTGAAGGAGCGTTGCCGAAGCGCTCCAAAGCAGGAGTAAAAAGGAACTCCAAAGAAGCGCCTCGAAGAAGTCCTTTGCAAAAAAATCATAAACGAATGGAGGAGTCCGCACGGAGTCTTTGCGGGTTATCTAAATGAGCATTCTGGGACGCCGAAATCACTCATTTAAGGAGCACTTTTTCCATCTAAATTGAAAGGGACTTTTTCTCAAGCGGATATGCTCCTTTGGGACACTTTTCAGAGCTCAGCGCACCTAGTCCTAATGGAGCACCTTCCGGACTTTGCTGGTTGCTGGCGTGATCGCCACCCTTGTCCAACATCAGCCAAGGAACGACCTGGTTCGACCCGGGAGTCATCCACATAAGGCACTTTATCCATTTTGCGTTCTCAGTTACCAAAATATAGTTGTTTTTTTGTTTGGTTTAAGTTACTCCTTGCCTTGGCCTTGGCAGATATTTGTTTGGCCGCCCCCATACCTACGGGGAAAACGCCAACTCTGCTTTGTATTGAATATTTATAAATCGAAGCAATTTATAGTTTGGGTCTTGAAACGAGAAACTCAAGACACAGCTACCAAAATAAAACATTTACAAAATGTTCCACAGCCATTGACGATGACAGTTGCCGGAATCGATAGTTTAAGGGCTGACAACACAATCATTGGCCGCGGCATTCGATAGTCCAAAACTTTAGTATGGTTCAGACATTGGCACGAAAACTATCGGCTGTGTTGTTAAAAATAGTTAGTTTTGTTTTTTTTTTTTCCAGCGGAGCATTCGTTTTTAGTTCCCGAAAACTAAAAACAAGAAAGGGAACAATATTAATATAGGCCTGAAAAGTATTACAGGAGCGTCCATGACCTCTCAATTATTTGTTTGTATATTTGAGCTAGTTTCTTAGTTAAAAAAAAATTTAGATGAAACTTGGATGATGACTCGGATAGCTGCCATTAGACCGATCGGTCAGCGCAGGACTCTTAAAGTGTCCTTAAAGTTACTTATCTTTTATGACAATTATGTGTCAAAACTCGGTGATCCGGGATATTCTAGATAAAAAAAACGAATCATAGAGAAAAAGATTTTTTTGGTTTCAATGTTACCATTCTTAAACTTGATATAGATTCTATCTCGAAAAACTATTTTGATCAAATATCGAGTCCCCTGAAAAAAAAACCATAATCTGATTTGTTTTTAAACAAATTTTCTTTCAATAGGTCTGAAAGTTCTTTTATTTATTTTTTCAATAGTTCACGCGGAAAACCCTGAACAACACTTTCGATTAAGCTTAATTCAATGCGCACTTCAAAAAATGTGTATTTGTTTGTTTTTGATTTCAAAATTTCTGGATTATCTTATTATTGAAGGTATTCTACATTTTTATACCCTCGCAGAGCGTATATTGAAATTGTCCAGATTTTTGTAACGCATAGAAGAAAGCATTTCCGACCACTTAAGGGATATATATTCTTGATCAGCATGACGAGCTGAGTTGATTTAGAATTGTCCTTCTGTCCGTCCGTCTGTTTCTATGATATTTTCTCCGTTAGTGTGGAATCTATCGTTACCAAACTTTTGCACGAAGTCTTCTGGTACAAATATGCTGCACATTTGTCGGAACCGGCCAGATCGGATGACTATAACATACAGCTGCAACAGAAACGATCCGTCGAAAAACTAGTTCTGGTGAGTAAAACTTTTTTGTTTTCAAAGCACACGTCTCCAAACTGTATTTACTAGTTTTCTATGCTTGTCCATGATTCTGACAAGTTTGGTCGAAATCGGACATCTATATACAGCTATACAGCTGCCATGGAAAAGTAAGGTTAGAGAAATAGTCTTGGTAAGAAAAACTTTTTTGTTTTCAATGTGAACCTCTTTAAAATTGGCGTATATTTATTTTATAAGCTTTCACATAATTCTTTAAAGTTTTGTCGAAATCGGATGAGGTTAGAGCTGCCATAGGATCGGTCGAAAATCTAGTTATGGTGAAAAAACTTTTTTATACAAACTTTGTATTTCTTAGTTTGCTATGCTTTTCCATGATTACACCAGTTTTGGTCAATATCGGAAATCTATTTGGTATAGCTTTCATACAAAAGTAGAGTCGGAAAAGTTGTCTTAGTGAGACAAACTTGTTTTATTTTTAATGGAAAAATAAAATAAATACGGACAATATACCAAAATTATAGCTGATACAATTTAAATTCCCAACCTTCGAATTATTTGCCAAGTGAGATCACTAACTCATAAAGTTCTAAGGATGCGAAGTAGAAAAAAGGTCTGCACTACCTCATGGTCCCGTCAACTAATACCCTGGTACCACTGGCAACCCTTACATCATCCAAGAAATGCGATGTTTTCTTGTTTTACTGACCAATGGGCATTACAGCTGATCAATTAGCATGCTCCAATAATTGTCCCTTCTGCTCCGCCTGAGCTAAAAGTTTATCCACCCCTTTGAATTGGATAGCATATTCGTAGAAAATCTAGTTGTTTGCTCAATTAGCTTTTAGCTTGGTCATCCGTTACGGATGATCTGCCGAACGGAAGCACACAGAAAGAATGTGGTCATTAGGTCATCCAAAGAACTCTTTTCAGAATGTGTCAGTGGAAAGTATATAAAGCAGTTTCAGTAACAGAACAGATTACAGATTCACCAATAAAATTTTAGAAGAACTTTTTGAAATAAGCACACTTCTTAACCCCCGATATATATCGATAGTCAATTAGTTTTCTTTTGACTACTTCGCTAGCCGGTGGCAACCCTGTTACATCTGACAGTTGGACACACAGCTGACTCTTTCTCGGTTTCTGTCTCCTGCTATTATTTAATATTGAGACATTCAATTCGATAAATTTCGTATTTCGAACAAAACTTCAATAAAAGATTCGCCCCAAGATGGCCAAAAGCTCTGAAACTGTTGCCCTAGACCAGCTGGACAAGGATCAAATGAAAAATGTGAGTAGTTTGCCGTACTTCTGCCGGACTTCAATTTGTGATGCAATTATTGTTGTTATTCCCATTTCCCCTCGGCTGCACCGCGTGTAGTTCTCGAACTTTCTAATGTCCTACAACAAGTTGTCCGAGATGTGCTTCACAGATTGCGTACGAGACTTTACCTCGCGCGATGTCAAGGACAAGGAGGTGAGTGCATTGTGGCTTGTCTCCAGTTGGGTCAGGATGTCAGCTACGATTAACCTTTTGAATTCTTTGTGCAGGAGAAGTGCTCGCTAAACTGCATGGAAAAGTACCTAAAGATGAACCAACGTGTGTCGCAGCGCTTCCAGGAGTTCCAAATGATTGCCAACGAGAATGCCCTGGCCATGGCCCAAAAGACGGGAAAACTGTAATTAACGGAACCGCCGACTAGACTAGTTAAAATTTATAACACACAAAGAGTAATATGCATTTTTGTTGCATTTGTTAAACGACTTGGGCGAGTAATCCAAAACAATACACGAATGAGCCAAAAAAGGCGAAAAAAAACTCTTGCAAAATGTAGAATAACCGCCAGCTGTTGTGGATATCGTCTGGAATAGCTAGAAGCATGGCAGGATTAAAAGCATTGGGTCATGTAGGTGGCTCGTTGAGTGCCCTTCTATAAAAGCTTTTAGTGGTGTTGTAGGAATCTGGTATTACCAAGTCATGCTTTTAATTTTTCCCAAGTTGAAACAAACTTCCAAATCCATCTTAGACAGTTTTTGTTCGTCTCCATTTCGTAGCAGTTCTACTAGCCTCATTTGTCGATGAGAATTCGCCGGGTCATATTATTCTTGTCCAACCAAAAACTATTCAATTAGGCCAGATGCTGTTGTATATTTATTTATTTATTGTCAGCAGATAGTTTTATTGCTTAAAAGAGGATTATATAATAATTTGTGAGATACAGAGGCCATATCGAAGTAGACCATTTCGGATTCTGTTACATTGCAAAAGCTAATTTCATGCATAGATTCCCCATATCGCACATATTTCACCAAAGAGCCACTACTCAATATTGAGTCATTTTCAATCTTTTGCAAATTGCAGCCCAGTTTGCCTTGGCATCATGTAGTTAAATTTGTGCGAAATGATCGGATCTGTTTCTTTGTTTTTTAAGAAGCAAAATCTCCAAAAATTCTGCCCGAGGTTCGGCCCGGAGGTCGTTAAGTCTAAGGTTTGGTTCGCTCACTACTTCCTAGTATTGTCTCAAACCTTGAATCATTGCTTATTAGATCGTTAAAGTGACACACCACTGAAGAAAACAAACGTTCCTATTTGATTTTCGGGCGAGTTCACAAATTAATTCAAAATAAAGTTATGTTAGCATAGAATTTTTAGTACTAGCTATTCAGCTAAGTTTGCATAGCAACAAATTTGGTTTGAATAGGTTTTTAAATGTGGCTACAGGACCCAAACCCCGTCCAAAACGCGTTTATGCAAATTTCTTTAAAGTCTGACGTGCGGGGAAAAAAAGGGACTGGTAGCGTTTACACCTTCTCTAATGCAAAAGTTGTCTTATTTTTGTAAGCTTGTGTAATTTCCCCATATTGTTTGTCATTGTATTTAAAGGGGATGACCCGTCTAGCTATTTGATTCGTTAGTCAATTGTCACGTTTGTTATACTCTATAACGACCTTTTCCGGGGCTTTCAAGTGATTTTTCGTACGTCTTCTGCAATCATTCACCGACCTCTTAATAAGCCATCAGTTTACAATTCTTTGGAAATGGCTTATTGATTATTGTGCGTATTCCATTTACTTGACGGGACGACGATATTATTATAAGTTACTTCAGCTCAATCGAACATTTGCACGGCTTTCAAAGTGAAATCATTACGGACTATTCAAATGTTCAATTCGAATTAAATTTCGATATTGTTGAAAAGTCACCGGCTAACTTTAGAAATCAGAGTACTCCAAATATTGGAGTAAAAGATGGAGGAAAAACACTTTGAGCACGTTTACCTCAGGGATTAGCTATACTTAATAGAGTTGGTTCAAACAAAAGCCTGGCGTTCGATTGTTAGATAAACCACAACTAATACTTCAGTATGTGTTCGAACCCAACTTAGTGTTAGCCGCACACCTAAGATTTACAGTTTTTCAAACTTCACAAAAAAAAGGAGTAAAGTTCCAATCGGATTTAGGACGATTCGGTGGAATAAAGATCGATCCTTCATCAATAAAAAAAAGACTGACATCATATCGGATTTGCCGCCACTTTAAAACTTCAAAAATATCGGGACGACATTTTCAAGGAAGGGTTTTAAAAGTTAAGATAGGGTGAAATTAAGGCCGATTTGAGAGCAGAGAAGAATGCCTTAACTTCGGAAACTTCCTAAATCCTTGCAAAGATTTAGGAACAAATCGGGACCTTATACTTTGGAAGAGTTTAATCATCACAACCATTTTTGTTTCGAATCTCCAGTTCGCCTTATCGTAGTTTTTGTAGAAAAATATTACCAATGTTGAAATGAATAAAACAGTTTTGGAGTCGAAGTCCTTAACAGAGGCTATTATGGGAGGGGTTCTTGTAAGTAGTTCTAAAGGTTATTCTAGGTTTTGAATTACACTTTTCTGTCCATTTTAAGGACTCAGTCGTTCAAAACTAACCAGAAAACAGATAAAGACGCTAGGTAGAAGGTATATTCTGATGTCTATTACTTATGCTCAGCCATACCGAAATTTAAGGTTAGGAACAGATTCGGGTTGAGCATTTATTTCGAAAGAGGCTCGTATCAACGTAAAGCAAATGTCGGGATTCCGGGTGTGAGCCGGTTCGGCTTGCAGCCCTGTTTCCTGGCAAAATTCAGCACCATGCTAGAACAGAAATGTGAATTTGCCAATTTTTCGGAAAGCCTTACCTTCAAAAGTCCGAAAAAAAAGTTTCAAAAAAGATTTAAGCAGAGTTCTTGAAGTTATCCGTAAGTACAGGCCTTAAAGATTGAGATTTGGCGAATCTAACTTTCGGTTCGGCCGAAGTTTGTATACTCTTGCAGAAGTTGGCAACGCATAGAAATATTAATTTCCGACCCTATAAACTATATGTATTCTTGATCAGGGTGACGAGCTGAGTCGATTATGCTTTGTGCGTCCGTCTGTCTGTTTCTATGGAAACTAGTCTCTCAGTTTTGAAGCTATCGAGCTGAATTTTTGCACAGTCTTACTAATACTAATATGTCGGAACCGGAACGGATGACTATATCTAATAGCTCTCTTAAGAACAGTCGGTCGGAAAACTAGTTTTAGTAAGAAACACTTTTTTCTGTTCAATGGATACATCTCCAAACTTTGAACTTTGAAGATGTTAGCTGAGCTTTCTCGTTCTTACTAGGAGTACTTTTCGGACCTCACTTTTCTATGGGAGCTAAGCTATATAGATGTCCGATTTCGACCAAACTAAGTGGAATCATGCAAATGCCGATCAAACGAACATGTGGTATATAAAGGTTTCAGCATAGATTTATGAAAAAATCGGGACGGGCTTTCAGTGTTGAGATTTGACAGAAATGCGGCCGATCCAAGAACATTAATTTTGTTTTCTAGGAAAAAGCCCTTTAATATTCAATAAATACGGCCATTTCCATGATAAAAAACTCAGCAAAATGCTTAATCTATAACTCTTAATTAACCCTTCAATTGGTTTTGGGAAATTGAATTGTTTTAAAGGGATTTTCGTGGGCAACAACTTAAACGTTTATATATAGGTTTTGTGCATTCCTTTTAAACTTCTTGTTCCCTTACAATGATTTTACAGTTAGTAAAAGCCTCGACAACTCTCGCCGAAGTAACGTATCAGTTATGGGATCCTTTTTACAGAAAAAACGTGCAAAAGAATTATTCAACTCAGAAAAATTATGCCTGCTCAACAATGTCTCGAAATTGGTACTGAATAAATGTAAGTTTTGCTAACATTAGATACGTTTGATTGTTTCCCGAAGAAAATATCATTAAAAAAAGTCTTTGACATCTCCGTTTGTGTGTGCAGGTCTATTGGAAAAGTAGATAGAGCGAGCGAGAGAGAGAGGTTTTGGTGTCTTTCGCTCTTTTCTAGGTTGCTGCAGATCTGCTTATTACAATAAATATTGCTGTTTTCGAAATCAAAAGTCGGGTCAATCTCTAATTTAAATATTTCACCGATTACCAAGAAGACGTTAAGAATTCGTTTCGGTCCTGTGTGACTGACAAAATCTAACTTCAACTAACATAACTAAAATCTACTTTGGATTAATGTTTGTGTAGTAAGCAATTTCAATTGTTATTCGATTATGTTTATTATGTTGATGGTCTAGACGCTAGAGATCTTGTTTTAAAAAGACACGCAAGTAAGTGGGTCATTCTGTGCAGGAGTTGATCCTGTAACCAGACTTTTTTGTTTTTGATAGCAGTTCAGCCTCTTGACAGCAGCTGCTTAGGCGGTAAAGTCCCTAAAAATCTACTTTTTAAGTAACCTTGTCGTTGGCCATTCCTCGACACGAAGCTTCAGAGCCAGGGCGATGCTTACATTTAGGTGTTAAACTTATAAAACCAACAGCTCGCGCAGCTATTGGCTAACTATAATGAAATACTTAGGGCTACACACACACACACACACACACACACAGGGCACGGGCACGCCATGTTATCAAGGGCTGAATGGAAGCTAAATCCCTTATCCTATTGCAGAATCAGTGACTGGTGCTAGTTGCTTCTGAGGGGAAGCCCTCAGCCTCAGTGATCAAGGCATACTCCAAGATGACGCGTCCCTCTTTGTACCTAAAGAGAAGAGCTTTGATACTCAAGTTCACATGCATTTTGTCGCAGCTGACTTACTTTTGCGAATCCTCGGTGGCAAATTCGTACATCCAGCCCAACTTGGCGCCGCAGTTCTTGCACATAACATCTCGCACCATATGCCGCCCCGTGAGCATCACACGCTCTTGAATGTTGCTGAAGGTCAGGTTAACCACCCGCTTGAACAGATAGGCACGACCTGGCAGGGATTGGAATTCAAAATTTGCACAACTCTTGGTCAGTGGGCACTCACCAGTGGCACCCGTGAAGCGTGTACTGATCAATTGGCTGCGATTGGTTAGGTTCGTATGGCACTGGGCGCAGTTGAATAGCTTCAGGCCACCCAAGTGCTCCAGAAAGATGCGTCCCATGTTGATGTGCTGTGTCTCCCTCTCTCTCTCCCACTGGCATTAACTGTGTTGCGTGCGTCTTTATGACTGTATGTGTGTGTGCGTCGGTGTTCCTTTGTTTGCTGTGGGCTACTTCTAGGGGAGAAATCAAATAAGTTGAATGTTTTCTGCCCCAATTAATGCGCACTGTCATATCATATCCTTATCTGCAGTGACGGTGCATGTGGGTTTTTGACTATAAAGTTTGCACAACAGAACTTACACAGCTGTTCGGGCCCTCTCAAGGGCAAACGAGACAGAACTGTAGGCACCGAACTGTCCAAGAAGCAGCAAATGTAGATAAAGCAGCGTCTTAGACAATAATTAATTTGCTCAGGT
Source organism: Lordiphosa andalusiaca (assembly GCA_035044965.1). NCBI lineage: Eukaryota > Metazoa > Arthropoda > Insecta > Diptera > Drosophilidae > Lordiphosa > Lordiphosa andalusiaca. Next base: position 939,325 of record JAWNNM010000051.1, on the reverse strand, counting down.
GGTCGATTTGTGCAGAACACACGAATTAAATGCAACAGACGCCCCTGGCTCAAAATAAAAACAAAAAGCAAATACAAAGATTTCTAGGGTTGTAGCAGCACTGAGAATTGTATCGATAGGCGAAATGTCGATAGGTCGATTTAACACTAGGCAACAAATTAGCAGAGCCACAAAATAATCCCATTAAATATTGATTTAACTTCGGCATCCCCGCTGTATACATATATATACCTTGCAGTTCGAATAATTTATACAAAGTTTTTAAGTGGTCAAAAAAAAAACCCGCAATTTTTTGTTGAGAAAATTCTTTATATTTCGCTGAAAGGCCGTTATACTAGAACAGCGGAGGGCATGAACATTGAGTTTGGCAGCAGTCCAACAACACCAACAGAAACAAGAAAGTCGGCCCAGCCCGACTATAACATACTTTGTACCAACGAAATTATGCGCTCAGCATAAATTTTGAAACTGCAGTAGCAGCTGAAAGCAGCGCTGCTACTGCGCTGCAGCAGCGAACAGTCTTTTGATCATAACTCGGCAACTGTTCATCCGATCTTCACCATTCCTTTGGCGGATCGATAAGATATCCTGATTACTAAATATGTATAAAACCATCTATCTTTAAAACTGTGGGAGATATGACGTTTTTCTAAATTGCGGGGACGGGAGGGGCGTGGTCAAAATTGAAAATAAACTTGAAACGAATGCAAAATTTTAAGCATAAGGAAATCGTTACATTTGCTTCTCTTCCCTTAATTTTTCTATGAAACTTCTCGTTACTTCGCAAGTCCATCGAGGTTGACAACACTCGATGTTGCGCCGCCGCCCTTCTTGTACTTTCAAACTATCATCGAGCAACTGAAGCTTAATCAACGAGAGCGTAATTTAAAATCCCCTCTTAATAGCCCTAATCCCTAAATGTTTAATAGCCTTTCCTTATGTTAATTAACAGAGCAATAACATTAATGTGAACACTATGTTAGCAAACAGAACATGCGGCTCAAAAAGTATGCAACGTTTTTTATAACCTTTATAGCTGTGTCATTTATTATCCGATCTTTCAAAGATGGTACACATCGTACATACACTGCGGAATATGAGCTTGTATCTCCTAAATTCTTATACCTAAAGAATATATATGGGTGATTCCACGAAAAATTTGAACAAAATAATGTTTTCGTATTCTCTGTTGCAAAATAGAGTCTAAGTATTTCAGCATATTGTCGAAATTTGCTTAATTCGCGTAAATTATTTTTTCACAAAAGGAGCTTTTTCAGATTCTTAGTTATTTTGAATGGCTTGCTATCCGAAGCCATTGCTAATAAAAATATTTAAAAAATAGCAAAACTTACTTCCGATTCCATATTTTCAATTAACTTAAACCAAAACCAAATCGCGATAATTGGTACAAAAAATTAACTGCCGAGAAAAGAACGTTTTTTTTACTCCATTTTTTTTCTCAAAATTAGGTCTAGTATGCAGAAATATACTGTATTAAGCTGTAAATGGGAAATGTCTACTATTTTGCAATAGAGAATACGAAAGAAATATTATGTCCAAAATAAAATGTTGGGTGGTAAACTATTCATGGAATCACCCATGTATACTTCATGCGGTCGGGGATGCTTACTTCTGCCTTTTATTTACATTGTTACATTTGCCAGACTTTCATATATTCTTTTTACCCTACGAGTAACTGTTTGGGTCGATCATTCAGTTACAGTTGCACTTGCTCGTTTTGAATTGGTTAATAAAAAATATATATATAATATGTTATAAATATATAAGAAGCTATGATATTTGATGTTATTTTATGTAACATTTGAATAATACATCAAAGCTATTTCCAAACCTATTGGCAGTATGAAGTAAAGTTGCTCACTGCTCATTGAGAAGTGTGATCCAACCCCAAATAATTCAAAAGCACCAGGAACTGCGAATATCCGCGTAATTTTTTGTTCATTCTGGTCACACTTTTTATATGTTCCACGCTGATTGACATATTTGACAAATGCCCAATTACTCAAGAGTTTCGGTTGGCTAACCATCAGCCAGGTTTGTTGCTCAAAATAAGTAATTCGTTTTCTCAACAACAGCATTATCTGATATCGATAAATTCCACACGCTGCAGTAGTGTGACCAGACACTGTCAACGAATTAGGTAATATTGTTATGATTTTCTTAATGTGGTTGTTTAGTAGTTTACCTGTACGCCATAGCAAGGAAAAGCTGACTACTAAGGCCACTCCCTGTCTCGTGTTGCATTATTCATTCGTTGCTCTGTCTTTTCGAATTCCATTTTCATTGCTTGGAGTTGAAAACCTCGTTTGTGTATAAACATTTTATTACAACAACAAATAAAAACGAGAGCGTAAGTTAAAGTCGGCCCTGCCCAACTTCAAAATACCCGTTACTCAAGGCAATTAGTGTTTAAACCCTCATGTGGCTCTGATAAGTACGCAACGTTTTTTAACTCTGCCATTTATTAACCGATCTGTATGAAAATTTGTGAGATTGTTTATATTGGCCACATGCACGATACTGCAAAATCTGAGCTCGATAGCTTACAAATTGTAGGTGTTCACACAGACTGACGGACAGACGAACATGGCTACATCGACTCGGCTGTTGATGCTGATGAAGAATATACATACTTTATGATATCGGAGATGCTTCCTTCTGCCTGTTACATTCATTTGCACGACTTTAGTATTCCCTTTTTACTCTACGAGTAACGAGTATACAAAAAAAAGCGGATTTCATCAATCAGGTGTTCACAGCTGCTCTATACAAAGTATCTAGTGGGCCCAAAGTAAGATTTAGATTTGATTTCGTTTTAGTGTGACCGTTCTTTCATGGCGCTCTTAGAGTTATTTTAAAATCTGCTGTGTTGATATTATAGAGAATGTTACACCTTGTTGCACTTAAAGCTCTAATAGTTAATGCATTTTTATTTTATGGATTTTAGAAAGCAATCGAGTCTCTTTAAAGCAAAGAAAGACCAGTGGGCTGAAGTGGACGGAGTCATAAGTGCTCCAGTTTTTACAGCTTGTGCTTTACTTGTTTGCGATTCCAAATCTGCACAATTCTCTTAGTATGTTTTAAATAACAATTGCTTTCACAATATCGTCCTGCCTCTTTTATTTATGATCTGGCAAATGCCATAGGTGACTCCAATTCACCATAATCAAATACGCAAGTGACTGAATTTACCGTTGTAAGATTGTGCACATAATAAAATAAAATATTCTGCCATGCAGCTACTAATTAAGAAGCTACGAAAAATAGTTTTCACACTATAATAGGCATTCGTGCCGTTGTTTGATTTAGCGCCCATGGACAATCAGTTGCACGGTCACACTGCCAGCTGTTCACGAAATCTAAATCAAACCGTTGCACAACAAGGGTGGCTCTGACAACTGGTTTAGATATGCTTTAAAATAATCAAAATCAAATCTAAATCGCTTTCAGGAACACCACTAAAGCAAGTGTTCGAACCTGCTATTTGACTATCGATAAGAATATCGATAATTCCATGGAGACTGATTTAGCGGTTAAAGTTGACCGGAGCATGAGCAGCTGTTAAGTGTGTTCAACACACTGTGTTGCTTCATTTACTCTTCGCTCAAATTCAGTTCGCCTGCTCGTTAGTTTGACTAAGCGGACATTGAGAAAATGCATTATTAGTTAATTCAAATAATCTACTGAAGTCACCGTTGCACTATTGCGTACATACTTAAACTTCTTGTTCTAATTGTTCTTCGAATTAAGAAGCTTTCATCTCGTCGAACAGCTTTGAGGCTGATTTAGATTTGATTTCGGTTTGGTGTGCCGAGACTTGCATGGCGCCCTGGGAGTTTGTGTGAATTCGCACAAATTCTAAAATCGTCTGAGAAAATTTAGTAACTCCTTCTTAAAGAGATTGGAAAAACGATCAAACAATTTGAAGTTACCAAATATTTTTAAACTTAGAGCAAAAAATAGCTTACAGAGAAACCCCCTCCAGATTTAAAGGAGGTTTGCAACCCCAAAAATTACATATTCGCCTACACACAATTGATGAAGAAGCTTAAAAAATAGTTTCCACACTGTTTTAGGCATGTTTTGCTCTTGCGCCTTTGTTTGATTTGAGTGTCCAAGGTCAATCAGCAGTTTGGTCACAGTATCAGCTGTTCGCGTAATCTAAATCAAATCTAGTTAGCTTTCAGGAATACCACTTGTATTAGTGGTATTCCTGAAAGTGATTTGCTTTCGGTTTTGATTTCATGAAAGCAAATCAAAAGCAGTTGACGGAACGACCCTGATTTTATTTTGATTTGCTTTCGTTTGGCGCGAAATTAAACAAAGGCGCGAAAGCAAATAGTGAGCATACAATTTTTGTGCCCTTGGTTTCTACAATGAAATTTTAATTAATTTAGTTAGTATTGATTGTAATTAATAGGATATTACCTCCAACGATTAATTTGTGTCTTTTGTTTGGTCAAGGACCAGTTCTAAAAACTCCACAGCCTTTGCATCCGTCCATTTGAATGCGCTAGCACGCTTAGGCTATGATGTTGCTTCGCAGAAATCCATAAGGAGTAAATTAACACATGCATTTAAGTTTAATAGCAGAAAAACACAAACAACTTACAAAGTTTTCCATATTGAGATCAAATTTAAAGGTAAACAAACACCAAGTGCGACCGCATTCGTTGATGAGAACGGTCACGCTAAAACGAAATCAAAACGAAATCAGCCTCGAAGCTGATTTCGTGAAAGCAATTAGTATTACCCTACCTTCCATACCTATTCTGGGCACACTGCAAATTTTGTATGGAGCTGTCGTGATCAGCTGATACACGAAATCGAAAGCAAATCAAAATCGAAAGCAAATCACTTTCAGGAATACCACTATTGTTTTTGGCCAGTCAGCTTAAATATTTTGTACGCCAGTGCTATCGATAGGAACTATCGAACTTAGCCCAGCCCTGGCTAACAGCTGTGGCCTACACGTGATTCTACTCGTTGTTGTTGTTGTTGCCGATGCTCCGGTCGCCCCCGTTGCCTTTGGAAAAAAGTCAAACAAATATACAAATAATAATTATGTGTTAACTATTTCAAATCGCTCCATTAAATAGTTTGCCCGTACATATTTCGAAGGAAGCCAAAGATGGCGGAAACCATGTAAATTTTTGCTTGAACGCGAAAGAGGAGAGGCCACATAAATTATACTAATGCAATCTCTACGCCGCCATGCTCGCACAATCTTCTTCAAGGCCAGGATCCATGTCAACCATCATCGAGGCGTAGCTGGCACTGGAACGGGGGCGGGAGCGGGAGCCGGAGCCGGAGCACTGCACAAGTTACGCGAGTGGCATACCAGCGCCTTTAGCAACAAATTTCTGCTCTTCACCAATGTGGGCATCTCGCTTACCCTCAGCTCCATAGGCGACATTCTCGAACAGCATCTGGAGATCTATAATAACGAGATTGAACGCTACGATGCCACACGCACCAGTCATATGGCCACCAGTGGTGTGACCGTGGGCATCATTTGCCATTATTGGTACCAAATGTTGGACAAGTACTTGCCCGGCCGCACTATGCGGGTGGTGGCTAAAAAGATTGTGCTAGACCAATTGATCTGCTCGCCAGTGTACATTACCGCCTTTTTCGTCACCTTGGGCATCCTGGAGAAGAAGCAAGCGCCTGAAGTGTGGGAGGAGATCAAGGAGAAGGCGTGGAAACTGTATGCGGCCGAATGGACTGTGTGGCCAGTTGCTCAGTTTGTAAACTTTTATTGGATACCCACACACTATCGCATCTTTTATGACAATGTCATCAGCCTGGGCTATGATGTGTTTACCTCTAAGGTGAAGCACAAACCGTCACATTTGCCGCCAGCCATGAAGAAGCTTCCCTAGCACTTGCCGTGCGTCCCACCATTTTATTGTATTATAACTATTTATTTTCGAGAACTTTGTAAATATTGAAATGGAAACATGTACCTCAAGTGCTAGATGGGATAATTTAGTTGACCAAATAAATGTATCTCCAGTGGCGTCCAAAATGACAGAAGGCCGGCGAGTTGATTGATTGTTGTGGTCAAAAGAACCAGTTTAATATAGTTTGTAATTACGATCTCGACTGGTTTCACCAACCGTTTCACCAAATTGCTAATCATAAACCACCGAGCTGAGCTTGACGGATTATTGAGTACAATGACCGCCTTTTAACCAATAGTTTTGTTTTTGTAAATTTGTATATTGAAAGCTAACTCAGCCGCTTATAAATGAAGATTTGAAAAATCAGATGATCGATTCTCACACCGAGCTGGTCCCCCGGAATCCTTCAAATGCAGGGAGCATTATTCGTGCAAGTATTTTGTGTACCTTCTCATGTTGTTCGTCAGGTTCGAGGGGTGGAATGTCAGAGATTACAGCAATGTGCAGTGTAAGACGTGACAAATCGAGATTTGATGATTCAATTAATATTGATGGTACCAAATTGCTTCACTTCCATTGATAACACAGCTAAATTGGTCATGGTTGATCTAAAGCAGCGCTGAACAGTTTGTGCTGGTTCGAACCAAACTTTACCAATTGACTAATGCTCAAAAATTTTAGGCTTAAGGTTCTTGGGAATAGCTTTTGGTTCGAAACTAGGTTCGGCCTACGCTCTATACAATCCAAGTGGAAAACCAATTATAATAGATATTATTCAAACATTCTTTACAGAATTTTGGAAAAGTTAGTTCAGCATAGATTTGAGTGATGATGATTTAAAGGGTGCGACGTATCAAAAAAATTCATTCACATAGTTAGTGTGTTAACACATAGAATATGGATACTAATTCTAAACATCCAGAAAAAATGTAGTATTTATACAACAACGAGAACGAGCACACACGCTAAGATTAAGTTAAAACTTGGCCCTACCCGAAAGAAATGTTAAATAGTAAATTAAAAGTGCATTTACATAACTGTTTACAAATTAAGCCTCTAAATCAGTGTCAAAGATTCGGTCCGGGGGTTCGAACACAGTGTAAAGTCGAAGGTTTGGATAACCGAGCTGTTCCTAAACCCTTGATTTGCTTGTCAAAATAATAAATTGTTTGCTTTTGATTATATATACTATTATATATAACTTTCTATTCACTTACGGCCGATTTCTAATCATCTTGACAATTGCTTTTTGTTAGATAATTTCATAATTTACTATGCTAATTGTTAGTTTATGTTACAAATATCTCATATCAGCCCCAAACTATAACATTCATTACTAAGTTAAGTATTTGAATTATCAACTAAAAAAGCTGATATTAACAAATTAGGAACTGCATAGTTTTAGTTAACAAGCTGAAGCTGGTCATCTACACTAGCTCTTTCACTCAAAAAACAAAAGAAACGAGAAAGCTAAGCCAACTTCGTCTGTGCCGAAGTTTTTATACCCTTGCAAGTGCTCGCTTAAATATTTTCAAATTATACTCTTTCCCATTTTCCGACCGATCGTTCGTATGGGAGCTATATGATATAGTCATCCGATTTGGCCAAAAACTTGTAAAATTATGTGAAAGCATGTGAAACAAACAAATCCAAAATTGCAGGATGCTACCATTAAAAACAAAAAAGTTTTTCTAACTAAGACTGTTTTTCAGACCTATCTTTCGTATGGCAGCTATACCATATAGTTGTCCGATTTTAATAAAACTTGGTTGAATTATAAAAAAACATAGAAAAACTAAAACTAGTTTTCCGACCGACTGTTCCCATGGAAACTATGAGATATAGTCATCCGATCCGGTCGGTTCCGACATATACAAAAAGTCTTGCGGTATTTCCGCAAGCTTGTCTTTGCAAGCGCGTAGTTCTAGTTGTATTCGTCGCATCGGCTCACGCTAGAGCTTTTTGGAAAGGTCTTTTCACGCGCTAACACGTGTTTGATTTATTGTTGTTTGTTTTTAGTCGTTCGTGAGTTATAGCGTCGCAAACATGGAGCAAAATAAAGAGAAAATACGGCATATTTTACAGTACTACTACGATAAAGGCAAAAATGCATCTCATGCTGCCAATAAAATTTGTGCAGTTTATGGACCCGATACAGTTTCCATTTCCACCGCACAACGATGGTTTCAACGTTTTCGTTCTGGTGCAGAGGTGATCGAAGATGCGCCACGGTCCGGAAGGCCTGTCGTCGAAAATTGTCATAAAATCGCTGAATTGATCGAAAGAGACCGGCATAGTAGCAGCCGTAGCATCGGCCAAGAGCTGGGCATGAGTCATTAAACCGTTATAAACCATTTGAAGAAGCTTGGATTCAAAAAGAAGCTCGATGTATGGGTGCCACACGACTTGACGCAAAAAAACATTTTGGCCCGTATGGATGCATGCGAATCGCTTCTGAATCGCAACAAAATCGACACGTTTTTGAAGCGGATGGTGACTGGCGATGAAAAGTGGGTCACTTACGACAACGTGAAGCGCAAACGGTCGTGGTCGAAAAGCGGTGAAGCTGCCCAGACGGTGGCCAAGCCTGGATTGACGGCCAGGAAGGTTCTTCTGTGTGTTTGGTGGGATTGGCAGAGAATTATCCACTATGAGCTGCTCCCCTATGGCCAAACGCTCAATTCGGACCTGTACTGTTAACAACTGGACCGCTTGAATGCAGCACTCATGCAGAAGAGGCCATCTTTGATCAACAGAGGCCAAATTGTCTTCCATCAGGACAACGCCAGGCCACACACATCTTTGGTGACGCGCCAGAAGCTCCGGGAGCTCGGATGGGAGGTTCTTTTGCATCCACCGTATAGTCCGGATCTCGCACCAAGTGATTACCACCTATTTCTGTCCATGGCGAACGAGCTTGGTAGTCGGAAGTTGGCCACAAGAGAGTCCTGTGAAAATTGGCTCTCCGAGTTTTTTGACAATAGGGAAGGGAGCTTCTATAAGAGGGACATTATGAAGTTGGCATCTCGTTGGGAACTCGTCATCGAACAAAACGGCGCATATTTGACTTAAATCGCATTATTATAACCATTTTTATGAACAATTGAAAATACAATAAAAATACCGCAAGACACCGCTTTTTTGACAACCTTATATTTTTAGTGTGCAGCAAAAAGAAGATTCTGTGCAAAATTTCAGCTCGACAGCTTTAAAACTGAGAGACTAGTTCGCGTAAAAACAGACAGACAGACAGATGGACGGACAAAGCTCAATCGACTCAGCTCGTCGCCCTAATCAAGAATATATGGTTTATGGGGTCGGAAATGAATATTTCTATGCGTTGCAAACTTCTGGGAAAAAAATAGTTGTGTGAAAGCTTTTAAAATAATTATGTGCCAATTTTAAAGAGGTTTACAATGGAAACATACAAGTTTTTCGTTCTAAGACTATTTTTCTAACCTTACTTTTCTATGGCGGCTATACTATATGGATGTAAGATTTCGACCAAACTTGGCAGAATCATGAAGAAGCACAGAAAACTAGTAAATACGGAGCTTGGAGACGTTTGCTTTGAAAACAAAAAAGTTTTTGCTACTAGAATTAGTTTTTCGACCGATCGTTCCTTTGGCAGCTGTACAAATGTGCAGCGTATTTGTACCAGAAGACTTCGTGCAAAGTTTGGTGGAATGGCTATAAAACTAACGGAGGAGAAAGTATAGAAACAGACGGACGGACATACGGACAAGGCTATATCAACTCAGCTCGTCATGCTGATCAAGAATATAGATACTTTATGTGGTCGGAAATGCTTCCTTCTATGCGTAACAAACATGAAGACAATTTCAATATACCCTCTACAAGGGTATACAAACTTCAGTAAGTTGCTGGAACTTGTGGTGTTGTCAAGGAAATATTATTTTTGAAGGACCGTTTCTAGATGAAAACCACCTGATTGGCAAAAGGACAGGAACATGAGAAAACACTGCGAAATATTGCATATTTGTTAGCAACCTCTAAGTTGGTTGGGTTTTTCACGGATCTGGTTCGGAAGGTCTCTGAACCCAAGTTCAGGTCCGAAAGCATGTAAGTATGTAAAATAAAGCAAAATGTAATGTCTCAAATATATTTTTATATTTGAGCTTAGGATAAGCCATGGCCCCTTTCCACTGGGCATCATTTCTATCATTTTCATATCTGGAAAATGTTGTCGTTTCCATTGACAAAACATAATTTTGCTAACATTCACAACGATACGTGGACAAAAACAGCCGATGCACAGTGGACGCTTCCATACGACAAAAATAAAAAAAAAACAGATTTAAAAATTTTCAAATTGAAGCACGCCGATCATATCATAAATAGATGATCTTCTTGAAACAAATGGGTTTTTATACTCTGTACCGTAGGTACATAGAGTATTATAAGTTTGTGCAAAAGTATGTAACATCCAGAAGGAAGCATCTCCGACCCCATAAAGTATATATATTCTTGATCAGCATCAACAGCCGAGTCGATATAGCCATGTCCGTCTGTCCGTCTGTCTGTCCGTATGAACGCACAGATCTCAGAGATGGTAAGAGATAGAGGCTTGACATGTATGGGACATATGCTTCTTATGTCTGCAGGCAGATCAAGTTTATTTTCAATTTTGGCCACGCCCCCTCCCGCCCCCTCAATTTAGAAAAAACGTCATATCTCCCACTGTTTTGAAGATAGATAGCTTGTTCCTTCTTTCTTTCTTGGTACAGAGTATGTTATAGTCGGGCTTGACCGACTTTCTTTCTTGTTTTAATGTGCCCACTCACACCTTGTGAAAGAATCCCTTAAAGTTTGACAACGTGCTACGCAACTCAGTGCGTTGTGTTTTCTCTAAAAGTGTCGCCAATATTTAGAAGAAAAAGTTAACAACAAAAAGCTTGAATAAAGTTTTAATAATATGGATATCATTCGAGCAGGTATTATTTATAGTTTAAATTATTTAACACTTTGGATATTGCGGTAAACAATACAAAATTATTAATAACCTTTTGTGAGTGTTTTTCGTTTATTGTTTGTATTTTCCTATTAGCTTTTAGTTATGAAGCCGATCGATTCCGATTCTAATATTTATTATTATTTATTGCTAAAAATATAGAATAAATCGTCAGAATATTTTGATCCGAGTGCAGCAGGTATTTGTGTTTTGTTGTTTGTGCTTTCCATGTTAAGTGCTCTGTTATGTGTTTTTTAATGTTAGATAGTGTTGAGAATGTCAAATCGGGTTGTTTTTTGTTTGTTTAATGTTTTGGTTTATTCGAAAATAATATTTCAAAACTGGATAAGGATATTGAAATATACAGATTTCATAATAGCAAATACATATCGCGATCCGCAACTCACACAGACCTTATAAATAGATTACTACTAAGTTCAGACCCTCTCATAAGTGGATTAAGAAAATTGCCTTGCAAAAAAGACCTTTTTAAAAGAGTTGGTTTTGGAATTAATCGAAGATTAATTCAATAATTTGTTATATATAATGCATTTAAAAAGCTTTTATTATAATGTTTGATTTTTGTTAATACATTTTCTGTATTTAATGATATACTCGAATTTTAATTTAAAAAAAATATATATACATATAATTGGGTGGTATGGGCGAATAACCACTCCCAATTTTTTTCAAAATAGTTTAGTTGTAATGTTATAGGCCTACAGTTTAAATAATAGGCCTGAAGGACAATTAAAACTATTTTTGTCGCACACTTCCATACAAGTCCGACCACTGTGCGATGCTTTGATTTTGTTGATTATTATTTTTCTAAGTGATTTGTTATTGTGTTGGCTATATTAAAATGAATGCTGCAATGCATTAATGAGCAAGCTAGTTGGACAAACCTTCAATTCAATAAAGATTTTAGAACACTTAACCAAGCCCTGTCCAAGGCAAGGAGGTTAGTGGAAACTGCATTTACATAATTAAAGACCCTTCTTCGCAGAACTGGCAAGGGATTGGACAATCGTAGAGCAGAAAAATGCGGTCGACAACCCGAGGGCACAAATGTCCCCAATAAATTTGATAACCCTCCAAAATTAATAGGTCGCGCCATACATCGTACCTTAAGACTCAACAGCACAATTGAAATAAAGCTAAAACATGTTTATTTTACTTAATTTTTAATAACCCCACATATAATGCACAAAATAAATCTACGGTGTGTCCAAGACTTCAAGCCGCTCGGCACCAATGCGCTTAAGCTCCTCCATCCTCTTCCTTGAAGCAGCTTCCTGGAAAGGTAAAAGCTGTTGGGTAGTTTTTCTGCGCTAAATTCTTGGCTGCTACGATGTCGGTTCCTCATCCAACGAAGGTTGCTCGCTCATCCCAAGCTGAATAGTTGAGGGCGCGACCCAGATGGCTGCTCGCTTAATGCTCTCATTTGCGAGCGCGGAATGGCTCCATAAAAAACCTCGCAGTCAACTGGATCTTCTTCCAGGTTCTTGGGGTGTTCCGAAATGGAGTAGAATAATGCGGGCTGAACCGATACTTGTGTTGCACTAAGAGCTATTAGAAAAATTGCGATACTTTGGATAGCTTACCATGATAGTTTTCCCAATACTTTACTTTGAGGAAATCTTTGAATTCCGTCACTTTTTATACCCTTGCAGAGGGTATATTGAAAAGTAAAGTATATATATTCTTGATCAGCATGACGTGCTGAATCGATATAGCCATGTCCGTCTGTCCGTCTGTTTCTAAGCTATCTCCTTCGTCAGTTTTAAAGCTATCGCCACCAAACTTTGCACGAAGTCTTCTGGTACAAATTCGCTGCACATTTGTCGGGAGCGGCCGAATCGGATGACTATAACATATAGCTGCCACAGGAACGATCGATTTAAAAACTAGTTCTAGTTCAATGCAACCGTCTTCAAGCTCCGTATTTACTAGTTTTAATGCTTCTCCACGATTCTGCCAAATTTGGTCGAAATCGGACATCTATATAGTATAGCTGTCATAGAAAAGTAAGGTTAGAACAAGAAAGAAAGTCGGTCAAGCCCGACTATAACATACTCTGTACCAAGAAAATCTGTCTTTTGATCATAACTCGAAAACCGTTCATCCGATCTTCTTCATTCCTTTGGCGGATCGATAAGTTATCCTAATAACTAAATATGTCCAGAAGAAACAAGCCATATATCTTCAAAACTGTGGGAGATATGACGTTTTTTCTAAATTGCGGGGGCGGGAGGGGGCGTGGCCAAAATTGAAAATAAACTTGATCTGCCTGCAGACATTAGAAGCATATGTCCCATACATGTCAAACCTCTATCTCTTACCATCTCTGAGATCTGTGCGTTCATACGGACAGACAGACGGACAGACGGACAGACGGACATGACTCGGTTGTTGATGCTGATAAAGAATATATATACTTTATGGGGTCGGAGATGCTTCCTTCTGGATGTTACATACTTTTGCACAAACTTATTATACTCTATGTACCTACGGTACAGAGTATAAAAATAGTCTTAGTAAGAAAAACTTTTTTGTTTTCAATGTAAACCTCTTTAAAATTGGCATGTATTTATTTTATAAGCTTTCACACAATTCTTTAAAGTTTTGTCAAAATCGGATGACTTTATGTTATAGCTACCATAGGAATAATCGGTCGAGTAGCTAGTTTCAGTGAGAAAAACTTTTTTTGTTTTCAAAGAAAACGCCTCCACAACTTTGTATATCTCAGTTTGCTATGCATTTCCATAATTCCACTAAGTTTTGTCGAAATCGGACATCTATATAGTATGGCTGTCATAGTGTAGAGTCAGAAAAGTAGTCTTATTGGGAAAAACTTGATTGTTTTCAGTGTATAAGTCCTTCAAATTAGTTAGACAATCGTGCTGCAAGGGTTTACAAACTTCGGCAAAGCTTCATTTAGCTTTCCTCTATTTTTATACTCTGTACCGTAGCTACATAGAGTACCTCTGGTACAGAGTATAAGTATCTAAGTTGTTGACAGTGTACGGTTACACTGCTGTAGCTACAGGAATTTATCGATATCGGGAAACTGTTGTTGAGAAAACCAAATAGCTTAACCGCTGGTCATCTCAAGCAACAAATTTAAGCGGCGGTTGGCTAATTGGAGGTTTTCAAAAGTTGGACCTTTATACTTAACGATAATAACACAGAAAGTTGAAATAATAGTATAGGTTCCCCATAAAACTTGGCTTAAGGGAAGTGATAGCCATTTGGATTAGCTTTACCTTCAATTGTTGCTATAAAGTTGTTTTGAGGTTCAGAAGCATGAAAGAATATTAAGAATATCGTCTCGTAAAGGAAATGGCCTAGACAATCAAATCAACAAGTAACTCCCAAGGAAGGAATGCTGTCTGATCACAGGTGTATTAATAAGTCTTTGGAAAATTGCAAGGAAATGCACGGATCACATGTTTTATAATGGTTAATCTTAAAAAAACTACATCCATACGGCATAGCGAAGCTTCAATTCGTCCCTTTCTTAAGGAAAGTATAATCAAGCCCTTAACGTCTTAGAACTCTTCAGTGTACTGAACCGAACCGTTTTGCTATTATGGTCTTTGGTTCGGTTCAGCAATTTGGAAAGGACAACGGTTCCGATTACTAGCTGCAATCTGCATCTCTGTTTCGTACCCACCAAGCCTCCTCAGTGGAGTAAGTAAGGAGGAAGCCCGTGTCGAACCAGGTATTGTGACGCACATTCACATCATTGGCACAATCATCGATGGCGATTATATAGATTGTCTCTGTAGCAACAGCATTAAGATGAACATGCCATGCCTATGCCATGCCTCTCATCCGTCCCCCTCAGGACTGATAAGCCGATTGTGGGGCTTTAAAAATAAATCAGAAACCCATCCCAGCAAACTGATAAGGCGAACTCACACCAATCCCATTTATTCTATAGTAAGTGACGCGTGTGTCCAAAAAAGTAACCCCCACCCGGCCGCATATCCATTAATGAAATGTGTGTGGAAGAAAGCCACAGTCTTATCGCCATTATGTGAGAAGTGTTTAATTGGAATCGCTCTTGACATTGATAAAGAAAGTAAGCAAAAAACAACAGAAAATATGACCAATACTATATGTATATTGACCTTGATAAGTATAAAACAGATAACCGAACAAACGAGGCTCAGCAACAGCAGCACAACAGTTCGTCTCAAAGTTTTCGAATTGTCTTCAAAATTCGAATGTGTTTCACGGTTCTGGGATTGGTACGCCCCCGACTGGAAGGGGGAGGGGGGAGCATTTGGCATTTCTAACCTGTTTACTTTTTTGTTCGCCGGGGATGCGATATATTTGGTCAGGTAGCAACCGAAAGGAAACCAAAACTGGATTGAAATTCCAAGCAAAAGTGTTTGATCCACATGACGTTCTTTCGCTGTGTTTGCGTTCCGCTCGTGGGAAGTGATTTATAACACTATTTTCCCCCGTTTTTGTTAGGCGTATCAAATTCGTTTGTTTGTTTAAGGAGCAACACGCGCGCGGTTTTATGAGTAATGTAAGTACTGTTCGAGTACAAATGAACTTGCATTACAAACACAGTTTTTATACCCTGTGCCAAAAGGTAGAATGGGTATAAGCATCATCGGCCGATCTGACAGATCTTAGTAATGGTAAGTGCTGGAGTTACCAAATTTACAATGTAGACTCATCATTAAGGAGCTGGAATTGCCTAACCTAACCTAGTTTTACATAATGTAGAAGTATGGCACAATTCAGTGGGTAGATTATTGAGCCTGCAGATTTGTATGGTGATCAGGATTGATTATTGATTCACACAGTTTGATTCACATCCGACGAAGAAAATATATATTATGTGTAATGGATGCAAACAGTTTGAAGAATAGGACTGGTTCGGTTCACTGAATCGAGCAACTTTTGAACCTCCGGTTCGGCTCATTACATGATTTTTTGAGCTAGCTGAGCCGCGGCTTCGGTTGGGTTAAGTGGTTCACTCACTCGTCATTTTCTAAATGTTGCCGTTTCCGAATATTGTAAATTCTAAAGTGAACATGTGACTACACTCAGAAAAAAAACCAAGAATTAAGTAAGTACAAACGGTGTCAATACCGTACGGTTAGTACGAAAATACTTGGTTTTAGTACAAAATTCTTATATCAGGTACGATTTTTACAATCCCGAAATACTTGATTTTAGACTGTTTTCTTATAAATAAAGTATGTCTTGAACTATTTTGATATTTTTTTATTCACACTTTTAGCTTACAATGGTCTTAAGTCAAGCACGATAATGTCTCAAAATAAGTACAAAACATTCGTTCTTAAAGTGCAGTTATTTCTAATGCCAGCCCAAGAACATTCTAGGAAGATAGTAAGAGTATTTTAAATAAGTGCAAAACGGTCCAAACTTCTGTATGCTTTTCCCACTTTGTTCTTCAACGAGGTCTCTCTATTGAACCAAAGAAATATCCGAGGTCCATAACCAAAGAGCAAGTTAGAGATACTGTAATTCAGAAATTTACCATCACTCCATAACAAAAGTGCTAGAGCCAGTTGGGAATTTTAAGAACAGACTCGCTTAAAAATATTTCGTATTTTCTGTAGCGCACTTTGTGGAGCTAGGACTATGAGTCTATTTTGTACAAAATCTAACATATTTTGTACTTGAACTAAGAACTCGCTTTTCTAGAATCTTGCATCTTACTGTGAGTACAAAATGTTCTTGAGTCAAGAAGGTTTGTTCTCATTTCAATCATATTTCAAGTTGAGAATGTTTCGTACTTAAATTAAGTACACCCAAGAACGAATCATACTTTAAGTTTCAAGTACAAAACGTCTTAAATTCTCTCCCGTTTGGTCTAGAACGCCGGTAGCCTTTTTTTTCTGAGTGTATTCATTCAAAGTTGAATTCCCAGTAAAAGTCACTAAATGTTAAATATAATTAATTCAGAATAACGTTCTATTAAGTAAATGAGATGCCCAGGAGCTGCAGGATTTGTACGAAATCATCCTTAGAATCATCAATCCTTAGAAGCTACATAGACACGGTATTGTTAGGGATCATTTCGGTCGATGGCGGTATTCCTTTTAGGACCCTCTAAAGCAATTCGTAACGACACACAACGACCTCAGCATCCCACTGGTTGAAACTGAAATAGAGAAACTTAAGCGCAAATATTCTGAGAAGCTTCTTGCCCACCCAAACCAACTTGCGAAATCTCTCACCATGCTGGCAACGCATTCTCGCCTGCGAAGAAACGACCTACCAACCCAGCGACTGACTTGAAGGGCCGTAGAACACAAACTACCTCCAATAGGGGATAGTTTATTAAAATAGTCTCTAGATTAAGATTTGAAAATTTATTGTTAGTCTCTTTAAGAGAAGATCCAATAAATGCCAACCAAGCATAAAAAAAAAAGAAAATAAAACTTTTTTTTTTATGGAATCGATGATATCTCCCAAAATTACAAGTATTATTTGGACGATGATGACGATTTGATGCCCTATGTCCCACCTAGGGATTGGAATAGAAGAAGAAGAAGATTTGGACGAAAGCTTTTTACTTCTTATAACTTGTCAGTGAACTAACCCAAGCCGAACCGTTTTGCTTAGTGGTTTTTGGTTTGGTTCAGAATTTTCAAAATGAAGCTTTGGTTTGGTTTGGTTGGGTTTATCATCGTATTAAATGGTTCGATTCGGCTCAGAACGTGTTTGCATCCCTACTCTGTTTTATATTGTAGAATCTTGTGACAAAAGTTGTGTATTTCTGGTATATTTGTTTTTATTGCCAAGGGTATAGTAAAGTCGAGACTAATCGATTGATCTTACTTGTTTTCCTTTTAATGAAAGTGCTTATCTTTAGCTACTTATTATGAGTTTGCTGGAGGTTGTATGAATGATACGCTGATTAATGAGCTGAATTAGCTTAAGAAACTCAGGTTTCCATGATTATTTTTACATATTTGTGTTTACCAGAAATGTAAGAGGGAACAAATAAAGTTGACTTGGAAAACAGCTTAGAGACCATAAATGTAATTCTTAATCTCGTAAAGCTTAGTGACTTTTAAGATCTCATCCCGTAGGGGAAGTATTTCACAAACTAGAAGGTATTCTATTTATAAGCATTAAGTATTCCATAGATTAACTGAACTATCTAAAAAGCCCATACACATACTGCACTTTTCCATGCGATTGTCGACATCCGGATGAATTTTGTTATGTCATATCTCCCACAGTTTTAAAAATAGTTGGTTCGTACGTACCTTTTAGAAATATTAAGTAATCAGGATTCTTTATCGACTTTCTTTCTTGTTACTCAGTTTTTCAATTAATTAAATGTTCATAGTTTGTTCTGTACCTTTCATTAAATGTATGTTTTGTCCAGGGATGCAAGCCACTTGAAAATAAGTACCGGTTCGGTTCAGTGGCTCACACAGCTAACTGAACCGCGGTTTCAGACACACTATGAAATATTATGATATCTGCAGCAAGCATGTGCCTTTTCGAACATTCTGGAAATTGGATTTCTATAAACCATTTGAATATCTGGAAAATCCTTTGAAGAATGTCCAAAATGTATGAGTTCGGATTTGCAAGATTAGTCTAAAGAATGCCCTTCGAAAACAGAGAATGTCGGCTAGAAAAGAATTCGCACCATGCATTTTACACACCGTATGCATCATATTTATTAAAACGAGAAATAACTCGCCTAAGGTAAAGACGTAGTATTACAGGAAATTGAAAATATTGTATATATACTGTAGGAAAGAATGCAGATTAAGTGCAGATAGGTATATTAAAATATCCGCGGGCAATTGCGGAAAACTTACAGGACTACATTTTGTAAAACGGGTCAAGTCATCCTTAAAGGTTTTATCGATCCTTCATCGCTGAGGATGCAGAGGGACAAACGAAGTGTCGTATAAAAATTATCTTAGGGAAACGATTTAAATTCCCAGATTAATAAGTATCAGTGGCCAAAGAAAGGTGATTCAGCGAGTCTTAACTTAACTAAACTGAACCAAACCGAACCGTTTTCCTTATGCGGTTTTCGGCTCGGATTAGAAATTTAGAAAGGAATCCGGTTCGGTTTGCGGTTCGGTTCACCAGCTGGAATAAGCTGTTCGGTTCTGTTAAAAACCGGTTAGGCACAGAATATATATACAGAAACAAAAACATGAAAGAAAGTCGGTCAAGCCCGACCATAACATACTCAGTACCAACGAAATTATACCTGAAAGCAGCGCTGTAGCAGCGAACAATCTTTTGATCATAACTCGTCAACCGTTCATCCGATATTCACCATTCCTTTGGCGGGTCGATAAGTTATCCTGATTACTAAATATGTCTAGAAGGAACGAGCCATTTATCTTTATAACTGTGGGAGATATGACGTTTTTTCCCAAATTGCGAGGGCGGGAGGGGGCGTGGCTAAAATTGAAAATAAACTTGATCTGCCTGCAGACATAAGAAGCATATGTCCCATACATGTCAAACCTCAATGACTTACCATCTCTGCGATCTGAGCGTTCATACGGACAGACGGAAGCGATAAGCTATATGATGAAGTCATCCGATTTGGACAATAATTTGTAAAATTATGTGAAAGCATGTGAAACAAACAAATACGAAACTGCAGGATGCTACCATTAAAACCAAAAAAGGTTTTTCTAACTAAAACTGTTTTTCAGACCTATCTTTAGTATGGCAGCTATACCATACAGTTGTCTGATTTTAATAAAACTTGGTAGAACTAATAAAAAAAGCATAGAGAAAACAAAGTTTGGAGACGTTTCCATTAAAAAGAAATTTGTTTTTCTCACTAAAACTAGTTTTTCGACCTATGGTTTTTATGTGATACCTATGTGATATAGTCATTCGAGAAGAGAAGACTCTGTGCAAAATTTCAGCTCGACAGCTTTAAAACTGAGAGACTAGTTCGCGTAGAAACAGACAGACGGACAAAGCTCAATCGACTCAGCTCGTCACCCTGATCAAGAATATATGTATATAGTTTATGGGGTCGGAAATTAATATTTATATGCGTTGCAAACCTCTGGGAAAAATTTTAATACCCTTTGCAAGTGTATATTAAGTGTATATTATATGTATCCTACTCAAATTGGGTCGAGTTTGGGTTGACAACGGTTTTGTGGAACAGGTAGGAATATTACAAATATAATGTACTAATGTTAAGCTTTTGCTTTTGTGGATCATTGGAAAAGTTTTGGAGTCAAGGATCATAAAAATCAGGAGCTTTAATGGCTAAGGGTTTTATAAGTAGTTCTTAATTCTATTCTAGGATTTTATTACACTTTACAGCCTATTTTAAGACTCAGTCCCTTAAAGCCAACTAGATAACAAAAGAAGTCCCTAAACAGAAGGTCATTTTTGAATTTCATTTTTGCTGGACCGAATCGAAATTTTAGGTTCGGAACAGCTTAAATTTTTAAAGAGGTTCGGTTCACAGTAAATCAAACGTTGGAATTCAGGGTTCGAGCCGGTTCGGCCCCGGTGCACTACACCGGCTTGCACGTTCGTAGTTACGCCAGTGATCCTACACTCTAAAAAAAAACAGTCAAAATCGCCCTAAAATTTAGAAATTCGCCCTAAAAAATTAATCAAAGGCGATTAGCCATATATTTTAGAAAAATTATTTCTAAAAATAAGACAAAGAGTTTCTGAAATTAAGAAAATATTTACTAAAAGCTAGAACCTACCTTTCTAGATTCTACCTTTCTAGATTTTAGAAAAATCTTTCTGGATCTTAGAAAAAAAACTTTTTCAAGTATTATTGACAAGAAAGGGAGTGGGGGGAGACTGGGAGACAGGACAGGAAGAAGACTACTTACACTAAGAAACGTTTATCCCCCTTATATATTATTTTTATAGGATATTTTCTTTCGGTCGGTTCACTAAAGTTTCTTTCTAAAAATCACATTGTAATAGTAATCAATATTTTAATTTCTAACTTTACCTTGCCTGGGACTTGAACTCGGGACCTCGGGGAAACTTCAACACAAAAGGCATCTTATCGCACTCGATTACCAAGCCACTCGCGTGAGTCACAGTAAATAACGCAGTCAAATGCTAAGCACTCAGCAGCCTCTTTTATATTCCGAAAGCAGAGAATTCGAACTTGAGAATTATATGCGGTTGTCTTTTTCTATTTTTCTAAATTTTAGGGCAGTTTTCTAGATTATTTTTCTATATTTTAGGGAGATTTTCTTAGCATGCCGAATATAAGTTGCCCCTCTTATATTCCGAATGTACGGAATTCGTACTTGAGAATTACAATGGGTGTCTTTTTACACACAAAATTAGGTGATGTTAGTTCATTGTGAGCCAAATTGTTATCTGGGTGTAGTGTGTGTACACATCTTTTGCTCTGTGTTATACGCACCTAAAATGAAACCAAAGTGCTTATGAAGGAAACACCACATCCTTTTTCTCCACCCCATCGAATAGGTAGAATTTCTTGATTCATCGGTCACTGGGCGAATGTGATATTATTATAATATTTATTTATTCAAAAAACGATACTACACGTAGATTCGTACACTTGTGTGTTCGCATGTGTACACAATATCATAAGTAATTCAAGTCTTGTTTTTGTTCCTGCTTGACTGGCCGACGCACTGCGTCACCAGCTCACAAGTCATGAGATAATTTCTCTCACCCAGCGCGCTCGCGGATTGGCCAGTTTTCAGGGCTCGTCTGTTTGCTTTGTTCTCGCAATCGTGATAAAAGCATTGGCGCTTCTGAGACGCAGGGGAGCATCTGGGGGCAACGGAGTTCGAAGAGCGCGACACACGCGCGATATTGTGAAGAGCCAAAGAGTCGATCGGCTGTGGGCAAAGAGCGCGAATAATTTTACACAACTCAACAGGTATGTACATACAAACGTACGTACGTACAGGCGTACATACATCCATATGCATATATCAGATGGGCGTATGTCGTCTGTCTGTCGCATTTAAATTGGACACTTGTGTGTCTTATGTGTGCTTACGTTCATACATATGTGTGGCAAGTATGTATGTATGTACGATTCTGCTGATTGACTTTGCCAACTAGGCAGATTTTTTGTCGAATTGTTTTTTAGGGCCACGCGTGTTGTATATGTCCGTATGTATGTGTGTGTGTATATATACATACATACTCGGTCAGGGTGTATGGGTGTGTTAGGCAAAAAAAATCAGATAAAAATCTTATGGGTTCGACTGTTTGATCACCCGTCTTTACATGGAGCAAAAATCAGATAATGCACACATATGTATGTACATGTAGATCAGTCCTCAACAGCCAAGCTTCTCTCACTCCCTTGGGCTGACCTACACAAAGGGTAAAGTCAGAGAGTGAGCCCAAACTAATCATGAACGCATTTCCTCACTTTAAGAACAATTTCACACTTGAAAAACTTTTTTTTGAGAACGCAAAATCTTGATGTGCGTTTTGATACTTTCATTCAGTTTTTGAGAATATTAAAAAATAAAAACAAGAAAGCTATGCTTTAATTAAAAACAAAAAAGTTTTTCTAACTTAGACTGTTTTTCAGACCAATATGTTGTATGACAGTTATACCATATAGTTGTCCGATTTACATACAACTTGGCAGAGTTATAAACTGGTTTTAGTGAGAAAAATTTTTTTGTTTTCATAGAAAACGCCTCCAAACTTTGTATATATTTTTTTGCATTGCTTTTCCATAATTCCACTAAGTTTGGTCGAAATCGGACATCTATTTAGAATAGCTGTCATACAAAATTAGTTTTATTGAAATCGAGAAAGCTAAGCTAACTTTGTCTGTGCCGAAGTTTTTATACCCTTGCAAGTGCTCTCTTAAATATTTTCAAAAATACTCTTTTTCCCATTTTCCGACCGATCGTTCGTATGGGAGCTATATGATATAGTCATCCGATTTGATCAAAAATTATTTAAATTATGTGAAACAAACAAATACAAAATTGCAGGATGCTGCCATTAAAATCAAAAAAGTTTTTCTAACTAAGACGGTTTTTCAGACCTATCTTTTGTACCTTATAGTTGTCCGATTTTCATCAAATTGGGCAAATTTATAAAAACGCTTAAAAAACTTATGAAAACAAAGTTTGGAGACGTTTTCATTGAAGAGAAAAAACATTTTTTCTCACTAAAACTAGATGGGCGGACGGAAGCTCAAAGCTCAAATCGCTCGAAAAAATTCAATTTTTGGTGACGACACAGTTAAAATCTCTTTATTAAAACTAAAAGCACATTCAAGTATGCCATTTAAGGAATGTTGTATAAAATTATCACGAAGAAATATTAAAAAACACGGCAATGGCAACAAATATTCGGAAGTCTCTCGGAAAAAAGGTGAATTGCGGTGCCCCTCATAACTTGGTGCTGGATCATCCGAAATCAAAAAACCAAAACTTATTCGTTAGATAATAGTTTTCCCCTGGTAACGCTGTCGAGTTTTTTTTTCGAAATTTTAATTTTGCACTTTTTTGGAAAATTTTGAAGTGAAAAAATCGATTTTTTTGGAAAAAATTCGGCCTATTTTTTATTGAAAAAAAAAATTATTAACAAATTTGAAAAAAACTCGACAGCGTTACCTCGTAAATTATGTTCAGAAATAGTGTACAAAATTTCAAAATGATCGGTTCAGTAGTTTTTATGTTATGAGGGGCACCGACTTTGAAAACGTGAGTTGTGGGAAAATCGCTTTAAAGTTTTGAACACTAAAAAAAATTGGTATAAAACGTTTATACGACAGGTATAAAAATACTCGTAACTTCGTCAATTTTGCTCCAATCGAAATTTTGACACAATATTCTTAACATTTTAGGCATTCATTAAAAAAAATAATGCGAAAAAAAAATTGAAATACATTTCGTAGTCTACATATCTCTTATCTTTGGAGGCGATGACTTTCGGTTCAGCTTTTATACCACAAGAGGTTCTGTTTCCGATTTTAATATAATAATCATGGTGTTTATATTTATTAATGCTCTCTTAATTAACATAAGAAAAGACTATTCAAAATGACCGATTTTCGGCTTGCGACTTTATAGTTGTTGCGACTCAGGCTTGAGTTTGGGCTAAAACAATTTTTCTGCTCCGGTTCCGGTTCGGTTCAGACTATCAAAAAACCCAGAGTGCGACTCCGAAGTAGCTGAAGTAGAGCATGTCGGGAAGTTTGTGTTTTCCAAAAAGTATTATGCTTTTATATCTATTTTGCAGTGTTTAAAAACGTATGATATTTTTCACAACTATGACTTTTGATTTTGCTTTACGACTGACCTCTCTTGTCTAACTTTACTTTTCTATGACAGCTATACTATATAGATGTCCGATTTCCCCACTAAAACTAGTTTCCTATTTCAGCTATAACCTATAGTCCTCCGTTTTTGACAAAAATTTAAAGAATTGTGTGAAAGCTTATAAAATAAATATATGCCGATTTTAAAGAGGCTTACATTAAAAACAAAAAGGTTATCATACTTAGATCATTATTTTAACCTTACTTTTCTATGGCAGCAATTATATAGATGGCCGATTTCGAACAAATTTGGCACAGTCATGGCAAAGCATAGAAAACTAGTAAATACGGAGTTACGAGACGATTGCATTAAAAACCAAAAGGTTTTCTCACTAGAACTAGTTTTTCGACCTATCGTTCCCATGGCAGCTATATGTTAAAGTATTTGTATTTGTACCAGAAGACTTAGTGCAAAGTTTGTTCGCGATAGCATTTAAACTCACGGAGGATGGCATAGAAACAGACGGACGAATGGACAGGCGGACAAGGCTCGTCATGCTGATACTTTATGTGCTTCCTTCTATGCGTTACAATCGTCTGGGCTATTTTAGTATACCCTCTGCAAGGGTATACAAAGGTTTTCTTAATAAAGCTAATTTTGTGATATTTAAAACATTCTCCGGTTCGACTGTTTCCTCATGGAAAAAAGCATAGTAATCCAATAAACTCCAGCTAAAACTAAAACTTGTTTTCCCACCGATCCAAAACGGTCGGTTCTTACAAAAGTGTAGAGTATTTGCACCAAAAGACTTTCTATGCTATCCCTTCCGTCAGTGTTAATTTATCCAACATTAAAGCTGACGTAAGGGATAGCATAGAAACAGACGGACAGCCGGTCGCACTGACATGACCATATGGACTCGGCTATTGATGCTGATCTAAAATGTACATGCTTTATTGCATGCGCTTGTGTAGTTGGCCTATGCCAAACGAAATTGCAACAAAAACTTCGTATGTGTCTCTCTTCTCTTTTTCTGCTATGCTCATGCGAAATTGAAGGCAACAAAACAATGGGAGCAGACGCCGCTGAAGCGTCGGTTTTCTCTTTCGTTTTTCTGTGGTTGTTGTTGTTTCTGATTTTGTTTTTTTATTTGTGTGAGTAAATACGCACGCGCAAGAGGCAGTTGCGCACCTCCGGCTTCATAGGGTTGGAGATGATTCCTTCTGGCTGCTACAGGCACTTACCAAAAGTTAATATACTCTTTATACCCTTTGCTTTACATTATATATACATAGGTAAGTTGGAGAGTGACTGATTTTTTGAAAACCCTCATTTAATCATATGTCTTGTAAAAAGATTTTAAACTGTGCCTTAACTCTATCATACCCCACTCTTACCCTGCGCATAAACGATATTAAACTAAATAGTAAAAGGCGAAGCAGCAAAGCCCAACGCAAATACACTTACACCCAGATACATTATACATTATACCGTTGCAGCTTTAAAAGTTGAGAGCCACACGTGTCGGACAGACGTCAATCTCGCTGGGCAACTCTTCCAAAACTGTATCAGCCCCTCCCCCTCCGCCTAAACATAATTTCGGGCTGCTGCACGCGACTAAAACACGAGTAGCCATCATATAAAAAAGGTTATTAAAAGCCCATAAAATGCTAAAGAGGCCCATAAAAATCTATTTTCACACACACACATACATACATACATACGTTCCCGTTTAGTATTTAGTACCAGTTGCTCAACCAGACCTTATCACTCTCTGCATCGAAATCATGGATATGTACATATGTATGTGATGCATATGTGGGCGTGTTTATCGTAGTTGCCATTAACCTTGAAAATGCCGCAAATTTCTTCGAAGAAAAGCAAATACTTAGATTGCAGATCAACTTCGAGTTGGTGGGGGGGCGTGGGCCAAGTGAAAAGAATCAATTAGAGAGATAGTCGAGACAGAGCCCCCGCCCGTAAACAACAAAAGTTTTGGATTTTCGTGTTGTTTCTGTTGTTGCCCGTGCTTTTTTTTTCAATGTGCGCTATTTTTGAATGCCAAACCTCGACAGTGAACAAGACCTTGAAGAGGAATTCGATATAGAAACGGACAAATAAACGGAGAAGAAAGAAAACAAGCATCACGCGTAAGCAAATAAATCACCGAATACCGCCCACGCACGGGTTTTAGGTATTATTAAATAGATAATATAAGCCGACAAAAGTATTCCATAAAAATTTTGGCTTAAGTATGTACCCACATATATGTTGTAAATTTATGGGGTGGCCAGTCCACGTGGGTTTACTTACTCCACACGGGCGGGCATCAAAATTCACATGGCAACAAAATTAAATTTTTGTTTAGTTTATAAAAGGAGGTGGGGTATTCTTAATGCTCTCGAGTTTTCAAATCGAATCTGTTTTGGCGTGGACCATGGACGTCTGCATTTTTGAATTTTAGATCTTAGGGTGGCTCCAAATGTCTAATTTGAGCATTTTTAGGCCCATTTTGTGGCAAATCTATACTTTGGTTTCGACTCTCTCTTGAATGAATAATCATAATAATAATTCGAGAAAGCGAAACTACCCTTTTTATACCCTTGCAAGAGCTCGCTTAAATATTTTCAAAAAATACTCCTTTTCCCATTTTCCGACCGATCGTTCGTATGGGAGCTATATGATACAGTCATCCGATTTGAAAAAATTTGCCACGACGACCCATTTTCCGACCGATCGTTCCTATGGGAGCTATTTGATATATTCATCCGATTAGAGAATTAGAATTATGTGAAAGCATGTAAAACAAACAAATACAAAATTGCAGGATGCTACCAGTAAAAACAAGACTATTAACCATTAACTAACATTGTTTTTCAGACCTATCTTTTGTATGTCAGCTATACCATATAGTGGTCCGATTTTAATAAAACTTGGTAGAATTATAAAAACACATAGAGAACCCATGGAAACAAAGTTTGGAGACGTTATCATTAAAAAGGAAATTAATTATGAATTAATATTTTTATGCGTTGAAAACTTCTGGGCAAAATTATATAACCCTTTGCAAGGGTATAATTATTCATGCACGCTACTAATATGTTGGACGGACCGAATCGGATGACTATATCTCATATGTCCCATAGGAACAATCGGTCGGAAAACTAGTTTTAGTGAGAAAACCGTTTTTCTTTTCAATGGAAACGTCTTCAAACTTTGTACTCATAGGTCTATGTTTTTATACTCTGTACCGTAGGTACATAGAGTATTATAAGTTTGTGCAAAAGTATGTAACATCCAGAAGGAAGCATCTCCGACCCCATAAAGTATATATATTCTTGATTAGCATCAACAGCCGAGTCGATATAGCCATGTCCGTCTGTCCGTCTGTCTGTCCGTATGAACGCACAGATCTCAGAGATGGTAAGAGATAGAGGCTTGACATGTATGGGACATATGCTTCTTATGTCTGCAGGCAGATCAAGTTTATTTTCAATTTTGGCCACGCCCCCTGCCGCCCCCGCAATTTAGAAAAAACGTCATATCTTCTACAGTTTTAAAGATAGGTGGGTTGTTCCTTCTAGATATATTTAGTAATATGGATAACTTATCGACTAGCCAAAGGAATGGTGAAGATTGGATGAACGGTTTTCGAGTTATGATCAAAAGACTGTTCGCTGCAGCAGCGCAGAAGCAGCGCTGCTTTCAGCTACTACTGCAGCATCAAAATTTATGCTGAGCGTATAATTTCGTTGGTACAGAGTATGCTATAGTCGGGCTTGACCGACTTTCTTTCTTGTTTATACCCTTGCAAAGGGTATTATAATATTGCCCAGAAGTTTGCAACGCATTGAAATATTCATTTCCGACCCCATAAACTATATATATTATTGATCAGGGTGACGAGCTGAGTCGTTTGAGCTTTGTCCGTCCGTCTGTCCGCCTGTCTGTCTGTTTCTACGCGAACTAGTCTCTCAGTTATAAAGCTTTCGAGCTGAAATTTTGCACAGAGTCTTCTTTTTGCTGCACTCTACTAATATGTAGGATCCGATCCGGATGACTATATCCCATGGGTCGGAAAACTAGTTTAGGCTTTAGTGAGAAAAACTTTTTTCTTTTCAACGGAAACGTATCCAAACTTTGTAATCGTAGGTTTACTATGTTTTTTTATAATTCAACCAAGTTTTATTAAAATCGGACAACTATATGGAACAGCTGCCATACAAAAGATAGGTCTGAAAAACAGTTTTTTGTTTTTAATGTTAGCATCCTGCAATTTTGTACTTGTTTGTTTCACATAATTTTAAAAATTTTTGGCCAAATCGGATGACTATATCATATAGCTCCCATACGAACGATCGGTCGGAAAATGGGAAAAAGAATATTTTTAGAAAATATTTAAGCGAGCACTTGCTAGGGTATAAAAATTTCGGCACAGACGAAGTTAGTTTTGTTTTGTTCCACGCTCTCAAACTATTTTTGTGTTTATGTGTGCCGTTCGAGCTCACACTCGCGCTCACTCTCTGTCGCTCACTTGGCCTAACATTGTTGTTGGTGTTATGTTTCATTTTTTGCAGCATACGCAGCATACAGACTCTCGCGCTTCTGATCGAAAGCAGCAGCTTCCACTTGCGCTTCTGCCGCAAATCGTCGACTGCTGTTTCGCTTTTTCACAAATCGATTTTTGCGTTTAGTTCTAAAGTGACTTCTGATTGTCTCAGAGACCGAAGCAAAATTAAAAGCACACGAAATGAAACTTATGGCAGTTTTTTAAACACTGACTAGAAGATAGATATTCCTGAGCCAAAGGTTCAGCTTTCTTTCAGGTTGATTTGAATACCATATGGGTATATATGGTGATCTGACAATTTGTTGCATTCAAGCAGGCACAAGTGTAAGTGTATAACGTTTTATCAACGAACTTTTTGTTTGAATAATTTTTGTCGAATCTGCTCATGATATGGGTATTCGTCTTGATATGTATAAACTATATTTTGGCACTCACATCGAACTCTCTGTAAATAAAGCCATGGCTTAAACGTTGGTCTAAAGAGTTTAATAATAAATACCTCTACGACTTAGCTTTTGACCTAGTGAGGTCTATATTGGAGTTTAGCTCTTTTATTTGGAACTCCCCATCACTATCTTCCTTCATCTCAGCTTCTTTGGTTTGCTCTTCGCAACCTGGGTTGGGACCCACAATTGAGTCTTCCTTCTTATGTAAGCAGACTTATGCTTATAACTTATAAGTTCAGAAAACACGGACAGGGTAATTGGCAACGTAGTATCAAAAATTCACCATAATCGTACAATTGGTTAAGGTACTCGTAGACAAGGATGCAATTGAAATTAACGTAAAATAAATTTCAGGTAGAACAAAACAGACGAATTTAGCTATAAAAGTCTACTAAAAGTTTTCCATTCTAATCATGTCTATGGCGTGCAAAAGATTGACAACTGTTTGATATTTGTGTACGGTTTTATTTTTTTTTCAAAACAAAACAGCTTTCTTTTTAACTAAGATTTATATTCGACAAAACTAGTTGTGTCAACGAAAGAGCTTCGTTTTGGTCAATAGACCACAGATGTACTTATTACTTAACCCAAGCCAATTTAAAATAATTCAGTCAACTTGCCTTTAGCTTTTAAAACGGGTTTCGAATAAGCCCAAACCTCGCCTAACGACCTTAACTGTAGCCGAAATGATGGCCGTTAAACCGTTCAAAAACAAATTTTTATTAACTTCAATGAACATGTTCCAGGGTGTTTTCAACACCCATTCCTCCCTTAATCGCCTCCGTGATTTTCTTCCCGCTCTTTTTTAAGCTCGCCTTAAAGCATCTACTTCAGGAAACAGCAGTATCCTACAGGATCCTACAGCAAGTAGGAATAATTGCAAGGCAAAGCGAAGCATATCAGTTCAGAAATGAAATGACAACTTTGGAATAAGGCTCCCGGCGAGAGAGAGTAATGGAAGCAAGACTCTACCATCAGGGAGAACGAGCTTTCCATCTATACAGACGGTTCAAAAAGGGAAGAAATCACAGGAGCAGGCATCTTCTTCGAAGAACTTACAACACAGCTCTCATTCCGTCTACTGAACTGGTGTAGCGTACACCTTGGATGAAACTCTAAGGAACATTGCAATCTTGGACGACAGTACTGATCCAAATCCAACAGCACTCCATCACCCTCGTCTTGGTACCTGGCTTACCGGCAACGAGGGAGCAGATGAACGACAATGTGACCTCGCACCCGATTGTCACATCGCCCGATCACTCTGTCCAAGATACTTACCCAAACGAACTTCCCGGCTCCCGGAGTGATAACGCGGCACTGCACCATCTGTCAAATGGCCACAAAAATGCGCGTGCCCCACCATGACTTCTGCCGTAGCTGTGGGAACGAGGAGGAAATAGAAAGCATCCAACACCTTTTATGCGACTGCCCTGCACTTCTTAGGAAACGCACCCAGCAACTGGTAAAACCATTCTTTGAAGTCCTGGGCAGTCTGGCAAATGTGGCCCTAGAAATCCTGGCTCTTTTTGGGGATTCCTCAAAATGGTTTAAGTAGAGAGCCGTGAACGTACGTTCCCACTACCCCCTTGCCGACCAAACCCCACCTTTTTATTAGGAATCACAATGGGCCAAAAGGTCTCAGGGTGATCTCGGCCTCTGTCGAGCAGCCTATTTACACCTAACCTGACCTAGAGGCACCCTTTTTTTAAAACACCTTCTGCTTAAACAGCCTGCAAATTTTTGTAAACTTGTTTTACCCTTGCAAAGGGTATTGTAATTTTGCCCAGAAGTTTGCAACGCATAGAAATACTAGTTTCCTACCACATAAACTATATACATGTCGGGGAAATATTATTTTCCCCAGTCAGGACGACATCTTCTTGCATGTTATCAGCCATCGTTTTGTATTAATTTGGCCGGATGTTTCTATTCTTCCTGGATTAGCGCAGCGAGTCTCCGCAGCCGTGTTGCTAGCTTCCTGTTCGGTAATCAAAGAGAACGTCTGTCCACACGTCAACTGTCATTAGACCGTTCGTTCCTTTTCCAACACTAGCAATGCATACGGAGCCACACTCGACTCCAGTTCATACACCTAGAGTCCCACTAAACCAGGGCTGATACAAAGAACAGCCAACCTCACAATCACCCAGTTCAGGGACATGTCAAACCTAGTACCGCATATTACATTCTCCGACATACATATATTCTTGATCAGGGTGACGAGCTGAGTCGATTGAGCTTTCTCCGTCCGTCTGTCTGTGTGTTTCTACGCGAGCTAGTCTCTCAGTTTTAAAGCTATCGAGCTGAAATTTTGCACAGATTCTTCTTTTTGCTGCATACTAATTTGTCGGAACCGACCGGATCGGATAACTATTTCTCATAGCTCCCCATAGGAACAATCGGTCGGAAAACTAGTTTTAGTGAGATAAAATTTTTCTCTTCTCAATGGAAACGCCTCCAAACTTTGTAATCGTAGGATTTCTATGTTCTTTTATAATTCTACCAAGTTTAAACAAATCGGACAACTATATGGTATAGCTGCCAAACAAAATATGGGTCTGAAAAACAGTCTTAGCTAGAAAAACTTTTTTGTTTTTAATGGTAGAACCCTACAATTTTGTATTTGTTTGTTTCACATGCTTTCACAAATTTTTGGCCAAATCGGATGACTATATCAAATAGCTCCCATACGAACGATCGGTCGAAAAATGGGAAAAAAAATATTTTTATACTCTGTACCAAAGGTACATAGAGTATAATAAGTTTGTGCAAAAGTATGTAACATCCAGAAGAAAGACTCTCCGACCCCATAAAGTATATATATTCTTGATCAGCATCAACAGCCGAGTCGATATAGCCATGTCCGTCTGTCCGTCCGTCCGTCTGTCTCCGTATGAACGCACAGATCTCAGAGATGGTAAGAGATAGAGGTTTGACATGTATGGGACATATGCTTCTTATGTCTGCAGGCAGATCAAGTTTATTTCAAATTTTGGCCACGCCCCCTCCCGCCCTCGCAATTAAGAAAAAACGTCATATCTCCTACAGTTTTAAAGATATGTGGGTTGTTCCTTCTAAATATATTTAGTAATAAGGATAACTTATCGATCAGCCAAAGGAATGGTGAAGATTGTATGAACGGTTTTCGAGTTATGATCAAAAGACTGCAGCATCAAAATTTATGCTGAGCGTATAACTTCGTTGGTATAGAGTATGCTATAGTCGGGCTTGACCGACTTTCGAGCGAGCACTTGCAAGGGTATAAAAACGTTGGCACAGACGAAGTTAGCTTAGCATTCTCGTTCCATTCTTATTACTTTTTGTTGACTGTTAAAATATAATTCAACATTTAAGGGAAAAACCATTCTTCATATATTTTTATATACCGAACCGATTCCGCTGTATTTGAGCTCATGATGACAAATCTTTAAGAAAATACATATCAAGTAAAATCTTTCGTGTCTCACAAATTATCCAGAGAAATCTCTTCTATCGCCCTGATGGAAAAGAAAGCACGCAAAAAAAAATGAGTCGCCAATGGACTGCTAAATTATGCTAATGGCTCTTAAAAATTCCATTAGTGTCTGAAAAATTGGCAATGCAAAGTGGAAGGAAAACGCGTGTGAAACGCGCATAAAACGCCTGCCAGCCTAAAGTCCGCTCCCAGTGACTTGCCTCTCACCTCTCACGTTATCAATTCGCGTGTCTTTTTCAGTGTTTTTTTTTTGTTTTTCCGAATGATAATAAATGTCGGTTCCTGTGGCTTCTCCTGCCTCTGATAAATGTGCCCAATCTGTGATCATGTGGCCTGTCAGTCGAAAGTTGTTTGTCATCCCGCAGCTGTACCTGCGCCAGCTTTATCTGCCCCTTATGGCAGGTAGCGTAAGCTATTTGCACAATAAATTTCATTTCGTTTTGGTTGCGTTTTACCTAAGCCCGGAAACGTACATATGTACATATAATATGTACAATATATCGGGTGATATATTTTTAGGCTCGGCCGCAGCATTTGGCCAGAGTTGCTAAAAGAGTGGACAAACAAACGTGGGCAAAGAATCTCAACCTCAACGAGTGCGCACACACGGTTGTCCCGATATGAATTTGGGGGGTGTGTGCAGAATGCTTCGCATGTTCATCTTTTTTTCATTTGGGTGACGTCAATGGCAAAATAGCGTGAAATTGGCAGATAAGCAGAACTGGACAGAAAGTAATCAATTGGATTCTGAAACTCAAGTTGGTGAATGGAATGGAAAACTTTGCATTAAATGTGTGGGGGAAGCGTTTGAGTTTCGGTTCCCCATCATTGTTTCTGAGTCATTATATTGTTTGGTCGACGAATCAGAGCTTTTGGAATAGCATTAGCTAGTAGATAAGTGGGAATGGAAGGAAATAATGAAATTAGGCACCACGCTTAAGATCACATGGCGATATACTTAGTTCATTTGTGAGTGCTAATTGCCAAAGATGTTGCTGCAGTGCTAAGTGCAACTGATGGCGACCAAAACTGTTAAACGATCCAACAGAGCTAATGATATTCAAGCCAATAATGAAAGTGAAGCACGGTGCCAACAAAATTGTGTACATAAAAACTGATTTTGATAAGAGTTAAGTGAGGGTAATCGGTTCTTTGTTAAGCAGGTTTGGTATGAAACTGAACAGGTTGATAAGAAACAAGAAAGGGCGTTGTAGTTGGTGTTTCCCGACCCCAAAGTACCATACACTCAGGGAAAAATCGCATAGTGTATGCCTATAACACAATCAAATTTGATTTTGAACCACTTTGAATTGACTAAAAACATGTTAAGTCGGCGAATTTCAGTTACCCCTTTTATATTCCCTATGCAGGGAATTCCAACTTGAGAACTACAAGCAGTCTTATTTTTGCAAAATGCCAGAAAGATATTTATAAATAACTGTAGGCTTATTCAATATAAGTAGAATTTTAGCCATCGATCAGCCAGCATACGCGATGGCACAACTGGTTGAGACGCCATTCCAATCGAGTTCAAGTCCAGAGGTCCCGAGTTCGAGTCCCACCACAGAGTAAGTTTAAAACTTTTATAAAATTAACATAATTCGAAGTTTTTCAGAACCAAATCTAAAAGAATTCTAACTCCCTTGGGACTCCATTACAAACAAAATTGAGTATATAGAAAAGAGATGTGGTGTTGTTGGCTGGCAAAATTTTTAAATAAAAAAAAGTTTTTAACTATTTCCATGTTAAATTTAACTATTGCCAATATTAAATTTGAAGTGTGCACTTCTTATATATACGAATTCCATATTTAACGCTAAATCAATGGTGAAAATATTCAAGTCAAAGTGTAAATATATATTAAAATATCAGTGTATTTTTCCCTGAGTGTATGTACAATTAAAATTCGCATTTAACAAACACAAACGATACTGACAGGTTGAATTCCCGGAGTGAACCGCTGCCGATTTGAAGGAGGCTTGCAGTCCTGGTTTCAAATTTACGCAGCCCTTGAGAAAACTCACAGCGGAATTTAAAGTAAAGTTGAAAGACTGTAATAAAGAACTACGAATTAGATTCTTCTTCTTTTTCTTTTTTGCGTATAAAAATGTTGTATGTAATGTTTTATAAAATTTAAAAGCAACAGCGTCTCCTAAGACATTGAATCAAAAATAATACAAGTAAGAATGTTTTTTATTTGCCACACAAAGGGTAAAGGTTTGGTGTAAAGTGCTGCCCATCGCTATTCCAGACGGAATTGAGAGGAATTGATTACTAATAGGCTATTTACACTAGGACTGCGTTATGCGTTTTGCGTTAAACGGCAACAAGCAGCTTTTTCCCCATACAAAAAGTATACGGCCCTAGTGGTGACAAAAAGTTGAGTTTCGTTTGGATGCACGCGCGCTTATAGCCGATTTCCACCTCTACGCGTTCTGTCATCGATTGCTCTTTTTATCGATAAGTTCCCAAAGGTGTTTCTCTTCTCTTCACAACAGCTAAACTGGACTGCTTGGTTACCTTTTGGCAGCAATCAAAATAAATTTAAGTGACATTTTTTTACTAAATGCAATTGAAAAGCAACAATTGCAGTTAATGCAGCTAAACATATTTTATTCATGTTTTTATATAAATTCATAATTCAACTATATTAATTATGAATATTATGATTAGTCCAATTTATTATAACTAATAATATGGAGAGCTGATTATTAGACTATTAGCTCTTGTTTCCCTTACCTCTAAATATTTTGAGCAGTTCATTATGGAAAGACTCCATCTCCTCGTTGGCAGACTTGATCTCTTCGGCCAACGAATTTCCAAAATCCGTTCCACATTGTCGTTTCGCTTTCTCTTTCCTTGTGTTGTCGACAGTTCCCCGTGGACAATATGGATGGTATCTTGGAGTCGGTCCATACATGGACATATGTTCTGTCATTTCTTTTTAATTTGGGTGTTCTTCCGTACATCCATGTTCTCCCCCCATAAGTCGAGGAGATAGAGGGTCGCCTCTGGAGTCTAGTTCACTTTTCGTATGCCTGTAGAAAGGATAAATTGTTATAGTGGACGCTGACGTACAATGCGCAGTACGTTCAAGTGGCCCATGCGACACAAAGCCGAAGCTTGTTACGCGCGAGCCCCAGGCAAAATAGCAGCCCACCTCCCGCCCAACCGACCGAGAGGCGCCACCGCTAACGATCGACACGAAAACTGGAAGAAAAATTTCAAAAACTGTTAGCTTCGGGATAAATAAGATAAAATAGAGCTTTTTAACGCGGGAAGAGAATATTCCGAATTAATTATGCTGTAGAGTTTATTGTAATCAGCACAGAGAACACGAAACGGATCATGCAATGCATGGTAAATAGAACAACGTTTCAGAGAAAAATCAACTAAATTTAAATGAACTGACCTTCCTTTGCCGGTTTGTGTTGTGTCTGCTGATTTTGTTATCAAACTGTCCTATCGATAAAGATACTTAACGATACTCATACTCGATACTCGGTTAAATATGAAAAAACGAGTTGGCAGAACCCGCGTTCAAAGTGAGCTGGATTTTTTTTCTTGCCCCCTCAACACCCCCTTGGCCATCACCACCCCCTCGGCCATCAACGGAGTTTATTTTATATGGAGTGCAACGCGCGTTCTTCGATAATTGGACGCGAACGTGAACGCAGCTGTTGTAGAAACGCCCTATTACTCGTTCTACTCGATAAGTGTTGCCCATTTCTACCTATCGTGTTCAACTATCATCACTTGAATAACAAAAAAACAGCTGTAAGCCTGTGCCGCAAATTTTAAAATAAGGGGTTTGTCAAATTCATCAGACAAAAAACATGACTATGAGTCAAAGTAAAGGTGAGAAAAGGGTTGGCGGTCTATATGCACATAAATATAGGTAAAAGACTAATTTTAAACCGGTTGCATGACTTAACAAGAGATTTGATGCTTCAATTGGCTGGTGCCAAAGCCGACGCAATTCATACATTGCATCATCATGCCGTAATTTTGTCCCATCGATGTAATAGTTACGAATAATACGCTTATGTTCAATTTTCGTTAACCATTAACAAGTTTCTTGCTGTGAACAAAACTCAGCTGTTTTCTT
Organism: Lordiphosa andalusiaca; assembly: GCA_035044965.1. Lineage (NCBI taxonomy): Eukaryota > Metazoa > Arthropoda > Insecta > Diptera > Drosophilidae > Lordiphosa > Lordiphosa andalusiaca. The sequence continues at coordinate 902,571 of JAWNNM010000051.1, read as the reverse complement.
AACTCATAACGCATAACGCAACGCTGGGCTTATGTAAACACCTATTCTGCGTTATGGCGGCGATAACGATTTCGATAGCAAACTCAGTGTAGTGAAAATGTTGCATAAATATGTCCTGAAGGTACGACCCTTCTACGTATAAAACTGTGGGTGGTATGACTGTTTTTTTTTTACACACTGCGGGCGTACCTCAAAAATAAATCGTATGATAGGGAGTAGTCCAGAACAAATTCGCACACCTGCGAAAGAATACATGGACTTTTCAATTGTTTTATTTTGCTGTATCGTTTTATCGCCTAAAAAATCGTGGAAAATATTTGGGAACATTTGTTTTAGGATCCGATGATTTATCGTCAATTTCGGTTGACGAACGACTGCTTTAACTTTATTTTAGCATTCCTTAGCTCTACCCTTATTAATATATTATTTTACATATATGCTTTCAAATAGATTTTACAAGATTTGGTCGAAACGAATATTTTTAAACGACCAATTTGAAGGTTATAAGAACTACGGCACATGGGAAGTTAGCTTAGCTACTCGTTCATACGATCTATAAAGGTCGAAGGATTGTGCGGATCGAAACATAATACTTACTACAAAATATGTCTAGAAATGGATTAGATGCTATGCCAATTGCGTTTTGGCAGGGGAAAAGCAAAACAATTTAATTTTTCTTTTCTATTTATTATGTTTTCAGCATTGCAAAGCTTTGTATTCTTCCATTGAAAGGTAAACAGAGGGATGAAAACTGATCAGAAAATAAGATATCTTCAACTCATAATTAGAACAAGATATTTTCTCAAATTTTTGGTAGCAAATGTTCTTGAAATGAACACAATTTAACTCAATTCAAACAAGCACAGATAATTACAAGATGTCAGAATGTGAGATCCATTTATAGCCTGAGCCAATCTGAATACGAATTGTGTTACCCAGTCGAGTTTAAATGTTCTCAAAAACAGATTCAATTCAAATCAAACTTCTGCGATTAAAAAAAAATATTCTCGAAGTGAGAACTTTGTACTACAAGTGAGAAAACCCGTTCATGGCCTGTTTTGGTAACAATTGTGCTCATATTGAGTCCAGTATTCGGTCCGACTTTCACTTTTGTAAATGATTTACTTGGAAACTGTTGAGTCGAATCTGGTTCGACCAATTTGAACATTATCCTAGACTTTCTACTAAGTATTATTTACTGTCCAGAGATATCTGCTCTCCGCTTAATAATCACTCCAAAGTTAAAACAATTACATTTGCATCTTCTTAGTATTATATAACTATTGCCTTGCGTCGTCAAAACCCTTTAGCCTCTTGGAAGTCTGATTTGCATCCACCAGCAGCAATCACCTCGACACAGTTGAATAGCAATCAAAACACAAATACATACGATGCGATGTTAATGCCATTCCACATTTCCATTGGCGACTCGCAAATGCGATCGCATCGCACGACTCGCATCGCTTTTTTCTACGTCATTAGGCGGAGGTCCCCGCAAATAATATGCGTGCGGCGATTTCGATTTCACAAGAATACAAGTTCAGGAAGGGTTCATCCGCAACGTCATCGGTCGGGTGTATTATCAGAGCAGGCTGGTCGCAGAACAACAAAGTGATAAATTTCCGCTCACTTTTGTTGCAGTTCTTATTGCTTACAATAATATTTACAAAAATAAATTTAGAATGACGCGTTGGGTTATCAAGGTAGAGACAATCAAAAACAAAATGATTGTAAACAACAATAAGAACAACACATCAGCAGAGGCAGAGCCCGGGAATTGCTCGCATATTGCGCATACGCCTCATGTGGCGACGTTAAGATACAGAAAAAAATCGAGCACACAACACAAAAAGTGGGCCCGTTTCTAGCGAACGCGCCTCCAAAAACACACACACACACACAAACACGCACACATACTCACCCATTTGCACATATATTTGTGGGCGTCCTTGATCATGCTTCTCATATGAATCGCCACGTTTACAATATCTCTCGGTTCACCGACTCTCCGATCTCGATTTACACATTTTGTAAGATGTTTTGCCCATTGGTTAGCTTTTTTGTTGGAGTCTGGTATCTGAATCTATGGCTGATATCTCTGTGGTTGCACCTTTGGACACGTTGGTGTACACTGAGAGAAAGACAGCCAAATTACAAGTTATCTAAGATTCTAGAATGTTTCATTTAATTTTCAAAATATGTTGAGAAATGTTGCTTCTGCATGTATTTCAGGCAATCTTAAAACACCTTTGGTTTCTTTATTGATTTCATTTCATATTTATGAATATGCAAGCCCTTTCAAAGATAAGTGTGTTTGACTTTAACAAAACCATTAAGATATTTGTCAGTTGTCCTAAGCTTGCACATTTTTAAATCAAAACGTATGCTGTTTTGAGTAAGACCTCTCCTACTGTTAACTACCGATTATATCTAGTCGATTCTCCATGTTATAATTGAAGGTACACTTGAGCTTCGTTTACTTTCAAAAAAATCCATGCCACCTCGGGGGTTATTCTCAGGCAGTCAAGCTTATTTGAAGCAAGGTTGCAAGTCTCTAAAACTCTGCAAGCGTTTCGGTTCTGGGTCTAAGGTTTGGTTCGCGGTCCGGTTTCATAACCTGTCGATCCAAAACTTTTGGTTCGACTTTTTGGTTCATGGCTGCTTAATCATGACTGCTTTTTTTTTCATAATTGTTGGCAAAGCTGTTTAAATTATTAAGCTATTTGCTGTATCAAACAATAGTAGTTGGTCCTACACCCAGAAAAAAGTAGAACGAATAACTTAAGAACAAACGCTCTTGAAAAATTATTTATTCGTTCTTAAATTTTCAAGAATTTCGCTCTTGAAGTCGAGCTAAATACGTTCTTAGCTTGGTGCTTTTAGGCGAGGGAAGTGAGGTATAGAAACTGACAGAGGAGAGCAAGCACATTTGAGAGAATAACTTTAAGTCTGCTCTTACAGTTTTGTGTTATATGTGGTGTGGGGAAGCTATCGAGCGGAGAGCGTAATGGATTTTTGCACTCATGTGCTTTGGAATTCCCAACCTGTTATGACATTGCTGGCATGGAGAGACCTCTGTTCGACTGATAGTTGACACAGAAGGACTGATGCTGCTTTGAGGTGTGTATTCCTCAAGCCGGCTAAAAGTTGCAACATGGCTCCACAATTAGTTTTCCATGAAATAAATTTAAACAAAATGGAAAAATCTACTGATATTGAATTGTTGTATGGTTGGAATCTGTGAAGCTCTTGATTTAAGAGTAAACGATCTTACTCTTGAATGTGATGAGCTCTTGATAATAGAAAGAATATTCTCGGTTTTTGACAATGCTGTTTGCCCTTGATTCAAAATTGAGCAATCTTGAAAACGAGAATGTTTAGCACTTGATCCAAGAACTCTTGTGCTTGATTTGAGAATAATTCGTACTTGGATCAAGTATTGAGGCTCTTGGACCAAGAAAACAGGGATCAAAAATTCATACTTGGATCAAGAATTTCGCTCTTGGATCGAGAATTTTCACTCTTATCGAACTATTGATCTCGAAAATTCTTGATCCAAGTATGAAATTTCTCTATTTTTTCTCTGAGTGTATAATCCAAATTTTTGTGTTTGGTGATATCCCTACCGAAATGACTGTTCCCGAGTGATCAAAAGAAAACATGACTGCTATATTCGATGAATGTTCCAAAACGTACTTAAAAACGGGACTGTTGCGGACAAGTAAGCTGTTAGAAACTAGCTTTTATGATATTTTTAACGAACTATAGTGTGTCATGCTGATTGTAAGATCATTAATCAATGGTATTAACAGAGAACTTTTCGAAAATCGTTTGCACTCTGGCTTCCATATGAATTTGAACCGGCCGGATCGAATGACTATGGCATATAGATGACAGAGGAAATATCAGTAGAAAAACTAGTTTCAGTGAGAAAATCTTTTAAGGAAGGGGAAAGCACTGTTTAAAAATTGCCAAACAAATATTTGGAAAATCATCATCATAAATATATTTTTTGTGTTTTTGTTTTGCGCATTTCCCGGAACCCTATAGATTGCAACTGCACCTGTCGTTCTGTCTCCTTGTGCTCTGCGGTGCCAAGAAGTAAGGCAATTTTTTATGCGACTGCGTGGTGCCATTTGCCGGAAAGTAACTGCCATACTGAGAAGCGTGTAAAAACCCCTTTTATATTATTTTTATAGGATATTTTCTTTCTGTTGGTTCACTACTACTAATCATTATTTTAGTTATTAACTTTACCTTGGCCTGGGACTCGAACTCGGGACCTCGGGGAAACTTCAACACGAAAGGCATCTTATCGCACTCGACTGCCAAGCTCGCGAGTGGAGACAGTAAATAACGCAGTCAAATGCTAAGCACTCAGCTGCCTCTTTTACTATATATTCCGAAAGCAGTGAATTCGAACTTGAGAATTAAATGCGGTGTCTTTTTCTATTTTTATAAATTTTATGGCGGTTTTTTAGACTATTTTTCTATATTTTAGGGCGATTTTCTCAGCATGCCGAATATTAGTTGCCACTTTTATATTCCGAATGCGCGGAAGTCGTACTTGAGAATTACAAGGGGTGTCTTATTAATATTTATTTATTCTTTAGTGCGATTTTTTAGACTTTTTTGTCTATATTTTAGGGCCAATTTCCAAATGGCTTGTTTAAATTTAAGAAGTGTGCTGAAAAAATTTAGGCCGTTTTTCTAAATTCGCCCTATTTGCCATGTATTTTTTTTTCTAAATTCAAGGGCGAAATCGCTCTTAATTTAAGAAAGTATTTATCAAAAAATTTAGAAAAATTACCCTAAATTTTAGAAAAAATAAATCGAATTTCTAAATTTAAGAAATTATTTCTTAAAATTCTTTTTTAGGGTTGTTTTTTCTAAGTTTAAGAAAAAACTGTCTAAAAACAAGAAAAAAATGATTTAGGGTGCATTTCTAGAAACTAGAAAATAAATTTTTTGAGTGTAAAGAAGTAGAACAATAATACCCCATATTGAGAGCAAAACAAGATTTTAAAGTCTAAAATCGATCTAAGTTAGATAAATTTTTGTACTGCTTAAACAAAATACTGTCTTTCCCCTCGAAATTTTGTTTAAAAATTCTCTTTTTTTAAGATAAGAATATCGAGCTAAGTTGATTAAGTAAAGATGCTTTACTCAGTGTTCTCTTTCTTTGCTTTCTTCTCCAATTATTTAGTGACGAGCTGGGTCTAGTACCAAAACCAGTGTAGATAGTGTAGAGAGAGAGAGAAAGGTTTTTGCCGTATTCTAAAAACGAGAAAGCTAAGCTAATACCCTTGCAAGTGCTCGCTTAAATAATTTAAAAAATTACTCTCATTTTCCGACCGATCGTTCCTATATGATATAGTCATCCGATTTGTTCAAAAATAAAAATGAAAAATTGTAAAATTATGCGAAAGCATGTGAAACAAACAACTACAAAATTGCGGGATACTACCACTAAAACCAAAAAAGTTTTTCTAACCAAGACTGTTTTTCAGGGGCGTGCTCTTATCAGCCCAAAATTCGACAATAAATGACTCAACGTCTGATTGCCAAGACGAGAAGTTTATGAAAGCAATAGAAAGCACTAATCAAATATCAAATATAAAATCTTTGAAGGATGTTATAGATTCCTTCGAAAGTTGTCTAAGATCACATTCATCGACAAATGTTTTAAAATGTTGGAAAGGTCATAATAAAGAAGACTTAAAAAAAAAAGTTCTTTGACTAAACTAGCTGTACCAGCAACTCAGGTATCAATTGAAGAAGCATTTTCAGTACTTAAGTTTGTTCTTTCTGATTTAAGAGCTAGTATAGATGAACAGCTCTTGGAAGATATAATGCTAATTAGCTTAAACTAAGCAGTTTCTAAAAGCTCTTAATGTCATCTAATGGATTTGGTTATTGAAATAACTTAAGTAATGATCATTATGATTAAGCATACAGATAGAAAGTATGTATGTTTCATTTTGAACGTATTAATAATCTAAAGTAAAACTATTCTTTTATGTGCAAGCGAATCTTGGTTCGAACCAGAACCTTGGGTTGTGCCAAGAACCGGTCCGCGAATCGAACCTTGGAGTTTACAATGGGTTCGAACCCCCGGACCGAACCTCATGGATAATTTTGCAGGTTTGCAGCCTTGACAAAAACAATTATTGAAAATATGCCGTTTTTCCCTACAAAACCCATGTAACCCCTTAAGATCAGAATATCGAGCTGAGCTGATTAAGTAATTATACATTGCTCAGTGTTCTCTTTCTTTGCTTTCTACTCCAACTATTTGGTGACGCACTGGGTCTAGTACCAAACCCAAGCTGGTTGGAACTCAATGGAAATCTATGTTTTTGCCGTATTCTAAAAACGGGAAAGCTAAGCTAACTTTGTCTGTGCCGAAGATTTTATACCCTTGCAAGTGGTCGCTTAAATATTTGCAACAAATACTCTTTTTCCCATTTTCCGAACGATCGTTCGTATGGGAGCCATATAATATAGTCATCTGATTTGGCCAAAAATTGGTAAAATTATGTGAAAGCATGTGAAACTAACAAATACAAAATTGCAGGAAAAACAAAAAAGTGTTTCAAACTAAAACTGTTTATCTGACCTATCTTTTGTATGGCAGCTGTACCAAATAGCTGTCCGATTTTAATAAAACTTGGTCTATCCGTCTGTCTGTCGCGTAGAAACAGACAGACAGACGGATAGACGGACGGACAAAGCTCAATCGACTCAACTCGTCACCCTGATCAAGAATATATATGCTTTATGGTTTCGGAAATGAATATTTCCATGCGTTGCAAACTTCTGGGCAATAAAAAGTGCATATGGATAGACTTGAGATCATTTCGATTCCAATCACAATTCTTCTTTGGCCGCCCCTTTCTTTCGGACAGTGTACGGGTCGGGTGCGCTGCCTATCTACTGCTGCTACTTCTACTACACACAATAGTTACTTTAAGCTTATGGCACAATCATTTATCAAGTTGTTTTTGTGCACAAGTCCGGCAAGTGCGAACGACAACAACATCAACAACACGTGCGGAATGTTGTCAATGCTTTCATCTACCCATCAGATACTCGCACCACAATAACAATTCCACTACCCAGTGTATTTGTCCATATATCATGAGCACTCGTACGATATAGAATACGTACGGGTATTTGCGCTCTTCAAGTGGTCGCTCGTGTGTCATGGGACAAAGGAATTGTTTGCTTGTGGCAATTTATGATTTGTTTTCGCCCTTGGTACCGGCTACCGTCCGGAGCGGTTAACCGGGCCTTTTGGTGATGGGGCGACCAAATTCGCACATACTTCGAGCATGCCGCCTCCGCTCGTTATCCTTGGCCCATTCACGAAGGTCATTACAAAACACTGACCCACTAAGGGGGGAAACTGGGCAACAACTGGGCCACCCATTCCGCGTCGCCGATCAGTACATTGACATTGGAAATTCAGATTCATACCGTGCGATAAACAAGTAGAGGAAGAGCAACCAGTTCCGTGAGATTGTCGAAGTGAAGGGAGCGAGCGCACAAAGAGAGAACAGAGAGAAACAGGCAAGACATGTAATGTTGCGGCTCTTAGCCGGCACTCTTAAATTACAACATCAATGAGATCACTAGTCGATGGCAATTCCCAGGTTAAGACCAAAATCCAGGAAGCATGAATACATTAGTTGTTGGTTGGGTTTGCGAGCGTGACGATGCGTCTACTTATTTGCCTATCAGGTGATGGTGATGCTGATGAACACCTACACGGGTCATTGCATCAGCCAGAAAGTAATCAGCTTGTGTTATTTTCCCCTAATTGGCAATAACCTTTCAAAGGTTGTTTCATACGGTTCTCCCTTTTTTGTTTGAAGTGTTTACCACAATGGGCTGGCTGCCTACATGGACGATCTTATCAGTTGGGAAAAACAAAAATGTGAAAACGAGAAAACCACCAAATGTGCACGTCATGCTGTTGCCCTACACTCATAGATTGCATGAGCAAACAAACGAATATATTTCCAAAATTCCGTAGCATAAAAAATCCATATCCAATTGTATGATGCAGTTCAAGCCCAGGTAGCTCTGGAAGGGTTCAACATATGTGCGTCACACCTACGGCCACATGTGCTCCCTGCCAACTGATTCAAAAAAAAGAGAAAAGTCGAGTTCAGAAATGAAAATCAAATTGGTTGGTTACCAGTCAGAAGACTGCAAAACATCCAGAAGCAAATCTTGTAAAGAAATAAGGTAGAAAGTCGGTCAAGCCCGACTATAATATACCTTTGGTTCAGAGTATGATATTTGTTTATTTGTTTTTGTTTTTAGCCCAGCGCTGCAAGTACAATAAATTTCACTTATAAATAAAGCGCTAGTCACATAGGAAATCAGAATTTTGATATCCATCAGAGCTGCAAACCAAAAAAACTATTCGGATCTCCGGTACACTGGTTCGAACCCAAAATAACGAATGGTCAAGGTTCGGAAATTTAAGGTTTGAGGTTTTTGGGAGAAGGTTTTGGTTTGAACCTTGGTTCAGTCCATGCTTTATACAACATTACTAGTTTTTGTCTTTTATGTGATTTAAAAGCAGCATTCGACCTAAAAACTCCCCAAATTGTTTGGGAACCTAGTGGTTTTTGGGTCGGAATTGGCTAGTAAAAAACATGGAAATATTTAATATATAATTTACAGTTTGGTGAAATTCTATTTCGTGGTCTACATAGAAAAATATTACCAAAATAATGTTAGACTCTTGCTTTTGCGAATTATTCAAGAAGCTTTAGAGTCGAGGAGCTTTAAAAACAGAGTATTTTATGGGCAGGGATTTTATAAAGAAATCTAATCGTTTTGCCAGATTTTTTTCCACTCTCTTGCCCATTGTAGGAGTCCGTCGCACCAAATAAAAGATGAAGTCGGTAAACAGAAGGTAAAATTTTTGTGTCAGTTTTGTTGAACCGAACCGAAATTTTGGGTTCGGAACAGGTTCGGGTTCAGCGTTAATTTCTAAAGAGGTTCGGTTCAAGGTACGGTTCATAGTAAAATAAAAGTCGGAATTCCGGGTTCGAGCCGGTTCGGTTCAAAACCGGTTTGCAGCCCTGATATCCATACATATAAGTATATATAAAATTGAAAGTATGTTTGTATGTTTGTATATTCGTTCCTTATGGGCGTCTAAACCACTGAACCGATCTTCACAAATTTTTCACAGTATGTTCATGTCGATCAGGAAATTGTCATAGGCTATGTCTCATGTCTGTGACTTGGTCCAAAAACTGCGAAAATTTAAAAAATTAAACCGTTCATCCGATTGCGAAGAAACTTTGGAGAATGGTTAAGTGCTTGCCCGGGAAGGCCTCCAAAAACCTCGAAATTTCAAAATTCAACCGATCTTCCCATTGCGATGAAATTTTACGGAATGGTTGGACGCTTGCAAGCGAAAGTTTCTAAGGTCCAAAAATCAGCGAAAATTTCTAAAATAATCAAATGTATTATATATCTATGAAAGCGCTTAAAGCTTAGATTAAAATCCAGCCGTGGGTAAGTGGACGCTGCAGATTGAACGGCTGAATTTTGATATTTTTCATTTGAGCTTATATTATTATGAAGATTTCATAGACGGCAATTGTAAACTGGTTAATAGGAGGTGTATACCAAACTGTCAAAAAAGCCGCGAAATTAGCAAAGTTACAGTTAAAACTTTAATTTTCTTTACAATGCAAAGGACCCGGGCGACGACGGGTATTCAGCTAGTTTGATATAAACTAACTTATGCTATTACAAAAAATATAGATCTCCATAAAAAACAAGAAAGAAAGTCGGTCAAGCCCGACTATAACATACTCTGTACCAAGGAAATTATACGCTCAGCCTAATTTTTGATGCTGCAAAAGCAGCGCTGCTACTGCGCTGCAGCAGCGAACAATCTTTTGATCATAACTCGACAACCGTTTATCCGATCTTCTCCATTCCTTTGGCGGATAATTTATCCACATAACTAAAAATGTCTAGAAGGAACAAGCCAAGTTTCTTTAATACTGTGGAAGAAATGAGGTTTTTTCTAAATTGCGGGGGCGCAAGGGGGCATGGTCAAAATTAAAAACAAACGTGATTTGCCCGCAGACATAAGAAGCATATGTCCCATACATGTCAAACCTCGGCTGTTGATGCTGATCAAGAATATATATACTTTATGCAGTCGAAGATCCCAGTCGGACCTTGCATCATGTGTTGAGAAAAATCAGTACATCCAGGCATTAAATTTCATTCATATAGTCAGTACATGATTTTTTTTGCAAGAAATTAGTACTTAAAATAGCATGAAAAACTCACACATTTTTTTCTCAGGTATTTGTAAGGCTAAAAGTTTGAAATTTCATTCGAAAACATGAAAAATGCATGGGTTTGTCAGCGAACGTCTCATGTCTTCCCTACGAAATACAAAGTAAGTACATCTGGAGTACTAAGAAAGTAAAGAACCCGAAGGCTGATGACGTCACCTAAACGGAAACGGTTGAAACCCCTGAGTTTTTCGGCGTTTCCATTGCAAAGCGAAGCGGAAGGTTTAGGTTTTGGCATGCCTTATCACGTGAAAAGTAAGCATGAGAAAGTACCTTTTTCATGATGAAAAGTCCGACTGGGATGCTTCCTTCTGGATGTTACATACTTTTGCACAAAATTAAAATACTCTATAAATACCTACGGTATAAGTATAGATATAGGAAAGAGAAAAAACAAAAAAAAATCAAAAGAAACTTAACATTTCTTACAATGCAAAACAATTTAACGATTAAGGACTTCAGTTGTTTTTACTTTGATTAACTTATGTGTGTATTTTATATAATTTCAATTAAATAGCTATTCAAGACTAATACTCTGTTCTGTATTTTGAAAGTGTTTTTTAAGTTGAGCATGAAACTGCGGGGTGGTTTTAATGGTTTTGAGATTATAAGGTAGGTCAGAAGAACTGCCTCTCAGAGACTAACATTCTAATTCTCGAATATATTTATATACAGTTTAGTGTTCTTTTTGAAAAAGCAGGTCTTAATTTTTGATACAGGTATAAACGGTTCCTGCGTAATTATAATTTTGTGAAGAAATGTTAAGGCTAACGTTAAAAATCTCGATAAGGTCCATACGTTCGACATTAAAAACTTAACGGGCAATTAAATTTAGGGCAACAGTTAACTTGTGCATATCTCGTGAATCACTATGGCCAAAAACTACAACACCATAAAAAAGCGAAGGTAATAGGTAAGCTTTTGCTCCCAAAATGTGACTACTACATGACAAAGTGTTATCCAAGTTTAACAGCTTGATTCACATATTGTATGAAGATTTTAATAATATGCAAATTTGGCATTTGACTTGTATCAAGGGCTTTTTTATATACCACTGTGCAATTTGATTTGGAAGGATTCAACCCTAATCCATTCTCTTTTGCCCATTTATCTAAGTGCATTTTTACAAATTTGAACACAATCCACAATCTGTGCAAACGGACGACTAACACATAACTGAACATCATAATTTTATAAATATTAAAACTTATTTTACCTTTATTAACACATTCTAAAGGGGTTTTCCCGTACTGAACTACAAAGAAGCAACAAAAATCTCTGAGGGGTTGTGCATACGGTCGATCTCGACCTTCAGTGATGAGAACCTTTCACAGTTCTACAGTTGACTTTACTCAGGGAGAGATCTGCAGATCTTCTTTTCTTTTGGAGGGCAATTCTAATTTCTTAATGAATTTGTAAAAGATGTGATTTGTCGGAAAGTGAAAATTTGTAAAAGATTGGACGAGTTATTGCTTGCTTATTTTGACTTACTGACCGTTACTTGCTTGGTCTTTTCAAGACTTGTACTTTTCTGTTTGGTCTTTACTTATCCGAGCTTCAAACGAAAGAAGCCATTGGTATTATAATCTCAATTTTGACATAGCTCGAGTAATGCTTCTTGCCGGATATAATAGGTGCAGCAATGGTTACGACTTCGGCAGACGTGCTCAATCGGAGAAATGAGCTTTGTCTGTCCGTTTTTGTCTGTCTGTTTCTAAGCTATCTCTTCAGTCAGTTTTAAAGCTATATTGAGCAAACTTTGCACGAAGTTTTTGCAGTTCAAATACGCTGTAGGTCGCCATCTGAGAACTACAGTGCCAGCGTTGGAGGCCGACCATTGGAGGCTGATGACAATAAAAGCAAGTATTAATAGTAACAAGACAGAAAGTTGGTCAAGCCCAACTATATACCATACCAACGAACCAACAAAATTATACGCTCATCATAAATTTTGAAGCTGAAAGCAGCGCTGATAATGCGCTGCAGCAGCGAAGAGTATTTTTCTCATAGCTCGACAACCTTTCATCCGATCTTTACCATTCCTGTGACGAATCGATAAATAATGCTGATTACTTTATATGTGTAGTGGAAACATTCCATCCAACGGCTAAACTGTACAAGATTTGAGGCTTGTTCAATAGGTGGCTGGAGGGGGTGTGACGAAAATGGAAAATAAACTTGATCTGCCTGCAAGTATTATAAGTTTTTGTTCCATACAAGTCAAACCTTTATCTTTGCATCTTTCCATCTCTGAGATCTGTGCGATCCTTCGGGCAGACGGACATGGCTATATCAACTCGACTGTTGATGCTGATAAAGAATATATATACTTTGCGGGGTCGGAGATTCTGCTTCTTTCCGGCTATTACATTCTGTTGCCCAAACTTAATATACACCGTATACCTCGGGTCCAGAGTATAATTAATGAAAGCTGCTATCATTCAATAAGTGAGATTGCCGGGAGCTAAACGTATCACCCCTGCAGAGAAACGGTCAACTAGTAACAAAAAAATTGTCCTACACCTAGTTGTAAGGTAACTAGAATTTAACTGGTAACAAAATGACTAGATTCGGGTAAGGCGGCAAACTGCGCAGTAACTTTTCGCGTTTTTTTTCAAGTTTATCATTTGCCTGCGCAACTGCAGCCGATTAAGTTAAAACTTTTAAATTATTTCAAAGTGTAGCAAAACAAGGAACAAAGTTAATGCAAAGCTAATGTCAGTCTGAAATAGTTTGTATCAAGACAATGAATGTATTGCGAATTGTCGCTGTGTAAAACTGCGAACACTTTAGGCAATTCATGCCGAATGCTTGCCGAAGTAATGCCTCAGTGAGTGTCAGAGAGAGAGACAGAGAGCTACAGAGAGCCTCTCTTCTTGAACATAGCTGGTGTAAAGACTTTTGAATAAAAACATGAATAACTGTAAAGTAAAGCACCATACAGTATCGGTCGCCAACTGGTATTAAACTGGTTAGAAATGGCTGCTGCAGAGGGCAATTGGTTTTAGCTTGGTTGCAAAACGATGCTGCCGGGGACAATTGTGTTTTGCCTATGAAATGCCTGTGTTAAATGGACGACTTCAATACATTGATTTAGATACGAAGTGCAACCAGCTGCGAGATTATAGAGACTGGTATACTTCTGGTAATAAACTAGACACTCTGCAGGGACATACAACAGAATGTAGAAACCCACCTTTTTTCGAGCAGGGTTAGTTCTCTCCATTCATGCATGGATTTGAGTTTTTAACTCAGGGTAATGTTGTATGTTTTATACTGGATGAGTACTGAGAAGTAATTCCTAGCGCTCAAGCATGAATTCAGCACTTTCAAATACTGTACTGATGTTGCTGGTGATGTTTTTGTTAAATATTTTCAAAAAATGTATTGCATAAAACGTATATAAATATAATATACATAAATTTTGACTTAAATCAGCACTCAGAACTTTTAGAACTTGTGCCAAAACAAACAACAAAAGTGTTTGTCTTTTCTTTTTTATTTTTTGTAAAGAAAAAGTCTGCATACTTATGTACGCATGCACATACGTATATCTAATGGAAATGTACACACCGTACGCAAACAATGAGCAACAACCAGTCTTCAAGCCCCAACTTGAGACGCAATATGTCAAAAAAAAAAAAAAATAAAAAGAGACATGCTACCTAAGACAATGTGGAAGTTGATATACCCTTTTAAATTCAACAAAATGTTCCACTTCGCAAAAGAAATTATTTTTGATCAGCTTTAAGCTTTTCTTACTAGGAAGTACCTAATAAAATGGGAACTGTTTGAGAAGTTGGATTGGAAAACAAACGAGAAAGCTAAGCTAACTTCGTCTGTGCCGAAGTTTTTATACCCATGCTAGTGCTCGCTTCAACAATTTCAAAAAATACTCTTTTTCCCATTTTCCGAAAGATCGTTCGTATGGGAGCTATATGATATAGTCATCCGATTTGGCCAAAAATTTGTAAAATCATGTGATAACATGTGAAACAAACAAATCCAAAATTGCAGGATGCTACCATTAAAAACAAAAAAGTTTTTATACTCTGTACCGTAGGTACATAGAGTATTATAAGTTTGTGCAAAAGTATGTAACATCCAGAAGGAAGCATCTCCGACCCCATAAAGTATATATATTCTTGATCAGCATCAACAGCCAAGTCGATATAGCCATGTCCGTCTGTCCGCCTGTCTGTCTGTCCGTCTGTCCGTCTGTCTGTCTGTCTGTCTGTCTGTCCGTATGAACGCACAGATCTCAGAGATGGTAAGAGATAGAGGTTTGACATGTATGGGACATATGCTTCTTATGTCTGCAGGCAGATCAAGTTTATTTTTAATTTTGGCCACGCCCCCTGCCGCCCCCGCAATTTAGAAAAAACGTCATATCTCCCACAGTTTTGAAGATAGATGGCTTGTTCCTTCTGAACATATTTAGTTATTAGGATAACTTATCGATCCGCCAAAGGAATAAAGAAGATCGGATGAACGGTTTTCGAGTTATGATCAAAAGACAGATTTTCTTGGTTCAGAGTATGTTATAGTCGGGCTTGACCGACTTTCTTTCTTGTTCTAACTAAGACTGTTTTTCAGACCTATCTTTTGTATGGCAGCTATACCATATAGTTGTCCGATTTTAATAAAACTTGGTAGAATTATAAAAGAAACATCGAAAACCTACGATTACAAAGTTTGGAGACGTTTACATTGAAAAGAAAAAAGTTTTTCTCACTCAAACTAGTTTTCCGACCAATTGCTCCTATTGGAGCTATGAGATATAGTCATCCGATCCGGTCGGTTCCGACATATTAGTAGTGTTCAGCCAAAAGAAGACTCTGTGCAAAATTTCAGCTCGAAAGCTTTAAAACTGAGAGACAAGTTCGCGTAGAAACAGACGGACGGACAAAGCTCAATCGACTCAGCTCGTCACCCTGATCAAGAATATATATGCTTTATGGGTTCGGATATGAATATTTCTATGCGTTGCAAACTTCTGGGCAAAATTATAATACCCTTTGCAAGGGTATAATGATTTGAAGTAAACTTAAGTTGTCCACAATCAGCTGTTTGTATTAGAAAATATACATCGCTTCATCAGAATAAGGTTTGGCAAAAAGGATGTTGATCTCAAAATGTACTAACTCTCAGTCTATGAGCTCAATTGAAAATTGTATTATCTGGGGTGTATATTAAGCTGTGTATCGATGCACTTGTCTAAATATGCACGATTAATTTTGTGGGCGATATCTGTGCACAATCAGTCATCTCTGAAAGAAGTGCGTAATTGTTTACGGGAAAAAATTAATGTTGGAATAATGCCATGCAAAGCGCTAAACATATTATTCAGGAATGGAAAGCAAGCAAAATTAATGGCGCAGTTGAAATGAATAAGCTACACTCTTTAATGTAGTCGGCATTACCTATTTTATGTATTTCCCAGAGACCAACTTGACTCAGCTTCCTCCACCGCATGATACAACAAGAGAGGTAAGGTGGCATCAGTGTGAGTTCTCTGCAAAGTACCTTCACGTTCAGTGCTGCGCGTACTTTTGTAGCGTAAGCTTTTGGCAAAGGTACGCATTATACTGACACCGCCCCACCTGTATTGTTGCATCATGCTCTACCGTATCCAAAAGCAAAAAACGCTTTGTGATGCATGGACGAAAGTTGCATCTCGTAAAATAAAATTGAAGTTGCGGGAACATTTAACCCACCTATGATAAGTACTCTTAAAGTTATTCCCACAAATCACACATTTGAGACTTTCACTTGATTCCTGCGGATCGTTTATGTATTATTTTTTTGATATCCCCTTAAGTGCACACAAACAAATTTGTGAATATCTTCAACCGATTCAACTCAATTTGACAGTGTGGAATTAAGTGAGCGAAATAAGAGTTTTTCAGCTTCCGGATTTGATTAAAATAATATATGGAAAATTAAGAAAATTGAATGAAATCTTTATTTGTGTCAATGAAACAATCTCTATTATTTAATGTTTGAAAATGATTTAAAATGATGATACGATGGATCCAATTTGGCATACTCTCTTCAACAAATCGGCCGGTATGTTATGAATAAATTCTTAAATATTGACTTCGAGTGCATCAACTGTTGCGGGCTTGTCGCCTTAGACATAAGCCTTAACATAACCCCACAAAAAATATAACCTGTTTATACACAACAAAATTATCAAGATAAATGCACTTTAAGGTATGCTATGCTTGTCAATATTACTAGTTCGGGAAATCAATTCTCTTATATTTGGCTTACAACTAATTCATTTTGTGTACCTTCAATTAGTCCGTGAATCAAAGTGTGGACTATGCACTACCAAAGATTTATAGATATTATAGATGACGCATCTGAAAGAAAACACGCTTATTCATGGTAGCCAACATGGGCTTCTAAATTCTGATTTGGTCCTCATGCATCATCTTTAAATATCTATATTTCTTTGATATAACTCTGTAAGTGTTTTACGAATGATTTATGGATATCAAAGATGAAGCATGTGACCGAAAACACGGTTATTCCTGGTAGCTGACATTTGCTACCAATTTTCGATTTGTTCCACATGCGTCATCTATAACATCTATAAATCTTTGGCACTACGCTTTCATAGCTGACTCTTAATGTTTCATTTAAAATGATAATTATTTAAGGAAACAAAGCTGCCATACTTTTAGAGATATTTATCATTATAATCCTTTTGTGTATAAATGGGGTAAGTGCGTTATATTGCACGATCTACGCAGCCAATTGACCGGCCCCAAACGTTAAATAAGTTAATCACCGAACTCGCCTCTCAATTTGGTCATTGTTTCGAGTGCTGTGTGGCATGTGGCACCGTCGTGTTGAAACCACATGTCCGCCGCTTTTAGACCTTTAATTTTGGGCAAAAATTGTTTGTAATTATCGCATGGTAGCGCTCTCCATGTGCAGTAACGTTTCTGTCTTACAGTCCAATGATGTCACCGGCCTATAATGCATTTTTCGGAATGCCTTGTCAGTTCTGCTCTTCACACCAAGTACGGCAATTTTGTTACTTTACTTATGCATTCAATGAGCTTAGTCACTGAACACAATTTTCCAATAAAAAAGTGGCATGAATTTTGAAAATAAAATTCAAAAATCTGCAAGCGTTGTTGCAATAATAGACCAAACTGAACATGTTAGACAGTAACATGTGACACGAAATCCGCTAAGCTGCTAAAAACAGTGTTGCCAGAAAGAAAGTTGCTAAAAATCACCCTTTAGTTGCTAAAACATGCAATCTTTCATTCGCTTTTGTACATTGGCGAAACGCGGAACCGGGCTGTTTTTGTAGTTTTAGCTTCGTAAAAAGATCGATCGATCGTCACATTTTATCGCCAGGTTACAAGTTGTATATTTTTATTGCTTTATTTCCCTACTTAGGGCCGATTTCTCATCTTCTACATACATAGCTGCTATGTGTTAGATAAACTCAGATTTCGCTCTGTTGTTTGTAGGTTTATGTGACAGATAGCTCTATGTAGAAGATTAAAAAACGGCCCTTAAAGTCGTAATATTTGGAGTTTTATTATTTCCAGTTTTTCCGAAATAATGTTAAACAAAATAGAGACTTAAATAGCTTTCTAAACAGCTAAACAGTAAGATCTTGGTTGAAAGGTCTTTAATAGGCATTTTCGGTTTGCTTCATGGTCCGGTTGGAGAATCAGGAAACCGTAACCGAACCAATTTGCGTCATGCTGTGTATCTCTGTATCTACCTTTCTTATGTGTGTTCCAAACGTCTGGATGAATGCGCTTATACTCTTTCAGCAAGGGTACACAAATTGAACAGAAAATAATTGCCCAAAATTGCTTTTCGCTTTTTTCGCAGCAAAGAAAAAAAACGCCAAACTGAACCAAAAACGTCGACAAGAATTTCGGTCGGCGTCGCTGGCACCGGCACATTTCGTCTTGGCTGGCTCCAAATAAGTATGTATGTATGTAGAGAGGCGAGTGCTCTACGGTCTGTGCTCTTTGGCGAACTTGTGCTCGCGCTCTTAAAAATCGACCGAGCAACGGTAAACGTAACGCTCGCGCTCGCTCGCGCAGCCTACATATGTACATACACACACACATCCAAACGTTGCGACAACTGCGACTGCTGCTATACATAGAGGCGCGCACTGCGCCAGGAGCTCAGTTCTTGCAAAGACTCAGTGCTGTCTGGACAAACACACACGAGTGGAAACCAAACTAGACAAACCTCTGACCACTGACGAGATACAATATACTTACTTTTCTTTTTTTTTTTATAAAAAAAAAAAATTCGAGTGCAGGTGCTTTTTAGCTCTAGAATATCACCGTATTTACCGTGAATACATAAAGTGCAACCACAATATACAAAGTGCAATCCACCGACTTGTGCGAAAAGTGCGAAACGCGTTCGAAATACTTGATAGAAATTCTACCAACATCATAAATTGTGTCTTGAAGATCAAGCCGGAATAGTGAAGAAAGCTTTTTTCTTTTTGTGAAGTGAATACAAAATGACCACCAAAATGGCTATCAATGCTAAGGTAAGAATCGGATGTTTGAAATCAACCAGCAATCGCACATCTCGTTTTGTTCGGAGCGAAGCAAATTCGGTTTTTAAATAGCTTAGCAACAGTCGCAGAATTTGAATACGCTAAGCGACAAAGCCGACCAACATTTGTGTTTATCAATATCATTTTTTTTTTAAATACATATGTACATAGTGAGTGGGGCAAATTTTCAGACAAAGTGGAAGCAACTCCAGAATGGGAATCTGCGAGCATCTATAATTGTGAATTATAGCCAAATGTTGGTCTACGGTTTTGACCTTAAACATAGCAATTCAATGCTTGAATAATAAATCCAAATTATGCATTAAATTGGCTGATGAAATACCACATCTCGGTGTCTTCATAAGCCTCCAAATTTTCCACAAAAATAAAACTAAACCCACATAACTGAAAACTGTTGTCAGTTGTCGGCGGCATTGCATCAGCCAAAGCGTCCACAAAACAAAATAGAAAATCTAAAAAAAAAAAAACTAAAAACAAAAACTAGTCCGAACACAAAAAACTTGAAATGCCCAGAAATCGCATGTTGTTAAGAAAAACAACGACAAAGTGTCTACCGTTTCAAGTGAAAGAATATGTGAAAAGTAGTTGGCTTGGCCTTATCTCCCCACACACAAACATACAAATGTGTAGATACATATGTATCTCTGGCTACGCATGCGCCACCGAAAATGATAAGCTGTTCATAAATTGTAACTAAACAGGCAATGGGATCATATAGATAGGTGGACTATTTTTAGGCAGAGTCCACTGCAGCAGTAATAGACATTAGATACGAGATGAGAAATAAATAATTGGGAACAAGTGGAACCGAAATTATCTAATTCGATGTAACGTTTATTGGAAACGATCGGAAACAATGTCGTTGCTAGTTTCTCTTGGATCATAAATAATTTTGTTAATGTTTTTTAAATTTGACGATTTCGACATGTAACCCTATGAATTTCAATTTCAATTTATACGGACATATATGAATGTGGCATAAATTTCTAGATAAAGTCTACAACAATTTTACACATTTTAAGGTAGTTTCTACACATTTAAAAAATAAAAGAAACAAGAAAGACTGGATATGTCTTAAATATCCTTTTATGCAAAGGATGATAGTTTTTACCTATTTTTGAAATCTTTCAATATTTACATCTTTTTTTCGGAACCAGTTGGAAAAAATGTGGTTTTGAAATAATTGCTCTTAAAGTTTGGTTTTTGATTTCGGCATTCTAAAATTAATTTAGTATTTTTTCACTCCAATAGGTTGATTGATTCCCTTAAAATTTCTGTTAAAGTGCGTCAAGACGTTTACAAAAAATGATCATTACTTTCTTAGTAAAATATTTTTTTTAAAAACTCACTTTTAAAAATATTACAAACATAGTATGGCTTTTTTTCAAGTTCTTTAATTGACCAAACAAAAATAACGTGCAATGTGAAGGAATACTAGGGTTACACGTTACTTTTGAAGTAATTAAAAATAAGTAGTTTTTATTTCTTACAGCATTATTCAAGATCCTAGTAGTATGTTTAAGTAAAGCCAAACAAAACTTTCAGGGGTAAAAGCTATCCTTAAAACACCTTTTCGGTTGGAAAGAAATTTCCAAATTTTATTCTCTCCATCTAGCAGCTACAGATATAAGTGCCGTTATCACTCAAGGGTTTACGTGCCGAAATCGCAAAATTAAAATGCTGATAAGCTCGTATATTTCTGTTTCAGAAATTAGAGTTAGCAGCATAAGTCAAGAGATGTAAGATGACGATGCAAATCTCTCAGATTAACAAAAGAAACCAGAGTGAGCTAGTCTGGTGGCAGTGGCAGCAGACATTGGCTTCTTTACCTAAACTAAGATGCATTCTCCGCTACACATTCGGTCGTGGAACAATCTTAGTTTAACCGAAGATCTTCTTAAGGACTGAAAAGTGAACACTGAAGCGAGTTCGGTTCAGTCATTTGGAAAGGCCTTCAGCTAAAATATGCTGTTTGGCTTGGTTCGGTTCGGTTCCGAACCGGTTCGTATCCTTGATTTTAATATGCCATTATGTAGTGCTCAAACTGAATCGTCTGAGGAAGAAGTATATATTAACCTGAAATAGCTGCCATATATTTAGTCTCTTCGACTAAACGTTACAATTTTTGGAACATTACCAATTTAGTGCAGCAGCTTTGTCAACTTCTAAAATGAGGAGCCCAGGACTTTGAAGTCAAAATACTTACAAGAAGAATGCTTTAAAATTTGTTTTGCAATTTAAAGCTAATCAAGTTGCTAACAGCTAGGATATTTATGAGGATATCTATACCAATCGAATAGATCTAGAACATAGATGACATAGAGCTGACAGCTTGTTGAAAACACTAACAATTTGGCTCGATGCGAGGGTAATCAAATTGTATTAAATCAAACATAAAGTGTTATTTAATTGTAAGAACCTGAATTTCGATATGTCTGAGTATTTATATTAGCCGAGAAAGCCCTTAATGGATTTCTTAGCTCCCAGTTGGGTTCATTGTGTTCGGGATGTTTTGTACCTTCAATAATTTGCACTTACGTTTCTCCTTTCTTAAAATTCAATTCATTGAAGTAATATAGCACTGTTCACAAAGGTAAAATTGTAAACTCAAATCAAGTGTTTTTTAAACTAAAAGGAAGAGATGATTAGAACAAGATTCTAACAACATTTTAAACGTTAAAAATTTCTTTTAAAATCCTAAAACTTGGGAGAAATTTGTTTTTTTTTAATTCTTTCTACCAGAGGTATATTAGTTCTTGATCAGCATCAACAGCCGAGTCGTATAGTATAGCCATGTACCTCTGTTCGTCTGTATAAACAAACAGAACTTAGAGACGGTAAAAGAATTTTGCATATTCGAGATTTCTGAGGGTACACAAAATTTTAAGTATAATTTAAAAGAGTCAAGTTTTCAAATAATAACTTTATTGTGAAAGCAGGGAAATGTTGATAAACAGATAAGAAAGCAAAATAGAGAGTTCGAGCAATATTGAAGGTATCCTATCCCAGCAAGATCAAGACATCTTAATTTTGGCTTATTTTATGTACATACACTCAGAAAACATTCGCCCCGAAAACTAGAAATTCTCCTATGAAATCCGTCCTAAGGCGATTCACCCTAAAACTAAGAATTTTAATTTTAAAAATCCCATATTCCTGAGAGATGAACTATCTCTTAGGACCTTAAGAACTCTGAATCTTTATTTCATTTGATTGATGTAGTAAATTTCTTTTGGATAAAACATAGAATTGCCACCTTTAGAAGGTTATATTTATCTACACTTTCTTGATTTTTCGATAAAGTAACAAAATGGTTCAAACATTTTATGTCTATTTTGTTCAAGAAAAAAGATTAATGAAGTAAATTTAAATTTAACAAAACCGAACGAAATTTGTGTTTGATATTCAGGCACACTCCGAGAAAGAATCAAGAATTCTATTCTCAGATCAAGGACTTTAAGTACGAATGATCTTAAAGTTTAACTCAGATCAAGTATCAGTTTAGTACAGCAAACATAAACCCCTAGGAAAAGTAAACAACAAAATCCTACAACTTGAAGAGCAAATCGATTCAAATTCAAATCTAAGGCAAATCCAAATGTAGCATGTCCCTGACTTGGTAAACACTTTAATGAAATTCGCTTAGATGTGTGCAAAACACAAACAACTAATAGACCAAAGTCACAGGTTGTTGAACGAGACGTCTGCGAAATACTACACAGGTCTTTCCCCTGGTCTGGTCATGCAAATGAGGGAATTGCAAATGGGTGAAACTTTGTCGCCCCACATTTTGTATGCCGGAATTTTCGGGTCTAAGCACGAATTAGCATTTTGGATTACGCACTGCATTCAACTACGCAATTAGATTCTAAACTTTCCTTTTTTGTTTGTTTTCCGCCATTCCAGGATATTTTCCGCAATCAGCATCGATTGATCCGCTTCATTGAGCAGTCCATTCGCTTGTGCAGCAATCAGTCCCTGAAGGCTGCCCAAAAGCAGCAGCAAAAATCGGCCGACTTCGAGATCACCGCCTCGGTCAACACACAGTACACACATGCCCCGGAGCCCGTCAAGCATGACAAGGATCTGGGGGATTTGTTCAAGGCCTCCCAGCTAAGCGTGCGCCTAGCCACGCCCCAGCAGCTGCAACCCAAGCCTGACAATGATGAGGAACTGGGCTTTGGCAAGCTCTTCACCGATCACATGCTCAAGATCTACTACCACAAGAGCCTGGGTGGCTGGCAGAAGCCGGAGATTACCCCGCTGGAAAATTTGGTCATGCATCCGGCGGCTAAGGTCCTGCACTACGCTGTAGAGGTGGGTAGTCTCGATGATACAAATATAAAGAACGATCGAACGATCAACGCTTGCTCTCGCTTTGCAGCTCTTTGAGGGCATGAAGGCCTATCGCGGCGTTGATGGCAGAATTCGCATCTTCCGGCCGGACATGAACATGAGTCGCATGAATCTGGCTGCCCAGCGATCGGGCCTGCCCACATTCGAGGGCAAGGAATTCGTGCAGTGCCTGTCGCGTCTGCTGTCCATTGATTCGGAGTGGGTGCCGCACACAGAGGCTGCCAGCCTGTATATACGACCCACCCTCATAGGCATCGATGTGAGTTTGGACCAGCACAGCTGCATCCCGTTCCGCCACTAATTTCACTCCTCTGTTACAGCCCACCTTGGGTGTAGCCTCCTCCGACTCCGCCCTGCTCTACTCCATACTCAGCCCAGTGGGCAGTTACTTTAAGACGGGCTCCAATGGCGCTGTCTCCCTACTGGCCGATCCCAGCTACACACGCGCATGGCCAGGCGGTGTGGGCAATCGCAAGATGGGCTCCAACTATGCACCCACCATCAATGTACAAAAGGAGGCAGCCGCCCGCGGCCTGCAGCAGGTGCTCTGGCTATACGGCGAGGATCATCAGCTCACGGAGGTGGGCACCATGAATATATTCATGTTCTACGTCAACGATCAAGGAGGTAGGTGTGCCCCACTCGAGAGTGTCCAGCGCGTTACTCATTGCCCCCTTTGGCTATTTCACAGAACAAGAACTGATAACGCCCCCGCTCAGTGGCCTTATCCTGCCGGGCATTACCCGTGACTCCATTCTGGCCATGACCCGTCAGTGGGGCAAGTTCAAGGTCCGCGAAGGTGTCATCACCATGCCCATGGTCTGTGAGCTGCTGAACCAAGGACGCGTAAGTCAAAGCCACATCTCAGCCCATTAGGCAGCTGCTCTCATTCCCTTCGTTTCTCTTCTCCAGCTGTTGGAGCTGTTCGGCACGGGCACAGCTTGTGTGGTGAGTCCAGTGAACCGCATCAACTACCTGGGCCAGGATCTGTACATACCCACCATGGAGCAGGAGAAGCCCGTGCATGAGCTCATCCGCGAAACCCTCACCGACATCCAATACGGCAAGGTGGATCACCCCTGGTCGGTGGTGATCGACTAAGCGGAGCAGCAGAGCTTCTCCCACCCCGTCTTGTGTATTAGTAGGCTATAGTTGAGGGAGTTTCTGGGGTGGCCAATGTGCTCGAATTTTATTCGTTTGTTGCATTTAATATAAACATTTAGTTGAGGGTCGGGCCTGCCAGCCTTGCTATGCGTACATACAGACATATGTACATATGTGTAGAGCTAGAGTTAACGTTCAGTTCGTAATTGTAATTATTTATCTCTGTTTTTTTTTTTTTTTTGTATAATTTTTGACTCCTTTTTTGTTTTTGCGCTTTTACTTCCAAGCAGCAGCAGCTGGTCAAAATTAGATAATAGTTTAATTGATAGCCAAAACAACAAAATTCTTAACTATGGAAACAAGTTTTTTAAACGTACCGGAGGCAAATGCATTTATTAGTCTGTAAGTTGTGCGAGTGGAATATGAAAATTGCTGAGACAAATTTCAAGAATGTTTTTGGGAGTAAAAGCAGCAGGCCGGAGAGCTGCTGAGCAAGCTGTGACTAAATTAAATAGCCATGTAGATAGCTTAGTCTAAGGTATACATACAATATATATATATATATATATATATAGTACATATAAGAGATGTGCATTTATATCATCTGAATGAAATACATATGTGTTAAGCGAAAAATTGAAAAATAAACCGAAGGGAAAACCAACACCAAACCAAAAAAAAAAACAAACACCAAAAGAATGTACCAAATCGGGGGAGAAAGTGCCTGAGATCAATCAATATGAAGCGGAGCGGAACAGTAAGGTACTGGATGGCGACAATTCACGGGTAGTTTGTAGGCTAACAGATGACTATCCCAACAAAACGTCCAACAAGAAGAGGTAACGATTCAAAGGCATGCATGCACCATGGTCCCAAAGTCGATTTTTTTCACTCAGTGAAAAAATAGTAATTGAAATAGAAAAGTGAAAATTCCCTATCCAAGAGCGAAATTCTTGATCCAAGTATGAATTTATGATCCCTGTTTTCTTGATCCAAGAGCTTTAATACTTGATCCAAGTACGAATCATTCTCAAATCAAGTAGAATAGTTCTTGGATCAAGTGCTAATCATACTCACATTCAAGATTGCTCATTCTTGAATCAAGGGTATATAGCATTGTCAAAAACCGAGAATAATCTTCCTACAATCAAGAGCTCATCAGATTCAAGAGTAAGATCGATTCCAGACAGATTCCAACCATAGAACAATTCAAATCAGTTGATTTTTTCCATTTGTTAAGAATTTATTTCATGGAAAATTAATTATAAAGCCATGTTGCAAGTCTTAGCCGGCTTGAGGAATACACACTTCAAAGCAGCATCAGTCTTTGTCTGTCAACTAACAGTCTCTCCATGCCAGCAATGCCATAACTGGTTGGGAATTCCAAAGCAACATGAGTTATGCTCTCCGCTCGATAACTTCCCCACACCCCTCTTCCATCAAACACAAAACTGTTAGAGCAGACTCAACTCTATTCCCGCAAATGTGCTTGCTCTCCTCTCTCAGTTTCTGTACCTCACTCCCCTCGCCTATAAGCACCAAGCTGAGAACGAATTTAGCTCGATTTCAAGACCAAAATTCTTGAAAATTCAAGAACGGATAAATTTTTTTTTCAAGAGCGTTCGTACTTATATTATTCGTACTACTTTTTTCTGGGTGTATTATAATTTTGCCCAGAAGTTTGCAATGCATAGAAATATTCATTTCCGGCCCCATAAACTATATATATTCTTGATCAGGGTGACGAGCTGAGTCGATTGAGCGTTGTACGTCTGTATGTCTGTTTCTACGCGAACTATTCTCTCAGTTTTGAAGCTATCGAGCTGAAATTTAGCACAGAGTCTTCTTTTTGCTGCACACTACTAATATGTCCGAACCGACCGGATCGGATGACTATATCTCATAGCTCCCATAGGAACAATCGGTCGGAAAACTAGTTTTAGTGGGAATAACTTTCTTCTTTTCAATGGAAACGTCTCCAAACTTTGTAATCGTAGGTTTTCTATGGTTTTTTATAATTCAACCAAGTTTTATTAAAATCGGACAATTATATGGTATAGCTGCCATACAAAAGATAGGTCTGAAAAACAGTCTTGGTTAGAAAAACTTTTTTGTTTTTAACGGTAGCATCCTGCAATTTTGTATTTGTTTGCTTTCACATAATTTTACCAATTTGTGGCCAAATCGGATGACTATATCATACAGCTCCCATACGAACGATCGGTCGGAAAATGGGAAAAAGAGTATTTTTTTAAAATTATTTAAGCGAGCACTTGCAAGGTTAGCTTAGCTTTCTCGTTGTGTTTTTTGGGTAGCTGTGTTTCGGCTTATGTGTTTTTGAGCTGTGTTGTTTTAGGCGCACATAACCTCAAGCTGATTTTGTGCAGAAAAAGTTTAGTGGATTATCGTGGATTGTCGTAACTATTAATGAAGTCTTGTTTGTCAAAGTGTCTTCTTTATAAAACACTAATTCGTTTTTACACAGATCCACACGTTTCCATATAATCACGAATTTCCCCAGGCAACTTTGAGTTTGCGCATGCAGAACTGCTTGAAGTATGGCTACAGAACAACCGCAAAGTATCGTCAGTATTTTAACTTTATTTTAAAACTGATCAAGGGAAGGCTGTCGGAAAACAAGCAGTATGAAATTAAAAAAAAAACTACGAACTTTGCAGCAAATAGATGCTGCGCAACATGCAACAATACGGCAGAAAAAAATTGGATGACTTCAAAGATATTTATTAAAGTCAGTAAATGTGAACTGAAAGTGGACGTAGGATGTCCACGAATATCTTATTCTGATATATAGATGTCAGATTTCGACTAAATTTTACAGAATTATGAAGAAACATTAAAAACTAGTAAATACGGAGTTCGGAGACGGTTTTTTGTTACTAGAACTAGTTTTTTGACCGATCGTTCCTATGGCAGCTATATGGTATAGTCATCCGATCCGGCCGGAAGACTTCGTGTAAAGTTTGGAGGCGATAACTTTAAAACTGACGGAGGCGATAGCATAAAAAAAGACGGACATGGCTATATCGATTCAGCTCGTCACGCTGATCAAGAATACATATATTCTTTATGTGATCGGAAATGCTTCCTTCCATGCGTTACAAACCTATGGACAATATCAATATACCCTCTGCAAGGGTATAAAAAGATGCATGAAAATAAAGTGCAACTAAATAAGATGTATAAGAAGCACTCAACTCGCTGCATCTACCCCAATCTTAAGGGGCCCTTCGTAACTGAAGAAAATGTTGCCCCTTAAAGAAACACAAATTTTTGCGTATCTTCGTTTTCTTCGCCCCTCCCGAAAAGTATGCTACAGAAGTGCAAAATGCAGGAACGATCTTGGGAATAAAATAAATATATATTGCAGTTAGCTAATCTGAATAAAGATCGAGCTTGGGTAACAACTCAAACATCACTTTCGTTGCTTCTGAGCTATGAACAGTCCAAACTTCCTGATCTCTTCGTCGTTAAAAATGGCCGGGCGCATTGCATGCAACACCGCCTTGGGTTCCTTACACAGCAGGCGCAGGCGCTCCTGGCGCACCATCAGATCCTGCTCGTTCTGCATGTCCGCCAGCGCCTGGCTTATTTGGCGCTGCTCCTCAACGTCCTCGGCCCGCCGGTGCACATTCTCCAGCATCATGTTGGCCATGGCATCATACGACTTCCTCTGCAGGGCCAGCATGGCCGCTTCGCGGGCGGTAGCCTGCTGATGCTGGCGCTCTCCAAAGCAGGTCTCATCAAAGGGTATTAACTTATTGAATGCCTCCTCCTTGTCGCGGTAGAACTGCTGCTCGACGCGCTGGCTAAGCAGATCCTCGCGCACCTGCAGCTTCTTGGCCAGCTTGGCCTTGGCCTGCTCGTGGGCCTTTTCGCTTTCCTTGGCCTTGTGCTCGTGCACCAGCAGCCCCGTGATGAGTTTGTCGCGGGCGTCCTTCTCGTGCTTGATCTGGCTAAGCTGGAAGCCTAACCGAGCGCTGTTCAAGTCCCGCGAAGCAATGTGGTCCAGGCGATTCTGCAGGTTCTTGGCTATAATTGAGGCGGTTTTCGGACCAAGTGCATCAAGCACGCTGTTCTCCGGCTGGGACTTGACGGTGGCGGCATTGGCCTGGCGTATGCCCCTCTGCAAATTAGCAAATCGATCCAGCGAGTTCTTCAGCTCGTTGCGATGATTCAGACGTTTCTGTGCATCTTGGCGCTGGTCTGCGGCCAGCTGCTGCTCATAGCCGTAACGCTCGCGTCGGCCCGCCTCCTCGGCCTCCTGCTGCTGCTGCTGTCGCCGGGCCCTCTCCTCCTTGATCTGGGCCATCAGCTGATTGCCAAAATCGATGGCCTTCTGTCTTGCCTGCTGCTCCTCGTGCAGCAGCTCCCGGCGCACATGCTCCCGCTCTGCAATGGCCTCGCGCCTCTCGCGCTCCTTGCTGGAGCCGCGCTTCCTCACTGTCTCCTCCATATGACACTTCACATTCAGGGCCGTATTCGCACGCGCTATCTCCATCTCCAGATCACGCAGCTCGGCGACATTGTCGTTCAGCTGTTGGCGCACACTTGCGTCCACCAACTCCTGCCTCCGCTCGGCGGCCAATGCCGACGAAATCAGCGTACACTCGCGCTCCTGTCGCTGCATCGGATCCATGTGCATTCGCCGGTCGGTGGCAATTTCCTCCACCTGATACTTGACCAAGCGGTAAATGGCATTGTTCGCCTCCGAACTCTCCTTAATCAGGGGGCTGGCATCCTGATCCATGTCACTGGCGCCTATTGGCAAAGCCTTCAAGCGTGCTAGCATATTTGCAATCGGCTCCTGCGAGACAGTGGCGAATATGGATGCACCCGGATCATCCCAGGCGCCGTACTGTATACGTGGCGGCTCCAGACGCCGACCCCTGCGACCGGACATAATATTTGTGATATGTGTAAGGGTTCCTCCTGGGCGAACCCGAATGTAACTTAGAAAACGGGAAATGCAGCCCAATTGAATTAGCGAAAATGGATGATAGACCGTCGCGGCTTTTTGTTCTTTTGTGAAGACCGAAATTCCAATTCCTGTGTGTGTCTTAAACTAACGAAACGTGCTGGTAAACGGAGCACCGTTCAGTTTGAGGTGTTGTTAGAAACTGGCACATTCACTATTCTCAGCTGACAGCCAAGCAGTGGATAGAAATGATGTAAAGCTATCGGGGGACTTGATTGGTAGCATTGAAATTACATTAATTAAACATTAAATGGCTTCATTTACAACAATGAAAACCCCATTTGACCCCAAACAAACTTTTTGGTCACCGTTAATAGCAGCGGGGAGAGTATCTCTCACACTAAAAGCGGCAAGACCATGGGGACAACACACACACAAAGGCGACTGTCTGTTTCTACGCTGCCTCTCGATGTTTTTGCGCGCTTGCTACTATGGAATTCCCAAACAGTTATGCCATCGCAGGCATGGAGTGGCGGCTGTGCTACTGAAAGTTGGTAGGTATTGATCGCTCATGATATAGGGTGGTTCCTCTTGAAATAGCTCTACGATCTACCAGCCTCCTTTGTGGTGTTGTGTCTCTGTTTAATGTTGTGCGAAAGCGTAACATGACCTCGGGCCGGGTAAAAACTGCAGGTTTACTCAGTATAAATGGTCACAGAAAAACCAGTCACATGGTTTTATAAAAACCTTTCTAGATTTTAGAAAAAAAACATTTTCAACTATTATAGACAGACAGGAAAGGGAGTGAGGGGGGGACTGGAGACGGAAGAGGAAGAAACTCCAACACTAAGAAGCGTATAACCCTTTATATGTTATTTTTTTTAGGATATTTTCTTTCTGTTGGTCCACTAAAGTTTCTGTATGAATTTCATATTGGACGCGCTTCAGCAGATAAATCCGATTTACGATTACTGATTTACGATTTGCGATTGCTGATGATTATCTGTTGTTGCTAAGATTAGGCTATTTTCTGGCTATAATATATTTCGTCAACTCATTTAATGTACAAATTTTAAGGGCCTTTCGCGCTGTCAGGTTGTCACAGTTTATTTTCAGTTTTGGGGTAAACGGTTGGACTAGCAATAAGTAATCGGTCTCACACCAATCATTGGGCGTTTTCAGCAGACAAACCCGATTTACGATTACTGATTTTCGATTTGCGATTGATAACGATTCTATGCTGAATATCACTGATTGTTAAGTTAGGCTATTATCTGGCTTTAGTAGATTTCGTCAACTCATTTAATGCACAATTTTTAAGGGCTTTTAACGCTGTCAGGTTGTCTGTTAATTTTTAGTTTTGGGGTAAACAGTTGGACCAATAAACCAATAAACTGTCACCAATCATAGATTTTGTATGATTCCATCTCAGCAAACATGATTGTCATTATATACCAATCGAAATCATAAATCGGATTTATCTGCTGAAAACGCCCATTGTAATTATTAGTAATCATTATTTTAGTTTCTAACTTTACCTTGCCAGGGACTTGAACTCGGGACCTCGGGGAAACTTCAACTCGAAAGGTATCTTATCGCACTCGACCACCAAAGCACGCGCATGAGTCACAGTAAAGAATGCAGTCAAATGCTAGGCACTCAGCTGCCTCTTTTATATTCCAAAAGCAGGGAATTCGAACTTGAGAATTACAAGCTGTGTCTTTTTAATATTTTTCTATTTTTTAGGGCGGTTTTCTAGACTATTTTTCTATATTTTAGGGCGAATTTCTGAATGGCTAGTCTGAATTTAAGAAATGCGCTTTCTTAAATTTGGGGCGATTACTAACTATTTTACGACACCGTGCAATGTATTTTATTTTTTATTCTAAATTCAAGGACGTATTCGCCCCTAATTTAATAAAGTATTTAGGGAAAAATCCATAAAAATTACACTAAATTTAAGAAAAACGTCTGTGCCGAAGTTGTTATACCCTTGCAAGTGCTCGCTTAAATTATTTCAAAAATACTCTTTTTCCCATTTTCCGACCAATCGTTCGTATGGGAGCTGTATGATATAATCATCCGATTTGGCCAAAAATTTGAAAAATTCTGTGAAAGCATGTGAAATAACCAAATTCAAATTATCGGGATGCTACCATTAAAAACAAAAAAGGTTTTCTAACTAAGACTGGTTTTCAGACCTATCTTTTGTATGGCAGCTATACCATATAGTTGTCCGATTTAAATTAAATGTGGTAGAATCATACAAAAACATAGAAATTTGGAGACTTTTCCATTGAAAAGAAAAAAGTTTTTTATACTAATACTTGTTTTGTTCCTAAGGGAGCTATGTGACTAGGGCTATGGCTAGGGGACTCTGTGCAAACTTTCAGCTCGATAGCTTCAAAACTGAGAGACTAGTTCGCGTAGAAACAGACAGACAGACAGACGGACGGACAAAGCTCAATGGACTCAGCTCGTCACCCTGATCAAGAATATGTATAGTTTATGGGATCGGAAATTAATATTTCTATGCGTTGCAAGCTTCTTGGCAAAATTATAATACCCTTTGTAAGAAAAGAAAGTCGGTCAACCCCGACTATGACAAACTCTGTACCAACGAAATTATACGCTCAGCATAAATTTTGATGCTGCAGTTAAGCTAAAAGCAGCGCTGCTACTGCGCTGCAGCAGCGAACAGTCTTTTGATCATAACTCGACAACCGTTCATCCGATCTTCCCCACTGTTTTGGTGGATCGATAAGTTATCCTAATTGCTAAATATGTCTAGAAGAAGCCATCTATCTTTAAATCTGTGGGAGATATGACGTTTTTTCTAAATTGCGGGGGGCGGGAGGGGGCATGGTCAAAATTGAAAATAAACTTGATCTGCCTGCAGACATAAGAAGCAAATGTCCCATACATGTCAAACCTCTATCTCTTACCATCTCGGAGATCTGCGCGTTCATACGGACAGACAGACGGACATGAATCGGCTGTTGATGCTGATCAAGAATATATATGCTTTATAACTTCCTTCTGGCTGTTACATACTTTTGCACAAACTTATAACACTCTATGTACCTACGCACAGTGGACGCCCCCATGGGCCAAAAATAAAAAAACAAAAGATAGTATTACTGTTTAAAACGTGTCAGCACTGTCTCATAACACTTCAAAATTTTTTACTCTGCTGTTATTTTTGTTTTGCTCCATCTGTCCTCTTCAAGAATAACTGTAAAACATAGAGCAAAACATTTAAAAAAAAAAGATTTGATGAACAATGGAAGTATTTTATATTTTAAATACAGGTATTTACTATTATTTTTCATTATATTCATGTACTAAGATTGTTGTGTCTATTTTTAATAATTAAGGTAATATTTGTCCACTTTTATATCAAATTTGTATGTAAGTTAAAGTTTCACTTAGACTTTTAGTTGTAAAGTTAATCGAAGTTAATGATCAAACTTATACTAAAATATAAACGAATATTTATAGATTATTTAGAGAAAATTTCAGCTGCTAGTTTTTGCTAGCCGCTGCGTAAGCTTGAAAAGAACAAAAAAACAGACTTATTTAACAGATTGCTTTTAAGTTCTGATCCATTTATTAGTGGACAAAGAACACTAATTGGAAAAGTCAACTCTACTAGAGTCAACTCTTTCGTTACTTGATGAAACCATTTAAATATTATATAATTTTGTATTATTGTTCGTTTTGTTTGTAATAACTTTTTGGGAAGGTGGGCGTGGGGAGTGGAGTAAGTAATCACTCTCACACTTTTATATTACAGGTCCAAGTTTGTAAATAACTTACAATAAACAGTTCAGCCTGTTATGATTACAAGAAATGAATTTATGACCACTGAAACAATCGTTCCTATGGAAGCTATAGGATATAGTGGTACGATCTGGCCAATTTTTGTAACATATATTTATAATATTTTTATAGATTTTTGGTAAAAGTTTCATAGCGATAGCACATCTAGAAGTATTTATGGCCGCGGCTCCATACAAGCCCGACCACTGTGCTACGGTACAGAGTATAAATATTTCGAATTTCTAAATTTAAGAAATTATTTTCTAAAAAATCTTTTTTGGGGTTTTTTTTTCAAAGTTTAAGAAAAAACTGCCTAAAAATAAGAAAGGAAAATTGTTTTAGAGTTAATTTTCTAATAACTAGAAAATAAATTTTTGGAGTGTGGGCTATTAATCTTATATGTATTACAGGCTTAAGACCGGCTCAAAACCGGTTCAAACGTGGTTCTGGCCCATATCTAAAAAGTTATTTAGGCAACGAACTTGAAAATTTATGTATAGGTCAAAGCTTGCATGAGTTCAAATGTTAATGTCGATTGGCACCCAGTTAAAACTTGAATCATATTCACATAATGCAAGGCCTCGGGCAACGCCAGGTATATTCAGCTAGTAATAAATATTATGATATTCGAAATGTATAAATATAGATGAACTTCCTGCATTCAATTTTAGTAGAAAAACGTAATTTTCGATGCTAGGGAGTAGGATCTCCTGCCTTGCTTTTATCCGAGTTGCAGAGAAGTATTGAAATAATATGTAGCTGATAAATAAGAAACCACCATTTGTCACTAAATGTCAAATGGTTGTTTAAGATATTAACCCAAACAACGATTGACTTAAACAGCCCACCCAAAAAAAGAATGGTGTCTTATGTTAGTTAAAAAACCCTTTCGAAACGGTTGGACCGATTTGATTGATTTTTGTTCATTTGGTAAATAAAAAATAAAATATTTATAAATATTATTTTATTTTTATTTATATGCTGTACGCTTATAGTTACAAGTCGGTATGTACCTACGGTACAGAGTATAAAAATATCAACGAAAACTTTCACGAAGAAATATTCGCCTAGGAAAAATATTCGTTATCGATGTATCGTATTTTTGGACAAAAATATCGATGTTTCGATATACCAAGTATTAGGAAAAATATATATTCGACCGAATAAAAGGTGTACGCTAGGTAATTGTTGTAACATTTGTGCCATTGAGTTCATATTTCGTACTGCTGCCCTGGAATCCAATATGCATATGTATACACTGCTCGACATAATTTTTCCCCAATTCACCAAACCAACTTTTTCTAAAGTATTTTGGACCGCTGAGTACGAAAATCAACATGAAAAAAATTCTGTCGAATCGTTATCAAGATATTATCGATAAGCTGTTTTTTCGATATTTTCAAAAGTTGCCTCCATTTAAACACCAAAAATCGGACATGAAATGGCTTTTCAAAAAATTTTGGGGGCAGACTCACAAGTTTCATCACTAACTCAGCATTTTCATAAACCAAGTGGAATTAATTTAGATCTTTAATTTAAATATCACATTAAACTTATTACGGCTCTTTACACTTATGCGTGACTTAATTTGACGTTCACATGAAGATGTGACTCAGAAATGTAACGCACCTTGACTCAGTCTAAAACTAGCTTGTGTGACGCAGAATTGTGACGCACATTGACTCAGTGTAAGACCAGTTTTCGATGTCGATAATTATCGATGATGAAGCTTAAGAAAGTTAAGTAAATAAAGTCCAGAGAAAAATGCCCAATTTTATATGCAACAAGAGTGCTAACTTGTTTTGCCATGTTTGGGGGCTGTATGTTGGCTCTAGTGGAGGAGATAGCATTACGGAGTCGCTTAAAAAAACGTATTTTAATTACTTCGGACTGGCAATAAAAAAATGAAGGTGCTCATTGGGCTCCACAAGTATTATGCTCAAGATGCCGTAGAATTTTGCAAAAGTGGTCTTCAGGAAAAACTAAAAACTTTTCATTTGAAACTCCAATGATTTGGAGGGAACCAGTGGACCACGAGAAGGATTGTTACGTTTGCCTTGCCAAGATTTCTGGAACCAAAACCCGTGGGAAAAAGCATTGTGTTGAATATGCAGATGCTTCTTCCGTAACCAAACCAGTGATTCGTTCCAACAACTGCGCAGTTCCAATATTTCCCCCAAGCTCCATAAAGCGCCGTAAGATCGAAAGCGATATATCAAGCGAAGAAGAATTCACTGCTTCGGAAAAAAAGCCCCACTTTATTAATCAGGCAGAGTTGATCGACCGATTTTCGAATTTAAAAAAAAAAAAACATTAATTTCGTTTATCAGTTTGCATTTACAAGCACTTTAATTTCGATAATTTTTTAAATTTTGAAAAAAATAAGGTTTTTTTTCTACATTTGGTCCTATAGCTCTGAAAGCCGTCATCCTATCACATTTTTGTCTGAAAAC
Source organism: Lordiphosa andalusiaca (assembly GCA_035044965.1). Classification (NCBI taxonomy): domain Eukaryota; kingdom Metazoa; phylum Arthropoda; class Insecta; order Diptera; family Drosophilidae; genus Lordiphosa; species Lordiphosa andalusiaca. Next base: position 866,973 of record JAWNNM010000051.1, on the reverse strand, counting down.
AAAACTTTCCGTCAGGTTTCTGCTTTCTTAATTGCCTTTGCCACCTGTAGAACCAAAAAAGTTATGAGAGTTTAAGTGGAGGCACTTTTTGAAAAAATCGACAAAACAGTTTATCGATAATATCTCGACAACGATTCGACAGAATTTTTCATGTCGATTTTCGTGCTCAGCGGGCCAAAATACTTTAGAAAAGTTGGTTTTGTGAATTGGGTGAAGATCGAATTTCATTTTGTCAAGCAGTGATCCCCACAGTTAATTTCAGTTTTACTTAAAGCTAATCTCCATTTCGAAGTGAAATTTTCCGTGTAGATATAATATGTAATTTTTTATTTCAAAGAAATTAGCATGGAGTCTTATAAAATCCCAAATCAATTCTTATGAAGCTCAGAGAGATCAGTTGGTGTCAAATCTAATTTACTTTGAATTGCAGTGATGCATTGGTTTTAGTTTATGGATTGGACAACCAATGTGGCCACTCTTGTATCTCATTGTACAACGTCAGACCGGGACTTTGTGTGGAGATCACTTGAGAGGCAGCCAGCAGAGCGTAATTTTCGCTTAGCTCCTCCAGTTGTACGCCACAGGCCAAGAGCTGTTTGGCGGCTTCCAGTGCCGCTTTGGTGGGCAGTTTATCTGTGCATGTAAATGAAAGCAAAGCCCATATAGTTATTCAATTGATTAAGTTAATTTAAGTACGCTTACCCGAAAAATTTCCTATAAAAGCAATACCCGTGCCATTGCCATTATAACCATAGGTATGGGCTCCACGTACACCCCAACCGGTGCCCTCATAGACCAGGCCATCGTTGCCTATAAGAAAACTGTAAGCCGAGCTTTAGGATTACTCTTCCCCTTTATATGAAGCTGTACCCACTTGTAGCCAATGTCATAGTATTTCAGCTCCGTTTGATGATAGCTTTGCATATTCTGTAGGATTTCGGCGCAGGGCACTAATCCCGCACACTCATCTGTGACAGTATGATGAATGACCACATAACGTATGGGTCGCACCTGATAGTGGAGACCTCGAGCAGGTTTGCCGCCCCATTGACGTTTCAGCTTAATCTGCGGACAGTTAAGGGCTTCGGAATAAACCACCCAGATGATGAGAAGAAGGCCCAGTGATAGCGTGGCTTTGCCCAAGCGAAGCATATTAACGTGGTGTCTGTTGAGCTCTGCGGTCGAATGTGAACTAAACTCGCCCCAATCTAATCAGGCACTTTTACTTGTTGCTTTTGGCGTATTCATGCGAAATGAACCATCCGATGATCCCGCAGTGACGATCGCTCTCAGATTGAGCTGAACAAGTTTTTAAAGACTTATTTGATGTGTTCTCATCATTTGGCAGGGAATCCCACACTTGATTGAAAGCGGTTCTTTTGTCGGTCTTGCGTAAGTGAAGCTAATAAATCGATCTTCATTCTTTGTTTAATACCCAAAAGGCATTTCCTGAGTTAAGAATGTTACATGACTTAAGTTATATATAATGGTTTTGATCAGCATTTGATGTCTGGTCTGAGTCTTTGAATAGTAGCCTATTTCCACAAGAAACAAGTGAAGGCGCTGTAGACGAGTGCTCCGACTACAAAATACCCTATTCATTTGTTTGCATTTATTTGTTTTTAAATTTTTGGAGTTGAATGTAACCGGGTTTTGACACAGCTATTAAAGCATCATCCTGAAAGTAGGCAACATTATTAAGTGGTTCTAGTCCTAGCCAACAATTGGGGGGGTGCCCCTATTACCTCAATTGTTTCGCTTATAGCTCCGATGTTTTTTGTCCGATCTGATTGGTCTTTTCAGAATTGATAGATATTGAGCCCTATTTGATACATATTAAACCATGAGGCTCGAACAATCTTGATCTGCGTAGGGTATACATCTACCTTCATGCAAATATTTGTGGCTCTATCTCTCATACAGGTCTGTTCCGAATTCCGAACGTGTTCGAAAAGTAAAATCGAAACGAAAACGAACGTTTTACTATTTGCTGTTCCCAAATCCGACCGAAATGGACTCGTTTTTACTTTTCGAACTCGGTTTCGAAGTCGTTTCGAGAGCAGCATGTCATCGATAGTATTAGCTGTTTTAGTCAATGAAGAAGAAGAAATCAACTTTGCAAAATGCTGGCAGTTATGATTATTGGCTGCTTGCAAGCCAATCTTCTCTTGCTCCAAACTGCGATGTTTTCCCCAATAATTTTAGAATTATTACTAAAAACTTTGATCAATTTATAAAATTTTACTTACATTTTTTTTGTCATCATTCAAGCTTCAATTTTCATATTAAATCCGATTAGATATATATAAAATTATTTTTGAATATTCATTTTAAATATTTCATGCTAAATATAGCTGATAGATGCTAAATTAGACTTAAACTGCGTTGTTCGAATTTTCTTATTCAATTGAAGCAACTCTAGCAGCTATCGATTGCGAGAGTTGGTATCGATAGCAAAAGTCAAAGTGGAATTCGGAACAGCTCGGTTTGCCGCTCGGTATTGTTTTTGCATGCAATTTTTATAGATGTTTATAAAAAAAAATCTTTTAAAATATACTTAAACTTTAAACAGTTGAAGTGGTGATGTTAAACGATCTTAAAAATGTTCAACATTATTTTAATTTTCAGTTTGTAATTTTGGGGATTTATTTTAATGCTTTAAATAGCATTTACTTTTAATTCCGCTGACTCAACAGCACAACTTTTGAAAACGACAATTCTTGTCGATTTGCGGAATTTAGAACAGCAATCAACTCGATTTGCGGCAATTCGACTCGTTTTCGGAATTCGGAACAGACCCGATAGTCTCTGAGATCGACGTGTTCATACAGATAGACAGGCGGACATGGCTATATCGACGCGGCTCTTCATGCTGATCAAAAATACATATACAGACATGCTCCCATTATCGCTTTCGCAAAAACTTTGCGATTTAATCACCAAATCGTAAAAGTTGGTGTTCCGACATTAGGAAATCGCAAAGTTTTGCCGTTTTTAAACCGGCGACATTTGAGTCCGTGAAATGAAAAGTAAATGCAAAATATAGGTTGATGCACAAACAGACAGCCCACGGAACTATTTTTATTCAGTTCTCTAAGCTTTTTAGATTTGTCTTACGGACTCTCCCACTCAACAATTTGCGATTTGGCTATGGTATATATCGATATATGACTATCGATAGCATGAGTAGTGGCGCTCATCAGCTGTTTTTGTTATGTGAAATGACACAAGCAAGTTGGGAATGGAACATTATCGATGAAAAAAACTGGCGAATTTCGGAGCGCTCTAAATTGAAATTGTACGAATTTGCTGAAATCGTAATTCGCAAAAATACGTGAAAGCCGGAGCATGGCTGATATACTTTAACAGGGAGAAGAAAACATTTGTGACCGCATACATACATTCACACAACTTAATGATCCCCCTTTTCCCATTTTTAATGGAAACAAGGTATAAAAATATCTGAGTTTCTTCCAGGAAATTATATTATTTCTTTCAATTTGCCATTTAATTTTGCCTTTCTTCCTGCGATCGCCCCAAATGGACTCTGTATTAATTTATTACCGTTATTATTTACTGACATTTTCTAAGCGCTAAAAGTACAGAAATACTTATGGCGAAATCACCCAAATAAAATTCGAAAGGGGCAACACAAAGGGGCCCCTAACTTATGATAATGATGTAATTTTGTATTTATGTGATTATTTATAGAATTATTTATTATTGGGTTTTTGTGTGTGTGTAAGCTAATTTATTATTTTTAGATATTCAAAATTATTGTCTTTTAATTGCGCTGCACTTTTTACTGTTTTCAAATCATGTCGTAAATTACACTGTTCTACAGTAAAAAGTACATATTCCGAGCATTCTTAACTAATTCCTTTGGACCAACCCATGCTGAAAACGAGATGACACGTCACAGCCATATCTTAGTTTCCGATTCCAAGATATTGGCGAAAAACCATTTTACCGACTTTTGACCGTTTATGAAATTTTGTAGGCCACACTACGCATTAATTGCTGATTTTCTGAAGCCTCCAGGGTAGTAGACATATCAATGCATCTGAGTAAAATGTAACACGCGGTATCAGTAATGCAAATGGTGTCGCAATTGGCCTTCAAAGTCATATTTCTGGATTTATAGCAATTTTGTCAAACATCTGCTGCGAGCAAAACAATGGCTCGGATATTATTTGACACCATTTAATCATACAGTTTTTCGCTGTTACAATTTGGGGAACTCTGAGAATATATTTATCCGCCGTGGAATTATAAAGGCAAACACATTGAGTTAGGATTAAGTTTATTTCAATAATCGTGCGTCTGTTCTGCTTAGCGCTTGCGAGCAACTCACAATGATGTACTTACGAATAGAAGGTAAAGCAAAAGACAAATTTCAGTGTGACCAAAGTTCAATAAGAGATCGTTGCCAAAAACTTAAACATATTTCAATAGGAACTAATTATTCTGAGAGTATATTTTCGCTGGTACAGAGTACGTTACAGTCGGGCTTGGCCGACTTTCTTTCTTTATTCTTTGAAGAATGTATACACTCACACTGACGAATCACACGAACGCATTTCCCTATCGCTAAGTTATAGATTCTTTTCGAATTTTACAAATCTGAAACAAAGTTGATCTTCATGCAAAAATTTGTGTCACCATCTCCATCATTATAAAATCACCCCACAGCTTTCCAAGTCGCTTGAGATACCACCACAAATATGGGCGACCTCGTGAACTTGAACTCAGCTGCAACTGATTCTTGGCAGATACTCGAACTAAGAAGGTTATTACAATCGATTCGCTTTTATATGCTAATTATTGTGGTTTAATACACTTGTTTCAGAGATTAATCTGGGTAATAGCAAAATTATGAAAATTAACTACAATGGATCAAAATTATTTACTATTCTGTTTTAATATAACTAATATTGGTGTTGATGGAGTGTGCGAGTAAGTAATTTGTGTGTTGTTGCCATATTAATGAATGTACTTCCACACACATACATATTGTGCGTTTTTAATTTTAAGGTCATGTCGATTTCTTGTTAGAGATTTATGGACAGGAGTTCGAAGGAAAGGCCAATTTGATTACTCCACAGAGTCGGGCCATATGTTCAGCAACGTCGATCCTATTTACTAATAGAAACCAATGACTGGAGAAGTAATTTTATTCTGAAAAATTCTCATCCTTAAAAGTATTACATGAAGTGATATAATTCAAGTTATAAACGTTAAATGGCAAATAAATTTGGTTTATATTATTACACATAAATATATTTTAATTCATTTATGGCCCGATTTTTCATCTTTATAGCTCCTAAACTTTTATTAGCCATCTATAAGATGAGAAATATGCCCCAAGTATTTATTTGAGACAAATTTAAAATATCGATTTTAATCGATAATTTCCTGGAAATGTTGCCGAAAAATCGATTTTTGGCTAGATCTATCAAGCAGTACAAAAAAAGGGTATATTTTTACAACCAGGGTATCGTAAGATTTGCTGGAGCACTTTTTTGGCGCAATGCGGTCGAATGTTATTTGGTTAGTAAATGTTCTATGTCTCAAAATAAGTGTGGATGGATCTTACACCTTCTTATAATATACGCTTAACAATCAAATTTAGCTCGTAACACAGAACTTTTGGGCTGAAAAGGTAATGTTGAGGCAGATAATGTCCCATGGATAAATATCGAATAAAATATTAAAGCTTTCAGAGGAGAACACTTACGATGCTGCAACTGCAGAAGATTTACCCATGAGACAACCTCTCCGCAGTGTCGAGCATATGCCCGAGACAACAGAAGAAGCAAGATAGAAAACATCACCATCGCCCTCATTGAGGAGGACGAAGAAGAAGATAATGAGAAACAACCGGAGCTTGTGGAAGCCACTGACCTAATGATCTGTAAAATGAAGAAACTGTTTGGACTACTTGAGATTTGCCTATCCCCAAAACACGCGAGTTATATTATCTATATACAATTACCTATGTGCCTATATACCCTATGTCATCCCTAGATATGTTATGATCCCTATGCCCACGATCTAGTAATCTGAGCTTGGATGCCAATGTCACGATGGATATAAAATATAGTAAGGGTAATTGTTTAGTAAAGCTACCCCACACTAAAAATGATGAAAAAAATATCCTCGATGGACCGCGAATTTACAAGAACCATGACGTCTTCAGATCGCGGGGGACTCTCGCGGTTCAATGGTAAAAATTATTTGAAAATTGCAATTTTTTGTTTAAAAAACAGATTGTTTTTTGCCTTAACTGTCATTTATAAATTGAAAAAATTGTTTCTGGTAAGCAAAATATTCGTTGTAAACTCTGACCACCAATCACATCGACAAAAAATGAGTTGCCCAAGTTGCGTAAATACGCTAATGAAGTTTTTCGCTAAGTCGAATGAGGAGATAATGCAATTTGTGGAAGATTACGGCTGCATTTTAAAGTTAAAAACGTATCCAAAATGCGGTTCAAAGTGCACGGCAGCGAATGGACGTTTCCGGTGTAGAAAGATAATGAACGTCCAGAAAGGAGCTCATAAGAAGAAGCAAAAAAATGAAGTGCGAGTTTTTTGAAAGTGTCCGCAAAAACACATTCTTTGCTGAGTCCTCACTCAGTAATCCGCAAATAGCAAAGTTTAAGTAGCTGGTGCGATCAATTTCTTGGAAAAGGAATTTGGGTGGTCCAGGCCCAGTATTATTGACTGGAAAAATTTTATTCTGGAGGTTTACATAGACTGGTCCTTAAGAAACTGCTGTCCTGTAATTGGAGGACCTGGACAACCGTCGAAATTGACGAAGCCAAAATTGGAAAGCGTAAGTTCAACTCTGGCCGCATAGTAGAAGGACAGTGGGTCTTCGGGGGCATTGCTAGAGAGTCCGGAGATTTTTTTATAGTTCCGGTGGAAGATCGCCGAAAAGAGACACTGCTGGAAATAATCCATAATCGCATCGCCGCGGGAACCACAATTATGTCGGATTGTTGGAAGGCGTACAATTGCCTGGAGGTAGAGGGATTTACACATGAAACTGTAAGTCACTTTGTTGATCCCACAACTAAAGCGCACACACAGAATATAGAAAGGCTTTGGGAGAGACATGCGGTCACAGCTTCCGAAATTTGGAAGGAAAAAAGAGCATTACATAGGATACCTGGCGAAGTTTCAGTTTTTGAAAAAGTTCTCGGCTCACTCCCAGAGAATCCACCAACTATTTTTGGATATCGGGAAGCTTTACAACCCAATAAAGCGATGATGGATAAGACCCTCACCCAGTAATGGTAGCATTGACCATAATGCTGCCCCAATTGAAATATTTCCAGCTGTGGGTCCATGCAGGCCAACAACCCACGAAGGATCACCCGTCACGAAAAATTTAATTCTTATTTCCATTATAGTCAAAAAAATAGTAAAGTTCTTAATTTCCATAAATAAATTTAATCTTCCAACCATATAATTCTATATAAAATCCCAGCGTAAACTTAAAACTCACTTGCCTGCCATAATTGTTTAACACCATAATTTTGTATTTAATCGGAGCCTTCACTGCGTGGTCAGCCGCTAATATATATACTAAGTTAGAATTAGTAGCTGGTCGCACACACTTTGGATCGCCGGGCCACCAAAATGAATGTATTTTTTCTAGGTACTGCGCTATATTTCGTCGATAGCATGTGCGAAATGAGGCGCCCATCTCTAGTTTCATAGACGCTCACCTCTAATTATTTTGATTACAAATTTGGCTCTGCGAAAAAAGGCCCCCATGAAATATGAATCCATAAAAAAAAATTAAATAAGTCCCCAAAAATATATATAGAAAACAAAAACAACGAATTTTTAGAAAATTGCGTTATTTCTGTTTTTTGGACATTATATTTCCTATATAAAATTTAATAATAAACCGAAATGAAATAAGAGTGCAAACATTATTTTTAAGACATTATTTCATTTTTATTAGGAAATAAGACGTTAGTTTTCAACATGAATTTTCTTGGGTCTTTTGTCATGTTTCTTATTTTTGCTAAAATATGACCAAAAAATCCAAGACCTCCAATAATGCAGTTTTGATATCTGCAGGTGTTCTTCGACTAAGTATTTGATGCGCGAAATTTTTGTACAGATGTGCAAAAGTTCCGTTCTAAAAATTAGCAATTTGCATTGTGCGAAGTGGACGTAGAAGTGAAAGTTAAAATTTTTTAGTGCGAGTCGTTTTTTGCAGGGACCGTAATCATTTTGAGATCTATTATAAAAATCAAACTTTAATGATTATTTTTGATTTTCATTTTAAAACTCCAAAAACTATAATTAAATTTGATTTTTAAAATAAAACTCAGAAATAATTATTATAAATATTACTCAAATGTCGATTACTACAAGTGTATAAGAAATTGTGGCAAGATTGATGCATATACCTAGTAAGTGAATCAAGTCGAACCAGTAGAACCCAATGCCAAGTTTGAAAATACAAATAAAATTCAGGATATTTATAAATTTATGATTAATTTAGATTTTTGTTCATTTTACTCAAACAATAATCATTATTGATGGAGCAACAAAATAAAAATCATTGTGAAAATGAATAGAATAGCGAAATAGAATCGTATTCTATTATGATACGATTTTTTATGCGGGTACTCCAAGTTGATGATTTTTGAGGATGGAAAATCTACAAATAATCATTATTTACGGTCCCTGGTTTTTTGGCCAAACAGCTGATCAATTCTCTCAGTTGGTCAGTAAAATTTTTTTTTTAATCCCAAAATATACGAGAAAAAAATGAAAGCAAAACACACAAAAAAAAGAGTGGGCGTCGTGGAACACCCGGTACGAGCGAAGCTCTTTACGAAGGATAATAATAATCTGATTTGAAACTACAACACTTTCAAAAGAATATAAAGTACCATTGTTTTTGTATGGTTATATCCAGATGAATTTTATTTTTAATCCAATTTACATTTTGACTAGTAAAAAAGTGTTTCCCAAGAAAGGGGCTCTCTGTCTTTAACTTCCATCAAAACAATAAAGAACCTCTGACTGCGTGTTCTGTTTAATGGTTAAAAGTAAATGTCGATAGTGCTACATGTTTTTTGATATTTTTTATCAAAGGCCTGTATCCAGCTTTGCGGGAAATTAGTGCCGGAAATTTGCTATTTATTTTGAGTGTGTGGAGCCCAACTATAACAAACTGTCGCTCATAGCGTTCTCTGTCTCTCTCTTCCAAAGCCTTCTTACAGTCATTTGCTAGCTAGCATACACAAAATTAATGAACTGCCTCTACGCTGCCTCTCTAAGTTTTTCCGCGCATTCTGCTTTGGGATTCCCAAACGGTTATGCCTCCGCTGGCATGGAGAGACTTCTTAGACACGTTCAGTTGATATGCATTGATCGCTGATGATAGAGGGTGGTTTCTTTCGAAACAGCTGTACGATCTACCAGCCTCCTTTGTGGTGTTGTGTCTCTGTTTAAAGTTGTGCGAAAGCATAACATGACCTCGAGCCGGCTAAAAAAACTGCAGGTTTACTAAGAACAAAGGTCACAGAAAAACCAGTCACATGAACTTAATAACTTTAATCACAATAACATGTATCTCCTTTATTTAAAAGTGCTTTTTCCAGAAATGTGAGATTCGTCAAAGACATGGTTTTGCCTCAACTGCTTGTATCAAAGCAATTTTCTCCTCACAGTTTTTGCCTCTTTTTTTTTGACAAATCACTTCCAAAATAATTGTAAACATTATGTTCCTGAGCTGTGTATCAGCTGTTTCTCGAACCACACACGCCTTCGAAACGCCGCTATCGATACGTCGCTATCAAGACAAAGTGTGGATTTTGTTCATGTTGCTGGACGGACAAACGAAAAATTCCTGACACAATTTTTTGATATGAAGTTTGGCAGGAATTTTGGGTTTCCGCGGTGCAGAATACCCGGCTTAACCAAAAAAGTTGTTGCTGAAATTCCTTAAAAATTGTGCATTAATTGAGTTGACAAAATAAAATAAAGCCAGAAAATAGCCTTAACTTAGCACTTTTCACTGCTTTGGTTACTGTTTCGGTCACTGTTTCTGTAACTGTTTCAGTCATAGTTAAGTCACTGTTTCAGTCACCTTTTCGGTCAGTGTTTTGATCACTTTTTCAGTCACCTCTGATCTCCCACCACGACCCCCCAACTCACAACCCACCTGCTGCTATGGCTGTTTTGTATAGGCCAAAGCTGCTGACTTTGCAAACCATAACCGTTCTTTTTTCTGACAGCTGCAAAGTGAGGACCGGTTGTTGAGAACTCTGCTCACAACCCACATGCTGCTATCGCTTTCTTGCACAGACTTTCTGGCTTTCGACCTTACAAAATACCTAGATCTGGTGCGAAAATAGTTAAATTGGCAACACTGGTTAGCAGACTCCAGTGTAAGCAGAGACATGATGCAATATATTAGGTGGTCTCGTCGGCAAAAAGTAGTCCGTTAACAATGCCAACAGTAACAACAACATGCGAAAAAAAGGAAAGCGTCGGCAGCAGAGAGTGCCAGAGCGTGAGAAAATGAGAGAGCGCATATAATTTGCAGCATACATTAAAGTTGCATACATACATATACACGCACGCACTGAGTGAGCTCACACACAAACGCTGCTGACTTTGCAAAGTCAAAAGCGTAGCCAAAAAATCTGTCGCAAAGACAATCGTTTTCTGGATTTACCCCCCAGTCTACCGTCCGTAAAAGAGCTTCGCTCTAAAACGTCATATCTCCCACAGTTTTGAAGATAGATGGCTTGTTCCTTCTGGACATATTTAGTTATTAGGATAACTTACCGCCAAAGGAATGAAGAAGATCGGATGAACGGTTTTCGAGTTATGATCAAAAGAATCATATAATTTGTTATAGTCGGGCTTGACCGACTTTCTTTCTTGTTTTTTATTGTAAATAAAAAAATTATTAACAAATTTGAAAAAAACTCGACAGCGTTACCTCGTAAATTATGTTCAGAAATAGTGTACAAAATTTCAAAATGATCGGTTCATTAGTTTTTATGTTATGAGGGGCACCGACTTTGAAAACGTGAGTTGTGAGAAAATCGCTTTAAAGTTTTGAACACTAAAAAATTTGGTATAAAACGATTATACGACAGGTATAAAAATACTCAATTTTGCTCCAATCGACTTGAAATTTTGACACAATATTTTTAACATTTTAGGCATTCATTTAAAAAAATATGCGAAAAAAAAATTTAAAAAGCTTACCCCTCCCTTCAAGCAAGCAACCGGCTGCTGTGGAGTCAGTTGTCCGACAGAACAACAACTGAGAAACTGAGTAACTGAGCAATTTAACTGAGTTGACTCACTTTGGAAAAAGGACAAGTGAACATGTTCAGTGAAATGAAAAACATTTACCCAATACTAGACAGGTAGAACAGGCCAGCGATACTTCGCGGCGGCGTTGGCGCTTTAAGGAATCTTACGAGTCAACGAGTTACTCAATATAGGAGTGTCAGCGAGAATAGAGCAGTAGGAAACCAAGCAAAAACAAATTTAGTGTGGATATTCTTTTTTTCCAGCTACACAATTAAGTTAGGGAGGAAACCCGCCAATTCCATTACTAATGGCTTAGTCTTCCCAGCTCTCCCAGATTGACTTCAAATTTTAGGTATTTATTTAGTACTGAACTTTATAGGGAGGAACATGGGATTATTGTTTATGAGGAATGGATGAATTCATGTACTTCTGATGTCGTTTCGTTTGTTGCACATCAACAGAAGATTTCGAGCGAGGACTTATCTAATAGGTATGCATATCCTCGCTCAGAGTACGATAACCAGTCGGAAGAGGTAGTACTTAGGATAGGAAACTTTAATAGTTAATATTCCAGCAGAAAATGTAGATGTTCCTTGAGTAGCCATGGCTGGAATAGTCATTATCTAAAATTTATGCCGGGATTAAGAGAAAGTATTCAGAGAGTTACAGCAAAATTGTTAGATTAATGCTTTGAAATTCCGATAGAAGAGGCTGTAGAAAAGATTAGTGGATTTTTAACTACAGAAAATTAGGGATGATCAATTTTCTTGCGAAAGCACTTGGCATTTCACTTGGAACAGCCATTTATGTAGCTGCCATTTAACAGTCATTTATGTTTAAAGTTCAATTAGACATGATGAAGGTTTTGAAGGGCATTCGCTCTTCTCCAGCCCATTGGACAGCAGAGAAGCACTACCTAACATTCTTCATAACATTGTCGTCCATTATATGTAGTGCTTTCCAGAACCGTAGATACGCAGGAGATAAGTGAGGCAGAAGCATTAGTAATAGGGCTTGAACAAAAAGCTCGTTCGACTAGAACATATCCAGTGACTTGTGCTAAGTATTTCGATTTTCGGTATGAGCAACTTCTCTAGTTGTTGAAAAATGAAGGAGGTATTTTTAGTAGTCATTATGTTGTGAAATATGATAGGCGAGTAGAGTTTCAGCAAAGAGATTCAAATAATGCCACAAATAGATGTTAGCAATGTTTCCTCAATTCAGTCCGCTGCAGAATTTATGGACCAATATGTTACTCCTGATGTAACAAATACAGACCTTCGTCTGTTCATATAGTACCAAATGCACATTCATACATTTTTCAGAGAATTAACAAGAAATCGTTAGATAGTTCTGCTGTTGATTGCCTTAACGATTTTGATAATTTTGTTTCTTTCCCATTATTAAATTAACCTCAGCTTTGAAGATTTTATATGAGCAATTGGCTACAGCACGCACATTTAACATCTCAATGCAAGTTTATTTCAGGTTCAGGGATATCGGCACAGGAGGCAGTATATTGTTGTCTGGGTGTGGCTTTTTCCGGAGATGTTGAAGTCCAAACAGAAGCTTTGGGATTTACCAGATATCTTTAACATCTTTGAAATAGGTTTCTTAGATCATTATGTTCAGCGTCAAGATGATCTTAGTAGTTTGTGTTTCGATGATTTCACATCATTGTTTACTTAAACTTAAACACAACACTTTCACAGGATAATGAGTTAAATAGTGAAGAGTTCGGTGACACCGAATTTAGACTTAGAGCAATGGTAGTGGCTTTGTTAAGGTGCAGTCCCCGGATAATAGAGATAATAGTGTTAGGCGTAACTAATTTAGGGTAATAGAAATGCTGTATTATCCGTGGAATGATCAGGTAAATCTAATAGGTAGAAATTGCGAAGAGTTTTGTAATATAAGTGAGGAGCTTATTGACACAAACCGTGGGACGTTTAACGTTTAAGATGACGATGAGCTGCAGGATGCCCTTAGCTGGGCAAACAGCGAGAATAAAAACAAAAAAGAAAGAAGGTCAAGCCCGACTTTAACATACTCTGTACCATGATACAACAAGAGAGGTAAGGTGGCATCAGTCTGAGTTCTCTGCAAAGTACCTCAAGTTAAGTGCTGCGCGTACTTTTGTAGCGTAAGCTTTTGGCAAAAGTACGCATCACACTGACATCGCCCCACCTGCATTGTTGCATCATGCTCTGTACCAACGAAACTATACGCTCTGCATAAATTTTCATTCTGCAGTAGCAGCTTAAAGCAGCGCCGAACAGTCTTTTGATTATAACCCGACAACCGTTCATCTGATCTTTCCATTCCTTTTGGCGAATCGATAAATAATGTTGAGTACTATTTTTTTTTTTTATTTTTAAATATTAGCTATAATACATTTGCAGTAAATAATATTTTAACTAATAGTGGAATAGGATAACGAGTAACAAGACCTTAGACCGAGTGTTGAGTACTAAATATGTATGGAAGACACTAACCATCCATCTTTAAAACTGTGGGAGATATGACGTTTTTTTCCCCCAAATTTCGGCGGCGTGGCCAAAATTCAAAATAAACTTGATCTGCCTGCAGATATAAGAAGTTTCTCTGAGTTTATAAGGACAGACATGGCTATATTATATAGCCTATATCCCCTCTGGCAGCCAAGAGTCGCGAAAACTAGGTGAATGCACTACGGTCCGCTCTGTCAGGGGTTTGGCATATCCAAGACAAGTAATTACCATTACCACTTGCTAACTGCGATGCCAAGAATCTCTGCTAACATAACTTTGCGCTTCGAGCTCTGGTGACTAAATGACTTTTTGAGGGCTGGTGTCGGCCTTATATGTGCTTTGCTCGCTCTCGGCTCTCGCCACCCTGAGCATTTTGTAGAGCTGCCACCGATATCTATCGACTGTTAGTCGGTATCGAACGAGGTCGCCACTTATAACCGTTAGGTTCAAATGCTAATTCAAAATAGCGACGAATTTGGAACCTTGGAATCGAGAACACGGGAGGGATTTTTGATTTTTGAACTTTCTCTCGACTGTAATGATTAATCTAAAAACTTGAAATGCAGAAATTTTAAGAATTAAGTTCTCTAGTGTTTTAATTTGTTTGGTTTCAACCTTCTTTGGCATTAAACATGTGGTGTTGAAAAATTGATATTTTCACTAAATAGAATACATCGCATCCATATATGTGCGTATTCACCATGGTTTTGTCTGTTTTTCAGTAAAAGTTTGATCAAAATCATGTGGGGCTTTTTCAAGAAATCTTCAATTTATGAAACAATTCACGCTGCGAGAAAATTCTCAGCGTCTCCGTACCTAGCTTAAGAGAACAAAAAATGTTATACAAGTTGAAATCTAATTACAAGAGTGTAAAAAATAAGAATGCGGAAACAAAACCTGTCAAGCCGAGGATAATCTATTTCAAACTGTTACCTGAGAACTTGCAAAAAAATACTTTGAGCACAATTTTGACAACTAGGGAATGATGTGAAACTGAAATGTTCTAGTATTGGAGGCGTCCTTCAGCGCCGCAATTTCAAGTAACTGCAAACACCAAAACTGCCCTTGTTGCAGAAAACTTGTTGAAAGTTCCATGCAAATCTTTGGTTAAGTGCGGTGTCCACTCGACGCGGAAAATTCCGCTCGAATAGATGATGTTTCGCAGATTATCGATAATCGATTATCGATTTTTTCTCCCGATAAGCGTTTCATAAAAAAGTTTGCTGTTATTGCGCTGTTAAAAAAAATAAATAAACAATTGACTTGGTATTCGATGCCATTTGCTCGGAGCTAAAGAACGAGATAGCCCCGTAGAACAAAAAAGCCATGCTTAAATATGCAGACGAGTTCGAGCCGATCTGGAATTTTCCAAACTGCATTGGAGCAATTGATGGCAAACCAATCAAAAGCGGGAGCATGTTTTATAACTATAAAGAATGAATTAACATTTTCGTATAACTTAAATAATATTTGTTTGTAAATTAAATAAAATGAAGTTCTTAAAAAATTAAATTAAATTAAATTAAATGTTTATCTTTAGTATCTTTTTTTTGCGCTTCTTCTTACTTACAATTACACGCGAAAGATCGATTCGAATCGTTCTTTTCTTCCGTCAACGCGAAATGAGGCGTTAACAGCACTTTACGTGCTATGTAATTGATAACAGAACGTAGTGCCAAAATGGAGGCTTTTTTCGCGTGGAGTGGAAACTAGATACGAAATCGCGACACGAAAAATTAACGTAGCAGTTGATTTTAAATGGAGCTTGTTTAAAAATACTTGTTGAGTCCGAACGGGGGAGATATGCGGATAAAACGACTTCAGTTTTCTTGATGTGTGTGATTAATATTAAGCCTTCAAGAGGGGGTCGGTTTTATTTCCTATGAAATAATTTCAATTACAAAATGCAACAAAATATTAACTAGATACATACGCTTCGTTTCTCTCCGCCGCTTTTCAAAGACTAACTCATATTCATCGATACAAACGATAACTTATTTCTAAAGTGACCGTATTTAACATTAATTGAATTAACAGTACAATGGGAACTTGAGAACGAAACAAGATATTCAAATAAGGCGGTTACCTATTTAACTTAGGCGGCAGTTTCAAATTAAACGATAAATTCAAAATCAAGCGGAATCCTCCGCAACATCCCCGCCACCGTGAATCTAATCCTTCTTAGATTCACTCAAATCCAGCTTTGCCAGCATACATGCTGGGCGACGAAATACTCCAGCGGATGTCTTTACAGTTGCAGACCGTACCTGGCCGTCTCGTCCGGCCATAACTGCAACAATTATTCCCTTTTTCCACTGGGATCGGTGGACAGCAGCGTCGCAGATGAGAACGATATCTCCTTCAGCAAGTGGTGGTACAGGATGGTACCACCTTGTGCGTCTGCACAAGTCCGGGAGATACTCATTAAGCCACTTACGCCAAAACGAATGCGCAAGCTGCTGTACAATGCGCCAGTCCTTTCTAGTCGGCTGGAACATTTCTTCTTGAGGGTGTGGCGTTTGGCTGGAATTGGCAGAACCTATAAGAAAGTGATTAGGGGTTATAGGTTCATCTGTCGGGTCGTCTAGAGCAATATGTGTGAGAGGTCGGGCATTAACGATGTTCTCAGCTTCACACATTAAACTAAAAAGTACATCTTCTTTCAAGTTTCTGCTCGTCAATACATTTCCTATAGCACGCTTAACGCTACGGACCAACCGCTCCCAACATCCTCCAGCATGTGGATTCAATGGACAATTAAAAAGCCATTCTATTTTACGTGTTGCAAGTTCGCTTGCAATCCTCTTATGGTCAAGTTCTCGTACTTGATTTCTCAGTTCGCGCTCAGCTCCAACCAAATTAGTTCCGTTGTCTGAACGAATCCGAATTGGTCTCCCACGCCGTGCCATGAAATTATGCAGAACCCTGATGCACGTGTCAGTAGTCAAATCCTTTGCTATTTCTAGGTGGATTGCCCTAACTGTTAGGCAAGTGAAGAGACAAATCCAGCGCTTCTCTGAACTCCGACCATGAACTATTAAAAATGGTCCCATGTAGTCAATTCCTACGTAGGAAAACGGACGTACATACGGCGTCAGTCTATCTTCTGGTAGTTGTCCCATTTCCGGTACGGCTGGACGAGCTCTTTGTGCTCGACAAATTCTGCAATGGCGGGCAACTCGACGTACTTCCTCCCTGGAATGTGGGATATAATACTTTCGTCGAATTTCAGCCATGATCGTATTCTCGTTCTGATGCTTCCATTCCTCATGATGAAGCTGTACGATCAGATTGGTCACAAAATTCCTTTGCGGTAATATTATCGGGCGTCTAGTCTCTTCTGTTATATCATATGCATTATTTATGCGACCGTTCATGCGAATGATTCCGTGTTCATCCAAAAAGGGAGACAACTTCCACAGCTTACTACTTTTCTCTATTGTACTTCCACTCAAAAGTAATCTCCGCTCATCGTGATAGGCTATATCTTGAACATTGCGAATGGCTATTCTCTCTGCTTCCTCAATTTCAAATACCTCAAGGAAGCTCTGCTGTGTAGTCCTGCGATTACATATGCGGTATATCCATGCCAGAACCCTAACCAGTTTCTTAAATGATGAGAACCTTTCCAAAATAGCCTTGACTTCATCATTAATGGTTTTCTCCGACTCATATGCTGTCCCCTCATTGGCAAAAAACATGAACTTTGGACGCAGTTCCAACTCCGTGCCACAAATGTCACCGTCTTCGCCGTAACGATCATCAATGTCTTCCAGTAAGAATCTTGGACCGGTCAACCAGGATGAATCTCGTTTGGTTTTAAGCTTGGTTCCAAAATCTGCAGGATTCTCCTTGCTAGGCACCCAGTGCCAGTCGTCAATATTAGAGCCGTCTAATATTTCATCAACTCTATGCCCCACATATGGCTTGTACTTGCGACGATCAGATTTTATCCAAGCCAAAACCGTTTTGGAGTCGGACCACATGATGATTCGTTGTGGGGTCACATCATGTCCATCCAAAATAGATTTGCGGAGTCTAGTCGCTATTACTGCTGCTTGCAGCTCAAGCCTCGGTACAGTAGATAGCTTCATAGGAGCACACTTGGTTTTTCCCATTATAAAAGCCAATCTCCATCCAGGTTCCGTTCTTATGCGCCAGTATCCCACTGCTGCATAAGCCATCTCGCTCGCATCTGAGAATATGTGTAGCTCAACCATTCCCTTACAAAATTCAGTTCCGTAGCATCTAGGAACTTTGATCTGGGTGACTTCACTGAGGCTCTGGAGCCAACACTTCCATTGACCATAATCTTCATTCTCAATTAGGTGATCCCAACCAGTTTTATTTTGCCATATGGATTGGAGAAGCAACTTTGCAATTAGGGAATACTCAGCGAGAATCCCAAATGGATCGAACACTGACATGACCACTCTTAATACTTCTCGTTTAGTTGGGATCCTTGAATTTGTAAACAAAGCCTTATCAATTTTTCGAAACGATAACAAGAATCCAAAATCATCGCTGCGTGTACACCAGAACATGCCCAATACCTTCTCATAATGCGACGAGTCATCCTTATCAAGACTTATGGTGTCACTGACATTTCCATTTGCAAATATGCTGTTGAAAGTTGTCGAATTGGATAAAAACCTTCTTAATTCGAATCCTCCACGGCGATGTATATCAACAATCTCTTTCGTGACCTTCACAGCTTCGTTTTCAGATGAGAAACAGTGAACAAGGTCATCCACATAATGGTTTCTGATTATAGCATCGGCGGCATCTGGAAATTGTTCCTTAAACTCCAGCGCGTTCTTATTTTTCACGTATTGGGCGGAGGCTGGTGAGCACTTTGCTCCAAAAGTCATCACCTGCATCTCGTATACCTTCATATCCTCGCTTGGACTGTTCCTCCATAGTATACGCTGTGCGCAGCGATCTTCCGGCCGTATCCCAACTTGGTGAAACATTTCTGCTATGTCAGCACATACTCCAACACGTTTCTGTCTGAATCTCATAAGCACTTCGGTTAAAGGTTGATTCTCATCAGGTCCACTCATCAACGTTGAGTTCAATGACACTCCCTCAGCTTCAGCTGCTGCGTCGAACACAATCCTTAGTTTGTCTGGTTTATTGGGGTTTATAACTCCAAAATGAGGAAGGAACCATTGCCTTTCGGTTTCCACCTTCATGTCTTCGCTAGTGAGTTGCCTGATGTATCCCTTATCTTCATACGCAGTCATCAGCTTGCTGTACTTTTCAAAGTATTCTGGTTCTCGCTTAAACTTTCTTTCTAAAGCCAACTGCCTTTTAAATGCCATCTCCTTACTGTCTGGTAAAACTACTTTATCTGTGATCCACAGAAGACCTGTCTCAAAACGGTCACCAACCCGTTTGGTCGTGTCTAGTAGTAATTGTTTCGATCTGGCTTTTTCTCGACCCTCAACATGGTTGTTTACACCTCGTACATCCATTTCAGCATTCGCTATGTAGTCGTGCACCAATTGGTCGATGAATTCATCGTTGCTTCCATTAACCAGATGGACGCCCGTCAGTTCCTTGCCGGATCCAGACTCTCCTTGACATTGGCCATAAACGATCCATCCCAACTTGGTGATCGCAACAGCTGGCCCATTCCATCCTACTACCTGCCTATTCTTAGGAACCAGTAGATGTACGTTATCTAGTCCAATTAGCAACTCTGGTACTGCGTCTGTGTACCCTTTCAGTGGAATATCTTTTATATGGCGATATTTAGAACTTAGCTCAACCAAATTTATAGTCTGCTTCGGCAGCTGTAAATCCTTCATAGTTCGAACACCCTTCAGCTCATAAACCTTATCGTCATTCTCACCTGATATTCCAAGGTCAAACTGACCCACTAACTCAGTGACCTTCTTATCTCCAAACCATTGTAGTGTCAAGTTTTCCTTTGGTCCCTTTAGCTTTAAAAGGTCTGCCAAGCTTTTATTCATAAGTGTAACAGAAGATCCCTCATCCAATAATGCATGACACTTTACTTTTCTTCCATTCGCATGCAGTTTGACAGGTAAGATTTTGAACAGAATCTTGGAACTCTTTGCATGCGTTGCTGTGCCTGTAAACGCCTGGCCTTTGCCAGATACATCAATCTCTAAATTTTTCATGACCTTGTGAAGTAGATTGTGAATACGTTTGGTACAGCCATTTGTTTCGCACTGATGACGTATTTTACAGTCTTGACTTCGATGCCCACTTTTAAGACAGTTAAAGCAGAGCCCTTTTTCTTTTACAAACTGCCATTTCTTTTCATTGTTCAACTGAGCAAATGCACTACATTTCTCCAAGCTGTGTTTGAGGTTACAGGAATAACAACCCTTTTCATTGGCTGACTCAGCTTCATTTGCGCGAAAAAATCTCGATTTTTCCTTCTTTGGTTTGTAAATTGTATCGTCATTTACCAAGCCTGAATCTTGAACATCATCCGCTAAGTCCTGCAGCCACAAACTTAAATCCTTGATCGATTTGTGTTCTCCAAGGGGTTTGGAAAAGCGTGCCCACTCGAGTCTCTGCTGCACTGGCAACTTGAGCACCAATTCCTCCATTAGGGTTGGATTCTTTAGCTGTGGATGTGCATTCGCTGCTTCCAAGAACGCAGCCAAGTTTTGTACCTTTATTTTAAATGCAACCATTTGATCAAACCGTCCTTCGCGGATATTTGGAAATTCTCTGACACGACTAATCTGACTCTTGACTAGCCTCTCTGGTCTACCGAAATTCTGTTTCAGGGATTCTAAAATGCTTGGAACATTCCGACTATGAATAAGCAAACACTCTACTGTCGCTTTTGCTTTGCCCTTGATAGCCTTTTGCAGCCGCAACAAATTTTGACGATCAGAATACCTATATTCAGCAGTGGTCATTACAAAGGCTTCATAAAACATTGGCCACTGCTCCGGTGTACCATCAAAATCTGGCAAATCGTATATTTTATGATTTGATTCTTGCTGAAAAATATCAGCCTGCTCTCTTGATGGTGAAGTCTCATTTAATGTATCATCAACGCTGGTTGCTGGCTGTTCTTCAGTTGCTCTCTTTATCCTTCCACCCCCAGAGATCACTTCAATTAGGAGATTTGTTTTATCCATTTGAATCTCATTCATTCGCAATATTTCCATCTGGAATTGTTGCATTTGTCTGGTATTCGTTTGTTGAAATTCTTGCATTTGACGCCACATTTTCCACATTGCCCCAGACACAGTTGATTCTTCTCGGTGGGAATCATTTTCAGCGCCGCCCGCCACCATTGAGGCGTCTACATTAGCGGCCTCGCCATCAGCAGTTTCTCCTTCAGTGCCACTCATTGCAGCTTTAGCTCTGGTCAACACCATCAGACAGAAAAACCCTTCCCCAAATCAACGATCAATAGGCACTTACCAATAGTTTACCACAAGTCAATACTATTTTGCACGTCCAAATAGTTCAAATCCAGATTCCAAGAATTTCGTCATGTGTGCAAATATGTGTGGGAATTTCATCAGCCAGTCGCCAACACACACATACACCTTCGTCTTCACCTTCAGTCACTTGCCCGTAGACTTCCGCTACGTTAGAGCGAGATGACAATATGTGCACGATCCTCAAGCGCGCGCACACACACACATCCACAATATTTGTGCGTCTTTCCAAGAAACCAAACGCACGCACCACGCTGGTCTCCAGTAATCTGCAGTCGTGCAGATCACTTTTCCACCCACAACACAAGTCTCAGCTCGTCCTCTCGTGGGTTCCGTCGCTCCTTTAGTACAGCCTGCACCACGAGTCTCTGCCCGTCTTCATGCAGGTTTCCAAGAAATTCACTGTACTCGCCTCAAAGAAGCGAAATAAAAGATGTTGAGTCCGAACGGGGGAGATATGCGGATAAAACGACTTCAGTTTTCTTGATGTGTGTGATTAATATTAAGCCTTCAAGAGGGGGTCGGTTTTATTTCCTATGAAATAATTTCAATTACAAAATGCAACAAAATATTAACTAGATACATACGCTTCGTTTCTCTCCGCCGCTTTTCAAAGACTAACTCATATTCATCGATACAAACGATAACTTATTTCTAAAGTGACCGTATTTAACATTAATTGAATTAACAGTACAATGGGAACTTGAGAACGAAACAAGATATTCAAATAAGGCGGTTACCTATTTAACTTAGGCGGCAGTTTCAAATTAAACGATAAATTCAAAATCAAGCGGAATCCTCCGCAACAATACTTATGTCAAGATTCGAAAATTATTTCTAAGAAGACAATATATTGAAAAAAGCAATTAAATTAAGAAAAATTAGCAGTTACAGTTTTTTTTTTTAAATTGGGTTATTATTTCATATAAAATAACACCTCGAATTTGGGGCCCTGTTTCATATTATCTTTTGGGGATTTATTTCATTGGGGACTTATTTCCTGCTGCCTACAAATCTAACTTGCAGGAATATTTAAAGTTAATCAACCGCGAAGAGTTTGATGGTTGTAAGTTGCAAGTGCAATGAAAATAATAAAATACTTAACAGTGTCAGTCTCGTTCTCTCTCTTTTCTATGTCTAGCACTTTGACGTTCTCAAAGTCAGCTGTGTTTCCAGACGTTGTCAAGTGTTGTGATATTGCTGTGATTGCTTTATTGTTTTTCGCATCTCCTTTATGCTCTGCCGTCCTCGTCGCAAGCGTTCGTTGTGACGTCCCAATGTATACGCCGTCGCAAGTCTCTCCTTCTTTTCCCTTATATGATATTTCGTAGATCACGTTCTGTCGTTGTTTGCGAGCGAATAAAAAACGAACAAAACCTTCGTTGACGAATTCGCAAAACTTTCGTTTATGATACTCGTGTCGCCCCTTGAGCGAGAGCGAAACAAAATTCCACACACTTAAATATTAACAGTGCACGAGCTGTGAGAGTGGGTGAAAACGGGTTAGATGGTGACGTCGGAAAAATTCCACGGTAGTTGACAATGTCAATTAAGTTACAGGAGTTAATATTCAGTATTTCAGGTTCGGTTTATTTACTTCACTTCACGTGTGGGCGGTAAGACAGTTGCTTGATGAGTAAAATCACAAGCCTTTAGAGCAGCGATGTTCATGAAGAGAGGGTCTCTGTAGTTCGCTGGCTCTCTCTGACACTTACTGAAGCATTACTTCGGAGAGCATTCGGCATGAATTGCCTTAAGTGTTGGGCCCCTGGGGGCTATGGGTGAACATCGCTGCTTTAGAGCAAAGGGGAGGGAGGGCTATGCCTTGATAGGTTAAAGAGATTTATGGAGAGTAAGAGAGGGTCAGTGGGTTAAGCGCTCGGAAAAAGTCAACTACCGAAACCGCAGTGCAAACGAATACTGCAAATCTGACTCCAGCTCGCGCAGACAACCAGTCATAGAAATACTTCTTCGAAAATGAGTGAGTTTACAAAGAAGATTTCATATAGAAGCACAATTTGCTGCGTCGACAACTTTTCACTCAAAAATGAATCAGATGCTAGCTGACATTTTCTCTCTCAGAGTTTTTTTTTTTTGCATCCATACTCACTTAAATCTCGAGTCAGGATTATTTGACTTGCAAGTACGGATTCGAGATTGAGCGTAGCCTTTTCGGATTGAAACACGTTTTTCAGGACTGTTTCAATCCTTTCAAGCTTGTATCATGCTCAACTTAGTACGACTCGAGCTTGAGTTTTCAATCCAAAGGTGGAGATCAAATCAATAATTTGGAAGAGGATTTAAAGAGGAACTTTTGCAGCCAAACAATTATGTGATTACACAATCAAAAACCTTTTGCAAGTCGAGACACGTAGCAAATACTTGAAACTATTGCTTATTGAGATCACTGATTTAATTGATGAGATCATTTATACGTAGGGAAGTGACAGGAATACGCCTAAAAGCGCATGATCTATCAAGAATCAGATGGTTTTCTGTTATGTGTTTGTCCGTTTGGATCTTTAGAAGACCTTCTAGGATGTAGATTGGTCTGTAGTTTTGTACCAGGCCTTGATCTGAGTTTTTATTTAGGAATTTGAGCTGCACGATCTTTTCTCAATTAATCTGGAAAGGAATTGTTTACTTCATCCGAACAGCTATTACCTATTTTGTACCAGGCCTTGATCTGAGTTTTTATTTAGGAATTTGAGCTGCACGATTTTTTCTCAATTAATCTGGAATAGAATGGTTTACTTCATCCGAACAGCTATTACCTATTTTGTACCAGGCCTTGATCTGAGTTTTTATTTAGGAATTTGAGCTGCACCATCTTTTCTCAATTAATCTGGAATAGAATGGTTTACTTCATCCGAACAGCTATTACCTACATGCTTGTTTTGTTTGTAGCTATTTACATTTATAATCATCTTCAACAACTCGTTTGGAATTCTTGATTTTTTTCTTTTTTAGATTTTGGACCATCCAGCGAATGGTCTCAATAATGTGCCAGTGGAACAAGGGTATTAGACAGAATGAGGAATTGTGCTAAGAGGGACAGCCGGGCTGAGTGTTGCCCATCTCTGACCTAAAGCTTCCATAGAAGAAATATATACAACAATATTTGGAAGCGAATATGATTTCGGATGAAGATATCTACACTTTCATTTACGTCTTCTCGTACTTTTCAATGCATTTTGTTGTTTAAAATACTTCCAAAAGAGTTATCTTTTATCCAAATTTCTTGTAAGATTGCTATGTCGAAATTATTGTTAACAAGGAATAATTCGAATAGTTGCTTAGGATATGTTAGTTTAGATGTTAAATTGTACTATTTTCATGTTTAGTTTGATAGGTAGAATTGAGATATATGGATATATACATATATATAATTTATGTGAATCTATTTTAGCAATTGATGAATTAAATTTATTTCGAAGTGAAAAGTGAAAATTTTGAAGTTGAGGGTCCTTGTTTTCCATACAGGATTTCTGTATGAGCGACGACAGATGGGCTGACACGGAAGTCAGCTCCTTCCCTGCGACCAGCTGAATATATCTTATTAATTTCCCCTGAAGATTTTATGATATGTTTGAAAGTTGTTGTAAACAACTTGGGAATAAGATGTCGAAGCATTTACCTCTCTGGCCGCCTCTTCAGCACTATCATAACAGCTAATTCAATGAAGATTTATTTAAGAATGGAAAGCTTTGCTTATTATTCTGTTCCGGAAACCTTGAAGCGAAATCTTGGGTACTTTGTACAAACCTCCTTTCTGGAAATATTTTCCTACACACCTTGAAACACCTTAGTTTATCACAAATTGTTTCTTTGCTTTAAGCAATATCGCACTTTAAGCATTTGTCTTAAAACTACTTTCAGTGTTTAGCAAAATGGCCAAATCGTTAACAATGATAACATTGGCTTAGCATTATATTATATTATATATGGGAACATCTCGACCTCAGTGTACTAATCTTATTTTGAATTTCATTTCCGAAGAAAACCAATCTGATTCTGTTTGTCGGCACAGGCAGCTCCTTGTTATCTCTATCTTTCCTCATGATCCTAATAATTTCCAAAATTGTAATTTGGGAAACTATCATGTTTGGTAATTCTTCAACCGAAAAACTAGCTGGGATGCTTGGATTTTAGCCAAATTTGTTGTTTGTATTTGCTGTTTTTCCCTTTGGGTCTTTTTGCACCATCACTTTTACTCTTCATCGCAAGTAATTTTACTCAACTTTTACGCAAAACAATGACCAGCAACAACTAATTGCATTAAAAAACAAACAAACCAAACCGAGTCAGCTGTTCACTCGTTCGTTTAGTCACACAGTATGGTCACCCTGAAGCAGCGATAGGCATTTATCGATATCAGGCGAAACTGCTGCTGAGAAAAGCAAATGACTTAACCGCTCGTAAACTTGTTGAGCAAATTTGACCGGGTGTTGGCTTACCGAAACCTTTGAGAAATCGGGCCTTAAACCTCCCACTAATCATCACATTTCTCTCAAACGATCCATATGATTTTGATCAAACTTTTACTAAAGTTCAGTTAAAACCACAGCGAACACGCTGGTATACCGTGCAAAGCGCTACGAGAGCTGTGAATCGAGAAATTAGCGATCATATGGAAACCTATGCTAATCGAGTGCAATTTGTATGGGCCGGCCAGGATGTGGTCGCACTAAATTGAAGATTTCTTGAAAAAGCCCCACATGATTTTGATCAAACTTTTACTGAAAAACAGACAAAACCATGGTAAATACGCACATATATGGATGAGATGTATTGTATTTAGTGAAAATATCAATTTTTCAACACCACATATTTAATGCCAAAGAAGGTTGAACCCAACCCAATCAAAACAATAGAGAACTTAATTCTTAAAATGTCTGCATTTCAAGTTTTTAGATTAATCATTACAGTCGAGAGAAAATTCAAAAATCAAAAATCCCTCCGTGTTCTCGATTCCAAGGTTCCAAATTCGTCGCTATTTTGAATTAGCATTTGAACCTAACGGTTATAAGTGCCGACCTCGTTCGATACCGACTAACAGTCGATAGATATCGGTGGCAACTCTACAAAATGCTCAGGGTGGCGAGAGCCGAGAGCGAGCAAAGCATATATAAGGCCGACACCAGCCCTCAAGAAGTCATTTAGTCACCAGAGCTCGAAGCGCAAAGTTATGTTAGCAGAGATTCTTGGCATCGGAGTTAGCAAGTGGTAATGGTAATAACTTGTCTTGGATATGCCAAACCCCTGACAGAGCGGATCGTAGTGCATTCACCTAGTTTTCGCGACTCTTGGCTGCCAGAGGGGATATAGGCTATATAATATAGCCATGTCTGTCCTTATAAACTCAGAGAAACTTCTTATATCTGCAGGCAGATCAAGTTTATTTTGAATTTTGGCCACGCCGCCGAAATTTGGGGAAAAAAACGTCATATCTCCCACAGTTTTAAAGATAGATGGTTCGTGTCTTCTATACATATTTAGTAATCAACATTATTTATCGATTCGCCAAAAGGAATGGAAAGATCAGATGAACGGTTGTCGGGTTATAATCAAAAGACCGTTCGGCGCTGCTTTAAGCTGCTACTGCAGAATGAAAATTTATGCAGAGCGTATAGTTTCGTTGGTACAGAGCATGATGCAACAATACAGGTGGGGCGATGTCAGTGTGATGCTTTTTTTTTCCAAAAGCTTACGCTACAAAAGTACGCGCAACACTTAACTTGAGGTACTTTGCAGAGAACTCAGACTGATGCCACTTTACCTCTCTTGTTGTATCATGGTAAGCTCCTGATTTATATTACAAAACTCTTCGCAATTTTTACCTATTAGATTTACCTGATCATTCCACGGATAATACAGCATTTAAATAATATTACCCTAAAATAGTTACGCCTAACACTATTATCTCTATTATTCGGGGACTGGACCTTAACAAAGCCACTACCATTGCTCTAAGTCTAAATTCGGTGTCACCGAACTCTTCACTAATTAACTCATTATCCTGTGAAAGTGTTGCCTGTCACGATGACTTTAAGTTTAAGTAAACAATGATGTGAAATCAGCGAAATACAAACTACTAAGATCATCTTGACGCTGAACATAATGATCTAAGAAACCTATTTCAAAGATGTTAAAGATATCTGGTAAATCCCAAAGCTTCTGTTTGGACTTGAACAATCTAACCCGATGCTCAAGCAGTGTTTTTATAAGCCTCTGCGTTGCTACCTCCGGAAAAAGCCACACCCAGACAACAATATACTGCCTTCTGTGCCGATATCCCTGAACCTGAAATAAACTTGCATTGAGATGTTAAATGTGCGTGCTGTAGCCAATTGCTCATATAAAATCTTCAAAGCTGAGGTTAATTTAATAATGGGAAAGAAAAAAAATTATCAAAATCGTTAAGGAAATCAACAGCAGAACTATCTAACGATTTCTTGTTAATTCTCTGAAAAATGTATGAATGTGCATTTGGTACTATATGAACAGACGAAGGTCTGTATTTGTTACATCAGGAGTAACATATTGGTCCATAAATTCTGCAGCGGACTGAATTGAGGAAACATTGCTAACATCTATTTGTGGGGCATTATTTGAATCTCTATGCTGAAACACTACTCGCCTATCATATTTCACAACATAATGACTACTAAAAATACCTCCTTCATTTTTTAACAACTAGAGAAGTTGCCCATACCGAAAATCGAAATACTTAGCACAAGTCACTGGATATGTTCTAGTCGAACGAGCTTTTTGTTCAAGCCCTATTACTAATGCTTCTGCCTCACTTATCTCCTGCGTATCTACGGTTCTGGAAAGCACTACATATAATAGACGACAATGTTATGAAGAAAGTTAGGTAGTGCTTCTCTGCTTTCCAATGGGCTGGAGAAGAGCGAATGCCCTTCAAAACCTTCATCATGTCTAATTGAACTTTAAACATAAATGACTGTTAAATGGCAGCTACATAAATGGCTGTTCCAAGTGAAATGCCAAGTGCTTTCGCAAGTTGATCAAATTGATCATCCCTAATTTTCTGTAGTTAAAAAACCACTAATCTTTTCTACAGCCTCTTCTATCGGAATTTCAAAGCACTAATCTAACAATTTTGCTGTAACTCTCTGAATGCAACAACAAACGAAACGACATCAGAAGTACATGAATTCATCCACTCCTCATAAACAATAATCCCATGTTCCCTATAAAGTTCAGTACTAAATAAATACCTAAAATTTGAAGTCAATCTGGGAGAGCTGGGAAGACCAAGCCATTAGTAATGGAATTGGCGGGTTTCCTACCTAACTTAATTGTGTGGCTGGAAAAAAAGAATATCCACACTAAATTTGTCTTTGCTCGGTTTCCTACTGCTCTTTTCTCGCTGACACTCTTATATTGAGTAACTCGTTGACTCGTAAGACTCCTTAAAGCGCCAACGCCGCCGCGAAGTATCGCTAACCTGTTCTACCTGCCTAGTATTGGGTAAATGTTTTTCATTTCACTGAACATGTTCACTTTTACCAAAGTGAGTCAACTCAGTTAAATTGCTCAGTTACTCAGTTGCTCAGTTGTTGTTCTGTCGGACAACTGACTCCACAGCAGCCGGTTGCTTGCTTAAAAGGAGGGGTAAGCTTTTTAAATTTTTTTTTCGCATATTTTTTATTTTTTTAAATGAATGCCTAAAATGTTAAGAATATTGTGTCAAAATATGTCAAACAGAATATTGTGAGTCGATTGGAGCAAAATTGACGAAGTTACGAGTATTTTTATACCTGTCGTATAAACGTTTTATACCAAATTTTTTAGTGTTCAAAACTTTAAAGCGATTTTCTCACAACTCACGTTTTCAAAGTCGGTGCCCCTCATAAAATAAAAACTAATGAACCGATCATTTTGAAATTTTGTACACTATTTCTGAACATAATTTACGAGGTAGCGCTGTCGAGTTTTTTTTTTCAAATTTGTTAATTATTTTTTTATTTACAATAAAAAATTAGCCGAATTTTTCCAAAAAAAATCGATTTTTTCACTTCAAAACTTTCCAAAAAAGTGAAAAATTAAAATTTCGGAAAAAAACTCGACAGCGTTACCAGGGGAAAACTATTATCCAACGAATAAGTTTTGGTTTTTTGATTTCGGATGATCCAGCACCAAGTTATGAGGGGCACCGCAACTCACCTTTTTTCCGAGAGCTTCCGAATATTTGCTGCCATTGCCGTGTTTTTTAATATTTCTTCGTGAAAATTTTATACAACATTCTTTAAATGGCATACTTGAATGTGCTTTTGGTTTTAATAAAGAGATTTTAACTGTGTCGTCAGCTTACCCCCCCTCAAATGGTGGCGGCTAAGACTGCTTTGTGAGTTACAACTTAAACTAACGCTGCAAAATTTACATTTCGCCTTATAATAATCCATTTTGGTGAAATGGTTCCAAATATCGCTGTGCTTTCTGGCCAAAAACATTCTGACCGAGAAAGCTAAGCTAACTTCGTCTGTACCGAAGTTTTTATACCCTTGCAAGTGCTCGCTTAAATGTTTTCAAAAACTACTCTTTTTCCCATTTTCCGACCGATCGTTAGTATGGGAGCTATACGATATAGTCATCCGATTTGGTCAAAAGTTTTTTAAATTATGTGACAGCAATTACGTGCAAACAGAAAAGTTTTTCTAACTAAGACTGTTTTTCAGACCTATCTTTTGTATGGCAGCTATACCATATAGTTGTCCGATTTTAATAAAACTTGGTAGGATTATACAAAAATCATTAAAAAACAAGAAAGAAAGTCGGTCAAGCCCGACTATAGCATACTCTGTACCAACGAAATTATACGCTCAGTATAAATTTTGATGCTGCAGTAGTAGCTGAAAGCAGCGCTGCTGCAGCGAACAGTCTTTTGATCATAACTCGAAAACCGTTCATCCAATCTTCACCATTCCTTTGGCTGATCGATAAGTTATCCTTATTACTAAATATGTCTAGAAGGAACAACCCACCTTTCTGTACCCACCTAAACTGTAGGAGATATGACGTTTTTTCTAAATTGCGGGGGCGGCAGGGGGCGTGGCCAAAATTAAAAATAAACTTGATCTGCCTGCAGACATAAGAAGCATATGTCCCATACATGTCAAACCTCTATCTCTTACCATCTCTGTGATCGGTGCGTTCATACGGACAGACAGACAGACGGACATGGCAATATCGACTCGGCTGTTGATGCTGATCAAGAATATATATACTTAATAGGGTCGGAGATGCTTCCTTCTTGATGTTACATACTTTTGCACAAACTTATAATACTGTGTACCTATGGCCACTGAGCCGGGCCAGGGGGCGGGGACAGACGCAGTATATATTTTATTCGGTGGCCCGGCAATCCAAGTCGCTAGGACCTGCTAATCCGGGCAGTTAAACATAATACATACATTATGTCCTGCACCACCACCACGCAGTGGGGTGGGTGCGGCCAGTTACTATAAACTATAGTAAAAAATCTAGGCGGCCAACCACGCAGTGGAGGCGCCGTTCTACATACTAATTAATATAGTAATGGGGCAAAATATAAACTAAAATGAAACTTTAAATTTAAATTTACACTGTTCATTTTGATTAGAAAAAATTAGAGAGAAAATGTTGAAAGTAAAATGTTAATTGGAGAGAAGAGAATTAATTTGAAACTTGGAGACTATTTTCTAATTTTGGGGACTTTGGTGGAGGACAGGACATCCTTCGGTTGGCCGGACTTGGAGTCTGGCGGTGTGCCGCTTTGGCACTGGGTTGTGCACTATCCTGCTGGGTTTTTGCCACCTAACCCGCAGGTGAGTGCTGCTGCTGCTGCTTCAAATGGATGTTGCTGATGCAGTCTTTCATGGGAGCTTCTCTCTGCTCCGGATGCTAGAACCATTAACAACTAAGTGATAATTGTTGTCGCTTAGTGTCGTACTGTGTTTTTGTTATTTGTGAACAAAAAAATTAAATATTTTAAAAACCTTCGGTGAGCTTATGTCTTCCGCTAGCTTCTGCCAAAACTCACACTTCCTCGGTTTCAGCTTGTACATTGGACTCGTTTGCTTCTTCATGTACTTCGAAGTGGTCGCTATCAATTAAAAGTGTGACCTTTCGCACTAAAGATAAATATCCTGAACAAAAACATACATATATAGCTGTCCCGTTCAGACGCATTTAATTTAAAAAATAATTAATATTTTTTCAAATGAATCTGAATCAAAGGGTTTTTGATCCGACAATAGTGAAATTTCATCTGCAGGTATAGCTCCCCGCTTGGTTTTTGGTGGCAAAAGCAATCTAGCTTTATGTGGGTCTAATGAAATGAGAAAGCTCTGCAATAAGTCCGATTAGTTTCGACTCGTGAAGTTATCCTGGTAACAGTTCACGGTGATTTCTTGCATCTTTATTGTGCAAATTTTGTGAACAGCTACTGGCATATTGTACCATGGAAATAACCTCAAAAAAAAACACGATAGTTTCTGTAGTAAAACCTTTAAAGGCATCTATAGAGACAGAGAGACCGCTGTTTATACAATCAAAAAAAAATATATATTTGCTCAGAAAGCCTAAAAGTTGCCTAAAAATTTAAGAAATGTTACGCCTAAAAAAAGCTAAGAAAGTTCAAGTTGTGTTCAGCGACGAAGCTCATTTTTGGCTCAATGGGTACGTAAATAAGCAGAATTGTCGATTTTGGAGTGAATATCAGCTAGAAGCATTGCAAGAGCTACCAATGCATACTAAAAAAAGTCACAGTTTGGTGCGGTTTATGGGCTGGTGGCATCATTGGACCGTACTTCTTCAAAAATGATGCGAATCGTAACGTAACTGTGAATGGTGAGCGCTACAGTGAGATGATATCCAACTTTTTTTGCCCAAAATGCAAGAGCTTGACTTGCATGACATGTGGTTTCAACAAGACGGTGCCACATGCCACACAGCACGTGCAACAATGCACTTATTGAGAGGCGAGTTCGGTGAACATTTTATTTCACGTTCGGAACCGGACAATTGGCCGCCTAGATCGTGCGATTTAGCGCCTTTCGACTATTTTTCGTGGGGTTATATTAAAGCTCATTTCTATACAGACAAGCCCGCTTCAATTGACGCATTGGAAAACAACATTGAAGCATTTATTCGTGAGATTCCGGCCGAAATGTTGGAAAAAGTATGCCAAAGTTGGACTAAGCGGATGGACCATTTGAGGCGCAGTCACGGTCAACATTTGCATGAAATAATCTTCAAACATTAAATTATATGGACCGTACTATCGATTCAAATAAAGATTTTATGCATTTTTCTGAATTTTATGGTTTTTTTTTTGAAAAACTTTCCTGTTGCTCTTAAAAAATCACCCTTTATATAGATATCCGATTTCGAACAAATTTTGCAGAATTATTTGCATTAAGAATGCAAGAAGCATTAAAAAGTAGTAGGAGTTTGAAGACGATTGCTTTAAAAGCAAAAAAGTTTTTTCTCACTAGAACTAGATTTTCGAGCGATCGTTCCTATGGCAGCTATATGTTAAAGTCATCCGATCCGGCCGGTTCCGACAAATGTGCAGCGTGTTTGAACCAGACGACTTCGTGCAAAGTTTGGTGGCGATAGCTTTAAAACTGACGGAGGAGATAGCATAGAAACAGACGGACGGACGGACGGACATGGCTATATCGACTCAGCTCGTCATGCTGATAAAGAATATATATACTTTAAGTGGTAGGATATGCTTCCTTCTATGCGTTACAAACATCTGGACAACTTCAATATACCCAAGGGTATAAAAATTGGAATATCGGGTTAATAGCAGCAGCTTAGCAGATTCTGTTAAGAACCTGCAAAGTATCGTCTACGTCGCGCGGAATTTTTCGCGTAGAGTGGACACCGCGCTTTAAAGATAAGGTAATAACTACCCAAATTTGCTCTAACATTTTAATACAAAAAAATTACCTCGTTCTGTTGTTTCTTACGGTTTTTTTTTTTTAATTTACCTTCCTCCTCTCGGATTCCAACTCCAGACCCTGAGTACTGTTTATTGTATCCATGTCACGCGTAATAGTTGAAGAGGAAGCATTGAAATAGAAAATAAGCTTTTGTCTGACAAATTCTTCTCCGAAAGGTGGGGAAACACAGCCCGGACTTCTGAGAAGAGCCCGGATTTCGAAAACTTCAATAAACTATGTATTGTACAACATGAGAAAAATCATGACTAGCCACAAAAAGAGCAATTAGTATTAATGTTTTTTTTTCCATTTTCTACCTTAAACCAAATGATTTAAACTACGCGCGCTCATTCAAATCGACATCCGAAGCTCGCCATAACCATCCCTATTAATGATGCACCATCTGAGCACAGGTCGCTCGATTACCAACAGCTGACGATAGGCGGCTTATCGATTGCTCCGATCGACAGCGCAGTCGCTGCCGACTGCGGGCAGCTGGCTATTAACAAGCTACTGCACTTAGTGCGCGGCATCGGTCGAGGCAGCACCTTGCACCCTGCGCTGGTCAGCTGTTGATTGTTTATAAAAAAAAAAAAGCGCTTAAGATAAGTTAGTCTTTTTTGTGAAAATGTTAACTGGAAGACTCTTTGATGAATTCCATGGTTCTTTTTATGGGATCATTTTGCTGGAGGAGGAGGAGCATTTATGGAGAGTGCAAATTTCATCGAAATGCTTTTTGTAAGAAAAATCCCAAAAAATTAGTTGCGATTTGACCACTTC
This sequence comes from Lordiphosa andalusiaca, assembly GCA_035044965.1. Taxonomy (NCBI): domain Eukaryota; kingdom Metazoa; phylum Arthropoda; class Insecta; order Diptera; family Drosophilidae; genus Lordiphosa; species Lordiphosa andalusiaca. Next base: position 832,978 of record JAWNNM010000051.1, on the reverse strand, counting down.
GATTTGACCACTTCCGTAGAGTTCTCCAAATGACTTTTGTATTGTTTTTTGCTTCCCTTTTTGTTTTCTCGTAGGTACATCTGACAATTATCAAACATCTTTGATAATTTCACTGACCAACTGCGAGAATTTATCAGCTGTTTGGCCAAAAAACGAGTTGGCAGGCCATGCTCATTCTCAAAGCGCATTTGTGATGTCTCCGTACCCGCTCTGAATATTTCCTGCAGCGCATTCTCTGAGCTATGTAATTAGATGGGCTCCGAAAAAATCTGAAACAAACTAGTTTTGCGTACGGCATACTTCTACCTTCATGCAAAAATTTGGCTGTATCTCTCTCTTATAGTCTCGGAGATCGACGCGTTAATACAGACGGACATGATTCTATCGACTCGGCTGTTCATGCTGATCAAGAATATATATACTTTATGGGGTCGGAAATGTTTCCTTCTCCCTGCTATATACATTCGCATAACTTCATGATCCCCTTTTTTCCATTTTCAATGGGAACAGGGTATAAAAACATGACATAAGACCCCAGAAAATTCATTTTAAAAATTATCGTCTTATTTCCTAATATAAATGAAATAATGCCTTAAAAATAATATGTGCGCTCTTATTTCATTTCGTCTTTTGGGCTCATATATCATTATGAAATAATGCCCCAAAAAAGGAAATAACACCCGCAATTTTATAAAAATTGGTTCTTGTGAGTTTGGAGAAACATTTTTTGGGCCTTATTAAATTTATTTTCGCTTTTTCAGGGAGGACGTATTTCGCAGGGCCAAATTTGTCAAAATTATTAGAGGTGAGCATCTATGAATCGGACGTGATATCGACAAAATAAATTGCAGTACCTGGCCAAATGCATTAATTTTGGTGGCCCGGAGATCCAAAGTGTGTGCGACCAGCTACTAATTCTAACTTAGTATATATATTAGCGGCTGACCACGCAGTGAAGGCTCCGATTAAATACAAAATTATGATGTTGAACAATAATGGCAGGCAAGTGAGTTTTAAGTTTATGCCGGGATTTTATATAGAATTAGATGGTGGGAAGATTATATTTATGTATGGACATTAAGAACTTTCCTATTTTTTTGACTATAATGGAAATAAGAATTAAATTTTTCGTGACGGGTCATCCTTCGTGGGTTGTTGGCCTGCATGGACCCACAGGTGGAAATATTTCAATTAGGGCAGCACTACCATTACTGGGTGAGGGTCTTATCCATCTTCGCTTTAAATCTCAAACAGCACTCGTTCAATATTGTTGCAGTTCGATGACCGGCTGGGCAACGAGATTTGCATATTGTTTCCGGCGATTTATATTGTGACCCCCTGCCACTGTACCAATTCCCTCTTGTACTTACTTACTGTATTCTTATTTATAAACTTTTGTTGTTTTTTGTTACTTCTTTCGAAATGTTGTTTGTTCACAATTGTTTTTAACACACATGTCCGACTTCAATCTCAGCTTCCACTAGACTAACTATATTTCATATCCATCGTGACATTGGCATCCAAGCTCAGATAACTAGATCGTAGGCATAGGGATACTACCATATCTAGGGATGACATAGGGTATATAGGCATATAGGTAGTTGGATATAGGTAATATAACTCGAGTGTTTTGGGGATAGGCAAATCTCAAGTAGTTCAAACAGTTTCTTCATTTTACAGATCATTAGGTCAGTGGCTTCCACAAGCTCCGGTTGATTCTCATTATCTTCTTCTTCGTCCTCCTCAATGAGGGCGATGGTGATGTTTTCTTCTCTTGCTTCTTCTGTTGGCTCGGGCATGTGCTCCACACTTCGGAGAGGTTGCCTCATGGGTGGATCTTCCACAGTTGCAGCATCGTAAGAGTTCTCCTCTGAAAGCTTTAATTTTTTATTCGATTTTTATCCATGGGACATCGTCTGCCTCAACATTACCTTTTCAGCCCAAAAGTTCTGTGTCACGAGCTAAATTTAAATGTTAAGCGTATATTATAATAAGGTGTATTATCCATCCACACGTATTTTGAGACATAGAACATTTACTAACCAAATAACATTCGACCGCATTGAGCCAAAAAAAGGGCTCCAGCAAATCTTACGATACCCTGGTTGTAAAAATATACCCTTATTTTGTACTGTTTGATAGAGCTGGCCAAAAATCGATATTTCGCGAACATTTCCAGGAATTATCGATTAAAATCGATATTTTAAATTTGTCTCAAACAAATACTTGGGTCATATTTCTCATCTTATAGATGGCTAATAAAAGTTTAGGAGCTATAAAGATGAAAAATCGGGCCTTAAATGAATTAAAATAACTTGAATTATATCACTTCATGTAATATTTTTAAGGATGAGAATTTTTCAGAATAGTTATAGAATATAATTACTTCTCCAGTCATTGGTTTCTATTAGTAAATAGGATCGACGTTACTTACTTTTTAAGGATGCACAGCTTTGCTGAACATATGGCCCGACTCTGGAGTAATCAAATTGGCCTTTCCTTCGAACTCCTGTCCATAAATCTCTAACAAGAAATCGACATGACCTTAAAATCAAACACAACGCACAATATGTATGTGTGTATAAGGGTGGAAGTACATTCATTAATGGCAGAATATTTTTCCATCTTCCTCCCTCGCACACTCTACCAACACCAATATTAGTTATATTAAAACAGAACAATAAATGATTTTGATCCGTTGTAGTAAATTTTCATAATTTTGTTATTACCCAGATTTAACTTTGCAAATTGTAAGAAACAGTGAATTCCATAACATAAACGTGGTATGTGACTCGTTTTTGAAATGGGAGATCATTTTTGAATTGCACCTCTTGCGACTGTGAACGCGCCTTTGAGTTGGGAACAGTGGGCACAGTCAAGAAAGCGCTCATTTCCTCCAACAGCTGTTGCTGCACTTCTCTGGAACAGAGATCTGGCTGTTTTGCGGGCCTATAGTTGAGCTTTGAACATGTGGAATTAAAAGTAAGTAACCAGTCCTGAACTATCTTAATACCACCTCCAAGCCTAAAGCAAGGCATCGTAAAATTGCATTTGCTGTTGTGTTTGGAGTTGAGTTGCCAACTTTATGCGCTGTCGATCGGAATTTTTGACATGGATGTGTTCTTCTAAAATGTTCCATAATATGGAAACATCAGATGAAGCGAATCCAGAATCTATATAATGATTTATTATCAGTTTGATAAGATGGGGCACATCTGCAAACACGAACATCTTCAGTTTCGGATTCGACGAATGCTCAAACCATGTTTTCTGTTAAATTTAGAAAATTTAGTTGATTCCACAACGTACAGTTTCCTCGCCCCATGTTCGGCACTCTGGCCGCGACATAGCAGCCAACACAGTGTAGTTTCAACACTAACTATTTAAAAACTGTTGTCGTCATTGGCTTGTCAAAGTCATAATATTTGGGCTGCTTCCACGACTTTAGCAAGTACTGTACCATTGCTACTTGCACATATTGTTTTGCATCCCATTCAAAAGCACCCAGGGTCTATGACGCCAGCCTGCTCCCAGTGATCAAGATGCATTTTCGAGTATTTGGTCAGCAGTGCCAGTTCCGTGTCGATGCGAGTGCGTTGTGCGGGGTACATCTAGAGATATCCATCAATGAGAGCAGGGTTCGATTATTTTGCCTATCGTACGGGTATCGTTTCAACTGTCAGCACTAACAAAAACAATAAACTGCTGTAAAACTTTAAGCGCAAAAAAATCAAAAGAAAATCGCCATGCTACAAGCAGGTAAGATGATTTAAGTGCATGACAAAATTGAGAATTTTGTAGCAACAGGAGACACCAGATTTTCATGGACTCCAGAGTCCACCAGCTACGGTACTGATGCTTTGGGAGGAATATATTGGAGGACTCCCGGTGACACGGAGTAATTTCCACATTTACAAAGAAATGGCGGAGCGGATTGTGAAGAAGTCAGTAAAATTCCACAACTGTATGAGGTCCTGAAAAAAGAGGAAAGGGAGAGAGAAAAAGCCACAAATTGGGTTGTTAAGAATAATAATTTATGTGTTGGTTTTAGCGACCTGATCTTAATCCACTTTTTTGGTTTTAATGACTTAAAGCAAAGAATATGCAATACATAGAAGCGACACGACTATCAAAACTCAACCAGCTTTATTTTCGCGTTTTATGATGCGGGGGGAAAGCAAAAAAGTTGGACTAATGCTATTTTAAGAATGCGAGAGATAAACACATTTGAGAGCATTGAAACAAGAGAGAAAGAGAGCGGTGGCTGCTGCTATTTGTAGAATGCGGGATACACACTAAATCTCATCTCAACAATAGCAGGCACTGATTTGAAGAAATTACATTTTTAAATTTTATTCTATGAACCCGAATTTTTCAATAGAGCCCGCTCACCGGTTGCGCTTATTTGCAGTTTTTTTAAATCGGTTCGTAAAATGCTCAAATGGTATGAAAAAAAATATTTTTTTCATGAAACTGACACGAACATTTTTCACACGCATGATTTTATCACGCGTGTGGTAAATTTAAGCAGCCTTCTGCAAAAAAAAATTACACCACATTTTTTCACAAAATTTCTCGCACGGGTGTAAAAAATCCATTTTGCAATTATTCATTTTTTGAAAGGGTAAGCTCGTTCCCATTTTGGTTGGCAGGCCATTACAAAAGCAGAGGATCGCGGATTTTTATGGCCCCCATATAAAAGGAACCAGCCCTCCTGCGTGACACCATTGCTGATAAAGTAAAAAGTCGTAAACTGTGTCTAAAAATGGATAATAGCAGAGACCGCAGCAAAATGCAGCTTCTGACAGCTCATTGATTGGTCAGGACGCAGCAGATCGCAATTTTATGGCCCTCGGGCACAGGTACTCACTTCTTAAAATTTTCCACTCCCGTTTGTCAGCTCAGTGTGCCTGACCGAGCCGCAGCCGCCCCCGAGAATATGACACACACAGTCGACTAGTCGACTCTCATATACACACCAACACCAATGCAGTGAAAAATAATTTTGCGAAAAAAATTTGCTCTCATTATACCCGTTACTTGTACAGTAACAAGTAAGGGCGCTATAGTCGAGTTTCCCGACCACAAAATACCCTGTTCATTTGTTTTCACTTATTTGTTTTTGAATTTATGCAGTTGAATGTAACAAAATGAATATCCCAAATGTAGGCAACACTTTTTACTAGTCCTGACCAACAACTGGGGGGTGCTCTTATCAGCTCAACTGTTTCGCTTATACTTTTCAGAATAGATAGATATTAGGCCTAGCTTGATGTATACTAAACCACGAGGCTCTAACTTGAAAATTGTGGATCTGACGGCTATTTAGGTCTAGGATTTCTAGAGGAGGTCTAGGTTTTTTGGGGATAAAAGGGGGACGGGGTGGAATTTTTCAAATCTGAAACAAACTTGACTTGCGTACAGCATAAATCTATGTTCGTGCAAAAATTTGTGGCTCTATCTCTTATAGTCTCTGAGATCGACGCGTTCATACAGACAGACGGACATGGCTATATCGACTCGGCTGTTCATGCTGATCAAGAATATATATAAACTTTATGGGGTCTGAAAATTTTCCTTCTCCCTGTTACATATAGTACATTCGCGGAACTTCATGATCCCCCTTTTCCCATTTTCAATGGGAACAGGGTATAAAAAGGGTATACTAAAGTCGTGCAAATGTATGTAACAGGCAGAAGGAAGCATCTCCGATATCATAAAGTATATATATTCTTCATCAGCATCAACAACTGAGTCGATATAGCCATGTCCGTCTGTCCGTCCGTCCGTCTGTATGAACACCTAGATCTCAGAGACTAGCAGAGCTAGAGCAACCAAATTTTAAATGTAAGCTAGTATTGTCTATAGGCAGATTAAGTTTGTTTCAAATTTTAGCCACGCCCCTCCCGCCCCCACAATTAAAAATGTTGAATATCTCCTACAATTTGTAAGCTATCGAGCTCAGATTTTGCAGTATAGTGCATGTGCCCAATATGTACAATCTCGCATTTTCATTTCATAAAGATCGGATAATAAATGGCAGAGTTGAAAAAACGTTGCATGCTTATCTGAGCCGCATGAGGTTATTAAACACTAATTGCCTTGAGTAACGGGTATTTCGAAGTCGGGCAGGGCCGACTTTAACTTATGCTCTCGTTTTTTTTTACAGAAGGCTGCTAAAATTTCTCACACGATTGATAGAATCACGCTGCTTATTTGTGAATTGTCGCCGTTTAAACAACTGGCTTCATGGCTGAATAGATGCGCGTGGGTTCGAGTCCCAGTGGCGTTGAACGTTTTTTGGAACTTTTTTTCAATTCTTTTTTTTCTACAATTATTTACTCTTTTTTAAATTTTACACTTTAGTAATGCTATTTTACTAATATTTACAAATATTCTGGTTCTTTAGCTCATTGAGTCGACTATTGTATGGCATCGCATTGTTTGCAGGTATTTTTTTTTTTTTTACATCTATTTTGTTACTTTTTGGTAGAAACTTACGATGTAGTGAAATTAGTGTATTTTTTTAACAATTTATGTTTGGATCGGTGTTACAATGTCGCTGGAGTGTAAATTAATGTAAAAATCAACTGTGGGGCAGGATCAGATTCGTCGTCTTGGGAGCTGCGTAGGGAATATTCTCTTGAGGCTTCTCTGACGCCATTTATTCTACATTTCCGGAGTATGCGCCTCGATAGCCGATTAGGGTGTCCTCTGAGCCTCTCGAGGTAGTCTGCAGCTTGCTTGTTAATAACATCGCCTATCATAGGGACGTTAAGTTCCTGCTCCAGCCTTCTCGTGCACATGTACCAGGGCGCTCCCGATAGTCTGCGCAGTAATTTGGCTTGGAGAACACAGAGCTTGTTTAGGTGGGTTACTGCTGCAATTCCATATTGCTCCAAGCTGGTGAAATAATTGCCTTGTATATGTGTACCTTTTTCTTTAAGGACAATTTGTTTCTGCTATTTAGCATCCACCCCAATTGTGCAGCTCTTCTATAAAGCCACTTCGTTAGGTGGCTTATTTGCAAGCCAAGTGTCAAGCGCCTGTCAAGGTACACTCCCAGGTACCTGTGTCCTAGAAGATGAGCTAGAAGATGATCATCCATGTAAACTCCGGGGCAGTCGTCTCTCCTTAACGTAAAGGTGACATTGGCACACTTCGATCGATTTATTCCAATATTCCAGCGCCTTGCCCATCTGCAAAAGCGGTACATGTATCATTCCTGGGAATGTCACTTCCTGAGGTTATAGCGTAAGGCCAAGGACGCCTGCGAGTATGTGTCTTGTGCTCGATTCGGCTCCATCAAGAACGACGGCAACCGCACACAGACAGCTGAGCGGAGCACATCAACTTTAGGAAATCAATCGCACAGAGTACATAGCGAGCACGCACTCCAACATAATTTTCTTGAGACGGATTTTAAAAAGTTTATGCACACAGCGAATTTTATTTAAAAGGATTAGAACAAATAGTCCGAAAACAAGCCGTTTGAGCTGGGTTTTTTTTTTTTTTGGTTTTGTTTTTTTGAAGACAATATGTTTTACAGCTTTACTAATAGCAACTGTAATATTTTGCAACATTTCCTGAACAAAAGCAATAGCGCAATAGCCCGACTTCAATATACCCGTTATTCAGGGGAATTAGTGATTAATAAGCTCTCCTTATGTTAATTAACAGAGCATTAACATTTATTTGAATATTTGAACATTATGTTAGCAAACAGTGCATGCAACTCAGAGACGTATGCAACGTTTCTTATAACCTTTATAACTCTAACATATATTATCCGATCTGTATGAAAATTCAGAAATATACACAACACTGTAAAATATGAACTTAATATCTTCAAATGGTTTGAGTTATTCAGAATGCTTGGAGAGAGACGATAGAAAGAGAGACAGAGAACGCTCTGCGCGACATTTTGTTTTAGTTGGGTTTCACACACTCAAAATAAATAGCAAATTCCTGGCGGGAATTTTCCGCAGTGCTGGGATGCAGGCCTTCAACCCACAACCATTTCTCGGTGTCATCTCAATTGGTTGGTTTCAAACCTCCCGTATTTTGTTACGAGATTTTAACAACCCAACCACAGCCAATACGCAAACCAACCAAACCGAGTTCTCAAACCAATGTCAGTTATCATAGACACAAAATATTCATCCAGGGCTGGCAAGTCTAACTCAATGTGGAACACATCTAAATAGCTATGAATAAAAACTGTTTTAATTATTTGCGAGATGCAGCTCTGTTTTTATAGGGGGATCATGAAGTTGTGCGAATGTATGTAACAGGGAGAAGGAACATTTTCCGACCCCATAAAGAATATATATTCTTGATCAGCATGAACAGCCGAGTCAATATAGCCATGTCCGTCTCTCCGTCTGTCCGTCTGTATGAACGCGTCGATCTCAGAGACTGTAAGTTAGCTAAGCTAACTTCGTCTGTGCCGAAGTTTTTATAGCCTTGCAAGTGCTCGCTTAAATATTTTCAAAAATACTATTTTTCCCATTTTCCGTAAAATTATGTGAAAGCATGTGAAACGCACAAATACAAAATTGCAGGATGCTGTCATTACAAAAAAAAAAGTTTTTCTAACTAAAACTGTTTTTCAGACCCGTCTTTTGTATGGCAGCTATCCCATATAGTTGTCCGACTTAAATAGAACTTGATAGAATTATAAAAAAAACATAGAAAACCTACGATTACAAAGTTTGGAAATGTTTTCATTGAAAAGAAAAAAGTTTATTCACTAAAACTAGTTTTCAGACCGATTGTTCCTATGAGATATAGTCATCCGATCCGGTCGGTTCGGACATATTAGTAGTGTGCAGCAAAAAAAAAAGACTGTGCAAAATTTCAGTTCGATAGCTTTAAAACTGAGAGCCTAGTTCTCGTAGATACAGACAGACAGACGGACGGACAAAGCTCAATCGACTCAGCTCATCACCCTGATCAAGAATATATATAGTTTATGGGGTCGGATTTGAATATTTCTATGCGTTGCAAATTTCTGGGCAAAATTATAATACCCTTTGGAAGGGTATAACTAGCTATAATCCATGATTTAATAGGTCTAACTGGAGAATGTAGTGCTAATCATAGAATCCTCATGTGAATCCTTCTGTGACGTCTTCGTTGTTACAGAAGTCCTCTAAGACTTATAATTTAGCATTTGTTGCTGAGTCAAGTTCATTCTCCTCTTTTGAAAGCGATTTCTATCATTTTCCACATGTTAGTTTGTACCCAGACTAGTTTAAAGGCCCAGGATGGCATAATATGTACTAAAACCAAGTAACAAGCACTCAAGGTTTTGCAACTACTCCTCACTGAGCCGACAATTTGTTAATTTTTGAATTATTGGCTGACATTGGGACAATTTCAACAATTCGGATTTGTCTGAAATTTCCATTTCGATTTTTCAATCGTTTTTCGAAATCACGAATACCGATTGAAACTATTCGAAAACGAGACAAAGTCTGAATAATATGAAACGCGCATGGAATTCAGCTTAACAGCAATCATGCAAGTCGAGCTGGAAGCAAATGAAATGAATCCCCGTTTAAATGTCCGATTCTCATTATAAGCGGTTCCAAAACCGGGTCTGGTTTTGCTAGGGAAGGGGCACACTCCTCACCAGAGTGCCTGCTTGGACTCCATCGGCTTTAATCGAGTTTCATCTATCTAGTTGTTCCCATATTTATTTATTTTCTATGTTTTCACTTAATGTAATTTGTTTTTCTTTTTCATTTTCGTTTATTTATGTTTAAAGATTTGTGTCATAAAAATATATATGTATTTATATATATACGTAAAATTGCTGAAACTTTGTGTGGAGCCGCGATAAGCTTAACAACATTTAGCATGAACATAAATAGACAACCAAAAGGTCGGTTAAAAATTGGGCCACAATAAACTCAACTTGACCAAATTGTGGATGCTAAATATGTATGTGGAGTAGGTTTGTGCTTGGTGGATTGGGAAGGGGAGCCGGATTTGTCATTGTCTAGTCGTCGCTCTCCTCGAATGTGGGACTGCTGGGCGAATAGGCCGGACTGGTGGGACTGTAGTGTGAGGGCGCCGTGGGCGAGTACATGGGCGATGTGGGTGAGTAGTTGCGCGCCGTAGGCGTGTAGGTCGGCGATGTTGGCGAGTATTTGGTGCTGCTCGGCGAATAGATGGACATGTTGGGTGAGTAACGTGGACTGGTCGCTGAATAAGTGGAGCCAGTGGGACTGTACTGATTCGACGGCGAGTGCTGGGGCGAACTGGGCGAATAGAGTGGTGAAGTGGGTGAATATTTGGGTGAGGCCGGTGAATATTGAGGTGAGCCGGGTGTGTATTGTGGTGATCCTGGCGAGCCGTCATACGAGGGCGATGGCGGCGAGTAAGTGGGTGAAGTGGGCGAGTATTTGACACCCGTTTGCGAGTAGGCAGGCGAGGCCGGCGAATAGTGCGGCGAGGCCGAGTAATTGGGCGAAGAGGGTGAATAGGAGGGGGTAACGGGAGTATAGGTCGGCGACGTTGGTGAATACGATGGCGAAGTGGGCGAATAACAGGGCGAAGTGGGTGAGTATGATGGCGAGGAGGGCGAGTACGAAGGCGAAGTGGGTGAGTACGAGGGAGAGTTGGGCGAATAATTGGACGAGCTGGGTGAATAGGCATTGCCCGGTGAGTACATATTACTGCCACTGCCTGCAAACGAAGGACTTGACTGGAAATTCGAAGTGGACGAGTAGACAGGTGAAGTGGGCGAGTAGCCGGATGAAGAGGGTGAGTAGCCAGTAGATTGGGGATTGAAGTTTGGTGTGGTTGAGGCATAACGTGGACTGGTGGCGGCATAAAGGGGAGAAGTGGGCGAATAATTGGGACTGGAGGGAGAGTAGTTGGGTGACGCTCCACCAGGCGAGGAGGCGGTGTAGTTAGGACTCGTGGGCGAGTACGAGGGCGATACACTGGGTGAAGTGGGAAATGGTGACATGGAAGGTCCAGGTGAGCTGGGTGATGAGCCGGGATGGGCTGGTGACCAACTAGGTGACATGCCAGAGGCATCAGACGCGGCCGCAGGCGAGAAACTAGGTCCTCCGGGCGTCATGGCACTCGCTGGAATGAAAAGGAGAGAGACAAACATATTAGAGCAGAACGAGAGAGAGCGAGATGGAGTACTTACCGTGTCCGGGTGGTGAGAAATATCTGGGAGTATTACAGTTCACCCAGGGCGTCATGGGCGGTGTCATGCTAGGCGTGGAACCGCCGCCAATAAACATAGCTGCTCCACCCAGCATACTGCTGCCCAGTGTGTTGGGTATCTCAATGCCAAAGCGACATTTCTCCGCATCTAGCAGCAAATCAAAGCAGCCGGTGCCCATTTTGGGCAACTGGCCCATGATGATATTCTCAGACACACCACGCATGGGATCCGTCTCGGCGTGAGCCGCTGCATCCATCAGAACATCCACCGTTTCCTCAAACGAACATCTCATCAGTGCACCCGTGTCCTGTCTATTGATACCGTGACGTGTGATGGCCATTAAATGACCCTTGGCGGTCATCACATCACACAGCAAAGCCAAATGACGGTAGTTCACGTACAGCCCATAGAACTGCAGCACCGCATTCATTTCCTTCTCCACCGACTTACGCACAGCCTCAATGCCCAACACTTGGAAGATCTCGCAAATATCATTCGATGAGGTACGTATGGGGTCCACATCTCGCTCCGATAGCACCTTCATCATGGAAGTGCCATCTGTCTCAAGTAGCCATTCGCCGATGGCCTTGAACTCGCCCGTTTCCGTTATGACAATCCGCTTCTTGCTGTCCGTTTGGGGCAAATGCATATACACCTTGCCAATGGCCTCGATACCCTGCAGCGTCATGTCGGACAACATGTTGGCCTCAATGCAACGCAAGAACATATCATCCTCCATTTTATCCACCGCCTCGTCCTCATCCTGGAACTTGTTCTCTTCATTGTTCATGATGCGAATGCGCAAGACCAACTTATCCGCGTTATCGTCATTGAAAATGCAATTCAAATCCTCACCGAAGCCCACATTTATCTTTTCGGCAATCTGTTCCATGGTCAACTTCTTGTCCGTCATACGCTTTCGATCCAATTCTATACGCAGCAGCCAGGGTGATATTCTCGTTGGATCAAAGTCAGGCATTTCGTAGTAAACATTTACGAATTCCTGATCTTCGGATATGACTGTTCGCTGCGGGTCCGGATCATAGTAAATGGCCGTGTTGGCTGTCACTTTGCGCAAAGTGGTGTGCTCCAATCGGCACAACACATTCTTCGCCTTTTCTGCATCACGTGCCGCACCTCCAGTTAGGAACACCGTCAGTGACGGCGCCTTTGGCTTCTTCGATATGTTAATAATTTCCTTCAAACGCGGCACGCCCAGGGTCACGTTCTTTGAGGACACACCCGCAAAGTGGAAGGTATTTAGGGTCATCTGTGTGGCCGGTTCACCCAAACTTTGGGCCGCCAAGGCACCCACCATTTCGCCAGGATTTGCCTGAGCCTGCTGGAAGCGTGTCTCGATTTCTCCTATCAACCATTCAAACGCCTCCGTGGACAGACGGAATTCCTCCGACACATATTTCGTGCACAGCGTGGATCTCACCAGACACTGAAACAGCAGTGTGGCATTCTCGTTGGCCTGCTTGGATATCCGGTCGTTGCCCGTCACTATAATACATCTCTCCAGCAGCCCACGCACACCCTTTATCACCCGCATGGGCGATAGATCGGTGGGCAAACGCTTGTTGATGTGGAAAATCTTCTGCACATTCCAAATCATGCGCTGCAAGTTGCACGGCAACACCACCTTCGAGTCGCCATTGGGAAAGATCTGACGCAGACTGTCGCGATCCACCACCAGGCGATCCCATTCCGATTCCAGCTCTTGTATGGCATCGCTGCTGTCCGTCATCTCTTTGATCACGTCGTCGGTGAACACCTTGCGCATGTAACGCTCATTGGACCAATCAAACTTGAATCGCTTCTCAAAGGCCTTATTCGACAGCTTCACAGTTGGCATATTCTGAAACTCGACCAGCTCACCGCATAGACCATCCTCGCCATAACGTAGCTGAATCAGTTGACCCACCGAATTACGTACAGTGCCGTCATAGTTGACCATCACCGACTCCATAGCCTTTATGAGACGTCGCTGAATGTAACCAGTTTCTGCAGTCTTGACGGCCGTATCAATCAAACCCTCACGACCGCCCATAGCGTGGAAATAGAACTCGGATGGTGTCAAACCGGCCAGATATGAATTCTCCACAAAGCCTCGCGACTCGGGACCATAATCATCCTTAATGAAATGAGGAAGGGTACGCTTTCGGAACCCATAGGGTATACGCTTACCCTCGACGTTCTGTTGACCCACGCAAGCAATAACCTGGCAGGGAGAAATGGAGGAGTAGAAGCAGAAGCTGTGATTAAAAGACAACTTAAAGGAGGGGAGGTTCACTTACCTGAGAGATATTGATGTTGGATCCCTTGGAACCGGAAACCACCATAGCCTTTAGATTATTGTACTCTGTGAGAGATTTCTTAGCCGATCCACCAGTCTTGTCACGGGCATCGTTCAATATACGATTCACCTTGTTTTCGAATGTCTGTCGCAGCGTGTTACCCGGCGTGGGCTCCAACTCCATGTTGTGCGCTTTCTGAATGACATTGATGACATCATCTTTGGCCTTCTTGATGGCCATTTGAATTTCATTGTAAGTCTGCGGATCGGCAATGGTATCACCGATTCCAATGCTATGGCCCTCCAGCAGCAACCAATTGTTAATCACCGTCTGAATGTTTCCGTAGAACCGGCCTGCTATGTCGTGACCCAACTCGAGGAAACAGATGTGCAGCAAGGACCCAGCCGAGGTACCTAGCGTCTTTTTGCACAGAATACCCATAATGAGTTCACCATGCTCGACCATGACCTTGGTGTCACCGGGCGAGATCCATTTGTAGGGGCCATCATCTTCCTCATCCGGATGCGTGGAGTGAGTTCGAATCATGTTGACATTGCCCGGAATGATGAGCGAGAATATCTGCTTGCCTGTCCACAGAGGACGTGGTTTGAGGATGCATGGTTGTGGCATTTTGCCATCCCACGTGGGCAGAAACATCAGCAGATTCATCATTTGTTCGCGTGTGATGAACACATCCCGCTTGGTCATCTTACGCACAGCCGTAAGAGTATCCTGCACAATACCCATGACAGGTTTGTTGGCCTGCGGTGTGATAATTTGCCGCGGAGTGATGTGTATGTTTTCCACCTCGGCACGCGTCTCCATGGATTGCGGCACGTGCAGATTCATTTCATCGCCATCGAAATCTGCATTGTACGGCGAGGTACAGGACAAGTTCATGCGGAACGTTGACCAGGGCAGCACTTTAACACGATGCCCCATCATACTCATCTTGTGCAATGTGGGCTGGCGATTGAAGATCACAAGATCATCATCACGCAGATGTCGCTCCACTTTATAGCCACATTGTAGATGTAGGTCAGAGGATTTGGGATGGAATCTGAGATCGATACGTTCGCCATTGTCGCGCACTATATACTTGGCTCCCGGATACTGAGAGTTTCCACGACGCACCAGCTCCTGCATGCGATCGATATTGAAGGGAGTGACCAGTTCTGGAAAGGTCAGATTCTGGGCTATGGATCGTGGTACACCCACCTGATCGATGCGCAAGTTTGGATCAGGCGTGATGACGGTACGTGCCGAGAAATCCACACGTTTGCCCATGAGATTGCCACGGATACGACCCTCCTTGCCCTTCAAACGGGCTTTGATGGCTTTCAGAGGTTTGCCAGACTTTTGCATGGCCCGCGGCATGCCGGGCATATCATTATCCACCAAAGTGGCCACATGGAATTGCAGCATTTTAATGTTCTCTTGGATAACATGAGCGGCTGCGCCACTGGCCTCATTCTTGCGCAGCTCATTGTTGGCCTTGATTATGTCCGCCAGTTTGTGCGTTAAATCATCCTGATTCTTGGCAGCACCAAACATGACTACCGCCGGACGCACGGCCAAGGGCGGCACTGGCAGCACGGTAACTATCATCCAATCCGGGCGCGCATATTTCGGATCCATGCCCAATATAAAACATTCCTCATCGGTGATATGTTTTAAAATTTCCCATACGCGCTCTGCAGAGACTACGATCTTCTTCTCCTGTGAATCCTCATTGGCATGCTTCCACTCGGCGGACAAGTCCAAGCCTGTACGCCGTATCGAAGGCTGATAATGACCGCAACCACCATGTCCGGGCTTTTTATTTGGATCAGGCTGTTGTTGATTGTCCTTGGTTAAGTCCATATCCTCGCCACCCTCGCATATAGTCTTACCCTTGCACAGATCATAGACATAGGCCAAGCGTTTGCGCGGCTGACCCTTGGATTTCATCACAATTTCTTTGATCTTCGGATTGTGGGGCGAAACCAACATTTTGGAGCAATAGAAGCATACGCAACGTAAGATTTTGATGGTTTTGGTAATAAAGCCAATGTGAAAAACTGGTTTGGCCAGATCAATGTGTCCAAAATGTCCGGGACATTCGGTCATGTTGCCGGCACAGGTCTGGCAACGAGAGGTGCGATCAATGACTCCCTGTCGAGGATCCATTAGGCCACCAAGCTTAGGACGACCACCCTCCATTGTCTCGGCAAACTGAACGCCACCTTCGGTGACAGACATGCGACGCTGTAGAGTTGGAGAAAGGGTGAAAATCGTGTTTAGCATCACATATATAATAACTTAAGCAGAGCTTTGATTAGTTCAAAAAATATCGCTAGTTTCCAATATGGCGTCTTTGCATTGGGAGACTTACTATTTCATCAGGTGACAAAATGCCAAACTGTACGCGCTTCACCTGACGCAGCGGCGCCTTGGAATCCGTGGTGGTACTCATTGTGTTTGCCTTTAGTGGATCACCACCAGCTGCAGGAGCTACCCTAGCAAATTTCCGTCAATCACTACTGCCTGGCTGCGTCACCAAAAAAATTTTTTATTTTCTTAGCGTGTGCAGGCGTGCAAGCGAGACAGCAACAGCGGCCACACTGTTCGCTGCGCCACAGTCAGCAGCACTAAAATCCAACACAATAATAGCACAAAAACAACACTAATTTGTTTATGTTTGCTTCTGTAATTTATTTTCTAAATAATCACTATTTTGTAAGAATTATTAAGCGGCCGCGACGACTTTGTGTACACGAACTCCGCGATTTTTTTCACACACCGACGCGAGCAACCAGTGTGACCCTAGGTTAGAAAACGATAGAATACCCAAATAGTCAAAGTGTAATGACTAAATCATAGAGATGGTCTATCGGCAGTGCACATGTTACTCCACATTGAACGAGGTATAATTCATCTGGCCTTGGACTCAAAAATCCCTAATAAAACATAAGAGTCGAACTAACTGAGTTCAAAATAATTCGCCTTTCTTGGCTGTTCGCAGCTGGAATATTCTCAGATCACATAATTTATAGCTAAATAGAAACGCTTATGGTTAGTTTTGCAAACTGAATGCTTTATTATACAAAAATAATTTTTTTATCAGAAAAATATTATAGTTTTGAAATATTAAATTCTGAGTTGTGCCCTTTAGTTATGAAAATTTGTGCGAGTTTTCGGGTCCTTACATTCGCTTCCTCTGCTAAATTTAAATGATACTATCGACCCCGCGGCTCACGCTCTCCTCCGCAAGAGTTCATCGCTATCAGAGTTGGGAGCACAGTTTTATGTTTCATGTTTCGTCTTTTCGGCACTGGCTAACAAATTAAAATAATACCATCTCTTCTTTTAGTCACGGCCGAATAAAATAAGTTTAGCAAAATTGTAGCTTTTTTATCTCTACATGAACTGGCCACACTGACCCCAAGGACGGGTCAAATGAAACAGCTGTTTGGGTTTGATATCTACTTCTGGTTACGGCAACTAAGATCCGAGGAGATTGGTTAACCATGAATGAAACCGGCAGCCAAAGCCAAGTAGATGCGACGGCAGCCGAAAAGCAACGCAAGTTCCGCATACAAGGTAAGTCCTTGGTCAGCTAACAAATGCTTGGCATGCTCTTAACTTTGATGTGTGTTTTTCAGCGGCTGCGTTCCTGGGTCTAGTTGGTGGCGTTTCGGCACTGTTTGGTTTCTCCCGCACACTGGCCACGGCCAAAAAATCGGACAGCAAAGTGCTGCAACAACAGGGCACACGTCAGGGTCTGATATTGATGGATGAAGGAGCAACCTTGGCCTTGCGGGCTCTTGGCTGGGGTACATTGTATGCAGTCGTGGGCACTGGAGCTTTTTGTTATGGCTTCTGGAAGCTAAGCGGCGCCAAAGATGTATGTTGCTGACTTCCGGCAGTAATGCTTGATTCACCCTTCTGTCTTAGTTCCAGGAGTTTCGTCTAAAAATGGGAAATGCCCTGCCGCGCATTACGAAAGAGGAGCCGCCCACCAGTCGCACGGACTTCGAGAGTCTGACCGATCTCATGAAGTATCTGGCTGCCTGGGCCAAGGAGTAATCCCACGCACAATTAGAGTTTAGATTTCAGTTTAGAACTACATTTTTAATATCTATAAAATCAAACAAGTTTAATCATGTCTGGCCAAATTTTCAGATAGGGCACGTCGCTTTCTCTTGTTGACCACAGTTTTGCAGCGCTGTAGCAGTGACTCTTGCAACTCCATTATTTGGCCATGCTCATCCTTGAATATTTCGCCCTTATTTATAAATTCCAAGGAGCCACGAACGAAATTCTGTAGGTTGGGTCCCCTCTTTAAGTGCGCTTTGTGCGTCTCGCTGGAATGTATGTCCATTTCGTTGGCAGGCTTGGAACTGCCACTGGAAGCCCGTGTGGCCTGCACCACAAAGTCAATCCATTTCAGTTGATCCTCTTTGACCTTATTCTGGTAGTCCTCCAGGTCATCGCCCACTGTGCTGCAATCGAAGACTGGAAATCAATTAGGTCATAGCTGGATAACAAGATGGTATCTGGCGGTAACTTACACTCATCTATGTTGATGTTGAATAGGCTTTTGGTCTCGTTGCTTATCCGGGATTGTTTAATGGTCTGCTCCAGTTGGGCGGGCACATCGTTCAACTCAATATCGGAGATATCATCGCAGGATTTATCAATACAGCTGACATTGGGCGTTATCAGTGCATGGGAATTAAGGCTTTTCCTAATGATGGCTTTGATAGTATTTGCCGCTGTGGTGTCTGTGTCCATTATTGTATCTTTTTGCAGTAACTCTAGAACTACAGCATTCGTGGGTTTGGCTATGTCGTTTTCAGCGTCGTTAACTGCTCGGTGGCGGGAATTATTGAAACTCGAAAACTGTGGTTCTTTCAAAAGTGATTTGGCAACAATGCAGTCGAAGTCGCACAACCCATGCGAGAGATGGCGGCGTCTTAGTTTAGAGGTTTTCGTTTTCTAGCCAAAATTAGCCTTTTTTTTATTAAATGAATTTAATGACCGCACGCACC
Organism: Lordiphosa andalusiaca; assembly: GCA_035044965.1. Classification (NCBI taxonomy): domain Eukaryota; kingdom Metazoa; phylum Arthropoda; class Insecta; order Diptera; family Drosophilidae; genus Lordiphosa; species Lordiphosa andalusiaca. The sequence continues at coordinate 814,454 of JAWNNM010000051.1, read as the reverse complement.
ATCAAAAGTTCCTCAGGGGGGGTCCAAACTGACAATGTGTTTAATTAGCGCAGATCCAAACCTGAACTGGTGGCAATACATTACTGCCGAATGTATGTTAATTTTTTAATACATAAATTTTCCCGGTTATCTTGTTTCACAAATGTTGATTGTGGTCACACTAAAGTAAGCAGGGAGCAAGCTAAAGTATGGGGCGCTAGTGGTGACAAAAAGTTGAGTTTCATTTGAATGCATGTGCGTTAATTCGTTACACTCGATAGGTATTGCCGTTATACTCGATAGGTGTTGCTCATTTCTGCCTGTCGCCCAACTATCGCCACTAGCACACCAAAAATCAGCTGTGAAACCTTTGCCGCGAATTTAAAATAGAAAGCTGGTCATTGTTATGATCAAAAGATGATGATTATGGTTAAAAAATAAGGTAAGAAAGGGTTTGGTGGTCAATATATAGATGTAGGTATAAAACTAATTTTAAGCCCGTTGTAAGATTTAGCAAAAGATTTGGCTGGTGCCAAGCACACAGTTGCCGCAATTGCTCCTGCCGGGGATGATGATGTGGAACTTCCGCTTCCGCTGATCGGGAGGATGAGGAAACTGAGCTGTATACATTGCCAAAAAATCCAAAAACCAGCACTTATTGCCAAATCCTTAGTGCTGCGATGTCAATCCCTGGGATAATGAAAACGACAAGATGGAAATTGAGTAGAATAATCGTAGCATCGAACTGAATGCTTCCAAATTGGTTCCCGTGAGCTATGGCAACGACAAACTGCATATTATGTGCGTTAGTAAGTATAATAAAATGCCAGGTGTTTTTCTGGGGTGCATGTAATAACGCCCGCTGACATAACGCCCGCGGGCACAATAAAGGAAATCTAATCGTTTTGCCAGATTCTTTTTTCCAAAAAACTCTTTTGGTTTTTAATGCAAACGTCTCCAAGCTCCGTTTTTACTAGTTTTCTGTGCTTCTCCACGTTTCTGACAAGCTTGGTTGAAATCGGACATCTATATGGTTCAGCTGTCATTCAAAAGTAGAGTCAGAAAAGTAGACTTATTGAGAAAAACTTGTTTGTTTTCAGTGTATATGTCCTTCAAATTAGTTTAAAAAACGTGCTGCAAGGGTATACAAACTTCGACCGAGCCGAAGTTAACTTCCCTCTATTTTTATGTATATTTTGTGTTTTTGCTTGTTGCTTCCTCAACTGGTTGCAAGTTCAAAGTTGATAGGAATCACAAAACAACTAACAGAAATACGTTTTCGAACGTAATAAATTACCTTTAAAAAGAGCCACATATCCCAGTTAGCTTTAATTAACATGTTGACTTTTCACAAGCTAAATGCGCATCACTACGACGCCCATAGAGGAAGAAAATAACAAAACAGTGGAAATTTAAAGTAAGATTTGATTCTGTTCTACGCTTCTTAACCAATCATGACCGTTTCCAACATAGTGGATCAGTACACGGTGCTGACGGGCGATCGTTCAAAAATCAAGGATCTGCTGAGCAATCGTCTCACTGAATGCGGCTGGCGCGACGAAGTGCGAATGCTATGCCGAAATATCCTAATGGAGAAGGGAAGCAACAATAGCATAACAGTCGAACAGTTGATAGGCGAGGTGACACCTAAGGCGCGTACCTTGGTACCGGATGCGGTTAAAAAGGAGCTACTGATGAAGATACGCACCATTCTGACAGAGAACGATTTGGAGGAGGGCCAGGAGGAGGATGTGGATGCTTAGCGCTTCAACGGAAATAGCAATTTAAAAATGTAATTTAATTTTGTACGTTAACAAACCACATCCCGTCTCCGGCTAATAAATCAACAGTATCCAGAGGACCCAACACATATCTGACCAATGGTTTCTGTTTGTGCTTGGCTTTACGGGCTGGGCTGAGATGACTTGCTATTCAATGGGCTTCTTCTTATTCTTTTGAGTATGATAATTGGGATGATAACTAGGACCTATGTATTTATAATCAGATGGCAGATAGCTTTAAAGTTTAATCCGTCAAGTACTCCGGATACAACTTTGGACAAATTATATGGGATACCCACTTACACAGTAGAGTAAAGCCATCAATATATACACGGATGTAGTCGGACGTGAAGCGTTTTCTTCTAATTTAAGGCTGACCATAGCATTCCGGCTTCCTGAGCATTACAGTGTGTACCCAGCAGAGGTGGTGGTACTGCCCACACTCATCCTAGCACACTTCAAAAAAAAGACAAGTCTGGGCACCATTATCGACCTCCTTCCAAAGAGGATTGGGATACACCCGCCTCATTAAAACTCCACAATAAAGATGTAGTCCCACGCCTCGCTGCTTATCGTTGGAATAAACTTTCCTTCTGTGATGCACTGATGAGTATGGGGATACGAGGTACAATACCCCTCCACCTGCTCTGCCCATGCCCCTATCTTAGTAGACTGATTGGGTCAACCCATCCTTTTTAATCTTTTTGAGGTATCCCAGCTAGAAATTCAGGCTCTTCTCAAATTTTTCGAACCTTTTTGGATTATGGGCACGCCGTAACCAGCCATCGTATCCTTATCTAAGCACCATGTACCTTAAAACGAAAACAAGTCTGTCCGGCGTGTTCGTGCCTCCAAGATTAATGCATTCCATCAGGTTAAAATGATTAGTTTATTTACAGCTCTGTCCTCGGCTTCTACCGAGCTTGCTTGTGTGGCATCCTGCAACTAATATTGGAAATAAATCCATCGGGCTCGTTCGACTTTCTTGTTTGTATTGAAAAAAGTTGTATTTAAATTTTCGTTTTGGGCGAGAGCAATTAGTTTCGAATAGAACAATTCTTCAATTTAGTTAAACAAAACCCATTCCAGTTGTCGGACACGATGAAACAGTCATGGCGCCGCGGCGATTCTCAGATGTGGCAGTGGACCAAGTCGGACACTTCTCCGTCTGCTGTATCTTTTGCTAACGCATCAAAATCTGTAGCAGCTGGATTTGTATTGGTTTGACCGGAGATGGTGGGCTGAGAATACTTGCGAACCCATTCATTGGGGTGCATTTTTTTCTTGTGGTTATGCATGTTGGCATGAGACTTGAAGGTTCTCGTACAGAAGGGACAAGAATACAAGTCTACGCCTGTGTGGGTGGCCATGTGCTCCTGCCAAAGAGAGAGAGAGAGAGAGGGGGAGGAACAGTCAGGTAACTACCTCAAATGTCATTTATTTATTTAAAACTCACAGTTAAGGCCCTGGGCAGCTTGAACTCTTTAGCGCATAGGCTGCACTTGTGCCGCTTGCCTGAATGATGATACCTCATATGACTACTCAGTGCCACCCGGGAGGACTTCTCCGCCTGGCACAGGACACAGCGATATTTGTTATTGCCCTCGCGATCATCATGGCGTGCCAAATGCTTGCGCAAACTGCGCTCATCCCTCAGCCAGCGTCCGCAGAGATTACATTGAACCTCGGCGACTGGTCCCTCGGGATGCAGAGCCTTCTTGTGTATAAGGAAATTGGCCTTGCAACGGAAATGGGTGCCACAAATGTCGCAGATCACCGGCGTAAAGTCTGAATCATGCATGCGCTTCACATGAGCAGTGACTTCCAATTTGGTGCGGAATCTGCAAAAGATTTACTTTGTTAAAACTCAACTCACGTCGAACGGACGTCTTCTGCCTGAATCCACTTACGTCTTGCCACACTCCGGGCAGGCCTCGGTGCGTTCGGTACCCTTGTGTCCCTTGAGATGCATGGTCAGCAAGTATTTTTTTGCAAAGCGCGCCTCACAAATGGCACATTGATGAACCAACTCCTGCTGTTCGGAGTGAAAGCGCAGCATGTGCATGACCTGGCTGTTGCGGTTGAGGAAGTTCTTCTGACACAACTGGCAGCTGAAATACTGCGGATCCTTGTGATAATGTAAGTGGTCCACATACAGTGTGCGCTTCTTGTAGCGATTGTTGCAGCACCGCATGTAGCCGCTGCAATCGTGCTCGGAGCGAAAGTGGCGCTTTAGATCTGTGAAATCAGACAGTGGGGCGGAGCACAGACAGCAGTCAAGACGCACATTAGCGGCTATGTAGTCATCCATTTCTTTAATGCTGGAGCGTTTGCCCACATGTTCAGTGTCCTTGACTACGACAGCAGCAGGCTGCTTACGCTTGGCCTGAACTTTGGGTCGGCCACGTTTTGCTGTGGATGCCACGGGCGAGTCGTCATTTGTCTGCTGGCGTTTGATATTGCGAGAGCGTGCCCGCGACTCACGTAATGAGAGCTGCTTCGTCGTATTAACAGGCGTCTCCTCCACATCCATTTCAAATCTGTCATCCTCCAATTCAGTCGCTTCCGATCCCTCCAAAGCTTCAATCTCTGGCTCACATAAGATTTGATCCTTGACATCTCCCTCGTCTTCGTTTTGCAACATTTTCATTAGCTGAGGCTCTGTGTTCCACACCACCACAGCTGGTTCAGGCTCCTCCTCCACTTCTGTTTTTAGCTGCAAAGTATGTTGTTTGTCCGCCACCATCACACAAAACTGATCGAAATCTAGAATCTGTAACCAGCAGCGGCGGCATAGGGTACTGGACACCGCATCATTGGCCTCGAGCTATAGGAGATCATAGGAAACAATATCTTTTCATTTTCCTCCATCCACTGCTTTCATAGTAACCACCCACTCACCACCATTTTCAGATGCTTTTCTATCAACTGAGCCAATGTCTGTGACTGTTGTTTCTGTTCAAAGATGGACACACTTTGCTCTTCGATCTCATCCTCTAGGCAAAGTCGACATATCATTTTTTATGTCATTAAATCAACAAACTTTTCGTTGTAAATGCAAATTGACAGGCCGAGCGAGCAGCTGTTCACAGCGTTGCCAGATCCAGTCACTAGAGCTGTTCAGTCTGGATTTAGCTGGCTATAAAAGGCTATGCTTGCCAGTGCAGTGGTGGTCGGCTGATTTATTGCTGTACCGAAATATATTTTTCGGTTCAAGTTTATATCAGGGATGCAAACCACTCGAAAATAAGTACTGGTTCGGTTCAGTGTCTCACACAGTTTCTAAACCGAAGAAGAATGTCCAAAATTTATGATTTCGGATTTGCAGGATTCGTCTATTAGTTCCAAGACGAATGTCCTTCAAAAACAGAGAAGGCCGGCTAGAAAAGAATTCGTACACAAGTAAGATTGAACTAAGGTAAAGAAGTAATACAGCAAATCCACTAGAGAAAATAATGCAGATTAAACGCAGACAGGTATATTCAGAGATCTGCGAGCAAATGCGAGACTTGCAGGATTACAAGTTGTAAAATTGATGCCTATTTTCAATGGGAACAGGGTATAAAAACTCAAATCAAAATTTTAGTATTTTTTAATTAATTATGTACACCCTTCAATGAATCATATATAATGCGTGTTATTAAGGACCTTATCGGCGTCCACCGAAAAAAATAGTTCATGGAAATATCAGTGGGCCCTCTTTAAGAAAAAAGTAAAAAAAACCACGAAATTTCGCAAAAACTATATTAGAGAACCAATTAGTGCCCACTAATGGGACTCTCTTCTTTCTTGGAAAGAAGGGATGAAATTAGTATAGTTACAATTTATGCCATTTAATTTGGATGTACCATTGTTAAGTTATCGATGTCAAACAAGAAAAAAAGTCGGTCAAGCCCGACTATAACATACTCTGTACCAAGAAAATTTGTCTTTTGATCATAGCTCGAAAACCGTTCAGCCGATCTTCTTCATTCCTTTGGCTGATCGATAAGTTATCCTAATAACTAAATATGTCCAAAGGGAACAATCCATCTATCTTCAAAACTGGAGATATGACGATTTTTCTAAATTGCGGGGGCGGGAAGGGGGCGTGGCCAAAATTGAAAATAAACTTGATCTGCCTGCAGACAAAAGAAGCAAATGTCCCATACATGTCAAACTTATATCTCTTACCATCTCTGAGATCTGTGCGTTCATACGGACAGACGGACAGACGGACGGACGGACGGACGGACAGACGGACATGGCTATATCGAATCGGCTGTTGATGCTGATCAAGAATTATGGGGTCGGAGATGCTTTCTTCTGGATGTTACATACTTTTGCGCAAGCTTATTATACTCTATGTACCTATGGTACAGAGTATAAAAAGAGTATTATACTCTCGATGATAGGTACTACGTAGCTTTCTCGTTTTTATACCCTTGCAAAGGGTATTATAAATATTAAAAGTTTGCAAAGCAAAGAAATTATCATTTCCGACCATTAACTATATATATATATTCTTGATCAGGGTGGCGAGCTGAGTCGATCGAGCTTTGTCCGTCCGTCTGTCTGTCTGTCTGTTTCTACGCGAACTAGTCTCTCAGTTTTAAAGCTAGCGAGTTGAAATTTTGCACAGCGTCTTCTTTTTGCTGCACACTACTAATATGTCGGAACCTACCGCATCGGATGAATATATCTCATAGCTCCCATAGGAACAATCGGTCTGAAAACTAGTTTTAGTGAAAAACCTTTTTTCTTTTCAATGAAATCGTCTCCAAACTTGGTAATCGTAGGTTTTCTATGTTTTTTTTTTTTATAATTCTACCAAGTTTTATGAATATCGGACAACTATATGATATAGATGACATACAAAAGATAGGTCTGAAAAACAGTCTTAGTTAGAAAAACTTTTTTGTTTTTTAATGGTAGCATCCTGCAATTTGGTATTTGTTTGTTTCACAGCATGTAAAAAATTTTTAAAAAATTTTTGTCCAAATCGGATGACTGTTTCATATAGCTTCCATACGAACGCTCGGTCGAAAATTGGCTCGTTGTGTGAAAATGATGATTTTTGGAAATATTCAAGCGAGCACTTGCAATTGTATAAAACCTTCGGCCCAGACGAAGCTAGCGTAGCTTTCTCGTTTTTTATTGTGTTTTCGTATACGTTTAGTGAACAACAAAAACAACAGATAGGTGGCTGATAATGTGATCTACGAAATTTTCACAGAGGCCCTAAAGGATCTAATGTGTGTATAAAAATTTGTCTACGCCTTTTCTGTTGCCGCACTTCGAGCAGGCTATTCTTGTTTTGTATATTCATATGAGGGTGCAATGGTACGGCTTGCAGATTTGGAGAGCGATAACACATAAATGGCTTGCTTCGAGTCCCGGTAATAGCAGCTCCACCGAAAATGTCTGGGCAAGAGGAAGATAACATTATGAACAGCCGCCAATGTCGTCTTGTACCAATTCACCTACCCGTGTACTTTTAGTGAGAACCATTCAGAAGTTATGGCGGGCGGTTGAATACCTTCTAATAAAAGTCCGGAGAAAAGGGCCAGGTGCAAATATTGTACACGAGTCTAAATAGATTCCGGCAGAGCGCAGTCGACTTTGGTGTCACCTTTTTGTACTAGCTGATGCTCCGGCTGCTCATGTATGATGTGATTGAGAACCTGGTCCACACTATCGCTGGCAGTGGCAGTCACCTGCTGTCGTTTGGGTTTTGGCGGACAGGGCGGTGGAGTTGACCTGCCGGTTCGCACAGGCGTCATCTGCATAGCCAAGTGTTCCTCGCAGATTACTTGCATTTTGCTCTTAGCTTCTTTCACGGAACTGGGCTGATCGTCTGCCACATCCTGGCACATGACCCCGGGCTCCTCCTGTTGCTGCTTGACTTGGCGCCGGGCCAGCATTTGATTTATGGCCAACTGCACGCTTGGCGTAAGCCTCAGATGATTTGAGCTGCGCCGTACCAGGAGGCAGTGCTCAGCTAGGCTCATCATTTGGTCATACAGGGTGTTCAGTAGCTGGCCAAAGATGTGGCTGCCTGTCTGTGAGGCATTATCAAAGACCTGGTCGATCGAGCTCTCGTTCTCAGCGAAAAAAGAGCACAGAAACTCGTCGTAGATCAGTTGACAGCCGGCACCCAGTGAGGGAAGCAACCAGCACAGGAACAGCAGCTTGAACTCACTGAAAAAGGGCACTATGGCCAACAGACTTGCGGTTAGGAAATCGAAGACGACGAAGATGCCATAGACAATCCAATACGCCAGCCAGACCCGCTGTTCGCTCTCCGAACGCCGTTTGCCGTTCAAAATCTTGTACGAAGCGAAGGCTGGATACAGGCAGCCAACCAAAAGGCAGCAAAGACGCAGGGCACTCTCATAGACGAACATTCTGTTCAGACGGCGAATACAATTTAGAAGTTATAAAATTTTTAAAACCCTAGATTTAAACAAGTTTTTTGTCGACGGAAAATTTTCAGTTTATTTTAACAAGCAACGTCTGTACTGTTCTAAGCCTTCGTATCAACTGGGTAAGTAATAAATGGCCTCGGGGAGGGGGAATTGACAGGGAAAATACGGATTAGGTTGTTTGAATTTTTTTTCAAACTACCCGGATAAATGCACGAAGCCCGAATATATCGCTCTCCGACATGACCATGACGTGCTTATGGATGTTGTCGCACATCATTTGGTCAATGCGGAGAATTGGGCTCCAATTGAAAAGCATTCCCGGAAGTGGCAAAGGTATCTGAAGACCGGAACGCATGGTAGCATTTGACGGAACGGTAGTTGATGTTAATAATCCAATTTTTTACAACATCAACTTACTTAGCTTGTCGCTAAGTCGAGAATAAAAGGGTAATTCTTTTGGAGCTCTGGGATTTAAATAAAACGAGAGTGAAAGTTAAAGTTGGACCTGCCCGACCTCGAAATACCAGTTACCCAGGGCAATTAATGTGTAATACCCTCATGCAACTCAGATAAGTATGCAACATTCTTTTAACTCTGCCATTTATTATCCGATCTTTATGAAAATTTGTGAGACTGTAGATATTGGACAAAATCTGAGCTCAATATCTTAAACAAGGAGATATTCAACTGTTTTCATTGCTGGGGCAGGAGGGGGCATGGCCATAATTTTAAATAAACTTGATCTGCGTGCAGAGAATACTGGTCTAGAAGAGCTAGAGCAACCAAATTTTAGTTGTGAGCTAGTATTGTCTGTAAGCAGGTCAAGTTTGTTTCAAATTTGGGCCACGCCCCCTCCCGCCCCCGCAAAAAAAAGTTGATTATCTCCTACAATTTGTAAGCTATCGACCTCAGATTTTGCAGTTTAGTGCATGTGCCCAATATGTACAATCTCTTTATTTTCATTAAGATAGGATAATAAATGGCAGAGTTAAAAAACGGTGCATACTTTTCTCAGCCGCATGAGGTTATTAAACACTAACTGCCTTGAGTAACGGGTATTTCGAATTCGGGCAGGGCCGACTTTAACTTACGCTCTCGTTTTTATTAGGTTTACAAATTTTTTGGGAACCTCAAAATTTCGAGGATCTTGGTACTCTTACATACCATTTTTTTCTGACATACCATTTTGTCAGAAAAATGCCGTAAAACATTATGCTAATTTTTTAGCCATCGATTTTAATAATCAATTTAAACCAATTGCTAAAACGCCACATTCAAGATCTTTGATCTTAATTCACAATAAACGTGCGCTATGTTTATTCTCAAAAACCATAGTCAAAATTCGTGTGTAACAAAACATCATGATTTTACAGGGACCGTAAATAATGATTATTTGTAGATTTTTCAACCTCAAAAATCATCAACTTGGAGTACCCGCATTAAAAAACGTATCATAATAAAGTATGATTGTATTTCGGTGTTCTATTGATTTACACAATGATTTTTATTTCTTGATTTTTATTTAAATTGCTCAATCAATAATGATTATTTTTTGAGTAAAATGAATAAAAATCAAAAATAATCATTAAATTTGTAAAATACGGAATTTTATTTGTAATTTTAAACTTGGCATTGGGTTTTATTGGTTCGACTTGATTCACTTACTAGTGATATGCATCAATTATGTCACAATTTCTTATACACTTGTAGTAATCGACATTTGAGTAATATTTATAAAAATTATTTTTGAGTTTTTTTTTTTAATAAAATTTTATTAATATTCTTTAAGGTTTAAAATAAAAATCAAAAATAATTATTAAAGTTTGATTTTTATAATAGAACTCATAATGATTACGGTCCCTGTGATTTTGTGATTTGGATTGTATTTTTTGGAAAAATCGGGATTTGATACCAGTACCAGTAGTATATGTTTGCTTATGTTCTGGACTAACTGGAATCAAATTACTTTCAGAAATTCCACTTTTGAGTATCAATTGTATACAGAGCAATCCAATCAGCTGTTGTTTGGTTACGCTTCTCATTCGTCAGTGGGAGCAAGAAAATTTCTTGAATAATGCTGCGTGTTTGTCAGTAAAACAAGGGAATCATGAACAGTTTAGAGTTTTTATGGCCAAAAACTGGCTTTAATTGTGAAATGGCCATCACTTATTGTTTCATTTACTAAAGTCGGTCTGGCAACGCTGCGACCCGCAGTTTGTATTTTGCATTTAATAAAATAATTGTTGCTAATTTTAGTGAAAAAAAAGAATGATTTGCAGACTTTGCCTAGGAGATGAAGTGGAACAGACTGTGGGCATTTTCGAACAGAAAGATCAGTCACAGTCATTGGTGCAATTGATAGAGAAGCATTTGAATATTGTGGTAAGTTTTGGGTAATCGTTTCTGAGTTGGATTTGGATTGACAAACTATTTTGCCTTAGGTGGAGGTAAATGATGCAGTGTCCACGGGTCTCTGCGTGGGGTGCTGGCAACAACTATTGGACTTTGAACAATTTTATGCCATGGTCTTAGAAAAGCAGCTGCAGCTGCAAATTCTCAAAAAAGAGCCCAATTTGGACATGAGATCGGAATCGACTGAGGATGACAGGTTCTTGTTTGAGCCCGAGATTGAAGTGCAACCCCCCAGCAGTCCCACTGTCCAAGAAAGCAATGCGATTGAAACTGAAGTCCCGACCAAAAATAAGGCTCTGCCGCCTAGACGCAGCCTGCGTTCCCGTGTGCTTACCGGGCGAATCAAAGTGGCTAGAGCTGAGCAGCAACCCACATTGGAGGCCGGAAGGCGTAGCGAAATCAATAATGAAATGGACCTGTACATCGCCTCATTTGGCCAGCTGCAGTGTTGTCTCTGTGGAGCAGATAGTGCCCCTCAAGAAGACTTTGCTGCCCTCAAGCGGCATTTCCGCCGACAACATCAATGCGCTGGCTATGTAATTTGTTGCGACAAACGCTACAAGAAGCGCACCCTTTATGTGGACCATCTGCATATGCATCAGAATCCGGATCACTTTCGGTGAGCCCGCTCTTCGCATCTCGAATTGAACTGACCGTTATTTGCCTTATCCTTATTTATTTAGATGCACAATCTGTGATAAGCAGCTGGTTAGTCGCATTAGTTATGATTTCCACATGCTGCGCTTCCACTCCCAAGAGGAGACTCTGAGTTTTGCCTGCGATAAGTGCTCAAAGCGTTTTCCCAAAAGGTTTCTCTTGCTGGAACATTTACAGATGCATCAGAGGAAACGGTCTCAGTGTGAGCAGTGCAAAAGATCGTAAGTGCAGAAAATGTGGCGCCTATTTGATATTTACTGTCCTCTGACATTGTCTCTCTCTCTCTTAGTTTTAGCAACGTGGCGAATATGCGCTTGCATATGCGTCGCTCGCACGATCCCACCTTTGTGCCCTTTATCTGTGATTGCTGTGGTGCCGAGTTCAAGAGCAAACAGAATTTGGAGACACACCAGCGCATCAAGCACAGTGAGGGTCCACAATTGCCCGAGGCTCAGTGTGCGATCTGTCAGAGTTGGTTGCGCGACGAAAAAAGCCTGAAGAAGCATATGTATCAGCATATGGATGAAGCCTCCTCGAAGCAATACAAATGCGACCAGTGTGATGTGCTAAAAACCACACGAGTCAAATTGGCTTCGCACCGACGATATCATCATCCCAAACAATACCAAAAGTGCTCGGTCTGTGAAAAGAAATTCAAAAATGTGCGCGGCCTGGAGGAGCATATGGCCACCCATACGGGCCGCGATCTGTATGCGTGTGCGTTTTGTGAGCGCACATTTAAGAACTCGGGAAATATGCACAAGCATCGAAGGCAAATGCATGCAGCACTAGTGGATACACTGCAGCAACAAAAAAAACTAAGGCCCAGCGAGCGAAAGGAGAGGGCGGATCAAGTGGTCAATAAGCAGGCCCGAGGGGAAAGCAGTTATAATGGCTAAGACCAAAATATATAGAAGACTGATACCATTGTTCTACAGGGAAAAGTATGCCGAGAATCTTTTACCAATTCCTGCTTGTCCACCCATGCATGCTGAATACGAGTTGAGAAGCCAAAGTCATTTCCGTTTCCGAAATATGAGCGAAAACTAATATTCCGACTGCTTACCGTTCTAAGATTCTTGTAGGCCACACTGAGCATTAATTGGTGATTTTATGAAGCCTCTAGGATAGTAAACATGTTATTGCCAGTGAGAAAATTCCTCACGAGGTATTAGCAGTGGAGTCGATATTGTTCTTCAAAGTCAAATTTTACTTGATTTATAAACATTTTGACAACTTAAATAGTCTGCTAAAAGCCACTGCTTAAGTCAGATATCCAATGACACCTCATATCATCAATTGGATCAACCAATGCTCTAGTTGCGGCAGTATTGTTGCCTTTTTTGTCAGGATCATTAGCAAAGTTACAGCGTGCTAAGTCTGAAATTCAAGATTTAAATTTATGGGAGAACACAAAATATCCACCCCAAGTTTTTGTAGGAGTTTTAATCATTAAAATATTTATCGAAGAGTACAATATCCTTCATGGAATGCTACTTTAATGTAGACATAGAACAACAAAATGCGACACAATACCAGACAAGTGAATGGCAAAGATAAATTTCAATGTGAACCTTCGATTTTACACGAGTGTGCTGTGCGTGTGCGAAGTCTGGCCAACAAACTGTCCACACAGACCGCACATCTAGGTAAAATCTAAATCCATATTGCAAATTTCGATACAAATTCCCTGAAATACCAACGTTTTTGGTAGAAGTATTCTATGGCCCGGCATGTAAATCACAACCGGTCTTTTCGGCTGTTATTAATGCCAGCCCATCGTTTCTGTTTTGTGCGAATTTTCACCAGTTTTTCACACCCAGCTTGGTGAATACCTAACCGCATCTGGTCTTTCCATCTCAGTTATGGGTGTCCCTTTCTGCCTTTTCTTCAAAAATTTTTCGCATTCCGTTTGTATACCTGTTTTATTGGACCTTGTTTTTTTATACAGGTTTCCAGTCCTCTGTTGCTTTTTGCGATTGACTTGATCAGGTTTCCCATAAAGCTGATACAATTCTTGGGTAATTCGGGAGCGACATTCGACGCCTATTTTTAGAGGTCCAATAATCGGCACGACAACAAGATATGTCATCGCAGATATTTTTGATTTTCGGGAAGGACTCTGCGTTTTATACCCTGGCAAAAGGTATTATAATTTTGGTAAATTCTGTAAAATCACAACTTTTTAACCAGAGAAGATAGCAAACGTTGCTAATTTATTTTCTGGTGTTGAATTCAAACAAATTGTCCGTTTTGTCCCAGCACGTGAGGTTTAAGTGAAATTTGCTTAAACGTAAGTTGAGCGAGGATTGTTTACATTCCTAGGTCCTGTAGTTTGTTCACCTATTCAAACCAAACTTGTTTATACGTTAACTTAGTTGAATACAAGAAACGAAAACCCAAAACCAAAGTGTTGTTCTGATTCCTAAGATACACACATTTTGATATAGCTTTGATAAACTTTGAATTTTTTGTGAAGTTTTACATTATCCACTCGCTCAAAATATTTTATATATTTTAAGAAATTTTAATTTCTTGTTTTGCTAACTGCTCTGTTTAAAAGGTGCTCTATTTTGTAATCATACCTTTTTTTTAAGTTTTTATTTTATATATTTTTGGGTCTAACCGGCATTAACAATATGATTTCGTGCAGGCGCAGGGTAGGCACTAAATATGTAAACTCCTTACCAAAGGAGCGCAGAGTATATAAAGTTTGTGCGAAAATATGTAACAACCAAAAGAAATCATCTCCGACACCATAAAAACTATATAAAGGGTGATTTTTTAAGAGCTATAGGAAAGTTTTTCTAAAAAAAACATCAATTTTAGAAAAATGCATGAAATCTTTATTTGAATCGATAGTATGGTCCATATAATTTAATGTTTGAAGATTATTTCAAGCAAATGTTGACCGTGACTGCGCCTCAAATGGTCCATCCGCATAGTCCAGCTTTGGCATACTTTTTCCAACATTTCGGCCGGTATCTCACGAATAAATGCTTCAATGTTGTCTTCCAATGCGTCAATTGAAGCGGGCTTGTCTGTTTAGACATGAGCTTTAACATAGCCCCGCAAAAAATAGTCTAAAGGCGTTAAATCGCACGATCTAGGGTGGCCAATTGCCGGTCCCGAACATAAAATAAAATGTTCACCGAACTCGCCTCTCAATAAGTCCATTGTTGCGCGTGCTGTGTGGCATGTGGCACCGTCTTGTTGAAACCACATGTCTTGCAAGTCAAGCTCTTGCATTTTGGGCAAACAAAAAGTTGGATTTCATCTCACGGTAGCGCTCACCATTCACAGTTACGTTACCATTCGCATAATTTTTGAAGAAGTGCGGTCCAACGATGCCACCAGCCCATAAACTGCACCAAACTGTGACTTTTTCTGGATGCATTGGTAGCTATTGCAATGCTTCTGGCTGATATTCACTCAAAAATCGACAATTCTGCTTATTTCTGCCGCTTCAGTGGGTCGATTAAACTGACAACAAAATGGAAGAAGCGCGCGATGAACTTTCTTAACAGAGCACGCATTTTGATAATAAAATTCAATAATTTGCAAGCGTTGTTCGTTTGTAAGACGATTCATGGTTAAATTATAGACCAAACTGAAGATGTTTGACAGTGAAACAAAACACGAAACGTGCGTGAGCTGTTTAAAACAGTGTTGCCAAAAAGATAATAGCCAAAAAATCACCCTTTATATATTCTTGATCAGCATCAGCTGACGAGTTGATATTGCCATGTCCATGCGGGACGAAAACTTTTAATACTGAAGATTCTTTTTAACTTAAGCCTCGCCCCCTAAAGCCCCCGCAATTTTGAAAGTTCATCAAGTCTCCACCAGTTTTATGGATAGAAGGTTCGCGCCTTCTGTACATATTTAATTGTCGGGATTATTTCCTGAAAGTGAACGGTAGTCAAATTATTACCAAGCGACTGTCCGCCTCAGCAGCTCTGATTTTAGCTGCAACTGTAACATCAATGTTGACAGATTCTTTCGTTGGTAGCAGAGTTTATTTTAGTCGGCCTTGGATGAAATTCTTACTTGTTTTTGTCGAACTGAGTCCGGGCCGTGCCCATCTCTACTTTTGGGCCGCTTTCTCAGGTTCCTGTTTTTTGAAAATCTAAGTGCAAATCTGCTTATCTTATCTTCTCTTATGTTTCCATTACTGATGCTGATTCGAGAAGGCGACGGACGGGATAAAGACTCCTTATATTCCGATGTTGTATAATTCGTCAAGGCTTTTGCTATCCGCAAACGTTAACGTAGCATTCCTTGGTAGTTCTATTGCATATTTTAATAAATAAATAGATAGTTCAGCGAACTTTATATCAAATAACCCTTCCAAAACTTTAAACTTTACAAATTTTTGGGTGGAAATCTAGTTGTCCTCCGTTAAATTTACTATTTTTATTTTCGGGGATTAACAGGATGTAACTTAGCCAATGATCCTGACAAAAGTACACCAATCTCTCCAATATCTGGTGCCTTTGGACGATTGTTGATTGAAAAGTAATAAGATTTAATCTACAAAATTCAAGAATTATAGTTCTATTTCTTTGGTCATAAAACGGTGGTCAAAGTTTTTAAAGAATTTAAAAATACCAAAGAATTTTGACAGCTGAAGTGTCTTCTGGTCTGCTCGACTGCGATATACCTGTTACTCCGGGGAATAATTAACCGACTCCTAGTTTGGGCTGAAGGATTCCATTCGTGCTTCCTTTAGCGCTATGAATTGAAACATCAGCTTTCAATTGAATCCCCCCCCCCCAAAAAAAAACCAGCATTAATTGTTTTGTAAAATTATTATTACAAATTAGCATCGAAGAGAATAATTACTATTTACAAACTAGTACAACTAGCGGTAGTAGCATAACTTATGTTATTTACATCTACAATAACTACCATACAAATACAAACAGCTTATTTAAATAAACTCGGAACTTAAGAGACATATGAAGGTTAATTGTGTTCGAACGTTGATTAAATTTAGTTTTTCCACTAACGACAAATGAAACATTGCACTACGCTTAAGCTGTTTTGTGGGCTTTTTGTTTAAAATGTATTTTCCTCATACATAACAATTTCTAAAGATTAATACTTTTGCGAGTCAATGGCAGTGACATTTCGGTATCGTTTTTCGAGTGTGTAAATATATTCGGAATTGTTCATCTTTCTCGGTCTTGCTCTAAATGTATATCTCTTCCTCTCTCTCTCTCTCTCTCTCTCTCTCTCATTTACGTGTACTCTATCTTAACTTTGTTGTTGCTGGTTTAATAGCATATTTATATATATAACAAATACATATTTTACAAAAACTAAATCTAGGGGCACGTTCAGATGGGCAAAATATTTGGTAAAGTTGGCAAATGTGTGGTCAAACAGGTTTAAGAAATCATTTCCTCTCAGTTGCACAGTGATTCTTCAGGTCATTTAAGCTCGGATTAGTTTAAATTACGAAACTACTACGAACTTTTTGTTTCGTAGTTTTAAATTGTCGTTTGAATTGATCTTTGAAATGCCTATTGTGTGGAAGGAAAGTTGTTTGGATCGTTGGGGATCCGGGCCACTTCTTAGTTTGTCTTGTAAGGTCCATGTCATTCTCATTTGTGAAAAATTAACTACCAGTTTATGACTATTCTCGTGCTTTCAGATTTTTTAGGGAAAAACAAAACAGTAGAAAGAAGATTCAACATCTTATGGAATGGAAATTCAATTTTACCCAACCGAAGCATAGGAGCTATAGCCGGGCTACCGCTTAAGCCTCTCTCTAGGAGCTCTAAAGACATTTTGAACTACTAATTTCTAGATCAACTTGGACTGGATATGTCTTTAATATCCTTTTAACCTTTCAAAAGAGCTGAAAATCATTCAAGTGATGGTAGTTTTTATACCCTTGCATAGAAATATTCATTTCCAATCCCGTAAACTTTATATATTCTTGATCAGGGTGACGAGCTGAGTCGATGGAGCTTTGTCCGTCCGTTTGTCTGTCTGTTTCTACGCGAACTAGTCTCTTTGTTTTAAAGCTATCGAGCTGAAATTTAGCACAGAGTCTTCTTTGTGCTGCACACTACTAATATGTCGGAATTGACCGGATCGGATGACTATATCTCATAGCTCCCAATCGGTCGGAAAACTAGTTTTAGTGAGAAAAACTTTTTGCTCTTCAATGGAAACGTCTCCAAACTTCGTAATCGAAGGTTTTCTAAGATTTTTAGGAATCCTACCAAGTTTTATGAAAATCGGACAACTATATGGTATAGCTGCCAAACAAAAGATAGGTATAAAAAACAGTCTTAGTTAGAAAAACTTTTTTGTTTTTAATGGTAGCATCCTGCAATTTTGTATTTGTTTGTTTCGCAAGCTTTTACATAATTTTAAAATTTTTTGGCTAAATCGGAAGAGTATATGATATAGCTCACACACGAATGATCGGTCAGACAATGTGAAAAAGAGTATTTTTTGAAAATATTTAAGCGAGCACTTGCAAAGCTATAAAAACTTCGGCACGGACGAAGTTAGCTTAGCTTTCTCGTTTTTCATTTGCTTTGGATGAAAGTATAGTTAAGATTTATTCAGTTGAAATGGATACGGGAAATCATCCAATAGACGATTTCTATATTCTTAGTTTTCTCTGTGTACAAAATGCAACATGGTCAACTGAATGAGATACAAGATTCTTCATTTAAAGAGCTACCAGAGCAAACTTAAAGCAAGCTATGACTTATTTTCTGAGAGTAGTCCATTAACCTCTCGCTCTGGGGTTTGGGATTTCATTTTTAAATATAAATGTATTATCTGTTCGAAGGATTAAGTACAACCCGACCCAATATAAGACATGCGGTCTCAGTCGAGAGCCTTTCAGCTGTTGAAGTAAGTTTCGGAACAGACATTTATTCCACACAAAATCTGGTGGCACTTGAGGAAAGTGCCGACTTACACCTGCTTTTTCGAGTGGTGTTTCATTCAGTCAATTACGGAGACAGGTTTTTGCCTACCAATAAACACTTCGAGGCGATGGCCTCTGCTTTAGACATGATTGTTTAACAGTTCCCGGACTCTCTATAGTCTGGCGGTTATCAGAATCTTCTAGTCCAGCGATGTTCAAGAAGAGAGGCTCTCTGTAGCTCTCTGTCTCTTTCTGACACTCATTGAAGCATCACTTCGGCAAGCATTCGGCGTGAATTGGCGAAAGTGTTCGGCCCCTGGGGGCTATGGGTGAACATCGCTGGTCTAAACTGTTAGACCACTATAAGCATGGAGTCTCTTTCAAAGTTCATGGAGTGTCTTCTTGCAGAAAATTGATCTTTGGTAGAAATGAGGAAATGGAAGTGAAATGAGTAGCAATCGCAATTGCTTGAAAGGGAGATCTTAAAGAAAGAGACCATTGCAAACTGGTTTAACTCCACGCGTGACTAGTCGAGAACTAAAACAGGATCTACAGCCTCAGCTAACTACTTAGAGAATTCTTCACAGAAGATGTGTCTTATAATCATATTCTGTTGTATTGTATTGCCCTATTACAATGCATATTCTGTATATCCCCCAGTTCCTTTCAATATTTATTATTGTTGAAAGTTTCTGAAAGCTGCGCGGTGCAAGTCCACTCGATATTCTTAATTCAGGGTAAAGACACCCGGTTTGAATTTACTACAGAGTTGAGGGCTGATCAATTTTGATCTGTTGTTGATCTCCGCCTTTAAAAAGATATCTCTAGGTTAGAAAATAGTTCCAGAAGTGGAACCAGTGGACGAAACCAATCGTTTTGATGATCCATTTATTCGGCTCAACTTGACGGAATGCAGCAACAGTTCTGTAAATGAAAGCGCTACAAAGTTGACGGATGCTAAGCGAATGTTGGTTGCCCAATGCTAAAGGTGTGGTTCCCCGATCGGAAATGGAAACTATAGATTGTGGTTCGGGCCCTGCTACCACTTAAGTCATTTTTAAACTGAACCTTCTATTGAAATGGGGTTGTTTCGGTTCGTGACGTTAGGTTCGGTTCAGCTTTGTGCCCCGCTTCTCCGCAGAGGTTATTCTCCTTGAACTCTTTCGCCGAACTAGTGCAAAACTGTCTATCATGCTGAGAGAAAAGCTTCTGCCACTTTTGGCCAAACTTGGTTGCCTTACCGCATCTGAACTGAACTGATCTTAACCTGTTTGCAATTAAGTAAACGAAATGGCACATTGAAAGTCCCACAACCAGGAGGGAGCAACAACTTTGTAACTTGGCCCGAATCGTACACATTTCGCACATTTTTATATGTGACCCCACCAGGTTGAACTGGCCTGGTAGTAGCCATCGTTGCCCCAATTCAAAACACTAAGCGGCGGCGGAGGTGGCGTCAACGAGAGCACCTCCCATTCATCATTGTTGTTGTTGTTGTTGTGGCTATGGAGGTGCCTGTGCAGCATCAGCTTGAGCTTTGGGCGTTTCTTTTTGGGTGCTATGCGGCGTGCCAGATCCCAGCCGACAGTGCCCTCTTGTTAGAAAACATGATGGCTATTCTTGTCTCCCAGGAAGGGTTTCTGTTCGTTCATTTTCTCAAGATTGCCACTGAGCGTGGGATCTGTGGGTCGTCTGCGCTTGAAGAAGCCGCAACGCCACATGCCATAGGTGAATAGGGCCAACAGGAGTAGCCCACCCACTACGGCAAGTATGATCATCCATAGGGATAAAGAGGTATCCAGCTGCTGATTCAGCAACTCTGGATAGGCACGTGTCTCCACCTAGCGAATGGAAGAAAAGGAAAATGTAAGTCTCCTGCAAAACAGAGTCTGCAGAGTCCTGCTCTCACCTCTATTTCATTGTTCTCCATCTCCTCGACACCAAAGTCGGCGGGTATCTTGGCTTGCGCTGTGGATATAATCCGAACGCGGTCGACACGCGGATACTCGGTCACCAAGGTGGAGTTCCACAGGCGCGCCTTCACCTGCACTTGGGCCTCAGAGCGGGCCGGCATATTGAAGATCTCGCAAACGATCTTTATGCAATTGGCTGTGCCCTTGTTGCAGTCCACCTCGATGATGTCCTGCTTCTTGCCCTTACTGCCGCCCGGCTCTCGTCCATCTAACAGACGCTCCAGACGCGTCACCCGCTCAATGACATTGCGCCTCAGGCGGTTCAACCGCTCATCCTGTTGACTGTATTTCATTTGCGAATGACTCTGACTCTTGTTGAAGGGCGGACGATGCATCGAAGGACGCATCATCATGGAGGCGGGGGCTCCCAGATACGAAGGGTCCTGGATCTTCGTGGCTAACTTCAAGGGGTTGACAAACTCGGGCGCCACACTGCACTCGCCCAAGCCGTTCACCACTCGCGGCAGCTCCTCCAAATACAGCAGGTACAGATCCTTGTGGTCAAGCTGGGGATCACGGTACAGCGAGAGGGGCCAGTGTATGACCATGAGTACCTTGGGCGCTGTGGAGGGACCATCGTTGAAGATGGTAAAGCTGTGTATGAGCTGGGAGCCCACATCGGCCATTTCCATGGGCGAGTCCGACTGCTTGACAGCTCCGCTGTAGAAACTTTGCTCCGGTATGGCCCAGCCGCGGAAGTGCAGCTTGGCGCGGCGCACCACCTTGATGGTTAGATTGCTTTCAGGTCGCTCCTTGCCCACAAGCTTTGAAGTGGTATTGGCAAAGATGTGGAACGACATCTGCTTCTCCTGGGGCTCCAGGCCTTTGGGCTGGAAGCGTATGGTCAAAAAGGTGGAGGTATCACGTAGCATTGGATTGCCCAGACTACAGGCCACCAAAGTGGTATTAAAGCTGTTGCAGGTTGCGTTGGTCTGGCAGGGAAGAAGCTGCATTAGTGGATGGAGCGGTTAGAGTGGAACACTTGTCTTACCGGTTTCTTGGTGGCCACATAGGATACTCCCGACTGATGGGCTATAAAGAGCTGCGCCTCATAGGCCGAGTCAGCTAGATTGCTCACATTAATCCTGACCTCCAATTCAGTTTCGTCCAGTATCAAGGTGTATTCATTAGCTGTCATGGGAAGTCAATCAATAAGCGTGTTATCGGACTCTGTATTGCACCATCCACTCACCTGAGGCCGTGATGTTGGGCTCCGCACGTATCACCATCTCACTCTCGCACAGATCATCTTCTCCGCAATCCTTCTGGAAGGTACCCTCGAAGTCTATATGAGCCTGAGTTTGGTCCAGTATTGGATTGAGACGGGTCAACGCCGAGTCCGCCAGCTCGGGCTCTTCCAGGCTGTACTTGATGCGGAATCTAATTGGCGTCTGTATATCTCGGGTATTGGCTTTGATGTAGCCCGTGACCATTTGGCAGGCGGTTAGTCCGTTGGTGCGCACTCTGACCAATCGGCTGATCACATTGCTTCGCTTATTGTCTCGATCGAAAAACACACGCGAGAACTTCTTCTGATGATCGAAAGTCTCCGCTTCCACGCTGTACAGCAAGCCCAAGTCCTTGTTCTGGCCATCATAGGGATCTATGCTGCAGCAGGCCTCGAAAGAAAAGCAAGTGAGATTGGTGGACGCATCGACCCGACAGCCCGGCTTGTTGGGATCAATATTGCGCAGTTCCTGGCCGCGATAGGTGGTCAGTATGCTGATGATGGGACGGGCCAACAGCACCACAGCCGCCGATACGTTGTAGGCGCCCACCACCACATCAGGATATGAGTTGCCATCCAGATCCGTTTTGCCCGATATGGAAATACCGAATGTTTTGATCGGCTGCGACATGCCTCGATTCCCCAGCTCGGAGGCCACTATACGCTGAGAGGGCTTCGCGCTGAGGCCCTGTCTGGAGCCCAAGTAAATGTAGACCACCCCATCGCCTTCATAGGGTGCACCTATCGCCACATCCTCGCAGTCATCCTTATTTAGATCCCCGATATTGGCCAGAGCCAAGCCAAAGCGGCTCTCCAAGGCGCCCGTCAACTTCAAGGTGGCACGGAGTGGTAGGGTATCCTTCTCATTCTGATACACATACACCGCCCCACCCTCAGTCTTGGAGAAAAAGAAGGGTGCAGCCACAATCAGGTCTGGTTTCAGGTCACCATTGATATCAGCAGTCGCTAGTTCATAGCCAAAACTGGAGCCAAACTGTTCGCCATCGATGGTCAGGCGCAGGGGAATGGGATTCGTGTCGTCCCTACGGAATATCAACACCTGACCGTGACCCTGAGAGCGTGGTGCTCCAGCCGCGTAGGCCATATTATGATCAAAGTAACGACCTCCTGTGACCGACATGCCCAGATAACTGTACTTGTCCACCGGCGAACGGGCATCCGAGTGATCATTGTAGTACATGTTCTTGTCCCGATTTAGGAAGTCGCCACCAATTTGAGTCACAAAAATGGTGCCACGCCAGGTATAAGGTCCGGGGGTTCCCAGAACCATGGTATCATCCTCAAGCAAAGCACTGGAAGTGCCTGCCTGACAGAATCCATAGTCCTCGTGTAGTCTGAGGAGAAGAAATGATTTGTTATATTAGAAAATGGGTACGCCCAGTTGAAGTGGAGGGATAATAAACACTTCTTGCCCCAAGTAATGGGTATATCGAAGTCGGGCAGGATCGACCTTAAATCGCCACCACCCATCCATCTACATTATGTTCTAGTCCGTAAATCCTTAGACGATTGCTTACACTCAGAGAAAAAGCAGGAAAACTTTGCCTGGATCAAGAATGTTTGATGTGAGCAGTTCGAGATGAATAGAAAATCTTGATTCAAGAGCAAAATTCTTGGTCCAAGTATGAACTTTTGATCCGGGTTTTTTGATGCCAAAACAAATCCAGCATTAAAATTCTTAAATCAAGTGCTAAACATACTCAAATTCTAGATTGCTCACTCTAGAAACAAGAGCATAGTGTATTGTCAAAAACCGAGAATGTTCTCTCTAGTATGAAGAGCTTAGGTATCAAGAGGGTAAGATAATTTACTCTTAAATCAAGAGCTTCACAGATTTCAAACATACAACAATTCCAAGTCAGTTGCCTTTTCCATTTTGCTTAAATTTATTTCATGGAACCATGTAGTTTTAGCCGACTTCAGGAATACGCAACACCACAAAACAGCATCAGTCGAACAGCCGTCTCTATAAGCCAGCAATGCCATAGCCGTTTGGGAATCTCAAGGCAACATGAGTGCAAAAATCAATGGCGCTCTCTGCTTGGTAGCTTCCCCACTCACCCATCTCTCACATAGAAAACGAAACTGTGAGAGCGGACCCAACCATGATACAACAAGAGAGGTAAGGTGGCATCAGTGTGAGTTCTCTGCAAAGTACCTTCACGTTCAGTGCTGCGCGAACTTTTGTAGCGTAAGCCTTTGGCAGAAGTACGCATCACACTCATCAAGCCTTACCTGTCTTGTTGCATCATGAGCGGACCCAACGCTCTTCTCTCAAATGAGCTTGCTCTCCTCTCTCAGTTTCTTTACCCCACTCCACATGATACAACAAAGAAGGTAAGGAGCTTAATTTTTTGATAGGAACTAAACCTCACGCTTCAGGAGTATGCGAAATGCTGAACGTTTTAAGTACTTTGCTAATGGAGCACACTGGGGCACGAGATCCCTACCATTATTGTTGTGACATGTTGGGCTGGGTTCCAAGCAGAGAGGCTCTCTGACCCTCTCTGACACTCACTGATGCATTCATTTGGCAAGCATTCGGCGTAAATTGCCGTAAAAGGTTCAGGGCATGGCTGGGGAACACCGATGTAAGGGAAGATCCGAAGCTGGGAAGATCAAATGGGCAAAGATATCTCAATATCTCAGCTCGCTCAGGCTAGAGGCGAATGACGGACGTTGATTGCAGCGGCCGAGACCGCAAAACGGTTGTCATATTTCTACCAGGCCAAAGAAGAAGGAGAAGTGACCTGGCTAGAACACGAAAACGGACAGTCAGGATTGTCTTTTTACACCTCCGCTGTATGGAGGAATGGCTAAGCAGAGTCAACACCGGACAAGGAAATATTGCATGTCCAGTTTGGGCTGACAGCATTAGATGGATTTTCCACAACAAGTGGGTGCGGAGCTACCTCCGCTTTCCTCGCACCCTGTGACGAGTCATTTAAATAAATTAAAATTTACCTTTATGACTAAAGCGACGTCATTGGTGTCACACCACTTCCAGCACCCCCAATGAACTCACGCTGCATGCTAATTGGCTTATAGTGAAGCTACACACGCGTCTGGCAGCCAACATGTGTCTTACCTCGATAATTCACCTTGACACTTTTTTTGTGTTAGCATTACACCAGGTGGGGTAGGTCCCGAAACTTACCTCCCTATAGGGCGTCCTCGGCACGGTTCATAGACCTCATCAAACTCCAAGTCATTGGTCAGCACGTAACACAGACCCTGACCAATTCGATTTTCACCCAGTATGTAGGTATAGCGATGAGCACACACCAGGACCTGGCACAGAACAGAGACATCATCTTAGTTGGCACCACAATGGGTACAGGCCGAAGCACTTACCTTGCCCAGTCCCTGAGAGCGTACGGTAACACCCATCCATTGTCCTTCCTTGATCTCATCACTAGTGGGCGGTGACAGTATTTCGGTTTCATAGGCTGTGGCAGTGCAAAAGAAGGGTTTGTATGGTCAACGGTTAGCGGAGTGTCAATCAATGTGAGGGAAGTGTGACTTTGTGTGTGTGTGTGTGTGTGTGTGCTCGTTTTTGTGATTATGTGACAACAGCAACAACAAGAACAACATTAGGAAAAAGAATATTTAATAATTATATTTTATAGTAATTTACAATACAAATGCATTAACAACATTAACAAGTTCATTTACTTTTTTTTACAACTCAACTCAATTATTTACAGCTGGTTGGAGGAGAAGGCAGGCGAAAGCTGTTAACAACAACAACAACAACAACAACAACATCAACAAAATCAGCAACAACAAGAAGAAACAGGGCCAGCGGCCACCTATGGAAGCAGCCGTTGCACATATGGAAATTGGCAGCTGGAGCTGAAGCACATGTGCCCCAGAAGACGTTGAAATATGGAAAAAAACGAATCATCAATCACTGGTTTCAACACAGCTCGACTATCAAAATACCCACAAGGTGTATGAACAAATGCAATTTCTATGAGCTTCTGTGAAAATCATTGGCTAAACACAGAGTCCTAAATAGATGAGTAAATTAGTCAGCCGTTCGCTGTCATTTTCGCATTCTGAGTCTGCGCTTGAATCACCGTGTCGAGAGTGTCTCTATTTGAACACCTAATATTCTCTCTCTCTCTCTCTCTATCTGACTTCTTATACGCTGTGCCAAGGGAACACAGAGTATGTGAAGTTTGTGGAAATGTAGGTGGGAGCATCTTAGACCCTTTAAGGTGTATTCCAGAGCGGACAAACAAACGAAACGTTTAACGAACAGTTCGCGAAAGCTAAGAAACGATTCATATGTTTTGTAGCTGTTACTCTAGTCAGGGAAAACGAAACCACTAACTTTATATTGCCGAAGAGCGCAAACGAAAACGATTGGAATATTGTTCTCCCAACAGCTGCACTGCCTTGGAACGTTTCGGAAACGAAAACAAGAAAGCTGAGAGAAACAAAGAAGTAAGCAACAGAAAAAAAAACAACAATACAAATTGAGCAGCAAACGTTTCCGAACTATTCGCGCTCGTTGCATATCGTTCCGATTCCCTTTACCCGCAAATCAAGATGAGAGCATTTCGCTTTACGTTTAGTTTGCTCTCACGAACGCAAACTGAACAGAACTCATTTTTTGTTACAGTTACTTTTCTCGGGTTTTGTTAGTATTTCGCTCTGTGCAAAGAAAGAAACGAAACGATTCAGAAATGTTTCGTTTCGTTTGTTTGCCCGCTCTGGTGTATTCATTCTTGACAAGCATCACTGGGAGATTCGATTTTGCCATGATAGTCCGGCTGTCCGGCTATCAGTCCGATACATGATACCGGCATGACCTGAAGACTTCGCAAGAGCTTTTATCGAAATTGAAAACATTTTCCAACGAAACCCCAACACTCAGAGAAAAAATAAAGAATTTCATACTTGGATTAAGCATGTTTGAGGTCAGAAGTTCGATAAAAATGAAAATTCTTGATCCAAAAGCGAAATTCTTAATCCAAGTATGAATTGATGATTCCGTCTTTCTTGATCCAAGAACATCAATACTTGAACCAAGTACTAAACATTCTCAAATCCAGTATACAAATACTTGAATCAAATTCAAGATTGCTCATTCTTGAAGCAAGAGAAACAGACGCTTTGTCAAAAACCGAGAAAGTGCTTTCTAGTATATCAAGAGCTCATCAGGTTCAAGAGTAAGGTCGTTTCATCCTTATATCAAGAGCTTCACAGATTCCAATCCTACAACAATTTGAAATCAGTTGTTTTTACATTTTGTTTGAGTTTATTTCTTGTAAAGCCAATTGTTAAGCCATGTGGCAAGTTTGAGCCGGATCGATACAAAGCACCTCAAAGCAGCAAAAGTCATCTGGCGGTCGCACAGCCGTCGCTTCATGCCAGCAACGCCATAACTGGTTGGGAATTCCCAAGTAACATGAGTGCAAAAATCGATAAAGCTCTCCGCTCGGCAGCTTTCCCACACACCTCTCTCTCAAACTAAGAGCGAGCGAGTTCAACGCTGTGTTCTCTCAAATGCGCTTTTTCTCCTTGTTGCTCCTCCAGTAGGCGAGTAGACCTTTGCACATTAACAAACACACTCGTACATTCACTTATTGTAACGTTTATTTAAGTCTATAAGTTTATAGTAAATCCCGATGTGAAGGGATATTTAACGTTATGGGAACTAATGTTTAGTTTAGTGTTTAGTGATTGAATCGAGCGAGCCGTTTTTTAATTCGTGTGTAGCCCACGCCATCTTGATTGAGACTCTACGACTCGGGTGCTATCGATCTTAACCTACTATCGGCAGGGCTGCA
The DNA here is from genome assembly GCA_035044965.1 of Lordiphosa andalusiaca. Classification (NCBI taxonomy): domain Eukaryota; kingdom Metazoa; phylum Arthropoda; class Insecta; order Diptera; family Drosophilidae; genus Lordiphosa; species Lordiphosa andalusiaca. Next base: position 787,297 of record JAWNNM010000051.1, on the reverse strand, counting down.
CAAATGTATTGGAACAGAGTCCCCAGCACTGATTCCGAGATCAGGGCCGCAGAGATATTTCGCATTCTTGCGCGCCACATTTAAATTTTCTGAGTCCACAACACTCCTCTCTGTTTCCTGACCTCAGTCCCCTTGCCTAAATACACCATACTGAGTACCAACTTAGCTAGATTTCAAGAGCGAAATTCTTGAAAATTCAAGAACGAATAAATTTCTTTTTAAGATCGTTCCCTCTTAACTTATTCGTTCTATTTTTTCCAGGTGAAGAGAGGCAGTTTCTGCAAGAGGAAGAGCAACAGCTGCATCGTAGGAAAGGATCTAATTGGATCTAATAATTTTGGAAGGACTGTAAATTGTAAACATCGGAAGATCTTGTGCAGATCTAGGATTGTCTGATGCTTGCTGAGTTTTTCTTAAAGCTCTTGCAGCTGTTCAGTATACCCCTTCTAATGGCTTTCAGACTGCAGGGCACTCGATTGGGAAAGCGCCGCCAACTTGCTGTCAGCTTTCATAGAATCCAACTACCCCCCCACAACATTAACAATGGAGTGTGGCGGCGGGAGAGAGAACGTAACGAAATTGATTTAAAATGCATTTTAAAGCATCAAAGTGTTGAAATATGATAAATGATGATTACAGTGGAAAACGGTGCAAGCGGCAGAGAAAGAGAAGAAGGCGTTGTAATCGGCGTTGCGGGGCGTGGGCTGTTCTGTTTGACGGGTTTGACGCGTTTTCCCAAACGCCAGACGAAGTGAAAGTCGCCGCAGACGAAACGCATGCGCGCAGCTGGATAAATGCCGCAGGCCCACGCGTCACACAGACACTGCGACTCAATTTTTGGCGTTGGCCCAGGCCCAATGAACCTTGCCCTCCACCGAACGTGTTTGACATTGCGATAAAACAGTTTTCACATGCACGGGCGGGGTGGGGAATGGCCTAAAAGAATTTCTAGTGTGCAGACTTTTTCAGCTTTTGCAGTTATTTTTACGGGCCAACATTACTCGCCAGCATTTTGTTTGTGGTATTTTCAGAAATTTGTCACGTTCTGGGGGCGACGGCGCCAGTGACAAGTCTTGAGCAGCCACGCTCTGATTGCCCCAAAGAGTTTTCAATATCCAGAAACGGGCACAGCGAACAACCGACCCAGTTGGAAGACTGCAACGGAAATTTACATACGAATGTACATATGTATGTGCATGCTTATGTAAAGTGGATAGAGGAACCAGTTGCTTGCATGCTCCCTAGGATGATGGGAGCATTATAATTGGCACTAAATGAGTCGGTAGTCGAAAACACCAAAGAAGTGCTTAAATTACACTTGCCAATCAAATCAGTCAAGCTTTTGCATTTGAGCTACTTTTCTCAATCGCAAAAACAGAGTGGCCGAGCCACCAAAATGAATCAACCGAATCACTCGAGCCGAAATGAGGCTTAACGATCTAAATAGAAGGACAAAATCAACAAATCTTCAAATTCTATAATATTTGATGTCCAATCTGTACCTTCTCTATAATAAAAGACCTGCTTTTCAGCCTTTAAAAGAAGGCACCATCCAACACAACTAAGCTATTGATGGCTCTTGAACAGGCAATGATCGGAATGCCAGTACACTGAGAACATAATAAATCTGAACCCTAGATTATAGTCTGAGACCTAAACGAAACGGCAACCAAAATGCACAAAGCAGGGAAAATCTCAACACAGGAATATAAGCCCAATTTGTATCACTAATCTGACAATCTTGAAAATATCATTTATACACGACTTTAAGATGAAACAACCTCACCTTTAGCAGGGTTGCAACCCGATTTTAAACGGTTTCCGACTTTTACTTTACTATAAACAAAAACTTGAACCGAACCCTTTCTAGAAATAAGAGCTTATCCCGAACCTGTTACGAACCTCAAATTTCGGCTCAGTTAAAAAAAAAAAAACGCTAGACATCAGCAAACTTGATCTGACAAGGGTTAATGTTTTATCAGGGTTCGGAATTGCCCACGAGCGAGCCGCGCGCTCCGCCTCTTTTCGGCTCTCGCTCAGAGCCGAGAGCTGCTGTCTGAGAGCCGACAACACTATACGTCTTACAGCTCGTGAGCCACAGCTTCTGGCTCAGAGAGAGCCAGCTGAGTGAGTCACAGCACTCGGCTCTGAGCTGAGAGCCACAACACGGGAGCTGGAGCCATCAACGGGCTCTCGGCTCGTGAGCCATCAATGGGCTCCCGGCTCGTGAGCTATAGCTATCGGCTCTGAGCTGTGAGCCATAGCCCTCGGCTCGTGAGCCACAAAATCAACCTTAGCACGATGGATTTAGATTTTTTTTAAATTTTAATGCGTACGACACCATGGAAATGCCCATAAACGAAGTATGTGTCCCAAATATGTCGATTTTTCCTCTAGTGGCTATGGCTCACGAGCCGAGAGCTATGGCTCCCGAGCCGAGAGCTGGTTGATGGCTCTCGGCTCCCGAGCTGTGGCTTCAAGCTCAGAGCAGTGTGCTATAGCTCACGAGCCGAGAGCCGGTTAATGGCTCACGGCTCTCGACGTAGGGCTCTCAGCTCAGAGCCAAGAGCCGAGTAATATGAGCTGAGAGCAAGAGCTGCGAGCACAGAGGAATTCCGAACCCTGTTTTTTATCTGGTGGTTTTTAAGCGACTGAGTCTAAAAATGGCCAGGAGAATTTAAATCGTAGAATATCATTTAGAACTACTTGGAAAATCCCCGCCCATAAAAGCCAGATACTCGACTCCAAAGCTTCACAAAAGCAAGAGCTTAACAGTACATTGTTATTATTTTTCTACGAAAATTACTAAATGGATTTTTACTCAACAGTAAATTATGTTTGGAATATTCCCAGGTATTCCACAAGCCATTTACCTCCCAAAAACAACCCGACATCTATATGATGTGGGTAGACTCGGCTCTTGATGCTGATCAATAAAATATATATACTTCATAGGGTCGGAGATGCTTTCTTCTGTCTGTTATATACTTTTGTACAAACCTAATATACTCTGTGTACCTTTGGTAAACCGTATAATTAGATAGTTTCATCATAAAGTCTTGTTTAAACGGTCTTTATCCAATATTGTTGAGTTAAGATTTAAATTGAGATTGAACTTGGATTGAGATTTTTCCCGCTTTGTGCATTTTGGTTACAGTTTCGTCTCAGTTTCGAGACTATAATCTTGGTCTTCGATTGGTCTTTTTCTCAGAATACATTTGTTCCGTGAATGCTAAGTCAGAGACTGATTTTCCCAAACCTAAAGGTAGTAATTAAGCGATCCTAAGTTTTTACTGAAGCATTTTTACTTCACTACAGGTTCATTTCATTGCAAATCTTAAGGATTTTGCAAAATGATTGCTTGTTGACAACCATGCTAACTAACTACTTATGCAAGACCAGGTTGGTTAGCAAAACAAAAGAACCGCATGTTTACCTTCAGGGTAAACCGATTTAAGAACTTCAATGGATTTTGATTTCAGATTATATTGATAATGTTCACATACTGACCGTCATTGAATCATGGCTTAGACTAAAAGTTAATTAATTACTTAATACAATTAAATACATACATATTATATATATATAGGTGTAAGTAAAAGAAAAGAATGTAAGATTTTATTATACTTATAATAGAAAATTATTTACATCGAAGAATTTGCATGCTTGTGTTGAGAAAGCCTTTGAATGATCGATTAGCCGTTGACTGTACATGGCGTGCATGACTGTACATGTAGAGTGTCGATGTGTAAAAGAAGTAATGTTTGGATAGTAGGGGGTTGATTTGTTTGGGTGGAAAAGACAAATCCACAAAGCATTTAGCAAAAACGTTCTCTATAGTGAAAGTAAACCAAGATCTACACAAAAACTCTCGACTTTCAAGTTTGAGCTGATCTTAAAATTCAAATCTACTCAGAAACCCATAGTTTTATACGAAAACTTTTATATCTTGACTTCAATAATACTTCAATTGCGTTAAGCATTGTTTTGCAATCGGTTAAGTACACTTGGAAAATGGAAACAAGAACTTTGTAATTGAATGAAGTTAAAAAATAGAGGAGCGTATTTGGACCAGAAGACTTCGTGCAAAGTTTGGTCGCGATAGCTTTAAAACTGACGGAGGAGATAGCATAGAAACAGACGGACAGACGAACGTCTATATCGTCTCAGCTCGTCATGCTGATCAAGAATATATTTACTTTATGTGGTCGGAAATGATTCCTTCTATGCGTTACAAACATCTGGACGATTTCAATATACCCTCTGCAAGGGTATAAAAACGGGGCCATTGTACGGTACGGTACGAAAATACTTGACTCAAGTACAAAATTCTGATTTCTAGTACGATTTATTTAATTCTGAAATACTTGATTTTGGACTCTTTCTGGTTATACGAGGTGTATTTCGAAGTATTTTAAACCTTTTTGAACATACTTTAAGGTTGTAATAGTCCCGAATAATAGTCTTACCGGAAGAACTCTTTAAATAAGTACAAAATATTCTTTGTTGGAATTAAAATAGCACCAATGCATTCTTCAAACAAAATAAGAGTGTTGTTGAGCTTGTTAGGCATTTGAAGAACAGATTTTTGGAAGCTTTTTGATGTCTATTTTTTACTGAATTCATGAAATTTTGTACTTGAACAATAAATTTGGTTACTGTGGTTATAAAAAACCTAGATAAACGATCGTTTGATCTCTTGAAAAACATTAATGATTGTCACTCGATATATTATTCACAGTACTTCCAAGAAGAACCAAGAAACATACCGAAAACTTGAAGTGCAAAGTAGCATAAATTCTATTTGCATCGATCTAGAACAATGCCATTCGTTTTTCTGTGAGTGTATTTTTATACACTTGCATAGGGTACTATAATTTTGCCCAGAAGTTTGCAAATATTCATTTCCGACCCCATAAACCATAAATATTCTTGATCAGGGTGACGAGCTGAGTCGATTAAGCTTTGTCCGTCCGTCAGTCCGTCTGTCTGTCAGTCTGTTTCTACGCGAACTAGTCTCTCAGTTTTGAAGCTTTCGAGCTGAAATTTTGCACAGAATCTTCTTTTTGCTGCACACTACTAATATGTCGGAGCCGACCGGATCGGATATCCCATAGGAATAGTCGGTCGGAAAACTAGTTTTAGTGAGAAAAACTTGTTTCTTTTCACCGGAAACATCTCCAAACTTTGTAATCGTAGGTTTACTATGTTTTTTTTTTATAACTCTACCAAGTTTTATTAAAATCGGACAACTATATGGCATAGCTGCCATACAAAAGATAGGTCTGAACAAAAGTTTTAGTTAGAAAAACTTTTTTGTTTTTAGTGGTAGCATCCTGCAATTTTGTACTTGTTTGTTTCACGTGCTTTCACATAATTTAATAAGTTCTTGGCCAAATCGGTTGACTATATCGTATAGCTCCCACACGAACGATCGGTCGGAAAATGGAAAAAATGACATTTTTTTGAAAATATTTAAGCGAGCATTTGCAAGGGTATAAAAACTAAAGTTAGCTTAGCTTTCTCGTTAATGCTACGATACAGTAGATCTAAACTCAATCAAATTTTTGTCGGTTTCTTCCCAAATTTTCCCTAATTAAAATCCTCCAAAATTGAAGTCGATTTGCGTGGGCTAAGTATTTGTTTCTTTCTTTAACTCTTTAACTTTCTGTTAACTCTTTCGTTTTTGCCATACGCTTTGTGTGCGCCAAAAAAAAATCGACCCCCCTCACCCAAATGTGTAGTGTGTGCGTGTGCGATTAGCGCAAGTTTTAGCCAATTCAATTGATTGCAAATTTCATATGCATTTCCTGCCGGGTGCAAAAGGGTTAAAACGGTTAAGTAAAGCGAAAATCAAATATGTACAAAATAAGGGATTACAATTCAAATGGAATGCTGAATTTATCGGTGGATTAGATTTAGATTTGGAACAAATAAAGCACCCCATACCACTTACACTCAATATGATTAACTTCATAAGCTCCGCTCGATGCTAAATGATAAATTCGAATTTGTCAATCGGTTTTTTTTGTCAGGTTCGATCAAAATTAGAACGGTATGGGAAATATTTTTCGGGGGGGTTGGGGGAATAAAAATAAAAAATAAAGAAAAAGAAAAATTAAAAATATTGTTTTATGTATATTTTATAGAAAATAGGATTTGTGTGGCATATACCTACAAATAAAAAATGAAGACTAGTTAAAATTAGTTTAGTCACAGCATTTCTTTATGTACAAAAATGTATATTCCTGTTACGAGTAAGTGGATCTAAATTAGCTCGCTACTTGTCTGGTGGTTAGTCACTGATAATATTAAAGGATTAGGCCCAAACCCTAAATTGGAGTTCTCCAACAATCAAAACTTCACACGAGGCTTAAAGCCATCAAAAATTAACCTTCACCATTTTTCGTTTTTTTCTTGTATATTAACTTTAAACTAGTATGGGAGTTATCTTTTACAAGAAGATTATATACGTCACTTACATCTCTAGATACGTAAAAGATTGGAAGACAATACCTAGTAACTCCTATATATATAACACTCTGAGCTATATCTTCCTTAAGAGGGATACTCACATCTGCGTCCATCGGTTATCACCTGCCTGCAGTCATCATTGAGCCGTGAAATAGGACACATCCACAGGGCGCCGGTTCGTGTTGTGTTTGGCTGGCGATTTTGATCCAGTGGCGCTCCCACCAGCAGGCTGCAAGTACATAAATGTGCAAATATTGTAGAACAGCAGTCAAAAATCGAAGCTTCCCTGGTTCAATGCACTTTTTGGTCGGGGCTTGGCCCTGCCTGCCAAAATGTAATTACTTTACGAGTACCAGGCAGGCGCGAGGGTCGTTGCTATCAAATAAAAGCGAACCGAGCCAACTGAGCCAACTGAGCCAGCAGCAGCAACAGCTGGGTGCGTCCGCACGAAAGATGTGGCTAATGAGAGCCGAAAAAAAGCACACACAGTCACACACACTCACCGCCTTCACCCACGTTCGCTGTGTTAACATGAATGTTCATTATCCTCCCAAGCCACCAAAAGCCAAGCAGCGACAGTAACAATTGCCATGTACATGGCTGTTCGAGGAGTGGGCTTATGGCTGCCATTAACTGGCACCTACACACAACCAGCAGACCTGCAACCCGGCAACCCGGCAACCCGGCAGCCAGCATCAGCGCAAATCTTTTAGTGCCCATAAGGCAAAGTTTGGCTGCGGCAAACGTTTTGGGGTGGGAGGCATGTCCACATAAAAGTTTCTTGTCGCCTCACAATTGACACTCCGCTGGCTTGAACATTTATTGGTTACATTTTATGTGTGGACAATCACGTTAAACATTGCTGTGGAAATCGGCTCATCGGCTTCTTGTTCGCTTCGGAGCCTTATCGGCAACAAAGTCTAGTTAATTGAAGACTACACGTCATTTAAAGATCTTAAATCAAGTTATCAGGTTATCCTTCTTCGAGATTGCATCAGGAGTTTGAGGTTTTGAAATGCGTGTAGAAAAAGATGAATTGGGGGTTGGATCATGCGGAATCGAAATGGTAAACTGTTGCCGTTTGTGCTTTTTTGGAGAATAAGCTGCTAGTTCTTCAGAGAATTCCGTTTCCAAAACCATTCCAGTCGTAAAGAAATAAGTGATCGAATCAAAAACGTAATGGTAATTTCAATTTACAGATCTGGGCAAAGAGTTTTCCTCTCCCTGGGATACGGTTAATTTGACATTTTTTCAATTGGATTACCATTACACTATTATTTTGATATCTTCTTAGTCTTCCCCTAATCCCACGCCTTCCTACACCCAGAGAAAAGTAGAACGAATAACTTAAGAGCGAACGCTCTTAAAAAACTTTTATTCGTTCTTGAATTTACAAGAATTTTGCTATTGAAATCCAGCTAAGCTCGTTATCAGTATAGTGTAAGGGGACTGAGCATGATACAACAAGACAGGTAAGGTGGCATTAGTGTGAGTTCTCTCACAAAGTACCTTCACGTTCAGTGCTGCGCGTACTTATGTAGCATAAGCTTTTGGCAAAGGTACGCATCACACTGACACCGCCCCACCTGTCTTGTTGCATCATGAGACTGAGGTAAAGACACAGAGAGGAGAGCAAGCACATTTGAGAGAACACAGCGTTGAACTTACTGTCTCACTTTTGTTTGTTTATGGAAGATGCGTGTGTAGGGAAGCTATCGAACGGAGAGCGCAATCGATTTTTGCACTCATGTTGCCTTGGAATTCCCAACCAGTTATGGTATTGCTGCTGGTATGTTTAGCACTTGATCCAATAACTATTCTGCCTTATTTGAGAATGATTCGTACTTGGATCTCTTTTGAAATTCATTGAAATTCTCTATTTGTTCTCTGAGTGTAGTTTCCTTTGTCCTTACTCCTGTTACCATCATTAGTTCCTTTTTTACCTAGTTGTTCTAAGCCTTATTTGCCTGTCAACTTGGCATCACCTCCAGTTTCTAACACTAAGATCTCTGGCTAAATATGGGCTCCGGCTTATTGTACTCTTTCGTTGCCATAATTGGTGGTCATGGTAGCAATATGATACAGAGTTATGCTGCAGCAGCTCTAGATAAAGGACTCTGATTCTTCCTCCACCAGTGCTATTTTACACCAAAAATTTCAGGACCAACTCAAATATGTACGTGCCCTCTGTGACCTGAATTGGGATTCTATTAGGCACCTACCTCCACATGAGACTGAATCTTCCATCCCTCAATATGCGGAGGAATTATTTAAGTGTGCTTTTCTCCTGTTAGGAGAGATTGACTAAAAAACTATGCTAAATCTATGCTCATCATGAACCCTTTCTAAACTTTTATATAAATTATTATAATTTAATATCTTATCAAAGTGTTTAGAAAAACGTTCCTACATTTTAAGTTCAGTCCCGATTCTAACATCTGTTTTTTTTTGGATCCAAGAAACCCAAAATGTTGAATAATAACAGCAAAAATAATGTCTGAACCATGGTTCGAACCTGAACCTGGGATCAGCAACATTCCGAACCCGCACCGTGAACCCGAACCCAACATTTTTCGAGGGTTCGAACCCCGGAGTCAACCCCTCTTGATTTTTTCGAGGTTTGCAGCCCTGCCATAAACAATAAACATAACTAAAACAACATCTTTAGTACATAGACGACTGACTTTTAGCTGTTGCCTGGTCCCATTAGATTCTTGAAGCATTCTTAGAAAGTTATTGTATCCAGTACTCACAATTTATTTGGTACAGGGATTTTGGGTTTTTCAAAAGTTATTTCTAGTTTTTATTCAGTTACTCAATGGCTTAAAACCGTAGAGCCACTTATTCGAAATGGCGGTCTTGTGCCTTCCAGCAAAGCCGATGTTGCCACCGATCGCAGTGCGATCCCTCATGCATTGGGAAATGGTCTACTGTTCGGGCAACGGTGCGCTTCAAAGACTCAATACTTGGGTGTCGAGTAGAGCATGCCATAGCCTCCAGAACGGGCCACAGTTTGTAATTCCAATGGACTCAGCTCTGGGCTACTAGCAGGCCAACCATGCGTAGAAATTAAGTTCGGAACATGGTTTTAGGAAATGTTTAAGTCGTTTTTGCCTTGTGAGCTCAAGCGAAGTCTTGTTGAAACGTCCACGGCTCGTTTGTAAAAAATGTCGTGTTAAGGTGGCTTCGCAACCTCCTAACTCCTAACTCCGTCAGTGTCTACAAATACATTCACGGTACGATACGGTACGGTACAAATATTCTTTTTATTTTGGCGCAACAACCGAAAGTCTTCACCTTTTTGAAGCCGCATTTATACAGATAAATTAAGACAGTGCCATTTCCCTTATTGCAAACAACTGATACCAAAAATTTGTTATGCAGTTGTATAACCTGAATGTCACTTGACAAATAGCCATCAAGTTGGAGTGGAAACGTTCAATGCTTTTGAAGAACGAGTGTGTTCAATAAGTGTATCAAAACCATAGCGACTACTAGGTACTTACAATTCTCGATCTGAGAATGATCTAAGTGTGATTCGAACCGTTTATTTCTACTGGTGATTCGAGCCGCAAAACCAAACCGGCCTCCTTTCAGAACTGCTGAACCGAACCGAAGGCCACAATGAAAAACGGTTCGGTTTGGATCTTCTCTCTGATGAGTTTGCAGTCGTTAATCGCTTTCCTCTAGCCAATGATACTTATTAATTTGGGAGTTTCAATCGTTTTCCTAGGATAATTTGTATACGACATTTCCTTTGACACTTTACATCCTTAGCGATAAACCCATAAACCCTTTAAGGATGACTTGACACTAAGTATACCATATGTAATCTTGTAAGTCTTCTGCAATTGACCGCCGATCTCGTAATATAACTGTCATCAATCTGCATTATTTTCTCGAATGTTGATTATTGGTTTGTCGTCCTCTAATGGACAATATTTGTAATTTTCTGTAATACTTCTTTACCTTAATTCAATCTCAACCAGGATAGTTTTCATACCCTTGCAGAGGGTATTATAATTTTACCCACAAGTTTGCAACGCATAGAAATATTCATTTCCGACCCCATAAACTATATATATTATTGATCAGGGTGACGAGCGGAGTCGTTTGAGCTTTGTCCGTCCGTCCGTCTGTCCGTCTGTTTCTACGCGAACTAGTCTCTCAGTTTTGAAGCTTTCGAGCTGAAATTTTGCACAGAGTCTTCTTTTTGCTGCACACTACTAATATGTCGGAGCCGACCGGATCGGATGACTATATCTCATAGCTCCCATAGGAACTATCGGCCGGAAAACTAGTTTTAGTGAGAAAAACTTTTTTCTTTTCAACGGAAACCTCTCCAAACTTTTTAATCGTAGGTTTACTATGTTTTTTATAATTCTACAAAGTTTTATTGAAATCGGACAACTATATGGTATAGCTGCCATACAAAAGAAAGGTCTGAAAAACAGTTTTAGTTAGAAAAACTTTTTTGTTTTTAATGGTAGCATCCTGCAATTTTGTATTTGTTTGTTTCACATAATTTTACAAATTTTTCGCCAAGGCGGATGACTATTTCGTATAGCTCCCTTACGAACGATCGGTCGGAAAATGGGAAAAAGGGTATTTTTGAAAATATTTAAGCGAGCATTTGCAAGGGTATAAAAACTTCGGCACAGCCGAAGTTGGCTTAGCTTTCTCGTTTCTCATAAAATAATATAAATATTCTGATTTAGAAGGGAATTCCTGTGGGAACTTATAAACGAATCCTGCTAGTCCGTCATCATGAATTTTTGGACATTCTTCTAAGGATTTTAAAGATATTCAAATGGTTTATAGGAATTCAATTTCCAAAGTGTGCGAAATGTCACATTTCGACAAAGATCAAAATATTTCATAATGTGCCTTTATGAACCACTGAACCGATCCGCAACCGCGGTTCAGTTAGCTCCAAAAACCATGTAATGAACCGAAACTGTGTGAACCACTTATTTTCGAGTAGTTTGCATCCCTGATTTAAACTATTTGTGGCCATACTTAAGTTGCGATGGCAGCTTTTGTCCATAAAAACATAATAAAGGAACAGATGTGCCCAGCAAAGCGGTAAATGACACCAATAATACGAGCTACCAGGTTTGGCAATCAATCCAATCCACTCCAATAGGTGGCACTTTATGCTCCGCACCAAACATTTAGCTCACCCTTCCTTCTGCTGTTAAAGTGGCCCGATATTTGTCTTGTCGTTATGTTGACACTCGGTCCCGACCCACAGACTCCATACTTGTTCGTTTTATTGCCTTCGTGTCACGTTTGGTGTAAATCTTGCCATTGGGTCCCAGTGTCTTGGACTTTGTTTGTTTTGGCCTGGCCCGGGTCGCCGGCTGCTGCTGCAGCTACTCATTTAGCATGTTTAGTTTATGTCAAGTTCTGGCCGGTCTCCAAATCTGGTCACAATGCCGCAGCTGGTCATAAATCTTTGACATTGGCCAAGTCCATAAAACAGTTTTAATGATCTTTCTTTGGCCGGTTTGGAATTCGAATGTTCGATTTGGGGAGCAGCGACGAGTTTTATGCCACTTGCCACTTAGCTTATCAATTAGCAGCACTCGAGGAGAGAGTGGTGGGTGGAGTGCTGGGATTTGGGCTGCCACACAAACCAATTATGGAGTTGAGTCGCTCCACTTGCAACTCGAAAGCAATTAAACTGGGCTTGGGCTGATGTTGACGCTGGTCGTCTTTTTTGTTGTGGATTGTTGGATGCTGTGGCTGCTGATGAACTCAAAGTGGTGGCGGCATCGGTGCTTGGTGGTGGTGGTGGTGGTGGTGGTGGTGGTGGCTTTTAATTCAATTTCCACATTAATTGCAGCATTTAGGCGACGCGCGTGTCATTTCAATTGCCCAGTACCCTTTCCCTTTCAAGTGGCCAAGCCATTTCTTTGTATGGACGGCCCGCAGTTTCGGATGACTTTTATAGAAATTTGATTGCCCCGACTGGCAGCAGTCAAGTGTTCTATGAAGGAAAATTCAATTAAAGAATTCGGCAGGCAAAACGAAGGGTGAAGGGCGGCTATTTGGGAAACCCAACCACAAACACGATGCTTCCAGCAAATCAAATGTGAAGCATCGAGGTTTAATCAGAGTGGCTAAATGTCAAAGAGATGTGAATGCTCGGGGTTTAAAACGTTCAGTCTAAAGGCCCCGAGTTCGAGTCTCGACAGAGTAGTTTTAAAAATAATTACTTTATATCGTAGTTGAAATTGTTTTTTCTTTAACAATTTCGAAATAATTTGCAATGAACAAAGCAGCAAAGATTGGTCACTATTGCAAATAAGTCCACCAAAGTCCTTCACAAGCTTAGAGCACAAAAATTATAAATATTGTACAAAGTATGGACAACACTTCTCCCAAAAACCACGAACCTGGAATTTTCGAACCTTAACCATTGGTAAATTATGGTACGAACCGGCGAGTCAAAGATACGAGATATAATGTTAAATAAGCAGCTAAGATCAGCAGTCTTTTGATCATAGCTCGACAATCGTTCATCTGATCTTCACCATTCCTTTAACGGATCTATAAGTTATCCTGATTACTAAATATGTCCGCAAGGAACGAGCCATCTATCTTTGAAACTGAGGGAGATTTGACGTGTTTTCTAAATTGCGGAGGATCTCAATTTAGAGATCTGTGCGTTCATACGAACAGACAGACGGACATGGCTATATTGACTCGGCTGTTGATGCTGATCAAGAATATATATACTTTATAGGGTCGAAGATGCTTCCTTCTGACTGTTACATACTTTTGTACAAACTTATAATCAAGGCTGCAAACCGGTCCGGAACCGAACCTCTGAGAGAGGACCGGTTCGGTTCGCCTTTTTTGGAGTTCGCGAACCGGACCATGAACCAAGCGCCTTACATTTTTGACTCCTTTTTTGACACTTTTTCGAAATATGCGGTTCGGTTCACCAATTTAATATGCTTAATAAAAGTTTTTAAAATTCGACAAAAAATGACTCAACGTCTGATTGCGAAGACGAGAAATTTATGAAAGCAGTAAACAAATATCAAATGTGAAATCTGTGAATGATGTTATAGATTCCTTTGAAAATTGTTCAAGATTACATCCATCGACAAATGTTTCAAAATTTTGAAAAGGTAATAACAACGAAGACGTACAAAATACTGTTTTTACCAAACTCAGGTATCAGCTGAACGAGTATTTTCAATACTTAAGTTTGTTCTTTCTGATTAAAGAGCTAGTATAGATGAACAGCTTCTGGAAGATATAATGCTAATTAACCTAAACTAAGATGTTTCTAAAAGGTGATAATTGAAATAACTTCTTTTTTTCCATATTAGAGTTTATTATTATTTCATTCTAGTAATTAAGTAATGATCATTGTGATTAAGCATATGTATAGAAGGTATATATGACAACGTATTAATGAATCAAAAATCCAACTATTCTTCAAGCGTCAAACCAGAACCTTGAATTCTGGGGTTCCAAGAACCGGTCCGTGAACCAAACCTTGGATTTTACAATGGTTTCGCACCCTCGGACCGAGCCTAATGGATAATTTGAAATATTTACAGCCTTACTTATAATACTCTATGTACCTACGGTACAGAGTATAAAAATGATAGCCTTTACGGTCCCTGAAAATAAGTGTAGAAAACCGCCATAAAATTAAAAAATATAAAAGGACACCGCTTGCTATTCTCAAGATCGAATTAACTGCGTTCGGAATGTGAAAGAGGCAGCAGAGTGCTTAGCATTTGACTGCGTTCCTTATTGTGACTCACTTCCCCGAGGTTCCGAGTTCAAGTCCCAGACAAGGTTAAGTTAAAAAAAAAAAATAATGATTACTTATTAAAATGCGATTTTTAGAAAAAAAGACTTTTGTAAGCCAACAGAAAGAAAATATCCCTTAAAAATAATATATATGGGGTTTAAATGCGTCCTAAGCATTGTTTTTATTCCCCTCTCTTCCTTAGTTCGAAAATATATTTTTTTCTAAAATCTAAAATGGTTTTTTTAAAAACTAGAAAAGCTTTTCAACAATTAAGAATACATTTTCTTGCTTATAGTAAATATGTTCTTAATTTCAGTAAGTCTCAGTCTTGTTATAAGATATTTTTTTTGGTTTTTCGTTGTTTTTTTGTTTTGAGTGTGTGGTGTTAAAAATATTCGACACGCGTCCATAGCTAGTTCGTAACTTCTAGACATATTGAGTTATTAGGATTATTTACCTATCCAATGAGGCAAAGTTCCCTGGAGCCGCATCGAACCTATGGAAGATCCTATATTCACCCTTTACATCATTTACAAATCTATTTATCAATAAGCTAAGCAAATGCCAAACAAGACAATCAATATTTATACCACATGGGTATGTTGCATTGAGAGTTGACGAATGTCAAATCCCGTTTATAAATTAGGATGCACCATAATTATGGTTTCTAGGACTACAAACCTTTGTAAATCCAGCTATATTTTAGACCAAAAAATATAAAAATATATAATATAATATATTTCAACCAAAGTTCCCTGCACGAGCACATCGTTAAATGTATAGGTACTTTAAATTAGCACCCATTTTATTTACACTTAACGTTGAGTGTTGATTAATTAGATGGTCGAGCTTCGACTACTGGGAGAACCCCGTTTAGTCTCATTTTGTTTGCCAGTTCTTCGGCTGCTCTTATTGATTTGTATTACTTGATTTCATGTCTGCCACATTATCTGTGCGACCAAGAATAGGTGAATAGTGCAAACCTCTCGCAAATCGAATCACGCGGAACTGTGGCGAATTTCAGTTGAATGTTTTAGCAGCTGACGAATATATGGGCGTTGCCCACAGAAATTTCCGGCGATAAAACTCAAGCATCGTAGTATTGCACTTATTAATAAATCAATGAGAAAGCTAAAGGAACTTCGTCTGTGCCGAAGTTTTTATACCTGTGTTCGCTTAAATATTTTCAAAAAATACTCTTTTTCCCATTATTCGACCGATCGTTCGTATGGGAGCTATATGATATAGTCATCCGATTTGTCCAAAAATTTGTAAAATTAAATGAAAGCATGTAAAACAAACAAATACAAAATTGCAGGATGCTACCATTAAAAACAAAAAAGTTTTTTTAACTAAGACAGTTTTTCAGACCTATCTTTTGTATGGCATACCATATAGTTGTCCGATTTTCATACAACTTGGTAGAATTATAAAAAAACTTAGAAAACTTATGATTACCAAGTTTGGAGACGTTTTCGATGAAAAGAAAAAAGTTTTTCTCACTAAAACTAGTTTTCCGACCGATTGTTCCTATGGGAGCTATGGGAAATAGTCATCCGATCCGGCCGGCTCCGACATATTAGTAGTGTGCAGCAAAAAGAAGACTCTGTGCAAAATTTCAGCTCGAAAGCTTCAAAACTGAGCGACTAGTTCGCGTAGAAACAGACAGACAGATGGACGGACAAAGCTCAATCGACTCAGCTTGTCACCCTGATCAAGAATATATATAGTTTATGGGGTCGGTAGTGAATATTTCTATGCGTTGCAAACTTCTGGGCAAAGTTATAATTCCCTTTGGAAGGGTTTAAAAAATAACAACAAGAATGAACCAACGAAATTATACGCTCAGCATAAATTTGGATGCTGCAGTAGCAGCTGAAAGCACCGCTGCTACTGCGCTGCAGCAGCAAACAGTCTTTTGATCATAGCTCGACAACCTTTCATCCGATCTTCACCATTCCTTCGGCTGATCGATAAGTTATCCTTATAACTAAATATGTCCAGAAGGAATAGACGGTTCTATCTTTAACTGTGGGAGATATGACGTTTTTTCTAAATTGCGGGGGCGGCAGGGGGCGTGGCGAAAACTAAAAATAAACTTGATCTGCTTGCAGACATAAGGAGCATAAGTCCCATACTTGTCAAACCTCTATCTCTTACCATCTCTGAGATCTGTGCGTTCATATGGACAGACGGACATGACTCGGCTGTTGATTCTGATCAAGAATATATATACTTTATAGGGTCGGAGATGCTTCCTTCTGGATGTTACATACTTTTGCATACTTTTGCACAAACTTATAATATAATATATAAAATAAAAAAAAGATATAAAAAAACCCCTCGCCAAAGGATTAAAGAGTTTTAGTTTTAGAAAAACACATCGATTGTCTCGATCTGTAACGACATGTCAAATTGTTTAGATTAGCTTGTACCACCAACAGATTTCAGCTAGTTCTCTGATTTGTTACAAATTTCCGGCTTGAGTTGGCGCATGAACTGAATACTCGGGACTTACTCATCTACCTCAGAGCTCGTTGTATTTTTGGGGGCAAAGTCAGGGTTAAGTTTGTGTATCTTTTACATTGAAATTGACAGAACTTTTTTAATGGTCCCTGACTTTGCTCCAATATGCCCCAGCTGTGTTTGTCTTTTGACTCTTTGCCTCCCCATCTTCATCTTCATCTTCATCGTTGTCGTTGTTGTTGTTGTTTATGTATTTTATTAGTCATGATTATCACAAGTGTTTCCAAATGTGGCCAGCCTCCCTCCCAATTTCCCCATCTCCCTAAGAGCACTGCATTAAGTGTGTGGCACCCTTCATTCCCAATTTCTCTCCATCTTTTTCATATATTTATTATCATTTGGCTGGCCCTCCCGCCACTTGGCCACAAATAACAACCCCCCTTCCGCCCCCCACCCCCCCTCAGCGACCCTGTGCTGTTTTGTATAAATATTTATGCTCGCATTGAAGACAATGCTGGTGGGGACACTTTGTCCATTGATTCATTGTATATTGGGGAGACTTCCGGAGCGGAGATGCCAAAATGCTGTGCAGTTCACAAATTATTCACCCCACTTGTGAGTTGGTGACACAGGTCCAAAAGATAGCGCACTCAAATTTGCAGAATGAGTCAGGTCAGTTTTCCCCGTTCTGAAATACCTAGAATGTGGCCATGAATCGTGCACCTTGGTAATTGCCTATTGTTGTTGCGTCTAATTATGGCCAAAGGCCAATTCAAGTTGGTCACGTCCTGCATCCTGCAATACAAAGCAGCAGGAGCATCAGGCTGGCACTTCACTTCGTTTCCATTGAATTTGAATTTGTTTGATGCAAAAGGACACGTGATTCCCGCTACGTTTCCTGCACTGAGTACACTTCCTGCTGAGGGCCAGATGAAGTTATCTAGCTGAGGTGAGGGCTCTGCTTGTGTCTCTACCTGTGGTACTTTTGTTACCTGTCGCCGGATCGAATGCATCGATAAGAAGACGACATGAGGTGTCGTTTACCTGCAGCTGCCCAGGAAGAGCCAGGAATGTGAGCAGTGTCGCGAGGGGGTGGGGGTGAGCGAAGCGTTTGCATCGAGGGCGGCTAAACTGACAGCCAAAGTGACCGAAATTCAATTACGAAAACACACACAAAACGAGACAAACGGCAGCCACCAAACAACTGAATTACCAACATTGCCTAATTCAATTTGCGGATTAAGCCGACGACATGTACCACAATTGACACTCCAAGTGCTCCAATGTCAGAGTCGAGCTTGAAAGAGCAGGCAATGATGGAGCACATACACATGCACACATACAAACATACATGAGTGATTGTGTGAGCGAGGGGCGAGAGCAAAATTTGGGATGATTTTGTTAGATATTTTGTTTGTTCTACTTTTATTAGCTTGGTCCATTGTTGTGTACACTGAGAGAAGTTTATTCGGGACCGTTCCGGAATAAAATTGACTTACGTTGATTGGAGTAAGAATTGGTTTTATAACTCAGATTTGAATAACTTCAAGTTGAGCTTTTCAAAATCTCAACGGTTACCAAACCAAATGAAGTCAGTGGGTACCAGATCGCCCAGAACTGCAGGGCGGAAGAGTCCTTGTTTCGATTTTTCGAATACGTTAAAACTTGTTCGTGTATGTCCCCTTTTCTTTGTGAAAGGTGCTTGGTTTTCGGTTGTTGAACCCCGATTGTATTGCCATCTCTTAACTATCTAACAACTTTACTCACTATAACCATAAGCTCAGTAATCCACGGTAACAAAAGAAAATGTCGGTCTATCTTTACAGATACGAATAGCTAAACTGTCAACTACATATATTATCACATCAAGAAGTTAAAGTAATTTAATGTCGGCCCTGCTCGACTTTGATATACACGCTACTCAGGGAGATAATATTTCAATAATCCTTCAATAATCAATTCTTACGTTTATTAACAAAGCATTATAGTTCATGTTATCAAATAAAAAACGAGAGTGGTATTGGAGATACCGAAAAAAGACCACTGTAGTCAATTGGGAAGAATTTTGCGAAGCATTTAAAATTGAGAAAGCTAAGCTAACTTCGTCTGTGCCGAAGTTTTTATACCTTTGAAAATGCTCGCTTAAATATTAAAAAAAAAAAACTTTTTTTCCGATTTACCGACCGTATCGTTCGTATGGGAGCTATATAATATAGTCATCCGATTTGGTCAAAAAATTGTAATATTATAAAAACAAACATAAACAAAAAAGTTTTTCTAACTAAGACTGTTTTTCAGACCTGTCTTTTGTATGGCAGCGATACCATATAGTTGTCCGATTTTAATAAAACTTGGTAGAACTATAAAAAACATAGAAAACCTATGATTACAAAGTTTGGAGACGTTTCCATTGAAAATAAAAAAGTTTTTTTTCACTAAAACTGGTCTTCCGACCGATTGTTCCTATGATAGCTTTTGATATAGTCATCCGATCCGGTCGGTTCCGACTCTTTGCAAAATTTCAGCTCGATAGCTTTAAAACTGAGAGACTAGTTCGCGGAGAAACAGACAGACAGACAGACAGACAGACGGACAGACGGACGGACGGACAGACGGACGGACAAAGCTCATTCGACTCAGCTCGTCACCCTGATCAAATATATATATGGTTTATGGGGTCGGAAATGAATATTTCTATGCGTTGCCAACTTCTGGGCAAAATTATAATACCCTTTGCAAGGGTATAATTATTTACAGAGAAAACGCCGAAAAGAGTGCAGCGTTTTTTTTGTTATCCCCAAATACAAGACAGAGAGTGGTTTTCTTGTAACTCCTTTAAATATTATTCGATCTTATGGAAAATTTATTGAAAATTAAGCATTTTGTTAATTATACTCTGTACCGTAGGTACATAGAGCATTATAAGTTTGTGCAAAAGTATGTAACATCCAGAAGGAAGCATCTCCGACCCCATAAAGTATATATATTCTTGATCAGCATCAACAGCCGAGTCGATATAGCCATGTCCGTCTGTCCGTCTGTCTGTCTGTCCGTCTGTCTGTCCGTATGAACGCACAGATCTCAGAGATGGTAAGAGATAGAGGTTTGACATGTATGGGACATATGCTTCTAATGTCTGCAGGCAGATCAAGTTTATTTTCAATTTTGGCCAGGCCGCCTCCCGCCCCCGCAATTTAGAAAAAACGTCATATCTCCCACCGTTTTGAAGATAGATGGCTTGTTCCTTCTGGACATATTTAGTTATTAGGATAACTTATCGATCCGCCAAAGGAATGAAGAAGATCGGATGAACGGTTTTCGAGTTATGATCAAAAGAACAATTTTCTTGGTACAGAGTATGTTATAGTCGGGCTTGACCGACTTTCTTTCTTGTTTTGAATTGAATTAGGTGCACAGAAGACAATTGCTGGAGATGTTAGGTGGTTGAGGTGCATCCGTGATGTGAATTTAAACGTGTAACTGTGTGTCACGGAGAGTCACAACGTGAGAAACACACATATTTTCGTGTGTGAACATTCGTGGTCAGTGCGTATTCGTGAGTGAGAATAAGGGTAAAAGGGTAAGACATCGTGAATATAAGTGATGCATTATTCACAAATTTTTTTTTAAACTTATTTTCGATTCGTTTCATCACTAAATAATATGAGTTTTTGGTTTTTGTTAAAAAAAATTGTTACGGACACATTCAAATAAAATTAAAACAGGTTTTATTGGTAACTGTCACGAATCCCAAAAACCTCGAAACTTTTTCGGTTTTTTTTAATTGTGTGTAACAGAAAAATAGACGAAATATATAGAAACATTTTGAAGGGAAATTAAAGTTATAAATTGCTGAGACAATAGAACAAAAAGAGCGAAGTGTCGGACAATTATCTATTCCGATAACACATGACCAAGTGTTGTCATGTTCCTCTCAGAGTGACTCAGGTGATCGATGTGACTCCGGTGCATTTAACAAGGTCCAAAGGATATCGGATTTACACAAACATACACCCAGAAAGCACAAGCAAGCAAGCACATTTGAGAGAATAACTTTGAGTCTGCTCTTACAGTTTTGTATTAAATGGGAGAGGGGTGTGGGGAAGCTATCACTTGCACTCATGTTGCTTTGGAATTCCCAACCTGTTTTGGCATTGCTGGCATGGAGAGACCTCTGTTCGACTGATAGTTGACACAGAAGGACGGATGCTGCTTTGAGGTGTGTATTCCTCAAGCCGGCTAAAAGTTGCACATGGCTCCACAATAAGTTTTCCATGAAATAAATTTAAACAAAATGGAAAAATCGACTGATATTGAATTGTTGTATGGTTGGAATCTGTGAAGCACTTGATTTAAGAGTAAACGATCTTACTCTTGAATGTGATGAGCTCTTGATAATACGAAGAACATTCTCGGTTTTTGACAATGCTGTTTGCCCTTGATTCAAAATTGAGCAATCTTGAAAACGAGTATGTTTAGCACTTAATCCAAGAACTCTTGTGCTTGATTTGAGAATGATTCGTACTTGGATCAAGTATTGAAGCTCCTGGATCAAGAAAACCGGGATCAAAAATTCATACTTGGATCGAGAATTTCGCTCTTGGATTGAGAATTTTCACTCTTATCGAACTATTGATCTTGAAAATACTTGATCCAGGTATGAAATTCTCTATTTATTCTCTGAGTGTAAGGCTATAAAGCAGCTGGAACTAATTGACAAAGATTAGCAGCCGTTGTGTGTATGTGAATATCTGCGTTTTACTTCGTTAAATACCTTTTAATGGACACTAATTCTTATCGCGAGTGCACAGAAAAAAAAAGATGCAAAAAAGATCCATTTGGGAAGGATATTTCTTAAGTATCCTTTTAGTCATCCGACCGAGCTGAAAAATCATCCCAAGGATGATCCTTTTTCATATTCTCTAGATGATTTTCAGCTCTGTTGGATATTTAAGACATATCCTTCCCTAATGGATAAGGGGAATCATCCAATGGATATTTTTTCATATCCATTTTTTCTCTGTATGAGCCATCGCGACACGCTCTTACATCGTGCATGATTCGTGAGTGGCGCAAAACGTTTTAAAGTGAAAGTGTGTGAATCTTTCGTAATTAGATTGTTATTTCGGGAATCTATTTGGTACCAATTGTTTTGGTATCTCTTATCAGCCATCTTATCACCACTGTCTCATATAAAGCTTGTCTATTCATAAAGCGTTAGCCAATTAATGCATACAATGGAAACGTCTAGTCCAGTCGTAACTTAACCGGATTTAAGATGAAAGATTTACTGATGTCTTCATTTCAAGAAGCCAAATCGTTGCATATTTTCGTTGTGTCATATTTATTTTCTAACCAATCCACTTAAGCCCTTGCTGGTGACATCACGCGTTGTGGAAGGTGTGCAATATTCGAGTCCGGATGACCTTTGACCGCTGAGTGGGTAAAGTCTAACACTTCTAAACATTCTCAGAACTTAAGAGCAACAAGATTTGAGGAAGTCACATGGGAGTGTTATTATATTGAGTACTTCTGTGGTCGGAATGACGCCTGAAGAGACTAGGAAAGGTTCTTAATAGCTCAGATTCTAATGTCGTGGCCATTCTCCAATCATTTTCATTAGCTCAACATGATATTGGGCAACGTCCAGTTCCTGCCCTTGCCCTATCCAACAGCCCATGCCATAACTCAAAGAAGCCTAACCCAAAATGACTTATGAAGTCCCCCCCGCAAAAAGATTTGTCAAAAAATTCAATAAATTTCTGTGCTGTTTTGTTCGGGCAACTTAAAATTCAAGACAGGCAGCTGTCGCGTTGTACCGAAGGCGCATAATTTGATGGGATTTTGGGTTAAGTCATTCATCCCAAGGCGGCTTTTTCATGGGGTGGGCGTGGCATGTCAAGGTGTTTGCTTCTATTTTCGGATCTATGAATGAAGTCATAGCTGATGTGGATGTTGGACGGGGCCGTCAAGGGTTTCTTGCATTTTTTAGCCATCGGATGTTTCAATTTGCCAAAAAGCCTAAACGCAAATAAATAATGTGGGGCCAGCACGCGCTTCCGGAAGAAGAATATGCCAGTATAATGTGTGTCCATTAAGCCGAAAGAATGAGGCAAGACATTGCGGACGTCAGCGGCAGCCAACTAGTTGGCCAAGAAGTGGGGAATATTTTTGTAATAGAGCTAACGACGCATTTTACTATTCTG
The DNA here is from genome assembly GCA_035044965.1 of Lordiphosa andalusiaca. Taxonomy (NCBI): domain Eukaryota; kingdom Metazoa; phylum Arthropoda; class Insecta; order Diptera; family Drosophilidae; genus Lordiphosa; species Lordiphosa andalusiaca. The sequence continues at coordinate 764,371 of JAWNNM010000051.1, read as the reverse complement.
TCGTTGAACTTTGTCGCTTTTGACCCCGCTCCACATGCTCACATGCATGCATAAGCCCCCCAATATTGGGTCATATTTCTCACACACACACACACACACACACACACGCGCGAGCATTTGGCCCCATAAAGTGAAAATTAATGGGTGTTGTCAGGAAATGCAACCAGCTCGAAGCTTAGCAGCTGATTAACCTTGCTCTAATTGGAACTGATAAGAGCCGATATCATGTCGATCATGGCTAGTTGCGGCCAGCTGTGGCTTTGATAAATTGTGGGTCAGCAGCTGTGTGTGTGTGTGTGTGTGTGTGTGTGTGGTTGGGCATTGGTGCGTTAAATTGCTACGGTAGCTGGGACAGCTGCCCGCTTAACCGCCTACCCACCATACTCATTCATCCCCACATTCACATTTACATACATACATACATACATTCACGTAACCCAAGTAGCCCCGTGCCTCTGGCTCTGGCGGCTCTTCAGCTTATCGCCTTCAAATTTCGGCATTTTGTTGTTGTTTTTCTCTCGTTTTTTGGGGAAAGTGCCCGTGCTCAGAGAGTTTGGTTTTACAATTTCCCAGATGAAAATTGATGGCAAGGTCAAGCACTGAGGTTCAGCCAGCATTTGTAGCTCATAAATCCGTACGTAATCAACATGGTTTTCTCTCATGGATGATGACAAAAAGTGTGGGCGAGTTTAATGATAAACCTCCACTTTGACGATCAATAATACGTAGTTGAATTTGGTAGCCAAAGCTATTTCATCGAATTTATGATTGCCATTTTAGTGGCTAATCAAGGGGTCTTCGATGTTCGTTGTTAGGCCGTCTCATTATTCTGCAGTAAAAATGCATTTTCAATAAGATTTTCTTTTGCGAGTGTTGCGGCAACATTGTGGCCGACTAACGAATTTCTTAGGCGTTGTAGTAATTAGCATCCATGTTGAATAGCATGCCAAAAACTTTGAGAATTTTATGGACAAGATGGTCATAAGACTAAAAGTCCGAACTGTTTTATCATACGTGGTTAGGAGCAAGCATTGACCTTTAATTCTAAGCCCACTTGGTGTTTATAGCTACCCAGTCGGACTTTGTATCATGTGTTGAGAAAAATCAGTACATCTAGTGGCATGAAATTCCACTAAAATAGTCAGTACATGATTTTGTATGCAAGAAATTAGTACTTAAAATGGCATGAAATACTCACACGTTATTTTCTCAGGTATTTGTAAGGCTAAAAGTCGGAAATTTTATTCGAAAACATTAAAAACTCAGGGGTTTGTCAGCGAACGTCTCATGTCTTCCCACCTACGATATACAAAGTAGGTACATCTGGAGTACTAAGAAAGTTAAGAAGCCGAAGGCTGATGACGTCACTCAAACGGAAACGGTTGAAACCCCTGAGTTTTTCGGCGTTTTCACAAGCCTCAGGTTTTCGCAAGCCTTATCACGTGAAAAGTAGGCATGAGAAAGTACCTTTTTATACTCTGTACCGTAGGTACATAGAGTATTATAAGTTTGTGCAAAAGTATGTAACATCCAGAAGGAAGCATCTCCGACCCCATAAAGTATATATATTCTTGATCAGCATCAACAGCCGAGTCATGTCCGTCATGTCCGTCTGTCCGTCTGTCCGTCTGTCTGTCCGTATGAACGCACAGATCTCAGAGATGGTAAGAGATAGAGGTTTGACATGTATGGGACATATGCTTCTAATGTCTGCAGGCAGATCAAGTTTATTTTCAATTTTGGCCACGCCCCCTCCCGCCCCCGCAATTTAGAAAAAACGTCATATCTCCCACAGTTTTGAAGATAGATGGCTTGTTTCTTCTGGACATATTTAGTTATTAGGATAACTTATCGATCCGCCAAAGGAATGAAGAAGATCGGATGAACGGTTTTCAAGTTATGACCAAAAGAAAAATTTTCTTGGTACAGAGTATGTTATAGTCGGGCTTGACCGACTTTCTTTCTTGTTCATGATGAAAAGTCCGACTGGCTAGCCGACCAGCGGTTCGTCTCCATGCTTTGTAATCGTAGGTTTAATAGGTTTTTTTTATAATTCTACCAAGTTTTATTAAAATCGGACAACTATATGGTATAGCTGCCATACAAAAGATAGGTCTGAAAAACAGCCTTAGTTAAAGAACTTTTTTTTTTTAATGGTAGCATCCTGCAATTTTGTATTTCGTTTTTTTCACATGCTTTCACATAATTTTGCAAATTTTTGGCCAAATCGGATGACTATATCTTATAGCTCCCGTAGGAACGATCGGTCGGAAAATGGAAAAAGAGTTTGTTCTGAAAATATTTCAGCGAGCACTTGGAAGGGTATTAAAACATCGGCACAGACGAAGTTAGCTTAGATTTTCGTTGTGTTGTTTGAAGTGCCTGTAATGTAATTAAAGTCTCTACACACAGAAAAAAAGTGCCTAGTTGTTGATGATTTCAATTAAGATCCATTTTCGGATATTAAATATCTATTTAATGATGAATTGATCTCAGTTTTTTATCAAACGTGATACCGTGGGATCAGTCTACTTTCCATTGCAAATACGGTTCTGTTATGCATTCTGCGTGAAACTTATCAGTGCAGCTGGGATCCACCATAGAACCAGATATTTACACTACGACAAATCCTGGAGAAGACAAAGAATACAAGAATCGACACCCGCCATCTTTTTATACCCTTGCAGAGGCTATATTGAAATGGGCCTGATGTTTGTAACGTATAGATGGCAGCATTTTCGACCACATAAAGTATATATATTCTTGATCAGCATCAACAGCCGAGTCGATATAACCATGTCCGCCTGTCCGTCTGTTGCTATGCTATCTCCTCCGTCAGTTTTAAAGCTATCGCCACCAAACTTTGCACGAAGTCTTCTGGTCCAAATACGCTGTACATTTGTCGAAACCGGCCGGATCGGATGACTATAACATATAGCTGCCTTAGGAACGATCGGCCGAAAAACTTGTTCTGTATCATGATTGAATGTTTTAATAGCCTCTTCCTATGTTAATTAACAGAGCTTTAACATTTATGTCAACATTTCAACATAATGTTAGCAAAGAGTGCATGCAGCTCAGAAAAGTATGCAACGATTTTTATAATCTGTATGGTTACCCTACACTGCACTGCAAAATACACTGTCTGCCTAAACACTCGTCATTATGTTCCAACTTTTAGTCTTCCATTGAGCATCCACCCCCCAAGAACCGGCTGTACACTGTGTGAATGATCACCTTGGGGAATACCAGTTGAGTCATTTACACCAAGGTCAAAGTCAATTGATGATCCCTCGCACTCAATTGCGTGTTTCCCACTGGCTTGTTCACTCTCTGGGGGTAGGTAGGTGGGTTAGGTCAGTCCATCAAATAACTTAACTGAACCAAATGAAGTGTGTGTCGAAATTAACACTGCGACCTTAATGATGGCATAAAACTGTTTTCACAAAACTTGGAGAGTGTGGAACAGGGAAGGGTAGTGTCGTAGGGCAGGGCAGGGCAGGGCTGGGCTGGGCCGGTTCTCTGTCTCTGGGCATGCACGGGGTATGTGGTGTGTGTGTGTGTGTGTAGCACATGTATAACAATGACACACGGTGACAATAAAAGCGTAAACACGCCTAGAGGAACCACAACGTCATCTACATTTGCTTTATTGTTGTTTTCATTTTCAACCATTTGGCATATTTAAACATAATTTGCTTTTTTATTATCCTTTTATGCCCCGGACGATGCCGATGCCCCCGACCGCGCCATATATCTCCGGCTTGGAGACAATGACAGTTAATAGCCGAGTCGGCTAAGTGGGCACCGCGAGAGAGAGAGAGAGAGAGGGAGAGGGACCGGCATAGGTAAACAGAACATATCACAAAACTAAAAAAAAAAAAAAAAAACAAACCGCCATGCAGGTAAATTACCAGGCAAACCCGGCAAAGGATACGAAACGTGTGCATAAATAAACACAGAATGATGAAGCGGACGAGCAGCGGCTTTTGTTTTGTTATTTTTTCGTTTTTGAATTTGAAAAGGAATTGGCATCGCGCGGAGAACGCTTGAAGCCGCCGGCTGACATGACCATGCCACACAAGTTGGATCCATACCTGCGGCCGCAGGTAGGAAGGGCGAGCGATTGAACGAATCAACGAAGAAACGTGCGGGCGTTCGTTTGGATCAAGGCAGAGGTGGAAGAAAGGAGGGTCGGCGGTCCAGAAGCGCGATGGCTTGCTCCTCACAAATTGAAAGGCGTCCAATTTGAATTCAGCTACGAGTGTCGAAAGTTGAAACGGACCCAAAAGGTTAAGTTTGTGTAGGTTTGGTGGGGGAAGGGGGGTGGTTTCACGTTTTGAACGAGAATCCAACTTGTAACATTTTAAATAAATCTTGTATTAACGTCTCTCCGGCTGTGATCCGGTTGGGAACATTTTGAAAACCGACCAGGCTAATTGTGGGCAATTTTCCAACTTGGAGTCACGAACGTTGATGGGATACAGCGAATTCTGTTTGACATTTGAAGTATTTTCCAAAAATACTTCCCTTTCTACAAGCACAAGATATACCGAATCTGAAGAGGGGTTTCAAAATCATTGAGACCTTTCACTTTTGAATTCTTAGAGCGTAATGATGGAATAAGTAAAGTAAGACTAAAGTAAAGCTAGATTTTTTATTTTGCCTCCAAACCAAATTTTCCATTGCGGACTCTTTTTCTGATCTTATCAAGCTACACTCAGAAAAAAAATCAAGAAGATTGTGCTTGTTATCAAAAAGATTTAATGTCAAAAGTAAGGTAAGAACGAAAATGCTTGGATCCAAGAAGAAAATACTGAAATCAAGCACAAACATTTTTGGTTTTGAATTTAGTCTGCTTGATATCAAACATAAATAGTCTTGAATCCAAGAAAAGATCTACTTGGATGCAAGCATAAATAATCTCGATTCCGAGAATATAGCTTCTTGGTTGCAAAAATAAGACATGTTTTGATGCCAAGAGTAGTTGTTCTCTTCCTTCTTCTTTGAAAGACTTGGCGCGGTGGCACGGAGAAGACACATCGCAACACACACACACTTTAAAAACCCGACACCCCAACGCTACACTCCTTTTTGCTAAATTGTTATTAATATTTAAATGCCATTTAAGAATTTTATTTTGTACTTTCCTCAACTGGGACTTGAACTCCTGGGCCTGGGCCTCGAAGACTGCAGCACTCCCTGACACCGGCATCTCAGCCGACAGCGCCACAACGAGTTTAGCCAAAGCAGCGATGAGTTCTCAGTCTAAATGCTGAGAGCGACAGAGAGTATTGTTCTCATTTGTCGTTCGCTCTTCCCTTGCCTTCAAGCTCGAAGTCAAAAACATTTGTCTGCTTGAATTCGAGCAGATTTCAAAAACAAGAAAGAAAGTCGGTCAAGCCCGACTACAGCATACTCTGTACCAACGAAACTATACGCTCAGCATAAATTTTGATGCTGCAGTAGCAGCTGAAAGCAGCGCTGCTACTGCGCCGCAGCAGCGAACAGTCTTTTGATCATAGCTCGACAACCGTTTATCCGATCTTTACTATTCCTTCGGCGGATCGATAAGTTATTTTGATTACTAAATATGTCTTGAAAGTTTAAACCATCTCTCTGTATAACTGTGGGAGATATGACATTTTTTATAAATTTCGGGGGCTTTGAAAATATACTTGATTTGCCTGCAGCCATAAGAAGCATATGTCCCATACACGTCAAACTTCTATCTCTTACCATCTCTGAGATCTGTGCGTTCATACTGACAGACAGACGGACATGACTCGGCTGTTGATGCTGATCAAGAATATATATAATTTATAGGGTCGAAAATGCTTCCTTCTGGCTGTTACATACTTTTGCACAAACTAATAATACTCTATGTTCCTACGGTACAGAGTGTAAAAATGTCTTGAAAGTTGAATTAAAGGCAATTTTTCAATTTAGGAACTGCTTAGCCTTAATTCTAGGCTGCTCTTTATTTTGAGTGTAGATAGAAGGATTGCACTTTCTTAACATATTAAGCAATCAGGATTATTTTGGATAAAGATCCTATCTTACGGTCAAAAATAGACGAGTTATAAGGAAAACATCCAATTATGCTGAGGAGGAGCAACGGCGATGGGCAGCACTTCACGCACCTTAACACAAGCTTTGTGAGGTACAGAGTATTTTAAAGTCGGTATTGATTTGCATTCTTACTTGTTTATACTGTGAATGAAATCTAACGCCGAGCTACTGAAGGAAAAACATCTAAACCTGTTCTAAAACAAAGTTTTTGTTTTTGCTGTTTTGAAATATTCAAATAACTACGTGGAAGGGATTAATCAAAGTGAATCGCTGACTTCGTAGACCCTTGACATCAGAATTTAAGCCGCTGTAATACATCTTGTAAGTCAGCAGAGATGGAAGGGTTATTTAAGTTGTCTAGATGTTTGAAACGATTGAAAGCAAGCATCTCAGATCACATAAAGCATATATGTATATTCTTCAAATGACGAACCAAGTAGATATACAGCCATGCTCCAATTTTCGCTTTTGCAAAAACTTTGCGATTTGATCACCAAATCGTTAAAGTTCGTGCTCCGACATTCGGAAATCGCAAAGTTTTGCCGTTTTTAAACCGGCGACATCTAAGTCCGTGAAATGAAAAGTAAATGCAAAATATAGGTTGATGCACAAACCGACAGGCCACGTAACTATTTGTATTCAGTTCTTTAACCTTTTTAAATTTGTCTTCAGACTCATTCACTCAATTCGCAATATTTTAAACAATTTATTTAATAGAGATACACAAAATTGAGCGAGATGAAAAACTGCTCACAATAACAATTTACGATTTGGCTATGGTATATATCGATATATGACTATCGATAGCATGAGTAGTGGCGCTCATCAGCAGTTTTTGTTATGTGAAATGACACAAAACAAGTTGGGAATGGAACGCTATCGATAACAAAAACGTGCGAATTTTGGAGCGCTCTAAATTGAAATCGTACGAATTTGCTGAAATCGCAAAAATAAGTGAAAACCGGAGCATGGCTGATAGACACAGATAAAAGACATTCACTATTTTTAAAGGGCATTCTTTTAGTAACTTATAGACGAATCCTGCAAATCCGAAATCATAAAATTTGCACAATCATCTAAGAATGTTTAAGACATTCAACTGGTTTAATTCCATTTCCGAAAGTGTTCGAAAAGTCATTTTACGACAAAAATCATAATATTTCATAATGTGGTTTATAAACGAATCGAATACTTATAATGAACCGAACCTTGCTTCCCTGTTCAACACAAAATAAGGTTAAAGCCGAAAAGAATTTAGAATGCCCATTTCTTGGGTTAATCAAATTGAACCAAGGATTCGGCGTCAAGCCCGCTTCGTCGCCTGATTCCAGCCTGGACGAAATCCTGAGATAAGTTAAGTTTGACACAGTTTTGGGAACGATGTCGCCCTCTTTCTCACTTGGTGGGTCACCCACATCATCAAAAATTGAAAAATATTTCATTTTCGATGGCTGATTTTTTTTGGCTCTTCAATTAAAACTCATTAACATAATGGCTTAAAACTTGTGACAGAAACAAAGCAAACAACATGGAAGGGGCCTTCAAAGTGAATTTACTTGTCTCCCTCGTTGTAATTTATGCAAATTTTATGCGCACACCACAAAAACAAAAAAAAAAAAAAACGACCAAATCGCGGGAGAGTGAAAGAGAACAACAACAACAACAACAGCACAAAAACGCAAAACCAAGGAACAGAACGAAACCAAACTCAGCTCAAAACGCAAAGACACGCAGAAAAGCAGAATAATACGTTTTTTGCTTTTTGTTTTTTTGTATTTCGCCCATTCTTTGGGGGTCGTGGCTAGGTTGGGCCCTGCTTTTCATTTATGTGTGTGTACAATTGTTTATGGTGACATAATTAAAATTTATATGACAGTGTCCAACAGCGCTTACAACAATGGCAATGTGGCAATTACTATATGGCTATGCCCGCATCCGCCTTCGATTCAGAGAGAGAGAGAGAGTGAAAGAGAGAGGGTACATCAATTGAACGGGTTACTCCCTCAATTATTCACCTAATTACAATGATTACGCATCAAATCGTCAATCTATCAGGCTTACAGAAATTGGTCACTCCAACTTCAGGGCTTGCATGGGAGAATCACAACAAATGCCGTCGCCTCAGTAACCGGGCTTATGTATGTACGACATTATTATCTTATCGCCCATTAGGTAATATCGATACGAATATATACATACCCTGGTACATAAGTACAAATCGTACGTTTATGTATCTGTAATCTATTTGATTTTGCCTCAGTAGCTACATATTTAACCCAACTCGCAAAATAACGAAAACGTGAAACACTATCAAATGGGTCACTAAAGGTTAGAACGGCTTGACTCAACTTGATAAAATGCGACTCGGCGGTGTTTGGCCCGAAGTTCAAATAAAACCTAGTCTGTTTTTGGATTAATTGGGCTTTGGCATATGAGAAGAGCATTACCGCCGGGCGTGGATGATAAGGGCAACCCTACAAGGGGGTCATGTTTTTCTGTGTTCTTCAGTTCTAATTGAGAGATACGTACCAGAGCTACGCTTCTATTTTCTTAGTTTTATTCACTCATTCAGGTTTCGCCGCAGTCGCGATAAGCCGTTGTGCACTAAGGATGGGTGCAGGGAGCAGAACAAGTGTGGGCGTACTGGTTAACACTGTAAAGTATGTATGAGTTCATTGTAATCATTGTTACATGAAATTGAGAGGAAACGTAGAGAGAAACATGTAAAAACCCTGCAGAGAAAGTGTCTAGTTTAATACCAGTCTCAAAAAACTCGCAACTGGTTGCACTTCGTATCCAAATCAGAGTGTTAAATTCGTCAATTTGCACCGTGTAGACCGTATAGAGGCTGGCCCCCCAGGGTGGCGTGTTAGTCAGGGCTAGAACTGCTAAATAATGTAGCCTACTTTCAGGACGACTCTTTAATAGCTCTTACAAAAACCGATTACATTCAAATTCAAAATCAAATAAATGAACACAAGTGAACAGGGTATTATGCAGTCGGGGCACTCGACTGCGGCGCCCTTCTTTGTTCTAACTAATTTGAAGGTCATTTCCACTAAAAACAAACAAGTTTGTCTCACTAAAACTAGTTTCTCGACCGATCTTTCCTATGGCACCTATTACCTATGGTCAACCAATTTTGACAAAACTATGAAAGTTTGTGTAAAAGCTTATAAAAATAAATATCAGGGCTGCAAACCGGTTTTGAACCGAACCGGTTCGAACCCGGAATTCCGACTTTTATTTTACTATGAACCGAACCTTGAACCGAACCTCTTTAGAAATTAAAGCTGAACCCGAACCTGTTCCGAACCAAATTTCGGTTCGGTTCAACAAAACTGACACAAAAAACCGACTTCATCTGTTATTAAGTGCGACTGACTCCTAAAATGGGCAGGAGAGTGAAAAAAAAATCTGGCAAAATTACTAGATTTCCTTATAAAATCCCTACCCATAACAGTTTCTGTTTTTAAAGCTCCTCGACTCTAAAGCTCCTTGAATAATTCTCAAAAGCAAGAATCTAACATTATTTTGGTAATATTTTTCTATGAAAGCCACGAAATGGATTTTCACTAAACTGTAAATTGTAAATTGAATATTTCCATGTTTTGTACTAACCAATTCCGACCCAAATACCACTCGGATCCCATATAATTTGGGAAGTTTTAAGATCGAATGCTGTTTTTAAAACACATAGAAGACAACAAGAAAGAAAGTCGGTCAAGCCCGACTATAACATACTCTGTACCAAGAAAATCTGTCTTTTGATCATAACTCGAAAACCGTTCATCCGATCTTCTTCATTCCTTTGGCGGATCGATAAGTTATCCTAATAACTAAATATGTTCAAAAGGAACAAGCCATCTATCTTCAAAACTGTGGGAGATATGACGTTTTTTCTAAATTACGGGGGCGGGAGGGGGCGTGGCCAAAATTGAAAATAAACTTGATCTGCCTGCAGACATAAGAAGCATATGTCCCATACATGTCAAGCCTCTATCTCTTACCATCTCTGAGATCTGTGCTTTCATACGGACAGACAGACGGACAGACGGACATGGCTATATCGAATCGGCTGTTGATGCTGATCAAGAATATATATACTTTATGGGGTCGGAGATGCTTCCTTCTGGATGTTACATACTTTTGCACAAACAGATAATACTCTATGTACCTACGGTACAGAGTATAAAAATTGGTAATGTTGTATAAAGCATGGACTGAACCAAGGTTCAAACCAGAAACTTCTCCCAAAATCCTCGAACCTTATATTTCCGAACCGTAACCATTCGATAATTTGGGTTCGAACCAGTGTACCGGAGATCCGAAGAATTTTTTTGGTTTGCAGCTCTGATAAATATATGCCAATTTTAAAGAGGCTTACATTAAAAACAAAACAAATTTTCTTACTAACACTATTTTTCTAACCTTACTTTTCTATGACAACCAAACTATATGGATGTCCGATTTCGACCAAACTTAGCAGATTCGTGGAGAAGCATTGAAAACTAGTAAATACGTAGTTTGGAGACGTTTGCATCAAAAACAAAAGAGTTATTCTCACTAAAACTAGTTTTTCGACCGATCGTTTCTATGGCAGCTATTTGTTACAGTTAGACAGCGGATTTTGCATATTTTCAAATCTATTTCAATCCTAGTAGTCTCTGATAAATGTATATTTGACAAATTTTTTCACTTCAATTTGTCTTTTGCTGATCTTCCAAATCATTGAATAATTGTTTAAGTCATCGTAAAATTGAGAGCGGAATTTTTGGGATTTTTATCAACATAAAAAGTCTGCAAATCATATAGTGTTGTGTACATTTACTTTGGCTTACTTGGATGAAAATCAGTTTGAAAATATGAAAAATCCGCTGTGTAGTTATAGTCATCCGATCCGGCCAGAAGACGTCGTGCAAAGTTTGGTCGCTATAGCTTTAAAACTGACGGAGGGAATAGCATAGAAACGACTGACGGACAGACAAGGCTAAATCAACTCAGCTTGTCATGATGATCCAGAATATTTATACTTTATGTGGTCGAAAATGCTTCCTTCTATGCGTTACAAACATTTGGAAAATTTCAATATGCTCTCTGCTCTCTGGGTATACAAAAGAGTTTTTTTGAGTCGCCGATATAGTGGTGGTACTTCGCTCAGCGAAGAATTTTGTGAAGATCATCCAAAATCGGTATTTTAAACACACAGAAAAAAATGAGATCAAATATCGACTTTACGTATCAAAAATATATAATTTAATGTCAATATGATGCTAGAGTATTCCCTTGATACTAAAAATGTTATATAGATAAGTGAAATCATCATAGTGATCTGAAAAATACCCTAATGACATGATTTTAGATCAAACTAGACATCGAAAATCTGAGGGCAGAAAGAGACAAGGGAGACGGCTATAGTGCAGCTCGAAAAAGGCAAAAGCAATGTTCATGTCTCTGCCGCAGCAAGCGAGACAGCGAATACTCTTCCGATTTGTCTGTTTTTGCTTTCATTGCTCATTGCAGTTCCCAACTGCTTAAAGCGGTGAGCGCATTAAGAGACATTCAAACAGCGACAGTCATAAACGAAAAGCCAACTGAAGGTTGAATCGGAAGATTCATGAAACAGTACTGTATAGACAACCAGCTCTTTTTGGTGTATATAAATGCATTAGTTGTTTTCAGTTGTGAACAAACGCAACTTTTCGGGACCTCGAGCCAACTAAAGTAACTGATTATTATTCAAATATATCTTTGACATTTGAACCATGTCCCATGGGTACTATAAAAATATAGCCATATAGCTCATAGATGATGTGCGTGAACTTATAAAGCCAGATCGTCATGTGACATATCGTGAGATTAAGGCATCCCTAAACATTATTTCCACCAGAATATGTAAGATTGAGCATAAGCTCCTTGCGGTAAAAGTCATTTATTCGTGTGGGATTCCGCATAATTTGACAATCGTTCAAAAAATGGCTCGTCTGGATTGGTGCAATGAAATGCGGCAAACGACCGTGTGGGTGTTCCAAGACGAACCAATTCCCACAAAAATGGTTCGAGCAATTCAATTCTGAGTGGCACATGACCATTTGTTTGACGGAAATCTCGAGTCGAGATTGATGGGTCATCCGCCGTACGGTCCTGATTTAGCACCGAACAATTTCAATTCATTCCCAAACATCCAAAATAATCGAAGTCATGAACCTTTCTCCACGTCGTACGAAGCTGTTGATGCGTTTAAAATCCAATTTTTTGGGGGTTCCTAAATCGGTGTGGAAAAAGTGCTACGAAAATTGGTTTGAGCGAATACATTTTCATGGAGAATATTTTGATAATGTTATCATTTGTTTTTGTTAAATTTTATCGTTAAATTTTAAATGCTTGGCCCACATTCGCCAGTCTAAGGAGACAACAGAAAATAATTGTAGAACGCCTTGCCCAGCTTACCCAACAGATTACGCGACTTCTGTAGTTCATCTTGTAAACTGATTGCTACCCCGCATGACCCATGCAATATTGGTGATCGCGTGATCAGCTGACCCAATTGCCAACCGAGCTGCATACGGCTAACCACCAATCGCTTCGCCAGCAAACGTCCGCATTGCAATTGCTCCGAATTGGCAAATTGCAGTTCCAAGGAATTGTTCAACTGTCGCACTTGAATGGGAGGACACAGCCGCACAAAAGTGCACAAAATGCACAAATCGTCACCAGGTAGAAAGCCATAGAGACTTAACCAGTGACTGGTGGTTAAGTGATCATCCGGCACGCCGCCCAGCTCCTCATCCGGGCCGAAATGTGCCTGGGTCATGTGTTGCTCCGTTTGTGTGTGTGTGTGTGTTTCAATTTATGACCAACTTGACGGGGCAAGCTCCGTTTTGACTTATCGAAAATACATTCTGAGTTGCAATAATATCAAGCAGACAGCTGTTTAAACATTAAACATCTGCCTATAGATACATCTCACTTCCGCCCAGAAAGTGGAATTGGGATAAGCACATTTTTGGTTAGGGGGTGGGTAGCCATGTGAGTTTGTGGTTCCTCTCTCTCTCTCCCTCTCTCTCTCTCTCTGTGTGATAGCTGTTATCAGCCAGTGAGTACGTGGCCCAATTTTGGTTTTCCAATAGTCATAATTATGGGAATTGTTATTGAACTCTTAATCCGTATCGCCGCTTTTAATGAATTAAAATCGTTAGCTGTAAAGCAAACTCGAAGATCTATGTATGTAATACAATCTCACATAATGTGTATGTACTTGCCCTTTGACCAAATGATTCGATAGTTCGTTGTTAAAGCACATTTTGAGGAGACATAAGTTATTAAGTTCTGAAAAGGGAAACCACCATTGGAAGTATGTGTAGTTTGAGCAGGGAGACCAGCAAGTAAGTTAAGCATTTTGAAATAAAATTGAACATTTACAAAACCAAAAACAAAAGAAAGATTCGACTGTTTGTTTACTTGTTTGTCCAACAAAGCACAGAAGAATTTATGGTAGTGTGGAACGAAGAATGCTGCATTTGAATTGCTTTGAAATGTTTTTGCTGTTGTGCAGCACAGTCAAAAGCTTTTCCTTAAAATCTTACAAACACAACCGGTCCCCTTTACCAGCTATTGGATGCAGCTGTAAAGAGTAGTGCTTATCTTTAGGTAAAAGCTCACTTGCCAAGAGATTGGGAAAAGCTTCGACTGTTTTTATACTCTTGCAGAGTGTATTTTAAAATTGGTCAGAAGTTTGTAACGCCATATTTTTGTACACATAAAGTATATATATATACTTGATCAGCATGACGAGCTGAGTTGATTTAGCCTTGTCCATCTGTTTCTATGCTATTTCCCCCGTCAGTTTTCAATCTATAGCGACTAAACTTTGCACGAAATCTTCTGGTACAAATACGCTGCACATTTGTCGGAACCAGCCGGATTGGATGGCCATGACATATGGCTGTCATAGGAATGATCGGTCGAAAAACTAGTTCTAGTGAGAAAAACTTTGTTGTTTTTTATGCAAACGTCACCAAACTACGTATTTACTAGTTTTCTATGATTCTCCACGATTCTGCCAAGTTTGTTCGAAATCGGACATCTATATGGTATAGCTGCCATAGAAAAGTAAGGTTGGAACAATAGTCTTAGTAAGAACACCTTTTTTATTTTCAATGTAAACCTCTTTAAAATTTGCATATATTTATTTTTTCAGCTATTACACAACTCCTCGAATTGTTAACAAAATCGGACGACTATAGGTTATGGCTCCCATAGGAACGATCGGTCGAGAAACTAGTTTAAGTGAGAAAAACTATTTTGTTTTCAAAGAAAACGCCTCCAAACTCTGTATTTCTTAGTTTGCTATGCTTTTCCATGATGCTAACTAGTTTGGTCCAAATCGGACGTCTATATAGTATAGCTGTCTTAGAAAAGTAGAGTCAGAAAAGTACACAGAAAAAAAATTACATGATCTGAAAACATACTCAATGTTATATATTTTCATATCATGAAAAAGCCGATACGATATAGATGAATTTGACCTGTTCTTAATATCAATTTGATGAATTTTCTAATCAATAGTATATTAATGAAATAGAATAATGACCTTAAGCTGGCTAACAAACATTTCTTAAGTAATTAAGAACAGGTTGCTAATCCCAACAACTATTATTTATTAGAAAATGTAATATTTAATATCAGAATGATATTATTTGGCTTCAATTTGACATTTTTATACTCTGTACCGAAGGTACATAGAGTATTATAAGTTTTTGCAAAAGTATGTAACATCCAGAAGGAAGCATCTCCGACCCCATAAAGTATATATATTCTTGATCAGCATCAACAGCCGAGTCGATATAGCCATGTCCGTCTGTCTGTCCGTATGAACGCACAGATCTCAGAGATGGTAAGAGATAGAGGTTTGACATGTATGGGACATATGCTTCTAATGTCTGCAGGCAGATCAAGTTTATTTTCAATTTTGGCCACGCCCCCTCCCGCCCCCGCAATTTAGAAAAAACGTCATATCTCCCACAGTTTTGAAGATAGATGGCTTGTTCCTTCTGGACATATTTAGTTTTTAGGATCGATCCGCCAAAGGAATGAAGAAGATCGGATGAACGGTTTTCGAGTTATGATCAAAAGACAAATTTTCTTGGTACAGAGTATGTTATAGTCGGGCTTGACCGACTTTCTTTCTTGTTTACTTTTTAAGTTTGTAAAGCCAAACATTTATCTGAGACTACAAAGATCATTGCTACAATAATAATTGAAACAAGGTCCTGAACCACTTATGAACCAGTTCAATTTACTTCGAGAACAGTTTTGTTAAACATGGCAAAACTCTCCCATTCATATTACATACCAAAAATGAAGTTCATGGCACAGCTGTGTCTGCAAAAATGAAACTCATAAAATGCAAGTGTCAATACTTTTGTTCAAATTACGTGCATCGTGTCGTGTCTGCCATGATGAAATTGTATATTTTATGCTCAATGGCCATGAGCTGGACTCAAGTTATGTCCATTGCATGTGAACACTTTAGAGACTTTTTGTGATATCAGTTGAGTGGGATGAAACCGTTTTTGGGATACCCATATCTCTCAGTATTTTGAAAGTTTGCCTATTTATGTGAGTGGAACCAACGACTTGGGAAGGTTGCGAAGGATATCGGCAGAGGACTTTTAGATTAACATTAGGAAACGGACCGTTTCGCCAGCTTTAGATTTTCCCTTGCCCAACTTTTTTTCTTAGTGTACATTTCTCTCTTTCATTCCACTGTGTGTGTGTGTGTGTGTGTGTGTGTGTGTGTGTGTGTGTGTGTGCGCCATGGCAAATGCAAAAAATGCCACAGAATTCTTATTTACTCGTTAATTTTCGAACACCCCGTCCTGCCACCATACTCGATTTGGCACTCTACCCCCCCCTCCCCACCCGCCCCAGTCACCATCTGCACCCTGATCCCTGCGCTGTTGTCACGTTTTGGCGGCTCTGCGAAATTTTGCTTTTATTTCTGTTGACTTTGCGCGAATTTGGAGCAAAAGGGCGCGCAGGCGTGGTGGTATTGGAATCTGATCTTTCTGCATGCTCAATTAAGTTTTGCAAAATAATTTTATTCTCAAGCCACCAACAACAAATGCAACAGCACATTCAAGCGAAAATGCAGGCGTTTGGCCGTTGCGAAGTGGGTGCATGGAAAATTTATCGCTTTGCTAAAGCTGTCAGCCTGATGAGCGTCCAACAAGTCACCAAACAATGCACAGTGGCGGCCCGCCGGCCACAACTCCAACTGGGACTCCAAAGCCGAAAAGCTCGTTAAATGTATAAAAATTTGAAATTCAAATGCGTTTTTTTGCCCGCTTGGAAGCAGTTGTAAACATTTCGCGTAGTCCGGACAGGGAGTCTGCATCTGCCAGTTGTCAACGGAAGTGTTGATGAATTTATTTGTCAAAATTGTTTTATGTAGTCTGAGTGCAGCGGCGCCGGGGTTGGAGTAGGAAGATGGACATTTAAATGGGAACTGTCAGGCAAACGGACGTGTGCCCATTGTGAGACCGCTAAACCACCGATCCGCCAATTGTTTGTTGTGTTAATTAAACGCACAGCTGCCGGTGCTGCCGCTTGCCGGGGAAGGGATCGGAACAAAGCCTCAACCTCAACTGTTGAGTGCTTGCCGTGGGCTTTATTCTTGGTTTAACATACATACCTGAAATGAGAGAAGAAGTGGGGAAAAAATGGATTAGAATTTGATGGGGAATATATTTGTTGGACTGGTTCTTATCTCTACTCTTAAATTGGAGCACAAGTTGCGAGGCTGCTCCCTCCTCCCCCCCCGAACACAAAGAGCTTACATTCATCGCCCCGGCACACACAGTTGCCCAGCATTCAGACTGAAACCATCAGCAGAATAAGGAAATGCCCAGCCGCAACCAGCACACTCGCATCTCGTGATGGGACCTTGCATTTCGTTTGAGGGCATCCACAATGGTCCCTCTCTGAGGTCTGGGGTGTTGCAGACGCCGCCTCACCACCATCAGCAGCGGCAGCAGCAGCAGCTAATTTAAATTCAAATTTAAATTGTTTGGCGTACGGTTTTTTATTGGCAGAGCCGGTCAGAGGAGGGACAGAAATTGCTGCCAGTGCTGGTCCTTCGATTTCTTTCTGATTTTAGCCAATTCTTTTTCAAGCTGAAACCAGGCTGATGGCAGCACTGGCTGGTTAAGCACAAGCCGATTACCAACGCAGAAAACTACAAAGTTTGGGGTATACCCCCGAAATTTCTGATTGTTTCGTCCTCACTTGAAGGGAGAGCTCGCAAGGCAGGCAGCAGAAAGCGATTTCAGTACGGACCACAGAAATCGGACAATAGTTATGGTCGTACATATCATTTATGACTTAATCTTGCCAGTTTGAATACGAACAAGTAAAGGATCTGTAGTGCAGTGCCCCGACAACATGGACTCGTTATAGTCCCGAAAGTGTAATGAATAGCAATTAACTTTTGTAAAAAGACATTTTGGTCGAAAAGGCTTAGTTATTCTTAGTTATTTACTATGTTACTAATAAGGGCAGAGTTTGAAATGCTAAAACTACAAACCAAAGAATTTTTTACCTAGACCCATTTCATAACCGGTCGGTTCTATGGTACACTGGCAAAAAAAAATTAATCCGAAACTGGATTAAAAACAGGGTAATCCCGGATACTCTTGAGGTGTTCCGAGAAAAGATTGATTTGCCTCACACTTTTTTTTTAATCCCAAAAAACAGGATCACTTAAATCCTGATCCGGGATTACCCTGTTTTCAATCCCGTTTCGGTTTGATTTCAGATTGTTTTTTTTTCTGTGTAGCTATGAGATGTAGCTGCCGGATTTTGACCAGATTATGCAAATATGTACGTTTGAAAGCATATATGTTTATAAGGGATGCAGCAAATAGTATCAGTTTATCGAAATATCGATATTTTTGTCAAAAAATACGATATGGGGATTTCCACAGAAAGGGGTACATATACCAAAAAGTTAAAAGTTCTTAAAAACAGCATATTTTATCAAAATTTTAAGGGGAAACAATTTAATTAAAGTAATATAAGCTGATCTCACAATTATTCATAACCCATATCGATAATTTCGAATGCAAAGTCGCACAAACGCCGGCTTTCTCATTATACACTTGCAAAGGGTATTATAATTTTGACCAGAAGTTTGCAACGCATAGAAATATTCATTTCCGACCCCATAAACCATATATATTCTTGATCAGGGTGAAGAGCTGAGTCGATTGAGCTTTGTCCGTCCGTCTGTCTGTCTGTTTCTACGCGAACTAGTCTCTCAGTTTTGAAGCTTTCGAGCTAAAATTTTTCACAGAGTCTTCTTTTTGCTGCACATTACTAATATGTCGGAGCCGACCAGATCGGATGACTATATCCCATAGCTCCCATAGGAATAATAAGTCGGGAAACTAGTTTTAGTAGAACGGAAACGGAAACGGAAACGTCTCCAAACTTTGTAATCGTAGGTTTTCTACGTTTTTTTTTATAATTTTACCAAGTTTTATTAAAATCAGACAGCTATATGGTATAGCTGCCATACAAAAGATAGGTCTGAAAAACAGTCTTAGTTAGAAAAACTTTCTTGTTTTTAATGGTAGCATCCTGCAATTTTGAATTTATTTGTTTCGCATACTTTCACATAATTTAACAAGTTTTTGGCCAAATCGGATGACTATATCATATAGCTCCCATACGAACGATCGGTCGGAAAATGGGAAAAACTGTATTTTTTGAAAATATTTAAGCGAGCACTAGCAAGGGTATAAAAGCTTCGTCACAGACGGAGTTAGCTTAGCTTTCTCGGTTTTAACGTTTTGTTGCACGTTCTCTTTTCTATCTAAAATCATTCTGCGGTTACAAAGAGCAAATGAAGATTGCTGAAGAAACCACGAGAAACATAATCAGCCATTGCGCCAATTATATGGGTTCTTATATTATATTATATTATTTTGACTTGTTTCTAACTTCAATACGTACGATGGTCCCGTTCGACACCATGGAAATGCGGAAATGTATCGAATGTTTTTTAATTTTTATTGTTTTTGTGATATTTTGCTTTCTGCTTTTCGAATGCTGGAAATATGCTGATATTTAAATTTGAAAACATCTTAATGTTCAAAAAATCGAGCTTCAATTGATGAAATTATGATTTTGTGAGCTACGTCTATATATACCACTAGTAAGATGCTTCAATTCATATAAATGTTCAAAAATTTCATTCAGAATTTGAACTCAACAAAGTTTTTTATACCAGTTCCTCGTAGAGTAAAAAGAGTATACTAAAGTCGTGCAAATGTATGTGACAGGCAGAAGGAAGCATCTCCGACCCCATAAAGTATATACATATATTCTTGATCAGCATCAATAGTCAAGTCGATATAGCCATGTCTGTATGTCCTGAACCTTAGACCTTCCAACGGGTTCGATCGCCCAGACCGAACCTTCTCTTGAGATCCAGAGACTTGCCGGCTTAATATTTTGTAGTGTTTTGGAGCTTGATACCTAGATTTTGAGCCCGGTTAAAATGAGTTTTTTCAATGATATCTAAATTACCCTAATGACGCATTTATCAAAGTGAAAATATCGAAAAAATCAATATTATCTATATTTTTGACCCTAAAAAGTTTATGCCGAAATAATACTTTTTCAATTTCGTCAAAAATGTCGATATTGATTTATTTTAAGATATCTGGCAACCCTAGCTTATACTATGAATATTAATTAATAACGCCAACATTGTAAGAGTAAACCGTTTTTCCACTAAGACCCATTTTCTGACCGATCGTTTCTATGTCAGCTATGAGATATAGTAATCCCATCCGGTCGACTATAGCATATTTGCAGTAAAAGGAAGACTGTAAAAAACTTTCGCTAGATAATTTTAAGAATGAGAGCTGTTTGAAGAGGAACCACCCTCTATCATCAGGTGAGAATATAGTTTGCATAGAAACAGACTGACTGACTTATACTCACGAATTTATATACTATAAAGCTTGGAATTAAATATTTCTTTTGGTTGCGAAAGTTTTTGGGCAAAGTTTTTATACCCTTTTGCAAGCCACTCTATATAACCGTTGCTTCGTAGATCCTTCGTTTCATGTTCGGTAGTAGATGAACGTAATTTCTGCTTATTATTCAGTATTGAAGCGATTATTAAGGACGTTAGAGCCTTCGGTGGAATTAACAGAAAACCGACTAAGTCAATAAACTAGAAGAATTTGAAATCCTACACTCTCCTATGAAATCCGTTCACCCTTAAATTAAGAAAAATATTTTCTCAATAATGGAAATTTTTCAAAGTTTCAGAAAATTTTTCCATAAATAAGAAAAAGTTTTCTTAATTTTAGGGTGAATCGCCTTAGGACGGATTTTATAGGAGAATTTTTAATTTCGAAGGCGAATTTTTTATTGAGTGTACCGACCATCGACTAAAGTATCAGTTGATAATTGTTCAAAATATTATTAAAGTACTAATATGGTATTATTAATAAATTAAATTGATTTTGTTATGAAATCGGGTTAAACATGGTTTGAAGCGAGGAGGAAACCTTTTCACAAAATGTAATTCGAACATTAAAAATTCGAAAATTTGGTTTCAAGAACTCGAATTGGAGCTACAAACAAATGTATTCGGTCAGGTATTCGTATTGCATGATTTCAGCCTATTTTAAGGCAATTATAATTCTGATCTTTACTAACGACTAGGCTTCGGTTTCTCAAATTTCGAGAAATCGAGCCAGTAGCAAAAAGGGGAGAAGGAAAACAGCGCATTGCGCTGATTCGTAATGCTGGCACCACATCTTTGGTCAATCAACGATATTATCGCAGGCATGCATTTCACAATTATATTCAACCCCTCAACCAGTTACTCTCCCATCTGCATTCACCGTACTAGCTAAAGTCTAGGATAATAACGATTCACGCAAGGCTAAAAATAAGATCAAGGATGAATATGATTTGGCTATATGTGGGACAGCACTAGCTGTTTGTTTGGTTGCATGCTGATCGAGCATTATGGTCTGCTCTCAGAGATGCACGCCTTAAGATTATGGCATGAACTTGGTGGCTTCGATGATGGTGGGAGCTGCTGCCCACGCAATCGATAATGGTATGTATATAAATTTGGCCGAGAGGAGGCGCTGGTAAGACCCAACTATGGCTGGGGGACGGGGGTGTCTGTCAATTAGGAATTGGGCAAAACCCTTTTGGCGCTGCCGCTCATTAGAGTGCCGTTTGCGCGAAGTCGTCATGCATTGCCATTTTTGGTATTTTCTGCCAATTAGCGGCGCAAAGGCTACAAAAAATGTTAAGTAAAAGCGAAACGGCCGAACAAAACGTAACGAAGGAGCAACAACAGGGAAGCCCAACTGCTCAACTGGCCAAGCAACTTGCATTTTTAATGGCATCGCTTGCCACAAAAGCTGGAGGGGAGCAGGGGGGGGGGGCTACGACGAGACGTGTGGAGGTGATCTTGGAGAGGATGCTTAGCTGAATTTGTCAGAAGATGCTGCCCGGTTTGAGCCAACAAATTGAGAGAAAGATGGAGAGACAAAGAGTGAGATGGGAGTCCTAGGGATGAGAGTTTGATGCGAGATGGAAGATGGAAGAATGTCACGAAAGGCTTGGAGCAAAACAAATGAGAAGCAACCACAACTACAAGAAAACAAACGAGAAAAACGGTTAATGCTGTGTGTGTGTGTGTGTGTGTGCTTGTGGCTGCCTGAAGCACACGGCAACAACAAAATCAACGACGCAGACAGCGTGCATTAGAATTGATGTTATTGTAAAGAATTGTGTTGTTGAGAGATGAGAGACACATACGAAGTTGCTGCTGTAAACTCTTTTTCAGTGACTCGTATACGCTCGGCAATCGCTAAGCGCAAAAACAACAATATATGCGACTGAAGCGTATATATAGCAAGGGCACAACTGGTTTAAAGGTAAGTCTATCATATGGAACATGTATTTGTGGTCTTAGTTCCTTCCTCCAATCTTTCTCCTTCCTCTTTTTCTCCTTTCTCCATCTCTCCTCTTTCCTGCTTCTTTTATTCCTCCTTCCGTTTTTCCCATACATCTTCTTCCTCGTGAGCTGTTGTTTATTGTCCATGTCGCGCGATCATACACGAACTCGCAAGTTTCGTGAGTTGTCCCTGGTGATCATCAATACTTGACCATCTCTAAGCTCGTTAGTGTGTGTTCAGTCGCCATCCAATCAAATGAAATTTATGCGGCAACCTTAGAGATTCTCCGTTTCAGGAGAATCCTACAACATGCGGGGCCCTGAGCGCGCATTCCAAATAAGGTCACGCCGTTCTCCAGGACTTTTAATGAAGCTTTAAATGTCATTGATGAAATAACTATGAACAGTCGTTGCCTGCTAATTAAACACTGACCATCTAGGGAACGATGGCGGTAATTGGACAGATTTGAACGAAGCGAAAGTGATGCCAAATTGCTGACGCGACGGGCGTCTGAGGGATGGGATGGGGAGGGTATGTTTGCAACCCAATAGCCAAGTTGGCCTAATTGGTTCATTTCGGTCGATGGTTTAATGGATTTTGACTCGGCTTTCGGGGGCGGCTGCTGTCAATAGTTTTCCCAACGATTGAGCTTGAACAAGGGGGGGAATTAGCAGTAGCGGAAATTTTAGTGCACAGCCGACTGGACAGGGCTACTCCATCTGCATGACAACGCAAGGTCTCAGGAATTTGTACATACATACATATGTATGGAAGTGCATATATGCACATGCATATGTATGTATGGCAGGGCGCAGAGCAGAAGAAGGAGAGGCAACAGCAACACACCGAAAACGTGGAAGACACAAAACTGGAATGGGCGGAGATATCTTGGATTAGAGATGCTGAGGTGACAAGCACCTTGAGATCTTCCAGCTTACCTGGAAGCTAGCCCTTCCCCCCCCCCAAGGTACTTCAAATTTGAACAGAGAGTCTTGCACCAACACGCGGTCTCTTGGTGTTAGTGGAGTGGGTAGAGGTGTGTGGACTTATGAACAGGTCAACGGATCTACTTGTGCGCACACATGTGTGAGAGGGGAACAAACAAGGAGCCATAGAAAGACGAAGGTGCGAGCAAAAAGGAACAGCGAGACAGGGAGAGAGGTGACAAAGCACCGGCCAGATGAGGTGAGAATTCGACTGATACATTTCCGTTTGCCGCACACACACACACACAAGCACACACACGGGTTGTCACAACCGGCTCCTCCCTGCCCGCCGCTCCGCTCAGTGGCCGCATTTTCAGAGCTGCCGCTCAAGGCTAAACCAGCCAGCCGCATCCATGCCAAAGCAGCTCCTACCGTTAGCAAAACTGCCGGTGCGGTGCTCGGTTTCTATTTGTACTTTCCATTTGTGTGGCTGTTGTTGTTGTTGTTGTCGCTGCTGATGTTCCACAAAGCTCTGACGCATTTCAGTTCAAGTGCAAGCCACGAGGGGCAAGTGAAAGACCCAGACCCCCAGCCGGACAAGAGCAGCAAAGAGCAAGCGAGTAAACAGCTTCAAGTGGCCAAACAAATTGAAATTGCGGCACGCAAAAACATCAGGCCCCAACTCCGTCCCCAGCATACATACATACATACATACATACATACATACATACATATGCACTTCATCATCATCAGCATTCATTAGCGTGAGCCGGCCAGCCGATCGTGACAACGATCTGTGATCTGCGCAGCGGCTTCAACTGTACTCAATGGCCCTCCGCCTGGACCATGAATGCTCCACTATTCATGACATCGTCCACATCCGCATTGGTCTTGTGCAGTGCAGATGCGCTGCATCAGTTCGCGTTTGGCTAAATATGACCACTCTTAACACATTCCAGGGGCAGCAAAGAGGAATGTCCAAGGGGGGGGGGGGGGGGGGGGTGTGGGGGCAACTTCATTACCATCAAGTGAGAGCAGGGCAGTGATTTGCCAAACTCAGCTGTGCACGAAACAAAGATGCTGAAGTCAAAACAATTCGCACTTGCTGCTGGAACGTTCCTACTACCCGGCCAACCAGGGGAGTCCGAAAGGTGCTCCATTGGGTGCTCCCTGTACGGTGCGCTGAGCCTCCTAGGGAGGCTCCAAAAAGTGTCCCAAAGAAGCATATCCGCTGGAGAAAAATGCCTTTTCAATACGTATGAAAAAAGTGTGCCTAAGGGAATCCTTAAGTGAGTGATTTCGGTGTCCCAGAATGCTCACTCAGATAACCCACAAAGACTCCGTGCGGACTCTCCTATACGCCTACGGTTTTCTTTTGAAAAGGACTCCTTCGAGGTGCTGCTTTAAAGTCCCTTTTCACTCCTGCTTCGGAGTGCTCCTGCAACGCTACTTCGAGGTGCTGCTTTGGAGTCCCTTTTCACTTCTGCTTCGAAGCGCTCCTGCAACGCTACTTCGAGGTGCTGCTTTGGAGTCCCTTTTCACTCCTGCTTCGGAGCGCTCCGCATTTGGTTGGCGGGGGTAACGGGCAGAACGACTTGTTGAACATTCGCAAAACGAACTCTAAGACAAACCCTTGCCGGTCAAGAAATCATACTTAAGTAAGCGATTCGAAGATTATTGTCGCCAAAAAACTCATGCAAACTTGTTGTTGATTCGACTTCGCCACAAGCAAAGCTCTCCTTTGAGGAATCAGGAAAGAAAACGCATGCAAGCTGTATAAATTTCTGCCAATCAACAAACAAAGGTGTATAAATTAATCTCCTAAACCGACTGATTTCTCAACACCCTGTCTTGTTCCCTTTATCCCTAAGAATGACTCCTTTCTCCATATTACCTTGGCTTAATCATTGATTTCTTCAGTTCAAACTTCTTTCCACTTTCTCCTTGAATGGAGCTTGACATCTTCTTAGTATTTAGTCATAATCAATTAGCCGCTTCCCCAGCTGCCGCTTGGCTGCTGTTCATGTGGCGCTCTCTTAAGTGGATTTCAGTTAAATGGATTTTCAAACTATTTCGTTGACCAAAGCAAAGCACAGAAAATTATGAACCGTCGATGACGACTTTTCCGGCTTTTGCTGGAAAATCAGTTGGAAGGCATTTCTTTCTTTCGGCGTAATTAAAAAGCAAATCACGTCGGGCCTACGCGCTGCTTTCGTTTCAGTGAAAGTTAGTCCCGTTCCAATTCCCCATCTCTTTCCCTCATACATACTCGTGCACATTTCGTTTGGTGGGGGATTTCCGTTTGGCTATGAAAAATCTCACAGTTAATTAATTCTTGAATGCGCGAATCGCATGCAAACGCATTGAACCATGGCCCATCAAATGGGAAAATTATGTCACATGCGCCAGTTCTAACAGTCCACGCCCCTTCATCGGCTGCAGTAGCTCCAATTAATCGGTGACGCTTCGTTAAGCATCCAATAGCCAAAAATGAAATTTTTGGAACCAATTTCCAAATTGCTGATCATCGAAAAGGCAAAAACCCATTGAGAATTATAGTTTCCAATTTGCTGTGTTTGGTCAGTGTCTCCCATTCCAATTGGGGAGCAAACATACATATGTACAAATGTAAACGCGTTCTAGTTTCGATGATCAGATGAAATGCGAGTCCAAACCCCAGCGACAATTTAACGAAATAATACGATACAAAGGGTGGGTGGATGCATAGAAGTGACCAAAGTGACCAAAGTGTATCGCACTTGTCTGATGTAAATGATTTGGGCATAGACAGTTAATTGAATAGTGCGGCCAACAAATCTTATGATCCCAGTGTCCCGAAGTTGTTTATACCAGGGCTGCACAACAAACCATTTTGGGAGCTCCAGTTCTCCAGTTATACCATGGGTTAAGGTTCAGAACTTTGAGGTTCAAGGTTATTGGGCCAAGGTTTTGGTTTGGAACCTTGGTTCAGCCCATGCTTTATACATGTTTATTTACTGAGGCCGAAGTTTGTTTGTTTC
Source organism: Lordiphosa andalusiaca (assembly GCA_035044965.1). NCBI lineage: Eukaryota > Metazoa > Arthropoda > Insecta > Diptera > Drosophilidae > Lordiphosa > Lordiphosa andalusiaca. The sequence continues at coordinate 738,352 of JAWNNM010000051.1, read as the reverse complement.
GGACCTTACTATTCTATGGGAGCTATACCATATGGAAGTCCAATTTCGACCAAACCTAGTGGTACCCTGCAGAAGGCTAACAAACGAACATCTAAGAAATTTCGAGCCGATTCGATTTAAAACAAAAAAGTTTTTCTCAATATATCTTCTTTTTCGACCGATCATTCGTGCTGCAGCTATACGCTATAGTCATCCGATTTTGACAAAACTTTGTAGAGTTGTGTGGAAGCATATCTAATAAATCTACGCCAATTTAAGGTAAATTTTAGTAGAAAACAAAAATGTTTTTCTCACCAAGACTAATATTCATACTCAACTTTTCTATGACAGCTAAACTATATAGATGTCCGATTTGGACCAAACTTAGCCAAATCATGGGAAAGCAAAGCAAACTAAGAAATACATAAAAGGTTCTCACTACAACTAGTTTTTCAACCGATCGTTCCTATGGCAGCTATATGTTATAGTCATCCGATCCGGCCGGTTCCGACAAATGTGCAGCGTATTTGTATCAGACGACTGCGTGCATAGTTTGGTCGCGACAGCTTTAAAACTGACGGAGGAGATAGTATAAAAACTTACGGACGGACAGACGGACAAGGCTAAATCAACTCAGCTCGTCATGCTGATCAAGAATATATATATACTTCATGTGGTCGGCAATGCCTGCTTCTATGCGTTACAAACATCTGGACAATTTCAAAATACCCTCTGCAAGGGTATACAAATAGAGAAAAGTTTACTTCGGCTCGGCCGAAGTTTGTAAACCCTTTCAGCACGTTTTTCTAACTAAGGCCTGATTTCTCATCTGCTATATAGCTGCTATGTGTCCGATAATCTTGGAATTTGCTCTTTTAGTTCTAGGTTTATGTAGCTCTATGTAGTAGATTAGAAAACGGCCCTTAGACTACTTTATGGAACTAACTTTTCTATGGGGGCTATACGATATAGATGACCGATTTCGACGAAATTGATCGAAAAACCTATCCAAATACAATCTTAGCTGTAGGTAACGGTATCACTTTCAAGGAGCGTACTATTTGCTCGATACATGCTCCTCTATCATGATCCGTCAATTGTCATGATCAAGGTCAATTATCATGATCCCGCATCACTGGAGTTTAGCAGAAAGATCAGAAAAGAGTATAGTTGATCAGGGAGCAAGTTCTTCTGCTGAATACCGATCTTTAAGTAAAATTCCATTTCGTGGTCTACCTACGAAAACTGTTTCCGAAATAATGTTAAGCTCTTATTTTGTAAATCTCTTCCTTTGAAGTCAAGGATCTTAAACATGAAAGAAAGTCGGTCAAGCCCGACTATAACATACTCTGTACCAAGAAAATTTGTCTTTCGAAAACCGTTCATCCGATCTTCTTCATTCGATAAGTTATCCTAATAACTAAATATGTCCAGAAGAAACAAGCCATCTATCTTCAAAACTGTGGGAGATATGACGTTTTTTCTAAACTGCGGGGGCGGGAGGGGGCGTGGCCAAAATTGAAAATAAACTTGATCTGCCTGCAGACATAAGAAGCATATGTCCCATTCATGTCAAGCCTCTATCTCTTACCATCTCTGAGATCTGTGCGTTCATACGGACAGACAGACGGACAGACGGACATGGCTATATCGACTCGGCTGTTGATGCTGATCAAGAATATATATCCTTTATGGGGTCGGAGATGCTTCCTTCTGGATGTTACATACTTTTGCACAAACTTATAATACTCTATGTACCTTCGGTTCAGAGTATAAAAACATATAAGGGTGGGGATTTTTGTAACTTTTAGCAATTTTTCTGTGTAGTTACTAATACTCCCTCATTATGTCAATTCCCGCATAATTAATTCATTATCTACTCCTGCAATATATATGAATAGGCCAAGGCGAAATACTTAGTCTCAAGTATATACCAGCACACGTACGCATGCTGCTGAGCTGTTGCTGCCACCTTTAAGGTCAGTGAACCGATAGCGCCGATAGAAACTTTGGCACATTCTACGTTTCCTTGGCCTTTGAGTCGTTTACCTCCAATTTACCTTAAAATCGGTCCTCAGTTAATTTTGTTGTTGCTGTTTTGTGCAACTCCACTGACAAATTCCGCGGCAAGGTGCTACAATTGCTGCGAATTCCGCGAACTTGCTGGGTGGCTGCTGGCCGCGGGCACCGAAGCCAGTTGTCTGGCTTCTATGTATGCAGATGAGCCCTACCTCCTCCTCCAGCTGCAGTGATCACAGTGATTACGTTGAGAACGTAGCCCTGACCCCCGTTGGCGAGGAGTGTCCTTCAACTTTTTGCCAATGGATGCGAATTTTTTAATAAATTGATCACAACAAATTGCTGACAGCTGATGCAGCGCGCCCGTCTGTGCCGAGCAACAAGTTTTCAATCAATGCAACAGGTGCGGCAGCAACGGCAGGCTAAATGACAGACTCGAAGTGCGATTGGGGGCTGTGGCCAGAGCGGGTTTTTTTTTTTTAACAATTTGATTGGAATTTATGGTGCCGCAGAAAGGGAGCAATGTACCGGGCCAAGGGACGTTGCAAATTACTCTCATTGCAGGGGCATGCAAATGACGAGGATTGTGGATTGAGGATCGAAGATCAGGCCCTGCGGCTGCAATCAACGTCAGCGTCAACGTCATTTGCCAACGAAGCGTTGAAAATGCCAATGAAACGGAAGCCACAAGCTGCTGCAATTATGCTGTGTGGCCAGCTCCGGTATGTGTGCAGCTGCCAGGGATCGCGTGGGCAGCAACCGACTTTGCCACAGAAACAAGTTCTGCAAAATGTTTGCAAAATATTTTTATGGTTATTACATTTTCGTATATATTTCGGGCCAAATGCATTCAAATTCAATGAAAATGGCCAGCTTATTAATTGCTGCCCAGCGGGTGGTAGGTGTGGGTGTTGGGAGTCCATGTATGTAATTGGGTCGTGCCAAGTACACGCCCACCACCCGCCTTGAAGCAATTTGTTTTAATTGTTTGGCTGGTTGAATGAATCAGCCCAGCGGTGCTTGGAGGCATTTCAGCATTTAAGGTAGAGTCAAGGAGGAGCTAAACAGTTCCTGGTTGTTTCAGTTCACCCACAACGAGGCAGCCCGTCGTTAATAAGTATCGTATCTTCGTGTCTAATTCTTAAGCTTTAGTTAATCAGCACTAAAATCGAAAGAGAGGGTGCAGCAACAACAATATGTTTTGTTTTTTGTTACTTAATTTCTAGGCTTGCTATTGCTGACGTTTTGTTGTTGTTTACTTTACCAGCCCAGAAGCGCTCTGAGAAAAAACTAACAGCCCAGCAAAAATGTTCTTAACTCCGGATTAAACCTTCTGCAGAACTTAACGGGCTTTCAGACGTGGGCTGACTATTATCTACCTATATAATAATAGACTATATATAACCGAGGTGCTCCAGGACACCTAGTGCTAGCTTAGTCACCAATACGAATGAAAAAGTTCTAAAGCAACAACACAGTCTGCTGCAAACGCAATCATTCGACGCACAACAACTTATCCCCGCCAACCATATGCGGAGCGCTCCGAAGCAGGAGTGAAAAGGGACTGCAAAGCAGAAGTGAAATATAACTCCAAAGAAGCACCTCGAAGGAGCGTTGCCGCAGCACTCCGAAGCAGGAGTGAAAAGGGACTTGAAAGCAGCACCTCGAAGGAGCGTTGCCGCAGCACTCCGAAGCAGGAACTCCAAAGCAGCACCTCGAAGGAGTCCTTTTCAAAAAACGTAATCGAATAGAGAACTCCGCACGGAGTCTTTGCGGGTTATCTGAGTGAGCATTCTGGGACGCCGAAATCACTCATTTAAGGAGTCCCTTAGGCACACTTTTTTCATTTACATTGAAAAGGCCTTTTTCTGCAGCGGATATGCTTCTTTGGGACACTTTTCGGAGCCTCCCTAGGAGGCTCAGCGCACCGTACAAGGAAGTCCTAATGGAGCACCATTCGGACTCCGCTAATTGGCTGGGATGTTACATAGACGCATGTTAATTTGTAGTTGAGAGAGAAGAGAGACAAATACAAAGTTGCTGGTGCTATGCGCAAACCGACTTACGCATTAAAAATGGCTACTCGTAAAGCACAAACAAATGCGGCCGATGCGTATAGCTTGCGGGCACCGCTGATCTGTAAATTTAGGACCTGATCTTCAGTAATCCAACCCAAACTTTGGGTATTTGAACTAATTTTGTTTCGGTTTTATGGAATGGGGTTTTAGGGATAGATCCGATTTGATCTCAGTTGCTAAAATGTAAATTCAAAATAGTTCAATGAACCAGCTGCTGCCTCCTGCGCCACCTTGGCAAACGCCCCCCAAAACGCCCCCCGCTTGGCACAAAAAACGCATACTGAACCACAGAACCAACCTTATCACTAGCCCCTGGAGAGCTATAGAGAGACAGCCACTTGGTGCTCGTCTGGCCAGATAAACCACACACACGCACACACACACACACACACACATCGACTGTCACCGTCGCACCGTACCGGGTAAGGCAAATAAACCCAAACTAAAGTTAATGTTGCCATCGGCATTGCCCGCTTGCTTGCAGGTCTATGGACTAATACAAGTCATAAAACTGGAGCTCAAGTACATAAAACACGGCGACAACAACAACAGCGGCAACAGCAACAACAACAACAGGCGAAACGAGTTGGTAAAAGTGCCGGCACTGCCAGCTTGTCAACATCAAATGTCTGGCCTGGTGTGTGTGCGAGAGTGTGTTTGTGTGTGTGTGTGTGTGGAACGTTATTCTTATCGTGAGTCGTGTCGCCATCGCCTGAAGTTTCGATTTTGGCGCCCACACGCAGACGCAGTCATCATATTGCCTCCAGGGGTACACCCACTTGCCCAAGCTCTGGCTGTGGGACGGGTAGGTGTGGCCCCGTCGATTTCCGACAGGATTTTGCAGTTTGCCACCAAACTGTGCCACATGTGGCACCCAAACAAAGTTTCCGAAGAGATCTTGTGTAAACGGTGGAAACATTTTCCTAAGAAAATCAGAGAGTCGGAGAGAGACAAACAAATTCGTTTGTTGAACTTTTCGAAAGCGGCGCACAAAAAACCGAAAGACACAAAAAAACTTATGAACGAAACTAATCAATCCTCGGGCAGCGCGCAGCGATACGTACATACATATGTACATATGGTGTGTGTGTGTGTGTGTGTGTGTGTGTGTATGGATGTATGTTTGAGGGCCGCCCATCTGCCTGATGAACTGCCAACATCTGTGGCAGCCTGCGACCGCCGCCAACTAAGTAAGAACAAAATAAATAATAATAATAAATAAACGAGCCACGAAAAATCTCACAGTTGCATGTGAACAACAAGAAGATGCAACAAGCACAGCGCAAGGGGTGGGAGGGGCGTGCCACAAAATAGCTGGAGTACCGCCATGTGACGGGCCAACGAAAATTATTGCTTAGAACAAAAATGAGAATGCGCCGGGGAAGGCGCAAAAACGTACCGCCAGGTGTCGGGAGAGCTAACGATAGAACTCTAGTCCCTTCTTGGGGATAGAAGGAAAATCGAAAAAATTCTGAGCTTAAGCTCAGATTGCCATGCAAATTGGCCAATAAGGCCCTGCAGTCCGGCTCAGTACTGAATCATAGCTGAATCAGCACTAAAACGAAACTTCAAATGCACTTCATTCATGATACAATAAATATAATACATACAGTAAGTCAAGAAAGTGTTTTTATACTCTGTACCAAAGGTACATAGAGTATAATAAGTTTGTGCAAAAGTATATATATTCTTGATCAGCATCAACAGCCGAGTCGATATAGCCATGTCCGTCTGTCTGTCCGTCCGTCTGTCTGTCCGTATGAACGCACAGATCTCAGAGATGGTAAGAGATAGAGGTTTGACATGTATGGGACATATGCTTCTTATGTCTGCAGGCAGATCAAGTTTATTTTCAATTTTGGCCACGCCCCCTACCGCCCCCGCAATTTAGAAAAAACCTCATATCTCCTACAGTTTTAAAGATAGATGGGTTGTTCCTTCTAGATATATTTAGTAATAAGGATAACTTATCGATCAGCCAAAGGATTGGTGAAGATTAGATGAACGGTTTTCGAGCTATGAACAAAAGACTGTTCGCTGCTGCAGCGCAGCAGCAGCGCTGCTTTCAGGTGCTACTGCAGCATCAAAATTTATGCTGAGCGTATAATTTCGTTGGTACAGAGTATGCTATAGTCGGGTTTGGCCGACTGTCTTTCTTGTTACACAAGAAAATACCTTAAATTATTACCAAAAAGAAGCTTGCTCTTAATGATGAAATTGTGTTTTTATTTTATTTTGATTCTTTATGGTTCCTAGAACAAGATGCAAAAAGAAAAGTAGCCAAATCCATCTAGTTTTAACATTTTAAGAACTATAAAACAATTAAAATTTCTATTATTTAGTGTCAAGAAAGTGTTTTTACAATGTGTAAAAACTCATATACCCTCAGCACAGGAGCTCAAATGATAAACCTTTTCCAGAATTTCACAGGTTTGCCGCCTTGATATTTTGTAGTGTTTTGAAGCATTGTTCCCTAGATATTCAACTCAGTTAGAGCGTAGTTTTAAAAAACCTGTCAAATGACATTTAAATTACCTAATGAACCATTTAGCCAAAGAAATTGTTATTTTTTGAAAATATCGACATTATCAATATCCGAAATGATACTTTTCAATATCATAGAAAATATCGATCTAGATGTTTTTGAAATATTCTACAACCATGCAGCCATGCGTTAAAAACAGGCGAGGCCCACATCGTCAGGTATGATCGTCGTTCGTTCAGGTATGATTTCTGGTGGGAGAATTTCATGGGTACCGCTGAAATCATTGATAAATTCATTACTGAGGCGTAGAACTGCAGGGGGCTTAAGATTATCAGTACTGAGGTTATTTTATGATCGAGAATGGAATAAATGAAAAAATAATTATTCAGAAATTATGGGTAAAATGCAGGGATGCAAGTCGCTTCTGAACCGAACCGGTTTTGAACCGAACCGAACCGCATATTCAGCTGGTGAACCGAACCGCAAACCGAACCGACTTCCTTTCAGAATTGCTGACCCAAACCAAGAACTACAAAGAAAAACGGTTCGGGAATCGGGAATCACTCTCCTCTAGCCGTAATATTACATTTTTTTGGAAATTTGAATCGATTCCCATTGATAATTTTTTAACATTTCGTTCGACCCACTACATATTAAGCGCTGACGGATCGATATAACTTTTAAGGATAACCTGACGAAACTTCTGCAATTGCCCGCCGATCTCCTAATTTACTTGTCATCAATCTAAATTGGTTTCTCCATTAGACAATATCTTCTTACTTCTAAGTTCTCTTACTTCTTAACCTTAATTCAATCTTAATCTGCCAATAAGTAAGGGCATTCCTGGGAATCCGACATAATAAACTTTGGACATTGCTCCAAGGATTTTAAAGATATTCAAATGAATTATAGGAATCAAAGTTCAAAAATGGTCGAAAAGTCACATTACCACAGACACAACTCTTAAAACCATGTTGTGAACCGAACCTGCGGTTTATTTTCGAGTGGTTTGTTTCCCTGGTAAAATGCATCATTATTCTCCATGATGAAGTCACTGGAGTAGTGTGCAATCGATCGACTTCGAAAGCTATTGAGAAATAGCGATTTCACACCTTTTCTTAAACAGATTGACTACGGTGACTATTCAGAAGTGGAGTTGGTTCCTGTTCTCACATTCCTGTTTATCGGTTTAAGCAATTTGGCCTGTTAGTCGGTGGCAAATAACGCACTTGTACAGTTATAGATGTACATAAAGTGATTTTTTCCTTATGCTGTGATCAATGGTATATAATTTGATCCTGTTATGACAAATATTTAGGTTAGTAAGAAACGTTGCATACTTCTTGGCTTCTCCAGGTTTGAGTTCAGAATGCGCTGTCCGTTAACATAGTGTTAACAGGAATGTTAATGCTGTTTTTTGATTAACATAAAGGAAGGCTATTAAACAATTCTACGACCGAGTAACGGGTATATCAAAGTCATGTCTCATGTCTTTCTTGGAATATAGTTAACTGAGAGTGCTGCAAGTCCATCGCCTTCATCTTCACTCTGATGCCAACCAAGAGCTAAAAAACCAAGAACAAAAGTCGGTCAATCCCGACTATATTACACTCTGAGCCAACGAAAGTGTATGCTCTGCATAAATTTCGATGCAGCAGCAGCAGCGAACAGTCTTTTGAGCATAGCTCGACAACCGTTCATCCGATCTTCACAAATCTTTTGGTGGATCGAAAAATAAACATGATTGCTAAATACGTCTAGAAGGAACGAACCATCTATCTTTAAAACTGCGGGAGATATGACGTTTTTTCCAAATTGCGGGGGCTGGAAGAGGCGTGGCGAAAATTGAAAACGAAGTTAATCTGCTGGCAGGTATCACAGAAGCTTACGTCTCATATAAGGCAAACCACTGTCTTTTACCATCACTGAGATCTGCTTGTTCAGACGAACGGACTAACATGACTCCGCTGTTGATGTTGATCAGGAATATATATGTATGCCTTATAGGGTCTACGATGCTTCGTTCTGGCTTGTACAAAAACTTAATATACCTTGTGTACCTCCGATACAGAGTATAGAAACCCTAAAAAAGCTTTCTGTTAATGAATTGGGGAAAAAGGTTAGAAGGATTAAAACTTTAATGGGCTGAGTGCTGTTAGGTCAATGTTGATTAAAACTGTATAATTAAAGACCTTAACATAACTCAGAAATCGTTCAATGGAACGCTTAGCTTGAGAGTCTTTCCACTGCTGGCAGTAGTATTTGGCAGTGTTCTTCCTCGCTTCCTCCATTCTACACCCAAATAAATACCTATAAGTACTGTGAGAGTTCTGTCTTTACCTCAATTTAGTGCTTTTAGCAGTCCTGACATGGCCTTTAGAACATTATACCAAACAATTTAAGTGCAAAAACATTGTTTCCAATGCAGTTGAGAAAGCATTGGCATGCAAAGGGGGTAAAACGCATCATCCTGACCGCAATCTAGCAGCAAAACACCACGAAGCCAAGACCCACTAGCCAAACGATCGCTCACACGCAATGTATGTATGTATGTATGTACAACAAGAAAAAGACTTCACCAACAACAACAACAAAACCCCAAACCCAAAAAACCCAAACGAAAACAACTTAAATTACCAGCACGGCGTCAATTTTCATTAGAAACAAGCAGCCAGCCAGCCAGTCAGCCAACCAGGCAGCCAGAGCCCAGCAGCAGCCGCACGATCCGATGCCAAGATGCCGCCGCTGTCGAGCCGATCCGCAAGAAGCGATACAACTACTACGACCGGATTGAGGCAGACAGGCAAACAAACACCAACAAAACCGCAGAGAGCTGAGTTTCAGCTTACCGACGCGTCGACTGAAGACTGGGGCAGGTATTGGCAATGCTTCGATCTGTCTTTCGTTTTGGTAACGAGTTTCATTCGCGCACAGGAGGCGGAGTAGGCCCAGGGAGACGGAGCATAAGCGATTTGCTCCATAAATCTCACTAAGGGTTAATGCCATGGTAAAATTTATCTGCGTGAGATGAGCTTCAATTTGCCCACAGAGTGTGCGGCGGAGTGTGCGTGTGTGTGTGTATGGTGATCTCGCGGTTTTTGGGAGCGGCTCTACTCTCTAGCCTGCAGGCAATTTGTCAGGCTTGAAGCCCCCAAAACACAGTTGCATCTGGGCTTATTGATTTATCGCCTACTTGGAGACAATTTTGGCCGGCTTAAAGGGAAGCCTCCTGGGCGTGGGCTGTGCGCCAAATCTCCCGAGCCCACGAACCGCTAATATGATTTCTGATTTTTTTTTTTTTTTTTTTGGAGTGCCATCTCCGGCTCTTCTAGCTTTTGCCGCCTGTCCAATTGGTAATAAATCAAGACGCCCACACGCTGTTCGCTTCACTTCGCCTCTTCTTATGACAAGACACCGAGAGAAAGAGAGATCTGCCGGGGTCTACGTACGTTGTATGATTGCAATGGCAACACTTTGGTTCCACCAGTCTCATTAGTTCCCCCTCTGCCCGCCGAAAACTATGTTGGGAGTTTTGGCTTGCAAATGTTGCTTCCTCTATCTTTTGTATCTCTCAGATACACTCGACAGCTGCACACACTGGGCACTAGCTGGTAGTTTCCCACACCAGGCCAAAATGGGCAATTTTTGTTGTCTATAAATACGCACGCCTTCTCCTTCCCGAAAGTAAAATCAATTGAATTTTCACGCATGTTTATGGCTCATCGTTCCACGGCATTGCAGTGGGGCAAGTAATTGGAAGCGACCGTGGCAATTGCCTAAATGGAACCACCACCTTACGGAAAAGATGGAATGAAGTGAAGTTCAAGAATGTATATGGCTAGCTTCGAGTGTGTGTGATGAGGCTCAGAAGCCAGTATACTTAGTTAGACTTATAAACTGATTCGGAAACGAACGAACCGAACCATGTACCCAAGTAACTCCTTAATTTAGACGGAACTGTTCCCTTCTGTACCCTAAAGCAGCGTTGTTCACCCACAGCCCCCAGGGGCCGAACACCTTAGTCAATTCATGCCGAATGCTTGCCGAAGTAATGCTTCAGTGAGTGTCAGAGAGAGACAGAGACAGAGCTACAGAGAGCCTCTCTTCTTGAACATCGCTGCTTTAAAGCCAACTTCTTTTCACATTTATTGGTTCGGATCGAAGTTAGTTCGATGAAGCTTGTCTTGGAAGCTGCGGATTTATCTATCTCTTTCTGAAGTTCTCGCATAGTTCTTGTGTTTCTTGGTGATCAAAAAACGAGTATTATAGCCCAAACATGCCGGACTTTTGGTGTTTCAGAAGTCTCCAATGCCTAATCACAAAATAAAATAGCAAGGTCAACATCTTCTTCAGGTATACACTGTACTACTTAAATCTATGCATCGTGTCTATATCTTTGCCAAGTGTCTAGGCATTTCCTTGTCTAGTTTTCAGAGTGTGTGCGAGTCTGTTTTGGCTTCATTTGTTTATGCCTAGGCCTATGGGTGGGTACGCCAAAACAACAAAAAAAAAGCAAAAAATAAGAAACTATTTGCATGTTGGATACATAGCAAATACAGCGCATATTTTTTATATGTTCGCCCCAGTTGAGAACTAGCTACAACAAATACACTGCCCCCACCAACAATAACCATAAACTGTCTCTCCCTCCCGACTCGCGCTCCTAGTCCTCGACGCTTTGGCGTCTGTTGACCCCATTTCGGCGAAATTTTTGTTCGTTTTTGGCTCACTTTTGTACCAGGCCAGCGAGCGAGCAGAGTGCCAGGGCTAACGCACTAGAACCACACGATGTTTCATAAATCAGCCTCCGCAACGACTGATAAGAGCGAAACGGACACAACTCGCTTGTTACCTGACGAAAATTGTATGATATCTGCCTGATGCATAAATATTTGCCCAAGGTGTGAAACGATGGGAATCCAATTCGGATTCCCAGTCGATCGGTAAGACCCACACGTAGCTGCTTATCAGCTGGGCTCATGTAGTGCCATACTTAGAATTGTAATTTGCATTTTGTGTACAACAGAAATCTCATTTGCAAAACAAATAGACGAGGTGAAAACCACAGCAACAAGTTGGGGCACTGTAGTAGGGTGCGCCGACACCGAAATACCCTGGCACCCATGGATTTCTGGACGCTGCGAATCAAAATTCGAGTGTTCAAAATTCCGCATTTTTATACTCTGTACCAAAGGTACATAGAGTATAATAAGTTTGTGCAAAAGTATGTAACATCCAGAAGAAAGCATCTCCGACCCCATAAAGTATATATATTCTTGATCAGCATCAACAGCCGAGTCGATATAGCCATGTCCGTCTGTCCGTCTGTCCGTCCGTCCGTCTGTCTGTCCGTTATTACGCACAGATCTCAGAGATGGTAAGAGATAGAGGTTTGACATGTATGGGACATATGCTTCTTATGTCTGCAGGCAGATCAAGTTTATTTTCAATTTTGGCCACGCCCCCGCAATTTAGAAAAAACGTCATATCTCCTACAGTTTTAAAGATAGATGAGTTGTTCTTTCTAGATATATTTAGTAATAAGAATAACTTATCGATCAGCCAAAAGAATGGTAAAGATTGGATGAACGGTTTTCGAGTTATGATCAAAAGACTGTTCGCCGCAGCAGCGCAGAAGCAGCGCTGCTTTCAGCTACTACTGCAGCATCAAAATTTATGCTGAGCGTATAATTTCGTTGGTACAGAGTATGCTATAGTCGGGCTTGACCGACTTTCTTTATTGTTTATGATGCTTTTCGCAATAAAGTTCACATTAGACCTATGTTAAGTCATGAGGGAGTAGGGGACCTTTTTACAAAATCTGAAACCAGCTGCCAACAATTTCGCCTTCCGAAAGCTCATAATACCCTTCTCACCCATTTAAAATGGGTACAGGGTATAAGAATGCGGCAATCTAATGCAGTAAAAATGCAACGCAAAAACAATAGTCAAGGTCTCATCATGGCAAAATCATTGGGTCTCTTATCGCCAGTGCAATGCAAGGGCAAGCTCGTAAACATTCGAATTTCGTTCGTATCCATTAAGCCTTATCACACACACGATTCCAATTTGTGCGTGCCTTGTGAAACGGAGAAGTCAAGCTTCATCAATATTTTAAGCTCCAAATAACACAAAAAAAAAAAATGAGCAAGCACAGCAGAAGTAAAAATTATACACTTGAAACATATATAATATATTGTATGGCAGCTACAAGAAGTAGTCATGCGATCCGCATGGTTCCGACATGTCAGCAGTGTGCAGCAAAAAGATAACTCTGTGCTAAATTTCAGCTCGATAGCATCAAAGCTGGGGGAGTAGTTCGCGTAGGAACAGACAGACGAACGGACAAAGAATATATAGATATATTCTTTATGTGGTCGGAGATGATTTTGCGTTAAGTGTTAAATGCGCTGACTTTGATACCCAGTCAAAGAGGTAAAGCACAAAACAATAATAAAATTATTATCTCTAATATTAATTAAAATATTTAGCCAAAAAGAAGTAGAGGGAAATGCAGGTTGTGTAGGATGATTGACATGTCATTTCCAATATTAATACAGGGTGCGCCATATAAAGTGTCGGTATGGCAATACTGAATAAATATAAAAACAAACAACCGATTGCTATTTGTTGATCTTGTTCCTTTAATTTGGTCCTGTACAATTTAATTCGACTACTTTTTGAACACAACATCAATCAAGTGGCCGCCTTTATTGGCCACAACAAAATGTGCCCTTTTTGCGGCATTTTCCATCACTTTTTCGAGCGTCTCAGTCGATAAAGTGGCGATTTCGGCACGAATGTTGGCCTTAAGCTCTTCAATGGTCTGTGGATCGCTGGCGTAAACCTTGCTTTTTAAATAGCCCCACAAAAAGAAGTCTGGGGCGGTCAAATCTGGAGATCTGGGTGGCCAGTTAATATCGCCTCTTTTTGATACCGGCCCAGTCACAGTCACTTTTTGGTCGTGTAAAGGTACTTCATGGATGCGGTGTGGATTTTCCGTGCCCCATATGCGACAGTTTTGCCAGAAAGCGTGAAATGGGCCTCATCGGTCATCAAAATTTGTTAGCACAATTGAACGATTATTTTCGATGAACAGCGTCACTATTTCGGCACGTTGTTTTGGTGTGAAGCGTTCCATGGTCAAAATTGTACTAGATTGATGTTTCCAAAACATGTCTAACAAACGCAAAGTTATTCAGTGTTGCCATACCGACACTTTATATGGCGCACCCTGTATATCTTTTATTGTGAAAAGAAAGATTATAAAATATTCAATTGATCTTAAACGAGAAAGCTAAGCTTACTTCGCCTGTGCCGAAGTTTTTATACCCTTGCTTAAATATTTTCCAAAATACTCGTTTTTCCATTTTCCGACCGATCGTTCGTATGGGAGCTATATGATATAGTCATTCGATTTGGCCAAAAATTTGCAAAATGATGTGAAAGCACGTGAAACAAACAAATACAAAATTGCAGGATGCTACCATTAAAAACAAGTAAGTTTTTCTAACAAAGAGTGTTTTTCAGACCTATCTTTTGTATGGCAGCTATACCATATGGTTGTCCAATTTTCATAAAACTTGTTAAAATTATAAAAAACATAGAAAACCTACGATTACAAAGTATGGAGACGTTTCTATTAAAAATAAAAAAGTTTTTCTCACTGAAACTAGTTTGCCGACCAATTGTTCCTATGGGAGTTCCCGGTCGGTTCCGACATGTGAGTAGTGTGCAGCAAAAAAAAGACTCTGTGCAAAATTTCAGTTCGAATAGCTTTAAAACAGAGAGATTACATCGCGTAGAAACAGACAGACAGACAGATGGACGGACAAAGCTCAATCGACTCAGCTCGTCACCCTGATCTTGAATATATATAGTTTATGGGGTCGGAAATGAATATTGCTATGCGTTGCAAACCTCTGGGCAAAATTATAACACCCTTTGCAAGGGTATAAAAATAGAGCAAAGTTAACTTCGGCTCGGCTAAAGTTTGTATACCCCTGCGGCACGTTTTTCTAACTAATTCGAGGGACATTTCCTCCGAAAAAAAACAAGTTTTTCTCACTAAGACTACTTTCTGACTTTACTTTTTTATGACAACTATATTATTTAAAAATAAAACAGTTATTGGCATTTGCCAAAAAGACAAAAATCCTCCTGGACTTCTAAGACAAACGTACCCAAATAATCACCCGGCCTCATTAAGGACCCTAAGGTCTATGTGTGACCCCATCTGGGGTCAGCCGGAACTACCTACCTACCTATATTATTTAGATGTCCGACTTGGTAGAATCATGGAGAAGCATAGCTAACTAAGATATACAAAGTTTGGAGACGTTTTCTTTGAAAACAAAAACATATTCTCCCACTAGAACTAGTTTTTCGACCGATCGTTCCTAAGGCAGCCATAACCTAAAGTCATCCGATCTTGCACACAAGCTTATAAAATAAATATATGTCATTTTGAAGCACGTTTTCACTGAGAATAAACAAGGTTTTCTAACTAAGACTACTTTTCTGACCCTACTTTCCTATGACAGCTATACCATATAGATGTCCGATTTCGACCAAACTTTGTGGAATTATGGGAAAGCATAACAATCAGAGAAATACAAAATGTGGAAACGTTTTCTTATAAAAACAACAAAGTTTTTCTCATCAAAACTTGATTTAGACCTATCATTCCTATGGCATCTATATGTTAGAGTCATACGATCCGGCCGGATCCTACAAATGTGCAGAGTATTTGTACCAAAAGACTTCGTGCAAAGTTTTGTAGCCATAACTTTCAAACTAAAGGAAGAGATAGCGCAGAAACAGACTGACTGACAGAGGCATTAACAATCAGACGGACATGGCTAAACTAACTCAGCTTGTCAAGAATATTTCTTTATATGGTCGGAAATGCTTCCTTCTATGCGTTAAAAACATTTTGACAATTTTAATTAAGCCTTAATAGATTTCTCCAGAATATTTCTACATTATTGTATCGATCGATTGAACCGATTGTACGCAAATCTTGTCCGTTGGACAAACAAGAAGTTGGTCCTTGGATGAAGCCCGAAGCATTCCGACGATTCGTAAAAGATAGACAATAAATAAAGCTATCCTTTCGGCTATTCGACATTTGAGCTCCGTACTCAGAAGGAGAACGTATAACATTCTTTACAGTATTTCATCCGAGTATAATCTGTTTAGCTTTGTTTGGAAACTGTTTCTATTTTTATGCAATACTGTAGAGAAAGTATTTTTGCTTCGTTCTGAGGCTTTAAGCAATTAATTCTTTTGCTTGTATCTAGTTTTATTTAGTGGTGTAGAGAGAGGCTTTAATGCAAAAGTTTTGGTATGTCCAACCACATTTCCATACCCAATCAAAAAGTAAACCCAAACGGAGGCCGGGTGTGGTAGAGTGGGTTGTAGTGTTTGCGCCTCGGCGATCATCTAATGATAAAGTATTTTCTATAAAATCCTTTATACCCGGTCACATTCACAAGCTTTTGGCGCCAGCTTTAAAGTAACTTAGCAACATAAAAGCTTCTCAAAATTTGCAGTTAACGTGGGTCCCTTTCTCTTATGCAAAAATTAAAAGCACTGAAATCAATAGCTTGAAAGAAGCTCGGCTGGGTTGGGGCTCTGAAACGCCAAGTATTATCAGTAAATCAAACTATTGTTGAATTCAAAATATCGCTTACTTACTGTTATAGGCTGTTTACACTAGGAGTGCGTTATGCGTTTTATAAGGGAACAAAACTGATTCCCACCCAACATTTGAAAGATCATTTTGACAAAAATCCCCTTGATAAGTCTTTTTCGACCCCTTTTGATGATTAAAAAGAAATACCTATCATTCCACCCAACATTTGTAAGATCATTTTCATAAAAATCACCTTGCTGATTCTTTTCCGACTCCTTTTGATGATCCAAAAGAGATGCCGATCATGTGCGATTGATTCGATTGACTCGAAAATGACTCACGAATATGCTTTAAATGTGATTTGGTAAACGACTCAAATGACTCAAAAATGATTCGAAACTGTTCAAAAGAACGGGCTAAAAACGTCTCTTCAAGATGAGTCGCTGCTAGGGTACCATTTTCTCCCTACTACAGGTATCATTTGTGATCAGAAAGTGAGCTCATTTATGA
The DNA here is from genome assembly GCA_035044965.1 of Lordiphosa andalusiaca. Taxonomy (NCBI): domain Eukaryota; kingdom Metazoa; phylum Arthropoda; class Insecta; order Diptera; family Drosophilidae; genus Lordiphosa; species Lordiphosa andalusiaca. Next base: position 721,644 of record JAWNNM010000051.1, on the reverse strand, counting down.
CTATTTAAATCAGCTGTAGGACTCGAAAAAGACTTAAATGTGATCAAAAATTACATAAAATGTTTGCTGGGATGTGCGATTAAAAGGCACTCGAAAATAATTCATGAATACGCTCAAAACTTGACTTAGTGAAGTACGACTAAAAAATGACGCTCAAATGACTCGAAAATTATCTGAAACTGTTCAGAGAAAGGGCTTAAAAACTACACCAAAACTAAAAACTTTAAGAAGAGTCGCTGCTAGGGTACCATTTTCTTCCGTCTAGAGTATCATTTATGATCAGAAAATGTGCTCAATTATGACTGTTTTAGTCAGATTGAGGGTTCGAAAAATACTCGAATGTGTTCAAAAATGACATAAAATGTTTGCTGGGTTAATAGCTATTAACGCATAACGCACTCTTAGTGTAAATCGGCTTTTAGACTGTCATTTCTCAAAAAAATAGAGTTTCTTTTGTTAAGAAACCAAAAAAAAACGCTATATTGAGTTAACTTTCATTTTGATATATTGAATTTGGTACGCGCATCATCATTTGACTTCATTTGTTTCAAGTTAAATTTTCTAAATGATTTGAAACCAAAAAAAAAATTCATAAAATTCAAGTCGAGATTCGACATACCATGAAATTACGACTTATTTTAGCATGATAAAAATTCCCCAGAAAATCTCTTAGTCGAGATTTGTTCACATTGAATATTTTGCCGATTAGTCAGCAGAAAACAAAATAAAGATTCGGTGGCAATTCTTCAAAAAACGTGATAGTAAAAGGGTATGAGTTATGAAACTTGACGAATAAGTCATTAAATCCATAATCTACTAAAATTGTTCATGTTCGTCGGAAGTTGTTCTCGGATAAAACACTTCTTAAAAAAATGTTTCTGGTATTTTCTATGGAAACATTCGATATGCTTCACAAGTGATGCATTATCATAACCGTATTTAATTCTAAAACGAGAGCGCAAATTGAAAACGGTCCTGCGCGTCTTCGAAATACCCGTTACTCAGTGAAAGAAGTGTTCCAATGGCCATCCCTTATGTGAATTAAAAGAGCATTATCATTTCTGTTAACATATTAACATTATGTAATCAGACAGCGCATTGTTTCCACAAATAAATAACAATATTTAGATGTGTTGCTGCATTGGAATTACTTTTGACAGTCAAAACAGACAGAAGATAATATTCTTAAACCAATTTATTTACCCATTTTTATGAAAATTCGAGCGATTCGAATAATTTTTTGGATATATAAAATTGCGTTTTCAAAATAGAATCAATATCTTAAGAATGGTACACTCAACTTTTTCAATTGCGAGGCGGAAGAGGGCGTGGCAATAATTTAAAACAATTTCGATCTGTGAAAGTGGAATGGAAAACAAGCCTGATTGAACTCAAATTAGCCAACGCATATTTATATACACAAAAACCATAATTTTTCAGATGTTTTCAAGATCAGTTAAAAAAGGAGGATATATGTATAAAAATTGTCACCTTCTGTCATATATTTCTAAAAACGTGGCACACGCTTTTGCGCTTCCCGAAGAAACACAACTTTTGGGGGTCAGCATGCGCTGTTAGGAAATCGAGTCAAGGACCGACTTCAACTTACGCTCACGTTTTTGTGCATGATCAGAACTCATATATCTTGAGAAACTAAGTTGGATCGATTCCCCGATGTTGTAACCAAGGCAGGTATATAATTTTGTAAGTCTTCGTAATTATGACTTTTCCAAAATTTTGAAACATTTGTCGATGGATGTAATCTTGGACAATTTTCAAAGGAATCTATAACATCATTCACAGATTTAACATTTGATATTTGTTTTTAGCTTTCATAAACTTCTCAATCAGACGTTGAGTCATTTATTGTCGAATTTTGAAAACTTTTATTTAGTATATTAAATTGGTGATTCCAACCTCATTTTTCGAAAAAGTGGTCCGGTTCGGTCTCAGGTTCGAGGAGTCAAAAATGTAAGGCCCCCGGTTCATGAACCGCTTCGCGAACCCTAAAAAAGCCGAACCGAACCGGTTCATAGAGGATCGGTTCCCGATTGGCTTGCAGCCTTGGTTGCGTTTAGGAAAAGTTCTAGCATTTGGCTACCAATTTGTTTGTTTGTCTTAACAATAATTATATTTGAAATTAGTTTACTATGTGATACTGGGCCATGTCACCGCTAAGATCACATGGATAGTCTCAATTGTCATCTTACACATTTGGCATGGAAAGACTCCTATATCTTTAGTCTGATGAAGCAGCTGCCTATCATTGCTCCCCCCAAATTATCTCACACTGTTTTAAGCCAAAGCATAGGTGTTAGGACTGGTTTACAGTACTTAACTATAAAACCGAGACCTACTTTTTGGTCAGGGCTCAATGTTCCCCCCCGCCGCAACCCCAGACATGGGTTGACCGCACACACAGCGCGTGATATGCACGTTCAAGTGGACAGACACTGACAAGCATGACGGACATGACGTCCGTTTGTCAGCGAATCAAAAAAAATATATAAAAAAAAAAACCAAGCTCAAAATTCATACATTGCACGCTCACATGAAGACTTCAGACTTCGACGGAACTGTGGTGAACGTGTAAATGGGTTTTTGATTGCAGGCGGCGTGCTTTCAAGCCACCAGCAATTTATGACGGAGGGGAAAGGGGGGGCTGCTTACTTAGCCTTGATCATGACCAACCAATATTCCATTCAAAAAGTGCAGATGACAAATGCGTCTTAGAGAGCCGAAAGAAATATTTCATTCACGGTTGACCCACTCAACCAGCATTGAAACGGGAACGGGCAAACGTCAACGAGAGAACGTTCCTTGGCATTCATGCCATCAGTTTGGTTTATTTAGCTTATTGTCAGTTTGCATCTAATTTCAACCGGCTGCACTGCCTCACCATAATCCTAATGGCGCACAAAGGTACACTCAGAAAAAAACCAAGAACTATGGACTTGAATTAAGTACAAACGGTCTCAATAGTACGGTAAGTACGAAAATACTTGATTTTAGTAAAAAATTCTTATATCAGGTATCAGGTTTCAATCCTGAAATACTTGATTTTAGACTGTATTCGGATAAATTAAGTATGTTTTGAATCATTTTGATATTTTTTTATTCATACTTTTAGCTTACAATGGTCTTAAGTCAATCCCGATTATGTCTCAAAATAAGTACATAACATTCGTTCTTAAAGTGCAGTAATTTCTAATGCCAGCCCAAGAACATTCTAGGAAGAAGAAGAGTATTAAGAGTATTTCAAACAAGTATATAGTTCTATATGCTTTTCCCACTTTGTTCTTGAGCGAGGTCTCTGTATTGAACCAAAGAAATATCCAAGGCCCATAACCAGAAATTTACCATCACTCCATAACAAAAGTGTTAGAGCCAGTTGGGAATTTTAAGAACAGACTCGCTTAAAAATATTTCGTATTTTCTGTAGCGCACTTTGTAAAGCTAGGACTATGATTCTGTTTGTACCCAATCTAATATATTTTGTACTTGAACTAAGAACTCGCTTTTCTAGAATCTTTCATCTTACTGTGAGTACAAAATGTTATTGAGTCAAGAAGGTTTGTTCTCATTTCAATCGTATTACCAGTCATATTTCAAGTTGAGAATGTTTCGTACTTAATTTAAGTACACCCAATAACGTATTATACTTGAAACTTTCCAGAACAAAACGGCGTAAATTCTATTCCGTTTGGTCTAGAGCGCTGGTAGCCTTTTTTTTATGCCATTGCAAAGGGTATTATAATTTTGCCCAGAAGTTTGCAACGCATAGAAATATTCATTTCCGACCCCATAAACTATATATATTCTTAATCAGGGTGACGAGCTGAGTCGATTGAGCTTTGTCCGTCCGTCTGTCTGTCTGTTTCTACGCGAACATGTCTCTCAGTGCTAAAGCTATCGAGCTGAAATTTTGCACAGTTGATGACTATATCCCCTAGCTCCCATAGGAAAAATCGGTCGGAAAACTAGTTTTAGTGAGAAAAACTTTTTTTCTTTTCAACGGAAACGTCTCCAAACTTTGTAATGTTTTTTTATAATTATACCAAGTTTTATTAAAATCGGACAACTATATGGTCTAGCTGCCATTCAAAAGATAGGTCTGAAAAATAGTTTTAGTTAGAAAAACTTTTTTGTTTTTAATGGTAGCATCCTGCAATTTTGTATTTGTTTGTTTCACGTGCATTCACATAATTTTTGGCCAAATCGGATGACTATATCATATAGCTCCCATACGAACGATCGGACGAATGGGACAAAGAGTATTTTTTGAGAATATTCAAGCGAGCACTTGCAAGGGTATAAAAACTTCGACACAGCCGAAGTTAGCTTAGCTTTCTCGTTTCTAAATGCAGTGGTTAAAGCTTACAACTTCTTCGTTCGGAGTCACTGGTATTGTGTCTTTATAATCAGCAGATCCTATAGTCCGGGAGATTTAGAGTGGGAGCCGACGAACATAAGCGGCTTGGAGCAACGGGCGTAGCTTTGAGCACAGGTTATCAACTCGCGATATTTGCAGGCCAATTACATAAGAGCATTAACTAAATAGCTCTGTGATGCTTTCCGTCCAAAAGAAACCGTATTCTCGTGGATCTCATCGACTGATCTGGATCTCATCGACTGAGTTATGCCCTTTAGAACCGTTGAGTACAGAAATAACTCCTGATTGTGGAGCAACTTTCAAGCGATTCGTTCGATATCGCCATCCATCTATCTACTATATTATCCACACGAGTGAGTTTAAAGCAGATGCCATAATCCAAAAGGATTGTAATAAGCAGATGGCCCTTTGCAGCACCCGGCTGCATGGAATTACATTTGCTGTGAGGGGCTTTCATTGATCTCAGAAGCTATCGGGGTATACATACACATCGGCCCGCAGCCTCCGGTATCTAACGAGGGCGAAAGTCAATTTAACTGCTCGCGGGGTTATACAGCTGGCTGAGACTTCTGATCTTATGCAGGGCATCCGTCCGGACATATGCGTATTCAAATTCGTGCAGACCCTAAAGGACTTGGTACTCATCAAGTCACGCGTGGACAGGCTTCGGGTTCAGGCCTTCGAAGGGACTCATGCTAAATTGCCGTCTGGCAGAATATGGATTATTGCTTGTAAGCGAAACTCTTATTTAATGGTCTTGACCCACAAACAAGACAACTAAGCTTCCTCATATCAAGTTCCCCCTCCTCCCCCATCAAGGCGGCGGCCTGGCTCCGCTCTGTCTGCCGTCTATGGCTTGGCATGTCACTACCAAGTCTGTGGTTTTGCTGTGCTGTTGATGCCATTTTTGTGCGGCTGTTGGCCTAGCTAAGATGCGACAAATGGCGTTGGCACCTTTAACGGAGCCCAACCCACCGAACCCAGACGACACATATCCGGCCGGCATAAGCTGCTATCGGCAACTTTTGTCAGAGGGATGCCGAGATAATAATGTTTGTAAAAAATAAAAATTCATTACTGAGTGCAAAAATAACACAGTGAAACGGATTGTTGGCGCATTATATATACATATCGGAGGAAGGGTGGGCATATTTAAACACTCGCCTGCTTATCGAGCGCTGCAAATTCAACAGAAACTGTTAATGCTTAAATACTCGGCTCTGATATCTTTGCGACCTACAAAGGGTGTCTTTTTAACATGATAATAGCTTACGTGACTAAGATCTAAGATGTTATGACGTTATGCAAACTTGAAAGAACATAAAGTGAGTATGAGTAATCGTTTTTCGAGTAAAACACGCACTTGAATAGTGAATGTTTCTTTTCTAAGAAACAAGAACAAAAATATTCAAATTAGGCTTATAAATATGATTTGTTCTGTTCGCTGTTGATTAAGTCTACCATTATTGACCTCGAAATATGGAATTTTGAGGTATTTTTATCAGGGCTGCAAATCGGCTTTGAACCGAACCGGTTCGAGACCAGAATTCCAACCTTTATTATATTGTTATCCGAACCTCTTTAGGCATAAAAGCTGAACCTGAACCTGTTCGGAACCTAAAATATTGGTTCGATTCAAAAAAAAAAGATAGAAATGCAACTAATTAGACCTACTGTCTAGTGATACTTCTTCTGTTATCCTGACGGTTTTAGACTTTACTGAGTCTTGCAATCGGAAAGTAAATTATCCTCTGTTTTCTTAAAATCCTCTATTTCAAAGCTAAATAAATGATTCACAAAATAAGAGCTGAGTGGTAGCGAAACAGCGAAACACGAAGGCAACGTAACGTTTACTGCGCGTTTGACTTTTGAGCTTCAGCCGAACACATGAGTTGTGAGAGCAAATGCAGCCGAACACGCGCATCGTATGAGAACAAGCTGTCGAGCGTTCTATTTATAGAATACACATATTCTCTCTCTCTATATATGTGTCGGCTGCGACGCCGGCAGAATTTGGCTTGCCAACCACGCGTGGCTGCCTTTTCAAGTTTGGGACATCGCTGATTTCAAGCATCTAAAACACACACGACCTTGAGCCGGTAAACAATAATTTCTTTAGTAATTACTTGAGTAGTTTTACTGACAAGTAAATTATATTTTAAATAATCCCATGTGAAATGTGCTATGAATCACTTTTGACCCAATATAGACACAATTCCCTTGCAGTTTGTGTCGGGTTTTGGGTCGATTACTATATTAACTTTCATGAGCATGAGTTTGAACCAACACTTCGCCCAAAAGCCTTGAACCTCAAATTTCCGAACCTTAACTATTGATACATTTTGGTTCGAGCCCGCGAAACGGAGCTCCCAACATTGGTTTGGATTTGCAGCCATGATTTATATACTTGATTTAAGTATATCAAATATACAAATATATTTATAGCCATTACTCGGAGTAAAAAGAGTCTACTAAAGTTGCAGCCAGTTGTAGCCATGTCCGTCTGTCTTTTCGTTTGAGCGCACAGATCTCCGAGATGGTAAGAGATAGAGGTTTGACATGTATGGGACAAAAACTTATTATACTTGCTGGCAGATCAAGTTAATTTTCAATTTTGGCCACGCCCCTTTCCGCCCTCGCAATTTGGAACAAACGTCATTACTCCCACAGTTATAAAAACCGTTTCTTCTTGACATATTTAGTAATCAGAATAACTTATCGATCGAAGATCGGACAAACGGCTGTCGAGTTATGATCAAAAGACTATTCGCTGCTGCAGCGCAGTAGCAGCGCTGCTACTGCAGCATTAAAATTTATGATGAGGATAAAATTTCGTTGGTACAGAGTATGTAATAGTCGTGCTTGATCGACTTTCTTTCTTGTTTGAACTCACATTATGTTGAAAATAATCATGAAGACGAAGCGAAGTTAACTTGTTTTAAGTTTTTGCGTATTAAAAAAGATCTTGAGGCGAGAACATTCAACTCCAATTGAAAGACTGTTGCGACCAGCAAACTAATTTTTACTGCCCAAAGCAAGATTGAGCCGAATGAAGGGACAACCGTGAGAGCAAGCTGGTTAACATGTGAAAGACGATCTTTAATTAACAGCAGCATGCAAAGCAATCCAATCAGCTGTTCTTTGTTAACGTTAGTGGGAGCGTAATCCACATTACTTGAACGATGTTTGCCAGTAGAACAATGGTATAACTCGTTTCTTTCTATCATATTATCTCATCTTAGCACAATTAACGTAAGCTTCAATACAAATGTTAAATGAGTATGGCTACTCACCAAAATACTACTACACCACACCACCGAAAATTAAGCTCACATTACCAGACTAAAATCGGGTGACAAAAAGAAACTATTTAGTTTTTACTTGCAGTGTCAGAAAGCGATTCAAACAGAGCTACCCATTACTTGACACAAGTTAAGCGTATTGATTTCTGATTGATAAATATTGATATGTTTCTCATTGATATAGTATTTTTAGCAGCCTATATGTGATGTTATGAGCAAAAGAAAGTTCGCTGTAGCAGCGGTACAAACTTTCGTTGGTACCCAATACATTCCAGTCGGACTAGACCAACTTTCTTACCTGTTGTTTTGTGAATCACGAACAACAATCAGGATATTCCCACTAAAGTTTGTTCACGAAAGTTGCACATTAAATTTAAGTTCCCAACAGATTAATTGATGGCGATATATTGATATTAAAACCCCACAACACTCTTTCGAATACTTCGAATAGCGTTCATCTTGACTCGCGATTTCTTTCAGTCGATTCTGTATCGTTCGAGCTGGCTGGTTGGCTTTACTGAAGCTGTTGCATCAATAACCGACTATAAAGGCCAATCAATAACCGACTATAAAGGCCATTGGTGTTAGTCGTACGAGCAAAACTTTCACCCAGATAAAAAATAACGAATAATTACGAGTACAAGCGCTCTTGGAAAAAAGTCTATTCGTTCGGAATATGCTCTTGTTTCAAGAATGAGCAACTTGAATTTGAGTTTGAGAATGTTTAGCACTTGATTCAAGAATTTTAATGCTTTGATTTGAGAATGTTTTGTACTTGGTTTAAGTATTGACGTTCTTGGATCAAGAAAAACGGGATTAAATTTTCATACTTGGATAAAGAATTTTGATCTTGGATCAAGAATTTATATTCTTATCAAACTTCTGACACCATTGAGCCCAGTATAAAATTCTCGTTTTTTCTCTTGGTGCATTAATGATATATAACTTGAACTAACGGACTTAATCGGTATACATTTTGGCAGGACTATACTCTAAATTTGAGATTATTCTTTTGGGAGCTCTTACGACTAAAATAATTCGCCAATTTTCAATGTATGCCTTCTCTTAGATGATAGAACCCAATACTCAGTTCTAGATTAGGAATAATATATATGTCCCCTGAATGGGTATCAAACTTCTTTACGTTGTTCATTTATTAGCGTAATATTTCCCTAAATCATTCTTGGGTTATTTACGCAAGCTCGTACTCTGCATCAACGTTACAACTTAAACATTGTTGCGTGAATGACACGATGTAGAGATTGTTTGTAACTGAGCAAACAAATTTAGAGCTGATTAAACTGTTTATACTCAGTCAGTTTCGTTTTGTATGTAATTTGACATTAGATATACACACACTTTACTTAGCTTATACAGTATTTTAGATTATGTGCATGCCCAGTTTGTTTTATGACGTTTCTATGAAACTGGAATCGTCATCAAATGAGATCCAATAGAGCAGGCCAGATAGAGTTATAGATCTGTAGTCTTTGGACAAATTGATTGAAGATAACCGCCAAGATGTAAATGTGTACATCGATATATTATCGTTTGGTTTTAAGGTATTCGTAATAAGGTATTCCTAAGAGATCGAATGATGGTCACACTACACTGGAAAACGAATGTCTAAGTAACTGCGCCAGAAAAGAGATTGTAAAAATTAACATAAAAAACCCTTGTTTGCAGATCTAAACCTTTATTTTGATCATTTATGGTTAAATAAAGTCACTTGAAATGCACCTAGTGAGGTGGAACATGATTTTGCTTGGAAATGCAGTATCCACTCTTAGCTGATCCATAACTTTTTGAACTCTCTGGGGTGTCCATGGTTAGTAGCTTCAGTTCTTGAGTATTTTATTTTGTAAACAGAAATGCGGATAAATAGATGGAATAGATTAGGTTCCAAGCCGGTTATGATATAATAATACTAACATATTTTTAAACGTGATACCCTCTTCTAAAGTATAGGCAAACCCAGTACCCGGTTTAAAATCTTATTCTTTAATATAAGGTCTTGTTGCTCTAATAACTAAATATAGAATGAAATACAACTAATACTGAGTGTTTTCTACAAAAATTCTACAATGGCATAACGATGGAAATTAGGGTTTTCCATAATATCTTGAAAACTAAAACAAAGAAATCACTTTGACTTGTCAAGTCGTTTGTAGTAGAAGAAGGGACTAGCTTAAGATGCTCGGGATAGTCACAAATAGTCAGTGTCTGTGTCTCCTAAATAATCAATCTGAAAATCAGGAACAGGTAAAATTTCATCCGCTGCTCAGTTTGTTGTGGTTTAAGTCCTCTCTGAACCATTGGATCGAACTGGTTCCATTTTACAAACGATTTGCATACATGGCCACAAAATATTAGATTCATCAATTAGCTCCATGTAGCAGGAAGAATTGCATACAAAGAGCTAATCGATGAACTTTTGTACTGAAATCGACTGTAGATTAGTTCAATCAAAGATTAGGTCAATCGATCTAGGTCGGAGCTGAACCACTCAGCATTTCTTAACACGTCAAAGTATATTTTTTGAAAATGTTAATACAAAATATCGCAGCTCTTTGGTTATACTTAACCTTGCTATACAGCAGGGGGACAAAAATACACTTTGTTATAAAGAAAGTTCGTAATATCGAATTGTTTTAATATTGATCAAAATTGCAAAATTGCAGTGCTCTGGAAATTAGTTGGCCGTAAAGAAAACTTGGTTCTTGAATGAGAAGTTCAACTGTATGAAAATGTGGCAACAAATGGCTACTGTGATCAATAATTTCCGATTTGTTTATATTCATTATTCCAGCTTACAACACTAAACCTCGGCATAAAACACCCCGATACTCTATAACATCATACTTATAAATAATCAATATGCAAACAAGTTTCACATTTTAGCCACACAAATTGCAATGTTTTAAGAATAATAATCAATGTCAGTCAATTAAGCTGAAATCGAAATCGAGTTGGAAACCCGTTTCACAGCCCGCTCGATCGGTCGGGTCGGTCCGCTTGGCTCGCTCGCTCACTTACCAGGTTGTATTGTTGGTGCCATCCCCAATGATGTGGGTGGCCACCGAATAGCCAAAATACGAATTGGCATGTCCGTACTTAATCAGAGGTAAACGCTGCTCCAGATTGAAGCCGTCCGCTGACTGGGGTGCCCAGTAGAGCAGCAGCACTAGTGTTAGCCAGCTGGAGAGGATACTTCCGCCCAGTATGCAGTTGTTGGACGAGGATGCTGCAGTTGCTGCTGCTGCATGGCGTCTGCCGTGATTCTGTTTAACTGGCATTGCCATTCTGTTGGTGGTGATGGTTGTTGTTGTGCACCTGGCACAGGGCAACAAGTGATTGACTAGGTGGATTCCAGCACAATCTCTACTGGCCACAATCTCGCTTAACCTTCAGCAACAGCGGCGGCCGCATCAAAACTCAGCAGGAGATTAGCGGCAAGGGCAACGCGGCGCTTCGGTGAACTCAACAGGTAGTTTCTGTGCGATTTTACACGCTGTTGTTGTTTGTTGTTGTTGTCGTCGTCGTCGATATTTCGACCTTTTACACATGAATTTCAAAGCACCAGAAAAAAATATAAAAAACTTCACTATCGCAAGGCATACAAAAAATGTGGTGTATTACGTAAAGATATACAAACGACACACCAACACACTTAGACCACTTTGATAAACTTTCATAATTATTAACAAAAATATTACGATTATTTTTCTACTTTTCGCAGTCGCAGCAGCAACTACCAACGAAACACAACGAACATCAGCGTACACGTCCGCAGCGAACGAAATCTACAACAAGAATGAAACTGAAATGTTGCCACCGACTGTTCGCAGACGGCAGGCACGAACAGCAGCAGCAGTTCGGACCGACGGCTCGATGTTGCGAGCCAACATGTATGCGTGTGGTGTGCGGTGTGCGGAAGGGGAGGGGGCGCAAAGGAACGAACTTGAATCAATCACAACCCTTTAACCGTGCCGTGACACTCCCTTCGCTTTTGCCAACCATTCAAACTCGTCATTTGCAGAATTTGTTAGTGCAAGAAAAGCTCAAATCAAAGAATCCGCCGAACTTGACTTATACTTCAGAAATTACATGCGATTTGTTGGAGTCTATTGAAGTTTTCGAATGGGTACGTGAATTGTGAGTACTACTGTGGGCAAAAAGTAAGGTGAATTTGTTTGCAGAATGAAAAATCTTTATTTATTCTTCTAAATCATTTTCATCCCCTTCAAAGTAATCCCCTCCCAATAAAATACAGCTTTTATCTCCTCAATCGACTCGAAACGCATTCCCCGAAGTGGTCTCTTGAGTTTTGGGAATAGCCAGAAGTCGCACGGAGCCAAATCAGGCGAATACGGTGGTTGCGGAACGATATGCGTCGAATTTTTGGCGAAATGGTCACGAAGAACGAGTGCAGTGTGAGACGGTGCATTATCGTGATGCAAAAACCAAGAGTTGTTCACGCAAACGACGCATAACGCTCAAATAATATTCCTTATTAACAGTTTGGCCGGATGGAAGGAATTCATAGTGCACCACACCACGAAAATCGAAAAAAACTGTCATCATGACCTTGATTTTTGAACGACTTTGACGTGCTCTTTTCGACCCTCTTTGAAGTCTTTGTACCACTTATAAACATTTTTTTGTGACATGGTAGAATCACCAATGGCCTTCCGCAACATCCTCAACGTTTCCGCAGCCGAAATTTCATTCCGCAATCAAAATTTGATGGCACTTCTCTGCTCAATTAAATCAGACATTGTAAAAATCGAAAAATGCACTCTTGGTCGTTTGGAAAACACAAGCGTAAATACTGATAATGACATTCACATGAAATTTGGCCCAGATGTCATCAACAGTCCTGCCAACTCAAGAAAAAAAGAACTAGCCCGAATTGTTAGGCCCGCGAAGCTTAAATTGAAAATTCACCTTACTTTTTGCCCACAGTAGTATATCTTGGCTAATTTTTGGATTATTTCATAGCCATCAGCATGGCACATTTGGTCGAGAAATCGGTTTCAAATCTCAAAACTTTAGCGAATGCAAAAATGGAGGCATGGCTATATTTCCAGCTAGTTGGCCTACACCAAAATTTACCAATGCACAGGGTGCATTGCACACTGACACAGAATATAAATTTGCAGTTGGTCAAAGGAGTAATAAATTAACAAAAATTAAAAGGGGTATCGTTTCATAGGTTTTTCGATACACTAACTTTTATTTTAAGGAATTTAAGAAATTTCCGTTCAAAAGTTCGATGAAGATTCCATCTGGGGTACTCCAAAAATTAGATAGATTTGTACATTTTTTGATACATGCTTGCATTATGGGAAGCTTAACACTCTGGCAAAGTTCTGTTAAGATCGGTCAATTTTAAGATGTATAAAAGGGTTGCCGGAAATAATGTCGATATGTCGAATATAGATATTTTTGTCAAAAAATCTATATATCGTTGTCGAATATTTTTATGAGGCGATATATCGGATATCAAATATTTCTTGGTTATAATTTTAAGCGATATTTTCCTTCTACCGTTCGGTCACACTATTGCGATCAACTGTTTATTCCGGTATTTTGGGGAGCAAAAAATAAAAGGTTAAAACTGATTTTATTAGAGTTAAGTTAATGCACAAATAATTAAGTGCAAAAAATTTATAAAAATGTGTTTACTGTTTAAGTATCTTCGGTCAATCCCATCAATTTAAAATAATGAATAAGTTTCAGTAAATTCTTTTGTTATTAATGAAATAAAATATATATCCTTTGTAAAAATACATTTAATCTGTTTTTTGTATGTAGTATTTTATTATTTTATTTTATTGTTTAACAATGTTCTGTCTAACTTTAAAGGGGCCCACTAATAACAATATATATTATTTTTTATAACAAATAAGGAATGAGAGGAAATAATATGATAGTACACAGAAAAAAATAAGATCAAATATCGAGTTGATCTTCCAATATAATTTCAAAAATATCAATTTTTAAAGATCCAAGAGTTACTATTTAATATCAATATGATGCTGTAGTATTACATTGATACTAAAAATATTATATTAATAAGCGAAATTCTCACAGTGATATGAAAAATACCCTAGTGACGTGATTTTAGATCAAACTAGACATCGAAAATCTGAGGGCAGAGAGAGACAAACAGAGTTTCTTAAAAAAAGGGCGACAGCTATAGTCCAACTCGAAAAAGGTAAAAACAATGTGCATGGCTCTGCCGCAGCACGCGAGACAGCGAATATTCTTCCGATTTGTCTGTTTTTGCTTTCATTGCCGATTGCAGTTCCCAACTGCTTAAAGCGGTGAGCGCATGAAGAGACATTCAAACAGCGACAGCCACTAGCGAAATGCCTACTGAAGGTTGAATCGGTAGATTCATGAAACAGTACTATCAAGGCAACCAGCTCTTTTTGGTGTATTTAAATGCATAAGTTGCTTACAGTTGTGAACAAACGCAACTTTTCGGGACCTGGAGCCAACTAAAGTCACTAATTTTCATTCTAATATATCTTTGACATTTGAACCATGTCCAATGGGTACTATACAAATATCGCTTTGATACATAATAATACATTATACAATAATACCCCTTTGACATTATAAAAATATTAATACCATAAAAATAGATCAGGGATATTAACAAATATCAGATTGTTGATCTGAAACATTTCACATTGATATGTTCAAAATGTACGAGTGATATTTTCGATCATATCAACTGGGTATTCTTCAGATGAAGGCCGATTCGATACTGAAAAATTCCCGATTGATACGAAATATCGTGATCTTTATACTCTGTACCGTAGGTACATAGAGTATTATAAGTTTGTGCAAAAGTATGTAACATCCAGAAGGAAGCATCTCCGACCCCATAAAGTATATATATTCTTGATCAGCATCAACAGCCGAGTCGATATAGCCATGTCCGTCTGTCCGTCTGTCTGTCCGTATGAACGCACAGATCTCAGAGATGGTAAGAGATAGAGGCTTGACATGTATGGGACATATGCTTCTTATGTCTGCAGGCAGATCAAGTTTATTTTCAATTTTGGCCACGCCCCCTGCCGCTCTCGCAATTTTGAAAAAACGTCATATCTCCCACAGTTTTGAAGATAGATGGCTTGTTCCTTCTGAACATATTTAGTTATTAGGATAACTTATCGATCCGCCAAAGGAATGAAGAAGATCGGATGAACGGTTTTCGAGTTATGATCAAAAGACAGATTTTCTTGGTACAGAGTATGTACTTATTACAGTTTAAACAAAGGTTTCGGAAGGGTTCGAGATGAGCGTAGTTGGTCAGGCAAGGCTGAAGGTAAATGGGATATAAATTTCTAGAAGCGCGTTGTGGAACAGCAATATTTATACTAGATACCAAAGCGATAGAGTCAATTTCCCCAGATAAGAGTTTGTGAATAAAAAGGACACTATGACAAATTCGGCGCTTATTAAGAGAAGGCAAGTTGATAAGGCGTAATCTGTCCTCGTAAGGAGGAAGATGGGTTGAAGGATCCCAATTTAAGCCACATTATGAGTTAAGACACATTGTCATGGAAACACATTTCGAAACCGAAAATATCGATATTTTTACCCCAAAATATTTATATAGAAATGATACTTTTTTAATATTGTCAAAAATATCGATGTAGATATTTTTGAAATATCCGGCAACACTAATGTATAAGGTGAACTACCGAATAAACAAACGAGAGCTTAAGTTAAAGTCGGCCCTGCCCGACATCGAAATACCCGTTACTCAAGGCAATTAGTGTTTAATAACCTCATGCGGCTCATATAAGTATGCAAGGTTTTTTTTTTAATTTTGCCATTTATTATCCGATCTTTATGAAAATTTGTGAGATTGTACATATTGGCCACGTAGTACATACTGCAAAGGAGATGTTCAACATTTTATATTCCGGGGGCGGGAAAGGGCGTGGCCAAAATTTAAAACAAACTTGATCTGCTTACAGACAATACTAGCTTACATCAAAAATTTGGTTGCTCTAGCTCTTCTAGTCTCTGGGATCTATGTGTTCATACAGACGGACGGACGGACATAGCTACATCGACTCGGCTGTTCATGCTGATCAAGAATATATATACTTTATGGGATCGGAAATGTTTCCTTCTCCCTGTTACATACATTCGCACAACTTCATGATCCCCCTTTTCCCATTTTCAATGGGAACAGGGTATAAAAACGGGGCACACTAAAAACAAAACTAATGTTTGTTCCACATCTGACAGTATATGTGATAACAACATAAGATTAGTGTAATGGCAATCTTAGACCGGAAGTACCCATAGCTTTATTTTCCCGGTCCAAAGAAGATGAAAATAGTGTCTTTTTAGAGCATTTCTTCAATCACACTTTTACTTGCAATCTTATCTTAATTCAATTATGCTTATATGGGCATTCCCACAGAGAAGTCCACCGAGATTTTCGAAATTTAAATCGACCAAGCATAATTTTTCTCGTTTTGGGGGTAAATACCCTTTTTATACCCTGTTCCCATTGTCAACAACCCCCTCCCACTGTTCGTTTACTCAGATTATCTGTCTAGTTATAGGTGTAATAAATAAATGAGGCTTAACGAAACTATACAATAAATAATTTCCCTGATGACTAATACATAAAAGAGCAACATACTTTGAGGGGCAATAATCATGTTTTTCATTTGAGCATAACCGTAGTTTGTGACAAACCTTCGGTGTCACAGTACCCGAACAGAATGCATTATCTAATTCGAAATGGTTTGTATTCAAAATAACTACAAAGCTCATCTAACAGGGTTGCAAATCGAAAAATAACATTTTATTCATTTCAATTTGTTGCTCAAATGGAATCTGTTAATTGTACCATATGTTTTATGATTCATGTCTAAATATCGCAGCAAAACACTCAGATAGACCTATGAGTGGGTACATCAGGTAACAACACCCCCATATGCGGTTTATTGAGATTAATGGGCACATTTGTACTAGCAACACACAGATGGTTGAAAAAAGATAAGCGCTACCATTTTGGAAAATTCACCAAACATGAAAGGGTTTACTGCAAATTACCGCCTCCAATCGACAACTGGTTAGTACACCACCCATTGAGGTTAAAATTACAAACTTGATTGTGTGGGAATCAGTACGGTGGTATTTTCTAAGATTGTAACTTTATTGAGATACTGACCAACAAACTGTGTCCTCAAGAAATGGTAACAAGCAGCGAAATACCTGCATATTTAAAACCACATCTGTCAGCGCCCATTATCGAGTCCATGTGTGGCATTAACTTGAGATAACAAGCAAGAAGATCGGTCTTGCCTGACTATAATATACTGGTTTGGTTTGCGAACATTCTTTTGCCCATAACTTGAACTTAAGCTTGTCCGATCTTTATGAATCGATAAATACTGCTGATTACAAAACATGTCCAGAAGATACTACCCTTTTTATACTCTGTACCGTAGGTACATAGAGTATTATAAGTTTGTGCAAAAGTATGTAACATCCAGAAGGAAGCATCTCCGACCCCATAAAGTATATATATTCTTGATCAGCATCAACAGCCGAGTCATGTCCGTCATGTCCGTCTGTCCGTCTGTCTGTCTCAGAGTCTGTCTGTCTCAGAGATGGTAAGAGATAGAGGTTTGACATGTATGGGACATATGCTTCTAATGTCTGCAGGCAGATTAAGTTTATTTTTAATTTTGGCCACGCCCCCTCCCGCCCCCGCAATTTAGAAAAAACGTCATATCTCCCACAGTTTTGAAGATAGATGGCTTGTTCCTTCTGGACATATTTAGTTATTACGATAACTTATCGATCCGCCAAAGGAATGAAGAAGATCGGATGAACGGTTTTCGAGTTATGATCAAAAGAAAAATTTTCTTGGTACAGAGTATGTTATAGTCGGGCTTGACCGACTTTCTTTCTTGTTTTAAATGGCATTATAGTCGGAAATATTAATTGTCCTTTGCTACTGGACAAGATTTCATTTAATGTTCCCGTCAGATCTTTGCGTGACTTGGACCCATTTGGAGTGGCAACTCATAGGGTCAATTATGCCAATAACGAGCCGATTTGTAGAGCCCTATTAACATATGATCGTCTTCCAGTTGGCATGCGGTTCGACTTTAATAACCACAATATTATTGTTAAGCGACTTCTTAGGGACTTCTTTTTATACCCTGTTCCCATTGAAAATGGGAAAAGGGGGATCATGAAGTTGTGCGAATGTATGTAACAGGGAGAAGGAAACATTTCCGATCCCATAAAGTATATATATTCTTGATCAGCATGAACAGCCGAGTCGATATAGCCATGTCCGTCTGTCCGTCTGTCTGTCTGTATGAACGCGTCGATCTCAGAGACTATAAGAGATAGAGCCACAAATTTTTGCACGAAGGTAGATTTATGCTGTACGCAGATCAAGTTTGTTTCAGATTTGAAAAATTCCACCCCTTCCCCCTTTTATCCCCAAAAAACCTAGACCTCCTCCAGAAATCCTAGACCTAAATAGCCGTCAGATGCACAATTTTCAAGTTAGAGCCTCGTGGTTTAGTGTACATCAAGCTAGGACCAATATCTATATCAATATCTTGTCCGATACAATCAGATCGGACAAAAAACACCGGAGTTATAAGCGAAACAGTTGAGCTGATAAGAGCACCCCCCCACTTGTTGGTCAGGACTAGAAAAAAGTGTTGCCTACATTTGGGATAATTTTGTTAAATTCAAAAACAATTAAATGAAAACAAATGAACAGGGTATTTTGTGGTCGGGAAACTCGACTGCAGCGCCCTTACTTGTTGTAGTTAAATTGTTACTGTTAGTTGTAAGTTTGATTGTAGTAGCCAGATAAGTTTATTCGTTGGCGAAATACACTAAATAAAAATGTGAGAACGTTTTCTAAACACTTTAATAAGATATTACAGAATTTTGCAAAAGACTTCCGAACTTGTGTGCGACAAGTGTACCAAGTTGAGTAGATTTCGCTGGGAAGAACGTCAAAAAAAAAATGTTCTTAAAACGAACCATTAGTAAAATTTGTTTGCTCCAGTTCAGGTTCGGGTTGGGAAAAATGTTTTGCTCCGGTCTCCGACTCCGGAGCGGTTCGACTCTGGACCGGCTTGCAGCCCTGATTATTACTACTTTGAGTCCTCTTTGGTAGTTTTTTGAGAATTAATGATTTGTCCGTCTCTATAAATTGGGTTGGTACATTCTTTTTGCTCTGTATATGTTCTTTTTTATTGATCATCCATGGTACCAATCGCGCTTTAGTATTGTCATCAGGGCTGCACGCCAGTTTTGAACCGAACTGGTTCGAACCCAGAATTCCTCAACTCAAATTTGACCATCACCTAGCGATTTCATCTGTTATATGGTTGGGTTTAGTGCAACTGACACCTTGAAGGGGCAGAAGAGTGGAATAAAAAATCTAGAAAAGCGTTTAGAAATACTTGTAAAATCCCTACCCATAATAGCCTCTGATTTGTAAGCTCCTCGACTCTAAAACTTCTTGAATAATTTTCAAAAGCAAGAGTCTAACACTACATTGGTAATATTTTTCTTGGAAATCTTCTAAATGGAATTTTACTTAACAGCAAATTGTTTATTAAATACCCCCATGTCTGCTAATAACTGACTCCGACCCAAAAACCACGCTATTCGCATTCCATTTGTGTAGTTTTTATTTCGAACCCGATTTTTAGAATACAAAAATGATAAATTTTGTATAGAACTGTATGTAGCAGGCAGAAGGAAGCATCTCCGACCCCATAAAGTATATATATTCTTGATCAGTATCAATTGTCGAGTCGATATAGCCATGTCCGTCTGTCTGTCTGTTGTCGTCTACACGCAGAGCACCTCCCGGCCCCGCAACAACAAAAGTTGAATATTTCCTACATTTTCAAAGATATTGAGATATTGCTTAGATCAGATTATGCAGCCACATACACTAGGCCAATATCTACCATCTCACAAATTTTCATAAAGATCGGATAATAAATGGCAGAGTTAAAAAAACGTTGCATACTTATCTGAGCCGCATGAGGCTATTAAACACTAATTGCCCTGAGTAACGGGTATTTTGAAGTCGGGCATGGCCGACTTTAATTTGCACTCTCGTTGTCCATGCTAACGACCACTGGTTTGAGTCTTCGGTTTGGCTGGTTTGTGTATTTGCTTTGGCTTGTTTGCCAGCCTTGGTAGATTTGATGAATAATAAGCGAATTCCAAATTGATTATTATAAATATTAATAATTGAATTCATTTGATCCGGCTTATTCACAATGTTTTGAGTTGTAGATATATTTAATAGAAATAAATGTGTTGGCGTTGAATTTTACAAAATCAGCTTGAATCCAACCAATAGATATTGCTGTGGAATCTGCGATATGAAATTCGGTTGGAGTTTGGTTGGAAGTGGTTGCTGTAAATAGCTTAGTTCATTTAATATAAATTACTTGCCAGAGAAGCACCTTTGCGTGGAGATACGGACCATTTCCACAGACACCAACCTTCCAGCTCAATTTTCAAATAAATCAATAAAATCCCCTATTAAATAAAATAAAATCTCTTGAAATTCTGTGACAACGCTGGATTTTTAGTGCGTTTCGCCATCCAACAGAGCCTTAAATCTCTAAAGATGCCTGGTAAGCTTCTGGACGGATACAACACACACTTTGCAAGTGAGGGAGAAAATTTCAAAATGAGCGCCACCTATCGATAACATCGTCAGGCGCCCTTGTCATAGTCCACCCCGAAAAGTATGCCACACATTTCTTGTCAGTCAAATGCGCCCGCGCCTGAACAAATCAATGATTGTGATTGTGAATTCTGAAGCCTGAGGTGAGAGCGTCGTTTACCTACACAAAAACTTGCTGCAATTTGCTAACGGTACGAAAAGTTAAGCCAAATAAACCCTCAACTCAACTGAGTGAAAAGTTATAGAAAAATTCCAATTAGTATTAAATATAGGAACTTACAAACACAGCCATTTAAGTGGTTCATTTGTCCAAGGGCAAATAGTTGCAGCGCGTGAATCGATAATCTTGGGGAGGCTGTAAACAGAAGCCCCCAACTCCCATTCTTGGAGAAGTGTTAAATTCCTTTACAGAGCGCAGCAGCGGGTGCAGGAGTAGGAGTAGCCATGGGTTATGTGAGTTAAATATTAATTTGTGCAAAGATTTGAAGGCTAATGCAAGATGAGATTTGCTGATTAACTATTACAGCGTTTGAAGGCCACCAAGTGTCCCACGGATGAGTTGTCGTTGACGAATCGTGCCATAGTGAATGTGGGCGATTTTCCAGATGAAGTGAAGTAAGTGGATCTATACTCATTAGTATAAGACTCTATTTAGTATAAGAACAATATGGGAGCAAAATGACCCAACTCCAGGGCGGGGGGGAACGAAATGCGCTGAGTTACGCCTTCCTAATCCTACTTCTTCGCTAGGTACGCGGACATCTCGCCTGCAGCGGGTCAGCACTTCATTTTTGCTTTGGAGAAGACCGTGGAGGTGCCCAGCGGCTATGTGGGCTTCTCCTTGGTTCAGCGAAAGTGGGCCATGCTCTCCATTAACCAGGAACTGGAGGTGCGACCCTATCGTTTTGATGCCAGCTCTGATGTTATCACCAGTGTGTCCTTCGAGACTGATTTCTTGCAGAAGAAAACGTAAGCACTTACAAGCGGAGATGAGAAGTTACGTAACCATCTACTGTTGTCCTGTTGTCTTCCCTCCCCTCAGCGTCTCGACTGAGGCCTATGACTCGGATCAAATGGCCAAGGAGTTTATCATGCAGTTCGCTGGCATGGCCTTGACCGTGGGTCAATCCTTGGTCTTCAATTTCAAGGACAAGAAACTGCTGGGGCTGGTTGTGAAGTCACTGGACGCCATCGATCCGAAGACCCTTGGCGAAGGCAAGGAGCCGACCATGCGTAATGTGCGCTTCGGTCGTATATTGGGCAACACGGTGGTGCAGTTCGAGAAGGCCGAGAATAGCTCACTGAATCTGCAGGGCAAGTCCAAGGGTAAAGTGGTGCGTCAGTCGATAATCAATCCCGACTGGGACTTCGGCAAGATGGGCATCGGTGGCCTGGACAAGGAATTCAACGCCATTTTCCGACGAGCCTTCGCCTCACGTGTCTTTCCCCCGGAGCTGGTGGAGCAGCTGGGCTGCAAGCATGTTAAGGGTATTCTTCTGTATGGACCGCCTGGTACGGGCAAGACCTTGATGGCGCGCCAGATAGGCACCATGCTGAATGCCCGCGAGCCGAAGATTGTCAACGGACCGCAGATTCTGGACAAATATGTGGGCGAGTCGGAGGCCAATGTGCGTCGCCTGTTCGCCGATGCTGAGGAGGAAGAGAAGCGTTTGGGTCCCAACAGCGGCCTGCATATCATCATCTTCGACGAGATCGATGCCATCTGCAAGCAGCGTGGCTCGGTGGCTGGAAACAGTGGTGTGCATGACACCGTCGTCAATCAGCTGCTGACCAAAATCGATGGCGTGGACCAGCTGAACAATATCTTGGTCATTGGCATGACCAATCGTCGGGACATGATCGACGAGGCTTTGCTGCGTCCCGGCCGGTTGGAGGTGCAAATGGAGATCAGCCTGCCCAACGAGCAGGGACGCGTCCAGATCCTTAACATCCATACCAAACGTATGCGTGACTTTAAAAAGATTCACGATGATGTGGACAACAAGGAGATAGCTGCGTTGACCAAGAACTTCAGCGGCGCCGAGCTGGAGGGTCTGGTGCGCGCCGCCCAGTCCAGTGCCATGAATCGCCTGATCAAGGCCGATGCCAAGGTCACGGTGGATCCCGAGGCCATGGAAAAGCTAAAGGTGAATCGCGATGACTTCCTGCACTCCTTGGAGAATGACATAAAGCCTGCCTTTGGCACGGCCCAGGAGATATTGGACAACATGCTGGCCCGTGGTGTGATCAACTGGGGTCAGCCGGTAAGTAGTCTGCTGGAGGATGGCATGCTCTATGTGCAGCAGGCCAGGGCACCGGAATCAAGTGGTCTAGTCTCAGTACTCATAGCAGGTGCCCCCAATTCGGGCAAGACTGCACTGGCCGCCCAGCTGGCCAAAATGTCGGACTTTCCCTTCGTCAAGGTATGTTCGCCGGAGGATATGGTGGGCTACACCGAGTCAGCCAAGTGTCTGCAAATTCGCAAGATCTTTGACGATGCCTACCGCTCGACGCTCAGTTGCATTGTTGTGGACAACGTGGAGCGATTGCTGGACTATGGATCGATTGGACCGCGCTATTCAAATCTCACGCTGCAGGCTTTGCTGGTGCTGTTGAAGAAGCAACCGCCCAAGGGACGCAAGCTCTTGATTCTGTGCACCTCGAGCAGACGGTGAGTTTTAGGATAGTTTTATGAGAAATTATTCCTCTTAGCTTAGATTAAAGGCAGCAGCTGTCCCGACAGCTATCCGCGTTTCATTTCAAACTGTCACAGCAGACCGAACCCCGGAACTGAAAAATGTGGAGCCGAAGTGAAAGCAAGCAAAGATCTAAGTTCTTTTGAACTTAAACATTTTCATTTCCACTTAAGATAACAGTTCGCAATCAGTGGCAAATCTAGCAGCAACTGTTCAATATTCAGGAACCTAATTGAATTTTGATATATCGACTCGGCTGTTGATGCTGATCAAGAATATATATACCATATGGGGTCGGAGATGCTTTCTTCTGGATGTTACATAATTTTGCACAAACTTATTATACTCTATGTACCTTTGGTACAGAGTATAAAAATACGGAAAACATTCATGATGAGTGAGTCAATACCTCTCATATGATACTTCACATGTCCTGATGGGATAAACATTAAGGATTCTGAAGGTATAACTTCAGATGAGTAAAAAAAATTAACAAATCGGTGGCAAGAAACCGAGGTATGAACCTCGAAAACTGGCAAAAAGTATATAAAGGACGCGTGGAGACACCACCCCCTTCCCCATACTTCTCAAGCATCAAACTAAATAATTAAATTAATGAAATTCATCATAATTATAAGCAGGGATGCAATTCGGTTCTGAACCAACCCGTCGCCGAATCGCTAATTCTATGTGATTAACCAAACCTAAAAAGCAAACCGGCGCACTTTTGGAAATGCTGATCCGATCCAAAATCCAACAAAACAAAACAGATTGGTTCATTTCACTAACAAGTTTTAAGACGATAAGCGAACTGATACGAATTGATCCTATTTTAAACCAGTAGCTATTGGTACAGCTTTTATGGTTCAGCTCACATTTTAAATGTTTACAGACATCTTGGTGTACATACGTGTCATTAGACTAAATTTCTTTCTTGGAAGATACTCATTGATTTGGTTAAGGGAAAATATGTTTCGTTGTAAAAATTAGTTTAATGAGATAAACACAATTGTTGGTTCTGCGTTAAAGCAAATTTCTAAATATTTGTTATATGGGGTGCATAAAATATAAACTTAAGACTGAACCACTGAACTGAACCGAAATCGCGCTACAGTTAGCTCCAAAATTTATGTAATGAGCCGAAACGGCGGTTTTCTGTACTCTGTTCTCGGTACTCTGGGGCCGGTTTTCCGCTATTTGGTTAAAATGTATTTGAACTCAAACTATTAACAGTCTTCGAAAATGTGTAAGCATGGAAACGTGGTTTTTTCGAATGAAAATCTATAATGTACTGACATCGATTATTATATTATTAATTATCATATTATTATAATTATCATTATTATATTATAATTTTGCCCAAAAGTTTGCAACGCATAGAAATATTCATTTCCGACCCCATAAACTATATATATTCTTGATCAGGGTGACGAGCTGAGTCGATTGAGCTTTGTCCGTCCGTCTGTCTGTTTCTATGCGAACTAGCCTCTCAGTTTTGAAGCTATCGAGCTGAAATTTTGCACAGAGTCTTCTTTTTGCTGCACTCTACTAATATGTCGGAACCGACCGGATCGGATGACTATATCTCATAGAAACAATCGGTCGGAAAAATAGTTTTAGTGAGAAAAACTTTTTCCATTTCAATGGAAACGTCTCTAAACTTTGTAATCGTAGGTTTTCTATGTTTTTTTTTATAATTCTACCAAGTTTTATGAAAATCGGACAACTATATGGTAAAGCTGCCATACAAAAAATAGGTCTGAGAAACAGTCTTAGTTACAAAACTTTTTTTTGTTTTTAATGGTAGCATCCTGAAGTTTTGTATTTGTTTGTTTCACATGCCTACACAAAATTTTACAAACTTTTGGCCAAATCGAATGACTGTATCATATAGATCCCATACGAACGATCGGTTTTAAAATGGGAAAAATGTTTTTTTTTTTTTTAAATTTAAGCGAGCACTTGCAAGTTTATAAAAACTTCGGCACAGACGAAGTTAGCTTAGCTTTCTCGTTTTTTATTTAAAAAAATTCTAAATTTGGACTATTTTTATTTTTAATTTTTATTTATTTTCTTTAAAAACTAAAAACAATTACTAAGTATTTTGTAATTTAAAAAAAAAAAGTAATTACAGTTACGGTTCCTGGTTAATTGACAAATGATATTTAGTGTATGAACAGTAAATTAGTTATTAACAAAAAGTTTCTGTTTGTAAATATCTGACGGATAAATAAAGTAAGAGTATCCTAGAATTTGCCATTCAACTTTTGGGCAATACCAAGAAATGGCGAAAATAATTAAATTTGTCGTTCCAGTCTAATGAATTTTTAAAAATATTTTAAGCTTATGTTGACAAATTATCAACAGTATCTGAATCTGTCTGATCTGTCTGAATCGCTGATATGTCATCAACGCATAACTAAAACTGTAAGAGGAATGTATCTTCAATTCATGCAAACATTTTATTCTTAAAATCGAGCACTAGGGGCCTACCTTCGAGTGTTTAGTGGAAAGAATATAAGCAAAAATAACAGACTATTTTCGAGTTTTAAGAAGCTGGGAAACCTGGTTGAAGGTTAAAATTAAAATTCAAGAAATGGGGGAGAAACTGTGATCACTGAAAGATGATACATCTCTCTATCTTCTTGTCTGTCTTTGCTAATTCAGCGAGGTTCTGGAGGAAATGGAAATGCTAACGGCTTTCACATCAGTGCTACATGTACCAAATCTCTCCAGCCCCGATCATGTTGTGGCCGTGCTCGAGCATACGGACATCTTCAGTAAGGGCGATGTCCAGGCCATTGGCAAGAAGATGGCCGGCAAGCGGTAAGTTCACTCAACACATCTACCCTTTATCTTCACATAACTCTGCTCTTCTGCTTGCAGCGTTTTCATTGGCATCAAGAAACTGTTGGGTCTAATTGACATGGCCCGCCAGACGGAGCCCTCGCAGCGGGCCATAAAGTTCCTCTCCAAAATGGAAGAGGAAGGGGGCCTGGATATGGTGGCCCGGAAATAGGGCGTCTAAAAAAACCCTCGCAAATCGTATGCAATCTCAATTATTAGTCTCTAAGTACAAATAAACAAATTATTCCGGTTATTAGGAAAATGTTATTCCACATACTCGTATTCCTCCGCTACGTTTTAGGCTTCGCGACTACCAAACACAGATGTTTCCTGTGCCCCACAGAGCACAATCAAAGATACATAGAACAGACAGCAACAGAATGAAATGTGAGAAGTGAGACCTGTGACCTGATTTGCCATAGCGGATAACAAATTACATATATGATAATACCATATAAATATGTATAAATAATATGATACACGTTTTTTTCTGGCCCTTTAATATTGTTAGTAACTGAAAATTCTTTTCTTGTTAAAATTAAGATTTGCTTCAGAATAGAACACCAAAAATTATAGCCACATCGATATCATCGATCCCGGTAACTTAATTTCGGAATCGTTAATTCAAAATACTGTTATTCGCCAATGTTACATATATACATATAAAACTAATAAAAATATATATATATATACTTACACTTAAAAAATGGCTATTTTGGTCTGAAGCGCAGCTAAAAGCAGTTCCACAGCTGCCAATACACCCTGAAAATCACATTGTTTGGTGCGATTTGTGGCCTGGACCAGAGTATCGTGAGATGGGGTTACCTACTTTATTGGAAGAACTGGACTTGGTTGATTGCTGGCACGCAAAACCAGGAACCAAGTGAGAGACAAGTTAAGTGAGCTTTTAATAGCATGTTTGGACCAGTCCCTTGGCAGCCAAGATCATGTGATTTTATCCCAGTAGACTATTTGTTGTAAAGTCGTTAAGTCTCTCGTGTACAGAGAGACAAGCCAGCCACAATTGCGGCCCTGGAAAACAACATTATAGCTGCCTTTTGATGAGATACCCGCCGAAAGGCCGCAAACCTTATGCCTTTACTGAAGCTCACGGATGAGCCACCTTAAGCGTAGCGAACACTTACACACAAAATTCTTAAAAAGTATATGGCACACTCAAAAAATGTATTTTCTAGTTTTTAAAAAGTCACACTAAAATAATTTTTCTTTCTTGTTTTTAGACATTTTTTCTTAAGAAGAAAACAGACCTTAAAAAAATTAATTTTTAGAAAATAATTTCTTAAATTCGATTAATTTTTTCTTAAATTTAGGGTATTTTTTCTAGATTTTTACCTAAATACTTTCTTAAATTAAGTGAGAATTAGCCCTTGAATATAGGAAAAAATAAATTGCACGGAAATAGGGAAAATTTAGACAAGCCATTTAGAAATTCGCCCTTAAATATAGAAAAAGAAGTCTACAAAATCGCCCTAAAAATATGAAAAAGAAACCCCCTGTAATTCTCAAGTATGAATTCCGTGCATTCGCAATATAAAAGGGGCAACTGATATTCGGTTTGCAGAGAAATTCTCCCTAAAATATAGAAATATAATCTAGAAACCGCCCTAAAATTTAGCAAAATATAAATAATACCGCATGTAATTCTCAAGTTCGAATTCCCTGCTTTCGGAATATAAAAAAGAGGCAGCTGAGTGCTTATCATTTGACTGCGTTCTTTACCATGAGTCACGCGCGTGCTTTGGTAGTCGAAGGCGATAAGATGCCTTTCTTGTTGAAGTTTCCCGGAGGTCTCGAGTTCAAGTCCCTCAGGCAAGGTAAAGTTAGAAAGTATAATAGTGAATCCAGTAGATTTGCACCTTTCTGGAGATGCTGAGGGAATATAGTGCTTCCCTGCTCGCCACTATAAGAGGTAGGGGTAGGGGTATACTGTGCGTAGATCAAGTTTGTTTCAGATTTGGAAAATTCACCCTCCCCCTCCCACTTTTATCCCCAAAGAACCATCAGATCCTTAACCCAAAAATTCGTCAGATCCATGATTTTCAAGTTAGAATCTCGCGAACCTCATCAAGCAAGGCCCAATATCTATCTATTTTCAAAAGTACACTCAAATCGGACAAAAAGCCCCGGAGCTATAAGCGAAATAATTGACTTTATAGAGGTTTGGGGTGCCGGGTGTTAGTCAGTGCTAGAGCCGCTAAATAGTGTTGCCTACTTCCAGGATGACCCTTTAATAGCTGTTACAAATCCGCTTACATTCAAATATAAAAAAACAAATCAACAGGGTATTTTGTTGTCGACTGCAGCGCCCTTACTTGTTACTCATCGAGTAACGGGCATAAAAATCCACACCAATTGGACCAAACCTCACATTTCGTATAATTTGTCATGTTTTTTTTTTCTAATTTTCCTTATTTTTTCTCTTCTCACACTACATATGAGAAGATAAAAAGTGTGAGAATTCCTATCTATTCCATTCCAAATTCTGGGTTCATTGCCTGGCTTAGAAACAGATTTAGCGCTTGCTCTCGTACTACCTAGGCCTTGCTCACTCCCCAATCATCGCTAGAAATCCACTAAGCGAGAGAGCAACAAGCTCCGTTGCTTTTCCGCCACCAGAGGGTGCGTTTCCCCTTTTTTCAAAAAATCCCGCCACTTAAGGCCCATAGTGCCAACCCTGAGGTGAACTTATACCCTTATTCCACTGGCACATTCTTGAGGTCATTCGCTGGATGAGCTGAATGACCTCATTCCTCCTGTGTATTTCCCCATAAGAGATAAAGGTCCATTCGCTGCGGATGATCAAAAAACTGTGACTACATTTGACATTCGCCCGAGCATTTTTTAGCCTTTTCCGCTAAAAGACTAGATTTTCTATCGATAAGTCCAATTGTCATCAATAGAACAGCTGACTGTGAGAGGTCAAGGTAAGCGGCAAAACTTGAATTATTAAAAAAAAAAGGAGAAATCGTGGAGGATTTAACCGACCATTGACGTCGACACGCCGAACAACCTGCCAACTGTCGGATATTCGGCTGAGGAGCTAAGCACATACAAGGGAATACCCATCCGGAAATTCGTGTCCTGTTTTGCTATTCCTTGCAGGGAATTTACAAGAACGTTAAAGTTGTCCCTCCCAAAGCACGCCAAATCGCTTCTACATTTAAATTAAAGCAACAGCAGCAACGCAGTTAAATCCATTGCAGTGAAATATTTCTGGCCAATTAAACTTTGAATTTGCAATTGCTAATCAAAATAAGCCAAACAGCTGATCTTTGTTTACTTTAGTTTAACTTGGACCATTCAAAGTTAGTCCCTAGCTCAATTCCATAAAACATAACCACCGATGCCAACCAAATTGATTTATTTTGAGCAATAAAATGAAAAACCAAAATATTCATTAAGGTTTGATGTTTAAAATAGAACTCATAATGATTCTGCCCAATCCAGCTGGATCATTTGGGTCACTCGATCACGGGGAACTGAACCCTAGTTCTGAGTCCAGTCACGC
This sequence comes from Lordiphosa andalusiaca, assembly GCA_035044965.1. Taxonomy (NCBI): domain Eukaryota; kingdom Metazoa; phylum Arthropoda; class Insecta; order Diptera; family Drosophilidae; genus Lordiphosa; species Lordiphosa andalusiaca. The sequence continues at coordinate 692,141 of JAWNNM010000051.1, read as the reverse complement.
GCCCATCTCTAACCAAATGGCAGCTCATTTTTTATTGTTGTTGTTTGTTATCTGTTGTCATTCCGGCGACCTCCCCTTAAACTCGACGTGGTTTAAATAATTTAACTCAATTACCCAGCCAGTTACAGCGCAGTCAATGCACAGGCGTCATCCAAACCATAACAAAGATCTCGTCCAGCAGACACATTTATAGCTCTTGTTCTCGCGAATTGCCCCAAACACACACACACACACACACACAATGTCAACGCCACAACAACAATTGGCCTACATCGAAAGGTTTCTGGTTTACGACATCTTCAAATACTTTGGCGGGAAAGCGGACTTGGTGTCCTATAGTGTGGAAAACTCTCAAGGACTAGATGGATTCATGTCAGCCCTCTACACCATAAAACTGGAGCTGGACTTCGGCGAGAGGCTGCAACGGGAGACGGTGCTGGTCAAGCTGATGAAGGGCACACCAGAGTTTCGGGAGTCGAGCAAATCGTATACACAATTTGCCAACGAAGTGTTTGCCTATGCGGAGCTTCTTCCTGCCTTCGAGCATTTGTTGCGCAGCAGCCATCTTAACACGGAGCTGGTCGAGGGATGGGTCCCGCGTGCCTATGAGGCAAAGTTTGGCTTGATTAAGGGTAAGTGTGGGGGGGGTGGGGGCGCGCTTGGGCTTGGTAATTGGCCAGCGCGATACAGCTGAAAAAAATAATTGAAATCATGTGGGCTGATCGCCATCAATTTGGTGTGCAAAATTTAATTATTGTTTTGACTACGAACTAATATTGCATGCATTAAATTGTTGTAATCATGGCATTCACCTAAAGCTATTATTTTGCTCACCGGATTCCTGGAGTTATTCGATTTTCGACCATTCCGAGCTTAAAGAAGAAATCTTTGCCATGAGCAATCCCAAATTGCCACAGTTTTCGTTTGTATACCCTTGCAGAGGGTATATTAAAATTGTCCAGATGTTTGTAACGCATAGAAGGCAGCATTCCCGACCACATTAAGTATATATATTCTTGATCAGCATGTCGAGCTGAGTCGATATAGCCATGTCCGTCTGTTTCTATGCGATTTCCTACGTCAGTTTGGTATCGCTACCAAACTTTGCACGAAGTGTTCTAATACAAATACTCTGCACAAGTATGAAAACCGGGTCGGATGACTATAGCATATAGCTGCCATAGGAATGATCGGTCGAGAAACTAGTATTAGGCTGCCTTTACACAGTTCGACACATGACGACATGACAATCTAGTAGGCCTTCATGTTGTCATGTTTTCAATGTAAATAGCTTATCAATTGTCATGATTGAATCATGAGAAAATGTCGAATGATACTTTTAGTATGAATACACATGATGCATGAAGGTATTAACGAGTCAGTTCAGTTCACGTCGCTTAAATTATTTTTTGAGAAAGAAAGTGGGACGAATCCGATCCGGATCCGGCCGGGAGTTTCGATCCGAACTTGAACACATTTTACAACATATTATGACATGACATTCAGTTTAAATGGAATCTCATTTGTCATTTCCGCCATGTCTCATGTGTCGAACTGTGTAAAGGCAGCCTTAGTAAGAAAGAGTTTTTGTTCTCAAAGCAAACGCCTCCATACTTTGTATTTCTTAGTTTGGTTTGCTTTCCCATGATTCCACCAAGTTCGGTCGTAATCGGACATCTCTATATAGTATAGCTGTCATAGAAGAGTTAATTCAGTAATGACCCGTGCACGCACAATGATTATACACAAGAACTGCTTAGCTCTCGGAATATATTTAATGGTTCTCGCTTGAAGTCTACGAATCATCTAAACAATATTTATTGACAATCGATAACTTTGTCGATTGCTCTGACATCCAAGGCCCAGGCTCCTACACCCCTCCTTTATTGTTAGGCCGAGAACAATGATCTTGCCGTGAACCGTTCTTTCTTATTTCCGTTTGCTGGCATAGCTCAACATTTGTTGTACGGATTGAGTTAATCCAGATAAAACCCAACCAAGTTCATTTCCTTATTCCTCTTACTTGACCCGATCTCCCGATCTGTCCGTACCTATCCGTGACTTCATATTCCGTTGCGTCGAAATTGGGCGTAAGTTTGTGTGGGACCAATACATTTATAATCAGCACCTCCACCTCGAATTCGCCCTGATCGTAGCTATCAGCTGTGGTGAAGCTGGCCACACGATCGCTATCCTCATAGTTGTCCAGTGCACCGCTACATCCGCGTGACGAGCGCTTCTCACATGGTGGTCGCTGCGGCGGAGGCAACGGACGGGACTTCATTTTAATGATAACCTTGTCCGATTGGAGATTAGGGAGCGGCGAATCAGGACGATCCAAAGCTTCGGGCTCTTCGTCGTCATCCTCCTCCTCCTCGTCGTGCAGCTGCATGTCGTATCCATCGCTCTCCAGCATCTCGATTACAAACTTCTCATCAACCTCAGCTCTTAAGGCATGGGACTCATCCATTTTCGATTTAGTATGCTGCATATCCCAGATCATTGAATCTGCACCGCGATAGGTACACTCATCTTCGGTACGTTGATAGCGAGCCAATGCACCGTCCGTGACATTGACCGGCGTGGCTAGCCGATTCATCCATTCGAATTCCCCGTTTTCCTGTGGCCAATAAGGAGGAATCGTTAATAGTTCGATGCCACTCACCTTAATGCATTTTCCGAACTCTGCGCTCACAAATTGCCTTCCGTTGTCCGTCCTTCACCGTTTGGGATGTCCTTGCTCCATGTAATTCGAACAACAATCGATTGGGATGAGTACGTGTTCGCTGCAGCTTCTTTTTTAGTTCCATGAATCAATAATATTGTCTTTAAGCCAAATTTCTTCGATTTCCGTCTATGGTGAACCAAGATCGCATTTCTTTACTTGCTGACGCAACCGCAATAAGTACTGAGCGAACGTCTCGCCGCTACTTGGGTTTATGTTCCCAAAGAGGTGCCTCTCAAACGTGGAGTTTTGCGTCGGGGAGAACGTAAAGAAAGACATATCCATGGTTTCACAGAAGGATGGCTTTATTGTATCTCCCATGATGTTTATTTACCTGTAATCTAGAAAAAAAAATAAAACCAGGACCTAGAATCGAAGCTCTAGAATCGAATCAATTGGCCTCTGGAGAATTATTTTGCATATCTTATTCTCAGCCTTGTCGATTGCTCTGACTTCCAATGCCCAGGCTCTTACAGGCCCTACCCACAACTGCACAGTTGTTGCACGCTCTGCACAAATGTTTCCTTTTTATACCCCACCATTGAAAATGGGAAAAGGGGGATCATGAAGTTGTGCGAATGTATGTAACAGGGAGAAGGAAAATTGTCCGACCCCATAAAGTATATATATTCTTGATCAGCATGAACAGCCGAGTCGATATAGCCATGTCCGTCTGTCCGTCTGTCCGTCCGTCCGTCTGTCCGTCTGTCTGTCTGTATGAACGCGTCGATCTCAGAGACTATAAGAGATAGAGCCACAAATTTTTGCGCGAAGGTAGATCTATGCTGTATGTGGATCAAGTTTGTTTCAGATTTGAAAAATTCCACCCCGTCCCCCTTTTTATCCCCAAAAAACCTAGACCTCCTCTAGAAATCCTAGACCTAAATAGCCGTCAGATCCACAATTTAGAGCCTCGTGGTTTAGTATACATCAAGCTAGGCCCAATATCTACCAATTCTGAAAAGTACAATCAGATCGGACAAAAAACACCGGAGTTATAAGCGAAACAGTTGAGCTGACAAGAGCACCCCCCCACTTGTTGGTCAGGACTAGAAAAAAGTGTTGCCTACATTTGGGATAATTTTGTTACATCGTCAAAAATTCAAAAACAAATAAATGAAAACAAATGAACAGGGTATTTAGGGGTCGGGAAACTCGACTGCAGCGCCCTTACTTGTTTTTTTTTTGGTTTGTTAGCCTTTGAACTCTACAACTCATTAAACAAAAATTTTGGTTGCTCTAAGTCCTGAATTCTGATGAAAATTTAGTTTGGTTCAATAAATGAATAGAATAGGAACACTTTAAAACAGCTCTGTAAGCTGCAATACTTTTAAACTGCTGTCTTATTTATATGAGGTACTAGCTGAACACCCGGCTAAGCTCGGGTCCCTTGATTTGTGTGGATTTCAGAGAGATAATGGGGGATGTCACAGAAATCTCTAGAGATTCCCGTATAAACGATTAAATTTTAAACTAAACTGGGAGAATTTTAGATGTAAAGTGACTGCCACGTTGCAGGCTACTAGCTTATAGAAAATGAAAGCCGTCCGCCTCAAATCTACTTGGCTTTGAGCAGTCGGTTTGAAATCTCTCAACTTTTGTTATCTAATCGAGATGCCTACCATTTCTGGGATACCCCAGTATATTCAAGTTTGCACCAGCTGAAAACCGCAATTATCATTTGATCTCGTCCAGCTGATAGAACTCTGATTTGGAACCTACAGACCAATGTTCCAATCACAGGGAAGAGAACTTTTCATAAATGGCTTTAAAACACAACCGGTTCGATTTTCTGGTGCTTTTTTTTTATATCGGATCTATAGGGAGAGTCTTAAAATCACCAGGCTACAACCATATGATATAATATGATATGCGCTATGACGTTTTTTCTAAATTGCGGGGGCTGGAGGGGGCGTGCCAAAATTAAGAATAAACTGCATCTGCCTGCAAGCATAAGAATATTTTGTCCCATACACGTCAAACCTCTATATTTTACCTTCTCTAAAATCTGTGCTTTCATAGGGACAGACAGACAGACGGGCATGGCTATATTGACTCGATTGTTGATGTTGATCAAGAATATATGTACTTTACGGGGTCGAAGATGCTTCCATTTGGCTGTTATGTACTTTTGCACCAACTTAAAATTCTTCATCTCTGATACAGAGTATAAAAATAGAACAAATGGCCCCATCCTTTTCCACAATTCTGAAGCTTTTAATCCGGTTCTCGTTGGTAAATAACGCCATATCTAACCAGCTGTTCAAATCCACAAAATCTCTCTTGATTTCTGTTGATTATTCAAATGTAATCAATCCTTCGATTGATTTCAAAGTTGATTTAAAACTATTCTAAATGATCATCGACTCAAGTCTAAGCTAACGTTAACCAAATATGGAAAAAATTCTGCATTTTATTTTGTGCTTGTTACAAATTGATTGGCTTTTTATTCAAATTGTGAAAACGTTAGCCGAGTGCCAATTTTTGAACCAAAACCTTCGCGAAATATGTTTAGGTTTTTGCAGCTCTGTTTTAAATACTTTTAAGGCGCTGTAACCGACTGTTTCGGAACCGGGAAAATATCTAACTTCATACTAGCTGCACACAAAACTGCCGGTGCATATAGTAAATCAAGTATCAGAGCCAAACAGTGTTTTCGCTGCAAGTCTATAGATTGCACTGAACAAAACTGCATCAAATTATTTTTGAATTGTATTATATTATGGACACTTGCAACTTTTATTTAGCAGCTTAATGGTTCTTAAGAAAATTCAGTTCTTGGATTTACCTTTCCGCCCTCATAACTCCACTCCAATAGCGTTTATCATACTACAAAATTAGGAGAGTGAGTTTCTCATCGATGGTGCTGACAAAAGAGGGGACAGTTTTTGTAAGCTTATTCGGCTAGGCCCTTTATGGTACGAATCTAGTGTCCTCCCATAAATATGAATATGTATTTTCGTCTTAAACAGACTGTTTCTTTGCCAAATATTCTGATTAAAGTGAGAGACAAAACGGTCCGGAACCGAACCCCTGAAAGAGAACCGGTTCGCCTTTTTAGGGGTTCGCGAACCGGATCATGAACCAGGCGCCTTACATTTTTGATTCCTCGAGCCTGAACCCGAACCGGACCACTTTTTCGAAAAATGAGGTTCGGTTCACCAGTTTAATATGCTTAATGAAAGTTTTCAAAATTCGCCAATAAATGACTCAACGTCTGATTGCGAAGACGAGAAGTTTATGAAAGCAATAAACAAATATCAAATGTGAAATCTGTGAATGATGTTATAGATTCCTTTGAATATTGTCCAAGATTACATCCTTCGACAAATGTTTCAAAATTTTGGAAAAGTCATAATTACGAAGACTTACAAAATATTGCTTTTACTATACTAGCTGTACCAGCAACTTAGGTATCAGTTGAACGAGAATTTTCAATACTTAAGATTGTTCCTTCTGATTTAAGAGCTATGAACAGCTCCTGGAAGATATAATGCTTATTAACCTAAGCTTAGCTGTTTCTAATAACAGATAATTGAAATAACTTAAGTAATGATCATGATTAAGCATATGGATAGAAGGTATATATGTTTCATTTTCATCGTATTAATGAATCAATAGTCAAACTATTCTTCTATTTGCGTTTTACAATGGGTTCGAACCCCCGATCCGAACCTCATGGATAATTTTAAAGGCTTGCAGCTTTGGCTTAAAGTTAAGGGGGGATTCTTCGGAGCCGCCTCATTTTTAGACGGGTCCATGGCCGAAGATGTAACCTCCCTAACTTTGGTCCTGGAACAAAATCCCGAAAATGTTTAGTTTTTTTCGATATTTGGTTTTTTTCGCGAAATGGTGCACGTTTGAACAAAACATTAAAATTTTCACTATAAAAAAACGACAAAATTGTTGATAAAAAAAAAAACTATGCAAATAAAAAACAAATCCCTTGTACTTCTCCGGAGAAAGGTATTTCGAATGTACTTTCAAAATTTCGTACAGATCGGTGAAGATTTGCTCGAGTTATGTCTTCGGCCTGTTCAAAAAAAGTGATTTCGAGAAAAACGCTTTTAAAGTTGAGACACTTTTAAAGCATACCTGAGAGGCGCTGCCGTAGAATGGAAAGTTTGGGCATTTAGACATTTCTACCGGCATCCATCCTTTGGTATGTTATTTTTAAGACAGAAAAAAACAATTTCGGTTTTTTCAAAATTCAAGAACAGCTTCCCCCCTTAACGGTCAGGGAATCAAAAAGAATAGGTTCAAGTGCAGGTAATTATCGAGTCTTATGTTTCGGTAAAAAGTTCTGTCTTGGTTATTTTTTATTTCGGAATTTGGATTCGTGTTGGTACCGGGATTTCGATTTCGGTATACCGGTACATAGCTATGTGTTTCGCTAAAATTTAAAAAAAGAGCGGTACAATTTAACGAGCTAGCGTTCGTTGGCTTTAAGTGTCCATCGGATTCAATCGGAAATAAAACGTTCTGTGCTTACTCGATTGGCTTATGATTAGTTATCTTCTTTATTTTGTAAACGATTTAAGCTCAGGAATCGCAAATGTCCTGTTCCTTACAAAAGCATACGTGTTGAGATTGACATCGCCTCCACTTTCAAATACAAATTTGTGAGAGAGCTGCATTAGTTATGTATTTAACATTACAATTTAGAAGAAGAGCTATGTGCTTTCCATCCTAGTGGATGCACCCAGAATTGAAACTATGCCGGTACAATGTTTAGGCTCTTTATGGTCATTCGATTCCAAAGATATCGGTTCTCGGATTCCGGGACACAAAAAATTTATAATATCGGTTCCGGTTCTAGTTTTAAACCCCGATCTTTCTGGGATACGAACAAATTTATTTTCTCTCTCTCTCTCTTCTCTTGCAAATATTTCAGGTCTAAGTGAGGATCGTGAATCGGTGTTGGCTTTGAAGGATCTTAAAAGCGATGACTTTAAGCTAGGACCACGTCTAGTTCTGCGCCGCGATCAGTTGGAAGCCATGTGCGGCCTGATAGGTCCTTATCATGCACTTGGTTATGCCACACGCATACTTCAGCCTCAGGTCTATGAGAGATTGCGCTCTGGTGTGATAACCTTGCCATTTGTGACGCCGCCCGGAGCTCCTGCTGGCGTCTTTGATGTGATTTACCGCATAGCTTTTAACCGTTTCTTTGAGTTTTATGATCGCCAGAAGGAACAATTGACGACGGATGAGGGCTTTAAAACTGCTCTGGAACGCCTGAGAGCGAAGTACTTTGCCCATCCCGTTCAACTGCTGGAGCACATACGCACCTCCTCTTTTAATGAGGATCAAGCTGATAGTTACTTCTGTACCTTCCTGCACGGCGACTTCAATCGAAACAACGTGCTATTCCACTATGGCCCCGATGATGCAGTTGACGGCATCAAGATGATTGACTTTCAGGAGCTGCGTTACAGCACCACAGCCATTGATCTAAGTTTCTTCATGTACATTAACACCCCATCTGCCGAGCGGGATACCATCTTTCCAGAATTGCTGCGTCATTATCACAAGCATATGTATGAGACCCTGCAGTTGGTATTGCAACGGAACAGGGACTCCCTTACCGAGGAAGAGCTGCAGCAGCATTTGGACAACTATAGCTACGAACGCTTTTATGCCCACTTCAAGCGTTATGCCTTCTATGGTGTTTTGATCTGCATGCATTTCATGCCGTGGCTACTCGCTAGTGAGGAAGATTGCGGCAAGTTATCCCACTTGTTTGAGAGCGATATGCATGGTCCGGGCTTCTATCAGCTGTCAATTGATATTGCAGGCGATGCAGCTAATCAAGAGATATTCAAAACTGTGCGTCATGCTTACGGAGAGGGCTATATGGATGAGCTGTAAGACTCTATTGAATGTTATTAGGCCCGTTCCGAATTCCGAACGTTAAACAAAAACCAATCAATCAAAATCTAAATTTCTACGATTTGCTGTTTATTTTTCAGTATTTTTTTAAATTAATAAAAGTTGCAATTCTGTTTTAAGAATGTATTACATTATTATTATTATTGTAAAACAAAGACAAATCTTGAAGATCTGAGATAATTCCACGTGTTTTTGGCCTTGGGATCTGTTGTATATCTAAATTATACTAAAAAGATGGACTAGTTTTTGTAATCAACGAGCCAAAGGCCAAACCGTTAAAATTAGAAATTAAACATTTTGACAGAAGTTTCCTCTTTTTGTGAAGGAAGGATGAACTAAGGCATTTTGCAATGCCAAACCAGTGCCACACCAAAATGGATCAATTGTTTAAATGAAAAAAAAAATATCTAGAAATGTGATGTAGAAAAAAGTAAAAAAAAAACAACTCAAAATAGAAGTATCTACCTTTTGGCTGAGGCAATTTCTTTGGTATTTTCTTAGTTTTTGTTTAAAAACATTCATTAAGAGCCGATTTCACATCTTCTACATAGTTGATATGTGTCAGATAAACATAGATTTTGCTCTGCTATTTGTAGGTTTATGTGATAGATAGCTCTATTTAGAAGGTTAGAAATCGGCCCTTATTTGATTTTACTGCCCAGGCGTAGCAACTATGGGGGGGCATGGCACCCCCAATACCACTATGTTACAAAATTTCAAAAGTTTTTGTATCCGGAACTTTTAGCAATTGATTCTCATGTAAAATTTCACGCTGAATTCAAATCTGCTCTCAGATATGAGGAAAGTAGAACGGTTTTTGAGATATGTATAAACTGTGCGACCAATGCAAAACTTTAGCATTTTCATAAAAACTAAAATTTGGGTTATTTCACCAATTGCTGCAAATGCGGAAGTATTTTTATCCGATTTCGATGACCAAGGGCAGAAAATGTTCGTAAGAGATTACCCAATCCTGTCAATATCTGAGACCTGAGCAATTTTTATGGTAATATTGAAAAAATCTTAATAAAAGGCAGCAAAAAGTTAACAATTATCAAAAAAATTTCAAAAATCCATCTTTTTTGTTCCAGCTTATACATATCGGTGGACTAAAACCAGAGAAAATGACATTTTTGTAGACCTACCTTTTTTCAAAACACTAAAATTGAAAATTTAGCTATATCTCAAGAACCGTTCTACTTTCCACATATCTGAGAGCAGATTTGAATTCAGCGTGAAATTTTACATAAGCATCAACTTTTTAGAAGCCGGGAGTAAAAAATTGTTGCGTAGTGTAATCAGGGCAATATCCCTCCAATATTTCGTCAGCTGAAATAAATATGATTCCGGGTGAACTATCAAGAAGTTACGATACTTATAGCGATTATTTTATTTTAATTAATATTGTTTTTGTTTGGGTGAAATTTAGTTTTGTTACTTTTATAAAATAAATAAAATTACTGGTAAAATATTATTAAAGACACTTAATTTTTCTTGTCTCTGACTGCTTCTAACCCCCTAAAATACGAATTACATACCATGAACCTACGAATAATAATCACACGACCCTCGCCGTTGCCTTACCAAAAAAAAAATTTCTTTAATTTAAAAAAAAAAAAAAATTTATTTTTAATTAGTTTTTCAAGCTAGAAATAATTACTTGCTCTAAAAAGTTGGGCTTTTCAATTACCATTAAGATCTGTTGAATTTGTTTACATTAACAGCTTAACTTCTTTTTCAAGTCAATTGAATTTTTCCATTAAAATTTTAAATAAGTTAAAAGTTCAAGCTTTGAGACAATTATTAATAGCACTTAAACCCAGTCAAGTTCCAGCTGATATTACATTTTTTTTATTTCCCTTCTATTAAAATTTCCTTTTTATTTTTATTTCCTTTTCTTTAATTTTCAATTGGGACTTTTCACAGAAACCAATTTTTAATTGGCAAATTTTCCTACCATTACATTTTCAATTAGGACTTTTTACATCCAGTCAATATTTAATTGGGATATTTAGCAACAATTAAATTTTCAATTGTGATTTTTCACACCAATCAATATTTAATTAAGAAATTTTTATAAAATACATAAGCAATTGTGCATCTGTGCATTGTTTTCAATACGTTAAAGTCTTATATTTTTTCTGGTCTCGATGGCGAATAGCTGATGGGGTTCAGTATGTATGTGAATTGTTACAAGGTTATCTTCCAGTAACTTATTATCAATTGGCTCGATGAAGCTTTAACTTAAGATTAGATATAATAGTTTTCCCATTACTTTAAAACATTCGAATTTTGAGGCAATCTTTGAATTCCGTCAAAAGGAGCAATGAAGTTGTTGAAGACGTGGAGAACGTCTTTGAAACATGTATGCATATTTGTACATAAATATTTACGACCATTTAAACACCATTTTTTAAAACCTGCATGTTTTCTTTAATAGCAGCTAGAAAAATGTAGGATTTTATTGTTGAACCGAACCTTTCTTTTATTTTTGCTCCGGCTTGTGTCCGAGATTCCAAATACCCCGGAGACTCCGAACGGGTTTACACCATTGCTGTTGTTATACCCTTGCAGAGGGTATATTGAAATTGTCCGGATGCTTGTAACGCATAGAAGGAAGCATTTCCGACCACATCAAATCTATTTTCTTGATCAGCATGACAAGCTGAGTCGATATAACCAATAAAACACAACGAAATACGCTACACAAAAAAAATTTAAAATCATAATGAACTCTAAACACTCTACCATAGAAAAAATCTACAAAAAAATAACAAAATCCAAAAGAACTCCAAAATTTTAATCTTCACTTCATGACACAATAGAACACTGAGACTCGAAATATCACCCATAACATGGAATAACGAAAAATTAGTATCATCAGCACACAAAACTACTACATTACATCTATTAGGAACATACTAAATACATACAAAAATTGTAAACTGCTACTAAATACTATGGGTTCCCGGACACTGCGGAATAACAGGCAACGAGATGGCAGACGAAACAGCCAAAAACGCCCACAACTTTCCCCTCATTACCGAAAGTAACTTCAACCCATCTGACATTTTAAAATTTCTTAAACAAAAAACTCAAACATATAAAGATATAACATGAAATATGAAAACCAGAACATGTAGCCAAGTTGAAATAGAGAAAATATAATGTGTGTGAAAAACTGAACAGGCCTGTATATTTGTTAAATGGTTTTGATAGCTCTAATATCGACTCTGACCACAACAGGCTGTGAATCGGGGCATAGCTGGCCGGACCGGCAAATAAAAATCCCGCACCGATTCGGAGTCGTTATTAGTTTATTTTGTAATTTTAGTTAGGTTTTCTTTTTTATGCCTCCTTAGTACATAAGCCTTTTTATAACGTGCTTACAAATTTGTTGACAGCCATTGTTTGTCGACTATTAATAATAATAAAACAACATACAGCAACACTTCTCAAAATTATAAAAACATTTGCCAGGACAGAACACCGACAACAAAAATTTCCCGACTCGACGACATAAAATTTACAAGAATAAGACTCGGACACACCAACCTAACCCATAATTATATCCTAAATAAAACCCCACCACCTATCTGCTCCACCTGCAACACAACCCTAACCAAATGACACATATTTATAGATTGTCCCATGCTACAGCAAGATAGAACCAAATATCCGTCAATAATGAAATAGCATCATTCAAAAATATCCACCAAACTATAGAATTTCTCAAAGCCACAAATATATACCATCTAATATAGTTTTAAGAAAAAATAACATAACATTTCAGCTCGATAGCTTTAAAACTGAGAGACTAGTCCGCGTAGAAACAAACAGACAGACGGACGGACAAAGCTCAATCGACTCAGCTCGTCACACTGATCAAGAATATATATATGATCAAGAATATATAAATTAATATTTTTATGCGTTGCAAACTTCTGGGCAAAATTATAATACCCTTTGCAAGGGTATAAAAATATTAGCATGAAGAAGAACTTGACATGTTATATCGGATAACTTAATGAGTTCAAATTTTTCAAATTTTCTGCTAAGAATTTTATTTTATTTTTCCACTTGATGGCCATTCCGAAACTAGTGCACACAAAATTTCCAACAAAAATGATTTTCGATTTATCAAATTTTCCGACATTTTGGAGGGGTTTGCCAAAATTTCTTTTGTCAAAAACTTCTTGCAATTACGAACTGAAAAAATGTTGAGTCAAATAACTTTGCCAAATAAAATCCGATCTTTATGAAAATTGGCAAATAATAGGATTTGGACACATACAAAGGGTGCAAGCCTAGCTAACTTTTTCGGAGCTGCGGATCGCTAAGGTTCCAAAGATTTTGGTTTGAACCTTGGTTCAGCCCATGGTTCACACAGCATTAATAATAACGAGAGCATAAAAAACTTGACTAAAAGTAATGCTCAATAGCCTTACTTTATGTTAATTAACAGAGCATTAACACTAATGCAAATGTATCAAAAATTATGTTTGCAGATAGCTGGTTCTGCTGTGAAAAGTATGCAACAGTTATATCCTTTATGGCTCTAGCATTTATTTTCCGATCTTTACTAAAATTTAAGAAATTATAGATATTGGGCACAAATATCTTTGTGGAAAATACAAATGCGATATATTAAAATAAGTAGGAGATATCTAAAAAAAATGTATTATAGAAATGCTTTAAGGTCACCCAGCTTCAGATCTTCAGATCCAGCTGTATTATGTTTGGTTTCTTACGTAAACTCTTCCAAGTGGTCTAACGACACAAGCTCAATTGTTGCACTTTTGTTCACAATATCGGGAATATCGATTGTTTAAATAGATGTGTCGACTAGGATGACCATAAAATGGACACATTTTGAACAGAGCACGAATTTTGATAATTAAATTAAACAATTTTCAAACGCTAATCATTTGTTAGTCTATTTATGGTGAAATGGCAAACCTTACTGAGCATCCACAATCAGTTGTTCTTCTCTGATGTTCGAGAACGTCTGTCCCAAATCTGCAGCAAAGCAACCTCCTTGTATAGTGCGATATTTTATGGCTGGTGCGTTTAATTCTAGTAATCTTAAATAATATACAAAAAAAAAAACAAAAAATAAATCTACAGACTAAAAACAGGGTCCATTGAAGAGATACTCATAGCGGGGCACTGATATTCCTTGACGCTGTAGGACACTGGCGCAGCGTAGCTCATTGTGAAACTCACATGGCGTTGCATAGGTCACCAGTTTACCATCACGCCGGACGCAGACGGGACGATAATAGCGCGGGCAACTATATTCACAGGATTGCTCATCCTCATCAACTGCATCAATGTTGTCACTTTTCAGCAAATCTTCATCATATTCCTCCTCATCTTCGTCTTCTTCATCATAGTCATACTCATCAGCCTCATCGGGTGAGATCCACAACCATTCCTCTTCTAGCAGCGTGTCTTCAGTTTGCACCTGCTCCGATTGTCCTGTAGACACTGTTAGGCTCAATAACAAAAGAGCGAATATAAAGTGCATGCTGTGGCGTTTTCTTCTATGGTTCAACTAAACTCCTAACGTCCATTTCACGCGATTCTTATACAGTAGACCAAAATTTGTCTCAGTTGTCTGAGTAGCCTCTTAAACAGTTGTGCAAATAAATTCAACATTTTCGGGGTTTCTGATACGCGCTTGTAAGTGGTTGGATTAGGTGAATGGAGCTGCGGAGTGACATGAATATTCATATGTGTTCCAAGGGCAGGTGATAAGCTGTTTGTTGGATTTGAAAACCACAACACACAACATGGCCTCTATTATTTGAATAACGAATCAAAAGCCTACATAGAGAGAAAAATGCTACGCAGTTTTAATTATACCACTTTGATTTACATTCTTGGGTTTGCAGCATTGCAAAAAACGTTGCCTACTTTTCCGAGCCGCATGCGATGTTTGCTAACCAAATGTAGATATATTTACATCAATGTTAATGTTCTGTTAACTAACATATGGCTATTAAACATTAATAACCCTTGAATAATGGGTATATCAATGATAGGCAGGGCCGATTTCCGATTTCGCTCCCCTTGGGACTTTGGTTGTAATACAGATGTGATCCGATTTCAAAGCTATGTCTGCATGCTAGGTTTAAGTCGTTAGTAGAGCAGGACTAACAATTGTGAGGATATTTGGACTGCGGCATGTAAGTGAGGTTGATAGGATAATCTTAATTGATAATGCATAAGTTGGAGCTGTCGATCTGTACCTCGAACACCTCACCTCTGGTGTTAGTTCCCAGCTCAGAAAACCAAGAGTTACTGTGGGCATTGAAGGCTCCCTTGATGCTCTGTCTGTTTGCTGTGTGACAGCAAGAGACGCGTGGAATGTAGACCGCAATGGCTAGCATCTCCAGATGCTTCTCCTGGTTGTTGAAGTGGGCAATATGTGTCCGTATTGTATAGTAGTAGTAGTAGTAGTAGAATTATCATTAATTTTTCCATTTGTTGACTAATATTGACATAATCTAATTAGGACTTATCTATACATCATTTTTTAACAAAAAGAATCTTAAAACAATAATAAGAGGTAACACCGGCTTGGCTTAAAGCCGTTCTCTAAACGCGTCTCTCCGCTTTCGCAACTACTACATCTGGCTTCCCGGGTCTTCCCCAGATACCAGATCGTTCGTTTAGGAAGCTTCAATCTGCGCAGGAGTCTAACTTTACTAGTTGAATTCCTCCTTTACCAATTGCCTATACCGTTGAGCTTCAAAGATGTAGCCAATGAGTTTCCAGCTTTCTCCATTTAAAACCTCCAGGTATTCTTCTCTGCTAAGACTGTCTTTTTCCCAGTAAAAGAACCTTGTCTCCCTTAATATTGGGCATTTTGCAATAAAGTGGTGCGTATCTTCTCTTTCCCTCATGTTGCATAAAGTGCAATATCCGTATTGTATATGAAACAGGCTGGGCGTCCGCCTTTATTACGGTTCCGAACTGATCTTAGCAAGGTGTAGTTTGCAGAGGTTTCTAGTAAGCATCTGTTGGTAAGTTCTTCTCAGATCCGCTAATCTGTTGGAGCACATGCTCGTTGTGTGCTCTGTGTGTTTGATTTCCCAAAGCTGATGTGCTACGCTCCACTCAGCTGTGTATATGCGGTAGGCCTATTTGATATCCAAGATATCCGGGATTAAATCAATCCCAAACATTGTCAGAAGTTGGTCAATCCAGGATTTTCTCATTCCAAGTACGAATAGAATTGACTTGATCTCGGATCTCGAAATTTCAATCCGAAGGTCGAGAAAAAATCCATTCTTTTTGAGCTTGATTTTTTTCTGTTTTAAACTAAAGGGTGGTTTTTTGAGAGCTATAGGAAAGTTTTTCAAAAAAAAAACCTATAAAATTCAGAAAAATGCATGAAATCTTTATTTGAATCGGTAGTACGGTGCAAATAATTTAATGTTTGAAGATTATTTCATGCAAATGTTGACCGTGACTGCGCCTCAAATGTTCCATCCGCTTAGTCCAATTTTGGCACACTCTTTCCAACATTTCGGCTGGTATCTCACGAATAAATGCTTCAATGTTGACTTCCAATGCGTCAATTGAAGCGGGCTTGTCTGTATAGACATGAGCTTTCACATAGCCCCACAAGAAATAGTCTAAAGGCGTTAAATCGCACGATCTAGGGTGGCCAATTGAACGGTCCCGAACGTAAAATAAAATGTTCACCGAACTCGCCTCTCAATAAGTCCATTGTTGCGCGTGCTGTGTGGCATGTGGCACCGTCTTGTTGAAACCACATGTCTTGCAAGTCAAGCTCTTGCATTTTGGGTACAAAAAAGATGGATATCATCTCACGGTAGCGCTCACCATTCACAGTTACGTTACGATTCGCATCATTTTTGAAGAAGTGCGGTCCAATGATGCCACCAGCCCATAAACCGCACCAAGCTGTGACTTTTTTTTGGATGCATTGGTAGCTTTTGCAATGCTTCTGGCTGATATATTCACTCCAAAATCGACAATTCTGCTTATTTACGTACCCATTGAGCCAAAAATGAGCTTCGTCGCTGAACACAATTTATCGAACAAAAACTTTCTTAACAGAGCACGCATTTTGATAATAAAATTCAATAATTTGCAAGCGTTGTTCGTTTGTAAGACGATTCATGATTAAATTATAGACCAAACTGAAGATGTTTGACAGTAAAACAGAACACGAAACGTGCGTGAGCTGTTTAAACCAGTGTTGCCAAAAAGATAATAGCTAAAAAATCACCCTTTATATTCATAATCATCATATTCCTGATTTTCTTCTTCAGGAAAGTTGAAATTCGAAGGAGACGGGGATCCAAAATTGCAATTACTGTTTGTGAAAGTCGTATCTTTTTGATTCAACTTCTATTATTAATTAAATCCGTTGACACCGGGAAAAAAAGTCACATTTTATTACAGAAAGAACTGCGTTTGCAGTTGTATTTTGTTGTTGTGGTTTTTTTCTAATAGCTGGGGGATCGATCGCAGTTCTTTTGAATTGTAAGTTCTTTTTTGGTAAAAGAATTGACCAGCTAAGGTTAAGGCGTCAACTTTTGTTAAAGGAATCGGTGTTTTTTTTCAATACCAGAGTGTCCTTTAGGTCAGATTTATCAGGCGTTTTTAATGTTTGCTGCAAAACAAAATCCAAAATCGCATAAGTCACTTTTTGTATATAACTAGCTGACCCGGCAGATGTTGTTCTTCATCCCATTGCTCATTTGTTTCCGATGCACGGGCTCTCGCATAAAATTGGCTGGTTGGTTTCCAATTTTGCATCTTGTTACTTGTTTGTTTCAGAAGTTCGTTATGCCTTTTCTTTGTGCTTGAGACAATCGAACGTTTTTCTGGGAGGGATTACTACACAAAAACGGATTTAATGAGCTTTAATTTATACATTTTGAGCGTTTATCAGGAAACAAAATATCATATTTTTTCACAGACTTGGAGACAAACTAACGACTTTTAGAGCGTTTCATCCTATTTACCCGTCTACAATTGCCGCCCGTCAAGTCTTCCAAAAAAAAATCTAGGCTCAAATGATAACCTTTAAAATTCTGCAATTTTTGGACCGTTCAAGCAACAGCTTCCATTTACATACCAACGCCGTCAATGTAATCTAAACATCAGACGCTTTCATTAAAACTCATATGGTAATTTTGCATATATCGCGGTTCTTTGAATCTTCGAAACATTCGCGTCCAACTATTGCTTAAAGTTTCATCGCAATCGGATGAACAGTTTAGTTTTTGAAGTTCGCTGTTTTTTGACCGTCCCTTTTTTCAATCAGAAGCTTTCCAGGCAAGCGTACAATTTTGCAAATTTCGCGGTTTTTGAACCATTTTCCGCTCGTTTCCTTAACTTAGAAACCTTCAAGGGCAAGCTTACATCCAATCCCCAAAGTTGCATTGCCATCGGATGAACGGTTTAAATTTGCAATTTTCGCGGTTTTTTGACCATTTCCCGTCCATTTTCATCTTATAAACTATCGCGGTCAAGTGCTCAGCCACTTTCCAAAATTTCATCGCTATCGGATGAACCGTATGCCTGAATGGCAGCGTTAATCTCAGAGTCAATAGGAAATATATGAAACCACGAATTTTCGCTTGCTTTGGCAATTTTTGAACAATTCGGGTAATCAGAGTATTATTCATTTTTCCAGTAATCGATAACGCCCATTTTAATCAACATATGTCCATATTTTGCCGTCTTACGTGTCGAGTTAGGTGACATATTTGCAAATAAATCTCCCAATTTGGATGATACTCCCTCTTAAAGCTAGGAAATGGTACCTGTATTGCCAATTTTTGATAAATTCCTGTAAGTAGAGTATTATTCATGTTACCAGCAATACAAAACGCCCATTTACATCAACATATGTCTAGATTTTTCATTGATGCGTGCAGATATAGGTGACATATTTGCAATTTG
Organism: Lordiphosa andalusiaca; assembly: GCA_035044965.1. Taxonomy (NCBI): domain Eukaryota; kingdom Metazoa; phylum Arthropoda; class Insecta; order Diptera; family Drosophilidae; genus Lordiphosa; species Lordiphosa andalusiaca. The sequence continues at coordinate 673,573 of JAWNNM010000051.1, read as the reverse complement.
ATCTCCATTTTGGATGATACTCCCTCCCAAGGCTAAAAAATGGTTCCTAATTTGGCAGTTTATGAACAATTCGGGTAAGTAGAGTATTCTTCATTTTGGCAGTAATCCTAAACGCCTATTTTCATCAACATATGTCAATATTTTTCCGTCTTACGTGTCGATTTAGGTGACATATTTGCAATTAAGTCTCCCACTTTGTATCGGATGAACCGTATGTCTGAATGACAGCGTTAATCTCAGAGTCAATAAGAAACATATGAAACCACGAATTTTTGCATGTTGCAGAAATCGTTTGTTTATCATTTATCTATTCTGAAAAGCACAAAGTAATTGTGCAAAAAACACCAACATTATAAACGAAACAATTTTGCTTGTGGGAGCGGGGATAGAGCATTGTCGGGCATGTGTTTCTTGAGTGAGTTGTCCATTTATGGGTGTATTTTAAGAGAGAAATGAATAAAAACTCAACAAAATAGTTGGCGGAACGTGGTTCCCAAAAGAATGCCATTTGGTTAATCTGTATGAAAACTGAGGCACATTCCTTTTTGCAGTAGGTAAGAATCGAAGAAGTCTGCACAACATACAACTTTCAACTCTCGACTTTAGCACCCTTGCGTTTTTCTGTCTGGATACGCACTGAAGTATGATGCATTTGAAGCTACACGAATGCGTCTACGATTTTTGTACATTTTGCAGTTCTCTTGTCAGCACATAACAACTGTTATCCTTCGGTTATTTCTGTAACATTTGTTCTATGAATTGTTGTTCTATGCACTACCGCTGTTCGGTCTCTTCCGCTGCAATTAATGTTCGCCACTGGCTTCTGTCTTGTGCGTACTGGCACCTATTGTTCACTCCAAGCGTCCCAATAAAGGGTGATTTTTTAGCTATTATCTTTTTGGCAACACTGGTTTAAACAGCTCCCGCACGTTTCGTGTTTAGTTTCACTGTCAAACATCTTCAGTTTGGTCGATAATTTAACCATAAATCGTCTTACAAACAATCAACGCTTGCAAATTATTGAATTTTGTTATCAAAATGCGGGCTCTGTTAAAAAAGTTCATCGCGCGCTTCTTCCATTTTATGGTCAGATCCACTGAAGCGGCTATTCGGGCTATTGTGACTAAATTATCGATTTTGGAGTGAATATCAGCCAGAAGCAATTGCAAGAGCTACCAATGCATCCAGAACAAGAAAGAAAGTCGGTCAAGCCCGACTATAACATACTCTGTACCAAGAAAATCTGTCTTTTGATCATAACTCGAAAACCGTTCATCCGATCTTCTTCATTCCTTTGGCGGATCGATAAGTTATCCTAATAACTAAATATGTTTAGAAGGAACAAGCCATCTATCTTCAAAACTGTAGGAGATATGACGTTCTAAATTGCAGGGGCGGCAGGGGGCTTGGCCAAAATTGAAAATAAACTTGATTTGCCTGCAGCCATAAGAAGCATATGTCCCATACACGTCAAACTTCTATCTCTTACCATCTCTGAGATCTGTGCGTTCATACGGACAGACAGACGGACATGGCTATATCGACTCGGCTGTTGATGCTGATCAAGAATATATATACTTTATGGGGTCGGAGATGCTTCCTTCTGGATGTTACATACTTTTGCACAAACTTATAATACTCTATGTACCTACGGTACAGAGTATAAAAAGTCACAGTTTGGTGCGGTTTATGGGCTGGTGGCATCATTGGACCGCACTTCTTCAAAAATGATGCGAATCGGAACGTAACTGTGAATGGTGAGCGCTACCGTGAGATGATATCCAACTTCTTTTGCCCAAAATGCAAGAGCTTGACTTGCTTGACATGTGGTTTCAACAAGACGGAGGCACAGCACGCGCAACAATGGACTTATTGAGAGGCGAGTTGGGTGAACATTTTATTTTACGTTCGGGACCGTTCAATTGGCCACCTAGATCGTGCGATTTAACGCCTTTAGACTAGTTTTTGTGGGGCTATGTGAAAGCTCATGTCTATACAGACAAGCCCGCTTCAATTGACGCATTGGAAGACAACATTAAATCATTTATTCGTGAGATACCAGCCGAAATGTTGGAAAGAGTATGCCAAAATTGGACTAAGCGGATGGACCATTTGAGGCGCAGTCACGGTCAACATTTGCATGAAATAATCTTCAAACATTAAATTATTTGCACCGTACTATCGATTCAAATAAAGATTTCATGCATTTTTCTAAAATGGATGTGTTTTTTTTTTGAAAAACTTTCCTTTTGCTCTTAAAAAAAATCAAAAAAATCAAATCACATCAGTTTCGGACGTCCCTTTTTTGCCTCTTTTCTCTCCAAATTCGTTCGCCTTCTGTTTGTCCACTGAGTATACCCTCGAATCGAAGAGCAATAAAGGCTTGTCTCAGTTTCCACAAAATGACAGAATTCTTCCTCCGTTGATTCCATGAGGACTAAGAGGGAGCGTCTTTTACTTAATTTTGTTTCTTTATGAAAATAAAACAAAATTTTTGTCTGCTCACACGGATTATGCGGTTTCTGGACAATTCATTCCTGGTACATCTAGCAAACTAAAATAAAAACATTATTTAGTCGAATTATTATAATTAAGAAATAATTGTTAATTTGAATTGGGGGTTTACCCTTTGATATCTTTATAGGACGAGTTGAGCATTTTAAAATAATAATATTGTAAAATAAATATATTTTGTCCGCTCAAAGACTAAAGATTTTATTCAATTTTGTAGTTTCATTTTGTGAGTGAATTCCATTTCGCAGTTATTGTCTTAACAGTATTCCGCTTTGAGTTAAGTAAATGGTCGTAGTTATTTTGTGTTTTCTTGCTTCAATAAGTATGTTGATTGCTCTTTGTGATCTTCATACTGTCAACCGATACTGAGCATTCCATTCTTCATTTTTATTAAGAAAAAATATTGGGAAATGATTCTAGTTGCGACACATCAAGAATTATTTCTTCGGGCAACACTTTTATCGCTCGTCCTTTACTAATGTCCAGCCGTGCATACGTGCTCGTTGACGCCGATTGCGAGTTATTTGTTATAATTTTGTTTGGAACGTTTCTTATCCTCAATCGATGTGTCTGAAATTAGGAATTAAATGGTTTATTAGAAATTAGAAACTAAAACAAAACCCCGCTGAAATGATTCCGATTATACATAGTCACCCAAGTAGTATGCAGTTATCTTGCAGTATCCTTCCAACTGATTGGTCCAAGTATTCATATTCCTTCAAAAAACACTCAGTCAAACTTGTTCATATTTCTTGTAGGTTTGTTTTATATATATCAAAAAAAAAAATCAAATCCATTGATTAACACACGCAGTTAATTTCAAAGTTATAGCTTAATTCGAGTATGTATATTATAATTTTTGTTGCTTATGAACTAAGTCTAAAACTAATTCAAATAGATACCGATATTTGTTTTATGTTTCGTTTGGAACAAGCATAATTATTTATAAACATAAAATACATATAGTTGAGGGACACACAGTCCCAAGTTTGACTTATCTATATGGATACATAAGATGTACAAATGGCGGAATTTTAAATATGAGTAGAAGGCGGCTTGTAAAGGGCTTAACTGGTAAACATATCTGTGTTGCGTCGTTTAGTAATGCGCCGGGGCTGAGTAGGTACGGTTACCTCGGTTTGAATCGAGGGAGATGTTGACTTAGACACCCCTGTGAAGGAGGTGAACCAGTTGGTTTGGCTGCGACTGGCAGCTGGTTGTGGACTTGATCCTGTCATGGGCTGCGACTGCATTATCTTCGTCATCTCATCGGGATTGAGGGTCTTGCGGCGTTTATTGATCTTAGCATAGTTAGCCAGGGGTGGTGGAATTTGCTCTTGCACTTTATCGGTCTGTGTGGCATTCCGTTGGATAAGTTGACTAATAACCAGACGTGGTATGGGTGGTTGTTTGGCTTTCCGCGTGAGATCAGCATCCAATCGTTTTATCAGACAGTCATCACGATGGCGTGTATTACGCAAACTGCTCTTCGTGATAATCAGACCGTTCTGGAACTGGTAGTGCACTTGCAGCAGAAACTTGCGCAAGTCTGCATATGTGTGGACGGCACGGAACCGTTGCACGTCATTGCGATGAAAGTTATAGCAATGCTGTATGTACTCATCGAAGCCGCCCACCTGTTTTTTCTGGCAGAAGTGACAGGTCAGAAACTTGTGAAAGTGATCCAGCATGTGACGCAACGTTTTCATCTCTCCCGTGGAGGCGAACGTGCAGAAAAAGCAGTGATACATCACCTCATCAGTCAGGGTGCGGAAACAGAAGTTAGCTGCATTTTTATGTTCCACCTGGCCATGCTGCCCCATAGCCCGCTGACTGGGCAAAATAACAGTGCACATAGCACACTGGAAATACTCATTGTTGAGCTCTCCGGCACCGAGTTGCTTCAGGGCATCCAGTTCGGCATCCGTTACGTTCTTCAGATCGTTAGGCAGATGACCCTCGTTGCTTATGTGCTCAGCCAAGTCCTGTATGCTCGTATAGCGATATTCGCAATATGCACACTCCTCTGGATGGCGTACATCGCACGCTGCCATCTGACGCTTGCCATGGACCTTGATTAGATGATCCTGGAGTAGTGCCTTCGCATTGCCACGGAAGTTCTTGCATTCGGGACAAAGTAGTTGAGGCTGCACACGGAAATAGAAAGGCAGATCCGGATGTACAACAGCCCAGTGCTGGTTACGTAGGTCCATGACGTCGCTGCTAGTCTCCTCGCAGTGTGAGCATGCGAATTCATTCTGGCAAAAGAAATGAAAGTGAAAACAATTGGAAATCCCCAAGAGAATATACTACTTACAAATTCGTCGACCGTTTCACTGGACTCCTCCACCAGCTCCTCCACAATCTCCTCTACCGCATCCTCATCAGAAGACAGCAACTCTACTTCGGCCACAATTCGGGGTTCATTTGTCTTCTCAAATGTGTTTGGCTGCTGTATCTGTGCAGGCTGTTGCTCAGTTTGCTCTATTACTTGACCCAACAGTTCCCAAACCACAGAATCGGGCAGATCGTTGGACACACGCTCAAACTGCATTACCGCCAGCCCAATTTGTCCGGAATGTTGCGCCTTTATATGTTCTATGACAACACGCTCCTGTGCATGCCCGATGGGACAGTGCGGACATCGGAACTGATGACGACACTGATGCTGCTCGTCGCAATGTGCCCCGATCCTCTGATAGCTAATGGCCGTTTCGTGACAGATGGTGCAATAGAAGCCCAACGTTTGCTTGTTTTTGATAATAATACGCTGGAATATTTGTACTGGTTGCAACCGCTGATCTGGATGCTCGGTCAGGATGTGGGCGATCATGCCAGCGGGATCTTTAAGGCCAACCCAGCATTTGGGGCAGTGGAACTGATGCTGTCGCTTATGAACGGCCAAGGCGTGAGCCATAATTTGAGCCGCAGTGGGCCGATAAGCCAAGCACAAATTGCACACAAATTCTATATGAGCTCGCACTGGTTTCGCTGTAAGATTAGATTTATAGAAACTCGTTTAAGCCTAGGTATAGCATACTCATGATTCTTCTTGACTACACTCAACGGGAAGTTTTAGGATACTTGTGGGAACAGTTAAAAGGTTAACTCTTGCATAGTTGAATAAAGTCGAATAACACGTAAGACTCTATCAGGTTCTCCATAATAATTCAAACGTGTTGATGAGATTCGATTTCCCGTAAGTAGACCAATGAAGCATTAAAGTCTTGGTATCATTCTACCAAGACTTTAATTTAATTTTTAATTTAGTTAGCGTCAAACTAAGATAACAGTTACGATTCAAATTTTAAAACGAGAGGTCGCGATTATACAAAACGAGAAAGCTAAGAAAGCTAAGCTAACTTCGCCTGTGCCGAAGTTTTTATACCCTTGCAAGTTCCCTCTTAAATATTTCCAAAAAATTCCTTTTTCCCATTTTTCGACCAATCGTTCGTATGGGAGCTTTACGATATATTCGTCCGATTTGACCAAAAATTTGTAAAATTATGTGAAAGCACGTGAAACAAACAAATACAAAATTGCAGGATGCTACCATTAAAAACAAAAAAGTTTTTGTAACTAAGACTGTTTTTCAGACCTAGTTTTTTTTTATGGGATATAGTCATCTGATCCGGTCGGCTCCGACATATTAGTAGTGTGCAGCAATAAGAAGACTGCAAAATTTAAGCTGAGAAAGCTTAAAAACTGAGACTAGGTCGCGTAAAAACAGACAGACGGACGGACAAAGCTCGATCGACTCAGCTCGTCACCCTGATCAAGAATATATATAGTTAATGGGGTCGGAAATGAATATTTCTATGCGTTGCAAACTTCTGGGCAAAATTATAATACCATTTGCAAGGGTATACAAAAAAGGCATTCTGGAACACGCAATTCTTCTCGGGGTGTTAATAAACCTACATTTTTATACTCTGTACCGGAGCAACACAGATAAGTTTGTGCAAAAGTATGTAACTGCCAGCAGGAAGCATCTCCGACCCCATTTAGAATATATATACTTGATTAGCATCAAAAGCCGAGGCGAAATAGCCATGTCCGTCTCGCTGTCCGTATGAACGCACAGATCTCAGAGATGGTATGAGATGGAGTTTTGATGTGAATGGGACAAAAACATTTTATATTTGCAGGCAGATCAAGGCTAGTTTCAATTTTGGCCATGCCCCTCCCGTCCTCGCAGTCGGGAAAAAAAACGTCATATCTCCCACAACTTTAAAGATAGATGATTTGTACCTTCTAGACATATTAACTAATCAACATTATTTATCGATCCGCCAAGGGAATGTTAATGGTCTGATGAAATGTAGTTGTCGAATTATGGCCGAAAGACTGTTCGCTACTGCAGCATCAAAATTTGTGCTGGACGTATAATCGTTGGTACAGAGTATATTATAGTAGGGCTTGATCGATTTTCTTTCATGATTAATTTCGGTAAAACAAGGAAGAAAGTCGGCCAATCCCGACAATAACAAACTCTGTACCTCTCATTTTTACCACACAAAGTGTTACAGTGTGTACAGTGCTGCCCATTGCTGTTTTTAGTCAGTGCTGCCCAGCACAAATGTTGGTTTTCCCTACAACTGAACAATCGTTCATACGATCTTCACCATTCCTTCGGCAGATCGATAAATAATATAATAAAATATATACGGAAGGTACACAAACCTTCTATCTATAGAACTGTAAGAGATATGAGGTTTTTGTCCAATTGCTGGGGCGGGAGGGGGAGTGGCAAAATCTGAAAATAAACTTGATCTGCTAGCAGGTATAAAACGCATATATCCCCTACATGTCATAGCTCTATCTGTTACCATCTCTGAAATCTGTTTGTTCACACGGATATGGCTTAATCGACTCGGTTGTTGTTGCTGATCACGAATATATATGTATACTCAATGGGCTCGGAGATGCTTCCTGCTGGCTGTTACATGCTTTTGTACAAACTTAAAATACTCTGTGTACCTCTAGTACAGAGTATTACAGGTAAAAATGCTGTAGTCGAGTGCCCCGACTCCAAAATACCTTATACTCTTGGGCTCATTTCTATTCAAAGTATTTCTCAAGTAAGCAACATTTTTTTTATAGTCTCCGAAAATGTTAATTTTTTTATTGGGCAATAAACGCAACTTTTTAAGATTTTTAATAGTTTTTTTTTTTAGAATTTTACCCTTACCAGTAACAAAGATATAGCGATTGTTTTTTTTTATTAATTTGCATAAAGCTAAGTATTTGATGGGTCCAAAAAATAAATAAAAATGTTCCAAAAATATTGTTTTCCATTTGCTTCATATAATAAATATTGACGATGATTGAAATGGATGAAGAAACCGCCAAAACTTAAAAAAAAATTCAATCGCGATTTGGGGAAAAAATGGGGAAAATTGAACAAATTCTGGAAATATCCTTTCAATGGTTCAAGTGAGCTCTAAAGATTTCAAGATGGGATGGACATGTCTTCCTATGCCAAGCGATTGAATGAATCAAAAATAATGTGAAATTAAGCTTTATTTTTTGTTGGTCATATTTGTATTTGTTGCGTTATTCCTCCTTTTAGGAAACACGTCGAAGTCATTAGCATAGGAGTATGTCTTAAACATAGTTTGGTCATTTTCGATAGGAATGACGCTGTGATATTTGTGAGTACCAGTCACAGTTTTCGCCTGGTTAAATCGGACGCTCAACTCCTCTGCAACTTTTGCTATGTCAGCTTTGGAGACAAAGAAAACTTCTGTTTTGTCTAAACTCTTTTCGAAAGATTAGCAAAATTAAATCGGTTCTTAAAATGTTGGGCGGCTCCAATGCTGAAATAAACTAATTTTTTCGGTATGAACTTTTCCTTTAGGAACTGCACAATTTTCCGTTGTATTATGCTGCAATTCATCGGACAATATAACAATTGAGCCATGGCGTAATTCTGTTTGATTTTTATAGTAGTACACCACAGTAAGCAAAGTGCATTGGTCGTTGTTCCAGTGAAAAGACTGTACCGCATTTTGGGCAACAACCGCGTAGTTTTCAGCAAAGTCACATTGAACAATAAACTCGCCTTCATTCAAATTTTTTTTTGCTATTTTCCATAAATTCGGCCTGATTTTGAGCGATGAATGAGAACTCCTTTCGGTGAGTTCTTCTATAAATTCCTCGGTCGATACAACATTCATTTTCATTTTAACCAGGCGAAACAAAAAATAAAGCTTAATTTCACATTATTTTTGATTCATTCAAACGCTTGGCATAGGAAGACCATGAAGACATGTCCATCCCATCTTGAAATCTTTAGAGCTCACTTGAACTATTGGAAGGATATTTACAGAATTTTTTCAATGAAATCAAAACGGCCGATTTCCCTATTATCACTGTTTTATTTGCTGATCGTCAAAGCATTATTAATATAAAATTTTCATTTAATCTTTTAATAGTTAATATCTCAGGAAGTAATGGCCGTCCCATAATGAAACTTATACTGCGTATAAAGCATATCATGAGTAATGACTCCCAATTTTTGTAGCAAATTAAAAATGACATTTTTCCCCCAATTCGCGATTGAATTTTTTTTTTAAGTTTTGCCGGTTTCTTCATCCACTTCAATCATCGTAAATATTTATTATTTGAAGCAAATGGAAAACAATATTTTTGGAACATTTTTATTTATTTTTTGGACCCATCAGATACTTAGCTATATGCAAATTAATAAAAAAAAAAAACAATCGCTATATCTTTGTCGCTGGTAAGGGTAAAACTCTAAAAAAAACTATTAAAAATCTTAAAAAGTTGCGTTTATTGCCCAATAAAAAAAAGGCAAATTTTCGGAGACTATAAAAAAAATGTTGCTCACTTGAGAAATAATTACCCACATTATAAATGGATAGGGGTATGGGGTATATTTTTTGACCGCGCGGACCGTTCGGTCATAATTCATGTTGAATGTATTTTTGATGGCGGAACACAGAATACAATTTTTGTTTTATTCCTGAAATGGATTAAGGCCGGTCGGTCCACTTTCATTTGGACATCGCGCCCTTAATTCAATTTGCATTTCTCTGTCACCTTTTCAAGCTAACTCAATACTTACGTGATTTAAACCAGCGTGCGGATTCCGTGATCACATTCGTTTTGTCACGCCTGTGAATAATCACATCCACATCTCTGTTATAGTGCCGCTCCTGTATGTGACGTTCAATGAGAGGTCGGCGAAAATTGAAGCGCGGACACGACCCGCACTGGTAGATGTGTCTTTTATGGTTGAGCAGATGCTGTATGTACACCTCAATGTGGGCTTTGCCCTGTCGACTCTGACAGTGTCGGCACCATATTATGTCCGAGACGCTGTGCTCTGTGGTCATGTGTTGGCGGAGGGCCTGCTCCGTGGGCAGCAATTCCTGGCAAGGCATCGAACCACACACATAACGCAGCTCTGGCGGCACATAGCTGTACTTGGGCTTAGAGACTCGATGCAGACCGGGCACCATCGGTTCAACCGGTAACTCTACGTTGGCCGGTAAATTGTTAGCTGCTTCAGTTGTTTTTGTCGCCTGATCCAACTCGGGAGCGGATGCAGGAAGTGGCTGCAGCTGCTGCTGGTCTGAGGTCTGTAATTGCGTTTTCTCTGCCTCATCAGCTTGGTAGGCCTGTCGTATGGCTTCCACTTTGTGTTCATGCAAATGTCTCTGTAGGTTCATTTTGTCTCGCGATTGGTACTCGCATTCCCCACAATGTAGAGGATGTTCAAACATCACGGAGCGGGGCAAAATACGCTCCTCACAGTGACGGTAGTACATCTTGCTGCCCTGGCGACGCTTTATCCACTCCTCAAGCAGCTTTTCGTGGAAGTCCTCCATTTGCTTCTTGCCAAACGGATGCTCCACAACTGCCAATGAATAGTTGCCGTCTTTCTCCACTTCCAAAGTTTGCGCAGCGGCAGGCAGCTGAAGAAATTGCAGTTGTCGCTTGGACAGCTCAAATGCCTGCTCATGCCGAGAGCGCATGTGATATAGCATTAGGCGACGATTCACTGTTGTGGCCAAGCAAATGCTGCAAATAATTTGATGGCGCGCATGGAACTGCTGAAGATGGCGACGCAGACCAGTCGGTAATTCGCACGTCGCGCAATACTTGCACTTGACCTGCTCCGTATCCTGATTGTGGCTGCTGCGGATATGGTAGCGAATGTGATTGACGAAATGCTCCTCTGTCAGGGAGACACTGCATCCTTTGTGTGGACAACTAAAAAGCTTGTCATCTGAGGGAGGGTGGGGTGATTAAGTACCTTTTTAACAAATTTTCAGTTAACACTTACCACTTAATCCTGTGGGTTGAATTAGGTAAGACACCAGCGTTGAAATGGGTACCGATGGATCGATCGAGGAAGGCACTGCTGCACCCATTGCACTAGGACCAGGCGAGGACGAAGCAAGCGGGATGGACGACTGCCGACTAAGTCCGCCCCGCTGACTGAGTACGTCACGAATTTGCTGCGTTGTCTCCGAGGTGGTATCCGCGTTTTTCTCCAGCTCGCTCTGGGGAGCCAGCTCGTGCACCATTACACCATGATGCACATAGTCATTAACATCCAGTGCCACATGCGGACAGTAGGCGCACTTTAAATAATCATTGCTTCCAAAGCTGTAGCTGTGGAATTTCATATGCTGTTTTATGCACATCACCGAGTGGGCACAATAGGAGCACTTCGCGGCCATGCAACGAAATCGATCAGCCACCAGATGGCTTCGCGGCTCCTCCGTCGGAGGTTGCGGTGGCAGCAAGACAGCCGGCTCGATAGAGATATTGATCTGGGCCGAACTTTGATCGTTGTCTAGTCGCTGGCTCAGCACAAAGTCACCGGCAGCAGCAGAAATTTGAGTGTTTATTGTTGGGGCAAGGCTGAATACCTGATTAATGGCCAATCCCAAGCCTGTGACATGATTGATGACGGCCGGCACTGGCTGCGGTTGTGGCACTGGTTGAATAGACTCCAAAACTTCAGTAGAGTTTGGTGGTGGCTTCGCACAGAGAAATTCCGCTAAGCCGGCCGCTTGAAAGTCCGGCTGCTGGTTGGGTGGGCGCGGTGAGGCTGCCAATAAATCCTTTAGCATGGTATTACTGTTCATTCCGCCGTTGCTGATCTCCACCACTGTGGGTAAGGGCTGTTTAACTGTAGCTTCTGGTAACAGTTCCGCTGTTTGTGTGACCAGTCGATCGCCACTAAAGCGACGAACTCTTAACTTGGGCACCACCGGAACGGGAGCAGTGTCAGGTGTTGCTGGTCCCACCTCCTCCTTCATGTGCTGGTCCACCATATGTTTCAGCTCCTCTGCTATACTCATGCTTAGGCCCAGCTTGTTTTGCTGTTGGCAGGTCATGCAATTACCACTCCATCGAACCAACGGATGTTCCTGAGCAAAATGATTCTCCAGTCCTTCCAGTTCGTTAGAGAAGAGGAATGTGCAGTGAGGATACATACAATAGTAGGCCACCAATTGGGTGGGCGATGCCCGTTTGCGAAAGGCTACATTCTCCACCCGTGGGGGTGGAGCCACCATCACAGCACCAGCAGAATTACTCTCCTCTGATATGGGTTCTGTGGACAAGACCTTTGGCATCAACTCGTTGGAATCATTTATACTGCTGCTTTCACTGCTGGCTGTGGATATGGCGGTTTTGGGGCACGGCCGACTCTTGTTAAGGCGAGTGTAAAAACGATTAAACTTATGGAAAATCGATTTGGAATTCTTGGCGTTACGATTGGCGGTCTCAAGGTCGACCCATTCGTCGGTCAAAACATCATCCTCCAGCAACGATGCTTTTTCCTGGTCTTCTTCCTCGACCTCTGGCAGTTCCGTATCGGAAGCATCGCTACCTATGCCTAAGAGGTGATTCTCTAGCCCGACAATGTCCAGAATAGAGCCAGTTTTGGATTTCATAAAGGAAATGTTACTGCCGCCTTCTTCAACGCGTACCGATTCGGCTACATCGACGCCAATCTCCAACGCCTCCTCTTCCATCTTACACTCGTCTAGCCCTAACACGAGTTCCTGCTCGGGTGGCAGAGGCGGCAGTTGTGTTTTTAGACTTAAGTCATCTTCCATCACCGCTTCTGTCTTATCAGCTTCAGTGATCTTTAGGGTAGCCTGCTGCTGCTCTGAAAGCTTGTCTTCCTTCTCCTCCGCATTCTCTTCTTCCTTTTTCTCCAGATTCTGCTCATCTTTTTTCTCTTCCACCTTGGGTTGCTCCTCATTGCCGTTCTCAATCAGGCAATTCTTGGCCATATTCTTTACTAAGATTTTGGATTTCTTATCTGTCCTATTGTCTGGGAGTAGGGATGGCGGCTTCTTTCCGTTGTTATTTTGAGCCTTCACGTGTTTGCGCAAAATGGCCAAGGCAGCACTCTTGCTTTTAGCTAGCGGCACTCCATCCACACGGTACACCACCAGCTGATCCAGATCGCCATTCTTTTCTTTATCAGCCAGTATCTCGTCCGAGCTTAAACCATGATGGATCTCTAAATGATGATCCAAATTCTCTCGTTTCCTTTGCACAAACTCACATAGATGACACACATGCAGAGTTAAGGGAAGGGTTGGAGTATCTTTATCATTTTTCAGTACCTTGGCGTCTGCTCCACATGTGGCCACATGTTTTAACATCAAAGGATATCGATGTTGTGGTGATCGGCACTTTGAACACTGGAACCTCATCTCACCAGTGTGATGGCACAGGTGCTCTACCCAAGCGGACGTTATCAATTCCAAGGACTTTTTACAGAACGGACATGTGTAGTGATACAGTCTGCCCTTAGGCGAGGACATGACATAAATCGGCCGATTTCCACGTCCCTGGCGCAACTCTTGCAGCAATCCAGGCAGTAGGCGGGATGTGTAGTTCTCGCCATGGTATTTTATGTAGTGGAATATGGATCCAAGCTTAATGGACTTGGAGCACACAACGCACTTGCTGAAAGCTTCAGATTGGCTATGCCATTCGGGTTGGATATTCTTAACATGGGTGGTACATTCCTTGGGTGGCTGCTTGATGATACGCTTCTTGCGTGGTTTGAGTTCATGCGGCAATGGCGGTGCTGTGGAGGATTTTTGGATCAACTGATTCAGGCGTGCACAGCGTAAGACACGCACTTGGCACTGCTTTGCCAGAAAGGCTGATCGATTGCAGCTGTTGCTTGCAACACGGCGACTGCCGCTAAACGGTCGCCCGCGACGTGCCACATTACGAATAAGTGGAGCTACATTCGCTAACTCATCAGCAGGCGCAAAATAATCGAAGGAAGTAGGATGTAAAAGTGGAATTGATGGAGTGGGTGAAGGTGGACCTGTAACTGAGGGTGACGGTGAGGGTGGGCTAGGGGCGGGTGCAACTGCTGGAGTGTGCAGGGTACAGGCTCTTCGCCCCGTCGCCCTCAAAACATCGTCAGCATAATACATCTGCGCAATGTCCTCATTCAGTTTGGCCAGTTCCGAGCGCTTAGGGCGACGAGCCTTGGTTCGAGGAACATCCGCTTCCTTCTCTTCGGTTGCAGCAGTCTTATTTGGTTGGGGCAAATCTTTACTGATGTCCGCTGCTGGGGTGTCTACACGCCGTCGCTTCGTGGCCGTAGGCGTGGTTGTAAAAGGTCTTCCGCGCTTACGCTTGACCCCAGAAGCAGTTGGGTCTGGTACCAGGTTTTCCGCCTCCGCAGTATCCGTATCTGGTTTATGAGTCGCTTTGGGTTTCGGTCCCGGCTTGCTAATTGGCCCCAACTGAAGACTTTTTCTACTTAACAGCGTCTCATTAAAGCACGCCTCCTGACCGCGTGTCCTCCGCTTGCCCGTTATAATGTTTTGGGTGGACACACTGCAATTATCGTTGGTCTTCTCGAACATGTGGGCCAGACTCTTTGCTCGTTGCAATTCAATTTTATCTTGTCGAATTTTTTCGTCTGGTCGATCTTCGTTAATTGAACTGCGTCGGGTAAAAAGTTTAGTCTTATCCACCAACGGCATGCTGGCTACTGGAGCCATAGAGTTGCGACGTCGCATTATGCGTTGTAAAACCGGCAATGGCGGTGCAGGATATTCTTCATCATCCGTCTCATCATTGCAATTACTTTTCTCTTCCGGGTTGAGAGGCTTTAACACTTCGCCGGGTATCACCACCATAGTATGGGCATTGGGGCCCAACACTATTTTCAGTTTGCCTATTTTCGGCTCAGTTTCCGCTTCTGGTGCATCCTCGTTGCTGCTTGAAGGATGGTTTTCTGTTGATTTCGGGGTGCTTTCAACGTTTATCTGGTCACTTGCATCCTGCTGAGTCTCCATAGAAAGTGGCGACCCTTTGCTTTCGTTGCCTTTGTTCTTATCTTGTGTTTTCAGTGCTTTGCGGTGATGTAACTTTCCCATTTTCTGAGATGGTTTAGATTTGTCTTTGGACTTATGACTATTACTACTGCTACTGCTGCTCTTTGAGAGACTCTGGTGTTTATCTTTGCTCTTAGATCTAACTTTATGTTTATGTTTCTCTTGATCTTTATCCTTAGGGCTATCTTTGTGTTTATCCTTATCTATGTCCTTTCTGTCATCACAGGATTTGCTTGAAGTCTCCTCGTTTGCTGTCGTTGTGGTCGTCTTTTTGGGTATGCGAAAGTCTATCTTCTTGACAGGTGCCCCCATAATTACATTGCGATATGATGTGTCCAGTTGAATTTCAGATACTTGAGCTACCGGCGTAACATCTTCTGGCTGACAATTTTCATCGAGTTGCCTTTCCTTTTCGGCTATCTCTAGTTGCCGTTGTTTTTCGGCCTCCACCTGTCGTTTCTTCTCAGCCTCCAACTTGCGCTTATGAGCCTCGGCTTTAGCTTTGGCCTCGCGATGCTCGCGATAGGTTAAAGGCACTTCCTTCTGATGCCCACCGCTCCTTTGGTGGGAGTTGCTGTTTGTGTGGCTGGAAAGTTCTCCTACTCCATTTGTGACTGGCTGTGGAGCACCGTTTCTTTGACCAGTCCAGATCGGATTCTTGTAAGGGTATTTGCTGTTGCGATTACTCCAAGAGCTGCTTTCTTCAAAGCTTTTAAAGCTGGATGCGGGCCGACGAGGATCACTAGAAAAGTTGTTGGACCGATTCTGAGAGCGTGGGTCACGAGTATCTTGGGAATTGTAGCGCCGTGGATCAGATGAAGTGAGCCCATTGGAAGGACCCGTGGCCGCTACAAACGAGTGCGAGTTGAGAGCCGTAGATTGCTCGCCTGGAGTACTAGGACTATGCTGCGCCTCCAAAGTGGAAGTCGGACGCTGTTGTAGATTTAGATTGAGTGGAGCACGAGCATTCGTCACAGGCATTGAAACATTCGGAGAGCTGGAGGTCATGTCGTTCTTTGGCCAAATCGAGGGTGTCATCTTTGGCGGCGGTGGCACTGGTGAGGGCGTTCGTATATCGGGCGGCGATGCTGCTGCAGTAAACGAGGTATAGTTAGGCTTCCTACCGCGCGGATCATTGCTGTTCGAGGCCAAGGGCGGCAGCACTTCGCGGTGCACTGCGGCTGCCAGCTTCTTGCGGGCCTCCTCGAAGAATGAAACATTCGGTCGGCCTGATTCTCCGGATTGACTGGGTGGGGACAGTGGAGCACTTGGATTTGAGAGTCGCAATGGCGGCTCAGGTGGCCGAACGTCACGACGACTAAAATCTGGCTTAGAGGAGGAGTCCACACCATCCAGATCTACTGGTGACCTAGAAGCTGGAACACAAGGCTGGCAGCGCCGCACAAAATCTGGCTTTTCAGCAACATCAAATATTGTGTTGGTACATATGGAGCCAGGTTTGGAGCTGCGACGCACAAAATCAGGTTTAGAGGAGGATTCGTCTTCCGGGTCTATTGGTGAAGAAGAAGCTGGACCACCGGGTTGACTGCGGCGCACAAAATCTGGCTTATTAGCAGGAACGGTATGGAAATCATTCAATTCTATAGATGAGAAAGCAGCTGAGTCTGCAGGTTTACTGTTGCGACGCGTAAAATCTGGCTTAGAGGAGGCACCCCCCCTCAGGTCTATGTTCGAACAATGACTTGCTGCACTAGGCTGGCCGCGACGCACAAAACCTGGTATATCGGCATCATTGGTACTGCGGACTTCAACTTGTTTCGTGGGTGAGCTAGGAACCGTAGGACTTGGATTGCTGCGACGTACGGTATTCGAATCCTCTAGTTCTCTGAATGATTTATTAAAAGGAACGCCAGGATTGCTTCGACGTACGAAATCTGGCTTGACAGCAGCTGCGTCGGCGGATGCCCTGTGAGGTTCCTTTAGCGAATTATCTTCAAGAACACTAGGATTGCTACGACGCACAAAATCTGGCTTACCAGCAGCTCCATCTAGTGTTATAGGTGAGCAGGGAAATGGGGCATTTGAGTTATTCATCTGATTTGATGTACTAACGGCAGAAGGTATTGGACTTGGCTTGGCGGCGGAAGTGGGTGAGTGTAGTACAATAGATGAGCTTGGAGCACTGGGATTAGATTTTCGAAAGGACTCCTGGCCCAGTCTACTTTTAGCTTTCTCTGTGTTTGCTTTGGGATTACTTTTTGGCACAAAATCTGCCTTACCAGCAGGAGCGGCTGTTGAGACTTCACCTAGTTGTTTGGGTGAGCTAGGAACTGGAGGACTTGGATTGATAAGAGCACTGAGATTGGCCCGATCCATTGTATCTTGGTTTTTTGTTGCCATGTGTGTTGTGGAATTTCTTTTTGCACCGGATTCCGCCGTTGCATAAGGCAGTTTTGGACCACGATTTATTTGCTCATTGTGACTTATGTCAGTTGAATTAATTGACGCGTTTCCTTTATCCCGTAATCTCGGATTACATGGTTTGGACTGATGCAAGGCTTCATTGTTCAGTCTTAATTCGGTTTCTGTTGTGTGGACAGTTTTAGGATTAATCTTCAATACAGGTTCTGCAGCTGGACTCAAACTCGCTAACGAGATGACTTCCGATTCAGAACAATTTAAGGGTTTGTTATCCTGTTTAGCTTTATCTTTTGCTGGGTTCGCTCCGGAAGCAGGTTTCGAGGTTAGACTGGGTCGCTTAGGACGACCATCCGATTGCTCATTGTCACTTATGTCGATTACCTCGCTCTGATTGAGCAGCTGTAAGTCAGTCGAATTAGATGAGTTGTTATCGAAGCTAGGCGATGTCATATTCAATCCACGCAGCATGTGATAAAGCTATTGATTGATTAGACCCCACGCCCACTTTTAAGACTATAGTGTACTTACCGAACTAAATTTGGATTTTAGCTTGTCAATTACGCCCTCTATCTTGCACAGGTGCTGCATGGAGACATTGCTATAAAAAAAGAAGAGCTGCAATCGGAATAATAGCAATTTTGAATAGAACTACGTACTCTCTTCGGAGCAATTGTAACAGCTTCTCCAGCCTCTGGAACTGCTCGTCTGTTAATGTTGGTCGATGGGTGCGCATCACGTCACGAATAAACGGCACAAAGGTCCGGATCTCCTGCAGTTTGGTTTTGGCCTCGACAACACCAACCACGACCACATCATCGTCGTTATCGGCCATTTTGTGATTAAGGGGCCCCTTTTTTATAGATTAAATCCCTGAAATTCAAGAAACCCATTGAAAATATTATTGATTTCGAACTGTTGAGTACAATTTTGAAACCATAAAAGAATAAAGACTCTTAGCCACTTCTATGCCGATTTATATTGGTTCGAATCACGTTTTGATCCGGGAAAATATAGAACTCTATCCTCAACCAAACTATTAAAGAAGCGATCGTGAACGAATTTGTATTTTCGTCAACAACTCTTTAAGAAATAGTAATCTCTTTACGCACATCATTATTGGAGTGCTTTACGTCACTCAGGATTCAAGCTAGATTAAGACCCCTCAAGAATCATCAGTCAAACATGTTCATAAGTTGTTATTTTACAAAATACAACGCAGCTGTAAAAATCAGCTGGCAGTGGAAATATCGCGCTCACTAGTTGTGAGCATTTTTAATTATGTAAGTTCGATTTCCCTTGGTCTTGGTTGATTGCACCGGTGTCGCAACAACCTACCTGTGCCACTTTGATGGGCATATGACAACACCTTTTTGCATAAGCCAATTTTCTGATAAAAAAAAAAGTGGATCTTCATAGAGCATGAATTTTTATAATAAAATTCAATTATATGCAAGTGTTGTGCTTTTTTTAGGTCGATTCATGGTTAAATTATGGACCAAAATGAACATGTTTGACAGTAATGACACGAAACAGCTGAGCTGCCAAAAAACAATGTTACCAAAAAGAAAGTTGATAACAAAATATATTTTAAAATTTTGAAGTTTCTCAATATTTGTGTCTCGGATCGAGTTGCGGTTTGAAGCACCCAAAAAATGTTTTTTACTCATGAATTTTGATAAAAATCATACATACATATGTATATCTACAAGCACAAAAGATATAGTATTATTTTTTAACGCATATTGCCGTCAATTATCAGTTACTAGCTGAATACCCGGCCTTGCCTGGGTCGGCGAACCTCTTCCTCCTCGGCGGTTTGCTCTGACAGTGAGAGCTCGAGTTCTGAGTCGTTGGAGACGTTCTTCTCGCTCCTCAGCTGCTTCACTTGCTCTGGCAGTGGACGCTCGAGTTCGAACTTCGCTAAGTCGGATATCTTGACCTCGGAGACGTAGCTCTCGCTCCTTAGCTGTTCCTCTTGCTCTGACAGTGGACGCTCGAGTTGGAACCCCACTCAGGCGATTTTCACGTTCTTCAGTCGCTTCATTTGCCGTTTCTCTTGGAGCACGTTGCCCAATATATGATTTCTTTGGAGGCATTTTTTGCAAATTTATTTGGCAGAAATGGCAGTCACTTTTTGAAATCAACACAATCGGATGAATGGCTGAATTTTGCAATTTTAGCGGTTTTTGGACCAAGTCACAGACATAAGACATAGCTTATGACAATTTCCTGATCGACATGAACATACTGTGAAAAACTTGTTAAGATCGGTTCAGCGGTTTAGACGCCCATAAGGAACAAATATACAAACATACTTTCAATTTTATATATATGTATTTATAGATATTATTTTTATCATTATGCAAGGGATGGAAATTTACTTCATTTTTCATTAGTTCAACATGTGCGCATTTCCATTCTGTCGAACGCGGCCTTCGTACACATTAAAAGTAAAAAAAACAAGCAAACTAAAGCGCATTTTTAATTCGTTCTTTACTTCATATTAAAGGTCTTCGCCAGCACTTTAATTATTGCTAAAAAAAAAAGAATAGCAAGTGAAGTCGAGTTACCAAAATATAGACAAAATTAGAAGCGATTCGAACGCGACAAAAACAGAAGTGATTTTCGTGCCTATCTATATAAAGACCAAGTTTAGCGAATTCTGAGGCCCCAACCAAGCTCAAATTGATTTAATATCTTATCAATGAATTGCTCTTTCAAATGTATTTTGTTTGATTTGGAAATCTTCTGTATTTTTTTTTTTATTAAATATTGATCTGTGTCGCTACGTGACATGTCGAACGCGATTTTTTTTCCATCAAGATATTTATATGGTTTCTGATTAATGCAAAGCAAAAACTTACAGTTAATTACAATTACATAGTTCGATATAGCCTCTTATCCAACAATTTTTAACGTTTCGGACCCTTAGAACAGTTTAAGATATCAAAAGTCAATGAAATCCATAGGCAATTTTTTAAGAAAACACTTGCCATAAAAGTATAAAAATGAGAAAAACTGTGATTGCGCGAATTTGCGTTAGAAAATCTCAAATCGGGCTTTGAGCAAATTTGCTACTGGCTTATTTTGGTTTAATTTGATTGTTTCCATATGCTTTTTTTTACAAGCGGTCATTTTTATACCCGTTACTCGCAGAGTAAAAAGGGTATACTAATGTCGTGTAAATGTATGTAACAGGCAGAAGGAAGCATCTCCGATATCATAAAGTATATACTATATTCTTCATCAGCATCAACAGCCGAGTCGATATAGCCATGTCCGTCTGTCCGTCCGTCCGTCCGTCTGTATGAACACCTAGATCTCAGAGACTAGACGAGCTAGAGCAACCAAATTATAGATGTAAGCTAGTATTGTCTGTAGGCAGATCAAGTTTGTTTCAAATTTTGGCCATGCCCCCTCCCGCCCCCGCAATATAAAATGTTGAGTATCTCCTACAATTTGAAAGCTATCGAGCTCAGATTCTGAGCTTGCAGTATAGTGCGTGTGGCCAATATGTACAATCTCGGAAATTTTCATAAATATCGGATAATAAATGGCAAAGTTTTAAAAACGTTGCATACTTATCTGAGCCGCATGAGGTTATTTAACACTAATTTCCTTGAGTAACGGGTATTTCGAAGTCGGGCAGGGCCGACTTTAACTTCCGCTCTCGTTATATTTGCTGTTTTCAGCATTTCGTTTTTATAATCTGTACCGTAGGTACATAGAGTATTATAAGTTTATGCAAAAGTATGTAACATCCAAAAGGAAGCATCTCCGACCCTTTAAAGTATATATATTCTTGATCAGCATCAACAGCCGAGTCGATATAGCCATGTCCGTCTGTCTGTCCGTATGAACGCACAGATCACAGAAATGGTAAGAGAAATAGGTTTGACATGTATCGGACATATGTTTCTTATGTCTGCAGGCAGATCAAGCTTATTTTCAATTTTGGCCACGCCCCCTCCTGCCCCCGCAATTAAACAAAAACCTCATATCGCCCGCAGTTTTGAAGATAGATGGCTTATTCCTTCTAGACATATTTAGTAATTAGAATAACTTATCGATCCGTCAAAGGAATAAAGAAGATCGGATGAACGGTTTTCGAGTTATGATCAAAAGACTTCGCTGCTGCAGCGCAGTAGCGGCGCTGCTTTCAGCTGCTACTGTAGCATCAAAATTTATGCTGAGCGTATAATTTCCTTGGTAGAGAGTATGTTGTAGACGGGCATGACCGACTTTTTTTCTTGCTTTTGTTTGTGTTTTGTTCTCCCATAGTAACAATTTCGCGCATTAGTCTCTGAACAATGATTTTGGTTAACAAAAGTCGATACCCTTAAGAAAAATATTGTTGAGGATGGCGACCCTTGTTTTTTAATCTGAGTTTTTTAGCCGGCTCGAGGTCAATCTCTTTTATGTGCTAAAGAAAATCAACACAGGGTTTTTGTTTTCCAATACATTTCAAACCCCTTCGGGATTCGTCTTCGGGGAAGACCGGGGTCCACCGCTTTGACAGCTGTGAAGTTGAAAAATTAAAAATTGTATTCTTCATTTGTATTTGTGGTTCCAAGTCGAAAGATGAGTTTGTGCATCCCTGCTTTACACACAAGCACAAAACAGCAGCAAACCTTTACAACGGCCGAAGAGTCACAGGCGACACTACCAGAGCCTTTGGCAAAAGTCGCAAGAGTACAGCCACAAAGAGTTAGTTCTTAATATTTTTCTAAATCTTTGTTACACATGTTGATTAACCGACTTTCATACTTGTTCTTTCAAAACATATTCACTCGTCCGCACTGTTCAAAAATAAATGTACAAGCGTCTTTCTTTGATGTGCTCTTCTCTTAAACTAGCGAGATTTCGTTATTAAAGTTACTCCTTCTTTGCGTTGTTTTACAGATAACGCTTGATTTCGACAAACGATCGTTTGGAAGATTCCATGTTAGAGCAATCCAGCGAGTCCCAGAAGACTGTTTTTGGCGATTAAACGGATGGTACGTAATATGATCTGGTTTGTGTGGAGCATCTCTTCTTGTTTAAATCTCTGACCGCTTTGTAGAACTTCTAAAAATGTAAATTAATACCATTTCATTAATGTTCGATGCACTTCGGATAATGGCATAATTGGTCCATAAACCAATTCCTTATTAGCCTTTACTTCTTTCTTTCTTCTTTTTAATCAATGTGTTGAACATGGTTATTTATCAGGAAAGGGAGCACAAAAACGTGGTGTCAATGTGGGCATTTTGATTCTCAAACAGAGCGTCGTTTAAAATGGAGCGTACAACTGAACTATTTCGTTTTATAATTTTTACAAGAACTTAGCTTGCCTTCGGCACCGAACTTGCCGACTTGCTCCACTTTGAATGCTTTTGACTTAGGCTCTTCGGTTTAGAGACCCTTCCTTGAACTCAGTTCGTCAATGACGGTGTTTCAGTTCATATTGTGTTTATTCAGATGGAAACATGTGCTAGAGGACTATCCTTTGTCGGGCCTATATTTTAACTTCACACCGGATTACCGGATTATACCTCTGCTAGTACAATGCTTTCAGGCGAAATATGTGAATTTTGTCCAACCATTTTAAAACTTTTATCATTAATCACTGATTACAAAACATACCAATTCCATGTAACATTTTGAAGTCTCCATCCTTAACAAGTTATTACATACATATTTCTTTCCATGCTGCTTTAGCGGGGAATTAAGCTTTGCGGCAAAGCTTTGTGCGGTAAGTAGGAGCCAGGTAGGTAAAGTTACCCCGAGCTACTTAAGTACATATGTACATATCTGCCTACGCTCTTGAATACATACGTTTTGTATGAATGTGAGTTTGCACATAGCACTACTCACCGTTTCGCTCAACAACAATTTTAGCCAGGCAAGCCATCTGCAGGGGCCGCAGCGATAGGAGCAACAACAACAACAATCATTCAATCCTCGTGTGACACTTCTGCTTCTTCATCACTTTTGCTTAACATTAATATTTCACAAATACATCACATATTTTTCTCAAATCACAAATCAAACGCACAACACATATAACATAATAATTAATTAAATACATTTACAAATAACGTTGCCTATAGAGCGCGGGAGTCGCCGCCTTCCAGCAAATGCGAGCTACAATTGAGCGTGAATATAACCAAATAACTTAACCCAAGCTGAAGCGTTGCCACCTGGTTGATGTCGCTAGTGCTTGCTACTTAGCTACTTTCAAGCCAAACTCTTTTTTGGCTAGTCTTTTTTTTTTGGATATATAATGATGTAATAACAAATTTTTAAATATATTTTAATTAATAGACGTTTTTAAATAGTTGTTACATAACAAATATTAAAAAAAATTGAAAATCATGCCAAAGTGAATAGAGAAGAGGGATTTGTGAGAACAAAAAAGTAATATTTGAAATTATTTGCTCATGTGAACTATTTTTTTGTAATTATTTCTGTTGTGGAATTGTTCAGAAAACTGGGGGCAAAAGTTCTAGTGATGTGGAAACATTGCTGGTATGCACCATTGTTGGTGGACACCAAAAATATCGATGGTAATATCGAATAAGGCTATTTTTAAGTTAAATTTAAGTTGGATGCTATTTGTGTTTATAATAATAAATGAACTTCTATTGTGATTTTCAGTGTTCTACATCATAGAAGATCTGTTTTCAATCCATATGAACCCTCTAATGAAACATGTTTTAATACATTAAGCAATATTAAAAGATTCTTAACTGTTAAAACCAGCTACATATTTTAGCTCGTTTTTGTGAATTAAGATCAAAAATTTAAAGCTAAAGTAGCCTTTAACAAAAAAGCTAGAAATAGCCAGAACATTTTGTTGGTAGCTAAAATAAATCGCTAGAGTAGTAAAACAATATAGCTAGTATTTTTTAAAACTTCTCAAGTTCGTCCAACATATAGTCTTCTGCAGCTGAAATTATGTAGGTATGATTGGCCCCTATCTTTTATAAGCAAACTGCTGGCACTTCATAATTATGACAGCATTTATCTTCCCGGCGTAGTGAGTATTTACAAATGAAGCCAGCCAATTTTTAAATGCAGAGTTTTGCATCCAAACATGACGCGGTTTTTGCTTATATATTTAAGACATTTTCACCTTGCACTCGCGAGCGATTCATAATTTATGAAATACCTCGGTGGTGATGGTATAAAGCTCGATTCGTAAGTTATAGTCGGTCCTGCCCGACCATGAAATACCAGTTTCTCAGGGCAATTAGTGTGTAATAGCCTCATGCGGCTCAAATAAGTACGCAACATTTTTTATAACTCTGCCATTTATTATCCGATCTTTATGAAAAGATTGTAGATGTTGGCCACATATACTATATATGCTTTATGGAGTCGGAGATGCTTCCTTCTGCTTTTACTCCTTGAGTAACGGGTGTAGAAACGATGTATAAAATCGAATGCTCTTTTGGCATATCGATGTTGTTTTGCGATTCTAATGGAAACAAGAAAGAAAGTCCGTCAAGCCCGACTATAACATACTCTGTACCAAGGAAATTATACGATCAGCATACATTTTAATGCTGCAGTAGCAGCTAAAAGCAACGCTGCTACTGCGCTGCAGCAGCGAACAGTCTTTTAATCATATCTCGAAAACCTTTCCTCCGATCTCCATTCCTTTAGCGGATCGATAAGTTATTCTGATTACTAAATATGTCTTGAAGGAATAAGCCATCTATCTTTAAAACTTTGGGAGATATGACGTTTTTTTCCAAAATTGAAAATAAACTTGATCTGCCTGCAGACATTTATAACTCCGGTGTTTTTTGTGCAATCTTTTCAGAATAGATAGATATTGGGCTTAGCTTGATGTATACTAAACCACGAGGCTCTAACTTAAAAATTGTGGATCTGACGGTTTTTTTGGTCTAGGATGGCTAGAGGAGATCTTGGTATTTTCTGGATAAAAGGGGGACGGGGTGGAATTTTCCAAATCTGAAACAAACTTGATATGCGTACAGCATAAGTCTACCTTCATGCAAAAATTTGGCTCTATCTCTTATAGTCTCTGAGATCGACGCGTTCATACAGACAGACAGACGGACGGACGGACAGACGGACATGGCTATATCGACTCGGTTGTTCATGCTGATCAAGAATATATATACTTTATGGGGTCGGAAATGTTTCCTTCTCTCTGTTACATACATTCGCACAACTTCATGATCCCCCTTTTCCCATTTTCAATGGGAACGGGTATAAACGCCAATTTTGCTTGGAAAATCACTATAATTGCCGCTAGCCGCTATTTTATTGCAGCCTGTTAGATCTAGCGTCTAACCGTTAGATCTTTTTTGATTAGCAAGTATCATCACTAGAAAATGTGATTTATGCTATTTATCTGCCAGCAAGACACGGCCTCACTCAAATGAAATTAAAATAACTCCAGGAGCCACATAAATTTTGCGTTTACCAATTGCAGCAAATCTGTCTTAAATTTTAATTATGCGTGACAGAAAAAATATAAACATTTTGAAAGGAAATAAAAGTTATAAATTGTGGAAACCACAAAACAAAAGGAGTGTGGAAAAAATTCTCAGTTCTGACAATTGATGACAATGCCCATCAAAAACGGTGCCCGAAAAAGATTGGGAGAATTTGACTTAAGGCAGCTGGAATTCAGTTGTTAAGCCAGTTTTTATGAATATGAATATTTTATGATATATCGTGACGTTTCCTTCCATCGTGCAAGATTCATGAAATCCGTCATGCTTTCTATTAAATTAAATTTCAAGGGGTCATTTAATCCCCTTGAAGCCAAAGCTCTATTAAAATATAATCTCTAAATATGGGAAATAAAGTTTCCGAATAAAAGAAAATGTTACTTATACTGGTTTGCCGAAAACAACAGCATTTCTTACGTTTAAGCATCGTCATTTAATGATGTAGAAATGAACTTGCAAATGAAGAAATTAAATAATTCCATTGGTAATTTATATCATCATTATAATTTATTTATTCTAATAGGTAATTCATTACAAATTGAGAAAACAAATAAAATCATATGTTCAAAGATTCATGATTTTGTATAAAAACAACAGACGGCCTACATTTTCGGGGTAATCTTTTATTAAATAAACCACATCTGACTTTTTGCGGTTGCCTGGTGACACTAGTTGGAGTTCCTGCCAGCCCATAATATTTAGCAGGGATATTTAATCGAATTCATTTAAAATTTGTATTTAGCTTTTTTTAATTTAGCTATTACTCTAATCACCACTATTGAGCATCAGTATGGCAACCCTAAAACACAGCTGCAAAACTGAACAAGATGTGTGCCTCTGCTTGCAGCAGCAGCACATCAATTCGCCGCTTCGTTCGCCGTAGTTTGAAACTTTGAATGTGTGCGTAGCACGCTCAGGGTAGAAATCATTATATGTGGGCCAATATTTGCTGGTGTGTTTTGTGCTGATTTTCGTTCGTCTCAAGTTCGGTTCTTACGACGCGTCGCGACGGCAAAACGACGCTGATTCCTCAGTGAAGATCTTGTGGGAATATGAAAACGCGTAGATTTGTTTTTGCTTAGCTGTGTTGTATGGGTTTGGTGGTTAAATTTTTGAATCTGTATGCACATGTGTTCGTTTGTATGTGTGCATGTATATAAGTCTGACTGCAAGCGGTCCTTTGTACAAGGACGGCAAATTATGTTGCCTATTCATTTTAAAATCATTGAACAGTGTGAAACAGTCGATTCGAAATATGTACATAACTCAAGTTTGGAAGTAGTCCATGGTCCCCATATCTATCTTGATTTGCAGTGCTAATGCAATCGCCCAACCAGCTTTATACTGTGTATGTATACATATGTATGTACACACATGCGTAATATTACACTAGAGGTGGACGAGGGTCTGTCCAGCCCAAAGACGCAACAAAACCAACATGAAACAATTGGTCCCCAGCGGGAGCTCGACTTCTAGACAGGGAAACCAAACAATGGCAAGACATGTTCACATTAATTTGAATGATACAATAACAGGGTGAGGCTTAGGTAAAAATATTTCAGCTGATAGCTTGGGAAAAGTTATTAGCTGAAAAGAGAGCGCTCTCCCACCACATCTCACTTTTTTTTCATCATGGTTCTATTCTGTATTTGGAAAGGTTGTAATTTTTCTTACCTAGGCAACGTGCAAGGTTAGCATCAGAAATGTCCGAAATTTTCAGTACCAAGGTGAAGGTACAAAAACACGAAAAAGCCGTTTATTGCGAAAGTGGATCCAAAAAACAAAATAGTGTGCTGGGAGATCAAAAAATGGGTATTTTTTGTATTTTTTTACACATCACATATACAGGGTGTCCCGGGAACTGTATGTGATGTATGTACAATAATACAAATTTAGTTTCTTTGATTCCTTTGAAAAATAAAAATATGTTTTCGTGTTTATTTTTTAATTGCAAGGACTTTGAGATGGTGATCTTTCGTAAAGCTACATTTAATAACAAGATCTACATTTGGTTATGAGGTACGGAACCGAATACTGGAGAAATATGAGCGAAAAATCTTTAAAATAAAGAAGTTTTGTTTGTTTTTTTTTTCGATATATTCGGGTGAATGGCCCTTTAATCCAAAATACCGGGGACTGAATTGTTCCCAAAACTTTTAGTTTGCAACTTTACAAGAAAGTTTGCCGAAATAGAGGGGATTTGTCAAGTTTAATGTGCGAAAAATAACAGTGATGCAAACTGTTTCTGAACTAAACCGGTGTTGAACCGAACCGAACCGCTTATTTCAGCTGGTGAACCCAACCGTAAACCGAACCGACTTCCGTTCAAAATCGCTGATGGTTCGGTTCTGTGGCGAGTTTTAAGACGTGAATCGCTTTCCTCAACCAAAGGATACACATAAGCTTGGGAACTTGAATCGTTTTCCTAAGATAATTTTTATACGACATCTGCAATTGCCCGCTGATCTCTTAATATAACTGTTATCAATCTGCATACTATTTTTGACAGTTGGTTATTGATTTGTCGTCCTCTAGTGGACAATATTTTATATTTTCTGTAGAACTTCTTTACCCTTATTCAATCTAACCTAGCAGAGTTTGTTCTCATATAATATGATATATGATGCATGGTACTTATTCGTTTCTAGCCTACATTTTGAATTCGGAGGGCATTCCTCTAGGAACATATGGACTAATCCTGCAAATTATAGGAAATCAATTACCAAAGTGTGCGAAAAGTCGCATTACGACAGAAATCTAAATTTTTCAGAATGTGCCTTTATGAACCACTGAACCGAACTGAAACCGCGGTTCAGTTAGCTCCTGAACCGGACCGGCGGTTCAGTACCTGAAGGAAACTATCACAGTGATATAATGGATTGGAAATAAATCAGAGAATCAAATAGGAACTGGAATGGTGTACCGAAAATAACCCATTAAGACTTAGTATCCCATTGATAAAGGGAAAAGGGGGATCATGAAGTTGTGCGAGTGTATGTAAGGAGGAAGGAAACATTTCCGACCCTATAAAGTATATCTATTCTTGATCAGCGTGAACAGCCATGTCGATGTAGCCATGTCCGTCTGTCTGTCTGTATGAACGCGTCGACCTCCGAGACTATAAGAGATAAAGCCACAAATTTTTGCATGAAGGTAGACGTATGCCGAACGCAGATCAAGTTTGTTTCAGATTGGGAAAATTCCCCCCGTCCCCCTCTTATCCGCAAAATACCGTTACGTCCTAGACCTAAACAACAGTCAGATCCCCAATTTTTAAGTTAGTGTTTGTTTTCAAGTTTCGTGGTGCAGTATACATCAAGCTAGGCCCAATATCTATCTATTCTGAAAAGTACAATCAGATCGGACAAAAAACACCGGAGTTATAAGCGAAACAATTGAGCTTGAGCCGCTGAAATTACTAAATAGGGTGGCCTACTTCTAGGATGAGCCTTTAATAGCAGTAACAAAAACCGGCTACATTCAAATTCAAAAATTTTAAAACAAATAAATAAAAACAAATGAACAGGGTATTTTGTAGTCGGCGCACTTGACTGCAGCGCCCTTACTGGTTTGTGTTTAATATTTTGAATTATTCCAAATATTGTGCCTCCTTTCGCGAATTCATTTCATGAAGCTACAAGTGTGAATTAAATTGCAATTCAAAAATCATATAAAATAATAATATGTCACAGTGCTATCGATATGCTTGTCCCGGGATGGGCTAATGCTAAGTTAACACAGAGTCACATTTCAGTATCTCAGCGCAATGTGAACGTCGGACGCCTTGTCACAGTAATCAAGCGTCACCTTAATGAGTAATTTTTAATGTGAACACATATACCCACTTGTTGTCACAAACTTTCTGTGACAGCTTACTTGAGCAGCTGTTTCAATGAGGCAGTCACTTTTTCTGTGACAAGCACATCGAGCAAGTTGGTTTTTCTGTCACTGTGTGGGACTCTAGAGCTGTGTTCCTCAGCCATTTTATCTTAAACAAAACGATATAAGCTAATAACTGATTTGAACACCATCACTGAGCTAGAACAGGATCACTATTGTGAGTGGCAAATCAGAAAAATACTCCTCTGAAAGAGCTTTTTATACTCTGTACCGTAGGCACATAGAGTATTATAAGTTTGTGAAAAAGTATGTAACAGCCAAAAGGAAGCATCTCCGACCCCAGAATACATATATTCTTGATCAGCATCAACAGCCGAGTCAATATAGCCATGTTCTTCTGTCCGTCCGTCTGAACGCACAGATCTCAGAGATGGTAAGAGATAGAGGTTTGACATGTATGGGACATAAGCTTCTTGTGTCTGCAGGCAGATCAAGTTCGTTTTCAATTTTGACCATGCCCCACCCCGCCCCTGCTATTTAGAAAAAAAAACGTCATATCTCCCACAGTTTTAAAGATGGATTTAAAGATTCGTTTCTTCTAGACATATTTAGTAATCAGGATAACTTATCGATCCGCCAAAGGAATGGTGAAGATCGGATGAACGGTTGTCGAGTTATGATCAAATGGTTGTTCGCTGCTGCTGCGCAGTAGCAGCGCTGCTTTCAGCTGCTACTGCAGCATCAAAACTTCTTCTTTCTATTTATGTCGTCAAAGAAATTGCCTGAAGGAATTCATAACAGAGTCTTGGTGCCGTTTTTTCAAGTTCCTGTTATCTCACATTCTTGTGAACTCACTGAATTTGTTTTGCTGATGCTCAAACTGAGCAATTTTAAACTCAAATGCCCAAAACTAGTAAAGAAAGTATCGATAATATGTCTATCGATGGCATGTCAATCGATGATAGTTTACTGTCGCATTAAAATACCTCACTTGAGTTCTGCAGAAACATCAACGACCAACGATCACGGCCAATATTTTTATAATGATCTACGCATCGATTCACGTCACAATGTCTTCACTATGTTCATATTATCACGATGTCAGTCACGAGGCACGATAGGCACAACACCTCTCTCGAATATATTCACATCAATACATATACACATATAAACGGGAGAAAAAAATGTCGACCGCATGCACATTTTTTCTGCAACGCCATTTCTTGGGTCGTTGAAATGCAAATAGCTGTAGTTCACTGCTTAGTACTTATTCTATGATGACTCACCACTCTTTCCGGACTTTGTATGTACAAACATATGTATACAAATACATTTATATGTGTAAGTTGCTTGTTTTAGGCTCGTTTTTGTTGCTGTTGCTGTTGATTTGATTTCGTCTCCACAAACGTCGATGTGCACACTGTCAAAGTCGACGCTCAAATGACGAAATATCTCGAACAATTCTTTTCCGTGGACTTCGAATTGATGTGTACCCCGCACACACACACGACCTTTCATACATGCACACTGTATGTGAGACCGACGACGAATTGAATTCGCCGCAAATATCGCTGTTTTTTTTTTTGTTTTTCTACTTTGTAGTAGTTGCTCCTGCTGTTTGCTTCTCCTTTGTTTCTTTTAACCAAATGCCAGCAGAATGACAGTACAACGGCAACTGTGCTCGAAGCAAGTCGTTGCTGTCTGACTTCAGGTCAACTTAAAAGTTAATTTCGATTTGTGTATAATTTATTTTTTGTGTCAAGCCGTATTTCGGAGTGACCATATTGCTCTTATATTTGGTCACTCTAAGTGAAGTAAAGTAAAAACTGGTGGAATAAAGTCATGTGGTGTGTAGGTTCCAATGACCTTTGAAAATGTACTAAGTGCATGTTAATATTAAGTTTGTGCAAATGTAAGTAAAAGACAAAAGAAAGCATCTCCGACCCCATAAAGTATACATATTCTTGTTCAGCATCAACAGCCGCGTCGACATTGCCATGTCCGTCGTACAAAGGCACAAATCTCAGAGATGGTTAAAGTTAAAGGTTTGAGATGTTGGGAACGAAAACTTCTCAATTTGGGAAAAACGTCAAATCTCCCAGGCGCCTTTATAAATATTTAGTAATCAGAATTAATATTTCAAGATCGGGAAAGAAAGAAAAAGAAAGTTCGCAGAGGCAGCACAGTAATAGCTTTGCTATCTGCAATTAATTCATACTGAGCAAACACTTTTGCAGATACACTATATGTTATAGTCTGGCTTGACCGACTTGCTTTTTTTTTTAAACATTTTTAGGATGAACAGAGATGAATTACTTTTGCTGGTTTATCTGTGTTAATGTGCAAATATCAGCTGCGGACAATAACAGGACAATTACAAAAGAACAAAAGGGAGAAGAGAAAACCATCCCCAATTTTGCCGGCGAGCAACGATACGGGAAGCATGGGGACAACTTTTCTCATCAAGTCTTGGCTGCAAACTGAGGAAACGACACCCTAATCGAGAGCGCTTCGCTTGATAGCCACACCTATGATACAACAAGACAGGTAAGGCGTGATAAGTACTTTTGCCAAAAGCTTACGCTTCAAGAGTACCCGCAGCGCTGAACGTGAAGGTACCCAGTCGGACTTTTCATCATGAAAAAGGTTATTTCTCATTCTTACTTTTCATGTGATAAGGCTTGCTGAGCCTTCCGTTTCGTTTTGTAATGGAAACGCCGAAAAACTCAGTGGTTTTAACCGTTTCCGTTTGGGTGACGTCATCAGCAACCTTCGGGTTCTTTACTTAGTACTCCAGATTTATGTACTTACTTTGTATATCGTAGGTAGAAAGAAATGAGACGTTCGCCGACAAACCCCTTAGTTTTTCATGTATATCACCCCATAAATAAATAAGATTTTAAATTATTTTGACGTTCTATTTACAATAATTATTTAATATACAAACCAACAATATTTTGTTTGCCTACCACTTAACTATTATTGATGATCGCCGTGGTGCCATCCAAGGACTTATTTCATGCAAAAAAATCATTTGCAGACTATTCGGGTGAAATTTCATGCCACCAGATGTACTGATTTTTTCCACACACGTGTGACGCAAAGTCCGACTGGGTACTTTACAGAGAACTCACTGACGCAGCCGTACCTTTATTGTTGTATCATGGCCACACCTAAATAATTGAATCATGAGCTATTGACGAGCTGGCCCCAGCGACCCTTATGCCCACTACAGAGTCGATCGCCTCTGATGATTGCATCATGGGGCTTCTTTTTTGTAAGCTTGACTGAAACCGCGAATCTCCTACATTCAAACAGAGTTCCTTGTAATGAAGAAACTACATCGGATAAAATATTCTACTTTATATTACAGATTTTAGATTATTAGAAAATGTAGGTGAGAATTTCTGCGTTCATCATAGATGTTCTTGAAATACCCTCTTTAGTTGGCGCCCTTAACAAAGGTAAGATGATTAATTGCTTCTTTTTAAAAATTTTGGAATATTTCTTTTATTGTAGCCTTGGACTGTTCATGTGAGTACGTTGGTGGATTGGATTGGTTTTCATGTAAACGCTATTAAAAATGAAAATAATTTTGTTGTAAATGAGAAATCTGCTTAATTTTTTTTTTTTTGTAGATGGATCTTAAGATTTAACCACAATGGATAACTGGAACACCGAAACAATAATTTGGATTGTCCCTTATCACTGTTCAAAGAAAAAAGGCGCACGTTAGGCGGTGATCCTCCCAGCAGATGAACCATAATGAGGCATGCACATGGGACTGACGGTAGAAGGTCTTACCATCAATACCCTTCAGTTCGAACGAAGAAAACTACATTGTCGGGCCCAACATTTTTTAAGAAAACGGTCACACTGATACGGTTACAAGATAGCATATCCACTCAAAGCAATGAACCCGAACATCGTCGAGTTTTCAGCTATTATTCAATCCAATTGAATGAGCCTCAACAGTCACCCTGTATTTGCAATTGATTTTTTATAATTTGCATATAAATGGTGGCAAGATCGTCTCCGGTTTCTAGAATTGTTTTGAGTAAAGCTGAAATTGCTTCAGCAATTAAAACGGATTTCTCAATGTGTAAAATAAGATACATAGCCTGTTCTTCTCCACCGTGAAAAAATTACAAACGACTGCAACTGCGTCGTACAACTGAAGAGCCCCTTGGGTTAGCAGCACTTACACGCCGAAAACGTCAGTAAACTTTGCGTGGAAAAGGAAATGATTATAGAACGGACCACAGCCAGCAACGATTGGATCATATACCAATCACTTTCGCATAGTCTGTTTCAACATAATAATATCAATGATGATGACGAACTTATAAAATTTGTAGAACCCGGTGCGAACTAATTGGCCTAAGAACTACGCCACACAGGCTAAATGCATTGCACGAATGGAGCCCTTGCAATCAGACGAGACATCCATCCATACATCTTGCCAATTTGAACAAAATATGCCGTTGGATGCTACACTGGAATCAGCAGAGGAGACTAAACGAATTCGAAATGGAAATCATCCTTAATTACCTGAAATTTAAGATAGTTCTAATTATATTATTCGGTACACTTCAACAGAAGGGTTGTTCGAATCCAGGTTCAATATTACGTCAAAATAGTCAGTAGACCCCGGTTTCTATACAAAATTATATTTTGAACCGGTTGACCAAAATTAGTTCTGATTGCATAGAAATTCGTTTCATAAAAAAATAATTCAGCTGCGTAGTAAACTGAAAAAGAGCCCGAATCTCAAAACTATAAATAAGGTCAATGAAACAATCAACAGCATCAATGGATCTCATATAATACTGCCAGCTTAATTTTAAAGTATACATATGCTCCGCGGACGTCCTGCGATGTTGAGAAAAGTTTTTCGACCTTTAAGATGACATGGATTAACTGTAGATAATCTTGAAAAGGTCATGGTCCCCTATGGGAAACAAAATTATAATAACGTTGAAATTTATAAATATTATCCATACTTCAAATAAGGTTTCCAATTAAATTCTCACTGCATTAGATAGTGTAGCAAAATACTCAAACTGCATTCATGCAAACAGTTATATTGATCTCGGTGAAGGAATAACTCCTAAATACAGTGCTGTGTCAACATATTTTTAGACATATTTTTGAAAAACAAAATTGTAAAAAAAAACTTTATATCGGGACTGCAAACCCAAAATATTGTTAAGATCTTCGGATCGCAGGTTTGAACCAAAATTTACCAATGGTCAAGGTTCAAAATTTCAGGTTCGAGGTCTTTGGTCGAAGGCTTTGGTTGTAACCTTGGTTCAGCGCATGCTTGACACAATCTAAACACAACAAAAAAGGGCGCTGTAGTCGAGTGCCCCGACTACTAAATACCCTGTTCACTTGTTTTCATTTGTTTTGTTTTTGAATCTTTAATTTAAATGTAGCCGGTTTTGTAACAGCTATTAAAGGCTCATCCTGGAAGTAGGCCACAT
The DNA here is from genome assembly GCA_035044965.1 of Lordiphosa andalusiaca. Lineage (NCBI taxonomy): Eukaryota > Metazoa > Arthropoda > Insecta > Diptera > Drosophilidae > Lordiphosa > Lordiphosa andalusiaca. The sequence goes on along the minus strand of JAWNNM010000051.1, from coordinate 638,515 downwards.
TATTTTAGACCTACTAACGTGAAGCTCAATTGTTCCGCTTATAGCTTCGCTATTTTTTGTCATTTCATAATAGATAGATATTGGGCCTAGTTTGATGTATACTAAACCGCAAGGCTCTAACTAGAAAATTGTGGATTTGACTGTTCATAAGGTCAACTACGCAAGTTGGACATTAAGTCAGAAGGAGCCAGTTGAGCCTGTGATTTTCGGCTCTTTCAGCCCTCCTGTAGCATAGAACAACAATATTTCAGCTTGCATGTGCACCTCGATTTGAAAAATGTGTGTCGTGTCTAGCAAGGGGAAATTTCGATGTGGACTTCGAATTTCTATGAGTATGAAGTCTACCGAACAGACCGGATCACATCGAAATTGCCCTTTTCCATTCACTTGTTATTCATCTTGTGCTATGTCCTTGCATGTAGTAAAGGGTCATTTTCAGCAGCTTTCCGGAGTTAATTAAAAAAAAATACATAAAACTCAGAAAAATGTATGAAATCTTAAATTGAGTCGCACCATGGCTAGAGTAATTTTTTGAAGCTTGTCCGGGGTGGGGTTATGTAGGTACCTGTGCCCTGAAAGACATCAAGTGTTGTCTTCCTATCCAAAGCGGGGAAATGCAGTTATGTGCAGCCAGAAGACTACAGGCCCCATAGCCTCACTTCATTCTTGCTTAAAACAATGGAAAAACTACTAGACCTCCACATAAGAGAAGGCATGAACCCGACCTTGGAGAACAACCAACACTCATACACGAAAGGAAAATCGGCGGAAACAGCGCTACACTCCCACTGTACCATTAAGAGTATGCCTTGGGACTATTACTCGATATATCTGGTGCATTCAACCACGTTTCCACGGAAGCGTTACTGCGCAGACTAAGAGCTGTATCAATACACAAGGCTTTGGACTCGAGGATATGCAAACTGCTGAGCTGCAGAAGAGTACAAGCCGAGTGGGGTACCACAATCATGACGAAAGAGGCACACGGCGGCACGCCTGAAGGCAGACTACTGTCAACCCTCTATGGAACCTTGTGGTTCACGAACTACTAACGAAATTCCGCAGGAAAGTACCCAAGATAACCGTATAAGCCGACGAAATAAGCATTATTATCGTGGGAAAATGTCCATCGACTCTCAGCTCAATCATGGACTTAACACTTAAAGAGATACTAAAATGCGCCACAGAAGCCGGACGTATCATCAATGAAGAGAGCACGGACCTTATTCTCTTTACAAGAGATACAAGGTACCACAATGCAGTCCACCAAAGATTATCGAAATATCAGTAACGCCAAAGAATAACGTTAAACACCTTGGAGTAGTAATCGACAGTAAGCTGTCATCGAAGCCAAATGTGGAGTAGCACTTGGGGCCTATCACCCAGTCTGATGCATTGGCTCTTCATTTCAGTAATACGATCAATACTGCTACACAGTATACTGGTATGGTGGCAAGTCAAGTAGAAATCCACATACCTAAAGCGGATGAAGAAGACCAAGCGACAGGCACTGGCTCACTCCAACCAAAGCATTAGAACACACCTTAGGTGTCAAACCCCTGGACATGCAAGCACGCCTTCTGGCACAAAAGACTGCTCTACGTCTATGTGCGGCAGGCACCATGGCGCTACAAAGCTATGGACAAAGCATAGTTGGTAGATAGATCAATAGAAGCACATTAGCACTATTGGGACCAGAATACTGGCGTACAGGAAGCAACGCCCCAGGAAGCAACGCACTTCTTTACAGACGGCTCAAAGATGGACCTAGGAGTCGGAGCCGCCGTATACTTTGCTATAAACTACCAAACCACTGCACCATATTCCAGGGGGAAGTCTTCGAAATAAGGAAAGCAGCGGAGTTGGCAGAAATTCCCGCTTCAAAAAACCCAATTAAATATCTACGTGGACACCATCAACTCAAGAAATGTCCTAGCGAGCAGGAAAGTACTAGATTCCCTCAGCATCTCCAGAAGTCTACTGGATTCCCAGCGACCGAGGCATCGATGGAGCGAGATGGTAGACAGTCTTGTAGAAGCCGGAGTCGTACTTGGCCACGAAGAAACACTAAACATACATATTTCCATACAGACGCTAAACAGCAAGATGGAGGAAAAAGCAGTGAAAGAAGCAGAGGTAAGGTGAGAAAACACCAGCGGCTGCAAAATCTCTTAAATTATGTGCAAGACAAGAGACATAAAACTCACGCACTATCTGCAACAGCTCCTAAGAAGAGAATGAACACTGCTCAAAGGCATACCAACTCGGGACACCCGGACGACAGAGGACACCTGCAGGTAATGCATGAAACCTGAAGTCCCAGAAACTCAAGAACACCTCATTTGCGGGCAGCTGCAATTGCCACGATAAGATTAAAGCTTCTGCACACCACACGGTTCGCTTCTTTGGATGAAGCGGCCAAGAGGCCCCGAACATATTATTCGCCAAAAGGTCTAAGATCCTCATGGATTTATAAGTCAAACGTACGCAAATAATCACCCGGCCTCACTAAGGACCTTAAGGTCTATGTGTGACCCTATCTGGGGTCAGCCGGAACTACCTACCTACCTTTAATTGAGTCGATGGAACGATCTATATAATTTAAGGTTTATGTAAAGGTCCATACGCTGGGTCAAATTTCGGCATAGTCTATCCATCATATTGGCCGGTATGTTGTTGCCCGGCCCTAAACGTGAAATTAACTGTTCACCTTGCTCTCAATTGGCAAATTGTGTCACGTGCTGTGTGGCATGTGGCACCGTCTTGTTGCAATTTCATGCTAGCACTTCCATTTGGGACAAAAAGAGTTTGTTATCATCGCACGGTAGCGCTCTCCATTCACAGTAACCTTCCTGCCATCGTCATCTTTAAAAAGGTACGGTGAAATGTTGCCATACTCCCCACGAAACATGCATTAACAGTTCTTTCAATGCTTCTGTCTGCTCTTCACACCAAATACGGCAATTTTGTTTGTTGACATAGCCATTCAACCAGAAATGAGCGTCGTCCATGAACACAATTTTCCGATAAAAAGGTGAATTTTCATCGAGCATCAATTTTGAAAATAAAATTCAATTATATGCAAGCATTGTGCGTTTGTAGGACGATTCATGGTTAAATTATTGACCAAACTGAAAATGTTTGACAGAAGCATGTGCCACAAAAGTCACTATTTTTAGCTAAGCGCGAGTCGAGAAGCCAGACACACCCTGCCTATATTTGTTTTTGTAGTCGTCTCCATGGCGTAGTGAGAGTGCGACGAATCGTCGCCAGATTTGTTGTACATTGGTTGTTATCAGAGCTCGCAAGTAGCTCTCAACACTTTCCTAGTGTCTGCAAAAAACAGTTTGGTTACGGACACAACGAAAAGAGGGAGCGAAAGACTCCTTCAGTTCTGTTTTTGCTCAGAGCAAAGACACATTTTTTTCGTTTCTGTTTCTCTCGTGTCTTTCACTGACCGTTTTGCCGAGAGCAAACTTCCAAAGTGTTTTTTGCGTATGTGTGAGTGATTCTGTGTTGCGCCCGTGTACATACACACTTATACATACACACAGCCTACCAAATGCACAAAACAAAAACACTTTCCGCCGACACTTAAGGTGTTCTGCTCATTTGCAGACAGTTTTCTGATGAGCACTCGCTCAAAAGTGTTTCTGTCAGTGGTCTTCGGCAGACCGACTCGTTTGTTTTGCTCAACCGAAAACATGTAACAGAAAACAGAAGAGGAGCGAGAATAAGTGTTTCGCTCAGTGAGAGAGCGTTTGTGCTGCGTTTGTTTCTGTTTTGTTCTGAGGCTGATCGCTATTGAAAAAAGTGTTTACACTCAATTGCGAGCTCTGGTTGTTATAATTCGCCTCGAAGCCAAGATGCGATTATATTGTAAATGCGCCGCTGCGGTTGCTGTAAAATAACTTTCGGAGCAAGGGCTTGCCCATCGCTGGCGTAAAAGATTAGGCCTGAGACTAAAAGTCAAGAGAACCTAAGCTCAAATCTCGTCCAAGCAAATAAGATTAAGATTACATTTAAGCATTAAGCAGATAACTTGATATCCAAGTTGACATGAAAGCCCCACCTATATACACACATATATATTTGCTCTACCTATATTATTTATAGAATTAACAAAACAGTTTATTTTTTATTGATAATTCACATTTAGTTTGCCTATCGAGTTAAGTACAAATGTAATAGGCCATTTACTCGCTTAAGACTAAATAAATTTACACAAAAAAAAAAGAAAAAAAAGGAGCGTAGAATGAATTAAATCTGTGCTTGTACGCGGACGCCTAATACTACAGTCTGCTGCTCTCCGCCCCATTCGTACGAACAGGATGCGCCTGCTGCGACTTATCGTAGCCGTTGCTGGACATCTGCAAGTGCTGCGGCAGATGGGCGGGACGACCGTTGGAGGGCAGGGATTCGTCTACAGTGAAGACGGAGTTGTCATGCCCATGCATATGGCGGACATCTTTTTGAGGAGCCTCCTCTACGGGAGCCGGTGCTGGCTTGCCTTCCAGCAGGAAGCACGTGAAGAAGAAGAGAATGGAGCCTAGAAAAACAATGTCCCGATATGAAAACCAAAGTCAGTTAGAAACATTTCATTCAATACTCACTGACGCCGTAGAAGCCTGCATAGAAGATCATAATCGAAGTGCGATAGCCCCACATCTTAGCCACAGGATCCACCAGAATCGGTAGATTGCCTCCAAAATTGTTCATCACGAACAGAAAGACACCAATGGTCGACGAGCGTACACGCAACGGCACAATCTCCACCACAATGGCAAACACAATGCCGAACCACATCTCAGCAAAGAAGTAGCTCAATCCCAGCGTGATCATGGCCCACAATGGGTCAAAGTACACTGAACCAAAGGCCGGCAATGTGGCAATCAGTTGACTCAGTGCCAGAACGAAGGCGCGCGATCGTATACCCATCTTGGCAACAATCTTGTCGGACACTATGCCACCAACGACCACACCCACGCTGCCAATGCCAATGGTCACTGCGAACAACCACCAGCCGAGATCCACATCGGGGAAGTAAGTGTTGTAGTACAAGTCCGCATTGTAGGCGAAGGTCATGCCGCCACAATGACGAATGGAGGCGGCTATCATCAGCATTATCATGGCCGGATTCATGATGACCTGCCACAGGCTGATGGGCTTTCCGCTCGCCGTTGTGCGCTCTCCGTCTCCAATGGCCTTGCGCTCGGGCTCCTTGAGCGTGGTACCAGTCAGGGCGGCCACAACGATGGTCAGTACACCAGCACCCAGGTAGCACACACGCCATCCCAGATCCCAGAAGTTCAATTTGGTAATATAACGACCGACTGGAAAGGCAATGCCGTAGCCTCCATAGATGCCCCAGTTGAAGATGGCCATGACCAGGGCTCGCTTATCCTCGGGAAAGATGTCCGACATGATGCCCGTGGCTAATGGATTGCAGCCCGACTCTCCAGCGGCCATAACCATGCGCAGCAGGACCAGTTGCCAGTATTCCTTCACAGTGCCCTGCAGCAGGATGGCAATGCCAAAGATGACCGTGCATACTGTTAGCATTTTCACACGGTTGTATTTGTCGGCGGCGAAGCCCATGAACACACCGGCTATGGTGAAGATTAGGATGAAGGTGGGTCCAGCCAAAATCTGATAGTCAATGCCCAGACCATTATAGTCCCACTCGCAGTAGGAGGTGCCATTGTAGTCCAGGGCCTGGCAGCTGGTTTCATTCATTACGGCCGCACACTGCATGGGCAGCTCGTGGCGATTGAACATGCTGTTGTTCTGCTGACACGCATGATCACCATAATCCAGCTCGATGGCTGTCTTCTTTGAGGTGACACCAATCAGATAGTGCCCCAATTCACCCAAAATGTAGCCAATGGTGAGTACAGCGAGGACATATGAGTTGTAGAAGCCACTCAGCTTCTCTAGAATGGGTATCATGGTGAAGCTGTGTTCTGCAAAGAGAGAGAGAGAGAGAGAGAGAGAGAGACATAGGTAAGCATGGTGGAAGATGTCTGATATATTAGGAAGCTTAACAATGGACCTTCATCGCTTCCTTGACCCTAAGCTCGCTTAGCGAATCTTTAAAGAGTGCTTTAACAGCTCTAAAACAGCTCGACCGCGACAACAACAACGCAGACTCATGGTGAGAAGACCTCCCAACACTCAAAAAAAAGAGCAGCCTAGAATTAAGGTTAAGCAGTTCCTAAAATGACAAATTGCCTTTAATTCCACTTTTAAGGCATTTTTTTACCTACAAACTTTCTGCCAGTTTTTTTTTGAGGAAATGATCGCCTAAATTTAAGGCTACGTTTCCTAAACTTTTGATAAAACAGTAGAATCACTGTTAGGTTCAGCTTTCATCTGGAAGTAAGCTGCGTGGCTCAGGTGTTAAAACATTTCCTTATAATATTAATTATAATTAATAATCGAATGCTTAAGCTGACATTAATACACTACAAACATTAGGAAAATTTTACCTTGTATTAAGGTTACTATTTCCTCAACAATAAAATGACTGAACATTTTTGGCAGCTAAAATGACTGGGTTCTTAAGAGTAACTTGACCCTACGTCTCGCGTATCGACAATGGCAGACAGCGCTAAGACGTCATGTCATTTAGTGTTTTGTTTTGATAGCCGGAGAACCCGGGATCGAGACCCAGTTAAGGTGTAAGGTAAATAAGAGTTTTTCAGAAGGAAGAATTTCAACACAATGCTGCTAACCACCACACAAGGTCAAGGCTGTTATGGTGGCTTATACAAAATCCTTTGAGGAGAGGTATACGAATTTTTAAAATTTTAAGGAATTTTTGACTTTAAATTTAGGAACCAAATTCCTAAAATTACCTTAAAAGTCACGGTCATAAGCGACCTTAAAGTAAGGTTAAGATGTCTTTGGCTCTATTTTAAGGCTAAATTACCATGAATGAGACAATTTATTTTTTTGGGTGTATGCGAGAGCATTCGAGAGTGGTGAATGACAACGTCCACTTGTTCCATGCATGTTTATAGCGATAGAAAAGCCCACGAACATGGTCAATTGATCTGTACGGTTTTGTGCATACATTTCATGCCCTTCTTAATCAATGGATTTGAGAATGCTATGAGAGTACTCTCCCATTGCATACTCAGAGAATGAGCATGATCCTGCCAAGCTGGTTTTTTAAAAACCGCTGACAAATTATTTGCCGTTCTCACCGACACGAGCTGAACGCATGTCGGGGACGAAAACGCTTGCGGCTGAGACACTTACTTCATCGCCGTTTAACCTAGCGAAATGCATTTATTACTTGGCATACTTTTAGGAGTCCTTTAAAATGCAACATTCAAAAACGAGACAAGAAAATTCTATGTGAGTATAAGCCAAAAAGTACTCAATATTAATTTCTCTTACAAAGTAAAGAGGCTTCAAAAGAATACACACTTAACATCTATTTAAAAATTAAACTTTGACAGGTGCTAATTATTTTAACTGGGCTCTGTTATCTTGATATTTCTGGTACATATTAAAGATTAATGACATGCAACTGAAACTACTGACAAAAATGTAATTTAAACATATTCAAGAAAACACTTTCTAAGAGAAACGAGAGCGTAAGTTAAAGTCGGCCCTGCCTGACTTCGAAATACCCGTTAAATTGTAGGAGATGAGTCTCACCCAAACCACGCCTGCACCTCCGAGCCCATGTCCAGACGACCACAAGCTGTGCGTACGGAGAAAGGATGATGAAGGATGCACACACCGCCGCTGTCGCCAGTGCCATCCATTCGTACCAAGACAATGTCATCCTAGGTGGCAGGCCCCCACCCATTAACCCGGCTGAAGAGACGCTGCCCAGATCCGTTAGGACCTCCCTGGCACAACTGCGCTCCGGTAAATCGAGGCTACTTATCAATTACCTGGCCAGGATTAACCGAGACGTGCTGGATGAGTGCCCAAAATGCGGACTGGAACCGCATGACACACTGCACATCTTCAACTGCCCCTCAAACCCAAAGCTACTCACACCCATGGCCCTATGGAATAACCCGGTAGAGGTGGCCTCTTTCCTCTTCCCTTAACCTGGTGCCAGTTTTAGCCCTACATCTTCTAATCATTTACCCTCTTCTCTCTCTTTTTTTCTCTTCTCTCCCAAAAATACGTACAAATCTTCCCATCAGTCGCTACAACAACAACAACAGATCTAGATCAATCTGATTTGTACATTATATTTCAGGTAGGTTTCGTTCTTGGGTTACGTACGAAGCATTCAAAAAACAAAATTATTATACCCTCTGCAGTGGTATAAAAAAAGAACCCAAAATATCATTGAATTGAGAGTAAGCTTTGTTGAATCAATCAATTTTTCGTACTTATTGTCAGTCAAAAATTACAAAGAATAATGACTTACAATGCGAACTACAAAAACATTGCAAAGAAAAGTGCAAAATAATTCAAAATGAGGCTGTTCTTCCCAATTAGTTCGAATACTTATTAAGTATACAGTAAAACCATTTTTGTCATTTTTGAAGTCCTTCAGAACAAACCAAAAACAATTTTTGAGCATTTTAATGCACGTTTTCTTTGTTTCAAAAATATATTGGTGATGATTTTATAATTTATTCGACTTCAGAGAAGAATGTGTTCAACGAAATAAATATGACATGGATTTGTCTTACGAAATCAGCATAAAATTAAGACCCAAAAGATTTTAAAATAGCCCTAAAAGTACTTAAAGCATTCTAAGTCTTAAACCATGTACTTTGAAGGATATTATGAAATCGTGCTTGAATTAAGAATTTAGTATTTGATTCAAGTATTTTTATACTTCTTTTATACTGGATTAACAAACACATGTATAAATTTCTTTCTGAGTAAATTATAGAGCATTTGTTTCTGTGCCCTTTCCTCTTGACTGGTTTTTGCGAAGTAAGTAAATTTCTTCATTTTAAAGAATAATAATTGTGACGTTACCACAGAATAACTGTCTTAAAATTGTCTTTTATTGGAACAAGATGTTTCTTAATAAAGCGAAAGAACTCTAAAATAAACTGATTGGACCGTCTTTTTAAACAATTCGCTTAGATATAATCTTGAAAGCTTTAAAACGATCAAGTTATTCGGTTTTAATGTTATTGCCTGCACTAACTATGGCTGTTCCAAAGTTTCCTTACCCTTATAAGTCCGCGCTTTGAAATACTGATTTCGATCAATTTTTGCAAAAACTGTTCGATAGCGTAATATATTAATAAAGGCCGAGTAAAATAACGTTAACATTAAAAACAAAAAGGGTTTTCTCACTAAAAATTGCGAGACTTTCTTGCAAAGAAGCAGACAGACGGACGGACAATGTACAATAGACTCAGCTTGCCTCCCTTATTGAGAATATATATCGGAGCTGCAAACCCAAAAAAAATATTCGGTTCTCCGGAACACTGGTTCGAACCCAAACTAGTGAACGGTTAAGGTTCGAAAATTTAAGGTTCGAGGTTTTTGGGAGAAGGTTTTGGTTCGAACCTTGGTTCAGTCCATGCTTTATACAACATCACATATTTATGTCTTCTATGTGTTTTAAATACAGCATTTGTATAGAATTATACACTTTAGATAAGCACTCTTGTAATATTATATTTGTACTGAATAGCTCTTGCGAGCGATCCTTCTTTTATACATAAGCATTCGACCTAAATTGAATGGGATCCGAGTGATTTTTGGGTCGGAATTGGTTAGTAAAAAACATGGAAATCATTAATAAATAATTTACAGTTTAGTGAAATTCCATGTCGTGGTTTACATAGAAAAATATTACCACAATAATGTTAGACTCTTGCTTTTGAGAATTTCTAAAGAAGCTTTAGAGTCGGGGAGCTTTAAAAACAGAGACTGTTATGGGTAGAGATTTTATAAGAAAATCTAATCGGTTTGGCCACTTTTTTTCCACTCTCCTGCCCATTTTAGGAGTCAGTCGCACCAAATATCAGATGAAGTCGGTAGACAGAAGGTTAAATCTTTTGTGTCAGTTATGTTAAGCCGAACTGAAATTTTGGTTTCGGAATAGGTTCGGGTTCAGCTTTAATTTCTAAAGAGGTTCGGTTCAAGGTTCGGTTCATAGTAAAATAAAAGTCGGAATTCCGGGTTTGAATCGGCTTGCTGCCCTGACATATATAGTTTTTGGACTCGGCAGTGAATATTTTTATACTCTGTACCGTAGGTACATAGAGTATTATAAGTTTGTGCAAAAGTATGTAACATCCAGAAGGAAGCATCTCCGACCCCATAAAGTATATATATTCTTGATCAGCATCAACAGCCGAGTCATGTCCGTCATGTCCGTCTGTCCGTCTGTCCGTCTGTCCGTCTGTCCGTCTGTCCGTCTGTCTGTCCGTATGAACGCACAGATCTCAGAGATGGTAAGAGATAGAGGTTTGACATGTATGGGACATATGCTTCTAATGTCTGCAGGCAGATCAAGTTTATTTTAAATTTTGGCCACGCCCCCTCCCGCCCCCGCAATTTAGAAAAAACGTCATATCTCCCACAGTTTTGAAGATAGATGGCTTATTCCTTCTGGACATATTTAGTTATTAGGATAACTTATCGATCCGCCAAAGGAATGAAGAAGATCGGATGAACGGTTTTCCAGTTATGATCAAAAGAAATTTTCTTGGTACAGAGTATGTTATAGTCGGGCTTGACCGACTTTCTTTCTTGTTATGCATGAAAAACTGGTGGTCTGAATTATTATACCCTTTGCAAGTGCAAGTATACCCCTTTCATGATCTTAATTGATATGTATAATACGCATGGATCCACTACTACACACTCAAGATAAAACCGTAAAAACACACATCCGTCTAGACGATAAACTGACGGCTGAGCAACATGAAGCATTGATTACACTAAACTGAGCTTACAACTGTCTTTCAAAGATCAATCCAATTGTCAAGATCTGCCTTACATGTTGCTGTCAATTCATCTTTCAGCCAAATTATTTGCAAAGTCCGAAACATGAAAAACCGTCTCTAAGACGATGAAGTTGAAAGGAAATATTAAGGGCATGGATCTGGGAAATGTACAGGGAATCATCGAAATAAACTTTCAAGAATTAGGAATAAGGAAGTGGAATCAGCAAATAATGGAACTTAAAGATAAATGGGCACATTTGGTTAAGAACCAAAGTGCTCTTCCACAGGGACGTTAGATAAAGATTTTTAAAAAAAATGTGCTAAGTTTATTGAGCTAATCGAAGAAACCCGGCTAAGCTCAATCTCGGAACTAAATGAATAGATAAATGTTTGGATGATTATCTATATCTATACATATATATAAAATTGAAAGTATGTTTGTATATTTGATCCTTACGGGCGTCTAAACCGCTGAAGCCTTGGCTCACGAATTATGGGCATTTTTGTAAAAATTATTATTAGATTCATGCAATAAAAAAGCTTTAAAAGCGCATAACTCTGGAACGGTAAGACCGAACTCTTTTTTTTTTCTTTATTTTTTCAAAATTTATCCACCTTTTAAACTGCATCACTAGTTTTTTTAGTTTTCATAGAAACTTTAAAAGTTATAATGCCTTTTTTACAACATTTATGAAAAAATTACGGAAAAATGTAATAAATGGTACCTAAATGAGCAATAGCAAAGAAAAAGCTTATGGTTTATGCTCATAAAAGTAAAATTTGGACATTTTGCTTTAAAGATGTTGATTTGAAAACTCAGAAATCGTGCTTAATGACCTAGTAATTGGTAAAATTCAAAAACACCACGGAATACTCGATTTTTGGGGAAAACGCGACTTGCGCGACCTCTAAACGTCTTCCGAAAAATCCGAAAAAAATCTCAAAAATACTTTACTCTATAACGTTGCAGAAAATGCCTGTGCACCCGTGAAAATACAAAAAAATAATTTTTTTGGGACACCCTAATGTTCATGTCGATCAGGAAATTGTCATAGGCTATGTCTCTTGTCTGTGACTTTATTAGTGACCTGCAGGAGTTGATTTTAATATCCGTGCATGCTTAATTCTGATCAAAGTCAACGATTCATCGATTCATCATCGTTCAAAACCGTTCTGTTCAAACAGCACTTGTGAGCAAATCAACAATACGAAACGAGCTTATTAAAATTATCAAATAGCTCGTAGGGTTCAACGTCAAACATTTCTGAACAGTAAATTGAATTAGATATCTTTGACTAAAGATGATCACACATTTCTGTCGCCATAAATAACTTTTCATGTAATATTTATTTAGTTCTCGTAATTTTTTTTGCTAATACTTATCTGACGAGACAAGATTTTCTGCTTGCGCAGTGGACTACGACGAATTCGATATTTCACGGTTTTAATGGCTGACGGCCGGATTTCCCGCGATCTTTTATTCCACCAGTATCCCAAATAACTTCATCGCACGATACAAAAAGTTTCGGGTGATTTCTAGTGGGTGCAACATCCACAAGATATCAACTTATTCGTTGCCGCAATTTATGCAGGCCAATTACTACAATGCGATATTTGAGCGAGCCCCCATTCCATGATTGGAAACAGCTGACATCTGACGTCTGTTGATGCAGTAATGTGGCATAAATGTCTCTTGTCAACTAGCCGTCAAGTTGGATGCGCTCAATGGTTCTCAAGAACGAGTGTGTTCAAGACGTGTACCAAAACAATTGCGATTACTAGGTATATGGAAAAATACAATATTTTTTCGAATCGCAAATTGCTTATCTGAAGATTTCAAAAGTGACTGTTGGAATAACCATTCAAAACCTAAGAAGTCAAATTATGAACCCCGAACCGGATATCCCTCCATGGCAGAGCGTTGATTGACGTAATGCTTGTTAAAACAAACGGAACATTAAATGGATTGATATAAAATTGCATAAAACATGAAAATTTGTAGATCAAGTCGTTACTGTTTGGAGCCCCGAGAAAAAGGCAAGTGCTGAGCTGCTTGACTCGGAAACGTTTTCGGAGTGCTGTTTTTTGAATACCCTTTCAAAAAAGCAGCACTCAGAAAACGTTTCCGAGTCAAGCAGCTCAGCACTTCGAGTAGTATCATGCAGGCCTCTACTATACATCATTTTGGGATAGTTCCATGCAACATTTTTTCGAAATTCTGTGTTTCGAAACTTTTCCAATTTGGTGCAACAAATGTATGAAGTCTTATATGTCTTTTGCCATGAGAAATATTGAATAGTCTCTCAGCGAGCATAAACAGATTGTTAAATCATTGGACTCAGCACATGTGGCTGCTGTTATACGACAAATTCTAAGATATCAAAACAAAACCATTGATCATTATGCAAGTCGAGCACAATAGTTAGTGCATCAGGTGCTTAACATACTCGTTTTCAAGATTGCTCATTCTTGAATCAAGTGCATGATCAAAAACCGAGAATGTTCTTTCCATTATCAAGAGCTCATCAGATTCAAGAGTAAGATCGTTTACTCTTAAATCAAGAGCTTCACAGATTCCAACCGTACAATAATTCAAAATCAGTTGATTTTTCCATTTGGTTTTAACTTATTTCATGGAAAATTAATTGTTAAGCCATGTTGCAAGTTTTAGCCGGCTTGACACACTTCAAAACAGCATCATTCCTTGTGTGTCAACTATGGCAGCTATGCCATATAGTTGTCCGATTTCCATCAAACTTGGTAGACTTATAAATAAGGATAGAAAACCTATTAATACAAAGTTTGAAAAGAAAAACGATTTTTCACTAAAAAGTTTTCCGACTTATTGTTCCTTTGAGATATTGTCATCCGATCCGGTCGGCTCCAGTAGAGTGCTGTAAAAAGATGACTCTGTGCAAAACAGGGATGCAAACCGTTTCTGAGCTGAACCGGTTTTGAACCGAATCAAACCGCTTATTCCCGCTGGTAAAACCGAACCGCAAACCGAACCGGCTTCCTTTCAGAATTTCTGAACCGAACCGAAAACCACAATTAAAAACGGTTCGGTTCGGTTCAGTTCTCTGACGAGTTTTAACGGGAATTGCTTTCCTCTAGCCAATGATTTTGATTAATTAGGAAATTTTAATCGTTTCCCGAAGATAATTTTCAAACATTTCGATCGACCCTCTACATATTTAGCGTTGTCGGATCGATATAACTTCTGCAATTTCCCGCCGATCTCTTAATTTACCTGTCATCAATCTAAATTGGTTTATTTTCAATTTTCTGTGACACTTCTTAACCTTAATTCAATCTTAATCTGCCAATAAATAAGGGCATTCCTCCAGGAACCGATAGACGAGTTCTGGGAATCCGACAAAATAATCTTTGCAGATTAATCTAAGGATTTTAAAGATATTCGAATGGATTATAGGAATCAAATTTCAAAAATGGTCGAATAGCCACTTCACCGAAATCATATTTTATAATGTGTCTTTGTGAACCACTGAACCGAACCGAAACCGCGGTTCATTTAACTCCAAAAACCATGTTATAAACCGAACCGGCGGTTTAGAAACTGTGCGAACCACTGAACCGAACCAGTACTTATTTTCGAGTGGTTTGCATCCCTGGTGCAAAATATCAGCTAGACAGTTTCAAAACTTTGCGTAGAAACGGACGGGCAGAAAAAGCTCAATCGACTCACCCTGAGCAAGAATATATATGGTTTATTGGGTCGGAAATGAATATGACCACTCAATTCATTTGATGCAATCCGGTGTCCATCCCTATAAGTCCAAGCAAATGGGGTTTCTCTCTGGGTCTAAATAAAGCAGCACTTAAGATATTTCGCGCTATGCAGAGAAAGCAGTCACACTATTATCTCATCAACTCTGGCTTGGCTCCACTCCAGCTTATGCAATCACAAATCTTATCATTCGCGTACCGTATCTTACACTTGCGGCACATTTCTCAAACAAAGCCATGTGATCTGTCGGCCATTTAGCACCTTCGACACTGACCACACTCAATGTGCTCCAGCTAAAGCTGTGACCGCTTGAAGTTGTCATCTGTCTGACACTTGGGTGGATATTGGTTAACGCCTTTGGGTGTCGCTGGCCAATTAGCTGCTTACAAAGTCACCGTTGAAGGCGCCGCAGCTATTGTAGCTCAATCTGTTGCACTCTGCACGCGACCCTAATTAGCTTAAAGTGACTGCTAATTATTCAATTTGTGATTCAACAAGCCACCTGCTCGGAGATTTTAATTAATAACCACTTAAGGAAATTTTGAAGAAAAGCGCCACCTGTCTTTATTTTAAAGCCATTTGCATCTTGTTTGGTTCCCCCTCTCCTCCCACCACCACCACCCCCTCATGCAATTCATAATTGCAGCTTCGAGTCTGGCCAAGCAGGCAAAGCCAACCTTGACTGCGGTTATAATAAAATCAACAGCTTTATTTGGCACCGTGAAGCCAGAGGGGGGAATGGGAAAATGTGGTCGAACAATCAATGATAAACCGCATTTTTAGCCAAGTTGGAATATGTATAATTGTATGCATGGTTGAGTGAGACAAGCGCGACAAGACGAGGCACTTGTGGTGTCTATGTTGTGAAGTGCTTTTGTTGCTTAGACAATTTAAGAGGTCTACTTAGAACCAGTAAACAAAAAAGTCGGTCAATCCCGACTGAAATATACTCTTTCGTACCAACGAAAGTGTATGCTCAGGTTAGATTTTGCTGCTGCAGTAGCAGCTGAAACTTTATTATGCGCATAACTTGACTCGACCTTTATTAATTCTTCACGGGCTTGGAAATTAATTATGACTACTAAATTTGTTTAGAAGATAAATACCATCTATCTACGAAACAGTGGGAAATATGAGGTTTTTTTAAATATCGGAGGCTTGAAAATAAACTTGATCTGCCTCCAAGTAAGAGATGTTTGTGTCCCGACACGTAATTTATCATCTCCGAGATCTGTTTGTTCATGCTTCCTTCTGGCTGATACCTACATTACTTTGCACAATCTTAATATACTCTGTGTTGAGAAGCAGGTGACATTTTAAATGATTCTAATACAGTGGTGGGCACCATTTTAAGTGTTTTTGTGTCGCCCGAACCTAACAATGAACTGAATATTTAATATTTAAGGCCTGACCAGTACCCCCTTTTGATTAACTTGGTGCTAAAACTTAGTTAGGACACTTTAATAAAATAAAATCCCATTTTGTATATTACTACTTTTTAAAGATAATTTAAGCAACAGTCAAGTTTTGAGATAGCAATACAGAAAGTACACCGAATGAAAAGATTCTAGTGATGAATGTGGTCCATCCGATCTTCCTTGCCAAATTTGATGCAACCTGCTTAACCATAATAGAGAAATTTTGTATAATAATTTAGTATTACAGCACATTTTGTGGCTCGATAAGTTAAGGAACTGGCCCGCCCACCCAGCCTTGGACTTTACGACTGCAATCTAAAAAATATCTGAGGTTTGTAAATCGCATCTAAGTAATGGAATTACCATCCTCTCTACACTCAAAAATTTGTTTTTCTAGATTTTAGAAACTCGCCATAAATTGATATTATCTTTATTCTTTTTTAATTTAAAGAAAATTACTGGTTTTTAAACGGTTTTTTTCTTAAACTTAGGAAAAACAACCCGAAAATACTTTTTTTGAGAAAATGTTTCCCTAATTTTGGAAACTTAATGATTTTTATACCATTGCAGAGGGTATATTGAAATTGTTTAGATGTTTGTAACGCATAGAGCTGAGTCGATATGGCCATACCCGTCTGTCCTTCGTCAGTTTGAAAGCCATTGCAACCAAACTTTGCACGAAGTCTTGCAGTACAAATACGCTGCACAAGTATCAAAACTGGCCGGATCGGATGACTATAGCATATAGCTGCCAAAGGGATTATAGGTCGAAAGACGAGACATGTCCGAGACGAACAGTCGGGCATGGCAATATCGACTCGGCTGTTCATGCTAATCAAGAATATATATACTTTATGGAGTCACTCCACATAAAAGTTCTCAATCACGAATTCCCTACATTCAGAGTATGCCTCACAGCGTTCTTTACTGCGTCTAAAGCGAATGCTTCAGATGCCTTACATTTTTGAGCATTTCCGAGGCTACGAGTCAGATCAGATCTTAGATCAAAAAATAATTATTACTGTGTTTTTCAGAGAGAACGAACTTTGGCTTAACCAACGAAAGGATTATGTACAGAAATATACAAGGACAAATTGTTTTAAGAGAAAAGGTTCGCTGAACCATTAGGAAGAAAATGTACAAGAAATTATATGAACTATTTCATTCAAGAGAGAAGGTAACTACGAGTAAGTTTTCCTTCTACTGCCCCCACTTCTTTAAATCTCTAGTACTTAGAAAATATTTTTTCTAAAACTAAGGAACTATTTTCGGGCTCAAAGAATATTATCTCTTAATATTAGAAAATGTTTCTCTAAAAATATATGAGGAATCGTTATTTCGACAAATTTTTTCTTCCAGCCATTTTAAATTCTGCACACAGAGTATATTAAGCTTCTTCTAAAGTGTGTAATAGCCAGAAGGAAGCATCTCTAACCCTATTAAGTATATATATTCTTGATCAGCATGAACAGTAGAGTTGAAATAGCCATGTCCGTCCGTATGAACGCACGGATCTCAGAGATGGTAAGAAACAGAGGTTTGACATGTATGGGAAAAATGCTTCTTATACCTGTAGACGGATCAGGTTTATTTTTAATTTTGCAACGCCCTCGGAAAAACATCATCAGCCATGCTCCGGCTTTCACGTATTTTTGCGAGTTACGATTTCAGCAAATTCGTACGATTTCAATTTAGAGCGCTCCGAAATTCGCCAGTTTTGTTCATCGATAATGTTCCATTCCCAACTTGTTTTGTGTCATTTCACATAACAAAAACAGCTGATGAGCGCCACTACTCATGCTATCGATAGTCATATATCGATATATACCATGGCCAAATCGCAAATTGTTGTTTTTGTGAGCAGTTTTCCATCTCGCTCAATTTTGTGTGTCTCTATTAAATAATTGATTAAAATATTGCCTTAGTGCGAATTGAGTGGGAGAGTCCGTAAGACAAATCTAAAAAGCTTGGAGAACTGAATAAAAATATTTCCGTGGGCTGTCTGTTTGTGCATCAACCTATACTTTGCATTTACTTTTCATTTCACGGACTCAGATGTCGCCGGTTTAAAAACGGCAAAACTTTGCGATTTCCCCGAAAAACAGTATCACTTCAAGCCTCTTCCGGGATTACCCTGTTTTAATGGGATTCTTGGGACTTTTTGGGATTTTTTTCTGATTACCTGTGTGTCTAGCATTTAGTTATCAAAACTATTTATCGATCCGCCAAAGCAATCGTGAAGATCACATGAAGGCTTGTCGAGTTATGAGCAGCAGTAGCAGCGCTGTTAACAACAGCCCAAAATGTATGCTGGTACAGAGTATAATATAGTCGGTCTTGACCGATCTCAGGTATATTTGGCCAGAAATTGTTGTTGGCTAAAACAAGTACGAAAGGCGGTAGTCAACTAGCGGCTCCAATTCAAAATGGAATTTAAAGAGTTCCGGTTACCCAATCCAATCCCTTTTATTCATTGTATTTAATGGCAAACAATTTGGTAATCAACATTCCTAAAGATCTCTCAAAGAACATCAAGATTTGGTCAGTAAGTATGTATGTATGTAAGTATGTAAGTACTTACACTGCCAACGCAGGCCACAACACACCCATTCGAGAACATTAGTCATGCGGTCAGCCAAGCGTTCAAGTGACTGCCCGACCTGTTCTTGGTCGAATCTTGTCACGAACCATGCATACTACAATACTAACTATCTAAGCCAGGTCTCGTGGGTTGGGGCTGAGATTGACACTGAGGCTGTGGCATTGTGTGCCCCGGCCAATTGCCCAGAGAAAAGACAATTTTCGGGGGGGATATTTATGGCGCTGGCTTGTGAAGTGCCCTCGAAACGGTTGAAATTTGTGTGCTCAGCACTGCAAATCGCATAGAACAACTGGAAATGCAATATTAATTACACTTCGAGGCACTAATTAAATGCAAATTACTATTACCGGTCGGTCTTTGATTTATGCTTTAAACAATTCCATTTCGTTCTCATTGTTCTAACATTAAAAAGACATAACGCAAAACCACTTTCGGATTGGGTGCACTTAAAATTTTAACGCCTGAATGATTCCAGTTTATGTCTAAGGCGCATGGTGATAGACAACCATGTAGAGGCGATTCTCGTTGCTCCGACCTTGGCGAAGAAAGCGACGTCTTGTCACGCATTCGCGCGAGTCCGGTTTGGTCCGTTACCGCGCGATGACATTGAACTAGAAATAGCTAAACGAGATCTTGCATCACGCATTCGGACGGATGTAATGCACGGCGAAGGCTGTTTCAAGTTGAATGTAAGCGTGCTTCACCTTAGTGGTTAGTAAGTTGCAATACAGGCACCACTGAGGCAGATGGAGATTTGCAGTCTGTAAATTAATTGAGATTTATTTGAAGCAAACAAGAAGAGTCAGCTGAAAATCTCATATTGTGCGGAAAACGGGAATTTGTGTGAACATGTTGCATCTAGCCATGAGATGATGCATACGAGAGTTGGAGAAAAAGGGGAAGAACCTACATACGTACATCAGCTGGTTCAAACAAATAACACTCTGTGCTAGAAGGATTCCCGAGGCGCACCAGCTTAAGACCACTTAAAACCTATAGCCAAATTTTATTTGTTGGGCAAATCGAATCATATTTTTGTAGAATTCGGTGGGTGGATGGAAAGTCGTCCATTCCGATTTAAAAGTTCCTAAACTCCCCACGCTCGGAAAAAATCAAGAGCTTTGTTCTTGTCTCAATTACAAACGGTATCTACAGTACGAAAATCACGAAAATACTTGATTTAAGTACAAAATTCGTATGTTAAGTAAGATTTGTACACCCTGTTCCCATTGAAAATGGGAAAAGGGGGACCATGAAGCTGTGCGAATGTATGTAACAAGGAAACATTTCTGACCCCATAAAGTTTGTAAATTCTTGATCAGCATAAACAGCCGAGGCGATATAGCCATGTCCGTCTGTCTGGATGGATGCGTCGATCCCGAGACTCCCAGAGACTATAAGAGATAGAGCCACAAATTTTTGCATGATGGTAGATGTGTGCCGTACGCAGATCCTGTTTGTTTCAGATTTGAAAATTCCAATTCAAGCTTTGGGGTGGTTTGGCCCCAAGGGAAACCCAATTAAGTCTCTAAAGAAGACCAAACTGTCAACCCTAATATATAATATTCTAAGCAAGTACAACATGTTCTGAGCTTCAGCCCATAAAATTCAAAAGCTATTCTCAATGATGGTTCTGATTGAACCATAGAACTCTGAAAAGCTGGTATTACTGAAGGTCAGAAGTGTGGGAATCAGTTGGGGATTTTAAGAATAGACTCTTTTAAATGTAATAAACATTCTATTTTAAGAGCTTGGCTCGGCTTACTCTGTTTGTTCTTACCGACTCGGTATCGACTCCGTTGTTGATGCTGATCAAGTATATATATACTTTATCAAGTCGAAGGTGCTTTCTTCATACTTTTGCACAAACTTAATATACTCTGTGTACCTTTAATACAGACTATACAGACTCCTATACTCCTGTCCTTCTGAAAACAAAACATAAATGACATTTTGAGTACGTATGAAATCCATCCCTATTGATCGAGATCTCTGCAGACGACTTTCGGGAGACTTTACCAAGATATCTCTAAGGTCTCATTCAAATGTTCAATACCTGCAGGTTGCTCAAAAGTAACCAAAATGAAGTGAATAAAGTTCTTAACCTAGTCATCTGAGTCATTGACATACTTTAGGTGAGATTGTATCAACCCATTCCACCGCCCATATATGCTCAATGTCAAGGTTAGTTATCTAACAATAATTTGCTAAGCTTCGTTTTTTTTTTATGGCACTTCCTTCTCTGATAATTTGCCTAAGACCCGACCCGGCCCCGCCGGTCATCACTTCCAAACACGTGCAATCATAGATGTGTTGTTTATGACCATATAAAAAAAGTCTTGAACTGGTTGTTCACTTCCATCTACATATATGTATGTATGCCAGCAAGGTCTCTCAGGGCGTACAATGAAGCTTAAACCTTTTATAATAGAAGTTGCATTAGCATATCAGAAAATATGAAGAGCATTTGTAGGAATGAATCAAATGGTCATAACTGGCTGCTCAATACACCTGGCAGCAGGGCATCCGCATTCCTCAATTGAGCAGCATATCCGATGGATACACAAAGGCGATTCCGTATGACTTGACCTTGGCTTTCAAGCCGAATGTAAAGAACTATATAAAAGTGCTAAAAGCAAACAGACACCAAGAGAAACACCAAAAATAAATTAACTTGATTGATTAAAGGAAACACTGGCTGGGGCGGCTGTCATCTACATACAATGCTCATAATGTGTTTATATGTATGTATGTATATTATATTTTGGTATGTCTGTGAGTGTGTGTGTGGTGGGCTTAATGGTTAACAACCATAAAAATAAAAAGAACTAATTTGCGAAAGGCCGCAAGTTCTAGACAAATTGTTTACGATCGATGATTAGAAAAGTGAACACAATTCATACACAGCCCAAGTAAGTCGAGAAGAATACATACGTGGGTGGACTTTCAAGACTTTCAAGAGATATTGTAAAAATTGGCATTGGCAATGCAGAGTTTGATGATTTAGCCATTTGTGTACCAATCAAACAACTTCCCGACGACTCTTTTCTGTGAATCGTCTAGTCGCTTAGGAGTAGTCATCAAATACATATATGGCGGATTTATGCATTCTTTTGAAAACCAGTTACAATTATACCAATTGAATCTGAACCATAAATGTGTCAATTCTGGTTTTTGCATTAGGTGCCATAGAATGTGGTACATGTTCCATTTGCTAATAAACTTTTAAGTTAATCGGTTATAAATTATAAAAGCTTGTACTTATATAACTTTAACAAGAAATCGACAAATATAAACCATTAATTCTTAAGAGGGTTACGTGAAAGCTTAATAATTGCTGAGTTTTGAGACGCCACACTCAAAAAAAAGGCCATCCGAAACGGGGTGATCCCGGATATCCGAAAAACAGGATCACTTCAAGCCTGCTCCAGGAATACCATGTTTTTATTCCCGATTTCTGATTTTTTATTTCTGCGTACGCATATAAAAGACAAGAACATTTTCCCCATAACAAATTGTTGCGTCCATTAGCCTATAACAAAATCTTCTGCTTAAAGATTCTGTTTAATATAAAAATATTGGAATATAAAACATTTTAAAAAGTTATATCTAATGACTTTCTAGATGAATACCCGGCGCTGCCTGGGAGTGAAAAATTCAAATTTTGTTCAACTCTTAATATTCTCTTCTTCAAAATTTGTATGATATTCAACAAAGCTCTATAACCAATTCGAAATTTCAGTGTTCTATAATATTCTCCATCTTTCTAGAACTCTTTAATATTCAAGAGCTTTTTGGAAATTTCTCAAACATTCAGCACTTTCTGGATACTTGAATTACATTCTAGTACCTTTTAGTTAGTTCTTTAACTATCCTCACATTCTAGAAACTTCTTAAATATTCTACAACTTGCAGAAATTTCTATAACACTATTGAACTTTATATAACACTTCATATGTTTCTAGAAGTTCAATCTAGTGTTATGGCATTCTATAATCTGTTTTAAATTTCAATAAAATTCCAGATCTCTCCACAATGGCTGTCATGTGAGAGATAGATCTAGAATTTACTCTGTTGTTTGTCAGTTTATGTAACAGAAGATGCGATATCGAATCTAAACAGTTATAAAGCTATCACCAAAATTCAAAAGTTTTCCAGAATTTTTGGAGTATTTTAGAACTTTGCTGAAGTTTCTCTAACAAACAGCAATTCAAAAATTGATGGCTACGACTATTTCTTTGGAATGGCTGTATTCCTCTTTATACTTTTTGAATCCAGTAAAATATACGAATTCTTGTAACACATAAAATTCAGGGTCTTAGCTTAATAAAATGTCATACACTGTTGCTCGCAATTCTACTTCCACAAAAATACTTTAATATTGGAATTGATTCATGTTGTGGTATAAGTACAACGAGCTAGTTTTGCGGTTTGAAACTATTTGCCTTTTGGCTGGTGAAATGAAAAGTAAATTGACACATTTTTCCATTTAAGAATTTAGTCGACCCTCAAATTGAAAATTCAAAGGGTAAAATATAGGAAAGTTAGCTTCGGATTGGCCGAAGTTTGTATACCCTTGCAGCACGTTTTCTAACTAGTCTGACGGACATATCCACTGTAAAACAATTTTTTCCGAATAAGACTACTTTTCTGACTACTTTTGTATGGCAGCTATATTATATAGATGTCCGATTTCGAAGAAGTATTAAAAACTAGTAAATACGGAGTTTGGAGACGATTACATTAAAAACAAAAAAGTTTTTCTCACTAGAACTAGTTTTTCGACCGATCGTTCCTATGGCAGCTATATGTTATAGTCATCCGATCCGGCTGGTTCCGACAAATGTGCAGCGTATTTGGACCAGAAGACTTCGTGCAAAGTTTGGTGGCGATAGCTTTAAAACTGACGGAGGAGATAGCATAGAAACAGACGGACATGGCTATATCGACTCAGCTCGTCATGTTGATCAAGAATATATATACTTTATGTGGTCGGAAATGTTTCCTTCTATGCGTTACAAGCATCTGGACAATTTCAATATTCCCTCTCCAAGGGTATGAAAAGTATTCAAATTGAATTGTGTTGTCGAGGCATATAATATACATTTTAACTTTAAAATGCCGGAATTGAACTCTGATAAAGAACTATGTAGCATAATTCTTCCGCATTTTAGAACTCATATGAACGATAACACTTAACACATTGTCCAAAAAAGTAAAGAATTAGTGTTATTACAAATATTTTCACGGCATTTTGCGGTTTGCTGACGGTTCAACTTATATAAGAATAAATAATGTGATTTTGAAATTAATTGCAAGTTTTTTGCCATTATTTAAACGTCAAGAGTCGGCTCAACTTATATTTTGCACATTAACTGAACTGTGTTTTATGTTACGTTATGGCAGATAAAGTATTTTAAGTGCATTTAACTGAACGCGTTTGGAATTTCCAATTCTAAAATGTTTTTGGAGTTCTTAAAAACTAATTGCTTTTAGTCAAGTTCAGCATTCCGAAACTATTTGGAATTCGTTGTTAGTCATATTATTGATATATTTATTGATTAAGAGACATTTTGTAAAATTAAGCAAAAAGATATACTTGTGTATTTTAGGGAATCACTTGCCGGCAGTAACTGAAAAATACCGACAGAAAGCGAAACTTCTGTTTAGTTTCGATTTAAAGAATTTTTTGTAATAAACAAAAATTAAACAAGATTAAGTTAGTCTTGATGACAGACAAAGAAGGCAGCATTGAAGCCATTGGACAAGAATGTGAAATCATTCGCCATAATATATAGCTGCTGGTGGCCAATAGCGTTGATTCGTTAGCTAATGGAATTTGCATCATTGGTGCATCTTCTCTCAAGTGACATTATTTTTGGGAACGAATCCTTCAAAGGGCAGATTTACTTTCCCTGCATAATTGTGAGTGTTATGTGTATAGATGATGATAAAATGATAAGAAGTTCGATTGGGTCGTTTCCACTTGGAAAATCTGGCACAACTCATTTGAAATGTAAAAAAAATAGGACAAAAACATTGAACTTAGGCACGATTCCGCTCGCTTTTCTTCAGTGTAAATCAAAGGTACAGCTACAATGATTTCTTCTCTCAAGTGATATTATTTTTGGGAACGAATCCTTCAAAGGCTGATTTACTTTCCCTGCTTAATTGTGAGGGCTATGTGTGTAGATGATAATAAAATAATAAGAAGTTCGATTGGGTCGTTTCCACTTGGAAAATCTGGCACAACTCATTTGAAATGTAAAAAAAAATAGGAAAAAAATATTGAACTTAGGCACGGTTCCGCTCGCTTTTCTTCAGTGTAAATCAAAGGTACAGCTACAATGATTTCTTCTCTCAAGTGACATTATTTTTGGGAACGAATCCTTCAAAGGCTGATTTACTTTCCCTGCTTAATTGTGAGGGCTATGTGTGTAGATGATAATAAAATAATAAGAAGTTCGATTGGGTCGTTTCCACTTGGAAAATCTGGCACAACTCATTTGAAATGTAAAAAAAATAGGAAAAAAATATTGAACTTAGGCACGGTTCCGCTCGCTTTTCTGCGGTGTAAATCAAAGGTACAGCTACAATGATTTCTTCTCTCAAGTGATATTATTTTTGGGAACGAATCCTTCAAAGGCTGATTTACTTTCCCTGCTTAATTGTGAGGGCTATGTGTGTAGATGATAATAAAATAATAAGAAGTTCGATTGGGTCGTTTCCACTTGGAAAATCTGGCACAACTCATTTGAAATGTAAAAAAAAATAGGAAAAAAATATTGAACTTAGGCACGGTTCCGCTCGCTTTTCTTCAGTGTAAATCAAAGGTACAGCTACAATGATTTCTTCTCTCAAGTGACATTATTTTTGGGAACGAATCCTTCAAAGGCTGATTTACTTTCCCTGCTTAATTGTGAGGGCTATGTGTGTAGATGATAATAAAATAATAAGAAGTTCGATTGGGTCGTTTCCACTTGGAAAATCTGGCACAACTCATTTGAAATGTAAAAAAAATAGGAAAAAAATATTGAACTTAGGCACGGTTCCGCTCGCTTTTCTGCGGTGTAAATCAAAGGTACAGCTACAATGATTTCTTCTCTCAAGTGACAATATTTTTGGGAACGAATCCTTCAGAGGCTGATTTACTTTCCCTGCTTAATTGTGAGTGCTATGTGTATAGATGATGATAAAATAATAAGAAGTTCGTTTGGGTCGTTTCCACTTGGAAAATCCGACACAACTCATTTGAAATGTAAAAAAAATAGGACAAAAACATTGAACTTAGGCACGGTTCCGCTCGCTTTTCTGCGGTGTAAATCAAAGGTACAGCTACAATGATTTCTTCTCTCAAGTGACAATATTTTTGGGAACGAATCCTTCAAAGGCTGATTTACTTTCCCTGCATAATTGTGAGTGCTATGTGTATAGATGATGATAAAATAATAAGAAGTTCGACTGTGAGTTTCCACTTGGAAAATCCGACACAACTCATTTGAAATGTAAAAAAAATAGGACAAAAACATTGAACTTAGGCACGGTTCCGCTCGCTTTTCTGCAGTGTAAATCAAAGGTACAGCTACAATGATTTCTTCTCTCAAGTGAAATTATTTTTGGGAACGAATCCTTCAGAGGCTGATTTACTTTCCCTGCTTAATTGTGAGTGCTATGTGTATAGATGATGATAAAATAATAAGAAGTTCGTTTGGGTCGTTTCCACTTGGAAAATCCGACACAACTCATTTGAAATGTAAAAAAAATAGGAAAAAAATATTGAACTTAGGCACGGTTCCGCTCGCTTTTCTGCGGTGTAAATCAAAGGTACAGCTACAATGATTTCTTCTCTCAAGTGACATTGTTTTTGGGAACGAATCCTTCAAAGGCTGATTTACTTTCCCTGCATAATTGTGAGTGCTATGTGTGTAGATGATGATAAAATAATGAGAAGTTCGTTTGGGTCGTTTCCACTTGGAAAATCCGGCACAACTCATTTGAAATGTAAAAAAAATAGGACAAAAACATTGAACTTAGGCACGGTTCCGCTCGCTTTTCTTCAGTGTAAATCAAAGGTACAGCTACAATGATTTCTTCTCTCAAGTGATATTATTTTTGGGAACGAATCCTTCAAAGGCTGATTTACTTTCCCTGCATAATTGTGAGTGCTATGTGTGTAGATGATAATAAAATAATAAGAAGTTCGATTGGGTCGTTCCACTTGGAAAATCTGGCACAACTCATTTGAAATGTAAAATAAAATAGGACAAAAACATTGAACTTAGGCACGGTTCCGCTCGCTTTTCTTCAGTGTAAATCAAAGGTACAGCTACAATGATTTCTTCTCTCAAGTGATATTATTTTTGGGAACGAATCCTTCAAAGGCTGATTTACTTTCCCTGCATAATTGTGAGTGCTATGTGTGTAGATGATAATAAAATAATAAGAAGTTCGATTGGGTCGTTTCCACTTGGAAAATCCGGCACAACTCATTTGAAATGTAAAAAAAATAGGACAAAAACATTGAACTTTGGCACGGTTCCGCTCGCTTTTCTGCGGTGTAAATCAAAGGTACAGCTACAATGAGTTCTTCTCTCAAGTGAAATTATTTTTGGGAACGAATCCTTCAAAGGCCGATTTACTTTCCCTGCATAATTGTGAGTGCTATGCGTGTAGATGATGATAAAATAATAAGAAGTTCGATTGGGTCGTTTCCACTTGGAAAATCCGGCACAACTCATTTGAAATGTAAAAAAAATAGGAAAAAAATATTGAACTTAGGCACGGTTCCGCTCGCTTTTCTGCGGTGTAAATCAAAGGTACAGCTACAATGATTTCTTCTCTCAAGTGACATTGTTTTTGGGAACGAATCCTTCAAAGGCTGATTTACTTTCCCTGCATAATTGTGAGTGCTATGTGTATAGATGATTATAAAATAATAAGAAGTTCGACGTTGAGTTTCCACTTGGAAAATCTGGCACAACTCATTTGAAATGTAAAAAAAAAAGGAAAAAAATATTGAACTTAGGCACGGTTCCGCTCGCTTTTCTGCGGTGTAAATCAAAGGTACAGCTACAATGATTTCTTCTCTCAAGTGACATTGTTTTTGGGAACGAATCCTTCAAAGGCTGATTTACTTTCCCTGCATAATTGTGAGTGCTATGTGTGTAGATGATGATAAAATAATAAGAAGTTCGTTTGGGTCGTTTCCACTTGGAAAATCCGGCACAACTCATTTGAAATGTAAAATAAAATAGGACAAAAACATTGAACTTAGGCACGGTTCCGCTCGCTTTTCTTCAGTGTAAATCAAAGGTACAGCTACAATGATTTCTTCTCTCAAGTGACATTGTTTTTGGGAACGAATCCTTCAAAGGCTGATTTACTTTCCCTGCATAATTGTGAGTGCTATGTGTGTAGATGATGATAAAATAATAAGAAGTTCGACGTTGAGTTTCCACTTGGAAAATCTGGCACAACTCATTTGAAATGTAAAAAAAATAGGAAAAAAATATTGAACTTAGGCACGGTTCCGCTCGCTTTTCTGCGGTGTAAATCAAAGGTACAGCTACAATGAGTTCTTCTCTCAAGTGAAATTATTTTTGGGAACGAATCCTTCAAAGGCTGATTTACTTTCCCTGCATAATTGTGAGTGCTATGTGTGTAGATGATAATAAAATAATAAGAAGTTCGATTGGGTCGTTTCCACTTGGAAAATCCGGCACAACTCATTTGAAATGTAAAAAAAATAGGACAAAAACATTGAACTTTGGCACGGTTCCGCTCGCTTTTCTGCGGTGTAAATCAAAGGTACAGCTACAATGATTTCTTCTCTCAAGTGACATTGTTTTTGGGAACGAATCCTTCAAAGGCTGATTTACTTTCCCTGCATAATTGTGAGTGCTATGTGTATAGATGATGATAAAATAATAAGAAGTTCGACTGTGAGTTTCCACTTGGAAAATCTGGCACAACTCATTTGAAATGTAAAAAAAATAGGAAAAAAATATTGAACTTAGGCACGGTTCCGCTCGCTTTTCTGCGGTGTAAATCAAAGGTACAGCTACAATGATTTCTTCTCTCAAGTGACATTGTTTTTGGGAACGAATCCTTCAAAGGCTGATTTACTTTCCCTGCATAATTGTGAGTGCTATGCATGTAGATGATGATAAAATAATAAGAAGGTTAAATGATTTCTAATCGTTTCTGAGTGATTTCAAAAAAGGATTACATTTGCTAACCCAAAAATAATAAAAATAAATAAAATAGAAGTGGCGATGATGATAGCTCAGATGGAAGGCGAGTGCAAAATATAAAAAATTAAATAAAGAAAAAACCCAGGGCGAAAAGAAAATATAAATCTGGAGAGGTCTTTACTCTGCCGAGGGTGAAGAGCAACTAATGCTGAGCACATCTGTAAGCAAGGTGCAAACACCAAATGTAGTGCTGACAGCTGTGCCAAAGGTAACATGATGTGTGACAAAACATCTTAATAAAATGTCAAGAAAAAGTAAACAAAGTTCTCGTAGCGCCAAGCAATGTTCCTATTTTTGACTCTTGCTTTCATTTGCTGAAACTCTTCTGCTTTTCTGCTTTGACTACTCAAATATTCACGTTTTTTTTTTTTGCAGAAATTTGAAAAATTATAAATCCTTTTTCTTTATTGTTTAGCTAGCATAGAACCCACGTGTGGCTATTCATACTTGCACCCATTCACTTTGATTGCCTTTAGAATTCTATTTTTTGCTTTGAACTGAACTTTCGAAATTCCAGTCACGATGGCATTATGCAGTTTGTTGTACGTTTAGTATGTCACATTATTTGTCATTATGTCGCGGCTCTTAATTATATTTTTTCCTTGCTTGTTGTCTTCACATTTGATTACAAATGAGAAATGTGAACGTATCACATTCAGATAGACAGTTTAATTTACTACACCAGTTCGGTTAGCTGATATCAATCAGGGGGTGGGGAGGGGAGGGGATGCAAATTGTAGGTACGTGGAACCACAAACAGAAATGCTGGTAAGGCTTTAATGAATTCGTACGCTCTTGTCCAACAGAGATTGGAATGCACAAACAAAGACGGTGGTAGCCAGACAGATCTTGGATTGCTTTCAGTAGGTTCTGCAGTGTTGTTTTCCAAAAAGGTCAAACTTGCTTGCCAGTACCTGGTCTTCTTTTTTTTGTGGACTTTCCTTACCAAAGAATTTCAGTCTTTAATCGTAATAAGAGCTGCATCAACAAGCAAATCTGTAAATTTTCTAGCTATAACAACTTGTTGAGTTTGTGAGGGTACAAATATATGGTTTTATGAGGAATACTTTTTCTGACCTACCATATCTGGCAGAAATATTTAAGCAGCTGCACATGGCTCCCATCACATAAATCAGGTCAAACGGCAGTTAGTGTTGGTTAATTTCCGAGCCATATTTTACGTCGACTCGTATTTATTACCAGTGTTCACAAACTAGTCTTGTTTTTAGCTTACTTACCCCTGATGCACTCATCATTACGTTTAACAGTCGCTTTTGCCCTTAAGCCACCTGGCACCAAACACTACAAATACTTGATTTGTATATTTTAACTTGCCTGGTCGTGCCCACGTGTCGATCTACTACAGATGACTCCTATTTGATCATAGGGCAGTTATATAGTGATTTGCATAAGTTATTCCAAGTGCCAGGTGACAACAATAGACAGAAAACCAGACCACAAAATTGTTGCCAGTCATCATCTTTACACCTCGGACTTTCGCATCTCTGCCTCCCATCTCGTCTCAGTGGTGATTCTAATAAGCGGACCGGCTAAAGCTTTGTATAACCCGAATCACGGGTAATTACGTCGTCTGCGCATGTTCTACAAATGCAAATCGGACGGACGGCGAGTTAAGTGGGAAATTAGGTGAACAAAAAACTGGTAAGACGAGATGATACAATAGCAATCGGTTATGCAATTGCAGAACAATTGGAATGAACAATTAAGTAGGAATGCTCCTGGAGAATTGGATTTTTTTAAGAACTTTGTTTGTGAAATCAATTGATAGGAATGGGTTGACACTGTTGGATAGTATACCGTTCAAAGATCGTGTATCAAGGAATTCGCGGTTCAATAAGTTCGATCATTTATTTCAACTTGTATCTTACTTCTGAATACAGAAAATTCTTGATCCAAATACACAATTCTCTATTTGAGCTCTGTGTGTGACATTACTAAGGTTACTTTTTGGCATAAGGCTAGAGGAGAAGAGGTAGAAGAAAGTAAAAAATAGAAAAACAAGAAAGAAAGTCTGTCAAGCCCGATTATAGCATACTCTGTAGCAACGAAATGATTATTTTGATGCTGCAGTAACAGCTCAAAGCAGCGCTGCAGCAGCGAACAGTCTTTTGATCATAGCTCGACAACCGTTCTTGCAATCTTTACTTTTCTTTTGGCGGATCGATAAGTGGTCCGGATTACTAAATATGCTTAGAAGGTACAAACCATCTATCTTTAAGACTGTGAGAATAATTAAATTTTTTCCGGTTTGCGGGAGCGAGAGGGGCGTGGCCAAAATTGAAAATCAACTTGATCTGCCTGCCAGTATAAGAAGATTTTGTACAATACACGAAAAACATCCATCTCTTACCATCTCTGAGATCTGTGCGTTCATACGGACAGACAGACAGACAGACATGGCTATATCGGCTGTTCATGTTGATCAAGAATATATTTACTTTACAGGGTTGGAGATGATTCCCAGGCTGTTAAATACTTTGCATAAACTGAATATTCTCTATGTACCTTTGGTACAGAGTATACAAAGAACGCAAAATCTCACGAGTGTGTTGTTTTATACTTGACAGTAAGTATTCTTTACACGATACTCAGATATATACAAGGTACATATAATTCTCAAAGCACAGTACTCAATTCTCAAGAAAATTTTGTAATTGATTCAAGGTTTTTTCGATTTGTTGCATATGGTTGACAGTTCAAGCTTTAATTGAAGCCTAATAAAAGACTTTTAGCACCTCGGCTTTATTCTCTACACGTGAATGAAAAAGGGCAAAAACTGTGTTTTTTGAGAGTTTGAGACCATTTTTCTCAAAATCTCTACGTGATGAGCACTTTTGTATTTGTGTTCACTGATGAAAATCCTACAAAAATATCCTTGTCTAATCCTTGAATCATTTTGGTTGTCGTCCAGTGTAGTTAGTACTCAAAACTAAGTGAAGTCGATACCCAAAACTAATTACCCGATACTCAGCACTCGGCACATAAATCTAAGTACTCAATACGGAGTAGTTTTCAGTTCTTGACCACCATCAATGAACACCACAAAATATGCCATGTCAGCCTGACGCTAAGATCAATTTTTTCTCCCACTAAAACTTCCGTACCGAAACTGAACCACATCAAAAAGTGAGCCCTCAGAGACCCGCGATATAGATGGATACTTACCATCTCCATCACTTGGGTAACAAAGAGTATTTCAATATCTGGGACAAATGATATGTATAACAGCTTCCATCCATTACATAGATCGAGTTGATGCACAGATGAAAAAATCTGAACAGAATGCTTAATGCCGTATGATGGTATATGACAGACCAATCTTGAAACTATCAGATCGTAGATTGAGTATCGTTTTGTCCTTAGATTAACAGTAGATAGCAGCTATGCTGCAGTGCTGCCGCTGCCAACATATTTTTGCCCATAATTATACTCTGTAGCGGAGGTACATAGAGTTTAATAAGATTGTGCAAAAGTATTTAACAGCCAAAAGAAAGCATTTTTCACGAATAACAAATATTATATTACAGCTCCATAAGCCCATAAACCTAATCCTAATTATCTTGCGCTTAGTTCGGCATGTCCAAAACCAAAGAATAGACACGAATTACCTTCTTATTATGAGGGTACACCAATTCATCTTCCCCAACAAGCAGCTCCAGAGTCCCTGTCTCTAAAACCTAGGCGTTCAACCAGATTCGCAGGTATGACAAGAGCCACTTTTTTTGTCATAATGTTATTTGGGGGTCTCAACGAATTCTTATCCGAGCTATATTTATTCGTTTTATTCGAAAAAAATTTGTCATTTTGTAGACAAATAATTGATTCGAAATGTTATTTGTCGATTAATTTTATTTAAATAACGAATAATTTTATCTAGATAATCATTCGAATGATCGTTATTTATATAAAATTATTTACTAATAAAATATCATAAATAACACTTGTTTTCAAATAATTATCTAGATAATTTTTTATTCGAATAATGCCAACTCTGGTACAGAGTATGCTATACTCGGGCTTGACCGACTTTCTTTCTAGTTTTACTATCTCTTTATCCGATCTGTACCAATAATTTTGTTTCTATATTTATAATAGTGATTACTAAATATAACTAGAAGGCACGAACCATCTATTTACACATCTGTGAAAGAAATGGCATATCATGTTTAAACAAACTTGATCCGCCTGCCAGTATAAGGAATATATGTCCCATACATGTGACCCCAGCATCTCTTACCTCTGAGCTCTCTTTGTTGATACCTACGGACATGACTTTTCGATTAGATTCTTGATGCAGATGAAGAATGTTAATGTCCGACTTATTTTTGTATGTAAAAATCCATTTAAAGAATCCCAAAAAAATCTGTGTACCTTTGCCAAAAAAGAAAATTCAGATTTTTGAAATCTTGGTAATAGGTTTTAAACAAAGATTTTGAAATCTTGCCGAAATGTTTTGCGTAAACCCACAGCAACAAAACATTTGCTTAAACAAAAATACCAAATAAGGAAATGTTTAATGTTTTTGATGGAAAGCTACCTGATTTCAAAATGAGTTAATTTGATTAACTGAAATATGGTTATATATTGTTTGGAGCATTGTTCTTGGCTCAATTTTGTAATTAGCAATTGCAAATCAAATCAAATTTAACTGAATAACATGCGTCTTTCAGGTGCTTAGTACCATGGACCGGGACTTAAGAAAGTAATAAATTAACATTTAAATTAAGAGTTTTTAAATACAATTGATATCTTGGTGTTTTTAAAACTTTCCATGAAACTGT
The DNA here is from genome assembly GCA_035044965.1 of Lordiphosa andalusiaca. Classification (NCBI taxonomy): domain Eukaryota; kingdom Metazoa; phylum Arthropoda; class Insecta; order Diptera; family Drosophilidae; genus Lordiphosa; species Lordiphosa andalusiaca. Next base: position 604,797 of record JAWNNM010000051.1, on the reverse strand, counting down.
ATTCAATACTTAATATAAAAATAATTTAAAATTCACCCGACATGGCACATTTGCATACCGGAATAACACAAATCCCAACTTTCTTGGGCTATCGACAATAACACAGAAAATACCATAAATATAAACGTACTACTTCTGTGGTTTTACTTGGAATATTTTGTTGCCAAGAATTGTAATGATAGCACCAAATGGCTTTGGTTCCAAAAGATCTGTGAGTTTTTATACTCTGTACCGTAGGTACACAGTGTATTATAAGTTTGTGCAAAAGTATGTAACAGCCAGAAGGAAGCATCGCCGACCCTATAAAGTATATATTTACTTGATCAGCATCAACAGCCGCGTCGATATAGCCATATATATATGAACGCACAGATCTCAGAGATGGTAAGAGATTGGTGATGCACATTTCAGTTAATTGTTCTTGACGCCTCTGATGCATGTAATCAGCGAATATAATAACAGAGATCGAAGTTCAAATAAAGTGATAGAAAAAGTTTTAATTTGATAGGAATCGGTTACTTGTAAATTACATTTTGGCCAGGACTTCAAAACGGGCTTAAGACGAACCGGCTCTAGCCCGGAACTCCGGGACATAATTTTTCTGGGAACCGAACCTTAAACCAAAGTGAAAAGTGTGAAAAAATTAAAAAACATGATCCTGTTTTGAACCCAAAATGTCGGGAAGGCTTTATAAAATTAACACATAGTTCAAATGTGTCTTAAACTCTTCCAGTCTTGCTTGATTGGTTATCTATGGTGGCCTATATTTTTAAAGTTTCGGTTCCATAGATAAACGAACAGTTCCCAATTTTACTTATACCACAACTATGCTATGCTCATGTTGTTAAAACATTTCATGAAACATGTATTTCCAAAATACCTTGCATATGCACCATTTAATGATTTCGACTGGCGCTCGTTTTCGCCTTCTAAGCATTTTATTTTGCATAAAAGTAGTATCAGCTCTTCTAGAATGTTTTACATCACAAATCCTTACTCAAATTTCTCTTTCACGAAATCCATATAACATCTTAGACACTTTCCGAAATACCACCTTAAATAAACTTCCAAATTCTATTAAGTTTTTGGTTTACGGGAGCTAAGTTATAAGCATTTCAGTACAGTTTGCTTTTGGTCCCGTTCAGTACTGGCTTACATTCCTGAAGAAGGGGTCAAGTTAAGCTGTTATGTTAAATAGATGTCAATAATACGAACCATTATTTTGAAGTTATCTAAACCAAGCCAGGTATTCGTTTATAGTTTCTCACTTATATCTACCTTAATATTTTACGAACGGACCATTAAGTACAGCCGTGCTCCCGAAAATGTTAACAATTCAGATTCAAAGCCAGTTTCAAATTGCTAAACATTGTGCAATTGTTATAAGAAAGGCTTCCTTGACTCTTACCAACATTGTTCAATTCAAATTTGCAAATCTAAATCTAATATCTATGTTCCAAGCTACAATCTTTTCGCTCATAAATATCACCAGATCTCTATGAACTTATCGCCCGGGCAAGGTGAGTTATTCGACCACCTGTCTTGGGTCACTAATTGCACTGCCGCATAATTATTGTACTTTAGAATGGAAATGGTCCGGTCGGATAATTACTGCAGCTGAGTAATGATCTACTTACTTTTAAATGATTCCAAATCATTTTGCGAAAGTAAGAGAAGGCTAAGCAATTAACCAGTGGAACCTTTCTAATGGCCCAAAGTGACATTCCCAGGGCGGAAATCAACACTTTCCGATTGGATGATATTCTATTCTATTATTGAAATTATTTAGAAATGAGAATTTTAATCAATACCTAGCTGCACTTATGCAACTGCTAATGAATTTTACAATATGGTGATCCCGGGATCTTCGTGACTGCCCACACCAGTATCGCGAGTTGCACAGGTGTCTCTCTGTCGAGAACAACAGCGCCGCCGCAACACCCACCTGCAGAGTTTGTACTGGTGTTTGATGTGGGAACAAGTCCAAATCCGTTGTTTAAAACTAAATTAATGCCAAATCGATTGTAGCTTTCCCAATATTTGATAAAAACACGTTTTCGTTTTGTCTCCCAGACTGCAATGATTCATTAATTAGCCAGCGAGCGAGGTGGGGCTTGATTCTGATTCTGGTTCTTATCACACTTCCTCCCAACACCGATAAGATAGATACTGATATGTTAGTTAGTTCATGTTTTTTGAAGCCTCTCTTGACTTATAACTAATTTGTTGACAAATTTGCTGAGTAGCGTCATGTAAATATTGAACACTCAGCAAATTCGAAACCAGCGTTCAGGCCTTAAGTAAGCTGCTAGCGAGACATCTCTAGGTTTGGAGGGGGGTGGGCGGAGGTCGGGCGAATTGATGGCTTTCACTTTTATCCAGCTTCTGTGGCTAGTCGCTAATGATAGCTTCACTCAGTCATTTGCTAAGATCTCTAATGATTTTAGCACTTGAACAATCTTGTTGAGCCATTTGAAACTGAGAATGATCAGAAACACATTGTTGTCATTGGCTGAATGAGCCATGCTTGATGGCAAATTAACACTATAGAATTTTGATTGATCTCCACTTTACAAATTAGAGAACTGAAGTCTTGATATCATAAATCATTTTTAGCTGCGTCGTAGCTTTGTGTCCGATTTGGTCCTGTTAAAAACTAAGTCATGCATCTAGGCAATTGATTAATGAGGAGTAACCAGGAGGTACAATAGCTGAGGGTGTGTTCTATCATCGAGTACTTGTTACCTTATAAAGGTTCGAATTTTCGTTTGACTTGTTACTACACTCAGAAAAAAAAAAAAACAATAACATTGTTCTTGAATTAAGTACAAACGGTGTCAATAGTACGGTAAGTACGAAAATACGAAAATTGATTTAAGTACAAAATTGTTATATCAAGTACTATTTTTTTTAATCCCGAAATACTAGATTTTAGACTGTTTTGGGATATATTAAGTATGGTTTGAATTATTTGTATTTCTCTTTAATCATACTTTTAGCCTATAATGTTCTCAAGTCAAGCCCGATTATGTCTCAAAATAAGTACAAGACGTTCGTTCTTAAGGTGCAGTAATTTCTAAAACATTCTAGAAAGCAAATTAGAGTACTTCAAACAAGTACAAAATGTTCTTGGTTTGAGCGCATACAAAAGCTATTCCCACTTTGTTCTTGAACGAGGTCTTTGTATTGAACCAAAGTTAGAGCTACTGTAATTTAGAAATATGCCCACACTCCATAACAAAAGTGTTAGACCCAGTTGGGAATTTTAAGAACAGGCTTTCCTAAAAATAGTTCATATTTTCTGTTGCACACATTGTGGAGCTAGGATTATGAGTCTTATTTGTACTCAATCCAACATATCTTGTACTTGAACTAAGAACTCGCTTTTCTAGAATTTGTAATCTTACTGTGAGTACAATATGTTCTTGATTCAAGAAGTCATATTTTAAGCTCAGAATGTTCCGTACTCAATTTAAGAACTCCCAAGAACGAATCATACTTAAAAATTTCAAATACAAAACGGCTTAAATTCTATCCCGTTTGGTCTAAAGCGCCAGTAGCCTTTTTTCTGAGTGTAGAGTTCTGTATAAATTTCAATGAAAGTGCTAACAAGAATTTCCCAATTAAAATGGAATTTTAAGCTTAAATGTCTTAATCAATTGTTACGACAAACGGAAACCGATAAACGGTTTGTGACGATTTTTTTGGATGAGGTCTCGCCTCATTTAATCCAAATGGAAGTTTTTTGTTTTGGTTTTAATTTAAAGCTTGAATGTTTCCCAAATCAATGTAAGCCTATTTACATATTCGCTGGAAATGAACATAAATTTGTTTAGTTTTTAATAATTTATACCAAAAAAAAAAATTTTGCCTTTAAAGTTGGTCAAGAAATGTCATTTTTGCGTGATACCCGTCGTGATACCCTTCTTATCCAGTTTAATTGGATACAAAAAAGGCACAGACTCCTTCAATCTAATGACTTTTGAATCACTTCATTTCATGGAACCCACAGCTCTAGAGCCATATTCGAACGGCAAAGTTTGTGGAGCCTTAAGATGCCATAAAAGGTTCCGACAGTGGAATTAGATCCTCGTACTACTCTACCACTAAGACAATGGCCTTACATAATATTCTAATATTTGTTTTTCAAATGCAATTTTGTGGTTAAGAACTCTCTTTGGTTTAATATTTGTGCCATCATTTTTTGTTGTCATAAATTCATTAGAATCCAAGATAAATACTGGCTAAATTTCAACTTCTATCACAATCTTAAGATAGAATCAATTCTGGTAACTATTCACTTTTGATGATGCAAATTCAGAATTGAATTTTTGAATTTTTGTTCCCGGCTCAATCCTCCTTCAGTTTCCACTTACTTCTGCTCTTCGGAGGAGGTTTTCTTTCCGTCAGATCACCGACAGTTGCCGTTTCCTCCTCTGTGCTGGCACTGACACACTTCGATTGAATATTCCTCTATAATTTCTGTTGTGTCTCAAAATCAATTTGTGGGTTTTGAATTGAATTGAACACTGGCACGCTCGGGGCGTTTGTTTTTAGTTTACACAATTTTCAATTAGCCAATGTCAATTGGGCTGCAGCTGCGACACCCGACAGCCAGATAGCGCGATAAAAACGGCAGTAAAAATAAAAAGTTAGTTTGTTTGTTCTTCTGCCGAGCGGGGCTTTGCGGTTTTCTTATTTTTCGGACACGTCCAATTGGCTGGGTTTTGCAAACAGAACTGAAGCACGGCTCCGTCCAGCGTCGTCTTAAAAAGGAAAACCGCTCGTCACCAGCGAACAATACAAAAGTCAAGTCGGAAACCGAAAGAAACCGAAACCCGAGCGGGCAAAGCATCGCGTGGGGGCGAGCGCGCACGCCGCTCTTTTTGGTTAGGAGGAATTTACAAGCTTTCATCTCGATGCTTGGGACCAAAAATAGTTGCCATCTCAGGCCAAACAAAGGACAGGGGGCAAGGCCTTCATGTGTTCGTTCAGTGGGTGACAAATGCCCAGGGCGCAGGTGCAAAGCCTTGTCATACCAATTGGAGCAGACTAATGCCCTTGCAGCTGAGACCGCGAGAAGGCTTCTAAGGGCATAAATCTTCTTGATCCCAGCGAGATTTGTTTGGCTTTTGCAGTCGCTCTCTCTCTCTCTCCGCCATCATCTCTCTGGTAAACAATGAACGATTCATAGTACAAAAACCAGTTGGAGCTTTGTGTAAAAAAAAAAAACCACGCAAAATCATACGTAGTTCCCCCTACAAAACAACAACGGCTATGATTAGCTTATATGCATGTATGTTCAGTTGTACATGCATATGTATATACATAAGTATACCCTTGCCGAAGAAAAGTATATCTAGAGAAGAAGCATCTTTGCTGTTTCTACCTTCTGAACGCGCTTTGCGAACAGCTAGCCGACGCCACTTGAGGGAGAAAAGCTGCCCTTTTTATATACTCTGTATCAAAGGTACACTGAGTATGTACAGTTTGTGCTAAAGTATGTAACAGTCAGAAGGAGTCGGCATAGCGACTTAATTCCGATGAAATGATTTTGCCCAGTGCGTTTTAAATCGAAATATTGTTGCTGGAATCGAAATAATGTCGTTATATTCCTGTCGGAACTATATCGTTTCAGAACGACATAGTTCCGATCGAAATTAGGTGGTTTTTTTCTGTCGGAATTATGTCGTTTAAAACGACTTAATTTCGACGTCCCAACTATAATTATTTTGATGTCGAAATTATGTCGTTATAAAACGACACTATTTCGATCGAAATTCTGTAGTGTTTTCTCTGTCGGAATAATGTAGTCTGAAATCGTCTCAATTCGGATCAAAATTGTATCCTTTTTTTGCCGAAACTATGTCGCTTTTAAAACGAAATAATGTCGATTTTCTTTGTACATAATTTGAAAACAAGCAATGCAAGTCGAACAAGCGGCATAGCTACTTAATTCCGACGACATAATTTCGCCCAGTGCGTTTTGAATCGAAATTACGTCGCTGGAATTTCGTCGTCCCAAATAGAAATTTATATTTTTCGGAATTATGTCGTGTTTTCCCTGTCGGAACTATGACGTTTTAAAACGACATTATTTCGATCGAAATTAAGTCATTTTTTTTCTGTCGAAATAATGTCGTCAGAATTATGTCGTCCCCCCGAAGGAATCATCTCCGATCCTATAAAGTATAAATATTTAGTAGTCAAATGAATGGTGAAGATCGGATAAGCCATGGCCGGGATTTGTGGAAAACAATCAATGATGCTACACGGCGCAACCCACCTACCTTAACACTTTGTGTGGCTTCTAGCTTCAAATTGATCAGATAAATACAAGCTTTGGGAGCTTCAGAGTATAATATAGTCGAGCTTGACCGAATAAATTTTTCAAATATTTTAAAGGACTGTCTTATAATCCAGAAGTTGATTTTCTAAATATGAGTTTAGTTTTTTTTTCTCGCTAGCTCAATTTCTCAATTTTAGGACATTAATTTCCTAGAAATAACAAATTTTAAAGGGTTTTTGGTCTAAGGTCTTGTTACTCGTTATCCTATTCCACTATTAGTTGAAATGTTATTTACTGCAAATGTATTATAGCTAATATTAAAATAAATAAAGGGTTTAGCCGGATATTGAGGGGAATCGGCTCTTTTTTTTTAGGTAGGCAGTTTTGAAGATTATCAACCGAAAGTATTAAAGCGATTTTTTTGAAACTTCTTTTTACCAACGGCTTTTAAATTTCCATCACAAGTCTTTTTTGGGCCATTTGAAAAATTCCACAATTCTTATGGCCAAAGCTGGTATGCCGTCACTTATCTAGAATAGTTTTCCGGATTCTTAAAGTGCTAACCATTACCTACGAAATTTCGCGAAATTATTTACACCATTTATTTCAGATTTATAGTCGAGGTTCCACTGTCATTGCTAGATACAGCTTGTGTGATTTTTACATAATTTTAAAAGTTAAAATTAATAAATAAAGAACTAAAATGTTTGTTATAGGTTTCTTAGAAACGTATATGGAAATTTTCCTTTTTAAGGATTTTAATAAATTTCTCGAATCAGTTAATAAAGCTTAACAACTTAAAAAGTACTAATAACATAAATAGAAATTTTGTCCATTTCGTCCAGCACTGCCTTGCCGTACAGGAATGCTATGGATATTACAGACGTTACTAAAACAATGCGGGCTAGTCTTATTTAACCGGCTTCAGTGCTGATCAATGGGGTCCATTTGTAAGAAAAAACCCACTGTAGCTCCAATGACTGAATTCCTAATATTTGATATTATTTCAAATGTCTATGAGGTAGGTGATCTACCGTTTTTACTTCAGTTCAGTGTTTGGCTTGCACAGCGGCCTACTAGCGCAAATTTGTGGTTTAGCATCCCGGATCCAAAGGGTTATTGTTCTGGATAATTAATTTACTAAGTGATTAATTCTTTAATAGTTCGTATTATTTGATAACCTCTTTAGAATTTCTAGTTAAAAACTACTCCCAGCCATTTTCTACAGAATGGCTTTTAAAAACTTTCCCCACTTGCGTAGACTTCGCTTATTGTGCCCAATCCTATGGCTCTTCACTGTGAACTGCATCACTAGTTTTTTTTTGAATTTTCATAGAAATTTTAAAAGATTTAGGGCCATTTTCTAATCTACTACATAGAGTTAGATAAACCTACAAATAACAGAGCAAAATATTAGTTTATCTGATATATGGCAGCTATATAGAAAGTGAGAAATCGGCCCTTAATGGTTTTTTAACAAAAATTATGCAAAATTTAGGGAAAAAATTTAATAAATAGTACCTAAATGAGCAAAATCATAGCCAAAACTTTTCATAAAAGTAAAGTTTTGACATTTTTCATTAAAAATGTTGATTTGAAAAGTAAGAATATCGTGTGTTTTGACCAAGCTATAGGTGGAATTCAAAAACAGTAGGGTAAACGCGATTCTTGGGTATAATTCGACTTGCGAGACCTTTAAACGTCTTCGTTCTTCTGAAAAAAAAACTCAAAAATACTTTACTCTGTAAGCTTCCAGAAACTACCGACAACCTAGAGAACACTTTACCGGTAGGGAAGATCTTCCGTTGGACATATTAATTTCAATAATCGCCTGAATCTTATTCAGTCCTCGGCTATTTGTATCAGTAATGGGCACCCAATGGCCCGTTGCGTCCTCCACTATCATAACATTATTCCTTCCTTTCTATAGATTATGGTGCCCACCGTTGATTTATGTTTCATGAGATTAATATACCGCTCACTAATTCCAGCACTGTCATAACTCAAAATAGATCATTATCTGATAATTGCGCTTAATGTTCTCAATGGTTTTTAACTATAGAAAATAGTTCTTTTATTCTTAATTTAATTTAGTGCCGATTTCTCATCTTCTACATAGCTGCTATGTGTTAAATAAGCTCAGATTTTGCTCTGTTATTTGTAGGTTTATGTGACAGATAGGTTTATGCAGTAGATTAGTAAACGGCCCTTAGTACATTTAATTTTAATTTTAGACTAAAAATGTTCGTTTCGGAGTTGGAAAATATGTCTTTACTGTTTTGTAAATTTATGCAACAGGAAAAAAAACATCTCCGATCCCTATAAAGGATGTTTACATTTGTTTTGTGTAACAGAGTTGCTTAGAGATAGACATTCGATTTGTATGGAACATCTATTTCGTAAGGTTTCAGTCATAACAAAAATATTTCATTTTTTTTTTGCCACGTCCCAAAGTTTTATGCACAGAAAATCATAAAAAAAAGTCACAATCATTTTATTATTATCGGATTTATTATATGCAGACAATACTGTGGGTGAAAGCCCTTAGCATTTTTAATTCATCGGCCCTTTTGTGGTTGAAAATGCAACTGCTAAGGTAATATTAGAGAGCCGTGCTAATGCTAATTCATCTTCAATTTCAAACACTTGGCACCTACAACACGGTGACACATAAACAGTTTAAGAACAATTAATTACTGCATTAGTCATTTCCTGCTCATGTTATTTCCCAGTTTTAAGCTCAAATCAAAATTAATTACACACTTTATGAGCAGCATAAATACGTTAAAGATTTGAAGGTTTCAGTTTTTTAAGCTAAACAGCTTTCCATCGGAAAGGGACTTTCGTTTTTTCTTGTTTTAGGCTTCTTAGAATTAGTACCAGCATTGATTTTAGAGAATAAAACCTATGTTCCACCCACAGCAGAACTTAATTCATTCTTATCGTACCGCATCCGCAGCTGGTACTCCTATCAATAATACCTACCGCAAATCTCTCAATAACCATAAATTATTTTATTTTAATACTTCAGAAATAAGCTCTGATTTGTTTGATCAATCCAGCATGTTGGATAACAAGAACGAATAACTTAAGAACAAACGCTCTTGAAAAAATATTTATTCGTTCTTAAATTTTCAAGAATTTCGCTCTTGAAGTCGAGCTAAATACGTTCTTAGCTTGGTGCTTTTAGGCGAGGGAAGTGAGGTATAGAAACTGGGAGAGGAGACCAAGCACATTTGAGAGAATAACTTTGGGTCTGCTCTTACAGTTTTGTATTTTATGGGAGAGGGGTGTGGGGAAGCTATCGAGCTGAAAGCGTAATGGGTTTTTGCACTCTTGTTGCTTTGGAATTCCCAACCAGTAATGGCATTGCTGGCATGGAGAGACCTCTGTTCGACTGATAGTTGACACACAAGGACTGATGTTGCAACATGGCTCAACAATTAGTTTTCCATGAAATAAATTTAAACAAAATGGAAAAATCTACTAATATTGAATTGTTGTAAGGTTGGAATATGTGAAGCACTTGATTTAAGAGTAAACGATCTTACCCTTGAATGTGATGAGCTCTTGATAATAGGAAGAACATTCTCGGTTCTTGACAATGCTGTTTGCCCTTGATTCAATGAGCAATCTTGAAAACGAGTATGCTTAGCACTTGATCCAAGAACTCTTGTGCTTGATTTGAGACTGATTCGTACTTGGATCAAGTATTGAAGCTCTTGGATCAAGAAAACCGGGATCAAAAATTCATACTTGGATCAAGAATTTCGCTCTTGGATCGAGAATTTTCACTCTTATCGAACTATTGATCTCGAAAATTCTTAAACCAAGTATGAAATTCTCTATTTTTTCTCTGAGTGTACATACGTCACCTAGCGAAAAGATCATTAAATTATAATTATTTAAAAAAAAGCCATTAAAATGTGTTAGTGTAAGTGCTTTTTGAATTGAATAAGGGAAAAATAAATTAAATAAATTATTTGTAAGTTTCTTGATTTAACAGCATTTATCAGTCACCCTGTATCTGTATCTTAAGGAAATTACTTTATGGGTATCAAACCTGATGATGTTGGAAAATCATTGTTTATCGTTTTTAAAAAAAACAAGAAAGAAAGTCGGTCAAGCCCGACTATAACATACTCTGTACCAAGAAAATTTTTCTTTTGATCATAACTCGAAAACCGTTCATCCGATCTTCTTCATTCCTTTGGCGGATCGATAAGTTATCCTAATAACTAAATATGTTCAGAAGGAACAAGCCATCTATCTTCAAAACTGTGGGAGATATGAGGTTTTTTCTAAATTGCGGGGGCGGCAGGGGGCGTGGCCAAAATTGAAAATAAACTTGATCTGCCTGCAGACATTAGAAGCATATGTCCCATACATGTCAAACCTCTATCTCTTACCATCTCTGAGATCTGTGCGTTCATACGGACAGACAGACGGACAGACGGACAGACGGACATGACGGACATGACTCGGCTGTTGATGCTGATCAAGAATATATATACTTTATGGGGTCGGAGATGCTTCCTTCTGGATGTTACATACTTTTGCACAAACTTATAATACTCTATGTACCTACGGTACAGAGTATAAAAACAATCTATAAACTCGATTGAAAATCTCCATCAAAAAGATTCCAATCTTATAAAATGCGATTGAAAATCTAACAATTAGGACTTATTATATCTTAACTAAGTTTTCAAGACTCCTTCAGTTCTCCGTGAAGCAGCGATGCAAACCTCTCGAAAATAAGTACTGATACGGTTCAATGGTTCACACAGTTTTTGATGGTTTCATTGGATGGTTTTTGGAGCTAACTGAAGCGCGGTTTCGGTTCGGTTCAGTGGTTCATAATGGCATGAAATATTATAATTTCTGTCGAAATGAAACTTTCCGCACTATTTGAAAATTGAATTCCTATAAACCATTTGAAAATCTTTAAAATCCTTTGAAGACTGTGCAAAATTTGCAAGATTCGTCTATAAGTTCCTAGAGGAATGCCCTTTGAAAACAGAGAGTGTCGGCTAGAAAAGAATTCGTATCATGCATCTTACACACCCTTTTTTTTATCATATTTTATGAGAAAAAGTCTTCTGGCTAAGATTGAATTACGGTAAAGAAGTGCTACAGAGGACGACAAATCAATTATCAACTTTCAAGAAAAGAATGCACGTCGATGACAGATATATTAAGAGATCGGGGGGCAATTGCAGAAAGCTTACAGGATTACATGTGCTAAAATTTTGTATTAAGTCATCCTTAATGGCCATAACGATCCATCATCGCTAAGAATGTAGAGAGTCAAACGAAATGCCGTATAAAACTTATCTTAGGGAAACGAAACCCAAATAAATAAGTATCATTGGATAGAGGAAAACGATTAACGTCTTAAAACTCGTCAGAAAACTGTTCAGCACGGTTCAGCATTTCTGAAAGGGAGCCGGTTCGGTTTGCGAAGCGGTTCGGTTCGGTTTAAAACCGGTTCAGTTCAGCACCAGTTTGCATCCCTGCTGTGAAGCTTCAGTCTAAAATTTTTTTGTTACGTTGTAGCGAAATATAAGTATGTGCTTCCAGTGGGATTTGAACTCACAGTTTCAGCATCTCCAACATCGAGCTGATAGGTTTTACTGATTTACTAGCACTTGGCTGAAGGCTCAGCGAATTAATGAAACATTTACACTTCACTGAGTTTGCTATCGAAATCGTCATAGATGTTTACATAAGCACAATGTTGAGTTTTGTTTTGGTTTTGGCAGTGGCAAGAAACTTTTTAAAGGTTAAAGAAAATTGAATACAATAAATCGTAATTCTCTTCAAAGGAGCAACATTATGTATGAATGTTTGAGTTTTGCAGAAGGCATTTCCACAAATGATCTAGACTTCCTTTATTTCAAAATATATATATATCAATTTTAGCCTAATATCTGCCATTTTAGACCTTGTTGATAACCTTGTTATCAACAGACTGCACAAAAAACAATTCACATTTTGTTATCCTAATGGACGCACGTAATATGCAGCTTGTTCAGGCATCTACGATCATTCTTCTCAATATCCATTATATCATTTTCATCTTCCCCAGGGATTAACATGGCGGCATTGAGGATTTGGCAATGAGGGCGGGTTTCTTTGATTTCTTAACAATATATGCAGCTCAGCTTCCTCATTCTCCTGATCATCGGAAACGAAAAGTTACACATCATCATCACCAGATGCAGTTATGTCTGCAGGAGCAGCTGCGGCAACTGTGGGCTTGGCACCAGCCAACATTGGCATCAAATCTCTTGTCAAATCCTACAACGGGTTCAAAATTATTTTCATGCCCAAATCTATATATAAACCACCAAACCCTTTCTTACCTTTATTTTGACTCTTTTGACTTAACTTTTGATTTTTATTTCGCGGTTTAACAGGTGTTTTTTTGTTGTGCTTGTGACGACAGTTAAGCCCCATTAGCAAAAATGAGCAACACTTATCGAGTGTAACGAATAAACCAAGGCGGCATACCGGTCCGGAACCGCACCCCTGAGAACCAGTTAGGTTCGTCTTTTGTGGAGTTCGCGAACCGGACCATGAACCAGGCGCCTTACATTTTTTACTCCTCGAACCTGAACCCGAACCGGATCACTTTTTTTGAAAAATAAGGTTTGGTTCACCAACTTAATAAATGAATCAACGTCTGATTGCGAATACGAGAAGTTTATGAAAGCAATAATCAATGATCAAATATAAAATCTATGAATGATGTTATAGATTCCTTTGAAAATGATTAAAGATCACATCCATCGACAAATGTTTTAAAATTTTGGAAAGGTCATAATAACGAAGACTTAAAAAATATTGCTTTTACTATACTAGCTGTGCCAGCAATTCAGGTATCAGCTGTACAAGCATTCAATACTTAATTTGTGCTTTTTGATTTAAGAGCTAGTATAGATGAACAGCTCCTGGAAGATATTATATAATGCTAATTAGCCTAAACTAAGCCATTTCTAATCGGTGTTAATGTCATCTAATGGAATTGATAATTGAAAAAGCTTAAGTAATGATCATGATGATTAAGCATATGGATAGAAGGTATATATATTTCCTTTTGAACGTTTTAATAAATCAAAAGTCAAACTACTTCGCGCCTTGGGTTCAGGGGTTCCAAGAACCGGTCCGCAAACCGAACCCTGGATTTAAAAATGGGTTCGAACCCCAGGACTCCGAACCTCGTTGATAGCTTTAACGGTTTGCTGCCTTGGAATTAACTCACATACAACCAAATGAAACTTACATAAACTTACAAAAACATAAAGGACGATATAATGGAAATGTAAATAAAAACTAAGAATCCTAACTGATATAATTTAACTCTATAATTTTTTGTTGATTTTTGTTTTTTAGTTTTGGGAATTTTTTTTTGATTTTATTTTTAATTCTAAAAAATAGTCCCATGTTTGTCTTATGAGATGGTTAATTACTTTAGATTTAAATTGCGTTACGTTCCCAATGGTCTTAATGTTATACGGCAGGTCATTCCAATAGCGAGCAGATTGAATAAAAAAGTGTTTTTCTGAGCTGGCCAGGTTTACGCGCTGGTAGACTATATTTTTTGTTCGTGCTGACATAGCAGGTTGTATGTTTTGATAGAGATAGTGCGGTTCTTTAGTTGTTAAGATGCTATGTAGCAGTAACACTGTGCGAAGTCTGATCCACGACTCTAAGTCAAGGCCTAGAATTTGTTTTAGCAAAGTCCGAGATATTGTCTCTGCGACCGAGATTGTAGACGTATCTTACGATTGAGTTGAATGTCACCCTCAGCTTTTGCATACTTTTCGAGTCGCTGCTACCAAAAACTTCCACACCATAAAATAGAGTCGGGATGAGACATGTTTTAGCGACTAAAAGCCTGAGATGAAGAGGAATAAGTTTTTGAGACACAATAACTGCCTAACTAGCCCAAATGTTTTCCCGGACGCTTTGGTGATGTGGTTGCTCCACGTTAGGGTATTATTAAATTGGATTCCCAGGTTAGTGGTATCCTCAGCATCAGTGTGAATAGGCTATTAGTCAGCATCAACAGCCGCGTCGACGTATGAACACCTAGAACTCGGAGATAAAAAGAGCTAGAACAACAAAATGTTGCATGTAGATTCCTCTTGTCCGTACGCAGATCAAGTTTATTTCAAATTTTTGCCACGCCCCCTTCCGCTCCCGCATTGAAATATGTTGAAAAGCTCCAAAAATATCAGGCTTATTATTTGCAATTGCCCAATATCTACAATCTGTTTTCATAAAGATCGGATAATAAATGGCAGAGTCATAAGGGCTATAAAAACTTTAAATACTTATCTGAGACGTAATCGCTGTTTGCTAACATAAATGTTCTAAATGTTCACATTAATGTTAATGCACTGTTAATAAACTTAAGAAGAGGCTGTTAAAAATTGATTCCCCTTAATAACGGGTGTAAATGGATTATGTAAATGCACTGTTAATAAACATAAGAAGAGGCTATTAAACATTGATTCCCTTGAGTAACAAGTGTATCGAAGTCGGACAGGGCCGACTATAACTGGCACTCTCGTTTATACTAAAAATGATATGGTTTCACCTTAAAGTCGAGTAAGAACCATCTTTTTCTAAGATTGTTAAATTAAGATCTAAGTATATATCTATATAATAAATATTGGCATCTATTTAATTTTAATCCTTAGTTTCTGGTCACTCTATTTGAAGATTTTTAATAAAAATTGGTTGGGAATGCCACACCAGCATGTTGGCTACGCTGAGCAATCAGAGCCGCGAGCAAAATACAGTTGAACTGAGTGAACAAGTCACTGAACCGCTCACAAAGCAAGAGAAACTGAACAAATTTCACTGAACAAAAAAGGCTGATTAAAGAAGAACATGTTTACTTGATCAGTTTAGTGAACAATTCTATTTTGTATAGTCACTGCAACATTATTCGATGTGTTCTTTTTAGTCACGTAAGAAACTTTACTTCGTAAAACTGGTCAATGATCAGCTAGTGATTAATTACGATTAACTCTGGCCATGAAATGGAGGAAAGACATTCCCTTTGAAACACTCAATTGTGATTGAATATTGCACGGTTATAAAGAAAGTTGCTAGATAGGTTTGTACATTTTATCTTGGTAATGCCACGACTATGCATAAACTATACCAAGTCATCTTTCTGGAAAATGGATTTATTGAAAAGACAATTTCGAATCTGAGAAAAAGACTCAACCGGCCTAAAATCATTAACAAGCAGTAACCTTTTTATACTGTGTACCAAGGAGTATATTAAGTAGAACCATCTTTGACCCTATAAAGCATACATATATCATACATACATCAGTATCATATGATCCGTATGATAAACAAATCAAAGAGAGTTGGTAAGAGAAAGAGGTGCGACATGGATGAGATGTTTTTACTTTTACTTGCAGGCACACAATGGGATAAATGTTCATAGGATGTTTTCTCGTAACCTTTTGGACTGAATTTGTCTTAAATATCTTTTTAATCATCCAATGGAGCTGAAATTTATCTTAAGGATATGAAAGTGGTCATAATTTAAATGGTTTTCAGCTCAGTTGGAAGATTAATTGGATAGTTTAGACATATACAGTTTACATTTATATTTTTTTTATTCTGTGTAGTTCAAGTTTATCTCTAAATCATTGATCCGGGTTATCGATTTGGGGCTTATACCAAAAGCATTACTCAAGATCTTATGAATGATGTCCGTTTGGGTATTGAAAAATGTCATTAATTTAGTCCTTAGCTAGACGCTTCCTTTTTAATAAACAAAATTCTAGTTGTTTATCATAAAACGTCTCAATGATCTAAGATTCCATGGGCCTTGGTTCCACTCGAGACCCTAAAAGACCCTCCACAAATGCAAATGTCAAGACTTGTAGAATCAAGTAAGCCGTTTCCTCAAGCTTCTATCCAGTTAGTACACAGAGAAAACAAAATGAGCTACACGCTACGTGTAGAATCGGTAATCCTGAAGGAAACGTAGTTCACCCTGTAAAATTTTACACGAAAAATGTAGAAAACTGAAAGCTAAACGTAGCATGTAAAATGCTAAATACATGCTACGTGTAGAAATAAAAAAATTAACGCGGCATGTGGAAAAGTTAAATGCTGCGTGGAGAAATGCAAAGGATACACAATATGAGAAAATTTTTAATTTTTCCCAATTGCTTCTACATTTTCCATACAGCAATCTGAATACGACACGAAAATTTGGGTTTCGTTTAGACATTAAAAACCCACACGAGCGTTTGGAAATTCTAAACGAAAATTGTACCTTTAAATCGGTACAGAATAGCTATGTGTTTCATCTAGAAAGTTCTTATTCACATGCTACACATGTAGGTTTTCTAAATAAAAGTTAAGGATTTCAAATTCTGAGTGCTACGTATAGAAAGTCTACACGAAACGTGTTGTTGATCCATTAGCTTATCCTCGCTAGTCACATCCCTTTATTACTATGATTTGCGGCAATGCCGCGCGAGTGCTTGGTAGTCGTATGGACTGTGAAGCCGGCATTTATCAGGGACCGTAACTGGTATAAATTGGTATAAATTGGAACTTAAGACTTATTTCAGAACATACAATTTTTAAACGTGTAGAAAAACTACATTTTCGTGTAGTTTTACAATATTTTTTGTTCCTGTGTAGGGTATTCCGAGTTTGGCTTGGCAAAGTTGTCGCTTGCCAAGCTGGTATCATCATTATCATCATCATCATGATAAGCTTGTATCTCTCGTTCTCTCGTCGTCGTCTTCTTCTACCTCAGATGGCTGCTTTCGCAGAATACATTAAAACCAGAGCCTGTTCTCAGCTTTCCGAGGGTCAGTCAAAGAATCTGACTTGCAATTTTCGGGGGACTTTTGTTTGCTGTTGGCCCTTGCAAAAGAAAGGCCCGCGCTGCGCCCATTAAATTGGTGCACGGAATTCTCCCCCCAAATTTGACTCACACGCACAGCTTCCACCGGCAAGAAACCAGTTTCCAGTTAAATTTCCATGGTGATTTTTTTTTGAGATTTCTGTTTTGCAGGTGTTTGTCTGACTTTTGGGTATTTTTATTTTTCATGCTAATTTTGCTGTGGACGTCATTGGAGCGCTGGGGCAAATACGGTTTGCGTCTTGTCCAGTGGTGGATGGGTGGGTGGGTGGTTGGTTGGGTGTTGGGCCTACGATTTGCTTGAATGCACTCCGCGCTGCGCTTTCAAGGCAACTTTCGGTTGGCAGCTCCAGTTAAGTGCTTTTCGATTTAAGAACCGGAACCTTGAATGAACCTCCAATGACCGACCACCACGCGCTGACATTTCTCTGCGGTTCCTCGACATTTGACCTCAAGTCTTGAGCCATTTAATATGTTTTAGCTTAATTAAGAACACCTGCAATTAGGCATGAATCACGCTGATCACACTTTGAATGCATTTGCACCGGGGAACTGCGTGTGAGTGTGCGCACTCTAAAAATACCCAAGAAGCCAACTCTCCTCACCCAACATTTGTGGGGTGTACTTTGGCGACCGGTTTGTGTGGACAGGCAACGGCAACCGCCGGCAAGGTTTTGGGTTGGCTCTCTTTTTGACCGGCTTCACTTTGTTGGTCAATTAGGTGCAGGAATTTTTTACGGACCTGTCTTACCGCTGCTAATAAATGACTAAGATGGGCGGAGAAGAAGGTTCCAAAAACAGTTTATGGCGGTTAATTAAAATTGCTCGTCCTCTTCCCTCTCGACCAGTTGCCTGATAAGGAGTGTGCTTGCCAGGTCCCCCAAAATGCGCAGATCTTTAGTTTTTCAAATTATGCACTCACATGGTGATCGACATGGAACTGCTGGGTGTTACTTAAGCCTTCCAGACAAACAGCTGCTCCTAACCTAAACTCCCAATTCTCCATCCCAGCTTTGACACCGGCAGAGATACCAAAACTTTGAGAGTTGTTGTTCCGTTTTGCTTACTCTTCTGTGAAATATGGAAGTAAGCTCATGCATAGTCATTTAGAGAACAAGATAGAAAGTCGGTCAAGTCCGACTATAACATACTCTGTACCAACGAAATTATACGCTCAGCATAAATTTTGATGCTGCATTAGCAGCTGAAAGTAGCTCTGCTACTACGCTGCAACAGCGAACAGTCTTTTGACCATAATTCGACAACCGTGCATGCGATCTTCACCATTTCTTTAGAGGATCGATAAGTTATCTTGATTACTAAATATGTCCAGAAGGAATGAACCATCAATCTTTAAAACTGTGGGAGATATGACGTTTTTTCCAAGTTGCGGGGGCGGGAGGGGGCGTGTCCAAAATTGAAAATAAACTTGTTCTGCCTGCAGACATACGAAGCATATGTCTCATACATGTCAAACCTCTATCTCTTACCATCTCTGAGATCTGTGCGTTCATACGGACAGACAGGCGGACAGACGGATATGGCTATATCGACTCAGCTCGTCATGCTGATCAAGAATATATATCCTTTATGTGGTCTATGCGTCCTTCTATGCGTTACAAACATCTGCACAATTTTTATATGTATACCCTTTGCAAGGGTATCCAAAATTCAATGAAATCCATACACTTTTTTTGGAAAAAAAAATGCAACAGAGCGATAAAAATGAGAAAAACGGCGTTTGCGCGCCTTTTGCATTCGAAAATCTTTATATGGTTTCTTAAAAAAGGATATTTTTTTATATTTTCATTGGGAAACAATCACAACATTGCTGCATGTTAATCTTCCCATAATTCATTACCCATTTCGAGATTTTCATAGGCAAAAACCCCCAAACACTATTATTCGCATTTTTATACCCTGTTCCCATTGAAAATGGAAAAAGGGGGATCATGAAGTTGTGCGAATGTATGTTACAGGGAGAAGCAAACATTTCCGACCCCATAAAGTATATATATTCTTGATCAGCATAAACAGCCGTCGATATAACCATGTCCGTCCGTCCGTCCGTCTGTCTGTATGTATGAACGCGTCGATCTCAGAGACTATAAGAGATAGAGCCACAAATTTTAGCATGGAGGTAGACTTATGCTGTACGCAGATTAAGTTTGTTTTAGATTTGTAAAATTCTACCCCGTCCCCCTTTTATCCCCTAAAAATCAAGACCTCCTCTAGACATCCTAGACCTAAAATCAGATCCACAATTTTTAAGTAAGAGCCTCGTGGTTTGGTATACATCAAGCTAGGCCCAATATCTATCTATTCTGAAAAGTACAATCAGATCGGACAAAAAACACCGGAGTTATAAGCGAACCAGTTGAGCTGACAAAAGCACCCCCCCAGTTGTTGGTCAGGACTATAAAAAAGTGTTGGCCACATTTAGGATGACAAATTTGTTACATAAACAAATAAATGAAAACAAATGAACAGGGTAATTTGGGGTTCTTGGTTTTTTGGTGATAAAATGGGGACGGGGTTCCCATTTTCAATGGGAACAGGGTATAAAAATGGCAAGGCTGCAAACCTTTAATATTATCCATGAGGTTCGGTCCGGGGGTTCGAACTTCGAACCCCTTGTAAAATCCAAGGTTCGGTTCGCGGACCGGTTCTTGGAACCCCTGAACCCAAGGTTCTGGTTCGAACCATGGTTCGCTTGCACATAAAAGAATAGTTTGACTTTCTTTTTATTAATAAGTTGAAAATGAAACATTTATACCTTCTATCCACATGCTTAATCATAATGATCATTACTCAAGTTATTTCAATTATCCAATAGATAATCAAATCCAATAGATGACATCAACAGCTTTCAGAAACTGATTAGTTTAAGTCAATTAGCATTATATCTTCCAGGAGCTTTTCATCTATATTAGGTCTTTAATCATAGAGAACAAACTTAAGTATTGAAAATGCTTGCTCAACTGACACCTGAGTTGCTTGTACAGATAGTATAGTAAAAACAATATTTTTTAGGTCTTCGTTATTATGACCTTTCCAATATTTTAAAACATTTATCAATGGATGTGATCTTGCACAATTCAATTCATTCTTTTTAACATCACTCTCAGATTCTATATTTGATAATTGTGTATTCATTCTATTACTTTCATAAACTTCTTGTCTTCGCAATTAGACGTTGAGTAATTTATTGTCGAATTTTAAAAACTCTCAATAGGCAATTTTTATGAAAAAATTACTTAAATTGGTGACCGAACTTCATTTTTCGAAAAAGTGGTCTGGTTCGACGAGTCAAAAATGTTAGGCGCCTGGTTCATGGTCCGGTTCGCGAACATCAAAAAACCCGAGCCGAACCGGTACTCAGGGGTCGGTTCCGGACCGGTTGGCAGCCTTGAAAAATAGCAATACCTTTGAGGTGGATCTTTCTGCGGAAATGCTCATTTGCATTTTAGGCTTACCATTTCCAAAAATTAAGGAAATTTAAAATTGTTGAGTGAGCTTATAGTAAGCCTGTAAACCTGTAAAAAAGTGGCAACGGAAAATGTTGTTCTAACAAAATAGGACCTTATTTACTAGTTAAGAAATATTCAACAACGGTATTCACAAATAATTGTCGTAAGTGATGAAAGAACTTCGAACATTGTTCAAAAAATATATATATAAATATAAATATATCACAAAAATATCACCTGATATTATTCGCTTTTAATAAATATCACTAGCATTTTCTTCATAAGTGGTTCAAATATATTTGCCAAACTGTTAAGGGAATTAAAAATGCGGGGACAGTATTTTGGTGTCGCAAACGGAAAACGGATATAATATTAATATTCTTTAAGGCAGTATTTGTCCAGATCAGCCTTAACATCTGCCGTCAATTCATTTTTCTGCCACGGGTGTGCGCGCGCATGAAATTAAATATAATTTAGTAGTTGATCGATCACTTTAACCACTAATTTGTTCTTTGATTTTAATCTCACTGTCGTATCAAGAACAAAATGGGAAAGCTTAAGTATGCTATGGGCTTAAGCCGTGAACATTTTGTGCTTGTTTAAAGTGCTCAAATTTGAATTCAATAAGCTATTTAGGTTGATTAATACTTCAACCAAAAGTATTTTGTACTCATTTTCTGGGCTGCAAATTATTTTACTGTGAACCGAACCTCTTTACAAATAAAAGCTGGTTGGTTATGAGCGACTGAGCCCTAAAATGGGCAGGAAAGTATAAAAGGTAATAAAAAAAAGCCAAGAATATTATTAAGAGCAGAGAAACCAAAGGATACAAACAATGCATTGGTTGATTTTCCGTATCCATTTGGACTGGATATGTCTTAAATATCCTTTTAATCATCCAACAGAGCTGAAAATCACCCAAAGGATAAGATATAATATAATCAATACATTAAAAGTGAACCAAACCAAAACCGATGTAACTGCGAGCCTTCAGGACGCAGTGGAAAATACAAGGAAACTCCGAAAAAACTCAGTCCATATCCTTTACCAAAAAACGTAAACGCATATTTCTCCCTAACAGGCACATAACCCTTAACCGAGTAGACATAGAATGGGGAATACAAAACATTCATTCAAAGACCAAATAAATTACACAAATAAAAAAGTAAACATCCTTATCAGAACTCTTTACCCGTTCATCAATAGAAACTCACGCTTAAGCATTGAGAACAAAATATATCTATTCAGATCGATTTTTCAAGCGGTTTTATTTTATGGGGTCCCAGTCTGGGCTGATATCGCAAAGTCACGTCAGTAAGCTCCAAGTTACCCAAAACGAAATTTTTAAAATTATTAATAACCTGCCCTGGCACCACTCCTCAATTGACGTACATCAAATAGCAAATATAGTATTAGTACCGGAGAGACTGGCGCGACTACACCTCAATTTCAGAAATAGATGCACATACTTGTTCAATATATCCGCATATTGTTAGCATAGCTTAGTCCTAGAATTAAGATAAAAAACCAACAAAAACAAACACAAACCAAAACAAACAGAAACAAAAAACATTTAAGGGGTTTTTGTAAATTTTCTTCCCACATTTTGTATAAGAAACAGTAACTGTTCAAAACCCAGTTCAAAAGAAACCCCTAGTCTAAGTAGAAAAGGCAAATGTGCTTGTGACTCTTTTATTTGTAATGATAGGATCTCACAAGTTGTTAAGTTTAAGCGAAGATAATTTAATAAAATTGAATTGAAATTATTCCCGAGCCCGATTAAGAAATTCTGTACTTATCTGAAAAAAAATATTTGTATCAAATAACGGGTGACCATCTCGGAAAAAAAACCAGTTCTGTTAATTTAAAATAACTTATTCTGAAAGCACTGAGTTATCTTACGTTATTTTAGAAAAGTTCACATGAAAATAATACAAAATTGTTTTTGATTCGAGTTAACAATTTTTTGATTTTTGAAATATCTAATGTTTTGCGGACTGTCTCGAGAACTAGGTAGGGAAATATATTTTTAGAAAGAATGTCCCATTCATTCTTGAGCCTTAATAGACTTCTTGATATAGCCTTGTCCCTCGGTCCGTATGAACAAACAAACAGCACAACACTTTTCTAAAGTATTTTCGAGTACTGAATTTAAAAAAAAAAACTGTCCGTATTGCCCCAGCACGCCAGGTTTATGAGAAATTTGCTGTTGAACGAAGTGGGTCCACATTTTTGGGTCCCGTAACCACATTTATTAACCCATTCAAAACAAACTTATTTCTACGTAAATTTACTTGAAAAACGATCACGAAAAAAAAACCAAAGTTTGGTTTTGATTCATAAGATACCATTGTATTGATTGAAATATGAAAAATAGAGGTAAGTTAGGCTCGGGCGAAGTTTGTCAACCATTGCAGCACGTTTTTCTAACTAATTCCAAGGACGTTTCCATTAAAAACAAACAAGCTTTTCTCCCTAAGACTTATTTTCTGACTCTACCTTTCTATGACATATATAGATACTATACAGATGTCCGAATTAGTGGAATCATGGGGAAAGCATAGCACGCTAAGAAATACAAAGATTGGAGGTGTTTGCCATTGAAAACAAAAAGGGGTTTCTCACTAAAACTAGCTTTATGACTGATCATTCCAAAGGCTGCTTTTTGCTATAGCCATCCGATTCCGATAAATGTGCAGCGTATTTGTAATGTGAAATGAAATGTGAAGTTTTCGAGTTAAAAAAATTCTTAAAACATATCTTCCAGTTGAAAAAAGGCACAAAATTAACCACCTTAAAGACGATTGTGCTCTTAATTATACTACATATACATCTTTATACCCTTGCAAAGGGTATTATAATTTTGCCCAGAAGTTTGCAACGCATAGAAATATTTATTTCCCATAAACTATATATATTCTTGATCAGGCTGACGAGCTGAGTCGATTGAGCTTTGTCCGTCCGTCTGTCTGTCTGTTTCTAAGCGAACTTGTCTCAGTTTTAAAGCTTTCGAGCTGAAATTTTGCACAGAGTCTTCATTTTTCTGCACACTACTAATATGTCGGAACCGACCGGATCGGATGACTATATCTCATAGCTCCCATAGGAACAATCTGTCGGAAAACTGGTTTTAGTAAGAAAAACTTTTTTCTTTTCAACGGAAACGTCTACAAACTTATGTTTTTATATAATTCTACCAAGTTTTATTAAAATCGGACAACTATATGGTATAGCTGCCATACAAAAGATAGGTCTGAAAAACAGTTTTCTCGTTTTTGTATCATCCCGCTGTTGAGAGTTATGGACTATGGCAAAACGGACATTCAATTTGAATTCAGCACCCGAAAATACATTAGCAGGAACGTTTGCTATCTTCTCTATTTAAAAAGTTGTATTTTTTCGTAAACTTGTGTATTCAGAGATGGCAATCAAATGAAGTTTATTTCAACTAGGAAAACCAACCAACCAAATCTCCCACAGTTTTGTAGGTCAGATAGTTTGTACTTTAAGGTGGGATGACCGATAGTAAGCTATGACAAAAGGAAAGTTTGCAGCATCAGCGCTGCTTTCATTTGCCCAGAAGGAATCACTTCCGACCCCATAAGGTATATAAATTCTAGATCAGAGCGACAATTTGAGCCGATTATTAATATTATTAAAACTTGGTAACAGAAGAAGTAAACAGTTTAAGAACTATTAAGACAATCAAATCACCAATTTTCACAAACAGAATCATCTCAGTTATTTCCCCCCAATTTGCAAACTTATCACATATAGACACGTCCCGCTGGTCCATAGTGAAGCAGTTATGCAGCTAAAATGACTAGTGAAGAGCCTTGATGGGCTAAATTAATGAACCAATCAATTTAATCGTCATCAGAAACCTAATCCAAAATGTAGCCTATTTCGAGTTGTGCTCATTATTTAGTAGAGAAAGTCATCAAATGAAGCATACTTTTGAGTGGCTACCTGAAAATCACAAATCGAACTTAACATACTTATTCCGAGCGGTTTGAAAATGTATTTTGTGGCAGAGAAATTGGAAATTGAACAGTTTTCAAATCTTTCAATCATACTTTGTAATAAACACTTGGCTCTGTTGGTGCGCAGATAAACGTGTGAAACTAATATAAATTTTCCTCAATCGCAGTAACAATAACGTAATAAAACAGCAATGGGAATCTCTTCCTTCCAAGTGTTGTATTATCTCATTTCCATCTCATCCTTAATACAGCTCGGACGTCTGTACACACACACACACATTGAACTTCTTTTAGGTCTGTTGGTTTGGTTTATATTATTTAAAGTAATCAAAAAAAGATGCGGTTTGTTTTTGTTTTTTAAATTGTAGACACCGGCTTAGGCGGCAACGCCCTCGCCCAGGACACGAACATTTTTATTCAGAACGCAACATCTTCTCCTTCTGACGCTGCAGCTTCTTCTTGGAGAGCTTCTTCTTTGTGGGCTCATCGTCGGTTGTCTTGGAGACAACCTCCTCCTTTTCGGTGAGGATGACCTCAACGTGGCATGGCGATGACATGTAGGGATTGATGCGACCATGGGCACGGTATGTGCGGCGACGGAGGCACTGAGCGCGGTTCACCTGAATGTGATCGACCACCAAACGGTCGACATCCAATCCCTTGTAGTCGGCATTGGCCTCAGCGTTGCGCAGCAACTGAAGCAGGAATTCGGCAGACTTCTTGGGCCAGCGACCCTGTGTGGTCTTCCACTGCTTGGCCTGGGCGCAACGACCGACACCACCGTTGAAACGACGGAAGGGGACGCACTCCTTCTGATCTACAACAGCCTTGAGGAAACGCTGGGCACGACGCAAGGGCATACGCTTGATGGCCTGGGCTGTCTCGTGGGTATTCTGTGTGTGAGAGAAAGAGTAGAAAATATTAGTTAAAAGTCAAATTTCTGTATAAATATAACAAGAAGCAAACATTTGCTGACACATTCCAGCTAAGAGTGGAGACTGAAGGCAAAAAGACAGCCTAAGTTTAGTAATTAAAACGAAGCTAAGAAAGCCTGCCCTTTTCTTACATAGTCTGAAATTCTTTTAGCCATCAGCAACCAATAGGGTAAGAGATCAATTATTATTCTAAACACTTTTCTACTTCAGGTGTCTATATCCGGTTGGAATACAGAAGGTATTTTATCGGTTCAAAGACAAATTTTGGCATCGATTTAATTCCCAAGAGCATCCCTAGAAACACAGTAGCGAAACTGCCCACATTTACATTCGTCTTAAGCAAATATTGGAAGAGTTAAGATTTCTGTGCCAAGCTACAGGTAGAGACCAGCTCATGGTTGAGCAGCAGGCCGCTGTTTTAGCAAGGCTGGAGTTTATTTTGGGGCACACACACCAAACAGTTGGACATGGAATGTGGTCACAACCGTCCTGGGCATGCCCGGCCTTAAGTATCATTGAGATGTGGGCAAAATTTTAAGGAAGAGCGCTTCTTGGGGTTCAATTTGTTTAGATGGCGCTCAGCTGATGAACTTGTCCCACCCCCAAAATGGGGGGTTCCTCTAGCAACCATGCAAAAGTGACATGCCCTCTTGGGTAGACAATACACTGATTAAAGGTTGCCCATTACTGTTTTAGCTCTTGGATTTTTTAATAGAATAATAACGTATTTTGGAGAAATTATGTTCCCTCACATATCTGACCACTGTGGCAGAAGATTCATTTAACTATTCCAAAGAAATTTCATAGCAATTGCTTCAAGATACTTTGGAGAATTATGTTTTATTTAGGAGAGAAAATTACCATACAAGTCTGATTAGTTTGATGGCAAAGTTCCGCCACGGTAAAGCCCGTCAAAGATTTAGGGCGCTGTTTAAGCTTGGAAGACACTCGGGAAACAAATCAATCGACAAGCAAAAGTCTTAAATTGGAAAGGAGTGCTCCTCGCTAAGTATTTGGATGCAGAGGGGGAATAATTTGGATCGTTTACAGAGCCTGACACCAAATTCGCCTCA
This sequence comes from Lordiphosa andalusiaca, assembly GCA_035044965.1. Taxonomy (NCBI): domain Eukaryota; kingdom Metazoa; phylum Arthropoda; class Insecta; order Diptera; family Drosophilidae; genus Lordiphosa; species Lordiphosa andalusiaca. The sequence goes on along the minus strand of JAWNNM010000051.1, from coordinate 578,129 downwards.
AATACAACAAATTACGGGGTACTGTGCTGTCCTTAGAGACTGTTGGCTGACCATAAAGTGATGAAGTGATTAGTGCTTTAGTTTTCTGAAGATTGAAACAAGCCGTTCCACTGTTTAGGAATATCAATGTTGGATTTGAAGCTCAAGTGGAAATTTGACCAATCGGCCGTATTCCGAACCGACTTCCTTGTAGTTTGTAGTAAAATCAGATTTTAATCCGTTTTTCAAGAATTGAAACCCATTGCTTAGTGCCAATGGTATTAAATTCAATTCAGCTTACAAATAATTAAGTTAAGAGTCCAACAATTACAAGGAAATCGACTAATCAAAACAGACTAGGTGTATGCAAAAAATGTATGTTTTTATTTGCATATTCATTCATTAGATTTGATCTAGCTAAGACTGGGGGGATATGGCAAACAAATCCAATCTGCATTAGGCGGTTCCATACATGCAAAAACTGCACCAAACTGGCTGAAGAATAAAGCTTTCCATATTTGTTTTGGTTTTAAAGTTTTCATCCCAAGTGTTCTACAAGCCGCTTTCGACCCAGAAACGAATTGGGAATTGAGTCGGGTTTGGGTTGGAAGAGATAAGTAGAACACATGGGGTATATGTTTGAAGTACATTTTTAATTGAGGTAATGAAAGTCTGCCTTTGCACAAAGTTATCGCCCTGCTACTTTTAGCCCGGGAAAGCAAATGTTTGCCCCTTTTTATCAGTCCTCTACATTAAACTTTCATTTCTAGGATTTAAGTTTGTACCAAAGCTCAGGTAGAGACGCGAGCATTGAAATGCAAAACACGCCGCTGTTTTAGCAGTGCCTTAAATAAAATCATTTTGGTCACAGTTTTTAAGAACGGATTGCCCTCGAATAGCTGACAATCCCAAACAATTGTTATGCCCCTGGACCTTATGGTAAGCAAGTTAGAATTCCTGTGCCAAGCTACAGGTAGAGGCCAGCTCATGGTTGAGCAGCAGGCCGCTGTTTTAGCAAGGCTGGAGTTTTTTCTGGGGCACACATACGCACAAAACAGTTGAACATGGCATGTGGTCACAACCGTCCTAGGCATGCCCGGCCTTAAGTATCATTGAGATGTGGACAAAATTTTAAGGAAGAGCGCTTCTTGGGGTTCAATTTGTTTAGATGGCGCTCAGCTGATGAACTTGTCCCACCCCCAAAATTGGGGGGGTTCCTCTAGCAACCATGCAAAAGTGACATGCCCTCTAGGGCAGGCATTCCACTGATTAAAAGTTGCATCCACACAACAACAACAACAACCACTACTCCAAATCGATGGACGTTTTGGCGGCTTACCTTAAAATGCACACGTAGATTGGGCCCGCGCGCCTTGCACGACTTGATGGCGTTATCTGGCTCACGTGAGTAACGGCCCATGGTTAATATATCTGCAAATAATGGCAAATATTAACGAATTAGTTCAAACACCAAACACCAACAAAAACAAGAAAAAAAAAGTTTCACATAAAAAAATAGAGCTTTGCCGCCTTTTGTCTGTGTAATTGTTCAGCAATTTCAGGCTGTGCAACTGACGTAGCAGGAGGGCTTTAATATTTCACGCGTCTCCTTTCACAAACAATTTACTTTATGGGCGATGTTTATCAATTAGTTTTAAGCCACAAAAAAATTCACTACCTCCTTGGTCGTAAGCGAAACCGGAAAAGAACCTTTGACAGTTCAGCGATGGCCATGCTTGATATCGATAAGTGGCAGAGTTGCTACGGCTGCAAGGTTGTCGACTGTTATCGCCTTGACGATACGCAGGGTTGTCGTGTAAGAGCCTCAGCACTGGATCCAGTTCCAGCTCACTGGATGCTTGAACAAATATTAAATTTATTTAATGCTGCTCTGTTGAAGAGTCAATGGCATTGTTCACCAGCACAAATTGATGACAGAAATTCGATGTATCTGACTGGTAATAAAAATAAACAAAAAAAAAATCTATCTTTTAAAATCAACTCGTTAACTTTTATACTTAAAATGTCTTGATGGTGATGGTGATGAAACTAATTACAACTCAACTTTAACGAAATTTTATTTTCTATTCGCTTTTCCTTATTTTCAAGGACAATGGAAAATAATTTGTATCCAGATGGTAGTTATTTTGAAAGTATTTTACTTTCTATTCATTTATATATTGAATTCTTATTTCTTCTTTAGCTTGTCGCTCCCTTTGTTGGCAGTATACACTTCAGCAAAACGCCTCAAGTAATGACCACATAATATCCTAGATTGGTATTTTTCTGTTTGGCTTCCCCGTAACTCAAGAATGATTGGATTTTGGTTTATTCATAAGGTTTGGCATATTGCCGATACACATTATTTCTGTTTTCTTCAGATAATTCATAATTGTATTCAATAATTCAAATTCAAATTAATCACTTGGCAGTGTGACCATATTGTATGCAGTTATCTCAAATCTGGCCAAACTAGACCAAAACAAAATAATTGCCGCTGGTGTTATTTTTGTTTTGGCCGCTCCTTTGTTGATGTGTATACTAAGGTTTAGGGTACTTAGCGACTGATTTCTTGTAACCTGATAATGGTAAGTATAAAATCCTGAACAATTTTTTCTTTTCGTTAGGTTATTATGCAAAATGATTGTGTTACGTTCCTTGTTTTTTTGGTTATTCCCTTGATATTCAGCATGTCAATGACTTTCAGTAAGATTTTTGAGTTCTTTTTATATAACAGCTTCCTATTGCAATTTATTGTTACTAAACTATAGTGGTATTTCTGAAAGTGAATGAAATAGATATGATTTGGAAGTAGGGTCGTACTAATTGATATAACGAATTCAGCTTGAAGATGATTTCGAATTGATTTCATTTTTATCAAAAAATGTTAAATATATAAGTTAATAAAAATAATTGAATCGAACAAAAGTTTTATAAATAGACCAGCGAGCTAAACTCGAGTCTTTGGAACGTTTGCTTGCCTAAGTCAAAGCTGTTCAGGATTAAATATCTGCATAGTTCTCCTATAAATTTGGAAGTTACAAAATCATCCAAAATTAAATACTGGCACTTTCTGTTAAATTCTGCCAAACGGTATAAGTCACTTCGCCTGACCCTATTTAAATAAATAACTAAAGTTGCCAACATTCTGAAACAACATATTCTGGCCTTAAAATATCACTCAAGCTCTGAAGACGGATTCCGATGGAACCCGAAATATATCGGAAAATAAACCAAAATAGTGACGTTTTACTTGATTTTCAATAAACACACTTTAATAAAAAAATACGACCTGGAGCCGGCGAAAAACCAAAAACCTATCACTTAAAAAGCAAACGAAAGTATTTTTCGCCATATCCTTCGTCATTTTTTGATTTCACTGCCTTTCCAGTCGGATCTGACACCATGAAATATGCACATATTTCATGGTTATTTTTCATTAAAGAACTAGTTCCCACGTGTGAAAAGTTCCATTCGTTTTGGTTAAGGCGTGAAACCGTCAAAGAATAATTCCATGAGCACGTGTTTTAGCATGTGTTTTTCTTGTTACTTTTTAACGAAATCAAAATCGAAATTCCACTTTCAAGAATCCCACCATACATGTATGTAGCAGTGGAACAGGGCTATAAGAATGCCACCACACATGATAGTTTCTCGGAACCACAGTGCTTTTCACATACTCGACAACTCTGCTTGCTATCGACCCTATATTTTTACTTATCGACTGGTTCCGATTCCCGATAAGTCACCACTCAGAAATCTATCGATAAGCCGTGCGCTCGATAATTGACTGCGGACATTTGCTCGTTGCTCGTACACAACATTTAGTCGTTATCGTAGTGCCAAAGCAGGCAGCTTAACCAGTCCGTTACAACATTTTGAAGATGAAATTTTTTTATATGCTTTTAGGGGGGCTTTGCGTCGACTTGAATCTAGATTGCTGACGACTGGCCACTTGGTCGTTTAAGCTCGATTCATTGTGGCGCACTCGTTTAGCTGCTGCTGCTGCTGTTGTTGTATTTTGTATTACAATTTGTGGCATTTGCACTTACAATGCAAATTAATTGAATTAATTCAATTTGCGGGCCGCATATGAAAGTCTTTGCTTTTCCCTTGGGCGAAACGTCAAATATTTGCCTATAAATATGTCAATTAGGCAGAAAAAAGCTGCCGTGGCCACGCCCACACCACAGATCTCTCAGGGGCTGCATATGTGTGTACGAGTGTACAAATACTTGTATGTACTTGATCTAATCATGAGAAGAGCACTAGCTCCGGGCTCTGATCTGAGCAGATCTTTGTTATTGTTTCGAAACCCGCCCCTGCCCCCCGCACACCCATCGGAGACCAAATCTAATTTACATGATCGCTCGCATTATCATCGCATTGTATTATAATCATCATCATGACCTCTGCTTTGCCTCCACCGCCGCCGCCTACTCCCCCAAAAATGGCGAGTTCAGTGGTTGGCGCTTCCTAAGTGGATGACACTCAAGCTCATTGAGCGCTCCATTGTGGGGATGTGGGATGTGGAATGGTGCACCCAGTAGTCGTAGTAGTAGTAGTAAACATAATACAACAACAAAAGCCCAGCCAAAGCATTCGGAGAGAACAATGCGAAATTTCTGATTTTTGTTCAGATTTTTTTTGTGTTCGTTTTCAATTTTTGCGCCCAGTTTTAAAGTTCAAGCCGCGACATTAGCACACGAAATCTACGATTATCCGACATCGAATAACAAAAAAAAAAAAAAAAAAAACAAATACAATTACAATTACAAATAGAAAACCTCCCCGAGACACAGAGGCTATTTTTTTTTGTAAACTTTTTGGAGCGTGAAAATTTTCAATTTCAATGAACAACTCGCCTCCTGCAGCGAATCGAACTAAATAATAAAATACAAAAGAATCCGAAAATAAAACACCCGGACCCAAACTGAGCGCCAGGAAAATTACAAATAACTTTAATGAACATTAACATTCAGCTAAAAAGTGAAATGCGAATAAATTTCAATGTGATACTTTTAAGTGTGTAACCTTGAACAACAAACCAATTTCAAGAATTTAAACATAAAATGACAATCAAATGTGTCCGAATCGAAAGCCAAATCCAAAGCTATCATTGAAAATCAACAGCAACGTCAAACGAATATATGATTCAGAAACGACAAGGTATTTCTATAATAATTTCCATTTAAGTTTTCACATGACGCAGAAATGCGGCCACGAGGTGTTCATCCTGAAGTACTCAGATTGCTTGGATTAAGCAAACACTAAACGAGGATGGGCCGAGAACTGTGTCCTGGCCTAGCAAAGAAGAGTTGGGAATTCATTTTGGATTTGTTACTCCCCTTCGATCAGCTCGACCAGATTTGTTGTCCTTGAAATCGTTCGCTTTGATTACTTGGCATAACTATCGATAAATTGTTTAATAAGATGCATGATTCTCCCTTTTCAATCCTGTTATTTAATACTTCCTTTTAATCATGTTTAGATTTGCCTTAGAGTTTTTACCAAATCCAAACAATTTATTAAAACACTTTGCTTCTTAACAATTTTGTAGGGCCAAAAGGTATGCCATTGTTGACCATTTTGGAGACCTTTAGCTGTTGCCGATTTAAAATGATTTTAGTGTTTTCTTTTATCCGTTTTTGGGTAAATCCCCCATGCGTATTCAGTTCTATTGATATTGTTAAGCTGTTAAGAAACTTTTCAAATTATTCACATTTGCCAGATAAATTTTAAGCGCTAGGTAACATTGGATGTTTCTTGACTACTATTAAAAAAAAACACAACAAGTCACATGTGAAAGCTCTGAAAGCTCTCCGAGCCATGTGGTGGTGGAGCTTTAACGGTCGATTTGGAATCTAAAATGATTCACATCTTGTTGATGTACACCTGAGATTGCAAGATACATGAACTCCTAAGCGCCATACAGTACACCGAATAGGAAACGGCGTGATATATTCAACCTCTTGGAGAAAGTTCGCCAATCGTGTGCTATGGAGCTGTACGCTGAGATGACATTTTACTGGATTTCAGTGCTTACATCCTTGAACTGAAGTCGAATCCCAGACATTTCTGTGTGTTTCAGAAGTTTTAAAAAATCCGGAACTGGTGTGAGAGTTGAAGTGAAGACGGAAATCCTGTGAAATATGGTGGAATCATTTTGAGAGCAAATTAAGTGCGAACATGCTTTAAAGGACCCTGCTTGGGGATCATCTTTATGAGTCTACCAGTTCCCTTAAAAATATCTGTAAATACCCTGTTCTTATTACAGTCTTTTTTTAGTGTCGCCCTAAAATTTATAAATTCGCTTTAAAAAAAGGGTCAAAGGCGATTCGTCATATAAATAAAATAAAAATAATTTCTAAAAATAAGACTAAGACTTAAGACTTAGAACTAAGAAAATATTTACTATAAGCTGGAAAACATTTTCTAGATTTTAGAAAAACATTTTCTAGATTTTAGAAAAACCTTTATAGATTTTAGAAAAAAAAAATTTTTTGCTAAAGGGTGATTTTTTAGCTATTATCTTTTTGGCAACACTGGTATAAACAGATCACGCACGTTTCGTGTTTTGTTTCACTGTCAAACATCTTCAGTTTGGTCTATAATTTAACCATGAATCGTCTTACAAACGAACAACGCTTGCAAATTATTGAATTTTATTGTGAAAATGCGTGCTCTGTTAAGAAAGTTCATCATGCGCTTCTTCCATTTTATGGTCAGTTTAATAGACCCACTGAAGCGACTCGATGGGTACGCAAATAAGCAGAATTGTCGATTTGGGAGTGAATATCAGCCAGAAGCGTTGCAAGAGCTACCAATGCATCCAGAAAAAGTCACAGTTTGGTGCGGTTTATGGGCTGGTGGCATCATTGGACCGCACTTCTTCAAAAATGATGCGAATCGGAACGTAACTGTGAATGGTGAGCGCTACCGTGAGATGATATCCAACTTCTTTTGCCCAAAATGCAAGAGCTTGACTTGCTTGACATGTGGTTTCAACAAGACGGAGGCACAGCACGCGCAACAATGGACTTATTGAGAGGCGAGTTCGGTGAACATTTTATTTCACGTTCGGGACCGGTCAATTGGCCACCTAGATCGTGCGATTTAACGCCTTTAGAGTATTTTTTCTGGGGCTATGTTAAAGCTCATGTCTATACAGACAAGCCCGCTTCAATTGACGCATTGGAAGACAACATTGAAGCATTTATTCGTGAGATACCGGCCGAAATGTTGGAAAGAGTATGCCAAAATTGTACTTAGCGGATGGACCATTTGTGGCGCAGTCACGGCCAACATTTGCATGAAATAATTTTCAAACATTTAATTATATGGACCGTACTATCGATTCAAATAAAGATTTCATGCATTTTTCTGAATTGTATGTTTTTTTTTTAAAACTTTTCCATAGCTCTTAAAAAATCACCCTTTATTATAGATACGAAAGGGAGTGAGGACTGGAGATAGAAGAGGAAGGAGGAAGAGAGACTGCAACAGTGAGAAGCGTATAACCCCTTCCTCACCCTTCTCTTATATATATAATTTTTATAGAATGTTTTCTTACTGTTGGGTTCACTAAAGTTTCTTTCTGAAAATCACATTGTAATTAGTAATCATTATTTTAGTTTTTAACTTTACCTTGCCTGGGACTTGAACTCGGGACCTCGGGGAAACACTTCAATACGAAAGGCATCTTTATCGCATTCGACCACCAAGCACGCGCGTGAGTCACAGTAGAGAACGCAGTCAATTGCTAAGCACTCAGCTGCCTCTTTAATATTCCGAAAGCAGTGCATTCGAACTTGAGAATTACATGCGGTGTCTTTTTATATTTTTCTAAATTTTAGGGCGGTTTTCTAGATTATTTTTCTATATTTTAGGGTGAATGCAAGTCGAATATCAGTTGCCCCTTTTATATTCCGAATGCACCGAATTCGTACTTGAGAATTACAGCGGGTGTTTTTTTTATACTTTTATATTTCTTAGGGCGATTTTCTAGACTTTTTAGTCTATAATTTAAGGGCGAATTTGTCTAAATTTGAGCAATGTGCTTTCTTGAATTTAGGGCGTTTTACTAAATTCTAAGACCCTATTCTAAGACACCGTGCAATGTATTTATTTTCAAAATTCAAGGTCAAATTCGCCCTTCATTTGAGAAAGTATTTAGGAAAAAATCTAGAAAAATAATCCTAAATTTAAGAAAAAAATAAATCGAATTTCTAAACTTAAGAAATTATTTTCTAAAAAATCTTTTTTAGGTTATTTTTTTCTAAGTTTAAGAAAAAACTGTCTAAAAACAAGAATGGAAAATTATTTTAGGGTGAATTTCTTAAAACTAGAAAATGAATTTTTTGAGTGTACTTTATCCTGCTCGTATTAGAACTCTGTCAAGCAACTTTTAGACTTGTTCACATTATTAGATTGTTTGAAGTGTGGTGCAATGTTCTCAATATGGTGTTCATTATTTCTCAACCATTGACTGTCGTTCATCTGATCCTTACTATTCTAATTACCACATATTTTTATAACAGAGGTGCATAAGAGCACCGAAGTCACCAACCAGGAAAACAAGAGAGAAAGCCGGTTACTGCCTTTTGCTGTGTGTGTGTGTGTGCTTGTGGCTACAAATATTGGGCAAGAGACATAGACAGAAAACGAAGAAAGATATCGGTTGATAGACACTGAAAAGGTATTCATCAATATATTTCTGGCATTTTGCAAAACCGCTTGCAGTTCTCAAGTTGGAATACCCTGAAGTGGGAATATTAAAAGGGTAACTGAAATTCGCGCTTTTAATATGTTTTTTGCCAATTCAAAGTGATTTTTAATTAATTTAAATACAAAAGGGGCATAGAAAAATAATATATCAATTGGGTTATGCGATTTTTTCCAGATTATAATAAAGTGTGTGTTCTTGCAGAATATTCTATAGCGTTCTATACTTCTATACCCTTATTCCACTGGCACAGTTATTCGCTGGATGAGCTGAATGACCTCATTCATCCTGTGTGTTTCCCCATAACAGATAAATGTCCATTCGCTGCGGATGATCAAATCACTGGGACTACATTTGACATTCGCCCAGGCCTTTATTTTCTTTGTCCGCTAAAAGGCTAGATTTTCTATCGCTAAGTCCAAGTGTCATCAATAGAACAGCTGATTGTGAGAGGTCAAGGTAAGCGGCAAAAATTGAATTCTTAAAAAAAAAAATGGTATGAGAAATCGTAGAGTATTTAACCTGGTCGGTTGAAGTCGACACGCCGAACACCCTGCTAACTGTCCGATATTCGGCTGAGGAGATTAGCACATACAACGCAATTGCAATCCATGATTATCTAATGGAATAGCCATCCGGAATTTCGTGTCCTGTTTTGCTATTCCTTGCAAGCAATTTATAAGAATATTAAAGTTGTCCCTCCCAAAGCACGATAAATCGCTTCTACATTTAAATTAAAACAACAGCAGCAACGCAGTTAAATTCATTTCAGTGAAATATTTATGGCCAATAAAGCTTTGAATTTGCAACTGCAAATCAAAATCAGCCAAACAGCTGATCGTTGTTTACTTTAGTTTAACTTTGACCATTCGCGTGTAATCGTTAGAAACATTCGTCAGTGGAAGAAGGGTATTATACTCGACATCTTTTGATTACTTTCTATTACTTTCATAAGCTTTTATTTTACTAAACAGAGTCTTAAAGCGTTATAAAAATCACTTGGTTGTAACATGATGCAACAATAAAGGTGAGGCGAAACCAGTGTGATGCGTACTTTTGCCAAAAGCTTACGCTTCAAGAGTACGCGCAGCACTGAACGTGAAGGTACTTAGCAGAGAACTCACACTGATGCCACCTTACCTCTCTTGTTGTATCATGGGTAGTAACTTTGAATCCAGCAGCTTAAAATAAGCTTAAAAAAATCAACAGCTTTAAAGAAGTTTAATAAATTGGCTGCAGCAAGATACAAATGTTTTTTAAAAATGTTCCATCCCAATGTGAAGATGGAGTAAATTTTTCACGGCTAGTTACTTCAAAAGTGGCGCCAACAGCTACTAAATGTAACCGGCAGTGCACACTCAAAAAATTTATTTTCTAGTTTTTCGAAATTCACCCTAAAATAATTTTTCTTTCTTGTTTTTTGACAGTTTTTTTATTAAACTTAGAAGAGACTTAAAAAAGATTTTTTAGAAAATAATTTCTTAAATTTAGAAATTCGATTTATTTTTTCTTTAATTTAGGGTAATTTTTCTACATTTTTTCTGAAATTAAGGGCGAGTTTGCCATTAAATAAAGAAAAAATGCGTTGCACGGTGTCGAAAAAAAGGGCGAATTTAGAAAAACGCCCTAAATTTAAGAAAGCACATTTTTTGAATTTAGACAAGCCATTTAGAAATTCACCCAAAAATATGAAAAAAAGGTCTAGAAAATCGCTCAAAAAAATAGAAAACGAGAAAGCTAAGCTTACTTCGTCTGTGCCGAAGTTTTTATACCCTTACAAGTGCTCGCTTAAATATTTTCAAAAAAAATACTCTTTTTCCCATTTTTGGAGCTATATGATATAGTCATCCGATTTGGCCAAAAATTTGTAAAATGATGTGAAAGCATGTGAGACAAACAAGTACAAAATTACAGGATGATACCGTTAAATACAAAAAAGTTTTTCTAACAAATACTGTTTTTTAGAGCTATCTTTTGTATGGCAGCTATACCATATAGTTGTCCGATTTTAATAAAACTTGGTAGAATTATAAAAAAAAAACATTATAAAATTATAAAAAACGACAGACGGACGGACAAAGCTCACCCTGATCAAGAATACATATAGTTTATGGGGTCGGAAATGAATATTTCTATGCGTTGCCAACTTCTGGGCAAAATTATAATACCCTTTGCAAGGGTATACAAATTGTATTTACTCCGAAAGCTCCATTAGTTCGGGAAGCAGGGCAATACTTGCGAACAAATGCAGTTGTTTCTTATTCATTTTCAAACTGCCTTTCTTCATGGCAAATGTCTTTTTGGGACGTTTTTGCTTGAAACACTGGGTTGTCCAGCTCGATCTTCAATGTCTTCGTCATCTGTGGTATCAAGATGTTCTTCATCTGAATAAAAATCGCCATCGTTATCAGCAAAAATGTCGAGTTTATCCTAGTTATTCAAATTGTCAAAAATTCTACCGATTTGTGAAGTCGTTGGTCCCTTTTGCTGACACTTTCCCTGAGTAAAAAGTGTCGTCGCTTGTATATTTGTGATGCCCATGGGAGAACATAACGCACAAATACAAACCCAAAACAATACCGACATTTACACATAAAAAACAAGCACAAATCACATGTATGTTGCAGATTTACATCATAATATCGACTGCACAACTTAATTCTCAAAAGCTGTTTAATGTACATCTGCAACATATCGATTCTCACAATTTACACGTAGTACACATCATGAATCATCAAAACTTGACTGCACATGCATTATAGGTATAATTGCCTGTTGTATTGAGAGCTTTGTCATAAAAAATACTTTTCTTTCTGATAAAAATTTGCAAAACAAAATTAGCATCGAAGATCACTTCCTCACTTCACAAAATTGGCTGGAAGAGTGAAAATATGTTGTCCAAAGCACATGGGATAGGGTGACGAGTCCACAAAGATTAAAAAATGTATATTTAAGCTTCTTAAAAAATAAACACTTGTCACTTTCTTCAGATACTTAACGAAATAGTTGGATGCAAACGGTATGTTGCAGATATGCATCACGGCCATATAAAGAGTTAATTTTGCCCAGAAGTTTGCAACGCATAGAAATATTCATTTCCGACCCCATAAACCATAAATGTTCTTGATCAGGGTGACGAGCTGAGTCGATTGAGCTTTGTTCATCTGTCTGTCTGTTTCTACGCGAACTAGTCTCTCAGTTTTAAAGCTATCGAGCTGAAATTTTTGCACAGAGTCTTCTTTTTGCTGCACACCACTAATATGTCGGAACCGACCGGATCGGATGTCTATATCTCATTGCTCCCCTCGGTCGGAAAACTAGTTTTAGTGAGAAAATCTTTTTTCTTCTCCATGAAATCGTCATGGGTTTTCTATGTTTTTTTTTTTTTAATTCTACCAAGTTTTGTTAAAATCTGACAACTATATGGTATAGCTGCAATACAAAAGATAGGTCTGAAAAACAGTCTTAGTTAGAAAAACTTTTTTGTTTTTAATGGTAGCATCCTGCCATTTTGTATTTTGTTTGCATGGTTTACATGCTTTCACATAATTTTACAAACTTTTGGCCAAATCGGATGACTTTATCGTATAGCTCCCATACGAACGATCGTTCGGAAAATGGGAAGAAGAGTATTTTTTAAAAATATTTAAGCGAGCACTTGCAAGGGTATACAAACTTTAACTATTAATGCAATTCGATTAGTTAGGCATTCAAGTTAGGATCCTAATTTTTTTATTTGACTAAAATCTGTTTGTTTGCAAAAAATTTACCAAATGTCGCCACAAAAATTGAAATTTAATTCTTATTTCGTAATTAATTTTTTTAAATCAAACAAGAAAGAAAGTCGGTCATGCCCGACTATAACATTTTCTAACTAATTTGAATCACATATCCACTGAAAACAAACAAGTTTTTCCCATTAAGACTACTTTTCTGACTCTACTTTTGTATGACAGCTATACTATATAGATGTCCGATTTCGACCAAATTTTGCAGAATTATGGTGAAAAACTGGTAAATACGGAGTTTGGAGACGATTGCATAAAAATCAAAAAAAAGTTTTTCTCACTTGAACTAGTTTTTCGACCGATCGTTCTTATGGCAGCTATATGTTATAGTCATCCGATCCAGCCAGTTCCGACAAATGTGCAGCGTATTTGGACCAGAAGACTTCGTGCAAAGTTTGGTTGCGATAGCTATAAAACTGACGGAGGAGCATAGAAACAGACGGACATGGCTATATCGACTCAGCTCGTCATGCTGATCTAGAATAAAAAAAATATATACTTTATGTGGTCGGAAATGCTTCCTTCTATGCGTTACAAACATCTGGACAATTTCAGTATACCCTCTGCAAGGGTATACGAATTAATTTTAAAAATTTTTATAAAATTCACACAAATAATTGTAATTCTACAATTTAAAAATTCTAAATTTTATAACCGTTATGGTCTCTGGTTTTAAGATCATTGCTTAAATTACTCTCATTACACTCTATATTAACAACCAACTGACCGGATTTCAAGTCCGATTTTAGCCGTCCATATGAGTGCACGGATATTTGAGATGGTACGGGTTAGAGGTTTCACATATGTGACCGACTTTCTTATTTCCTTTCTTTTTTTTTCCTTTTTTTTTATTGGGTGGCCATGCAAAAGAAAGCAATGACAGCCTTCCAGTGAAACGACAACTGTTGCCACTGACGCCAGCAGCGATAGGGTTGAGCTTTAGGTTTAAGAAACTGCGTCCTTAGTCCTTATTTGGGTTTGACAAAGCACAGACGATGCTTGTCAAATAAATGTATCAATTACACAGTTCAACAAAGATTTGGTCGTCGCGCGCCCGGCAGTAAAATTGGTACTGTTCGACAGAGGCTTTCAAGCTGAGTACAAGTCAAATTAAGTTAAAGTCAACTGAGTAAGACTGTGGCAAAAAGTGTAAAATTTCGAACCTGGTCACAATTAAAATAGCCAGGGCTAGAATTAATAAGGTGGCCTTTATTGATAATTGAATTACCCTTTTGAATATTTGGTTATAAGCAAATCTGACAAGGTCTCAGCTTTGATTTGAAACTTTTGAGCTCTTTTCCATACTCTGCCCCATTGGTCATCCATAATGAGAATCATGGTTTGCAGCTATGTATGCTCATTTGTTAGTTTTGCGTGTTTAGTGTTCTAATTGCCTGGTCGGTTGTGGTGCATTTGGTGGTGTGCAGAAAAAAATTTCTCTTCAGACAATTTTTACACAACCGGTAACCTTCACCAGCAATGTGCACCAGCTGTAAAGTAAATTGATATGTAGAAGTTACTCCAAAATTTTGTCGTTCGGATTCGAGTTCCATTGGGTTGTTCCTGTTGCTTACTTGGTCCAACTTGTTTTTTGTCCCTAAGACGAGCTTAGAGTTGAAAGTACTACTGCTAAGTGCATTGATCGCTGCTTGACTTTGTCATCCAGATCTTGATCCTTTTCGTTCCAGGTCTTGCTACCCCAAGTCCAGCTGCTTGGGGGGTCAGAGACCCATCTGTGTACCACTGAATTGTGTGTGGTTGCTTAAATATTTATGAGCTAAAGCTAGGTACGGAGACGCTGAGAATTTTATAATTTTTAAATTTTTTTATTTTTATTATAATTATAATTTTTTCGGCTGTGCCGAAGTTTTTATACCCTTGCAAATGCTCGCTTAAATATTTTCAAAAATAACCTTTTTCCCATTTTATAGGAGCTATTTATAAGAGCTAAACGATATAGTCATCCGACTTGGCCAAAAATTTGTAAAATTATGTGAAACAAACAAATACAAAATTGCAGGATGCTACCATTAAAAACAAAAAAGTTTTTCTAACTAAAACTGATTTTCAGACCTATCTTTTGTATGGCAGCTATATCATATAGTTGTCCGATTTTAACAAAACTTGGTAGAATTATAAAAAATCATCCGTTGAAAAGAAAAAAGTTTTTCTCACTAAAACTAGTTTTTTAGTTTTATTCCTATGGTAGCTATGGGATATAGTCATCCGATCCGGTCGGCTCCGACATATTAGTAGTGTGCAGCAAAAAGAAGTCTCTGTGCAAAATTTCAGCTCGAAAGATTCAAAACTGAGAGACTAGTTCGCGTAGAAACAGACAGACAGACAGACAGACGGACGGACAAAGCTCAAACGACTCAGCTCGTCACCCTGATCAATAATATATGTATATGGTTTATGGGGTCGGAAATGAAAATTTGAATGCGTTGCAAACTTCTGGGCAAAATTACAATACCCTTTGCAAGGGTATAAAAACAGTGCAAAAGTCATTTGGAGAACTCTACGGAGCACGAACAAGTGGCGCAAGTCGAAGCTGTCAATTCGCAACCAATTTTGTGGGATTTGACTAACAACGAGCATTTCTATGCAATTTGCACTCTCCATAAATGCCCCTCCTCCTCCAGCGCCATGCAAAATGACCCCATAAAAACAACCATGGCATTCCCCAAAACCTCTGGATTCATCAAAGAGTCTTCCAGTTTACATTTTCACAAAACGATTAACTTATCTTAAGCGTGCATTTTTTTTGTAAGCAAACCACAGCTGACCAGTGCAGTGTGACCGTTTCAGATTCAGTGACATATTCTTGTTTTCTGGTCACACGTCAGTCTCAGAGTTCGCTCTGAGAATTATGAAACAATTCACGCTGAGAGAAAATTCTCAGCGTCTCCGTACCTAGCTTAAGCTCAGAAAAAAGTGATTCCTTAAATTTTGGCAAAAAATTTTCCACTTTAAGGCCTGTATCCAGCACTGCGGAAAATTCCTGCCAGGAATTTGCTAATTATTTTGAGTGTGTGGAACCCAACTAAAACAAACTGTCGTTCAGAGTGTTCTCTGTCTCTCTCTCTAGTCTCTGTCTCCCGCTCTCCAAGCGTTCTTACTGTCATTCGCTGGCAGGCATATATAACATTAATGAATTTAAGAGCTTTAAACACAATTACATGTATTCCACCTTCTTCATTAATTTGTGCTGCAACACTTTCTCAAGCACTTTTCACAGAAGTGTTGTCAAAATGCTTTTTCTCTGGGGCTCGCCAAAGACATGCTTTTGCCTCACTTATATTAAATCAATCTTCTTCTCACAGTTTTTGCCTCCATCTTGTGACAAATCACTTCCGAAATAATTGTCAGCAATATATTCCTGGCCAGAAAATCAGCTGTTTCTCGTTCCACACACGCTTCCAAAACGCCGCGATTGATACGCCGCTATCTATACAAGTGTGGATTTCGTTCGTGTTGCTGGATACACAACAAACGAAAAAGCAAACTAAAAATTCCTGGCACAGTTTTTATACCCGTTACCCGTAGAGTAAAAAGGGAATACTAATGTCGTGCAAATGTATGTAACAGGCAGAAGGAAGCATCTCCGATATCATAAAGTATATATATTCTTCATCAGCATCAACAGCCGAGTCGATATAGCCATGTCCGTCTGTCCGTCCGTCTGTATGAACACCTAGATCTTAGAGACTAGAAGAGCTAGAGCAACCAAATTTTATATGTAAGCTAGTATTGTCTGTAGGCAGATCAAGTTTGTTTTAAATTTTGGCCACGCCCCCTTCCGCCCCGCAATACAAAATGTTGAATATCTCCTACAATTTGTAAGCTTTCGAGCTCAGATTTTTCAGTATAGTGCATGTGGCCAATATGTACAATCTCACAAAATTTCATAGAGATCGGATAATAAATGGCAGAGTTAAAAAAACGTTGCATACTTATCTCAACCGCTTGAGGTTATTAAACACTAATTGCCTTGAGTAACGGGTATTTCGAAGTCGGGCAGGGCCGACTTTAACTTACGCTCTCGTTTTTATATGAAGTTTGGCAGGAATTTTTAGTTTCCGCTGTGCTGGATACCCGGCTTAAATATGAACTGAACATTTTGAAACTCTGTAAACTTCCAAAGCATTTTTTGCGTATGTATGAGTGATTTTGTGTTGCGCCCGTGTACATACACACAGCCTACCAAATGCACAAAACAAAAACACTTTTCGCAGACACTTATTGTGTTCTGGGCATTTGCAGACAGTTTTCGGATGAGCACTCGCTCTAAAGTGTATCTGTCAGTGGCGTTCGGCAGAGCGACTCGTTTGTTTTGCTCAACCGAAAACATGTAACAGAAAACAGAAGAGGAGCGAGAATAAGTGTTTCGCTCAGTAAGAGAGCGTTTGTGCTACGTTTGTTTCTGGTTTGTTCTGACTCTGATCGCATTTGAAAAATGTGTTAACACTCAATTGCGAGCTCTGGTTTTATACCTTCCATAGACATATTTAGCTACCGCCGTAATTTACTGATCCGCAGCGGGTACAGAGTATATTACAGTCGGATCTAACCGACTTTGTTGCTTGTTCGATTTAAGCGTCGCAACTTTTAGTTAACGAAAAGGAAATGTTTCCCCCTTTTTTTTTTTGTTTCAATTTCAAAATGCCCAAGGTCCTACCCAACACATCTCGATGGATGGCCACCCCTCGTTGTTTCGTATCCTGATTCAACCAGTTAAGTCTCGCTAACTGCGTCAAGAGACCGAAGTGAGCAGCCAAAAATAGATCACATATCGAACGATTCAGTCATAAAACAATAACAGCAACAGCAAAACCAACGTATGACAAGTGGCCCAGTGTCGTTGGGCTATTTATAGTTGGCTTTGCTCAGCTGTCGGCTGAATGGGAAATGGAAATTGGGCGAATGACGGTGCAGATTTTCGTCTACACGTTTTGGGTCTCATGCGGAATTCATTGATGTCCGATGTCCGATTATCAAGCATTTTCATATGTCTGTCTGTCTGAGTTTTATGGGATCTATGCTCGACTACGTCAGGTGGAGGTCATTGCGCCGGGGTCAAATGAAGAGAGCCGAGCCAGAGAGAAATGGCCAAAGAGTCACCCTGCCCCTGGTCAAGAAGAGCAGGTCCAAAATAGCGCTAGAGATTGGTCCCGTTTGGACTGGAAATGGTCGGTCCGCACCCAGAAATGAGCAGTATGGCAGAAATGCTTGAGTTGTTGTTGTGTTCTTGACATTGATGACGTCTTTGTTGGCAAGGAACATCAACATCCATATGTGTACCCGAATGTGGTTGTGGCATATGCTGCCTGTCTGTGTTCGAATGCGAGGGCAGACTCTCTCTATATTGGGGGACTCTGACGTCTGCAAATGATGCATTGTAACCGGTTCGTTGGCTTTGGGTTTCAAAGAAGAAGCAGAACCCGGTGACACGTGTCACGTCACGCTCCAGAGACGAATGTGCTTCCCCAACGTAAATCAAACCATATTTTTTTCCTTTTTAATTATTGTTTATAAAGTAGCAAATTTTCCCACAATTTGAATGCAAATTTGTTGCTGTAGAAATTCTAATTACTTATCAATCCAAAGCATATCAATTGATTGTATGTTAATAACGAACTTGTGTACAGTTCTTTCTGGAAGTTAAGCGATAAACAACAACAGACTAATGGGCAAAGCTACTCACAAGTGTTGGACGAGCGGCCGACATTCGACGACAATGGAGAGACCCTGAATAGAGATCGATATCAAGTGATAATGTAGTGGCTTTATATGGGTCATTTGTCACTCGACTGTGGCATATTGAAGTAGCATCTTGGCAGTTTTTTGAGTTATCTCGCTTATCTACATATTATCCATACTATTCACGTATTATCCACAATGTTGGTGTTGAAGATAGGAGCAATTTTAAAAATGTTCCCTTTTGCCCATAGATGTATTGGCCCTTCAAGCACTCAAATATGAACATATGCACTGAAAAAAACGAGAGCGTAAGTTAAAGTCGGCCCTGCCCGACTTCGAAATACCCGTTACTCAAGGCAATTAGTGTTGCGGCTCAGAAAAGTATGCAACGTTTTTTTAACTCTGCCATTTATTATCCGATCATTATCAAAATTTGTGAGATTGTACATATTGGCCACATGCACTACACTGCAAAATCTGAGCTCGATAGCTTACAAATTGTAGGAGATTTTCAACATTTTTTATTGCGGGGGCGGGAGGGGGCGTGGCCAAAATTTAAAACAAACTTGATCTGCCTACAGACAATACTAGCTTACATCTAAAATTTGGTTGCTCTAGCTCTTTTAGTCTCCGAGATCTAGGTGTTCATACAGACGGACGGACGGACGGACAGACGGACATGGCTATATCGACTCGGCTGTTGATGCTGATGAAGAATATATATACTTTATGATATCGGAGATGCTTCCTTCTGCCTGTTACACACATTTGCACGACTTTAGTATACCCTTTTTACTCTACGAGTAACGGGTATAAAAACAATCCGAAACGGGATTGAAAACGGGGTAATATTCTTGAGCTGATTCCGGAAAAAGATTGATTTCACATCCATTTTTTTTTAATTCCGAAAAACAGGATTACTTCTAGCCTGCTCCGGGATTACCCTGTTTGTATACCCTTGCAAAGGGCATTATAATTTTGACGAGAAGTGGCAACGCATAGAAATATTCATTTCCGACCCCATAAACTATATATAATATATTCTTGATCAGGGTGACGAGCTGAGTCGATTGAGCTTTGTCCGTCCGTCTGTTTGTCTGTTTCTACGCGAACTAGTCTCTCAGTTTTAAAGATATCGAGCCTAAATTTTGCACAGAGTCTTCTATTTGATGCACACTACTCATATGTCGGAACCGACCGGATCGGATGACCATATCTCATAGCTCCCATAGGAACAATCGATCGGAAAACTAGTCTTAGTGAGAAAAACTTTTTCCTTTTTAATGCAAACGTCTCCAAACTTTGTAGTCGTAGGTTTTCTATGTTTTTTGATAATTCTATCAAGTTTTATTAAAATCGGACAACTATATGGTAGTATCCTGAAGTATTTGTTTGTTTCACATCCTTTCACATTATTTTTCTCAAATTTTGGCCAAATCGCATGACTATATCATATCGCTCCCATACGAACAATCGGTCTGATAATGGGAAAACGAGTATTTTTGAAAATATTTAAGCGAGCATTTGCAAGGGTATAAAAACTTCTGCACAGACGAAGTTAGCTTAGCTTTCTCGTTATTCCCGATTTCTGATTTTTTTTTTCTGTATGGACCCACAAATTAAATATATATGCAAACATTTGTCTTACGACGTTTGGCACGAAGGATATCTAAAAGTGATTCTTAGTTTTAATTTTTATAATTACAATCTAAAATTTCAATTAACTGTTATTTTAGAATTAAAAATTAAGTTATCAAATAATTGTAATAAAATTTTTTTTATTCAAATAAGGTGAATAAACAATTAAATTTGGATTTTATCTAAAAATTTCATTATAATTGATTTTTCATATTTTTTTTTAACTTAAAAGCCATAGCTCTTACGGTCCCTGTAAAAAAGCCTTGCATTCTTCTTATCATTTTCATATTTGATGTTGGATGCGGCCGACTTTTACTTACGCTCTCGTTAAGCATCATTTCAGAAGCGCTCAAATATCAAAACCAGGGCTGCAAACCAAAAAAAAAGACTCGGATCTCCGGCTTTCCGACCAATGGTTAAGGTTCAGAAATTTAAGGTTCGAGGTTTTTGGGAGAATGTTTCGGTTCGAACCTTGGTGCAGTCCATGTGCCATACAATTTTAATAATTTTTTTGTTCAATTTTTTGTTATTTGTAATCATTCATGTGTTCTTAAAATTACATTCGACCTAAAAACTAAGCAAATCGTTTGGGAATTGTGTGGTTTTTGGGTCTGAATCGGTAAGTAGGATACATGGGAATATTCAATATATTATATAATTTACTGTTAAGTAATATACATTTTGGGGTTCTCGTGAAATAATATAGCCAATGTATTGTTAGATTCTTTATTTTGACAATTATTTAAAAAGCTTGAGAACACAGAGGCTGTTATTTGTGGGAATTTGATAAGTAATTCTAAACGTTTTCTTGATTTGTCATTTAACTTTCCTGCCCATTTTAGGAGTCATTCGCACTAAACTAACTATAACTATATA
The DNA here is from genome assembly GCA_035044965.1 of Lordiphosa andalusiaca. Taxonomy (NCBI): domain Eukaryota; kingdom Metazoa; phylum Arthropoda; class Insecta; order Diptera; family Drosophilidae; genus Lordiphosa; species Lordiphosa andalusiaca. The sequence goes on along the minus strand of JAWNNM010000051.1, from coordinate 557,423 downwards.
ACTACATATATAACAGATGAAGTCGCTTGGCAGAAGGTCAAGTTTCTTTTGAACCGAAACGACATTATAGGTTCAGCTTTAATTTCTAATGAGGTTCGGTTCAAGGTTCGGTTCATGGTAATCTGAAAGTTGGAATTCCGGGTTCGAACCGGTTCGGTTCAAAACCGGTTTGCAGCCGTGATCAAAAAACAAATTGCCAACGTAGCTAGTCGCAGTAAGAAGTTCATAGCCACGGAATCTGAAAATTTAAAGTTTTTCCCAGAACATTATGAGCTTATTACTTTATTTTCCTAATTTTATTTAAACACTAATTCAATAAAGAGTCAAATAATATGGGCGTTAAAATTGTATATTTTTTAAGTGTACGAAATCCTCTACTGTGCATTTTTTCCGAAAAGTTTGCACTCCATGTGCATTTCAAGAATTCATGCATAGATTGGTCAGGATAGCTTGAAAGCTGAAGGAGCTGAAATGACAGAAACAGATGAGCTAAGCTGAGCTGGATAGCTGACCAAAAATATACATACTTATAGGGGTCGGAAATATTTCCTTGCAACGCATTTGCAAGCTTCTGGGAAATTATTAAATCCCCTTTTAGCAAGCGTATACAAATTCTGTCCAACTGGATAATTGGATGTAAAAATACTGGGGAAACCATGCTGAAATTAGTCTCATTAATTTTAAATTAATATGAATTAGACGGTAGTTTGTAAATTGGTATAATTGTCACCGATATTTGTCACCGATAACTAGCAACGTGCAAGCACCCACTGCCTCTCTGTTGTGTTTGCCATAGCGCACTTATATTTTGTATGTAAGGTACAAAGAGTCTATTGGGTTTGTGCAAATGTATGTAACTGCAACTTCGGACCCAACAAACTATAAGTATTCTAAAACAGCATCAACATCTGAGTCGTTATAGCCACGTGCTTCTAAAAATCAGCATTATGCATTATTGATATATTATTGGGTCAAAAATGATTGATTTATAACATCAATCCTGAAGCGCAGTTCATTATGGATTGTACTTACTTATTTCGCTTCCATTGGTGAACCCATGCCTGGTTCAAGGAACACATCGTTCACAGAACCAAATTGGTTTGCGGAATCTACCCAACTGAAAAAATACATTTACTGCAGCATATTGTAACAAGTATTTTGGGTTATTATACCCTTGCAGAGGGTATATTGAAATTGTCCAGATGTTTGTAACGCATACACTCATAAAAAAAATCGCCCTGGAAATTAGAAATTCTCCTATAAAATCCGTCCTAAGGCGATTCACCCTAAAATTAAGAAAACTTTTTCTCATTTATGGAAAAATTTTCAGAAACTTTGAAAATTTTCCATTAATGAGAACATTTTTTTTTTAATTTAAGGGTGAATTCTGAGTGTAGAAAGAAGCATTTCCGACCACATTAAGTACTTTTATTCTTGATCAGCATAACGAGCTGAGTCGATATAGCCATGTCCGTCCTTCTGTCCGTCTGTTTCTATGCTATCTCCTCCGTCAGTATTAAAGCTATAGCCACCAAACTTTGCACGAAGTCTTCTAGTCCAAATACGCTGCACATTTGTCGGAACTGGCCGGTTCGGATGACTATACCATATAGTTGCCATAGGAACGATCGGTCAAAAAACTAGTTCTGGTGGGGAAAGGTTTTTTTGTTTTTAAGGCAAACGTCTGCAAACTCAGTATTTACTAGCTTTTAATGATTCCCCATGTTTCTGCCAAACTTGGTCGAAATCGGACATCTATATAGTATAGCTGTCATACAAAAGTAGAGTCAGAAAAGAAGTCTTATTGAGAAAAACTTGTATGTTTTTAGTGAATATGTAAGTTAAAAAACGTGCTGCAAGGGTATTCAAGCTTCTGCCGAGCTGAAGTTAATTTTCCTCTATTTTTATACCCGTTACTAGTAGAGTAAAAAGGGTATACTAATGTCGTGCAAATGTATGTAACAGGCAGAAGGAAGCATCTCCGATATCATAAAGTATATATATGTTCTTCATCAGCATCAACAGCCGAGTCGATATGGCCATGTCCGGGTGTCCGTCCGTCCGTCCGTCTGTACGAACACCTAGATCTCAGAGACTAGAAGAGCTAGAGCAACCAAATTTTGGCCACGCCCCCTCCCGCCCCCGCAATAAACAATGTTGAATATCTTCTTCAATTTGTAAGCTATCGAGTTCAGATAGCACTATTGCAGTATTGTGCATGTGGCCAATTTGTACAATCTCACAAATTTTCATAAATATCGGATAATAAATGGCAGAGTTAAAACAACGTTGCATACTTATCTGAGCCGCATGAGGTTATTAAACACTAATTGCCTTGAGTAACGGGTATTTCGAAGTCGCGCAGGGCCGACTTAAACTTACGCTCTAGTTAAATATAAAATTATTCTTGGTTAATAGGTAGTGAACATGTCGAGCCATTCTTGAAATTAAGCATACAAATAGTGGGCTTGCAGTAACTTTGCTACAATGAAATGGTACCTCTCACGGAACAGTCGACCATACATTTTGATTTTCTTTCTACCTACTTGGTTGTCAGTAAAGATTACCAATAAAATAGTACACACTTTGGGGACTTCAGTTGTTCCTCTTTCCTTTTATGTTAGGTCAGCCGCTGAACTACATCTTGAAAGTTACAAGTGGTCTAGTTTGTGCGAAATGCAAGAAATTATTAGTCTATATTCAATTCAATACAGTTTGAGCCACAGGGCCCCTTGGGTCCAGTGTAAGTAAACATATTCAATCACAAATAAAATGAATGAATTGCCAATTTTCTGTTTAAAATACTACGGTGTTAGTTATAATATTAATATCCGAGTAAATCGCAGACAGGTTCCTTAACTTATGACATTTAAGGATTTAGTTTGAACCTGGGTTCATGGCTTCTAGTTCTGTGCATTGCACAAATGTAGAAAAATAGAAAAATTGATGTTTTTAAAGGAGAACGTTTGTACTTGACCAGTATGCATATTTAGATAGTTCAATGATTAGTCGAATGGACCATTTTCATATTGCTGTTCTTCATACTATTCGTATCTACGGATTCAATACAAATCCGACCACATTACTAAAGGTGGTACAGATCAAAATCTTCCACTTACTTTCTGTGTCCCATTAGTTACACTCTGCCACACAAACAAGTAAGGGCGCTGCAAATTCCCTGTTCATTTGTTTTTGAATTTGCACGTAACCGAATTTTGTAGCACCTTTTAAAGGGTCATCCGGAAAGTCGCCAACATTATTATACCCTTGCAAAGGGTTTTAAAATGTTTCCCAGAAGTTTGCAACGCATAGAAATATTAATTTCCGACCCCATAAACCATATATATTCTTGATCAGGGTGACGAGCTAAGTCGATTGAGCTTCGTCCATCTGTCTTTCTGTTTCTAAGCGAACTAGTCTCTCAGTTTTGTAGCTTTCGAGCTGAAATTTTGCACAAAATCTTCTTTTTGCTGCACACTACTAATATGTCGGAACCAACCGGATCGGATGACTATATCTCATAGCTCCCATAGGAACAATCGGTCGGAAAACTAGTTTTAGTGGGAAAAACTTTTTTATTTTCAATGGAAACATCTCCAAACTTTGCAATCGTAGGTTTTCTAGGCTTTTTTATAATTCTACCAAGTTTTATCAAAATCGGACAACTATATTGTATAGCTGCCATACAAGAGATAGATCTGAAAAACAGTTTTAGTTAGAAAAACTTTTTTGTTTTTAATGGTAGCATCCTGCAATTTCGTATTTGTTTTTTTCACGTGCTTTCACATAATTTTACAAATTTTTGGCCAAATCGGATGACTATATCGTATAGCTCCCATACGAACGATCGGTCGGAAAATGGGAAAAAGAGTATTTTTGGAAAACATTTAAGCGAGCACTTGCAAGAGTATAAAAACTTCGCCACAGACGAAGTTAGCTTGGCTTTCTTGTGCTCTCCTCTTACCGGTTTTAGACCTGACTAAGGACCCGCTTCTAGAATGTTGTTGAGAATTTGTGGCTCTATCTCTTATAGTCTCTAAGATCGACGCGTCCATGCAGACAGACGGAGGGACTGACTGACGGACGGATATGGCTATATCGACTCGGCTGTTCATGCTGATCAAGAATATATATACTTTATGGCGTCGGAATTGTTTCCTCCTCGCTGTTACATGCATTCGCACAACTTCATGATCCCCCATTTCCCATTTTTTAATGGGAACAGGGTACAGAAATACTTACTATCATCGGTATAAGTTAATAGTTCAAATTCCAAGAAACGATTTACCCATTATCGCTACGCGAATGAAATTTCATACACCAAAATGGAAGTTTTAAACTTTTACTTAGCATAAAGGTCGTAAAAACCAGTCACATGTACTGAAAACCGAAGGCGCGGCGTTGTTGTTGTATTAATCTAAACGTTAAATGGTTTTATTTACAACAACTAAAACCCCCGTGAATGCATTTATTCAAACCAATTTTTTTGTTACGGTTATTAGCAGCGGGGAGAGTATCTCCCACACTAAAAACGGTAAGGCCGCGCACACACACAAAGATGACTGCCTGTTCTACGCTGCCTCTGAATGTTTTTGCGCGCATTCTACTATGGAATTCCCAAATAGTTTTGCCATCGCAGGCATGGAGTGGCGGTTGTGTTACTGAAAGTTGGTAGGCATTGATCGCTGATGAGAGAGGGTGGTGGTTCCTCTTGAAATATCTGTACGATCTACCAGCCTCCTTTGTGGTGTTGTGTCTCTGTTTAAAGTTGTGCGAATGCATAACATGACCTCGAGCCGGGTGAAAGCAGCAGGTTGACAAATTCAGATGTTTTTAAGCATCTTAAGGTTTTTAAAATATGCATCAATTCCTGAATTTTGCAGTGACAAAACATTTGACAATCGCCCCAAGTGGATTTGTTATTGTGACATTTGTTACAGGATTTCTTATTTTACTTTCATTGAAAAAACGTCGTCAATCGTAAAGGTGTCAAAAAAAACTAGTAAATATATTAAGTATTTTATGATGTCCTGACGATAACATGGCATTTGGTCAGCGGATTGCTTTACAGACGGTGGTATTTATTTTCTACGTCAGGAGTTCTACCGAAACTGGCGCCAGCCTTAGAATCTTAATTGTTTGTAGTAATAGGCTCTAAAAGTAAAAAAAAGGAGTTTGTCGATCTTTGCCATCCGACGAAGACGACAAAGATTTGACAGTGAAGAATAATGACACACTCCGGAAAAATGCTCTGATATTTAAATATTTACACTTGGATTTGAATATTTTCACCATTGATTTAGCGTTCAATATGAATTCGAAAACCTAAAGAGTGCACTTCAATTTGAAAACTAAAAAAAAGAAGAGATTTGTTTTAGATTTGGTTTGAAAAAACTTCGAGTTATATAATTCTGTATAAATTTGTATAAATATGAACTCGGGAGCAGTTGAGCAATCGCGAACGCTGGTTGTTATACGTCTAAAATACTACACTTATAAAAAAGGCCTAAATTCGCCCTGAAAAAGTAGAAATTCTTTTATAAAATCCATCCCATGGCGATTTATTCTAAATTTATCAAAATATTTTCTAGTTTGTGGCATTTTTTTCTAAGTTTCAGAAAACAATTTCCGTTTATTTGACAATTGTTTTCTGAGTGTACTTTTTTTAAATTTCCTACAAGTATTCATGAATATATTTTTGTAATTTTTGCAAAAATACGATCGCATATAATTCTCAAGTTGGGATTCCCTGCATTGGGAATAGAAAAGGGGTAACTAAAATTCACAGTGTAAATATTAGTTTTTAGCAGAGCTGCAAGCCAAAACAAGAAAGAAAGTCGGTCAAGCCCGACTATAACATACTCTGTACTAAGAAAATTTGTCTTTTGATCACAACTCGAAAACCGTTCATCCGATCTTCTTCATTCCTTTGGCGGATCGATAAGTTATCCTAATAACTAAATATGTCCAGAAGGAACAAGCCACCTATCTTCAAAAACTGTGGGAGATATGACGTTTTTTCTAAATTGCGGGGGCGGGATGGGGCGTGGCCAAAATTGAAAATAAACTTGATCTGCCTGCAGACATAAGAAGCATATGTCCCATACATGTCAAACCTCTATCTCTTACCATCTCTGAGATCTGTGCGTTCATACGGACAGACAGACGGACAGACGGACATGACGGACATGACTCGGCTGTTGATGCTGATCAAGAATATATATACTTTATGGGGTCGGAGATGCTTCCTTCTGGAGGTTACATACTTTTGCACAAACTTATAATACTCTATGTACCTACGGTACAGAGTATAAAAAATATTCGGATCTCCGGTACACTTGCTCGAACCCAAATTAACGAATGGTTAAGGTTTGGAAATTAAAGGTTCGAGGTTTTTGGGAGATGGTGTTGGTTCGAACCTTGGTTCAGTCCACGCTTTATTCAGCATTACAAATTTTTGTCTTCTTTGTTTTTTTAAAACAGCATTACTGCCCATTTTAGGAGTTAGTCGAACCAAACCACAGATGAAGTCGGTAGACAGAAGGTACATTTTTTTTGTCAGTTATGTTGAACCGAACCGAAATGTTGGGTTCGGAACAGGTTCGGGTTCAGCTTTAATTTCTAAAGAGGTTCGGCTCAAGGTTCGGTTCATACTTAAATAAAAGTCGGAATTCCGGGCTCGAACCGGTTCGGTTCAAAACCGGTTTGCAGCCCTAGTTTTTAGTTAATTTAAAGTGTTTTTTTTTTGTAATTTAGTTTTAATACAAAAAGGGGCAATGTATTCTGATATTCGGATATTCTGGTGCTTTAAAAAGTCTCATTATTATTGTTGTTGTTATTCAAATAAGTTTCTTGTCTTTTAAATGTTGCAGTCTGGATATTTTAGATACCCTCTTATTTTCCTCTCGCTATTCATGACTGCAACAACAATATAATTAAACTCAATTTGTCACGAAATTTTATTACGGACATGAAATTTTATATAGATTTGTTTATCAACTCAAAAGTGCCTTTTTGTAAGGAAAACTGAGCGACCTTCGTGCGTATTGTATATCGGATTCTCAAAGCTAAAACCGAAGCAAGAAACAAAAAATTGAAATGTTTTCATTGCAGTTGCTAAAATATATTTTAAAGAAAAACGAAAACAGATACATAGAACGATGAAAAACGGCAACAAAAACCCACTCACAAGGTTTCGTGCCACATAATACAAGATTTAATCAAATTAAACGAAAATTTGTGTATTGCTCTCGCGCTCTTTCTCTCTCCACTCTGTCTTTATTTATGTTTCATCGAAGAGACAGGCTATGCTGTTAATTTCTGGGTAATTTTCCATTCTGGACACGCAAACATATTATTTAAGGGAAAATCGCGTCGGCTTATTTATTACAGTTCACTCGAAGTGCTAAGATTCGTGAAACTGGTCGCTAGACTTTTCTTTTCGGATTCGTGTGGCCAAAACAGAAACAAATTTTGAGCATCCTCACGTGCTGCGGCATTTGTTTTTATTTTGTATTTTAACATTTTTTTTGTGTTTTTTCCGAATGAGCAATGAGAATCGAATACTCGAAGACAAGTGGGTGAAAACGTGAAACAAATCATCTCACAAATATTATCAGAGTTGAGTATTGTGTAGAGAAATCGAATTTAATAGACTTCCCAAAAATGTAAGTAAAGCAGAAACAAGATAAATATGAAATGTGAAATTCAATTAACGATATTATTGATGTAGGTACAAATAGCAACGCACTTCAGATATTTATCTAGTTTTTATTAGGAACAACAACGTAGTGTATACTGCTGTATTTTCTCTCACACATATTGTGTCGGACTATGAGAGATCGTGTTTGTTAACGGTGAGGTTTCTGTGTTTATGCCTTGCACTCATTAAAAGTTGGTAAAAAGGGTATCATAAGACGAGCAAATGTATTTTGCAGGCAGTCGCATCTCCAATTATATGAAATATATTTATTCTGGCTCAACTTCAGAACCCGATTCGATTTGCCGTTATATGTAGTTATGTCCGTCTGTCTGTCTGCTTAAGCTCGTCGATCTCAGATACAGAAAACAGAGAAAAGCCATCTTCGGTCGTTAATAATGGTTTGAAATAAGAAACGCTTACAAAATTTATTATCGCTCTGAAGTATTCTAGTTGATATATTCATCAGATTTAGATTAAACTGGGCAATATTGTGATGAACCACAGACTATATTAATACCTAGCAAGTTTAAAGACGCCTAATATTAAGCGCAAAAAGGTGTTCTTTGGCCATCCGATTTTGACTTAATTTGAGTTTGAATCATGATTTAAGACTTTCATTAAAAACAAAAAAGTTTTCTTACGAAGACTATATTTCTTACCTTACTTTTTTCATTATAGCTATTCTATATGTCTGTATTCTATAGATGTCTGATTTCGAACAAACTTGGTAGATCCATGGAGACCTTCCTATTGGAAACAATAAGGTTTTTTCTCACAAGCACTAGTTTCTCGACCAATCGTTCCTATTACAGCTGAATGCAATAGTCATCCGATCCTGCCAGTTCTGCAAAATGTGCAGCATGTTTGCACATTTTAAACTGACGATGGAGATAGCATAGAAACAGAAGGACGGACATGGCCAAATCAACTCAGTTCATCATTATGATCAAGAATATAAATTCTTTTTGTGGTCGGAGATGCTTCCCTTCTAAGCGATCCGCTTGCATCTGGGCATTTCCGCAAAAAGGTCCACCGACACGAAAAAATTAAAAGTAGTTAAAACCACTATATTTTGTCACATTTTCCCAGGGAAACAATTAAATTAAACTTAATTAAGCCAGTAGCAAATTTTCTCATAGCCCCTTTTCGAGATTTTCGAACGCAAGTTCGCGCAATCTCAGTTTTTCTCATTTTTATACTTTTATGGCAAGTTTTTTCTTAAAGAATTGCCTATGGATTTCATTGACTTTTGATATCTTAAACTGTTATAAGGGTCCGAAGGGTTAAAAATGTTGGATAAGAGGCTATATCAAACTATGTAATTGCAATTAGCTGTAAGTTTTTGCTTTGCATTAATCAGAAACCACATAAATATCTTGATGAAAAAATGTCGCGTTCGACATGTCACGTAGCGACACAGATCAATATTTAATAAAAAAAAAATACAGAAGATTTCCAAATCAAACAAAATACATTTGAAAGAGCAATTCATTGATAAGATATTAAATCAATTTGAGCTTTGTTGGGGCCTCAGGATTCGCTAAACTTTGTCTTTATATAGATAGGCATGAAAATCACTTCTGTTTTTGTTATTTTTTCTATATTTTGGTAACTCGACTTCACATGCTATTCTCTTTTGGCAATAATTAAAGTGCTAGCGCAGACCTTTAATATGAAGTAAAGAAAGAATTAAAAATGCGCTTTAGTTTGCTTGTTTTTTTTTCTTTTAATGTGTACGACGGCCGCGTTCGACAGAATGGAAATGCCCATCTGTACAATTTTAAAATACTCTCTGCAAGGGAATGCAAACTCGGATTGTCAGCCTGGTCAAGAATATTTCAGGGCTGCAAACCGTTTTGGAACCGGAACGGTTCGAACCCGGAACTCCGACTTTTATTTTTCTGTGAACCGAACCTTGAACCGAACCTCTTTGGAAATAATATTTGAACCTGAACCTGTTCCGAACCACCATTTCTGGTTCGCTTCAACATAAATTATAGTTGTAAAAAATTTGACCTTCTGCCCAGCCACTTTATCTGTTATATGGTTGGTTTGGTGCCACTAGCTCCTAAAATTGGCAGGAAAGTGGAATAAAATACCTAAAAAAAGCTTAAAATTAATAGCTTCTATTTTGAAGCTTCTCGACTTCAAAGCTTTTTAAGTCATTTAAGTCAAAAGCAAGAGTCTAATATTACATTGGGAAAATTTTCAAAAAAAAACTTAATTCAATCATTTTCAAGAGCAAGAGTCTAATATTACATTGGAAAAATTTTCCAAGAAAACTTCGAAATGGAATTTTACTCAACAGATAAATATATTTTGAATATTCCCAGCCTAAGGCCCACGTTGCTATGGCTTTCCAATTGGACACAAGTTGCAATTGTATATCAATTTTTTCAAAAAATTATATTGAATATTCCCATCTGTTTTTTACTATCCGACTCCGACCCAAAAACCACGCGAATCCCATACAATTTGTGTAGTTTTTAGGTCGACGGCGAGTTTTGAACCACATGAAACACAAAAATCATATGTCCCATACATGGCAAACCTCTATCTCTTACCATCTTTAAGATCTATGCGTTCATACGGACAGGCAGACGGACTGACAGTAAGATGGACAGACAGACATGGCTATATCGACTCGGCTTTTGCTGATGCTGATCAAGAACATATATACTTTATGATGATGCTTTCATCTGGATGTTACATACTTTTGCACAAACTTATAATACTCTATGTACCTAAGGTAAATAGTGTAAAAAGGGTACATTAAAGTCCTGCAAATGTATGTAACAGGCAGAAGAAAGCATCTCCGACCCAATAAACCATATAAATTCTTGATCAGCATCAACAGTCGAGTCGATATAGCATCGTCCGTCTGTCTGTATGAACACCTGGATCTCAGAGACTAGAATAGCAAAAGCAACCAAATTTTAAATGTAGACTAGTATTGTCTGCACGCAGATCAGGTTTGTTTCAAGCTTTGGCCACGCCATCTCCCACCCCCGCATATAAATAATGTTGAATATCTCCCACAAATTTTAAAATATCGAGCAGATGTTTTGTAGTGTGGTGTATGTGCCCAATATCTACAATATCACAAATTTTCATAAAGATCAGATACCAAATTGCAGAGTTATACAGGTCATAAAAAACGTTGATTGCGATGTTTGCTTGCATAATGTTGAAATATTCAAATTAGTGTGTTAATTAACATAGGGAGAGGTTATCAAACGCTAATTCCCCCGAGTAATGGGCATATCGAAGTCGGGCAGGGCCGACTTTAACTTACGCTCTCGTTTTTTGTGCTTTCGTTACACTGAAGGTTTATTAATATGTCCAAGTCTTACCATTTATACATCCGGTTTTTTCATACGAATGCCGCTTCTTTCGACATCATGCCTATTACTAATGGAAGGAAGGAACAGGAAGGCAAATCAATCTCAAATAATCACGAAATCTTTATACGTTCAATCTCCCAATACTGTCAACATTTCTTCACTTTTGGTAACGAACAATATGGCCAAACAAATTCCTGTTACCCCCGACCATATAAGGGCAGCACCTCGTTTTATCGGATCGTAAATCGTTCATTAGCTCCGCAACTCTCATCGCCTGAAGTACCTGTCTTAGAAAAAAAGAGTATTACATCGCACCATTCCATGATTTCTGCCTCGAAACCATTTTTATGGCAATCAACCAATTTGCTTTGAAATTTCTTAAGAGTTTCGGAATTTGTTTTAGCCTAAAAAATATTCTTCTGTTAGCAGGGGCAGGCTGGGACAGCTAATTCTTACGAAACAATATAGAATTAGACTAAATACAGTCGGATTAAAAAATTTGGCAGTTTTTTTATTTATTAAACTTGGAAAATTGCAAATTTGGCGACTTTTGCTACTTCGACTGATTCAACAATTTAATGAAAAAATGTGCGGTTCCATTTTTTATAGGCTCTGAGATCGACGCAAATTGATATGTTCATTAGGCATATGACTAAATTTTTGAATCAAATTTACATGGTCCTACACGACGGGGCATACCATCAGAATACTAAATACACGAATCTTAGGTCTGTTGCGCGAAAAAACGTTCCGCAGGAATCACGTCAAAGTCTGAAATCTTGGTTTCCGAGGAATAACTTGAGAAATACTCATCCTAGAGGGGTCGAATATTTCCGCCTCCCCACTTACTTTTGCGGTACGCAACTTTCGTCCATACATCAAAAAGCTCTACGACAGTTTTTTAACCTGGTCTCCCTACAAAAGTTGATACGTATTGTGTTATTATAAGCTAAAGCACACGGTAAAGGAAAAAGTAGGTCGTTGCCTATTTATCAAATATAACAAGAAAGAAAGTCGGTCAAGCCCGACTATAGCATACTCTGTACCAACGAAATTATACGCTCAGCATAAATTTTGATGCTGCAGTAGTAGCTGAAAGCAGCGCTGCTTCTGCGCTGCTGCAGCGAACAGTCTTTTGATCATAACTCGAAAACCGTTCATCCAATCTACACCATTCCCTTGGCTGATCGATAAACTATCCTTATTACTAAATATATCTAGAAGGAACAACCCACCTATCTTTAAAACTGTAGGAGATTTTTCTAAATTGCGGGGGCGCAAAGGGGGCGTGACCAAAATTGAAAATAAACTTGATCTGCCTGCAGACATAAGAAGCATATGTCCCATACATGTCAAACCTCTATCTCTTACCATCTCTGAGATCTGTGCGTTCATACGGACAGACAGACGGACAGACGGACATGGCTATATCGACTCGGCTGTTGATGCTGATCAAGAATATATATACTTTATGGGGTCGGAGATGCTTCCTTCTGGATGTTACATACTTTTGCACAAACTTATAATACTCTATGTACCTTCGGTACAGAGTACAAAAATAGGACTTCTTTTGTCGTAATTGTTTCTATCACAAAAATGTCGTTTCGCAGTAGTTTGACCATAGTAAGAAAAAATGCAAAGAAATGGGAAAAAAAACTTATCTTCAAAACTGCTAGAGTTTCCTAGTATTGAGGGCAATATAGCCGAATTATCTGAAATTCCAATGGAGGCTGTTAGACTTGGCAGTTTTTTTGCATTGGCTAATCACGAGAAGATTAAAAAACGAGAACGTAAGTTAAAGTAGGCCCTGCCCGACTTCGAAATACCCGTTACTCAAGGCAATTAGTGTTTATTAACCCCATGCGGCTCAGATAAGTATGCAACGTTTTTATAACTCTGCCATTTATTATCCGATCTTCATTAAAACTTGTGAGATTGTACATATTGGCCACATGCACTACACTGCAAAATCTAAGCTCGATAGCTTACAAATTGTCGGAGATATTCAACATTTTTTATTGCGGGGGCGGGAGGATGCGTGGCCAAAATTTGAAACAAACTTGATCTGCCTACAGACAATACTAGCTTCCATCTAAAATTTGGTTGCTCTAGCTCTTCTAGTCTCTGAGATCTAGGTGTTCATACAGACGGACGGACGGACGGACGGACAGACGGACATGGCTATATCGACTCGGCTTTTGATCCTGATGAAGAATATATATACTTTATGATATCGGAGATGCTTCCTTCTGCCTGTTACATACATTTGCACGACTTTAGTATACCCTTTTTACTCTACGAGTAACGGGTATAAAAACTCGTTGAAAAAATTATAGCACTGGATTTAATTAATTTGTGGAGCAAACTTAATGTACCTACTATCGCTGTGACTTCAGTTGAACGAAAAATTGACAAGCTTGTCGGAAAATACCAAACATTTTCAAAATGTCGCAGTGGGAAAAGCTCAGCTTTGAATACAGCTTTCGATATTAGCAAGTTAACATTTAAGGCAGAACGTTCTTCCACAAAAATGCAGTGGATTTAGTTACAAAAGGAAAGATTAGTATTAGAAAAGCTGCTAAACTTGGTGAACGGCTGGCGGATTCAGGCGTTAAGATCCAAACACCTTCAAGAGCACATGGTTGCTTTCAAAAACATTGGGTAAAAGAGGACTCTGCCATTCCGAACCAGCAACGCAGCAACATCTGTGCAGAACGTGCAATAAAAAATATTCAAGACATTTATCCCCTTTGTAAAACAACACACACTCTGAACTTAAAATTCATTTCTTGCAATACCTAAACAACTAACATAAATGGAAAATGTTAATTTTTTTATTACTACGAATCAACTTTAGTATAGTAGTAGGTTCAAAAATGCTTTTTGATGTATGGACAAAAGTTGCGTACCGCAAAAGTAAGTGGGATCGCGGAAATATTCGACCCCTCTAGGATGAATATTTCTCAAGTTATTCCTCGAAAACCAAGATTTCAGACTGGCGTGATTCCTGCGCAACGTTTTTCGCGCAACAGACCTAAGATTCGTGTATTTAGTATTCGGATGGTATCCCCCGTCGTGTAGGACCATGTAAATTTGATTTTAAAATTTAGTCAAATGCCTAATGTTCATGTTACTTAACTTATTTGCCTCAACTTTTAAAATTAAAATTTGTAATGTCCCCGTTTGGGACACGTAAAAACGAATACGAAAACAGATTCTAGACACAAAACTATTATTACCAAGGCATCAGCTGAATAGAGGATCCCTCATAGATTTGTGCGAAATCAGACTAGGAAGTCGAAGTCGGAGTCGGACCGGAACGTCTTTGGCACTAGGGTATACAATGTGAATGTAAACAATGTCAAGAACTGTGTTGACTACCGTTCGAAAACAATTTAATTACAATGTAATCTTTTCCATGGGTATGCACTGGTCGAATCCTGGCTGATTGTTTTCATTTTCTAATTGATGATCGTGATAATTATTGATTATTATTCATTTGCATAAAATATGAACAAGGGCCTCATGATTAAACGACTTTTATTTACGTTGCACATTTTATGACTGCAGCAAAACAACAAAAAAATCTGAGAATACAATTTAAGCAAAACACATATTTGCGACTGATAAGACACAACGGCACAGGAAGAGGTGGCGGTGAGGGCGGCGGAAGGGGTAAGGGGGAGGAGCGGAAAGGTCAGTCAGCATTGACGTTGTAATCACCTGCACTAATTTTGCCGTGTGTACTTGCACTTGAAGTAGGCACACAACACGAAATGGGTGAAAAACCATGAGAGAAATTAAAAGAAAAATCAGAAAGGCAATTAAAATGTCCTTCACATGGTGGATGAATCTGCGCGATGCAGTACATTCAAAATAAATATCGTGTAAGGCCCACGTGGTGTGGCTTGCCCCTCAAAAACTTCTGAAAAACGTCTTAGCCAAATGATCTTGAGAGCTTTTGGAAATTATTCACAAGTTCAATACTGTTTGTGTTGTCACTTTAATTCGATGATATGGGAATCGGGGTATCTGTACATTGGTCTATTTTTAGTTTGCCCCAAACGAAACGAGAAACAAATATTGCGTATACGCATCGGTGCTCGTCCAATTTGTTGGTTCTCTCTCTTTCGCCTTTTCAGTGCAGTTCGAACTAATTTGTATTGGTTTGCGGCAGCCATAGCTGATTGTGGACATTTACTCTTCGCATTCGGTTAGAAATGAATGAATGAAAAGTACCTGCCTGCTGTAGTTGCGGGATGTGGGCCCCCAGCTCCCACAGACCAATTTAATTGTGCAATTAGACTGCATAATTACATGGCAAGTGGCTACAGCTAAATTCGAATTTAATTCTCTATCTTTTGGCACATCGTTAAATTCGTTCACCACCCTTGAATAGGAGGGATCGTTTATTTGCTGGGAGTGCCTGTTGATAAATGAATGGACTTGTTTGATCGATCCACTTTGAATTACCGATGCATAATCAGCATGAATTGAAATTTGATTATGAAGATAAAAGTTGGACGGGTTAATGGCTCCCCTATGGTTAAACTAATCAAAATAAATAGCAATTATCACGCTACTATTAAAGTTCGTTTCCAATAGTTCGAACTAGTCCTATTCTTGAATATTATTTTTAGAATTTATTGGATTGGGATTCTGCTTCGCCTTTTTTTTATGGGTAAATGGAATATACTGCTGATATGCAAAGTACACTCAGAAAAAAAGGCTACCGGCGTTCTACACCAATCGGGATAGAATTTAAGCTGTTTTGTACTTTAAATTTCAAGTATGATTCGTTCTAAAGTGTACTTAAATTAAGTACGAAACATTCCAAACTCGAAATATGACTGGCAATATTATTGAAATGAGAATGAACCTTCTTGACTCAAGAACATTTTGTTCTCACAGTAAGATGAAAGATTCAAGAAAAGCGAGTTCTTAGTTCAAGTACAAAATATGTTAGATTGAGTACAAAATATACTCATTATCCTAGCTCCACAAAGTGCGCAACAGAAAATATAAATTATTTTTAAGCGAGTCGGTACTTTTGGCTCTAGTACTTTTGTAATGGAGTACCAGTAGCTCTAACTTGCTCTTTGGTTATGGGTCTTGGATATTTCTTTGGTTTAATACAGAGACCTCGTTCAATAACAAAGTGGGAAGTAGCTATACTGTATGGGCTCAAACCAAGAACATTTTGCTCTTGTTTGAAATACTCTTCATAGAATGTTTTTGGGCTGGCGAAACTCACTTTAAGAGCGAATGTTTTGTACTTATTTTGAGACATAATCGGGCTTGACTTAAGACCAGTATAAGCTAAAAGTATGATTAAAAATATTTTAATCGTTCAAAACATACTTAATATATCCCAAAACAGTCTAAAATCAAGTATTTTGGGATTGAAAAAATCGTACTTGATATAAGAATTTTGTACTTAAATCAAGTATCAAGTACTTACCGTACTATTGACACCGTTTGTACTCAATTCAAGTACCAAGTTCTTGGTTTTTTTCCTGAGTGTACCCGTAGATCCAGCTTAATCTATGTCGTGGTAGTTCTTTATTCTTAGAACATTAAATATATAGGTATGGCTTTTTTGCCGTTAGCCTTAAACTAAATAACACAATTTACATATTTTTCGGAAACCTAGAGCTACCGGAGCGTCCTTCCTTTGGTGTTACACCACCTACCTTCCCCACTCGTCGCTAGATAATAGATCATTCACTCCTCGGGTTGGCGTCCCGGGCTCCAATAATTAAACTAACAACAATCGCATATTAAACAAACAATAATCATACTTCTATTTTAAAACTCTTCATGCAGGATTCTTGCTCTGTATTTGAGAGCATCCAGCTGATATTTCGCCAGCGCACTCTCAGATTGCCAATTTAAAATTGTGATGAGCTCTTCCAGTGTGAGGTATGCCCTACCCCATGAGCGGATCCTCAGTTCGTTTAGAATTGGACATACAGCTATGAAGTGGGTTGCATCTTCGCTTAATCTATGTTTTATTGCCTATGATTTCTTTTGTCCATTGCGTACTTTTGCACAATACTGATATACTCTCTGTGTTCCTTTGGTACAGGGTATAAAATGTATGCGTTCTACTTAAACAGCTGATAGCTTTTTGAATTTAAGAGCTAATTGCAAGGAAAATAACATTTTATTTACTGCCAAACTAAAAAGACATCATTTTGCTTTCCAAATGAATTGCAAGTAGCATATAAATATCGATAACTTTTTAATTTAGAAAATCAGTTTTAATATTTTCTACACTTGATTCCAGAGCAGTGGCGTAGATAGAGGCAGAGGGAGGAATTCTAGTTGACGGCAAGGAAGAAGTCAGGAAACAATGATGGTGCTCATGCAATCAAACGATCTAATCATGCCCATTCTTTAATTCTTGTTTTTTTTTTCCACCAGCCACAAACCAGCAATCAGAGATGGCCTTAGCTCTTAAGAAACTGTCTATAATTTTCGCACAACTAAAAGAAAGTCAACCCCAAAAAGCACCAGCGAAAAATCAATTGAAACCCCTAAAAAAATTAAAAATAAACTTGATCTGCATTACTTTTTAAAGGAGTTTTTGTTCTTTAAGCGTCGAACTTCTATCTCCACAATCTCGGAGATCTGTACGGCAAAACAAATGCTCTTTTTGCCCTGTTCCAATTTAAAATTGGAAAAGGGTGATCATGAAGTTGTGCAAACCTATGTAACAAGAAGAAGTAAACATTTCCGACCCCATAAAGTAAGTATATTCTTGATCAGCATGAATTGCCGAGTCGATAGAGCCATGTCTGTATGAACGCATCGATCTTAGAGACTTAAAGCGATAGAGCTACAAATTGTTGGATGACAGCAGATGTATACCATACGCAGATCACGTCTGCTTCAGATTTGGAAAGCTAGCCCCCTCCACTTTTAGAGCTGAGCAACAATTCAAACCAACACAATCAACAATTAGAGCAACAATTTTTAAGTAAGACCCTTTTGGTTTAATAATAAACATCGTGTAAGGCCCAATATCTATCTAGATATATCGGTTGAACGGTCGTCGTGTTATGCAGCGCTGCTTTCAACTGCTACTGCATTATCAAAATGTATGCTGAGTGTACACTCAGAAAAAAACGACGTTCCAAATCCCAGCCCAAGCAGACTCCTTTTTGAACCATTTCGTTCGTGAATTTTCGCTCACAAGACAAGCCCGACGTTCACGGAAAAACACTTCATTCTTCATTGTGATTTATCGCAAAGGCGCACGTGAGGTCGACGGTGGAGTCGGTTGGTTCAATCCCCTGCCGAGGAACGTTATGTTTTTTCTTTTAAGAAGCGAGCACAAAATGGAACATGCCCATGCCGTTCGAAAAAATGTTCATAATATGAGAACAACTGTTCACGAGTTACGAAAAAACAGGATTAACTACTCTACTTTTGTCAACGAATGGTCTTGATTTCGGTAGATTTTGAACGTCTACGGCCAGGTACGCCCTGATTCACAGCCTTTTGTAGTCAGAGTCTTCATTAGAGCTAACAACCCCATTCAGCAAATATAGAGATCATAAGGAGGAAATTAAAAAAACTACAAAATAAAACGAGAATACCCGTTACTCAAGGCAATTAGTGTTTAATAGCCTCATGCGGCTCAGATAAGTATGCAACATTTTGTTAACTGAGCCATTTATCATGCGATATTTATGAAAATTTGTGAGATTGTAGATATTGGCCACATACATAAAAATGTAGGAAATTTTCAACTGTTTTTATTGCGCGGGCCGGACAAGCTACATTTAAAATTTGGTGGCTCTAGCTTTTCCAGTCTCTGAGATCTAGGTGTTCATACAGAGAGACGGACATGGCTATATCGGCTTGACTATTGATGTTGATCAAGAATATATATACTTTATGAAGTCGGAGATGCTTCCTTCTGCCTGTTACATAAATTTGCTCGACTTTAGTATACCCTAGTAACGGGTATAAAAATAACCCAACAAAATGCAGATCTAAACAAGAAAGAAAGCCGGCGAAATTATACGTTCATCATAAATTTTCATGTTGCAGTAGTAGCTGAAAGC
The DNA here is from genome assembly GCA_035044965.1 of Lordiphosa andalusiaca. Taxonomy (NCBI): domain Eukaryota; kingdom Metazoa; phylum Arthropoda; class Insecta; order Diptera; family Drosophilidae; genus Lordiphosa; species Lordiphosa andalusiaca. Next base: position 538,302 of record JAWNNM010000051.1, on the reverse strand, counting down.
AGCGCTGCTACTGCGCTGCAGCAGCGAACAGTCTTTTGATCATAGCTCGACAAACGTTCATCTGATCTTCACCATTCCCTTGGCGGATAGATAAGATATCCTGATTACCAAATATGTCTAGAAGGAAAGAGCCGTTTATATTTTAAACTGTGGGAGATATGAGGTTTTTTTCCAAATTGCGGAGGCGGGAGGGGGCGGGGCCAAATTGAAAGTAAACTTGATCTGCCTGCAGACATAAGAAGCATATGTCCCATACATGTCAAACCTCTATCTCTTACCATCTCTGAGATATTTGCGTTCATACGGACAGACGGACATGGCTATATCGACTGATATGGGAACTTTATGGGATCGGAGATGCTTCCTTTTGGCTCTTACATACTTTTGCACAAATTCATAATACTTTGTGTACCCACGGTACAGAGTATAAAAACTCTTCCTGATAACCTGTTGAATTGTGCGTAGAAATGGAGTAAACAAATTTTAAACAAAAAGATAAGTTTTAAAGTTCAAGAACTTTAAAAATGTTGTTTGCGAGAAAATCGACATACATTTTACAATATCATCGCTGTATTTCAGTTAGTTTTGATCCGATTTGCTTGAAACTGTATCGGAACAAAAATGTAAGACCAAAACGAAAAATTGTAGACCCAGATCTTTAAATGAGGATTTTGTTTAAACAATAAGCAATAATAAACTTCTTGTACTTGTGGGTTTCCATTTTTTATCTTCCGTCTCGCTTAATTGGACACAATTTGTTATTGGGAAATATTTATAATATCTTATTTCTTTACAATATATTTTGATTTCCCGCTTTATGAGCTAATTCCACTGAGCAACATCTTTCATCTTAAAGCAAAATGTTTTGGTGCCACATAGTTACTCATTAAGGGTCGTTTTCTAATCTGCTTCATGGAGCTATCTGTCACATAAACCTACACTCAAAAAAAATCAATCTGAAACGGGATTAAAAACGGGGTGATCCCGGATATTCTTGAGCTGATCCCAGAAAAAGATTGATTTTACTTCAATTGTTTTTTTTTTTGATCCCGAAAAACAGGATCACTTTAAGCATGCCCCGAGATCACCCCGTTTTCAATCCCGAATTCGGATTTTTTTTCTGTGTACATATAACGGAGCAAAATCCAAGCTTATCTGACACATGGAAGTTATTTAGAAGATGAGAAATCGGCCCTAAATAAAGTAATGTCAGAAAATCTTTTCTTTCATTTTTAAATATTCCAAATAAGAAAATCCTCTTAAAATCGACTCGCATGGAAGCTGGCTTGATTAATTGGTAAATGAAATGCAAATTCAAATAGAATATTTTCTGTGCAAACTTCCTTTTCTGATCGAAGTAGACAAAGTTAGACCTTTTCCACTTTTACTTTTCATCTACCTTATAAAATCGACTGATAAGTCATAATGTGGATCTCATTCATTTCTACTTCTTCCTTCCTTCAGGCCATGATAGATAAAAAGTATTCCAATTCAGTCGAAGTATCTATTAATATTCATATTCACCTTCCTTTTTGCCCTTCTATAGTTCAGCTGTCCTTTTCTGCCACCACCTGTCTTCAGGGTCAACAGTGATGCAATATCAAGGGCAATATTTATTCGCGGCCCCATATCTCTCTCTATAAATACATTTGTGCAATGTACATACTTATATTTGAGTGTTTATATTTTCAGTTAATATTTTTTACGACCCTTCAGTGGCTCGTGTCGTCGCCTTGTTTATTAAGTCGAAGGTGGCCGGGAGGTGTACATACGTTTAATATTCAAATTACAACACAATTACAGCCCAGATTTGAGATATTCTTACATTTCTGATTAGTTAGGTAGCGGCACCCTAAAGATAAACAAAATGAGCTGTAAACATTTTAAATCAAATGGCACAGAGAAGCGAAATGCTGAAAAATCTATTTGCATAAAGCGAAAACAAAGCGCCAGCGACATGTGACAATTTGTGATTGTTGTTGCTTAATGTGACTATTGTTGTTGTTGGTGCTGGGCGCCGCAAACCTGTTACATACCGAGTTCTGCAACCATGCCAAAACCCACTCAAGCAGACAGTCAGTCAGTCAGTCCGTCCGTCCATCTGACTTTGAGCTCGCCCTGCAATACAGAGGCACAGATACAGATGACAGTCCGACAAGGGAGTCTCTCAATTGATGCACACTCCCCTTCCTTGGATAACTGGCCAGAGTTGGGCTGGTAGTTCCATCTGGGGTGAACTAGTTCGCCAGTTAAAGGGTGATCGCACAACTTTGGAATAGTCGTTCCATGAGTTTGATGTAAGTAGTGAAGAGCCAATTGGTTAAGGGGGCTGAATAAATGATCATGCTTTTGAGCCATAGGATTTGACCCTTCTTTAAAGGGTCAAGTGACTAAGGTTTTTGTTGGTCTTTGTTGTCTCTGAAAGTTTGCTTAGAGTAAAGGCTTAATCTTCTACTATTCTGCAGAGGGTTTCGACCGCAAAACACATTGATCTTTCAGGTATGAAGTCGGCGGACAAAATTCTTTTAGAAGAGATTTGATTGTGAATCCTTGGATCAACATTTTAAAAGCAAAAAATTCAGGTATCCATGTCCAATTCAATCTTTTGACGGATCCTGATCACTAAATATGTCCCAATGGTACGCAACTTCTATCTATAAAACTGTTCGGAGATTTGACGATTTTCCAAATTTCGGAGGCGGGATCAAAAAATTAAAAATAATCTGACTGCAATTACAAGAACCCTTTAGTACGCTGCAGTAGAACATGGGAGCTGACCTCTGTACCTCCTAGTAACCAGAAGTACTTACAGCCCAACCTATGGGCATGTCCTAAAAGGTAACCAGTCGCCACCTCTTCGCTTTACATGAAGTAGTGGAGTAAGTCCTGAAATCTGTAAGCTGTAACTGAAAACTCCGTGGTAACGGGCGCTGCTTTATCAAAAGGCTTACTGCAGGGAAGTTTTTCTCCATACATGTCAAACATCTACCACTTATTTTCTCTGAGATCTGTGCTTTCATATGGACAGACTGACGAACAGACAGACGGATATAGCTATATTAACTAGGCTGTTAATGGTGTTCAAGAATATACAGGGTGTCCCGGGAACTTTTACAAGTATTTAAATGCCCAATAGAACACAAAAAGAGGAACATTTTTGTTCTTGCACCATGTGTCTAAATTGCGCCGTTTATGAGTTACAGCGATTCGAAGTAAATGCAGTTTATTTCGAAACTACTTGTTTTAAAATTCATTAAAATTTTTTTTTGACATTTCAGAAAATTGAAATGCAATCAAATTTGAATTTTTTGAAAGAAAACTCATGTCTAAAACAAAATTTTACTATTAAAAATATGTATGGGAATTTTAAAGAATATGCAACGGAATTTCATCTTTGGGCATCCTTATCACCAATATCAGAAAACAATGTTGATCAACTTGGAATTGTTATTTTATTCGGTTGCTTACGCTTTACTTAACTTATCTATGGTATGCGGTTTGAAAAATTGGCAATTACTGTAAGAATTACAGAAAACGTATTGATTTATCCCACAGATCATAAATATATGCATACATTTGTCCTACGACTTTTGGCTCGAAGGATATCTAGAAGTAACTGTTATTTTGATTTTTAATTTTAATAATAACAATTATTTGATCATTTGTAACTAAAAATAGTTTACTAACAATTTGATATACAGTTTTGTGTACAAATTTAAATTAATTGTTATTTTTTAATTTTAAAATAAATGTTTCCAAATAATAGTTTTAAAACATTGTTTATTTGAAAATTGTAAAATAACAATTTGAAAAATTTTTTCGGGAACAAATTGCAAAGATAAATTGATCGCTTCAATCGTCTTGCAGCTCAAAATTATGATGTTTGGCACCCCGTTTTTCATCTGGGAAATAGTTTTTCGTATTAATTTTTATGTTTTCAATAACTGTTCGACATCAAGTGGAAAGGCCAAACGTGACAGCTGAAATTAACAGTATGGAATAGGGCTGCCGGATAGTTTCAAAAAATGCTTTTTAAAATTTTTAATAATATTAACAAAATATCATTTCGATAAAATCAATTTAGGGTAAATATATCGATAATATCATAATTTTCACAAACTAATTCCACGTGATTCTACATGACTATGTGTCTTTACGAGAAGCAGGTCGTTGAGGTAATAAAAGTGTAATTTGACGCATCACAAAAACTACTTTCTGAGAAAATAGATAAAATGTTTTATTACAAGTTTAACAAACGAAACGTATTTTATTTCATTTATAACAAAAGATGTTCTGGAAGCTTTTTAATGATTTTATATTAATGGGATTGAGAGAAAGTGCTTGTTTATGTTATGTGTAAAACGTTGAATTCAAATTTGATGCATTTGGGAAACAAGGAGGTCACTTAAAGTCCGCCTTTTGTAAGTGTACGTCATATAATCATCGTGAATCACTGTGAACCGAACCTTGAACCGAACCTCTTTAGAATTAAAAGCTGAACACGAACTTGTTCCGAACCTAAAATATCGATTCGGTTCAACAAAAATGGTGGGCATCAGAAAAATTGACATTCTGTCTAGAGATTTTATCTGCAATCTGGTTGGTTTTAAGTAACTGAGTCTTAAAATGGGTTACAAAGTGAATTAAAAAACCTAGAATAGCATTGAGAGATACGTACAATATTCCCATCTTTAGTAGCCTGTGTTTTTTAAGATCCTTGACTCCAAAGCATTTTCAATTATTCACATAGGAAAAATTTTTCTACAAAAATTACGAAATGGTATTTTATCTTACATAGGATTAAACTAACTTTTAAAATCTAGAAATGTTTAGTATCTAAATAAATATTATTATTATTATTATTTTAAAAAATTTATACACAATTGCAAATTGTGTCCAATTGGAAAACGATAGCAACGTGGGCCTTAGGCTGGTCTAAATAAATATATTGCTTTGTTTAATATTAGTATTGTGTCCAGCATGGGTTGAACCAAGGTTCGAACCAAAACCTTCTTCCAAAAACCTCGAACCTGAAATTTTTCAACCCTAAACATTGGTAAATTTTGGTTTGAACCAGCGTTCCGTAGATCCAAAAAAATGAATGTATGACAAAAAATGTTATAAGGATTGTTTTGAAGTTTGATGCTTCTTTGTAAAACGTTTGTAACAATTTAATTTTTAACATTTTCTTTCGCTAGCCCTATTCTTTATCCCAACTTCCTGGCAATTTTCGGAAATCATCTCGAAAAACGAAGCGTCTTTCGATGTGATTCACTAATCCATCCAATTTTGGAATTCTTAAAAAGGTTTAACCTGCTGATTTTCAACGGCATGCGTCATTGACAAGAACAAATAGTAGTTGGAAGGGGCATTGCCTGGGCTATCCGTAGGATGGGGTGGGACTTCCCAATGTGGCCGAGCGTTGTCATATTGAAACAAGAAAGAAAGTCGGTCAAGCCCGACTATAGCATACTCTGTACCAACGAAATTATACGCTCAGCATAAATTTTGATGCTGCGGTAGTAGCTGAAAGTAGCGCAGCTTCTGAGACAGACGGACTGACGGACATGGCTATATCGACTCGGCTGTTGATGCTGATCAAGAATATATATACTTTATGGGGTCGGAGATGCTTCCTTCTGGATGTTACATACTTTTGCACAAACTTATAGTACTCTATGTACCTACGGTACAGAGTATAACAATTACCTTGCAGTGCCTTTGCTCATATCCTGACCGTTTTTGCTTTAATGCTCGGCTCAGACACATCGATTGAGTTCGGCAGAGTTGACATTACGGTAACATTACGTTGCCACCGTGAATACTCGGCTTTGGCGTCGATGTTGCTGTTTGGCAGAGCCGCTCGGCTTACGCACCATGTTCCCCATAAGCTTCTTGCAGCATTCCATAATCTGCACCTGCAAATGAGAGCAGAAAAGTAAGTATTCGGAGCACACGACCCTACTATAATCTTGCTTCGATCTACACCGAAAAGAAAGGCAAATGGTAAGGCTTCAATATGAGAAAGTGTTTAACCTTTTTGTGCACCTAGTCCCTATCTAATACCCTTGTTCCACTGGCACATTCTAGAGCTCATTCTGAAAAAGTGGATTTTCCTTGTTCCACTGACGGATGTTTCTCACGGTTACACGCGAATGGGCAAAGTTAAACTAAAGTAAACAGAGATCAGCTGTTTGGCTTATTTTGATTTGCAGTTGCAAAATTCAAAGCTTTATTGGCCATAAATATTTCACTGAAATGAATTTAACTGCGTTGCTGCTGTTGTTTTAATTTAAATGTAGAAGCGATTTGGCGTGCTTTGGGAGGGACAACTTTAATGTTCTTATAAATTGCTTGCAAGGAATAGCAAAACAGGACACGATATTCCGGATGGCTATTCCATTAAATAATCGAATTGCAATTGCGTTGTATGTGCTAATATCCTCAGCCGAATATCGGACAGTTGGCAGGGTGTTCGGCGTGTCGACTTCAATGTTCGGTTAAAACCTCCACGATTTCTCATAATATTATTTTTTTAAAAGAATTCAAGTTTTGCCGCTTACTTTGACCTCTCACAATCAGCTGTTCTATTGATGACACTTGGACTTATCGATAGAAAATCTAGCCTTTTCGGAAAAAAAGGCCCGGGCGAATGTCAATGTAGTCACAGTGATTTGAATATCCGCAGCGAATTGACTTCCGAATGGACATTTATCTGTTGTGGGAATATACACAGGAGGAATGAGGTCATTCAGCTCATCCAGCGAATGACCTCAAAAATGTGCCAGTGGAACAAGGGTATTAAATATTGTTAAAACCTCTCATGTTGATTTGCATTTCAATTTCCGGTTATCAATCAAATTGATTTCACTTAAGTGAATTTAAAGTGCAATCTCTACACTCAGAGAAAAAATAGAGAATTTCACGCCTGGATCAAGAATTTTCGAGATCAATGGTTCGATAAGAGTGAAAATTCTCGATCCAAGAGCGAATTTCTTGATCCAAGTATGAATTTATAATCCCGGTTTTCTCGTTCCAAGAGCTTTAATACTTGATCCAAGTACGAATCATTCTCAAATCAAGCAGAATAGTTCTTGGATCAAGTGTTAAACATACTCGTATTCAAGATTGCTCATTCTTGAATCAAGGGTGTATAGCATTGTCAAAAACCGAGAATGTTCTTCCTATTATCAAGAGCTCATCAGATTCAAGAGTAAGATCGATTACTCTTAAATCAAGAGCTTCACAGATTCCAACTTTACAACAATTTAAAATCAGTTAGTTTTTTCCATTTTGTTACAAATTTCTTTAATATAAAATGAATTATTAAGCCATGTTGCAAGTTTTAGCCGGCTTAAGGAATACACAACTCATCAGTCTTTGTCTGTCAACTATCAGTCGAACAGAGGTCTCTCCATGCCAGCAATGCCATTACTGGTTGGGAATTCCAAAGCAACAAGAGTGCAAAAATCCATTACGCTTTCAGCTCGATAGCTTCCCCACACCCCTCTCCCATAAAATACAAAGCTGTAAGAGCAGACTCAACGCTATCCCCTCAAATGTGCTTGCTCTCCTCTCTCAGTTTCTGTACCTCACTCCCCTCGCGTAATAGCACCAAGCTGATAACGAATTTAGCTCGATTTCAAGAACGAAATTCTTCAAAATTCAAGAAGAAGAGGCGGTATCGAATCGATGCGATATTAGGCCGGCTGTGGCGCTGCGGTTTGTGTGTTTTCCTGCTGTGCCAGAGGTCGTGGATTCGATGCCTCCTCGGGATAATGAAAAGGGGGATTGAAAACAAATACACCTCGTCACCGTCACCAGTGGCTGTTGGCTACACTTTTGTTAATTTTTTTATTTGGAATATTCTTTGGTGGTATTTTTTAACAATATTTGTATGCCAGCTAGACAAATGTTTTGCATTGAATGCTCCTAAATTTTAAAAATAGTCAAACACTTATGTACAAACAAGTCAAGTACGCCTATAATATACTCTGTGCCAACGAAAGTGTATGCTCTGTAAAAATTTTGATGAGAACATTCTTTTGCTCATGATTAGGCTATCGTTCATCTGATGCTTGCCATTCCTTTGATGGAACGATAAACTATCCCGAGAACTAAATATGTCTAGAAGGTATAAGCAGTCTATCTACAAAACTGAGGGGGATTTGAGGTTTTTTTCTTACTTGCTGGGCTGGGAGCTGGCGTGGCAAAATATAAAATTAACTTGATCTGTCTGCAAGTCAATGAAGTGCGTGTATCTATCTCTTATCATCATCATATCGACTCCGCAGTTAATACTGAATCATATATGTTCTGAACAAATATATACATATATCAAAAATTTTAATGATTTTGTAAGCTAAATATGGCGGATATTAGAGTGCTCCATATCATCAGATGATAGATCAATAAATAAATAAATTAAATATATGTCTTAACATCAATATATGTCCCGAATTCACGATCGGTCCCGCTGCTTGGAAAAAGATTCGATCCAAGGAAAACTTATTGAGGTCTATGCGGGTATTGATCCTAAGCTAACCTATTTCAATTTCAAACAAAATAAGGCTTATTTTTTATGGAAAAAGTCTTAGCGATTTAAGATTTAATGACCCAAGCTTTGAACCATGATACTTAATTTGATAAGTAATGAACAAGGTCCCAAAACCGCACCTTAGACTTTCAACGTGCCGATCGTTTTCGAGATTTTCTGAGTTATTGGATCTCTAGTCAAAATCAAGTGATCAGTGAGAAAGGAATCTTCAATACGTGTCAAAAGACATCCTAAATACCTAGATAGACCTCAACATTCTAAAGAATTTGCATAATATTAAGAATATCGATAAATTGAATGTTTTTTGAAACTAAATAATAGTATTGAAATTATACTAATTCAAAATCAAAAGAAATATATACCAGGGATGCAAACCACCCGAAAATAAGTACTGGTCCGGTTCAGTGGTTCGCACAGTTTCTAAACCGCCGGTTCGGCTCATAACATGGTTTTTGGAGTTAAATGAACCGCGGTTTCGGTTCGGTTCAGTGGTTCACAAAGGCGCATAAAATATGATTTCCGTAAATTGCCTATTCGACCATTTTTTAAATCTGATTCCTATAATCCATTCGAATATCTTTAAAATCTTTAGAGCAATCTGCAAAGATTATTATGTCGGGTTCCAAGGACTCGTCTATCAGTTCCTGGAGGAATGCCCTCTTTTATTGGCAGATTAAGATTGAATTAAGGTTAATTAGTACCACAGAAAATTTAAAATATTGTCTAATGAAAAAACAAATTTAGATTGATGACAGGTATATTAAGAGATCGGCGGGAAATAGCAGAAGTTATATCGATCCTTAAAAGTTAAATCGATCCGACAAATATGTAGATATGTAGAGGGTCGAACGAAATGTTTGAAAATGATCTTCGGGAAACGATTAAAATTTCCTAATTAATCAAAATCATTGGCTAGAGGAAAGCAATTCCCGTTAAAATTCGTCAGAGGACTGAACCGAACCGAACCGTTTTTATTTGTCGTTTTCGGTTCGGTTCAGAAATTCTGAAGGGATGCCGGTTCGGATTGCGGTTCGGTTCACCAGCGGAATAAGCGGTTCGGTTCGGTTCAAAACCGGTTTGCATCTCTGATATATACATACAAATTTTTAAAAAATTTAGCAAACCTAGCTCTAACCCGAACTAAAGGCAAAGATTCGGTCCATGGAACGGTTCCTTTAATGATCTTACCAAGGGTTTTGGCTAATAGTTGTTTTAAAACTTCTTAGATCAATGTGTCTACTAATTATATGCATTAATCGTACAGTAACAAGAAAGAAAGTCGGTCAGGATAGGATGTAATATTACTCTCTGTTTCAGCGGAAGTGTATGCATTAAAAGACTTGACTTTTTTGATCTGCCTATGCACACTTCGAGCCTCCAAAAATGTCTGAGATCTGTTGGTTCATACGAACATGCGGTGAAACGGTACAGCTTACTGAAGTTTCTCAATAGTTGATTGAACGAGGGCGTAAGTTAAAGTAATCCCTGCCCGACTTCGAAATACCAGTTACTCATAGCAATTAGTGTTTAATATCCTAATGCGGCTTAGATAAGTATGCAACATTTTTTTTAGCTCTGTCATTTGTTATGCGATCTTTATGAAAATTTGTGAGATTGGGCACATGGACTACACTGCAAAATCCGAGCTCGATATCTTAAAAAATGTAGAAGATTTTTAACTTTTTTATAGCGTGGGCGGTAGGGGGCGTGGCCAAAATTTGAAACAAACTTGATCTGCGTGCAGACAATACCATGTAGTCTACATTTGAAATTTGGTGGCTCTAACTCTTCTAGTCTCTGAGATCTAGGTGTTCATACAGACAGACGGACAGACGGACATGGCTATATCGACTCGACAATTGATGCTGATCAAGAATATATATATACTTTATGGGGTCGGAGATGCTTCCTTCTGTCTGTTACATACATTTGCACGACTTTAGTGTACAATTTTTACTCTTCGAGTAACGGGTGTAAAAACTATCGATAACAGATCCGAAAACGAAAAAAAACACGACGAAAATGATCCTGTTTGGAATTCGATTCTTTACAGCTTCTTTCTTGTCCGAAAAACGAAGGCATACGAGTCTCAGTAAAATGTGTCGAAGTGTTAATGTATCGTGATTAACCATAATTTTCAGCATTAAAGTATTTCATATCAGATATCGGATGAAAGATACATAGTTCTCTATCTTTTTAACAATCTATTGATTTGTAGCACCATTTTTGCTCCCTGGACTTGAAAATAATTTTGAGTTTCTTTAGTTGAACGGACAATTTCATTTACCTTCCGCTTCAAATCGAAGAACTAGCTCCGCTCAGATTCGAATTGTCAGCTCAGTTGACTGTCGATGACAATGCCTTAGGGTTCAACGGGTTGATTGTCATCGGATCCAACCAGTTTGCACCGCTTTCAGTCACAGTCGCAGTCCCAGGCCTCCGCATCGGAATGAGAATTGGGCATTGAATTGATTTCTGCTTAAGCCCCAATGTTTAGTCATACAGTTCCAATGTGCCATGTCCCAATCTGTTATTGTCGCGTTGGTCGGATTCTGTGTGTTGATGTGTGTGTGTGTCATCTTGTATATTTCCCCTGGACTTAATTGTTATTGAGCATGCCAGTGATTAATGATGCGATTCGGGTTCGGTATCAGACGCAGTGGCCGACATGACTTGGCGTTAAGAACCCTTCACGTGACATTTGTGCGTCAGAGGTGGGCTAATAAGCCGGCTTAAGTAAGTTTGCCATGATTATTATGATGTTGATGAATTCTTGCTGTTGATCATTAAATGATGGATCGTAAAGCCTAAAGATAGATGCTGACACTGATAAGCGGCGTGGCGCAGCATCTTTCTGCTGCCTACTTTTAAGCACTGCGCCGGGTACAGATCAACAATTTTAACTATCTGAACCTATGATCTGCCCGACTCCAACCTGCTCAGCCCCAGAGCAAAGGTACTTTGTGTATTCGGATAAACAATTTGCGTTCCTACTTACTTCTTGCTGATAAGAGCGAGTGCCATAATTCTTCAGTGGCACAAGCCACAACAAAATATCAACAATCTGCAGCATCATAAAACTTATACTAAATGTCCACCGACGTCAGAGCCATATAACAATTAGTGTAGACATTTGCGTATCTTGGAGATAAGAAAGTTATGGCCAAGTGTTGTTGTGATTTTGGGCAAATCTTTGCCGTGTTAAGAGTGACAGTCAAAGGACACGACACTCCAACCACCAATGGTATTTCAAACATCTCCCCGGTCACGAGGGTTGACAGCGAGTGCCAGTGATTTGTTACCAGGCGGAGATGAGTTGAAATGTTTATCCCAGCGTTGACAGGTGACAAGTGAAAGTAAACAGTTTTGAACTTGAAAGAAGATCTGGATGGAAAGAATAAAATGCGAAAACAGCGTAACTAACATTGGTTTTTTTTTTTTGAAAGACATTAGCTCAGGCCCCGGTTGGGGGGACAGTTCAATTGAAAAGTTCTTCGCTGGGAGTGGTTTGCCTAGTTAGATTTTTCGTGTCAAGCATGCTTTTAAAGCGCTAAAACTCTACATCAAGATCGCACTAAAATTGTATCAGTGGAACTGAATCAAAATTTTAGAGAAAATAACCAAATTAAGGTCTTGATGCTGAGATTTTTTGTTTCTTCCAACTTTTTGCTTTTGTCACATACTCACAAATTTTAAACAAATCGCGCCTGTGTGTTTCAAGCAGCACAACATTAACAGCGATTACATGACAGTGGTGTAAGCCAGGGCTGCAAACCGGTTTTGAACCGAACCGGTTCGAACCCGGAATTCCGACTTTTATTTTTACTATGAACCGAACCTTGAACCGAACTTCTTTAGAAATTAAAGCTGAACCCGAACCTGTTCCGAACCCAAAGTTTCGGTTCGATTCAACAAAACTGACACAAAAACTTGACCTTCTGTCTACCGACTTCATCCGTTTTTCGTGCGACTGACTCCTAAAATGGGCAGAAGAGTGGACAAAAAATCTGGCAAAGGGATTAGATTTCCTTATAAAATCCCTACCCATAACAGTTTCTGTTTTTAAAACTCCTCGACTCTAAAGCTTCTTGCATAATTCTCAAAAGGAAGAGTCTAACATTATTTTGGAAGTATTTTTCTATGTAAACCACGAAATGGAATTTCCCTAAACTGTAAATTAAATTTTGAATATTTCCACGATTTCTACTAACCAATTCCGACCCAAATACCACTCGGTTCCCATACAATTTGGGGATTTTTTAGGTCGAATGCTTTTTTTAAAACACATAGAAGACAAAAATTAGTAATGTTGTATAAAGCATGGACTGAACCAAGGTTCGAACCAAAACCTTCTCCCAAAAACCTCGAACCTTAAATTTCCGAACCTTAACCATTCGTTAATTTAGGTTCGAACCAGTGTACCGGAGATCCGAATATTTATTTTGGTTTGCAGCTCTGGTGTAAGCCCCCACATTCCCATTCAAAGCTGAGTTCGATTAGGGAGGGACCGTTTGAACCATTTCAGATTCATTTTTAGCTATTCCGGAATCCACACATGATTGTTACCGCTATGGTTTGAGCTGATCCCGAAAAGTCACTTTTTTCCTTTAGTGTATGAACATTGGAGCGGACCTCAAAGCGGCAAAGTGGAAAAAAGTATGTCTCACCATTCACCAATGCTAATTTTTGTTGTTTAATTCAAAATTGTGAAAATCAAATGATATTATTATACATTTAAATAAAAGTTTGGAAAAAAATACTCATACGTCCCGTGGACCAAACACACAGATTTTCAATGTTGGCAACAAATTTATTTTGTTAAATTTTTCACGTGTTTTTGGTCGGCTTATTAAACCCAATTTTCTATAGTGAACGAAATGCAGTGAAGGATCTGAGAGGGGGGGTTAAATGCGCTGAGACCCTCCCGGAGACCAAATATTTTACCTTACCAAATATATGCAAGAAGCAGCAATAAAGTTTTTGCAAGAAAATATTTTGATTTGGGGTTCTAGGTATGGCTTCACACCCACTAGGACCGCTCCTAGATCCCTGCATTTTAATGCAACACAAGATGCACAAAAAACATTCAGTCAAAGAACGTTCAAACCTTGTGGACAGCCAATTGGAAGCGGCATGGAAGAATACCCTAATTTCTGTAAGACACATTCAACATGTGGGGTCGCAAATAACTGAATGGTACATACTTACTCCTGGTTTATTTAAGAACAAGAAAGAAAGTCGGTCAAGCTCGACTAGAACATACTCTGGACCAACGAAATTATACGCTCAGCATTCATTTTGATGCTGCATTAGCAGTTGAAAGCAGCGCTGCTTTTGCGCTGCTGCAGCGAACACTCTTTTAATAATATTCGATGCTCATTCGATTTTCATCATTCCTTAAGCTTATATGAGTACAAAATAAGAAGGTACTTAGAAGGTACGAACCATATATCTTTAAAACTGTGGGAGATATGGGGTATTTTTTAAATTGCGGGGGGAGGAGGGGGCGTGGTTAAAATTAAAAATAACCTTGATATGGGCATTTCCGCAACAAGGGCCACCGACACAAAAAAATTAAAAGTAGTTAAAAACACTATATATTGTGACATTTTCCCAGGGAAACAATTAAATTAAACTAAATTAAGCCAGTAGCAAATTTGCTTATATCCCGTTTCGAGATTTTCGAACGCAAATTCGCGCAATCACAGTTTTTCCAATTTTTATACTTTTATGGCAAGTTTTTTCTTAAAAAATTGCCTATGGATTTCATTGACTTTTGATATCTTCAACTGTTCTAAGGGTCCGAAACGTTAAAAATTGTTGGATAAGAGGCTATATCGAACTTTGTAATTGCAATTAACTGTAAGTTTTTGCTTTGCATTAATCAGAAACCATATAAATATCTTGATGGAAAAAATGTCGCATTCGACATGTCACGTAGCGACACAGATCAATATTGATAAAAAAAAAATACAGAAGATTTCCAAATCAAACAAAATACATTTGAAAGAGCAATTCATTGACAAGATATTAAATCAATTTGAGATTTGTTGGGGCCTCAGGATTCGCTAAACTTTGTCTTTATATAGATAGAAATCACAAAAATCACTTCTGTTTTTGTCGCGTTCGAATCGCTTCTAATTTTGTCTATATTTTGGTAACTCGACTTCACTTGCTATTCTTTTTTAGCATAAATTAAAGTGCTTGCGAAGACCTTTAACATGAAGTAAGAAACGAATTAAAAATGCGCTTTAGTTTGCTTGTTTTTTTACTTTTAATGTGTACGAGGGTCGCGTTCGACAGAATGGAAATGCCCATATGCCTGCAAATTTTAGAAGTTTTGTTTTTAATTTTCATACCCGTTTCTCGTAGAGTAAAAAAGGATCATCTCCGACCCCATAAAGCTTTTATATTCTTGATAGTCGGTCTGTCCGTCCGTCCGAACACCTAGATCTCGGTAACTTGAAGAGCTAGAGTATCCGAATTTTGTGTGTAGACTATTGTCCGTACTCAGATCAAGTTTATTTCAAATTTTTTTCCACGCCCCTTCCCGCCCAGGCAATAAAAATGTTGAATAGCTCCAATTTTGAAGATATCAAGCTCATATTTTGTAAAGTCTCAGATATTTTCATAAAGATCGTATCATAAATGGCAGAGCCATAAAGGTTATAAGAAACGTTGCATACTTTTGTGCGCCGCATGCGCTCTTTGCTTACAAAATGTTAAAATATTCAAATTAATGCTAATGCTCTGCTAATTAACATTAATTCCACTGAGTAACGTGTATATCGAAGTCAGGCAGGGCCGACCTTAGCTTACTCTCTCGCTTGGTATCAACTTGATATTAGCAATTATCGTTTTGATATTTAATTGTCAATCTTATGAATTCATTTCGATACTAGCTTGTCTCAATTAAATATTTTATCTAATCAATTTTGAAGTACCTCTTTGGTTTTTGAAAACTGCCAGTAAAATTAAAGCTTAAACATTTAGAACATGAATTCTTTTATTTTAAAACATAGTTCCCTTACATTACAGGACGGATGTTATTCAAGCAGAAGTCACTTTAAGGATGTGTCTCATGCGAAGCTAATAGAGTTAACAGTTCTGATTTGGTGCCCAATCAAGATCAAGATGGCACGCTTGTGCAACTATTTTCTAGCTCAAGAACTTTCTTTAGTAATAGCAGCTGACTTTGTCGTTAATTAGATTAGTTTCTAGCCCTTAACTTCTAAAATCGCCATGATACAAAAAATATGTATATATAGTAAATTTTTTTTTTTAATTGGCGGATCAATTTGTAGAGTTTTAATCCTTTTGGCCTCATTCAGGACCTTAGGTCCACCTGGGTTCAGCGAGAACTAGCTAACCTAAAACTTGTGGAAAAAGTGAAACTCCTCGAAAAAAATTAAAAATTTTCAAAATTAAATCAAAACGAGAAAGCTAAGCTAGCTTCGTCTGTGCCGAAGTTTATAAACCCTTGCAAGTGCTCGCTTAAATACTTTCAGAAAAAAACTCTTTTCCCATTTTCCGACCGATCGTTCGTATGGGAGCTATATGATATAGTCATCCGATTTGGCCAAAAATTTGTAAAATTATGTGAAGGCATGTGAAACAAACAAATACATTTGCAGTTGCAGGATGCTACCATTAAAAACAAAAAAGTTTTTCTAACTTGAACTGTTTTTCAGACCCATCTTTTGTATGGCAGCTTACCATATAGTTGTCCGATTTTAATAAAACTTAGTAGAATTATAAAAAAAAAACAAAGAAAACCTACGACTACAAAGTTTGGAGACGTTTCCATTGAAAAGAAAAAAGTTTTTCTCACTAAAACTAGTTTCCGACTGATTGTTCCAATGGGAGCTATGAGATATAGTCATCCGATCCGATCAGTTCCGACATATTAGTAGTGTGCAGCAAAAAGAAGACTCTGTGCAAAATTTCAGTTCGATAGCTTGAAGACTGAGAGACTAGTTCGCGTAGAAACAGACAGACAGACGGACAGACAAAGCTTAATCGACTCAGCTCGTCACCCCGATCAAGAATATATGTAGTTTATGGGGTCGGAAATGAATATTTCTATGCGTTGCAAACTTCTGGTCAAAATTATAACACACCGTATAATAATGGTATCTTAGGCATCAGAATATAGGTGACTACAGGACCTAGATATGTGAACAAACCTTGTTCAACTCACGTTTTTTATACTCTGTACCGTAGGTACATAGGGTATTATAAGTTTGTGCAAAAGTATGTAACATCCAGAAGGAAGCATCTCCGACCCCATAAAGTATATATATTCTTGATCAGCATCAACAGCCGAGTCGATATAGCCATGTCCGTCTGTCCGTCTGTCTGTCCGTATGAACGCACAGATCTCAGAGATGGTAAGAGATAGAGGTTTGACATGTATGGGACATATGCTTCTAATGTCTGCAGGCAGATCAAGTTTATTTTCAATTTTGGCCACGCCCCCTCCCGCCCCCGCAATTTAGAAAAAACGTCATATCTCCCACAGTTTTGAAGATAGATGGCTTGTTCCTTCTGGACATATTTAGTTATTAGGATAACTTATCGGTCCGCCAAAGGAATGAAGAAGATCGGATGCACGGTTTTCGAGTTATGATCAAAAGAAATTTTCTTGGTACAGAGTATGTTATAGTCGGGCTTGACCGACTTTCTTTCTTGTTTTTATTATTTTTATTATTTATTGATCTATCATCCTAACGCTACAAGTCAGTGGGAGACTTATAAATTATCGAGTATGTCACACGTGTTAAAATAACATTAAGAAGGAAAAAAGAAAACAATTTGTAAATACAGATTATTTCAATTAGCTTAAAATCTACATTACTAAACTAAACTAGAGGTCTAACCAATCTGTCGCAAGATTCACAAAACAATTACAAAATATTAGACTTGAATTAATTTAAAACATACAATATAAAGGGATACAACAATGTATAATGATTTGATACCTAACTAACAATTAGTTGAAGTATATACCCAATATCTATCAAATTTCAAATTTTCATTAAAACCCGAAAATTAATTGGCGGAGTTGTTGAAATATCACCATCTGTCCATTAATTGGGGTTAATTAGAGCTGCTGCATACTTTACCATTAACGAGAAGAATACTTAAATGGACAGCTTTAAGTTCAACTTTCACTGGGTTGTAGAAAAAATCTCATTTTACTGTGAGTTGGCTGTCAAAAAGCTTATAAAAAGAACTCATATAGCCTACTATTCGATTAGCTTGCATTCCAGATCAGTTCTGGCAGACAAAATTAGTTTACTACTGTTCAAGTTCGGTTCGGACTTGCCAAAAATTTCGGATACTTCGACTTCGAACCTGTTTGCTGTCCTGTTCCTTATTGTTCTGTATCTAAGCGAAACTAGATTTATATTTCTTTCCAGAAGAATCAGCTAGAACTATCATTTGGAAGTGTATTGCAACTTCGCCCTTAACGATGGCTTGCTTTTTTACATTAGACGTAAGTCCATAGTAAAACTATTCAAATTTGAGAAGTGTATTTTGGGCAAAGGTTTCGGCTTGAGTGTTGTATCGACCCACGGACTACACCATTTATATAATATAATATAAATAGGCAATTCATTTGTTTAATAAACAAAAAAGCACTAAACATTTTAATTCTTGTGTTTACTTTTGTGTTGCTGTTATACTCTGTACCATAGCTACACAGAGTATATTAAGTTTGTGCAAAAGTATGTAACAAAGAGAGGGAAGCATCTCCGACCCTATAAAGAATTTATATTCGTGATCAGTATTGACAGGCCATATCCGCCTGTCTGTCCGTCCGCTTGTCGGACTGTCCGTATGAAGGTTTGATGTGTATTGCACACAAACTTCTTTTACTTGCAGGCAGATTAAACTTATATTAAAATATTGGTCCACAGTAATATAGATAAACGGTACGTAACCTCAACGCATATTTTGTAATCAGCATTATTTATCGATCCGCCAAGGGATTGATGAAGATCGAATGAACAATAGTCGAGCTATAAAAAAAAACCAACAGTTAGACAGCATTAGCCGCACCGAAGATTAACACTTTGTGTGGCATCCAAACTAAAAATTATCATATAATATATATACAAAGTAGCATACAAAGAGGAGGTATAGAGTATACTATAGTCGGGCTTGACTGACGTGTTTACTTGTTTTTTTTTTTTTGTTGTTGTTGAATTCTAATGGTCGTTACGTACACGCAAATGTGTATACTTATCTTACATCTGTTTTTATCAAAGATAATAAAATATATTTTCAAAACACACATACAATTTTTTATGTGTTTAATTTTTGGTGAACCAAATCAACATATTTGTGTTGGAAAAGTCAGGTTTCTGGATTCGAACCAGTTCGCAGTCCTGCCCTAGACATACATTTTTGTTTGGAGTTGAATGTTTATTAACGCTTTTGTCTATGATTTCAATATATTATGGTTCTCTAATATAGGTGCAGCTTATTTTATTCTTTTATACTGTAGTCCACTGTACTCTTTGACTGTCTATTGGGCTGCGACGTCAAGCATTCCTCCCTCCTGTTCAGCCTCGTGTTGCACTTTCTATTCCAAAACTTGTAAGATTACGCGATCTCTGATCTCCGCTGATTTAGCCTCAAATCTGTATATTTACCTGTTTGCATGTTTCGCTGATGCTTTTGCACTCACCGCTGGATTTTAGGGGCTTAGATATCTGAAAGAAGTTTCGATGTTCTCAGCCTTGTGTAGTACAGATGCTGCCAATCTTTAATTTACTACAAATATTATTATCCTTCCGTTTAACTGTATAAGAACCTTGAACTCGGCGACAGTTTATTATGCTCAGTGCACTTAGAGAAAAAATAGAGCATTTCATACTTGGATTAAGAATGTTCGATGTCAGATATTCGACTAGAATGAAAATTCTTGATCCACGAGTTAATTTCTTGACTCAAGCATGAACTTTTGATCTCATTTTCTTGATCCAAGAGCTTTAATACTTAAACCAAGTACGAATCATTCTCAAATCGAGCAGATTAGTTCTTAAATCAAGTGCTAAACGAACTCAAATCAAGAACTGTTCATTCTGGAATCAAGAGTATGGTGCATTGACAAAATCCGAGAATGTTCTTCTAGTATCAAGAGCATATCAAGTTAAAGAGAATGATCGTTCACAGATTTCAATTGTACCAAAATATAATATATAAATAAATGTTATGATATTTTCCTAAATTTATTTCATTGAAAATTAGTTGTTAAACTATGTAGCAAGTTTTGACCGGCTCGAGGAATACACAACACCATAAAGCAGCATCACTCTTTGTCCATCAATTGTAAGTCGAACAGACAGCAATGTTATAACTGCTTGGGAATTCCACAGCAACTTGGTAGTTTCTCCCATACACCTCCATATAAAATGAATCTTTCAGATCATACCCATCGCAATTCTCTCAAATGTGCCTGCTCTCCTCTCTCAGTTTCTTTAACGCACATCCTTAGGCGAAAAAAACTAAACTAAGACCGAACTTAACTCATTTTCGAGATCGATATTCTTGAAAATTTAAGAACGAATAGATTTTTTTACGAGAGTTTTCGTACTTAAATTATTCGCTCTGCTATTTTCTGGGTGTGTATAAATGGCGGATATATGTGTACTTAGATCAGATCTTCTTACTTAGCATTTGTTAGTGCACTATTTATTGATTGCACTAAATGACGGTCACATCAAGGTTGGTCACAGACAACTTTAACTTACAATCCCTATAGATCTTAAATATGTCTTTTCCAAGTGCACCTCAAATTTCCGTAATCAATTATCTCTAATCCGATATACGTGCATGTTCAAGGTACACATCTCATCTCATTACAACCTCTTAACCGAGATATTTCTGCGAATCACTTAATCACAGACGGCAAACAAAATTCTTGATACTATTGAACTTGGGCATGCTCTATTCAATTTCATAGTTATTCGTTACGGAAAAAAACGTTTGCACACAAAATAAAAATTTATTAAGCAGACAAAAATTACGTAGATCTTTTGCCGCCACCAACCCAGGGCCTTCCATTCCAAGGAGAACGGGGCACGAAATGGACAGCTATCAGCACGCAAATACGCCCGACACATGCAAACATGAATATACACAGTACGGAGCAGAGCAGCGCGATATAATACACAAATGTGTACAGAAGACATATGTACATATGTATTATTTAATATACCTATATGTTGATGTTTGTGGAGCTCTTGCTAGGGCCATGCCTGGATATTGTTGACGCTTCAATATTTTTGAGATTGTTTCGGCTAGTGGAAGAGTACCCTGTGGACAGAAGGGTATATAAACTTTCATGGTTACTGCTGATACGAGTATGTACCAACATTCAGATATGAATGACCCTGAATCTAAATGGACAGGTAAAGATGAACGAAGTGTGTGGATTTGTACTTATATTGAGGAAGTTGAGTAAGATGCTAATACTTCTTTTCATCTTTACTGCATCATACATTGGAGTTCTGTGTCCAATAAACGACTTGTTTTCATTTTTTGGAACATCTATAAAAATAATGAAATGACTGTGCAGCCAAAACAGGCAAATCGTCATCGATCGTCCGAAGATTTAAACGATGAATCTAGCAGGATAGTGGATGTTCAATGGATCATAGCATATGCGTATAAAGCTGTTTCCATACAATTACTTATCCTGCAATGGCAGCCATGTTTCGAACCCCATTAATTCTCTTTGAATTTGGAAACAAGTTCACAAGATCAGTTGGTAAACACAAATGAACATATGGGTATTTCCATGATGTCGCATTTTTGGCCATCAAAATAAGTGCAGAAGGCAGCGAAACCTGCCAAAAATTTTTAGTGCGACTAATTTTAAAATGCTATTATTATTAAATTTACTTGAACATAAGAATTAGTGTGATTAAAACCAGGGCTGCAAAACTCGAAAAAAGCAGGTGGGGTTCACTGCGGGGTTCGAAACCGCCAAAAATGTTGGGTTTGGGTTCGGAAGGTCACTATACCTAGGTTCGGGCTCAAACCGGGGCTTAGACATTCTTTTTTTTCCGCTATTTTGTAAATTAATCTATGTAAATTAATGGAAAACTAAACATTTTTTTCAAAGAGTTTGGATGATTTTCATATAATATTACATTTGAGTTAATCATTAATATGGATTCCAGTAATTGTTCATTAATCCTAAATCCTTGGCTAGATAAACCCAACTTAAGAGTAGAAAACCCGGGCTCGACTGACATGTGTGTTGCAGCTAATACAACAAATGCGACATTTTGAAGTTAGATTTCGCAATATGAAATTGATTACCGATTTTATATATGTAAATTTCTTTGATTATTTTCTGGGTCCTTAGCAGAAGATTCCATTTTACTTCATCAGAAAATGAACAATGTAAAGCATCATTTCTGCTCTCGTCCATCCATTTCCTTTAGACGATTACACAATTCTGTAAAGTGTTTCTTTGCAAGCAGTTTTTGTTCTAAGATCAAAAATATTTGGTTTTTTGGATCCAAAATAATTGATATTAGAATTGAGACTGCACTTAAAATGTGAGAACGTTTTCCTAAACACTTGTAAGATATTAAAATATTACAGTATTTTGCAGAAGACTTCAGAACTTCCGTGCGACAAGTGTACCAAGTAGTTTAGAAATCGCTGGGAAGGAGTTGGACATCTTGTAATTTGACAGATGTTTTGTAAATTGTAAACCTGTATTTATACCAGGGATGCAAGCCACTGAAAAATAAGTTCTGGTTCGGCTCAGTGGTTTACACAGTTTCTGAACCGCCGGTATGGTTCATTACATGGTTTTTGGAGCCAACCGGTTTCGGCTCGGTTCACTGGTTCACAAAGGCTCATAATGAAATATTATATTATGATTTCTGTAGTAATGTGACTTTTCGAAAACTTTTGAAATTTAGTTCTAATAATCCATTTAAATATCTTTAAAATACTTAGAAGAATGTTCAATGTTTATTACGTCGGATTTCCAGGGTTCGTCTATAAGTTCCTAGAGGAATGCCCTTGGAATAGTGAGAAAGTCGGCTAGAAATGAACACGTACCATGCATCCTGCTTACCCTATTTATCATATCCCTTAAGTTAGGCTCAGACCTGATTCAGCTCTGAAATGGAAGGGCTGGTCCTGAATTCATTACATCCTTTTCTATGAGTTTCAGCCATGGATTTTACACTGACTTGTCCTACTACGTCATGACCTAAGTTGATTTAAGGCATGATTTCAGTACTGAACATGCTTAAAATCAGCTATTCTTACTGCTCAGGCCTGAATCAGCAAAACTCAGTACCGAAACGTAGAACTGCAGTAGTTATATGAGAAAAATCTCTCCTGTCTAAGATTGAATTAAGGTAAAGAAGTACCACAGAAAATTGAAGTAGACAGTCTACTAGATGAAAAATACAGATTGATGACAGGTATATTAGAAGATCGGCGGGCAATTGCAGAAGACTTACTGTATTACATGTTGTATAATTTTCGTCAAGTCATCCTTAAAAGTTATATCGATTCGGCAACGCTAAATTTGTAGAGGGTCGAACGAAATGTATGAAAATTATCTTCGGGAAACGATTCAAATTCCCAAATTAATAAAATTCATTGGCTAGAGGAAGGGGATCCCCGTTGAAGCTCGTCAGAGAACTGAACCAAACCGAACCGTTTTTATTTGTTGTTTTCGGCTCGGCTCAGGTATTCTGACAGGAACCCGGTTCGGTTTGCGGTTTGGTTTACCAGCGGGAATAAGCGATTCGGTTCGGTTCGGTTCAGAACCGGTTTGCTTCCTTGGTTTATACCCGTTACTCGAAGAGTAAAAAGGGAATACTAAATTCGTGCAAATGTATGTAACAGGCAGAAGGAAGCATCTTCGATCACATAAAGTATATATATTCTTGATCAGCACCACTAGTCGAGGTTATATAGCCATATCCATCTGTCTGATTTCAGAGACTAAAAAAGCTAGAGCCACCAAAGTTTAAATGTGGACTAGTATTATCTGCACGCAGATCAAGTTTGTTTCAAATTTTGGCCACGCCAAAAAATATGAAATATAAAATAAAAATATATAATTATTATCTTCTTCATTTTTCGAGCTCAGATTTTGCAGTGTAGTGAATGTGGGCAATATCTACGATCTCACAATTTTTCATAAAGATCGGATAATAAATGGCAGAGCTAAAAAAATGGTGCATACTTATCTGATTGTTATTAAACAATTATTGCTCTGAGTAACGGGTATTTCGAAGTCGGGTAGGGCCGACGTTAACTTACGCTCTCGTGTTACTATAATAGCAGCTAGAAAAAATATGAAAGAATTAATTTTTGAACCGAACAATTTGTAAAATTTTTTGGCTCCGGCTCAGGTTTGGGTTCGGCAGGGAAAAGTCTCCGACTCCGGATCGGGCCTACTTTGAACCGGTTTGTAGCCCTGATTAAAACATTTTCTTTATCGTTTTTCTTACAAAGTGAAATATGATTCGGTACGTGACATTGAGTCGACTGAGCTTTGTCCGTCCGTCTGTCTGGACCGGACCGGATGACTATATCTCTTAGCTCCCATAGTTGGAAAACTAATTTTAGTGAGAAAAACTTTTTCTTTTCAATGGAAATGTCTTGAAACTTTGTATTCATAGGATTTCTATGCTTTTTTATAATTCTATCAAGTTTTATTTAAATCGGACAACTATATGGTATAGCTGTCATAGAAAAGATAGGTCTGAAAAACAGTCTTAGCTAGAAACACTTTTTTGTTTTTAATGGTAGCATCCTGCAATTTTGTGTTTGTTTGTTTCACATGCTTTCACATAATTTTACAAATCGGATGACTATATCATATAGCTCCCATTCGAACGATCGGTCGGAAAATGGGGAAAAGAGTATTTTTTAAAAGTTTGTAAGCGAGCACTTGCAAGAATATAAAAGCTTAGCTTTCTCGTTTTTATACCATGTTCCCATTGAAAATGGGAAAAGGGGGATCATGAAGTTGTGCGAATGTATGTAACAGGGATAAGGAAACATTTCCGACCCCATAAAGTACAGGGTTGCCCAAATTCGACGGACCCATGTTTTTTTTTTAAAAATCAAAGAAAAAAATAAAAATTTGGCGGTTGGCAATCTTAATCATTTAATTTGTTCCAAGTAGATTTGTTTACATCAATTTTTGAATATGATATCTCTTAAATGGCCGCCTCTGGCGTTGATGGCGTATTGTGCCCTTTTTGCAGCATTTTCCATCGTTTTCGCCAACATTTCGGCCGGAATAGCGGCTATTTCTTCACGAATGTTGTCCTTGAGCTCTTCTACGGTCCTTGGCTTGTTAACGTAAACCTTTGACTTCAAATATCCCCACAAGAAGAAGTCAGGCGGCGTCAAATCGGGCGAACGCGGTGGCCAGTCCAAATCACCACTTTTCGACATCAAACGGCCCGGAAACAATTTCTTCAGAAAATCGATTGTTATGCGACTTGTGTGCGGTGGAGCGCCGTCTTGTTGAAACCAGAACTGCCTCATACGCTTTCGACGAATAATTGGCATCACAAAATTGGTCATCATGTCGCGATAACGCTCCTGGTTGATGGTAACAGCATGGCCATTTTCATTTTGGAAGAAAAACGGCCCAATGACCGTTTTCGCACTAACGCCGCACCAAACTGTGACTTTTTCGTCATGAAGAGGCACTTCTTGAATCTCCTGAGGATTTTCAGTGGCGTAAATACGGCAATTTTGCTTATTTACGGTCCCATTCAATGTGAAATGGGCTTCATCGGACATGATAATTTTGTTTTCACAATTGACTTGTTCTGTTGAATGTAAATTTCAACTATTTCAGAGCGCTCGCGTGGCGTGTATTGTTCCATGGTAAAAATCTGCTTGGACTGACGCTTCAAACGCGGTATGTCATTAAGCGATCTGACATCTGTCAAAAGTTATGGCGTTGCCGGATGGGTCCGTCGAATATGGACAACCCTGTACATATATTCTTGATCAGCGTGAACAGCCGAGTCGATAGAGCCATGTCCGTCTGTCCGTCCGTCAGTCCGTCTGTCTGTCTGTATGAACGCGTCGATCTCCGAGACTATGAGAGATAGAGCCACAAATTTTAGCATGAAGATAGATGTATGCCGTACGCAGATCAATTTTGTTTCAGATTTGGAAAATCGAAAATCGAAATTCGGTTCGATATTAATCCCTGAATGCAAATCATTTGTAATATAATCACAGCCTTCAATTAACAAGGAACATGGTCGACAGCAAAATAATAAAGGATGATTTTTTAGCCGCTTTCGAATTTAATTTAATAAATAGAGGAAAGTTTACTTCGACCCGGCCGAAGTTTTTATACCCTTGCATCACGCTTTTCTATCGAATTTGAAGGACATTTTCACTGAAAACAAAGAAGTTTTTCTAACAAAGACTACTTTTCTGACTCTACTTTTTTATGACAGCTATACTATATAGATATCCGAATGCGATCAAACTTCGTGGAATCATGGGAAAGCATAGCAAACTAAGAAATACAAAGTATGGAGGCGTTTTCTTTGAAAACAAAAACCTTTTCTCACTAAACCCAGTTTATCAACCGATCATTCCTATGTCAGCTATATGCTATAGTCATCCGATCCGACCGGTTCCGACAAACGGGCAGCGTATTTGCACCAGAAGATTTCGTGCAAAGTTTGGTGGCGATTGCTTTCAAACCGACGGAGGAAATCGCATAGAAACAGACGGACGGACAGACGGACATGGCTACATCGACCCAGCTCGTCATGCTGATCAAGAATATATATAAACTTTATGAGGTCGGAAATGCTGCCTTCTATGCGTTACAAACATCTGGACAATTTTAATATACCCTGTGCAAGGGTATAAAAATACATAATACTCAGAAATATGTATGAAATCTTTGTTTGAGTCGATAGAACGATCTATATAATTTTATGTTTAAAGATGGTTTCATTTAAATGTCGACCGCTGCTGCGCCTCAAATTATTCATACGCTGGGTCCAATTTGGCATACTCTCATCAAAATATCGGCCAGTAGGTTTATTCATATTGGCTTCCAATGATTCAACTGTTAGGGGCTTGTCGCTATAGACACGAGCCTTAACATAGCCCAACAAAAAATAGTCTAAAGGCGTTCGATCGCCAGATCTGGGCGGAAAATTGATTCACCGAACATTGTTTCGCGTGCTGTGTGACATTCGACAGCTCTTCCATTTTCCACTTCCACTTTAGTGCACTTCATTGATACTAATCATTCATCATTCCATCGTCATCTTTAACCAAGTAAGAAAGCAGGTCAAGCACGACTATAACATACTCTCTACCTTCCAAAGTCTTCAATCACTGCACAAAGTTTTAAGGTGTGTTAAGTGCTGCCCATCGCTGTTCCAACCAGTGTTGCCTATCATAAATGCTTGTTATCCCTATAACCCGACTATCTTCACCATTACTTCGACGAGTTGATACATAATACTGATTACTAAATATGTGCAGAAGGCACGAATCTTCTATCTACAAAATATAAATTAAAACGGTAAAAAATAAATACTTAAATTTCTTTAATTTACGATAATATGCAATATTTGAGTATAAAGTCATTTATTTTCATAATGTGTAAACTCTTTATAAGTATCAGAAAAAAAGACCAAAATTTAACTGATTAAAACAGATTAACTTATGAATCTGATATAAAACACGTATTAAATTGGAATAAAAGTTTGATGGTGTTTAAAAAAACATTCGGTATAATTAACCAATTTTAATCAAACATTAAAGTAACTCATAACTTAAATATGAGGTATTTAATTAATGCTAAATGCAGTCCTGTTGGATGAGATGGACATATGGACATTGGGTACAATCCCACCAGAAAAATTAAATATCTCGAAGTTCTGGTACGCTGAAGAAATTTTCGGAGCGAACCTACTGAATGCTGAAACTTTAAAAACTTCCTGCATCCCGATTATGCTATTTGCATATGCCAATGATTTTGATTCTTCTGGTTACCTCTTCAGACAAAAAGAAGCACTTAAACTCATTGGTAAACGAGGATTAGACGAAGTACCTTGTATTCACACAATCTGCTGCAATGGGAGAGTAAAACTTTAAGGTCTTAAGGGAACTTGCCTACGTAGGAACGATATAAACCAGCGACAACCACAGCAGTCTGGAAATCCAAAAAAAGAATTGCATTTGCAAACGGCTCCTTAGGGAGTTCAAGAGCAGAGAATAGCTTTATACAAGTCGCAGCGGATGAAGCAGCGATCTGCCTGGCTAAGAATCTCTAAAAGTTGGCCATGAATTTCACATCCGAATGAAGCAAGGACTGTATGAGCTCCATGGGAACACATATTACACAGCTCCAGCAAAACTGGTGTTCAAATGAAATGCAAATGACTCTGGGAGAAACGCAAGAAAGAAGATTTATATAAGTTAAATAAAATCGGCTTTCCATTTAGCTGTTTATTTGGACAGATTCAGTTCCACATTATTTTACACCTATTCCGGGACCGACTGGGCACTGTTATAGGGGTGTGCTATCATTTTACTACAGAAGACTATTCTTCTGGTTTTTGTGTACTTTTACTGCTCGTCCTCCCCCACTTGTCAGTTTCCTGACTGAGTGTGAGTCTGGGGTCTATGGAGATAAGCACGGTACCCCCTGATAAGCATCACAGCCGTAGTTGTCGTCGTCGGTGCTGACACGATTGCCTCTGCCCACTGTGTGTGCGATCCGTTCCTCCGATAACGTTAAGAGAAAGAACACCAGAGCAAGTCCGAGAGAGGGAGAGAGCAAGGGTGAGAGCAGTCCCAGCATCAAACAAAGAGACACTAGACAAACAGACAGACAGACCGCACGGACCAACGGACGGACTAAAATTTTGTGGCGTGCCGCTGGCGATTATAAATACGTTGCCCCGACGCCAGCTTGAACGCATTGTCCAATCGCTCTTGGAGCTGCGTAGAGCTCCTCCAACTAGTGATCCACCTAATTCCGTATACCGCAAGAACAGTTAACCGCTGAGTGCCGTTCACGTGCAACATTCACAGTACCAGGTCCGGAAGGCAGAAGAATCATTCCTAAGTTTGCGAAATCGACGACGACGACAAGGCAGAAAGCAGTAGGTGCGTACCCTCATCAGGATAAATTATAATGGGGAAATCAATTCAAAATAATGCCACCGCCTTCCTGAAAGGCATTAATCAGTTGGAGGGCATTATTCCATATATCTTCAATCCAAAAATAACCAAAACGAAAAACATTTTTAAAACAAAATAAATAATGCATAAATTAATTATGCTAACCAACTGGTTAGCCGAACTGCATTCATTTGACAAAAAGTGAACACAGACAACAACATACCAACGAATGAAGTTTTCAAGTGCAGCTGCAAAAAAGAGTGCGAAGTGAATTTCAACATATTGTAGAATTGGTGAAATTCCATGGCACATTACTCATTCTTTCGGGAAGAATAAGAATTATGTAACTCGGAGTTTGAACTAAATGGTCCTTCAGTGTAGTCCTTCAAAAGTGTCAGGTTTTCTCTTTCTGCCAAAGCTAATCCTTACACTTTCAGATGAGTCTACAAAGGCTTAGATCCTACAGAACCTCGCCAATGCCATATTGTCTCAAGCTTAACGTTTGGTGACTCATGTGTTATGGTTTCCATATTAATTTTTGTACCAAATGAGTCATGTAGTAAACGGGTATAGCATCAGATTGATCTAGCTCAGAAGCATCGTTAATAATAATAAATAATAATTAATTTAGAGTTTTTTGTAGTTCAACAAGGGTCATTTAAGGTTTATGTTCCTGCTCGCGGAAATACAGTATAATTTAATGCATCGCTTGTGCTCAAAAGAACTATGAGATATCGTTGCTTAGAGCCTGAAAGCTTCCAGATTTCCTCGTACTCAAGCATTTCAAGTTGATTCCCAAATACATTTGTATCTTTCGTAACATCACCTCAAGGCGAAAGCATTTTTTCACACATTTTAGTTAGTATTCTAATTGTCGAACTACAGTTTATCGCTGACTTCTTCTTCTTGAAATATCATAGTCGAAAAACGGCTAACTAATTCTACGTTTGAACACACAAAATTATTCGTAATAAATGTTTCTTAAAGTAAACAACGCTTCTGAAAAGAAATGGAAACAGATGAATATTAATTATTCATTTGGCTTAAAACATAATTTTTGTACATCTGTAACTAATCCGACAAACTGAGTGAATATACCGTGAAGATTATGTAAGACGCTGCCATAATAGAATGTTAATGTCTATGTTGAAATGGAAAGTTGTAAAATGAAACAAATACTGCATACTTTCCAGCTTATTAATCATGATTAATTTAGTGTGTATATTTTGCTGCTTTAATAAGTAGGAAAATGAGGCGCTGTATAAGCTGGTGTTAAAATAGTTCCACTCCTTTCTGTTAGATCAGACGACTCGTAGATATATCTCACATAGAAACTATTCTTCTCCTAATGTGCTTCAGTGAATGATTACCCTGTCTTTTATCCATGTATGCCATGTAATACAGGTAGATTTATTAAGCTGATCAGTGATCAAGCGTCTCCTAATGACATTCAGTTGCTTTAGCATAGTTTCCAAGTGATTTAGGTTGAAAAAATCGAACTTTACAAAAAAAAAAAAAAACCAAACGAATCTTTTCTATCTAGTTTTCCAAATATATATTTAATTTAAAGAAAATAACGTTAAATTATAAGTCCATTTTTGTGGATGCTTAAATATATATTATTGTATTAAGTGCTTCTGGAAGAAAACTTGTTTCACTTAACCATCAATTGATAAAATCGGTTCTGCTGAATAGCTAGTGGGCTATTGCTTATATAGGAACTGAATCATTATGATCTAGAGCAGCTCAGCTTACTTTGTTGCCCTCTCACACTTGACAACAACCAGCGCTGGTCCCCCCCTTAGTCATATTTTATTTTTCTTGCTACAGAAGACTCCCTCTCTCCCTCTCTCTCTCTCTCTCTCTGAGTACTGTTGCTCAATCTTCTTCTTTTGGGGTAAACAATATTGTTCAGTTCGCTTTTTTTTGTTTTGTTTTCACTTCGCACATTGTTTTCAATTAAATGAACAATTAATTGAAATGTTTGTGCAGCGAACGAAACTGAAATTGAAATTGAAAGAAAAACACTTTGGAGAAAAACAAAACGCCAATTGGAACGAGTTTTGGGCGCCTGGACGAGGTTATTTTTATGAGCGGCCAACAATAACATCTTTTACATATGTACAAAAAATGCTAATTGTTGTTTATGAATATAAAAAAAACGCCCCCAGAACGAGAAAATTTCACAATAACAAATAACAATCAACAAAGAAGCGCACTTCTTAGCACTGACCACAACCGCGCTTTACATTCGGCGATGGCAGCCACCCAGGGTTGGTGCATCCGCTAGGTGGCTACCTAGGCTAAATGAAAATTCTTTGTTTGTCCCCTAAAATGGTTAGAGAACAATTTCTATTGAATTGAAATAATTAATAATTAACCTGTCACTCAACAAGCAAGCATAATAACACTTTATGACAGACAAGTTGACAAGTTTTGTGCACAAATAATCATTGTCAATTCCAAATTTAATTAATCGCCAGCAAGAAAACAATGTGAAATTTAATAAAGAACACGTTTCAGGTTTTTCTTACTAAATGAAGCAATCAGACATATTTTGCCTCAAGTTACTTAATTGCAAAGCGCTTCATTAGGTAACCATTTCCCCCACCGATCTCTATCTCTCACTCTCTCTCTCTCTCGCTCTCTCTCTTTCTCTGTAGCAAAACGTAGCATTAATGCCAAAAAATATATGGATTTCTCTGATGAGTTTAGTTGTCTGTCATAAATTTAAAAAAAAAATAAAAAAATATTTAATTAAAAAAAAATTAGTTGGTTCTTTGACGTCATTATGTGTGAAACAAAACTGTCAAATTTATTCGAAACTTGCACAAATTAAATAGGCATCGATTTTGAGGCGAATAAAAGAGGTTCGTGGAAAGCTCTAATTTTACTTAGACATTTATTGAACTTAAAGTTGTTCCGTTTTGACGAAAAAATTCTTAACATAGAAAGAGCCTCATATCAGCATTATCTTTCCATTCTAATAAAGCCCTATATAGCCGTATCCGAAGTTAAGAAGCTTTAATATTGTGTAAAAATATTCTGAAAACTAGCAAAGCTTTTGCTAAAACTAAGAAATTCTTCGTTGACAATAAACGTATATTTGAGGTCAAGTCTCTGAGATACCGAGTGGGTTTAAACCTCGCTATCTACTGGACATCGGCAAACTCTCAAAGGCAGCGCTGCCGCCACACAGCCAGTAAAAGCTCTTCGTGTTGCTTCAACGCACCGCCGCACTACGAATTCGGCACGTGTTAAGTTGCGTCGCTGCTACTGCAGCAGAGCAAAGTGATTCAGTTTTTGTGCCGCTCTCAACTTCGTGTTTGGTACTGCTCACACTTAAATGAACCACCATGACTTTGCTGGCACATATGACCCTTTTATTAAATTTCTCACTTTAACGCAGAGATAATTGTGTGATTGTGTGGATAGATCTTAGATCTATATTATCTCATGCATTCAGTGAATTTTTGCACCGTCTCAGTGAAACCAAATGTCTTGACGTGTTGTATAAATACACATAAATATTATCCTACTTAGGCGAAAGAATTATGATATGTGTCACAAAATCGATCTTCAGTAACAGTTACTGCATTAAGATCTCCACCAAAAAGTGACTGGGTTTCGCCGAATTGATATTTTCTGAACTACAAATGCGGCATTTCGGACGATTCACAAAACCATCAAGTTGGAAATGCTGGAGGACCAAGCCATAACCGTAGATTTTTACAAACAATACCTTTATATTTAGCTAGTGAATGTGCTTATGTAATTAGAGAATAGTATTAAAAGCATGAAACTTTTCCGGATTTTCCGTTAATATTTATATTACATTTCAAAACTTCAATCCAAATAATTCGAAAACGATTAGCTTTTAGTATAACTTATTTTCTAACTGTGATTCCATAAAAACCATAGGGAAGTAACAGCGACAAATGAAAACTTCATAATTTTCTTTATTCTTAAAATTAAACTTGAGTCGGCTTGAACCCGGAACTTGAATCTAAGACCTAATCTCTCCAACCCCGACTTTTGACTCATGTAAATAATACGAATATTATTAGCAAAAAACCTTTAGTTTCTGAATCAGTTCTGAAATGGAAGGGCTGGTACCGAATTCATGGCGACCCCTGTATGAGTTTCAGCCATAAATTTATCACTGACATGTCCCACTACCTCATGACCTTAGCTGATCGTTGATATGATTTCGTTACTGAGTTCGTGGGTGAGTTTAATGGGTAGTACTGAAACATGCCTGCCATCCAAAATTAAGGACCACACTTATGGTCAACTTTTCACAGCTGTTCACTGCGACGCTGTGTGGCTTTCGATCATCAGTTCCCACATCAAGATCTTGGCTAACTTTGGATACAAAACTAAGCTGACTCAAGCTGAAAAATATCACCCGAAAAACACACACTTAAACGCCTTTAAATAAAGGCAATTAGCAAATTATCGCCCATGTGCGAGCGTTGCCTTATTTGTATGTAATTACAGGGCGTGGGTACCACCCAAATTCTAGAGATAATTCTCCAGGGCATCAGCATCAGCTCTCGCTCGGTCGCTGTCTTGTTTACAGGCTTTCGCTGAGTCACATGGTCAGTGCACACGATCGATTAAGATGTATCAATAATAATCGCATTGACAATAGCACATATGTACACATTGTACGAGCATACATACCTATATACGACAAAGCACCACAACAATAATAATAATAATAGTGTCCCCACCGTTTATAAGTGAGTGTTTTAAATATGTATTATTCTTTTCATCAGCTAAGCCGCTGCTTGTTGCGATTAATTGTTCTGTGGTATACCCTAACTCAAAACGGATCAGTACCAATTCTTAATTTGTTAAGCATTAAGACTAGACATATAGACATACAACTTTCTCCTGCAGTCCCTTAATATCTTCCTCAGTGCGGAAACTAGAAGTTCTCAGTAACTGAACTCTGATGAAGACTAGTCCTCAAGAAATGCGGCCGGGTGTGGTGCAGCGGTTAGTGTGTTTGCCTGCTGTGCCCAGAGGTCGTGGGTTCGATCCCGCCTCGGGACATCTGATGAAAAAGTTTAGGTCTTTTAAACACTAAGCCATGACAAAGCTTTTCAAGCTCCCGGACTCGGCGTCAAATTAGGTCCCATAGGTCCCTTTCTCTTGTGTCAAAATCAGAAGCATAAAGCCAAGAGATTGAGGGTGGCTTCGCTTTGGCCCTTTGGGGCTGGTATAAGTAAATTTTTCTTTTATTTTTATTATTACTGTGAAAATGCAAACTATTCTGCCTAATTTTCTATGTACTTGGCCAAATTTGTATACGGAAAATTATCAAGATAAAGAACTGCCCAGTTCGACAAGTGATATTTATATTTAATCGGTTGTTCCAATGGGTAGTACTTTCTATTATAACTCGGATCAAACTTATCCGAATCATATAAAATCAGAGATTAAAGCCGGAACTTATAATTATTACAATATTGGGAGGTATTTTAGTTGAGACAAGAATAATCGGTTACCTTAACGGCTTAGTGATGATATCGGCTTAAATAGTTAACGGTTTCGTAACCAATACTTGCGTCTGATTTTTTCTGAGAAAGAAGATACTCAGCAACATATTTGTGAAATTTTTGATCACATTAGAATCTTTTTTTTGAGCCTTTGGTCTGATGAAAATAGCCATAAATGCGCTAATTTTTTGATCATAAGTGATATCACAGTCGAGAGAAATGTTACCCTGAAGTCGCTTACAAACCGTTCTTCTGATCAATTTCGAAGTATTTGAGAGTCTTTTTTTAGTCGTATTTCACTAAAACACATATTTAGCGTATTTATGAGTCATACATGACAGGCGTTTCTTTTGTTTATCATCAAAAGGAGTCGGATAAGACTCATCACGGTGATTTATTTGAAAATAATCTCCCAAATGTTGGGTGGGATGTAATGGTTGCGAACACTTGCACTCGACAAGGCTCGCGAGTCGATCGGCAATGTGCAGTACCTCAATATCCATGCAGAATAATACCGATCTAGTGTATTAGTGCTCTTTACTTGAACCTTTTGTTGCAATGATCTTGGGTGAGCTTTTTTTATTTAGAGCTTATTTTTTGGCATCCCAAAACACAAACTTGATAAGAGTCATGTACAATGTATGCCAGTGAAAACACAACAGTAAATTAAATAGGGGTTAGTTAAGTTAAGTTAAAATAACCTCGAACTGGTAGCCGGCTGGTCTGTTAAAAGTGAACAGGTTAAATCATTATAGTCCGTTCTTTTTCGGTTTTAGAACCTTGTTTTTGTCTATTTTGCACTGAATTGAATTTGAATTCTTCATCACATTCTTAAATGCCAGCTGTGGCTTTCTCAAAAACTCGAGTCTAAGTCTGTCTTACCCCAATAAATGTGAAACTTGAGTCCTCATTAATCCCTACAAATAGTAGTATTTCCAAATAGTTAGGCATGAACAGTTGATGACGGAAAGGGAGATCATCAGTGAATACACAGTGCATTCACTCTTCGACTTGTTATATTCTTTAGCCTCACTTCGGCTTACTCAATTGACTTGCAATCATTTCATTCAGTGTGAGAGAATAATGAGACCGATGGCGAAGGGATCTGGTCAAAGAAACTTGGTTCATTGAAACAGTTCAAGTACATTGATAGAGCAATGAATTAACTGTGCATTTTCTAGGTAAGAGGAGTTCCAAGTACCCAAGCTCTAACTGCTTACTAACTATCCAAGCACGCGCTCACTTTTCGAATTTTAATTAACCAGATGATGATCGATTGTATTTGTGTGTGTGTGCGTATGTGCCGATGCCATTCCGTTCTGTTTTAGCCCGTGCCGCTGATAAGCCCGTGTTCCGATTCCACATCGTTGCGCGCGCTTGGTGCGTGCTTCGCTTTGCGCTTGGCTTGGCTTTTTGTGTATATTTAAGCGATCTCGTCGCGCGTCTCAGATACTTTTCCACCGTTTGGCGCGCACCAACGTTCACCGTTGAAACCGATCATCGCTCCCGTTTGTTTTTTTCTGCCGTTTTCCGTTTCCCGCGAAATGCTTTTGGTTGTTATTGTTTCCTTGATCGCCTGTCAACGTTTTTAATGTGTTCGCCAGTTTGTAACAATTGCCAAACCAAATTGAGAACTTCTCGCACCACAAACGCCAAAATCCATTACAAACAGAAACAGTCGTCCAGCTGACGAAAAAGTTCACATAAAGTGGTTTTATTAAAAAAAAAAAAACTATTAAGCATTGTACAAAAGCAAAAACCAAACAAGTGAAAAACTTTCAATTTTCTTTTTCACTTCACACAAAATAATTAAGCTACACTCCCCCCTCAACCAAGCTCAAAACCAAAACAAAAACAAACGCGAGTGCTTTTCAGGAACACGCTCCCCGATTCAGGTAATCGAAAAATGGCCAATGATTCAGGCAAATGGGTGGGAAAATTAGCAAAAATAAAATAACAAATTAGCAAACAAACTTCAGTTCTGTCAGAAGCAACAAAAACCAAAAGGTAAACAGACCAAGCCGAACTGCACATGCTCTTCAGACGAGGTCAAAAATATTGATATTAGAATGGATGTTAAAAATTTGGTATATTAAAGTAACAGTTCTTCCAGTTAGTTAAAAAAGTTTTCCAATCAAATTCCTTTAGAATTTTTGTATTTGAACAACATACTTAAAACTATGTTTGCTTAAGCTTATTAAGGTCCATGGGGGTGGACGATCCTTAAGGTCACTTTTGCAAAAACTATTTGGGGTTTAATATAATTTTGTTCTAATTATTTTAATAACACTTCAGATGCAATAAAAAACATTTTTAAAATAAGGACTAAGAAAGAGTAGATGTTGAATTTAAAATTTGTACTAAATAAACCAACCAATATTATGTTAGTCCCCATTCTCGAATGAGCTATTTTTCAATGTTCAAATTGGATCCAATACCCAACATTTAGTGGGGTGTGTCCATTTAGAAATAAATTCAATTGAAATCTTTGAAAAGTTACGAGATTTTGTTTAAACGTATTTCACTAATTTTCTGTGTAGTAAGTCCTTTGTAATGTTTCTTTTCATCTGTTAAGTTGATCGTAGTTCTGCGATAGATCATTTCTTTATTCAGTTTGATCAAACTTGTATATGGAAATCATTTCAATAAACATATATGGTTTTGAATACTGTCCCAATTCATTAAAGGTTAGTTTCCAAAGTGGTTAGTTTCCAAAGTATTCGAGATCTTGATCTTATCATGTAACTTTTATTCATTTTAATAGAAAAGCCATCTGGAGAGAAAAGGTTTTGCTAGATATTCGTAGGCATCCCAAAAAACATAGACATGTTCGAATATACGCAAGCATTTCGACTTTAATCTGATACGCTCGGATCCTAGACCATAGGACGAAAGCTAAGAAAATTGAATCCGGCTTTCATATAATCTGGTAGCCTTACTTTTTCGTCCGGAACACCCCCATATTATAGTTTTTGGGTGACGGCATTTAAATCATCTGTAAATCAAACTGCTGCTTCTCTTTACCCAAGGGTCGAGCTGATCTTAATAGGTCAATCTGTTTATGTCTGTTTATGGGTAATTGTGTTTAATAAAGGTTTCCGCAACGTCTAAAACAAGTCAATTTTAAATTTGGGCTTTCAAAAACAGGCTTTCCTTATCATTTAACTATAGCCCGAACCTCTTTAAAAAATAGCTCAACTTTACACAACTTTCAGTTCAGTTCAACAAAAGTTGTAGACTCAATATCTAAAAGTTTTACAACATTTCGGTTTCTGGTCGATATTTGTGCAACAGAAAACCTGAATCACCAATCAACTAAAATGCGACATATACAACTTCCACCTTTATTATTTATTGAGACAGCCGCAAACTTAATTCTACAACTTTTTGAAAAGTCAACCGCTAGCGATTCCGACTCTGTGTCATTTCTTGATTCTAAATTCCAAATGAAAGTAGGCGGCGTTTGGCGAGATTAGAAACATGGCAACAAACCCAAACTAAACGACTGAAAATGGAATATTGGAATTGAGAGAGGCTAACTTTTTCTTTAACCATTCGAATTCGCTTGCACTGGCAAATTCTAAAAAAAAACGCGAAATAAAATAATCAATAAATACTTGAATGAATATTTAATATCTCCAAAAAAATTTCAAATCGATTATAGAATTAAAGAATAATTTGGAAATTACTTTTCATTCCTCCGACAAACAAGCAAACTTTTTTATTTTGTCATTTTGGGATTTCAAGAAAAGAAAAGGAATGAAAAGAAAGAAAATTATCAATTCCGCTTTCGATAAGCTTGTGCGACTATAGTGTAGTTTTCCAAAACAAGTAAGGAAAAAAAAATTAGACATATGTATTTAAAATGATACATCTTCAGCAAATGAATCGTAGCAATGCTTGGAATAGTTTATTTCAAAGCTAAGAGTTAAAACAATGGTAAAGATTCCCCACAAAACTTGCCTGAAACCATACAAATGGGCGTTAAAAGGGACTTTACTGAAAAACCTAGACAGCGTGTACCATTTCCGATGACAGATTCGTGCTCAGCTCACGAAACTTATCTAGAAGCACCCTGAACTCTTGTTGCCTTGTATTGTTCACGCCCAAAAAGAAGTTACTAAAACTATTCACTAATAAAAATATAACGTGGATTTATTTATTTATATTGCATATTGGGCAACTTAGTAAAGAGTTTGTCAGCTTGATTTTAGTTCAATCCACGCAGTAAAACGGTACTAGCCTAAGTACAGAAAAAGAATGACTGAAACTGTTAGTTCCAATATCACAAAGCTTCAAGTTGGGTCAAATTGATCATCTTTACTACAGCTTCACCTGGCCACTTGCATTAATACGCAGCGCCACCAAAAGTTTGGTCCCTGACAACAATGCATGATTCCTGTTAAACAGGTTCGTGATAAACTGAAAGTTTTACCTTGAGACCAGACTTTACATATCTCTAATACTAGCAAGATTCATCTTACATATTCACATTGTCAACTTGTTGAATAAATTTGGTATTATCCAGATCAATAAATTAATGTGGCCTCTGCAAATACTTTCGTACATTATGTATTCGTTGCTCTGTCTCTCCCAATTCCACATCCATTCCGTGGATGTAAGAAAATAAAATATTTAGCAAATAACAAAATTATCAAAGCTAGTTTTGACATTCACTGTTTGTCTATCGACGAAAATATGGACTAAATTGGAGTTTAAAAGCTAACCTGAACAAATTCGACCTTTACCCAGCATGCCTTTTGTTGTATTAGTTATGCTTCCAGCAGTTAATAATCTTTACCTCTTTTTCGGACTTCCAAAATTCGTATTTCTGCACGTTCTCTTTGTCTCTGGACTGAATTGAATGTTGATATGCCAAAAAAAAAATAGTTCTTGTTCTCTTTTTGGGTGTACTCCCCCAGATAGATTCTTCGGCACGACACACTAATCAAGCGCTAAAGTGCAGTGTTAATTAATTTGCGATATGCAAAAACGCAAAACGTACAAAAATGCAGCCACCTGTGAGCTTCCCCGCCGACTTCATAAGCATGCATTCGTGTGTATGTGTGCACCCGTATCCAGATCCAATCGGGTTGACATTGAAGTCAGTCATTCAGTCTGAGGCTGTGTGAGAGTGTGAGTCCGGGGTATTCCATTCACACGCAGTTTTTCCAGTTGCACTGCATTCATTATTTCTGATTGTATGTTTTCCTATAACAAAAATAGTGCGGCGTTAAGAGGTACATAAATAAACTTAAACTGGAAGTCAATGTATGCGGTGTGTGTATGTGTGCACGATTTATATTGATGCTTTCTTTGTTTATGGGTGCTACACATGTTACCTCAGATCATAGACTACTGCTGCTGCATATGGGGCTAGGCACTGGGTGGGTGGTGGGTACTGGGCGCTGGGGGTACGGCCACCAAGGTTAGGTGAAGGGCTGAAGTGAATACCATTTCGCGGAAGCGTAGGCGGTGTGTCCAGCATAATTATTATAGTTTCACAGGCAAATTAAGTGATTAAAGCTCAATTGATGGAGGCGGTATTTGTCGAGGAACATGTTGCAACTGAATCAATTACCCTGGTGG
This sequence comes from Lordiphosa andalusiaca, assembly GCA_035044965.1. Classification (NCBI taxonomy): domain Eukaryota; kingdom Metazoa; phylum Arthropoda; class Insecta; order Diptera; family Drosophilidae; genus Lordiphosa; species Lordiphosa andalusiaca. The sequence goes on along the minus strand of JAWNNM010000051.1, from coordinate 498,462 downwards.
GTGGGTTTCTTTAGGTGAAGGGCGGAAGCTTAGAAGGCTCAGTTATTAGTTTCACAGACAATTAAATGATTCGATGTTAATTAGAAGCTATGAAACAACTTAAGCTGTAGTAAAAGAATACAGAATTTGGAATGTATTGGAAAGAAACATGAGGGTGGTTGGTTTTGAAATGCGGAGCGGAACGATGTGCTTGGGCTTCACCGGAAGATACGTCGATTGTTTGGGTACATATTGAAATTGGAACATTTTACGTGAATGAAGCTTTATTGTTACAGTATTTAAATAAAACAATTGCACCCGCAGGACAGCTTAAGTCAGTTGCAGAATTGCCAGATAGTAATTTTACACTCTGTACCAAAGGAACACAGGGTATATTATGTATAGAACTTCCAAAAAGAAGCATCTCCGCTCTTTAAAGTCTATATAAATTCTCCAACTTCGAAAGAAAGACATATCTCGCAGAGTTTTACAAACAGAAGATTTGTACCTTCTGGACATATTTAGTCATCAAGATTCTATACCAATCTGCCAAAGCATCGGTAGAGATCGGATGAACGATAGTCAAGCTATGAGCAAAATAATGGTTGCTACTGCAGCATCGAAATTCATACTCAGCATACACTTTCGTTGCTACAGAGTATATTATAGTCGGGCTTGACCGACTTTCATACTTGTTTTTTTTACCAAGAGCAAATAAAAAGTGAATAGAAAGAGAATAGGAAATCTGATGAAAGTGAATCAGACCCGGCCTGGTGGGCGGTTTTAAGTGAAAGACGGAAGCTAATTCTAATCGGAATCTCAATTTCATTTTGTGTATTCTTGGAAGGGACACATTTTAAGATCACAGACAAAAATGATTAAGCTTCACTTGAGTGAGGCGGCATTAGTCTAAAAGCCAAAAAGAAATGAAATGAAAATCCAAAACTGAATTTGACACGCAAATTATTTGACCAAAGCTCAATTGGCGAAGCGATAAATGAAGTTAAAGATTACGAAATCCGAAAGAAACACTTGGAGTGGATGACGTGAAGTGAGGAGAAAAAGCGCATGCAAGTCAAGATGTAATTTCCACTGCTTCACTGCCGACCAAAAATGACAAGAAACATAATGGAATTGCAGTAAAAACCCTTGTGAACGACTCTCAATAAGTCAATTCATTTCAATTGAAACACTTACTTAATTAACCTATCCGAATTGAAAGCTTGTTATGTGAACGCTTTTGGTTCCTGTTCTCCTTCACGAGAATTAAGTGCAAGTGTCGTTCAATGTGAAATTGTGCATAATAAATCATAAATGTGAACAGGCCAGCTCTATTAACTAACAGCTGATAGCGAGATTTGTAACAAAAAATGTTTTCCCAAAAAAAAAAAAAAAAAAACTAACAACATTAATCATTGCCAAAATGTAAACGTTTTTGCTGGCTTTCATTTATTTAGCACACAAATAAAGATAGCTCTTAGTTAACAGAAACTTAACAGCGCGTAACGGTAAATGTGCCCTGGCCCGCACAGTGGGACAAGTAAAACCTTAACTGAAGTTAAAGTTAGTTAAAAAGTTTTGTTTTCTGTAAAAAAAAAAATACCAGCCAACAGCAGAATTCTCTTAGATTTGGTTAGGGAACTCTACTTAAATTTGTATAAATATTTTAGATTGAGTGACTATACCGTATGGATAGGAAGGTAGTTCCAGCTGACCTCTGAATGTGGTCTGACATATACCTTAAGGTCCTTAGTGGGGCCGGATGCTTGTTTTGCAAAAAATTCAGAAGGTGGTCCCCTTCTTCACAGAAGCGAACCATGAGGTGTGTAAAATTTAAAATCTTATAGTGGCAATTGCTGCTGAGGTGTTCTCAAGTGGATGTGACTCCAGGTTTCATGCATTTCCTGCAGGCAGTCAACAGTCAGTATGCCTATAAGCAGTCTCTTCTTTGGAGCTTTTTTAGTCTTGCACAAAATCTTAAAGATTCTGCCTCCGATTGTGATCTTATACTTTTCCTCTTCCGCTTCTTTGTCTCCCATCTTGTTGGTTAGCGTCTGCGTGAAGAAAGATCTACTATACCGTATAGCTGCTCTAGAAAATAATTTCCATTTGGGTTTTAATGTTAGCGTTTGACAACAAATTATATTGTTTGCCCTAAAAAACTGTGCTAAATTAACATCACAGAAACTGTTTGCCTTTGCTGATAGCGTGTCAAATTCAACATTAAACAATCATAGTGATTCTACATATTGCCAAAATCTGTGTTTCATACGAATGGAAAGATCAGTTGAGAAGAGTATTTTCAAGCAAGATTTGATTTCAATCAAGGAAAACTTAAGCTCGAACCGGTACTCCTCTACTTGAAAAATGTTTCGATTCCACAAAGACTTTAAGGACCGCTATCACAATATCAAAATCACAATATTTTTTCACTAGTTCATATTTGAAATTCTCTTTCGAGCATTGTGGTGAAGGATCATATTCAGTATATCAAACACACTCTTCGTAACTCACACCTGATATGTGTCTCGTATTCTTATTCGATGATATTTTTCCATTCAGCTACATTCTTTTATCCAACCAATGTACCACAGTGATTCCATTGGGCAATTAACTATGTGTAAACAAAATAGAGGAAAGTTAAATTAGGCTCGTCCGAAGTTTGTATACCCTTGCAGCACATATAATTGATATAAATAATCATAATAATTTTATGTTCAAGTTTTTCTCACTACATCAATCCGAAACAGTTTTGAAAACAGGGTAATCCTGAATGTTCTTTGAGCCGATCCGAAAAAGGATTGATTTGATCCCACTTTTTCAATCCTTAAAAGATCAAAGTACCATACTGCGGTAGTTTTTAAAACTTGGAATCCATCCAAAAGCAGTTCCTTTTGCTTGCCCTTCGTAACTTAAGTTGGGACTCACAATTGAGACTTCCTCCTTTTACATCCAGACTCAAGCTCTAAGACTTGCCGGAACATAGACGCACCATGTTGGGTATGTTGTTTCTGCACAAGCTGCTAAAGAATACAATTGACGCAGAGTACCTACTTGGGTGTTTGGGCCTTCACTGTCTCTTGAAGATAACTTTCAAACTGACGGAGGAGCTTGTCAACTCAGCTCGACGTGTGATCGGAGATGCTTCCTTCTAAACGTTGCAAACATCTGGACAATTTTAAAGTACCCTCTCCAAGGGTATAACTATGGTTCTACGTATACAAACTATTTTTTTGGTTGACGCCTTCAGTTAGTTGGTTAATTTGATGTTCTATTTTGGGGCATCGGTTTTTTATTAAACAATTATGGATGATTAAATGGGGGCCCCTTTGCTCTGGTGCCATACACACACACACATACATACGTATATATTTTTTTTTCAATTTCTTCTATTGCACTTTAATGGACTATTAATGTGGAACCGAATTCTCGGTTCAAGTATACTCAATCTGTATGTGTATAAAATGTGGCAATAGGAAACCGAACGATCAGAGGCGAGATAGAGTTTCCCATCGCATTGAACTAATGCGTGGAGAAGTAAGTCGCAGGGAAGTAACCTTTTCTCCGGCTTAACTTGAGACCACAAAATATGACACAGTGCAGAGATGGAGAAGAAGTGGGGTTGAGTACAACTAAGACCGAAAATTCTTACCCTATAATTGCATTCAAATAGTCTCATCATTTTAAGCTTAACCACTTTACTAATTCATATTCCCCCTCTATTATTGCAGTTGGCTAAAGGTCTCCCCATCACCAGTAAAAACTAATCTATACTTTCCTAAGCACTCAAGCTAGGCAAAGTCGTTCCAACCAACTCGACTCCAAAGTCCTTTGAATTCTTACATTTTTTTTTTGCCGAAGCGCACAAGAAGCCCACAAAAACTTGAACTATAGAATGGTAGAAGGTGATTCTGCAAAAGGTAAAAGCGAATGTAAGTACCATCTGAACTGCATCTAAAGAATCCCGTGAAACCATTGTACTCCTTTTCAGCCTATAATGTAGAAGCTGGCCTACAACCAAACTACAATCAGAACAACTCCAACCCCACACCAACCAGCAACTCAGTGTCGCACATCGACAATCGGGCCATCATCCAACCCTACTCCTTGGGCACAGGCTCTAAGCAACCGGAGTATCAGTTTGCCGCCGACAATCGCGGCTACGAGTCGGAAACCAATGGCAAGCAGCAGCAGGACGTAGAGCGTGCTGTGGGCGGCGCTGCTGCTGGTGACAGCGGCTCCGTTGGCGACGATGGCCGCAAGGATGGGAAGGGGGCCGCTTCGCTGCCCACCCGACCCATAGTGGCCAACTTTGAGCGGGCCATCGAGCTGTGCGGCTATGGCAAGTTCCACTATATACTGCTGGCCATTTGTGGCCTGGTCAGTACGTCCGAGGAGATGGATGTCATTTCGATGTCATTCATCTTGCCATCGGCCGAATGTGATCTGGATTTGAACACGGAGACCAAGGGATGGCTCAATTCGATCATTTTCATTGGCATGATGGTGGGCGCCTATTTCTGGGGCAGCATAGCTGACAGCTTTGGCCGCAAGAAGGTTCTGATTGTCATCTCGTTCATGAACGCCTTCTGCATTGTCGCCTCGTCGTTTTCGCAAACTTTTGGATTCTTCATGCTGTTTCGTTTTCTCAATGGCGCAGCGTAAGTACCCAAACCAAATCCTCTCACCCAGACTCTCGCCGTGTGAACATGTTGTTGATGCAATGACACATGGAACTGCTGGGGAGACTCTGTGGGGTGTTAATTCAATTAACTTTGTTATAAATAACAACAAAATATTTGAGCCACAATTTCGTGACTGTTTATGCTAATTAAAGGCTTCGCTCGGACACGGAATTCATGTAAAAATGCCCCAAAAATTTGAAATACTTATGGGAAATCTCATCGTGCCGGCCTTGGGTTGACCCAGTGTGTGTGCGATGGTGACTCAAGCTATTTCGGAGGAGTTTAATAAGTAAACCAAACATGATTAAGAGTGGCAAACAGCTTGGAGCTCGAAAGCTCAGTGCTCTAGGGCGTTATATAACGCTAAGCTGCTTGCTGTGACACCCGACAGCCGCGTTTGACTTTACATCGTCAGAATTGAATTTCAAATTGTCCCAATTGTCCATGGGTTTTTTTTTTGAGTTTTTGGTCTTCGCGAAGCCTTTCAGTCTAGCAGAACTTTAGCAGCGAAGTAAGTTAACTCATCATCAAGTATTTTGCATTATTGTGATGGTCGGAATTTACCAGATGATTTTTGATAAAGCTTTCGCTTGCAAACTTCATGGACATTTTCAAAAAGCTCTTGCATGTAAGACTGGATTTACACGGTGGAGTAAACTTTATGAAGAGAGGTGTAACGGTGTCGCTTGCCCCGCTACACCTCTTTCTTACAAGCATGAGCTTCTTGAATAACTTCATGAAGTTTGCTCCACCGTGCAAAACCCGTGCACCCCAACAAGGTGAAGAGGGGCAAGCGAAACTACGACTACACCTCTTTCCATCGAGCATGAGCTTTTTGAAGCAAGATCCTTTTAAAAGCTCTTTTTATACTCTGTACCGAAGGTACATAGAGTATAATAAGTTTGTGCAAAAGTATGTAACATTTAGAAGAAAGCATCTCCAACCCCATAACCCGCCCCCGCAATTTAGAAAAAACGTCATATCTCCCATAGTTTTGAAGATAGATGGCTTGTTCCTTCTGGACATATTTAGTTATTAGGATAACTTATCGATCCGCCAAAGGAATGAAGAAGATCGGATGAACAGTTTTCGAGTTATGATCAAAAGACAAATTTTCTTGGTACAGAGTATGTTATAGTCGGGCTTGACCGACTTTCTTTCTTGTTTAAATATGCTTCGTCGCGTAAATCCCGTGCCAAGTTACTACACCTACACCACTCGATGAGGCGTTTCAGCTTTTAAGGATTTCACTGAAAGCTATGTACTTTTATCACTTAGCATCCTTTCGTTTTCTCTCCTCTCTTTTGCAGGCTGGGCGGCAGTGGTCCTGTCATCTGGTCGTATTTCGCCGAATTCCAACCGAAAGCGAAACGTGGCTCCATGTTAAGTTTCATGGCTGCCTTCTGGACCTTTGGTAATCTGTTCGTGGCCGGCTTGGCCTGGCTGATCATTCCCACGAACATTGGCTTCATCACCCCCTACTTCATTTACAACTCGTGGCGCATCTTCCTGTTGGTCTGCTCGATACCGTCATTCCTGGTGGGCTTCCTGCTCTTCTATCTGCCCGAATCGCCCAAGTTTCTGTTGACGCGCGGCAAGAAGGATCGCGCCCTGGCCATTTTCCGCGGCATCTTCGTGACAAACACCAAGAAGCGTCCGGATGAGTATATGGTCTACGATCTGGAGGTCGATGAGAAGCAGGACAGTAGCAGCCAGTCACAGAACAAGTATTCCCGCATGGTTAGCGGCATGGTGGATCATAGTCGTGCCCTGTTCAGGTCACCCATTCTGCGCTTCACCATCGTCTCGATCACCATTAACTTTACATTCCACATTGGCTACTATGGGCTGTTGATGTGGTTCCCGGAGCTGTTCAATCGCTTCGAGGAGTACGAGAAGGCCTTCCCGGGCGATTCGGCTGGCGTGTGCACGGTCACGGACTATGTGGTGACCATGGCTCGGGAGACTGTGAACAATGGCACCTGCTCCTCGGAGATACCCTCGTCGGTGTTTATGGAGTCGCTCATTTCGCTGGCCTCTGCTTTGCCGGCCAATCTACTGGCCATTCTGGGCATGGACATGCTGGGGCGCAAGTTCTTCCTGATTGCGGGCACCATGACGGCGGGCATCTGCTCGGCCCTGATGTACTTTGTGCGCAGCTCCTTGCAGAACCTGATTGTGTCGGCGATATTCAGTGGCGCCATCTCGGCAGCCAACGCGGCCCTCGACTGCCTGATTACCGAAGTATTCCCCACCAAGCTGCGCGCCACTGGTGTGGCCATCTCCATGGTGGCCGCCCGTCTGGGCGGTATCATTGGCAACATAGTGATTGCCCAGCTGCTGGACAACTATTGTCCCTCGCCGACGTTCATTGTGTCGGGGCTGCTCATTGGCGGCGGTCTGATGTGTCTGCTTCTGCCGAATACCACGCGCAAGGAGCTCAACTGAGGAACATGCTCCACACACCACAATACCAAATCAGCAATATACCAACTACTTAGAGCAAGCCTATAATATAAATGTATAGAGTGTGCTATCAGTAATTATTTAACGCTAGGGTTAACCCAATTTTTTTGTATTGTTCTGTTTGTATTGTGTCTAATTGTAACGCTCGTTCAACGATTGTCCAGCCGCATGCGAGGGGACTACCAAGATGTCGGATCGCCTTGTTCTGGATCGGGCATGTGTATGTACCATATGTATTCTGTAGTAGTGGTAGTAAGTAATAAATAAGCAAGCGCCGGCGCCGGCTGAACGTACCAGCAGTGGGAGGGGGGTAAGGAAGGAAGGATCCAACGGTTTTCCCCTCCTGCTGCTGCGTTATTGTTGTTATTATTATTATTGCTATTGTTAATGCATATTACATATGTGTAATTTTATCTATACCTATATATATATATATATTAAACAATGTTACATACCCTATGCATACATACATATTTACTACATACATAATTTTTTTTTTTTTTTGTTTTTTTTTCGTCGTCATGTAGGGCCCAAGCACAGGAAGAGAATGAAATATTTGTAAATTTTAGTTAACTTTATTGATATTTACACCAAAAAGCAATGAAAACCTTATAAAAAAAAAAAAACCAATAAAAATCACAACCAAAAATAAAGTATCTTTTTAATGGAGGGGAATAAAAATGGTGGTGGGAAAACGAAATCAACTATTGTAGGGATTTCGCCAAAAGCACTCCCAGCGGCGTTGTTCACACTCTGTGCCCCCAAAGACGTTAATAATCGCCGAAAACTCTATGCCCTTTCCTCACACTAGTTATTCGATAAGAAACGACTTATCGGTTTTAAACTGCCTTTCCCTTCCTACTACGGTCCGCTATCTACACGGAGAGAAAAAACCAAGAACATTGGACTCAAAGTGAGAAAATTCGGTGTCAAAAACTAATCATGACCGGATTTTCTCACTTCAAGAACATTTTCTTACTTCAAGAACTTTTTTTTGAGAACGCAAAATCTTGATGTGAGTTGAAATGTTAAGTTTTTGAGAACATTTTAAACTCGAAAAAAAAAAGTAGGTCCAGGGTCCAAGGGGTCCCCCTCCTGCCCAGAGATACCAACCAACCAGGGCCAGGGCCAGCTCCTGTCCAGAACCAGATCCAATTCCAAGTCTAGGTCCGATTCCAGCTCCAAGTCCGCAGAGACCTCCCCCACCTTGTACAACACCCCACCCGCCTTAGATAATTAAATTAAAGAAAGAAAAATTGTTCGGACTTAGTGGGAGTAGAGCCCAAGACCCCTGCGCGCAACGACGCGACGGCGGACGTGTTAGCTCGTTAGGCTATTGCCCACTTCAGCAGCCGAACGTCGGAATGGCTACTTATACTTTTCGGTGGTGAGCTGAATTTGTCTTATTTCAAGAAAATTCTGAACATTTGTTCTCACAAATTTGAGAGAACATTCTGTGCTTCTTTTGAGATGAAAAAATCTAATTTTCTGAACACGGTTTTTCCCTCTGTGTAGTCGTGGTGTACGGATTCAGTAGATGTAACGAGCCTAGCCCATGTCAGTAAGGTTGATCGGGAGCAACCGAATATGGGGTGTGCATGGAGCCGGATGTTGAAGCTTGCTATTGCGCCTGTCAAGCACGAGCCTCCGACAGCCTAAATGAGTCTACACGAGTCACGGTTCCGCTGGAGGAACAGAATGGGGACGCTGCTCTGGGCAAACTGCACTGATGGTACAAGGCAACGCTCAAGTTTCTTAAGACATTTCAGCGCCGAATCCCCAAGTCACTGACCGTGAGCAACTGCAACTGTTCAACCGCTTGACCTACTTTAGTGCGGACCAGGCACCATCACAGTGTATTACAATCCAAGTTGAAGCACCGGCAACTGCAACGGGAACGGACTCTCCATCCACTTCGTAGGCAGCAGTAGGATCTACTTGGGATAAAAATCACTGCAGATGACCAACCCCCACGCTGACCACACTCTCAAAAAATAGAGGATAGTTAACTTCGGCTCGGCCGAAGGGTATAAAAAAAGGGGGTCTAGGGACTTGCCAAGACACGCAGCGAATATCCGTTCTTAGTTCAGTTTGAAGGCTTCAAGTGGTATAAGGGAGGTAGTGTACCTGAAACTCTTCACCGCCACAACCGATGGATGGCCTGGAGCAAGAATTGAGGTCACACCACTGGACCAGGTTCCTGAGCGATCGATCATGAAGGTATGGATCCCACCCCCAAGCATGGAGAACCAAACCGTACTCAACATGATGAATGGTCCCGCGGCAAAGGAAACGGCAAGTATCTTTTAGCAAAGATTTATAGATATTATAGATGACGCATGTGGAGCAAATCTAATATTGGTAGCCAATGCCAGCTACCAGGAATAATCGTGATTTCTTTTACTTGCGTCATCTATAATATCAATAAGTCTTTGGTAAAGCACTTACTGCGTTATATCAAAGATATATAGACATTTAGAGTTGACGCTTACGGATCAAATTAGAAATTAAAAGACAATGTTAGCCACCAGGAATAATCCTTTTTAGTTTCACATGCGTTATCTATCATATCTATTAATCTTTGCTTTTAGTCAGCATTGATCGAGAACCCAAGAGCCCCATCCTGTAAAAATCAGTTGAAGCTTCACTTAATGGTTATACTGTTGACCTACAACGATTCATGCAGAAGGGGTAGGTTGACTTTGACCTCGATCAAGAACCCTGGATTCTATGTGAAAGGTGAGTGCTCGCATCTTCTCTTCCTCAGGAACGTGGGTAAGAAGAGAACGTCGATACCAACACCCAACAGTGGGGACGATCAAGGGGAGAACCATTTAGCTTGCCTCGGTGCACTCTCAGAAACAGAGCATCGAAGTTATTCTGGGGTGTGATGCGAGTGCCCCTTACTTCAAATGGGGTAGCACGGTCATCACCGACAGAGGGGGCGCTGCTAGACTGCATTTTGATCGCAAACCTGTGTCTGCGTAACATACTAAGAAGAAAGCAGAATCGAGCGATAATCAAGGAGACTGGAATGCCCACCGACAGTGATATTCAAAATCCAAAGGGGCGTGGCACACTCAAAAATTTATTTTCTAGTTTTTAGAAATGCACCCTAAATAATTTTTCTTTCTTGTTTTTAGACAGTTTTTTCATAAACTTAGAAAAAACAACCCTAAAAAAGAATTTTTCGAAAATAATTTCTTAAATTTAGAAATTCGATTTATTTTTTCTTAAATTTAGGGTAATTTTTCTAAACTTTTTCCTAAATACTTTCTTAAATTGAGAAATTCGCCCTAAACTATAGACAAAAAAGTATGGAAAACGCTCTAAAGAATAGAAAAATATTACCCCTTGTAATTCTCAAGTACGAATTCCGTGCATTCGGAATATAAAAGGGGCAACTAATATTCGGCATACTGAGAAAATCGCGCTAAAATATAGAAAAATAGTCTAGAAAACCGCCTTTAAATTTAGAAAAATATAAAAAGACACCGCATGTAATTCTCAAGTTCGAAGTCACTGCTTTCGGAATATAAAAGAGACAGCTGAGTGCCTAGCATTTGACTGCGTTATTTACTGTCCCCACTCGCGAGCTTGGTAGTCGAGTGCGATAAGATGCCTTTCGTGTTGAAGTTTTCCCGAGGTCCCGAGTTCGAGTCCCAGGCAAGGGTAAAGTTAATAACTAAAATAATGTTTACTAGTAGTAGTGAACCAACAGAAAGAAAATATCCTATAAAATTAATATATAAAAAGGGGCTTATACGCTTGAAAATGTTTTTTCTTTTCTAAAATCTAGAAAGGTCTAGAAAATATTTTCTAGCTTATACATTTTCTTAATTTAAGAAAGTCTTTGTCTTATTTTTATAAATAATTTTTCTAAAATATATGCAGAATCGCCTTTTTTGGGAAAATTTCTAAATTTTAGGGCGATTTTGGCTGTTTTTTATTTTGAGTGCACTCTGGGACCTAATTTTTGGGAGAATTTTGCTTGCAACCCCCGATGAGTCTGACATGGCCAAAGATCCGTTCAAGGCGGAGTTACTTTGTAATCCGGACAGGAACATACGCAAAAGAGAGCCAACAGTCTCCGGAAAAATGCTAAATCAGGAATCGGTCCCACAGACCTACATATCAGCGAGGCACTCATAGATAGAGCCACGAAATTATTACCGGCTTAACAGACAATCTGGGCACTGCAGTCATTTCACACCCTTAAATCACCAGGACCATATGACAACCGACCAGTCGTGTTGCAAGTATCGATCCTGAATCGACTGCCATGGAGGACCAACATTTTCCTTGGACGAGACACTCACAGGATATATCCCAATATGCTGGAGAAAGGTGAGAATGGTCTTCATTAGCAAAGCTGAGAAGATAGCCGCTACCAAGAGATTACAGACCGAAGAGAATTCTCCTGCTCACACCACGAACGTTCAGCTGTGCGCAACGCGCCTATCTTAAGGTTAGATCTGTGGACACCGCACTACAAATTTTAGTAGAAACCAGTGAGAAATCGCTGAATCAGAAGATGTTGGCGTTGTCAGCCTTTCTCAACATCAAGGGAGACTTCACGAATGTCAGGACCGAGTCGATTTCAGCAGTTCATGCTAAAATTGGGTCACTCCCCAAATGATCAAGTGCTAAGCAGTCAGTGATCTACTCTGCTCTCTGGGCAGACCCCCTAAGAAGAAGGACAACGAGAGGCACTCCACAGGCACTGGGAAGGTAATTTTCCCGTTTCCCGGACATGGCTATATCGACTCGGCTGTTCATGCTGATCCAGAATATATGGGGTCGGAAATGTTTCCTTCTCGCTGTTACAACTTCATGATGCCGTTTTCCCATTTTCAATGGGAACAGAGTATACAAAAGTCGTGCAAATGAAAGGCAGAAGGAAGCATCTCCGACCCCATAAACCATATGTATTCTGGATCCGCACCAACAGCCGAGTGGATATAGCCATGTCCGTCTGTCTATGGAGCTAGAGCCATCAAATTTTAAACATGGACTAGTATTGTCTGCACGCAGATCAAGTTTTTTTTTTTCAAATTTTGGCCACGCCCCTGCAATACAATATGTCGAATATCTCCTACATTTTAAGATATCAATCTCATATTTTGCAGTGACCAATATTTACAATCTCACAAATTGTAATAAAGATCGGATAACAAATGGCAGAGTTATACAGGGTTTAAAAAAACGTTGGATACTTATCTGAGCCGCATGCGCTGTTTGCTTACGAATTAATGTTAATGCATTGTTAATTAACATAAGCAAAGGTTATTAAACACTTATTTCCCTGAGTAGCGGGTACACCGAAGTCGGTTAGGACCAAATTTAACTTACGCTCTCGTTATACCCCTTCAGAGGATATACTAAAATGGTCCAGATGTCTGTAACACATAGAAGGAATCATCTCTGAGCACATAAGGTTAGCTTAGGTTAGGTTAAATGGGGTCCTCGGCCGAGGCCGAGATCACCCAGAAGCCTTTTGGCCCATTGTGATGCTTAACAAGGTTGGATAAGGTTTCCCCGAGGTTCAACTCCCAGGCAAGGTAAAGATAGAAACTAAAATAATGATTACTAATTACAATGTAATTTTCAGAAAGAATCTTTAGAGAACCAACAGAAAGAAAGCCGATATAGCCATGTCCGTCTGGCCGTCCGTCCGTCCGTCCGTTTGTCCGTCTGTCTGTCCGTATGAACGCACAGATCTCAGAGATTGTAAGAGGTTTGACATGTATGGGACATATGCTTCTTATGTCTGCAGGTAGATCAAGTTTATTTTCAATTTTGGCCACGCCCCCTCCCGCCCCCGCAATTTAGAAAAAAAGTCATATCTCCCACAGTTTTGAAGATAGTTGGCTTGTTCCTTCTGGACATATTTAGTTATTAGGATAACTTATCGATTTCGAGTTATGATCAAAAGACAAATTTTCTTGGTACAGAGTATGTTATAGTCGTGCTTGACCGTCTTTCTTTCTTGTTTAAGACGAATTTCTAAATTTTAGGGTTTTAGGATTTTAGTATTTTGAGAAATAAGTGTTCTTTTGCTTTAGATTTATTTATTATTATACATCTATTTTGTTACTTTTTGGTAGCAACTTACGATGTAGTGAAATAAGTGTATATTCTCTGAACAATTTATGTTTGGATCGGTGTTACAGTGTCTCTGGAGTGGCAGGATCACATTCGTCGTCTTGGGAGTTGCGAAGGGAATATTCTCTTGAGTGTTCTTCGGGCTCTGACGCCATTTATTCTACATCTCCGGAGTATACGCCTCGCTAATCAATTAGGGTGTCCTCTGAGCCTCTCGAGGTAGTCTGCAGCTTGCTTGTTAATAGCGTCGCCTATCATAGGGACATTAAGTTCCTTCTCCAGCCTTCTCGTGCACATGTACCAGGGCGCTCCCGATAGTCTGCGCAGTAATTTGGCTTGGAGAACACGGATCTTGTTTAGGTGCCACTTGCAGGCCGTATCTCCAAGCTGGTGAAATAATTGCCTTGTATATGTGTACCTTGTTCTTTAAGGACAATTTGTTTCTGCTATTTAGCATCCACCCCAATTGAGCAGCTCTTCGATAATGCGATTTTGTTAGGTGGCTTATATGCAAGCCAAATGTCAAGCGCCTGTCAAGGTACACTTCCAGGTACCTGTATCCTAGAAGATGATCATCAATGTAAACTCCGTGGCAGTCGTCTCTCCTTAACGTAAAGGTGACATTTGCACACATCGCTCGGTTTAATCCAATATTCCAGCGCCTTGCCCATCTGCAAAAGCGGTACATGTATCGCTGAAGGATGTCCGTGGCGCTGTAGACACAGGGATGTCTGGCCAAAATGGCTGTATCGTCGGCGAAAGTGGCAAGGAAGAGGTCCTGTGCGAATGTCACTTCCTGAGGGCATGTCCATGGTTGAAAGATTGTATAGCGTGGGGCCGAGAACGCTACCCTGCGGCACATCTGCGAGTATACGTCTTGTGCTCGATTCGGCTTCATCGAGAACGACGGAAAACGTCCTATCGGTAAGGAAGCTGCGCACCAGGTGAAAGAGCTGTGGTGGGAGCAGACTTTTTATCTTGCACAGCAAACCATCGTGCCAAACTCGATCGAACGCTTGCTTAACATCGACGAATACTGCCACGACGTACTCCTTTGCGTGGAACCCTTCAAGGATAAAATTAATTACTTTGTTTAACTGCTCTGGCGTTTCGTGTGACCCTCTAAAACCAAATTGAAAGGGCGGAATCCGATGGCTGAGCTCATCCAACGCTAGTTGGAAAAAACTTCTACACAGCAGGCACCTCTCAAAAATGTTCGACACCGACGAAAGCAAACTAATTGGCCGGTAAGATCCGACATCTGAAGGACTCATCCGGGCTTTGTGGATCATAATGATCTGGGCCATTTTCCAGGCCTTCGGAATGTGCCCCAGTCGCAATACGGAGTTGAAGATTAAAACTAGGAACAGTATAGCCTTGACCGGAAGTGCCTTCAGCGAGTTGTTGTCGATCCCATCTTCTTCAGGAGCCTTTATAGACTTAAGCATTTTGATCTTTTCGTTCACCTCCATTATGGTGATCGCAGACACTGGCAGTTCGAGCTGACCACGGGTACCAAGAACACGTTCCACTCTCCTTATTCTGGATGCAGGCGAAGTTGATAACGGCGTGAATCTCTTCTCAAGATTTTTCGCAAACTCCTCAGCCCGATCCTTGGGAGATTTCGCCCAGGCGCCATCACTCCTTCGGTTCGGGAATTTTGGGGTTGCCTGGCGTTTGTATCTTCTGGTGAGAGACCAGAGGGCATAATTAGTGCTCTCATCTGATTTGACTCACTCAAAGAATCTATCAGTTTTCATCGGTTTGTGTCTGGTCAGCAGCTTTTTAATACGGTTGGACACTCCACGAAAGACTCTATCAACGATGGGGTCACGGGTACGAACATATGTTCTCCGAAGTCAAGGGCAGGAGGAAGGCGAGGGTGCAGGTTTTGTCCATGCGTTGGGCTTGCAGCTTGAGCATTGAGCGCAGCTGCATGCACCTTGTTGAGAAACAAGGCATATGCATCCTCGATGTCCTCTGGCAGAGTAATTTCGATCGAACAATTTATTATAATTCTTTTTAATTTCACAAACTTAATTATTAACCATAATGTTTCGATCGACGCTTAAAATATTTCGTGAGCTTCTTGCCTCTTTTCTTAATCCCGAATGACCGCCATTTCTTCGTGATAATTTATAGTCGATAACATAGGACAAGAAACAGTCGATATCAGTTAGATTATTTTATCGCACGTATCACAAATGTGCGATGGTTTTTACGCAAGTAAAATAATTCTAATGCAACATTTACACTACACTGAGTTTGCTATCGAAATCGTTATCGACACAATAACGCAGAATAGGTGTTTATATTAGCACAAGGTTGCGTTATGCGTTAGAGTTAAGAAATCAGCTGAGTTTTGTATTGGTTTTGGCAGCAGCAAGGAACTTGTTAAAGGTTTTCGGAAATTAAATACAAGCGTATTATTCGTAATTATTATATCGATGGAAGAAAATTACGGCATGATGATGCAATGTTTAAATTTTTTTGTCATGTCTGCAGAAACCTTTAATTTTCTGCAAAATTAACCACGACGATCTAGAAGAATTTGGACGCTAATTCTTCCATGCTTCATTTCAAAATATATATATTTTAACTTAACATCTGCCATTTTATATTTTGTCGGGGGCAGCAATATCAACAGACTGTACTAAATTTTTAATTTTCTCCTGAAGGAACAAAAATTGACATTTCATAATCATTGTGGACGCACATAATATGCAGCTTGTAGATGCCAAAGAACACGGGAACCAACTTGGAGGCGCCGCACAGCAGACCATTCAATTTGATCCTAAAATTATACTTCTCAATATCCATCATGTCGTTTTCATCATCCGAGGGATTGACATCGCACTACTGCGGACTTGACAATAAGGGCGGGCTTCTTCAATTTCATCATCGGAAGCGAAGGGTTCCACATCATCATCATCGGCAACCGTTATCTCGGTAGGAGCAGCGGCGGCTTTGGCACCAGCCAATTGGAGCAGCAAATCTGTTGTTAAGCCATGATACCGGTTTTAAATTAGTCTTATACCCGTATTTATGTACATATAGACCACCAAGCACTTTCTTACCTTTATTTTAACTCATAATCATGTTTTTTTGTCTGATGAATTTGACAAACAATTTATTTTAAAATTTGCGGCACAGCTGTTTTTTGTTGTGCTAGTGACGATATTTGCGCGATAGGCAGAAATGAACAACACTTATCGATTGTAACGAATAAACGCACATGCATCCAAACGAAACTCAACTTTTTGTCACCACTAGGGCCCTATACTTTTTGTATGGGGAAAAAGCTGCTTGTTGTCGCTCAACGCAAAACGCATAACGCACAAAATTCATATTGGCAGCAACAAATTCTTTGTAGCAACTAGGTGCTTCAAGAAATGGTTCCACTGCATTAAAGAGTGCATTGATCTGCAGCGGAAATAATTTCATATAGTTTTTGAGCAAATCTAAAGGCCCCGTGCTTACTTGTGATACTTAGTCCGTTAATGAGCTTCTTATACAAATTGTTGCACATTGTATTGTAAACCGATCGTTTAACAGAGTACTAGAATGTGTTATCCCACAAATACGCCCACTACTTTTTTCGAATTCCACTCAATAATCAACAATCTTACCCCAACCGAGTACATCTGTGGGCTGAGCACGCGACTTAGCTAACGGTTATTTATTTGCTCTATAAATTTCACAGCACAAGCCAAATATTGACGAGGACGCGAAAGCCTAAATTAGCGTTAATTAACTAAATACACAGGCTGATTCGAAGAAACGAAACAGAGTAATCGAAAAGAGAGAGGGCTTCCTCATAATTAGGCGTAGAACTTACGGGCTGTACTTTCAATTTGTAAATACCGAATAATATTTTTTCTATAAAGCGTCTAATTAAAAAAGTGGTCAGTAATGAGTTGAATATAAATCCGGGAGATGATACAAACAGCAGTATAGTAGACCATTCTTTTTTGTGGTATTATGATTTCCTGTTGAAAGTTATATGCCAACATGACATGTGCCCGAGCTAAAGGCAAAATCTTCTTCTCAAACTTTCTAGGCCACTTTTAACCTGAACGCCCAGCTTTTGACCTAAAAGAGAAAAGGAAATGGTCACCTAAATATGGATAAGGTCAGTTTTCCTTTTTATACCCTGTTCCCATTGAAAATGGGAAAAGGGGATGCTCTTATCAGCTCAATTGTTTCGCTTATAACTCCGGTGTTTTTTGTCCGATCTGATTGTACTTTTCAGAATAGATAAATATTGGGCCTAACCTGATAGTATACATCAACCTCAAGGCTCTAACTTCAAAATTGTGGATCTGACGGTTTTTTAGGTCTAGGATGTCTAGTGGAGATCTTGGTTTATTGGGGATAAAAGGGGGACGGGTGGGAATTTTCCAAATCTGAAACAAACTTGGTCTGAGTACGGCATGCATCATGCATCATTCATGCAAAATTTTGTGGCTCTATCTCTTATAGTCTCGGAGATCGACGCGTTCATACAGACAGACAGACAGACGGACAGACAGACATGGCTATATCGACTCGGCTGTTCACGCTGATCAAAAATATATATATACTTTATGGGGTCGGAAATGTTTCCTTCACCCTGTTACATACATTCGCACTACTTTATGGTCCCTCTTTTCCCATTTTCAATGGAAACAGGGTATAAAAAGTATTTAAACTTTTGAACCCCTTCATTATTTTTGGGCCACCCTGTATAAACGAACTGGTTCTACGATTGATTTTTCTAATTATTCAATAGCAAAATCGAACTTTACGCTTTTTAACTCTGCTATAACAAATAGCTCGGTGCAAAATTCAATTCGCACAAGATCCAAAGCAATTCTATAGCTTTGTGAACTCTAAGCGTAGATCTTCTTCTTTACCTTCCTCTTTTTTTCAGGCTAGTAATGATTCCACTGCTGTTGATTTATTTGCTGATCTCTTCCGATCAACTATTTCAAAGACCTGCACTGTTGTTTTAAAATTTTAAACAATTTGATTTTCCGTTTAATTGGGTAAAATCAAAAATGAAAGTTGTTGGTTCAAAAAAGTGACACCATTATGAAATAAAATGCCCGCACTTTTAATTTTAAAAGATATACATTTTGATTTTACGTTTAAATTGGTAAAATCAAAAAAGAAAGTTGTTGTTTCAAAAAAGTGACAGCATTTTGAAATTAAATGCCCTTACTTTTGATTTAAAAACTGCAACATTTCTAATTTTACTACGAAATTAGAAGCGGCATTGTTGATTTTACTACGTTTAAAAACAAAGGTGCCCGCACTTTTGATTTTAAAAGTGCAACAAGTACGAAATCAGAAGCGGCATTGTTGAGTTTACTACTTTTTGAAACACAAGAGTCTGAAATTTAAAATCAAAGATTAAAGAAGTTGATTTTAAATGATTGTACTTTTGAATATACGATGAAATTAGTAAAATCAAAAATTAAAATAGATAATTTCAACAGTTTTTGCTCAAAGATGGAAAATGTTGAAATAACTATTTTTTTCTGTGTAGCTGTGTGCTCAAAGAGTGTTATAGTTCCTTATGCAAAAATTTGCTTAAGCTTTTCAATCTATCATTCAATTCGTTTGTCTTTCCATCTCTTTCAAAAGAGTCTTATATTATTCCTCTCCAAAGGGTGGGAAATAGAATATTTCGAACTACCGAGGCATTGCTAAGCCATCCGCATTCCGAAATTGTTTGAAGAGATTTTAACCTACACATTGCAGCATTATTGCAAATCTATTTTGTCACCTTTCCAGCATGGTTTCATAAAGCGTCGGTCAACAACGACAAATTTGCTTGAATTTAATTCGGTAGTTAATGATGCATTCCTTGTGGCAAAGCAAGCTGATGTCATTTACACCGACTTTAGCAAAGCCTTTGACTCTGTCAACCATGATCTTCTCCTCTTTAAACTCGATTTATTAGGATTTCCATCCACTTTTCTGCTTTGGACCTCGTCCCATCTAAAAGATAGAACTCAAAAAGTTCTGCTTCGTTCTAATACTTCAAATCCTGTGACTGTATCCTCTGGTGTACCTCAAGGTAGCCATCTAGGTCCTCTGTTATTCACTCTTTTCGTACTCTTTTCACTCTGTACCGTAGGTACACAGAGTCTTATAAGTTTGTGCAAAAGTATGTAACAGCCAGAAGGAAGCATCTCCGACCCTATAAAGTATATATATTCTTGATCAGCGTCAACAGCCGGGTCATGTCCGTCTGTCTGTCCGTATGTACGCACAGATCTCAGAGATGGTAAGAGATAGAGGTTTGACATGTATGGGTCATATGCTCCTTATGTCTGCAGGCAGATCAAGTTTATTTTCAATTTTGGCCACGCCCCCGCAACTTAGAAAAACGTCATATCTCCCACAGTTTTAAAGAAAGACGGCTTGTTCCTTCCATATTTGATAATCAGGATAACTTTTCGATCCGCGAAGTGAATGGTGAAGATCGGATGAACGGTTTACGAGATATGATCAAAAGACTGTTCGCTGCTGCAGCGCCACGGCGCGCCGTGGCAGCGCTGCTACTGCAGCATCAAAATTTATGCTGAACGTAGAATTTCGTTGGTACAGACTCTGTACTACAGAGTATGTTATTGTCGGGCTTGGCCGACTTTCTTTCTTGGTTTTAATGATCTCCCTACAATATTATCATATTCTCGGATACTCATGTATGCTGATGACGTTAAACTTATTTTATCTTTCAACAACCCGATTCATACTATTGGATTGCAAGCAGGGCTGGATACCGGTTTTGAACCGAACCAGTTCGTTCCCGCAATTCCAACTTTTATTTTACTATAAACCGAACCTTGAACCGAACCTCTTTAGAAATTAAAGCTGAAGCCAAACCTGTTCCGAACCCAAAATTGGGGTTCGGTTCAACAAAACTGAAACAAAAATTTGACCTTCTGTCTACCGACTTCATCTGTTATTTGGTGCAACTGACTCCTAAAATGGGCAGAAGAGTGGAAAAAAATCTGGTAAAACGATTAGATTTCCTTATAAAATCCCTACCCATAACAGTCTCTGTTTTAAGGCTCCTCTTCTTTAAAGCTTCTTGCATAATTCTCAAAAGCAAGAGTCTAACATTATTTTGGTAATATTTTTCTATGTAAACCACGAAATGGAATTTCACTAAACTGTAATTATATATTGAATATTTCCATGTTTTCTACTAACCAATTCCGACCCAAATACCACTCGGTTCCCATACAATTTGGGAAGTTTTTAGGACGAATGCTGTTTTTAAAACACATAGAAGCCAAAAATTAGTAATGTTGTATAAAGCATGGACTGAACCAAGGTTCAATCCAAAACCAAAGCGAATGATGTGCTTGGATTCATTAAACGTTGACCGAAGAAATTTAATGATCCCTTCACCACTAATCTCCTTTATACTGCTTTGGTCCTTCCCGTGCTGGAATACTATTCATCCATATGGAGTCCGCAGTATAAAAACTGTATGTTGTAAGTTTTGAATCAGTTCAGAATCAATTATTTGCTTCTGGCCCTTCGTGGCCTTAACTGGGACCCTCACCTTTATTTGCCATCGTACTCCAGAAGACTCTTGCTAATTGACCTTCCTTCGCTAGCTAACCGTGGAACAGTCTTAGGTGTTTCTTTTCTTCATAAGTTAATTATCGGTGATGTAGATTCTTCTGTACTCTTATGTCGCCTTAACTTGTCTGTTCCTTCTAGACCAACTAGAAACTTTTTTCCTTTAATCTTGTCTAGGTGGTTTATGTCAAGTCAACAGCGATCTTTATCACCTCCTCTCAACAGATCTCTCTCTTCTCCTTAAAAACGTCCCTTCACACTTATCGTTTTGAAAATCTCTGAACGCTCCCATAATTCACTGCTGTTTGGAAAACACGAGTTGGCAGGGACGTGCTCATTCTCAGAGCGCATTTGCGGTGTCTGAGTTCACGATCTGAGATTGTGCTCTGCGAATATTCTCAGCGCATTCTCTGGGCAATGTGACTGAGTACAGAGCTAAAATAAAGACTTGCAGCAGCACAGGTAATATTTCTTATCACCTACGCTATTGAATCAATTTTTTTCTATCAACTCTATCATTTCTTTTAAAATCAAATTCAGTATCACTAATAAACTCCCAAATCTTAGGTCATTTGAGAGAAAAACTTTCCACAGGAATCAAGTCAACGTCTGAACTATTAAATGAAAACGAGAAAGCTAAGCTAACTTCGTCTTTGCCGAAGTTTTTATACCCTTGCAAGTGGTCGCTTAAATATTTTCAAAAAATACTCTTTTTCCCATTTTCCGACCGATCGTACGTATGGGAGCTATGTGATACAGTCATCCGATTTCCGAAATTTGTAAAAATTATGTAAAACAAATTCCAGGATGCTACCATTAAAAACAAAAAAGTTTTTCAAACTAAGTCTTTTTTTTCAGACCGATCTTTTGTATGGCAGCTACACCATATAGTTGTCCGATTTTAATAAAACTAAAACTAAGATTATGAAAAAAACATAGAAAACCTACGATTACAAAGATTGGAGACTTTCCATTGAAAAGAAACAAGTTTTCCTCACTAAAACTGGTTTTCCGACCGATTGTTCGTATGGGAGCTATGAGATATAGTCATCCGATCCGGTCGATTCCGACATATTAGCAATTCTAGCTCGATAGCTTTAAAACTGAGATAGCTTTAAAACTTTAAAACTGAGCCAATCAGAACAAACCCAGCCAGGGTTTTTATACTACCATAAGCACCTTTAAAATTTATTAGGTCTCGTTGGTATCAAAATGTTGTGGTGCACTGTGTAATTGCTTTTTTTCATATTTTTAATTTTTGATATTTAAGGGATTAAAGAAACTAGCAAATTACATTAGTTGTAAGTCAATGTAATAAACGTTTGTCGAATGAATCCCATAAGAGAAAAAAAGCGATAATTCACATCATGGGATAAACAATGGTGCTTCGATATTGTTTTAAGAAACAGGGTAAGTATAAGTCAGATTACCACTAAACACTAATCCATATTAAATACAGACTTAGGTTATACAACAGCAATGTGATTTTCGACTTTGGATGATACTCCCGTCCAAGGCTAGTAAATGGTGCCAGGATCGGTCACTTTTAGAAAAGACTGTAAAAGTAAATAATTTTTAGATTTGGAAAGATTTAAATAAATGGATTTAAATCAAATGAATGAAATGTTGTCTGATTTAAATATGAATTTTGTTTATATAGGGTGATGTTTTAGCTATTATCTTTTTGGCAGCACTGGTTTAAACAGCTCACGCACGTTTCGTGTTTTGTTTCACTGTCAAACATCTTCAGTTTGGTCTATAATTTAACCATGAATCGTCTTACAAACGAACAACGCTTGCAAATTATTGAATTTTATTATCAAAATGCGTGCTCTGTTAAGAAATTTCATCACGCGAAAGTTCATTCAGCGACGAAGCTCATTTTTGGCTCAATGGGTACGTAATTGTCGATTTGGGAGTGAGTATCAGCCAGAAGCATTGCAAGAGCTACCAATGCATCCAGAAAAAGTCACAGTTTGGTGAGGGTTTATGGGCTGGTGGCATCATTGGACTGTACTTCTTCAAAAATGATGCGAATCGTAACGTAACTGTGAATGGTGAGCGCTACCGTGAGATGATATCCAACTTTTTTTGCCCAAAATGCAAGAGGTTGACTTGCATGACATGTGGTTTCAACAAGACGGTGCCACATGCCACACAGCACGCGCAACAATGGACTTATTGAGAGGCGAGTTTTAGAACATATTATTTCACGTTCGGGACCGGTCAATTGGCCGCCTAGATCGTGCGATTTAACGCCCTTAGACTATTTTTTGTGGGGTTATATAAAAAGTTAAGTTAAAAAGTCTTGCGGTATTTCCGCAAGCTTGTCTTTGCAAGCGCGTAGTTCTAGTTGTATTCGTCGCATCGGTTCACGCTAGAGCTTTTTGGAAAGCTCTTTTCACGCGCTAACACGTGTTTGATTTATTGTTGTTTGTTTTTAGTCGTTCGTGAGTTATAGCGTCGCAAACATGGAGCAAAATCAAGAGAAAATACGGCATATTTTACAGTACTACTACGATAAAGGCAAAAATGCATCTCATGCTGCCAATAAAATTTGTGCAGTTTATGGACCCGATACAGTTTCCATTTCCACCGCACAACGATGGTTTCGATGCAGAGGTGATCGAGGATGCGCCACGGTCCGGAAGGCCTGTCGTCGAAAATTGCGATAAAATCGCTGAATTGATCGAAAGAGACCGGCATAGTAGCAGCCGTAGAATCGGCCAAGAGCTGGGCATGAGTCATCAAACCGTTATAAACCATTTGAAGAAGCTTGGATTCAAAAAGAAGCTCGATGTATGGGTGCCACAAACATTTTGGCCCGTATGGATGCATGCGAATCGCTTCTGAATCGCAACAAAATCGACCCGTTTTTGAAGCGGATGGTGACTGGCGATGAAAAGTGGGTCACTTACGACAACGTGAAGCGCAAACGGTCGTGGTCGAAAAGCGGTGAAGCTGCCCAGACGGTGGCCAAGCCTGGATTGACGGCCAGGAAGGTTCTTCTGTGTGTTTGGCGGGATTGGCAGGGAATCATCCACTATGAGCTGCTCCCCTATGGCCAAACGCTCAATTCGGACCTGTACTGCCAACAACTGGACCGCTTGAATGCAGCGCTCATGCAGAAGAGGCCATCTTTGATCAACAGAGGCCGAATTGTCTTCCATCAGGACAACGAAAGGCCACACACATCTTTGGTGCCGCGCCAGAAGCTCCGGGAGCTCGGATGGGATGTTCTTTTGCATCCACCGTATAGTCCGGATCTCGCACCAAGTGATTACCACCTATTTCTGTCCATGGCGAACGAGCTTGGTAGTCGGAAGTTGGCCACAAGAGAGTCCTGTGAAAATTGGCTCTCCGAGTTTTTTGACAATAGGGAAGCGAGCTTCTATAAGAGGGGCATTATGAAGTTGGCATCTCGTTGGGAACTCGTCATCGAACAAAACGGCGCATATTTGACTTAAGTCGCATTATTATAACCAATTTTATAAACAATTGAAAATTCAATAAAAATACCGCAAGACTTTTTGGACAACCTTATATTAAAGCTCATGTTTATACAGACAAGCCCGCTTCAATTGACTCATTGGAAGTCAACATTGAAGCATTTATTCGTGAGATACCGGCCGAAATGTTGGAAAGAGTATGCCAAAATTGGACTAAGCGGATGGACCATTTGAGGCGCAGTCACGGTCAACATTTGCATGAAATAATCTTCAAACATTAAATTATATGGACCGTACTATCGATTCAAATAAAGATTTCATGCATTTTTCTGAATTTCATGTTTTTTTTTATAAACTTTCCTAAAGCTCTTTTCAAATCACCCTTTACATATGTTGACATTTTGAATTTTGTGGCCTAAGTACAAGCAACAGTTTTTCTGCTTACCACTTAAAGTGGTACTCCACACATCAACACTTTGTTTAAAAAAATGTTTCTCTGTTCTATGTGAAGTATTGAACTATTTACATTTTGCCAAATAAATCGCATACCAGCTGACAGCATGACCGTCGGGTGGCCCACTTCAATAGACTTGCCTCTGATCTGGCTTAGAAGAAGACTTTACCGACGACATCCCTTTAATTTTTGGATACATGGTTGGTCGCTCGATTATGTTCTGTGCACCAAACTCCACAGCTGACTGATTGGACGCTGTGCCCTCTCCCTGATGACGAATGCCGACGGCACATCGAAATATATCGGAGAATCCAAACATGCTGTGTATCTATTTATTGAAAGCACATAAAAGACATACGACCTTGAGCCGGCTAACAAACATTTCTTAAGAAATTTCCCATTATATTTAATAAAATAACAAAAAAAATGAGTCAAAATTTACGAGCTTGTCTAAATGGTGGTGGTCTAGGGGTGTTAGCCCGCAGTAATAACAAAAAAACTTGGTGAAACCTCAGTTTTGTTTTGTAATTATTTTTATTTTCACTAATTTTTGCAACATTTCATCGTTTATTAATTATACATACATAGTTTTTTCATAATTTTTTACAGCATTTTTCTTTTTTGTTATACAATACATATGTATTTACAGTGGCAGACGTAGAACTTTGTTAAACAAGTCAATCGGATAACAATTTCTTTTTTTTTGTAACGACTCTATGTTTCGAAATTGAAATAATATAAAGACAAACTACGTTTAAAATTTGTTACGATGTTATGATGAACAGATTCTATGCAGGTTATATGCCAAAAAGAAACATGGCAAACACAATTGAAATCGCTGCGTAAAAACTTTTATTTGGTAAACATAAATTTAAAACGTCGTATTTGAAAGGTAAATAAGGTAAAGGTAAGGACCTGGCCGGCCTTAGCCCCGGCGGGCCGCAGTCACTCTGCTCGTTTACTCCGAACGCTGGCCGAAATCAATTAGCACTAAGTGTAAGAGGGAGACGGAATATTTGTTAGCCCTTTCCATTCGACCGGGCCGGGTTTGAAGTACGTTTCCCAACTCTATAGTTGGTGAGAGTCCGCGCGGAAGAGAAAGAGATGGCGCATGGCATTGAAAGCTTACATACAAACAAGCGTAAGAATCGTCACACGAAGGATCATGTTTATGTTTATTGGAGAAAACGGTAATTGTCTAGTATAGCGGCCTACTCTCCGAAAATTCTAAAAAAAAATTTCCTCGATGGACCGCGAATTATGAAGAATTTTCATGCGGAAAAAAGGCGGGGGTCATCCATGGTTTCTTTTTAAACGAATTTTGAAAATTTGATTTTTTACCTAATAAAACATATATGTTTTGAGAAATGTGTCAAATTTAATTCGCGCGATTTTTTAAAAAAAAATTTTACTTTATTGAGTACAATAAAATATTCATCGACGGATAGCGAATTATGAACATAAAATACTAATTCATAGGTGGAAGAGGAAGTGCACGGGGAAGACGACGGTGGATTAGGCCCTTCCACTTAAAAAAAACGCCCTTCTGTGGCTTACGTGGAGTAGGCCTCATGGGGAAACCACGTTAAAAAAACGCCCTTCTCGGGCTTACGTGGAGTAGGCCTCATGGGGAAACCACGTTAAAAAAAAAAACGCGCCTTGAATTTTACCTCAAGTCAAGATTTCTTCACTTTCGCATTAAAATTCAAGCAAATGTAATATTTTTTATATATTTATTTGAAAAAACAAACTGAAATCAAAAAGCATTTGTGATCAAGAATGTATTTGTATTCGTTTGATTCGTTTGAAAAGAAACCATGGATGACCCCCGCGTTTTTTCTGCATGAAAATTCTTCATAATTCGCGATTTATCGAAGGGAGTTTTTTTTTTGAATTTTCGGAGTGTAGGCCGCTATACTAGACAATTACCAACCCTTTTTCAGGTAGTGACACTGGCGGTAAACTGTCCAATTGGCAGACATGCAGCATGCATAGTTTGAATTCGATAGAAGTTGCAGTTTCATTATCACACTTTGAGACAATGGAAACTTGGGATTCTTGGTCAACACCTCCTAACGAAACTCTCGGGGTGATTACACCAAAATATCCATTTTTAAAAACATTAACCTCAAAGTATAATGGAACATATTCCAATGCAAATTATTACAAGGCACAAAATAAGCAACAAGAAAGAAACCTTCAAAAATAAGAAGCTACATTAACAAAGCGATCAGAACGCGTTACTTTAATCTTAATGGAGGGATCAACAAAGATATTTATAAGCATTGTTTGTAAAAATCTCAAAACATTACATAACAGAACATTGATTCGCTTGTGCTGGTCATTCTCCAATCACTCATCCTGGAATCCCGAAAACAATTGGTGCATTTGAAAAGGGCTTTCTGAATTATGTAAGCCGATTCAATTTTTTACATTCAACTTCATGCTTATAACTACATTGATTCCATATTATTTTATATGTGTCTTGCATAAAATTTAGAGTTCACATTCAATTGTTAAAATATCGGAGGTAAGGCAAAACAAAATAAAAATAACAAGAATGCAAATCTACCTTCGTCTGCGCCGAAGTTTTAATACACTTGGAACCAATCGTTCCTATGGCAGCTTCAAGGAATAGTCATCCGATCCGGGCGGTTCCGACATTTTATAAGTGTGCAGTCAAAAGAAGACTCTCTTTGCTATAATTTCAGCTCGATACGACGGACGGACAAAGATCAATCGACTCTGCTCGTCAAGCTTGATCAACAGTTCAAGCATATATATATTTTTTATGTGGTCGCAGATGATTTCTCTACCTTTACATTTAACACAATTTTCCTGTGCATAAAAAGATCAAAGATAAATTAAATATTTGTGTCACACATTTCTTGACTGCCACTATTTATACATATATACGTACAAGTGAATATATATATATTTGTTAATTGGTTTGTTATTTGCTCTGTTCTTTCCTTTAATATATTTTCTTTGTTTCAATTTGAACAACTTTCAACTTTTTACAGCAATTTAATTTCAATGAGTTTTTGTTTGTGGGTTTTGTTTTTTATATATATATTAATTTGATATAAGTTAGTCTCTAGAGCATGTAGAATGCTGCAAACGGAAAGTGCTTTGTGGCTGGCTGGTTGGCGGTTGGGGGGAGGGGAAGGGAAACCATAGACAAACTACATATTTGTAGAGTTTTGTATATGTACAACGAATTCACCGCTCCAACTTAGATGAGGCTCAACGATGCTGCCCTCCATCCAGTTCTAGAAAGTGTATTTTGTGCTGCTGCTGCTTGGAGTGAGTGTGTATGAGGTGGGGGAAAGAGAGCTGATGATGATTAACATTTACAAGTTGCCTAAGAATTGCAATTAAACAAAAAAAAATAAATAAATAAATGGGTGTTTTTGTTTTACATTTCTTTCTTTCAAATGTTGCTTACAAATTACAATGTTTATGCTTAGCACAAGACGCACATACAGAAAAACCCAAAAAAATGTATGTTTAAAACAAAACGTAAAAAATAAACAAACGAGGATCTGTTGATGATGAGAAATAAAGCACAGTATTAGGTTTAAGACTTTAACTCTACCTACATAAACACGGGGCGACGAGTGGAAGTTTAAGAAGGGATGGAAGGAAGCTTGGGCAATATGTGGTTCTTTATAAGGTCTATTGATTAGTGATTTGAATTTCCATTTCAATTTGTTCAATTACATTGATAACATTTAGATTGGTTAACACATCAAATAAGTTTTTGTTTGGTTGATTTGCTGGTAAACTGTAAGATTATGCTTTATCCATTGTGACTGCTGCTGATTCAATCCATTTGTTTGTGTGTGTGTGTGTAAGTGTGTGTGTGTGTGTGAAGAAAAAAATGTATACATATATATATTTGTATATATATATATATATATATTTAATATATTATGGATTTCTTTGCTTTAATATATTTGTAGTTTTCTTTCCTCATCCACTTGGGCTGAGCTTTTGCAATTGTAATCGGTGATCTGTGATCTATAATTGTGTTCTGTGTTCTGCTGGTTGAGTGCGCTGGTTTCATCTTTGCCTTTTTCTTTGCTCCTGCTTCTTTCGCCTTCCTTTTCGTCTTCTCTGTTGTTCTCAGTTATTTGTTTAGTTGTCCAGCCATGACTCGCGTCATTCTGTATAGTCCCACCAATCCGTATCATAGCCCTCGTGCACATGCTTGAGCAGCACAGTGCAACGCTTTTCACAATACCTACGAGAGTGAGATAGAAAATGTAAAAAAGGGAGATCAGTTTGGGTTGCGATGAATAAACAGCACAGATCTGTGTCACTTGCTGCTTGTGAAATATACACCTAAGTCATTCAAAAATATCTATATCCAAAGCCACTTAATTATTACTGAGTTTTATACAAATATATATTTTTATTGGGAAAGCTAAGCTAACCTCGTCTGTGCCGAAGTTTTTATACCCTTGCAAGTGCTCGAATAATATTTTCAAAAAATACTCTTTTTCCCATTTTCCGACCGATCGTTCGTATGGGAGCTATATGATTTAGTCATCCGATTTGGCCGAAAATTTTTACAATTATGTAAAAGCATGTGAAACAAACAAATACAAAATTGCAGGATGCTACCATTAAAAACAAAACTGTTTTTCTAACTAAGACTGTTTTTCAGACCTATCTTATGTATGGCAGCTATACCATATAGTTGTCCGATTTGAATAAAACTTGGTAGATATATAGAAAACATAGAAAACCAAGATTGGAGACGTGTCCATTGAAAAGAAAAAAGTTTTCCTCACGAAAACGAGTTTTCCGACCAATTGTTCCTGTGGGAGCTATTAGATATAGTCGTTCGATCTGGTCGGTTTCGACATATTAGTAGTGTGCAGCAAAAAGAAGACTGTGCAAAATTTCAGCTCGATAGATTTACAACTGAGAGACTAGTTCGCGTAGAAACAGACAGACAGACGGACAAAGAAGATCAAGAATATATAGTTTATGGGGTCGGAAATGAATATTTCTATGCGTTGCACTTCTGGGCAAAATTATAATACCATTTGCAAGAGTATAAAAATCTCGTACCCATCCACGTTTCTAAAGTATCCTGATTCCAAAACTGTTATCAGTTATCAAGATATATATTGCCATCAGCTTTTCTAGATGAGAGAAACTATTGTCCCAAATTTAAGTGAAAAGCTCGTACTTATGCGATGTTACGAACGAGAACATTTTTTTTAGGAAGCGTTGATGTATGGTGTACCATCATTGCATGGGCCATTTGTCTTGAAAACCAAGGGTGATGTGGGAAAACTGATAACAGATTTGGAAGCATTACAGCCCAAATACTATGGAAAAATGGGAAACATCCATGGGCGTCGAAAAAACCATGGAGTTTGTTTCCCCGTGTAAATAGCCTGCTTAACAGTGGGCGCATTTAGCAGGTAAATTCGATTTACGATTATTGATTTATGATTTGCGATAGCTGACGATTCTTTGCTTAATGCCTTTGATTGCTAAATTTAGGTTTTTTTCCTGACTGTAGTATATTTGGTTAAAAATGTTGGCACAATTTTCTGATTTTTCCGTTGTTAGTTTATGTTCAGTCTTGTGGTTAACGGTTGTCCGTACATCTCGATCTTCGATCTCCGATTTCAGCAATCAGGACTGTCAAATTTACCAATCGCATTGAATGCGCCCAGTGTTCACAGCAAGGCTGTGCAAAATACATAATATTTGCTAATTAACCCTATAAGTGTTAAGCAACACTTCATTGTTCCATTTTGCAGTGTGTCCCGGTTTTAAGTTCTTCACTCACCTGTATTTATCTTGCACTTTCTGCTTAATATCAGCCAAATTTTCCGATGTAATATCACGTTCCAAATACTCGGACAGCGTTTCTGTTGCCGACTCCAAATCCTTTTGATTATCTTCAAATATCATGGATTGATTGTTCTTTTTCAAATAATACGCAAAGACGTATGTGTACATCAAGGTCTGACGACACTGGCAAAGTATATCGACAGCCTTTTTCAGAAATTGCACCTGAAACAATTCAAACACAAAAAAATATAAGCATGGGAGGAGATGAACAATTAAATCAAATGGTCAATGGTCTTGGCCTTAATCCTAACTTATCTCTTTTTAATTCACTAAAAATCTGTATGCAAGAAAAAAACTTGGTTTCTACTAAGGAGTAAATCGCATATAATTTAAGAACTTACTTATCTAGTTTACTCAATGCGGAATCTTATTTAGCCCGAAAAAGTGGAATTGAAGACTAACAAGACTTTCTAAAAAAGAGAATTTTTGGAAGTGTCCCATAAACTCTTCCAACCAGATTCCAACCCAAAACTCTCGTAGTTTGATGGTAGAATGTATTTTAACAAACCCACCAAACCGAATTCGCAATCCAACACCAGTTATCATGGACACAAAATATGTTTCCAGGGCTGGCAAGTCAAACTCCGTGTGGAAAACATCAAAATAGTTATGATTGAAAACTGTACTAAGCCCTGTTATTCTAGTTGGACAAAACGTCGTAC
This sequence comes from Lordiphosa andalusiaca, assembly GCA_035044965.1. Classification (NCBI taxonomy): domain Eukaryota; kingdom Metazoa; phylum Arthropoda; class Insecta; order Diptera; family Drosophilidae; genus Lordiphosa; species Lordiphosa andalusiaca. The sequence goes on along the minus strand of JAWNNM010000051.1, from coordinate 467,198 downwards.
ACCTTCTAACTAGACTTTTGAATAAGCAAACAAGAAAGAAAGTCGGTCAAGCCCGACTATAGCATACTCTGTACCAAGGAAATTATACGCTCAGCATAAATTTTGATCCGAAACACAGCGGATCGATAGGTTATCTTGATAACTAAATATGTCTAGAAGGAACAAGCCATCTATCTTTAAAACTGTGGGAGATATGAATAAATTGCGGGGGCGGAAGGGGGCGGGGCCAAAATTAAAAATAAACTTGTTCTGCCTGCAGACATAAGAACATGTCAAACCTCTATCTCTTACCATCTCTGAGATCTGTGCGTTCATACGGACAGACAGACGGACATGACGGGCATGACTCGGCTGTTGATGCTGATCAAGAATATATTATATATACTTTATAGGTTAGGAGATGCTTCCTTCGGCATGTTACATACTTTTGCACAAACTTATAATACTCCATTTACCTACGGTACAGAGTATAATGAAACCTCAAGTTCTGTGGTACCGACAAATTTTTCGTGAGATTTTCAAATAAACCGTCGGCAAAGTCTGCCGAGGTTTATGTATCACCCTCGATTAAAAAAAATCTTTTTGTTTTCAATAGCCTCTATCTTAACTCTTAATATTTTATTATGTTTTATGCCTCTACATAATTCTGCGAAGTCTTTCAAAATCTGATATTTTTTTTATGTTTTTCATATTAGCGCTTCAAATCTTTTTCATTATGAACATTATATGCTTCTTAAGGTATTTGCAAAATTGGGTAAAAATCGGATGACGATATCTTATAAAATGGGGAAAATTGGCCTCAGTATAAAGACTTTGGCAGGATTGGGAATAAATAGGATTGAGTCAATCACAATATTCAAGTAGGTGATATTTCTTGAAGTGCAGACCTTAATATGGGGATAAACCTAACATTAAAGAGAAATAAATGTTCTCCCAGATAACTAAGTAACGCTCAGTAGCAATTGTTCACCTCTACATTAGTTGTAGAAACAACAAAGGGCAAATTGAACCAACTAGGCAGCAGAAATAAGCAGGCTATTAGCAGACGAATTGGCACTGAGGGATGCAGCCACCGCAATGAACGGCCACAAACCCTACGGCGGCAGAGGCCAACACACTTTTAGAGATATCCATTGAAAGAAATAAAATGTGCTTAGAACAATCTGTGAACAGAAGAAAAGAGTCCTCTGATCATAAATAAGCACACCGCTATGGGAAACATTATGGGAGACATAGCCCCAACAAGATTATTAACCTACGGACCCACGGAAATCCAAACCAGAGATGCCCGCGCTATATACGCATCAGGCGTGTTTGTTGTTGTTTCGCGCAAAGCGCGTAATGAAATTGAAGCAACCAATTGGTGTCTCTCTTCTCTTTCTCTCCTAAGCCTACTGTTAAAATTTAAGGCAACAACACCGATTTCCCCAACAACAAACATTGTTCTATACGAGAACAGGTTATAAAATCCGCAGCTTACCTCGATCCAAGACATGTTGTGCTGCTGCATTTCCTCCATTTTCTGTTTCACAGATGCATACAATTTGTTCTCGAATTTCATTGACTGCATGTGATTCATGTAGCGATTATAGTAATGAAGATATCTGAAAGCAAGAGAGGCGAGAATCAGCTGAAAGATACCCATTATCAAAGCAAGGATAGATGGATCGTTACCTGGCTAGCGAAGATCTCAGTTTTTCCTGCGCATCGCGTGCTGCCTTCGCCTCATCCTCATCATAACGATTGCAATTGTACCAGGATGAGCCATGCGGCTCCCAGGAGCCCAAGCATACCCAACAGAAGTCATGCTTGCAGTTCTGATTCTTACACACCATATGATTGCAGCCGCCATCCTTCTCGATGGTCACACTACACTTGGGACACTCTTTGGTATTGGCCGCAATCCAATTGGACGTCTCCGAATCATCATCGCACTTCTTGATCCATTTCTTGAGCCAACGGCATTTGACCGGATCGTGCCAGTTCTCGCCGCAGGCAAAGCAAAAGACATGTCCGCACTTGCAGTGAACGCGACGAGGCTCGGCATAGGGCACCTTTACCGCATAGGTGCAGTCCACGGACGGACACCAGCGTAACAATTGATTGCACTCCACAAAACTATTGGTGATTAATTGCTGGTACTTGACCTTGACACGAGCATCGGGCACCAGTTTGGTGACGGTCACATCATCCACCAAAATATCACAGCCGTGCGCGGCGCACGAAATCGTCTGACCGAGCCCCTCCGTAACGATTTTCGTTGTCAGATACTCGCGCCAGCAGCTCAGGCAAAACCGATGGCCGCACTCTAGGCCGGTCATCGACTACAAAGGAGGTAAAAGATTTGTGTCATGAATATATGTATATATATATAACTGGAACACTTACATCTGGTGGCAGCAATGAGAAGCAAATTTCGCATTCTTCGCACTGACTTCGTGTTGTCTGCAATCCAGGAAATGAGAAAACGTTATTCGTGAATCATCTGTTAGGAAACCTGTAACTACTTACCTTCTGCCTTACCGCTTCAATGGTCTTGGTGAAGGGATTTATGACATGTGCGCATTTGAAAAACGCCTCGGTGTTATCGTCGTTCTCATCGAAGTATTTCTCCAACAATTTCTCCTTATCCCATTTGAAATGATTCAGCAGTATTCGCGTTATGGGCGTGGGGAGCTGCAGCCAAGTAGCCATGCAAGCGTAAGTAGCAGCAAGCAGAAGAAAGACAAAGAAAAGACAAGCACAATTTAGTCAACGAGTAGGAGACAAAGGGGCAGGAGGGATAAAGAATGTGATAGGGAGGTGGGTGATAGGGGAATCAATTTTAATTAGTCGCTGGTATGGCAACAAAATCAATGCCAAATCTTTATGATGATCAATCGCATTTTAGTCATTTGGCACAGTCAGGCATATCCAAATAAGGCAGAAATCTACGTAGTTGCCAACACAATTATTTTGGTGAGATTTGTTTAGTATCCGCATAGAGATCCCAAATAATCCGCCATAGCAAAAGTGCTACCCCCCAACTATATGTTTCAATGCCTGAGCATCTGCAAGTAAAGTGGTTCAGAGCCATATCTCAGAAGTGGGTTAAGAAACAAACTTAAAAGTTGGTCTGTAGGCTGGACATATGGAGTTGGATATTTTTCCAGGTGCAGAAGCGGTTCCGAAGTGATTCGGAGCGATAACTCAATAGTAATTCAAGTTTCGAACATGAAAATTTGTGGGTGGTAGGTAATATAGAGCTAAATACTTGACCGATTCAGAACTGGGTCATCAGTGGTTCAGAGCTATATCTCAGAAGATATTTAAGCTATGGAATTTTATTTGAGGGTTGGTAACAAAGAATTGTTTATTTCACTATTTCGGCCGTAAACTTAAAACTTGGCGTTTGTTAGAGAAACTTTAGCAAGATTTAAAATCCTTAAAAATTTCTAGAGAGTTCCAGATGTTTGTAGTAAATTAGTGGTAGTACTTAATAGATCTAGAACATAGCGGAGATTTAGAATTTATTTGAATTTCTATAAGGTTATAGAATACTATATAAATATATTTCAAAAAGATAGAAACGAAGGATATATCGTTATCAAATATTTTTCCGATATCGAATATTCTGTGCTGATTTTTCTCAGCGATATTTTTTCTTGCAGCATTCGTTCTTGTGGTCTTTTGGTGTTTTAAAAAAACTGTGTTAAAGATGTGTTAAAATTTATTTGATATAAGAGCGAATTGTGTAATCATTCAATAAAGACCATTGGCAGCTCGACAAACATGAAGGCGAATTTAAAAGCATGTTCAATCTCTGGAAGCGCTAATGAAAATTATTAAAATAATCTTCGATTTTTTAAGACGGAAAACAAACCCAATCAGACATTAGAATTATTGAAATTATATTTTAATTTTCCGCCGCTAAGCCTGGAGCGGGACGCCATTAAGTTCTGGATAGAAAAGGCGGACGCATTGCCAGTGCTTTCTGACATGTCGATGGCATATCTTATTACACCAAGAATGTATTTCTAATCAATGTCTAACGATTAATGGTAAAACGAGAAGTTCTTACATTTCGTGGATTAAGCTGTAAAAGCTATTATGCTTTGTACTGTAGGTACATAGAGTATAATAAGGTTGTGTAAAAGTATGTACCAGCCAGAAGGAAGCATCTTCGACCCCATTAACTGGATATATTCTTGATCAGCATCAACAGTCAAGTCAATATAGCCATGTACGACTGTCTTTCCGTACGACGTGTATGGGACAAAATCTTCTTATATCTGCAGGTAGATCAAGGTAATTTTCAATTTTGGCCACGCCAGAATAGCTATATCGACTCGGCTGTTGATGCTGATCAAGAATGTATACATATACTTTATGGGGTCGGAGATGAAGAGTATAAAAATATGCTTCCGCGACTTTTCATTCGAATGGGGGGCTATGAATATATGTGACATAGGCTTACTTTAGTTTAATTTAACTGATTCCCTAGGATAATATAATCAAACATAATTAGGGTGTTCACTTTGTTGTGCACAAAGGCAGTTGGGCGAGTTTTCCGGACAAGTGTCACTACTACAATCCACTTTTGACGTTCAAATTTGTTGAGAAATAATTTAAGAATTAAAATCGTTTAGATCATTTTTCCATCTGAAGGCACCACAGATATTCTTATAGATTGGAAAGAAAGCGAATTGCAATTAAAGAACTGCACGTTTTAATGTGGTCTAAATTTGAAGATGAAAGTTCACCCGACCAAGCTGATTCAGCAATGGACTTTATAAACGATCTCTGGAATCTTGACGATCTGCTCTTGAACTCCCTACTGAGCCCGTAGTAGCATTTCCAGTCTTATGTTGTCGCGGTAATTGGCGCAAACTGCAGGGTCTCCTTTTTTTTAATATTGCACAAAGAACACTTAGTTCCAATCTTGGGGTTTGCTCTCTTCGGACCATATTCTGCATAGAAGTTGGCACATATTCGCTCCTCGAATCGCAAGTACGTCTAGGACAATCGATGAATGCCTTCCGTCAATTACAACGTGATTCATCTGGTTTCGCGTTGATTGATCAGTAAGACCTTCAGGTCGCCTTATGGATGGCGCGAAGTCTTGATATATCGGCCCTAAAATATTTCACATCAACAGTGTTTTGTTTATATGTTTTTTTTTCAAGATCAAAGAAAACTATGCGTTTTTCTGTTCCTTTCTGTTCCATTTTCCATGGTTATGGCTAACATTTTGGCAGGAGTACTTAGTGGCTATTTCTTGGCGGATATTATTTTTAAGGTCTTCCAGGGTTCGTGGCTTGTTGATTTAAATGTTTGATTTAAAATAGCCCCACATAAAGAAGTCTGAAGGCGGCGTCAAACCTAGTAATCGCGTCAAAATTGCTCGTTTCGGCCATTATAATGACAATGACCCTTCCCAGCAAACATTTTATCATCTTTTTGATCACATTCGAGTCTTTTTCGAGTCCTCAGTCTGATTAAAATAGTCATATTTGCGCTCTTTTTCTGATCAGATATTATACTTTTGTCGGGAGAAAATGGTACCCTAGCCGCGACTCATCTTGAGGAGCCGATTTCAACCCGTTCTTCCAATCAGTTGCGAGTCTTTTTCGAGTCATATTTCCAATCGCTTGCGACTCATTTTCGAGTCACATTTCCAATCATTTGCGAGTCTTCTTCAAGACATATTTCCAATCATTTGCGAGTCGTTTTCAAGACATATTTCCAATCTTCTGTGAGACTTTTTCGAATCAAACTTCTAACCTTTTGCTTTTTAAAAAAAGACATTTTCTTCTTTAATAATATTTATTGTTTACTTTTTTTAAATAAATTACTGGAACTGTAGAGCTTCTGGCTGAACTTCACTTCAGTTTTCAACTGATTCCAATACACTAAAATGCGGAATTTGACTTGTGCATTGAAATTTGTAAGCAAAGGTACCGTTTGAATAAGATATAAGAGATAACAATCAGTTTTGCATCGTCCAGCGGCTCGAAATATTACTGCATGGCAACAGCCAAAACAATCACATTTCAATCCCCTACATGATCAATTGGCGATTGCTCTACATTTTGTTATTGTAATTTTAATAAATCACATTTTTAGCATTTTCGTGAATAATTTTCGAGTCTTCTTTTAATCGCACATCAGTGTAATCTATTTTTAATCATCAAAAGGGCTCGAAAAAGACTCATTCAGGTGATTTTTGTTAAAATGATCTTCCAAATGTTGGGTGGGTTTGGGCGCATTTCTATTCCATGGTAAAAATCTACTTTAACTGACGCTTCAAACGTGCTATTTAATTAATCGATCTGGCATCGCTGTCAAAAGTAATAGTGTTCCAAGACGGGTCAAACCTGTATGTCCGATTTTCACAAAACTTTGCAGAGTTTGGAAAAACATAATAAAACCAATACATATGAGTTTTTGAAACTTCTGTACTAAAATCAAAAAAGTTTTTTCTTACTTAAACTGTGTTTTCAACTAGTTTGTATCCGATTTGCGGCTATATGCTATCGTCATACGATCCGATCGGCCCCGAAAGATTAGCATCGTGTGGCAGAAAGAAAACTTCGTGAAAAATTCAGATCGACTCAGCTCGTCATGCCGATCAAGAATATAAATAATTCATATGGTCGGAGATGATTTCTTTTCAAACTTCTGGGCAAAATTATAAATCACTTTACATACTTTGTGCCAAAAGTACACCAGAAGCCAGAAGGAGCGATCCCTATGGGCCGATTTCATATCTTCTAGATAGCCCTATTTGTCACATAAGCTTACAAATATCAGAGTATGTTCTGGATTTATCTGTCAGATGAGAAATCGGTCCTATATATCACTATCTGTCACATAAACACACATTTAGGGCCGTTTTCTAATTTACTACATAGAGCTATCTGTCACATAAACCTACAAATAACAGAGCAAAATCTTAGATTATCTGACACATAGCAACTAACATAGTTGAATATGAGAAATCGGCCCTTAACGGAGTAAATTGTGAGTTTATCTGACATATAGCAACTAATCAGCCCTAAATTACAAGCCACCTTGGAGCCATGAAAAATACGGCCCCTAGCGTTGGATGACACAATTCATTTCTATGGGTCAATTTGACAAAAGTTATAAACAAAATAAAACAATGTTTCATTGAGATCAATCATTGAGATTTCAGTGGTTTGGCAGATTTGTTTTATTATGATATCTGCCGCAAACATTTGACTTTTCGCACTTTTTGGAAATTGAATTCCTATAAAACATTTGAATATCTTTAAAATCTTTAGAAGAATGTCCAAAATTTATGAGTTCGGATTTGCAGGATTTGTCTATAAGTTCCAAGACGAATGCCCTTCGAAAACAGAGAAAGTCGACTAGAAAAGAATTCGTACCATGCATTTTACACACCTTATTTACAGGGCTAAGATTGAATTAAGGTAAAGAAGTTCACAGCAAATTGAAAATATTGCCCACTAGAGAAAAGAATGCAGATTAAATGCAGACAGGTATATTAAGAGACCTGCTGTCAATTGCGAACAACTTACAGGATTATAAGTTGTAAAATTTGTGTCATGTCAATATTAAAGGATATATCGATCCGGCATCGCGAAGAATGTAGTGGGTCAACCGAAATGTCGTATACAAATTATCTTAGGGAAACGATTAAAATTCCACTAAAATTCCAAAAATAATAGGTATCATTGGCAAGAGGATTGCGATTCATGACTTAAACCTCTTTAGAGAACTGAACCGAACCGAACCGAAAGAAAGTCCAGCTGTTTACCAGCTGGAATAAGCGGTTCGGTTCGGTTCAAACCCGGATGCATCCCTGGTTTATATACCCTTGCAGTTTGCATAGTTTATATAAATATTGGTTTTAGGTTAGTAACATTCAACAAGATCACTTTCGCTTTGAAGAATGCTCATTTGGCTGTCCAGTAAATTTTTTGGCAGCTATGAAATTGGGCAAATGTGTGCTGAAGCAGATATTATTAATAACCGTCTTCAACTTGACGCTCAAATCGCTGCTCATTTGTCGGAACCGACCGAATCGGATGCCATTTAGCTTCCATAGGAAAGATCGTTCGAAAAAAACTTTTTTGTTTCGAACGGAATCGCTACTAGACTTCGTATATGTGTAAGATATCACCAAGTTTGGTCAAAGTAGAAATTCCCTATAGTATATGGAGTATAATAGTAATAATAATCTAAGGTTTGGTTTGGATTACTCCTCAAAATTTATACGAGCTGTAAGGATATAAAAACTTCGGCTTAGTCGAAGTCAGTTTTCCTCAATTTTGTATAAGTAATATAGCAAATAGATTGGTCATAAAAAGTATACAAACTTCGCCACATCCGGATGTTAGCTTAGCCTTCTCGTTCATAGTTCTTTTAAAAATAAGATGCAAACTATGTGTGTCAATGGTTCACAAGAGATTTGTCCCTCTGGTTCGGCTAATAAAGTGGTTTTTAATGCTGACCGAAAGACGCTTATGGCTCGGTTCATTCAGCTTCGCTATGTTGCCTCAAATGGCACATTCGAATCCGACCGGAAACCTACAAATTATATTGTTAAACTCGTAAAGTTCATGCGAACCGGACAGTTCTCTTTTTGGGCTGGTTTAGTGTTTTCAGAAGAACATTGGGTCGGTTTACGAGCAAGAATTTGTGGTTGGGCACGGTTCAGATCGGCTCAGTTGCATCCCTGTTTTTATGCCAATTTACATTTAATACCAAACTTGACAAACGCACTTGACATTTGTTTGTCAAAGAAATGAGTTTTTACAGGAACTTAAGTTTTTCCACAAAATTACCAATGAGTTTTAGTTAAACAACTGATTTAATTACACAGTTCAACTAACAACGGGTCACTGCTAGAAGCCGATTGAAATTTGTATGTATATATTTGATTAAAGTTGAGTTTTTGAGAAATCCATTTAAAGTCAAAGTCGTTGAAGTGGTGAATCTAAACGGCCGAATAAAACGGAATAATGCGCTTGAAAATGAATATGCATAAAGATAAAAATATTCTTTGGACGGCTACTAATCAAATTCCTGGTTGTTGGTCCAAGAGTTATACCAAGATTTTAGAAATATTTCCGAACAAACAACCTAACATAGCTGTTTGTCAGTAGGATCTTTTCAGAATCAGTGTCTAATTGTCAAGTCGACATTCTGAAAATTATGGGAGAATTGAGGTTTTTTTAAATTGCGGAACTGACGGACATGGCTATATCGACTCGGCTATTGATGCTGATCAAGAAAATATATATACTTTATGGTGTCGGAAATACCTCCTTCTCTCTGTTGTATACTTTTGCACTAACTTAATATACTCTGTGTAACTTTTGTACCTTTGGTACACAGTAGTATAAAAATCGCCATAAATTGGACTTCCAGAAAGCAAAACTATTCAGAAGGCCGTGGTAGAAAGAATCGTTTTAAAACGGCGAAAGCGACTGACACGGAAATGATAGCTTTTTTGAAAGTTCAGATTGCTTATTTTTAAAAAAAAAACTGTACGTAATCCTGTCGGATCAAAACGATGTATTTAAGATATATAAGATCTGATCTGAACGAGAACTACGGCTGGATCGTTTCAGTCGCATGGAAAGGTTTAAGGTCGAATTCCCTAAATCTAATCAAAATTTCAAGAACACATTTTGCATACTTTATTTTCTCACGCTGTAATGTGGTATCTATTCAAAATCCTAGAATTTTCCAAATCATGTTATCTTGTATTTACTTGGAGAACTTAGCCTTTACTATAATTAGCAGCAGATCTCCACATAGTAGGCCAACGTCCGCAAATATCCGATTTGGCGAAAGTGGCCCCAACCCTTCATCGTTAACGTTTCTTCCTCCCTCTCGTTTTTTTTTTTTTTTTTTGTGTATTTTTCAAACAAACTGCAAACTGCAAATGACCTTCACAATTTTTATCTACCAACCCTCCCCCCACCTGCCCCCCTACCCAGCCATTCGTACAGCTGGCCCCTTTTAGTCCCCCTTTTACAGTTATTTAAGTTTGTGTTTTTCTTTACCTTTAACAACAGATTAACCTCATCGATTATCTCGCGCTGATGCTGGACTATCTCATCTGTGGTTAGCACCTTATATATGTAATCATCTGTCTCCAATTGACGTTCCGTGGAGCTGGGCATATCCACTTCCATGGCAAAATCGTCATCTCCGTCATCGCCCGATGAGACGTTGCCCGAGTCGACGTTGTCACAGAAATCTTGATCATTATCCGAGTCCATGGCTTCTGTTTTGTGGTGCCTGGTGATGCCTTTTTTATTTATATTGTGGATACTATGAATTTTGCACTAGTTGCACTTAAACACTAAAACGTTGTTTGTTGTTGTTGTTGGCTGCTGCTGCTGTTGGCTGCTGCTGCTCTGCTTTACAAGGAAAATACATATACATGTACATATGTATGCATGTATGTACTATGTATGGAGTGTGACCACCAAACTGCAAACGAAGAAATACTGATTGTTTATTTTCACGAAATTATTTATATTCTTCAATATTGAAACAATATAAAGAATGCACATTACTAAACCAAATTTCAAGCACCGAAAATTGAGCGAAATTTGTATTTTTGCGTTTTTTCTTTTTTTTTTGTAATTAAAGTTCAGCGCAGCCTGCTCAATGCCAGCTGTAGTGTTGGGAAACAAGACACACACACACAGAGACAGAGAGAAAGAGCTCGCTAACAGGGGGCTCTGCTGATTTAACAGTTTCAGAGTGGCTCTGTTAGGTGACTATCAAAGGTCTTTTGTTGTTGCTTAAGCACTGTAATGGTTATGTGGATGAATGTGTAAAAAACTGCGTAGATTTTGTTTTTCTTATATTGTATATACACACACGCACACACACGCTTCTTTCTTCAAATTTTTTAACTTTAATTACAGTTTCTCTGCGATGATTTTCTGTTTTTTATTTTTTATGGAGCGATAACTGTTGTTGCCAATTTAACTAATCGATTTCGATACTAGTCAACTATCGAGTGGGACAGTAGTCGATAGGTTATACAATGCGACAGCGAGACGATAGGCGATAGAGGCTATAGCAAATTGATAGACGATAGAAAGGCAATCCGAATCCCGGAATCCCGTGTCCGCGTCTGACGCAGCCAATATGTCTCAATCGCATCGTGACCGCGACCGCGGCTCTGGGCCGGTACCCAATCGGTGGCTCTACTGTCCACGGAAGAGTGACACAATTATTGCGGAGCGATTCCTTGCCTTCAAGACGCCATTGAATCAATCCTTCCAGGACAAGATGCCCATCGAATGCACCTTTCGACCTGAAATGCTCTTTGACTACTGCAAAACACTGAAGGTAAGCTAGGTAAATCCACCAGCGACGCAGCTGCTAATCCCAAACCATCTTCCAGTTCAAGCTGGGCCTTTGGGTGGATCTGACCAACACGAAACGCTTTTATGATCGATCGATTGTGGAGGAACGTGGCGCCCAGTACATTAAACTGCAGTGTCGTGGTCATGGTGAGACTCCGTCTCCAGAGCAAACGCACAGCTTCATTGAGATTGTGGATAACTTCATCAACGAGCGGCCCTTCGATGTGATTGCCGTCCATTGCACGCATGGATTCAATCGTACAGGGTTTTTGATTGTTTCCTATATGGTGGAGCGTCTTGATTGCTCGGTGGAGGCGGCTCTGGCTATCTTTGCCAATGCCCGGCCGCCAGGAATCTACAAACAGGACTACATAAACGAGCTGTTCCGGCGCTATGAGGATGAGGAAGATGCACCGCCAGCTCCAGAACAACCCAATTGGTGTCTGGAGTTCGATGACACCAATGGTAATGGTGCTGAGGAGCCAGTGGAGCATCTGGATGGCAGTAGGAAGCGTCACTATGACGATGCCTCTACCTCAGCGGCGGCGGCTGCAGCAGCGGCTGGCGAGGAAGATGCCGAGGAGGAGGAGGGCGATGGGGCTTCCTCGTCTACCAAAAAGAAACGTCGCCGCGAGATGGTGGTTAAGAATGCCACGTTTATGGCCGGTGTGCCCGGAGTGCGGCAGGTCACCAGTCAGCCCCGTCTCTCTGAGCTACAGCACAAGGTACAGGACTGGTGCCATTGGCAAAAGAACGGATTTCCTGGCTCTCAGCCCGTATCCATGGATATGCACAATATCAAGCGGCTCAGCGAGATTCCCTATCGAGTGTCCTGGAAGGCTGACGGGGCACGCTATATGATGCTCATCGATGGCCGGGACGAAGTGTACTTCTTTGACCGCAACCACTCATGTTTCCAGGTAGAAAGCGTAGCCTTTGTGGATGGCAAGAACCTCAACGAGCATCTCGACGGAACTTTGCTGGATGGCGTAAGCAATCCGACGGAAATGTGCGTTATGCAGGATTAATTCTCATTACTCATTTCTGCAGGAGATGGTGCTGGACAAAATTGGCGAGATGGTAACGCCACGCTATCTGGTGTATGACATTGTACGTCTTTCCGGACGTGATGTGCGGGACGAGCCGTTCTTTCCCAATCGCCTGGATTACATCAAAAAAGATGTAATAGGTGAGTGGAACATATCTTCTGCCGTTCTAATCAAATTTGGCAAAATCATTTAGATTTGGATGAAGATTTACCAAAGAGGCGGTTGTATAATATATATAGTCAAGCATTATATACAAAAACCCAACGGTACCTTAGTAGATCCAACCCGACTTTCTCATTTAATTTCTTAATTAAAATTACTTTACTTTACTTATGCTAAGTAATGCAATCACGCACTATTTTTGGCGAGGTCGTTTGAAATGGGTTATTGTGCCAGAAACAATAGATGCTTTGCATGAACACGCAAGATGCTTCGAGAACATTAGTTTGGTAATTGTCTAGTATATTTCTAAGACATTCGGCAAAAATTTATTCCATAGAGGTTCTAACTAAATTGAATTTACAAGTTTGAGTTTTTGTACCCGTTAGTCGTAGAGTGAAAAGGGTATAAAGTCGTGCAAATGTTTGTAACAGGCAGAGGGAAGCATCATTTCGACCCCATTATTATTCTTATTCCATATATTCTTGATCAGCATCAACTGCCTAATCGATATGGCCATGCCTGTCTGTCCGTCCGTATGAACAAACAGATTTCAGAGATGGTAAGGCATATAGGTATGACATTTTTGGGACAAATGCTTCTTATATTTGCAGGCAGATCAAGTTGACCCCTCTTGCCTCCGCAATTTGGAAAAAAGTTATACTTCCGACATTGTTATAGATAAATGAATCGTACCTTCTGAACATATTTAGTAAACAGTACAACCATTTTTACCTGCTGAAACAGCGATGGGTAGCACTGTACACAATGTAACACTTTGGTGGGAAATACAAACTTATAGTCGGGCACTTGTAACTTGGATCTACGCTTAGTGATTATTACAAAGTTTAATTATTTATACAATTACTTGAATAATTCAAGTGATTAAATTTTACAAGCACAGTTCATCAATAGTGCCCCTTTACAGGAACAGTTATTCAAGTAACTGTTAAAGTAATTACAATGTGAAATATTCATTAAATTATCCTAGTTCCAGATTGCTATTACGATTACTAAAAAAAATCGTAGTCATTAATTGTTGTTTTAATGAAAAGTAATTCAAAACGAAAAGTAATGATATATATATAAAGAATATATATTCTTGATCGGCGTCGATATAGCCATGTTCGCCTTTCCGCCTGTCTGTCCGTATGAACGCATTTTACTTTTAGGAAGACGAAGTTTTTTTTTTAAATTTTTGTCACGGCCTCTGCTGCCTCCCCAAATAAAATGTTAAATCTGTCACAGTTTTATAGATAGATGTTTCGTTACCCTGCTCTTTCCACACTTGAACACTTTGTGTTTTAACCCACACTAAACTGATCGGATAAAACCGATTTTTGTGAGGTTACAGATTATTTAATAGTCGGGCTTGACGTACTCACTTACTTGATTTTATACCCTTACAAAGGATATTATAATTTTGCCCAGAAGTTGGAAGTTTGGGCGTTTTTCTACGCAATCTGGTCGTCTCCCAGTTTTGTAGCTTTTGTGCTGATTTTGACTTAACGCTACTAATATATTTGGACCGACCGGATCGGACTACAGCAAGGCATTTAATAAGGTAAATCAAAATGTACTCTGCTACAAGTTCAGAAAACTGTATAGCTTTTCTGTCACAACGCCAAAGCTGCTGCAAAAGAATGATGTCAATCTGTATTTACATCATCCAGTGCTTCGTCCTTTTTGTCACTTTCATTTGGAGTACCGCTGGGATCAAGTTTATACTGTTTCTTTTTAGTGATTAAGTTAATGCCTTAGCAGCTGTGATGTCAAAGTGTGATGTACACATGTATGCAGATGATGTGACTTTGTTACCGCGATTATACACAACAAAATATCATCATTAAAGCCCCATAAAGTATGCCAACTTTATTTCCCTTAATAATTATCAGCCTAAATGAGTATTAAGAGTCAGTTATGCCAGCGTCACACATAATAATCACTAGAGGCTGCATGATTGCACTTATATAAACTCATGAAGTTTTCATGCTAAGTTTCATGTTTAAGTTTTTATACTCTGTACCGTAGGTACATAGAGTACAGTAAGTTTATGCAAAAGTCTGTAACATCGAGAAGGAAGCATCTCCTACCACATAAAGTGTATATATATTCTTGATCAGCATCAACAGCCGAGTCATGTCCGTCTGTCTGTCCGTATGATCGCACAGATATCAGAAATGGTAAGAGATATAGGTTTGACGTGAATGGGACATATGGGCATTTCCGCAAAAAAGGTCCACCGACACGAACAAATTAAAAGTAGTTAAAAACACTATATTTTGTCACATTTTCCCAGGGAAACCATTAAATTAAACTAAATTAGGCCAGTAACAAATTTGGTCATAGCCCGATTCGAGATTTTCGAACGCAAATTCGCGCAATCACAGTTTTTCTCATTTTTATACTTTTGTGGCAAGTTTTTTCTTAAAAAATTGCCCATGAATTTCATTGACTTTTGATATCTTAAACTGTTCTAAGGGTCCGAAGGGTTAAAAAATGTTGGATAAAAGGATATATAAAACTATGTAATTGCAATTAACTGTAAGTTTTTGCTTTGCATAAATCACATAAATACATTAATGGAAAAAATGTCGCGTTCGACATAGATCAATATTTAATGAAAAAACAAGAAAGAAAGTCGGTCAAGCCCGACTATAACATACTCTGTACCAAGATTCTTTTGATCATAACTCGAAAACCGTTCATCCGATCTTCTTCATTCCTTTAGCGGATCGATAAGTTATCCTAATAACTAAATATGTCCAGAAGGAACAAGCCATCTATCTTCAAAACTGTGGGAGATATGACGTTTTTTCTAAATTGTGGTGGCGGGAGGGGGCGTGGCCAAAATTGAAAATAAACTTGATCTGCCTGCAGACATTAGAAGCATATGTCCCATACATGTCAAACCTCTATCTCTTACCATCTCTGAGATCTGTGCGTTCATACGGACAGACAGACGGACAGACGGACAGACAGACAGACGGACAGACGGACATGGCTATATCGACTCGGCTGTTGATGCTGATCAAGAATATATATACTTTGTGGGGTCGGAGATGCTTCCTTCTGGATGTTACATACTTTTGCACAAACTTATAATACTCTATGTACCTTCGGTACAGAGTATAAAAAATACTGTGGATTTCCAAATCAAACAAAATACATTAGAAAGAGCAATTCATTGATAAAATATGAAATCAATTTCGGCTTTATTGGGGCCTCAGGATTCGCTAAACTTTGTCTTTATATAGATAGGCTTTTTGTCGCGTTCGAATCGCTTCTTATTTTGTCTATGTTTTGGTAACTCGACTTTACTTGCTATTCGGTTTTGGCAATAATTAAAGGGGTAGCGAAGACCTTTAATATGAAGTAAAGTACGAATTAAAAATGCGGTTTAGTTTGCCCTGTTTTTACTTTTAATGTGTACGACGGCCGCGTTCGACAGAATGGAAATGCCCATATGCTCCTTATGTCTGCAAGCAGATCAAGTTTATTTTCAATTGTGGACACACCTTCTCCCGCCTCCGCAATTTACAAAAAACCTCATATTTCCCACAGTTTTTAAGATAGATGATTCGTTCCTTCTGGACATATGTAGTAATAAGGATAACTTATCGATCCGCCAGTGAAGATTGGATGAACGCTTTTCGAGTTATGATCAAAAGACTGTTTGCTGCTGCAGCGCAGTAGCAGTGCTGCTACTGCAGCATCAAAATTTATGCTGAGCGTATAATTTCGTTGGTACAGAGTATGCTATAGTCGGGATTGACCGACTTTCTTTCTTGTTTATTCCTGCAAAAATTAGCATTATTTTAAGAACATCGTAAATGCGAAGCTTTTGTCCCACATGTGGTATCTGGGAAACCAAAGTGG
The DNA here is from genome assembly GCA_035044965.1 of Lordiphosa andalusiaca. Classification (NCBI taxonomy): domain Eukaryota; kingdom Metazoa; phylum Arthropoda; class Insecta; order Diptera; family Drosophilidae; genus Lordiphosa; species Lordiphosa andalusiaca. The sequence goes on along the minus strand of JAWNNM010000051.1, from coordinate 450,748 downwards.
ACAGTCATTATTGTAAAATGAAATATGAATAATTGTATGCGTTAATCAACAGAAATATTATTTGAATCTTATTTTAAACTTATTTGATCCTTCTGAAATGAAGTACCACACACATGTTATTTGGCCCATCTAATGCATTTGATAGAGACTGTGCAATATTTAGAGTTAAGGCGACCCACATGCCGATCGATCATTAATATGGGAGCTAAATGATATAGTCATCCGATTTGTAGAGCTATGTGAAATCATGTGAAACAAACAAAAGGTTTTTTTAACTAAGACTGTTTTTCAGACCTATCTTTGTAAGGCATATTTTCCATGTAGTTGTCCGATTTCCATCAAACTTGTCAGAACTATAAAAAAAGCATGGCAAATCTATGAATACAAAATTTAGAGAAGTTTTGATTAAAAACCGATCGATTTTTTTCTCACTAAAACTAGTATTTCGACCGATTGTTCCTATGGGAGCTATGAGATAAAGTCATCCGATCCGGTCGGTTCCGACATATTAGTAGCGTGCAGCTAAAAAAAGACTGTCCAAAATTCCAGCTCGATAGCTTCAAAGCTGAGAGACTAGTTTGTGTAGAAACAGACAGGCAGACGGACGGATAAATCTCAATCGATACAGCTCGTCACCCTGATCAAGAATACATACAGTTTATGGGGTCGGAAATGAATATTTCTATGCGTTGCAAACATCTGGGCCAAATTATAAAACCCTTTGCAAGGACATCCAAATTGAGAAAATCAAAATTGAGTATGTTGCTCAGGCAAGGAATTTAGACAATGAGTTGAAATAATCAAAATAAAAATGGCAGTGGGTAAAACCTTAGATTATTCAGAGTACTCTATTTGAAAACATTTTCTGCCTGCAACTTCTTGCCATTCCTATGGCGTTAAAGTCTTTGGAAACCGTGAAGCCAGCTCTAGGCCTATGCCAAATGTTGTGTTGCATTGCCCGTAATGTTTATAACATAGATCCAACGGACCGCTAAACCGCTGCATGTCAAATTTTTGGACTTCCTTTGAATGGTTGGATAAACAGATGAGTTGCACCAAATTGTAAATACGGAAGCTCCCTAGTACCCTTATGACAAACTAATATTTACCTCCTCAGAATATATTTAACATTGGCAAATAATGCTATTAGCATACACTATTTCAACGAATCAGTTCATCATATACGCTATTAGCATCTGGAATCAGTAATGCACCTAGAGCAGTATTAAGTGTAAATGAATATTGTCGATGTTTATTTCATTGTTAGTATAAGATGTAGTATAAGCACACATTTTTAAATCAATTTGATTCAACTGTTGTGATCTGGGAATACACCAATAAATACAAATACAAGTGACATGGATGAATTTCCACTCATGATCGAAATATTACGGAACAACACAAATGAGCACTGAATTCGTAGAATAGTTTTCTATAACATATACTTTTTGCATTCTCGTATTGTCCAACATAACCTTGATTTATTTAGAAGTAATAAAAGGACAATGTTTAATAGAGTTACAAGGATTTGAAAAAACTATGCAAATTGCACCTTTTTAATAAGTTATGTTTGATTTGGCTTCTTTCCATTTGAATGTGATTTCACAAATATTCGTTAATAAAGCAAGAAAGAAAATCGGTCAAGCCCGACTATAAAATACTCTGTACCAACGATATTATACGCTAAGCATAAATTTTGATGCTGCTGTAGCAGCTGAATGCAGCGCTGCAGCAGCGAACAATCTTTTGATCATTACTCGACAACCGTTCATCCGGTCTTCACCATTCGTTTGGCGGATCGATAATTAATCCTGATTAATTAATATGTCGAGAAGGTACGATCCACCTATCTTTAAAACTGTGGGAGATGTGACTTTTTTCTCAATTGCGGTGGCGGGAGGGGGCGTGTCCAAAATTTAAAATAAACTTGATCTGCTTGCAGACATAAGCTGCATATGTCCCATACACGTCAAACCTCTATCTCTTACCATTTGTGAGATCTGTGCGTTCATATGGACAGACAGACGGACATGACTCAGCTGTTGATGCTGATCAAGAATATATATATATAAAAACAAGAAAAAAAGTCGGTCAAGCCCGACTATAACATACTCTGTACCAAGAAAATTTGTCTTTTGATCATAACTCGAAAACCGTTCAGCCGATCTTCTTCATTCCTTTGGCGGATCGATAAGTTATCCTAATAACAAAATATGTCCAGAAGGAACAAGCCATCTATCTTCAAAACCATGGGAGATATGACGTTTTTTTTAAATTGTGGGGGCGGCAGGGGGCGTGGCCAAAATTGAAAATAAACTTGATCTGCCTGCAGACATAAGAAGCATATGTCCCATACATGTCAAGCCTCTATCTCTTACCATCTCTGAGATCTGTGCGTTCATACGGACCGAAAATCCTCAAATCGAGTGTAAAAAAGAATTTAAAAACTAACAAATAAAAATAAAACATAAATTTTATAAAAATTGAGTTTTATAATCACTGCTTTAATTCGATTAAGGAGGCGGTGGAGGGCTCTAGGTTTATATAGTATTTTTACCAATTTTTTAAAATTCTTTTTGATCAAAAAAAGAAATTTAGCATTTTACCGTAAAGTTACACCCTCTCTCATGCCACGCTGTTGATGCTGATCAAGTATATATATACTTAATGTGGATGGAGATGCTTCCTTCTGGCTGTTACATACTTTTGCACAAACTAGATATACTCTGAGTAAAGAGTATCAAATGTTTTCTCACTAAAACCAGGTTTTCAACCGATCATTCTTTTTGATAGCTGAATGCAATAGTGATCCGATTTGAACTGTACTGACTCTGTGCAAATTTTCAGCTCGTTAGCTTTAAAACAAACAGACGGACGGACAAAGCTCTATCGACTCAGATCGTAGCCCTGATCAAAAATATATATAAATAGTTAATGGGGTCTTAAATTATGAAACCGTTTGCAAGGGTATACAATTTTGAAAATTTTCTTTTTGAATGCCAATTGGAGCCTGTGTTAACTGCAGAGAATATAAGGGTAGATTTGGGTACACATATATACATTACTCTGGTGCTGCTTTGATGCTTTCATGAGATGAGCCTCTGCAGACTTGAAGAAGATTGGCAAAGACTGCTGGTAAAAAGATCGGAAGTATTTCAAAACAGCTGTACAGCCGTACCGAATCCTTTGTGGTGTGTGTGTAGTTTGTTTTTGAAGAATGTGAAGAAACATAACTTACTGACCCGAAGACCACGGAAAATGTCTATGGTTGATTTCAAAAAAGGTGACGAAAATAGACTAAAATACTTGGAGAACCATTATCGAAAACTCACCCCCAAACCACTCCCTCCCTGTAAGCCTTAAACTAGATATACAAAATGACTGAATGATCTGTTTTATCAGTTTTACCAATGGAGGCTTGACTCACGTATTATGAAAACCAAATTGTGCTCTGCCGAAGTTTATATAATCTTGCAAATGATATAAATAACAAGAACAACACTTGACACCTAAAATTATTATTTAAATTCCCCTTACCCTTGATTTTGCATATTTTCCAGCCGAATGTCCAACATATGCACACCCCAGCACTTCCTCTTTCACATTAAAGTTCTTTGCATCGACATTTCATAACTCAACTTGTGCAGAAGAATTTCTTTATAAATAAATAATTATAACATAATAGTGCACAATTGACCACTTTAACCTCGACAGGTCCTCGCATCCTGGGTATGAAGCAAGGCCTCATCAATCAACGGCTTCAGGCCTTCAGTGTGCGCAACAAGGATTTCTGGGATATTTGGATGTCTGCCCGCCTGTTGGGTGAAAAGTTCTCGCGTGCCTTAGCCCATGAGCCCGATGGTCTGATCTTCCAGCCCACACATCAACCGTACACAGCCGGCGTCTGCTGCGATGTCTTCAAGTGGAAGCCGCACGAACTCAATTCGGTGGACTTTCGGCTTAAAATTATTACAGAGCGCGGCGAGGGGTATGTAGATGGCGGTACATTTTATTTGGGAGATGATTAACCCAAGTGTTCGTTTCATTGAAATTTCAGGCTGCTTACCAAAAAGGTGGGCTTCCTTTATGTGGGCGGACATGATCCTCCGTTTGGCCGCATGCAAAAGCTGACAAAGGAGATTCGCGAGCTGGACAACAAGATTGTGGAATGCACCATGAATCAGTATGGCAACTGGGAGTATATGCGGGAGCGAACGGACAAAAAGCTACCAAATAGCTATAATACGGCTTCGGGTGAGTAGTGCACTTGTCCACTCCAATTTTGTATGTATGTAACGGTCGCTTTTGTCTTTCTGCAGCTGTCGTGGAGAGCATTAAGCATCCCATTACCAAGGAATACCTACTGAACTATATAGCGAATTCCGGGTTTCGTGATGACCATGCCATGATGCCGCCTCCCCCAAACGCCCATGGCCATGGTCAAGGCCAGGGCCAACGCCGGCCGCACTAATGTGCAATTACCCCACAAGCTGCAGCACCACATCTCTCCATCTTCATCTCTCCATTAACTGAACAGACACTCTAGAAAACTAACTAAATAAAGCCCACTATATAATTATAATTTAAAAACACAAAATTCTTAACCAGTTAAAGCTTCTCTTTTAAAAATTTGGTATCGCTTAATTGGAACATTTTGCAGAGGAGAAATTTTAGGAACCGAACCAATTGGAGTCAGCTGTAAAATATTTGCCCCGCGCTTCAAAACAATTAAGGACAAAAAGCATGATTAAATGTTTGTGTAACCACAAACATTTTGACCACTTACAATATTTATTTGAGTCAACCAAATCGGTTAAGCCGTTCTTGAGAAAAAAGAGTTTTTTGATTTAACTTTCCGCCCTCATAACTCCACTCCAATAGCGACTACTAGACTAAAAAATTAGGAGAGTAAGCTTCTCACAGGTGGTTATCTTATGATGCTGATAAGAGGGGGGACAGTTTTTTCATGCTTATTCGGCTACGCACTTTAATTGCCGCATTGTAAAGCAGACTACTTGTCGGCTGTCTCAGAGCACATGTCCAACGAGAAATGAGAGAGGCTGGCTTTTATGTTATTCTCTTCGATTTTGGTTAAGCTGCCAAATTCTCTAGACACATCAAACAAAACAGGCTCGACTGTAATATACTCCGTACCAACGAAAGTGTATACATCCGATGTGTTCCAGAAATCTCTAGAGATTTTGGGTTGTTTTTAAAAACAACCAAGTTAAATGTAGGTTGGTCTGGTAACTGGTAGCCATTGCGGTGTTACTACCATGATAAGGTTGTAGATTTCATAAATAACTTGAATAAATGTTCGCGGGCAATTTGTTATACCCTTGCAAAGGGTACTACAATTTTGCCCAGAAGTTTGTAACGCATAGAAATATTCAATTCCGACCCCATAAACTATATATATTCTTGATCAGGGTGACGAGCTGAGTCTATTGAGCTTTGTGCGTCCGTCTGTCTGTCTGTTTCTACGCGAACTAGTCTCTCAGTTTTGAAGCTTTCGAGCTGAAATTTGCACAGAGTCTTCTTTTTGCTGCACACTACTAACATGCCGGAGCCGGCCGGATCGGATGACTATATCCCATAGCGCCCATAGGAATAATCGTCGGAAAACTAGTTTTAGTGAGAACAACTTTTTTCTTTTCAACGGAAACGTCTCCAAACTTTGTAATCGTAGGTTTACTATGTTTTTTTATAATTCTACCAAGTTTTATTAAAATCGGACAACTATATGGTATAACTGTCATACAAAAGATAGGTCTGAAAAACAGTTAGTTAAAAAAACGACATATTTCCCACAGTTTTAAAGATAGATGGTTCGTTCCTTCTGGACATATGTAGTAATAAGGATACCTTGCCGATCCGCCGGTGAAGATCGGATGAACGGTTTTCGAGCTATGAGCAAATGACGGTTCGCTGCTGCGCTGCTTTCAGCTGCTACTGCATCATCAAAATTTATGCTGAGCGTATAATTTCGTTGGTACAGAGTTTGTTATAGTCGGGCTTGACCGACTTTCTTTCTTGTTGTTCTTAAGACAATGAACTAAGGCTGTTCCCTTCTATATCACATGGAAAGAAGCACATATATATTTGAGTATTAAAGTAATCTCTATTTTAGAAACTGCTAAAAAGTCATCCTTGCTGACCAGGGATTACAGAGCGCTGGGCAGTGTCAGCGAAAATGCTAGACGCTTTCTTTTCATCAGCTGAGCAACAGAGTATGCAATAGTCATTGTTTTTGATATCTCTTCTAGAAGTGCTTGCCTATAAGTTAGTGTTTGGCAGCCATAGCCCCCATAGCCTTCTTGGGGAACCCTCCCGCAACTGGTTGCACTTCGTACTGCAACTGAGAAGCTCAATGATACATTTTAAAATAGACACCAAAAGTTTTACCATCTGCCGCTGAGCTGTTGCCAAACTCCCCCAAATCTAGCTTTTTTTCTACCAGTTGCCAGCTCTAGCTGCTTTACAACTGGGAGTTGGGTAGGGTTGTTTTTATACTCTGTACCGTAGGTACATAGAGTATTAGAGGTTTGTGCAAAAGTATGTAACAGCCAGAAGGAAGCATCTCCGACCCCATTAACTAGATATATTCTTGATCAGCATCGACAGCCGAGTCGATGTAGCATGTCCGTCTGTCTGTCCGTATGAACGCACAGATCTCAGAGATGGTAAGAGATAGAGGCTTAACATGTATGGGACAAAAACTTATACTTGCAGGCAGATCAAGTTTATTTTCAATTTTAAAGATACACGGTTCATACCTTCTAGACATATTTATTAATCAGGATTAGTTATCCGCCAAACGGAATGGTGAAGATCGGATGAACGGTTGTCGAGTTATGATTAAAAGACTGTTCGCTGCTGCAGCGCAGAAGCAGCGCTGCTTTTAGCTGCTACTGCAGCATCAAAATGAATGCTGGACGTATTTGTTCGTTGGTACAGAGTATGTTATAGTCGGGCTTGACCGACTTTCTTTTTCGTTTTTACCAGTCGACAGGTTCTTTGTAGGGCTGCTATAAGTCATTGTCGTGTCCTACGGGTAAGGGGACATTCACCCTGCCTAGACGCAGTAATGAGAAAGTTCTTTTAAATTTAAGAGCGGACCAAATGAGCCCATAGCTGTCTTAAGTGGGACCTAATATTCAGCGTTTCGCTGCCATTTTGTGGGTTGTTTCCCTAATTATAAGTACCAAAGGCACACAGAGTATATTAAGTTTGTGCAAAGTATTTGTGCAGCCATAAGCTTCTTGTACATATTTTTGATTAGCATCAACCGCCGAATCATGTCCGTCTGTCCATCCGTCCGTATAACAACCAGATCTCAGATATGGGAGGTTCGCTAAAACATAGCTGGTTCGTACCGTCTAGACATTTGTATTAAGCAGGATTATAAGCCGTTCTGCCAAAGAAATGGAAACTATAAGTTATGAGCAAAACAAGTTCGCTGCAGCCGCTCAGCATACAAAATATACACAGAACATTAATGTTCGCTGGTACAGAGTACATTACAGTCGTGCTTAACCGACATGCTTCTTGTTCGATTTGCTGGGTTTTGGTTCCTATTCCAATCTGGGAACATATATTCGTCATTATTATTCTAGAGTCTAGAATTTATGTGGTTTTTGAGGTACAATTCGGTCTGCTTGTATTAATAAAAACTAATTTGTTGGTTGTCTTTTCGTTAGATTGTAAAAACAGAAAATTAACTAACAATATAAAAAAGTATGGCTAATCCCCACAAACTAACTAACTAAACTGCCATTCTCGAACAATGGCTGCTCCTTTACTTGGCCTAGATGAAGCAGAGCCACCAAGGCCGCGCCCTGCTCGGCCTGTTTTTTGTTCTTCTCCCAGAAACTGCTGCTAAAGCGTTGCCCGTCAAAGCTGCAAATGGCCCGAAACAGTTTGTCGCACTGTTGTGTCTCATATCCTGGCGGTGACTTTCCCTCACGTACCGCATACACATAAAGGCGGGTTTTGGGCAATTGAGAGTCTGAAATGAACAGTAAATTAAAGTTGGTAGGTCCATCAATGCGACGACTTACCATTCTCATAAGTGGAGCGCAGAAAGGCCATGTGCCGACAGATGATGGCAGCATCAGCTAAAATTGACTCCTCGTCCAGCTTTAGTCGTTTGGCCTTCGCCTCGGGTGGCTCCACCTCGGCCCGTCCCGCATTACCCAGAGCTCTGAGTTCGTTCTGCCTATGTCGACAATAATCGCCCAAATGCCAAATCTCACAGATTTGCTGCAACGTCTGGCATTGAAGGAAACGTTTGCCGCGCTCTGTTTCCTGCAACTCTTTAAGTATACTCTGAACACAGTATTTGGTGTTGTGCGGGGCGTTATCATAGTCCACGCAGAGACGCAAATACTTAGAGATTAGCTCATCCATGGGCAGCAGACCCTCCGGTCGAAAGATGCTTACATTTTGCTGAGCGGCCCTGGCCACCATCACGCTGACGGCTCCACATTCTAGCTGGAATTTCAACAGATCCTCATGCTTGCGCATGTCACGAGAACCTCCGTTGGCTATGATTGGAATAGAGACAGCTTGCGCCACAGCTCGCAACACATCGGGATGCGGACGATGCTGAGGACGTTCGTCCCTGGTGCGAGCATGAATGCCAATGGCAGCTATGCCAGTGGATGCCAGTTTCTTCACCAGGGCTATGGTCTCGTCAAGGTCGGGCAGGATTCGTATCTTGCAAGTAACAGGAATATCCAGATTCGAGCATAGGGTGCTCAGTATATGTGCCGCCTTTTCGGGCTCCGCCAGCAGAGCTGCTCCCATGCCTCCCTTGATGGAAAACTCCTTGGGGCAGCCCATGTTGATGTCTAAGCCTGCAATATCCCTCTGTACAAGCTTGCCCACGGCCAGGGCACGCTGGGCATCACTGGTGCCCATTTGCAGGACCAGCTGCGCCGTCTCCTGGACGCAGGTGCGGAACACGATTGTCCCATCGGACGGATCCACGAAGTCCACGGTACCCAAGGCGCCTGGACAGTAAAGTAAAAGACGCTAATTTAGTGCGTACCAGTGAGTGGATCGCTGCCTCTTACGATTCGGTCGGCGAATGCTCTTTATCAGCTTTAGATCGATAAGCTCCTCAGTGTAGACAATGTCAGCTCCCATTTCCAGGGCGAGTAGACGCATGGGCAGCGTGCCCACCCTTACCATGGGAGCCATAATCAGTTTGTTGCGATAATCAAGTCTCTGGCCCTGTTTCATTTTGAGGAATTCGCTCAGCTGCATCCACTTGTACTTTGTCAACAGTCGCAGCATGGAATGCAAATTCAGCTGTTGCACGCTTTTTGGGTTAGGGCTAATTGGGAGGCGTTGACTATCTCGACGGCATGACAGTCAGGCTTGATGCATGACGTTTTATTTGTTTTCCTGCGAAACATTTATTAAACATCATTTGGGAAATCTGCAAGTTAACTGTATACGTTTAGCAACCATTTTTTTTTCTTAAATTATGTGTTATGGTGTTAAGAACATCCTCTGAAAATTTAAAGTCAAAAAATATATGGTTTTTTTTAAATTATTTTTATCCTGGTATTATTAATGTGAGTGCGAGGCAGAAGAAGCTCTTTAAGGTGCTGGCGTTGGAGATATGCTGTAATTACGTTTGCTCATCTTACTATAGAGATAAACTAAAACGTAAAAAGTTAAAAATGTTACTACTTTCTGAACGACTCTCGTTTTTCCAAAAATGTTGTATTTCGAATTTTCCAACATCATAAGACCCGAAAAAGCTATTAGTATTCGATTTTTTTTAAATTTTTATCAAAATCAAATTTTGTTTGTTTGTAAGATTTTTTTACCACGTCTTGACGCACTTCAACCAAAATTTCCTGGGAACTGCTCAACCGAGTTTGATAGTTTCTTTTTTCGGTCAAAGCTAGTGGCATTTGGGTAAATGTATCAAATTAGTTAGAAATAATTTTTGTATAATGGAAAACAGCCGTAGAAACTTTAACTTTAATTGTCGAACTTGTTGAACAGAAATACATTTCCCACTTACCAGGCAAACACTTCTCACGAACATCATTTTCTAAAAAAAATTTAAGGAGTAAACATGGCAAAAAAGCTACCAAGAGAGAAACAAGTGCGAAAATGAAATTGCAGTATGTGAAAGAAGGGGCAGCTAATTTTGGCGTCATTCAATAAATTCAGATTTAGTGAATTCGCACAGCTCATTTCGAGCATGAGCCTTAAAAATATCTTAAGCCACATTTTTTTTAGGCTATGTTTTTTTTTTTTATATCGATGCCTAAGAGTTTTGGATTTACTTCTTAATGTCGAAAATTTTTGGCTTGTAGTTGAGTTTTTAATTAATTGGAAGGAAGAATCAAGTTTTTACGAACATTTTCGCCATCAGAAGATCTCGACAAGTGACACTGGGGCAGTATTATCCCACGCACCTTTCTGCTCGTTGTTAATTAATGTCATTGTGATGTACCTGCTTCTGCTCCAACATTATCTTATCGTTCTGCATGAGTAGCGGTTGTATCGTGTGAAAGCCGCTACAAAATTACCAGTGTGACCATCATCAGTGTAGCCAGAGACAAAGCGTATTCATTTGTATACAACATTTTTTATTTATTTTCGTTTCCTTATCAAAATTTAAAAGTAAACTCGACTGGAAAACGCAAACAAAAAAAATCGCCCCAGAGAAGCACACAAAAATAGCTGATAACATCTCCCGCTCCCCACTATCGACATCCACTGGCACCCACACCTGGCAACTGTCAAAGCAGCGTAAACAAAGAGGATTTGGCAATACATAAATCGGGCCACTAATTGGATTATCGTCCAACGAAGACGTCAACGCATATAATTTAATAGCGATACTAAGACTTGGCCCACTGACAGCAACGTGACCAGTACCATTACCCTTGGCATTAACCTCTACACCAGCAGGCAGCGGAGGAGCCCCAGGCACAGGCGTCTTGAGGAGCAGAAGCCACTCTGGCTCGGTTATGCCAAACGCTCGCCTTGGTACGTGTCAGCAGAAGAGGGCCGAGATTACGGATCCTTTTGCAACGATACGTTAAGGCTGACCTACGGCCAGCAGCAGCTGTCCGTGATCATGTCCTTGCTGGCCTATGCAGAAGGCAGTTCTAGTGACACCGAACCAGATGCCCTGGTTGATTTCACTACCATGCTAATGCAGCGTCAGCGGGAGTACGGCGGCTGGTTTGGGTGCGGGAGTAAAATGCAGACGGAGGCGGAGCAAGAGCAGTCGGACCAGGGCTACTACATAGAGCAGTATGTACTGGGCGTGTTAGACTTTAGCTCGCAGTATGGCATCGATTATAGCATCTCCTATACGGCAGCCAATGTGATTGGCAGGCCTACCAAATATCCAGCTTATGGAGACTACCCAGAGACCTTCACCATGGTAATGGATGAGTTTTCGTAAAGCTTAGGCTAAGTACTCATGGTATTTCCCGTTTCAGCGTACGTATGGGGACTGGTGGCAAAGAGCGCCGTCGGCCACACGTGAGATTCAGCATCAGAATCTCCCCCAACTGGCCACCCATGATTTTATTGGTAAGCTGATCGGAAGACCTCCCTCCCTGTTCTCAACTCGCACTATTTATAGTTGTCTACTTCGAGGAGTTCGTAGTGCCCACCGAGGTGGCCATTTTTGAGACGTTTAATCCTGGAGCTGTGGTTCGCATTTGGGCCTATAGCATGACAAAACACTGGACTTGCCTGTGGGAAGCCACAGCAAAAGAATTTAGCCCTCAGCGAAGTGACTCACGTCGCTTTGCCCCTCCTCTCAAGAAGACCTCAATAATAACCAAGTGAGTGTGTTTGGTGAGCTCATCAGCCACCATGTTCTAATTCTGCTCCTCCCTCTCCTACTTGCGCGTTGCAGGACACTCCGCATCGAGTTCAATCACAGTCGGCTCAACTATTACACGGAGATTGATGCTGTTATGTTATGCGGTCGCACCGTCTCCCATCGACGCATGCAAAATCTACTAGGGAAGCAACAGAGGCAGAAGCAGCAGCAGCCGCAACCACCACCACCACCACCACCACAGCCACCACCATCTGGAGACAATGCCAATGGTGGACCCATCAGCTGCAAGCTACGCACCCTGAAATTCCAGCCAAGCTGCTGCGGTAACGAGAACTTTGCCACAAAACTGAACGACTTCATCAACAATGATCTAAGCCAATTTCTGCTGGACAATCGCGTGGAGTGCGATGAGCAATTGCCGCAAGGCAGTGTCCGCAGTCCGCGTATCTGTCTGACCGATTTGCCCTGCGAGATCCTTTTGAAGATACTCAGTTACTTGGACCTAAAGTCTCTGTTTCGCGTGGGCCAAGTGTCCCGCACTTTCTACGATATCTCCACACATCCACTGCTCTATGGCGAGCTGAGCCTGAAGCCCTATTGGCAGGTGGCCAACTCGGAACTGCTTTGCACACTGGCCCGCAGAGCTACGATGTTACGGAAACTGGATCTCTCCTGGTGCGGTGGGTTTGGTGATGTCTCGCCCACCGAGTTCAAGAAGTAAGTGACAGAAAATCTCCCCATCACGCTCTCTCTTTCTGATTGCGCTTCCCTCTTACTCTTTTTCGTGTAGATTCCTCACTCAGCGCGGGGACAATCTTACCCACCTGCGGCTAAACTCCTGCAAATTTCTTAACGCCAGCTGCATTGAAACTGTGGGCATAGTCTGTGATAATCTAATAGGTACTTACCTATTTGGTAACATTTTAATTTAAGAATAATTTGCTGGAATTGATAGGGAGTTTGCCTATGGGGTATACCCAGATAATTTATATTTTTTCCTTCCTTTATCTTACGAAAGTGTATTCAAAAAGACTGCACCGACTCAATCACGCTAGTTTTTAATCTAACTCTCAAGGGACAACAAACTGTCGGGTGGCAAAAGAGTTCCAGCTATACCCTGATTTTAACCATTTCATGCAACTGACATTTCCTCAAACTGTGCCCCAAATGGTCAATGTAGTTCCAAGGCAGTTGCTTGTACAAAAATGGCCATAGTCCGCGAAACAAGGTTTAGTTGGTGAAACCGAAAATGGGTGTGAGGTGATGTTTACAGAAGTCACTTCTCGCAAATTTCTGAGTCTCATCCCGGATTTTTTGTTAGTATCGTACTGTGTAATATAATACTCAGCTGGTTATTCAAAATTGGACTTTAATTGGTGAAGGTATAGTGCCTTTCTTATCCAATTAAATATGCCCGCACCTGGTTTTCCCTTTTTTGCACCTGAAATACACAAAAATAAATGTATGGTGCCAATGGCGGACAGACAAAAGGACAGGACTTCTTTAGTTGTCCTAGTGACCTCGCGAGCATTAGGCGCCACCTCTGGCTAAGAAGGAACACTTCCAGGTGTATAATTAATCCAATTAAACTTCGTCCGCAGAATTGAGCCTGCGCAATTGCGCCACTGATCCACCGCTGTTGAACTTCTCGTGTCTGGCTAATCTGAAGAATCTGGAGCGTCTTGATCTCTTCCAGACGGCATTCGAAACTGAGCTTCTATTGAGCATGCTGGAGGGCAATCGCAAGTTGAAGCATCTAAATCTGGGTGAGCATTAAAATTGAACTGCGAGACATTACTCCTCCTAACTCCTCTCTGATTTTACCTTTTAATAGCCTTTTGCGGCGTTTCTGTGAATATGGACAATGTGGCCGCTCATCTGGCCACCTACAATACACAGCTTATTTCGCTAGACATGTGGAAGGCTCACTTTCTGTCCGCCCGTGGTCTTCAATCTCTGGCACACTGCCATCAACTGGAGGAGCTCGACCTTGGCTGGTGCTTGCGGGAGGCCTCCCTAGGTGATGGGCTGTATCAGCTGCTGGCCAATTGCCCCAAGCTAAGAAAACTATTCCTTTCGGCGGTGCGTGGAACCACCGAGCGCGATCTCATGCACATTGCAACACTTGGCAAAAACCTCGAGCAATTGGATCTAATGGGCATACTAAACATAACGCACGAACGCGTCTATGAGTGAGTCGATCGATGGACAGAATCTCCAGAAGTATTGTCAAAATAAAATCTCTCGTCACGTTTAGCATACTGGTTCATTGTCCAAAGCTGCAATTGCTGGATCTGAGTTTTTGCGACAACATCATGGATCGTGATGTGGGTGAGCCCCCTTAGTGTTTGTGTTTCTTTCTAATCCCCCCGACATTTGCCTTATAGTTCGATGTGCTGGCGGATTGGTCTCGTCTCTTCAAGGTCAATATCAAGAGCAGCCGAATCTATGATGCCAGATAGTTTCTTCCACGCACTCGGATCCGGACACACCTCAAAGCTATTATCATTATTGTATCTGTGGCACTCTCGCTCTGTTTATAGTAAAATGTTAACTATGTATGTATTGTTATAAAACATTAAAAAAAATTGAATTCCTGGTCTTGTTTTGAAAAGTAGTATTCTATTTATTAGTATCGATCTCTGGTTTGTGTTCAGTCTATTTAGGTGAATTGAGATGCGTAAATTCACTGAACCCCTTCATCAAACATGTATCTTCATAGGATTGGAACTTTTTATTGCAGGCACCTTCTTCAAACAATTGCCTCTAAGCCTTGAAGATTTGTCTGGAAAAATGTCAATGCGATAGCCAATCTATCTTATGCAAGTTTTTTTATAGAAGGATCTCGAAATTTGTGTTTTTTGTATTGTTTCGTAGATCGAGTATGCACATTAGGCGGGTCAATTAAATATGAAGTCAAACGCCCAGCCCCTTTATATAAAGTTTAAACGAGCTTTTCTCAAAACGCCATTTTAAAAGTCGGTGACCGCGAAGAACTCAAAAATTTGTTGACCGATCTGTTTGGAATTTTGCACATTTCATTAATATATATTTGACTCCCAGCCAACGATCCCCTTTTATATATTTTTTGATACTAACCGATTTAAGAGCGACAAAATGGTGAATTTTTTAGGCTAAGAACGTGTTTTTACCTTAACCGACCGTACAAAAAAATTATAAACAATTTGTTTAATAAGAGGGCATCGTTGGCTGGGAAGTATAGTTCCAAACAACTAATTTTTTCTTATCTCATGTGTTTCGGATGATACTATGAATTGTAATCCTGGTCACCGTTAGGGGTTTAATTCATGACATGGCCTACCTGAAGTGGCTGAAACTCCTTTGTTTCTTGACATTTTTTCGTCCGAAAATTCATAAAAATACATCAAATGATACTGAACAATAATACATTTAAATTATTGTAAAATATACATCAGTTTTGTAAAAAAATTGATTTTAAATGTTTTTTCATACCATACCCCTTAATAAGTTGATAGCACAGCAATAAAAGCACATCATAAAGGATAGAAGTCGATCTGTAGAAAACTTAGTTGACGAGTCTCGGATGCATTAAACCTTAACGAATTATGGGAAAGCAGAGAAATCGTGCGAATCCAGAAGATAAAAGCACAGAAGTTTTCTTTCGGGTCACAATTTTTAATCCATTTCTGGACGTCTTCACTATGAATCTTAGTGAGCGGTTTACCAATCATGAACATATTTTAGAAGTATTTTCGGGGCTCTTCAAGAATTATTCAGGCGATTTTGACCATGAGGACAATAAATTTGTCGAAACTATTGAATTCGACCAATGAATTCTTATCGAGCTTATAATTTGGAAAAAAATGTAATGCGAAGAGGCCATTCTCAACCAAAAAGTTCGATGGAAGTGCTGGAAAATATTTAAGTTGCTCAGTATATTAGCATCACTGCCAATAACAACTGCAACTCTAGAAATAAGATTTTTTAGTTAAAAGCGTATTAAAACGATTCAACAAGCCACCAACCATCCTACACATGATTTTGTATTTGTTGTTTTATTGTAAATACAACCGCTTAAATGATTTGGCTGCATTGGACATTTATCATCAATTCATGAGATGATAAAATGAGATGGCATTGCTAATAATATTTTAAAGATAAAAAAATATGTTTTAAAATTTAGACTTCATCACCCCCATTTCGAAAAGCTATCTACGCCACTGTGCCATTGGGACGCACACACACAAATGCGACTGTCTGTTTCTATGCTGCCTCTCGTTGTTTTTGCGCTCATTCTGCTTTGGGATTCCCAAACGGCTATGCCACCGCTGGCATGGAGAGACATCTGAGAAACGTTTAGTTGGTAGGCATTAATCGTTCATGATATAGGGTGGTTCTTCTTGAAACAGCTGTACGATCTACCAGCCTCCTTTGTGGTATTGTATCTCTGTTTAAAGTTGTGGGAAAGTTCATTCATAGTACATTTAAAGTGAAATGAAAGTCTAAACATTCTTTGCCGACTTCAAGGCAGCTTTAGATAAAAATCCCAAAAAACTCTTGTGGTACAAGCTTCATATGCTCGGAGTCTGTGTGTAGGCCTGCACATAGGAGACTCAAACCTTACACAGCCCACATCTGGGCTTATAGCTGCTTCAAAGAAGTCGATAATTTGCAAAGTTTCTTTTTGAAACAAATAAGAAAGCCGGCTAAGTCCGACTATATCGTACTCTGTACCTTCCAAAGATTTCATATCCCACAAAAAGTGTTAAGGTGTGTTTAGTGCTACCCATCACTGTTGCAGCCAGTACTGCCCATCATAAATGTTTGTTTTCCCTATAACTCGACCATGCCTCATCCAATCTTCTCCATTTCTTTGGTGGATCGATCAATAATACGGATTACTGAATACAATAGTATTGCAACTTTTGGAATTTTTGTTTTGACAGCTCCTTTGCTGAAGCTTATGATGTCATTTCACTATTCTCCCAGATTCAGCTTTTCAAAATTTTCTCCTGGTCACTGGTAAACTCTCGATTTGAACCCGCTCATCTCCCGAACTAGTTCAGCATCGCAATCCCATGGGTGCAGCCCTGATTTAAAATTGACATATCGAAGAAACACAAACCAAAATAAACAACTCCTATAAATTACTTCGCGATTCAGGTGTGTGCGTAAGCCTGGTTAGAAAAATATGATGGCTTTCGTTTCCGACTTGAACGTTACTGGGATTTTTCGAGCAAATAGGGCTTTCAGTATTTTTCCGTATCCATCCTACGGTCACACTGGCAGCAACTAACGACAAAAAATGAAAAATTGGAACACCAAATCAGCAACTGACCTGCCAAACGAATGACAAATCGCATCGAATGTTGTCGCTGCCAGCAGTGCAGCAAACACAACAACCAAACAACAAATCGTTGAGGTGCGAAGTGGGAGCATTAGCAGGAACAAGAGAGAGGTATGTGTTTTGCGTTTCTGCCGCCCACCCCCACTGCCCGACCCTGCCGCCCACCGCCCTTCGGATGAGAATCTAATCTGCTCTTGAATAATTAATCGCAATTGAGGTGCGCCCCGGCTGCCTCTGTGGTAGCTGCCCCCCACCTGTTTTGACTTTGGGCCAGCCATATTCGTAATTGATTTCCGCTGTTTGCCTCGTATAATTTAACAATTTCTCAATTCCTTCATTCCCCACAGCCATGCGCTTTAATAAGTCTGAACTAAACACTTTGGCGACAAACCCAGCAACGAAGTTCGACAAGGAAGGCCTGCTCATCATTACAGATCGCCAGGAAGGCTTCTTATGGCGTAGCGAAGGTGAGTCTTTAGGGAGACAACTGATAAAGAAAGGCTTATTCGTTATAAATATTGCTTACAGTTCGAGTGGAACGTTGGTGCAAATTGCGTGGTAATTTACTTTTCTACCTGAAGGACAAGGATCCCAAATCGTCTGTAGCCGGTGTTCTGGTTCTGGAGAACTGTCGCCCTCGATTCCAAAATGACGAATACGATCCAGCTGAAGGCTATGTATTCGACTTAGGTAAGTGTGATGGCAATGTAGATGTGCATTTTTGCTTTAACAAGTCTCTTCCAGATTTCAAAGACAGCCCGACGGAACGTTTAGTCACATATTCCTCAGCTGAGCGCCTGGCTTGGGTGCGTAGCATTGAGCAAGCTTCCAACGAGAAACTGAATTTGCTCATAAAGCAGCTGAAGGATCAAATTGCTGCCAAAAGCAGGCAGCAACGCACCCCAACTATGGGCAATCATATCGATCTGGGCATGCCGTTGCCCATGCCAGTGCCAATAGATCAGCAGCGAACGCTGTCAGTCGCGCAACAGCAGCCGCCCGTTGAAGTGTCTTCGTGTGAAGGTGATCTTATTCAGTTCTAGAAGGGGGCAGTTGTTTTTGTTTGTTTTTGTTGCTAATATAAACCTCTAAATCCGAATGTTAAACTTTATACACTTTGTCTCACTCGCACGCACGTAG
Source organism: Lordiphosa andalusiaca (assembly GCA_035044965.1). Taxonomy (NCBI): domain Eukaryota; kingdom Metazoa; phylum Arthropoda; class Insecta; order Diptera; family Drosophilidae; genus Lordiphosa; species Lordiphosa andalusiaca. Next base: position 432,446 of record JAWNNM010000051.1, on the reverse strand, counting down.
ATCTCATCTGTTCCAAAGAAAATTGCATTCCACAAAATCGAATTTTCATATACATACAAACATATCTATGTTATAAGGTACGCTTTAAGCTTTATTTTGTTGGCTTTGGTTTTGGCTGTGTAAATACCGGAATATGGATGCAGGAACGGACAGACAGTTGCGAGCAAAAGTGATGTCTCTAGATAGGAACTTTAATTTATTCTTGGAATAAACTTTACTCTTTGCTGATGATAGTTGTTTGTTATTTTTGGAGCATACATCCACCACTGACTCTCTCTCTCTTTGCTTGCATCCTGCTTCTTACAGATTTGGATCTCTCCGAGCTGCCCATTTGCGAGACGGCTCTCAGCTGTGATAATCTCCCCGTGGATGGTCTCGGCCGTGCTCCCAATCCACGGGTGATCTGCTCGGTTCTGCAACCGGATGTTGAGGATTGCCTGTGGAGAGAGTATGCTCGTACCGAGCTCTTGGAACGCACCCGAGTGCCTCAGTTCTTGTGCACAATGCGCTTCCAGCGCAGTGCTGGGTTCAGTGAATCGTCGCGCTTACGTTTCAGTGTCTATGATGTGAAAGAGCGAATGTCGCTGACATCGCTGCCATTGGGTCATGCGGAGGTGGCCCTGGGTGTGATACAGGATGCTACACGACTGCGGCTGCCTTTGAGTTCGCCACGCGGTGAGTGTGGTTTCATTACACTGGCCTCCTGGACACCTGAGGTGGCCATGGAGTCGAGATCAGGATTGGCTCCGCCGCCACGTTCCAGCACGCAGCTTTTTGATACGGGAGGAGCAGCAACAGCTGGTAGCATTGGCAGTAGGCGGGGTGAGTAGACGGACAGAAGAACTGCATGCAATCTTGTATTATTTTATAGTATAATCTTAATACCCTGTAGCAAGTATGACAATATGCGACGTTTTTTTTTTGGCATCAAATGAAATGATGAGAAAGTCATCAAATGGATAAATGACAAAGTAGCTGACGATTAGTCACATTGACAAAGTTGTGTTTAAGAAGAGCCAATTTCTTTCTTAAGCGGTTGGGTATTACAAGTCACCAACTTTATTTATTCTAAAAGGAAAAAGCATTAGCACCAACGAGGAAGTAGAGGAAAGATTATTTGTTTGTACTGAAAACAAAGAAAGTTTTTCTTACTAAGACTATTTTTCTAAGCTTACTTTTCGATGGCAGCTATACTATATGGATGTCCGATTTCGGCCAAATTTAGAAGAATCATGAAGAAGCATTAAAAACTAGTAAATACTGAGTTTGGAGACGTTTGCATTTAAAACAAAAAAGTTTTTCTTACCAGAACTAGTTTTTCGACCGATCGTTCCTATGGCAGCTATGTGTTATAGTCATCCGATCTGGCCGGTTCCGACAAATGTGCAGCGTATTTGTACCAGAAGGCTTCTCTATAAGTTTCTGTGACTTGTATCGTTAGGATGATACATAAATAAATAATAATAATTCGTGCGAAGTTTGGTGCCGATAACGTTAAAACAGACGGTGGAGATAGCGTAGAAACAGACGGACAGACTGACATGGCAATATCAGCTCAGCTCGTCATGATGATCAAGAATATATATACTTTATGTGGTCGGAAATGCTTTGTTCTATGCGTTACAAACATCTAGACAATTTCAATATACCCTCTGCAAGGGTATAAAAAGTCCCTTAGAAGTCGCTTAACAGGAAAATTATCTATGTTAAAGCTGGAAACTGGAAAATTGAGATTTCCGAATATTTTAAAATTTTAGTGATGCAATTGTTCTTCAATCCTGAAGGGTAGTTATATGCAAGAGGCGACATCTACTCAGATACGGTGGAAAATGCTCTGACAAATTTAAATGGGCAAGTGCAAGTTTAAGGAAGCATTTCTGCAGACGGTCAAGCCTGTTAATGTGAACGGCAGCAGAAGGATTCCAGATAAGGCAGAGTACAAACTAAGCCGTGTGTATGGAGCGTTGAATTGTTTTGAGCTGCGCTTTACAAAATGCTCAGAAAACAGAAATTCGGAGTCAAACACCACCCCCAAATCCATAGCTTCATACTGTCGTCTTACAGCGTGATGACTGATGGATAACGATGCTAATATCGGCAGCTTGCGCTTTCCATATGTAACATAGAAGCATTTTTAGATATTACGAGGCAGCAAATTGCGCCCGCACCAGTCAGCAACCGAATTAAGATCGCGTTGTAGAACTTCAACATCTCAGAGGATTTTCACAGATTTGAAAATTTTTAAGTCATCAGCAAACATTAGATAGTGCGAGTTAAGTAGGAAACCGATATCATTAATGGATAGTGTAAACAGCAATGGACCCAGTGCAGTCCCTTGAGGGAAGCCAGAAGTTCCAATCGACCCAATTGAGCATGGACGAGTGAATACCAAGCTCGTATAAAAGAGCACTATGACAGACTTTGTCTAATGCTTTAGAACAGCGATGTTCAAGAAGAGAGGCTCTCTGTCTCTCTCTGACACTCACTGCAGCATTACTTCGGCAAGCATTCGGCATGAATTGTCTAAAGTGTTCGGCGCCTGGGGGCTATCGGTGAACATCGCTGCTTAAGAAAAATCAGTGTAGATCACGTCGACTTGACAACTATTTTCAAATGCAGGAATGCAGATGTTGCCAAAAACTGTTACAGTTCGTTACAGTGGAACGACCCGGGGAAAAACCATGTTGGTTGGGATCTATGTAAGATAGCTGGGAAAGTTACAGTCTGTTTAAAACGAAATGCATATTTATTTTAATGGGAGGCCAACTTGACCCTTAATTTCAAATTTGTATAAGAACAATCAAAAGGCTAATTGATTCAACATAGAATTTGTGAAGCAAATAAAATTCTCTGCAAATCTTGCATACTATATGAGCCACCCACTGCTTATCTTGATGGCGAATGGGAAATCCCAAGTACCCTGCATTTCTTCTTAACAAATTCTGGGTTGAATCAAGAGACCTTTTGATTGTTCCTATACAAATTCAAAAGAAAGAGTTTAGTTGTCCTCCCATAAAAATAAATATGCATTTCGTTTTAAGCTGATTGAAGTGGAATAAAAAACACAATATAGATCAAATGTTTGTCTATATGCTAAAATGGCTAAAAATAATAATTCAAAAGCGGCTATAGCTTAAAAAAGATGATTTATTTTCAAAAAAATGCCATAAATCGAGAATAGTCTGACTTAAGAGGCCAATTTAGACACTTTCCGCTACACTAATATAGGGGTTTTCCCTTTTTTTTATGACGCATTGATAAGTGCTCTATCGCATAAAGCTTATCAGTGAACATTCATTTTTTCAAATTTTTACATCGACAAGGCTGTGTAATCGATGTGCAGTCATAAAGGATTGTGATGCATATCACAAGCGGCAATGGGGAATTCACATTTCCTCAAAGTCGAGTTAAAGTCAGAGTTTGGGATAGGCCCATACTAAATAGATTATCAAAAAGAAGTATTTCAAGTTCTATGGGGAGAAACTTTTTTGTTTTTATCATGAAGGGATCATGAAGTTGTGCGAGTGTATGTAACAGGGAGAAGGAAACATTTCCGACCCCATAAAGTATATATATTCTTGATCAGCATAAACAGCCAAGTCGATATAGCCATGTCCGTCTGTCTGTTTGAATGCGTCGATCTCCGAGACTATAAGAGACAAAGCCACAGGTAGGGTTGGTTGGTAGTGAAGGTAGGTGTAAACCGTACGCAGATCAAGTTTGTTTCAGACTTGGAATTCTCCTACCACGTAAAGTATATATATAGTTATGATCAGCATCACAGCTGAGTCGATTGAGGTTTATCCGTCCGTTTGTCTGTTTCTAAGCAATCTTGTCCCTCAGTTTTGAAGCTATCGAGCTGAAATTTTGCGAAGTCTTTTTATGTGTCGGAACCGGATCAGATGATAATTTCTTGTAACTTCTAACTGGAATGATCTGTTTCAAGTATATGAAAGCTTCAACACAGAAAAAATTAGCTTAGCTTTCTCGTTTTACTTTACGTTTTCCAAATTTCAAATTTAAATCAAAAAATATTTTTGACATTTTGAGTCTTATTTCTCCAAAACTATTTTAGTTGAACTTTCTTTGTTGTGTGAAGTTAAAGTCAAAACGAAAATGTTTTAGAATTTGGAGTAGGATATATTTCAAAACAATTTTTGAATTTCTTCCAACAGCTCATCGCCGGACACAGTCGCTACCACCCAAATTAGGTGTTCGTCTCTTTGTCCCGCAGCAGTGCGGCCTGCAAAGGATATGCGCTCATCCTCGCCTGCACTCGTACCGTCTGCACTCCTCTCTGGGAGCCGATATAAGCGTACAGGAGACGCTCCTCGAGTCGCGTCTTTGTGGTATCCTACCCCAGCAACTGCTCTCCGTATGGATTCAACGAGAGAAGGAGCTGCTGCAGGAGATCTCCGGCATGGGCGAGCTCAGCGGCGAGTGGCGCTGGCGCCAGATGAATCTGCTTGAGGAGCATTTACGCCTTCTCAAGGATTACTCACAGGCAAAGCAGAACATTCAACAGTTAACCCGAGACGGGGTCTTTTTCAAGCGCTCCTCGGTCAAGACAGACGAGTCATTGGAATTTCTGCCTGTCAATTTGCATGTACAACGAATGTGGGCACAAAACGATACTCTCCAGCGGCGGGGCGTCTTGGATGTGGTTACTGTCGGAGCCTTTACCCGTCACGATGCCAAGGGCCGAAAGTGTGGTGGGCTAATCAAGTAAGTTTAGTTTAGTTTTGTTCTTTATCCTTGATCAAACTGATCTTCATCCCTTGACAGACTTCTGCAGGAGAGCAAGTCCTGGAAACTGGAGCAGAGTAATGCCTGCAAGGTTCAAGCTGCCAACGATGCCGTTCAGGCCACCAAGCAGCTGCGCAAGGAGATTGTGGAACTGATGTCGCAACTACTTCAGCTGGCCAGTCGACGCAGTGCCAAAGACATGATGCCCCTGTGTAATCAAATGGTGGCTAAGACCCGCACCCTGCTGAACATCTGGGAACCGAGTATCGTGGAGGAGGCCGTAGCGTTCATTGAACAGCACCGCATTATCGAGGAGCCGGACAACGTGCTGATGGAGCCCATGTCGCCGTTTCGCAAAATCACCCAACAGTTGACTGCCCTGGAACTAAAGTCCCCCGAGCTGGAGGACTTTGCCACACCAGTGGTGGCTCCGCCTGATCTTTGGCCGCGCGGACAGCCGCCTTTGATGCGCTCCAACAGCTGGCATCCGAGCAATAGCTCGCCATCCAGTTCGCTGGACATCAATGCCATTGATTCGCTGCAGCATGTGGTCAAGTGCTACAATGAACATTTGCGCAGCTTGGAGGAGGCGGAAGCCACATATCAGTCGCTGCCAATGGTCTGGCAGCAGACAGCTGCGACAGCATCTGCCCCACCTCCACTCCAGCTGATCGATCTGGATGAGGTGAAGGCGCCGCAGTTGGGAACGCCCGCTGGTTTTCTGGACACCAAACTGATGAACTCTTCACCCTCAGCCAACTATTATAGACCAACGGAGGAGCCGGAGCCATTGGATCTGACCCAACTGAATATCGAGGCCAGCGTCATGTGTCTGGTCAGCAAGCTGAAGTTCTTCTGCGGCCGCTGTGACAGTCCAGCCATACGTCTGCGCCATCCGAAGACGCCACTGAAGCGGGAGGGCTTTGCCGTGGCACCCCAACAGGCACCCGATATCATAGCTGCTCCAGTGCCAGTGACCCAGTCAATAGAGCAGCCGTCAGTAGTACCTGGTGCCAAAAAAATCAACAAATTCACGGACGGCTTGGATCTGTCGCTAACCACAGACTGGACAGCGGAACTGCGTCCCAGCATGCGCAAGCTGCGCCATGCCATGGACCGATTACTAAAAACGGCCCGGCTGATGCACTCCGTCCAGCGGCTGCAGCAAGATGTGCGCTGTAATCGCATTCAGGCGAGCATCACTTATCGGCGCGATGTGTGCTTCTCGCAAGCGGTAAGCTTTCCCAAATATAAACCACACAAAAATACCACTCACCTCTCTTATCTCATACAGCTGACGGCTCTGGTCACTGCTTTGATGCTCCGCCTTTGGGGCAATGAGGTGGACATGGCCTATTTCATTATGCTGCGCGATCTTGGTCCCTTGGCCTATTTTGAGGGTCTTCTCTCGCTGTATGGTGGCGAGACGGACATGTGGAGTGACATGTGCATTGCCATTGAGGACTTGTCTGCTGTCAGCTTTCAATTGGTGAGGGCTCAAGGAGAGGCCAAGATGCTGCCCACGCCAAAGATCACAGGATCACGTCAGGCCTTGGAGGTGCAATTGCCCGTGCCGGAACATTCCCTGCCCGGCAGCGGTTCCACCATTAGCTTTAAAATTACACCCGTTTTCTTTAACATTGGCATAAATGAGAAGGCAACCATTGCAGAGACCCTGGGCCAGACCCGAGAGCAGCATCGCTCCAACTGGGACAACTATCTAAGGCTCAGTCAATACTTTGGACGGTATCGAAAACTGGGACTGGGCTCCGTGGACACGGGCGAGTCGCTGCAATCGCTTCTTGGCTTCATGGAGCAGCAGCTCAGGGCCAATGTGTCGAAGAATGTTAAGATTCTGCATCTGGCGGAGGATGCCTGCCGATTGATGGATGGCCTGCGATTTACCTCCTGCAAGAGTGCTAAGGATCGCACGGGTATGGCTGTGACATTAGAGCAATGTCGGGTGTTGGTGCGCGAGTTCCAGCTGCCGGCCAAGCATGTACCCTACGCCCTTAGCACAATGAGAAGGTGAGTTTTTAAGTTGCCATTGCTTATCGGGCCAGTACACTATCAAATGATCTTTTCCAGTGAGGGCACCCGCATGGACAATGTACTTAAGAATATAGGCAAACGCAAATATGCCTTTAATTTGCCTCAGGTAATCTCGTTGCCGGCGATGTACAGGCCTCCAGTTGGGGCCTATGGGAAGGCGGAGACCTAAGATGCGCATGCTCCAGGCTCTAGGTACTTATCCCAATTGGGGTTAAGTAAGAGCGTGCAAATAGTTTGGCCAAATAATTTTCCCACTTACAAAGAAACGTAACGTAAAAAAACTGTGCCAAAAAAAAAAATATCCAACAAACAGAAATCCAGTAACAACTACGACAAGCTTCCTCTAGGGCAGATAAGTTTGTGCAAATATTTGGGGAATATAGAAATATTATAGATAAGTTCCGTTTGATATTTATGCGACAACTCAAAATTGAGTTGCATCTATCCTTGAAAAGGGAAACCTCGATCTACTAGAGCTGCAAAGACTTGGTTCAGAAATGGGGTTGAAATCTACCACTGTGTCAGTATCATTTATAATCCTCAAGTTGGCTGGCACCATTCGAATTCTGTAGAATGGTAGAATTTTTTATTTTTTTTTTGGGTTCTAAATAACAAGCCCTACTCGCAAAAGCCATGAGTAATCTGTTTAGAAAATGGGGTTGTATTGAATCTCTTGAGTTACACAAAGGCGGTTTTCATTACTTATTCGCTTGATTCGATTGTCCCCCATCTCCAATTGTCAGCTAATTGTTCTTCATTAACAATGTGAACCAACTAAATAAACAAGGTATATGTCCCAAATATGTCGATCTTTCCTCTTTTAGTGGCTATGGCTCACGAGCCGACAGTTATGGCTCACGAACCGAGAGCTGGTTGATGGCTCCCGGCTCTCGACGTAGAGCTCTCAGCTCAGACCCAAGAGCCGAGTGCTACGAGCCGAGAGCAAGAGCTGACTCTCGAGAGCTGCAAGCACAGAGCAATACCGAACCCTGATTTTTTCACATAGCTCAATTATTGTATGCTCTCACCTTTAAGGCACACAGCAAGTCCGTCTAATTTATCTACCTTTATAAAAAAATATAGCTCGAAAAATTTCCTGAAATTAGCAGAATAGTTCTGAGTATAAAATCTTAGGCCTGTCACGCACAGAATGCCGAGCAGAGCTTTGAAAAATCAAACGCACGGAACACTTAGCGAGCACGCACACCAACAGCTAAGCGGAGCAGAGAATTTCATCAAATCCGTTCGAATACTTTAAGAAGTTATAACATAAAATGTAATGAGTAGACGCTGAACGTGTTTCTATGATGAAATCAATCAAACAGTGGTTTTCAATTTACCGACTCTACTTACGGCCGAAAATAGGGCTATGCACTTGATCGAATGTCTCTCGAGATACACCTCACATATGCCCAGATTGATTTAATAAATTACACAGCAGCTCTAAGAATCTGTTAATAGCAGGAAAATCATGGTAACTTGTTGTTGAACTTGGGAATATTTTTGTGAAAGTCCTATCAACTTTGGTGCTTGTTGGATGTAGCGGTGTCGCAACAACCCACTTGCGCCACGCTAAGAGGAATATGACACCTTTTTGCATGAACTGCAACACGCAAAATGTCTTGCCTCGTCATCAATTTAAAGAACTCCGATTGTTTTGTGGCTTCACCAATTTCTAACTTTAAAGAAATTTTAAAAATAAATCAATGCTAACTCTGGCCAAGCGACTCTTTCACTTGTGTGACAAGATGTGTGAGAGCTCGCCTTGTCATAATGGAGTAAGTTTCGTCTTCGGTGGTTGTTTTTGCGTAATTCTCCCAATACTTTCGTCCAACAAATGGTCAGGTACCACTCAGAATTGACCGTTCGGCGAAAGAAATTTGCATCGCAGTGCGCAGCGCGAACAACTTTTGTGGCACTTGGCCCGTTTTGGAACACCCCCACCGTAATTTGTTTCCGGTTTTTTTCCGGCTCATACGCATCACCTGTGACGGTCATATAAAACGTCTTTATCATATCTTTCCAGCATTTCTGTGCACCAACCCGCTCGAGCAACTGTCATATTATGCGGAATCCAAAGCAAGAAACCTCTTTTACGACAAGGTGTTCTTGAAATATCGTACATTTGCTAATAGAATCAATGGGCGTTTTCAGCAGACAAATCCGATTTACGATTACTGATTTATGATGACCGATTTTACCTGCTGAATACAATGATAGCCGATTGCGATTAGTAAATATGGCAATCGTGTTTGCTGAGATGGAATCATACAAAATCTATGATTGGTGGCAGTCAATTGATTGCTCGTCCAACTGTTTACCCCAAAACAAAAAATTAACTGACTTCCTACCTGACAGCGTTAAAAACCCTTTAAAATTGTGCATTAAATGAGTCGACGAAATGTATTAAAGCCAGAAAATAACCTAACTCAGCAATCAGTGATATTCAGGAGAGAATCATTAGCAATCGCAAATCGGAAATCGGATTTATCTGCTGAAAGCGCCCAATGTTTAGAGTATATCACAAGACGATCTGGCATTATCAATTTAGCATACCATATACATATGTTTTCTGGCACAATAGCCGATTTTGAGCGACGAACTATAACCATGAATAAATTCACCATCAGCTCCCATTTCCACTTCCGCAAAAGTTTTGTGATTTAGAAACCAAATCTAGTCAAAAACACCAAATTTTTGTGGAATTTAGTATTTGTGTTGCTTTATTGGCATACAGTTCAACTGAGTTCATCGACACGCTTTTGTTGAGATAATCCATGTCGAAAGTTATGGAAATTAATTCAAAAAAAAGCCAAATTGATTTTGTCAACTCACGGCAAATCACACAAATAGCGCTAGTACATCAAAAAGTTGTGAGGTTGTTTGAGAGTTACCAGTTCCCCACATACAAATATTACCCCACATGATCGATAACTATCTCGAAATAAAAAAAATATGGACACTGCAAATGTTTTCCCAAATTTTACATCAAGTTAGACAACTGACAAACGATTTTATTGTCAGTTTTCTTCTTTTGAGCTTCGACAGTGTCAGACTGCGGAGCGGTTTGCAGGTTTTGATTAAAGAAGCGTCTCAGTTTTAAATTATTGAAATCGAATTTCTTTTTTAAGATTCGGTTAGTTTTTAAGTCCCAAAATTAGTCATTTGAATTTGTATCCTTTCTACCTGAGTTTATATTACGTTTGTGCAAAAGTATGAAACCGGGTATATGAAACAAAAGTATCAACAGCCGAGTCGAAATAGCCATGTTCGAATGTCGGTCAATCCCGACTATAACATACTCTGTGTCAACGAAATTAAACGCTCAGCATACATTTTGATGCTGCAATAGCAGCTGAAACCAGCGCTGCTACTGCGCCGCAGCAGAGAACAGTCTATCGATCATAGCTCGACTACCTTCCTTTGCCGGATCGATGAATTATCCTGATTACTAAATATGTCTAAAAGGTATGAACCATCTATCTTTAAAACTGTGGGAGATATGGCGTTTTTTCTAAATTCCGGGGACAGGAGGGGGCGTGTCCAACATGCATCTTATACCTGCAGGCAGATTAAGCTTATTTTCAATATTGGTCACGATCACCACCGCAATTTTAATAAAACGTCATAACTCCCACCGTTTGATGGATATATGGTTTATACCTTCTGGGCATATTAAGTTATTGGTATTATTTATCGATCCGCAAAACATTTATGCTGGACAGCACCGGCTGACACAGCGGTGGGCAGTACTTGACACGCCTTGACACTTTGTGTGATGAATAGAAACTTTGGAAGGTAGAGAGTATGTTTATAGTCTGCAAGTTTATAATCTTTTGGCTCTCTATACTGTCAATCACTGCAGGAATTCGAGAAATGAAAGCTAATTAGATCAAGACAAGTTTAGTAAAAAGCTTATCTCGAAAAATTCTTTTTGAAAAGATTTATTCTTGGAGAATTTGTAAACCCTGAAATATTGTCGAACTGTAAGCGCTTTATAACAGTATTATAACAGTTTCAGAAAATAGAGCTCCAGCAATTCAAGTATTCCCTGTATGGGGGTTTTTTGTAGGGTTTGAAACATTTTTGGCCCACTCTTTTATTGCTATTAAAACGTGGCAAGGTCTCTCATCATAGTGGAAAACTTCTCCACTCCAGAATCTGCAATCAACAATTTTCGACTGCACAACTTGGTTTTCACTTTTAGGCTGTCTGCTATTTGATCTATTTGCACCCGTTCTTAAGCTATTTGAAATGAGCGATTGATCTAATTGATTTGTTGGGCTGATCTGAACGACCGACGTAATCAAACGACTGACCCGTATGACCTAAGAGCTACTAGGATAGGTTAGTTGATAAACTCAAATGAACTGATCTTTGTTCTATAATCGGGCTAGAATCACCAACCTTAATCTAAAGGAACGCTTAACAACTTTAAAATGCTATTTTCTGGTAATCGTCAAAATGTCAGGCCAATTTAATGGAAACACAGTGCAACCTAAGATAAGAAATACATGATTATTGTATGATAGCTTTAGAATTTAGTAATAAATTATATTAGCGTTAGCAGTAGCTCTCTCACACAAATACTTTTTGTTTTTTATTTAAAATTCATTGTAGAAATAGCAAATGTACTTTTCTAAAAAGGCCAAAAGTCCCCATTTGAAGTGCTTCTCCGAGGACTTCGATACAGTTGTATTTAAACAGGGGTTTCCCAATTCGCGGAGTATAGTAGAAACTCCGATTAAGTGTGCTAGATCCTCCGGTTAGGCCATTCTGCCATAAGAGGGCAGGTTCGGTGTGTGCTGGTGTCTATATGGTTCTCCTGTATTTGCGAGTGTCGAACAATGAACAATGACTCAAATCCATTTAAGAATTAGTCTTTCCCCAAGGCTTACTTCATGTCGAGTTTATTGCTTCATTCTTCAATGTTTAGGGTAGCCTTTTTTTTGTAAGGATTTCACCAGCTGTCCACGTTTTTAACCCCCACGACTCTTCTGATTTGAGTAAATCTATAAACTTTCACTCTGTACGTATATATAGATTATTCTTTTCCACTTAATACTTTTTAACGCTCCTGCGCTTCTACAATAGAACAATCGAGATGAACATAAAGTTGTGATGATTGTTTAATAACCATTAATACAGATGGCATATGCAAATGTCGCATAAATATGCAACGGACCTTAAAGTTTGTGGGTAAACTACTCATAGCAAATAAGATTGTTAAACGCATAACACAAAAGGGGGTTAAATGTTTTTCCGCTTCTACTTATTTATTCTAGATTAAGCAGATCGAAGTTTGTAGACTTGTCGATGACTCATGTACTTCCAGTAAATGAAAACAAAACTTGTTAACCGAATAAACACACAAAATAACAAAACCAGTGTCCACTTTTTATCAGTAATCCTGGACGCGCCCTGTGCCCAGACGTTGTTTTCGTATCTCGGTCTTCAGCCAGGAGGGCACATCCCGTATGGGATGGGCGCTGGGGAAACGCAATGGCTGCTCTGGCCCGTCAAAGGGATGCGTTTTGGCCAGTTTACGTTGCAGATACTCTTTGTTCAGCTGCTTGGCATCCCGATGCTTGTCCATGTACAAGTTAAATGGCTGCTTCAACGGGTAGAATTTTTGATCGGCTAAGTATGGCTTGGGGAAGTCATATTCGTACACGGGCTCCTTGAGATCTAAAATGCAATAAGAGTGAATTAGGAGACTATCGGTTGCTTGTTTTCTAAAGTGACCTACTTAGCACATCGTGATAGAACTGCGTGAGCGATTCATCCCAATTGGACTGGTAAAACGCCAAGCCCGATGGCGTCAGCTGCTCTTGATGCTGACGATAAAAGTCCAGGGTACTGAACGATCGCTTCTCCAAACTACCATACTCCGAGGTTGGCAATTGGTATGCAGATAGATCCAGGCGATCCTGCTGCTTGAAAAGCAGAAAGACCATGCGCTGATAGCCTACTCCCTTGGGCGGAAAAGGTGGCAGGTAATCGACAAGCACTTGGCCCTCGCTAACCTTGTCATTGGGTATGTTACCACTAGATGGAAATGGAAAACAAAGATTAGTTTGAATTGGGATTATTCGGCAGTAGATGCCACCTACATTAACCAGTGCAGACATTCCCCAGCCGACTGAGTGTGGTGTGCATCTGGATTGGTGAGCACTAGTGTCCAGTAGCTTTTGGCCTGCTTGCCGCTTATCGGATCCAGTTGGCCCTCAAAACTAACGAGCGGCGCCTTAGCTGCCTCGGCTGGCTTAATCACATTTCCACTATAAACGGGACTCAAGCTGGCACCCACTTCATAGCTAATGTGAAGTGGTACACGTGGGACAAAGTAGGCACTGCCAAAGAGATGCTCAAAGATACCATAGTGATCTGCCATTAAGCGCAGATTGTGCGGTCCAGTTGTTTTTATATTTGTCTGCTGCACTTTATCCAGATCGATGATCACTGCAAGAGTAAGACGAACCCGTGAGAACTTGTTTTCAAACTCGAACAAATATTCACCTACAATTGTTGCTGCGGGCCAGCTGTTCAAGATCCTTACTAGCTCGCTGGGCCTTAAGGTGCTGCAATCGCGCCTTCAGCTGTTGGGAGCGCGATTCCTTAAGGTGTGGAAAGCCAATGTTGATGCGAGCCATCACTTCCGGATCGTTCACTGTCTCATCTGAAGTCAAATAGAAAATAATTGTCACTTCTGCCCAAATCTGATTACATCAACTTGAGCGTACCTCGCAGTCGCTGCTCCAGGGTCCGAGCTACACCGGGTGGCTTGCCGCGCAGTGTATGACCATGGCGGGCGCATGGACTTGTCAGAAGGGCAGCAGCTTGTGTTCCACAAAGACTAAGTCCGCCATTCACTCTGCTTTTCATTAACAAATTACTAAAAGACAGTGCCATGGTATATTATCTTTCGATTGGTTAACGAGCAGTGTAACCGAAACTCGCCAACTAAAAAATACCAAAAAGAGAAAACGGTATCACTTCATGCACATGTCATGTATCGCACCATAGACTTGGAAATAGAGGTGGTATAGATTGCTACACACTGCAACAAATCAACTGCAAAAACCAAAAGCTTAATATAAAAAATCTCACATTTTACCACATATAAGACAAATATTCTAAATCTGGACATTCTGCGTTGGTATCCACAGCTCAAGAGATAATGGATCTTATTTGATTTTGATGAGCTTTCGATGTACTCGACAAATAGTGACAACACTTCGAAAAAAAAATAATTCGAAAACTTTGGATAACCCCATAACACACTTGTAAAGATTTACAACAAGATACACAAGTAATCGAATTATCCCTATGGAACTCTGAACCCACCAGAAAACTGTCGGCGGTAATTTTTTGACTTACCGAAAATACCGGAACACCTCATTTACCGCAATACCGCTGCCATCTATCTAACACATGTATTTTCTAACGATTTACTAACGATTATAAACACATCGCCTAGCCAGGGACGAATACACGACAAATAAATTATTTACCGCATGGAAATAATCAATTAAATATGATATTAAATTAGAGATAAATTAACAAAAATGCTTAATACTACGATTCCCTTCTGCGATGTCGGTTGTTTGATTGGCTTAATTTCATAGTATAAAAAACTTTGGCCACCCAGAGTAGGTTCAACATCTTTTCGAGATCGTAATTGTAAAAATAATATAATTTAAATATTCCTTCAAATTTCTGACTCGCTCACTCCCTGAACTTTTGGAACTGGTGAACCAGCACGAATCAGGTAACCACTCGTGCGCAGCCCTGGCGAGAACATGGACTATCGGCGGCTTGTCCATCGATTTGCCAAAATCAAAACATATAGCATACAATAAATACTTTGGGATTCAATATCGTACCACCGCCTAATACGAGATTTTAAATTCGTAGACACCGCACTAGTAACGCATTTCGTGAACTACTGCCAGTGGCGCCAAGTCAAACAAAGGCGCTATGGCAAAACATAACTAAAAACATGTGAAAAATATTTGTCTATGCTTTTTGAATAATAATTTTTTGGCAGAATACGTATTTTAACGTGAGTTGGAGTCATCTATGCATTTTGGCAGATCTTAAGTGGAAGAGACAAGATGAAATTGTGTTTGTTACGTGAAGCTAACATAACTGTGCACCCAATTGAAGCACAAGCTGTTAAAACTTGAGCATTCTTCCAGGCCACTGCTCTTTCTTCTCTTCAAAGAAACTCGTATTCATTTTAAAATACATTAAGAAATCATATAATTATTAAAACTAAATATGGGCATTTCCATGGTGTCGAACGGGACTTTTATTTTGGCAATATGCGTAACTTATACCTCTCAGTTAGCCCTATAATTGGTGCAAAGGTAGATTTTTAAGAACTTTTCGTTTTCGAGATAATTGCAAAAAGGCAGGGCGGTCGCACGGGACAAAAATAGAAGTGGGTTTCGCGGGCGACAATTCCGATTCCAAACGCCGATTTCAGCGTTTACTGACGAAACTTTTTAATGTGACTAATTTTAGAATGTTGTGCATTGATGACTTTTTAAAATGGTTTTGATTTTACCACAAAATGACTTATACTTTATTCAAAATTTCATATTAAGCAAGTTCGCACGGGACAGGTCACACCGGACAAAGTTTTCCATCAGATATATGTGATTTCTGATATAATGGAAAGTAAAATCTTACAATTGATTGCAATCACATAGTTTGTAATGGTTTCTTAAGCAATGTTCATTTGCTCTTTTTTATACCCTGTTCCCATTGAAAATGGGAAAAGGGGGATCATAAAGTTGTGCGAATGTATGTAACAGGGAGAAGGAAAATTTTCCGACCCCATAAAGTATATATATTCTTGATCAGCATGAACAGCCGAGTCGATATAGCCATGTCCGTCTGTCCGTCTGTCCGTCCGTCCGTCTGTCTGTCTGTATGAACGCGTCGATCTCAGAGACTATAAGAGATAGAGCCACAAATTTTTGCACGAAGGTAGATTTATGCTGTACGCAGATCAAGTTTGTTTCAGATTTGAAAAATTCCACCCCGTCCCCCTTTTATCCCCAAAAAACCTAGACCTCCTCTAGAAATCCTAGACCTAAATAGCCGTCAGATCCACAATTTTCAAGTAAGAGCCTCGTGGTTTAGTACACATCAAGCTAGGCCCAATATCTATCTATTCTGAAAAGTACAATCAGATCGGACAAAAAACACCGGAGTTATAAGAAACAGTTGAGCTGATAAGAGCACCCCCCCACTTGTTGGTCAGGACTAGAAAAAAGTGTTGCATACATTTGGGATAATGTTGTTAAATTCAAAAACAATTAAATGAAAACAAATGAACAGGGTATTTTGTGGTCGGGAAACTCGACTGCAGCGCCCTTACTTGTTTTAAATGGAAAAGTAGTAATATCAAAAGTGTATAAGTTTAAAATTAAATGTGTAAAGAATTAAAATCAAAAGTGGAACATTTTTGATATTAAAAGTGCTAAACTTTAAAATCAAAAGTGCCGACCTTTCATTTTTAAATGGAAAAGCTTATGGATCAAAAACAACTACGGACATTGGTGATTTTACCAATGAAAAATGTTAAATTTACCGGATTTTTTTTTTTGTGTGTACGATAAATCTTATTAATTTTCAGTAAACTTTGCATTATAAAACGGGATATAGGACCAGATATTTCATTATTTATGTTTCAGTATTTCTGCATATAGACCTATTGACTTGAAATTTGATGTCCATACCCTCCAAGATAATAGCGACAATCCCTGATTTAAAATATTCAAAAATCTCCTGGGGCACTTATCCCAGTCTTATTCGGCCATGCCCTTTAGAAAAAACATATCAAATTATTTTAGAATTAAGTATTAACAGTTCTGATAAAATACAAAAATTCTTAGTCACTTAATAAGAACATAAAATATAGATTTAACGACCTTAGTGAGCTAAAATATATTTGTAATTTACATAATTATCCACTTTCCTGTGAGGTTAATAATTTAAATGAAGTAATTCGCGAAGAGCTTAATGCTTTACGGAGTGACTTTAATATACCATTTGAGACAGGGAAAGACTTTTGGGTTCGAATTAAAGAAAATAAGTACCCAAACCTAAAAATACCATATATAAGTTATATTCAATGTTCGGAACCACTTATAACTGCGAAGTGGCGTTTTCCAACATGAAAATTATTTTAAGCAAATTGCGAAATAAAACCTCTGATCAACATTTTGCCGACCTTTTGCGAATAATCAGCTCAACTGTTTCGCTTATAACTCCGGTGTTTTTTGTCCGATCTGATTTCAGAATAGATAGATATTGGGCCTAGCTTAATGTATACTAAACCACGAGGCTCTAACTTGAAAATTTTGGATCTGACGGCTATTTAGGACTAGGATTTCTAGAGAAGGTCTAGGTTTTTGGGGGATAAAAGGGGGACGGGGTGGAATTTTTCAAATCTGAAACAAACTTGATCTGCGTACAGCATAAATCTACCTTCGTGGCTCTATCTCTTATAGTCTCTGAGATCGACGCGTTCATAGAGACAGACAGACGGACATGGCTATATCGACTCGGCTGTTCATGCTGATCAAGAATATATATACTTTATGGGGTCGGAAAATTTTCCTTCTCCCAGTTACATACATTCGCACAACTTTATGATCCCCCTTTTCCCATTTTCAATGGGAACAGGGTATAAAAAAGAGCAAATGAACATTGCTTAAGAAACCATTACAAACTATGTGATTGCAATCAATTGTAAGATTTTACTTTCCATTATATCAGAAATCACATATATCTGATGGAAAACTTTGTCCGGTGTGACCTGTCCCGTGCGAACTTGCTTAATATGAAATTTTGAATAAAGTATAAGTCATTTTGTGGTAAAATCAAAACCATTTTAAAAAGTCATCAATGCACAACATTCTAAAATTAGTCACATTAAAAAGTTTCGTCAGTAAACGCTGAAATCGGCGTTTGGAATCGGAATTGTCGCCCGCGAAACCCACTTCTATTTTTGTCCCGTGCGACCGCCCTGCCTTTTTGCAATTATCTCGAAAACGAAAAGTTCTTAAAAATCTACCTTTGCACCAATTATAGGGCTAACTGAGAGGTATAAGTTACGCATATTGCCAAAATAAAAGTCCCGTTCGACACCATGGAAATGCCCATATTTAGTTTTAATAATTATATGATTTCTTAATGTATTTTAAAATGAATACGAGTTTCTTTGAAGAGAAGAAAGAGCAGTGGCCTGGAAGAATGCTCAAGTTTTAACAGCTTGTGCTTCAATTGGGTGCACAGTTATGTTAGCTTCACGTAACAAACACAATTTCATCTTGTCTCTTCCACAGGGTATAAAAATAAAAATAAAAAAAAGTTTGCCGCCCATAAATCCCAGTTTAGAAACATCCCCCCGCTCCACCCCGCCTTGGATTTTGTTAGTTAATCTAAGACCCACCCAAGGTAGTAGTAATGCTGCGCTTCTGTAAACCAACGAACTAATATACAATTTAAATGTTTTAACTTTTTACTTACTCAGCTGGGGTTTGAGCCCGGGACCCTTTGAACTTGACACGACTGGAATGCCGCCTTAGCCGACTGCGCCACCACGAATGACTGTTGGTGCGCGCCAAATGTGCTACTTTTATTAAACTCAATTTACCTTCTGCCTACAACTTGTAATTCTCAATTCTGTTGTTTCAAAATTTTAAACATTTTGTTTTTACGTTTAAATTGGTAAAATCAAAAATGAAAGTTGCTGGTTCAAAAAAGTGACACCATTTTGAAATTAAATGCCCGCACTTTTAATTTTAAAAGCAATAAATTTTGATTTTACGTTAAAAATTGGTAAAATCAAAAATGAAAGTTGATGTTTCAAAAAAGTGGCAGCATTTTAAAATTAAATGCCCGCACTTTTGATTTTAAAAGTGCAACATTTTTGATTTTACTACGAAACCAGAAGCGCCATTGTTGATTTTACAATGTTAAAAAACAAAGGTGTCTACTCTTTGAAATTAAAAACTCGTACTGTTGATTTTAAAAGTTAAAAATTTTGTTTTTACGTTTACATTGGTAAAATCAACAAAAGTGTAAGTATTTTGAAATCAAATGCCAGCACTTATGATTTTAAAAGTGCAACACTTTTGATTTTACTACGAAATCAGAAGCGGCGTTGTTGAATTTACTACTTTTTGAATCAAAAGTGTCTGAAATTTAAAATCAAAGATTAAAGTAGTGGATTTTAAATGATTGCATTTTTGATTATACGATGAAATTGGTAAAATCAAAAAGAAAAATAGGTAATTTCAACAATTTTTGCTCAAGAGGTAAAAAGTGGAAATTACAATTTTTTTTCTGTGTAAATAATACAAAAAACTCAGATTTTTTTAAGTGGTGCAACAATGTAAAATATACAAAAAACATATGGTTGGATGGTTTAAAGATACATCAGCTGTAAAAATTCCGTGGTATTGTAAAATCTGGAAAGTGGTCATTTTAAATTTTGAAAACTTTGATCACGATTTTCGGACCAAAGAAATGGGAGTACGAATTCATGAATTTTGTGATGGATAAGTACGTTAAATCTTATTAATTTTCAGTCAACGTTGCATGATAAAACGGGATGTGGGATAAAACGGGATGTGGGACCAGATATTTCATTATTTATGTTTCAGTATTTCTGCATATAACTCGTTAACCAATAGACCTATTGACTTGAAATTTGATGTCCATACCCTCCAAGATAATAGCTACAATCCCTGATTCAAAATATTCAAAAATCCTGGGGCACTTTTCCCAGGCTTATTTGGCTATGCCCTTTTTTAAACTTTCTATGCGTTAAGGCATTATGCCCACCTCTTATTGTATTTATTATTTTTATGCAGACCTTCATTGCATCAATCATTTTTACCTCTTTTGCGAATAGAGCTTCTTGATGAATTACGCAGTGAAGAAAAGGACATAAAATTCCATTTCCCGATCATCACTTTTGCTCCATCAGTCCATTAATTTATCTATATTATCTCTAGTAAGTATTTTTGAAAAAAGTGTATCGAATAAAATGTGACCCATTACGTGGCCGTGAATAGAAATTACATCGAAAAATTCCTCCAAACTTACAAAATTTTAATCCACAGTGTTGCCATCCATATTTTCTATGAAAAAGAATTTATTTTCCCACTCTGGGTCAAACATTTTGTTCGGCGTACGTTTGCTTTGTTCCGCAGCGCAGTCTTGCATCGTTGACTGCTATCGAGCAAGTGATTTGACTTTCTCTCCCTCTGCATTGCGTTGCTGGCAAAGTTCTCTTTCATAAGTAACAAGATATGACCAAAAAAAAAGCTAACCCTTTTCTTATTTGCCTAATAACTAACTATAACTAAAAAAAACAGCTATTTAACGCTAAAAACGGCTAGATTTAGTTACAACATGACAATGTGGCAGCACTAACGCTGTGCTTTAATTTCGTGAGAGCGTAGCCGAAGACCTTTGCCGAAGTCACACGAACGTTTATATTGTGCATGAGCGGCAGCGACGCGGATAATTTGAAAGTATTTTTAACAATCTTGTTCCATACTAACTTTAACTTGGCAATACTATCACCGATTATTTTTAAACCTTCTTTTTTTAACTCCAAAACCCATTTCTGCAGAACAATATTTTTATTTGTCTTCGGCACGCTTAAAAACTTTAAATATTTGTTTGATTGCCGCCTCTCCTTGCAGCCAACACTGAAAGCAGTTGGGAGCTGCAAAGTAACTAAGTAACTAAGTCTGTTTATGGGATAATACCCAAGCTTTCGGTTAAGTTTCGTATGCACAGATTAAAAAAATATATTTAAAAAAACTTCTTACAATTTGTATGTTAGCTCTTTCTGGGATTTGGGCATGGGTATTTCAAATTCGTAGTCAATCAACTAACATCTACACTACAATACCAATAAGTCCAGCTAAGAAAATAAAATTTTTAAGACACCGAAAAAAGAATATACTCATGTTCTTTTTATTCCAATTTGAATAAGTATATTCTATATATGCCAAATATGCTGAAGTCACATAGTCATAACTCGACAACCGTTCACCGGATCTTTCCCATTCCCCCATTTGACGTGCAATAAAAATGCTTAAACGCTGATTTCTAGGGCAGCATCCAAAAGACGACAATTCACGAGGGAAACTTAGGTCAGGGTTTCAATGAAATGCATGAAATAAAGCGGAAAGCAACAAAGTTTTTGGTAGGGCTCTAACAAATTAAAAATAAATCAAGAAAAAATAAGAAAGTACGACAGCCGATAGGATAGGACTGTCGGGTCTGATCGGGTTGAAGCCCCAAATGAAAATAATACTTATAGCTAGCAAATGAAACAGGTTAAAGAAATTCGAAAGTAACAGCAGAGACAAAGCCTACTGGGGTTGTACAAAAATGAAATGGAAAAGTTATTTCGGACTAATGAAACAGTTTTCTTATTCCAAGTTTAAGTCGTCTGAATAGGTACAATGCACAAAGACGACAAATGAATTTTAATAAACAGAACAAACAAACCTTGAATTTTTATCGAATGGGGTTTTATTTGCTAGCTTATCAAAGAGAAGTTAGTTATTCGAATTGTGTTAGCTGAGCTATTTCCCAAACTGAAAATCTATAACTAACCATACATATAAAATTGGTATTAAACAGTGTGATCTGACCAATTGGCAGACTCACTGCTCAGTGCAGCAAAGCCCTAAACATAAGATATGGAAGCTGATTTGTTTTCCTGAATTTTTATCTTAAGGCCTGTTTCCAGGACCGCGGAAAATTTAGGACGCGAAATTGCAATTTATTAACTTAGCATCCACATAAATTTTTAGTATGGCCATATATAAGCCAAAATGGCAAAATAAAGAAACGGCCACATTGGTGGTCAGCTGTTTTTCGTTTACAATAAAAAATAATAATTTTATAATCGTGGTCTTTATTATCCAATCTCTTAAGTTTATATTTAAAATTATTAGGTTATTATAGGCGAACCTTCCTTTCCTTTCACTCGGCGCAAACTGACTGGCCGACGCTCAGATATCGATCAGTCCTCAGCTATCGATATATCGAGATCTGTCACTATGTAACACTGGCTTTAAGGGTTGCACAGGTTGTTAAGGTTATTGGCGGTTACCCTAAGCGGTTCATTCAAATTCAAAATTATTCACATTTTACAATTTTAAAGTGTTTTTGATTTGAGATTGTTAAACAAGAATGATGCGCAGCAGGAAAAGTGATATGTTGATAGCGGTAGCGGAATTTGTAAACTCAACAGCCGGGTCTGTATCTTGGCAGTATGATTCAGCTGGTGTTCAAATATAATAAAAACTAATTAAACAGATGAATAGCTATTTTTTTTAGATATTTTCATTTATTAATTAATGCGATTAAGTCCAATACAATTAACTAACATTCTTTTATTATTTCCGCGCCAACACTTTCCCACGCACTCTTCACTTTTATGTGGTCAAAGTGTTTTTTGTCTGTGATATCCCACAGACAAGGTCGGAACTCCACTGCCTTTAGGCCCGATTTCTCAAAGTCCGGTTGGTCAACTTGACAGGCAGTTTAACCGAATTTGAGTGTCTCATGATGTATGTGGCGTAACCGGAGGAACAAACTTAAACGCTGCTCATCCACCGGTCAACTTTAACCGCGAGCTCAGCCCCGATGAAATTATCGATATTTCTTATCGACATGCAAACAGCTGTCCGCACACTTTCTTTCTTTATTTAATTATTTGCTGCAACACAAAATGTTTATGAATGAACGAATTTTTAAATTCCATGCCATTGAAATGCAATTCGAAGAGGCTGAGCATTGAATAAATAATGCAAGAAAGTACAGGGAGAGGCCTAATTAATTTACTAATATGGACGATGCCACATTTGTTGTTTGTATTTGTTGTTTTTCCCTCTGGGTCTTTTTGCACTATCACTTTCACTCTTCATCGCAAGTAATTTTAATCAACTTTTAAGCAAAACCATGACCAGCAACAACTAATTGCAATGAAAAACAATCAAACCAAACCGAGTCAGCTGTTCACTCGTTCGTTTAGTCAAAAAGTATGGTCACACTGAAGCAGCGATGGGTATTTGTCGATATCAGGCGAAACTGCTGTTGAGAAAAGCAAATGACTTAACCGCTCGTCATCTGAACGAACAAATCTGACCGGTGGTTGGCTAACCGGAACCTTTGAGAAATCGGCGAATAGCCTAAATGAATGCTATGAGCTCTGCATTTAGAGAAGAGAAAATTTTGTTTGTGTAGAAACTTTTTGTGTAGTTGGAATTTTCGTGAAGAAAGGCCGCACTCGTGCGTTTTTGTAACTGATACATCAGTGTATTCCAAATAATTTGTTGATGAGTATGGCCACTTTTTCATTGAAAAGTAGTTGAATCAGATCAATGCTCATTTCATTTTTGTTTTTCGCTAAACCTTTGAGGAAGTTAAGATCAAAGCTTAGCTTCTTGCAGCAGTGAGACGTTTGGGAAATACATTCAGTATATGCTCAAATTCTGTGTTTACTTTGTGATAGCTTGTATTAAGCTCAGAGTTTGATTTGAGTCTTGCACATGCAGAAAGATCATAAGCGAAAACCTTGACTAATTCTTTAGCTGTAGTAACCCTGCAGTACTGGGCAATAGTTCGAAGCTGGTGAAATAAGCGGTTACCAGGAGACCACCCCTACTTACTTTACTAACCCTAAGCAATGCGTTTTCTCATTTCCAATTTTGTATGAAATGTCCGCAAATAGGGTCAATCGCCACCACCTCGTTTACCCGGGTGACTGGTGAAATAGGACACCATGTAAGGGTCGGTAAGAAGACTACTTACATATGACCCCATGTAAGGGTCGGTAAAAAGAGTACTTACATAAGACTCCACGTAAAACTACTTACATAGGACCCCATGTAAGGGTCGGTAAAAAGACTACTTACATAGGACCCCATGTAAGGGTCGGTAAAAAAGGTACCCATGCTAAGCGTATGAAAAATCACTAATTATAAGTTATTAAATAATCACAACTACCACTGATAAATTCAATTTTTATTTTATTTTAAATTTTTTCTTTTTATTCTCAAATTATTCAAAAGGAATTTTTTCGGAGTCTTTTTTATTTTTGTTGCAGCTGAAGTTTTTAAAATGACGCTTTCTCTGGAGCTGAAACGCCTTCCTTAATTTGTCCTCAACAGGTCCAATTCCACCGACTGAATATATTGCATCTGGGAATAAATTATTTGATTGTCGTACCTCTAATTAATTTATTAGTTTATTATTGCTTGTATATTTTATTTATTTTCACTGACTTCTTAAAATTCACTTCACTCGTCTCAACTGCTAAGCTGCCAAAAATTTCGACAACTGGCGAACACAGCTGCGTTGAGCATTGCGAAAGAGCGAAAAGCAATAGAAAACAAACGGTTCTTGCGTAATTATTGTTTTTTGTAAATTCAGATACAGTGCATTGAAGACCAGTAAACAAACAGCGATGGAAAGCGTAATCGACGTTTTTTGTTTTTTCATTTTCGTGTCTATGCCCTTTTCACAAAATATTATATCAAAAACAAATGCAACGATTGACCGCTACTTTTCGTTTACGCTTTCGTAGAAAAATATATTTTTTCACTAGGTGGTTCGGCGTTCGCTTACCATAGGGTCAGCATTGTAAGTACCCATGTAGTAAGCGGCGGGGTAAGCACTTACCGCATTGTCACTTTGTATTTAGGTGGGAGTTCAGCCGCTAATTGATACAAAATTTGAACTGGTGTTGATTTTATTAGACCTACGGCTCTTCTTAAGTGAAAATTTGTGTGAACCGGTATCTTGTCTATAGCTGCTTGAAAGATGAACACGCATATTCCATTCTGCTTCGAACAAAGGACCTATAGAATTTAAACCCTTGCCTTGGATTCACTTTAAAATGGCAGCCGCTAAGAATTTTTACGAAGGCACAAGATTTGTTTGAGTTTGAGATTGATTTGTCAATGTGAGCAACAGGAGAGCTATTTGCATTAATGATTCTGCCGAGATATTTTATTTGATCGACTTCGTTAAGGATTGTTCTTGCATGCACAATGATTAGCGGTTGCCTCCTCCTGTTAAAGTGTATGATGTTGGATTGCGCCGAATTGAAATAGAGATTTATCTCATTGCAGTCTTTCTCAAAAATATAAATTTTTGCTGCTAGCATGTTTCTGGCAGTGGTTAAGTCTTGGTGATAAGTTACAATGAAAAAGTCATCTGCAAATTGAAAAATAATGCAGTTTTCATCGTTTCTATTATGCAGACTGATTGTGTATAAGTTGAATAGTGTAGGACTTAGGCATCTGCCTTGACAGACACCATTATTAACTTCAAGAGCTCTGCTTGGCAATTTCTAGAAAACGTTTGAGTAGGAATTTTTTTGGCCAAACTATAATGTGATCGTTCAATTTTATACGCCTCAGTTTGTCAGATAGAATTGGGATGTTTACACAATCAAAAGCCTTTTGCAAGTCTAGACACGCATCAACTACTTGAAATAATTGCTTTTTGAGTTCACTGATTTTATTAATGAGATCATTTATACATTGAGAAGTGGAGCGATTTCGCCTGAAGGCATATGATCTTTCAGGAAACAAGTTGTTTTCTGTTATGTGTTTGTCCATTTCGATATTATGGAGACCTTCTAGACACTTGAATAGCACACTTAGCAAGCAGATTGGTCTGTAGCTTTGTACCAAGCCTTGATCTAGGATCTTTTTAGGAATTGGGACTACACGAATTTTTGTTTTTCTGTTCTTGTTCTGGAATTTCGCGTTCTTGCCATGTGGTGTTCAACACATTGAATAGTTCCCTTTTTATGGGGGGGAGGGTAGTGAATCGTCATAATTTAAGGGAGGAGGAATATCTGTCGGTTCTTCATCTATAATTGGGAATTGGATACAATTTGAGGCATTAGAAACGTTTTTGACCAAATTAAGGAAGTTCTCTTCATCCGACCAGCTATTACCAACAGGTTTACTTTGTTTGCAGCTCTTCATATTGTTGATCTTTTTCCACATCTCGTTTGGGGAACTTGAGATTTCGTTCAAAAAGTTCTTAAAATTTTATTTTTTTGCAGATTTTGATGTGTGTTTGAAGACATTTTTCTGCTGATAGGAGTGTTCTTGCATCAATGAAGCTCCTTGTTGCGTAGAATTCTTTTCTAGCAGCATTTCTTAGTCTGAAGAGTTTATCTGTCGTAGGGTTCCACCATTTTTTTGGGGTACAATTGTTACAGTGAGGGATTACGATAGTGTTTACTTTAATTATATTTGTCATGTTGATTTGTTTAAGGTAGGAGACCGGTATGACGGCAAATTTTTAAAATTTAATTTTTTTTGTTGAAAAAATGTTTAAAAAAATTAATTTATTAATAAAAAATTATATGTTTTAAAGGTTAGGTATTTAGATAAGTGTATGTAGAATAACTATTTAAATTTTGAGCCAAATCGGTTGAACAGTTTTGAGTCAGTGCTTCCCCGAAATTTCAAAAACATGGTTTCGAGAAAAGCGGGTATAAAGTTTTGGCATCAAATAATACTTACATTATTAAATCAGCTATGCCCGGTGCATACAGCAATCCTTCTGTTTCCTCAAACTCGTCATTAGCATTAGATATACCTTGGTATCTTTAAATAATAAAGGTTGGAAGGACAATAAAAGAGGGAACGGTCAGAGCAGCTGCCGCTGGCGTGTCAACACACTTTCAAACACTCTGCGGCGCGCTCTCTTGTTTTGCCTGTAACTTTGGAAATATTCAAAATTTCTGTCTGAAAATTTAAGAGCATATTTTAAAAATATGGTTCTTCCGAAAAATGTAAAAAAAAAAAAAAAACGATTTCTTTGACCCATCACACCGGTCTACCACCTTAAAGTCTGAGAGCAACTTGTTATGAAGAATTCTTGTTGCGGTTGGGTTTGAGAATTGAATGTTTTTTGATTCCCATGATGAAATCAAGTCCGCAGAATTTGTAAAAGAAAGGTCTAGGACCGAAGATTGGATGTGGCTATGTGAGTATGTGGGGGAACCTGTATTTAAACATATAAACCTGTGGTCTAGCAATTGTTTTTCGATTATACGACCTTTTGGATCCGTGTTTGCACTTCCCCAGATTGTCGATTTAAAGGTCATTTATTCCGTTCTTGAACGTGCTTATATTGGTAGCTGGCGCGATGTATATGCTAACAATGTTGCAATTTCTGGTGAGGTTTAATGTTTGAATGCCTATAGCTTCAATGGAAGAATTCAAGCTAACTATTTTAAAGCGGATATGTTTTCGGATGTAGATACCTACACCTCCATATCCGTCTTCTCTTGTTGTGCAATAAAAGTTGTAGTTTGAGATACTGCTGGATGAGTTATCTTTAATCCAAACTTCTTGAAGGATCGCTATGTCAATATTGTTATTTACAAGGAATATTTCGAGTAGTTGCTTATTGTTGTTTGCGTTAAGGCTTTGGATGTTGAGTTGTACTATTATCATGATTATTTAGAAAGGGAGAATTGAGAGATGTGTTTTATTTTTTGTGAATCTATTTTAGCATTTGCTGTATTTATTTTGTCTCGAAGTGAGAAAAGAAAGTTTTGAAGTTGAGGGTCAATGTTTTCCATACAGGATTTCTGTATGAAGGATGAGAGATGGACTGACACGAAGGTCAACTCCTTCTCTGCAAATCAGCTCAGTCTCAGAATACTGAGTGGGCTGAGTATTTTAAGTGAATTTTTGCTGAAGATTGTATGCTTCGTGTGAAAGAGCTTGCTTCCATTGTGCCATGGTGTCAGCTGCTTTCTCGTTTTCTCTTATTGCGTTTTTATTGTTTTTAACAACTTGAGAATACGATGTCAAGGCATGAACCTGTAGCCATAGAACGAACATTTGGACAGACAGAGCTGACAGCAGTGTCAGAAGGCAGGCGGGATCCTCCAGCTCACTAGCTATTTCGGAGTTGGTGTGGATTGTTGCTTTCGTCCTTGATTCCACGAATGTACACTCAGGGAAAAATACACTGATATTTTATTATTTACACTTTGACTTGAATATTTTCACCATAGATTTAGCGTTAAATATGGAATTCGTATATAAAGAGTGCACACTTCAAGTTTAATATTGTCAATAGTAAAATTTAATATGGAAATAGCTAAAAACTTTTTTTTTTAATTAAAAATTTTGCCAGCCAACCCTATACTCAATTCCCTTTGTAATAGAATCCAGGAGTTGAATTCGTTTAGATTTGGTTCTGAAAAACTGCGATTTGTATTAATTTTATAAAAGTTTTAACTTACTCTGTGTGGGGGACTCGAACTCGGGACCTCTGGATTTGAACTCGATTGGAATGCCGCAGTTATTCATAAATATCTTTATGGCATTTTGCAAAAATAAGACTGCTTGTAATTCTCAAGTTGGAATTCCCTGCTTAGGGAATATAAAAGGGGTAACTGAAATTCGCCGATTTAATATGTTTTTAGTCAATTCAGAGTGGTTTTTAGTTAATTTAAATACAAAAGGGGCATGGTAAAATCAAATATGATTTGTGTTAGGTTTTACTATGCGATTTTTCCCTGAGTGTACATAATCTTATTGACAGGATCCCTACTGAAACTATTGAGAGCTAAACTCTCGAAATTCAAAATACCTATAAAAAGCGAGAATTGTTGCGCGCGCGTTCTTAACCCACGCAACCAATGATCTGCTAGCTGGTATTTATGCAGATCCCAAAAAAATTAACCGCCTACATTAACCTTAAGTCATGTCTACAGGAAGAAAAAACTCTAACACATCGTATTCAAATTTCGATTCAGTTTTAATCAGAGCTCGCAAGTATCTCTCAACACTTTCCTAGTGTCGGTAAAAAACAGTTTGGTTACAGACACAACGAAAAGAGGTAGCGAAAGACACCTTCAGTTCTGTTTTTGCTCAGAGCAGACATTTTTTTTCGTTTCTGTTTCTCTCGTGTCTTTCACTGACAGTTTTGCCGAGAGCAAACCTCCCGAGGTTTTTTTTGCGTATGTATGAGTGGTTGTGGGTTCCCACCCGACCAAAAGCTCACGAGCGAATTCGCGCGCGAACTTAAAAGCGAATAAAAAACGAATCCTGAAATTTTTTTTACATAAAAACTCGAATTAATTCTTGATTTTTATATTGATAAATTAAAATTTTTATTTATTTAATAAAATTATTTTAATTCATAAAATTAACGAATAATGGTGTTATAATATTTTCAGTCTCACAAATTTTATTTTGTTTATTTTCATTTTAATATTTAAGTATTTCATTTTACTATAAGATTCATTCATATCAACAACAACGGCACCACAATTATCAGCTTACAACAACGTTCTCTTCGCTCCCGTTGCAGCTGCTTGGACGCATTTTTTTCTTAAAGCAACATGCTTTGCTTCACATAGATAATGCCGGTGTTTCCTTTTGTGCGGCATGTCGTTAACACTAAAACAAATAACACATAGACAAAAAACTTTAAACAACACAATCATGTACAATTAAATCACATAAACTAATAATTTTTTACCGATTAATTGATTGACGATTAGCGGTTTAATAAAACAAAATTAAATGTCGCCGTCTTAATTCCAAGCGCTTCAAATACACACTGAAAGTGCAAAGTCGAAGTCCAACAAACGACGGCGACGCAGCGTCATTTTTCAGTCACTCTCTACCTCTTGCAGAGAGAAGCAGATTAAAGAAAATACACAAAAAGGTTCGCCAAAACTAGATGAAAAACGAATATTAGCGAATATTATTCTTCGCTTCGCTTGTGTGTCGGGTTGCGCCCGTGTACATATACACACAGCCTACTAAACGCACAAAACAAAAACACTTTTCGCCGACACTTATTGTGTTCTGGTCATTTGCAGACAGTTTTCTGATAAGCACTCGCTCAAAAGTGTTTCTGTCAGAGAAAACCGTAACAGAAAACAGAAGAGGAGCGAGAATAAGTGTTTCGCTCAGTGAGAGAGCGTTTGTGCTGCGTTTTTTCTGTTTTGTTCTAAGGCTGATCGCATTTAAAAAATGTGCTAACACTCATTTGCGAGCTCTGGTTTTAATATAATATAAGATTCATATTGGAATATTTTACAAAAAGACAGAGTTGTTACCTAGTGAATTTAATTTTAATCTTTTCTTATCAACGCACATATCTCAGAGATGGTAAGAGATAGAGGTTTGGCATGTATGGGACATAAACTTTTTATACTTGCAGGCAGATCAAGTTTATTTTCAATTTTTTCCACGCCCCCTCCCACGCCCGAAATTTAGAAAAAACGTCATATCTCCCACAGTTTTGAAGATAAATGGTTCGTACCTTCTGGACATTTTTAGTAATCAGGACTATTTACCGATTCGCCAAAGGATTGGAAAAGATCGGATGAACGGTAGTCGGTTTATAAGGAAAACAAAAATGATGCTTGGTGGTAGCGACCGCAACGGCGATTGGCGGCACTTCACACACCTTAACACAATCTTTAGGAGGTACTGAGTGTATAATAGTCGGTCTTGATCGACTTTCGGAATTGTTTATCTTAATTTTAGCCTATTATGTGACGAAAAACTTCTTCTTAAAAATCGGAAGCTCGATTTTGATTTTAGACCCATGGTTTCTTGAGCAAACTTCTCAGAATTCATCGTAGATTACGATTTTGACAACCGCTTGGTGCATTTTTTTAAGCCCATACAAATTGACCCACTCTAATGTACATACTAGAGACCTGCACGAGTAAGTAAAAGAGTAACATGTTACTACTCGTCGAGTACGATTACAAATGAGTATGATTACTTTTGTAAAATGTGAGTAATCATACAAATTTGTAATCATACTCGGCGAGTAGTAACATGTTTCTTTCTATATTTTTCAATATTTTATTCAATCACACTGCCTTTGCTATCGGTGTTTTGTTTTTCTAATTGATTTTTTACGACATAATTCAGGTTCTGTGATGGTGTTGTGCAGGAAGTTCTTGTCTCCTAGACTGGGGGTTGTGTGATCGAGTCCTGGTGCTGACCGACAAAATTTGTTATTTTTTTTATTATCGATTGTGAATTTTATTAATTTTGCTAAGCCGAAATAAAAAATATTTCCTAGCAGGGTTTGAACTGGTAAATCAAAAACGTCAGACGGCAATCCTAACCACTCAGACAACACCTATTTTGTCAACCGAATAGCTAAATATCAAACTAAGGAAACTCATAGAAGCAGCAAAAAGCAGCTTACTACGATTCAATTTTTTAGACGATGCCACGAGTATTACTCGGAAAATAATCATGAGTAGTAATCGGAAATAATCGTAATCATACAAACGATTACATGATTACAAAAAAAATACTCGTGTTCTCAAAAATGATTACTTTTTACCCGTAATCATACGATGCCGGATTTACTCGTGCAGCTCTCTAGTACATACATACATCTGTACATACTCGACCAAATCTGCTCTCGCACACGTCAAAAAAAACTCGTTGAGACAAACAAAAGAATCAAAACAAAACAGTTGCACTTACGTACATTCAATCCTCGATGAAAGGCCTTCAAGCGATGTAGATGTGATGCTGTTGAAATGGTTTTAAATGTTTGAAGATGTTCTTGTTGGTTTCACGTTAATTTCTTCCATTTCTTTCATAATTAGATTTCTTTCGAGTTGTTTGCGTTTTTTTTTTTTTAGTGATGAATGGCCATCTGCGGGACCTCTATAATTGTGCACATCTGTAGTTGTATTGTAGATGTACCATAGGTACAGATGGCCGCCAAAGCACACACCCACCAGTGTTGCCATAATTGTTAGCGCAAAAAACCCTAGATTAGCAAAAAAAAAAACCAAAAACCCCAAAAATCCTTTGTAAAAAGCTAAAAAAAAAAGAAAACCCTACATTTTTTTTTTCATTTTATTCGAAGTTTTTAATGATTTCGTCTATATCGACAGCCTCTTTATCTGTTCCAATTCCAATCAGATGTTTAAGGTCCAACTTCCAACGATGCAGTTCATGCTTTATACCATTAACAATCGAAGTAGCATCTCCACTTTCTAGGGTTATGAGGCTAAAAAACGTCGACACCATTTCCTTACAGAACATTTCTACAGAACAGTAGTTGATGACTACGCCTTCACAAACGTGCATAGACATTTAAAATAGGACATGTCACTAAATA
Source organism: Lordiphosa andalusiaca (assembly GCA_035044965.1). Classification (NCBI taxonomy): domain Eukaryota; kingdom Metazoa; phylum Arthropoda; class Insecta; order Diptera; family Drosophilidae; genus Lordiphosa; species Lordiphosa andalusiaca. The sequence continues at coordinate 400,433 of JAWNNM010000051.1, read as the reverse complement.
CTATAAAAAAAAACACAGTACCATGTACTTACCGAGTAGTTTCATAAAACTAACATCAATTGATTCGTCTAATAGTGTTACAAATACAATTCAAAATTATTAACAGTCTAAATTTAAGCGCCATTAACTGACAAATGGCTATAAATAACTATCGATATTCTGTTTTGTCTTCAATTGATCGATAGTTCCCTTCCATGCGAATGGCAAAGTAGTTTTATCGTTGCGAAGATCTTCCTTAAAGTGACACGCTAAAACATTCTTGATAACGTGGGTACATTTTGTACGGTGCAGCTTGATTTTTTTTGCTGTGCTGTCGTCATTGAAATGTGTGCTGCATAACATGCCTAGGTGATCCACTGATGCAATGGCAGTATGTTTTGCCACGAAAAGACAAAGTGCACCTTCGTGCTCCAGAGTTTTTGTTGGCAATTGCACGAATTGTGTTTTGTTAGCTTGTGAAAAGCCGCTGATACAACTAACGTGCTTTTTATCGCAAATCACTTAATTTTACTGCAACACCGCACTTGCAATAGCTGCAGTAAGCCCGTGTCAAATCTGTAACATCTTTGCGCAGCCACTCCTTAAACTCGCTGTCCTGGAGCCACGCATCGCTAAGTTTTTGCTTATAGGATTTATCTTTAGACATCACAATCACTATGAACAACTATTGCACTTGATCACACACATTATAAGACAGTAGTTGTAAGAATTGATATCGATATATTATCGAAAAGGCTTTAGTGCTGTAAAAGCTTAAAAAAATGTAAATGTATGAAAATGTAATTTGATACATAAAAAGCCCTAAAAAACGCTCATTCAATTTGAAATAAAGCTAAATTAGCGTCTTCCCGCTGTTTTACAATTTTTCCCGCAACCGCCATTCAAAAAATCCGAAATCTGGGTGGAAAAACCCTAAAAAGGCAACACTGACACACACACTTTAACTTTTTGCTCTTTTTTTCTAGAGCGACATAACCAAAAAAATGTTAACGCACATGCGGATTTTGGACAAGGGGGTGAGGTAACTCACATAGGCTTTTGAATTGGCTTTTCTACTTTGATAGATTGCACTTTGCACTTTCACACACACTTTTTTAGGATGATTTCTTCGAATTTTCTAGTTACGACTGGCTTGAGGAGTTTTTCGGCACCAAAAAAAAAATATGTGTCTCTCTGCAGACGTCACTCGCGATCAACTGGCACAATTTGGGTGAGCAGGAGGTGTTTGCAAAATGCGTTTCACGTGAGCGGGAAGAGGGAAAATCAGACTCACTTCCAGTGGGTGGCAAAATGTGAGGCCAAGTTAAATCCACCCACACCAAGGGATTTCTTGTAAGCCCGAAATAATTATTCGAAGACAAGAATCGTTAACCTTGATGTGGACTGGCAGCATGAAAGATCCTCCAGCGACACTATGGGTGAAAAAAAATAAAAACCAAATTTTTTTTTAGCAACAATCTAAGAATTATTTTGTGGTTTTCACATACCTCATTGTGTGCCAAATATAAATATGGTTGATCGACTGCGGACTAGGTTAGAAATATGATGCTCCAGTATTTAATTGAAAAGTATGGAGATCAATTGAATGGTGACTTGACCAATAAGGCAACCTTTATGTCCGTTGGACTTTTCAGCAAAGAGAAGGCCAGCAACAGCCAAGGCCGCTTATATACCTTTTGGGGATGGCGGAAATGCACTTGTTGCTTTGCGAAGTTGGCTGCGCTGACGTAGGCGCAAGGTCGCAGCAGACTAAGCGAGCTTATTGCTATAACACTCCCAAGTCAATCGCGCACTTTTTTATCGCATTTAATATTACGAATTGGCGATAAAAAAAAAATAATATACATAATATAATTTGAGAAATAAAGTAAAAACCAATGGGGACCATTAAAAACCTCTCTGGCCGCCTCTTATGATCTAATATACGAGCTTGGTTGGTTTAATGAACTTTTCTATAAGAATGGGAAGCTTTGGATATCATTCAGTTCAGGGGACATTTTAGCGAAAAGCCATTGGTATTTATTACGAACTTCCTGTTTGGAGAGGTTTTCCAGCGCCATACACTTTTGAATGGCAAAAGCTTTTTTGCGAGCGGGACAATCCTTAAAGGTGGCCACATGCTCTTCTTTGCAGTTGCAACAACTCAGTTTGTCACAAAATGTTTCTTTGGTATGAGCAATACCGCACTTAAAGCATTTTGTTGAAGGCTCCTTACAGTGTTGAACAAAATGACCAAATCTGTAGCAACGACAGCACTGACTAAACATAATAAAGGGTGATTTTTTAGCTATTATCTTTTTGGCAAAATTGGTTTAAACAGCTCACGAACGTTTCGTGATTTGTTTCACTGTCAAACATCTTCAGTGTGGTCTATAATTTAACCATGAATCGTCTTACAAACGAACATCGCTTGCAAATTATTGAATTTTATTATCAAAATGCGTGCTCTATTAAGAAAGTTCAAGTTATGTTCAGCGACGAAGCTCATTTTTGGCTCAATGGGTACGTAAATAAGCAGAATTGTTGATTTTGGAGTGAATATCAGCCAGAAGCATTCCAAGAGCTACCAATGCATCCAGAAAAAGTCACAGTTTGATGCGGTTTATGGGCTGGTGGCATCATTGGACCGTACTTCTTCAAAAATGATGCGAATCGTAACGTAACTGTGAATGGTGAGCGCTACCGTGAGATGATATCCAACTTTCTTTTGCCCAAAATGCAAGAGCTTGACTTGCAGGACATGTGGTTTCAACAAGACGGTGCCACATGCCACACAGCACGCGCCACAATGAACTTATTGAGAGGCGAGTTCGATGAACATTTTATTTTACGTTCGGGACCGGTCAATTGGCCGCCTGGATCGTGCGACTTAACGCCTTTAGACTATTTTTTTGTGGGGATATGTTAAAACTCATGTCTATACAGACAAGCCCGCTTTAATAGACGCATTGGAAGACAACATTGAAGCATTTATGCGTGAGATACCGGCCGAAATGTTGGAAAGAGTATGCCAAAATTGGACTAAGCGGATGGACCATTTGAGGCGCAGTCACGGTCAACATTTGCATGAAATAATCTTCAAACATTAAATTATATGGACCGTACTATCGATTCAAATAAAGATTTCATGCATTTTTCTGAATTGTATGTTTTTTTTTTTTAAACTTTCTTAAAGCTCTTAAAAAATCACCCTTTATTTTGAGATTTCTTGACCTTTGTATATGGGAAGTTGATCTCGTTTGGAATTTTGTTACCGTAAAAGACTAATCTGATTCTGGTAGTCGGTAAAAGCAGTTCTTTATTGTCTCTATCCCTTCTCATGATCCCAATAATGTCAAAAATAGGAATTGGGGAGACTATTATGTTTTGCAGTTCTTCAATTGAAAATCTAACTGGGATGCCAAAGGCCATTTTAGTTTTGCACACGAAATGTTTAAAGATTTTTGGTTCGTAACCTTCAATTTTTGATTGTTCGTTTTTGGCCACTGAATTCGCACATGAGGCGGATTTGCAAGATACTTTGCAACGACCGAACCCAATTTTCCTAACTTCAATAATGCCACCCACTTTCAATTTTAACAGTGTAGCTGACAGCTCAATTGCATTTATCGGCTTGCGTTCTGTATTTGGAACTTGCGGTGCATTTACATATACCATGAAAGGCCCCTTGTGATGAAAACAACATTCATAATCTACAGTCTTTTTTTCGTCTTCTCTTTGCTTTTTGTCTTTTTTTCTTTCCGTTGTTCGTTTGCATTTTTCCATGTACATACATATTCTCGCCATTCTATTCTCCAGTTTCGTTGATCGTTTCCATTGGTACAGTTATTTCATGTTGTACCGCCGCCATGTTATTTTTCTCTTGTGCATTTGCAGGTTCCTTTTCCATTGCCATTTCGTCAAGAATGTGTTTTTTGATTGTTGCTGGGTTAGCCAAAAGCGTTGGCTCAATTTTCCGTTTGGATTCGCCTCCTCGCTGTGGGCGCCTTCCAGGCCTTCCCATTTTTAATGGTAACAGGGTATAAAAAGTGGTACTTTTGGCTAAATTGTGTAATGTTTGAAAATAAATTTGTTTTGTGAAAATTATCTTTAAATAAAATTTTACGCATTTAAAAAAAAATCGATTTTAGACAATATCAAAAAAGTTGCGAAACAATATTTACTTTTTAATTATTTATTAAACATGAAAGAAAGTCGGTCAAGCCCGATTATAACAAAACTCTGTACCAACGAAATAATACGCTTTTAATGGTGAAGAGCTGAAAGCAGCGCTGCGGGGTGGAATTTTCCAAATCTGAAACCAACTTGATCTGCGCATAAGTCTACCCTAATGCAAACATTTGTGGCTCTATCTCTTGTAGACTGCTGTTGTTGCTGATCAAGAATATATATACTTTATGGGGTCGGAGATGCTTCCTACTGACTGTTAAATACTTTTGCACAAACTTATAATACTCTATGTACCTACGGTACAGAGTATAAAAACTTTTTGGTTTTTAATGTTAGCTTGTATTTGTTTGTTTCACATAATTTTACAAAGTCTTGGCCAAATCGGATGACTTTATCGTATAGCTCCCATACGAACGATCGGTCGGAAAATGGGAAAAAGGGTATTTTTTTTAAATATTTAAGCGAGCACTTGCAAGGGTAGAAAGAACTTCGGCACAGACGAAGTTAGCTTAGCTTCTTGATTTTCTCCTACTTTGAGAAAATATCAAGAACAACAATCTCGCAAATTTTCATAAAGATCGGATAATCAATGGCAGGGTTATACTGGTTTCAAATAACGTTGCTCACTTATCTGAGCCGCATGCGCTGTTTACTTATATAATGTTCGAATATTCAAATTAATTTTAATACTTTGGTTATTAACATAGGGAGAGGCTATTAAACACTAATTCCACTGAGAAACGGGTATGTCGAAGGCGGGCCGACTTAAACTTAGGCTCTCGTTTCGGCTGTCATAGTGTTCTTCTATCATAGATCCCATCCCCACTCACCTTCCATAGATTCATGAAAAGTATCATTTTATTAACCGAAATATTCACAACTAGAAACAATTTATATGAGCTAGTATTTAAATATTATTTTTACAGATGACAGATTTAGGGTCGAAAATGCGTAGTTTAATGCGCTACAAACAACTGGAGCAAATTACAATATTAGTGGTATTCCTGAAAGTGATTTGCTTTCGATTTTGATTTGCTTTCGATTTCGTGTATCAGCTGATCACGACAGCTCTATAGAACATTTGCAGTGTGCCCAAAATAGGTATGGAAAGTAGGGTAATACTAATTGCTTTCACGAAATCAGCTTCGAGGCTGATTTCGTTTTGATTTCGTTTTAGCGTGACCGCTCTCATCAACGAATGCGGTCGTACTTGGTGTTTGTTAACCTTTAAATTTGATCTCAATATGGAAGACTTATAGGCTATTTACACTAGGAGTACGTTATGCGTTTTGCGTTAAGCGGCAACAAGCTGATTTTTCCCCATACAAAAAGTATAGGGCGCTAATGGTGACAAAAAGTTGAGTTTCATTTGGATGCATGTGCGTTTATTCGTTACACTCGATAAGTGTTGCCCATTTATACCTATCGCGCTCAACTATCATCACTTGAACAACAAAAAACAGCTGTAAGCCTGTGCCGCAAATTTTAAAACAAGGGGTTGGTCAAATTCATCAGACAACAAACATGATTATGAGTCAAAATAAAGGTGAGAAAAGGGTTGGTGGTCTATATGTACATAAATATAGGTAAAAGACTAATTTTAAACCGGTTGCATGACTTAACAAGAGATTTGATGCTTCAATTGGCTGGTGCCAAAGCCGACGCAATTCATACAATGCACATCATGCCGCAATTTTGTCCCATCGATATAATAATTACGAATAATAAGCTTGTATTCAATTTTCGTTAACACGTTCCTTGCTGCTGCCAAAACCAAAACAAAACTCAGCTGTTTTCTTAACTCTTAACGCATAACGCAAACGTGTGCTAATGTAAACACCTATTCTGCGTTATTGCGGCGATAACGATTTCGATAGCAAACTCAGTGTAGTGTAAATGTTGCATTAGTAAGTTTTCTGTGTTTTTCTGCTATTAAACTTAAATGCATGTGTTAATTTACACCTGAAGGATTTCTGCGAAGCAACATCAAAGCCTAAGCGTGCTAGCGCATTCAAATGGACGGATGCCAAGGCTGTGGAGTTTTTAGAACTGGTCCTTGACCAAATAAAAGACACACCTGAATACCCTTGTTAATGTGGGAATATTCCAAGTTCACAAATTCAACCATCAAGTTCTGCTTTAGATATTTAAATAATATAGCCTTAAAACTCTTTTTCGGCATTTTGGTTATCTTTGCTTTTGTATTCTCATGAACAGCTTCATTTCATTCGGCACTATTTGCTTTCGCGCCTTTGTTTAATTTCGCGCCAAACGAAAGCAAATCACTTTCAGGAATACCACTATTCTTTAAAAGGGTGTGCACAAATTTGATAAGAAGAAACCTGAGCTTTTGCTTCGGTACGCCACATGTTGTATGTATCGATATCTAAACTAAAGCTCGAGCTTTCTAACGGTTACTGTTTTTTTTTTTGCTGATGTTGCGCAATCGCAATTGGAAAAAAGGTCTACATTTTTTAAGAAAAATGCAATCAATGCATTTCCTCTGCCTTGCTGGGCTAATAATGGGAGTCTGTAACGCCGTGGGTCCGGAGCTCTTGGAGCTTGCTTGCACCACGGATGCACATTGCTTACAGTTTGAGCGCGGACTTTGCCTTGACTTCAACTGCGTTTGCACGGCCCGGGGTAATGGTCAACCCGTGGCCTGCCAGCCGAAGGAGCAGGGGCAAAGGTTAACCAACATCATTGGTGGTCCCTGTCCCTGTACCCAACCAAACACGGAATGCCAAATGCAACAGGACCTGGAGCAGTGCTTCTGTTCGGCAGGGTATATGCCCAGTGCGGATAAACGACGCTGCTTGTCAAGAACAGTTCAACTGAACGGGCCATGTGAAGTGGATAGCCAGTGTCACCAGGCGGACCCGTTCAGCGTGTGTCATTTACCCCAAGGACGATGCCTGTGCCGTACCAACTTCGAACTGTTTAAAGGACGCTGCTTGGCCATGCTGCGTAAGTTATCCAAATCCCGATTCAAGCTTAGCCTCAATTCAATCCCGTCTTAGAGTCGAAATGCGTAAACGACACGGACTGCGGTACCTGTGGAGCCTCTCAGTGCCTGCCTGAGCCCAAAAGGTGCGGCTGCAACCCTAATTATGTTCACAATCGTAATATGACGAAATGCATCATGGGATCAAACTATGGAGAAAGCTGTGACTATAACGCTGCCTGCCAGTTAATGCTAGGAGCCGGCGGACAGTGCCATGAAATTGATCACCGCTGCGCCTGCCGAATCAGTCATTATCCCAGCGAGCATGGGAAGGACGAGACTGGGAAGGAGCCGGAGAAGCGTGTGATCTGCTTGCCCACAATTCCTTATGGTGCATATTGTCGAAACGATAGTGATTGCCGCCAACAGCTTCCGTTGGCGCTGGAAAAGGAAGCAGGCACTCCCACAATGCAGTGCATGTGGGGCGAGTGCCGCTGCAGTGCCAATCACACTCTCCGAGACAATGTCCTGTGTGTGTGGAACAGGGGTGCAGCTACTCTCAAGCTGTCTAGCATCCTTTTCCTTATTGGGCTCACTTTATCATGGACATTTATTGGAATATAGAAAATGTCTAAACCTATGAACAGAGAACTCTTTATACATAAAAAAATATACGTGGAAATCTTTATCTCGACTCAATTGCGCCCTACAGTCCAATCCTGGCCGGGGTACGCCGGGGCGTGGCATTCCCGGGCGTTGCAATTTCTTGTTTGGCCGCCAGTTGCTCCTCTCGGTGAGCTGCTTGCTGTTTGCGCTCTTCCATCTCGTGCTGGGCCTGCAACATTTGCTCCTCCATCTCCTTCAGATGCTCCGCCGCCTGTTTCTTCTTTTCCCGTCCACTGCGACCCGACTCCTTGACGGAGAAGAACATTGGTCCCAGCTCGGCCAACCAATAGCCATCTGCCGCAGTGGCACATTGCATGTACTCCTTGGCCGTCATGATAAGCTCATGGTAGACCACATAGTCGGGCGTGGTGCCCAGGCCATACAGGGCGGAGGTGGGATGCAAATGACAGGGCATACCCGTTCGCAAGTTCACATACTCCCCAATGCCCTTGAGGCGGGCAGCTTGATAGAAATATGCCGAGCAGATGCATTTACGCACAATGTCCCAGTCTGTGCCACAGGATTTTACATTCATCTTCTGCTGTGTCATGATATCCTTCAGCTGTTGCCGCACCTCGCGCACTTTCCGCATGGCCTTGATGTGAATGAAGTGTTCATTGCACCACGAAGAGCTATAGCTGTGGACGGATGGGAACACGATATAGTTTTTGGTGAGCTGTGATGTTTCGTTGCTTACCTATTCTGCTTCCACTGCAGATACACATTGAGGTAGGTCAGATGATCAGACTCAGGCACTTGGAACTTTTCGCGGACTCCGTCTGCTTCTTCTTCGCGTCCCTTAGGCCTGTAGAAGATCGAGGGCACAGACAGCATGGAAACTAGAAAGAGAAAGTCAGATTTTGATCAACATCAACATGAAAGCGTGTTCTCTTACCTATGATGAGCACCTCGGCACTGCACTCCATCTGGCAGGCCACGATAAGCATTTGACATTGAGGTGGATCCAGGGGAAACTCAGCCATCTGTCGACCCAATGTCGTCAGCGCTCCCGTATGATCCAACGCTCCCAAAATCCACAGCTGGTACAGCGAATTCAGAATGTTCTCCTGCGGCGGGGGATCCATGAAATGGAACTGCAGCAAGTCGGCCACCCCAAGCGACTTCAACAGCAGCACCGTGTTGGCCAGGTTAGTACGCTGAATCTCCGGCACCGTAAGGGCCAACAGCTCATCCTTATACTGACGCTGTGTGTACAAGCGAAAGGCTTGCCCTGGGCCCGTGCGACCGGCACGGCCTGATCTCTGATTGGCATTAGCCTGCGAAATGGGATAAATCTGCAGGGCGTCCATGCCGATGCGAGGATTGTAGACCTTCAGCTTGCAATAGCCAGAGTCGATAACATAGATGATGCCGTCGACTGTCAGCGACGTCTCCGCTATGTTGGTGGCCACCACACACTTGCGCACGCCGTCGCCGGACTTCTGGAAGATTTTGGCCTGCAGGTCGGAGGGCAGTTGCGAGTAAATGGGAAGAATGCTCAGTACTGGCGCATTGTCGATTTCGGCCAGGCGCTCTTCAAGCACCTCGCACGTCACCTCGATATCTTCCTGGCCGGGCATAAAGATAAGCATATCGCCCTCGTTGGGGGTAAGGTGAACCTGCAGCGCCTGCTTCACCGCCGACTCCACATAATCCTCGCAGGCATTTTTGCTAAACATCACGTCCACCGGGAAGGTGCGTCCCGGTATGGTGAACGTGGGAACGTTGCCGAAGAAGGTGGCAAACTTAGTCGAGTCCATGGTCGCCGAGGTGACAATCAGCTTCAAATCATGACGACGGGCCACAATCTGAAAAGAGGGCAGAAATGTGAAAGGAAGTGGTTAATCATATGACCCAAATCCAGTTCAGCTCTATGATGCAGTCGCTGACCAGCTGCGCAGTGGGTCAAGGCATTTTGGCTTTTGACACCCTCACAGCGAGTCCTGAGGCCACAAGTGTGGTGAAAATGGCAAAGCTCTCGTCGAAACTTCTGCACTTCGGAGAGAAAAGTCTCGGTAAAGAGAGCGCGCGTTCGTTTTTTAGCCGGGTCACAAGGTGGTGGTGATGGTGGTTGATTGTCGCGACGAACATGCAGGAACACACGTAGGCACTTTGCCTGTGTTTGTGTTTCTATCTGAGCATGGCCTAACCCAACCCAATCCGAAGCAATCTGCGCATTTAAGAAGCTCGACCAGCCCACAATCATCTACAGCGCCCACTCGTATTGTGCTTTATTATGCAGCTTATCTATGCACTGGCAAATGGAACGCTTACAGTGGCTTCGCGTTAATCACCCGCCGCACCCTCACCTTTCCTGCGTTCCGCGGGAGAGTATTTATTGCACCAACTACTGAAAGTGACTTGCAACAGTCAGGGCAATTAAGTCAAGTAGCTGATAAATCAGATATGTTCCCACAATAGTCTTGAATGGACAGTAGACATTTGACTTAGTTACAGAATCAAATTTACATGGTTCTACACTAGAAGGTACGCTCCACGCTAGTAGAGGTACAAGGTAAGCTCGAAAAAAGATAGAGAAAAGCTAACTTCGGCTCGGCCGAAGTTTGTATACCCTTGCAGCACGTTTTTTAACTTATTTGAAGGAAATATCCACTGAAAACAAACAAGTTTTTTTCAATAAGACTATTTTTCTGACTCTTCTTTTGTATGACAGCTATCCCATATAGATGTCCGAGTTCGACCAAACTGAGTGGAATTATGGAAAAGCATAGCAAACTAAGAAATACAAAGTCTGGAGGCGTTTTCTTTGAAATACTATATGGTATAGCTGCCATACAAAAGATAGGTCTAAAAAACAGTCTTAGTTAGAAAAACTTTATTTTGTTTTTAATGGTAGCATCCTGAAACTTTGTGTTTCTTTGTTTCACATGCTTTTAGAAATTTTTTGCCAAATCGGATGACTATATCATATAGCTCCCATTCGAACAATCGGTCGGAAAATGGGAAAAAAGAGTATTTTTTGAAATTATTTAAGCGAGCACTTCGGCATAGATGAAGTTAGCTTAGCTTTCTCGTTTATTAGTTTGTAGCCTCCTTAGCTAAAGATTCCATTTTATCTTCATCAAGGGTGAACTTGGTAAGTAATCATTTATGCTTTCGTCCTTTAATTTCTTTTGATGATTATAAAATTCAGCAATGTGTTTCTTTTTTCATGTTTCATCTTTGATATATCAAATTTAACCCCTATAGAAATCACGAATGGGGGGATACCAAACGCGAAGCATGTTCCGCAGGAACAAAGTCAAAGTCTGAAATCTGGAATTTTCAGGGGTTTTGGAGGAAAGTACTCTGGCCGGAACCTATCCATGCCCAGTACGAAAATATTTTGTAATCGCCCTGCGTATAATAAACAAGTAAGGGCGCTACAGTCTAGTTTCCCGACCACAAAATACCCTGTTCGTCTGTTTTCATTTATTTGATTTTGTAACAAAATTTCCATCCTAAATGTTGGCAACACTTTTATCTAGTCCTGACCAACAACTGGGCGGGGGTGCTCTTATCAGCTCAAGTGTTTCGCTTATAACTAAATTTTAAATACAAGTTTCAAATTTTGGATTCCGCAATAAAAAATGTTGAATATCTCCTACAATTTAAGCTATAGAGCTGCATTACAGTGCATGTGGCCAATATGTACAATCTCACAAATTTTCATAAAGATCGGATAATAAATGGCAAAGTTAAAAAAACGTTGCATACTTATCAGAGCCGCATGAGGTTATTAAACACTAATTGTTATGGCAGTTATGGCGACGACATAGATAATAGATACTGCATAAACAACAAAATATTGAGTTGATATTGAGTTTAGACCCGAAAATAATTTCAAACATTTCGTAACTTTTAAGGATGACCTGAAGAGGGTTTTACAAGTCTTCTGCAATTTCCCGCCGATCTCTTAATTTACCTGTCATCAATCTAAATTTGTTTTCTCATTAGACAATATTTCGAAAATGATCGAATAGCCACTTCACCGAAATCATATTTTATGCGCCTTTGTGAACCACTGAACCGAACCGAAACCGCGGTTCATTTAACTCCAAAAACCATGTTATGAACCGAACCGGCGGTTTAGAAACTGTGCGAACCACTGAACCGAACAAGTCGTTATTTTCGAGTGGTTTGCATCCCTGGTATAAATACTATCTTTATGTTTCAAACATTTCTAAGCACACACGTTACGAATCCGTGGATCAAACTGGGATGACTACAGAATTGGACATTTCATCAACTTCCTGTTCCTGAATCGAAAATTGACATCAATTTGTTATTAACATCTTTCCAGATTACATTCAGAACAGCTGTTTGGTTGACCGTTAAATGTGGCATTCGTGCTTTTTCGTGCCAGTCGGGCCAATATCGTGCAAGTGCTCAATGTGATTTTCAGACACGGTGCATGACAGTTTTAGGCATTTTGGCATTTTTACAAAACTTTATGTTTTATACTTTGAACCAAATCTACAAAGAGTATATTAAGTGTATGTAATGTAACAGCCAGAGGGAAGCATTTCCGACTCTATTAAGAATAAAACGAGTGCGTAAGTTAAAGTCGGCCCTGCCCGACTTCGAAATACCCGTTACTCAAGGCAATTAGTGTTTAATAACCTCATGAGGTTCAGATACATATGCAACGATTTTTTAACTCTGGCGTTTATTATCCGATCTTTATGAAAATTTGTGGGATTGTACATATTGGCCACATAGTGCATACTACAAAATCTGAGCTCGATAGCTTATAAATTGTTGGAGAATTTCAACATTTTTAATTGCGGGGGCGTGGCCAAAATTTGAAACAGACTTGCTTACATCTAAAATTTGGTTGCTCTAGCTCTTCTAGTCTCTGAGATCTAGGTGTTCATACAAACGGACGGACGGACGGACGGACGGACGGACAGACGGACATGGCTATATCGACTCGGCTATTGATGCTGATGAAGAATATATCTAATTTATGATATCGGAGATGCTTTCTTCTGCCTGTTACATACATTTGCACGACTTTAGTATACCCTTTTTACTCTACGAGTAACGGGTTGATGTTAATACTCTGTTATTTAACTTAAGAAAATGTTATTAGACATTAATTTCCCTCAGTATGGGGTACATAGAAGTCGACAGGGTCGACTTTAATTTGCGCTCTCGTTGGTTTCATCTCTCGTCGAAGCCAACAATTTGTGCCGGGCTGGCGCCAAGAAGCGAGTCAATTTTTGTTTGCGACTGCGCGGATCCAATGGGAGCATGGGCCTGCCCACTACTGATTTATAGTAAGTAATGGTAAATGTGCTACAAACATCCGGCTAAAAAATTATTTAACTTGTCAAGGGTATAAATATCTTTATCAGTTACACTCATCTTGTTATAGCTCTTTATCTCAAGGTCGCGTAGGCAAAAACTAAGCTCTTGTGTTTTATGAGTCCCATAAAGTTTCAATATAATATAACCGACTAACCGTATGCGGCAATTTATAGCAACCGAAAGTGATGTGCAATTCATTGTGTTAGTCACCAAATGAGCCTGGATACTGGTAGATAACAATTGAGGATTGCGGACTATTATTTCATCAGCTGCATTCAATGACTAACCTCGAACTCTGACTAAGGACCACAATCAACATTAATAACGCCAACTGATATTAGCCTAATTCGTTTGAAGTCATTTAGAACTTAATAACAAGTGCTCCACCTACATACATACGTACCCTTATACTCTATGGCGTATTCGCTTTCACGTATATCAATCTTGATTCCGATAAGACATACCTGCGAACCAGGCCACTTGAGCCGGGCCGTGACTTCTGTCAAAACATTTGAATGCAATTATTTGTGAGTTGTGCGTAAATAAATCAACTTGAAACACGAATCAACCACAATTCGGATAGAAGGGCATTAAATAAACAAGAAAATGTAAATAAACAATAAATACGTCAAATGATTTAGCTGCATCTGCACATATGTACATATTTATTAGATCGATCAGGAAATACATAACAAGGCTGTACTGGCAATCAAAAATGAATTTTTTAGGCACAACGCCAAAAATTTCCTAGATGACAACAACTCAATATATAAATGTGTATATATGTATTTTCATATACTTAGCCACACATACATAGATATTGTAAAACTGATATCTTCCGTTAAACAGAAGGTCAAGTTACACTTACATTAAACATAATAAATATAGCAGAATGCCAAGGTAACTTCATTTATGGCGAACTATTTATACTCTGGCAGGAGCTCGTTCAAGCTAATATTTTCGATAGCTCGAAGATGTCCGGATTCTATTTAAATTGACATGTTGAAATACAAATGTCGATTTCTGACAACAAAATGATAAGTAAATAGCTGGGTCAAGGCCAAGGACAAATGCCTTATACATGAAACATTTTTAGTTTTTTATATCTTATTTCCGAAGTCTACGCCAGTTGAGCAAATTAGATCTAGGGGCCACTGTTTTGAAAAACCTCGGTTTGTTCAAAAACAAAAAAAAAAAAAACGAGAAAGCTAAGTTAACTTCGGCTGTGCCGAAGTTTTTATACCCTTGAAAATGCTCGCTTAAATATTTTCAAAAATATTCCCATAAAAAATATTTCCCATTTTCCGACCGATCGTTCGTATGGGAGCTATATGATATAGTCATCCGATTTGGCCAAAAATTATTGTAATTGTAAAATTATGTGAAAGCATGTAAAACAATCAAATACAAAATCGCAGGATGCTACCATTTAAAACAAAAAAGGTTTTGTAGCTAAAACTGTTTTTCAGACCTATCTTTTGTATGGCAGCTATACCATATAGTTGTCCGATTTTAATAAAACTTGGTAGAGTTATAAAAAAAACATAGTAAACCTACGATTACAAAGTTTGGAGACGTTTCCGTAGAAAATAAAAAAGATTTTCATACTAAAACTAGTATTCCGACCGATTGTTCCTATGGGACCTATGGGATAATCCGACATATTACTAGTGTGCAGCAAAAAGAAAACTCAGTGCAAAATTTCAGCTCGAAAGCTTCATAACTGAGAGACTAGTTTGCGTAGAAACAGACAGACAAACGGACAGACGGACGAACAAAGCTCAATCGGCTCAGCTCGTCACCCTGATCAAGCATATCTATGGTTTATTGGGTCGGAAATGAATATTTCTATGCGTTGCAAACAAATTTTCTTGGTACAGAGTATGTTATAGTCGGGCTTGACCGACTTTCTTTCTTGTTTTTTTATTATACCCTTGCTACCCTCTGCAATTGAAATTGTCCAGATGTTTGTAACGCATAGAAGGAATCATTTCCGACCACATAAAGTATATATGTTCTTGATCAGCACGAGGTGCTGAGTCGATATAACCATCTGTCTGTCCGTCTGACCGTCTGTTTCTATGCTATCTTCTCCGTCAGTTTAAAAGCTATCGCCACCAAACTTTGCACGAAGTCTTCTGGTACAAATACGCTGCACATTTGTCGGAACCGGCCGGATCGGATGACTATAACATGCAGCTGCCATAGGAACGATTGGTCGAAAAACTAGCTCTTGTGAGAAAAACTTTTTTGTTTTTAATGCAAACGTCTCCAAACTCAGTATTTACTAGTTTTCTATGCTTCTCCATGATTCTGACAAGTTTGGTCGAAATCGGACATCTATATAGTATAGCTGCCATACAAAAGTAGAGTCGGAAAAGTGGTCTTATTGGGAAAAACTTGTTTGTTTTCAGTGGATATGTCCTTCAAATTAGTTAGAAAACGTGCTGCAAGGGTATACAAACTTCGGCCGAGCCGAATTTAACATTCCTCTATTTTTTAAATTTTATTTGATGCTTTCCAATGCTACAATTTAAAAATGGTTTACACTAGTTCAATTTAAATGTTTCCCCATGAAAATGTGATAAAACATTGTAATTTTAAGTACTTTTAATTGTTTCGTCTCGGTAGACCTTTCTGTGGAAATGCCCATATTTTCATTAGTTTGAAGAAACCACTTTTGATTTTTGTTCGATCTAACAAAAAAGCTAATTCAAGTATGTTTTTTCCTGCAAATCTAGCAACTTCTGGATCTCATGGTAGTGCCCCATAATGCCTTTGGGTTTAAGAATGTATTGAAATTATGGTCATTAAGAGGTGCTGTGTTGGACCGGGGACTTATTGGACCATGCTGTGCTAAGGTCAAGTGAACTTTGCTGACAAATCAAGAAGCATGCTACTATTATTTGGCCATTTCAACCTAACAAAGTGATTTTCCAGGCGCTAACAAGCGTACGAGGTTGCATATGTATGTATGTATGTACACACATATCTGCGCACATATCGGTTACGCAGGCTTAAATGTTATCGACATTTACAATTGTTTGAACAATAACATGTCGCTAAATATACTTCCATATGTATGTACATAAGCCACAAATGCAATTTAAAGTGCATTTGCATTGACAGTATCGCTTTGTCCAAAGGAGTGGGCATGTCGGGGGCGTATAAGTTATACGAGTCGAATGAACTGAGTTGCTGCCCTCGCAACGAGCTAATACATGTCATTGAATGTAACCATAAGGAACCCACAGGGAATTCAAAGGCAAACTGAAAAGGAAACACACCATGGGGGGCTGAACGCGAAGCTTTTCATCTGAGAGAGTCGAAGTGACTGAGACAAAACACGTACTTATTTTGGCTTTGTGGTGTGGTGAGTTTCGTTCGGAAGGTGTGTCGTCCAAAACGTCAACAACAAACTTGGCTGCCAAAACTAAAAAAACAAGTTGAGTGGCGAAGCGCAAGATGTAAACAAAACAACACAAAAGAACCGAATTATGCCAAAAACGAATCAAAAATACCTCAATAAAAGCCAAGCCAAAAATAACAACGGCAACAAAAATAAAAGCATTGGGGGCGACTTTTTCGCATATTTTGTTTTTATCGGCACATTTGCAAGGCGACGGCAGAAAAACAACAAATTATACTAGCAGCCACAATGAAGGCGAAAACGAGTTATGAGAGCCGAGGTGAATACACTGTGTGCAGCGGCGAATGGGGGAGCCAAGCAATGGCGAGCGCCTCTCTCCGACTGCCGGCAAACTAAAATTTAATTACGATTTGTATTGTTTATTTATTTCACTGAAACTCAACTCGCTTGGGGCTCGTCCACCGAAATCGCAACAACAAGAACAACAGAAACAGAAGCCTGTCGGGCAGCTGTTGGAAATCCTTCCGCCATATGAGGTCCCCGAACCAAAAAAAAAAAACTTGTATCGCCCAGGAAATTAAGGTCGCGACGCCTGTTGAAGCGCAGGAATCTTGATTTTGCATATTTTTATTTATTATCTGCGCGAATTTTGTTGTCGCTTTTATTTGTTCCGATTGTAAAGTATCTGAAAAATATCTAAAAATAGATGAGCAAAGCACATGACGGGCACGACATGTCGCGACGCCAGAATGTCAATGGAAATGGACTTGGCATGGGTAAAAGGCGCCATTAATATAAAACAGGTGGTTCTGCTAGATCATTGAAGCTGACAACGTATGAACTAGTGTGAAATAAACAACCGTTCTCGCTCTGCTTTCAATAACAAAGGCATTTCATTACCCAATCTCCAGACTAGGGACAACTCCCCTAACAGGGCATTACTTACTGTAATACTGTACTTCCATTTGTTTATTGTTCGATATGTGTTTTGACTAGACACTAAATTGAACGTGACTTAGCCTCCAATTTCGATCTCCATCACTTTGTATACCCTTTACGTATAGAGAAAGCTTCGACTCGGTCGATCAGCATGACGAGCTGGGTTAATTTAGCGTTTTCCGTCTGTCCGTCTGTTTCTATGCTGCCTCCTCCTTCAGTTTTAAAGCTATCCTTCACTTATGACTATAACATGTAGCTGTACATAGAGTATATTTTATTTTTAATTTTTGCCACGCCCCCTCCTCACCTCACCTCATATCTCTGATAATTTTAAAGATAGATGGTTCGTTCCTTCTACATATATTTCGTTATCAGGATAACTCATCGACTGGTAAAGATCTGATAAACGTTTGTCGAGTTATGATCAAAAGACTGTTCGCTGCTGCGGCGCAGAAGCAGCGCTGCTTTCTGCTGCAATTTCAGCATCAAAATATATGCTGAGCGTATAATTTCGTTGGTACAGAGTATGTTATAGTCGAGCTTGAAAGACTTTCTTTCTTGATATTATATATATATTGAAATTGTTCAGATGTTTGTAACGCATAGAAGAAAGCATCTCCGCATATTTTTGAACAGCATGACGAGCTGAGTCGCTATAGCCATGTCAGTTTGCCCGTCCGTCTGTTTCTATGCGATTTAATCCGTCAGTTTGCAAGCCATCGCTACCAAACTTAGCACGAAGTGTTTAAAGTAGAAATACGCTGCACAAGTATTAAAACTAGCCGGATCGGATGACTATAGGCAGCTAGCCATAGGAATGATCGGTCGAAAAACTAGCTATAGTGAGAAAAACATTTTTGTTTCCAAAGAAAACGCCTCCATACTGTGTACTTCGTAGTTTGCTATGCTTTCCCATGAATCCACGAAGTTTGGTCGCCATCGGACATCTATTTAGTATTGCTGTCATAGACAAGTAGAGTCAGAAAAGTGTTTGTTTGTGGAAGTGTCCTTCAAATTAGTTAGAAAAACGTGCGGCAAGAGTATAAAAACTTAAAGTTAACTTTCCTCTATTTTTTGCCAATTAGACTATTATACAGACCTAAGAGATCTATGGCAGCTAAATATTGGTACGATTGCAACTAAATAAGCGAAATCGTTAAAAAGTATGGGAAACTAACTAATTCGAAGTTTGGCGACGTTTCCAATGATAACTGAAAAGATTTTTTCACTAAAGCTAGTCTTGCTATCGATCGTTCCTTTGGCAGCTATTTGCATTTGATTTCAAATTTGGTAGAATTCACACTAATCGATGCTTAACTAAACCGATTCGATCTTATTTAGAGCGTCCTCATCATCAACCACCTCGATTATCATTTAAGAGTGCTTATTTTTAAGTCGATATTGTACATTTAACTCATTATACTCTGTACCGTAGGTACATAGAGTATTATAAGTTTGTGCAAAAGTATGTAACATCCAGAAGGAAGCATCTCCGACCCCATTAAGTATATATATTCTTGATCAGCATCAACAGCCGAGTCATGTCCGTCATGTCCGTCTGTCTGTCCGTATGAACGCACAGATCTCAGAGATGGTAAGAGATAGAGGTTTGACATGTATGGGACATATGCTTCTAATGTCTGCAGGCAGATCAAGTTTATTTTCAATTTTGGCCACGCCCCCTCCCGCCCCCGCAATTTAGAAAAAACGTCATATCTCCCACAGTTTTGAAGATAGATGGCTTGTTCCTTCTGGACATATTTAGTTATTAGGATATCTTATCGATCCGCCAAAGGAATGAAGAAGATCGGATGAACGGTTTTCGAGTTATGATCAAAAGAAATTTTCTTGGTACAGAGTATGTTATAGTCGGGCTTGACCGACTTTCTTTCTTGTTTTAAATTGACTTTTTCATTTTATTTCAATTTAGTTTTCATTCCTAAGTCGGGACTTACACGACGAGTTCTTAGGTGGCGTTAGAATCTTCTATTTCCTTGAATATTACGCCAACGACTCATTCTTTTTAAAGCGGCTGAAATCAGGCATATTCGTGGTCAAAAATGGGGTAATCGTTTTGTTTTAACGCAATTTTATAGCCCACTGTTTGATGTCTATGAACGTATGGATGATGGGTTAATGACATTAATAATTAATTTGCAATCTATCGAAATCATTCTCATGACTTTTATGACCATTTTGGGATTATTTTATTTCAATATTTTGTGCACACATTCTCAACTTCATTCTTCATCCAATCCGGCCGTTTCCGACAAATGTGTAGCTTATATTTATGTATTTAAAGACTTCGTGCAAAGTTTGGTGAAGAAAGCTTTAAAACTGAAGGAGAAGATTGCATAGATACGGAAGAATGGACAGACAGACATGGCTAAATCTGTTCAGGTCGTCATACTGATCACGAATATATATACTTTATATGGTCGGAGATGCTTCCTTCTATGCGTTACAAACATCTGGACACTTTTATGGTCCCCTCTGTAAGGTTATAAAAAGTAGGATTAAATCCATATTTTCCTAATGGGCTTAGGACAGTCCGACATTATCCTGTTTTCGTTACCGCTTGGAATTGCTAGTTGGTCTGTTGTTAGTTAGTTTGGCCAAAAATAAATACAAACGTACATCTACGCCCTGGCAGATTAAAGTATTCATACATACTCTGATACTGTCAGTTCCGGCTCAATGTTGGTATTCCATGATAAGGTTTCCCGATAGAAAAAGGCTAAGCTGTTAAGTACATATTATCTGTTAAAGCCCTGGAAATTGATGTTTGTTCTGTCACAAACTGGCGGGTACAGCATACTCGGGGGCATGACCGACTTCAAAATTCGCTGTTGTCATTTTCCCTGTTTTGTTTACTTGCAGTTCTGGGAGTTCAGAGCGATATGCGAGCTCGGCTTGTTTCGGCATCTACCCACAACGGAAATGGCGATGAGGTATCAGTCCTAACACTAGTACAAAGTCTGGTTAATACCAGATATCGACGGCACTTGCCGGCGAAATGCGCAAAAAGAAGCCTTTAAGTCAAATTGGCTTACAAAAAAATCCAAACAAAACGAGTTTGGTTTGAATGGATACCCCCCCCCTATATATGACATGTCCATTGTACATACATATATGTAAATACACATAGATCATTGTACGTAGATAGGTACGCGGATAGATATAGATTCCATTTGTCAACCGCATGAGCTTAGTATCTAACCACGGCGAAAGTTAGCTTTGGCGTAATTTATGCAACCCCGCAAACCACGCATTGCATTCTCGTAAACAACAAAAACAACAATAGATTTATAAACAAATACAGGTGGTTGGTGCTGTCGGTCTTGCTCAGTTGACCAGTCCATGTATATCTATATAAATGAGTGCACACACACACCAAAAGGGCTGTCAGAGAGCAAGAAATAGCGAGAGAACGGGAAAGCAAATAGCACCGAAATAACAAAGAATAAACAGTGTGGGGAAAACAAACATTTTACAGTGGAGACTCCTCACACTGACTTGATCAAATAATGATCAAATTGGCAAATTGAAGACGCTCACATTAAAAATAAAAAGTTTTCCTATGGTTTCTATGGCAGCTATACTATATAGTTGACCGATTTTAACCAAACATGGAAATGCATTGAAAACTAATTAATGTGAAGTTTGCAGACGTTTCTATTGAAACAAAAAAGATTTTCTCACTAGAACTATTTTTTTGACCAATTGTTCCTATGACAGCTATATGCTATAGTCACCCGATCCGGCCAGTTCCGACAAATGTGCAGCGCATATGTATTGAAAGACGTTGTAAAAAGTTTTGTTGAGATAGTTTTAAAATTGACGAAGGAGATAGGACAGGATAGGATATATACTTTGTGTGGTCAGAGATGCTTCTTCCTTAAGTTACAAAAATCTGGACAATTTTAAAATCCTATGCAAGGATATAAAAAAAATCCGAACAAAATATTTGCTGAGGGTATATGTACTTCTTTCTCTTGTTTGGCCTGATAAAAACATCACCACACTAGAAAGCTTCGAGATATGTTGAAGATATACAGTACCCTTTCCTTAATATCTCAGATATATTTTAAGAAAATTGATGCTTCGATAATATCGACTTTTTGCAAAATAATCTCAATATCGAAAGAAATATCGATATGGATTTTCTTTACATGTCCGACAACTCTATTATTTACGAAGATTAGAAAAATAGATTTCACACCATTATTCTGATTTTTTTTGTTTCAAGTGAATTAAAACAGCGACACAGATGAAGTTAGATTTGCCTTCTCGTTTTTACTGAACTAGATGATGCCAAAACTGTTTTGTGATTTCGGTTAGCAAAATAAACACGTAAAATGATTCTTGTCAGGATTACACCATAAACCATTGCGCACAATCTTAATAACAGACCCAAAGTCAATAATAAGCAAGAAATTTGATCAAGCCAGACTGTAATTTACTCTGTACCAGCCAGAGTTGGGACACCTGCGTCGCTTAAACGTCGCCCACTCTCTCTTTCTCACACACAGACACAATGCTGTGGGTGTGGGAAGCGTACACCTACATTATTTATGTGATCAGCACCAAACTTTATGGATCGATAAATTGTGCTGATAACAATATGGAAAAGAAAAACAATCAAAGGTGTATAAAAAGGGAAAACAAATTTGATCTGTCTAAAAACAGAAGAAGTCTAGTCTACATTCTATACTCTTCAAAGTTCTAACCTCTAGATCTTAACATATCTGAGATCTGATTGTACATACAGACTGTCATGGCTACAGCATCAAATTCCCCTAAATTATTTTTAATATTCCTGGGCTAAGGCAAAAAAAGTCCGATAAGACGACACTCAAAGTAAATTGAGTGCTTTTGGTGACAATACAGATTTGAGTATGCAATTTTTCCGAAAGTTTGTTCAGAGCTTTTTATGTGTTTGAATTGTAACTAGTTTTGAAAGCGAATTTATTGGGCCAGCGGTGGGCACCAAAATCAAACAGTAGGGTAGCATTTATTGCGCAGCAGATTCTTGTGCATGAGAAGTAGATTTCATTTAATTTACTTCTGTGGGAATTCAGGACCAAACGTGGTATGGGGCACCGTCTTGTGTTTCTATTTAGAGGTCAAATTAACGTCAAATCTTCCAGGTCTAATAACACAAGAGCAATTGTTGATAACGGTGACGAACTGACATATCGCCATCTTCATTGACACTGGCCGATAGAGCAGCTATATTCGAACCGGTACGCACCAGAAGTTGGCATTATTCGAATAACAAATCATCTAGATAATTATTCAAAATCAAATGTTATTTATGAGATTTTATTTGTAAATAATTAGAAATAAATAACGAACATTCGAATGATTATCTACATAAAATTGTTCGCTATTAAAATAATTTTATTCGACAATTAACGCTTTAAATAAAATATAAATATAATAAAAAATTTGTCTAAAAAATTAAAAAACGAGAAAGCCATCGTTCGTATGGGATCTATACGATATAGTCAACCGATTTGGCCAAGAACTTTTTAAATTATGTGAAAGCACGTGAAACAAACAAATACAAAATTGCAGGATGCTACCATTAAAAACAAAAAAGTTTTTCTAACTAAAACTGTTTTTCAGACCTATCTTTTGTATGGCAGCTATACCATATAGTTGTCCGATTTTGATAAAACTTGGTAGAATAAAAAGCAAAGAAACCCGACGATTACAAAGTTTGGAGACGTTTCCGTTGAAAAGAAAAAAGTTTTTCTCACTAAAACTAGTTTTCCGACCGATTGTTCCTATGGGAGCTATGAGATATAGTCATCCGATCCGGTCGGCTCCGACATATTAGTATTGTGCAGCAAAAAGAAGGCTCTGTGCAAAATTTCAGCTCGAAAGCTTTTATACTGAGAGACTAGTTCGCGGAGAAACAGACAGACAGACGGACGGACAAAGCTCAATCGGCTCAGCTCGTCACCCTGATCGAGAATATATATAGTTTATAATACCCTTTGCAAGGGTAAAAAAATTTAAAAAAAAAAACCAATTAATCTAGCTCAGATAAGGAGTTGAAACCCCCAAATGACATGAGGACGCGAGGTGTCTCTATTCATACTTGCGTATATGGCTAAGTACCTAGGTTTTAGAGACGGCCTGTTTTTGGCGCTACTTGTTAGGGAAGACGAATTGGTGTACCCTCATAAGGGGAAGATAATTTGTGTCTTTTTTTCGGTTTTGAACATGCCGAACTAAGCGTTAGATAATTAGCATACATTGTATGTATAGGATTATAGGATTATGCAGCCATAAAAGAATATTTGTTATTCGTGAAAATATTATTCGTAGCTAATTTATTCTGACCCGAATAATTTGTTGAACAAATAAATTTCGATTATTTTTATTTGAAATACAAATTTTCGAATAAAGCATAATTTTAGTTTTATTCGAATAAAATTATTTTCTGAAAAATTATTCGTTATCCGTATTCGAATACTCTGGTACGCACTATATGCACACGTGATGGTGATAGTAAGATGAAACGATTATGACGACCCTAAAATTGGACTTCATTTGCATATCACATTTAGACAGAGCACGAATTTCGATAATGAAGTTCAATGATTTACAAGTGGTGTTCGTTTGTTAGTCTAATCATGAAATGAAATGGCAACCCCAACTGAGAATTTTCTTGCGAATCCCACGTGAGGTGTCAAAAAATGGAATACTGAATTTTGTGAATAGCATTAAAATCCTTGAAACGTTCCATTTCCACAATACATTGTCAGGGTATCCGGATACCCTACCACTTGAGTCCGGAGCATGGACAATTTACATTTGATCAAAGCGCCTAGCTTTTACTTCTTGTTCCGATCGATGACTTCCGACAAAATAAGCCAACAAAAAAAAAAGCAACACATGGGTCTGGAGAACACTAGCAATTTTCGTTACACGAAACTTTAATCAAGTCGTCAAATACAGCGATAAGTTAACTCTCCAATATTTTGCCGTTTAGGCACTGACCTACACACGCGCTCGCCAGTGGCCGCTTGCATTTCTCTGATTGCGCAATTTGCCGTAAACTGCATTCGTAATTAGAGGGGAGGGGTAAGAGGGCGGGGTGTCTGTACCTAGGTGTAACTGCACCGAGCTGCCAATTGAACGTTAGAAAAACATGCATATGTATGTATGTATGTATGTATGTATGGGGCACATGCATAACTACAGCGGAGAAGCTATCAATTGACGGCTCCAATCCATTCCTATCCTCCCCCAGACCGCTTTTCGTCTGCAGTCAAGGTTAAAACTATAAATAGTTATGGAGAAAAAACAACAAAAACAACACGCTGCGAAGCTATTTTTAGCTGACGACATCGACGACGACTGTAAAAAATGAAAAACTTGAAATGAAAACAACAAAGAAACTCGAACATTCAAAACAACGAACTTGTAATGCCCTAGCAAATAAAGGCAAAAAAGGAAAAGACGAAAAAGTACAAATGTATTTTATGTTGCATTCAGGCATTTCATCCAGAAGGCAATGTATTGGAGATGCCAGCTCAAGTGCATTGACAAACCGAATAGTAAAGCGAACATGCCGCACACGGCCGCTTGGCCCTGAAGTATAAAAATGTTGGCGCTGCTTGGCCCAGTTTTAAGCTTTGGGAACTTAATAGGTCACATCATTTGTTGTGTACTATGCCCAAAAGAAATGCAACTATATATTTTCTACATAAATACGTGACAGCACCAGCACTCGGCTATGGAGTCGAAGTGAAAAGAGTTGAAAACATTTCATCTTTTTAGATGGTTCACTGGAAACACGCTCAGGTCATTGATAATTTCGATATGGGGGGGGGGGTCAAAATGATTATCGGATTTATCATTAAGCAGCGCACGACATGGCAAATGAATTTTTAAATGTTTTTTTTATTAAAAGCTAGCTGGTCCTTTGTATTGTGTGGATGTTTTTCCAATTCATACAAAATAGAGAGGGCGTCGTGACATACCAGGTACGAGCGAAGCTCTTTACAAAAGATAATTTGATTTGAAATTACAATACAGCACTTGCAAAAGAATATTTAGAAGAGTTTTGGAAACCTCAAGAAATTTTTCGTTAAACGAACGGAGTTTAGAGTTTAGTAAACACCTACACAAAGAAGCTGCCGAAACAAAAACTTATGACCTTTGTCCGTAATGTGTCACAACAATCGTTTCCTCTTTCACAGATTTTCAGGCCTATTCCGGTTTTCACATTCGACACAATTTGTCGAATTCGAATTTGGTGAAGTGGTTGTTGTATAAAATTTATAAATTAAATCGGCATAAAACCTTTCATTTTGAGTTCATCCTATTAAAAGGAAGTGCAAATTTTAAGGTTTGATACAGATTACCTTGATTGTTCACCAAAAAATTACACAAGTAATAAATTCGAATTCACTAAAGTGAAAACCGGAACATGCCAGTTTATGAACTTAATTATATCATCCCGAGAAAATAGTTCGTCTCGATTTTTTGCGCTCACGTTTTTATACCCTTGCTGAGGGTATATTGAAACTGTCCAGATGTTTGTAACGCATAGAAGGAAGCATTTTCGACCACATAAAGTATATATATTCTTGATCAGCATGAGGAGCTGAGTCAATATAGCCATGCCCGTCTGCCCGTCCGTATGACCGCCTGTTTCTATGCTATCTCCTCAGTCAGTTTTAAAGCCGTCGCGACCAATATTTGCTCGAAGTCTTCTGGTACAAATGCACTGCACATTTATCGGAACCGACCGGATCGGATGACTATAACATATAGCTGCCATAGAAACGATCGGTCGAAAAACTAGTTCTAGTGGGAAAAACTTTATATACTCTGTACCAAAGGTACATAGAGTATAATAAGATTGTGCAAAAGTATGTAACATCCAGAAGAAAGCATCTCCGACCCCATAAAGTATATATATTCTTGATCAGCATCAACAGCCGAGTCGATATAGCCAAGTCCGTCTGTCTGTCCGTATGAACGCACAGATCTCAGAGATGGTAAGAGATAGAGGTTTGACATGTATGGGACATATGCTTCTTATGTCTGCAGGCAGATCAAGTTTATTTTCAATTTTGGCCACGCCCCCTGCCGCCCCCACAATTTAGAAAAAACGTCATATCTCCCACAGTTTTAAAGATAGGTTCCTTCTGGATATATTTGGTAATAAGGATAACTTATCGACAAGCCAAAGAAATGGTGAAAATTGGATGAATGGTTTTCGAGTTATGATCAAAAGACTGTTCGCTGCTGCAGCGCAGTAGCAGCGCTGCTTTCAGCTGCTACTGCAGCATCAAAATTTATGCTGAGCGTATAATTTCGTTGGTACAGAGTATGCTATAGTCGGGCTTGACCGACTTTCTTTCTTGTTTGTTTATATTGCAAACGTCTCCAAACTCCGTATTTACTAGTTTTCAATGCTTCTCCATAGTTCTGCCAAATTTGGTCGAAATCAGACATCTATACAGCATAGCTACCATAGAGAATTAAGGTTAGAAAAATAGTCTTAGTAAGAAGACCTTTTTTGTTTTCAATGTAAACCTCTTTAAAATTGGCATATATTTATTTTATAAGCTTTCACACAATTTTTTTAAGTTTTGTCAAAATCGGATGACTATACGTTATTGCTGCCATATGAATGAACGGTCGAGAAACTAGTTTTAGTGAGAAAAACTTTTTTGTTTAAAAAGAAAAAAACGCCTCCAAACTTTGCAATCCTTAGTTTGCTATGCATTTCCATGATTCCATCAAGTTTGTTCGAAATCGGACATCTATATAGTATGGCTGTCATACAAAAGTAAGGTCAAAAAAGTAGTCTTATTAAGAAAAGCTTGTTTGTTTCAAGTGGATATGTCCTTCAAATTAGTTAAAAAACGTGCTGCAAGGGTATACAATCTTCGGCCGAGCCGAAGTTAACTTTCCTCTTTTCCTTTTTTTTTCAATGTACAATACAATCGAATTGTCAAACTAAGGGCCGTTTTCTCATGATCCTGTTTTTGCATATCTAGGTGGATTTGGTGTGTATTTGTACTGCTCATTTTGCGTATGAGCTATGCAAATGCGTTAAATCCACCTGGATTTGCAAAAACAAAGCCGGTTCGAACCGGTTCAACTGTGGCTCAGAAGTTATTTAAGCCTAAAATTTGAAACTTGGTATTTAGGTTGGGAATATGGAGTTTACTGGTGCGGAACCCGATCCGAACCGGTTTAAGAGTGGAACCGCTTCAAAAATGATTCGGATCCATCCCAGTAGTAATTCAACTTTTCGTGAGTAGGTTGATAATATGGAGTTTAATATTTGACTGGTTCAGAGCCGATTCATCAGTGGTTCAGAACCATGTCTCAGAAGTTATTAAAGCTATAAAATATGATGTAAAGGCTGGTAACAAAGAATTGTACATTTAGCTGGCGCGGGACCGGATTCAAACCGATTCATAAGGGTTATAGAGCTATATATAATATAATACATTTCATAATTGGTGTTTGTTAGAGCAGAGGTTCAAAAATACTGAAAAACTTTGAGAAGTTTACGTTTATAGAAATTTGGTGATAGTTGGTGATAGTAGTATCATACCGCTAGGTGATTAGATCACATTTTTAATTTTTTGACCAAAAGTATAAATTTGTATATAGGTTTGAGTTTGATAGGTTGAGTTTGAGTTGATCCAGAATGGCTAAATTTTGTTTGGTTTAGTGTACAAAACGAGATTCATGTTGATGTGCTGAAACATTTTACAAAAACAAACTTTCCGGGCAATTTAAACCTGGCAAGGTATGCATGTATGTATATGTATATGTATACATACAAATAGCGAAGTTGCCACTCAATTGTGTTTTTATTTTGTGATTTATAGACGCTGTATTAGATTGGGTTTGAAAATGTACCTATATCACATGATCTATTACCTCCCTTCACCTGCACAATCTTCCTATGATCCATCGATCGGTTCCGATCTACGACAATGAAAAAAAAAAAATACACACACACACATGCATACATTTGTAGGTATGTATGTATTATCAATGGCTATTTATTAGCACAATTATCAGCAATGGGTTATAATCATTCCCATTCTTCTTCACATCAATCATGTTTACGTGTTTGTTGTGTGACGTATCCAACTTATGGCAATATTTAACTACGACGTTAACAAAATTTGACGAAAATCCACGAAGGGAAAAGGTCGGGGTGGAAGTGGAGCACCGAAGCTGCCGTACCAGTCACAAGGATTTAACAAGAGTCATGGGGCATACATTTAAATACATGGGTTCGAGGGTATGTAAACAAATCATTAAAAGTGGCCACAATTCAGATGGGCAATTAAGCAACAAATGTGAAAAATGCATTATAACATACAAATCCTAACGGAGTGTATGTGCAGCAACTCACCACAGCCGAGACACTGAGCGAACGAGAGAGCGTGCGCGCGAGAGCGTTCGCGTCGTCGTCGGACCGAAGAAACCGGCTTTGGTTATAAATAACGTCGTTTCGCCTGGCTATTTGGCTTTTGAGTCTCTTGCAGTGCAGTAGCAGAAAAGCGAGCGGAAAAAGCAACAACAATTTGAAAACAAGCTAAAACACGAAACAAACTCAGAAAAATCACTTGTGCAGTGGGAATAGTAGAGCGCATAGTGCAGAGCAGAGGTGTGCAAAACAAATACACAAATAAGTCGAATTAGAACAGTAGAACAAACAAAGGCAAAAATACAGGCAGAGGGCGAGACCAAAACAAACAACAAACCTGTAGGAAAACGCGCGGAAAAGTGAATTTTCAAGTGAAAGTTTCGGCGCGCGCCACACTTATGAATCGCTCAAACAGTTTTGTCAGCTCATTGAAATGGTGGCCCCTGCAGGGCCACAACAGCCAGGCCACTCCAGCGGCCCCAGCAGCAGCAGCATTGGTGGCGCCTTCCAGCGGCGGCTACTCACAGTCGGCACCCAGTTCGCCCACCTCCAATTGGCCTCCGCCATTGCAGCAACAGCCTAAAGTCGCCGGCGGCGTTGTCAGTGCCACATTTGGCAGCAGCGTCGCAGTTCAAAAGCTGCGCGAATCCAAATGGTTCAAGCCCGAGGAGCAGCGCATCTTCTGTGCCGTCGTTGAGTGCGGTTTCATTGTAGAGGTACGCAGCAGTGCTGCAGCAGAGGCGGCAGCAGCAGCTGCAGCCGCCGCGGCCGCCGCCAGCGATGCCGATTCCTTAGACATTGATTGTCCTTGCCCAGCCATGACAGCGGCACAGTCACCGCCGCCGTTGGTGATTCCTCGCAATGGCAGCAGCAGCATCAGTTTTCTTGAAACGCAGGACGAGAATGAGACGCCGGTGGCGTCTTGGTATGGCATAGTGCTGTGCAAGGTGGCCAAAGGTAAGTGACAGACAAAATCCCTCCCACCGTTGGTGATTAATCAAACCTCATATGTCAGGGCAATAATTAAGCAAATCCCTGTTGGGCTTGAAAGAATATTCAAATATCATTCAATCAACAAGAACAACAATAAACACAGAATATTGTTCACCAATACACACACACACACACATGTACATACACACGTACTCATGTACATACAAGGGCATAATTCTTTTATCTAATCGAAAAAGCAGCAGCAACAACATTGTCAACTGCGCAGAGCAGCAGGCAGCGCCACCGCGCAGCAGTCAGCGACGTAGACTTCAGACAAATACAAATCCATATATACTTATGGGTACTACATAACCATTCACAATGCTGCGCCGACAGCTGCTAGAACATTCCAATATTTTTGTGCGTGCGCATATGCACAAAGAAACAAAATAAATAACACAAATGAAGCAGGCGGACAATGTAGAGCTGTGGGATACACAGCATCATGTGCTTCGAGTCACGCATGCAACTTTTACTGAGAGTACAGTGAAAGCACACAGAAAAGACCATTAAATAATCGTTATTGATAATTAAGCTTAATGTTGGCAAATTAACATTTGATGTTGATGTATGTATCAATAATAACTAGCAATTTTGACAAAACAATTTTAAAAACACTTCCGAAAACTAGTTCGCAAAAGCTATTTAGATTCAATTTCCCCATCAAGTAGTGCATTTTACCAACTCAACGAGCGACAACGAAAGTGCGAACGCCTTTCGGAATGACAATTTTGACCTCCAATCCAAAATGTAGCATTATTCATTCAAGGCATTCCCAGTCTAAAACTATTTTTTCCGATTAATGAACAAGAATAGTACTATGCCAAATTTATCTGAGCAGTTGTAAAATTAAAAATTTGGTTAATTGTTACTTATATTATATTATTTTGTTATTACCTACTACCTACTTTAAAATCTATCTATAGAAAGAAAGTTAATCATCTGATCCCTTACCTTTAGACACAATTAAGGCTTGCTTAGTCCACAGACTACACTAAAAAAGCTTTTTGTACGAGTGCTTCAAACATAAGATATATATATTTGCGTTTTTAAAAAAATGCCAATTTTAAGATTTCTGTGACACGCTGTATTAAATTTCATATTATCTTTCATTTCCCAACCGATTTGACGAACTTTTCTCTTAGTGTTAACCTTTCTTTCTTGGGCATAAAGGTGGGGTTTCTTATCTTCTTATAAAGTTTGATTCGTAAACTCTTATCAAATCAACAAATTGTTACACAAACCAACAGAGTCAGAAGAACTCGGCTCTGGACTGTTTGTAGACAGATTTAAAAAATGAGATAAAGTAGTCGTGAAATTAAGATGAACAGCTAAAAATTAAGTTTTCAGATCAAATTGAGATTCTACTTGGCTGAACGATGACGAAACGAAGAAATATGATGAAAGCGAACACTTATCACGTGTATTGTTTGTGTTGGGTGCTCTAAATCGCAAACTAAGGCAATAATCGCAAATGAAGAAGAAGTTAGATTACAAAATGTATATGTGTTATGCTATTTCAAACAATCTTGTAAATCAAAAACATTTATTTATGAAAGACGTATCAAATCTGAAAAAAAACTATTTGCACAATACTTCAAATTGTTAGAAGCATTATCGAACAGCTTTTCTATTTCTCTAAAGTATTGTGTCTAATAGAAATGTATATGATCTTCATACAGACCTTTAAACTAAAGTTTACCCTTTTGAATTTGGTGTGCTGATGCATAATATTTAAACAAAAATACACATCGTTTCACCAAAACCTCCAAGCCGAGCTTCTCTTAGCCTCGTGGCTTGTGTGCTTCTAGTTTTCGCAGCAGAGAAAGGGACAGATTAACGCCGAATCCAAACGGCAATGTTTAAGAAGCTTATCCATGGATAGTTACTTCAAAGCTAGCGCCAATAGCTAGCGACTGGCATTCAGCCCTGTTCCGAATTTCGAGTTGACTTTCGTGTAAACTTTACTAATTTGCAATGGAATTTAATAACATAAGGCGGTGACAAATATACCTAAATTGTTTGAGCAGCTGAATCCCAAGTGAAATTAATTCAAATTGAACTCGAACAAAAACATTAAAGCCGGAATCGGCTCGACTGAACTGCGAATTTAATAAATGTACAACTTAAAATTAAATTTAAGAGCAACCTAATTGCTGATCGCCTGAACTATGTAGCTAAAATTGTTCAAAACTTAACCTTACAAATACTCATCTTAGTATTTTAGCTTGTAATATTTTTGAGCAAAGCTCAAATACTCAAATCGAATACATTCGGCAAGCCGTATGGTTTCCTAAATTTGTATCTTCCAAATAACTCACTTCTGTATGTCTCGATACATCACATTGAGACATTTTCTGTTTTCTCTTTTTGTGGTACTTTGTTTTAGAGACCTCACTGTGTGGTATGTGGAGAAGTTCGTTCGTTGTCGTTTGCATATTCACCTTATTCAAAGGCAAGGCGACAACGTCTCGTGCGGCAGCCAATAACCCACCACACGTGCGGCATTCGTTCGTTACACATTCATCGGTGCATTCAAGCATACATATGTATTTCTCTACACATGTATTTACATACTTGATTCTGTGATAAGCCAATTCGAAGTGCATTGCTTGTGGCACCCACTGGCAGCTTAAGCAATCAATATTTAGTGGCAGCTTTTCTCTTAATAATGATTACCCTCTGCACTGAAAATGACAAGGCTTTATGCGACGTATCTACATTCAAATGTACATAAGTATGTCTGTATGTACATATGCATATTTGTATAGCCGCATTAATGCGCATGCGCGCTTATCAAAAGATATTTACAATTATTTAACCTCACGTCTGACAAATATTCCACCATTTTGCATTGCAAATAATGATAAGCAATTTCATCTTTTATGGCTATAACAAAGTCTCGAATCGGTATTATAGAAGCAAATCGATTGAAAACCAAGCACGATATCTGCTTGTAACACGGTTGGTGACGTAGCATTTCGCAAAACGTTCATTGAACCAAACCTTATCGAGCTTATCAGGAGAAAAATCTTTCAGATTTATAATGCACTTTTGTACTATTTACATTTTCCCACACCCCAGTAAGATTGCCCACCATGACGAAATCAGACAATAATGCAAGCAGGGAGTCTATTAAGAAATCGCTGACATAAGCTGGGGGGAAATGGAAAATGCACCACAAAAGCAACCTGTTAGTCAGTCATCTGTTTGCTTCCCTCCCACCAAATGCTCGAATATAAATGCGTGCAAATTAGCCGCGCATGTCGCAAAAAAAAAAATATATACATATACACAGAAAGGGGAAAAAAAAGAAGCAACTAAGTGAAAACCACTAAAAAATGCTAATTGGTATGAATTAAATACGAATGCTATAACACAAACACATTGTGCAAGCTATAGCAGTGAACAACTCATGACACAACATTGTGTGACAAGGAGCGCAGAACAAAGTGGCTTTAATTTGATTTCAGGATCACAAACAAAAGGGGAAATGGCAGATTTTCATTTTCATTCTATTTTAGTTTAAAGCATGAAAGTCCGAAACCAAAAAGAACGGCTTGAAATCGGAACCAATACTTGACATTTTTTGAGTAATGTGTCAAAATTAGGTTTCTAGTTCGGTTTCATTTCAAGGTTTTGCTTAGCTTTAACAATGGTGATGCACTCGGGGGCTGACTTAATACCAGGGTCTTTAGCTTTACCAGGCCGGGTGTCGTGCAGCGGGTAGTGTGTGTGTGCCTGCAGTGCAAAACGAGATAGTGGGTTCGAACCCGACACGGGACATCTAACGAAAAAGTTGTTTCCTTAAAAAACTTACACACGCAGTCACCTTCACTAGCTGCTGAGGCCAGCATTAAAGTAACTAGCCATAGAAAAGCTTCTAAGACTTTGCAGTTAAACTGTAGGTCCCTTTTCTCTTGTGCCAAAATCAGCAGTACACAAGCCAACAGTTTGTGAGGAGCTCGGCTTGGCCCTTTGGGTAAATATAAATAAATATAACGCATTGGTTTTTTGCTAAATACTATTTACTATTATACTATTTTCTTGAGTTTAACAACTAATTAATTTTGATCTGCTTAACTAGTTTATCACAGCAATACCCAAGTCTAGTAGATCACTCAAAGAAGGCAGAGAAGCACTCACACTTCCTTGCAATTTGCAAGTGGCACCAACTGTTTTATCAGGTCTGTTCCCATTTTCATTTGAAAACTGTCAAATTCCAAAATTAGTTCATTAGTTCCATGACAATCGTGTCCAGCAGGGATGCAACAAATACGTCTTTGTATCTCAAACAAGGTAAACATCCACTCTATGAAATGTCAGATTGCGTTGAAAAAGATGGTGTAAGGCTCTACTCAAAACGAAGCTCAAAACTCAACCAATTATAAAATATTTAGAACAATGTTAAATTTCAAATAACACTTTTAAAAAAAGTACAAAGACTTGTGGTAGAAATCTAAAGGAGATCTGCATTATATGTACAGAGCCACGTTCTGTGGAATGTCAAGAAGATCCAATGAAATCCGAAAGGTTACTTCTCTCATGGTGAAAGTGAATTAGATGTACCGAGGCGGGATCGAACACTACCCGCTATACCACACCCGGCCAGGTTCAGACCCTAAGCCGATAAACTGTGACCAAAAGGCGAGTATTGGGATGGAATGCCAAAAGTGTAGCCGGCTGGGGTTGAGGAGCCGAACGGCACTTACAGGGAACAGTGAACAGGGAAGTGAAACCTTCCGTTATGGCTCGCTTGACATTGTTTTGTTGCAGTACCTAGAGTTGTTTGTCACTTAAATCAAAATCAATTGAAAGAATAATTGAATGTACAAAAACATATTCCCATTAAGAGGCGTCACCTGTTGAGGGTTTTCAATTGCCTGAATTGAGCATTATTAATTAAAATAGCTTCGCCTCCTTTTGCTTCCTTTCTTTTGCAGACAATAAACCAAAACTCGACACCATTGAGATATTTTCTGTGAAAATACGAGAGAATGGCACATACAAACTGATTAAAATGACACTGGCCGATGTCTGGAGTCATGGATGGGAGTTGCGCATAAATAATTTTGCCGACAAGGAGAAGATGCCGCACAACGAGAAGGACATACGCAATCAGGTGAGCTCGAACCGTTTGGGGATGCTTTACGTTACCATTTGACTTACGCTTGATTTTTCTATCCGATAGGTGTCGCTGGCGCGCAAGGCCAAACAGAGTCTGTGGAACAATAATAAGCATTTTGTGTATTGGTGCCGATATGGCAGTCGTCAGCAGGATGTGCGTAAGCGACAGGTAACGACGAGTGCAAATCATGTGCTGCTGCATTTGATAAACTGATAAAAAGCAATCAGCACGCACACACACACACATATACATACACATATACATACACAACAACATACACGCAAAGAAAAAATCAACAGTTACCAACTCTTCCCACTACTTCTCCCGCCTTCACATGCATCGCTGTTGTTGCAGCAGCAATTAATCCCACTCATAGATGCATACATACACACACACACACACACACACAAAGATACAGTTCTATGTCGTTTGGCCATATCTCCTGAAACTGAGCATTCGAAATGAGAATGAAACAAAAAAACAACACTTAATTGTAACTTGACTTCTATGCGAGGAAGAGATTTTTTTTTTTATCCATCATCTATTGAATCAAAGTCAAGTCTAAATATGGAATCCTTTTCCGAATTCGAATAAACCACAAATTGATTGATTGACCGATCGCTTCCTCCTTTCTCATCAACTCCAATATCCCCATTATTAATCGTTTTTTTTTTTTTTTTTTTGGCCGCCCAAATTCATTTTGTTAACGATGTTGTTGTTTCGTCGTTTCGTTGTGCTTTTTTTACTCTCCATCATTGCGATTTGAGATATGTTTTTCTTTTTTACAAGCAAATCTATCTTGCAGATGTCGGAGTGCGTGAAATGGGGCAGCGTTGGGATGAATGCGGGCATGTTGCTGGTGCTCAATAATAGGCAAAAAAGCTATTCCCACTCAAAGTAACTAAACACTTTTTAAACTTGTTGAAATTTCTCTTAGTTACTGTAGTTGTTGCTGCCGCTGCTGGTGCGCCCTAAAAAGTTTCAAGACCAAAAAAACGAAATCGGAACGATTTTGGAAAAAAAAAGTATTAAATTGTAAGATATCGGAGCCCAGGGAGTCGCCACAAATAATGAAATTGAAAGCTCAGTTCAGTGAGAGAGACGACGACAACCAAACAAAACAACAACAAGCATACACACACTCACACTCCCGCCCATTAAAGCTGTTGCAACTCGAGCCACAATATATTTAAATGAAATACTATTGTATTTATATTTGTGTATATGACAGAGAGAGAGAGACACACTGTGAAATTCGAAAAGACTTATTAAATATTTGTTTGTTTTTTCCCCTTTTTTTTTTTTTTTAAATTTGTTTCTTGTGATTATTATTATCGTATTTATATATATGTAAAAATATATGCAAGGCAACACTACTGTTTTCTTTGTTATAAGTATACACAACCCGACAAACCGTAATCCCAAAAAAAACCATTTCTATATAAACTCTAAACTTTAGTGAAGTCATCAAAAACATTCGAAATGTTTCGTTATGTATTTAAATATAGCAATTAGACAGGTAGAAGGTTACACAAAAGCATAATCTAGCAATCCCAAAACTGACAACAGATAGAAAGGAGCCTGGCCCAAGTCAATATGCATACATAGGGAAAGGTCACACATCGGACTCGTACACCCAAACACATCTGACCCTCATGCAAAACACACACACACACACACACACACACACCCAATCCGCAGTAGCGTCTAAGTTCTATCATAATACTATCCTTTTTTGTTTTAGTAATTTTTAAGCAACTTATGAAATATTTATTATATTTAGTCGATGATATACGTTTTGGCAATGTGAAATTTAAATTTGAGCCGTTTGTAAAATGCTTTATATTGATATTATTATTAAATGTTTACCAACGGACAAAAATAAACAGCAAAACAATAAACACAATCGTCTTTGTGCAAAGTGGTGTGGGCTGCAGAAATTGGATATGGAAGACGACGATACCACCCTGGTACCAGGCAAAACAATAAACATAATTACGACCATTTTGGGGCGGATATCAGAGTGCGTGCTTACGAGCGGTAGCATTTCAATGTCACACGTTGTCTGGCTGAACTTTGGAACATGCGAAATAAAGAATACAACAAATTCAAAAGAATCAAAATGAAAATTAGATCCAGAACGATATTAAGCAAGTTTAAGTTGGCCCAGCCCGACTTCATTTGAAACTTTCCGTTGCTCAAGGGAGAAGTATTTAATAGCCCATACAGCATGGTTCCCATACGTTCCAGGTCAAATATAAATTGTAAAATTGTGCATTTAAAGATCGAACCTTCATAAGACTCCAAGCAACTCCTTTACACCTTCGGAAATCTAACTTGAGAATTAAAAGCAGTCAGATTTGAAATGAAAACTTAATTCTTTTAGGCATTTCAATATACGTAAGTAAGGAATGCGGAATGAAATACAAACATTTTTCCAAAGCCGCTCAAAAACTTCAGAAAGACATGCACAAAACGAATTATTCAACAAGAAAGAAAGACGGGCAGGCCCGACTATAACATTCTCTGTACCAATGAAATTATACGCTCAGCATAAATTTTCATGCTGCAGTAGCAGCTGAAAGCAGCGCTGCTACTGCGCTGCCGCAGCGAAGTCTTATGATCATAACTCGAGAACCGTTCATCCGATCTTCACCATTCTTCTAGAGGATCGATAAGTTATCCTGATTACTAAATATGTCTAGAAGGAGTCTAGTTAGCCATCTATCTTTGATTTGAGATTTGACTTTTTGTTCCAAATTGCGGGGGCGGGATGGGGCGTGGCCAAAAATCTGATCTGCCTGCAGACATAAGAAGCATATGTCCCATACATGTCAAACCTCTATCTCTTACCATCTCTGAGATCTGTGCGTTCATACGGACAGACAGACGGACAGACAGACAGACGGACAGACGGACAGACGGACAGACGGACAGACAGACAGACGGACAGACGGACATGGCTATATCGACTCGGCTGTTGATGCTGATCAAGAATATATATACTTTATGGGGTCGGAGATGCTTCCTTCTGGATGTTACATACTTTTGCACAAACTTATAATACTCTATGTACCTACGGTACAGAGTATAAAAATCATCAACTTGGAGTACCCGCCTGAAAAAACGTATCATAATAGAATACAGTTGTATTTCGCTATTCTATTCATTTCCACAATGATTTTTATTTTATAGCTCAATAAATAATTATTGTTATGTTTTGAGTAAAATGAATAAAAATCTAAAATAATCATTTATTTTTAAAAATCCGGAATTTTATTTGTATTTTCAAACTTGGAATTGGGTTCTACTGGTTCGACTTGATTCACTTATTAGGGATATGCATCAATCTTGCCACAATGTCTTAAACACTTGTAGTAATCGACATTTGAGTAATAATTATAATAATTATTTCTGAGTTTTGATTTAAAAATAAAATTTGTCTATTATTTTTTGAGTTATAAAATGAAAATCAAAAATAATCATTAAAGTTTGATTTTTATACCCTGTTCCCATTGAAAATGGGAAAAGGGGGATCATGAAGTTGTGCGAATGTATGTAACAGGGAGAAGGAAAATTTTCCGACCCCATAAAGTATATATATTCTTGATCAGCATGAACAGCCGAGTCGATATAGCCATGTCCGTCTGTCCGTCCGTCCGTCTGTCCGTCTGTCTGTCTTTATGAACGCGTCGCTCTCAGAGACTATAAGAGATAGAGCCAAACATTTTTGCACGAAGGTAGATTTATGCTGTACGCAGATCAAGTTTGTTTCAGATTTGAAAAATTCCACCCCGTCCCCCTTTTATCCCCCAAAAACCTAGACCTTCTCTAGAAATCCTAGACCTAAATAGCCGTCAGATCCACAATTTTCAGCTTAGAGCCTCGTGGTTTAGTATACATCAAGCTAGTTCCAATATCTATCTATTCTGAAAAGTACAATCAGATCGGACAAAAAACACCGGAGTTATAAGCGAAACAGTTGAGCTGATAAGAGCTGCTTTCAGCTACTACTGCAGCATCAAAATTTATGCTGAGCGTAGAATTTCGTTGGTACAGAGTATGCTATAGTCGGGCTTGACCGACTTTCTTTCTTGTTGAAATTTGATTCCTATAATCCATTCGAATATCTTTAAAATCCTTAGAGCTATTTGCAAAGATTATTATGTCGGATTTCCAGAACTCGTCTATCAGTTCCTGGAGGAATGCCGTTATTTATTGGCAGAGAGATCGGCGGGAAATTCCAGAAGTTATATCGATCCTTAAAAGTTATATCGGTCCGACAACACTAAATATGTAGAGGGTCGAACGAAATGTTTGAAAATGATCTTCGGGAAACGATTCAAATTTCCTAATTAATCAAAATCATTGGCTAGAGGAAAGCAATTCCCGTTAAAACTCGTCGGAGAACTGAACCGAACCGAACCGTTTTTATTTGTGGTTTTCGGTTCGGTTCAGAAATTTTGAAAGGAAGCCGGTTCGGTTTGCGGTTCGGTTCACCAGCGGGAATAAGCGGTTCGGTGCCATAAGTAGAGCCGTTCTCTGTTATGGTGCTCAAGTTTGGGGAGGCGAGGTAAGCGAAGAAGCAGACCAACTGCAGAGGTATTTCATAAAACGAATTCTTAAATTGCCGGAAAATACGCCGAACTACCTATTAGCGATAGGCGATAGGTAGGCCTAGAAGACGGACATATTTATAGCCTAAATCTGCATCTAAAATAGATATCGAGAACTCTTTTCGAGTACAACAGCACCAGATTGCCGCATATTTTGTCTCGGTATATGCTCTGACAGGCGATTAGTTGGTACGCGACGCTTAGAAGAAAACTCGAGGATCATAACATCACCCTTAGTGGAATGGATTTTACGTAGTGTATCTCCACTCACAGCCATAACAGAAGAAACTAAGAATGAACATGTGAACATGGCCAGATGGAGCGAAGTTCGCATATTCAAGTACTTAAACTATGCGGTAGGTGCTGAGTTCTGCAATAACGGCTCCACACAGAGGACTATTACATGGATCCTAAAGGCGAGAGGAGATATGCTGCGGCTAAATAGCAGCCCCAGAAACACGGTAAACGGTGGATTGTGCTCGCTTTGCAACTGGAAGGAGATAGAGGACATGCATCATTTTATCGGAAGATGCCCCATTTTGAAAGAGTTTCGATGCTAATATTTTAAGAAGAAAGTGCTTGAGGCAGAGGAGGTCGTCGGGTTCCCATCGTCGGGTTCCCATGGGTTGGGAAAACCTGACGGATTATATAGGAGGAGTATAGTAAATGAGGATTTTTAATATACTTAAGTTCATGTATAACAGTTCTATTTTATTAATCGTCAAGTTTTTATATTTGTAAAATGTTTTCTCTTTCATAGTTTTAAGAGCCTGGGATAGCCCCCTTAAGAATGAAAGATCTGCTATCTCGCGACGAGCGGGGAAGGCAGGTGGTGTAACTCTTCCCGTAGCTCACTAGGATTAACATAAATGCTATGTATAGTTTTTCGATTAATGCTGACGGCAAATGTGCAAAATGTTCTTATTTTATTTTTATTAATAATAATAAAGAACCACTACTACTACACTACTACTTAATATAACAGCTGCAATAGAAATCATAGGTCAAAAAATAGTCTTTTTAAATTTATTCATTTTATATTTCACACAATACTTTAAAGTTTCGTCAAAATCGGATGACCATAGCAAATAGCTGCCTGAGGAACGATCTGTTGAAAAATTTGGTGTACTGTGAAAAACGTATTGGTTTTCAATTTTTGGCGTATTTAAACTTGCCGGTTATAATAATTATTAGTCCGAGCACAATTTGACCCTAGTTCATCAAAATAAGTTGAATGCATCAATAAAAACTGCCCAGCCAAAAGATCATTGTAGAGATCTAATCCAGCGGCCCCCAGGAGCCGAACACTTCAGGCAATTCATGCCGAATGCTTGCCGAAGTAATGCTTCAGTGAGTGTCAGAGAGAGACAGAGAGCTACAGAAAGCCTCTCTTCTTGAACATCGCTGATCTAATCTATTGGTCAGTTTGGAAAATCATCCAAATAACATTGGCCAAAGCGAAAATGTAAATTTAGAATGAAACTCATTTAATTCCTTTTTTAGATAAATTAATCGAACAGCAAGGGTATATAAACATCTGGATAGCCGAAGTTAACTTTCCCTTCATTATACTTTGTACCGTAGGTACATAGAGTACAATAAGTTTGTGCAAAAGTATGTAACAGTCAGAAGGAAGCATCTCCGACATTATAAAGTATATATATTCTTGATCCTGATTTTCAAACATTTCGTTCGACCCTCTACATATTTAGTGTTGTCGGATCGATATAACTTTTAAGGATGACCTGAAGAGAATTTTACAAGTCTTCTGCAATTTGCCGCCGATCTCGTAATTTACCTGACATCAATTTGTTTTTTCATTAGACAATATTTACAATTTTCTATGGTACTTCTTAACCTTAATTCAATCTTAATCTGCCAATAAATAAGGACATTCCTCCAGGAACTGATAGACGAGTCCTGGGAATCCGACATAATAATCTTTGCAGATTGCTCTAAGGATTTTAAAGATATTCGAATTGATTATAGGAATCAAATTTCAAAAATGATCGAATAGCCACTTCACCGAAATCATAATTTATAATGTGCCTTTGTGAACCACTGAACCGAACCGAAACCGCGGTTCATTTAATTCCAAAAACCATGTTATGAACCGAACCGGCGGTTTAGAAACTGTGCGAACCGCTGAACCATACCAATACTTATTTTCGAGTGGTTTGCATCCCTGGCTAAAATTGAGATAATAAAATACTTGGCTTTACACCGCCCAAAAGGGACAAGCCTTACAGCTGACAGCTGTCAAGTAAATAGCCAAGAAATGCTTCTCAAAATTGTAGGTCTCTTTCTCTTTTGCGAAAATTCGAATCACACAAGCCAAGAGATTGAGAAAGTTTCGACTCTGGCCCTTTTAGGGCCTGTGCATGATGCAACAATACAGATGGGGCGGTGTCAGTGTGATGCCTACTTTTGCCAAAAGCTTACGCTACAAAAGTACTCACTAACGTGAAGGTACTTTGCAGAGAACTCACACTGATGCCACCTTACCTCTCTTGTTGTATCATGGGACTGTGTATGGACAATTGTTTTTTGAAGACAGAGACACCAATATAAATATGGCAAATATTTCTGGAAGAGAAATAGAAAGAGATGGCCGATTATTGCCTGCTGATGTGTG
The DNA here is from genome assembly GCA_035044965.1 of Lordiphosa andalusiaca. NCBI lineage: Eukaryota > Metazoa > Arthropoda > Insecta > Diptera > Drosophilidae > Lordiphosa > Lordiphosa andalusiaca. The sequence goes on along the minus strand of JAWNNM010000051.1, from coordinate 358,231 downwards.
CGCTCGTGGCTGTCTGATGCACACGATATCATTTGTAGGTGCTGAGGACAACCCACAAATATTTTTTGCTGCGTTCGATTTTGCAAAAGGAATAGGAGAGTAATTTACTTAGGCTTGTGCTATGCCCCTGCAGAGAAAGTGTCTAGTATAATACCAGAAGTATACCAGTCTCTTAAAACTCGCAACTGGTTGCACTTCGTATTCAAATCAATGTATTGAAGTCGTCCATTTTACACAGGCATGTCATAGGCAAAAGACAGTTATTCCCGGCAGCAGCCATTTGCGACCAGTTTTAGACCAAGTGTCGCCTGCAGCAGCCATTTCAAACCAGCTTAATACCAGTTTGCAAGCTATGCTGTATGTACTTTTCTTTACACAACCACAATTCACAATACGTTCATTGTCTTGACATAGACTATTTCTTATTCTCATTGACTTTTCATTAACTTTGACTTAATCCTTCGTTTTCTACACTTTAGATTAATATTCACTTCTAATTTCTTCCGCACAATCGTCAGTTTTAACCAGGGAATATCTTAATCGAATATATAATATATCTTAATATATATATCGAATATCTTTAAAATCCTTAGAGCAATCTGCAAAGATTATTATGTCGGATTCCCAGGACTCGTCTATCAGTTCCTGGAGAAATGCCCTGATTAAGATTGAATTGAGGTTAAGAAGTACCACAGAAAATTGAAAATATTGTCTAATGAAAAAACAAATTTAGATTGATGACAGGTAAATTAAGAGATCGGCGGGAAATTGCAGAAGACTTGTAAAATTCTCTTCAGGTTATCCTTAAAAGTTATATCGATCCGACAACGCTAAATATGTAGAGGGTCGATCGAAATGTTTGAAAATTCATTTTCAGTGAACTGAACAACCATTACCCAAATTGAGGAGTACAAAAATCGGAGTTCCAGGTATCTTAGTTACACAGAGTAAATAATAAAGAGAACGTGACCTCTTTAAAAACAAACCAGAAAAAAAGTCGGTCAAGCCCGACAATAACATACTCTGTACCAACGAAATTATACGGTCAGCATAAATTTTGATGCAGCTGAAAACAGCGCTGCTACTGCGATGCAGCAGCGAACAGTCTTTTGATCATATCCTTTAGATCCTTTGGAGGATCGAGAAGTTTTCTTGATTACTAAATATGTCCAGAGGGAACGATCCATCTATCTTAAAAACTGTGGGAGATATGACGATTTTTCTAAATTGCGGGAGCGGAAGGGGGCGTGGCCACAAATTGAAAATAAACTTGATCTGCCTGCAGACATAAGAAGCATATGCCCCATACATGTCAAACCCCTATCTCTTATCATCTCTGAGATCTGTGCGTTCATACGGACAGACAGACGGACATGGCTATATCGACTCGGCTATTGATGCTGATCAAGAATATATACACCTTATAGGGTCGTAGATGCTTCCTTTTGGCTGTAACATACTTTTGCACAAACTAATAATACTCTATATACCTACGGTACAGATTATATTTAGTTTTTCTTACTAGAACTTATTTCTCGACCGATCATTCGTACTGCAGCTATATGCTATAGTCATCCGATTTTGACAAAAAACTTGTAGATTTGTGTGAAAGCATATCAAATAAATAAATACCGGTTTTAAGGACATTTCCATGAAAAACAAAAAAGGTTTTCTCACTTAGACTACGTTTAAGACTCTACTTTTGTTTGACAGCTGAACTATATAGATGTCCGATTACGACCAAACTTAATAAAAATCAAGGGAAGGCACAGCAAACTTTGAAGTACAAAGTTCAGAGGCGTTTCTATTGGAAACAAAAAAGTTTTTCTCACTAAAACAAATTTTTCGACCGATCGACCTGCGGTCCAATCTGGCCGGTTCCGATAAATGTGCACCGTAATTGTACGACAAGACTTCGTGCAAAGTTTCGTGTAGATAGCTTTCAAACTGACGCAGAAAATCGCAAAAGAAACAGACGGACATGGCTATATCGACTCAGCTCATGCTAATCAAGAATATATTATATTTACTTTATGCTGTCGGAAATGGTTCCTTCTATTCGTTACAAACATCTGAACAATTTTAATATATCTTCTGCATAAATAAATAAAAGAGAAAAAAGAGAAATTTGAAAGAAGCATCAAACTTTAAGAGACCAATATAAATAAAATTTCTGAAACTTCAAGAGGTCTGTAGTCGGGAACTTTGTATTGGTTTAATTCGACGTGGACCGATTGACTCAAAAAAAAACTTAAGCAAACCTTTTTTGAACTGTAACATTTAAAATGTTTGAAAATTGCAGATCTATATTTCAGTTCGAACCGGCTGGAAATCGCTTAAGATATGTGAACTACTTCAATCTAATCCACATTCGAATAATCAAATATTGCAAGCTTTGTTTTTGGCGAATCGGGAACTTCTGGGCGGACCCGGCCAAAGGAGACAAGAGCCGATTTACTTGCTTTTCTATGCTCCATCCATTCACACAATCATAAGATTACATTCATTCTGCTCTCGTTTGTGCGAACAGCACGAGGGAATGACGTGGACGGGTCTGTCCAGGCTAATCCTCATGGAATTTGGTCTTTAACGAAAAAAGACTACACACATTGAAGTTGTTTGTACCTCAACAATTTGATTGCGGTTTACTTTCCCATGAAGCATTTTTACTGTGAAGTATCGGGATTCATTTATAAACTAGCGTCAATAAACATTTATTGGAAACTTTAGAAGTGTACTAACCTCGCGCAGTAGCCCAAACAGCACATCAGTTGACAGCGACCTCTCGTGAGCCTCGTCCATTATAATTGCCGCATAGCTGTCCAAGTCGGGATCGCGCAGACTTTCACGCAACAGAATACCATCCGTCATATACTTAATAACAGTGCGCTCCGAGGTACAATCTTCGAAACGTATGGCATAGCCCACATCCTCGCCTGGAAGAGAGAGGGAGATTTACTTTTGCAGCTGACGAAACTGGTAATGAGTCTCTTGGATTGGCTGCTTACCCAGTTCCGTGTTCATTTCATCGGACACTCGCTTTGCCACCGACATAGCGGCCACACGACGCGGCTGGGTGCAGCCAATCATGCCCAGCTGACTGTAGCCATCCTCGTGCAAGTATTGGGTCAGTTGGGTGGTCTTGCCGCTGCCCGTTTCGCCCACAATGATAATCACAGAGTTCTCTCGGATGACGTTGAGGAGCTCCTGCCGGGAGGCGAAGACTGGCAGGTATCGCCGCTGCTCGGAAATTGTTTTCTTTCTGGAGAATTCGCTCTTTCCGCTGGAGTCTTGATCCCGCATGTGATCTGCAAATTTCTGATCCTTGCGATAGTCGGCAGTGTCGTTGTCCTTGTCGAAGCGCGCATCCTCGTCATCCTGGGACCGCTGCACACCCATGATGTTGCCCAGCTTAGTGCCACCCAGCTCCCAGTGCTTCTTCTGCGCCTTGCGACGCTCCTTTTGCTCACGATAAGTGCGCACCAGGGCGCTACCCTTCCTAGCCAGCAAAGCCATGTCTGAGGTGGGGTCCTTAACGGGCACCACCGGCTCCGGTTGCTTGGTAAACACAATGCGCCCGTCCAGGAAGGGCGGAATTATGTGGTGCACTAGCAAGTGCACTCGTTCCAGGGCTTCCTCGTCAAAATCGTCGTTTACGCTTATGGACGTAACCACGCCGGAGGTCAGCATACGATTTCGCTCCCAAAGCTCGTTGTCACGGTTGTTCTGCCTCTGCTGGGCGCTGATTCGCTTGGTGCGCTTTTGCTCCAGCTGCTCCTCTCGCTTCCGAAAATACTCGGAATTTGGACCAGCGAACGGATTGTTTTCATCGTCGTAGCCCTCATCAATGTTGTACCACTCACGGTCTAGACGACGCTGCTCTTCCTCCCACAGGTCCCGCGACTCGGGATCATCATTGTTCCAGGGAGTGGCTCCGCTACGCTTCCTGTCGTGGGCCCATTGATTATACCGATGAGCAGGAGTGGGTCGCGCGGAGTCGTCAGGATTGTTTCTGCGACTTCTGATGCTACTGCTTCTCACTGACCACTCGCCGCTTCCACCATGTCCATGTCGACGCGGTGTGGGCAGATCCCAATCGGACTTGCGCTGTCCGCTGCTCCCCTCAGCTTCGTCATCATCCCACGAGCTGTTAGAAACCCCAGTGCCTCCAGGCGTGCCCGGCTCTCTGGGTGTGTGGACACTGCGCACGGACACTGACCGGTCACGGTCGCGGCTGCGCCCTCGATCTCGCTCCCTATGGCGATCTCGATCACGCTGTCGGCGCTGTCTGTCGCGATCTCGCTCCCTGTCACGATCTCTTCTTCGGTCATGGTCCCGCTCCCGGCCCTCCGGGTACGACGAGCCCGATGATGAGGCATAAGCATTATGGGTCTGCCTCCCCCTCTCCCGATCCCGCTTTATATGCTCTCGCAACCGTTCCCTAGCCTTCTCCGAAACACCGCCAGTATGTGATGGAGTCTCATCCTTGTGCTCGCGCAACTGGCGGCTTAGTTTTTCAAAGCTCTTTGTGTCCGGCTTCTTAAAAGAGAATTCACTGGGAGCTGGTGTGGTGCTGGGTGTGCCAGACCCTGTTCCAGCTCCGGCATCGTCATACTCGCTGTTCTTAAATGAGATCAGCCGTTCGGCCCGCTCCTTTTCGGCGCGACGCTTTGCAGCTAACTTGTCCAGGCCCAGTAAGGATCCCTGCGGAACTTTGAAGCCACCCTTGGTTTCCGCCATGGGCTTCTTTTTAAGGACGAGGCCACCGCGCGCCTCCATATCGTGGGTGCCCTCCAGTCGATGCACGCCCGTTTCATCATCGGACAGGGACATGGTAATGATGCCACCGGCTCCTCCTCCTTATTTTGTTAAGAGTAAACTCAAATACTGGGTTGTGCAATTTGGAGTAGGCTCCGATACTGATGCCAAAATTTTCGAGGAAACTCAAATAGTGGCTGACGCAATTTGAGCAAAATACTCAAACAAAAAACTGTCCCACTATTTAAGTGCGAGTCAGCTTACAGTGGTTCATCACTACGATAATCGGTCGCAAAACAAAAAATTGTGTGGCACAAAAGTTGTTATTGATTTCATTTACACGATATTCCAAAAAATTTTATATTTGAAACAGAAAACAGTGGCTGTAAAGCAATCTCTTATTAATACGTTAACTGTTTTTAAGATATACAGTCATGCTCTGAGTCGTTAAATTATTGCGAGGGCGAATATGGGAGCATGGCTGATAACGATCTAATGTCCTATTATTTATAGCGGAACAATTCAAAAAAAAAATGTAAGTGGTAAAAGTGATATATATTTCGTAAAAGCAAGTATACATCAGTTGACGGAACCATCTAATTTGGTTTAGATCTCGTGAACAGGGTGAAGACTATTTATTAAGCTTTTAATTGAACAGTTTACTAGCACAAAATTTAGTTATTTTATGATCACATTTTTACAAAGGTTAAATGGCAAGTCTGAATTGGAAAAGGTAGGTTAAAAAAGTGGACGAATTTGAGGCGCACAACATTCTAAAAAACTGTGCACTGTGCTGCTGCTCGGAAATTGAAAACTGCGAAGGGCATGAACTAGTTAATGCATTTTGTTCATCAAAACAAAGAAAGCACATATCGATACTTGGGTATCGATGGGCCGAGGCGCTCAAATTTTGGGCAAAATGGCAACGCTATCGGTGGAACCGTTACTGAGAGTGAAAGCCATGGTCGGTTCGCTCCGGGATCAGGGCGGGAGGGTCACACTGGTGGGCGGCAAGATGAAGTGCAGCTGGATCGGTCGTTAATCCCAAAGTAAAGCTTGTCATTGGAGTATGTCAGGGCCGAAATGGGAATTGGACCGACTTAATATATAATATATGGTACAGAAAGTACAGAAAAATTAAAATTATTTAAAACAATTTCAAATTAAAAGAAGAGGAAAACGAGAAAGCTAAGCTAACTTCTGTGCCGAAGTTTTTATACCCTTGCAAGTGCTCGCTCAAATATTTTCAAAAAAAAAAACTCTTTTTCCCATTTTTCGTCCGATCGTTCGTATGGGAGCTAGTCATCCGATTTGGCCAAAAATTTGTTAAATAATGTGAATGCATGCGAAACGAATCCGTTTAAATAAGTTTATGTGTATTTATTAAATTTTTATTTACTTTTTTGATAAAGAATAAAATTTGCTTAGGATCCGGAAAAGTAATCAGTAACCTTCGGAAATGTGCTTAACTTTTCCGTACACTTAACTTTTGCGAGTCTCTACTGTAAATTTATACCTAAATCTTACCTTGTTGATACAAGTCCAAACAAAAATATTTATTTGCATGTTGGGGTGAACCTGAAAGAATAGTCATGATCGCATAAAGGGGGAGGTCTTGCTAGTTTAGAGTATAAATTAATTAATGAAAGAAAAGAACTAGGTTAAGAGAAGTCGGCAAATGTCGGGAGTAGTCACTTTTCTGTCAAATATATTTATGTGCGTAATTTAAATCGAGCCATGATGTGTTAAGGGCTAATGGAAGGGGGAGATGGTACCGGAATTAACCGCCATGGTCTAACGTAGCCTGGGAGATGGAAAGGAGTTGGCACAGGGGCAGTGGTTCCACTGCAGGTAGAGTGGGTACGCACGAATCCGGGATTGGATTCGACTTTGGACGGAGCGGAGAATTTTGTTGTATTTGGTTTTGTGTGAAGTTAGATTAGAATGTCCCTTTTGGTTATGTTGTTTCTTTATGATTTTTATATTGGTTGAGTTTTTTGTACGTAGACATAGATCGATAAAAGGTTTGATTATGTGAATCGCAGGGCTTTGGGATGGACACCATCCCTGGGATTGACTAAGCCAGCCGGCATAGCCCCAAAAGATAAAGTCGGTTCATAACATAGTTATCCTTCATTTGTTCGAATTCAAAATTTAATTTTATTTCTGGTAAGTCGTAGTCCTATTCCTTGCTCTGCCCCTCGGCTTGGTCTGGCACTGTTTCGGTGATCCATTTCAGATAGGGCAAGTTTCCATTTTGTATGGGCAGCGAGATGACCTCAGCAACGCTATAGGGATGGTTCTCGCGGACGAAAGTGGTCACCTCGTCGATGCGCTGGGTGCGGGTTTTGATCATCATGAGATATTCGTTGTCTTCGTTAACTTTGCCCTCCCACATGTAGATGGATTCGATTTGAGGTATAATGTTGACACACGCAGCCAGTTTGTGTTGGATAAGGCCGCGAGCCAACTTTCTGGCAGACTCCTTGTCCGGAGTGGTAACAAAGACCACGGAACTGCTGCCGGCGGTGTACGGCGCCTCCGAAATATTGTGGCTCATGTCGCGTGCACTGGCAAAGGTTGTTGTTCCTCCAATTCGACTGGTAACTGTAGCAGCGGCGACGATTATGATTCTCTGTGCCAAAAGCCAACGCATTAAGAGTGCAAATTCCAATGAACAAGTCAAAACAAAACCAGCCACCACAAATCAAAACCTATTAATTTAACCTGCAGCCCAGCCCTGTGCATCGGTTCCGGTTCAAATGAACTTCTGTGAGCTAATAGCCGATTTCCACCTCAACGCATTCTGTCATCGATTGCACTTTTGCCCAAACGTGTTTCTACTACGTTCAGCGTTCATTTCCGCGTTCACAACAGCTGATCTGGTCTGATTGTTTACCTTTTCGCAGCAATCAAAATGAATTTATCCGATGTGTTCCAGAAATCTCTAGAGATTTTGGGGTCAGTTGTTTTTGAAAACAACCAAGCCAAATGTCGGTGTACCTGAAATGTCGGAGATTTCATTTTTCGGAGTAAAGTTCGGAGTTGCATGACACGAGTGGAAAAAAAAACAGCTGACTTGCTGCCTGACTAGCCATTGCGTTGTTGTTTAGTTTTAGTTAAGTTAGTTTTTAACAAAATGCTTTAAGTGTATCATTTGAGATGCGCTGAATTATTAAACTTTAAATTTATTTATAACATTCAAACTTAATTGGCCCGCGAAATAATTAAATTATATGGACAACCCTGTTTTGTGTAAATGCAGGAAGTTATAACTAGTATTCATAAGATTAATATATCAATATAAATGGACAATGTCAGTGGTTGCATTGAATGCTTTAGAAGTTGCAAAAAGAAGGAGTTTGACGATAGAAAAATTCACAGTAGGAACCTCAGAAATCCGTTCAATCTTCTTTCGATTTCTGATATGTATAGTTTTTAATAATTAAACAAATTAAAAATGCGTACTTACATTTTTAACAGCTGAACACTTTTTTCTTCCTCTTATACCCTCTTAAATCATACTTTATTAAAATGCGAATTTATCCACATAATCTTGATCTATTTATACTTCATTTTAGCGTAAAAATAATAAACTTTGAAAGAAAATTAAAACTCCGAAATTTTTTTGTTGCTGTTGTTTGAAATTAAAAGTTGCTTTCTGCTGCTCGCTGACTTTCGCGTTGTTTTGCTTTAATATATTTTTAAATTAATTTTTTTTACTAATAAAACTCATTACTTTTAAACTCATAAAATCTTGAATAATATTAATGCAATTCGGTTAGTTAGCCATTTTAGTTAGGATCCTCATTATTTTATTTGACTGAAAACTCTTTGATTGCAAAAAATTGTCCAAATGTCGCCACAAAAATTGCAACATTTGAAAATTAACAAAAGAGAGGTAGAGGTTTGTAGAACACGCCCGAATGTTAGATGTATCTCAGTGTGAATAGCCCATTAACCGAAACATTTTGGTTTTAGTGATCGAATTAATGGTTCTTTACTATTAATTAAGAGAATATTTGACGCTCAACTTGGCTTCTACGGCTGTGCTACGACCCTCTCCCAATGAGCTAAAACTGTCTCCCCCCATGCAAACGCCATTGACACAGAACTATTCCAATTGGCAACACATTCAAATTCGATAGCAAATCGATAGTAAATCTAGCGGAAAAAGGTTACGTAATCCGTCACGAATAATCACCGGAATAGACATTTATCTCTTGTGAGAATAATCTGAATGAATAAGGTCAGTTAGATCATCCAGAGATTGACCTCTAGAATGTGACAGAGGAAAAAATGTGTAAGTTCCAGTTTTTGAACTAGTTTATCCATCCCTGGAAATACAATGAAGCGTTAGGGCGTTTTTGCTTGGGATCGGCGTCTCAGCTGGAGCAGATAACACATTTGCGTCACGCAAGGAGAAGAGGAACAGAAATGGCTAATAAATACGCCAAACTGCAGCAGCAGTTCCTTTGTTGTTATCCAGTTAACAAAATGACTTGGTCGGTGTGTGCTTACTACACTCGCACTGCTTTCACCTGTTGCTTATCTATTGATCATTTAGTCTCTTCCACTGCCTTTAGACCTAGCGGAACAGCAGGCCTTGATAGCCGCCACCTGCTGCCATCCTTTAAATAAACGTTATCCAGTGCGACGTAGCTATCAGGAAGCTTTTGTCAAACGATTACTTCAGCTGCTTCAAGATCAGGACGAACTACACGATGATCTGTATGACAGCCTGTTGACAAATCCGACAGTAGTCGCAGGCAATGGCTATGCGTACAAGCATTATCTACTGCAGCCGGATGCTCAGATTACTCTACGCGAGTCCATCAGTTTTGTTAACGAGGGCACCACAGGTCTCTGCACCTGGGAAGCTGCCTTGGCCCTGTCCGACTATCTGCTGCAACACTCGGAGCTGATAAAGGGAAAGAATATTATGGAACTGGGCGCTGGTGCTGGGCTGTTGGGTATTCTGCTCAAGCAGCCGGCTCTAAAGCTGCAGGTTGGACAGGTAGTGCTTACAGATGGCAGTTCTCCATGTGTGAAGCTGATGTGCGAGAATGTAGCCATGAATTTTCCCAATGCAAGTGCCAATGTGGAGGCCGTTCCACAATGCGAACAGCTGCGCTGGGATGAAATCAAAGACTTCCCTTGGAATAAATATGCAGAGACAGATCTTCTCATGGCCGCCGATATCATCTATGATGATTCACAGTTTGATGCCTTGCTAAATGCCTTGGATTATGTGTATACCAGGCGTGGAAATCGCTTGGAAATGCTTATGGCCAGCACGGTCCGCAATATGGAGACCTTGAACAAGTTCACGGAACAGCTAGGTGAGTGTGGCGTCGATCTCTCGAATTTAAAACTATACATTCTTACTTTTGGCAGAACTCCATCACTACCAGATGACGCCCTGTGCCAATGTGTCGGCAGCTGCTAGTCGTTTTTGTCGAGATCACACAGCTGCCGTTCAAATTATCCTGATCAGCCGCTAACTATACCTTTAATGTACTAATTCTAAGTCTCATCCACTTCGACCCAAGTGCCTAGTACTTCCACATCAATGGCTATGAGCAAATATCACAGTCAGTGTGCTGTAGCTCTCTGTAGCTCTCGCCCAATCAAGATTGTGGATAACAACTTCAGCCATTCTGTGCTGTGGTGTGAGGTTTTATTACCTATTCGTAGGTTACAAATTAAAACTAAGAAATTAAAAATAGAAGTTTAGCACTCACGCTCTTTTTTCTTCGCGAGTAGTTATCGAAATATTATACTTGTGGACCGAACAATACTTATTACTTACTTAAACGAAGACTGTTAGTAAATTCAAATTCAAATTCTTCACAACACAGTGCATATTTGTGAAAATTGTAAATATTTAATAACAAGTTAACTACACTTTGCATTTAAACATTAAATTTTCCATTGAAGCACCGGGTTTGCTCCTTATTTGTTCAAAATCAGAAAATTTGCTTTTAAACTTGCTAAATTGCAAAAGCTATTCAGTTCCTTGAATGGTTTTTTCTTAAGCTTGGTACCCAGATGCTGTAAATACTCTCAGCATCCATCTAATTACATGTTACAACTAATCAGGGCTGCTAACCTAACCATTTTTTGCGGAGCTGTGGTTTAATAGATCGACTATAAGTTACCAATGGTTATTGTAATGTACGAACCCGAGGAATCTATCTGTATTCAAAATGATTTTTTGACATAACTCGAGTTATGCTGCTTATTAAGAAATCCGTTGCCATTTCCCCGCTAAGCTTCTTGCTTTTGCGTTTTATCTATCTATCTACAATTTTTAATAAGATAATATTGTTTGAGCCTTGAGATTTTGAGACTCTTTTGCAGGTAACCTAAAAATTACGAGGCCATGCAAATGAATATAACAGGCAGAAGTAAGCATCACCGACCCCATTAAGTATATATATGTTCTTGATCAGTATCAATAGTCGAGTTGAGAAAAATTAAAGAATCAGCCGAAATTCAATTACTTGATCTTAACTCAGCAATTAAAGCATCATGTGTTATAAAGGCATCCGACAATAAATGTCTTCCCAAAAATAAATGGTTTGATCAGAAATTTAAGCGTGAGAGAACAGCCACTTTTAAGGCGCTAAAAACTTATAAACGTACCGGAAGTCTCTCTGATAAAACAAATTATTTGAAACTGAAAAAGGAATATAACCAACTGTGCCTCTTAAAAAAAATAAAGTCTTGATTCTTTTGCACAATCTTTAGCAGAAGTGAAAAACACCAAGGATTGGTGGAATATTGTGAAGACGCTGAAAAATGGAAAAATGCAAGTCGGAAATAGCATCACTGAGCACGTCCTTAAATTGCACTTCAACGAACTCCTAAACCACCACAGAACGGCATTGAACTTTCTGTATGCGCCGAATTGGAGTACAGATAGCAGCTTAGACGGACCCATCACCATAATAGAGATGCGATCAATGCTCGGAAAGACAAAAAATAATAACGCTGAAAGCAGCGCTGCAGCAGCGAACAGTCTTTTGCTCATTACTTATTACTAAATGTGTATATCCAGAAGGAACGAACTTTCTATCTTTAAAACCGTGGGAGATATGTCGTTAACTCAGACGGACATGACTCGGCTATTGATGCTGATCAAGAATATATATACTTTATTGGGTCGGAGATGCTTCCTTCTGGATGTTACATACTTTTGCACAAACTTATAATACTCTGTGTACCTACGGTAAAGAGTATAAAAAGGCAGCTGAGTGCTTAGCTTTTGACTGCGTTCTTTACTATGAGTCACGAGCGTGCTTGGTGGTCGAGTGCGATAAGATGTCTTTCGTGTTGAAGTTTCCCCGAGGTCCCGAGTTCAAGTCCCAGGCAAGGTAAAGTTAGAAACTAATACTAAACTAGCAAGTAAGGGCGCTGCAGTCGAGTTTCCCGACCACAAAATACCATGTTCATTTGTTTTCATTTTTTTGATTTTGAATTTTTGAAGATGAATGTAACAAAATTATCATCCCAAATGTAGGCAACACTTTTTTCTAGTCCTGACCAACAACTGGGGGGTGCTCTTATCAGCTCAACTGTTTCGCTTACAACTCCGGTGTTTTTTGTCCGATCTGATTGTACTTTTCAGAATAGATAGATATTGGGCCTAGCTTGATGTATACTAAACCATGAGGCTCTTACTTAAAATTGTGGATCTGACGGTATTTTAGCTCAAGAATGTCTTGGTTTTTTGGGGATAAAAGGGGGACGGGGTGGAATTTTCCAAATCTTGAACAAACTTGATCTGCGTGCAGCATAAGTCTACCTTCATGCAAGAATTTGTGGCTCTATCTCTTAAAGTCTCTGAGATCGACGCGTTCATACAGACAGACAGACGGACGGACAGACGGACATGGCAATATCGACTCGGGTGTTCACGCTGGTCAAGAATAATGTTTCCTTCTCCCTGTTACATACATTCGCACAACTTCATGATCCCCCATTTTTATAAAAAGAATCTTTAGTGAACCAACAGAAAGAAAATATCCTTTGAAAATAACATTTTAGGAGGTTATAGGCTTCTTGGTGTTGTAGTCTCTTCTGTCTCGAGTACCCCTCCACCCACCCCCCTTTCTCCCTTTTTTTTTCTAAATTCTAGAAAGATTTTTCTACAGTTTAGATTAAGGTAAATATTTTCTTAATTTCAGAAAGTCTTAGAAAAGTCTGAGAAAGTCAGAAAGTGTGAGTGTAGATTATTGCTCTTTTCTTGCTATTTGTGTCATTTCACACTTAAATTTCTCCAAGTTTAGTTCAAAATGCCCCCAATGCAATGCGTGTGAGTGGTTTTTAAGCACACGAATATTCGGAATGTTTGTATTGTATTTACTATTTGGACGATTTTACATTAGATTTGAAATGTTGATGGGCCAGAATCACTGGCTGATGGTCGGAATGGTGCCATCGTTCAGCCAACGCACATTAAGCTGCTCGATTTGGTGTTTCATGAAAATAATGCCATACACCTCATACTGTATGTCCAGCAGTGGAGTGCGATGAGTGCGCGGCACTTTCATGCCCACCACCAGGGCCAACAGTGAGGTAATGATCATAAAGACAAAGCCCTGAGCCATCAGGGTGCTGTTGTCGGTGGCATAGAAGTAAGAGTTTTTCGCATCGGCCACAAAGTAATAGTACACAATGCTGGTGCTGACCAACTTGAGCAGGTAGGAAGCAAAAATGCTGCACTCGGTGAACCGCAGGTGTGTGACCTCCAATAGTGCGATCTGTAAGCTGGAGTAGGACATGCCAAATAACAGAAGCAGTATCCAAAATGGCCACTTTGACTCCGTTGCTCCGCAAATAATCATGCCCAGTAGGGTGAGCAGAACCAGCAGCACCTGTGTGGTCACAAAGTGCACCTTCACCGAGTAGAAGCACAAACAGATGAGAGTCACGACACTTCCGCCGAACACCACCCAGAACATGGCATCAATGCTTGACAGTTCCGTCAGACGCATGGCCGGATTCAGTGCGAACCAGTACACAAAGTAAATGAACAAGGCATATTGCACGGCCTCGGTGAATATAAGCAGCAGCATCACATTCCACTGCTGATTCTTCGTCACATAGAAGAACTGCAGTCGCTTAATAACATCCGCCCGCGGCTCAAAGATGCTGCCATTTGAGTTGGCTATCCGTATGTCGTTGTCCAAGCTGTTTGTCATATCCACTGTGCCGAAGATATGCAAGACTTTCAGGCCAACGAAAATGGCTAGCATGGCGGCGGCGACGCACAGATATGTTGCAGCAAAATTCACATAAATTCCATCAATCAGCTGCTCCGTGGTGGCCGGCTGACCAGCAAACTGTTTTAGGTTTTTGCTATAGGCCGATCCAATCAAGCTCACAGCTGAGGCAATGCCAAGCAGATAGCAGCTGCAGCAAGCCGACAGCATGAGGGCACGGCTTTTCTTGGAGCTAATGGTGAGTAGAAAGCTATATCCTGCCACAAAGGTGAGGCTGTGGGCCACATACGAGATGTAGGCGCCAACGTGATCTGCGGGCGGGAATGTAACACTGAATTTGAGGACCAACGAGAATTACGGATCCACTCACCAAAGCCATCGGCAAAATAGAAACAGCTGGCTACTAAACTGAACACTCCTGCAGCGAGGAGCATCCATATTTGCCAGTACACAATACACTTGTTCACAAACTTCAAGGACAGCATGGTCAGCGCAATGACCAGACCCCAGCAGACACCCAGAATCATGGGTCCATAGTCAATCAACGACGCGTTCAGATTTCGCTCGGCCACCAATGAACAAATTGTATAGCCAAATATTAATCCACAGGGCAGAAAGCTCAGGCACACTGGAAATCAATGGATTATTCACTGACGTACAAATTTTCGCTCCTACTTACCCACATGGCTGGGCGCGTATTTGAAAAACTGGAGGATAAGTTTGCCCCAGAGCTTCGACATGGTTGAAAAACTGCAAAACAACGCTGCTGAACAAAGTTTAATTCATTTTCATGTGGAGCTGGAGCTGCCAGATGCCAACAATAACAGTGAGGCTAATGAGCGAGCCGCCAGTCAAAAGACGTTACAAATGGACGTCAACGACGACGACGAGGCGGTTGATAAGATAAGCCAATTGGGCTGGATGTGTGCAAGTGGAGTGACTAATGCCGCAGCGAAATCAGTCTTCCAGCCAGATAAGAGATAATCAGACGTCCATCTGCTAGCTCGGAGCATGGGGCATTCTGTGGTGGAATCCCAATGGTGTTCTGTCTGCGGGTTTGCGATGACCATTTCCGCCCGCATGCTCATGGTTTGGCACGTCCAATAGTTGTGTGGAATAAACGCTAAGCTGATATAAGTAATAAATTCCCATAATTCTAATCTAGTTGCTAAATAGAGGAAAATATTGATAAAAAGCATTAAGCAACAAAAGAGTTCCATAGAACTTTGTTAAGTTTCTTTTTACAAATCTTCTTTATATTTATTGATAATTGTCCAGATGTTCGTAACGCATAGAAAGAAAGAATGTCTGACCACATAATGCATATTAATTCTAGGTCAGCAAGACACGACCTGAGTTGATTTAGCCATGTCCGTTTGTCCGTCCGCCTGTATGACCTTCTAGATCTTACCCACCCAACATTTGGAAGATCATTTTTATAAAAATCGCCTTGATGAGTCTTTTTCGACTCCTTTTGAAGATCAAAAAGAGATGCCAATCATATGAAATTATCTTGATCAGCATGATCCACATCCGTCTGTCCGTCCCTCTGTCCGTCCGTCTGTCTGTATGAACGCGTCGATCTCACATACCATAAGAGATAGAGCCACAAAACTTTGGCGGTGCTCTTATCAGCTCAACTGTTTTATTATAACTCCGGTGTTTTTTGTCCGATCTGATTGTACTTTTCAGAATAGATAGATATTGGGCCTAGCTCCGTCCGTCCGTCCGTCTGTATGAACACCTAGATCTCAGAGACTAGAAGAGCTAGAGCAACCAAATTTTATATGTAAGCTAGTATTGTCTGTAGGCAGATCAAGTATGTTTCAAATTTTGGCCACGCCCCTTCCCGCCCCGCGATATAAAATGTTGAATATCTCCATCACCAGCATTTTGCAGTATAGCGCATTTGGCCAATATGTACAATCTCTCAAATTTTCATAAAGATCGGATGATAAATGGCAGAGTTAAAAAAACGTTGCATACTTATCTGAGCCGCATGGGGTTAATAAACACTAATTGCCTTGAGTAACGGGTATTTCAAAGTCGGGCAGGGCCGACTTTAACTTACGCTCTCGTTTTCAATTTTTTAGGTTGATTTTCTAGACTTTTTATACCCTGTTCCCATTAATAATGGGAAAAGGGGGATCATGAAGCTGTGCGAATGTATGTAACAGGGAGTAGGAAACATTTCCGACCCCATAGAGTAGAGCCGAGTCGATATAGCCATGTCCGTCTGTCCGTCTGTCTGTCTGTATGAACGCGTCGATCTCAGAGACTATAAGAGATAGAGCCACAAATTGTTGTATTAAGGTAGACTTACGCTGTACGCAGATCAAGTTTGTTTTAGATTTGGAAAATTCCACCCCGTCCTCCTTTTATCACCAAAAAACCAAGACCTCCCCTAGACATCCTAGACCTAACTAACCACAATTTTCAAGTTAGAGCCTCGTGTTATACATCAAGCTAGGCCCAATATCTATCTATTCTGAAAAGTACAGTCAGATCGGACAAAAAAAACCGGAGTTATAAGCGAAACAGTTGAACAGGACTAGAAAAAAGTGTTGCCTACATTTAGGATGGCAATTTTGTTACAAAAACAAATAAATGTAAACAAATGAACAGGGTATTTTATGGTCGGGAAACTCGACTGCAGCGCCCTTACTTGTTTGTCTATATTTTAGGGCGAATTTAGACAAGCAATTAAACAATTTTACGACACCGTGCAATGTATTTTTTTCGGAATTCAAGGGCGAATTCACCCTTAATTTAAGAAAGTATTTAGGAAAAAAATCTATAAAAATTACCCTAAATTTAAGAAATTTTTTTTCGAACTTCTAAATTTAAGAAATTATTTTCTAAAAAATCTTTTTTAGGGATGTTTTTACTAATTTTAAGAAAAAACTGTCTAAAAACAAGAAAGGAAAATTATTTTAGGGTGAATTTCTAAGAACTAGAAAATAAATTTTTTCACTGCAGCACCTCGAAATTGAAAAAGGGCAAAAACAGGGTTTTTTGAGAGTTTGAGATAATTTTTCTCAAAATCTAAGCAGTTTTGTATTTGTGTTCAGCGAGGAGAACAAGAATATCCTACAAGAATATCCTTTTAGGCGTTTAGTTTAGTTTAGTTTTTAAATATCATATTATAATTCTTTTTTTTGTTTATTTCTTAAGATAAGCAATTATCTGCTTGTTAAAAATAGTTATAAAGTATATATGATATAAAATCAAAATTATTTTTCTACTACGCCGACCAGGTAAGGAGATCTTTTTACTCACATCGGTTGGCCAACGACGTAGAATTACAAATTTGATGCAGACAAAGTAGATAAAAGATTACAGGAATTGGTATAGTGGGAGCAATGAAATGACAGCATGTGGTATGGGTCATTATAGTTATCACACAGGTCTCGGAAAGCATCGTGACGGGCGTAATTTGATCTGCACACTTGCAAAGACAATGGGCGATATCGCCAAATTGCTCTGCAGGGTACGTTCCAGTTCAGAAGACTGAGGAGGAGAGATGAATCAACATCACCAGCAACCAGTTTATGCAGAAAAATCACAACGTGACTATTCCTACGGTATTTTAGAGTAGGCAAGTTCAAGAGACGTAGACTATCTAAATAGGGAGGCAAACGGCGTCCAGCATCCCGGTTTAATCCCCTAAGCGCAAAACGAAGAAACTGCTTTTGAACCGACTCCAATAAATCCTGATAGGATTTATATATTGAGGTGACCAAATGCACGAGCAATACTCTATCGATGGACGAACAAGGGACACATAAAGTATGATAGATTCTTAAAAATCTAAGGTTGAATTTTTTTTTATTAAATTTCTAACCTAGAATACCACCAAATCTCGTTGCCCCATCAAAGTGAAGAGTATATTACTGGGGAGCCTTAACCGTCTCTCCTACTTTTTTAAGCAGCGTCAAGTGCAGAACACACACACGTTGACCCATAGTTTCCCGACAATTTTAACCAAATCATGAGAATCCGCTAAATTTTTCAGTAATTTATTTGGATTTCAATTGAAATTATGTAAGTATGTACGCAATTGGTATTGATTGAGTCATGCAGTTTGAATTTATGGATCTATTTATATGTATGCATGGTTATGTATTTCGGTGCTATAAAAATGTATGGAAGTTGTGATTTGAGAAATATTTTATAATGGAATGGGAGGTTGGTGAACACGGGTGTTTGTGTAAGACTCTGTAGGAATTCATAGTAAGCTCTATTCGTTCTATATGGTAAATATAAGGTATTCATATGAAGGTAGTATATAGCAATATGCATGTAAGTAGTCCATAGTGTGCGTGTGAGTTGAATAGAGGAACCGTTATGTTTTGAGTACGACGTGGGACGCACTTCGTTGAATTTGTCATTTGATAAAGCTACAAATTATTGAGCACTAGTGTAACATTGCGTTATATATCGGGTATACTATGTATGTATGTATATAGTACGTGTATAGTCTATTTAATATGTAAGTACAATGGTATGTATCAAAATGCAATCAACAATATCAGTCCGTTGCACATCTGGCAACAAGTAACATCTCTCCATTGCCATATCCTGCGCCTATGGCCAGGCAAAATTGATGCCAGTTAATTGATAGAACTTATTATTGAATGGTCTGTAAAACTCCCTAAGTCGTTCGATGGCATTTGGATCGATATGCGGGTGGTTTCGGCCCTTCGTCTTACCCAGACAATGCGGAGTGGAGCGCGCCTCTGACTTGAAAAGGCAGGGAAACCCCTTGGTGGCATTGAAATAGAAATGCTTCTCGGTGACCACACGCTTCAGTCCCAGAAAGTCTTGCACTCGTCCAATCTCATAGGCCGGATCCATGATCAAGCGCTCGCCACTAATGAAGAGCAGCTGAGACAGTGGGAAATAGAGTAGCCAGCGTTCCAGATAGCGGGCATAGACACCAATTTTGACGGGCCCCCAGTTGGTGTCCACCACTGAATAGCTGCCATTGACAAACGCCAGCTGCTCGAAGCGTTTCATGTCCGCCTTCTTGCTGGCTGCCTGGGTATAATCGGATATGGCTCGCGTCACCGGATCCCGCACCACTATCATCAATCTAGGAAGATATGTAAAAGAAGTGGGACTGAAAAGTTTTTCATCCTGCCGTACTTACTTGGTAGCCGCATTCATGTGATGGACACGTTGCGGCACCTCCTTGGTGACAAAATAGCTGGGTGTTTTCTCCATGGTGATCTGGCCCTCGATGGTGTAGGGCATGTGGTGGCGATACCAGCGCAGGCCTCGCTGATAGTGTCGGTCAAAGAAGTGCACCTCCGACCCCGCGGCACGAACATCGGGATGCAGGCGAATGAACTCGAGCAGCGCCCGAGTTCCACTCTTCTTCACGCCAATAATAAGAGTATCGGGCAGATGGCGTGAAGGACGCAGGCCCTGCTGGCGAAGTAGCTGATATTTAGGAGAGCCATCCGAGCTGCTCACAATGCCAAGCAAACTGCTGGAGGAGGTGGCGCCCAAAACAGTGGGAGCCGATGTGGAGCTGCTGGCATTTAGAGGCGGCTTCGCCAAAGACAGCAAGTTGCGTAGATTACTCTGGACGATAGACGAATCACAATGAAAGATTACTTTGCCGGTCCACTACTCGGAAACGGACTTACCTGCTGCAAGCTTCGGCTAATACTGGTCAAGAGACATGCATTAAAGCTGTAGGAAAAGTAGATAAGCATCAGAGAGACCACCAGGGCAATCACCAGGCTGCGGCTGCTCAGATTCACATTGGTGCACCAAATGCTCATCACAAACATGACGCTGGCGAAACATCTATGTATGTATTTGTATACACCGCTATACTAATTCAGCCATTCCATGGCCAGCGAAAGGAGCAGCCGGCCAAGCAAAGTGTCATCAGCATTGAGGTGCTGCTGGAGCAACGGGAACGATGAGAGGTAGTCGAGCTGCCGGTTGCGTTGTTGTTGCTGTTGTCGACCTTAGCTAAATTCCTCAAGTGAAGCCCAGGGATAAGGCCGAATCACTAAGGTGCTCGGGATAAGCGTTTGTAAACGGGGGAGAGTGCTGGCGCAGAAGCAGAAGCAATTTGGTCTCCATCAAATTGAGCTTACGCAATGGTTTTCTACGCTCTCCCTCTCCCATAGAGTGAAGCACAGTGGGCCTCACGCGGAATAGCTTTCCATACATAAAATATGTAATTATGTATATTCATTATGAATTATAAATATTGAATAATGCATAAATTAACGAATCATTCGAAAAATTAATATTTAAATTTGGCATAATAGTCGCATAGTAGTTGAAAATTGTCATTTTTCAGCCCACCCCAAAATGCAAAGCTCATAAACGAGAGCGTAAGGTACAGTCGGCCCTGCCCGACTTCGATATACCCGTTACTCAGGGGAATTAGTGTTTGATAACTGGACATATTTTTAATCGGTGGTCCCACAAAATATCCGGTTGGACACAAATTTGTTTCATTTTGCATATTTGACATATTTACATATCTTCGACCTGAACACATATTTGAGAATATTTCAAAGTATTTCGACTATTTCGATTTTTGGATATTTTGTCATATAAATATGCTCCCAAGTAGGCGTCTTTTCATCTAAGAATGCCTTTTATGCACGGTAAAAATCGAAAGTACCAATCACAACCTGCATCATACACAGGCGGAATACAGTGCTGAAAATGCGTCCTACCGCACGTTAATATGCCATATGCCTGGTGCAGTCTGAGAAGTCGGTAGAGATTAGAGTGTGAAGAATCGCACTTCAAATCAATTTACCGTCATTGACGACGAATCATAAAATACCAAACAAAAAACAAAGAGAACATAAAAATGCTAAACTTTTCTGTTAATTAAGTGTCATTCCAGATCTATTGTATGGGCGGTATTCTTAGCTGAGGGCTCTTCATGATAACCCCACGGTTTAATACTCAAGAAACTTATAGTTCAATTAACTGCAATATAATGATTGTTATCCAACTGAACCGCGAATCTTACTGAACTGAAATACCATGGATGAACGATGGTGAAGCAAATAGAGCGGAGCATACAGAATTTGTATACCCTTTTTATACTTTTACTATTATTATGCCCAATAAACTATATACATTCTTGATCAGGGTGACGAGCTGAGTCGATTGAGCTTTGTCCGTCCGTATCTCTGTCTGTTTCTACGCAAAACTTGTCTCTCAATTTCGAAGCTATCGAGCTGAAAGTTTGCACAGTTTTCTTTTTGCTCCACGCTGCTAATATGTGGGAACCGACCGGTTCGGATGGCTATATATTATAGCTTCCTATGGAAGGAACAATGGGTCGGAAAACTAGTTTTAGTGAGAAAAACATTTTTTCTTTTCAACGGAAATGTCTCCAAACTTTGAATTAAAATGTTTATACCCTTGCAAAAGGTATTATAATTTTGCCCAGAAGTTTGCAACGCATAGAAATATTCATTTCCGACCCCATAAACTATACATATATATTCTTGATCAAGGTGACGAGCTGAGTCGATTGAGCTTTGTCCGTCCGTCTGTCTGTCTGTTTCTACGCGAACTAGTCTCTCAGTTTTGAAGCTTTCGAGCTGAAATTTTGCTGCACACTACTAATATGTCGGAGCCGACCGGATAGGATGACCATATCCCATAGCTCCCATAGGAATAATCGGTCCGAAAACTAGTTTTAGTAAGAAAAACTTTTTTCTTTTCAACGGAAACGTCTCCAAACTTTGTAATCGTAGGTTTACTATGTTTTTATACTCTGTACCGTAGGTACATAGAGTATTATAAGTTTGTGCAAAAGTATGTAACATCCAGAAGGAAGCATCTCCGACCCCATAAAGTATATATATATTCTTGATCAGCATCAACAGCCGAGTCATGTCCGTCATGTCCGTCTGTCCGTCTGTCCGTATGTCCGTCTGTCTGTCCGTATGAACGCACAGATCTCAGAGATGGTAAGAGATAGAGGTTTGACATGTATGGGACATATGCTTCTAATGTCTGCAGGCAGATCAAGTTTATTTAAAATTTTGGCCACGCCCCCTCCCGCCCCCGCAATTTAGAAAAAACGTCATATCTCCCACAGTTTTGAAGATAGATGGCTTGTTCCTTCTGGACATATTTAGTTATTAGGATAACTTATCGATCCGCCAAAGGAATGAAGAAGATCGGATGAACGGTTTTCGAGTTATGATCAAAAGACAGAGTATGTTATAGTCGGGCTTGACCGACTTTCTTTCTTGTTTTTTATAATTCTACCAAGTTTTATTAAAATCGGACAACTATATGATATAGCTGCCATGTTTTTAATGGTAGCATCCTGCAATTTTGTATTGGTTTGTTTCACATAATTTTACAAATTTTTGGTCAATTCGGATGACTATATCGTATAGCTCCCATACGAACGATCGGTCGGAAAATGGGAAAAAGGGTATTTTTGAAAATATTTAAGCGAGCATTTGCAAGGGTATAGAAACTTCGGCACAGCCGAAGTTAGCTTAGCTTTCTCGTTTCTATGCTTTTTTATAATTTTGCTGAGTTTGATGAATATCGAACAACAAAATAGTATAACTGCCGTACAAAAGATATTTCTGAAAAACTTTTTTGCTTTTAATGGTAGCATCCTGAAATTTAGTATTTGTTTGTTTTACATGCTTTCACCTAATTCTAAAATTTTTTTGTCCAAATCGGATGACTATATCATATAGCTCCCATACGGTCGGAAAATAGGAAAAAGAGTACTTTTTGGAAATATTTAAGCGAGCACTTGCAAGGGTATGGAAGCTTTGGCACAGACGAAGTTAGCTTAGCTTTCTCGTTTTTACCTGAAATAAACATATTTTGGGTATGTTCATCTCAAAAAATTAGCAATATTAATCCAAAAATTTCGCGATTTTTTGACAATAAACAGACAAATCCAATTTCTATTAATAATCTTTCCTTATGTTAATTAACAGAGCATTAACATCATATTGATTATTTCAGCATTGTGTAAGCCAGCAGCTCATTCAGCTCGTTTTTATAACCTTTACAGCTCTACCATTTATTATCTGAACATTGTGTATGTTTCGGAACACCGTATTTGAACGTGGAGGAATGTATCGACCTTGCTGAACGGAAGCAGCATACGTCACCCACGCCAAAAAATACAGGCAACAAATAATGGAAGAATATTTTTATACTCTGTACCGTAGGTGCATAGAGTGTTATAAGTTTGTGCAAAAGTATGTAACAGACGGAAAGAAGCATTTCCGACCTTATAAAGTATATATAGTATATATTCTTGATCAACATCAACAGCCGAGTCATGTCCGGCTGTTTGTCCGTATGAACGCACAGATCTCAGAGATGGTAAGAAATAGAGGTTTGTCTGCAGGCAGATAAATTTTGACCATGCCCACATCTCCCACAGAAGCAGCGCTGCTTTCAGATGTTACTAGTCTAGTCGGACTTGACCGACTTTCTTTCTTGTTAGTGGGATAAAAGCGCCATTAATGTATATTTTGTCATTTGAATTGTCTCGTTTAGTTTAGTAAATTACCAGTTAATAGTTGCCAATAAGTTGAAATGTTAAAAAACAAAAATGTCAGAATGTGTGAAGTATATTTGAGCCCAAAATATGTACAATTTGCATCAAAAGAAAATGCAAGAGTCGGCTTTGGGCTCACGGCAAACTCGGCATGTCCGCAATAGGCCAAAAATATAAACTAAGTAACTTATCTGACCTTTATGAAAATTACAGAGGGTGTTGACATTGGGCACATAATGTGACATTGACAAAAACAGCTGAATGGTGTATTTTAGCTGAGAGGCGCCACTTTTAAACGCTATTAAAAACCACCACCTGGAGAGCAATTCTTTGACTAAACGCAGTGTTATTGTCATGACATCAGTAATAGGCTAAATACACCATTTAATTTTAACGGGTTTATACATTAAACGAAATTGCCTCAAATTTTTCAAATCAAATCAACAGATTATTAGTGATGACATTTGTTTCCCTGTAAGTAACGAGTGACAGAAATTCAGTACAAAATTTAAAAATATCAAATCAACTCCGGACGAATGTTATCTCTTTTATACCCTTTACTTGAAGAGTAAAATGGGTATACTATAGTCGTGCAAATGTATGTAACAGGCAGAAGGAAAAAAGCATATTCTTGATCAGCATCAATACTCGAGTCGATATAGCCATGTCCGTCTGTCTGTATGAACACGTAGATCTCTGAGACTAGGAGCTGGAGCCACCAAATTTTCAATGTAGACTAGTATTGTCTGCAAGCAGATCAAGTTTGTTTCAAATTTTTGCCACGCCCCCTCCCGCTTCTCCTACCAATATCTACAATCTCACAAATTTTCATATAGATCGGATAGTAATTGGCAGAGTTAAAAAATATGTTGCATACTTATCTGAGCCGTATGAGGTTAATAAACACTAATTGCCCTGAGTAACAGGTATTTCGAAGTCGGGTAGGGCCGACTTGAGCTTAAGCTCTAGTGATACTCTGTACCGTTGGTACATAGTGTATTACAGGTTTGTGCAAAAGTATGTAACAGCCAGAAGGAAGCATCTCCGACCCTATAAGGTATATTTATTCTTGATCAGCATTAACAGCCGAGTCATGTCCGTCTGTCTGTCCGTATGGACGCACAGATCTCAGAAATGGTCAGATATAGAGGTTTGACGTGTAAATGCTTCATATGTCTGCAGGCAGATCAAGTTTGTTTTCAAAATAGGCCACGCCCTATGAGCGGCTGTCGAGTTATGATCAAAAGACTGTCCGCTGCTGCAGCGCAGCAGACGGGAAGCATCTCCGACCACATAAAGTATATATATTCTTAATCAGCATGACGAGCTGAGTCGATATGGCCATGTCCGTTTATCCGTCTGTTTCTAGGCTATCTCCTCCGTCAGTTTTAAAGCTATCGCCACCAAACTTTGCACGAAGTCTTCTGGTCCAAATACGCTGCACATTTGTCGGAACCGGCCGGATCGGATTACTATAACAAATAGCTGCCATAGGAACGATCGGTCGAAAAACTAGTTCTAGTGACAAAAACTTTTTTTTCGTCTCCAAACTCCGTATTTACTAGTTATTAATGCTTCTCCATAATTCTGCTAAATTTGGTCGAAATCGGACATCTATATAGTATAGCTGTCATACAAAAGTACAGTCAGAAAAGTAGTCTTATTGGGAAAAACTTGTTTGTTTTCAGTGGATATGTCCTTCAAATTAGTTAGAAAACGTGCTGCAATTGTATACAAACTTCGGTCGAGCCAAAGTTAACTCTCCTCTATTTTTTTGACACGAATATAATCGACAATATAAATTCGGGGTCTAGAAATCAATATTTTTTATCTATCCGCTGAATGAATGATGAAGATCGGATGAATGATAGTCGAGTTGCAGGGAAAGATTTATGCTGAACAGCTTAAACACCGATGGGCAGCACTTGCCACACCTTAACACTTTCTGCGATAAATACAAGCTTTGGGAAATACAGAGTATGTTATTGCTCTGCTTGACCGACTTTCTTAATTGACTTTCCAGACCTGCACGACACGACAACCAAACGTAATCAGACTGTCTGCCAGCACCAATTCTTTTTAATATTTTGAAATATCAGATGAGTGATGAATGAAATATCATTCAATTAATATATTATCTAAACATACTGCTCAGATCAAATTTATTTTCTTCAATAGAGGTATTAGCGGATTCAGGCCCTCGCAGGGGATGATGGCAACTCCCCTATCTTCTAGAAACTATCCAACTTTATGTGTGTAGAATTCTTATGTAATGAAGTCGCCAACCAGACCAGCTGCGATCAAGGTGACGCGCGCTTCTAAATAGGACGAATTCCAAGAATGTTTGGTTCATATTGCCACTGTGCCTGCCATTTTATTCGGTGTCCATAACCATTAGTAAATTTATCTTGTCGAGTTGGGCGAATATATCTCGCAACTGGCATATTATTTAAACGAAGCCTCTTAAGATAAATCTGCAGTTAAATGGATGCAAGCTGCCTAGTCTGAGGTATTCCTTGGTTTATTTTATAAATCCGACGGTTAAACTAAGACGGTTTGAATAGGACCCTTAAAGCGGCCACAGGAGGTCAACATGTGACCAATCCTCGGTCAATAAACATTTATTCAAACATCTCTTCAACCAGATGTGCTGGGCGAAAGAGAACAATTGATTTGAGTTTGGCGCCGAATAAAATACATCATGAATTTATGATATCTTCGCTGATGAATTATCTTTTGTCGAATATAGATAGCTTTATTATTGTTTTTTATTAAGAAGCGTATTTTCGATTTTAGTCAATCGTAAACGTTTAAGGTGGCGCTATATCGGGATCTACCAAAACCGTCTCATTATACTTTTGTATTGTGTGAGTACATTTTCCAGTTTCTATAAACTTGTTAATTTTTCTGTCGCTGGGATTTTCTTTTATTGGTCTAGCTACTCTGGGACCCGAGGTATTGCCATAAAAAAACCTTACCAATCAAGGATTTTTACCTATGTCTCAAGGACATTGCATAAAAGAAACCACAAATTGGGCCAGATCTGATTGATTTGAGGAAACCTATATGATGAAAAAGGAAAATTAAAAATTCCTTTCGATATAGACCCTTTGCTTTGCCTTTTCACTATCGCCAGTGAATCTCTTAAGATATATATGACCAGTTCGTAACTCGACTCAACTCAACTCGACAGCTTTGCAGCTGAGAAATCACGTTGTCCAGGATCTGTCGCCAAGTGATCTGATTTCAAGCATCGCTTTAATATACACACTTAAATAAAAATATCCTTTTACTACTTGTAAAAACATACTTGGTTAGAGTAAAGTCGAATAGTGTTTAATTTAATTTAACTAAATAAATTTCATATTAGATTAGATGTTAAGTAGTCGTTCGTCCCCATTTGCATTTTGAATCCATGTTGATCGTTACTGAAGTGTGAAACGAATCCAAAAGCTTTCGGTGTGTATTTTATTTGGGATTGCGGCTTCTCTTTCTTAACGACCGCAGCAGCAGTTGCTGAAAACACGTTTCACATCTTGTCAACATCATTCCATTTCGCTGGACACCATTCTCAAGAGATTGCGCAACACAAAGGTGCTGCCATTAACTGGAGTACTTTCGCTGGCCTTTCCAATTCTGACGCTGGAGCCAGCCAGGCCAAAGAAGACTTTAGGGGCCAGATTCGGCTCGACTGCCTTAAACTCCCAACCCACATGTTGGGCGCAAAATTTGCAGAGTATAATATGCCATTGGTAGCCAGGAAACCAACTGAACTCTGTGGATGGTTCGCCGCTGTAGCCAATGGCATGGCTCATTATACGATAGACGGTGTTGGTTTCATGAATGTAGCCAGCTGACATTAAATAAATCATAATATAAATTAACTTTGTTGGAAGGAATGCAGCCCACTCACCTGAATTACAGTACTGCGTCTGTACTCCATGCTTGGACATGGCAAAAAGATCTGAGCAATATGCCAAACTGCTGTTGCAGTAGCGGCAATAAAAAAGCGACTCTTCCTTCAGGGCACTCCCGATGAGTTGTAAACGAGTATTCACCGAATCTGTGAGAAATGTCAGACGCATCATTTTCTCGGTGAGATGTAGATTTCGCACCAGCCAGAAAGACAACTGAATTGGACACTTGGGCATGGTGTCAATCTTGTGAATCTCTAGCTTCTTGCGAGCATTCTCCACAATTTCCTCAAACGAGTACTGCTGACAAGCCTCCATTGGCCAAGGAGTGGTGGTTACTTGAAAGCGTCGATATTTATCCCGCATCGAGGGCAAGTCTCGGAATCGACTCATCGAACCCATGTCAATGCATTTAAGTGGTTCTGGCAGAAAATATTCGGGCAGAATTTTCACCTTGCTGTAGCATTTGTTTGTCGGATTACGGGCAATGTCTTGTGGCGGACTGTAAAACATTAAAATTGAATCAGTTAAAAGAGCAGCTACCTTATGCACTCACCCCCGGATGTCATCACAATTGATAACAATACGCTGGAGTGCCCGTGACTTGTAGAACACCATCTGGCGTCCGCTCTCTCCCTTTTCATAGATCTGACATGTTACTCCATAAAGTTTATATGGATCATCTTCGGGCGGCTGCAACATGGGGAAGCCCACGCCAAATATAAGACCATCCAGTCCGCTATTCTGCACCTCTTCATCAATGATGGAGCCATCGATCATAAAGGGCAACACCTCGCCAGGAAATAAAGTATGCTGGTGAAGAAAAATGAGCATGTGATGAATGCTCCCTACCTCCAGATAGTCCACCCCGGGCACACGACTTAGATTTGTGCCAAAATATGAATGCTCTGCCGGAAGATTGGTATCAAATCGAACTCCCTCCTCCAGGTCAATGTCTATGGGGGTCTGTGGAATAGGATTAGGTTGTGGCTCTGGAGTGGTTTCAGCCTCATCGCTGGTCCGACTTCTGCGTCGTCTTTCCTGGCTGAAGACCATGCTCCGTACACGTTGTAAGAAATTATCCCTATTAAGAAGGGCAGCTATGCCACCATCACGATTTCGGGCACGTGTGACCAACATGTCGACTGCCGAGCGCAAACGATTCTGAGATATCGTCCAGCGTGGCAAGGCCTCTACATCCGAGTCGTCTGTTACGATTTCGATGAATAATTTGGACTATGAGATTAAAATGATCAGATCTTACCCTCACTTCCTGGACTATCCAGAGACATATCACTGTGGACGCTACCTTCATTGGCGGGGTCTTCCTGGTCCAGGGCCACGTTGTTGCTGGAAGGACTGAGCGCGACTTCAGCTGCTGCCGCCTCTTCGACATGTTCATGTGGCTCCGTGTTCATAAGATTTAGCGAACGTGTGATCATCATGTCGACTGCCGAGCTCAAAGTATTCTGAGAAATCATCCAGCGTGGCAATGCCTCCACATCCGAGTCGTCTGTTAGGATTACAATGAATAAGTCGGACTACGAGATTAAAAAGATCTTACCCTCACTACGTGGACTTATCAGCGACAATTCACTGTGGACGCTACCTTCATTGGCCGACTCTTCCTGATCCCCCTGATCCCCCATGTTACTGCTGGTAGGAGTAGGACTGAACGTGACTTCAGCTGATGCCGCCTCTTCATAACGCTCATCGTAGTCCTCGAATTCATCCGCTTGCCCCGCATCATCATCACTCTGCATCAGCAGATCGAGCATATAGCCTCTGACCTCCTCAAAAAGGATATCCTCTGCTTCCTGCTCTTGTCCATCTCTTTCAGTCGCGGCTGGTGCTGCTGTTGGACTGGCCCTGTCCGCTTCTGTTGACTGCTGTTCCTCTAGCTGCGACCTGTCAGCTGCCGACTCATTGCTTGCCAAGACAGCGGCAACTGTTTCTGCGCAGTTCAAAATACATTAATAAACATAAACATCAGTTTGATTATTTAATGCAATTCCTACCTGCTGTCTCCTCGTCGTCCATTTTTCCAATGTTCGTCTGTTTTTATTGATAGGTTGTTGGAAAATTGAAGGAGAGGTCACTCTAATTTACTCTAGTCGATAAAATATCGATAAGAGCACTAAGTGCTGATGCTTGGCCAACACTGTGACACTATTGTCAGTGACAATTAGTGACAAAAGTGTTCAAAGCTCGGTCCACGTATTGAGATACTTGTTAATGTGTGCAAAATCTTTGCTAATGATTTCGTTAATTGCAAGTGCCAGATAAAGCGCCCATCCCTAGTTTTACAGATGCTCACCTCTAGTTGTTTTGTTTACAAATTTAAATTTGCAAATTTAAAGTTCCAGTCTCTCTGGAAGCTTCGACCATTGCACTTCGGTTGAAGGAGAACTGGGCGTTGCCATTTTTAAGGCACATGTTTTGAGCGCTCAGCCCATTTCAAGGCACGCGTCTGCCGTTGTATTGTATATAAAACAAATCAAAAATGTGGCAAAGCATTAAAATTGATATCCCAAGATCTTAATCAATAATTTAGTCGTGGCGATTTCCACGATAAAAGTGGGCGGCCAAATAACTCCTCCTACTCATGGGTATAGCGGTAACCGAAACTCATAAAAAAAAATGCAAAGTATTGGTATTCCTGAAAGCGAATTAGATTTGATTTAGATTATTTTTAAGCAAATCTAAATCTGTTGACGGAGTCACCCTTTTTGTACATTAATTTGATTTAGATTTCGAGAACAGCTGGCAGTATGCCCGCACAGCTGATTGACCATGGGCGCCAAATCAAACGAAGGCGCGAAAGCAAAACATGCCTATTATTGTGTGAAAACCATTTTTATTAGCTTCTTAAATAGTAGCTGCATGGCAGAATATGTTATTTTATTATGTACACAATGTTACAACGGTAAATACAATAACTTACGTATTTGACCTATGGTGAATTGGAGTCACCTATGCTATTTGGCATATCATAAATACATGAGGCAGGACGATATTGTGAAAGCATTTGTTATTTAAAATATTCTAAGAGAATTGCGCAGATATAGAATTGCGAACAAGCTGTGAAAGCTGGAGCTCTTATGACTCCGTCCACTTCAGGCCACTGGTCTTTCTTTGCTTTAAAGAGACTCGATCGCTTTCTTAAATCTATTAAAAACAAAATGCATTTCATTATTAAAATTCATTAAAACTTGAAGTGCAACAAGGTGTAACATTCTCCATAATATCAACACAGCAGATTATAAATTAACTTCAAGAGCGCCATTAAAGAACGGTCACACCAAAACGAAATCAAATCTAAATCAACCGCAAAGCAGATTTTACTAAATCTCTTAGTATGACCCAAAATCCTTCGCTTACTTTGGGTCCACTAGACAATTTGTATGGAACAGCTGATTGACGAAATCTAAATCATATCTAAATCGTTTTAAGAAATACTACTATTATATTTGTACAGAGCGATCTCAGAAAGTGCGAGAGAGAGAGAGAGAGGAGGAAAGGGCAAAATGGCATTTCTTAAGTGAAGCTGGAAATGTAACTTTGAAACGTGCATTCATCTTTAGAATATTAACATCGCTCATGGCTTAGACCAAAATCCAATCATTCTTTAGTTATCGGAAACCATACTGAAACATACCAATCTATTATATTATGCGGTCTTACTTGGAGCTTTGGAGCTTTGTTGAAGCGTATACTGCCAACAAAGGGAGCGCCGAAGGGCTTTGGTGCCAAAAGTTTTGTGAGTTGTTTTTATTTGTAGTTTTTGGTTTTGGTCGCTCCTTTGTTGATGTGTATAATAAGCTTTAAACTTCACATTAACAAAGAAGCGAGCAAAACAAAAATACCTGAAGGTCCAGTGTGGCCAGATAAGAGATACCTGCAGAAATTATGGACAAGAAAGAAAGTCGGTCAAGTCCGACTATAACATACTCTGTACCAACGAAATTATACGCTCAGCATAAATTTTGATGCAGCTGAAAGCAGCGCTGCTACTGCGCTGCAGCAGCGAACAGTCTTTTGATCATATCTCGACAACGGTTAATCCGATCTTCACCATTCCTTTGGAGGATCGATAAGTTATCTAATAAGTTACTAAATATGTCCAGAAGGAACGACCCCATCTATCTTAAAAACTGTGGGAGATATGACGTTTTTTCTAAATTGCGGGGGCGTGGCCAAAATTGAAAATAAACTTGATCTGCCTGCAGACATAAGAAGCATATGTCCCATACATGTCAAACCCCTATCTCTTACCATCTCTGAGATACATGGCTACATCGACTCGGCTGTTGATGCTGATTAAGAGTATATTTACTTTATGGGGTCGGAGATTCTTCCTTCTGGCTGTTACATACTTTTGCACAAATACTCTGTGTACCTACGGTACAAAGTATAACAAGAATGAAAGTCGGTCAAGCCCGACTATAGAATACTCTGTACCAACGAAATTATACGCTCAGCATAAATGTTGATGCTGCGGTAGCAGATGACAGCAGCGCTGCTACTGCAGTCTTCTGATCGTAACTCGACAACCGATCATCCGAACTAGAACTATTTAAGCGAGAGCGTAAGTTAAAGTCGGCCCTGCCCGACTTCGAAATACCCGTTACTCAAGGCAATTAGTGTTTAATAACCTCATGCGGCTCAGATAAGTATGCAACGTTTTTTTAACTCTGCCATTTATTATCCTATCTTTATGACAATTTGTGAGATTGTACATATTAGCCACATGCACAAAATCTGAGCTCGATAGCTTACAAATTGTAGGAGATATTCAACATTTTTTATTGCGGGGGCGGGAAGGGGCGTGGCCAAAATTTGAAACAAACTTCATATGCCTACAGACAATACTAGCTTGCATCTAAAATTTGGTTGCTTTAGCTCTTTTAGTCTCTGAGATCTAGGGGTTCATACAGACGGACGTACGGACGGACAGACGGACATGGCTATATCGACTCGGCTGTTGATGCTGATGAAGAATATATATACTTTATGATATCGGATTTGCTTCATTATGCCTGTTACATACATTTGCAGGACTTTAGTATACCCTTTTTACTCTACGAGTGACGGGTATAAAAATATCTAAATTCTCTCTTCCACAGAAACGTATTCCCAACTCTCATTCATCTATCTGATGAGCGCTCAAGCTATAATGACACTTGTTATACCCTTGCAGAGGGTATATTGACATTGTCCAGATGTTTGAAACGCATAGAAGGAAGCATTTCCGACCACATAAAGTTCATATATTGTTGATCAGCATGACGAGCTGAGTCGATATAGCCATGTCCGTCTATCCGTCTGTTTCTAGGCTATCTCCTCCGTCAGTTTTAAAGCTATTGCGAACAAACTTTGTACGAAGTCTTCTGGTACAAATACGATGCTCATTTGTCAGAACCTTCCGGATAGGATGACTATAACATATAGATGCCATAGGACCGATCGGTTGAAAAACTAGTTCTAGTGAGAAAAGCTTTTTTTTTTTAATGTAATCGTCTCCAAAATCAGTATTCATCAGTTTTCTATGCTTCTCCACGATTCTGCCAAGTTTGGTCGAAATCGGACATCTATATAGTATAGCTGTCATACAAAAGTAGACTCAAAAAAGTAGTCTTATTGAGAAAAACTTGTTTGTTTTCAGTGGATATGTCCTTCAAATTAGTTAGAAAACGTGCTGCAAGGGTATACAAACTTCGACCGAGCCGAAGTTAACTTTCCTCTATTTTTGAATGTGAATTCTCTGCAAAGTACCTTAACGTTCAGTGCTGTGCTTACTCTAAGCTTTTGACAAAAGAACTCATCACACTGACTTCGCCTCACCTTTATTGTTGCAACAGGACCCTGCCTATAATTTCACTGGTGGAACTGGAAATGGTTAAAATACATGTTCATGTAAAATTCGAAATCGATGGCTTTAGAATTAAAGGCTTTATTAAATACATTTTATTTGCTGGGGCGGGAGCGAAGTTGCGTACTTTGGAGAGATATTTGATTTGCTTACTGACAACAAAATGTTGGGGTTATTTTTATTGCGGCGGCGGGAGGGGCATGTCACAAATTCGAAACAACCTTGATCTGTGTGCAGACATTAGGAGGCACTCAGCGCATTCAACTCAGAGAAGTATGCTACGTTTTTTTATATTCTTTACAACTCTGCCATTTATTATCCGATCTATTTGAAAATTTGTGAGATTGTAGATATTGGGCACATACACTACACTCGATTCAACATATTTTATTGAGGGGGCGGGAGGGGGCATGTCACAAATTTGAAGCACACTTGATCTGCGTGCAGATGATTGAAGCCTGCACAGAGGGAAAACCCCGATAGGTCTCAATATGAGCACATTCGGAGTCAAAAACAAATAATGAACGGATTTTCTCACTTCAGGAACAATTTCTTACTTCAAGAACATTATTTTGAGAACGCAAAATCTTGATGTGAGTTGCAATGTTCAGTTTTTGAAAACAAAATTCCCATATGATATGTTCGAATATATCACTGCATCATTTCGAACATATCAAAGTGAAATTTTTCAGATCAACTATCTGATATTGGTCAATATCCCTGATATATTTTTATTGTATCAATGCAGTTTTATCACAATACCTGTACGACATGGCTTAAATATTTAATATATATTTTTATTTTAATATCAATACCAATCAATATTACCAATGGTGTATTTAATAATATCAAAGCTATATTTTTATAGTACCCATAGGACATGGTTCAAATGTAAATGATATTTTTGAATAATTAGTGGCTTTTTTATGCATTTATATACACCAAAAAAAGCTGGTTGCCCATACAGTATTGTTTCATGAATCTCCCGATTCAACCTTCACTAAGCTTTTCGCTAATGACTGTCGCTGTTTGAATGTCTCTCCATGCGCTTACCGCTTTAAGCAGTTGGGAACTGGAATCAGCAATGAAAGCAAAAACAGACAAATCGGAAGAGTATTCGCTGTCTCGCTTGCTGCGGCAGAGATTTGAACATTGTTTTTGCCTTTTCGAGTCTCCCTTCGATTTCGGAAACTCTGTGTGTCTCTTTCTTTGAACTGAAATCATGTCACTGGGGTATTTTTCGTATCACTATGATGATTTCACTTATCTATTTAACATTTTTAGTATCAATGAAATACTCTAACATCATATTGACATAAAATTTAAAACCGACTGCTCAAAGCCAAGCAAGCCAATGAAAGCAAGGAAGTCGATGCAGTCATATCTGTCCGTATGAACAAACAAATCTCAGGGATGGTAAGGGATAGAGCTTTGACGTGTGTGGAACAAAAACTTCTTGCACGTACATGCGATTGTTTATTTTCAATTTTTGCCACGCCTCCTTCCGCTCCCACATTTTACACAACGTCAGACCTCCGTCAGTTTTCCATATAGAAGGTTTGTAACTTCAAAACATATTTAGTAAGCAAGTTCATTTATTGATCCGCCGAATGATTGGTACAGATCGGATGAACCATAGTCAAGTTATGAGCCAAGGAATGGTCGCTGCTGCAGCGCAGACAAAATTTTGCGCCAAAAGTCAAATTTTACTTGGTTCACAGCAATTTTGTCTAGCTCATCCATCTGCTACTAGCCATTGTATTTGTCCGATATTTTTTTTCAAACCATCTAATCATATGATTTAACATATGGGCATTTCCATGGTGTCGAACGGGACCGTCGCGTCGTACGTATTAAATTAAAGCCCTATAATTAGCCCTATAATTGGTGCAAAGGATCATTTTTGAGAATTTTGCAAAAAAGCAAGGCGTTCGCACGGGACAAATATAGAAGTGGTTTTCGCGGGCGACAATTCAAACGCCGATTTCAGCGAACCCTGAGGGAATTTTTTTATGTGACTAATTTTAGAATGTTGTGCATTGATGACTCTTTAAAATGGTTTTGATTTTACCACAAAATGTCTTATACTTTATTTAAAATTTCATATTAAGCAAGTTCGCACGGGACATCATCATGATGTATATGTGGTTTCTGATACATATAATGGAAAGTAAAAACTTACTGTTACTTACTTACTGGACCTGGGGCACTGAGGTCATAAAGTAGAAGGAATCAATTTTTTCTAAATGTTGAAATTTTTTTTGTAATTTTGAACGAACGAAGATTAACGCCAATCTTAGTGTTAATATATCTGAAAACTTAACGGGTTAGCGTTGGGAAACGTTCACAAAGATATCGTTTAAAAATATTTTTTTTGGCGAACGCTCACCCTCTGGTATTTTTATAGCCTTGCAGAGGGTACATTGAAATTGTCCAGATGTTTGTAACGCATAGAAGGAAGCATTTCCGACCACACAAAGTGTATATATTCTTGATCA
Organism: Lordiphosa andalusiaca; assembly: GCA_035044965.1. Classification (NCBI taxonomy): domain Eukaryota; kingdom Metazoa; phylum Arthropoda; class Insecta; order Diptera; family Drosophilidae; genus Lordiphosa; species Lordiphosa andalusiaca. The sequence goes on along the minus strand of JAWNNM010000051.1, from coordinate 322,418 downwards.
GCATGACGAGTTGAGACGATATAGCCATGTCCGTTTATCCGTCTGTTTCTAGGCTATCTCCTCCGTCAGTTTTAAAGCTATCGCCACCAAACTTTGTACGAAGTCTTCTGGTCCAAATACGATGCACATTTGTCGGAACCGGCCGGATCGGATGACCATAAGATATAGCTGCCATAGGAACGATCGGTCGAAAAACTAGTTATAGTGAGAAAAATTAATGCAAACGTCTCCAAAATCAGTATTCATCAGTTTTCTATGCTTCTCCACGATTCTGCCAAATTTGGTCGAAATCGGACATCTATATAGTATAGCTTTCATACAAAAGTAGAGTCAAACAAGTAGTCTTATTGGGAACAACTTGTTTGTTTTCAGTGGATTTCTCCTTCAAATAAGTTAAAAAACGTGTTGCAAGGGTATACATTTTTCGGCCGAGACGAAGTTAACTTTCCTCTATTTTTATACTCTGTACCGTAGGTACACAGTATTATAAGTTTGTGCAAAAGTATGTAACATCCAGAAGGAAGCATCTCCGACCCCATAAAGTATATATATTCTTGATCAGCATCAACAGCCGAGTCGATATAGCCATGTCCGTCTGTCCGTCCGTCCGTCTGTCTGTCCGTATGAACGTACAGATCTCAGAGATGGTAAGAGATAGAGGTTTGACATGTATGGGACATATGCTTCTTATGTCTGCAGGCAGATCAAGTTTATTTTCAATTTTGGCCACGCCCCCTGCCGCCCCCGCAATTTAGAAAAAAGTCATATCTTCTACAGTTTTAAAGATAGGTGGGTTGTTCCTTCTAGATATATTTAGTAATAAGGATAACTTATCGATCAGATGGTGAAGATTGGATGAACGGTTTTCGAGTTATGATCAAAAGACTGTTCGCTGCTGCAGCGCAGAAGCAGAGCTGCTTTCAGCTGCTACTGCAGCATCAAGATTTATGCTGAGCGTATAATTTCGTTGGTACAGAGTATTCTATAGTCGGGCTGGACCAACTTTCTTTCTTGTTTTATTTAACATTATTTAAGGACTAGACTGTTCGGCATCCTTTTTCCATTAATTTCGTGCTAACTAGGTAGATATAGCCCCTGGGTGCCGCACACGCTCACACCAAATGCTTGCCTGTGTAATGCCTCAGTGAGTGTCAAAGATAGATAGAGATCCTTTCCTCTTGGGGAATCCTGCATTAATCCTTCATTGAACAAATCCTAAGACCAAAACAGCTTTTAACCAGTTACAGATTTGTTCAAAACAGAAGAGTCATTCTTCCAAATACATTTTTTGTGAGATTTTATTTCATTATTTTGGTTGCATTTTTGAACGATTTCTTATAATTTCTTTGTTTGGGATTTGTTGTTGATGTTGGTTTTGTTGGTTGTTGTTATCTTTAAGTACAAGTGAGTAAATTAGTTGCGGTGGTTTTTGTTGTTGTTGCTTTTGGGTATTCATCAAGATTTGTTGGTTTTCTAGTGTACATCATAGGTAGTAATATTATCATTAAAAAAAATTAAAGAATATTTTTGGATTTAGTTGGTTTGCTTAAAATTAATGAATTTCATTAAAAAATAATTATGCATAATCATAGTTGTAACTTTAATAGTAAAATAACTTAGCGTCTATAGTTAGGGTGTCTGTGTGTTGTTACATAATCTTTGTTTTTGTTGTGTTGTGTATGTATATATTTTACATGTATTCAATAGGAAATTGCTTAAAGAGAGAGACCCAACAATGGGATGGGGGGAAAGATTGCATTGGGAAAAAGTTTTATGTAGTTTCCTGCATTTGATTTCAGGATGTGGCTCGCTTGATACTCCATTTGATGCTGCCATTGCCGCCTCCGATGGAGCCTACTCTATCGCCTACCGCTGCACCATCCAGAACTGCCTCCGACTTGGAGCTCTGCAACCGTTTCTCACAATAGAGACTACCCACTGGCTTGGCCATGGACGCTGACAGACTCTTGGTCACATTCGAGTAGTGCAAGGACGACTCATTGCCCACAACGGGAGAGGTTAGGGTGGGCGAGACGGCAGCATCTGCACTGACTTGGCGCTTTAGAAAGGGGGGAACTGCCGTGGGTGAGGTGGTTTTGGGTGGCGTGGCGCGATTTCGATCCCTGATTGGAAACTTATTTTTGCTGCAGCTCAGGTCCAGTTCCAGTGTGTAGAAGCGGCCACGCGTGTACTCCCGATTGTCGTTCTCGATACTGGATGGCAATTTGAATGCAGCTCCTCCTGGTGCCATGTGTGGCTGGTGCTGGCTAATGGTGCAGATGCTACTGCGATTGCTGTTACCAGCCGGCAGCGCTGTATGCGCAGTGGTGACAGAGCTGGCTTGGGTTCCAGCTCCACTACCATCGCACACGTCCTCACCAGCTTCATCATCGCTTTCCAGCGGGTCAGCATCCTCAATGTGCAGCTCGTGGTTTGTTATAGGCTTGGCAGGCAACTTGGTGGTACCTCCCATGCGCGGTGACTGGTCCATGAGCAAATTCTCCCAGCTGGTTTCATAAACGCTGGCCAACTGAGCCGGCGGCTTTGGCTTGAGCTGTGTCTTGTGGGTCAGCAACATTGCTGAAGTCGTCGCCTGTGGGGGCAAAGGGTCCGGCTTTTCCTTTTCATCGGCGGGCAGTTTGCGCGCTCGAATGATTAGCTGCGGCTCCACATAAAACATGTCAAAATTAAGATCCAGAAACAGCTCTTGCAGGAAACGGCGGGCACTCATGCGATAGCTACTCCTGCCCAGAGTCTTGCAGGACTCAGAGTACAGGCAAATGTCCTGAAAGGCATGTGGATGCTTTTGCTTCAGTTCCAACAGCGCCATCTTAGACTGCTTGGCACTGACCGGATTCGCCAAACGCTGGACATTATACAGAATGGAGGCAGTTAGCCTGTCCGGCAGGCTTTCCTCGCTCAGCATGCTCTCAGGTGAATGGAAACTGATGTCCGCACCCAAGTGCATGGACCCACTGGAGCCGCTCTTTCGGTTGGGGCCTAACACTGGCCCGGCTTGCATTCCGGCCGCAACCAGAGCTGCGGCTGCTGAGCTATAAAGCTCGCAGGGAGCCATGGTCATGACCACACCATTGCTTTGACTGCTCCCACTGTCCAGACGCTGCTGGCGTGGCGAGCGGGCACAATGAAGGCACTGACTCCTCGCATGCTTCGCTCCCTGCTGCCATTTGGACTGCTGGCGACGACTCGCCGACGAGACATCCGAGAGAGAGGATATCACCGAGGATTCGTCGCCACCCTCGTTGTTAAGCGAATCGTTTAGGAACTGCTGTCGTCCACTGAGCAAATTGATGCCCATTAAATCCTGGTCCTGGATGTCGCGCGACACGTACGTGCGGCTGAGATTGCGCGCGGGGAACAGTTCCAGGGCATTCTTGGGCAAACAGATCCCAGCATAGCACGGGCCTTGTAGGTCGTTAGTCGGCAGGAATTTGGGGGCATTAAGAGTAGGCAGCGGAACCTGCAGCTCTTCCGATGAGAGTCGCCTGTAAATCAGAATAAAACAAGTATGAACTTCCGATCGAGTCGAGGACGCAAAAGATTATGAATATAACCAATTGCTGGCATGTCCAACGAGAATTAAACACCGTCAATTAGTTACCAGCGGTAACTACCGCTTGCCATTTGGTTATATTCGTAGCTTTTTTGTAATCTGCACTTACGTGAACACATTGAGCATGGCATGGCGATCCAAACTGCGCACCTTCACACGACGCTGTGACTCGCCCCAAGAGTATTTGCGTACACGCATCTCGGCCCGGTCCACAATGTCAATGAAGTCGTAGAATTCGGCAGCTGACTCCGAGAACACGGGTCTGCTGTGGGCACGCAAAGAACGCAGCTGGGCATATCCTTTCATGGCCATTGGGCTAAGTGCGTGGGGCAGAAAGCTCGTTCCCAGCAGTGATGTGCGACGCAACAGCACCTGCGACGTCAGGGGTTGCATTTCCAGCAGATTAGACATACTGGGTATGGGACTCAGCGGGAATTGTTGAAAGTCGCTTAAGTTGGCCGCCGCCGCAGCGGCTGCTGCTGCAGTACGTCCCGTCACTGATTCGCAGCTGCTTACACCCGACGTGTTGGAGTCCGTGCAGGAATTATATCGTATACGATGCTGATAGGGAATGGCTCCGCCTACTCCTGGCATGGACGCCCCGCCTCCCCCCAGGAGGCTTATCACATCTGTAGTCTTTGACTCGGAGAGGGAACGTTGGTGCTTACCCTGGCGGAGGTTGCTGCCCTCAGGCAGCGTCTTTGATTTAATGGCTACCCCACTAGGCAGAGTTCGACACGGATGCATTTCATCCATGGTCGTTGTGGTTGTCATAGTGGTGTTTGCATCTGCCAAAGTGGCGTTACCTGCGCCACCGCCCAATGAGAGATTCCAATAGCTGCCAGTGTAATAGGAGCCATCGATTTGGTCCTCGATCCCCGTGTAATTATACGGCGGCATATCCTCGTAGTGATGTCGCACAGGCGTATACTGACTGGACATCCAATCTTCCGGCTGATGCACCGGCCACATGGTATTTCTATCATGCCGCACACTCAGCCAATCTGAACGAGACAAGGGTTAGGATAAAGGGATGTCACGGTGTCACTTGGCAATGGAAACTCACTTAGCTTAAACAGAATATTAGCTCCCATCTGGGTACCGGCAATTAAACCCAAGGCACTGAAGCAGGTGGCCCTCACCGAGTACACCTCGCACTTGGTCACCAGCACAATAAGCTTCTCATATAGGCTGTTGAAATAGGACCAAATTAAGCCTGCAATTAGATCTGGAGTGCATTTCTGTTTACTTACCGGCTATTCAGTTCCACAAAATAGTTAATTCCGTTGGCATGGGTGGAGGCATGGCATAACGCCCAAATGGAGGCTTTTAGTTCGAGGCACTCGGCATCATCAGTGCACTTGCCCCGCGTAAGCACATCGAGGAGCTGAGGAATGTCACCGTGTTTTCTTAACGCCGCCAACCCCTGGGTGGTCTGCACCATTTGACCGTAAAGATGTGGGGGTATATTCGGCGGTACCAGCTGCGGTCGCTGATTACAATTGCGCCGTGAGTAGTAACCATCTTCGTTCCGAATGTGCAGCGTTAAGCTGGAATGGGTGTCTGCCTCCACCAGCAGCACATACCGCTTGTTGTAGCCATTCCGCCAAAATTTGATCTCCTCCTCAACGCGAGCCTTGGTGTAGTTCAGTCCACGGGACGTCGAGTAAAAGCGCGACATCAGCAAGCGACCGACATCTCCCAAATGTTTCAAATTAGGCCATTTGCTTACAATCTCCTCTAGGTAGTATTTATCATGACAAGCCTCCTCAAGCACATCCATCGCAGCCAGGTTCACGCTCCTGTCGGCATCCTTGGTCTGCTGAATAATTAGCGGAATTCCCCATACCTCGAAATCAGGAAGACGAGCACGCAGGAGCACAGCCAAAAATTGAGTGGCATACAACCGACCACTGCGCGTCTTGGCTAAGGTTAAAGCTTTCTCCAAAACCTGCCGCGGCAGCTTTTCGTAGCTATAATTCAGCCCGGAGACAATTAACTTTACATAGCATACATGATCAGTGTGTCGCACCAAGGTGATCAAGCTGAAATGGCCATGAAAGTATTGATGGAGAAATGGAAAAGGTTTCATAATTAGTTTGCAATCGGCTAAAGATGTTATTAATACATATCCGACGAGCCTTGGCCGTGTATCTAGCACAATCGATGGAACGTCTAGATTCTATCGAATTGTGAAAACAGGAACAGGTAACCAAATCGATTTCGAGCAAATTTGGTGAAGGTGAAAACCGGAACAGGCCTGATGCTCTGTGTACTTCTGGGACAGAGTATACAAATTGACGGAAAATGTTCAAATTGTTTTATCTGCCAAGAATACAAGGGATTTTTAATTTATCCGCTATTATCTGGGATGATTGAATGACCCAACCTTATCTACCTCAAATACCATTACTTTTATTTAAAAACCGTGTGGTAAGTGGTAAAATGTTGAAGCTTAATCCCCTTCCGAAACCTACCTCTAATTGTAATTTCCATCCCCTCCTCCCTATAACGAACAGATCATCAGATGAATTCATGAATTCACCAAAGCGCTATCAAACCTTGTGCATCGATAAATAATGCTAAAATCGGTCTTGGTAATATGAAGTTGAGTATTTCACTGGTTAATCCCCGGTTTCGAATCGATTCAAGAGGTTTACAGCCATATCTCATTATTCAAACTACGAACCATAAAATTGGATATATGTTGTTAATATGGATTTGGTAATTTTACTGGTTCAGGACCGGATTCGAATCGGTTGAACAGTGGTACAGAACCATATTTAAGAAGTTATAAAAGCAATGATATTGAAATTGATGTGTATGTTGGTAATTAAAAGATGGATGATTTACTGAGGACTGCCAACCAGTTTTAATCCGTACCAGCTCGAACCCCTTCGAATACAAGTTGAACCAGTTTCGAACTTTACTTTTCAATCTGGTTGAGCATAAATTATAGACATACCAAAATTTGACCTACTGCCTACCGACTTGATCTGTTATTTTAATTAATAATGGGCAGGTAAGTTTAATAACCATATCTAGAAAAACGTTCAGTGCTACTCAGAGCATCGGATTTTAAAAATCCTTGATTTTCAGAGCTTAGGAAATAATTCACAAAAGCAATACCTTAACATTACATTGCAAATATTTATCTTAGTAACAGTAAATTGTATTTTAAATTTTCCCATTTTCCCAGCCGCTAACGAACCAAAAATATTTTGTACGATTTCTGACTTTTTGGTGTAAAATAATCTGTAAAGCACATAGGATTAAATTGATGACTAAATAAATATATTGGTTGTATATCCGTTAATTGTAGAGTAGAAAGGCTATTAGACATTTTCTCCACTTGGTAAAGGGTACATCAAAGTCGGGCTGGGTCGACTTTAACTTAGGCTCTCGTTAGTTTCCCGACTGCCAAATACCCTGTTCAATAGTTTTCGATTATTTGTTTTTGAATTTTTGAAAATGAATGTAACCGGTTTTTGTAACAGCTATTAAATTGTCATCCGGAATGTAGGCAACATTATTTGGACCTTTAAGCGGTTCTAGTCCAGACTGATCTGTTTGAACTTTTCAGTATAGTTAGATATTGGGCCTAGCTTGGGCTCTAACTTGAAAATTGTGGATCTGACGGTTTTTTAGGTCTAGGATCTGGTAAAAGGGGGACGGGGGGGAATTTTAAAATTTGAAACATACTTGATGTGCTTACGGCATACATCTACCATCATGCAAAAATTTGTGGGGAAGGGGCGTGGCCAAAATTTGAAACATACTTGATCTGCATACAGACAATACTAGCTTACATCTAAAATTTGGTTGCTCTAGCTCTTCTAGTCTCTGAGATCTAGGTGTTCAGACAGACGGACGGACTGACGGACATGGCCATATCGACTCGGCTGTTGATGCTGATGAAGAATATATTACTTTATGATATCGGAGATGCTTCCTTCTGCCTGTTACATACATTTGCACGACTTTGGTATATCCTTTTTACTCTACGAGTAAAGGGTATAAAAAGAATATCTCCTACATTTTTTAAGATATAAAACTCAGACTGTCAAACTTTGCATTGTAGTGTATGTGGCCAATATCTACAATCTCACAAATTTGCATAATTATCGGATAATAAATGGCAGAGTTAAAACAAAACGTTGCATACTTGTCTGAGCCGCATGAGGTTATTACACACTAATTACCCTAAGTAACGGGCCGACTTTAACTCACGCTCTTCAAACTTGGTCTGTAGGTTGGTACTATGGAGTTGGATATTTTTTTGATTCAAAAGTGATTCAGAGCAGTATCTGAGAAATAACTTCATCTACTAAGTTGACCACTTTTATAGTTCGGGTCGGGTTCCTTTCAATTTACGTTCTTCTTGGCTTTCTTTTGATATATTTTGATCTCACATTCATTGTATAAAATTCTTGATTTGCTTTATACTTGGGGACAGCTCTTGCTTACTCTATTATACTGTTTACTTTTCGATTTAATGCCGATAATTGATATTTCTTGTTTCATCGTTTTCATATTACGCAAGCCAGTTTCATCTTCCGCTCTTTAAAATTAAGTTAAATTAAGCATTCCCTTTCCTTTATACTTATGCTTTTTTACTTAAGGTCTTCTTCTTGCTTAGTTTCCTATTATACTGATTTTCGAGTCAAGACATCTTTCATTTCCCAATTCAGCTCATGCCCGATTCTTCATATTTCTTGTTTCGTCGTATTCACATTTCATAAATCCAGCTTCTTCATCTTCCGCGCTTATAACTCATTTAGCATTCCCTTTCCTTTACCATTACTAATAAGGATTCACAATGGATTCGCTTTCTACTTACTATTCAAAAACGGTAGTGTTTTTTAGCACTTCGATGCCCTTGTTTTTGCGACACATGCGACCAATGTAGAGGAAATACTGTTGACACATTGTGTTGTTCATGTGCTGTGGACTGAAGAGGCAGTCGTGGGCACGATTCGATGTGGTTACTGCTAGCAAATGTTGGCTTATGTCAGAAAAGTAGTCTGTAATATAGCGCATACATTCCAACTGCAAACAGAAAATGAGTTAGTTATGATTTCTTGGCTGGCGCCGCTAAGTAATACCTCGCTGCTGCCCAAAAGCACATCAATCAGATCCAGACCAGCACTCACATATGCCGGCATGCTATGTCCAGGCACAAGATCCTGATGTGAGAAGCGATTGTTGCTTGGCTTGTAGAAATCCACCAAACGTTTGAGGAACTTGCCCAGCGTGTAGTCCAGCTTGCGTATCAAATTCGATCTCAGTATGGTGGTGATCACATCCCAGTCCCAAGCCGTGGCATCCGCTTGGGTCAGAACATGCGAGTCGGTGAGAAGGCGATTGAAGGCCCGGAAGTTATCGAAAAAGACCTGTGGCAAAAACTTTCGCTTCAGCCGAAAGCTAGACCGTAAAGAGTTCGATGCCTGGGAGTTTGATTCATCGCTAGAAGATACAGAATCCAGACGAGGTCGATCTAGTGTGGACCCTCTAAACTGACCCGCCACTGATGATGCGGCCCCTGCAGCTGCAGCTGTGTCCTGTAGCTGCAGGGCTGGATTCGCCTGCTCCTGGACATTGAGATGTCGACGAAAAAGGCGAGTCTGAATTAAAGCTCCACCTTGAATGATGCTATCCAGGAACAGACTGCAAGACGCCGGCCTTTGGCGAAGCATCTTCTGGTAGTTTTGCAGAGCGGCCACTGCAGCATTGGCCTGCTGATTACCTTGGGTGGCATGGCCAATCAACGTGGGCAGGGCCGGACTCGTGCTGCAAATGTCTGCTGGCAGGTGTGTGTGCATTAGCTGCAAAATCTTTCCAATGAGCACGGTGGCCCGCACCGAAACGAACTGATCATTGGCCACCGCGACCTCGACGAGAGCATTCAGCAGTCCCGTCTCAAGAAAGCAATAGAGCAGCAAGGCCAAGTGCTGCTCCACTACATTGGGTGCCCGCTCCGCCAAACTCGGCAGAATTGAGCGCCCTTCGGCGGAGACAAATCCATTGCTGAGCAGCCAGGTGTCCTGGAAGTCCGATGGATCTACTGCCTGCAGAGCCACCGCATAGTCATCTGTCCAGGCGGGTTGGGGTAGCGATAGCAGCTCGTACAGCAAGTCCAAAATCGCTTTCTGGAAATATAAGATATGGAGAATATGAAAGGCGATTAAGGCGAGCAAGAAGGGTTAACTTACACGAACTTCAATCTGGTTCAAGTATAGGGCATCTACAATTGCCTTGAGGCCAGAGGGTTTGCTGGGATCACAGAATTCGAGTGTACCTGTCCAGCTGCGTAGCACGGAGAGCAGCGCCAGGCGGCAACTCGTGTAGCGCAGCTCACGCGCATCTCTGCAATACACAGGATTAACAAGCTTAGTTTTCACAATGTGAATCGTCGCCTGCCGCATCACTTACTTGTTCTTGTCCATGATCCCTAAACGATAGGTGAAGTCACAATAGGGCGCTGCTAGGCAATCCAAACGCACTCCACATATATTTCTGGTCTGCGGCCATTCCAACAGATAGAGCAGAACACCGCACAGGCTCTCGGCAATGCGGGGATTGTGGCACTCAAGCACATTGCGGGTGATGGCGGTTACGCCTCCGCACACAATCAGCAAGGCCGGATTGAGCACAGCGAATTCGGCCAAGGCCGCAAGACAGGCACGCAACAAGTTGTCACTTTCCTCAATTCCACTGTCGGCCAGCGAGACAAGGCACCTGACGACAACTGGGCTGATGTCATCAGGTGCAATGGCCAGCATTTTCCTCACCAACTTCAGGGCCTGTACACGCTCATCGTCGTTCTTAAGCATCAGATCGATGGAGCGGCAGAGCAGATGCTGCAATTGCAGTGAATTAAAAGTTTTTATGTCCTTGGGTGTGCTCAGGGCATAGCGAATGGTGCGAAGGGCGGCTGCCCTCACTTGTGTGAAGGTATGCACCAGCGACGCACTCAGACTGCGGATTAAAAGAAAAGGAACAAAAATTGAATTATTAACTTGTATGATTAAACAACAAGTTAGTTAAAGTTAAATTAAAAATAAAGGGAAAATGGTTGCCATTTTCATGGGAACAACACATGTTTGGCTCTATCTTTAACGGTGCTGAGTTTTTGGGTAAGCTTCTTCAACCAACTTTCTTGGAATGTTCTAAGCGAAAAGATTTAGGACCAAATTTGGGGTTTATAGCGAGCTTTTCGGGTTGATATGTCGAAAGATATAAACAAACCAACATTTTTTTTAAACATATTTTTCTCTCATGTTTCTCTTGTGTTCAAGTATTCGGATCTAATAGAATGTAGACCTTGTTATTCCATGTAGCTCTACCAACGATCACCATAATAATTAAGTAAAAGATTCAAAAATACCTAGTACTCGCATTTGTTTGGAAAAATATTTTATACTGTATATCAAACAGTGAAGTTATTTGAGGATACTAATGGAGGATACAAGAAAATGTTCACCACAGAGGAATCGTTTAACCATCAGAACTATGGAGCGCTGTGTCATTAACAACAAGCGATCGGATTTCATTCCGGGAGTTCCGATAGGTCACCGACACCATTTTTGTGAAAAAGAAGTACCAACTTCGATGAAAGTGTATCAATACAACTTTTTGGAAAAGGTTGTGAAGCCTTTCAACGCGACGGCTCTACGAAATAAGGCCCCAATGAAAAAGCCCCCAACAAAATGAAATAAGGCCCCAAAAATGTATATAGAAAATAAAAACTCTAAGCTAAGCGTATCATTTTGTTGGTACAGAGTATGTTGTAGTCGGGCTTGACGGACTTTTTGTACCCTTGCAGAGGGTATATTGAAATTGTCAAGATGTTTGTAACGCATAGAAGGAAGCATTTCCGACTACACAATAAACAATAAACAACAAACAACATATATTCTTGAAACGTCATATCTCCCACAGTTTTAAAGATAGGTGGGTTGTTCCTTCTGGACATATTTAGTAATAAAAATAGCTTATCGATCAGCCAAAGGAATGGTGAAAATTGGATGCAAGGTTTTCGAGTTATGATGATGTTCCATGCTGCAGCGCAGAAGCAGCGCTGCTTTCAGCTGCTACTGCAGCATCAAAATTAATGCTGAGCATTTCGTTGGTACAGAGTATGCTATAGTCGGGCTTGACTGACTTTCTTGTTTTGGTTCAAATTTTTGGCGTCTGCTTCAGCACAACTTTGTCCAATTTCATCAATAATGACTACGGAAGACTACATCATATAGCTTCCATACAATAAACTGGCCAAATGATCATAGTAGAGGCGTCAGCTTGAAAAATCAGTCAACTAGCATTTAAGAGGAGAATCTCATTTATATACCCTTGCAGCAAGGGTACAGGGGCCTGAGAGTCGGTTGAGCTTTGTCCATATGACTGTTTCTACGACATCTAGTCCACCCGGTTAATAACTATAAAAAACAAAATTTTCTGCACGCAGATCACGTTGGTTTCAAATTTTTGGCGATTTCAGATGATATCGGGATCATATTTTGCACAATAGTGTTAGTGTATGTACCCAGTGTCTATAATCTCACAAGCGGGTTTATCGAAGCCGGTCGAGGGCCGTCTTCAACATACGCTTTCGTTTTAGGTTGAATATTGGTGGCGTTATTTTTCACTTTTCGTCCGATTCGCCTTATTATCCTATTCAATGCAACACAAATAAAAAGTATGGATTAAGTGAATTCCGAATTTACACTTGCGAGCGATGCTACGGGTATAAGCTAGCATTATATATTTGGCCTTGCACGCCCCTAAGGGCAAATCCGAGTTTTTTTCAATGCCTTGGGTTTGAGTGCTTTTAATTTGCACAGAGATAACCAGTAAGAAAGTCGGTGAAGACTGTAATATCAATACCTCCAAAAGTGTATGCTCAAATGTCTGTAGTTGTCTGCAGCAGTCACTGAAATCAGATCTGCTACTGCGATGCAGCGAACTTTCTTGTGCTCATTGCTAGTTATTTTACAGATTTTGCCAAAACCTGGTAATGGTGACCGGTTTTGTAAAACTTTTTTTTATTTGATGATCGATACCGAGACCTTCCGCTCGGCACAGGTACACACACTACTCGCTGCTCCACAATCGGATGGTCGAAGTTAGCTTGACCCTTAAGTCATTTGGCTTGGTCAGTTTCTTCAAAAAACCAATTGTAAAATGCAAGATCACCGGGGACTCACCAATAGAGCAGCTCCTCAGTGCTAAATCGCAGATTGTTGTGCGGCGAACCGGTGGTAGCCGCTAAGCACAGCGAGGCTAACGCATTGAGCAGGAACAGGCGTTTGGTGTCCCTCGTCTCCTCCAGGCAAAGCATGCCATATATATCATAAGCATTCTCTGCAGCCGATCTTTTTGGATCCAAGCGATAAAAGTCTTCCGGATCTTGGGAAACTGAAAAAGAGGGACAGTTAATGTTTGGAAACAATGATTTGAAATTAGTCTGGACCACAGAGCCGTCGAACAGCATCATGCCAATTGCAACTATAGCAACGTGGGAAGCGATCAATAGTGGAATTGGTCCACGACCGAAACTAATCAACTAATCTGTATTTTTCCTGCACAGCTGCTTGTGTTGTTGTTGTAATTACAGCCTAACTGTACTTCCTATGTGACAAGGGGAATAGTGGGGGGAGGACATTAGATGCGTTCTATTGTTGGTGTTGCTTTTGTAGCTAGCGGTGCTGCGTCATCGTTGGTTGTGTAGCTCTCTGTGAAATGCTGCTGGCGACTATCTATAAATAGATGGCCAACATGTAGCAAAAGAATTTGGTCAAATGGCAACAAAAACCATAAAAATACATACATAAATAAAACAAATTAATTTCTAACGACAACAGCGGCCAAGAAGGGGAATGCTGAAACATTGGTACCGTTATGCGCAATTGACTCAGCCTTGCAGGTGTGACAGAGATAGCAACAGAACAACAATAACAACAGCACAAGCTCCGAGCCTTTTAACAGCAATGTAAACAAATATGCAGAAAAATACCTAGCAGTTAAATGAGTGACGAGAGATTACAGCAGTGCCCAGTGCCAATTATTGAATAAACCAACAACTGGAAAGTCAACAACAACCACTACTGCTCAATCTCAATGATGTGCAGTGTCGTGTCCCCGCATCGCTTGCCCAAGCGTGGCTACGTATAGTGTTATTTTAGATTTTGTTGCATTACCTTTGATGCGTAATTGTAATTTACTTCTTTTGCCAAAACGCCAAGTGGAATGTAGGGAGGCCATCTCTAATCACTTGTGGGGCAGGCGGGCAGCAGTGCGCGACAACGGCGGCCCCACAAAACGCCAACCAAAAAACCAAACGAGAGTACAGAATAAATATATATATGTATATATATTGCTTTTCAATTTCACTTGCACAATTTACATTTACATTTTTTTTATTGGGCTCAGCTCGCCGCATTTGCCCGATACCGATAGTTTTGTAGATGCGATAACGATAAAGCGAACGTTGTGATTACACAGCTAGAGATGAGTGATACTGTGATTTCATTATCACGGTGACAAATTTAAAGATGCAATGTAGCTGTGGTAAATAGTGATTTTCTCAACTCAATTCAACTTAGTTGCTTTATTTGCCTTTAGATTACAAAAGTGAATTGAGGACTGACTATTCACATATTACCATCTAATTAACATATTTCAAACTGAAAAGACCAAGAATAGATTTCGTAATAGTCAGTTTGCTGTTATTAAATCAAGCAGGGCTGCGGTCGGCTTCATATACAATTTCTTAGTATTTCTTATCTTAGAAAATTAATACAATTTTCGCTCTCAGCTATGATGTTATCTTTAGCTATTAATCTGTCTACCAAGGAATATATTGTCCGAATTTTTGGGGTTTTTGTGGCAGTTAGAACTGCAAGCCCAAATAATTTTTCCGATCTCCGGTTCGCTGACTCGAATTTTGAGTTTTGGGGTGGTGCAGCCAATGCATTACACAATTTCAATGAAACACATATATAAAACAACAAAATTGATTAAGTAATCAATATATAACAAACAGAGACTATAATATGTGCGGAATTTATGTATAAGTCAATCTGTACGATTTCAAAGATTTTTATAACCTGTAACCGTTAAAAAGGTAAAGAGGGATCATAAAGTTGTGCAACTATATGTTACAGAGAGACGGAAGTCACTTCCGACCCTAGAAAGTATATATATTCTTGATCAGCATTAACTGCCGAGTCTCATAAAATTCTTTAGGCGTAAGTACACTACTATTTCTTAGGTCTGAGAACTGTCTTTATATGTTAAAGAGTTCTCCTTCCAACGAAGTGCAATGAACGAAACTTTCGGAGAGGCTGTTAATAGCGTATTAGACAATGGAGTCACCGCATCTGTGTACCTGATTTTTTAAGACAATCGTTACTTCAAGAAACGATCGTGAATCGTGACAGGTACGCACATATGTTGCTCATCTCTAGCAACGGTATTCGTGAAGTGTACAAAAACAAATCGCCCACACGCCCCTCGTCCCGCGAGCACTCTTGTGTAGTTTTTCCAGACGAGAACCACATAAAAGAAAATTTTGGTGCACATCGAAATAATATCAAGCGCGCGCTGGTCTCTCGTTTCCGTTCTCAGTTTAATTTCTTCAGTGCAATTTCTGTGTTGTGTGCAGTTTTGTTGTTGTTGTTGTTGTACCTAGCAAACGAGAAATTTATGCGCGCGTTGCCATCCCCTCGACAACAACGCCCCATCACCCAAACCCAAGCCACACGCCCCTGGCCAACTCCCAGACACCATCCCAATCCTCTATTCAACTCCGATGGCCAGCAACAGTGGAGCAGCTGGTGCTGCTGCCGTGGTCAATGCGGATCTATGGCGTGAATGCGTTGCCTGGTTAACCAGATGCAAGATTATACCACCTGACCACAAGGCGGCCCTGCCCGACGCAGAGATTCGCATATTGGCCATGACGCTGCGCGATGGTGTTTTGTTGTGCAATTTGGTCATCCATCTGGACGCCAGCAGCATGGATCCGCGTGAGTTTAATCGGAAACCACAAATGGCTCAGGTGAGAAAAGAAATTTTCAAAATGAATCTAAAAGTATAATAAAAGTTTGTCCTTAGTTTCTGTGCTGCAAGAATATTAAACTGTTCCTAGATGTGTGCCACAATCATTTCGGTATACGCGATGGAGATCTTTTTGAGCCAACTATGCTGTATGATCTGACCAATTTCCATCGTGTACTTATTACTTTATCGAAGTTGTCCCAGTGTCGGAAAGTCCAGCAAATGCATCCCGACTTAATGTAAGTAGCTCACGAAGCGATTCAAGGCTGTCTTTTATTTATCTTTCGATCCTTGTTTTTTAGGGGTTTCAATCTTCAGCTCTCGCCCAGCGAGCGTTCACATTCGGATGAGGCCATCTATAAAGATTTGCATTCCACGTAAGTGAGAGTTGAGCAGCGGGAGGCTACAAATCATTTCTTTAGCTATAGTGCGTGCATTTCCCGTCTCCATTCCGCTCATCCCATTGGCAATCTCATTATGCGCAGACCCGCCTAAGCCCTCGTCGTCTGGTGTGCTGCCTTATCACAACAAAGCAGAACAATCCTAACAAACCCATGTTTGGCTTTTATCTAACTATCTCTCTCTTTGTCTATCTCTTCTGTTTTCTCTAACACACTGCCTAACCTAACTATTCACTGTATGTCCAACTATCTGTGTGTATGTGTGTGTGTGCGTGTGTGTGGGTTCATATATATATATATACATATGTGATGCGTGTGTGTGCCAGCGACATAAAAAAGACCAGCAGCATCGATGCTTCCGGCTCCTCATCCGGAGCAGAGTACTTTGATCGGACCTCGCATAGTGGGTCCCTTTCGGTGGAGGACGAGAACAGCGACATAACCATCGAGAATGGCACCGAGGACATCGATGACTACATAGAAGACTCGCTCTCCAACATGTGTGATACGGTCCTTGACCAAGACAGTGCAACGGTCACCTCTACTTCCGTCCAGGGCAGCCACTGCCTGCGTGCTCTCTCCTTTGACCTGACACTGGATGCAGCCAGCAGTTATCCTGGCGACACCTCCATTACACCGACTCCGGAAAGCGCCGCCGCTGGCCTGCCCGTTGGCAAAGATGATGATTCGCCGCCACCCAAGCCTAGCACATCGTCAGCTGCAGCTGCGTTGCGTAATGTCTCCACCTCATCCTCTTCGTCCTCGTTATTTGTAAGCGAGAGCCAGCGACTGCAACGTGCCGCCGCCGCTGTCTACAATTATAGATCCTCGATGGCATCGACCGAGCACGAGTACGCCTACATTAATGACATCTACAGTGAGGATGATGAAAAGGTCTACGAGGATCTGTGCTACGTAACCTTTCAGTCAAAGGCCAAACCTGAGGTGTGCTGTCCCTTCTCATACTAACACTGTGTAAAGTAATGTGTGCTTGACCTAATTGTAAGACTCACAACACCCCACACCGTCGGAATACATGCATCGCTTGTATTGCTGCCTTGAGTAGATCTACACAATTGTTACTTTCTCATCGACCAATTCATTCACATAGAGCACCACACCAAACACACCACCAAAACCTTACTTTGCATTTCTTATATGTTTTTGTTTATGTTTCAAATGGAGGTTCCCTTTGTAGAGAGAGGGTGTGCAAATTACTTCTTGCGGAAAATCTGACAAATATGGGGATCTTATTCATTTACTTTGCTAAACGAAAGAAACCTTCCATCAAAAGTTCGCAAAGAGAAATCGAATGCCAAATTATCGCTTTTAATGCAATTACATTTGGTCACAGGGGTCATACCATCTGATATCTTACCAAACGGATCAGTCAAATTGGTCACGGTAGAGGCGCCATGTATTGGTCAGTTTTGAAAAATACCCAACTAAGTGAAACTTAAATTGCTGTATAAAAAACTGTGAAATCGGTTGTATATAATATTTGTGCTGCAAGGTTAAACAATCTTTCTGGTGCTGTAGTCGAGTGCCAGGACTCCAAAATATCTGGTACCCTTTAGTGTGGTTCATTAATTTCTAGCAGAATGTATAGAGCGTATACTAAGCACACAAACACGCTTACATTCTAGCTGACCATGCAGTCAGAATTCCTACTTGAGCACAAAATGCTGAAAATTAGATCTCGCTAAGACACATTTTTCTTTCGGAATACGAGGTTTGTTCAAGAAGTATCGCGAACACGGTTATTCTTGATTCCAGGGGCATGGTGTACCAAGTGTTCTTGCCACTGGGAAAACGGTTAATAAGGAATATAATTATGACAATTATCCGTAATTTTTAGGGTTCCGGATATATGAAAAATGTCTATCTCGATATTAAACAAGAAAGAAAGTCGGTCAAGCCCGACTATAACATACTCTGTACCAACGAAATTATTCGTTCAGCATAAATTTGGATGCTGAAGTAGCAGCTGAAAGCAGCACTGCTACTGCGCTGCAGCAGCGAACAGTCTTTTGATCATAACTCGACAACCGTCCATCCGATCTTCACAATTCCTTTGAAGTTATCCCGATTACTAAATATGTCCAGAAGAATTTAACTCTCCATCTTTAAAACTGTGGGAGATATGACGTTTTTTCTAAATTGTGGGGGCGGGAGGGGGCGTGGCCAAAATTGGAAATAAACTTGATCTGCCTGCAGACATAAGAATTATGGGACATAATACACGTCAAACCTCTATCTCTTACCTTCTCTGACATCTGTGCGTTCATACGGACAGACAGACGGACATGGCTATATCGACTCGGCTGTTGGTGCTTGTTGGTCTTGCCTTGAAGGTTGGTTCATGGACATTTAGATCTTTCCGCCTTTTTTGCCATTCCATAACTTTAATTATTGTTAATTTCCTTTTCAATGTCGAAATATGACGAGATTTTCAAAATTGACTTTTTGATCCAAACCTTTTACCAAGAAGAAAGGTCCTGTTAGGGAACACGTTCAGGAAGTTAACAATTAACAAAGGTTAGGTTTTGGGTCCGGTTTGACCTAATGAATAAAATTTTGAAAATTTGATTTGATGCACCTTAATAGCCTGAATATTAAGATGTAGCTAAAAAAAATCTATACATCTATACATATTCATAAAATTGAAAGTATGTTTGTATATTTGTTCCTTATGGGCGTCTAAAACTTTTCACAGTATGTTCATGTCGATCAGGAAATCGATAATATCCGTTTTTTTACAACAAAATATACATTTTGATATAGTACTTTTTATAATTTGTACTTTTTATAATTTGTACCGTAGGTACACAGTTGTGCAAAAGTCAGAAGGAATCATCTCCGACCCTATCAAGTAAATATATTCTTGATCAGCATCAACAGCCTGTCTCATGTCTGTGACTTGGTCCAAAAAACCGCGAAAATTGAAAAATTAAACCGTTCATCCGATTGCAAAGAAACTTTGGAGAATGGTTAAGTGCTTGCCCGGGAAGGCCTCTAAGTTGAAGAAGTGGGCGGAAAATGGTCCAAAAAACCGCGAAATTTGCAAAATTCAACCGATCATCCGATTGCGATGAAATTTTACGGAATGGTTGGACTCTTGCAAGCGAAAATTTCTAAGGTCCAAAAATTCGCGAAATTTATCAAATAATCATATGTATATCTATGAAAGCGCTTAAAGCTTAGATTAAAATCCAGCCGTGGGTAAATGGACGATACAGATTGAACGGCTGAATATTGATATTTTTCATTTGAGCTTATATTATTATGAAGATTTCATAGACGGCAATTGTAGACTGGTTAATAGGAGGTGTGTACCAAACTGTCAAAAAAGCCGCGAATTTAGCAAAGTTACAGTTAAAACTTTCATTGGGTGCTGACTTTTAAAACTCAGCATCTTTGAAAAGCTGAAAAACAAATATCGTGAACAAATTTCACAAAAAATACTCGATATCCGAAACATCGCTTTTTTTAAAATAGTCAATAACGATATTTGTCTTTTTGTACAAAAATATCGATATTCCAAATTACATCAATATTTTATTTCCGTCATCCCTAGTAGTTTGTGTATAGAAATCCGTCAGAAACGCCAAAATGGTGTTAGAACAAAACTTCGCTTTTGCACCATAACAATTCCCCTGCTCACAAATCGTCGCTAGTTCGCGAATTTTGCGGACAAAAACAACATTTACATTGCCGCAAGCACCGTTTTCCTTCAACCTAGCCCCCTGTGACTCTTTTCTGTTCCCAAAACTAAACAGGCTCATTAAAGGACGCGAAACAAGTTTTTTGAGCGCTTCGTAGATTGGAAGAAACGTTGGCATTAATGTATGAAATCCAAGGGAGATTATTTTAAAGGTGACGAAAGAGATATTCATGTTTAAAAAACAGCAAATTCGCGATACTTTTTGAACAAACCTCGTATAGATATAGATCTGTTTGCTCTAACTTTCCAAATAGGGTTGAAAGCATATCATTTTCATAATTAGAAAAGATGACTTCAGCTAGGAAGTTACAACTGATTCGCAGGCATTTTTGTTGAAACATTTTACAGGTGCCGACCTATGAAGTCTCCCGAACTAAACGCATGCAAGTTATTAAAATGTTTTTGTATCAACCAATGAAATTATACCTCAGGCCAGTTTCCACCACAAGCATTTTATAGTATAGGCTTTTGTTGAAATCAAGAGTAATTCTAACTCATTCCTTAGATATTTCCATCAATTTCAAATGGGAAATTTTCCTTTGGTTCCGTATTGTTCATCAATTGGTCTATGCTTTCAATATTAAAGCAATAACAATTTGCCTCGTTTCAGGTTTTATTATTACTTGACTGCTTAATTGGTGCTCGCATTGTTTTCCCTTGTGTATGTTATTTATATTGAGATATAAGCAGACAGACCAGATATCGATCCGTAACTGAAGGTTATGCGCTTGTCAGTTACTGTGTTGCGATAAGACCAATGAAATACGGATTTGTGCATTTCAGTAGCCACATGTATGCTTGTATGTTAGTCACCATATTAATGAACATTCAACATGCAAATAGTGATAAACTTTGGCTGAAAAAATTATAACAGATTTGATTATTTACCAACCAAACCGATTTGACTAAAAGATTCTTTCAGTAAGATATCGAGACATAATCAATATCCGATTTGACTCCTTTCTGTCTAATGCTTCCACTTAAATACTCATAACTATTTGGGTTTGGCATCGATTACAACCAAAAAGAACCATTTATACTAGACCTGTTTTTTTTTTAAACGGAAGGAAGCATTTCTTATCAGCATCTGCAACTGAGTCGATATATCCATGTCCATCATAGGTCTGTCCGTATGAACAAACAGATCTCAGCGATGCTAAGAAATAGAGTATGGACATGTATGGAGTTTATTTGTATACCCTTGCGGAAGGTATATTGAAATTGTCCAGATGTTTGTAACTTATAGAAGGAAGCATTTCTGATCACATAATGTATATTTATATATTCTTGATCAGCATGACAAGCTGAGTTGATTTAGCCTTGTCGGTCTGTGCGTGCATCTTTCCATCCATCTGTTTCTATGCTACCTCCTCCGTCAGTTTTAAAGCTATTGCGAACAAACTTTGTACGAAGTCTTCTGGTACAAATACAATGCTCATTTGTCAGAACCTTCCGGTTCGGATGACTATAACATATAGCTGCCATAGGAACGGTCGGTCGAAAAACTAGTTCTAGTGAGAAAAACCTCCAAACTTCGTATTTACTAGCTTGCTAAGTTTGGTCTAAATCGGACATCTAGCTGCCATAGAAAAGTTAGGTTAGAAAAATAGTTTAATAGAAAACCGTTTTTTGTTTTCAATGTTAACCTCTTAAAAATTGGCATATATTTAATTTATAAGCTTTCACATAATTCTTTAAAGTTTTGTCATAATTGGATGACTATAGGTTATAGCTGCCATAGGAATAATCGGTCGAGAAACTAGTTTTAGTAAGAAAAACTTTAGTTGTTTTCAAAGAAAACGCCTCCAAACTTTGCATTTCTTAGTCTGATATGCTTTCCCATGATTCCACTTTGTTTGGACGAAATCAGACATCTATATAGTATAGCGCCCATAGAAAAGTAGTCATAGTTAGAACGAGAAAGCTAAGCTAACTTCGTCTGTGCCGAAGTTTTTATACCCTTGTAAGTGCTCGCTTAAATATTTCTAAAATACTCTTTTTCCTATTTTCCGACAGATCGTTCGTATGGATGACTATATCATATATATATATCATATCATCCGATTTGGCCAAAAATTTGTTAAATTTGTGAAAGCACGTGAAACAAACAAATACAAAATTGCAGGATGCTACCATTAAAAACCAAAAAGTTTTTCTAACTAAAACTGTTTTTCAGACCTATCTTTTGTATGGCAGCTATACCATATAGTTGTCCGATTTTAATAAGACTTAGCAGAACTATAAAAAAAACATAGTAAACCTACGATTACAAAGTTTGGAGACGTTCCCGTTAAAAGAAAAAAGTTTTTGTCACTAAAACTAGTTTTCCGACCGATTATTCCTATGGGAGCTATGGGATATAGTCATCCGATCCGGTCGGTTCCGACATATTAGTAGTGTGCAGTAAAAAGAAGACTCTGTGCAAAATTTCAGCTTGAAAGCTTCAAAACTGAGAGACTAGTTCGCGTAGAAACAGACAGACAGACGGACGTATAAAGCTCAATCTACTCAGCTCGTCACCCTGATCAAGAATATATATATAGTTTATGGGGTCGGAAATAAATATTTTTATGCGTTGCAAACTTCTGGGCAAAATTATAATACCCTTTGCAAGGGTATAAAAACGTTATGCCAAGGGTATACAAACTTCAGCAGAGCCGAAGTTAACTTTCCTCTAATATATATAACCTAATATATCGGTTCGGTTCAACAAAAATGGTATGGTGGACATCAGAAAAATTGGCATTCTGTCTAGAGATTCCATCTGTTATCTGTTTGGTTTTAAGCAACTGAATCTTTAAATGGGGTGCAAAGTGAATTAAAAAACCTAGAATAGCATTGAGAGCCACTTACAATATTCCCTCCCATCTAAAGTAGCCTGAGTTTTTTAAGACTCCAAAGCATTTTCAATGATTCACATGGAAAATATCTTTCTACAAAAACTACGAAATGGTATTTTACCAAGTATTTAAAATTCATTTTCAATATTTAGTATCGATTAATGGAACACATAGGATTAAACTAGGGCTTGATGTTTCACGTGTAGTACGAATACACGTGAACACGTGAAATTAAGTGCTACGTGTATAGGTACGTGTTTATGAACACGTGTGTATTTAACACACGTGTATCCGAATACACGAATATCCGTGTTTTGCAGTGCTAACGTGAATTACATGTAACACGTGAATGTTTCATTTTCGTTATAACTATAAAAGCATTTTGCCAGAATCATTGTGTCGCGAGAAGATCCTCACTAGTTCGAAACCACTGTGATCTGCCCCATTCGTCATAAACACAAGGAGAGGAACGGACGAAGATCAAATGCCGAAGGCAACCGCTCCTCGGATGGCGTGTTGTTAGTGTGTTTCTAAAAGCAAATTTTCTACGCAACTTAAATGGCATCTGATGCGTTTGGATCAGATGCCGAAGACACTTCGGCTGGTATGTTAACAGGCGTCAGCCTAGTGTGTCTCTAGCTTTAAACACGTCAATCACTTGTTTCGGATAGTACACGTACGTTCGAACCTATACTCGGACACGAATACACGAACAGTTATTCACGTTTACACTTACGTTCGAACTGAAACTCGAACCACGTTCGTATACACGTGTCACGTGTACACGTGTAACTAAATACACGTCTGAAATGTAATGTGTCCAGCATGGACTAAACCAAGGTTCGAACCAAAACATTCTTCCAAAAACCTCGAACCTGAAATTTTGGAACCCTAACCATTGGTAAATTTTGGTTTGAACCAGCGTTCCAGAGATCCAAATAAATGTATGGGTTTGTAGCCCTAATCAAATTACACACTGTTTGTTTCGAAGATTACGTAGCAAAAGTGCTGTGTTCAGCAAATTTTCAAAATTTTTATACACTGTACTGTAGGTACATAGAGTATTATAAGTATATGTGACATCCAGAAGGAAGCATCTCCGACCCCATAAAGTATATATATTCTTGATCAGCATCAACAGCCGAGTCGATATAGCCGTGTACGTCTGTCCGTTCGTGTGAACGCACGGATCTCAGAGATGGTTAGAGATAGAGGTTTCACATGTACGGGACATATGCTTCTTATTTCTGCAGGCAGATTAAGTTTGATTTCAATTTTGGCCACGCCTCCTCCCGCCCCTGCAATTTAGAAAAAACATCAAATCTCCCATAGTTCTAAAGATATATGGTTCGTTTCTTTTAGACATATTTAGCAATCAGGATAACTTATCGATCCACCAAAGGAATTGTGAAGATCGGAGGAACGGTTGTCGAGTTATGATCAAAAGACTGTTCGCTGCTGCAGCGCAGCTTTCAGCTGCTACTGCAACATCAAAATTTATGCTAAGCGTATAATGTCGTAGGTACAGAGTATGCTTTCGTTGTGCTGGACCGACTTTCTCTCTTTTTTTTTTACTAATACGCAATTTTACAAAATTTCGTCGAAATCGGATAACCATAGCATAAATATATAGCTTGACCGAAGCCGAAATTTATTTCGGTTTTAATCCTTGATTTATAGTATCCCTGCAAAGATGATTCTGGCTTTGGAAAACTGTTTTCGATTCAGTTCTAAATAACAAAACATGAAGTGTCAAGGATCGATTCAAAATTGTTCCAAAATTGCCATTGCACGTGCAGCCCGAGTTAATGATTCCATGGAATAACATACGACCTTCTTCAACTACTGGAATTAATGACCGAATTGATTCGAAATTATATTGAAAAAATTAAGTCACATTTTAAACATAGTGTCAGCATATGCAGGGTCTTTTAGTGTTGAACAGTTTCATATAGCCAACCTTAACGGAAAAAGTTTGCTCATTCAGACATCCGCGGGCCCGCGAGTCTTAGCGTTTTATTAAATTTTTTCCTAGAGTCCTTCTTTTTATCGTGGCTACTGCGTTTCTGATATATCCAGCATCAGTGTAGGCAGAAGCTATCAAATCACCCTTCAACGGGGTAGAGAAGAGAAGCCTTTTCCCGATCATCATTTCAAATATAAGAGAGTGTGTCCTGACTGACTGATTCACTGATTGGCAATCATTGCACAGCCGGTAAACGAGAAGGCTGACATTTAAACATTAGCTTCCGTTTGTGGCAAAAGTAAGCACTGAAGCTCAAAAAATTGGTTACGACCCTTTTTGCACAACTGTCCAATACTTAGGGTGATGTCATTCCTCAATAATGACTATCGACATTTTCAAATAATTTGAACTGCAAATAATCTCTCGGAAATTGAAATCCAAATGAAACATATATCCACATTTAACTGTTTGTACTTTAAGCTTCCCAAACTCAGATAAATAATTCTGTTGAAAAATATTGGTTTGTCTTTGTTTGTTTCTTCACATATTTTGTATATATTATTTATTTGCTTTCTGTTATCACTAAGCAAGTCTATATATTTTCTTATGCAAGCGACCGATCTCCCGATCGGTATCCCCCTCTGGCGTAGCGGTTGTTGCTTCTTAAGTCTTTTGCTTTTTCCCTTTTTTAAATACAATGGATGCCTTCTTTTTGGATTGAAAAGCTAGGAAACACGAACCAAAAAAAACAGTAACTTTCCCTCACTTCGGTCCCATTTCCACTCAGATCAACAGAGACTTGTGTCCTCATCGTTTTCATCGCTGCTACTGAGCGCGTTCAGCGTATCCTTGCCCAGAGCCAGCAATGGTTGGACATCCACATTGGGCGCCAATTGTTGTAACAGCTGGCCCACAACTGTGCACAAGCCCATGAACCGCTTTTCCATGCGTTGCTCGTAGCGCCGACGATGCCTGCAAATTGAATTGTAGTTAAGATTGGGCAGCCTTTGATTAAAAATCCCACCTGTAATACTTTTCTTTCTCGCTCAACACCTTGCGCGGCCGCTTCCTTTTCACCGACCTTGGCGAGGAAGAGGCGGATCTTTCCTCTATTTTCACAGACTTCTTTAATGGTAGCGATGCATGAAAATCGTTGTATCGACTATTTGATAGTGAAACCTCGCCACCAATCATAACCGGGCCGCATTCGACCTCATCATTATGACCGGTCGTGAGAGTCTGCAGCATGGCATCGTCGCCATATCCCGTATCTTGGCTCTGTGTGGCTTCTGCCAGGAGACGATCCAGCTCCTCATTTCTCAGGCATTGCGAAGCCTCATCCAGATCGTCAGACTCAGCTGTCGTCCTTAATTCAGCTGCACTCGGCTCCCCAAAATTGTGGTCGTTGAGTACTCCCAGCATCAGAGGCGATAGCTTACCCCCGTCGCAGGAAAAGACATTGGCAATGGCCAGATTGTTATTAGGTGGGCCCACATTTGGTTCCTTTAGGGCATACGAATGCATTTCGGTCGTTTTCTGGTTCATATAAGCATGTATCAGCCCAAAGAATTCCCACTCCTTGTTCAACTCCTCTATGCTTTGTCTGTTGAGTGGCCCACTCGGAAAATTTGCCTTTTGTATGCGATAGCTTTGAACCATGGAGAGCCACTGCTTTCGCAGGGCATGCTCGCTGA
This sequence comes from Lordiphosa andalusiaca, assembly GCA_035044965.1. Lineage (NCBI taxonomy): Eukaryota > Metazoa > Arthropoda > Insecta > Diptera > Drosophilidae > Lordiphosa > Lordiphosa andalusiaca. The sequence continues at coordinate 296,159 of JAWNNM010000051.1, read as the reverse complement.
AATCACCAATTTTGGCCATGTCTTTGAATTTCCTGCAAACGAAAAAGCACAAATCAAGCCTTAGAGCTGGGCATGGAGAGTAGGGTAACATCTATCTCCACTAAACAACACTTACTTCCAAGGCTCTGCATGTTTGGGCGAGTATTTTGCGAACAACTCATCAGCTGCAATCCGTCGCACGACCAGCTCCCGTTTCTCCTCCACAGACCCTGTCGACCAAGAACAACAAAAATGAGTTTGTCTGAGCTTCAGCTAAACACGTGTTTGTTGTTGCACTTGCAAATGCTGGCGATTTTGTTACTTACATTTCTTACTACCACTTTTGGCGTATGAGTGATGCTCCATCTCCCAGCCCTGACCTTCGTCTTGCCCAATTTTTCGGTTTGGTTGCTGGAAATATTGAATATTGCTGAATAGAATAGAAATACTTCTACTAGAGATGAGCAGTTCAGCAAGTATGCGTTACTTGTCACGAGTATTTTCACAAGTAACGAGTCGCAATAAAAAGTCACCGATTGATTAAACAGATCACCCCAGAAACAATATCCAGACCATATAAAGAGTAAAACTACATACAACCATTTAATTGTTTAAAATATACTATATACCAGCAGCAATTCAATTGTAAAGTGACGCATTTTTTAACTGTTATTTTCGTGGCTCATCTCTAATGGAGACCGGGGCGCAACAGCTTGTGTGTTATCGAAAATAAGAAATCGACCATTAATTTGAAATAGTGACAATATGTCTTCAATATTATTTGTTTTAAGTATATTTTGTTCATTCTGATTTCTATTTATTTATTCCATGTTTTTAATTTGCTTTCATTTAGTACGACCGACAATATTGCATGTAATGGAACCGTTTACGATCATACCAACACAAAAGAAGAGGAGGTGTACCAAGATTTGTGCGCCCTGCACAGAACGAGTAGAAGCCAGGTAGAAAAATATTAATTGCCTTTCATTGCAAACCCATTGTAATACACTGATTATTGGAAATGCGTTAAGATTAATATTTCAAGTACTTTTATTTAAAAACAGGGACGGGAACAGTTAAAGCTTATATAATTAAGTTCCACATTAAATAGTTAATTTGATAAGTTTTATTTAATTACTCTTAAAGCATAGTACCTAGACAAACTAGATCCAGTCAAGCAATAAAGACAAATTTTTCCCTACGGGGTCAGTCACACTTTCCACGCCAAAATACGACCCTCAACAGCATTACTAATTGGTAATGCTAATTGATTATGCTAAATTTTAGTGAGCATTCACTAATTGAAGTGCAAATTGAAATTTTTTTAAATGGGCCATTATTAATTTCAATTCCGATTAAAATATTTTAGAACGGTATTAAAAATATGTAATTCAAATAATAAGTTTTTAATTGGCATTGAAATAATTCATAATGCCAAGCGTGGCATTGGCATAATTTTTGTCCCAATATTTACATATTTTCTTTTTGGACTATCATAATCTTTGGTGGCACTATGACCCATCACAAAGAAGTGGTCAAATTGTTAGTAATTAAATTAGTAAGGCGCACTACAAAAATTAGCAATGGCAGCTCTCAGGCCCAGCACCATGGGCATGGTCAATAGGTTTGTGCAAAGAATTTCATAATGTAAATCAGTGTGTCACATACCGAAAAGAGGATTGGAGTCCTGTACAGTGGATCGATTTTGACAAAAAAAACGTTCTCTAGACCAACAAATTTTCAACTCCAAATAGCATTTTTCCACCCCTTTCCGTTAGTGGGAACAGCCGTTGAGAAGGGCTGTTTTCAAAACCTCTTTACCCATTGCTGAAACAAAGTTTGGTGGCGATAGCTTTAAAACTGACGGAGGAGATAGCATAGAAACAGACGGACGGACATGGCTTTATCGACTCAGCTCGTCATGCTGATCAAGAATATATACCCTTTTTGTGGTCGGAAATGCTTCCTTCTATGCGTTACAAACATCTGGACAATTTCAATATACCGTCTGCAAGGGTATAAAGACCAAATAATAGCAACCTTGAGCCCTTTTACATTCATTTTAATATCAATTTAGATGCATTTTCTTTAAATTAGAGTTCGATTTAAAGTCACATTTTTATTGAAAATTTCAATGCTAATTCAGATGCATGTATTTTGAGTTGGCAATTTTTCATTTCAATGCCAATTCAGAACATTAATTGAAATTATTGCATTCTAATGCCAATTCAGAATCTATAATTGAAATTATTTTATTTCAATGTGAATTCAGAAATACGAATCACGAGAAATAATCATCAAATACTTGACGGCTTTATCATTTTTTTTTTTGTGCATGCTGCTTGCTGCAGTTCTCTGGCACAAATTATGGTTAAAATAATATTAATTTTTCTTTTGTTGCCTCTAAATATCTTTAATTTTCGGAGGCTTCAAATAAAAGTCCTTAACAATAATTATCAACTGACGTGACTAATATAAGTCTCAAAACCAGTTTAATGACCTTTATTAAAAACAATCCTTTAAAATCAGTTGTTTTGTGAGTAATTTCCAAAAAGTCTTAAATAACTATTATTCTCAGAGTCAACAAATAAAAGTCTTTAACAATTACTTTTTATTTTAGTACTCGGTAAGTTATAATTATTTTTTATTTTAGTACTCGGTAAATAATAATTATAATTATAATAATAAATAAAATTACAATAATAAATATAAATGTTATTTACTGAGTACTTAAAAAAAAAAATAAAACTCAAATTACTGCCAATAAAAGTTTATTGGTAATATCGAGGACGGAAGGGAACAAATATTTTCGTGTATTTAGTATAATTATAGCAAATGTGCTTTATAGTTTTATTTCTTGAAGTTTTTTTTTAAACAAGCGTTATTTTCCGTTCCAGATTAAAAATTCTTCAACAAGTTACCTTTAAGCTTTTTCAATACAAATCAATTTTTTTTTAAAACGAAAATAATAATTGCCAAGTAAAAAATGCTAAAAAAAAAAAAAAAAAACATTTTTCCAAGCGAATTAGATTTTAATCTGAGGCAGGATATATAAACAGAATCAGTTAAATAGACAAATGTTAACTTCGGTTCGTCCGAAGTTTTTAAAGTCTTGCAGCACGAATAATTTATACCTATAATGTCCATCCATCCAATTTTATTTTCATTAATACCTGGCAAGTTTAACGACGCCAAAAATTGAAAACAAACAAGTTTTTCTCACCTAAACTATTTTTTCGACTTATCGTGATCGATTCGAAAGGTTAGAAAATAAACAAATTCCGATCTTCACCGAGCTTAATTAAGTCTTGTAAAGGCATAACAATCTTATAAATACAATGCTTGGATACGTTTCCATTGAAAACAAACATGGACATACATGGCTCTTTCAACTCATCTCTTGATGCTGATCAAGAATATAAGTGTATATACTTCATGCTTCCTTTCAATTTACCCCCTGAAATGGTATAAAAAACGCACTTACGAACGCACTGACATGGCTATATATATATATATATATACAGCTTGTTATGCCGATCAAGCGAATACATACATCTAATTAATAGCTACTTATGTTCGATTACGTTTATATACCCTTTGCAAGTGTATAAAAAGTGGTTTAAATAAAAGTACTTGATTAAAGGAAATCCAAAAATACTTAGTTAGTTTGGAAAACTGTTTAGTCTGGAAGTTCAGTAAAGTTCAGTATGCATGCGAGACCGTTTAGTGTGGCATATTCCCCATATTCTCACGAAAATGTATTTTTCTTCATGCATTCTTCTTACCTACCCCCTGCAGACAACATCAGCGACGAGTTTCGAGCAACGGGACTATGTAATACGCGAACTCATTGATACAGAGTCCAACTATTTGGATGTGTTAAATGCACTTAAAGCCAAGTTTATGGGTCCGCTGGAACGGCATCTCAATCAGGATGAACTGCGGCTTATATTTCCGCGCATACGGGTAAGTGGGAGACTGGTCAAGCCACATCCATCACATCTATTATTTATTCCTCAGGAACTGGCCGATATTCATACCAAATTTTTGGACAAGTTACGGGAATCGCTGGCCGCTAACACCAAGCTGAAATTGGGCCAAGTGTTTCTGGAGTTCCGAGAACCGTTTCTTATCTACGGAGAGTACTGCTCCTGCCTGTTGAATGCTATTGATTATCTGGCCGATGTGTGCAAAAAGAACCAAATTATTGACCAGCTGGTGCAGAAATGTGAGCGAGACTACAATGTGGGCAAACTTCAGCTGCGCGACATCCTCTCCGTGCCTATGCAACGCATACTCAAGTATCATTTGCTGCTTGACAAGCTGGTTAAGGAGACGTCGCCACTGCACGAGGACTACCGCTCTCTGGAGCGAGCCAAGGATGCCATGATTGATGTGTCACAGTACATCAATGAGGTGAAGCGTGATTCGGATCATTTGGTCATAATTCAGAAGGTAAAGGACAGCATATTCGATCTGAATCTGCTGCAGAATGGAAATGACCTTCTGCAGTACGGCCGTTTGCTGCTGGATGGCGATCTGCACATAAAGGCGCACGAGGATCAGAAGACCAAGTTGCGCTATGCCTTTGTCTTTGACAAAATTCTCATATTAGTCAAGCCACTGCACATTAAAACGGGTGACATGCAGTACACATATCGCGATTCACACAACCTGGCCGACTATCGTGTGGAGCAGAGTCACTCGCGACGCACTCTGGGTCGCGATACGCGCTTCAAGTACCAGCTGCTGCTGGCCCGCAAGTCAGGCAAGACGGCCTTCACCTTGTATCTCAAGTCGGAGCATGAGAGGGACAAATGGCGAAAAGCTTTAACCGAGGCCATGTAAGTGAGGAGTCCTTATATTAATCAGAACAATTGTGATTGAAATTTTTTTTCCAATTAATGCAGGGAAAGTCTCGACCCGCCCGGCTGTCGCAATACGGATCACAAAATGGAAATCTACACCTTTGATGCTCCAACCACATGCCGGCACTGTTCGAAATTCTTAAAGGGTCGCATTCATCAGGGTTATCGATGTAAAGTCTGTCAGATCAGTGTTCACAAAGGTTGCATCTCATCGACGGGGCGTTGCAAACAGAATCCGGTCAGCATGCCTCCGCCCGTCTGCGATCGTCAGCTGTCTGAGTTCAACTGGTTTGTCGGCAATATGGACCGGGAGACGGCGGCCAATCGTCTTGAAAATCGTCGAATAGGCACATATTTGTTGCGTGTACGTCCGCAGGGCCCGTCGACGGCACATGAGACAATGTATGCGCTGAGTTTGAAGTGAGTAACAGCTTAAGTAAGCTTGGAGGCGTAAACAAGAATCATTTATAGTTGGACTCCTTTTCAACAAATTGACACATTCGATCCGACTCTTTTAGGAGTGGATATTTACATAACGACATCACCACAATTTGTGGACTTGGGATATTAAGACTATATATTCATTGGTTTTTATATCCTTGCAGAATGGTAATTTAGATGTCATTTGACTAGTTTTAAAAACTAAATATGGTTCAGTTCAGTTCTCCGACCGGTTCCTATGCTTATCAAACCTAAGGTTTTGGTTCGATGCTTGGCTGAAGGAATTTTAGATAAATAAGGCATATTTTTGTTGAGAAGGAATAGTCCAGCTAAAGAAGCTATTAAATCATTATGAAGTAATAATGCTGCGATTCAGCAGCTCAAAATCCATTTTTTGTACGAAAAAAAACTGACTAAAGTGGACCTTCGAACTAAACTTAGTTCCAAGCAGGTTAGCTCCGTTTCGGGATGTTTAAAATTTGGAAGGTCCAGTTGGAAGCACACAAAAATCGAATCGGTTATGCCACCGTAGGCATGGAGCGACTTTTGAGGTACAGTCAGTTGGTGGGCATTGATCACTGATGATAGAGGGTGGTTCCTCTTGAAATTGCTACCGGCCTCCTTTGTGGTTTTGTGTCTCTGTTTTAAGTTGTGCGAAAGCATAACATTACCTCGAGCCGGCCACAACTGCAAGTTTAGAAGATATTTATAATAAAAGAAGTTCAAACTTGTTCATCAATTTACATTCAAGAAATCTTCGTTAAGTTTAAATTTGGAATGAAATTTAGCAAAATTTTCATGATTTGAAGCACCTTAATAGACGTCATATTTAGATGTAGCACATAGAGTTGTGTTCACATTTACAATTCAGCATTCGATTTTTCGAGTTTTGAATCAAAAATACCATCAAAAATTATCACTAAAAAAACTCGACAAAAATATTTTTGATTTTTATAGAAACGATTTTAAACTCAGTAGTTATTAATTAGTTTGGTCGAAATCGGACAGCTACCATTTCCAATCAGTATTTTATGTACGAAAATACAATTGAACAATATTTTGTCGAAATCAGATGACCATAGTATAGAGCTGCCATAGAAACGAGCGGTGGAAAAACTTGTTTTAGTAAGAAAAACAATTTTCTGTTTCGTCCTTAAACTTGCCAGTTATTACTAGACTTCGAATTGTATGTTTTTCTGCATTTCTGCACTGGAGAAGCTCCAATTCGGGATCGAATAAACACGACATCAGAAATGTGCATTTTTTTATGCAAAAATATGCCGGAAAATATAAAAATTATGTCGAAAGTATGTAAGATATGTCGAAAGCAAATAGTAATAAATGTAGGAGTTATTCCTTCACCGATATCAATGTCATACCATCAAATTGGAAAAGCTCAAATCGCTCGAAAAAATGCACTTTTATGTGAATTTTTTGTGACGACACAGTTAAAATCTCTTTATTAAAACTAAAAGCACATTCAAGTATGACATTTAAAGAATGTTGTATAAAATTTTCACGAAGAAATATTAAAAAACACGGCAATGGCAGCAAATATTCGGAAGTCTCTCGGAAAAAAGGTGAATTGCGGTGCCCGTCATAACTTGGTGCTGGATCATCCGAAATCAAAAAAGCAAAACTTATTCGTTAGATAATAGTTTTCCCCTGGTAACGCTGTCGAGTTTTTTTTTCGAAATTTTAATTTTTCACTTTTTTGGAAAATTTTGAAGTCAAAAAATCGATTTTTTTTTTTAAACTATGTTCAGAAATAGTGTACAAAATTTCAAAATGATCGGTTCAGTTTTATGTTGAGGGGCACCGACTTTGAAAACGTGAGTTGTGGGAAAATAGCTTTAAAGTTTTGAACACTAAAAATTTTGATATAAAACGTTTATACGAAAGGTATAAAAATACTCGTAACTTCGTCAATTTTGCTCGAATCGACTTGAAATTTTGACACAATATTCTTAACATTTAAGGCATTCATTCAAAAAAAAATGCGAAAAAAATGTAAATAGCGTACCCCTTAATTGGCTATGAGATTTGCCATGTATCTGCCAGTTTTGACCGTCGTTTCGTCTACTGATATCCTAGTTTTACTGTGCCCAATGTCAGTTTTAATGTCGTCGAGTGATTCAATGTAGCATCGATCCAAGTAGTACGTATAGTACTTTCGATCTGTAGTAGTAGTAGTTGTATCTTTATTAAAAACATTATTATAAGAGAAAAACTTAGTAATATTCTAGTTAGGTAGGAACTTTCGTTCTGTATATTGTGTTTTGTATATTTGTGTAATATGATTTGAATGTGTCATTGTTTAAAGTCCTGAATGGTAAATTTATTGATACCATGGTTTTGCATAAGTTTAAAGAATGAGTTGTTGCAAAACCTGTTTGAATCAATTTGCTGCAAAATGTGCAAGCTGTATTTTGAAAGCCATATTTTGATAATATGTCGGTAAAACTCGTCAAAAATAGCTTGGGTCGAATTGAATCATTTTTTTATGAAACGTTTTCTATGCAATCAGAACTAATTTTTGAAACCGGAATCCTGAATTCGAATGAATATAACGCTGCTATACAATAACCTGGCCAGCCATCTGTTGGTCATATTGCGAAATCAAACAAGTAGCATTCTTTAAAACCAAAATGAACTTTCTACTCATTAAAAAACTTTTTTTGTGATAAGTTATATGTAGACATCGGGTTTTGCATATTTTCAAACCGATTTTCATCCTACTAAGCCAGAGTAAATGTGCATAAACACTATATGATGGGCTGACGCTTTACGTCGATAAAATTCCAAAAACTGTGCACTCAATTCTAAGATGACTTAAATAATTATTTAATGAATTGGAAGTTCAGCAAAATAAAACAAAATAATGAGAAAAAATTTGTTAAATACACATTATTCCGAGTTTATTAGGATTAAAATCGGTTGAAAAATATGCAAATCCGCTGTCTAGTTATATATATAGGGTATATAAACTTGGAAGGGAATTAACTGTCTTTTTTATACCCATTACTAGTAGACTAAGGAAGCATATATATATATTCTTGATAAGCATCAACAACTGAGTCGATATAGCCCTGTCTGTCCGTCTGTCTGTTTGAACAGACTAGTAGACTAGTATTGTCTGCACACAGATCAAGTTTGTTTAAAACTTTGTCTTATTTGAAGGCCTTGGATTACGGACCTTTCTCCAAAAAATGGCTTTGTTGGAAAGGTTTTTTTTTTTAATTTCATACTTAGGTATGGCTGTGGATTCATCCAAGTAGCTAGACATACAGCTAGCTGGGTGGCTTGAATTTAGAGACTAGAATCTTGCCGCTAGTTTTATAGCCACTATACTTCACCCTCTCTATGTTTTCTTTCTCTCTCCCTTTATTTGGATTTTTCTTCTCTCTCCCTCCATTTGAATTTTTCCTTCTATATCTCTCTCTCTTTCTCTTTACCGTTGTCGTTTACTTTTTATACCTTTGCAGAGGGTATATTAAAATTGTCCAGATGTTTGTCACGCTAAAAAAAAGCCATCCATGACGATTTCGTAAGCTACATCTAAACATGGCTAAGGTGCTCCAAATCCTAAAACCTATCAAACATCCGCAAGGAAGCATCTCCGAAATCGAAACAAATTCGGTTTGAATTGGTTAATAAATGTGGCTGCGGGACCTAAAAGATGTGAACAAACCTCGTTCAACAAACGTTTATTTTCAGAGGCAAGTCTATTAGAGTGGGTCTACAGTGAATTCGTAGCCCGCGCAAATTGCCTTGAAATATTTATTTCAAATCTTGCCAAAGCCCGACCAATCTATACCCTATACAAAGTGGCAAAGTGCAGCTGGTGCTACCCAGCATCATTTCTTGTTTTCCTCATAACTCGACTATCGATCATCCAACCCTCACCATTTCTTTGGCGGATCGATCAAAAGACTGATTATTAATCATGCGTAGAAGGTACGAAGCATCTATCTTATAAACTCTGGCAGATATGGCGTTTTTCTTCCACAACAGACTTGATCTGCCTGCAAGTAAAATAAGCATATGTCCCATCCACGGCGAACCATCTCTGAGATCTGTTGGTTCATACGGACAAACGGTCGGACAGACGAGCATGACTTTTTAGACTTGGCTGTTGATGCTGATCAAGTATAAATACTTTTTACAGGGTTGAAAATGATTGCTTCTGGCTGTTGCATACTGTGTACCTTTGGCGCTTGGGCTCTTATCCCCAAAAGTATGGATTAACAAGAAAGAAAGTCGGTCAAGCCCGACTATAGCATACTCTGTACCAACGAAATTATACGCTCAGCATAAATTTTGATGCTGCTGAAAGCAGCGCTGCTACTGCGCTGCAGCAGCGAAAAGTCTTTTGATCATATCTCGACAACGGTTCATCCGATCTTCAACATTCCTTTGGAGGATCGATAAGTTATCATGATTACTAAATATGTCCAGAAGGAACGACCCATCTATCTTAACTGTGGGAGATATGAAGTTTTATCTAAATTGCGGGGGCGGCAGGGGGCGTGGACAAAATTGAAAATAAACTTGATCTGCCTGCAGACAGAAGAAGCAAATGTCCCATATATGTCATTCCCCTATCTCTTACCATCTCTGAGATTTTTGCGTTCATACGGACAGACAGACGGACAGACTGACAGACGGACATGGCTATATCGACTCGGCTGTTGATGCTGATCAAGAATATATATACTTTATGGGGTCGGAGATGCTTCCTTCTGGCTGTTACATACATTTGCACAAACTTATAATACTCTGTGTAAGTTTCTGTATATGTTATTACTAAATATATCTAGAAGGAACAACCCACCTATCTTTAAAACTGTAGGAGATATGATGTTTTTTCTAAATTGCGGGGGCGGCAGGGGGCGTGGCCAAAATTGAAAATAAACTTGATCTGCTTGCAGACATAAGAAGCATATGTCCCATACATGTCAAACCTCTATCTCTTACCATCTCTGAGATCTGTGCGTTCATACGGACAGACAGACAGACAGATGGACGGACGGACAGACGGACATGGCTATATCGACGAACAGGGTATAAAAAACAATTTCCAAATATGTACCCAAAATAATTGTGCCGGTAAATCTCGAAATGGCTATTGAATTATTGTAAGATTGGCTTACAGAAGTTTACTTTGATTGTTTCACTATAAAAACAAAAGTTTTTAAAGTAGTTTTACAAAAATATATTCTTTATGAGAAAAGCTGTCACTATGGCCCGAATTGAAATAAAAATGTTTACACTATCGTAACATAACATTTCGGTGCATCAGAACTTGAGAAATCATGTCTAACGTGCTGTTTTTAAAGTTAAAGTTTTGGCATGAATGTAAATTTACCTGATACGTATTCACAAAAGTGGGATAACTTTGAAAATAATTGCCGGATGGACTTGATATTTTTTAAGTGTTTACATGAAAGTATCCTAATCTTATGGTTATTTGTAGAATGTATTAATATTGGGCCTTACTTTTTATATATTAAGTCACAAGACTCTATTTTATAAGATGTGGCTCAGAGGTTTTTGCGACTAAAGAGGGGAGGACTAAACATTTTCAAAATCTGAAACAAACATGATCTGTTAAATTCAACAACTTGTGGCTCTATCACTAATAGTCTCTGAGATCGCCGCAAATGTTTTCTTCCCTTTTACCCATTTTCAAAGGGTACAGTGAATAAAATATATCTAATATGTATTACATCAGTGGAAGAGGAATTTTATTTTTGTATACCTTTTATTCAAATGGCACAGAGTATAAAAACAGGCTCGGCCAGCGATGTTCATCGATGTATTGCATCTCTGTCGGTTGGGCGGCAGGCTTCAAGGTTTGAAGGGTATCCTATATTATTGCACCTATGACTGGCCAACATATAGCGAACAGGGTTAAGCGAACAAACTCAGCAGAACACATTACCAAAGTAGCGTAGAAGTTGCCTCACATTCCTCTTTGCCAACTTCTTACGACGCTTCGTTTCCGACATTGCAGAGACTATACTTCGACATCTCATGTATTATCTAGGTTTCTAGTTGTACCTAGATGCTGGCTCATTCCAAATTCTTTGAAGACTAATCTTCTTATAAACTTGTTCGCTAACCAAACGTAAAGATGTATAATGGATTCGAACCATCTGTATAATGTTGTTTTGCGAATCATAATTAAGAATACGGCCTTTGACTTACATAATCTTCAAAAATTTATTTTCACACTTACCACGACTTACTATCCTTCCACCATCTAGGACTGACGATCATGTTATAAAGCATATGAAAATCAATCAGGAAAACGATGGCGAGGCCATGCTATACTGTCTATCTTCACGCAGGCATTTTAAAACCATTGTCGAACTGGTTTCCTACTACGAACGCAATGATCTGGGAGAGAATTTTGCGGGGTAAGTCATCAAATGTCTGAGCGTACCACTGGCTAAGTTACTTTACCAAGCTTTTCTTCGTTTTTGCAGGCTTAATCAATCCCTACAGTGGCCATATCGTGAGGTGATCGCCACCGCCCTGTATGACTATGAGCCAAAGGCAGGCAGCAATCAACTGCAATTGCGCACCGATTGTCAGGTGCTGGTAATTGGCAAGGACGGCGACAGCAAGGGTTGGTGGCGTGGCAAAATTGGTGATACCGTTGGCTATTTCCCCAAGGAATACGTGCAGGAGCATCCGCCAACCAGCGACGAGCTTTGATATTACAACTACGAGATATATTTCTCCCACAAAGCAACGACACCGAAAATTACCGCCATTTCTGAATCTGGTTTACCAGACCACGAGGAGGATAGTTCCCTGTACAATAACAACTACAACTGCAGCTAGATTGCATCCGCCTAGTTAATTATTAAATTATACAAATTGTTTTTTATTTAATACGAATATATTTTTATTTTATATATTGGGTTTCACGTCTGCTAGAAACATTTGTGCCAAGAACAGAACAAATACAGAGGAGAATTCATTAATTATTATTTTAATATTATTCTTGTTTTAAACTGTATATTTTAGATATACATCCCCGATTCTAGTTAAGTTTGATGTGTGTGTGTGTGTGATTGTGTTTTCTCCATTGAAATTTATTGTTTACCTTTGACCAGTCTACCAAATTGAATGTTGCGCTGAACTCTGTGTGTTAAGTTAAGTAAATGAAACAACAAAACGAAGTGAATACAAATACAAAACAAGCTTTAACATTGATATACATATACAAAATGCATCACATTTTAAGCACAATGGCGAACTAATTGATTGTGTGTGTTGATACTTAATTATAGTTTTGAAACACCAATGTTAACATGATAAAACAACGTAGCCCACAACAACAACAACAAGACGACGAAGAAGCAAAAGCTTTAGCAATAATATTTATAATCTTCATATTTACAAGATCAACATTTAAGGCCAGCCACTTTATAGATATATATATATATATATATTATATACACACGCATATTAACTATATTGTACCTACTTACCTGGATACACGTACATCTAGCCAACGAAACGAAATATATAAAAAAACTGATTTCTTAGTCAATTTCGAACAAGTCTGTAAAAACGAAAAACTATAGCACTGCTCAAACTGGCAATATTTTCTCAATAATTTTACTCAAACTTAGTCAAGCACAAATTGAAAGCTAACAAACTTATATATATATGTACATTTAATTGTTCTTGTTCATCTGTCTACGAAGCACAAAACACAAATCATTTAGAAAAAATAATCAAGCCAATCGCAAATGTTTCCACAATCACAAAATGCCCTTATTTCGTACGTTTACTTGTCAAGCTAAGATTTCTTCACTGAAAAACCGAGTTCAGAATATGCAGTCGAACTTCTATAATTCTAAGTCGAACTTACTATTTGCCATGGAAATAATTTAAGCATTAGATAAAAATAAAAAAACTACGAGAAGGCACAGCCAACTTTGTCTAGAAAGTTGTAATACACTTGCAAATTTTCATTCCAATCGGCATGTAAGACTGCTGAATGCCGAAATTTTACCTACCTACCGACAAAGACAACAGGTTCATAAAAAATCCATCTTTTGAACGAGCATATATGATATATACGAGCGGCTATATGATATAGTCATTCGATTTTAGAAACAAATTGGCAGAGCCATTTGAAAGCAGGGCTACAAATCGCGCTAAAGTGGGAAACCTCTGGATATAACGTAGCTTACGTTGTAAAGTAGGTCGCACTTACCACTTCCTCACACTTGGTTATCTTCGGATACTCCAAAATCTGATGGAATCTCCCAACAATCGTTGTGTTTGCTTTGCTTTCTTATTTATGAATATCTTGCAAATGGACAGTCTGATTTTGTAGAGCCTTGTTAATTCAGAAAGCAACAAGAAGATTACAATAAAGGGTGATTTGTTTGTCAGTGAACGTTCCCAGTGAATGTTTTTCGACACCTGACGCGTGTTTCGCTCCAAAAATTCCTGACATTTCACATTTCAAAAATTTAAAAAAAAAACCCATTTTATAAGAAATTTCTTTAATATTACATAACAAAATCAGCTTTCTAGTTTAAAAGATATCACCCTTTAAAGTTGACAAATTTTCAGTGTTCAAAAATAGACATTTGTTGGTAATTTGGTCCGCTTTTAGGTATAATATCACGAAACCTGGGTAACGAATCTTTATTATTTTTGATTATATTGATTGATGTATTAATTAAGTGTGGAATACAGTTAATGCAAACAATTTATTGTTTGTGTTTCTGAATGTGAATCGCTCTTTACTAAATATTAATTTTTTCACCTTTGATGGAAAATAAAAAAAATTATAATTTTGTATGTTTGGCATAATTTCAAAATATGTTTTTTGATTATTCCATTACCTTATTCAAAAGTTCACAATAAAAGTGTATCAATTGAGGTTAAGGAAAGGATCGAAAAGATCCAAATGCAGAATGCATGAAATAAAAAAGTTGGACATACAGATACGGAAACCCAAAAGGCGAAATCATTGGTATAAATGATCAAATCATTACACGATTGGGAGTGAATCTGAATGTTTAAAGCTGCAAGGAAAAGGTTCATTTTAAAAATATGCTTCGAAAACTTTTAGTGGAAATGTATCCGCAATAAAAACAGTCAATAAAATATGAGCGCATGGCAAAAATATAATTGAATACCAGTCTTTGCCGATTGGAGAGCTTACGAAAGAAGCACACGAGTCCTTAAAACAATTTTACATAAAATATAGATTGCTGAACAATTTCAAAGCATCAAGTGTGAAGCAAAATAAGGACATCTTCAACACGTTGGCAGCATCTTCCGAACCACTCATTTCATTTTTGTGGCATAATAAGACAGGAAAAGACTTAGAAAATTATTATAGCTCAGAATTCATTAGTATTTCAGATATATGTTCTCAGAAGAAAATTTTAGAAAAGTATTTTTTTTTTACTCTTTTCCGTAATTATATTAAAACATATAGACCTCATAAAACAAACATTAGAAATCTAAAATTGTTAAAAATAATAATTTTTAGTTAAATTGAAATTGAGCTTTTCAAAAATGTTAGCTTTGATAGCGTGTTGAACAATTATCTTTTATATACCATTAACTTATTTGGATCAAAAATAAAGTTAACCCATAAACTCAAAGTCTTCGGCGACGAAGCTCATTCCTGGCTCAATGGGCTGGTCAACGAAATTAATGGCCGAATTTGGCAACTTTGCCTGACTTTGATATACTAGTTACTCAGCGGAATTAATGTTTAATAGTTGTTAATTGTTCCCTTCGACTAGTCAAAAAAAGGAAACAAAATAAATATTCCTAAAAAAGTTAAAAGTACTTTAATTTAGTAGGTTATGTGAATTCGATTTGGCTTTCGCATTGCAAAATTGAAGTGCCTAACCGAATAAGCATACAAAATCTGGCCCCCTCTTATCAGCACTAAATATAAATATGTGATAACCATCACTCTCTTAAATTTTTAATCCGATAGTCGTTATTGGAGTTTAGTTATGAGGGCGGAAAGTTAAATTAAAAAACTGGGGTTTTTTAAGAATCATTGAACCAATTTGGAAGAGTTAAATAAATGTTGTAAGTGTGCAAAATACAATTGAAAAAATAATCTAGGCCCAAATAATATAATTGAATTTTACGATTAATTTTTTTTAAGTTGCAAATCAATTGCCACACATACAGTTTTTTTTTTTTTTTTTGCTGATTTTTCCATTTGGATATCCCTTAAGTCATAAAATTTAGGCGATGTCTTCATAAGTGTTCAGCATGGTGGAAATCAAAAAACCATGCTAATAGTTTTGAAATATATTAAATACTATTAAGCACACTGTATCTACTTACACAGCATTGGCTGAAATTTCCCCTTTTTTAGTTGATATTTAGTTGATGTGCATAAAATGTCTAAGATATATTTGAAAAATACTGCTTTTAAGTTTTATTAATTTTCATAGCCTTGCGATGTGATTGGAAAAAACGCTATGTGTTAGGGACCTCTTAATGGAAAAAACACAAAAAGACCATAGGTGTCCCATTAAATTCAGAGAGTAAACAAATTATTTGCAAATTTCAATCATTTTTTTTTTGGTCCTAAGAAAGGTTTCTAAAATAGTTATTGGGTCTAATGACCTTTTGTTAAGATTAAATAGGTTTTTGGTTTTTAGCCGGCTCAAGGTCGTATATTTTTTTAAAGTGTGTTTATTAAAAATCAAGTAAAACGCCACTATTTTGATTTATTTTCCGATATATTTCGGGTTCCATCGGAATCCGTCTTCAGGGAAAAACACAGCGTCTCGTCTATCAGCTGTGGAGTTTAAAAATATGTAAAATAGTTTTTTAAGGGGGAGGTTAGGGTTTTAGCGTTCAAAAATAATAGCGTTTTGTAATTTTTTTCTAAAAGAACAGAATAAGCAAATTAATTCAATCCTTTTGCACTTTATTAAGTATACTTTTAACAATATTCCATAAATTTTTCATGTTTAAATATTGAAATATTGACAGAACGTCTTTAAAAAAAAAATGGATTTGCGGTGATCACTATATCTCGGTCGGGAAATTATCTAAAATTAACAACCAATGAAATTTAGTTAAAGTATCATCAAATCCTCCCCCCAATGTTCTCTGATAAATTTTTTTTTTTAATTTTTGGTGGCCATCTAAAGTGAAAAATGCTATTTCCCACCAAAAATTCCGCAATTTTGTGGGTGCAAAGCCCCTTAATGTAAAAATATTTTTTTACTAAACGTTGGGGGGAGGTATTTTATATGTAGAAAATGTATACAAAGTTTGAAATGAATCAATCAAGTAGTTTGTGAATGGCAGTGATCACGGACTTTGAAAAAGTAGTTCTGAGAAAAATGCCTTTAAAAGTTTATAAGCACGCAGCTGTCGGAGTTATGATGTTAAAGAACAGGAGACTAATTAAACAATAAATTCAAGAGTTTTGCTCAGATCGACTTGAAATTTTGAGAGTATATTCTTGAAATGTTTAACAATAAGATAAGACAAAAAAATAATTTGATTTTTCCAAAGTGCAAACTTTTGAATTCACCGGCTCCAAGCAATGTGAATTCAAATCGAGTAAATCTATCGAATTGTGAAAACCGGAACAGGTAACCAAATCGAATTCGAGCAAAAATGAAATTGAAAACCGGAACAGGCCTAATCGATCTGGAATATTCTAGTTTTTTTTGTTACTTTCTTTAATTTCCTTCCCAGCGCTACAAGTACATTGGCACTTATAAATTAGAGCGCTAGTCACGACATTACATTTTGGCTATTTTACTTAAGTTATTACAATTATAAAATCTAAACACAGGAATATTTGAACTTAAGTATTTATGATATTATAACTACTTAACTCTATTAATGTACTATTTCCCTATTTTGCATGTATTCCCTAATCTTTATCTTAAATTGATTTACGCTTCCAATAGATTTCTTATTATGAGGTAGATCATTCCATAGCCGAATAGCATTTATCGTAAACTGTCTCTCCGAGCATAATAGCTTCCATCTAGGGCATATAAAATTATTAGTGCGCTGCGAAGCTGCGGGTGTTAGCAAATTATATAGATATGCGGGTTCTCTGCTTGTTATGATTTTATGTATGAAAGTCAGAGTTCTAAGGCTAATCCACGATTTCAGGTCAAGGTCAAAAATCCTCCGAGTTAAGTGAGATACGTGGTCGAATCGTCTGCTATTAAATACGAATCTAGCTATTGAATTTAGTGTCACATTGAGCTTTTGAAAATCCCTAGAGACACAGTGGCCAAAAACTTCTACTCCATAGAAAAGTGTCGGCGCGAGAATTTGTCTAGCTATAAGCATTTTGATATGAACAGGTAATTCCGACTTTGAAATTGCGAGTTGCCGCAGCATGCCATATATTTTACCGGTTGCTTTTGAGATGTGGTTGGACCAAGTTAAATTATTGTTAAATGTAATGCCGAGATTGACTGCATGTTCAACATAATTAATTAGAATGTCATTAATTACAACTTTTGGTAGCTGGCTTGTTTCGAGTGACTTCTTATAAATAACCAAACACTTGGTTTTAGCCGGGTTGAGCCCTAGTCCATTCTCTTTTGCCCAAGTATCGATTTTAGCAAGCACATTATTAGTTACAAATACACATTCATTTATATTTATAAGGGGTCTACTAACATAAACAGTCAGACAGGACATTAGGAAGATCGTTCACATATACAGAAAACAACAATGGCCCTAAAACCGATCCCTGAGGGACACCACGCGTGACTGAGCAAAAATTAGAAATGCAAGAGCCGGAGACCACCGCCTGCAGTCTGTTATTCAGATAAGATCTAAGTACTTAAGTACTTAGTTTACCCACCATTGGTTAAATAACATTACTGATTACTGACATTGATTACTAATGCTCGAGTGTTGTTACCCTGTAGAGCCAGGATAATCTCCGGCTGTACCATTTCTATGGTATTCAATCTGTTTGCTTGTAGATTTAGTAAGCCGTTTCAACTTGACTGAAGAATCATTTAATCGCGAAAACTACAAAGGAGATTAAGACAGTAACAATGTAATTTAGCTTGCTATCATTCAAGTGCGATGTAATGACAGATTAAATGCGTTCGTGAAATTCTCAGCAGACGGTTCCCTTTGATAATAAAACTGCTAAATGCTTTTGAATCTGCTCTATTCATATAATAAATCCATGACCACAATTGAGCACACATGATTAACTATAAATGTTTAAATATTATACCCTGCTAAAATCATATTTAAGACCAAAAGAATATTTTATGCACTTAAGCGAGGCTTTCGACGCATCAAAGGCCGAAAACGTACTGAGTAAAGAAGGCTACACCTAGAAAAATTGCAAGGAAAGTACCATTAGGTTTACAATATCCGCTTGCAGCTTAAAAAGAAGAGCTCAGTCTAGCCCTAGTATTCGTAAAGTGTAAAAATCACGAAACAGGTAAGAAAAACATTCAGTGACACATACAAATCATAGCTGTTAAATAAGGATTATTAATCATAGTCATTAGATATTTGATTACTTTTATTTAAAATGAAAAATAATCATTGAATTACGATTACTTTTAGATTATCTCGATTACTAATTGCCTACGATTAGAAATAATCAAAAATAATCGGGATTATTGGCAATTACCAAAAAATAATCAAATAATAATCCGATTATTTTTATTGATTATTTTTGATTTTTTTACAAAAACTAAGTATTTAGCCTACACTTAAGACAATATAAGAAAATCGTGCAAAAATAAAAACTAGCAGTTTTAAGCCATTTTCGATCCATTAGCCATTCAATAAATATTGATACCATATATAATATACTATATTAAAATATACTTTCTAGGATCCAAAAATCCAGCGGTTTAGATTTAAGCATCGAAAAGTATCCAATTAATTCATTTATTGAAAATTGAAAACAGTTGTTAGTGATGTTTATTGTACCAATTTAGTACAAGTTTACGTTGTAGTTTTCTTAAATTTTGATTGTTGCACTATTTCCTTATATTGTCTTAAGTGTATTTACAGGCTAAATACTTAATTTTTGGAAAATAATTAAAGATAATCAAAAATAATCAATAAAAATAATCAGATTATTTTTTGGTAATTGCCAATAATCCCGATTATTTTTGATCATTTCTAATCGTTATCAATTAGTAGTCAGACATTATTATACTTACGGATTATATAATCATTACAATTATTTTTAAAAATAATTTTATTGATTACTAATCGTTATTGCAATTTAGCAGCTATGATTCAAATATACTTTTTCATGTAATCAAATAGTAACATACATTTTGACAAAAAAGTTTAAACAGATTCGACATGGATTTAATATTTCGACTGCGGCCCTGAATTGGGAGGTTTCGATTTCGAAACATGTTGACATTTAGACATAGATTATCATGTCTTATGTGTCGAACAGTGTAAAGGCAGCAAAGTAAGAACGGTAACATTAACAACAAACTTCTTTTTCTCACTAAAATTTTTCGACTGATCCTTTTATCCGATTTGGTCGGTTCTGTGGAAATTTTAGATCGATAAGATTTACAAAAGGAGTAAATTTTTGTGCGTGATAAACTGGGTATGAGGTGATGCGTACAGAAGATCCATTATATCAGAGCCATCCCGGGTTTCTAAGCCGTTTTAAAAATGAAAAAATTTTAGTTCAGCATTTAAGCATTTCCTAAATATGATCAACATTGCTGGCCTAACCAAAACCAAACGGTGAAACTAAGGAAACTTTTCCTGAATTTGAGAATCCATCTAAATGGACGATGGAAGCCACGACCGAAAACTGTTGCTTTGAAAATTTCGGATTAGATCAAATCGGAGAATAAAACCTAAGGCTAAGGTCATATTATGGTAATTGGGAATAGGATTCGGTAAGGATAGCTTGTACTATCCCTATTTCGTTTGGGTTTCGGTTACGGTTTTTAGTACAAAATATTGACCAAAACTGCGAAAAATCCAGCCTACTGTGCAAGAGGCAGTAAGTATAGAAGCTCAAGAGAATTTCTGTATTAAGAAATTTTGCTAGTTATTATTAAATTGATTTTTATTGCAGCAAAAGGTGATCTTATGTCTATAAGGGGTCGGTACTTTTTTTCGACTATTCCTGAACACGTCTGCGCATAACTTTTACTAGGCGCCCACGGTAAGGGGGCGTCGATGGGGTTCCCCTAGAAATGGTGTTCTCTGGATGTTGCAATGCATTGCCCTTTGGGTCACTGTTACTGCCCTGAGCGTAACTGTAACTAATGGTCCGTTTATAGATGCGCTGATCCTGCTCCGAATGCTTCGATTGTTGAGTGCGTGGCTTCTTTGTCTTCTGTTGTGGTATAGCCGGCGAGGTTTCCTTAACTTTCTTGCCTTGGGTGCTGTAACAGCGTTCCAGTCGCTTGCCAGTGCTGTCCTTGCACTCGTAGCAAACGCGTTTATCTTTCAGGCGACGCACACAGAGACTGCTAGGCGAGGAAGTCTCCTCCTCTGGCTGTTCTTTGGAAGCGTTTTCGTCCCGATCCCGATAGCGCTTATATTGGCTGCCCTCATCGTAGGCATACTGCTCCGGCTCATTGGCATGGGAGTAGCTACAAGTCTCAGATACTTCATTGTTCTTAGCTTGGCGACAGATCTCGCACAGCTGTCCCTTGCGTTGTACCCGGCGGCAGCTTTGGTGCTTGAGATTGCTGGCCTCCGTCTCCAGGCTGCCGGCATCCTCATTGTCTTCATCAGATGCATCTGTGGCCCGATCGAAATATTCCTTCACGAACTGCTCATAGTTGTGCTCATAGTCCTCCCCGGAATGATTTTCATGGCTGGTCTCAGCACTCACACTGTCTTCCAGTGCCTCATCATTAGGTAGTTCTTCTTCGTCAGGGAGGTCCTCGTCAGGTAGGTCCTCATCAGCCTTGGCCTGGGCCTGCACTTCCACCATTTTTGGAAGTTGGCTCTTCTCGATGGGTGGCACATCACCGTTTAATGTAAGTGCATCCAAACGCGCAAGCAGCTTGCCAGGAGCAAAAGCCTCCCAATAGTTGACGCTCCGATCGTAGGACACCGACCTGGTCACTGCCAAAGCAACTAAAAACAACTCCGCCAACAGCATTTTGAGAAAAGCTCGAAATCTCAGCCATAATGGGCTCTTTTAAAGATTTTACTTCAAGCGTAGCCAATGATGCGTATCCAACTGTTGGCCAAGCAACCGCAGAGCATCAGGAAGTGGTCGGGCTGGCCTGCTCTGGAAGGGAAGTGCGAGTGAAAGGCAAGATTTGTTTTGTGTGGCCAATCAAGTAAATCAAACCAATCTTTAACTGAAGAAACAATGTACAAGTGGATAAATGGAATGGAAATGGACAAGTTGATCAACGGCGTTTGGTAAGTGGAACATTGGAGACTACGAAACGCGCTGAGCCCCAATCCCAGGCTGTGAGGCCTTGGCCAAGGGCTGACGCTGATGGCGCAGCTCGCGACGTTTCTCGCGGAGAATTTGCTTGGTCTGTGAGGTGTCCAGCTCCTCCCAGCCGCCGCTATTCTCCTCCACCCAGTCCTCGAGATCGGCCTGCAAAGTTGAAAGGTTACAGTGAAGTTTCTAGTTAAATATTGTTTAACCTAAGCTCACATTATCACTAATGGGCACCACATCATGGGCCTGCAGTCTTGAAAAGTCAGTTGGCTGGCTGGACGACCCCGATGAGTTGGCATTGTCCAAATAATATTTCACCTGAGGCTTGATAGTTGGCGTTAGCTCCTGATAAGACGGATAAGAATTATGTAGTGGTGATTTTCAACTGTCAGACTGTCTTACTCACACTAAAAAAGTCAGGTTCCGGCTCTTCTTTAGGCGGCGTGGGCGGCTGGGCCATACGCTGTCGATATTGCTCTATGTGCTCCTCCACCGTCCGCGGACGCGTGTCCCACGAGTTCCAGTCACGTTCGCATGTTGCTCCTCCCCGGCTGCTGGCAGCGAATTCACCCCGTTCCACTATCACATTCACCGTCTGGAGCTGTTCTCCGGCTGCGGCGTCGTCGTGGCTGTGGCTCGGTTTTCGACGACGAGAGAAACAGCATAAGGCACGCCGGCATAGTGTTATGATGCTGAGCAGCAGCACCTTGATTTGTTGCAGCATTGTCTCCACCCGTCAAGTTGTTAGTCAATGTCAGGTTGTTGTTGTTTTTCTATAGAGCCCGCTGTTCAATTGTCCAATTTCATATTTCTGTTCATCAACTGTTTTGCTGCATATGTACATATGTTCTGCCCGAGAGACGGCCACACTAAGCACAACCGAATTGCGATAACTTACAATCGCCCCATGGTAGCAGCGTGGGGCGTTCCTGTGGTTTCTGACAATTAGATGAACAAAGACCTGTGTCCAGCAGTGGGTTATATTATACATATATATTTTTTACAATACTTTATAAGGTTCATATCAAAATTATAAGACACCTTGTATTTTGAATATAATTTTCAAGATATATTAGCGAATTGCATATTCACCTGCTCATTTATATTAAAACGATGTAGTCAAAAGTTTTAACTCAAATTATAATTATTTTAACGAAATAAAAAATAAAGGGCTTATTCAACTTTATCAAAATAATAAGGCACTTGTACTTTTAATACTTAAAGTCTATAGGTATGAAAAGAAATAACATTTAAACTAATTTAAGCCAAAAATTTAGGCTTTGATTGTTGATCCCTTATAGCTTCCCACATCGAAAATCCTTTTTTTTTATTGAATCTATCAGATTTACAAACAACTTCGGTTCAAGGAGGTTCCATTCCCTTTGATATCGCACTTTTAAGATTGCGTACTCTGTCGTATCTTGTGTTTTCTTTTTTTCCATGCAGGCCATTCCAATAATTCGACCAAACACTCTTGTAAAAAACTAACATATTTTTTTCATCCGAAAAAATTACCTAAATAATTTAAAAATGATTAGAAATATAAAAACAATGCAACATTAATTACCGATGCCCAGTTTGTTGACAAGTTTTTCACTGCAAATTCGATACAGCTCCTACAATGTGGTCAGAGTTATTTAAGGATAACTCCAAACCGTCCTAGTGGAAACCTTTTTTGCGCTGAGTGCAGCAAGTTGGGAGCAGGAGGCGGTTGAATTGCTCGCTTTGTTAATAATGCGTCGCTTGCTACGTTCATCTAACACTGGTTTTCGCTCAGTACTACGTTTTTGCCATATTCTTTGGGATTCTTCAAAAAATTGCTAATAACTGTGCGACTAAGGCCGATTTCACGCGATATTTGGCTTATATTCAAGCCGGACTTTAAATAGACTAGAATTAAGCCCTTTTCTTTCTCGGAAAGCAGTGTTGATCGACCCATTTTGTTTCAAATTACTTAAATTAAAATCGTGAACAAAAAATACGAATGGAGTTATTTTTCGCAGTCTGACCTAAGTTTTTATTATGTGTCTTATAATTGTGATACAGCTGCAAGCTAGTAAATTTTTATGACTATGGTAATTATATCAATCAACGGTAAATTTTCATTTCATAAAGCATAATTCTTTCGTTCTTCATATTTGTTTTTGTTATATTCCAGTTCAAAAAGATTTTGCGTGGGAAGAAACGCCAGTTATAAAAGTGTCTTATAATTTTGATCCGAACCTTATAAATGGAAACATCATGAGCAGTTCGAAAGTGTTTCTATTTAAATGAAGTATTGTAACGAAAACATGTTATCTCGTGGACTCTGGATTTCTATTTCTATTTATTGATTCCACTTTTTTATTTGATTCATAAATTGTTCAGAACCACCTCTTTGCATAAATCGGAAAGAAGTTCAAGATATCAACATCAATTTTTGAAAAAAAAAACAACTTCATTGTTCACTGTCGTTTTGTTATCTAAATTCGGTTTTTGGCCGTTCTTCCATGGGCCTTAATGAGCTATAAATTAAACGACTGCTTATTCAATCGATAATTAAATGATAATTCAAAAATTTTAGCCGATATCGATAACCATAGCTCGAGAATTCTCTTTTAAAAGGTATCGCATATTGCCGATATGCACAAGTGCCTCGTCGAGTGCATTTTTAAATTTTTTCCTATCAATAATGGAATGGCCAAAACAAAACTAAGACAATTCCCATAAATACAAAAAATCAAGTTTGAACTGGCCGCAAAATCGATATTGACATATTAACTCCTACAAATTTGTTCGGAACCAGTTTTAAATTGAAAAGATATCAATAGTTTACTAAAACAAATTCTTATTTCCTTCTTCTTCTGTCAATATAAAAAGTGAGCGTCAGGTGACAATAGCCAGGTCAGGTCAGGTTACAGTCAGGTCCACAATAGCCCAGCACAGTAATAATGTCGACTATTTGAATTTTTTCGGTATTTTTAACTAGAGTTTTTTCTTCTGTTTGTTTTGCGGTCTTATTATAAAAATAGTTTAGTACTATGTATTACGAACAAAAATGCTTGTAGATATAGTAAGCCATTTTACCTTGACTGTAGAATCATTAAATCACGAAAACTACCAAGGGAGATTAAGACAGTAACAATGTTAATAAGCTTGCTATCATTCAAGTGCGACATAATTATAGATTTAATGCGTTCGTAAAATTCTCAGTCGAATGTCCTTTGATAATAAAACTGCAAAATGGTTTCGAATCAGCTTTATAAGACCACAATTGAGCACAAATGATTAACTATGAATGTGAAAATATTTTTCTGCGCTAAAATCGTTTTTAAGACCAAAAGTGAAGAATATTGTACGTTGCTCGAAGTGAAAATTCAATAACCCTTCGATACATACCAGGATTAACTGCATATTATGTTTTTAAAGTAAGGCATGGCTTAAAGTATAAGTGTGTAAAACACTTAAGCTAGAGACTTTAACAAAATTTTTACTTCTGAGTCGAGTTATGTTGACACTTAACTACAATGCTACCCATGTACCATGGTACCATTTTTATACTCTGTACCGGAGGTACATAGAGTATTATAAGTTTGTGCAAAAGTATGTAACAGCCAAAAGGAAGCATCTCCGAGCCCATAAAGCATATATATTCTTTATCAGCATCTGCAGCTGAGTCGATATAGTCGTGTCCGTCTGTCTGTCTGTCCGTATGAACGCACAGTTCTCAGAGATGGTAAGAGATAGAGGTTTAACCTGTATGGAACAAAACTTGTTATACTTGCAGGAAGATGAAGTTTATTTTCAATTTTGACCACGCCCCATCCAGCACCGGCAATTTGGAAAAAACGTCAAATCTCCCACAGTTTTAAAGATAGACCTTTCCAGGCATATTTAGTAATCAGGCTAACTTATCGATCCGTTAAAAATGTGGTGTATATCGGGTGCAAACTCCTCCAAAACGGCTAGACCGATTTTAATGAAATATTTTCTTACCAAATTTGGCAGGTGTAGAATATGTTTTTAACTATATATATATATATAGTGGCGCTAGGTGATTTGGGTGTCCCTCTGCAGAACATTCGTTTGAAATGACGAAGCAGCAGGCTACTCTTATGTGTCACTCTGTGTTTTATTATTGTGAACATTTGGTAAATTACTAAAACATCGGAATATCGTTTTTCATCAGTCGTTTCCATTTGGACTATCTGTGTGAGTGTGTGTTGTGCAGAAAACAATGCCAGAAGACGGGGTCAGGGGTCGTCGAACGAATGCAGCAACCCACATGCGAAATATTAGGGCACCAAGAACAGATTAATAATAACTCTAACTAAATTAACCTACGCATGTCAGAATGTCGCAACTGCGTTCTTCTCAATCACAAGAGGTAAGAGCTTTCCGAAGTCAACAATTGGAGCAAAGACAAGCGGACAGATGTTAGCACACGCAGAACAATTGACCGACACCGCCAACAAGTACATCGAGCATTTGCATCTGATTAGTTCCTTCGTCTCGCATTCAAGTATGAGTCATATATTCAAGATCCATCCGCTGAGACATTCTCCAGTCAATTGCTAGATATTGGAGATGGAATAGTTCCTGTTCCTGTACTGGACGCATTAAATTGCCCACCAATTTCTGCGTAATCGTCGTTTCGCAAAACGTGCTCATTGACAGCATATTTCCCGATGTGGGCACGCAATACATAAATCATGCGTGGCTGGCAGAAAGAGCCATTTTTGCAGCAAAAAATGTTGGTCGATCTTTGCAACCTCGTTGGTTCTACGGGCGTTACTGTGTTTCGCTTAGCTTAGGATCTTTCATGGGATGTACAATATGAAGAGAGTGTGTTAGGTGTTCACAAGATCACAATTGCTCTATTAAGAAAAATTCTAATGAAAACAATACCATTTTTATCGTCAAATGCTAGATCGATAAACCGCTCTTTGATGATCATACTGGTCGACTTCACCCATTCCCGTGTTATTAACGAAAATTATATTCTTCTGCTGTCTGTCAAAGCGTTTGCAAGGGCCAATAACATCTACAATTTATAAAATTTTTGGAATTGTTCCAACAGTAATATTACTATAATCGTTCCATCGTACAATAGTTCTGGGCAGTGTTGCAATTTTAGCTATTAAGTTGCTAGATATATCATTAGAAGCTCCAGCTCATCAGTAGTTTTGGTACTGTTGCATGCATAAAACGCTGCCTCTCTATTTGTCGTACAGATATCTTTAAATAGTCAGTTGTCAAAATTTCCCAAGAGAAACTCGTATTAATCATAACCTGATCTATATCATCAAGGAAGGCTTAATTTTGTGAAATATTTATACATTTTTGCTATGCTTTTAGTAGCTTAATAAAGAAAACGTCCTAAAGCACGTACGGAAAGCCATGTACCAGCTCCTTCAAATCAGGGTTGATTTCAGTACTTAGCCGTCTTGAAAGATTCGCTCATTACTTGTTTCCAAGCAAACTGATGAGTGCCGCTAGTTAGATAGACCTGGTGAAGACTAGAATGTTCGTAAGCACAAACATGCTTTTGAAAAATTTCGAGGATTTTGAATGGTCAAATTTGTGTTTAAATGTTGTGTTAAATTCCTTTTATATATATTTAGATATGACTTTTCTCACACTTCAAAAACTGAATTCCTAAAAACTACTTGAATTTCTTTAAAATCCTTAGAATAATGTCAATAATTTATGAGTTCGGACAGGATTCGTCTATAAGTTCTAAGACGAATGTCCTTCGAAAACAGAGAATGTCGTCTAGAAAAGAATTCGTACCATGCATCTTACACACCTTATTTATCATATTATTTGAGAATAAACCCACCTAGGTAAAATTGAATTAAGGTAAAAAAGGACTACAGAAAATTGAAAATGCTGTCCACTAGAGAAAAGAATGCAGTTAAAATGCAGACAGGTATATTAAGATATCTGCGGACAATTGCGGAAGACTTACAGGACTACATGTTGTACCATTTATGTCAGGTCAACCTTAAAGGTTATATCGATCGAACGAAATGTCATTTACGAATTATCTTAGGGAAACGGTCCTAATTCCCAAATTAATAAGTATCATTGGTTAAAGAAATGCGATTAATGTGTTAAAACTCATTAGATAACTACACCTAGCCGATCTGTTTTTGTGGTTTTGGGGGGGTGGTTTTGGGTTCGGCATTTCTGAAGGGAAGCCGGTTCGGTTTGCGGTTCGGTTCACCAGCTGGAATAAGCGGCTAAGTTCAAAACCGGTTCGGCTCAGAGCTGGCTTGCATCCCTGAAATATATAAATACATTTCTTAGTTTGGCTTTGTGTTTCAGACAAGAAAATAAGATTTTAGTTTGTTCCCATTTTTATACTCTTGCAGAGGATGCATAAAAGTATTCACAGGACACATCGCATAGAAGGAATTCCGACCACTCAAAGTATACATATTCTTGATTAGCATGCCCGTATGCCCATCTGTTTCTATGCCATCTTCTCCCACATTTTGAGAGCTAATAAATCTTTGCACGGAATCTATTAGTACAAATACGCTGCACATTTGTCGGATCCGGCTGGATCGGATGTCTATAGCATATAGTGGACATAGAAACGATCGGTTGGAAAACTAGATTTAGTGACAACTTTGTGGTTTTCAATGGAAACGTCTTCAATTTCGAATTAGTTAGTTCGTTATCCTTTCCCATAAACTAAATAAGTGTGGTCGCAATCGGACATCTATAAAAAAGAATGGTCTGAAAAGCAGGGCTGCAAACTAGTTTTGAACCGAACTGGTTCGAAAAAGCCTGTCAAACTAATAAAAACAAAGTTTGGAGTCGCTCCCATTAAAATCAAATAAAGTTTTTCCGCTAATGAGAATCCAAACCTATAGCAGATTCGCTCCGGGATCTTGGCGGGAATGGCGAGACGGATAACGTGTGGGCTAAAAGATGAAGTGCAGCTGGATCGGTCGTTAACCATAAACTAAAGCTGTCATAATATTATATATTCGGATTAGGGTTGTTACAGAGGGCATATGTGTGTTCATGCCAGTGACGAAGAACGTGTCTAAGCAAAAATTGGTTTAACATTTGAACAAAGTAATACTTATGGACACCAAGGTGCTGCATAATAATTTAAATCAAGTTTTGCGGAGCAAAAATATTCCCAAAATAATAATTTTTCAACTTGAAGTTTGTGTCATTTCTTTTCTGCAATGAATGAGTGCAAGGGAATCTGTGGGGATCAGGTAAGATTTTCCAAGAGTTAAAAGTTTATGTTTAACTTTGAAAATGTGTTTGAACTATATGACAATAAATTGAGAAAAAGTTAACTTCAGCTCGGCCGAAGATTGTATACACTTGCAGCACGGTTTTCTAACTAATTTGAAGGACTCTGAAAACACTGTGACTTCTTTTCTGACTCTACTTTTCTATGACAGCTATACTATATAGATGCCCGAACTTAGTGGAATCATGGGAAAGCATAGCAAACTAAGAAATGCAAAGTTTGCAGCCGTCCTTAGTAAATACGGAGTTTGGAGAAGTTTGCATTAAAAATAAAAATGTTTATCTCATTTATGGAGAGGTAAACTCAAACCAAAACTAATGACTGAATTGGACGTAAATAATCTTAATAATAAATTCACCCAAATGACAGTACCTGAAGCTACGCAAAATATGAACCTTAATACGGAACTGAATGTCAACTGTGACAAAAGCTTCAGCTTTATGTGTGTTAGTTCGTGTGATGTACTTGATTGTATTCTGAAGATTAAATCGAATGCTGTGGGCCTTGACGATATCAATCCTAAATTTATCAAACTACTTCTTTCGCTTTTACTTGATCCTATCACTTATATTATTAATACTGGTCTCATCACGTCCACCTTCCCAAGTATGTGGAAGTTTGCCAAAATATTACCAATCCCAAAATCAACAAATGAATATAGACCAATATCGTTTTTTCCCTATTTATCGAAAGTTTGAGAGCACTTAATGGCAAATCAAATTCAGCAATTCCTAACAAATAGCTCCAAGCTAAATGACAGCCAATCTGGTTTTAGGAAAAACAGAAGCTGCACGACAGCAGTTATAACAAGGGCGCTGCAGTCGAGTGCCCCGACTACAAAATACTCTGTTCATTTATTTGTTTTTGAATTTGAATGTAGCCGGTTCTTATACCCGTTACTCGTAGAGTAAAAAGAGTATACAAAAGTCGTGCAAATGTATGTAACAGGCAGAAGGAAGCATCTCCGATATCATAAAGTATCAGTAGCCGAGTCTATATAGCCATGTCCGTCTGTCCGTCCGTCCACCGTCCGTCCGTCCGTCTGTATGAACACCTAGATCTCAGAGACTAGAAGAGCTAGAGCAACCAAATTTTAGATGTAAGCTAGTATTGTCTGTAGGCATATCAAGTTTGTTTCAAATTTTGGCCACGCCCCTTCCCGCCCCCGCAATAAAAATGGTTGAATAACTCCAACAATTTGTAAGCTATCGAGCCAATATCGATAGTGCAGTATGCACTCCGTGGCCAATATGTACAATCTCACAAATTTTCATAAAGATCGGATAATAAATGGCAGAGTTAAAAAAACGTTGCATACTTATCTGAGCCGCATGAGGTTATTAAACACTAATTGCCTTGAGTAACGGGTATTTCGAAGTCGAGCAGTTCCTACTTTAACTTACGCTCTCGTTGTATCAGCTATTAAAGGCTCATCCTGGAAGTAGGCCACATTATTTGGTAAATTCAGCGGTTTTAGACCTAACTAACGTCAAGCTCAATTGTTTCGCTTATAGCTCCGGTATTTTTTGTCAGATCTGATTGTACTACTGTACTAAGCTTAAA
Source organism: Lordiphosa andalusiaca (assembly GCA_035044965.1). Classification (NCBI taxonomy): domain Eukaryota; kingdom Metazoa; phylum Arthropoda; class Insecta; order Diptera; family Drosophilidae; genus Lordiphosa; species Lordiphosa andalusiaca. The sequence goes on along the minus strand of JAWNNM010000051.1, from coordinate 265,618 downwards.
ATTGTGGATCCGACTGTTTGTTAGGTCTAGGATGTGACGGTTTTTTGGGGTTAAGACTGGGGGACTGGGGGAATTTTCCAAATCTGAAACAAACTTGATCTGAGTACGGCATTCATCTATCTTCATGCAAAAACTTGTTTGTCTATCTCTTATAGACTCTGAGATCGACGCGTTCATACAGACAGAAGGACGGACAGACGGCCGGACGGACATGGCTATATCGACCCGACTGTTCACGCTGATCAAGAATATATATACTTTATGGGGTAGGAAATGTTTCCTTTCCCTGTTACATACATTCGCACAACTTCAAGATCCCCCTTTTCCCATTTTTAATCACTCTGTAATATGCATATGTACGCTAATGATGTACAAATGTATGTAAGCCGTCCACTAAGTCAGTTAAATGAGTGTGTTCGTATATGTAATGAAGAACTCGCTAAAGGTAATGATTGAGCTAAGGAAAATGGCTTGGAACTTAATCTGCTTAGGTCCAAATGCTTAGTTCTGAACAAAAAGGATTTAGATGTGCTGCAGCTGCCATGGTGTTGATGGTATGCCAATAAGTTATGTTGAAACTTGGGTATCCACTTCAACAAAAGATTATCATGGAATGACCACATCAATAAAGCAACTGGAAGTTCGGCAGCTGTCTCTATTAGAGCCCTGCATGAGTGGAATCAAAGTGTCTTTTGATTCATGTTTAAAAGAACAGTTCAAGTAAATCAAGTCTGAAAATATTTTGATTCGAGTTAGTCAGTTCTTATTTATAATGACAGCCTTCTCGGCTTCCAGTCGATGCGTAACTACCCATGTATAACAACCTTGACATTCTACCAGCAGATATAAAGACCATTTGCCGGCCTATACCATCCCTATCGCCAATAAACTGGCGACAAACAAAATACGAACACGACTAAACGTTTAAACGTGCTATAAATTAAACTACCATTTAGGGCTGGTTTCTAATCTAATTCTTTGGCATCTCAGTTACTTTTTTGTGTCACATGTTACTGTCAAACATCTTCAGATTGGTCTATTTAACTATGACTCGACTTACAAACGACCAACGCTTGCAGATTATTCCATATATCAAAATACATTCTCTGCTAAGAAAGTTCTTTGTCGGAATATTGTGTGCGAAGCTAATTTCTAGGTGAAGAGCAGCAAGAAGAATTGCCAGAACTGCGAATGCTTCCCGATTAGTGTGGAATATTCTCTCAAAATCAAAGTATGTTAAGAGATAGAGGTTTTACGTGTATGGTACAAAATCTTCTTATACTTGCAGGCAGATCACGTTTATTTCCATTTTAAAGAGAGATGGTTCGTACTAGTGTGAGATGAATCAAATTTCCCCTTAACTTTCCTACTGATTTGATCTATCTAATACTACGTTTAAGCTGGCAATATTACGGTTTTTTAAACTGAGCCTGTTTATGCTGTCATATAAAAAACACGACTGCAGTGAGATGCCAGCTATATAAGAAATCATAGTTTTTCTCAAAAACCATAGTCAAAAATCGTGTGGAGCTAAAAATTATGATTTTGTGTTTATGCTTGTATTATTTGGAAAAATCTTGGTCTGATACCATGGTTTTTTCCAAGCATAAACGTAGTATGTGAGTTACTAATCACAGTTTCCAAAATTATTGACTCATTGAATTATAGCTCATGACATGAGGCAGAACCGGATTTGAGCCGAACCAAACCGCTTTTTCCAGCTGGTGAACCGAACTGCAAACCGAACCGGCTTCCTTTCAGAATTGCAGAGCCGAACCACAAATAAAAACGGTTCGGTTCGGTTTAGCTCTCTGACGAGTTTTAACGAGAGTCCCTTTCCTTTAGCCAATGTATTTTATTAATTTGGGAATTCGAATCGTTTCCCTAATATAATTTTTAAACATTTCCTCTACATATTTAGCGTTGCGGGATCGATATAACCTTTAAGGATGACTTGACGAAAATTTTACAACATGTAAAACTGTAAGTCTTCTGCAATTATCCGCCGATCTTCTGATGTACCTGTCATCAATCTGCATTTTTCCTCTAGTAGACAATATTTCAAATTTTCTGTGGTACTTAACCTTAATTCAATTTTAGACATGAGTGATTTTGCTCATATAATTCCTGCAGTTCTACGTTTTGGTATTTTTCAGGGCTGATTCAGACCTGAGCAGTCGGAATAACTGAATTTCATGACTGAATTCAGGCATGTTTCAGTGCTTCCCATGAAACTCGCACAGGAAAAACGGCCCAAAAGTAAGTGTATACTTAAAAATTTATTACTCGAATAGTTTAAGAAATATCGGCAAGCGGTTTTTTTTGTTCGATAGATAGTTGATCAAACTAAATTTCGAAATTTTATTGTTGTTGTTATTGCAGCGGTTGTTGTTGTAGCCCGCTTCAAAGTTGACCCATTTTTAAAAACATAGATGCATGGTGGCATTGATTCCCAGAGAACGCGTCATTGGAAACAAAAATTTTAAATGAGGTTTTGTTGGGAATTGATGTGGCTATGGCCTGAACTAGGATATCTGGGATCTGTCTATATAAAGGGGAGTAAGGGGTTCTCAAAGTCAAAATTTCGAAAATTGACCTTTTTTTTACCCCTTAAAATAGCCCTATCTCCGCTATTTATGGACCAATCAGAAATATCGCAAAGTAGTTCCGAGATAATCGTATTTAAAGTTTCGACAACATTTGTGATTTTGCGCCCGACTTACCTGTACAAAACTCAAAACATCTGAAATATATATATATTTTTTTGCTTGAAAATTTCGGGGATGTTATTAACATTATAAAGCATGATTTAAGCCCCCAAAAAAAAATCGAAATTTTGAAAATGTTTTCCTAAACGCCTACCTTAAATCAGCAAAGGTCATGATGTAGTAGGACATGCCTGTGTCAAATTCATGGCTGAAACTCATATAAAGGATGCCATGAATTCAGTACCAGCTCTTCCATTTCAAGGCTGATTCAGCTATGATTCAGGTCTGACCCGAACTGAAGGGATTGAACATTCTTCTAAGGATTTTAAAGATTTTTAAATGGGTTATAAGAACCACCACTGAACCAAACCCAAACGGCGGTAAGCTCCAAGACCTTGTCATGAACCGAACCGGCGGTTCAGAAACGGTGTGAGCCACTGAACCGCACCACTACTAATTTTCGTGAGGTTTGAATCCCTGATATCAAGAAATATTAAAAAGTAAGCTTTGGAGCATAATTTGAATAATGAGACCGCGCTAGATTTAAACCAATCTGTAAGTAAATATATTAAATGGTAGCTTATACGAGCCATGTAAGCAATAAAGAGCAGTTCTCACTAATTTATTTAAGGACCCCATCACACCTCTTTAGGGAAAACCATTCACACGAAATGTGTCCTTACACTAACGCACTAAACACTTCATCTTAAACATTTTCAAATGGACACTGCTGCTATTCATTCATTCAAACACACTACTAAATGCGGCCATATAAGGGTAGCAAAATGCTGGTCAATAAAACACTCTCAAAAACACATTCTTGTGATAACAAGAAAGAAAGTAGGTCAAGCCCGACTATAACATACTCTGTACCAAGAAAATTTTTCTTTTGATCATAACTCGAAAACCGTTCATCCGATCTTCTTCATTCCTTTGGCGGATCGATAAGTTATTCTAATAACTAAATATGTCCAAAAAGAACAAGCCATCTATCTTCAAAACTGTGGGAGATATGACGTTTTTTCTAAATTGCCAAAATTGAAAATAAACTTGATCTGCCTGCAGACATTAGAAGCATATGTCCCATACATGTCAAACCTCTATCTCTTACCATCTCTGAGATCTGTGCGTTCATACGGACAGACAGACGGACAGACGGACAGACAGACAGACGGACAGACGGACATGGCTATATCGACTCGGCTGTTGATGCTGATCAAGAATATATATACTTTATGGGGTCGGAGATGCTTCCTTCTGGGTGTTACATACTTTTGCACAAACTTATAATACTCTATGTACCTACGGTACAGAGTATAAAAAGTATTTAGCATGCAGAGTTGTCCAAAGGCATCACCAAATAACTGGCAAATTTTCAAACATCGGAGAACGAAATCACAAACTATTTCTCATTCTATCCTTACAAACTGATTTTCAAGTCAATCTGATGAAAATGAAGTGCTTTTCAGTAATTTTCCGACCATGGCAAAATTTCCCAGCATTGCAAAATTATAAAAACTAGATGTTTGCATCCCGGACGAAAATAGTAAAAAATGAATGCACACAAATTTTTCCGACTCTTAGGGGTGGAATCGTCTTAGGGCCGTTTTCTCAACTTCCTATTCTTTCAAGGCTTGGTGGATTTTGTGCTGTGCAAGTTTACCAAATCCACCAAGAAACATGAGAAAACGACCTCTAGAAAGCACTTCCAAAAAAGGGAAATCCTGTCTAAATTTCAGCTTTCAATCTCTTACCGTTTAGGCTGTGCGATGATTGCCAATCAATCAGTCAGTCGGTCAGTGAGGACACATTCTTTTTTATATGGACAGATATCTTAAAGTGCTGTAGGCAATGACACCCGAAGAAAAAACGACAACAACCATTAACTTTCTCAATTCAGTGCATTTAATAATGGAACAAATTTCTTGTTTGGTCTCAAAAAAGTGTGGTGATTAAACGTAAATAACACGTCATTTCTTCCTGATCTTTGGCACAATGACAGCTTCGTCGGTTGTTTCGATACATTCAAACAATCTTTTACGCGTCTTTCTGAAAAAGTCAGCTTCATCCATTGGCTCGTCCATCATCTTTTGCAAGTCCGAAATTACGGATTTGATTTCTGTTCGGCACGGGTTCTGCTGCTGCTCTTCCAGCCTATCCAATTCGAGAAGCTCCTCCGCTTCCAAGTCGCAGCCCCAGTCAAATTCCACCTTCTCCTTCTGTTCCTGGATCCGTTTTTGCTGAAATTTCAGCATTCTGGAAGTGGGTTCCAGCAGAATGCTGGATCTTTTGCCCTCGCTTTCAAGCCAACAGCAGCCCTTGAATGTTACCTGTGGTAGCATAAAACCGAATGCACATTTTGAGTTCTTGACGTAATCGAGCTTAATATAACCCTGTGCAGTTAACTCCTCGGCCAGTAGTTTATGCCAGGCTGTAGGCCGGTGCGAGCCACTGCCGAATGCCTCATGGTCACGGCATATTTTGGGCACTCTTTTGTCATGTGATCCTCGCAAGGCCAATATTAGCTTAACCAGTCCCATACGACCTTCGACTGAACGTAACATTCCTAGCATAGAGCTGGCTTCGTTGCTCACATCCAGTTGTCCCAATTCGTTCAATCCTTCATACACATTCTGATAATTTATATCGAACGGCGTACGTCGACAATTGTCACAGCAATTACTATGCGGATTCATTTGTGCCACCGCCGGGTCACTGAAGTATTCTAATATAAAGCGCCTGCGGCAACCATGCGTATTTATATAATTGCGTATGGCGAGAGCCATTTGCTGGAGCTCCTCGCCGCGCTCCCAGGTCAAGGCCTGTGTTGATTGAAGTCTTTTGTGCGTGGCCGCATCGGCCCTACTCTGAAAGAGTACACATTGCGCCGGCTGATCATCACGCCCTGCACGTCCAATCTCCTGATAGTAGCGCTCCAGATCACTGGGTGCACCATAATGTATGACCAGGCGTACATTTGGTTTATCTATGCCCAAGCCAAAGGCACAAGTGGCCACCATCACGCGCACCTTATCCGACTGAAACTCGGCCTGGTTGATTTTCTTCGTTTCCAGAGACAGCATGCCGTGATACATATGACAGCTTACACCTTTTTGGGTAAGCTCCTGGCTAATTTGCTCTGTGTCACGACGTGTATTGGTGTATATTATGCAGGATCCCTGGTTTTTCCTCAAATAGTCTCGCAAGTCTGTCCAAATCTCTTTCCCCTTACTTCTCACGCTCAAGTCTAAATTGGGGCGATCTAAGGAGCTGGCGAAGATACCCGGGTTGCGCAGATTCATTTGCTCACAAATGTCCTTACGCACTTTCTGCGTGGCTGTGCCGGTCAGGGCTATAATCTGCACATGCGGCACTGTCTCCCGCAACAGTCTTAGCTGTCTGTATGAGGGACGAAACTCGTGACCCCACTTCGATATGCAGTGTGCCTCATCAACAGCTATTAAGGCCAGATTATTTCCCAAATCGCTGAGCAACTTTAGGCCATTGCCACGAGTTATGTATTCGGGCGTGGCATAGATCACTCTATACTTTAGAGCCAAAATTCGCTGTTTGATCACCTTATCCTCCTCCTCCTGGGCCGATCCCAGCAGACAGGCTTTGCCTTTCAGTGACTGGACCTGATCCTCCATCAGAGATATCAGGGGCGAGATCACCACCACAACCTTGTTTAAGTAAAAGGCGGGAAACTGATAGGTAAGCGACTTGCCATACCCTGTTGCAATGACGGCGCACACGTCACGTTTCTTTACAATCAACGTCCGGATGATGTCCAATTGCAACGGCCGAAAAGAATTGTGACCAAAATGTAGGCGCAGACAGACCAAAAATTCTTTGGGTTGAGCTTTTGGTATCAGCGACATGTTTATCCACGCATGTGTTTCTCATCCAGCGGCGGGAAATCGGGGAAACTTCGAATGTTTTTAGTTGCCTGGCCTGGTGGATTTAACAATATTCTGAGTATGGACAGTGACTGATATGCACCGCTCTTCCAAGTCAAACCAGGATTGATCAATATCTGAAAGCAAAGAATAAATAAATTTGCATTAAAATAATGGCTTACAGTACCGATTACAGTTTATCTTATGCTTAAAGTGAGTACTAAGATCACGTTTTGTGCAGTTCCGTGGCAACATTTCAGGCTAATAACTCATTATCAAATATGGTTGGTGAGGGTTGTTTGAGTGAAAGTTTAACGCCCTGTTAAATCTTGTATGCACTTTGAGTCTTTTTATTATTATATTCCGCTTTACAAGTAGATCGATATATATCTTTGTACATATTGGAACTGTTTCCTTGTAACATACATTTGCACATCTTAATACTTTCCCATACTGTCAATGTGTACAATGTACCAGAGGTACCCAGAGTAAATTAAGTTTGTGCAAAAGTATGTCACAGGCAGAAGGAAGCATCTTCGAACCCATAAGCCATATATATGTATATTCTTGATCAGCATCAACAGCCGAGTCGATATTGTCCCGTACGTCTGACCGTCTGTGTGTGTCAGAAACAAGAAGACCTAGAGCATCCAAATATTGAATGTGTATGTGCCCGGTATCTACAATCCCTTAAAGATTGGATAATTAAAGCCAGAGCTATAAAAGTATAAAAAAGGTGGCATACTTATCGCCCTTAAAACCACAAAATGGAAAAAAGTACGGCTCAGCATTCTTAGATAGTTTTTGATGTACAATTAATAATTGAGAAAACCAAAATATTTTCATTTAGTTTGAAATGGGCGCGTCATGGCTTCAAAGTTTTGAAACAAATTAATCATACGACTCGTGAACCAAAAACAAATTTTAACAACGAAAACTTAAGTTCATTTCAATTGTTGTAATTTTTTGAAATATAAAAAGGCAACTTCATTTTTTGGAAATATGGCAGAAAGGACTTCAGTGTTTTCGATCGGCTTATTGAAACCAATATTCGATAGGGAGAGTTCCTTGCCAACGAAAAGGTTTATGCTATCTGCATTTTTATACCGCACAAGATGCATAAAACCAAAGAATTATAGATATTATGGATGACAAGGAACAAATCGAGAATTGAGAACAGTCAGTTGGGCCAATGTCAGCTACCAGAAAAAATCGTGTTTTGTTTCACATGCGTCATCTATAATATAATATATAAGTTCAAGCGTAGTGGCTTACCAATTGGAACCAGCATGTAAGAATGCACAAATTCCTTTAAGATCTATTCAGCAAAAAGAATCCCATACATGTCAAGCCTCTATCTTTTACCATCTCTGAGATCTGTGCGTTCATACGGACAGACAGACGTACATGGCTATATCGACTCGATTGTTGATGCTGATCAAGAATATATTATATATACTTTATGGGGTTGGTCATCGACCCCATACACTAATTATATATTCTTTATCAGCATCAACAGCCGAGTCGATATAGGTCTGTACGTGTGTGTCTATGTGTATGTGCCCAGTATCTACAATCTCTTAAAGATTGGCACAGACTTCGTTTGTGCCCAAGTTTTTATACAGTTGCAAGTGCTCGCTTAAATATTTTCAAAAAATACTCTTTTTCCCATATTCCGACCGATCGTTAGTCATCCGATTTGGCCAAAAGTTTGTTTAATTATGTGAAACAAACAAATACAAAATTGCAGGATGCTACCATTCAAAAAAATGTTTTTCTAACTACGACTGTTTTTCAGACCTATCTTTTGTATGGCAGCTATACCATATAAATGTCCGATTTTAATAAAACTTGGTAGAATTATAATAAAAAAACATAAGAAACCTACGACTTCAAAGTTTGGAGACGTTTTCATTGAAAAGAACAAAGTTTTTTTTTCTAAAACTAGTTTTCCGACCGATTGTTCCTATGGGAGCTATGACAGTCAGCCATGAGTCATCCGATCCGGTCGGTTCCGACATATTAGTAGTGTTCAGCAAAAAGAAGACTATGCAAAATTTCAGCTCGATTGCTTTAAAACTGAGAGACTAGTTTGCGTAGAAACAGACAGGCAGACAGACGGACAAAGCACAATCGACTCAGCTCGTCTCCCTGATCAAGAATATATATGTGTAGTTTATGGGGTCGGAAATGAATATTTCTATGCGTTGCAAGCTTCTGGGCCAAATTATAATACATTTTGCAAGGGTATAAAAATGTGGCATACTTATCGGACTTTATCTGACTGTTAAAATATTCAGATTATTTGTTAATGTTAATCCACATAGAAAGAGGATATTAAACACTGATTCCCCTGAATAACGGGTATATCGCAGTCGGGCAGGGCCGACTTTAACTTACGCTCTCGTTTTCCAATGAGGATCAGCTGAATTCAGACAGCTGCCAAAAATCATGGCGCAAACTATGCCAACCAGGGGAACCCCAGCTCAAGCGGAACCACGGTGGCGGATCCCTTATGATTTGGCCTGCTCTTTGTTATGCTGGAACGTATCGTCTCTTGCTGTATTCCAACCTAACCGAGAACTAATGCCGAGATCTCGGCACCCGAGCAAACTTTGTGAATTTAGGGATATGCTTTATGGGGATAATTGAATTTTAAAAGAAGACAACGCCCCGATTTACAATGCACCTACCACAAAAGTGGGTCCACTGCGACAGTCCTCTGTTCTCCACAGCGGTGAAACGTAGTCGCAGAAACTCTCGAACACCTCCTCTGCAGGTGTCCAGCAATCGACACGCTAAGATTAAGTCATTTGCACATCCCACAGTTTGCTTCTTTAAAAGACCCGGCCAAGAGACACCCTCCACCAACAAATATTGGCATTCGTCGAAAGGTCGAAGGTCCTTTCGGACTTCTTGGTAAAAGAGTACCCAACAAACACCCGGCATCATTAAGCAACATACACACATCCATCTGTATTAGTGGAACTAGGCTATTTATAGGTGCTGCCAACTTTTTTGCACCCACACTGTTTACTAATCCTTGATGCACCAAGAGCTTGTTGGTATGGAATTATTATCAAGGGGGGACCCAGCCAGGTCGACTCCACTCGGGCTTGAAGCATTTCTCTGGAATGCATGTACAGTCGGCACATGTACATACACATACACGCATATGGAGACACATTTCTTCACATGTATTTAAAAGTACAAATAAAATATCACCTTAATCAGTAAGCGTGCACTTGCCTCTTATTGTTCACAGCCTTCAGCTTTGGAATCCTTTCTCTTAATGTCTGAGTCTTCTTTCCCAACTATTGTAATGCGCACAGTCGATTGTAATTGTTCACCATTAAACTTTATCTCGGCGCCAGTAGTCAGCAGAATTAAGCGTTGGTCTGTACCCAAGAAAGACAAGGGGCTGCCAACTTACCAGTGCTGTAAAACGACGAACTCTTAAATAGCCAAAAATCAAAATGAGCCAAATAGGAGCAACATTTGGAACCAAAAATAGCAGTATTTGTGCTAGATCGTTATTTTAAGAGCTAAATTCGACTGATGAGGGCTTTTATTGGCATTGATTCCATTATTGCCTTAGTTATACGAAAATGTAGATTAATCTCATCTCATTACATAGAGTATTATAAGTTTGTGCAAAAGTATGTAACATCCAGAAGGAAGCATCTCCGACCCCATAAAGTATAAATATTCTTGATCAGCATCAACAGCCGAGTCGATACAGCCATGTCCGTCTGTCTGTCCGTATGAACGCACAGATCTCAGAGATGGTAAGAGATAGAGGCTTGACATGTATGGGACATATGCTTCTTATGTCTGCAGGCAGATCAAGTTTATTTTCAATTTTGGCCACGCCCCCTGCAGCCCCCGCAATTTAGAACGTCATATCTCCTACAGTTTTAAAGATAGGTGGGTTGTTCCTTCTAGATATATTTAGTAATATGGATAACTTATCGACTAGCCACAGGAATGGTGAAGATCGGATGAACGGTTTTCGAGTTATGATCAAAATTTATGCTGAGCGTATAATTTCGTTGGTACAGAGTATGCTATAGTCGGGCTTGACCGACTTTCTTTCTTGTTCTATGTAGGAAATGGAAATGGTGTCGAACCTCACCATCGAACGCATTTAAATTTAAAAAAAAGTCAAAATAAATCGGATTTTTATTTTGACAATGGACGTATGGCTCTTAACTAGCCCGATAATTGGTGCTAAGCTGGATTTTGTTGACTTTTTGGATTTCGAGATAGTTGAAAAAACGAAGGCATTTGTGAAACATAGAAGTGGCTTCCGAGGGCGACAATTCAAAAGCCGACTTAAGCAAATCCTGAGGAAATATTTTAATAAGAGTAATTTTAGAATGTAATTGATTTTTAAAATGGTTTTAATGGTACCCAAAAATGATTTATACATTTTTCACCATTTGATCTTAAGCACTTTCGCACGGGACACGACACACGGGACATATTTTGCCATCATGACATATATGTGGTTGGAAAATAAAAACTTACAGTTAATTACAATCACATAGTTTGTTCTGATTTCTTACGCAATCTTTATTAGGTCTTTGTACCCATAGAAATATTTTAGATAGCTAAATTCATTGAAATATGTAGGCACTTTTATAGAAAAAAAACGTGCAAATAAGAAATACTCCAATTAAGTTGTTTCCCTTTGCAATGTCGATAAAATATGCTGATTTTGAGAGCTTTGAATTTTTTGGTCTAGGTGGATCTTTCTGTAGAAATGCCCATGTGTAAAATTGTTCCACATGACTGACCGGTGAGGTAACTCCTGCACAGCCTGGATCCATAAGCGTGAAGCAGCTGACTTTTTCACAGTGGTTTAATCTTATGATGAATGTAAGTATAAGATACGGTTTTGAAAAACTCTGCCGGGAAATAAGAAAAACTCACAGAAAACTGTCGTATAAGCTTTTTGGTTGTATAACACATTTTCAAAGTTAAAAATAAATAAACATAAACTTTCAACTTTTCGAAAATCTTACCTGATTTCTACAGATTCCCTTGTAATCATTTCTTGCAGAAAACAAAAGACACAAATTTCAAGTTGAAAAACTCTTATTTCGGGAATATTTGTGCTCCGCACCACTTTACATAATTTTTTATGTGTCCATATGTATATTTTGTTAAAATGTTAAACCAATTTATGCTTAGGCGCGTTTTTCGTCACCGGCATGAGGACGCATATGCTTTCTGCAACAGCCCCAAGTCGCTTATATAAGGTACTCCAATGACAATTTTTAATTTATTGTTATAGACCGATCCAGCTGCACTTCAACTGACACACATTACCCGGCACGTCTGCTGACTTATTTAAAACCTTTACTAAGATTAATTATAGGAACTGCAAGAGTGTACAAACTCCTATAAGTCTACTTTTCTTCTTCTACAAACTCCTTTTTGATGCACTTAAAATATGTATTACAATTTTGGCTAGAAGTTTGGAGCGCATAGAAGGAATCTTGATCAGTATGACAAACTGTGACCATAGAGATTTGTCCGTTCGTTTGTCTGTTTCTTCGCAAACTAGTCCTGCCGTTTTAAAGAAATCGAGCTGAAATTTAGGATGGAGTCTTTTATTAGGTAAACGCTGCTAATATGTCAGAACCGTTTGGATCGGATGATTACTTCTTGAAGCTGCCATAGGAATGATTTGTTTCAAAAATTTCGTCTCAATCGGGTGATCGTTTAGTTTTGTAAATTTCGCTGCTGGGACCATTTCCCGCCAACTTCTACAACTTAGAAACATTCCCGAGCGGTCAGCAATTCCACAAACCGATTAGCATCTCAATCGGATAAACAGTCCAGGCGGGCATAAGGAACAGACAGACAGACAAACATTGATCTACATATATTTATAGATACTTAAATTTTCTATATATTATATTTTATTGCACTTTCATGCTCATTTTAGGAGTCAGTTGCACAAAGTCATCCAGACAACAGATGAAGTCCGTAAGGCCAACTTGTCAGGCTTGGAACATATTTGGGGTCTGCATTTATTTCTAAAAAGGTTCGGTTTACAGTAACGTGAAATCCGGATCTGGGTCGAACCAGGTCGGGTTTTCAACCGATCGTTCCCTCGACAACTAAATGTTGTAGTCACCCGACCCAGCTGGTTACGACAAATGTGCAGCGTAGTTGTACAAAAAGACCGTGGAAAGTTTGGTGAAAATAGCTTTAAAACTAACTGAGGAGATAGCATAGAATAAGACGAACGGACGGAGGGAGAGACGGACATGCCTACTCAGCGCGCTGTGCTGACAAAGAGAATAAAATATTTTATAATAAAATATATTTATATAATATTTTATAATAAAATATTTTATTCTCTTAGGCACTGATCAATAATATATATGAATTATGTGGACGGAGATGCTTCCTTCTATGTGACAATTTCAGAATACCCTCTGCAAGGGTATGAAAATACAAATAATGTGTGGTCCAGTTTGTTGGGCCAAAAGTTTAGTTTCCAGAGAAAGCTATAAATCAATTTTCAAAGTTACGCATAAACAACTATCAACAACTTGACCAAATATATGATAATCTATCCCCAATGTCGGTGAATGGGGGAAAACTATTCTATGAAACATCTTAGTTTTCATCCGATAAGGATGTATGCAAATGATACAATCACTGCTCACCACTCATCCGGAAATCTAACATCCTCGGAGTAAAATGGTGTAGTTCCTAGCGACAACGATAAAATCGGAATATGTTGATGTCAAATTTTAAAATTTACTCCTAAAGTGTTAAATATTCTGTAAAACTGTTGTTAATGTTATATTTACACCCTTGCAAAGGGTATTATAATTTTGCACAGAAGTTTTGCAACACATTGAATTATTCATTTCCGACCCCATAAACCATGTATATTCTTGATCAGGGTGACGAGCTGAGTCGATTGAGCTTTGTCCGTCCGTCTGTCTGTTTCTACGCGAACTAGTCTCTCAGTTTTGAAGCTTTCGAGCTGAAATTCGAGCACAGAGTCTTCTTTTTGCTGCACACTACTAATATGTCGGAGCCGACCAGATCGGATGACTATATCCCATAGCTCCCATAGGAATAATCGGTCGGAAAACTAGTTTTAGTGAGAAAAACTTTTTTCTTTTCAACGGAAACGTCTCCAAACTTTGTAATCGTAGGTTTACTATGTTTTTTATAATTCTATAAATCGAACAACTATATGGTATAGCTGCCGTACAAAAGATAGGTCTGAAAAACAGTTTTAGTTAGAAAAACTTTTTTGTTTTTAATGGTAGCATCCTGCAATTTTGTATTTGTTTGTTTAACGTGCTTTCACAGAATTTTACAAATTTTTGACCAAATCGGATGACTATATCGTATAGCTCCCATACGAACGATCGGTCGGAAAACGGGAAAAAGGGTATTCTTAAAAATATTTAAGCGAGTATTTGCAAGGGTATTAAAACTTCGGCACAGCCGAAGTTAGCTTAGCTTTTTCGTTTTTCATATCATTTAAAAGCCGATATGATAAAGTTACGAATGATCTGTTCGAAAATATCAATCTGATATTTTCGAGAATATAAAATCCATATTAATAAGATTACATTTATATTTAATTTTGTCATTATGATACAATACATAAAAAATATACTGAAAATAGAACTTCACTGTTATTTTAGTGGGTAAGTACCATTATGCTTAATACTTAATTTACTTTACCTCTCCTTGATTGGGGATCGAATTCTGGACCTCTCGCCCTTAATACGAATGGGATGGCGTCTTATCGGACTGCACCATTGGACACGTGTGTGGCGACACGCCGCAGAGCCTACTTAAAGAATCCGTTAAGTTGCCTAAAATTTCAAAATGAAACAACATTTGTCTCTTTCCCACTTCACATTTATGGTCAAAATGAAATGTTTTAGTTTCGAAGTAATATAATATGAAAAAAAAGATATTTGCCAAAATATCAAATTAACCAGCCAAGATGAAATTGATATTGACATTTTTTTTCTCTGTGTGATAAATGAAGTTTTCCAGTTTACAGAAATTCCTTTTTCCCGATTCAAACTCATTTTCCAAGCTCTGTTTGGTATTTGGATAAAAATTGGTTGGAAAATCCACCCTCCTACGTGAAAATTGGTCAACTAAAATTTAGATATTTGTAATCTTTTTTATTGGATCAGGTTTATACTCATTTTCAAAGACTTGTATGAGAATTTAGCAAAGTGGGCATACCATTCATTCAGAAAATTCACTCCCCCCACTGCAAAATGGGTGGTCAAGATTGTATGCACAGAAAAAAATAAGATCGAATATCGAGTTGATATTCCAATATAATTTCAAAAATATCTATTTAAATATCCTAAATATCCTAGAGTTACTATTTAATATCAATATGATGCTGTAGTATTACATTGATACTAAAAATATTATATTAATAAGTGAAATTCTCACAGTGATATGAAAAATACCCTAATGACGTGATTTCAGGTCAAAGTAGACAGCGACAGCCATTAGCGAAATGCCTACTGAAGGTTGAATCGGGAGATTCATGAAACAGTTCAGTATAGGCAACCAGCTCTTTTTGGTGTATATAAATGTGTAAGATGTTTACAGTTGTGAACAAACGTAACTTTTCGGGACCTCGAGCCAGCTAAAGTCACTAATTATAATTCTAGTATATCTTTGACATTTGAACCATGTCCAATGGGCACTATACAAAAATAGCTTTGATACATAATAATACATTATACAATAATACCCCTTTGATATTATAAAACAAGAAAGAAAGTCGGTCAAGCCCGACTATAACATACTCTGTACCAAGAAAATTTCTTTTGATCATAACTCGAAAACCGTTCATCCGATCTTCTTCATTCCTTTGGCGGATCGATAAGTTATCCTAATAACTAAATATGTCCAGAAGGAACAAGCCATCTATCTTCAAAACTGTGGGAGATATGACGTTTTTTCTAAATTGCGGGGGCGGGAGGGGGCGTGGCCAAAATTGAAAATAAACTTGATCTGCCTGCAGACATAAGAAGCATATGTCCCATACATGTCAAACCTCTATCTCTTACCATCTCTGAGATCTGTGCGTTCATACGGACAGACAGACGGACAGACGGACATGACGGACATGACTCGGCTGTTGATGCTGATCAAGAATATATATACTTTATGGGGTCGGAGATGCTTCCTTCTGGATGTTACATACTTTTGCACAAACTTATAATACTCTATGTACCTACGGTACAGAGTATAAATATTAATACTATAAAAATAGATCAGGCATATTAAGAAATATCAGATTGTTGATATGAAACATTTCACATTGATATGTTCGAAATTTACGAGTGATATTTTCGATCATATCAACCGGGTATTCTTCAGATGAAGTCCGATTCGATACTGAAAAATTCCCGATTGATACTAAATATCGTGATCTTTTTTTTCTGTGTGGGCAAAAGTTTAGTTCACAGCGAATTGCTCCAAACTCTGTTTCTAAACTAAATGTATATAAATATGCAATACGTGACTTCAAATTTTATAAATCAACCCCCAAAGTCGGAAAATGGGGGGAAAAATGTTGCAAGAAACTTTTTGGCTTATCATTCGATCTGGTTCAAACTCATTTTCAAAGATTTATTTGAAATCTTAATCAAATAGGTATTCCAATTTTGGAAAATCTTCACATGGGTCTTATAATGGCCGCTTAATGACAATATTCTTTAATATTTGTATATATTGCAAAAGCTATCAACAAATTCAGAAAGTGGGCCAAAACGGTTAAATACATATAGGTATACTTATCAGATTTTCACCCGATCACACTCAAACTCATTTTCAAAGATTATAATGGAAATTGAACACTCACTTCTTACCAATCAGGAAAAATTAGTTTCTAAGTTGAGATTTTAAGATGATCTTTTTTTGAACTTGCACTTTCAATAAATAAGGAGTAGAACTGTTGGAAAAATACTTTTTGGTTCTTCATCTGATCAGCTCCAATCTCATTTTCAAAGCATCCCAGTATAAACTATTACCAGCATAATTTTAAGATTCAGACAACCAGACAAATTTAGCGAGAAACTGCTACAAAAGATGTTTTGGTTTTCCCATCGATCGAACTTAAACCACGATTTAAAGCCCCAAAATGCAAGCGAAGCCGCCGGTATAAGCTTTTCTACATATAAAACGAGAAAGAAAGTCGGTCAAGTTCGACCATAACATACTCTGTACCAACGAAATTATATGTACAGAATACATTTTGATGCTGCAGTAGCAGCTGAAAGTAGCGTTTCTACTGCGCTGCAGCAGCGAACAGTCTTTTGATCATAACTCGATAACCGCTCCTCTGATCTTCACCATTTCTTTGGCTGATCGATAAGTTATTCTTATTACTAAATATGTACAGAGGCAAAGAACAATCTATCTTTTAAACTGTGGGAGATATAACGTTTTTTCTAAATTGCGGGGGCGGGAGGGGGCGTAGCCAAAATTGAAAACAAACTTGATCTGCCTGCAGACATAAGAATCACATGTCCCATACACGTCAAACCTCTATCACTTGCCATCTCTAAGATTTGTGCGTTCATCCGGAAAAAAAGACGGACATGACTAGGCAGTTGATGTTAATCAAGAAAATATATACTTTATAGGGTCGGAGATGCTTCCTTCTGTCTGTTACACACGTTTGCCCAAACTTATAATACTCTATGTACCTACGGTACTGAGTATAAAAAGTCAACAAAATCCACCTTAGTACCAATTATCGGGCTAGTTAAGAGCCATAACTGACGTCTATTGTCAAAATAAAAATCCAATTTACTTTTAAATTTAAATGCGTTCGATGGTGAGGTTCGACACCATTTCCATTTCCTACATAGAAAAATGAGATAAATCTACATTTTCGTATAACTAAGTTTTCTTTTTGTCAGAATAAAACGTTTTTGCACAAACGATCCTACGCCCATTTCGAGCAATATACTGAAAGGCAATAATGGAATCAATGCTAATAAAAGCGCTCATCACTCGAATTTAGCGACTAAAATAACGAACTAGAACGAATACTGCTATTTTTGGTTCCAAATGTTGCTTCTATTTGGCTCATTTTGATTTTTGGCTATTTAAGAGTTCGTCGTTTTACAGCACTGGTAAGTTGGCAGCCCCTTGTCTTTATTGGGTACAGACCAACGCTTAATTCTGCTGACCACTGGCGCCGAGATAAAGTTTAATGGTGAACAAATACAATCGACTGTGCGCATTACAATAGTTGGGAAAGAAGACTCGGACATTAAGAGAAAGGATTCCAAAGCTGAAGGCTGTGAACAATAAGAGGCAAGTGCACGCTTACTGATTAAGGTGATATTTTATTTGTACTTTCAAATACATGTGAAGAAATGTGTCTCCATATGCGTGTATATGTATGTAGATGTGCCGACTGTACATGCATTCCAGAGAAATGCTTCAAGCCCGATTGGAGTCGACCTGGCTGGGTCCCCCCTTGATAATAATTCCATACCAACAAGCTCTTGGTGCATCAAGGATTAGTAAACAGTGTGGGTGCAAAAAAGTTGGCAGCACCTATAAATAGCCTAGTTCCACTAACACATATGGATGTGTGTATGTTGCTTAATGATGCCGGGTGTTTGTTGGGTACTCTTTGACCAAGAAGTCCGAAAGGACCTTCGACCTTTCGACGAATGCCAACATTTGTTGGTGGAGGGTGTCTCTTGGCCGGGTCTTTTAAAGAAGCAAACTGTGGGATGTGCTAATGACTTAATCTTAGCGTGGCGATTGCTGGACACCTGCAGAGGAGGTGTTCGAGAGTTTATGCGACTACGTTTCACCGCTGTGGAGAACAGAGGACTGTCGCAGTGGACCCACTTTTGTGGTAGGTGCATTGTAAATCGGGGCGTTGTCTTCTTTTAAAATTCAATTATCCCCATAAAGCATATTCCTAAATTCAGAAAGTTTGCTCGGGTGCCGATATCTCGGCATTAGTTCTCGGTTAGGTTGGAATACAGCAAGAGACGATACGTTCCAGCATAACAAAGAGCAGGCCAAATCATAAGGGATCCGCCGCCGTGGTTCCGCTTGAGCTGGGGTTCCCCTGGTTGGCATAGTTTGCGCCATGATTTTTGGCAGCTGTCTGAATTCAGCTGATCCTCATTGGAAAACGAGAGCGTAAGTTAAAGTCGGCCCTGCCCGACTGCGATATACCCGTTACTCAGGGGAATCAGTGTTTAATATCCTCTTTCTATGTGGATTAACATTAACAAATAATCTGAATATTTTAACAGTCAGATAAAGTCCGATAAGTATGCCACATTTGTATACCCTTGCAAAGTGTATTATAATTTGGCCCAGAAGTTTGCAACGCATAGAAATATTTATTTCCGACCCCATAAACTACACATATATATTCTTGATCAGGGAGACGAGCTGAGTCGATTGTGCTTTGTCCGTCTGTCTGCCTGTCTGTTTCTACGCAAATTAGTCTCTCAGTTTTAAAGCAATCGAGCTGAAATTTTGCATAGTCTTCTTTTTGCTGCACACTACTAATATGTCGGAACCGACCGGATCGGATGACTCATGGCTGACTCTCATAGCTCCCATAGGAACAATCGGTCGGAAAACTAGTTTTAGAAAAAAAAACTTTGTTCTTTTCAATGAAAACGTCTCCAAACTTTGGAGTCGTAGGTTTCCTATGTTTGTTTTAAATAATTTTACCAAGTTTTATTAAAATCGGACATTTATATGGTATAGCTGCCATACAAAAGATAGGTCTGAAAAACAGTCGTAGTTAGAAAAACTTTTTTTTGAATGGTAGCATCCTGCAATTTTGTATTTGTTTGTTTCACATAATTAAACAAACTTTTGGCCAAATCGGATGACTAACGATCGGTCGGAATATGGGAAAAAGAGTATTTTTTGAAAATATTTAAGCGAGCACTTGCAATTGTATAAAAACTTGGTCACAGACCAAGTCTGTGCCAATCTTTAAGAGATTGTAGATACTGGGCACATACACATAGACACACACGTACAGACCTATATCGACTCGGCTGTTGATGCTGATAAAGAATATACAATTAGTGTATGGGGTCGATGACCAACCCCATAAAGTATATATAATATATTCTTGATCAGCATCAACAATCGAGTCGATATAGCCATGTCCGTCTGTCTGTCCGTATGAACGCACAGATCTCAGAGATGGTAAAAGATAGAGGCTTGACATGTATGGGATTCTTTTTGCTGAATAGATCTTAAAGGAATTTGTGCATTCTTACATGCTGGTTCCAATTGGTAAGCCACTACGCTTGAACTTATATATTATATTATAGATGACGCATGTGAAACAAAACACGATTTTTTCTGGTAGCTGACATTGGCCCAACTGACTGTTCTCAATTCTCGATTTGTTCCTTGTCATCCATAATATCTATAATTCTTTGGTTTTATGCATCTTGTGCGGTATAAAAATGCAGATTGCATACACCTTTTCGTTGGCAAGGAACTCTCCCTATCGAATATTGGTTTCACTAAGCCGATCGAAAACACTGAAGTCCTTTCTGCCATATTTCCAAAAAATGAAGTTGCCTTTTTATATTTAAAAAAATTGAAATGAAGTAAAGTTTTTACGTTGTTAAAATTTGTATTTGGTTCACGAGTCGTATGATTAATTTGTTTCAAAACTTTGAAGCCATGACGCGCTCAGTTCAAACTAAATGAAAATATTTTGGTTTTCTCAATTATTAATTGTACATCAAAAACTATCTTTAAGAATGCTGAGCCGTACTTTTTTCCATTTTGTCGTTTTAAGGGCGATAAGTATGCCACCTTTTATATACTTTTATAGCTCTGGCATTTATTATTCAATCTTTAAGGGATTGTAGATACTGGGCACATACACATTCAATATTTGGATGCTCTAGGTCTTCTTGTTTCTGACACACACAGACGGTCAGACGTACGGGGCAATATCGCCTCGGCTGTTGATGCTGATCAAGAATATACATATTTATGGCTTATGGGTTCGAAGATGCTTCCTTCTGCCTGTGACATACTTTTGCACAAACTTAATTTACTCTGGGTACCTCTGGTACATTGTACACATTGACAGTATGGGAAAGTATTAAGATGTGCAAATGTATGTTACAAGGAAACAGTTCCAATATGTACAAAGATATATATCGATCTACTTGTAAAGCGGAATATAATAATAAAAAGACTCAAAGTGCATACAAGATTTAACAGGGCGTTAAACTTTCACTCAAACAACCCTCACCAACCATATTTGATAATGAGTTATTAGCCTGAAATAACATTTTACTGCGAGTTTTCCACATGTCCCGCCAGAACTTTTCAAAACGTGATCTTAGTACTCACTTTCAGCATAAGATAAACTGTAATCGGTACTGTAAGCCATTATTTGAATGCAAATTTATTTATTCTTTGCTTTCAGATATTGATCAATCCTGGTTTGACTTGGAAGAGCGGTGCATAACAGTCACTGTCCATACTCAGAATATTGGTAAATCCACCAGGCCAGGCAACTAAAAACATTCGAAGTTTCCCCGATTTCCCACCGCTGGATGAGAAACACATGCGTGGATAAACATGTCGCTGATACCAAAAGCTCAACCAAAAGAATTTTTGGTCTGTCTGCGCCTACATTTTGGTCACAATTCTTTTCGGCCGTTGCAATTGGACATCATCCGGACTTTGATTGTAAAGAAACGTGACGTGTGCGCCGTCATTGCAACAGGGTATGGCAAGTCGCTCACCTATCAGTTTCCCGCCTTTTACTTAAACAAGGTTGTGGTGGTGATCTCGCCCCTGATATCTCTGATGGAGGATCAGGTCCAGTCACTGAAAGGCAAAGCCTGTCTGCTGGGATCGGCCCAGGAGGAGGAGGATAAGGTGATCAAACAGCGAATTTTGGCTCTAAAGTATAGAGTGATCTATGCCACGCCCGAATACATAACTCGTGGCAATGGCCTAAAGTTGCTCAGCGATTTGGGAAATAATCTGGCCTTAATAGCTGTTGATGAGGCACACTGCATATCGAAGTGGGGTCACGAGTTTCGTCCCTCATACAGACAGCTAAGACTGTTGCGGGAGACAGTGCCGCATGTGCAGATTATAGCCCTGACCGGCACAGCCACGCAGAAAGTGCGTAAGGACATTTGTGAGCAAATGAATCTGCGCAACCCGGGTATCTTCGCCAGCTCCTTAGATCGCCCCAATTTAGACTTGAGCGTGAGAAGTAAGGGGAAAGAGATTTGGACAGACTTGCGAGACTATTTGAGGAAAAACCAGGGATCCTGCATAATATACACCAATACACGTCGTGACACAGAGCAAATTAGCCAGGAGCTTACCCAAAAAGGTATAAGCTGTCATATGTATCACGGCATGCTGTCTCTGGAAACGAAGAAAATCAACCAGGCCGAGTTTCAGTCGGATAAGGTGCGCGTGATGGTGGCCACTTGTGCCTTTGGCTTGGGCATAGATAAACCAAATGTACGCCTGGTCATTCATTATGGTGCACCCAGTGATCTGGAGCGCTACTATCAAGAGATTGGACGTGCAGGGCGTGATGATCAGCCGGCGCAATGTGTACTCTTTCAGAGTAGGGCCGATGCGGCCACGCACAAAAGACTTAAATCAACACAGGCCTTGACCTGGGAGCGCGGCGAGGAGCTCCAGCAAATGGCTCTCGCCATACGCAATTATATAAATACGCACGGTTGCCGCAGGCGCTTTATATTAGAATACTTCAGTGACCCGGCGGTGGCAAAAATGAATCCGCATAGTAATTGCTGTGACAATTGTCGTTGTACGCCGTTCGATATAAATTATCAGAATGTGTATGAAGGATTGAACGAATTGGGACAACTGGATGTGAGCAACGAAGCCAGCTTTATGCTCGGAATGTTACGTTCAGTCGAAGGTCATATGGGACTGGTTAAGCTAATATTGGCCTTGCGAGGATCACATGACAAAAGAGTGCCCAAAATATGCCGTGATCATGAGGCATTCGGCAGTGGCTCGCACCGGCCTACAGCCTGGCATAAACTACTGGCCGAGGAGTTAACTGCCCAGGGTTACATTAAGCTCGATTACGTCAAGAACTCAAAATGTGCATTCGGTTTTATGCTACCACAGGTAACATTCAAGGGCTGCTGTTGGCTTGAAAGCGAGGGCAAAAGATCCAGCATTCTGCTGGAACCCACTTCAAGAATGCTGAAATTTCAGCAAAAACGGATCCAGGAACAGAAGGAGAAGGTGGAATTTGACTGGGGCTGCGACTTGGAAGCGGAGGAGCTTCTCGAATTGGATAGGCTGGAAGAGCAGCAGCAGAACCCGTGCCGTACTGAAATCAAATCCGTAATTTCGGATTTGCAAAAGATGATGGACGAGCCAATGGATGAAGCTGACTTTTTCAGAAAGACGCGTAAAAGATTGTTTGAATGTATCGAAACAACCGACGAAGCTGTCATTGTGCCAAAGATCAGGAAGAAATGACGTGTTATTTACGTTTAATCACCACACTTTTTTGAGACTAAACAAGAAATTTATCCTATTAGTAAATGCACTGAATTATAAAAATTAATGGTTGTTGTTTGTTGTATTCTCCGGGGGTCAACGGCAAGAAATAGAAGGCTGAAATTTAGACAGGATTTCCCTTTTTTGAAAGTGCTTACTAAAGACCGTTTTGATATGCAAGAATAGTAAGATGAGAAAACGGCAGTAAGACCATGTGGTTTTAAAAAATTTCACCCCATGAGTCGGAAAAGTTAGTGCGGGGATTTTTTTCGGCCGACTGATTTGAATCTCGTTTTGTAAGTGAAATAATTGAACACGTATTTCACAGATTTCGGTAAATCCGCCCAGCTTTTATCCGATTAACTTGAAATTCAGTTTGTAAAGATGGTAAGTAAAATAAATTGAGATGTCATTTTGCTGTACTGGGAAATTCGCCAGGGTCTGAAAGTTACTGAAAAGCACTTCATTTTCATTAGATTGACTTGATTGAAAATCAGTATATAAGGATAGAATGAGAAATAGTTTGTGATTTCGTTCTCCGATGTTTGAAAATTTGCCCGTTATTTGGTGAGGCCGTGTGCGAAATAGTTTGTGATGTGGTTTTCCGATAATTACAAATTTGACTGTACGGTCGCAAAACTCTACATGTTAACAACTGTTTTGCACCATATTGACTTGAAACTCGGTTTGTAAGGATTTATACACAACAAAAGATAAATAGTTTTATAGTTATATCGAAAATTGTGATGCTGGGGTCGGTTTAATCGTTAGTTTTGAACCGATCTGACTGATGTTCCGATTGGAAGCTTTCAGGGCCAAGTAATGGGAAAATATTTCTCCAGTCTTGAATAATACTCTTCAGAATGAATTGTTTTTATTTGTGAACAATTTAAATTTTGGACTAGCAAAGTAAAATAAATCCACTTTTATGGTCGGGAGATTGGCGAATCTAAATGAAATTTTTTTGTTTGCTCTTTTTTGAAACACCTAGATCGAAAATGTAATTTTGAAATATTTCTTATAGCGAAAATTTGAAACAAAAAAAAAAAGAAAAGTTGCCGTCTAGTCTCTGAGATATAGGTGTTCATACAGACGGACGGACAGGGCTACATCGACTCGACCGTTTATAATCCTCGAGTAACGGGTATACAATAAAGTTCTCAATTTTTATACTCCGTACCAAAGGTACATAGAGTATAATAAGTTTGTGCAAAAGTATGTAACATCCAGAAGAAAGCATCTCCGACCCAATAAAGTATATATATTCTTGATCAGCATCAACAGCCGAGTCGATATAGCCATGTCCGTCTGTCCGTCCGTCCGTCCGTCTGTCTGTCTGTCTGTCCGTCCGTATGAACGCACAGATCTCAGAGATGGTAAGAGATAGAGGTTAGACATGTATGGGACATATGCTTCTTATGTCTGCAGGCAGATCAAGTTTATTTTCAATTTTGGCCACGCCCCCTGCCGCCCCCGCAATTTAGAAAAAAGGAGTGGGCGTCGTGGAACACCCGGTACGAGCGAAGCTCTTTACGAAGGATAATTATAATCTGATTTGAAACTCCAACACTTGCGAAAGAATTCGCGGTACGATATACCAGCCTCCTTTGTGGTGTTGTGTCTCTGTTTAAAGTTGTGCGAAAGCATAACATGACCTCGAGCCGGCTAAAAAAACTGCAGGTTTACTAAGAACAAAGGTCACAGAAAAACCAGTCACATGAACTTAATAACTTTAAACACAAAAACATGTATCTTACCTTCTTTATTTACTTGTGCTTTTTCCAAAAAATGTTCTCAAAATGTTTTTTTTTCTGTGATTCGTCAAAGACATGGTCTTGCCTCAACTGCTTTTATCAAAGCAATTTTCTCCTCACAGTTTTTACCTCTATTTTTTTTGACAAATTACTTCCAAAATAATTTGAAACATTATATTCCTGAGCTGTGTATCAGCTGTTTCTCGAACCACACACGCCTTCGAAACGCCGCTATCAAGACATAGTGTGGATTTTGTTCATGTTGCTGGACGGACAAACGAAAAGGTAAAATCGGTTTTATCTGCTAAAAGCGCCAAATGTTTCGGTCACTACTGGTCACTGCTTTGGTTACTGTTTCGGTAACTGTTTCAGTCACTGTCTCGGTCACTGTTCCGGTCACTGTTTCCGTAACGGTTTCAGTCATAGTTAAAGTCACTGTTTCAGTCACCTTTTCGGTCAGTGTTTTGATCACTTTTTAAGTCACCTCTGATCTCCCACCACGCTGCTATGGCTGTTTTGTATAGGCCAAAGCTGCTGACTTTGCAAACCGTGACCGTTTTTTCTGTTCTGACAACTTCAAAGAGACGACCGGTTGTTGCGAACTCTGCTCACTGCTATCGCTTTCTTGCACAGACGTTTTGGCTTTCGACCTTACAAAATACCTAGATCTGGTGCGAAATTAGTTAAATTGGCAACACTGGTTAGCAGACTCCAGTGCATGATACATCAATAAAGGTTCGGCTGCGCCAGTGTGAGTTCTCTGCAAAGTACCTTCACGTTCAGTGCTGCGCGTACTATTAAAGCGCAAGCTTTTATCCAAAGTACTCATCACACCGACTCCGCCTCACCTTTATCGTTGCATCATGCTCCAGTGTAAGCAGAGACATGATGCAATAATCAATATTAGGTGGTCTCGTCGGCGAAAAGTAGTCCGTTAACAATGCCAACAATAACTTTTGACTTTGCAATGTCAAAAGCGTAGCCAAGAAATCTGTCGCAAAGACAATCGTTTTCTGGATTTACCCCCCGCCTACCGTCCGTAAAAGAGCTTCGCTCTAAAAACGTCATATCTCCTACAGTTTTAAAGATAGGTGGGTTGTTCCTTCTAGATATATTTAGTAATAACTTATCGATCAGCCACGGGAATGGTGAAGATTGGATGAACGGTTTTCGAGTTATGATCAAAAGACTGTTCGCTGCTGTCTGCTGCTACTGCAGCATCAAAATTTATGCTGAGCGTATAATTTCGTTGGTACAGAGTATGCTATAGTCGGGCTTGACCGACTGTCTTTCTTAATTCCAATGTTAATTTTAACTATTTCCAATGTAAAATTACAAGTGTAAACTCTTTAGAAATACAAATATCATATTTCACGCTACATCGATGGTGAAAATAGTAAAATCAATGTGTAAATATTAAAATATCACAGTACTTTCCCCTGAGTGTGCTGATTTGGGTACTAAGGGTGGTCATAGGAGAATTTTCCTAACATATACTTGATGGTACAAATGTGGCCGATATATTCAAAATTTTTTCGATTGGCACAATTTCACAAATGGACAAGGGGTAGACCTTTTTCACTACAAACCACTATTTTTCTTCATTCGGATTAGCCCCTCACCGTTTGTGTTTGGTTAGGTGGTCTGATATTCTTCATTATATTCCTCAAAGCCCATACAAGCATCAGTGTTTTTTTTAACAAGGATGCAGTCCTGTCCGGAACCGAAACCTTTAGAAAAAGCATGGTCCAGGTTTTGTATTAAAATACGGGGTGATCACGAATCGACAACTTGGTTAAAGCAATAAAATCATTTAATTTTTTTTTTAATTTGTCATAATACACAGAGCTTAATCATTATCACATCTGATTATCTGATGATATCTCCCACAATAACATAAGTCTATATTATTATTGATAAAATCCTATTAAGAGCCGTTTTCTCATCTTCTAGATAGTTGCAATGTGTCAGATAAGCTACGATTTTACACTGTTATGTGACAGATAGGTCTATGTGGAAGATGTGAAATCGGCCCTAAATGTAATACTTTGGTAAATTACAAACAAGCCATTACTGCGCTATTGCGCTGGTCCCATTGATCTGCTCATCAATGTGCTCGACATTATTCCGTTCAATTTTATTGCGTCGACGGAATTTGACACATAATACTTCGATAACCCAAGGAACAGCACATAACATCATGAATACATTTAAAATGTTGAAAACTAAAATGTAGTCGCCAGTTCTATCGCGAATATAACCAACAATCGGGCCAATCAGGAACATAGCATTGCCCTGGGTGAACATAAAGAGACCATATCCGCTAGCAAATCTGGAAAGAAGGAACATAATAAGTACAGAGGGCAAATCTTGGATTTGTAGATGGAGCTGACCTCTCTTTAGGCAAATAGTCGGCGAAAACTAAAGGCAATGGTACGTGAAGCCAGGTGCGCAGGAAACCAATAACTGCTGTTATGCTAGCCATTCCCACGAAGTCTGTGATGCCATTGAAAGCTGAGAAAGTGAGTGAAAGAAATGTTCAAGTTATGGCTTCGACAAATTTAAGATATGTCGGAGGAGCACCTACCAAATCTGGCAAAGACCGTGATGACAGCTCCGCCAAGGTAGATGTATCTCGAGGGAACCTGAATACAAACGGCGGTGGCTGCCAAGAATATTCTTGATCCCAAGTCGGCAGCGGCGCCAATGGCAATTATGGTTGCTGTGTCAGCCTATTGAACAAAAAGCAAATCAATTTAAAAATCGGTATATGGCTTAACTATAATTGTATATGGCTGAGCTGCAAACCTCGAAAAAATTAAGAGGGGTTCACTCCGGGGCTGGAACCCGCGAAAAATTTTGGGTTCGGGTTCACAAGAGAGTTCGAACCGGTGTTCAGACACTGAATTTGTTCGCTAATTTGAAAAACAATTATTCAAATTAAAGAAAAACAAATCATTTTACTCAAAGATGTTAAGAGCTTTGATAGTTTTAATATAGTATTATGGTTAAGCTTGGCTTAAGTTAATAAATAATTGGTCTTCCAGTAATGGTTCATCAATACTGGCTCTTTGGCTGCAGAAAACAAAATCAAAAATATTTGCTTTCTTGTTTCCAAAAACAAAGATGTTAGAATTGGGACTGAACTTAGAATGTGAGAACGTTTTTCTAAACAGTTCAATAATATACTACGGTATTATGCAGAAGATTTCAGTGTTTGTGTGCGACAAGTGTACCAAGATGAGTAGAAATCGCTGGAAAGAATGTGAAAGAAATATTTTTTTTGAGCCGAACCCTTCTTATACCCTGTTCCCATTGAAAACGGGAAAAGGGGGATCATGAAGTTGTGGAATGTATGTAACAGGGATAAGGAAACATTTCCGACCACATAAAATGTATTTATTCTTGAATTTATGTTGACATTAAATTTCGAAAAGAAAAAAATTTAAACTCAAATTAATTTTTTTAAATGTCAAAATAAGTTTTAATGAAATTTAAAACAAGTAGTTTCGAAATAAACTGCATTTACTTCGAATCGCTGTAACTCATAAACGGCGCAAATATATTCCTCTTTTTGTGTTCTATTGGGCATTTAAATACTTGTAAAAGTTCCCGGGACACCCTGTATATACTTTATCGGGTCGGAGATGCTTCCTTCTCGATGTTACATACTTTTGCACAAACTTATAATGCTCTATGTACCTATGGTACAGAGTATAAATAACATTTTAAGCGATTCTCTATTTTGAGTGATGACATTTTGATATATGACTTCAGCGGTGGGCAAACAATTTTCGATTGGGAATGATTCAACAAAAGAAAATGCAATCCTTGTCAGCGAGGCTCGAGTCGCCAATCGAGAATCATTCTGCAAAAATTTGTTTGTTTGTTTGGAAACATCAGCACACACTGAACCTACCTCGCCGAGTGAGAGTGAGCCAAACTGGAACCGTGCCAACCAAAGACGCAATGCATTTGCTGTTTTTACTCGCTTCGATGCCAGATAGTTGTGAGCGACTGGCGCCAAGCGAGACAATATTTATAAGCGACTGCGCCAGTTGAGAAACAAATAACCCTCGGAGCAATGGAAGCAAGGGCACGCCCACCGCTGCTTTACTTTAATTACTGATACTTAACTTGTGACATGGGAAAACACGGCGGTTAGAGTGAGACTGGATCTGCCAAAACAATTCCGAGATTCTGTTCTGTTCTGTTATTTACAGTCGGTTGAAAGAATAAATTTTTCGTTAAAATGAAAATTTCAAGAGGTTTTTGATAGAGGTTTTGTCACAGTTTTTGACGTGGATTGTCTCAACAAGAGTAAGTCGATGACGTCGGTTATTTGTATGTCGAAACAGCAGTATCCAAAACCAATGCATATCGCTGGTATCGCGGGCTCAATCGTGGTCGAGTTTCGCTCAGCAACGAATTCCGTGAAGTTCTTACAAAGTCAGTTGCTGTGCCAGAAAATATCAATGCTGTGCGTGAACTGATAATGCAAGATTGTCTTGTTATATACCGTGTGGTTGTATAAGATCTTCGATGAACACCTTGCCATTAAAAAGCGTGTTAAAAGGTTTATTCTCGTTGGATTCCTCAGCGGAAATAAATCAATTTTGATCCTGCAGTAGCAACTGAAAGCAGCGCTGCTACTGCTCTGCAGCAGCGAACAGTCTTTTCATCTGAACTCATAAACCATTCATCCGATCGACCGATCGATAAGTAATTTGAATTACTAAAAATGTCAATAAGGTACGAACCATCTATCTATAAAACTGCGGGAGATATGTATGACGTTTTTCCAAATTCAGGGGGCCGCCCCCACAGTGTAGGATTTTGAGAATCCTAAGTTTAAGCGCTGTTGACTTGAAATTTTGTTTTCAAAAATTTTCAAATGGACATTTCTCTGAGGAAAAAGCTTATTTTCTATATCTATATTTCCTATTCAACTTAAATCACCGATAAAAGGGGACACAAGCATTTATTGGCAAAACCCCTGCCCCATCCTCAACCAGATAATGTCAAATTTATTTTCACAAAAAAAAAAAACTCGCGATCTAATTATAAATGAAGTTAAGAACACCCAGGATCAAATTGCAGTTTAAGCTCCAACTTGCATAGAAACAGACTCCTGTATGACCGTGCAACAGCGAAATACCACCAAATATCGAGCTTCGTTCGATTACATGTGAACTAGATTAACACGAATTAATCCAAGATTGGCAAAAAAAGGCAGATTTTTCTTTTTGGAGCATGTTCTGGAAGTCTATCCACTTATTCCCCATGTTGCGGAACCATCAAACACAATAGAATAAAGAAGTTATAGCCCATTGAAGCAACAAGAGTTTTGCAAATTTTCCCACTTTTTAGGTGTTGATGAAAAAAAATTATACAAAATGTTCCAGTATTGGTATTAAGACCCGGCTTTGAAAATTTTATAGTTAAACCATTCAAGACTAAGACAAAATTAACACTTTTGGGAAAGAACAACACTTACGACATAATTTTTATCACTTTAATTGTGCAACTGGCTGCCTGGTGTAAAATGTAATTTGGCGAGCGTGGCGATAATTCCTGTTTAATGACCGTTTTATTGATGTTAAAGAACATTTCGTTCTGATTTTTGTTCATTTCTATAACAATTGGATATTTTTGTATCATGTGCAAAAAGATCTTTTCAATTGAAGCACTTTTTTTTTTTTTTTAGATTTGTCGTCCCAGATTGACAAAATCTTACACTGTGGGGCGTGGCCAAAATTGAAAATAAACTTGATCTGCCTGCAAGTGTAAGAAGTTTTTGTCCCATACAAGTCAAACCTCTATCTGTTACCATCTCTGAGATCATATGGACCCAGAGACGTACAGACGGACATGGCTATATCCACGCGGCTGTTGATGCTGATCAAGAATATTTGTGTACTCTATGGGGTCGGAGATGCGTCCTTCTGGCTGTTACATACTTTGAACAAACGTATAATACTCTATTTACCTATGGTACAGAGTATAAAAAGTGTCCAAACAGAAGGCTAACGAACATGGGAAAAGAGCCAAAGTCGAGACGTCGAAGGACGAGGTGATGGAAGATATTATATTTGGGTGCTTGGTGTGACCAACTGGTGTTAGCTCGCACAAGACAAGGGCGATTGGCGGACGTAAATTGCAGCGGGCGAGGCCACACAGTTATTAGTTATCCCCATTGATTCGGAGTGGAGTAGGTTTTCTATTGAACAACAACAAGTCGCCGCGATGCTGTAACATCTAAGCCAGGTGACTTTTTACCAGCTAGAAGCTAACAACTGGCTGGTTTGGGGTGAATTGACGCTAGTCCATGCATTTCGACAGTGTCGGCCCACGTTAAGACGCCATGTTGTTAGTGTTCAATCACCGGAGGATTCGAGCTCGAATCTCAGTAAGGTATGGTTAATACATAAACCTTTCTTTGTGGGATATAAATTGGGAAATATTTTTGTATAGGACCTCACATTTGGGATCAAAATTCCTAACTTTTGTGCAGTTTGTTACGAAAGACCAAGGTGCAAAATTACCTTAAAACTGAAGGTTATCGGCAGCCTTATATTTTGGTCAAAATGTTTTTGCTATGGTTTTAAGGTTATTTTCGGAGGTTCAGACAGATCAGGCAGTTTTAAGTTACAACCTCATAACTTTATAGTTATCAACGTAAGGCCTAAAATCGATCTATTCGGAAAAGCTCAGAGTACACTTAAGTTATAAATAAGAAAATAAGACTTGAGTTACTATAAGAATAAGATAATTGCCTTATGGAACGTGGAGTACAGCATCTTCTGCTGTGAAAACAAATGAAATCAAGGGAACAGGGCATATTAGATATGGGGCACTGAACTACAGCTCCCTTTTATGTTTAAACACAATATTTCGCGTTTTAAGCGGGGGAAAAACGGTTTGCACCCCCTTCGGCGAACGCTGGCTACCCCCATGATCCCAACACAAAGCCCAGAATGAGTAAGATAGTAATGGTTCGTACTTGCGGACGATGTGACATATGCAAACTGGTGACCTACCTTACTGTAGCCCAACTCGAACAGATATACCGGTTGCAGGGTGAAGAACGCAATGTCCGAGTAGAGGGCAAACGTGATGCCCAGCACAATATTCACATAGATGGGTTGCTTGAATAACGTCAAGTCCAGGAAATCCACAATCGTGCGGCCCAAGCTCTTCTTAACAACAGCTTCTGGAGCAGGTGCAGTGGAACCACCCTCTGCAATTGGCGGAAGGGGTGGACCACTTATAACCGACACTCGCCTGGAAGCCTGAAGACTGTGCATCATTTGGGGCGAGGCATCGCTGACAATAATCGGGCCCGACCAATTGCCCAGGCTGGTGATGCTCGAGGCGCGACTGGAAATGATTTTCAGCGTCTGGTCCTCAGCATGGGAGACACGACGTGAGCCATTTGAGTGATCTGTTCCAAGATGATGGGGACTCGTCGCCTCGGTGGCGAACTGCAACTCATTCACTGTTTTTAACGGAGTCTCCGGCTGCACATGAACGACCACGGCTGGACGTGGCTGCTGCTGGAGCTGCAGCTCCTCCTCGGTGAGCGGTAGACGGCGCATATGCCACTCCACAGGATGCATAAGCAACATGCCCAGTACGGCATGCGCATTCAGGCCTGTGAGGACCAGCAGGCAGCCGCGGAATCCATACCACTGCATCAGCTTTTGCATTACAATCGGATACAGCATGGAACCCAGTCCTATCAGTGTTTGCGCGAAGCTCATCCACAGAACTCGGTTTTTCACAAAGTAATTGTTAAACGTCGTATAGCTGGTGGGCACCATCAGACCGAATCCTGTGCCCTGAACCACACTGAAGGCGAACGTCAATTGCAATGTAGAGTTGGCAAACAGCTGGATTCCTGAACCCAAGAAGTACAAGAATCCACCAGTTAAGCCCACGGCACGCAAGCCCCAGCGACGAAATAAGGAGCCGGAAAACAAGCCGGCAAAACTCATGGAACAGAAGAAAGCACTGGTAATGATGGCCATGGCACTAGTCTCAGCCCCTATGCTCTTGAGGAAATCACCAAAGACGAGGCCAAATGAGGGCAATGCAGCCAAGGCACTGATCTGAGGAAATGAAAAGATCGGAAAGATTAATTGGTGACAAATCTATGCGATTAAATAAGTCTGGCACTAAAAATAATGCACTCAAAAATTGATTCTTCCTTAATTTTAAGAAATTGGAAATGGACTATAATGAAAATATTTCGGTAATTCTTTACCTAAATAGCAGAACTGTAGACTATAACATAAACAATTAGGCAACAAATTTTAGGTTCTTCCAAGCATTGAGTTTAGGACCATTTTATTAATAATGTTTGCTGTGTATAGTAGACATGCATCTTCTGGTTTGAATTGGTCAGTATACTTGACCAAGTCGTTTATTTTTTTACGGGTTTAACAATTCCGTAAACTATTTACGCCCCGTTGATTCTGGCCAGCTTTTAGCCAAAAAACCTATGATTTTAATTTGAGGTGAATTTGAACAGTATCTTTATTTCATTCCTCCATGGACATCCACATAAAAGACCATTGCCAATCCGCTAGCGTAACCCATTGGAATGAAGATCATATCAACGCGAAATCGTTCGACCCCAGAGTGACATGTTTTTATCATGGCTGCAAACCCATACTTTTTTTGGATCTCCGGATCGCTGGTTCGAACCATGCTGGTTCAGTCCATGCTGGACACAATATTAATATAAAACTAAGCAATAATTTATTAGATACTAAACATTTCTAAATTTTAGAATGTAAATTAATCCTAAACTACTTAAATCATATGGGAATCGGGCTGTTTTTGGGTCGAAAGCGGTTTGTGGAACACATTGATATATTGATTACTAGAAACATAAGTTACTATGAAGTGAATACCGATTCGTAGTTTTTGTAGGAAAATATTTCGCATGTGAATAATTGAAAAAGCTTTGGATTCAAGCAGGGATGCAAACCGGTTCTGAGCTGAACCGGTTTTGAACCGAACCGAACCGCTTATTCCCGCTGGTGAACCGAACCGCAAACCAAACCGGCTTCCTTTCAGAATTTCTGAACCGAACCGAAAACCACAAATAAAAACGGTTCGGTTCGGTTCAGTTCTCTGACGAGTTTTAACGGGAATTGCTTTCCTCTAGCCAATGATTTTGTTTAATTAGGAAATTTGAATCGTTTCCCGAAGATAATTTTCAAACATTTCGTTCGACCCTATACATATTTAGCGTTGTCGGATCGATATAACTTTTAAGGATGACCTGAAGAGAATTTTACAATTCTTCTGCAATTTCCCGCCGATCTCTTAATTTACCTATCATCAATCTAAATTTGTCTTTTCATTAGACAATATTTTTAATTTTCTGTGGTACTTCTTAACCTTAATTCAATCTTAATCTGCCAATAAATAAGGGCATTCCTCCAGGAACTGATAGACGAGTCCTGGGAATCCAACATAATAATCTTTTCAGATTGATCTAAGGATTTTAAAGATATTCGAATGGATTATAGGAATCAGATTTCAAAAATGGTCGAATAGCCACTTCATCGAAATCATATTTTATAATGTGCCTTTGTGAACCACCGAACCGAAACCGCGGTTCATTTACCTCCAAAAACCATGTTACGAACCGAACCGGCGGTTTAGAAACTGTGCGAACCACTGAACCGAATCAGTACTTATTTTCGAGTGGTTTGCATCCCTGGATTCAAGGGTCTTTTAAAACACAGGCTACTATAGATGGGGATATTGTAAGTAACTCTGAATGCTATTCGAGGATTTTAAAAAATTAACTTTGCGGCCCATTTTAAGACTCAGTCGATCAAAACTAACCTATTAACAGATAGAATCGCTAGACAGAAGGTCAACTTTTGTGATGTCAACCATTTTTGTTGAACCGAACCCATATTCAAGGTTCGGAACAGGTTTGGGTTCATCTTTACATTCTAAAGAGGTTCGGTTCACAGTAAAATAAAATGCGGAGTTCCGGGTTCGAACCGGTTCGGTTCAAAACCGTTTTGCAGCCCTGGTTTTTATACTCTTTCAAAAAGCATCTTGAACCTTATACATACAATTTGGTACTAAAACTAACATAACTTCAGTGCGAACGTCGTCCACAAATGCAAATATAACAATCTAAAATCATGACCAAATATGTCCAGCACATTTTAAATAATTATCAAGGAAGGGCTCTACAGTCGAGTGCCCCGGTTACAAAATACCCTGTTCATTTGTTTGATTTTTAAATTCTTGAATTTGACTAAGCCGGTTTTTGTAACAGCTATTAAAGGGTCATCCTGGAAGTAGGCAACATTATTTTGCTATTTCAGCGGTTTTAGACCTAACTAACGTGGAGCTGAACTTTTTCGCTTATACCTCCGGTGTTTTTTGTCCGATCTGATTGTTCTTATTAGAATAGATAGATATTGGGCCTTGCTTGATGTATACTAAACCACAACGTGAAAATTGTGGATCTGATGGGTTTTTTGGGGTGGACCACAAATGCCTTTTACAGACGAAAATTAGTAGCCCAGAAACCATGTTTCCTTCGCTACAGTAAACCCTGAAGGAATTAATGGAATACATGCAAAACGCAATGCAAGACAAGAACAATCCAAATAATGGCTGTCCTACGAGTGTCACTCGGGAGTGAAAATAGTATTACTCGCCGCAAAATGGAGTCATCCTAATTTCTCCAAGGCAATGAAATCGACATAGTGCTTCTTGCAGAAACTCATCTGACGGATCGATATAATTTTCAATTATCGGGGTATGCGTTTTACTGCACAAATCAACCAGTTGGTAAAGCCCAAGGCGGAACTGGCATCCTAGTCAACAGCCGCATCAAACCGCAGCCGCATCGTCAGACCATTTGCCAATAATATACACTCTTCTGGAGTACCCTCAGATCAGAGAATTTTCTCGGAGACTGACATTACACAAGACAAACTGGCTCAAAGATGAGCTATATGGTTGGGCGGTCATAAATTCCTGATATATTCTAATGCTTTTGACGAATACACACAAAGTTCCTATAAAGTTATGTCAATAACAGAGGAGCCGAACTGCCGCAGGGTAGCGTTCTGGAACCTTTCTTATACGTACTGTATACTGCCGACATACCAACCGACCCTCGACTTACAATAACTACATGTACGGATGATAAGCCAAAATTAAGTAGTTCACGATGTCTAATAAACGTAACAAGACTTTTGGATGGTAACCTAGCTTACATGAAAGAGCAGAAGTGTAACAGGACCCCAACATCCCATTGACCGAAACTAAAATCTAGCAACTTAAACGCAAATATTCTGAGAAGCCGCAGAACACAAACTACCTCCAACAGGGAATAGTTTTTAAAACAGTTTCGAGATTATGACTTGAAGAATTATTTGAAATTATTAAAAATTACTAATATCCAAAAAATACGTAAAGAAGTGAAGGGAAAAAAACTTGAAGGGATGAAAGCCCAAACAGATGCTAGTTTTCCTCATTTATAGGAACAAAATTCGGCTCCCTCTTATTTGGGCAGTTCGGGAGTTCCCAGTGATTCATTCAGGTTGAACTGTTTTCAAATTCTGTACCAAAGGTACACAGAGTATATTATTTTTGTGCAAATAAAGTATCGTATAAAGTATATATCTTCTTGATCGCCATTAACAGCCGAGTCGATATAGATATGTCGGTTTCTCAGACCTTCTGTTTGAACGTCGTAACTCCCGCAATTTTAGAGACAGAAGGCTTGCAACTTTTGGACAAATTTAGTAATTAGTTTTATTCATCGATCCGCCGAAGATGAAGGTCGGATAAACAGTTGTCGAGTCATGGAAAAAAAACACACATTTATGCTGGGCAGCACTGGCTGAAGCAGCAATGGACACTTTGTGTAATAAACACAAAGCTTTGGGGGGTACAGAGTATGTTAAAGTCGGGCTTGACCGACTTTATTAAAAAAATGTAATCACCCATTTTGCCACCTTTGGGGATGGATATCTCAGAGTGTCGAAAAATATTTCGCGTGCTGAGGACTAACCTTTGCGTTAATTTTACACACGAATTGTTTCTAATAGTACACTTACAAAAGGAAGTGCCATCCCGACACACACGAGGATACCCCATCCTCCGTCAGGAGCTTCCAGCTTATACGATCTGATTTTTTTCTCTCCAGTAGTGCCTGCCATATTCAATATCGTGTTGACTCCACTTTAAGCGTTGGGCAATAAGTGATGACTACGACTCTTCGAGTGTGACTGTCTCATGCTTGGCTTCTATTCACCCTTCTATGCGCCCAACGTAATCATCACCATCACTTTGTGTATCTTGGTATCTTGCATCCCATCATATAAGTCAACGCGTTGCCAGTAGCACTGTCTTTTATATCACCTCACTTTTATGACCTAACTAAGCGGCAAGTCATATTACAATTAAGCATTCCGATAAGATTACCCCCAAGTAGTTGTGTGGATCTTTTGCCACCTGCAGCTCTGTTTGACTTAATGGGAAGCCATTTCCTTTTTCTAAAATTACTTCATCGATTCAGACACTTCAGGGTTATTTTTGGTAATTTTACAATTACAATTAAAAATCATTTTTACATTCCATTTGTGATGCTCTGTGCTTTTTATCTGGAACAAGTTTCTCTATCTGTCAACTGATAAGAAAGCGCAAGTAGAAAAACTAACTGAAAACTAACAAATCCCCGTGAGATTTATATCTGTCCTCGTGGACTTCCTCCATTCTAAGATTTTTCACATGATTTATACCTATCTAAATTTATTTTTCACGCATTTCATTTGTTTTAGCTGGGCCCAACTGTTGCTCTACATTGCCCAGCGGAGCAGATTGTTTATGATTTAGATTATAAGGACAACTATGATTATTACCAGCACGATTTTATCAACCAAAATGAGTCGGACAGCAACTAGCCCCCCGGAAGGTACATGATTTTATCTATATTGTTGGTTTCCGAAACGCCGTGGCGCGCACTATCCCATTTAAATCGAGGGATTCTTCCTGTTTAGTAACTTAAGTGTTTCTTCGATGGCATCCAAATCAGTTTATTTTAATGTGCCTAGTATACCAGCGCGCTTCCTATATATAGATCATATAAGAATCAATGCAGAATCCGGCCTGAAAATAGAAAATGAAAGAGAACAAAAATAGGGTTGTCAATACTTTATCGACCTATCGATGTTTCACCAAACGATTTTTGTATACTCCGTACTGTGTACCTTTGGTATACAGTATAATAAGTTTTTGCAAAAGTATGCAACAGCCGACCCCATAAGGTTGATGTATTCTTGATCAGCATCATCATCCGAGTCGATATAGCCATGTCCGTATGAACGCACAGATCTTAGATTGATGCTGATCTAGAATATATAATATATAGTTCATAGGGTCGGAGATGCTTCTTTCTGGATGTTACATACTTTTGCACAAACTAATAATACTCTGTGTACCTACGGTACAGAGTATAATAATAAGATAGGTTGACAGTAAATTCGGCACAGACGAAGTTAGCTTAGCTTTTTCCTTTTTTAAATTTTTTAATCTATTTTAAGAAAAATCTACTTTGAACGGTATTATTTGAAGTATTTTGTAAAAAGGCTTAACATTTTGCCATGAAGAAGCTATAAGTACATATTTTAAATCATTTTCGACAGTCGGCTTATCCAGATTTCCAAACAAAACCTTTCGCAGTTGTGCGCCAAATTCATCAAATTGTACTCTCATTCTCGCTAGGTTTTTTTTATTTATTTATTTATTTATTAATATGTGACAAAAGAAGGCTGTCAGCAATGGGCATATCCGGGTTTTAAGGGGAATCGGCCCCCCGCTCCTATTTTTGTTTCAAGTTTGCAGCTTTGAAACTTCTGGTGCCGACCCTGAACTTTTAACAACGCACTATGGTTTTTTGCCCGTTTTTTTTGGCATAAATTCTAATTTTAAACCTATTGCTTTGAAATTTGGTTTGTATACATTTTGTCTGCTCCCAAGATGACCTACCAAGTTTCAAATGATTTGTGGCACTATTTCATATAGCAGCCATATAACCGATCTGGCCGACATGCAACAAGGCTCCATTAAACATTTTTATTTTTTATTTTCTATTATATTTAATGAAAAAAAAACAATAACAATTATACAAATTCACATTTTAGTGTTCATCTCCATTATTAGTGCTTCATTCTGAAAGTAAAGATACATTTTTCAAAATTTTAAATAAGTTTGGTTATGTTACTTACTATAGAAGTTACTCAATTTTCTTCTAGCTCAAAGTATTCATCTTCTGAATCAATAATCTCAAGTCCGTCCAGTTCTTCATAACTTTCGTCGGACGAATTCTGTGTGGAATCTGGATCATCATTTTCACATTGAATTTCTAAATGTGGTGCTTGTAGTAGAGATATAACTTCTGCTGGAATGGTTTTCTTTTTGATTGTATTTGGTCGTTCTTTTAAATAGGTACTGGACAGCAACGGATCAGAACTATCCATGGATCTATTGAAAACGTCTGTAATATTGTCTAATCGACTGCATTTTCTAGCGTGGCCCCTTCTATCGCTCTTATATAATTTATTTCGGGATTCTGATGCATGTTCCCCAAGGCATCCTACCGGAACTAAACAAGTATCTATTATTTGGTAGCCATGTACTAAGACTTTGTGAACAGTGGGCGACATCGGCTACCAAGGATATTTTTTCTGATATGCCACAAAAACTTTAGCACAGAAGTCTTTAAACTTTTCCGAGTTTATTTCGTACTCGCAGTTAATTGTTATTAGAATTGTATAAAAACTTTGTAAAATATCATAATCAAAATCAAGAATTGATGACAGTAAAGCTGCATTGGAAAATGCTCTTCTTGCTGTGTTGCCGTCATTGGAGTTTCCACTGCCATTTGAAAGAGGCTTGTCCACATTAAGGCCCATTTCTTTCATCATTTTTAATTGTAAAAGTCTTTTTCGTTCTTTTAGTTTAAGCTTGTCGCAGTCCTTGACATGCCACTTCTTAAGCTCAATTCTGTATGAGATTTTTAAAACAAACTCGAAAAAGCGGATCCAAGCATGTAAAGGACTGATTCCATATTGAAGAGCGTGTGCCTTAGCCATAAAAGCCTTCGAGTTTATATCTTTAATGTTGAGCAATTGTTTTGGCTTCGCTCCACAGATTGGGCAAGACTGACAAGAGTTGGTGCCTGACAATATGTGTAAAACTTTCCCATCTATTAGTGTCATGTGGCCAATATACTCGACATATATATATTTTTCTTTAAATTTATACAAATATATTTGCATGTTGCGAATCTGGGCATCCAAATTTTCATTTTCTTCTAATATAAGAGAGGTAGTTTCCTTAATGAATTCAATCTTCAATGGGCGGCAAAATCTAACAGATTGCGGAGTCTTATTGAGCCAAATAATTTGTTGCGTTTCATTTGTCAATTTCAAAGGGACAATTGTAGTAACAAACAGTGAACTGTCAATTGAAGGACTATCGTGGATCTGGAAACGCTGTTTGTATAAACTTTGGCCGGACGAGCCATCATATCCATAGCTAAAGAATAACTTGCAATGT
This sequence comes from Lordiphosa andalusiaca, assembly GCA_035044965.1. Classification (NCBI taxonomy): domain Eukaryota; kingdom Metazoa; phylum Arthropoda; class Insecta; order Diptera; family Drosophilidae; genus Lordiphosa; species Lordiphosa andalusiaca. The sequence goes on along the minus strand of JAWNNM010000051.1, from coordinate 225,073 downwards.
ACCACGTTGGGAAGTGTTTCTAAGACCTCGTGTTGCAATTCAAGAATGCGGGATGATGTATGATCCAAAAGATTTTGCAATGATACAAGTGCCTTATTTTCAAAATATTCAATTCCTTTAGGCCTGAGTTTTAATTTAGAATTAAGAACGGCCGGATATGCCGGGTATATATCACATCCGTGAATTTTAGCATTTCGTTGTATATTGATATACTGACGTTTTGTGAATCCATTTTCCATTAAAAATGCAAGCGCACTGTCAGCTGACATTTGTTTGGGCTCATCCGCAAAAAGCTTCTTTTTTATTTCAGTAATGCTCTCACAACTCGCAGCTGCTTTTAAAACAACAGCCAAGTCTTTTTCGTTAGATTTTTTAGCTGAAACTGCGGCAGCATGTATGAGTAATGGAGATAAGTTGTTATTCTCCTCTGAAAGTTCCGCGGCTAATTTTCTTTTCAGACGAGGACCAGCGCTTTCGTAATCACATTTTGGGCGACCCACTTTATTTGCCAATGCATAATGACCAGTGATTTCTATGAATAAGCTTTTCCCAAGCCATTTTGCGTGCTTTCCCTTAAATCTTTCTAACGTTGAATTACATTTAGGCAAGTGTTTATTTAAATAATTGACAAAGCCTTTCACTTTTTCATTTATCGACTTTATGGTTTCGTCATCTAAATGTTTTTTTGCGATCACTCTCAATATGTGCTGTTGTACGGCGTCTCCTGAGCGATTGTTGTTGCTCCAAATGTCAACCAGCTCAACACGACTGAACACATATGGTACTAGAAAAATTTGATTTTTTCGAAAACGTGTGGATTCGGACAAAAAGGATTAGTTTCTCATTAATCTGCACACTTTGGTTAATAGTTTTCCACTTACAACTTTTTGCAACGCTTTGCCATGCAAAAGTACTGATCCACGAAACACAACTACACTTGTTAAGCTCGTTCTAAAAATACACATAAACAAAACACGGTACAATTGGACAAAAACACACAACAATGGCACAAACATTGGTAAACTTTAGTTTAACATACCAGGACTATCGTTTTCCATATTTATTTATTTCACTTTTGTGTAAACTTTCGCCAGAACAAACAATCAAAGTCGCAAAATTTTTCCCGCCAATTTCATACAAAACAGGTGGTACATAATCAGCTGACTTTAACAGCGTGCAAGCAGAACAGTGTTGCTCCACATGTTAAAGTTAAATATTTTTTTATCTGTCTAGGGTGTCTAAATATTAAAAATCAAAAAAACTTTAAAATACTAAAACAAAAAAAAATTTACTTTATGCCAAAAAATACGGGAAAAAAACCATAGTGCAACGGTTGTTATCATTTCCATCACAAGCCGCTTTTAGGCCAATTAGCCATTCAAAAGATTCCAAAATTCTTATGGCCAAGGCTGGCATAACGACACTCCTCCACAGCAATTTTTCCGATTTTTAAAGTGCAAGCCGTTACCTAAAAAATTCCGCGAAATTTTAGACACCGTTTATTTTAGAAATTTAGTCGAGGTTCCACTTTCGTTTTTCACATGTCCAACTGTCATTGTTAGATACAGTTTGTGTAATATTTTCAGAATTTTAAAAGTTGTGGAACGTGGTGAAAATTAATAAAAACAATAATGAATGTATATCTTCAAGATTTTTTAAATCATCGTCAACATCTTTGTTAATTACTGAATTGGCATCCACGTTCTTATGTCCATAATGAAATAATTAAAAAAAAGAAGCCAATCAGAAAGCCATTTACAGATATAACTACAGATGGATATATTCTAAACACTTGGGGACCTTTTTCGGCGAATAAAAATGATGCCAGCATACTTAAAAAAGTTTACAAAAATCCTACTGGACTAAGGACTCTTCTTAAACCCGACGATGTATGCATTGTTGACAGTGGCTTAATAAACAAATTCAATTTTAATTGCAGGATCTGAGGTACTTATGCCTGCACCAAAAGGAAAACGTAAACAGCTGCATTTTTTCACTTCCACCGCATGTTGGTTTTGAGTGCTTCTTTTTTTATCCGTATGGCTTATAATTTCCTTCTTGTCAGCATCAAGCTGTTGGCCAAACTTATTGTTTAAAAAGCTTGCAATCCTGCAGATAAACTTTAGCTTGGGCAACAATTTGTTGTCCATTTGTTGATGAAGAATGTGATAATTCTCCCCCAAAATGCCATTGCTTCAGCAACCTATCTGAACTTTTTAAATACCGGAATTCATTAGATTCTTGTGTTGTCAGCTGGTTACGTTTCCCTTGTAGTGTGCAGCAAAAAAAAGACTCTCTGCAAAATTTCAGCTCGATAGCTTTAAAACTGAGAGACTAGTTCGCGTAGAAACAGACAGACAGACAGACGGACGGACAAAGCTCAAACGACTCAGCTCGTCACCCTGATCAATAATATGTATCGTTTATGGGGTCGGAAATGAATATTTCTATGCGTTGCAAACTTCTGGGCAAAATTATAAAACCCTTTGCAAGGGTATAAAAAAGTTTATCTTACTTAGACTTGTTTTCTAACCTTTTTTTCTATGACAGCTATACTATTCATTCCGTAGTGTATTATGGAAGACTGGATAAATATTTACCCAATTACTTGGCCCAGAAAGCTTCCAATTAGAACATCAGTCAGATCGGTTCGAAACTAACCATGACCCTTGAAACTACCCAAGCATCACAATTTCCGACTTTACTCTAAAACTATTCCTTTTTGTATACCCTGTTCCCATTGAAAATGGGAAAAGGGGGATCATGAAGTTGTGCGAATGTATGTAACAGGGAAAAGAAAACATTTCCGACCCCATAAAGTATAAATATTCTTGATCAGCATGAACACCCGAGTCGATATAGCCATGTCCGCTTTAAAAAAAAAAAAAAAAAAAAAAAAAAAAAAAAAAAAAAAAAAAAAAAAAAAAAAAAAAAAAAAAAAAAAAAAAAAAAAAAAAAAAAAAAAAAAAAAAAACATTCGATCTGAAAACTTCCCAAATTGTATGGGAACCGAGTGGTTTTTGGGTCGGAATTGGTTGATAGAAAACAGAAATATTCAATATATAATTTACAGTTTAGTGAAAATCCATTTCGTGGGTTTCATACAAAAAATATTCCCAAAATAATGTTAGTCTCTTGCTTTTGAGAATTATTCAAGGTGCTTTAGAGTCGAGGAGCTTTAAAAACAGAGACTGCTCATGGGCGGTACAAATGTGGAGGGAATTGATAAAAGTTGTTTTTTTAATAATAAAAAAAAACTTTAACCCTCTAAGCCATCTTGACCACATATTGTACCCCAAATTATTTTCCTATGTGGAAAGTAAATTTGTGAGCTAGATAGGATAATATTTATGACTAGACTAGGATAATATCAAAGTGAATCAAATCAGTAGAAATTGAGCCCTACAAAGCGTTTATACAAACTGTCAAATATGTAAAAATGTCCTTAGCTTTGAAATCCATTATCCCCAAAAATGTTGGTAATTATTTCAATAGAGATTTTTATCTTTTTTAGCACTTGTGTAGTGATGCAAGAATATCCAATATGTTGCTGATGCTCCCAAGTATGCAATGAGTGGTGGAGACTCAAGAAAGAAACTCGGTCAAGCCCGACTATAACATACTCTGTACCAAGGAAATTATACGCTCAGCATACATTTTGATGTTGCAGTAGCAGCTGAAAGCAGCGCTTTTGATCATAGCTCGACAGCCGTTCATCCTATCTTCAGTTATCCTGATTATTCAATATGTCTAGAAAGAATGAGCCATCTATCTTTAAAACTGTGGGAGATATGATGATTTTTCTAAATTGCAGCGGCGGGAGGGGGCGTGCCCAAAATTGAAAATAAACTTGATGTGCCTGACCAGACATAAGAAGCATATACATGTCAAACCTCTATCTCTTACCATCTCTGAGATCTGTGAGTTCCTACGGACAGACAGACGGACATGGTTATATCGACTCGACTGTTCATGCTGATCAAGAATATATATACTTTATGGGGTCGGAAATGTTTCCTTCTCCCTGTTACATACACTCGCACAACTTCATGGTCCCCATTTTCCTATTTTCAATGGGAACAGGGTATAAAAATAAAACATTGTGTAGCCCCGGATTTAGATATCTTCGCTTTGACCACACTTTATCCCCAATGCACAGATCTGTTCCTGCTATCCCATATGCATAGAATGTCTGCTATTTCTGTAAAAATAAATAAAAGTGTTTTCTGCAGAGGGTATATATTAAAATTGTTCAGATGTGCATTACAACATAGCAGGAAGCATTTTTGATCACATAAAGTATATATATAAGGTTGTCAAAAGTCTTGCGGTATTTTGATTGAATTTTCAATTGTTCATAAAATTGGTTATAATAATGCGATTTAAGTCAAATATGCGCCGTTTTGTTCGATGACGAGTTCCCAACGAGATGCCAACTTCATAATGCCCCTCTTATAGAAGCTCGCTTCCCTATTGTCAAACAACTCGGAGAGCCAATTTTCAGAGGACTCTCTTGTGGCCAACTTCCGACTACCAAGCTCGTTCGCCATGGACAGAAATAGGTGGTTATCACTTGGTGCGAGATCCGGACTATACGGTGGATGCAAAAGAACCTCCCATCCGAGCTCCCGGAGCTTCTGGCGCGTCACCAAAGATGTGTGTGGCCTGGCGTTGTCCTGATGGAGGACAATTCGGCCTCTGTTGATCAAAGATGGCCTCTTCTGCATGAGTGCTGCGTTCAAGCGGTCCAGTTGTTGGCAGTACAGGTCCGAATTGAGCGTTTGGCCATAGGGGAGCAGCTCATAGCGGATGATTCCCTGCCAATCCCACCAAACACACAAAAGAACCTTCCTGGCCGTCAATCCAGGCTTGGCCACCGTCTGGGCAGCTTCACCGTTTTTCGACCACGACCGTTTGCGCTTCACGTTGTCGTAAATGACCCACTTTTCATCGTCAGTCACCATCCGCTTCAAAAACGGGTCGATTTTGTTGCGATTCAGAAGCGATTGGCATGCATCCATACGGGTCAAAATGTTTTTTTTGCGTCAAGTCGTGTGGCACCCATACATCGAGCTTCTTTTTGAATCCAAGCTTCTTCAAATGGTTTATAACGGTTTGATGACTCATGCCCAGCTCTTGGCCGATGCTACGGCTGCTACTATGCCGGTCTCTTTCGATCAATTCAGCGATTTTATCGCAATTTTCGACGACAGGCCTTCCGGACCGTGGCGCATCCTCGATCACCTCTGCACCAGAACGAAAACGTTGAAACCATCGTTGTGCGGTGGAAATGGAAACTGTATCGGGTCCATAAACTGCACAAATTTTATTGGCAGCATGAGATGCATTTTTGCCTTTATCGTAGTAGTACTGTAAAATATGCCGTATTTTCTCTTTATTTTGCTCCATGTTTGCGACGCTATAACTCACGAACGACTAAAAACAAACAACAATAAATCAAACACGTGTTTGCGCGTGAAAAGAGCTTTCCAAAAAGCTCTAGCATGAACCGATGCGACGAATACAACTAGAACTACGCGCTTGCAAAGACAAGCTTGCAGAAATACCGCAATTTTTTCGGCTCAGCTTCGGCCTGGTGTTGAATGTGCCACTTGAAGGGTACTGCTCATTGTACGTCAATGTCCAACGTAATTTAATCATTCAACTAACTCTGGGAAAAAGTGAAACAGCTGATGTTTCGAACAAGACTCTGTGGAGGCTAAAACATTTTCAACATCTTCACAACTTTCTGAGATGGTTGTGTCCAACTTTAAAGGAGGTTTAAAGGCATTTTTTTGTTTTCGTAAAATATAGGTTTTGAGACTGGACTGTACTTTATATATTTTTAACTTTTATACCCTTGCAGAGGGTATATTGAAGCATTTCCGACCACATCTCTCTTCCTATATAAGATTGTGTTCTGACTGATTCACTGACTGACTGATTGGCAATCATCGCACAGCCTAAACGGTAAGAGATAGAAGGCTGAAATTTGGACAGAAGTTTCCTTATGTGGTGAAAGTGCGTACTTAGATGGGGTTTTGGAAAATTCCACACGGAAAAGCCGGAAAAGCGTCGGAAAAGTTTGTATGGGGAAAATTTTATTTTTCATCTGATTGACTTGAAACTCGGTTTGTAAGCAAAGTATGCGAAATAGTTAGAGTACGGAATATAACTGGGTTTTGTCAAGAAAAAACCAGCGGACAAATATTTATATTTTAATATTGCATTTGTTATTCTAAAAGTATTATTTTCAACGGTCATTGTACCATTTTGTCTAATGTTGTGACTTCAAACCACGTCGACACCAACAACTTGAAATTTAAAATTGCAAACAAGGGCAACAGTACGTATGAGTGATAAACTTTAGCACCCATTTCTTTCAATTTTTTGCTCTTTTCGATGGGTTTTTCACACCAAAACGCTTTGTATAAGCAGCATGTAAAATGACTTTACAATTTTCCACACATCAAATGTCCGATCAGGTGTTTATGGCTTTATCGACTCGGCTGTTGATGCTGATTAAGAATATATGTACATTAGGGTGGACGCCGATCATAAATGATTCCTTGACGGGTGTACATGACAAATTTTAAAATCAAAAAAAATTTTAATTCATGTTTTTACCTCTGCGCATTGGCTTCAAAGTTTCCAAAAATATAGCGTATACGACACGTTAGCCTCATCGAAATTCCGTCAACACGTTCTACGTATCATTTTAAAAGTTGTCAAATCGAAATTCCGTCAACACATTCTCCATATCATTTTAAAAGTTGTCAAATTTGAATTTATTTGGTTAACAAATCAATTTGGAATCTAATGAATTTTTGGTGGGCACACTTAGGCCCAATTTTGCCGGGGCGATCTTGTTTCCAACCAAGAAGTCCGTTCTATCCACGCTGTTACATAGTACACAATGTTTTCGTCTGACCATTTCGGAAAGCGCGACTAACGTGGCTCACAGGTTGGAGTCCGCATGGTCCACGAGCGGGGTTTCCACTAAGACTTTCCAAAATATTAAGAAGCAAATAATACGGTTGCATCAATCATATTTTACATTAAAAAAATACATCAAAAGAGATGGCCAACTATATCCCGGTCGTGGAAAGATGATGTCGAGTTTCAAAACAACCATGAAGTGATTAAATCCTTGCACGTAGTCAATGATGTGGCAGAGAGGGCTGCAAAAATGGTCGAAGATTATAGTGGCAAGCTTACAACGACGCCAGCACAAGAACTGTGTGTGCTCCAAGGCGTTGAAAACCATAGAAAAATGTATCCCAATTGTTTAAAAAAAAAAGAGTGGGCGTCGTGGAACACCCGGTACGAGCGAAGCTCTTTACGAAGGATAATAATAATCTGATTTGAAACTACAACACTTTCAAAAGAATATAAAGTACCATTGTTTTTGTATGGTTATATCCAGATGAATTTTGTTTTTAATCCAATTTACATTTTGACTAGTAAAAAAGTGTTTCCCAAGAAAGGGGCTCTCTGTCTTTAACTTCCATCAAAACAATAAAGAACCTCTGACTGCGTGTTCTGTTTAATGGTTAAAAGTAAATGTCGATAGTGCTACATGTTTTTTGATATTTTTTATCAAAGGCCTGTATCCAGCTTTGCGGGAAATTACTGCCGGAAATTTGCTATTTATTTTGAGTGTGTGGAGACCAACTATAACAAACTGTCGCTCATAGCGTAATCTGTCTCTCTCTTCCAAAGCCTTCTTACAGTCATTTGCTAGCTAGCATACACAAAATTAATGAACTGCCTCTACGCTGCCTCTCTACGTTTTTCCGCGCATTCTGCTTTGGGATTCCCAAACGGTTATGCCTCCGCTAGCATGGAAAGACTTCTTAGACACGTTCAGTTGGTATGCATTGATCGCTGATGATAGAGGGTGGTTTCTCTTGAAACAGCGGTACGATCTACCAGCCTCCTTTGTGGTGTTGTGTCTCTGTTTGAAGTTGTGCGAAAGCATAACATGACCTCGAGCCGGCTAAAAAAACTGCAGGTTTACTAAGAACAAAGGTCACAGAAAAACCAGTCACATGAACTTAATAACTTTAATCACAATAACATGTATCTCCTTTATTTATATGTGCTTTTTCCAGAAATGTGAGATTCGTCAAAGACATGGTCTTGCCTCAACTGCTTGTATCAAAGCAATTTTCTCCTCACAGTTTTTGCCTCTATTTTTTTTGACAAATCACTTCCAAAATAATTGTAAACATTATGTTCCTGAGCTGTGTATCAGCTGTTTCTCGAACCACACACGCCTTCGAAACGCCGCTATCGATACGTCGCTATCAAGACAAAGTGTGGATTTTGTTCATGTTGCTGGACGGACAAACGAAAAATTCCTGACACAATTTTTTGATATGAAGTTTGGCAGGAATTTTGGGTTTCCGCGGTGCAGAATACCCGGCTTAACCAAAAAAGTTGTTGCTGAAATTCCTTAAAAATTGTGCATTAATTGAGTTGACAAAATAAAATAAAGCCAGAAAATAGCCTTAACTTAGCACTTTTCACTGCTTTGGTTACTGCTTTGGTTACTGTTTCGGTCACTGTTTCTGTAACTGTTTCAGTCATAGTTAAGTCACTGTTTCAGTCACCTTTTCGGTCAGTGTTTTGATCACTTTTTCAGTCACCTCTGATCTCCCACCACGACCCCCCAACTCACAACCCACCTGCTGCTATGGCTGTTTTGTATAGGCCAAAGCTGCTGACTTTGCAAACCATAACCGTTCTTTTTTCTGACAACTGCAAAGTGAGGACCGGTTGTTGAGAACTCTGCTCACAACCCACATGCTGCTATCGCTTTCTTGCACAGACTTTCTGGCTTTCGACCTTACAAAATACCTAGATCTGGTGCGAAAATAGTTAAATTGGCAACACTGGTTAGCAGACTCCAGTGTAAGCAGAGACATGATACAATATATTAGGTGGTCTCGTCGGCAAAAAGTAGTCCGTTAACAATGCCAACAGTAACAACAACATGCGAAAAAAAGGAAAGCGTCGGCAGCAGAGAGTGCCAGAGCGTGAGAAAATGAGAGAGCGCATATAATTTGCAGCATACATTAAAGTTGCATACATACATATACTCGCACGCACTGAGTGAGCTCACACACAAACGCTGCTGACTTTGCAAAGTCAAAAGCGTAGCCAAAAAATCTGTCGCAAAGACAATCGTTTTCTGGATTTACCCCCCAGTCTACCGTCCGTAAAAGAGCTTCGCTCTAAAAACGCTTTCTTGCCTATTTAAATAATTAAAGAACTCTTTAAACACATACCATAACATTCTGTTAATTTCTTACACATAAAGGGATGTCTTTTTATACTTTACCACATAGGCACAAAGAGTTAAATGGGGTTGTGCAAATGTATGCAGCTGGGAGAAGGAATATATTCTATATATTCTAGATCAGCAAGTGATTGAGCCATGTCGCACGGACCTTCTCGATATGTTTAATAATCCTCATTATATATCGATCCTCAAAGTTTAGAAATGAACAGATGGACGATAGTCTATCAATAAGTAGCGCCGTATAAACAACGGCAGCAACCGTGATGCGCAGTACATCAGTTCAAGTTTAGTTCGTGTGACGCCTCACTTAAGAGGTATCCTAGTAGCCTCTACTGGGTTTTCCCAAGAAATAACCAGCGCGGAAGAGTAGAAATTGTGCAATAAATTGCCATTTCGCATAAATATATATTTAAATATTGCCTTAAAAGTATTTTAATATTTAATTTTGACTTTAAACCAAGTCGACGCCAACTACTTTAAACTTGAAATTGTAAACAAGGACAACAGTACGTATGAGTAATAAACTTTAAATCCATTGCGCAGACACTGGCACCCATTTTTTTATTTATTTATTTTTTATTTTTTGCCCTTTTTAAACCAAAACGCATCGTATAAGAAGCGATTATTATGACCAGGGATGCAAGCTGGTTCTGAACCGAAACGAACCGCTTATTCCAGCCGGTGAACCGAACCGCAAACCGAACCGGCTTTCTTTCAGAATTGCTGAACCGAACCGAAAACCACAAATAAAAACGGTTCGGTTCGGTTCTCTGACTGAAATCATGCCTAAAATCAACTAAGGTCATGACGTATTAGGACATGTCAGAGTAAAATCCATGGCTAAAATTCATAAAAATGATGTCATGAATTCAGGACCTGCCCTTTCATTTCAGAGCTGATTCAGCTATGATTCAGTTGTGAGCCTAACTTAAGGGATATGATAAATAGAATAATTACAATGCATAGTACGTATTCTTTTCTAGGAGACATTCAAAATTTTCGAGAGTATTCATCTAGGAACTTATAAACGACTCCTGGAAATCCGACATAATAAGCATTGGACATTCTTCTAAGGATTTTAAAAATATTTAAATGGATTATAAGAATTAAATTTCAAAAGTGTTCGGCAAGTCACATTACTACAACAATCATAATATTTCATAATGTGCCTTTGTGAACCACTGAACCGAACCGAAACCGCGGTTCAGCTGGCTCCAAAAACCATGTAATGAACCGAACCGCAGGTTCAAAAACTGTATGAACCACTGAACCGAACCAGTCCTTATTTTCGATTGGTTTGCATCCCTGATTATGACCTTTCATTTTTCCATACATCAAATGTCCGCCCTACTGTACATAACACTTGCAATCATTCGCACCACGTTAGTACACCCTTTTTACTCTACGTGTAAATTCAACGCATAATTAAAAATGTTCACAAATCTTACCATTTTCAGCGAGCACCGAAACATTCTCTGGGTCGTTTAGCCACATAATGTAAAGAGGAATCCGTTCATGGCTGATTAAAAAATTGGATGATGTTTCCTTTATGTTTTATTTATGTTAAGTAAAAGTGGTTTCTCGTTGCGAATTTGTTCTTTAAAGGTACATTTTAAAGCCAGTTATTAAAATATGTTCTATGTATATGCTCGTATGTGTGTATATGCCTTGTCTCGTCGACATTGCTTACATATATATATATATATATATGTATATATTAGTATTTATGAGCTAACTTATTAACTATCTTTGAACTATCACATACAAGTTCACTAGTAAACAAAAGTGAAAGAAGTCACTTAACATAACTCACTTTCTTTGATAGTCGTCAGAATTAAACGCATTTTGTTGGTTCTGTTGTTGTTGTTGTTCATTGCGTGCAAAATATAAATAGAAAGTGGTTTACACAGTAGATAAAACTGGTAAATCTGGCTCATATGGAGTAACTAGGACTATTCCTATTAGTTATGTATGCCGCAAGCTGTCGGCACAAAAAAAACAAAAAAAACAAAAAAAAGAGTTGAGTTTAATACATTTTGGGTTATGCGTACTACATATGGGGTGTAAGTATGTATGTATGTATGTATGTATGTTAAGGGTAGTCGTAGCAGAGATGAAACCTAAAGTTTTGGTACATTCTTTAGGTAACTTTTTGAAGAAAAATATCACACAACTTTTAAAGGATATCCCCTTCTTCTAGTATGAATACGCCCCCACACGCAGAGGCTCGTTTGTAAGTAAATCAGTATGTCTACATCAAATACTCCTTGGAGCAGTTGCTCATCTTATCCTTAATGTATAGTTTAATCATCCCTCCGTTCTGTTCGCCCATTTACAGCTTGGCGTTTTGTTGAACCGCCGCCGCCGCCTCCTGTGTGGCCACCTGCGCCGCATCTGCAGTCCGTCGTCGGGCTTGTATAAACTCCACGAGGTATTCAATTCCCCAGGCAGAGGCGCATATTAAGATGCAGAAACTTTGTGTGTGTATGCAAATGGGATAGCTGTCGGTTACGTCACGAATGAGACCTGGAAGAACGGAAGGACACCCCATTAAAAAGCTCCCACCATCTGGTTTGGCTGTTCGCCATACTCACCTATCAGTGGTCCAAACGAGATCACAAATACGGCCTTTCCCACCAAATGCCAGCCAAAGGCTGACGGAAGCTTCTCCAGGGAGCAATACTCGGAGACGGTTAGGGTGAAGTTACTCAGGGCCGAGCCGCGGAAGAATCCGCAAATAGATAGCCAGATCATTAGCTGGGTCCAGTCCGTTTGCTCAGCCATGACTGCAAATCAAGACAAATTGAAATAAACAACTAACGCATTTTGTCGCCCCCTCCCCGACTTACTCGAACGCGTGATGGCCACAAAAATGATGGAGACCAGAAATATGGTGCGCTTCTTAATGGTGGTCCTATCGAAGATTGGTGGCAGGACTATCCTAGCCGCAATATCTGTGATGGCCGTGATCGACAGACAGAAGGCCACATCCGTCTTTTCGTAGCCCAGGTCTGCAAAGAAGAACGGCGTAACCATTTTGAAGTTCATCTCTGCCACATAGAAAATGGACAGCCCGAACAACAGGTTGAGGAACATCTTATCCTTAAGCATGGCAATGTCTAGTAAATCAGCGAAGCGTCTCCAGAAGCCTGGCTTCTTGACCTTCTTCTTGGCCTCATCGTCAGCTGCCTGCGCCGCTTCAGTCTGCTTGTCCAGCTCGGTGGGCTTCATCTTGATGAAGCTATCGCGATGACCGCCCAACACAATGCTGCCGGTGGCGGTGCCGACGCGACGCAGCTCGCGATCGTTCCGCTCGAACTCATCATCGCCCGTATTTAGATGCACTTGCAGTATGGAGCCGGTGAAGTCCATGTAGGAGAGGTTGGAGGTTACCGAGGCCTTGCGACAGCGCAGCTGCGTGGCATTAATCTCCGCCTGTGAGGGATAACCATCATTTCCGGCCCCATGGGCCGCCGACTGTACGCCGGCCAGGGACATGATCCTGGGAAATGTGGGACGCTTGGGAATGCCCAGTCGGGAGCCGTTCATTGTATTCATCGCCATCTCTGAATAATTTTTCCGCATAGACTGCTGGTGGTGCTTGTTAAACAACAATGTATTCAACTCAGGCAAAGCATCCTCCTCGGTCCCATCCTCTTTGATCACCTTGAATTCTGGAGCAGCCGACGCAGCTGCACCGCCCAATGTCAGTTGCGGCTGAGGCGTCGGCACGGCTGAAATTGTCATCAGCTCCTCATCATCGAACTCCTCCTTCATGTGCCACTTCACCGGCTGCAAGAGCACCGATCCCACAGTGGCGTTCAGGGCCACGCCCGCCAGCAGCAGTACGGCACCACGGAAGTCGTAGGCCTCCAGCAGAATGCGCACTAGCTGCGGCATGATCAGCATCCCCATGGCCGTGCCAGCCATGGACAGCCCCACTGCCTGTCCACGCTTGTGCTTGAAGTAATGATTGAGGGCCACAAAGGCCGCCGATGTGGACAACCCCACTCCGATGCCATTGATGACCGAGTACGTGCTAATTATATGCGCCATGCTGGTGGCGGGCGACGTAAGGGCCAGACCCAAGCCGCACAGCAGTGAGCCGGCGATGGCCACCTTGCGGTAGGAAAACTCCTTCAGCAGCGGACCCACAAACAGGCCGGAAAAATTCATGCACACGTCCAGTGCGCTGATGATGATGGCGGCTCCGGTGGTGCCAACATCCAGTTGCTTAAGTGTATCGCCGAAGAGCAGCCCAAACGAAGGCTCTATGGAGCGGGTTGCCAGCTGGAAGCATAAAAAGATGTGGATAAGAAATCGAATGCAATTTACAAAAATTTACAAAATTTTTCATTCAAGCATAGGAGGCTAAGATCAAACTAAATAGCAACTAAGCAAATATCCGAAAAATTTACCTGTAAAATGTAAATCTAATTTGTCGTGAGTCTTGGGCAAGAGCAACGCGGACGAGTGCAATGAGAGGTCAAGACTCTGGGATTGGTAAGCCTTCAAACTTATCTGGGAGCTGCTGAAACGACATAGCAGGCGAGCAATCGACGGCAGCATTTTGCTGAACACATAGCATCCCAGTTCGCAAGCGCGTTTGAGCTTTGAATTTCATGATAACGGGTAAATAGATGGATGGTGTAAGTCAAGCGATCATGAAAACTGCGAATTCGGCAAAACTTTTATGCTAGCTAGGATTATGATGGAGATGACATCCTTTGACGAAATGAACTAAACAATCGCAAAATTCGCTCAATTTTGTTATAAGCTCAGATTATAATGAGGACCCCAGGTAGAATGCGTGGTAAAGATGAATCTTTTAAACGAGAGTTCCACTTCGACGATTCGTTTTAAGTTCAGATTGTTCAAATTTGTTAGTTACGCTCTCGGCCAGACCGCAAAAAAATGTTTAACTTTTGTAATCTCAATGCTTAAGTCTCCTGGCTATCTGAACTCGCCTTTTGATGTTGATCAGAAATATTGGTATTATGAACGGGTCGGAAATGTTTCTTTCTCACTATAATATACTTTTGCCCATTTTTATTTGTGTTTAGAGTATGTATGAAAAGAATCGGTTCTAACCAAAATTTGCTGATATCCGTACTGCGAAACCGGAATCAAAATTGACTGATTTCATCCAGATCAACCAACGCATTCGTTGCGTATTTTTGGCTCAATAAAATTGGGCATGGGTATTTTACCGTCAAGTCATAGTAAAGTTAGTGAAAGTTAGAAAAAACAGTCTGTGTGTGTTTCAAACAGCACTTTAATGTCTTTAGCTGCAATCTTTTCAGCATTTCTCATCTGGCAAGCACATCTGGAAGTGCACTGGACACACGGATGAACCCGAGCTATTTCTAATGATTATGCCTTAATTCATCTATCCCAAATTTACTTCGAAGGGAATAAAGGAAAACCAGTTGTAATCCAATTTGGGTGCCAATTTGCTAAAGTTCCGGTTGGCCAACCGCCGGTCAAATTTGTTGAGCGGTTGAGTCATTTGGTTTTCTCAACACATATTTCCGATATCGATAAGTTGCCGAAGTGTGACCATACATTGTCAACGATTTAGGTATTTCGTTATTGTTATACTCAGAGCTGCAAGCCAAAACAAAATATTCGGATCTCCGGTACAAACAGTTTGAACCCAAATTAACGAATGGTTAAGGTTCGAGGTTTTTGGGTAAAGGTTTAAATTCGATCCTTGGTTCAGTCCAACATTATTAATTATTGTCTTCTATGTGTTTTAAAAACAGCATTCGACCAAAAAAACTCCCTAAATTGTATGGGAACCGAGTGGTATTTGGGTCGGAATTGGTTAGTAGAAAGCATGGAAATATTCAATATATAATTTACAGTTTAGTGAAATTCCATTTCGTGGTTTACATAGAAAAATATTACCAAAATAATGTTAGACTCTTGCTTTTGAGTATTATTCAAGAAGCTTTAGAGTCGAGACTCTCTGAAAAATAGAGACTGTTATGGGTAGGGACTTTATAAGGAAATCTATTCGTTTTGCCAGATTTTTTTTAGGAGTCAGTCGCACCAAATACCAGATGAAGTCGGTAGACAGAAGGTCAAATTTTTGTTTCAGATTTGTTGAACCGAACCGAAATTTTGGGTTTGGAACAGGTTCGGGTTCAGCTTTAATTTCTAAAGAGGTTCGGTTCAAGGTTCGGTTCATAGTAAAATAAAAGTCAGAATTCCGGGTTCGAACCGGTTTGGCTTAAAACCGGTTTGCAGCCCTGGTTATACTCTGTACCGTAGGTACACAGAGTATTATAAGTTTGTGCAAATGTATGTAACAGCCAGCAGGAAGCATCTCTGACCTTCTAAACTCTAACAGCCGAGTCGATATAGCCATGTCCGTCTGTCTGTCCGTATGAACCACAGATCTCAGAGATGGAGGTTTGACATGTATGGAACATATGCTTCTTAGCAGATAAAGTTTATTTTCAATTTGGTCGATCTCAGAGACCATAAAAGATAGAGCAACAAATTTCGCATGATGGTAGATGTATGCCGTACGCAGATCTGGTTTGTTTCAGATTTGGAAAATCCCCCTTCGTCCCCCTCTTATCGCCAAAAAAACAGTCAGATCCTAGACCTAAAAAACCGTCAGATCCACCATTTTCATGTAAGAGCCTCGTGGTTTAATATACAGGGTTGTCCATATTCGACGGACCCATCTGGCAACGCCATAACTTTTGACAGAGATGTCAGATCGCTTAATGACATACCGCGTTTGAAGCGTCAGTCCAAGCAGATTTTTACCATGGAACAATACACGCCACGCGAGCGCTCTGAAATAGTTGAAATTTACATTCAACAGAACAAGTCAATTGTGAAAACTCAACGTGCTTTTAAAAAATTAAAATTTCACATTGAATGGGACCGTAAATAAGCAAAATTGCCGTATTTACGCCACTGAAAATCCTCAGGAGATTCAAGAAGTGCCTCTTCATGACGAAAAAGTCACAGTTTGGTGCGGCGTTAGTGCGAAAACGGTCATTGGGCCGTTTTTCTTCCAAAATGAAAATGGCCATGCTGTTACCATCAACCAGGAGCGTTATCGCGACATGATGACCAATTTTGTGATGCCAATTATTCGTCGAAAGCGTATGAGGCAGTTCTGGTTTCAACAAGACGGCGCTCCACCGCACACAAGTCGCATAACAATCGATTTTCTGAAGAAATTGTTTCCGGGCCGTTTGATGTCGAAAAGTGGTGATTTGGACTGGCCACCGCGTTCGCCCGATTTGACGCCGCCTGACTTCTTCTTGTGGGGATATTTGAAGTCAAAGGTTTACGTTAACAAGCTAAGGACCGTAGAAGAGCTCAAGGACAACATTCGTGAAGAAATAGCCGCTATTCCGGCCGAAATGTTGGCGAAAACGATGGAAAATGCTGCAAAAAGGGCACAATACGCCATCAACGCCAGAGGCGGCCATTTGAGAGATATCATATTCAAAAATTGAAGTAAACAAATCAACTTGGAACAAATTAAATGATTAAGATTGCCAACCGCCAAATTTTTATTTTTTTTCTTTGATTTTTTTTTATTTTTTTTAAAACCGCTAAAAATTACTAAATAATGTAGCCTACTTTCAGGATAAGCCTTTAATAGCTGATACCAAAACCGGATACATTTAAATTCAAAAATTCAAAAACAAATGAATGAAAAGAAATGCACAGGGAACTTGTAGTCGGGGCACTCAACTGCAGCGCCCTTATTTGTTTTTTCTGTGTATAGATTCAATTCCATGTCCAATATAAGACTTAGAGAAAGGCGAAAGAGGGGAAAATCAACTTGGTCAACGTACGAGACGGATCTGACTAAAACATAGAGTGTAGGGGTGAGGACTAAAACGTTTTAGCTCAAGAGACTGGTCAAAGAAGACGACGTCTAGCAAAACAATTATCAATACATTGAGGTATGTGGATGTTTCTTTTCCCGTGACACTTAGATATCGCATTGATTGGCCTAACCTTCCCAAATCTATCGTAAAAAGTCTGAAATCTTGAAAGAGATCATAATTAATGCTTTCAAACGTAGGGCTCATTTCGAAAACGGAGTTCTAACGACAACTAAAACTGCTAATTTATCATTACGAAGGGCCATTGTCAGCCATGAGAAAGTTTCGTGATCGAACCCCACCCGAATACGAGTACGAGGTTTGCAGCCCTGATTAAATCTGAAGTTTAGACGAAGCTTGATTGCTCTTCTGCTCCCTTTGGTTTCGTAAAGGCTTTCAATCTTATAATCAATGAATGCTTTTAAACTTGGAAAGTTCCAAATTCATCAATTTGTAATAAAGAATTTTGGTTTAGTTAAAATCTGTTTCTAATAAATTGTGATCAACCTAATCCTCTTCATAAATAACCACCTTACTGGTAGTTGGTACTGTTTTTATGTGTGTCAATTTGCTGTAGTTAATCTATAGCTCAGAGACCGCGTGATTTATTACCAAAAACAAGCAAAAAAAACAAAAATCAAGCAGCCACAGTAGAGAGAGAGAGAGAGAGAGAGAGAGAGGGGAGAAAGAGCTTTAACAATTACAATCAGTAAATAAAATTGGTCATTGGAACCATTTTTCGGAATCGGAGAGAGGCACCAGCAACGTCATCGTATTATCCATATCGAAACCTTATCAGCGGTATCAGCTGTGTTTGGCTCATGAGAATGCGGGTAAGTGGTCGACAATCAGCCTTAACTTACACAAGGAGTACCTATCAATGTTATGTATCAATGCACTTCAAATTGTAAGCACTTTATCAATTGAACCATTTGTTATGTGTTTAAGACGAGGACGGGTGGGGGGAATAACAGACATTATCAAGTATTGCGCTTTTGATTGATTGTGCTCTCCGGTTTGGGGTTCGTGTTTTTTTTTTCTTTTTGCGGGAGGGACCTTGAGGCCTAGCTGAGTTAATTCACAGATAGGAACGGAACTATGTTAAATATAGCTGAGTTAATTCACAGATAGTAACGGAACTATGTTAAAAGTCTGTTTTGCATTGCAATAAAAAGGATAATAACAAGTAAGAAAGCCGGTCAGTTCGGGCTATAACACACTCTGTACCTCGCAAAACTTGAATTTACCACACATGGTGTTCAGGTGTGTTAAGTGCTGCCCAATGCTGTTTCAGCCGGTGCTGCCCAGCATAAATGTTTGTTTTCCTATAACTGGACTATCGTTCATGCTATCTTCATCACTCCTTTTTAGGGTCGATAAATAGTACTGATTACTAAATGTGTCCAGAAGGTAGGTACCGGAAATATAACTGTGCGAGATACACAGCTGTTTCCAAATTGCGGGGCGTGGCAAAAGTGTAATCCGGCAAGATTCTCACAAACATATGTCCAATACATGTCGAACGTATATCTCCATTTTTGAGATCTAAGAGACAGACGGACAGGGCTTTTTCCATTGGGCTATTGTTGCTGATCAAGAATATATATACTTTATATAGTAGGAAATGATTCCTTGTGGCTGTTAATAAACCCTGTGCACCTTTGGTCACCACAGAGAACTATATTCAATCTGTCTAAAAAGCACTTTAAACAATCAAATAAGAGACACATGTTAGTTATGAAAATTGGGTCAAAAATGCATTTCAACTTAAAACCTCATTAACATTAACCCCTGCCGGGACATCAGCAGGATGGTTGTTGCAAAGAGATTGCTTAGATCGGGATCTATCTGGGACGCGATCGAGTTGCATTTTCTTCGTCCAGCTCCAGGCTTGATCTTATTGAGCCAAGCTAAAATTCTTCGTTTCATTGGAGCAAAACTTTTGAAAATACCAAAATGAGGCCTGGCTAATGGTTATGATTTTCACTTCTCAAGTTTTGTTTCTATTGCTTTTTGGGCAGAATAACACTCAGCGAATACAAATTTTCATCAGTTCAGCTTTTCTACAGGCGGCAAATCGAAAAGTGTGACGCGCCCAAAGAGGAGAGTGGCTCATTAAAAAGGGTATTTCAGCTTCGTTGGATTTCATTTGTCTCTCTTGCTTTAATGATATTGTTGTTCCTCAACTTCGTACAACCATGATGATGACGTTCTCTCCAAGTGCTTTATTTATTTGTGACTTTTCTGCTTCGATTGTTATTGATTGTGCTGTTATTGGGACTGCTGCGAATGCCATCGGCCTATGTATTTCACTCAAGTTCGGGTCGACGGTTTTTATGAGGCGTTTTATTCCCAACCTTAATTGCTTGATAATTGAATTATCGCAAATCGTAATTGATATAAACAGTTGAGCAGCACGTGCTCACTTAGTGCTTGAAATGGGTTTTATAGTTGGCACTTTGTTGCTTAGGGGGGCGACATAGGAATGTGCGATCTACAATTGATTTTCGCAGCTTTTAACGATGTGTCGATTGATCAATATAAAATTCCGATTTTTATACGCTGTGCACAAGATATTAAACCTTATGCGACTTAATTATTTTATGTGCACCGAACCTTTGTTCAAACAGAGAGGGTCGGTCATACGGTTCGAGAGACCCAAGAAACCCGAATTGAGCCGGTTTTTCGGGATTCGGTTCTAGACCGGCTTGCAGCCTTGACTTCAATATCTCACACAAAAATCTTCCGAGCTAAATCTTGTTTTTATTTCCATTTTGCACAATTTTTGCCCGATGTGTGTGTGTAATGTGTAAATCAATTTTGCAAAATTATTGTTATTTAGTAGCCGTGTTATATTCAAGCATGTGTGTTTATACTCCATCGACACTTTTAGCGAATAACAGCAAAGAGCAAACAACAATAGAAAAAAAGAGCAAAACAACAAACTAGATCGTGTGCCGTCGAAATGCTTAAATAGCTTTTAATTAATATTTCATTCTTTGAATCATGAGGGTCAGCGTGGGCCAGGGTGGATTTTTCGCGCTATGCGAAAATTGTACAATTAGCCGCTGTATTATTTTTAAACATTTTGTGGACTATTTTGAAATTCAATTTGCAAGTGGTTGCGCCTTTGCCGCCACTGTTGCCTGGGCGAAATTAACGTGACATTTGAATATTTACAAATCAACGAGATCACACACACACACACACACACACACACCCATGCACATACATACATGCATAATCGTGCGCATTTGTATATAGACAATATTACTTAACGGTCTTAGGTGACACATTGGGAACTTGAAATTGCTTACGGTGTGGAATAGATGAGGGCGTGACATTGAAATTACACAAGCCACTTTCAGTACTTATTCAGTTCAGTTCACTACTCCAAATTTTACGGGGAATGCAACGAGAGTGAATGAATTTTGACAGGCACTATAATTCAGGCACGATTTTGGATCAGGGCCTTATCTCACAGATATAACCGAAAAGGGTAAACTGTAAACCGTTGCAATGAAAAGTAAAAAGCTAAATCATTTTTGAGAAGAACGAAATTCGATATGACTGGGGCGATCAATGGCAAAAGGTTTCGAATT
Organism: Lordiphosa andalusiaca; assembly: GCA_035044965.1. Taxonomy (NCBI): domain Eukaryota; kingdom Metazoa; phylum Arthropoda; class Insecta; order Diptera; family Drosophilidae; genus Lordiphosa; species Lordiphosa andalusiaca. Next base: position 204,299 of record JAWNNM010000051.1, on the reverse strand, counting down.
TGGGAGTACTATTAAACTCGTGTGAAATCAAGACCTTTTTCAATATTGCCATTAATCCGACAAAAGAGATGGCAATTAAACTGTTGGACGAGCATGGATATATAGACTCAGCACTTCTCGCAGATCAAATATAAAACGAGATCATAAGCTAAAATCGGTCCTGCACGACTTCAATTTACCCATGCTTATGTTAATTAAACAAAATTAAACAAAGCATTAACATGAATTTGAATATTTCAACATTGTGTGGGCAAATAGCGCATTCGGCTCAGATAAGTATGCAACGTTTTTTTTTAAATTATTATAGCCTGCTATAGCCCTGTCATTTATTATCCGATCTTTATGAAGATTTCAGAGATTGCAGATATTGGGCACTTACACTGGAAAATATGACCACTTTATCTTAAAATATGTAGGAGATATTCTGATATTCTGCTGATCAAGAATATATGTACCTAATAGGGTCGAAGATGTTTCTTTCTGGCTTTTACATACTTTTGCACAAACTTGTAATACTCTATGTACCTACGGTACAGAGTATAAAAACATCACTACTAACTTACTATAACATAATTTGAAAGGTAGTTAAGTTTCATAAAACTAAGTCAATGGTATATTCACGTTAAGCTATTGAAAACATCAGCTAGTAGTAGGCTTAAGAAAACCACAATATTATCGATTCATCGACTCGATATATCAAATATCGATATTGAAAACTTAAATGAAAGTTATTGTCGATTTTGATATTTTGAGAAATATCGACAGCCGTATTTAACACCTACACTCAAAAAATGTATTTTCTAGTTTTTAGAAATACACCCTAAATACTTTTTCTTTCTCGTTTTTAGACAGTTTTTTCTTAAACTTAGAAAAAACAAACCTAAAAAATTTTTAGATAATAATTTCCTAAATTTAGAAATTCGAATTATTTTTTCTTAAATTTAGGGTAATTTTTCTAAATTTTTTCTTAAATACTTTCTTAAATTAAGGGCGAATTCGCCCTTAAATGTAGAAAAAAATACATTGCAAATGGGGCAAATGTAGAAAAACGCCCTAAATTTTAGAAAGCACATTTCTTAAATTTAGACAATCCATTTAGAAATTCGCCCTAAAATATAGACAAAAAAGTCTAGAAAATCGCCCTAAAGAATAGAAAAATATTAAAAAGACACCCCTTGTAATTCTCAAGTACGAATGACGTGCATTCGGAATATAAAAGGGCCAACTAATATTCGGCATGCGGAGAAAATCGCCCCAAAATATAGAAAAATAGTGTATAAAACCGCCCTTAAATTTAGAAAAATATAAAAAGACACCGCATGTAATTCTCAAGTTCGAATTCACTGCGTTCTGAATATAAAAGAGGCAGCTGAGTGCTTTAGCATTTGACTGCGTTATATACTGTCACTCACGCGAGTGCTTGGTAGTCGAGTGCGATAAGATGCCTTTGGTTTTGAAGTTTCCCCGAGGTCCCGAGTTCGAGTCCCAGGCAAGCTAAAGTTAATAACTAAAATAATGATTACTAGTAGTGAACCAACTGAAAGAAAATATCCTATAAAAATAATATATCTTCTGTCTCCAGTCCTATTTTTTTCTAAAATCTAGAAAGGTTTTTCTAAAATTTAGAAAATGCTTCTCTACAATTAAGAAAATATTTTCTAGCTTATAGTAAACATTTTCTTAATATAAGAAAGTCTTAGTCTTATTTTTAGAAATAATTTTTCTAAAATATATGGCGAATCGCCTTTGAACCCCTTTTTAAGGCAAATTTCGAAATTTTAGGGCGATTTTGTCTGTTTTTTAATTTGAGTGTACCAACATGCCAACATTTGGTTGGACATTTGCACAAGTTCATGATACTCTTTTCCCCATTAGCAACGTGTACAGGGTATAAAATCATACACAAATGTTTTCGAAAGTGATAACGACTACTAAAATAATCCCTCAATCACATCACGATCTATTTACCTATAATGTCATTTGAAAATGTAAAGACTATAATACCTCCATACCGGCTTAGTCACAGTTGTTCAGAGTGGAGCACGTTTGGCGCCCGTGATCACAAAGTTTCCATGTTTGTTTTGTCAATCTCTTTGCTTATTGAATAGCATTTGCCACATAAACACTTGTCGCGAATTGTAATTGAACATGCATTTCTGTGTTGGTCTTATCAGCATTTTAATTTGATGACGTCCGATTCCTAGCCTTATGGCGTGAGGAATCGCGCGAAGCAACAATGACGACGTTGTCACTAGAGCTCTTACATTTTGACGTCATGATGGACACTGGACTTTGGCCGTTCATCAAGTCGATGGCAAGGAAGTTCATCGTCGTTGTCTATTGATTTCCCATTAACTTTTGCATGGCTTTTTAATGCTCTCAACATTGTGTTGGTTTTTTTTTACTGGGACCCACCACGTAATGTCTGCTAGTTCCTGGTCATCAAAGCCTTCAGTGGGTGTGTGTGTTTGGGGGGTGGAGTCTTTATTTGAAACTAGGCGGCAATAAGAGTCGGGCGGATTCGCTATTGTGGGTCAGCCAAAATAAGAGAGCTGTGGGTATTGATATTTTGTCATACCCTATGCCAAAGGTACAAAGGGTATATTAAGATTAAACAAATATACACTGGGAAAGAAAAGAACAAGAAAGAAAGTCGGTTAAGCCCGACTATGACATACTCTGTACCAAGGAAATTATACGCTCAGCATAAATTTTGATGCTGCAGTAGCAGCTGAAAGCAGCGCTGCTACTGCGCTGCATCAGCGAACAGTCTTTTGATCATAACTCGAAAACCGTTCATCCGATCTTTTCCATTCCTTTGGCGGATCGATAAGTTATCCTTATTACTAAATATTTTTAGAAAGAACAACCCATCTATCTTTAAAACTGGGAGATTTGACGTTCTAAATTACGGGGGCGGAAGGGGGCATGGTCAAAATTGAAAATAAACCTGAGCTGCCTGCAGACATAAGAAGCAAATATCCCATACATGACAGACAGACAGACGGACATAACTCGGCTGTTGATGCTGATCAAGAATAAATATACTTTATAATGTCGGAGATGCTTCCTTCTGGATGTTACATGCTTTTGCACAAACTTGTAATACTTTATGTACCTACGGTACAGAGTATAACAATCTATAACCTAGATTAAAAATCAAAAAAATAGAAGCTTAAAATGAAATTAAATTAAAATGCAGTCTCCCTTAAGAGGACGTTAAATACGTCGAAACTCTTAGGAGAAAAATGGCAATCAAATAAAATGGAACCAATTTGTATTCGTATGAAGCACAATGGCCAAAACAACCCAATGAATACAGCACATATATAACATACACATTGGCCCAATACAAAAACCAACAGAAATTGAAAATCTCAAAATCAAGATTTATCATCTCATAACTTATTTATCAACCCTTAAACAGGTCTTTGTGAAGCTTCTGCTAAACAATGTCTTATGTACGTTTATGTACGGTTTGAACTCGCGTCCTCACCATTCTAAGGCGACAGTTTAAGCATCTCTAACATCGGGCTAAGAGATAGAGATAAGAGATAGTGTTCATATACTTGCAGGCAGACCAAGTTTGATTTCAATTTTTCCAAGCCCTCCCAGCCCCCCCAATTTTTGGGTAAACCTCATATCTCCGACACTTTAGTAGATAGAAGGGCAAATTCAATTATAATGATTATATTTCGATGCGCCAAAGATTTGGTAAGCATCAGATGAAATAAAGTCAAGCTATGAGCAAAAGAATGTTCGTTGCTGCAGCATCAAAATTAATGCTGAGCAGGAACTTTCTTTGGTACACAGTATATTATAGTCGGACTTGCCCGACTTTCTTTCATATTTATTTTTGTGTTCACTGAGTCGATTTGTATTTTCTCACAAACGCACCGAATTGACTTTGTATAACATTTGGCGTGTGTCTGAAGGACACTGGTTATGTCTGGTTTATTGTGTGTCCCATGTGCTCACTTGAAAATTACACGAGTACGTAAAATTGTAAAGGTCCGTAAATAATGATTACTTGTAAATTTTTCATCAACGAAAATCATTAACTTGGAGAATGAGAATATAAAGTCATTCATTTCCGCAATTATTTTTATTGGCCAATTTGTATTGATTATTTTTTGAGAGCATTAATAAGAATCAATAATAATCAGTAAGATTTGAAAATGTTGAGTAGTTTAATTTGGTTCGATTTGATTCACTCACTGAAAATGTACATCAAACTGGCCATGCATTAATTGCTTATGCTCAGAGGAAAAATACCGGGATTTTCTCAATTTAAGAATTTCTTTTCAGATTGCAAAATCTTGGTCTGAGTTTATTTGTCCCGTTCCGGAGAACATTTCATGCTAATCAAAAAGAAAAATTGAGGTGTCTCTGGGACTCAAAAGTCCCGTTCCAAGTCCAAAATTCCACATCCAATTCCAGGTCTTGGTCAGCAGAATATATCACATTCTGTAACATTCTAAGTTATGGGCCAAGTTTTGTCAGAACTGAGAATGTTTCCCACACAACGCCACTTTGGTGTTGGGGTCCGTTACATTTTGTCACAAAAATACCACAGAACATTTTGAACATTTTCTAAAGAGGTTATTGTTAATCAGAAATCAATTTTTTAAAATATTTTGGATACTACATTCACGATGTTTAACCTTAATTCACTCACGATAATGGCACGGAGCACTCTTTTATCTCTAATTAATCAATCTCCAATACATACATTATGGGGTTTTGCACTAACTTAATATACCCAGTGTATCTTTGGTAAAGAGTTTAAAAACTAGAGGGTAAGTTAAAGTCGGCACTTCCCGACTTGGATATACCCACTACTCAGGGGAATTAATATTTAATACCCTTCGTTTATGTTTATCAACAAAGCATTAACATTTCTGTGGACAAATTACCATTATGCTAAAAAAGAGATATGTTATGTGATTTGTAACCTTTATCGTGTAATTATATAATACGATCATTCCTAAAATTTGAGAGATTATAGACATTGGGCTCTATACACTATTGAGCTTTGGATATATGTACACTGAGTGTCTCGAAACCGAGACGAAACGGTAACAAAAATGCTCAAAGCAGGGAAAATCTCAACCCGAGATTATAATCTCAATTTAAATCTTAACTAACCAATCTTGGACTAAGATCGTTTCTACTCGAATTTAAGATGAAACAATCTCATTTTTAGAATGATAAATAAAATAAAAAAGAAATTATTTTTATTTTTTTATAACTACTAAATTTTTCTGTGTTCCTTCTTAAAAACACTAAATAATACCGTAAGAATTTATATTTTCAACTTTCCCCGTCCGGGGTTTGAGCACGGTACCTCGGGGGGGGACTACTTTACCACAAACTTGCATGGCAACTTAACCAGCTCGACCACCAGCTAAATGCTAGGCGCCGCGGCGAAACAGAGTAAAACCTCTCAGCCCAGTGTTACAGATAATCAAACAGTTGCCTTAGGTCGCGAGTTCAAACCCCACTGGAGGCATTTTTTTTTCTCTTTTTCCATTCCAAATTCCATTTTTTTGTATTTTTATTTTTCTGGAGACTACATAGTTAATCATTTTTAAGCTGAATCTTTACAGAGAACTGTAGAAGGGTTGATAAGTATTATATTATATATTGAGAGATGGCAAAATATTGATTTTGAGATTTTCAATCTCATTTCCAGTTTTTTCAATCTTTTTTTTTAAGATTGCAATCTTCTCGAAAATGAGAATTTCAATCTAGATTATAGATTGATTTTTTTTTTCAGTGTAATAATTATTTGCTATTTTTAGAACAATTTACCATAGCCATTAGACGGACTGATGGACGGATATATCAACTCGTCAGTTCTTCATGCTGATCACAAATATATATGCGTTGTCCATTTCAAACAAATCATGAATCGGAGTCGGAATGGTTGAGTCTCCTGGCGTCCAAAAACCGATGTTTTTTCGATTATGAACTTAAAATTTAACTTTGTTTTCTTTCGTTTCTCTTGTCGGGGAAACGTTTAAGCTGAATTGTTAAATGATTTCCTGGAAGTCGCAACTCTTAGCAACTCCGATCAATCGAACTCGGCAGCGAAAACTGGACTACCTTTTTATGAGGTCGAAGATGCTTTCTTCTATAAGTTACAAACATTCGGAAAATTGAATATAGAGTACAATAAAATTGTGCAAATGTGGTTTGGCATAAGTTTTTTGTAAAGATGTCATATCTGATAATAAACTCAGCAAAAGAGCAGAGGAAATGATAAAGAATTTATTAACCTTAGACTAGATTTTCCCTCTAAGCCCGAAAATGGATTTGGAAATAAATTGATCTTCCCTCTGCAGAAATGCCAGGTTCTGTCATTTTCCGCTATTTTTGTTTATTGTTTATCGATTTGTGAATTCGTTCATTTATTTTTGCACACTTGGTTCGAATCAAAACCGGTTCGCAGCCCCGGATCAAAGAGCCTTAAAGATTTAGTTCTTCTGATTGAATGTTAGTCACTAAACTCCATTCAAGCGGATGGACCGATTATAATCAAATTTGAGCCATGAACTTGAAATTTGGCGATATTTAGTATGATATTTTCTCAGATCTAAGGCCAGTTTTAAGGGAGTAAATGCACTCTGCTTAATCTTCTTCTTAAGCTTTGATTTCAATTTGCGTAATTAAACAATTTCTTTGCCTAAACAGAGAGCGAGCGCAAATAAATTTGAATTAATTGTGCTGTTGTTGCTGGGCTGGCAATTGAAACAATTAACTGTGAAGTACATTTCACTCGACGGCTGCTGCCAAACATATAAATTAAAACCAAAAGTTGTCTCCTCGTCCATTGCCTTGTCATAAAACAAAAGCGGCAAAAACGAACTGAACTCGAATTCAATTGAACCGAATGAACATGAACGGATGGGGGCGGTGTTTGCCGCGGAATGGTTACTTACTTCACTCGCGTTGCGCATGATCGCAGTCATGTGATTTATCCAACAGATACAAGCCACAGCTGTTATGGGCACAATTATAAGTGCCGCAAACCAGTCTGACGACGGCGTGCAGAGGAAATGCTGTGAGTGTGTCTAAGCTGTCGATGTGTGTGGAGAGGAGCTCAAAGCAATCCACTTGCAACAAAGTCACGTGATCACCACATCAGCTGGCTGTTGCTGCTGCGCTGCTGCTTTTTTTTTTATGGTGTTGTAAAACCTGATCTTACGCCTGTCCCCAACAGAGAGAGAGAGAGAGAGAGAGAGGTCGCACTGGCCGTTGTTATTGTTGCTGTCGGCACATGTGCATTGACTATTGACATTGATTGAAAATTGTTGTTGCTCATAGGATGGGCGCTTGAACAGAGACAGAGTCACGAGGCGCAAAAAAAAAAAAAAATAGGAAAATCTTGCCCAAAGCCAGAGAAAGGCTTTTCATGCTCAGTTTCTCAACTGTACCCTAGGTTCGCGTTCTATGGGTACACTCTGAAAAAAAAACCAAGATCTTTGTACTTGAATTAAGTACAAACAGTGCCAAGAGTACGGTAAGTACGAAAATACTTGATTTAAGTACAAAATTCTTAAATCAAGTACGATTTTTTCTATCCCGAAATACTTGATTTTAGACTGTTTTCTGATATTTTAAGTATGTTTTGAATTATTGAAATATTTTGAATCATACTTTTAGCTTATAATGGTCTTAACTCAAGCCCGATTATGTCTCAAAATAAGTACAAAACATTCGTTCTTAAAGTGAATAATTTCTAATGCCAGAACAAAAAAACTCTGGGAAGAATAAAAGAGTATTTCAAACAAGTACAAAATGTTCTTGGTTTGAGCCCATACAGAAGCTATTCCCAGGTTTCTGTATTAAGCCAAAAAAATATCCAAGACCCATAACCAAAGAGCAAGTTAGAGCTACTGTAGCTCAGAAATTTACCATCACTCCATTACAAAAGTGCTAAGGCAAGTTGGGAATTTCAAGAACAGACTCGCTTAAAGATAATTTTTATTTTCTGTTGCGCACTTTGTGGAGCTAAAACAATGAGTCCATTTTGTACTCAATCTAACATATTTTCTACTTGAAACCAAGAACTCGCTTTTCTAGAATCTTTCATCTTACTGTGAGTACAAAATGTTCTTGAGTCAAGAAGGTTTGTTCTCATTTCAATAATATTACCAGACATATTTCAAGTTTAGAATGTTTCGTACTTAATTTAAGTACACCGAAGAACGAATCATACTTGAAATTTCAAGTACAAAACTGCTTAAATTCTATCCTAGCCCTTTTATTCTTTGTACAAGCAACACAAAGCGACAACAATTTTAACTCAATTGTTAATGGTTCATCATAAAAATCTACAAAATTCAGTTAACAGAAAAGTCACTTCTATCAGAATTTAAGCGTCTCATTCAGGGTTTTTCCAATAGTTTGATTTTGTCTTACTGTGTAATGAAAAAATTCAAGAACAAGAACTGCTTCAGATTAATAGATAGTTCTGAGCTTAAAAACATTCGGTTTAGTTTATTGCTTACGTCGCCACGGACTTAGTAAGTCCACGGCTATTCGGCTCGAACCAAGTTTTACCATTGGTTAATATTCGAAATTGAAAGGTTCTAAGTTTTTGGGGTGAAGGTTTTGGTTCGAAAATTGGTTCGGCTTAAGCTTTGCCAAATTTTGAAATAAAATCAATTATTTTGTTAGTCTTGAGTGATGATGCTTTAAAAGGTTCGAAGACTCAAATTAGTTCATTAATCGTTTTATTTTTGAAGCACTTTAGCGAACGGATATATGACTTCAAACATAGTTGTCTTCTGAGAGTGATATCAAAGGCTCATGGAAGCTTGTTTAGCATCTTGCTTTCAGTCAATGAGCTTAAAGTATCTAAACACATGGGCCAATTTGGGTGCGATCTTAACAAATGTTCTTTTCCATTATCTAGAACTTCGAGACTCCCTCTCCCAATGATCTAACCAGATAACTAAGAACTCACTTGGTAGAAGATCTGATTTGATTTCACAATTTACGATAAATCAATCAACTATTTTTGATAACCCAAAAAATGACATTGACAGGCCTTGAAAGATCGCTTGCCATAGAAAATGGCCCCTCTGAAGGTCGTTTCTTTTTTGTAGCCAACTCCAGATGGTCCACGTGCGTTTGAAAGTGGCGCCCCTAGATCAAAACAAAGCAATCGTCTGCTTTCCAAAATAAAATTGTTTTAAATGTTTCCAATAGAAGGTGGCTGTTTGCTTGCAGATGATCAATCAGAATAAATACATATATGTACATTATCCATTCATTTAGCGAGCTATTTCGGAACACTGCCCTGAACTGCTTTGGGAATCTTTTAGCTGGATCTGACCTTCCGGTATTCCAGTACGTATTAAAATGACTTGTCAACTTTCCATCTCTGGGACACCTTGATATGGTATTTGCATTATGTTCTGCTTCCTCTATATATTTCCACGTTTAATAATAACTTTTTTGAACTTTATTTAATGTAAAGCACGTGCTGGAACTTAACTACAAATGCCGTGGTTCAATTCACAATTGTGTTAATGTCCGAACGCAAAACCAGTATGTAGTTACATTTTAGTTTAACGCAAATGTCCGACGCGTGCGCTTTGCATTAGCACCAATTTCCAATTACTACTCGAAATAATGCTAAAAGCATTGCTATTTGTTGACTTTGATTTGTTGAGTACTCATAATGATTTGCTGGTGTGCCGTCGTCGAGTGTTCTCTTTTTAGCAGTCGCTAAATTTCGATTAGCATACTCTCTTGTCAATGATCTTTACAACTTTAATGAGACGCCTGCCTTCTTAATTCAATCAAATTTATTATGTTTGGATCAAATACAAGCATATCGTGTTCGTGTGTTAATCAGATCCGCGTTTTAAAGGATTCAATTTCGGCGAATGTTTGGAACAGGCATTGATGTTGGTATTGGAGTTTATTGGAGATACTTGTTTGCTATGTTCAGATAGTTCCTCATTCCCTAAAGGCGAAAGAAATCCGAAATTTATTGAAGTGAAATGGAATACTGAAAGCATACTTGACCTGCACAAATACTATGGTCCGGTTTACGAACTGGTCTTTACTTATCAAGCCTTAGGTTTGGTTCGAAGCTTGGTCCATGAAATCTTAGATCGTTGAAACATTAAATGGTAAAATATAAGTCACATTTTTGATGAGCAGAAAGAGTCGAGCTTCGATTCGCTTCAGGTTAACAATTGAGAACATTCAGATGACCATCATTTCATATTGAGGAAAGATGATGATGTTGAAAAGAAACATTTCTGTATTAAAAAAAAACAATGAGCTCAATTTTAAAAATATTGAAATTTTTGGCGATTAAGATCACCTTAATGGGTAGGTGGCTTAAATGTAGCTCACAAAATCATCAGTGTCTAAATCAGTTCTGTCTAAATTGTTCTTGGTAAAAAGTGTGTTTACTTTAGCATGTTTCAATAAAAAGCATTCGAAAACCTGAAACAACGCCATAAAATATTCGAAAACTAATTTTGGTGTTTTTGAAGAAAAATAACCATATTTGGATTTAATTTTCAGCAACCCTATTGAGCACCTAGTACAACTATTCAGTAATGAGGATTATTCATCGCATTGGTGAAGATCTGATAAACACCCTCAGAGAAAAAATAGAGAATTTCATACTTGGATCAAGAATTTTCGAGATCAATAGTTCGATAAGAATGAAAATTTTCGATCCAAGATCGAAATTCTTGATTCAAGAATAAATTTATGATCCCTGATTTCTTGATCCAAGAGCTTTTATACTTGATCCAAGTACGAATCATTCTCAAATCAAACAGAATAGTTCTTGGATCAAGTGCTAAACATTCTCGTATTCAAGATTGCTCATTCTTGAATCAAGGGTATAAAGCATTGTCAAAAACCGAGAATGTTCTTCCTATTATCAAGAGCTCATCAGATTCAAGAGTAAGATCGATTACTCTTAAATCAAGAGCTTCACAGATTCCAACCATACAACCATTCAAAATCAGTTGATTTTTTCCATTTTGCCATAAATTTATTTCATGAAAAATTAATTATTGAGCCATGTTGCAAGTTTAAGCCGGCTTGAGGAATACACACTTCCAAGCAGCATCAGTCTTTGTCTGTCAACTATCAGTCGAACAGAGGTCTCTCCAGGCCAGCAATGCCATAACTGGTTGGGAACTCCAAAGCAACATAAGTGCAAAAATGCATTACGCTCTTCAAACAAACTGTAAGAGCAGACTCAACGCTATTCCCTCAAATGTGCTTGCTCTCCTCTCTCAGTTTCTGTACCTCACTCCCATCGCCTGAAAGCACCAGAAAGCTGAGAACAAATTTAGCTCGATTTCAAGACCGAAATTTTTGAAAATTCAAAAACGAATAAATTGTATTTCAAGAGCGTTCGTACTTATAATATTCGTACTACTTTATTCTGGGTGCACTTATCGAGTTGTATGAAAGCAAACAATTGTGCTGAGCAACACTTCACACTTCTTAACAGTTTCTAAGGGATCATACTGAAAACTGATCCGATCTTATACAAAGAACCTTTGGGAAGTAATATGGGTTTTAGTCGAGCTAGACCAATTTTCAAACATGATTTTTCATTATTTTTACTTAAGTGAGCCGCGTCTGAAACTTGTTTCTTTAATAATTATTGGCATTGGTAAATTTCGGATAGAACCCACGACCCGAGCACTGGATAATCGGGGGTGTCCCAGAAATCTCTAGAGATTTTCGTATAGACGATTGAACTTTGAACTAAACAAGGAGAACTTTAGATGTAAACTGTCAGCAACGCTGCAGGCTACTAGATAATAGAGAAAGGAAACCGTACGCATCAAACCTACTTGGCCTTCAACAGTCGGTTTCAAATCTCTCAACTTTTGTCATCTAATCTAGTAGCCCAACATTTGAGAGACATTTCACATAAGACATTCATAAGGCAGACATTTCATAAGGCAAACAGTTGTTGCTCAAAATGAAAGCGTTTACACGAAAATCTCTAGAGATTTCTGGGACACCCCCGAATAAATAAAAGGCAAGCAGTTGTTGCTCAAAATGAAAGCGTTTACACGAAAATCTCTAGAGATTTCTGGGACACCCCCGAATAAATATATTTAGAAGTTTATCCATATATATATATACATATATCAACAGAGCATTAACATTAATGTTAACACACTAAGATTATAGCTAGCAGCTAGCAGATATCGCATACTGACCCCAAAAATTCAATTGCACGATTTTGGTATACCTTTCATTTTTAAAGAGTAAAGAGTAACTGGTGAAGTCATAGGTTTCTAATTGCTTTGAATAAGGCAATTTAAATCGTTCTAAGCCGATTTACTCACTTTATACAACAATCTTATCGAAAGGGAAAATCGAAACAGCACTTTGATATTTCATATAAAAGGGCCACAGAATCGAGGACAAAAATAGTCTACCCATTTTTGTGTTTGTTGTCAAAAGGATTGTATAAGAGATTGGTTACAAAATATTATTGTTACCAAGTTGTAGAACCATAATGGCAAAATTAAATTTAAATAATTTGTACATAAATTTACATAATTTTTAAAATTTAAATTTTAAAACTAGTCTGGCTTAGATTGTGTATTCAGCCGAAAAATAATGATGTAAAGTTAAAGTTGCGCTTTTGAAACATTAGTTGGTTCAGTCTGGTTTGTGGAAACCAATAGCTAATGTTGCATACATATATATGAAAATATATATGACTTAATTGATTTTATGGTCATTCCCAACAATTGGACTTTGCTTGTCGAGAAGCATGCGATGTTTGAATGCCACACAGATTGGAATGACAGGCTTACAGCGACGCCCAATTAATGCTGTTAGATGTAGATGGGTCCAAATCATTGGTGACGGCACTGTCTCCCTCTCTCCATGGTGCGGATGTGTAGTCTTAACAGACTCTAGACAATCTGGCAATGCGTTAATCGAAGCACCTGTGGTTGGTTAGCTGATAATGATTCGAGCAAATCAATGACGATGCGCTATTTATATTACTCGTTTCGCTCTCGCCTCTGGTTTCGACAAATTGGCAAAACGTCAAAAAGGTGAAATGACAATTCTTCAAATAGAAAATAAATAAAATCAAACAGCTTACAGCACCGCACATCCAATTTAAGTTTCAAGCACTCGCACACACAATCATATCGCATAGATACACTTTGATTGGGAAACAGTCAACCAGTCAGTCGGCGACACACAACTGAACATAATCGTACAAAGTCCATTTCGAGATTTCGTTTTCCAATCAATTAGAATAAAATGAACAAAACCTGGTCCAAAATGGGTGCTTCCCAATCGAAAATGGTTTGTAGCAAATCGTTGAACTTTGTCAGGCCAGCTAATTGTACCGCGCTGATGCGCTGTCCATTTGATATGGCCCCTGACCGCATAGCTTTAAGCTAAATACAGCAGCTATTTTAATTATTTCCATTTTTTCATCAACGACATTCGAATGAACGCACCTTGGAGCGTTAAGGATATTCCGTACGTAAATTCTGTGGTGTAGAATTGATTGATTTTGGTTCACAGCAGTAACTCTGTATAATCATAAGGAGCGCATAAGGTGCCCACCAGAATCGGAATCCACGAAGAATTCTACGAAAATTTCACCTTCAAACTATGTGTATAAAATCAATTCCAAGCCCCCACTGAGAAGCATTAAAATTTTAAATTGAGATATTTGAACAACAAAATCAAAGAAGGCAATAAAGTTGGGGTACTCCCAGTTGAGCTGTAGAGTTGTTGAATTGAGAAAACTTTACATTTTTTACAAGTCGAAATGTAGAAGAAGAAAATCCCGATCCCCAGTTGGGCTACGGAATTGAGACATTTTACTCTAAAAATTCAGTAGAATTCATTTGATTTATTTTTCTTGTTTTTAATTAGTAAAAATGAATATTTTTCTCAATTCACTAACTACACTCACTGAATACCCCATATAATGTACACAAGTTCGTTTTCTATTTGTACATTAGTATCAACGATGAGGTCCGACTCTCTTCTACTCCTCGTTGGGCAAATATTTATTTGTATCTCAAAGCTCAAATCGTTAGCCGGCTGTGTCACGTGCCGGCCTTCGCCGGGTTTGGGTTTGCTCAAATTTGACTTGGCGAATTTACATGTTTCTTTTAACTTGTGTGGAATGCTCTTATCGAGCTTTGCAGACAGGCAGACGACATTGCCATAATGATAAGATGTTTAAACAAATTATGAGTGCGGACTTAATGGTATCAGTACCATGGACGTAGCTTTAAAGTTTTACCATCAAACAATCGATTCATCTATTGCCGTTTCCAGTTGCGGTTCTTGGATCGATTCAGTATTTCTAGCCCAGACTTGCTTCGCGAGCTAACTGAGCGGCAGCTCGGTGCAGTTCATTCCTGATGTCAGCTGAATTGGCTTACAACAAATTAGTATATTATCGAAAATTGTGGCCAACAGCCGGTTTATTGTGGAACATTTTGTGTGTTTTTGCATTATAAAATTATCATTTTGTTGACAATCATTTTATTGCTTTGTTTTGATTTGTGAATGTAAAATTTCCACCGCACAGTGGCTCGTTTTCCAAAAACTCGTTTCAAAAATAATATTTTGTTAGTTGTTGATGAATTTGTCAAATGGCTTTAAAATGCTTCGATTGGAAATTAACGAAGCCATTTAATGGAGTAATTTAAATAATTCGTAAAAAGTTCTGAGAATTTAAGAGCTTTGCTAATTTTCAATTTGTGAAAAGATGGATAAAATGTGCGTTCTCCAGTTTTAAAGAGGATGCATTTAAAGTGCAGTGGGTAAGTCAAGTATCGTTCATCCGATCATCAAAAATTCTTTGGTGCATCTATAAATAATGCTGGTGGAAACCACAAACTATCAATCTGCAAAACTGTGAAAGATATGACGTTTTCCCAAATTGCAGTATCGTTGGGGCTTGCTCTGCCCTCGGGTAATAATGGAAGCTCTATCTCTTACCAGTCATGAGATCTGCGTATTTATAGAAACCAATTTGGGCTTTAAAAACAAAAAGCGCCAGCCGGAAATGGATACTTCTTGTCCCAAATCAATCCATTAAAATACGTGAACGATCAGATAAGGTTTGATGCTCCACCCATCGTCCTAAAGGGTGCAAGATAATTTGTTGGCTCATTGAATTTATAACTTATAAGCGGAGTGGCCATTTTTATACTCTGTACCGAAGGTACATAGAGTATTATAAGTTTGTGCAAAAGTATGTAACATCCAGAAGGAAGCAACTCCGACCCCATAAAGTATACATACATATTTTTGATCAGCATCAACAGCCGAGTCGATATAGCCATGTCCGTCTGTCCGTCCGTCTGTCTGTCCGTGTGAACGCACAGATCTCAGAGATGGTAAGAGATAGAGGTTTGACATGTATGGGACATATGCTTCTTATGTCTGCGGCAGATCAAGTTTATTTTCAATTTTGGCCACGCCCCCTGCCGCCCCGCAATTTAGAAAAAACGTCATATCTTTATAGATATAGGTGGGTTGTTCCTTCTAGAAATATTTAGTAATAAGGATGACTTATTATGGAACATAAGCAGTAGCAGCGCTGCTTTCAGCTGCTCCAGCAGCATCAAAATTTATGCTAAGCGTATAATGTCGTTGGTACAGAGTATGCTTTAATCGGGCTTGACCGACTTTCTTTCTTGTTTTATTCGAATACGGAGAACGAATAATTTTTCAGAAAACTAATATTATTCGAATAAAATTAAAATTATGCTTTTCTCCCTATTATTGTGCATATTTCTCATTATAAGTTTTCTTGCCATACAGGAATAAAGTGCTAATTTGCCTCGTAAATGATTTAAAACCGATTAAAAGTGAAACAAAGATAACGACAAAAACACGATTAGTTTTTCAGCAACGTCCCCCGTTCATATAACCGAGTGATTGGCAAACTCCTATCAGCATCGAAGGGTGGTTAAACGATGATGCTTAATTTTTATACCCGTTACTCGAAGAGTAAAAAGGGTATACTAAAGTCGGGCAAATGTATGTAACAGACAGAAGGAAGCATCTCTGATATCATAAAGTATATATATATTCTTTATCAGCATCAACAGCCGAGTCGATATAGCCATGTCCGTCTGTCCGCAGAAGAGCTAGAGCAACCAAATTTCAGATGTAAGCTAGTATTGACTGCAGGCAGATTAAGTTTGTTTCAAGTTCTGGCCACGACCCCGCAATAATATCTTTTTTGAATATCTCCTACAATTTGTAAGCTATCGAGCTCAGACTTTGCAGTATAGTGCATGTGGCCAATATGTACAATCTCACAAATTTTCATAAAGATCGCATAATAAATGGCAGAGTTTGAAAAAACGTTGCATACTTATCTGAGCCGCCTGAGGTTATTAAACACTAATTGCCTTGATTATCGAGTATTTCGAAGTCGGGCAGGGCCGACTTTAATTTACGCTCTCGATTTTTTATGCATTGATATTTTGAATCGTAGTGTTTAGCGGGCTCGAGGTCAGTGTTAGACCACAGTATACAAAACACAGATCACTGTTCCTAAATTTTTTTTTGTTATTTGTAAATATACATGGGGATGTGGGGATGTGTACATCTTAGACGAAGCATACGCTTTAAGACTTTAAATTTTGATTGTGGTCGAAAAATACAGCATATTCGCAATTTTTGATTTTGTCAACATCGATCGGTTGGACATTAAAAAACAGCAACAAAAACCGGTCAAGCCCGACTTGACCCACGCTATTCCCAAACTTGTCTTATTGATGAAAGCTTTGTACAAAATTATAAATTTATCATTTCTTTCCCAGGTATAGGTTATGGATGGTAGGAAACAGAATTACAGGTGTAGTGGAAACTAAAATGCTAGTCCACTTGATCGCATTGCATACGTACTTATTTAGAAAGCTATACACCAAATTCTGTGTTTTTTTGCTTGCTGCGGATTCAGGCTAGTTTATGTTCCTTATTAGTGAGGTGCCCAAAGCCTATGCCCATGCACATTTGGATTAGCAATTACACACAAATTGGGTTGGAATACAAATACACACACGCTGTGATACAGGGTGTAAAAAAACTCATAATTTCTGAATTTTAGTTATAACAAATGTTATCTAGCTTGTTTCTAGGGGAGAATAATCATGATAGGTATTTTGGCTTGGATTCAACCGGAATAATTGATTAGATTAAACATACTTTTGATACTCTGTACCAGAGGTACTTGATTTAATTAAAGAGGTACGTGTGTTGACCAAGAAAGAACAAACCGGATATAAAGTACATGGCGGTTGTTCTCTTAAAAAAAGTATTACGCTTGAAGAGAAGAATCAAAAACTGTCTAATTGTACAGAGCTGCAAAATTAAACAATTATCGTGATCCAAAGAATACAAAAAGGTATGGGTATAACCTTACAAAACTTTAGGAGAAGCTCTTTATTTTTCCAAATTAAAATAGGCAATGAAATTTGGGGGGTTGGGGTTGAAATGCTCTTACGTTCTTTCATCTAAAAACTATTCCTCCTCCCACAATATATCCCTATATCTGGAAACTGGTCTGTCACGCTCTATACATACACTCGGGATGTAAATGTTAACTATATTATGAAAGCTCTTAACATGCCATGTTATCGCATCGCTAGGCGGCTATTAAGCCAGTGCTTTAAGAGTTGAAGAAACAGGATAAGTTATAACATTGATCAATCATATCAGATGCAACCTTAATACAGAAGCAAGTACTTCAAAGCTAAAGAATCGGAACTCAGAATCGGAGCTCATCCTAGGAATTCTAAATATTTTCAATGATGCCTACAACAGGGAGACGATCAAAAATATATAATGCCAACTGTCTCATAATTAAGAAACCATGGCTCGAGCTTTTTAGAAGAGTAGAGTTGGGTTTCGCTGACATCCTAGAGACACTGAACGGAAAACATGGGAATTGCTGGTGAATTATATAAAACGGCGTTAGGCTACAGACCTCAATGGACATTTTGAATACTAGCATATAATACAAATAAAATTTCGATCCACTTAATCCATAGTGTACAAAAAAATGTGCCGATAACACTAGTTTACAACCATAAAGACCACCTTCTGCTTGAGCATTTTTTGTGTAGTTTGGAATGCAGAACTTATAAATCAAAAGTTCCAAAATTTGTTGAAGGAAACATTCATTATTTTTGATTTTTTAATTGTTTTTCTGATAAAATAAATTGCATTGCATATGGGTATTTCCATGGTGTCGATCGGGACCGCCGCGACGGTTGTTCGCATTGAAATTAAAAAAATAATCAAAATAAATCTGACTTTTATTTTGGCAATATGCATAACTTGTACCTCCAAAATTAGCCCAATTATTGGTGCAAAGGTCGAGATAATTGCAAAAAAGCAAGTCGATCGCACCGGACAGATATATAGAAGTGGCTTTCGCTTTCGAAAATTAAAACGAAGATTTCAGCGAATACTTAGGGAATTTATTAGTTTGACTAATTTTAGAATGTTGAGCATTGATGACTCTTTAAAATTGTTTTTTGATCAAGGCTGCAAGCCGGTCCGGAACCGAACCTCTGAGAAACGGTTCGGCTCGGGTTTTTGGGGTTCGCGAACCGGACCATGAACCAGGCGCTTTACATTTTTGACTCCTCCAACCTGAACCCGAACCGGACCACTTTTTCGAAAAATGAGGATCGGTTCACGAATTTAATATTCCTAATGAGAAAAAATTCGACAATAAATGCCTCAACGTCTGATTGCGAATACGAGAAGCTTATGAAAGCAATAGAAAGCAAAAAACAAATATCAAATATAGAATCTGTGAATGATGTTACAGATTCATTTGAAATTTGTTCAAGATCACATCCATCGCAACAAATGCTTTCAAATTTTTGGAAAGGTCATAAAAACGAAGACTAACAAATTCTTGTTTTTACTTTACAAGCTTTGCCAGCAACTCAGGTATCAGTTGAACGAGCATTTTCAATACTTAAGTTTGTTGTTTCTGATTTAAGAGCAGCTCCTAGAAGATACAATGGGTTTTCATCGAATGGGTTTGATAAATGAAATAAGTAATTAATGATTAAGTAATGATCAGTATGATAAAGCATATGGATAGAAGGTATATATGTTTCATTTTCAACGTACTAATAAATCAAAAGTCAAACTATTGTTTTATGTGCAAGTTCGAAGCAGAACCTTGGTTTCAGGGGTTCCAAGAACCGGTCTGCGAACCGAACTTTGCATTTTACAATGGGTTCGAACCCCCGGACCGAACCTCATGGATATTTAAAAGGTTTGCAGCCTTGGTTATGATTTTACCACAAAATGATTTATACTCTTATCAAAATTTCATATTGAGCATGTTCGCACAGGACATATTTTTCCATCATGATATTTATTTGGTTTCTGATATAATGGAAAGCAAAAGCTTACAGTAAATTGCAATCACATACTTTGTTATGGTTTCTTAAGCAATGTTCCTTAGCTCTCTGTACCCATAGAATGATTTTATATAGCAAAATTCAATGAAGTCTATAGGCACTTTTTTTCAGAAAAAACGAGAGCGTTACTCGAAGAGTAAAAAGGGCATACTAAAGTCGTGCAAATGTATGTAACAGGCAGAAGGAAGCATCTCCGACCCCATAAAGAATATATATTATTGATCAGCATCAATAGACGATTCGATATAGCCATGTCCGTCTGTCTGTCTGCATGAACACCTAGATCACAACGACTAGAAGAGCTAGAGCCACCAAATTTTAAATGTAGGTAAGAATTGTCTGCACGCAGATCAAGTATGTTTCAAACTTTGGCCACGCCCCCTCCCGCCCCGCAATAAAATAAGTTGAATATCTCCTACAAATTTAAGATATCGAGCTCAGATTTCGCAGTGTAGTGTTTGTGGCCAATGTCTACAACATGTCACAAATTTTCAACAAGATCGGATAATAAATGGCAGAGTTAAAAAAACGTTGCATACTTATCGGAGCCGCATGAGGTTATTAAACACTTATTGCCTTGAGTAACGGCTATTTCGAAGTCGGGCAGGGCCGACTTTAACTTACGCTCTCGTTTTTACTAAGACTTTTTTTCTAACCTTACTTTTCTATGGCAACTATACTATATATAGATGTCCAGCTTCAAACAATTGAATTCAATTCTATTTTTTATTCTGGGTGGACCTTTCTGTGGAAATGCCCATATTTAAATATGAACATAAGGTATTTACATTTCACCCCACTTTTGAATATGTATGACTTTGTTTGAACTAAAATCAAATTAGCATTATCTTGTTGAAATAAAACGTATTGAAATCAACGTGTAGATTGATTAATTTTAAGTGTATTTAATATTTAATTGTTACTCATGTTTATTTATATATTGCACACTTTTTCAAAACAATAACTAAAATAAAAAATGATTCGTATTAAATATGAATTTTTCAACTTCAAATGTTCAATGTTTTTTTGTAGTAGATTTAAATGTACTGTACTAATATATAAATTAAGTATTCTTCATTTTAAATTTCTTCATATCTGAAGTAAGAGGTAGAAATATTGAAATCAAACGGCACACGAGATAGCGGTATGGGCGGAGATGCAGCTGAAGATAATCTTAAAAGTAAATTTAATCGAGTGGAGACTTATTAGCTAGTCCGGCAAGCTGAACCCGTATTCACAGCTGGGTGTGGTCAGATATTTTCCCGGAGATAAGCGTAAAGGGACGTTTTTAAGGAGAAAAGATAACGAGATCTGTTGAGAGCAGGTGATAAAGATCGCTGTAGTCTTGACATAAGACCCAAAAACGATTGTGCTGTGCATAATCTGTTGTGCATCTAGATAAGATTATAGGAAAATGGATTCTAGTTGGCCCAGAAGGAATAGAAAAGTTAAGGTGGCATAAGAGCTCAGAAGAATCTACATCACCGATAATTAACTTATGTAGAAATAAAACACCTAAGACTGATCTATGGTTAGCTAGCTGGAGTACGATGGCAAACGGAGGTGAGCTTACCAATTGGAGCCACGAAGGGCAAAAAGCCAGAATTGCTTTGAACCGATTTTATGCGATCAATTTGCTTGTTAAACAAGAAAGAAAGTCGGTCAAGCCCGACTATAGCATACTCTGTACCAACGAAATTATACGCTCAGCATAAATTGGCTGATCGATAAGTTATCCTTATTACTAAATATTTCTAGAAGGAACAACCCACCTATCTTTAAAACTGTAGGAGATATGACGTTTTTCTAAATTGCGGGGGCGGCAGGGGGCGTGGCCAAAATTGAAAATAAACTGGATCTGCCTGCAGACATAAGAATCATATGTCCCATACATGTCAAACCTCTATCTCTTACCATCTCTGAGATCTGTGCGTTCATACGGACAGACAGACGGACGGACAGACAGACGGACAGACATTAGAAAGAAGCCGAGCTTGTTGAGTTCATTCTTTTAGATAGAACAAGGCCCAAAGCTGAATAGGGGAGGAAAATCCTAATGGATCGAGCTTAAAGGGGAGAAGATAATGGTGGACAGAGTCAAGCGCTTTCAGTTTTGCATTTGAATAGAGAATCCATCATTAATTAAAGAAGTAAATTCAAGCAAATTCATGACCGAAGCTTCATGAATACATGCTGGAAAGGTGATAAATAAGATTTACAATAATGCTGCAATGTTGAGGTTATAGTCTTTTCAAACAATTTTGGAATGGCGGATAGCTTGTCCATGACTCTGTAATTGGAAATATCCAATTATCCATCCTTTTATGCAGAGGAATAATATAAGATTCTTTCCAAAGGTTTGGAGAGACTGAAAAATCAAGTGATGGATTGAAGAGCTTTGGGCTTGCATAAAGAACTAGAACACTCTTTGAGCACATAACTTGGAATATTGTTAGGCCCAGGGGAGTATGAAGATTTGATTGATTACACAAATGAAACTAGATAAATGTCCGAAATTTTGAGAGTTCATTTAGAGTGGGACGTAGAAATGTTGTAAGGATGACAAGTGTTAGCTCATTGGACAGAGGAATTTGTTGATTGAAAGAAATCAGCGAATAAATCAACAGCAGTGGAATCACTGCTAACTTTTTGGCTACCTAGAAAAAAGAGGAAGGTAAAGAAGAAGATCTAGAAACTATAGAATTGCTTTGGATCTTGTGCGAATTGAATTGTGCACCGGCCAAGAAATTTGATATAAAAGTGTAAGGTTAGATTTAGCAAGCCGAATATCAGATGGACCTTTTTATATTACGAATGCAGGGAATTCGTACTTCAGAGCTACAAGCGTTTTTATACCCTTGCAGAGGGTGTATATTGAAATTGTCAAAATTTTTGAAGGAAGCATAGAAGGTAGCATTTCCGACCACATAAAGGATATATATTTATATATATATTTAGCCATGTCCGTCTGTCCGTCAGTCTGTTTCTATGCTATCTCATCCGTCAGTTTTAAAGCTAAGTCGAAGTCTTCTGGTACAAATACGCTGCACATTTGTCGGAACCGGCCCGGATCGGATGACTAAAAAACCCATTTACATAAATATATCGGTAGGCACGCCGAAATGTTTGTTATAAAAACCTTAGCGGTTTCCCTATTAAAACAAACACTAAATACCTTGGTAACATTCCCTTAAAAAATGCATTCAAGAAATCCTTGGCCTTGTTATGTTTAAATGTGATGATGTCACAGTACTTAGTAGCACCCATTAAAACCACAAAGATTAATGTACATTGGATACTATCAAAAACAAGGCTGCAAACCTTTCAAATTATCCATGGGGTTCGGTCCGGGGGTTTGAACCCATTTTCAAATCCAAGGTTCGGTTCGCGGACCGGTTCTTGGAACCCCTGAACCCAAGGTTCTGGTTCGAACCTTGGTTCGCTTGCACATAAAAAAATAATTTGACTTTTGATTTATTAATACGTTGAATTGAAACCATCTATCCATTTGCTTTATCATTTGTATGATTTCTTAAGTTATTTCTATTATCAGCTTTTAGAAACGGCAAAGTTTAGGTAAATTAGCATTATATCTTCCAGGAGCTGTCCATCTATACCAGCTCTTAAATCAGAAAGAACAAACTTAAGTTTTGAAAATGCTCGTTCAAATGATACAGATAGAGTTGCTGGTACAGCTGGTATATTAAAATCTTCGCTATTACGCCTTTCCAAAATTGTAAAACACGGATGTAATCTTGGACAATTTTCAAAAGAATCTATAACATCATTCACAGATTTTATATTTGATATTTGTTTATTGTTTTCATAAACTTCTCGTCTTGGCAATCAGACGTTGAGTCATTTATTGACGAATTTTGACAACTCTGATTAAGCGTATTAAATTGGTGAACCGAACCTCATTTTTCGAAAAAGTGGTCCGGTTCGGGTTCAGGTTCAAGGAGTCAAAAATGTAAGGCACCTGGTTCATGGTCCGGTTCGCGAACCCCAAAAAGGCCGAACCGAACCGGTTCTCAGGGGTTCGGTTCCGGACCGGTTTGCAAAAATACCATAACATACCTTCTGGCTTTCCAAAGAAAAATGGAGTTTTACATAGAACTAGGTACTTTTGCATTCTTGCAGTTGAGAAATCAAATCGTAGTTATCCGACTTGGCATTTTATATAGGAGTTGTTAATGGATTGATGGTGTGAGGTTGATTGGGAAATCAATTGAAACAGTACTGTCTGACCAACCTCTAACTGTCCATATGTACAAAAATTCTTGTTGATTTTCTGTTGATTATTGAATTATAATCAAACCGACCTTGAGCCAGTCAACATCCACTTTGAATAACATATAGCTGCCATAGGAACAATAAGTTGGAAGTCTAGTTCTAGTGAAAAAAACTTTTTTGTTTTTAATGCAAACGTCTCCAAACTCCGTATTTACTTGTTTTCATGTTGTGCGAAGCCAAGTAAAGTATACCGGCCATAAAAACGTAAGGTTAGAAAAATAATCTTAGTAAGAAAAACTTTTTTGTTTTTCAATGTGAACCTCTTTAAAATTGGCATACTTATCTATTTTATAAGCTTTCACATAATTCTTCAAAGTTTTGTCAAAATCGGATGACTATGGGTTAAAGCTGCCTTGGGAATGATCGGTCGAGAAACTAGTTTTGGGGAGAAAAACTTTTATGTTTTAAAAAAAAAAAACTCTTGCAAACTTTGTGTTTCTTAGTTTACTATGCTATCCCATGATCCCACTAGGTTTGTTCGAAATCAGACATCTATATAGTATGACTGTCATACAAAAGTAGAGTCAGAAAAGTAGTCTTGGTGCCGATTTCTCATCTTCTAAATATCTGTTATGTGTCAGTTAAGATTTGATTTTGCTCTATTTAACAGATTAGAAAACGGCCCTTAGTTAGAAAAACTTGTTTGTTTTGAGTGGAAATGTCGTTCAAATTAGTTAGAAAAGCGTTCTGCAAGGGTGTACAAACTTTGGCCGAGCGGATGTTAACTTTCCTCTTATTTTTAGATATATTTCTAAATTTAGTGCGATTTTCCAAATTATTTTTCAAAATTTGAGACACGTTCTTGAGCTTAGGAACTTTTACTGACTTTGATGGCAGTGGTCCTGTTTTAAGACACCGTGCAATGAATTTCTTTTGTTTATTCAAGAATAAATCTGCCATAATTTAAATAGCGTTTTAGAAAAACATCTAGAATAATAAAAATAAATATTGTAGTGCGATTTTCTATAAATTAGAAATCCATTTTTGTAGTGTACACAAGGATGTAAAAACATTGAAAAAACCTACAGCTAAGAAAAATGTATCTATTAATTTTCGAGTTCAGCATTACGTAAATAGCAGGATTTTTTCGACCAATTAAACGAGGAATATTCAGCTGAAGTCCCATTTTGCAAGCAGTGTCTTGATTTCTTTAAAACAAACTGGGGCTTTAGGCCAAAACAATAGCATACAATCAATGATTGGTTAATATTCCTCATTTTTTTTTGGACGACTTTTACTAGGTCGCGTGTTTTTGCAAGTAAGGGTACGAGCAGAAACGCATTAAAAAACTTATTTGCGACGTTTTTAATTGTCATTTCGATTGAACGTAGAGCACATTTTCTCTTTTGTGTTTTTGTGCTTTTTCCGCCTCTCTGCACCACACATCTGTGTCACCAGGCCGATTAGTGTGGGGAAAATATAAAAGGCAAATATCTTACCATACACTCTGATGCTTTTTGTTGCAAATGGCGCATTGGTTCGCGCATTTTATTGTATTGTTGCTAAATACATATGCAGGCCTATTTAAACAAACACAAAATATCTCTCCACATAAAACGTTCTGAATTTTATGCAAACGCTTTTCCAAATGGATTTCGGTATTAAACTTTAATTTTTCTAAAATCACAGGACACTTAAACGGCTTTTTAATTTCCAAGAAAATTGTAAAAACAGCAGCGAATTGTTATAAATTGAGATCCTTAGGTATTCTGTATTTAGACTCCGTACTAGCGGTACATAGAATAGATGCAAAAGTATGCAACAGCCAAAAAGTAGCCTCTCCAACCTTATAAGATATATATGTTTTCTTGATCAGCATCAACTGCCGAGTCGATATAGTCATGGCCACCTGTCTGTATGAACAGCTAGATCTCAGTGGCTAAACAGGCTAGAAAAATTAAAACTTATATGTTGACTTCCATGCCTGCAGTTGGATCAAGAGTGGTTCAGATTTTGGCCACGACCCCAACCGCACCCACAATTAAAAATGTTGAATTACTGCGTGATAGGACATCGATATAATATATAGAGTTTTAAAGTTTACTTAGATACGTATATGATTTTCCTTTGCCCCTTTTGTTTTACAGTTAAATAAAAAGCACTTTAAATTGACCAGAAACATATTACACGGCCAATTTTAGTTCCCCCTTGTTCATTCTTAATGCAGGGAACTCCAACTTGAGAATTACAAGCGGTCGTATTTTTTGAAAAATGTCATAAATATATTGAATATAAGTATTATGGCACAACTGGTTGAGCCGGCATTCCAATCGTGTTCAAAGTCCAAAGGTCCCGAGCTCAAATTAAAAAGTTCAAAACTTATACATATTTATATAGTTCGTGGTTTTTGAAAATCAAATCTAATATATAGTAAATCTGCTCTTGGATTCCATAACGACAAAACGAGAGCGTAAGTTAAAGTCGGCCCTGCCCGACTTCGAAATACCCGTTACTCAAGGCAATTGGTGTTTAATAACCTCATGCGGTTATAAGTATGCAACGTTTTTTTAACTCTGCCATTTATTATCCGATCTTTATGAAAATTTGTGAGATTGTACATACTGGCCACATGCACTATACTGCAAAATCTGAGCTCGATAGCTTACAAATTGTCGGAGATATTCAACATTTTTTATTGCGGGGGCTGGAGGCGTCACCAAAATTTGAAACAAACTTGATCTGCCTACAGACAATACTAGCTTACATCTAAAATTTGGTTGCTCTGCTCTTCTATTCTCTGAGATCTAGGTGTTTATACCGGGTGTAAAAATGGAGTAAAGGCTAGCTGGCAAAATTTTTAAATAAAAACAAGAAAGAAAGTCGGTCAAGCCCGACTATAACATACTCTGTACCAAGAAATGATCATAACTCGAAAACCGTTCTTCCGATCTTCTTCATTCCTTTGGCGGATCGATAAGTTATCCTAATAACTAAATATGTCCAGAAGGAACAAGCCATCTATCTTCAAAACTGTGGGAGATATGACGTTTTTTCTTAAATTGCGGGGGCGGGAGGGGGCGTGGCCAAAATTGAAAATAAACTTGATCTGCCTGCAGACATTAGAAGCATATGTCCCATACATGTCAAACCTCTATCTCTTACCATCTCTGAGATCTGTGCGTTCATACGGACAGACAGACGGACAGACGGACATGACGGACATGACTCGGCTGTTGATGCTGATCAAGAATATATATACTTTATGGGGTCGGAGATGCTTCCTTCTGGATGTTACATACTTTTGCACAAACTTATAATACTCTATGTACCTACGGTACAGAGTATAACAAGAAAGAAAGTCGGTCAAGCCCGACTATAACATACTCTGTACCAACGAAATTACAGTGTTTTATTCATATCTCGACAACGGTTCATCCGATCTTCACCATTCCTTTGAAAGATCGATAAGTTATCTTGATTACTAAATATGTCCAGAAGTAACGACCCATCTATCTTAAAAACTGTGGGAGATATGACGTTTTTTCTAAATTGCGGGGGCGGCAGGGGGCGTGGCCAAATTTGAAAATAAACTTGATCTGCCTGCAGACATAAGAAGCATATGTCCCATACATGTCAAACCCCTATCTCTTACCATCTCTGAGATCTGTGCGTTCATACGGACAGACAGACAGACAGACGGACAGACTGACAGACGGACATGGCTATATCGACTCGGCTATTGATGCTGATCAAGAATATATAATCAAGAATATATAAGGTCGGAGATGCTTCCTTCTGGCTGTTACATACTTTTGCACAAACTTATAATACTTTGTGTACAGAGTATAAAAATAGAGAAAAGCTAACTTCGGCTAGGCCGAAGTTTGTATACCCTTGCAGCACGTTTTCCAACTAATTTGAAGGACATATCCACTGAAAACAAACAAGTTTTTCTTAATAAGACTACTTTTCTGACTCTACTTTTGCATGACAGCTATACTATATAGATGTCCGATTTGGACCAAATTTTGCAGAATTATGGAGAAGCACTAAACTAGTAAATACGGAGTTTGGAGACGATTGCATAAAAAACAAAAAAGTTTTTTCCACTACACCTAGTTTTCCGACCGATCGTTCCTATTGCAGCTATATGTTATAGTCATCCGATCCGGCCGGTTCCCACAAATGTGCAGCGTATTTGGACTAGACAACTTCGTGCAAAGTTTGGTGGCGATAGCTTTAAAACTGACGGAGGAGATAGCATAGAAACTGAAGGACAGACGGACATGGCTATATCGACTCGTGCTGATCAAGAATATATAACCTTTATGTGGT
The DNA here is from genome assembly GCA_035044965.1 of Lordiphosa andalusiaca. Classification (NCBI taxonomy): domain Eukaryota; kingdom Metazoa; phylum Arthropoda; class Insecta; order Diptera; family Drosophilidae; genus Lordiphosa; species Lordiphosa andalusiaca. The sequence continues at coordinate 176,268 of JAWNNM010000051.1, read as the reverse complement.
CAGAAATGCTTCCTTCTATGCGTTACAAACATCTGGACAATTTCAATATACCCTCTGCAAAGGTATAAAAAGAGTTTTGACTATTTATCAATATTTTAAATGGAATTGTGTGGAATGATGTACGAATATCATATTAAATGTTAAATCAATGGTTGAAATATTAAAATCCAAGTGTGAATATTGAAATATTAGAGCATTGTTCCTGAAGTGTAATAATATTCCAATCGAGGCATTTCTCTCAATAGCTTACATATTATTTTATTCAAGATTATTTCCAGGTGCGACTTATTAAAACCGCCGATATCTTGAGTACACAACTTATTGAGCAACCCATTCAAGGGGATGTTACAAAACAGCAGCTGATGATGATGTTAAGTATTGTTTAGATGTCCCATGACGTTCTGGATGCTCTACGGTAAACGCATAATGCAAATCAACTTGATTGGTTGACAAATTTGTTTTTTTCTTTTAAACCGCAAATTAGCATTTCTAATTATGTTTAGAGTCAAGACCAAGCTAGTTATAACTTGTTAGGCAAGACTCTCTTCTTAATTTATATGGATCATTTGTAAAGCAGCATGTGAGCATGTGATCGTTGATGAATAAGTAAGAGAATAAGAAAATCAGTGTTCTTTAGCAGTTCTTTTTTTTGGTGGTAGCTTTTATGTTTATTTATAATGCTCACATGTTCTCTTTATTGTCTGCAAATATTAATTTGTTTAACTTCTGTCATTTGATAGGAAGCTGCAGCAGCTTGATCCATTGGTAAAATATATTGGTGACGTCGCACTTACGTTTCAATTTTCGGTAAAGAATAAAGAACCGAAGTTATTCCAATCAAGGAATACAAGGCGATGATTCGTTCACTCTAAGTTTTCTGTGAGACGACTCCGTGTAAGAACTTTGCGAAATCTTCTGGCTAGCAAATAGTTAAGTACCATTCAATTGGTATCGTTTCAATTATCTGGCATACCTTTCTCGAAAGATACAAGTGCGACCGCATGCCATCGATTCCTGTTAGTTTCCAGCTTAAAAGAACAGATGCCAACACATATTAGACCCTTTGTAGCTGTAATACACAGATCAATTTCCATGTTCTGTGGAATTCAACGCGATTAAAAACACTTACACCACAGGTAACTTACACCCCGAAAAAGCTTGTCCAACTTTACAGTTCGGAATCGGCGTTAAATCTGGCCTCTTTCTTTTGTGCGAAAACTAGAGGTATTTGTTTATGAGATATTAGCCACACTTTCCGACAGAAATGTCAAATCACACCTGTTACACTTAAATGGCTATTCCAGATATAAAAGAGTCAATTTTCATACTTAGTGTCGAGTGACACTCGGCTGCACAACCAGCATAATAAGACTTAAAGGAGCTCTCGAGGCAATGTCACCAGCTATTGGCTTGTTGCAAATTACATTATAATTAAAAAGGAAAGTCGGTCAAGCCTAACTATAATATACTCTGCACAAATGATACACTTCCGCACACTCAGTGTGAATTTTGATGCTGCAGTGGGCGCTGAAAGCAGCGTTGATACTGCGCTGGATATATGTAGCATAGTTTCTATTTCATATAACTTGACCATCGATCATTTGATCTGTAACAATCCATTGGCGTATCGATAGATAATACTGATAATATATGTCACTGTTTTTGCAACCTTTTTGCTAAGTAAACCTGCAGTTTTAACTATCTCGAGGTCATGTTTTGCTTTATGAAGCTTATATAAAGGCCACAAAAGCCTTCTGCCTGTATGAACACCTAGATCTGAGACACTAGAACAGCTAGAGCCACCAAATTTTATATGTAGACTAGTATTGTCTGAAGGCAGATCAAGTTTGTTTCAAATTTTGGCCACAATAAAACTTGGTAGAATTATAAAAAATAAAAGTTTTTCTCACTAAAACTAGTTTTCCGACCGATTGTTCCTATGGTAGCTATGAGATATAGTCATCCGATCCGGTCGCTTCCGACATATTAGTAGTGTGCAGTAATAAGAAGACTATGTGCGAAATTTCAGCTCGAAAGCTTCAAAACTGAGAGACTAGTTCGCGTAGAAACAGACAGACAGACTGACGGACAAAGCTCAATCGACTCAGCTCGACACCCTGATCAAGAACATATAATATATATAGTTTATGGGATCGGAAATGAATATTTCTATGCGTTGCAAACTTCTGGGCAAAATTATAATACCCTTTGCAAGGGTACAAAAATAATGAATATATCCTACATTTTTAAAGTTATCGAGCTCAGATTCCTATGCATGTGGCCTATATCAACAATCTCACAAATTTTCATAAAGATCGGATAATAAATCGAAGAGTTAAAAAAATGTTGCATACTTATTTGAGCCGCATGAGGTTATTCAACACCAAATGCCCTGCGTAACGGGAAGTCGGGCAGGGCCGACTTTAAATTACGCTCTCGTTTATTATAAATTTTATCTCAAAAAATTAAAAATAAATGATATTGTATAATTTTTATTTCAAAATTTATATTAATAGTAATTTTTGGATAAAAATTGGAAATAAAAATGTGTCCCCATTTAAATGCCCCCCACTGAACATGTATTTACATGCTATGTGCTACACCCCCTTGGAAAAATCCTGGCGCCGCCATTGCTTTAGCCATCAGATACGTCCGGTTCTGACAAATGTGCAGCATAACAAGACTTTGTCTAAGTTTGCTAAAGATAGTTTTGAAACTGACGACAGGAGCGATTTTGACAAAACTTTGTAGAATTGTTTGAAAATTAATCAAATAAATAAACGCTTAGCTTTTTCTTACCTAAACTCTTTTTTAGAACTGACTTTTCTATGGCAGCTATAATAATATAGTTGTCCGAATTCAACCAATTTTGGTGGAATTATCAAAAAGCATAGAAACTAATATATATACGGAGTATGAATTGAAGAATTGATATCTGCGCTGTGCCTCTACCCAATATTTCTTACAAATTAAATCAAGCGATTATGTTGATCTTTCGCTTGGTAGGTACTGAATTATTTTCGTCTATTTATATATACACGATATTGTTTACGCACTTTAACAAAATGCTAAATAAGCTCGAGAATGTTGTTGTGTGGGACAACATGACAACAATAAAATCACACAAAAATTCATTCAGCATTTAAAAAACAAGAAAGAAAATCGGTCAAGCCCGACTATAACATACTCTGTGTCAACGAAATTATCCGCTCAGCATAAATTTGTATGCTGCAGCAGCAGCAACTGCGCTGCAGCAGCGAACAGTCCTTTGATCATAACTCGACAACCGTTCATGCGATCTTTACCAATCCTTTGGCGGATCGATAAATAATCTTGATTATTAAATATGTCTTGAAGGCACCATGGTTTGTATCTTCTATCTTTTAAACAGTGGGATATATGACTTTTTTACTTCATCACGGGGGCGGCAGGGGGCGTGGCCAAAATTGAAAATTCACAGATCTATCTGCAAGTGTAAGAAGCTTCTATCCCAGACACGTTTATTCTCTAACTCTCACCATCTCTGAGATCTGTGCGTTCATACAGACAGACGAAAGGACATGGCTGTTAATGCTGATCAAGAATATATAATATATACACTTTATGGGGTCGGAGATGCTACCCTCTGGCTGTTACATACATTTACACAAACTTAATATACTCTGTGTATAGCTGGTACAGAGCATAAAAACAACGCCAGCTTCCGAAACATTGTGTGATGAAACGCAAACAACACGCATATTTTGCGTGACCGCTAACCTCACACCAAAATATAAAAAAAACATGTTCCCGAGGTACCCACATCCTCCTTCTACGTTTCTTCCCCTTGTTCTGCGGCATTTCCAAGAAGTTTGAACAGATTTCTGCGAGCATTTACTACAGCATCAACAAAAAAACAAACTAAGTCAAGTTGCATCAGGTAGAAGGCCAATGGAATATTTTTTTCTATTTGGCAAACATCCAAATTTAATGACTTGCAATATGGGACATGCGGGGGCCCAGATAGACACAACTAACTTGACTTTGCCATATAAAACAAATTTATTGGACTATTGCCGTCGCCTGGAATTTCAATATGTGAAGCGAGCACAAAGTTTATTCAAACTATTATAGTGTGACAGCATAGAAATCGCATATGGCTTAGTTGCATCCCTAAGTATTTGCTGAAATGCATTCAATTAACAGAACTAATCGACCCGCCTATTGATAATTAGGTAAAAACTGTATATTGGTATTCCATGAATTGGAATTATGGCGGAAACCATTCTTCCATTCTTTGATGTAAAGAAAATTTACATTTATACAAATGATTGCTCAGCTTCGAAAACATTGAAAGAAATAGGAGAAGCTAATTATTTATACAATCAGAGGATTTTACGGACGAACTGCGGGTTCCTGCATCGTGGTGGCTTATCTCAACTATTGCAATTGTTGTTCGTCATATTTGAATAAATTTCCTCCTAATCGTTTCGCAGTTGTTTTGCGCCTTCATCGGGGAGTCTCCTCCTTTTTTATGGGCCCAGAGGACCCCTCTTGTGTAATGCAAACACATTCAATATAGATCTCCATATTAAATTCGTATCATATTTCACATCGAGTGCCTTATCGCCGCAACAAGTTTACGAGCAATCACTAAAAGCGCTGGCCGTGTATACAAACTGGGTCGTCACTAACCTATCCTAAGTACAAAATCGTTGAATTTCCACTTGGATATCGTGGAAATGGTTGTGATTTGGTTAACGTCACGACTCGTCCCTTCTATTAGTTAATTAATTGACAGACTTACGTTGACCAAACTAACGCCAAAGCAGGCCACCCAGCCCCAGCCACCATCGGGGGCGACTTTTCTGGGCTGCTTGGTTGTCATTCTGTGTGTGCCGGTCGGTGGTGGTCGGTGTTGGTGGTGGTCGGTGGTGATGGGTGTTGTGTCGTTGGGCCGGTTGGGCGCTAGTGGATGGTATCTTTCTTCTCCGCTTGTCTGCTACTGATTTGGTTTAGCTGTTTAGGTGTTGCTCGTACACATGCATACGCGCACATGCACACGTACTTATATTGGTTGTAGAACTATTTCTGATTTATGCCTGTATAGCTTCGCTTAGTCTTCCGTTTTGTTTTGATTTTATTTCTTATTTTAGTTACACTTAAAAAAACAACAAAAAAATCTAGTTGACAATTGTTTTCCTCTAAAAGTTCAGCACGTGCGGGCCCTCGTTTTCCTTTTGTTTTTTCCAAGGTTTCGGATTTTGTCTAGTTGTTCACTTGTTTTCATTTAGTTTGTTCAATGATGTCAACTATTGAGCAGTTTCTTGGGAGCTATCTCACTTTCCATGTAATTTTCATTATTGTTATTTTTTTGCGATATTTTGTTTGTTTATCCAATTGCTGGAACGTTTGGTTTGTGTGTTGTCCAGCTTTTCCTTCTTATCGCGCAGCAGCGGCGAACAGTGTGTAATTTGTTGTGCTGCGTTCTATCTGGATCGGGGCGAACTTCTCAGCGCCTTCCGAAATCGAAATTTAAAATTACAAGGCACGTTTTGGAGACGAAAATAAAACCGAACGGCACGAAAAGTGATATGAAATGTGGTGCGGAACGGAGGAATGAAGCGACGGCAGAAATGTATAATTTTCTTCGGGCCAGTCCGATGTTAATTTTTGCTTTATTTTCCAGCTGTTTAGCGGACTACCGCCTGCCTGCCTGCCTGCCTGGCGGTGTTGGCCTGTTCTCGGGTCTCGGGTCTCGGTTCTCTCTATCGCTGGACCCTCTCTGGCCACCGTTGTTCTCAGCGTGTTCTTGCCGTTTGCTAGAGTGGTCGCTTCCTACAGCGCTATTTATTACAAAAGAAGAGGTGCGGGCCTGGGCCGGTGGGGGCGCTCTCCGCTTTTTCGGTTCGATGAGCTACGCGCGACTGTTCAATCGATACTGACTGTTGTTGGACAGCCGACTTGCGTTGGCCTAGCCTGGCCTGGCTTTGGCTTGAGTGCGACTGCCATGTGTGAGAGCGCGGCGAGCGGGAGAGTGTACGTGTGCGGGAGTGGGAGCGGGAGCGGGAGAGCGACTGCGTCGTTGAGTGTTGAAAGATCGCATTCTGAAGCAGAGAGTAAGTGCACAGCGCTCCTTCGCCTCGCACTTTCTATGGAGCTGTTGCCAAAAACCCCAAACTCATTGTCATTGTTGGTTTCTTTGTTTGTGCCAGTTCTTTGTCTTGGTCATGACAGGAGTTCTGCGTGATGCAAGTCATGTTGCAATGTCACTACCAATGCTTCTGCTCTCGCTGGTCTTTGTGGCTTACTTTGGCCCAAGGCTCAGTTGCAGTTGCGCAAACCCCGCTCTTCCCTCTCGAGTGCTCTCGCGCTGGCTCTCCCTTTGCCATTGTGAGAGCTGACTTGTTGCTCTTGCTGTTCGTTGGGAAGAGTGGGGTGTGGGTGAGAGATTGGTTCTTTGTTTTTAATTTGCCTTTTTTTTGTGTACTGGAGATTTGAACAGATGGTAACATGTTGAGAACAGTCGAATAACCGAAAGGAAGCCTTTTTGTTCTAATTCAAAACCTGTTTGTCCAAGCATTTGGATGTTAAGGTTTGTTGGATGCCAATGTAGAGATGTGAGCGTGAGCATTGCGAAGGCGAAAACGTACAGCGGGACTGGCATTGGCACACACTCACGATTTCCTGGCAGATTGGTTCAGTTCGAAAGAACTATTTCTGTCAACAAAACGAGGAACTTAATTTGATTTAGTTCCCAGAAAATCCATTGAATGTCAATTGGGCTTCAATTGATGAAAACTGCGCCGAACACCGGACATAAATGACAAGAAATTAATTGAACCTGTTAACAATACATTATTATACCCTTGCAAAGGGTATTATAATTTTGCCCAGAAGTTTTCAACGCATAGAAATATTCATTGCCGACCTCATAAACTATATATATTCTTGATTAGGGTGACGAGCTGAGTCGATTGAGCTTTGTCCGTCCGTCTGTCTGTCTGTTTCTACGCGAACCAGTCTCTCAGTTTTAAAGTTATCGAGCTGAAATTTTGCACAGAGTCTTCTTTTTGCTGCACACTACTAAGATGTCAGAGCTGACCGGTAATATCCCATGGCTCCCATAGGAATAATCGTTCGGAAAACTAGTTTCAGTGAGAAAAACTTTTTTCTTTTCAACGGAAACGTCTCCAAACTTTGTAATCGTAGGTTTACTATTTTTTTTCTACAATTCTACCAAGTTTTATTAAAATCGGACAACTATATGGTATAGCTGCCATACAACAGATAGGTCTGAAAAACAGTCTTAGTTAGAAAAACTGATTTGTTTTTAATGGTAGCATCCTGCAATTTTTGTTTCACATACTGTCGCATAATTTGACAAATTTTTAGCCAAATCGGATGACAATATCATATAGCTCCCATTCGAACGAACGGTCAGTAAATCTGAAAAAAAGTATTTTTTGAAAATATTTAAGCGAGCACCTGCAAGGGTATAAAAACTTCGTTTTCACCTGACACTGTATTTTCGTGTTCGTGAGAGAGGCAAATATATGTTGATAATAATTTGGATTGAATGTGGCTTAAAGCATTCAAAGTTCGACTGATCAATAAATATTCTAGAAAAAGAAACTTGAACATCATTCGAAGAAATCTATTTTGTCAAGAAAGTTTTTTTTACACAAAAAACCAACTCATAGTTTTCACTTATTTTGATGAAGACAATGAAGATGCTTCACTAAATGGTAAAATTTTGATTTTATTTTATTTTGATACACTATGGCTCTTAGAACTAAAGTATGAACGGAAAGAACGAAAGTAGCCAGATCCATCAAGCCTTAAGGTTTTTAAAAATATTAAAAACAAATAAAATTCCTTTTTAAAAGTTTCAGGAAAGGGTTTCTACAAAATGTGTATACTCTCTCAGCACATGAGCTCAAATGGAAAATGATCTATTGATTCTAGGAATGTATGAACTCGAATCAGGTGCCTCAAATATCTCTGATGCGTTAGCCTTACATTTGTATTTCGAATGTATTTCGGAATTGCCATTTTTAGGTTTTTTGGTATATTCGAATTTGCTGCAATAGGCAGTTCGGTACTTTGTTAAGTTTCAATAAAAACAACAAAAATAGATTTTTTAGACAGCACTTTGTTTTACTTGGTGTTAGTTTAACCAACTTAAAATCACATCGAATAACTAATCATTTGAATGTCATATGGATAGCTGGCATAGAATAAGGGACAAAAGTAAGAAAAATCTGTTGGTTCTTAAGCCCCGTACTCTGAAAGATAAAACAAGTAAGGGCGCTGCAGTCGAGTTTCCCGACCACAAAATACCCTGTTCATTTGTTTTCATTTAATTGTTTTTGAATTTCATAAAATTATCCCAAATGTAGGCAACACTTTTTTCTAGTCCTGACCAACAAGTAGGGGGGGTCCTCTTATCAGCTCAACTGTTTCGCTTATAACTCCGGTGTTTTTTGACCGATCTGATTGTACTTTTCAGAATAGATAGATATTGGGCCTAGCTTGATGTATACTAAACCACGAGGCTCTAACTTGAAAATTGTGGATCTGACGCCTATTTAGGTCTAGGATTTCTAGAGGAGGTCTAGGTTTTTTGGGGATAAAAGGGGGACGGGGTGGAATTTTTCAAATCTGAAACAAACTTGATCTGCGTACAGCATAAATCTACCTTCGTGCAAAAATTTGTGGCTCTATCTCTTATAGTCTCTGAGATCGACGCGTTCATACAGACAGACAGACGGACGGACGGACGGACGGACGGACGGACAGACGGACAGGCGGACAGACGGACAGACGGACAGACGGACATGGCTATATCGACTCGGCTGTTCATGCTGATCAAGAATATATATACTTTATGGGGTCGGAAAATTTTCCTTCTCCCTGTTACATACATTCGCACAACTTCATGATCCCCCTTTTCCCATTTTCAATGGGAACAGGGTATAAAAAAACTATTTTGCTACAGTACTAAATACAGTTTGGCGTTGTCTGGCTGTTACATACACTTGCCCGACTTTAGTATACCCTTTTATACCATGAAGTTGTGCGAATGTATGTAACAGGGAGAAGGAAACATTTCCGACCCCATAAAGTATATATTTTCTTGATCAGCGTGAACAGCCGAGTCGATATAGCCATGTCTGTCTGTCCGTCTGTCTGTCTGTATGATCGCGTAGATCTCAGAGACTATAAGAGATAGAGCCACAAATTTTTGCATGAAGGGAGATGTATCCCGTACGCTGATCAAGTTTGTTTCAGATTTGAAATTCCCCCCCGTCCCCCTCTTATCCCCAAAAAACCTTCACATCCTAGACCTAAAAAGCCGTCAGATCCACAATTTAGTTGGAGCCTCGTGGTTTAGTATACATCAAGCTAGGCCCAATATCAGATCAATCAGAACGGACAAAAAACACCGGCGTTATAAGCGAAACAATTTAGCTTGACATTAGTTAGGTCTAAAACCGCTGAAATTAACAAATAATGTAGCCTACTTCCAGGATGAGCCTTTAATAGCTGTTACAAAAACCGGCTACATTCAAATTCAAAAATTTAAAAACAAACAAATGAAAACAAATAAACTGGGTATTTTTTAGTCGGGGCACTCGACTGCAACGCCCTAACTTGTTACTCCACGAGTAACTGGTATTTAAAGTGGATCTTCATCCAACTTTGCCGGCGGGTCGGAAAATTCTCGGAAAATTTTGACTTGGGAAAATGTTGTTTTTCATCTGATTGACTTAAAACTCGGTTTCTAAGCAAAGTATGCAAAATTATTGGACACATATTTTCCCGATTTTGGAAAGCTGCCCAGAGGAAAATTCTCGGGAAATTTGTCCGATTGTCTTAAAATTCGCTTTGAAAGGATGGCAAGTAAAATAAATTGAAATGTGATTATTTGATGTTGGCTATTGGTTATTGAAATTGGCTATCTTGACCACCAAGATCGTAAATGTCAGGTGGGAGGTTAGGGAGAGTGAGTCTCTGCTTTGATCCGATGCTTGTAAGACTCAGTTTGAGTGCTTTGTGCGGACAAAAATGGGTCAAATATTTTCCAGTTGGCGAAATTCACCTCCGGTCGGAAACCAAAAGAGACTGATATTATATATTAATTTTTTACTGATATATCTGTTTTAATAATAGCTTATCTGATAACTCATTGCAGTATACACTGAAGGCGGCGTAGCGAAGCGCGCTGGGTTATATGCTGGTACATATATATAAAAGTGAATGGATGTACGTATGTTTGTTTAATTTAGGCGTCCAAACCATTGAACCGATCCTCGCGAAATTTTCACAGTATGCTCATGTCGGTCAGGCAAGAGCCATTGGAAATGTGTCATGTCTGTGAACCAGTTCAAAAGTGGTTCAAGGCCATATCTTTGAAATTGTTTAACCCACGAACTTGAAATTTAAGATGTAGGTTGGGAATATGCATTTGAATATTTTAATGGCTCAAAACCGTTTCATATACAGAACTGGTTCAAAACTGGCTCAGAGCCATATCTCGAAGGTTATAACCGTGATAAAATAAATCATTAAATTTTAAATCAACTGAGTACAGAAGTGTCGAAACAGTAATTGATACATAAAAAGCCGTCAACTGTGCTGTGGAGTTTCAGATGTAGTCATTTAATTGGGTATAAAGGATAAGCCCTGTTTCAAGATGAATAACCCTATCCAAATGGGTATAGACGTATGTTTTCAAAATATATTTGCAAGAATAGAATATTAAAAGATGAAAAGAAATTTTATAAATGTTGAGGACCCGGGCGACGCCGCTTTTTCAGCTGGTATAATATACTAATATACTTACTCCACGGTCACATTTACCAGCTATTGGCGCAAGCTGTAAAGTAACCAGTAGTAACCAGAAGAAGCTTCTAAAACTTTGCCATTCAGATTTGGCGTTAAAATATTGCTCCATTTCTCTTGTGCGAAAATAGGAAGCACACAACCCAAGAGATTGAGAGCGGGTGATCTGCCTGCAATTATAAGAAGTTGTTGTCCCACACAAGTCAAACCTCAATTCTCCACCATTTTACTATCTAAAATCATGCCATGGGTACAGAGAGCTAAGAAACATGGTCCCATTAAAAAATTCGCCGGCGAAAACCACTTCTATATTTGTCCCGTGCGAACGCCTTGCTCTTTTGCAATTATCTCGAGAACGAAAAATTCTGAAAAATCATTCCTTCCACCAATTATAGGGCTAGTTGAGAAGGTGTAAGTTACGCATTTTGCCAAAATTAAAGTGCGATTTATTTTGACTCTATTAAATTGCAATGCGACCGTCCCGTTTGACACCATAAAAATGCCCATATATGTAAAAATATTTCTTATGGGTCGGTTGGATAGGAAGTAATTTGAGTTTAGCTTAAAAAAAAATTATTAAAAATTTTCATTTTTAATTTATATTTAAAACAAATAAAAATTTAAAAAATACAAAGTGAAAGAAATTATTTGCTTTAAAAACGATCAATTATTATTATTTTGTAATTTTTTTAAAAAAAGTTACAACAGTTACGGTCCCTGATTCCTACTGCTCTGGTCTGAATCAGCCAGAGCTGGTTGAGAAAAGTCCCAATTCAATATTGAATGGTAGGGAAATTTTTTAATTAAAAATTGGTTGGGTTGGAAAATCCCAATTGACAATTTAATGGAAGGGATATATAATATTACAAGCAACATTTGAATGGAAGGGAAATAACTGAGTCAAGTGCCATTAATAATTGAATTAAAGCTTGAATTTTCAACTAATTCTGAATTTTAATGGAAAAATTCAATTAAAAATTCAATTGACTTGAAAAAATAGTTCAACTAAAATGTAAGAGTGTGTTTGGTTTTTCTGTAATCCTTATACTGATTGCATGTGATCAAATTTCAACAGGACTTAGGACTTAATGGAAATTGAAAAGTTCAACTATTTAGATCAAGTAATTGTTTCTAGCTTGAAAAACTGAATTTTAATGAACAAAATTTTTATATAAGCAACGACTGATTAAAAAACTAATCAGCACTGGAATCAGCTCTAAAAATTTCAGTACTGAGTCGTAGAACTGCATGGCTACTACTCGCAATTGTTTTGTTTACACCGTTTTTTGGTCATAAAATAAACCAATGAATTGGTTTCCAAAACTTTTTTCATTACTTTCGCAGAAGTTTTGAGCCCTTTTCCGCAAAACCATAATATTAACTGGATAGTGAACTCCCTGAACTTTTCGGAATGAGTTCAGAAGCTTGTTTTGATGAAACACGAAACACAAAATTGTAGGTGGTTTCCATCATCCGAAATGCTTATGTTTAAGACTGCACGCCACAGAGAGGAGACCCAAAAAATAGAACCCTTTGAGAAGCTCCATCAACCATATTCGTAACACGATCTTAATATAAGTTCGGATTGCTTAGTTTGGAAAATATATTTATCGAATGACATATCTTCTTATGTCAAGCGCTTCAGTCAAAATACTTAATTTTTGCGGAATATTGCTTTCCGCAATAACTTGGAACATGAACACTATTAAATGGCCTTGACTTGTCAACTCGTATTCGCCATGGGTTGACAAAGAGAAATAAGGTAAAGATGCTCGGGATACTTTTCACTGCACAACAGTGTAATTCAAGGAAACTTTTTATTTTTATTAAGTAAAATAAAGCTTGCAACACCCATATTATATACACCAGGGATGCAAAACACCTGAAAATAAGTACTGGTTCGGTTCAGTGGCTCACACAGTTTCTGATTCACCGGTTCGGTTCATTACATGGTTTTTGGAGCTAACTGAACCGCGGTTTCGGTTTGGTTCAGTGGTTCACAAGTGACTTTTCGAACACTTTGGATATTTAATTCTTTTAATCCATTTGAATATCTTTAAAATCCTTAAAAGAATGTCCAAAGTTTATCATGTCGGATTTCCAGGAATCGTCTATCAGATCCATCCTAGAACGCCCTTCGAAAAGAGAGAAGGTCAGATAAAAAAGAATAGGTACCATGAATCTTACCCACCCTATTTATCATATTAAATGAGAAAATACTCCTCTGTCCAATATTGAATTAAGGTAAGGAAGTACCATACATAATGTTAAATATTGTCTAATAGAGGATGACAGGTATATTAGAGATCGGCGGCAACGCTAAATATTTAGAGGGACGAAATGTATAAAAATTATATAAGCGATACGATTTAAATTCCCAAAAAATCGTTGGATAGAGCAATTCGATTCCTGCTAAAACTCGTCAGAGAACTGAAACGAACCGTTATTATTTGTGTTTTTTTTATTATTTGTTCGGTTCAGCATTTCTAAAAGAAAGCCGGTTCGGTTTGCGGTTCGGCTCGACAGCTGGAATAAGCGGTTCGGTTCGGTTCAAACCCGGTTTGGTTTAGAACCGGCTTGCATCCCTGATATACACCATATTATTTGTGATTAATGCCCTTTAAAGTAGGCAAACTTTATATAATTGAGAAATTATCTATTAGAACAAAGCCATTGCTAGTCATAGATAATCGACACTGCATAATTCACCCAGATTGTTGGGTAAGTAATGGATATACAAGAAAAAGATGAGTTGGAACAAATAAAAAATAAACACTTGACTAAAACATTTATGGGAGATGGCCGCGGCTCATGTGGTATGACGACCAGGGATTGATAATAGTACCTTGGCTATCTCCTATATCTTTGAGTTTGCTTAATGTCGATTGAAACACTACGTTCTGTCTTAAAATTGAACTTTATTGAATAATGAATTATGTCGCGTCGTTCGCGTGGTAGGTACAGCTTCACTCTCTATTTCTTAGTGTTACCGTTCTTGACTAAGCTGGAAAAGTTACAGAAAATGTGTAGGCCACTTAAGCGCTGCCAGAAGCTTATAGCAAGGTTGCCACACATTCTTTCATATATCGTAGCATGCTTTAAAGGGCATTAATCATGATTTATTTTGTGTGTGTACAAACGTAGTATAAGTCTATATAAATCAAAACAAACATTCCGTTCTAAAGATGCCTTCGTTTTAGGAGTAACTTCTTTCTGCCCACTTTATACGACATAATCTTACGAATTTAGTGGCGGCCGTATTATAATTACATTTTCCATCTGAAAACGTATCACTTTATATATTTGAACATTTCTGACTTCATTAACTTTAAAGCAAGCCCAAGTGCATTGAACTGCCAATTTGCTGTTTTTTTTAGTCGGTATAATTTTTTTATACTCTGTATCGTAAGTACATAGAGTATTATAAGTTTGTGCAAAAGTATGTAACAGTCAGAAGGAAGCATCTTCGACCCCACAAAGTATATATATTCCTGATCATCATCAACAACCGAGTCGATGTAGCCATGTCCGTCTGTCTGTCTGTCCGTATGAACGCTCATAACTCAGAGATGGTAAGAGATAGAAGTTTGACATTTATGAGACATATGCTTCTTATATCTGCAGACAGATCAAGTTTATTTTTTATTTTGGACACGCCCCCTCCCGCCCCCTAAATTTAGAAAAAACGTCATATCTCCCACAGTTTTAAAGATAGATGGTTCATACCTTCTAGACATATTTAGTTATCAGGATAACTTATCGAATGGTGAAGATCGGATAAACGGTTATCGAGCTATGATCAGAAGACTGTTCGCTGCTGCGGCGCAGTAGCAGCGCTGCTTTCAGCTGCTACTGCAGCATCAAAATGTATGCTGAGCGTATAATTTCGTTGGTACAGAGTATGTTATAGTCGGGATTGACCGACTTTCTTTCTTGTTTTGTAATTTTCCATGTCGAAAGATAAAACAAGTAAGAGCGCCCGACTTTGAATGTAAGCGGTTTTTGCAACAGCTATTAAAGAATCATCCTGAAAGTAGGCAACATTATTTTGTTCTTTTACTATCAACGCGGGACCCCCCCCTTCTAAAGGGTGATTTTTTAAGAGCTATGGGAAAGTTTTTCAAAAAAAAACACATAAAATTCAGAAAAATTCATGAAATTTTTACATGAATCGTATTTGAATAGTACTGTCCATATAATTTAATGTTTGAAGATTATTTCATGCAAATGTTGACCGTAACTGCGCCTCAAATGGTCCATCCGCTTAGTCCAATTTTGGCATACTCTTTCCAACATTTCGGCCGATATCTCACGAATAAAAATGCTTCAATGTTGTCTTACAATGCGTCAATTGAAGCGGGCTTGTCTGTATAGACATGAGCTTTAACATATCCCCACAAAAATAGTCTAAAGGCGTTAAATCGCACGATCTAGGCGGCCAATTGACCGGTCCCGAATGTGAAATAAAATGTTCACCGAACTCGCCTCTCAATAAGTCCATTGTTGCGCGTGCTGTGTGGCATGTGGCACCGTCTTGTTGAAACCACATGTCATGCAAGTCAAGCTCTTGCATTTTGGGCAAAAAAAGTTGGATATCATCTCACGGTAGCGCTCACCATTCACAGTTACGTTACGATTCGCCTCATTTTTGAAGAAGTACGGTCCAATGATGCCACCAGCCCATAAACCGCACCATGGTTCGCACTCTACGTAAGCGTGTTGGTGGTTTAATGTCCAACAATGTAAATTTGGTGCGAAATTTAGTCACAATAGCCCAAATAGCCGCTTCAGTGGGTCGATTAAACTGACCATAAAATGGAAGAAGCGCGCGATGAACTTTTTTAACAGAGCACGCATTTTGATAACAAAATTCAATAATTTGCAAGCGTTGTTCGTTTGCAAGACGATTCATGGTTAAATTATAGACCAAACTGAAGATGTTTGACAGTGCAACAAAAAACGAAACGTGCGTGAGCTGTTTAAACCAGTGTTGCCAAAAAGATAATAGCTAAAAAATCACCCTTTACAAGCTCATTTGTTTCGCTTAAAGGTTTGATGTTTTTTGTCCGATCTGATTGTATTTTTCAGAATAGATAGATATTGAGCCTTGCTTGATGTATATTAATCCACGAGGCTCTAACTTGAAAATTGTGCATCTGACGGTTATTTTTGGGTTTTGACCTGACAGTATTTTGGTAATTAAAGGGGGAGAGTGGCGAAGCCTCCAAATTTGAAACAAATTTAATCTGCGTGCGGTATACACCCACCTTCATGCAAAAAATGGTGGCTCTCTCTCTAACAGTCTCTGAGATCGACGCGTTCTATGTCATTCCCTTAGAAACTAAACTTTTCTGATCATTTTAGGCTCAGAATGCTACCATAATCTTTAAATGTTAATATTAATGTCAATGCTCCGTAAATCGAAGGCGTGCTAGGACGACTATAGCTAACGTTTTCGTTTCATATAAACACTTTCAGTCTAAATTGGCCTTGCATGAAATTCATTAGCACAATTTCCAATAAGAATGAGTGAGTGTATTGCTAAGTGAGTGTGATTGGAGAAGCAAGAGAGGGGAATCGATTGACGGCTAATATTCTTTGTTTTTGTCTCTAATCGGCGCCTGGAGTAGTCGTAATTGTCGTCGTAATATTGTGATTTATATTTGATTACATGGAATCAAATATATCACCCGTGCGTGCTTATCACGGGTCTGAATCTGACAAAATATTTGGTTATACTCTGTAATAAAGGTACACAGAGTGTAATTAGTTTGTGCAAAAGTATGTAACAGCCAGAAAGAAGCATCTCCGACCCCATAAAGTTTATATATTCTTGATCAGCATCATCAGCCGAGTCGATACAGCCAAGTCCGTCTATCTGTCCGTATGAGCGCACTTATCTCAGAGATGGTAATAGGAAGATGTTTGTTTTGTGTGGGACAAAAGTTTCTTAGACTTACAGGCAGATCAAGTTTATTATAACCTTGCAAAGGGTATTATAATTTTGTCCAGAATCGGTCGAAAAACTAGTTTTAGTGAGAAAAACTTTTCTCTTTTCCATGGTAATGTCTCCAAACTTTGTAGTCGTAGGTTTTCTATGTTTTTTTTTTATAATTCTATCAAGTTTTATTTAAATCGGACAACTAAATGGAAAAGCTGCCATACAAAAGATAGGTCTAAAAAAAGGTTAGAAAAACTTTTTTGTTTTTAATGATAGCATCCTGAAATTTTGTATTTGTTTGTTTCACATGCTTTTTTACACATTTTTGGCCAAATCGGATGACTATATCATATAGCTCCCATACGAACAATCGGTCGGAAAATGTGAAAAGGAGTATTTTTTGAAAATATTTGAGCGAGCACTTGCAAGGGTATATTTATTCGGCACAGACGAAGTTAGATTAGCTTTCTCGTTTTTAATTTTCGCCACGTCCACTCCCGAATCCCTAAGCTAAGAAAAAGTCACATTTCCCACAATTTTATAGAAAGAAGTTTCGCACCTCATGGAAATATTTAGTAGTTAACATTATTTTTCGATTCGTCGAAGCAATGGTGAAGATCGGATGAGCGGTAGTCAAGTTATGGGGAAAGCACTCATTTATGATGGGCAGCACTTAGCGCACTTTAACAGTTTGTGTGATAATTGTACAGAGTATGTTATAGTCGGGCTTTACCGACTTTCTTACTTGTTCAATTATTTATTTTGTATTATTCCTATTTATAGTGTCATTGCTCGTTCATATTGATTATGAATTGGCATCGCGTTTACCACGTGCTCCTCCATCGCTTTCCAGAATCACAAAATTCTTGATGAGTTTTGAACTTAAAGTTACTTGGTAAACAAATTTTGATTAGACTTTATTGCTTATATGTTTGTGGGATGGTGAGATCATTTGATATTTACACTATTTGTTTCAATTAAGCCCAGTGTTGCAGCCACAAAAGGTTCCCAAAGCATTTCAAAATGCCAAATTGCATACTTCATCAATTAGTGGGATGCAAAAAAGAAACAAGACAGAAAGTCGGTTAAGCCCGACTAAAACATACTCTGTACCAACGAAATTATACGCTCAGCATAAATTTTGATGCAGCTGAAAGCAGCGCTGCTACTGCGCTGCAGCAGCGAACAGTCTTTTGATCATATCTAGACAACAATTCATCCGATCTTCACCATTCCTTTGGAGGATCGATATCTCGTTATCTTGATTACTAAATATGTCCAGAAGGAACGACCCATCTATCTTAAAAACTGTGGGAGATATGACGTTTTTTCTAAATTGCGGGGACGGAAAAGGGCGTGGCCAAAATTGAAAATAAACTTGATCTGCCTGCAGACACAAGAAGCATATGTCCCATACATGTCAAACTCCTATCTCTTACCATCTCTGAGTTATGAGCGTTCAAACGGACAGACAGACGCCTGCTCGGCTGCTGATGCTGATCAAGAATATGTATACTCTATGGGGCCGGAGATGCTTCCTTCTGGCTGTTACATTCTTTTGCACAAACTTATAATACTCTACGTACCTACGGTACAGAGTATAATATAATATAATAGCGAGATCGTAAGTTTAAGTCGGTCATGTCTGACTTCGATTTACCCGTTACTCTGTGATTAATGTTTAACAGACTTTTCTGGTGTTAACTAACAGAGCATTAAATACCAGGCATTATCAGGCCTCTTCCGGTTTTCGCATATTTTTTGGATTTCACATGAAATCAAAACCGAACGATTTGGTTTTAGCTGGATTGGCGCAACAAACAAACCAAATACTCCCAATAAAGTGAATAGTATTTTAATATTGCTGTTTAAAATGTTTTTATTTCAACAGCATCTTATGAACCGGTTACCAGCGTTCTCTCGAATTGTGAATACCGTAACAGGTACCCAAATCGAATTCGAGCCAAGGGCCTAGCCGAATGAGCATACAAAAACTGCCCCCGCGCTTATTACCACCAAATTTTACAAATATGTGATAGCCAACACTAAGAAGCTCACTCTCCTAAGTTTTAAGTCTGATAGTCGCGAATGAAGTGGGTATTATGGGGCGGAAAGTTAAGCCAAAAAATTGTTTTTTCTCAAGAGGGTTCACAAAACAATTCCAAAACCATTTTACACATTTTCAAAAAACAGTTCTTGGAATTTTCGAAATTTGCAAAATCATTTTCTTTACTTTGTTAGTCAACTGCGACACCTATAGTTTTTTTCCGTTGAGAGGTCCCCAGCACAGTGTATAATTTCCAATCACACATGGACATGGCTATATCGACTTAGCTCGTCATGCTGATCGAGATGTGGTCGGAGATGCTTCCTTCTATGCGTTACAGACATCTGAAAAATTTTAATATGCCCTCAGCAAGGGTATAACAAGAAAGAAAGTCGGTCAAGCCCGACTAAAACATACTCTGTACCAACGAAATTATACGCTCAGCATAGATGTCTAGATTAAGATTTGAAATATTATTGTTAGTCTCTTTAAGAGAAGATCCAATAAATACCAACCAAGCATAACAAAAAAAAAATAGATGTTGAGGCTGCAGTAGCAGTTGAAAGCAGCGCTGCTACTGCGCTGTAGCAGCAAACATTTTTTTAATCATAACTCGGCAACCGTTCATTCGATCTTCATCATTCCTTTGGCGGATCGATAAGTTATCCTGATTAATAAATATGTCCAGAAGGAACAAGCCAGAATGAGGTCGAAACTGTAAAATATGTATATTTAATTATATTGGAAACAGCTTATTATACTTAAGTTATTCCCAAAATGTCTGTGCGTTCCTAATTGTAGTTAGATTGTGTGGCAGTTGATTGCCCCAGAACGTCTTTGAAAAAAAAATAAAAATAAAGCAAAGCTAACTTTGGCTCGGCCGAACTTTGTATGCCCTTGCAGCACGTTTTCTAACTAATTTGAAGGACATATCTACTGAAAACAAACAAGTTTTTCCCAATAAGACTACTTTTCTGCAGAGGGTATATTGAAATTGTCTAGATGTTTGTAACGCATAGAAGGAAGCATTTCAGACCACATAAAGTATATAAATATATATTGATCAGTATATAAATATATATTGATCAGCATATGTTATATATTGATCAGCACATGATATATACTGATCAGCATATGATATATATTGATCAGCATGACGAGCTGAGTCGATATAGCCATGTCCGTCTGTTTCTATGCCATCTCCTCCGTCAATTTTAAAGCTATCGCCACCAAACTTTCCTCGAAGTTTTCTGGTCCAAATACGCTGCACATTTGACGGAACCGGCCGGATCGAATGACTATATCATATAGCTGCCATAGGAACGATCGGTCGAAAAACTAGTTCTAGTGAGAAAAACTTTTTTGTTTTTTGTCTCCAAACTCCGTATTTACTAATTTTTAACAGGGACCGTAAATAATGATTATTTGTAGGTTTTTCATCCTCAAAAATCATCAACTTGGAGTACCCGCATGAAAAAACGTATCATAATAGAATACGGTTGTATTTCGATATTCTAGTCATTTCCACAATGATTTTTATACTCTGTACCGTAGGTACATAGAGTATTATAAGTTTGTGCAAAAGTATGTAACATCCAGAAGGAAACATCTCCGACCCCATAAAGTATATATATTCTTGATCAGCATCAACAGCCGAGTCGATATAGCCATGTCCGTCTGTCCGTCTGTCTGTCTGTCCGTCTGTCCGTCTGTCTGTCCGTATGAACGCACAGATCTCAGAGATGGTAAGAGATAGAGGTTTGACATGTATGGGACATATGCTTCTAATGTCTGCAGGCAGATCAAGTTTATTTTCAATTTTGGCCACGCCCCCTCCCGCCCCCGCAATTTAGAAAAAACGTCATATCTCCCACAGTTTTGAAGATAGATGGCTTGTTCCTTCTGGACATATTTAGTTATTAGGATAACTTATCGATCCGCCAAAGGAATGAAGAAGATCGGATGAACGGTTTTCGAGTTATGATCAAAAGAAAAATTTTCTTGGTACAGAGTATGTTATAGTCGGGCTTGACCGACTTTCTTTCTTGTTTATTCCATACTTTATTGAATTACCTTCTTAAATCATACTCCAATAAACCACTTATTTATCCACATAATCTTGTTCGATTTATACTACATTTTAGCGTAATAGGTATAAACTTTGAACAGAAAATTAACACTCCGAAAATTGGTTTGCTAAATTTTGAATAAGTTGGCAGGTTTGCTGAAAGTTGCTTTCTGCTGCTGGCTGACTTTCGCGTTGTTTTGCTCGAATACATTTTTAAATTAATTTTTATTACTTACAACTCATAAAATCTTGAATAATATTAATGCAATTCAATTAGTTAGGCATTCAAGTTAGGATCCTCATTATTTGAATTGACTCAAAACTCTTTGTTTGCAAAAAGTTTACCACATGTCGCCACAAAAATTGCAACATTTGTAACCAACAAAAGAATTTCAGGAACACCGACAATTGATTATGGGTTGCTTTTGGGTTGCTAGAGGTTTGTAGAACACGCCCGAATAAACATATGTGCGCACTACCTTAGTTGCCATATCAAGGAGTATACGGGGATACGGAGTACACAAATGGTTACGCCATCTCTTGCACTAGTGCGCCCCCTAGATTTGGAGCTTTGCACTACGAAGAGCGAAGTGTAGCATACTTTTAGGCCCTATATTTTGGCAGCAGAATATTTAGCAAGATGTCGGACTACAAACACAGCCCAACAAAGTGCATGAGCATAAGAGACGACAGGATGACAATAGAATAGAAATAGTTTGGAATTTTGATGAGTGAAAACGAAAAAGCAGATCAAGTCCTTTAAAGAGTATGCGGCGAGAGATTTAGGGTAATTGCTAGACCCCGGATTTTATGCAGAATCATAGTTTGAACCGGTTGTCCAAAATTAGTTCTGATTGCATAGAAATTCCGTTTATATAAAAATTATTCTATTCGACCCAAGTTATTTTTGCATATTCAGGATTTTACCAAAGTAGGCTTCCAAAATACAGTTTCTACGAATTCAATTTGCTGCTTATTGATGCAAACAGGTTTGGTTTCTGACTTCAATTATTTCAAAATAGTGAACAAAGATACCAAATATATCCCAAAAGTAAAGCACCTCAATTTTTGGGTGGGCGAAGTAAACCACGAAGACATATAGGTCAAAAAACGAATGCATTTACGGCAAAGCTTGCCAAAAATATGTAAGAAAGTAACCAATATTTGCCGTCATGCTCCCATTTTTGCATTTGCAAAAGTTAAGCGACTTTAAGATGAATACTTGACCAAATTTTCAAATGGCAAAACTATTGCGAAGGCAAAAAAATAAATATAATTTCTGTAAATAACAATTGCGAATTTATAAACCCAAATATTTTCTTAAGATTGGTACGGATCGAAAATCGCAGCATCTGCAGCACATAATAGCCGAAAAACACAAATCAAATACTGCAAATACCAATGCTGAGACATCAAATGACAATAGGCACAACTCGTTCTTTACAGACTTATGCAAAACCATGGTTTGAATAAATTTACCATTCCGGACTTCAAACAATAACACTTTCAAATCATTAGAAAACACAATATTCCGGACGAAAGTACCATACATAAAACTAGTTGGACTGTTGCTCGAAGGCTTTAAAACTGACATATGACACAGAAAAGTTTGGATATCAGTAGACGAAACGACGGGTAAAACTGGCAGATACAGAGCAAATCTCATAGTCAATTAGGTTTTACAATTAAATTCCCACTGTCTCTGTGAGGGAATAACTCCTAAATGTAATACAGTATGCTTTCGACATATTTAACACATTTTTGACATATTCAACATATTTTTGCATAAAAATAAAAAATGCATATTTCTGATATGTCGTGGTTATTCGATCCGAAATTTCATATCAACCCTAAAGCAAAATTTGAGCTTCTTTAGTGCAGAAATGAAGAAAAACATAAAATCCGGGGTCTAGTAATTACTAAGAAAAATCAAGTCGAGTCCAGAGAAAAAAAAACTAAGAAAACCCAAAATTGCCCATGAGAAGAAATTCTATTCAAATAATGGCGAGTCAACAAACTTAAGTGCGTCTATGCAACAGAGAAAGAGCAAGAGCAGGGATGCTTTAGGGCAACAGAAAAGAACTTGTTAATTGCAAAATAGTGTGCGTTCTTGAGATCAACGGTACCACTCCAATCCAAATCTGCACAGCCAAGAAGAAGAATTTCCACATTATGCATTATGGGAATTTTGTTAAACTTTACGAATTCTCAAACGAGAAATGATTACATTTTGATTGTTGGTGACTGCAATGCGAGGAAATGTGTGATTGTCATTCGCAGTTAGTACATACACTGCTAAAAGATCGAAGAGAGACTAGAGACAAGGTGATATATACAAATGGACGTCACTTCTGTCTTTTGGGGAAGGTAAATGTCAGAAAAATTCACCCTATATTAAGGTTACTATTTTTATTTCAACAATAAAAATGACTGAAAATTTTGGCAGTTGAAATGACTGGGTTCTTTAGGCTAACTTGAACCCTACATTGCGCGTCTCGACAACGGCGGACAACGTTAAGACGTCAAGTCATTAGTGTTTAATAACCGGACGACCCAAGTTCGAGACCCAGTTTAAGGTAAGGTAAATATTGAAATAAATATAATATTATATATAAATATGAGTCAGAGTAAAGAACGCACAATCAAATGCTGAGCACTCAGCTGCCTCTTTTATATTCCGAAAGCAAGGAATTTGAACTTGAGAATTACATGCGGTGTGTCCTTTTGTATTTTTCTAAATTTTAGGGCGGGTTTCTATATTATTATACCCTTGCAAAGGGTATTATAATTTTGCCCAGAAGTTTGCAACACATTGAAATATTTATTTCCGACCCCATAAACTATATATATTATTGATCAGGGTGACGAGCTGAGTCGATTGAGCTTTGTCCGTCCGTCTGTCTGTCTGTTTCTACGCGAACTAGTCTCTCAGTTTTAAAGCTTTCGAGCTGAAATTTTGCACAGAGTCTTCTTTTTGCTGCACACTACTAATATGTCGGAAGTGACCCATAGGAACAATCGGTCGGAAAACTAGTTTTAGTGAGAAAAACTTCTTTCTTTTCAACGGAAACGTCTCCAAACTTTGTAATCGTAGGTTTTCTATGTTTTTTTATAATTCTACCAAGTTTTCTTAAAATCGGACAACTATATGATATAGCTGCCATACAAAAGATAGGTCTGAAAAACAGTTTTAGTTGGAAAAACTTTTTTGTTTTTAATGGTAGCATCCTGCCATTTTGTATTTGTTTGTTTCACATAATTTTACAAATTTTTGGCCAAGTCGGATGACTATATCGTATAGCTCCCATACGAACGATCGGTCGGAAAATGGGAAAAATAGTATTTTTGAAAATATTTAAGCGAGCATTTGCAAGGGTAAAAAAACTTCGGCACAGCCGAAGTTAGCTTAGCTTTCTCGTTTTTCTATATTTTAGGGCGATTTTCTTAGCAAGCCGAATATCAGTTGCCCGTTTTACATATATTCCGAATGCACATAATTCGTACTTCAGAATTACAAGGGGTGTACTTTTAGTATTTTTCTATTTTTTAGGGCGATTTTGTAGACTTTTTTGTCTATATTTTAGGTCGAATTTCTTAATTGTTTGTCTTAATTTAAGAAATGTGCTTTCTTAAATTTGGGGCGTTTTACTAAATTCGCCCTATTTTAAAACACCGCACAATGTATCTTTTTTTCTAAATTCAAGGGCGAATTCGCCCTTAATTTAAGAAAGTATTTAGGAAAAAATATAGAAAAATAACCCTTAAATTTAAGAGAAAATAAATCGAAATTCTAAATTTAAGAAATTATTCTCAAAAAATCTTTTTAAGGGTTGTTTTTTCTAAGTTTGAGAAAAAACTGTGTAAAAATAAGAAATGAAAATTATTTTGGGATGAATTTCTAAAAACTAGAATATACATTTTTTTAGTGTAGCAACGATGGTATTACATGTATATTTGCAATAAAGTTTCTAATATGAATAGGGCTGAATTGCAGTATCAGATAAGTCATTCCATTATGTGGTTTTATTGAATGTGAAACCAAGGTTTATTGCCCTTTCAGTTTAGTTGATAAAGTACTCGGAAATGTGCTCAAAAATGGCACTTTGTGTATCGGATGTAATATAAATGCTGCTGTCTTTGGGGAGTATTTAAAAAAAATTGCTGAACACTGAAATACAATTCGCAATACGCAACAAACCAGAATCCAGAATGAGATATTCGTTAAAAAAAACTGCAAAGCCTGAGGTGCTTATAGCCCTGAGCAAGGCAAAGGAAAATAAAGCCCTGGAGAGGATCGAATTGTTCGAATCGTTTATTAACGCTCCGGTTTAATTTTGGTAATCATTGACAGGAACTCTTAATAGCACGCTAAATATGGAAATATTCGAAAAATATTGTTGGATGGGAAGGAGTACCAAGCAGGTTTCAGGAAGAACTATTCTATCTTGTATAACGTATGTCAGCGAGAATAAGCCTGAAGCTGCAAGAATCGAGAAAGGTATTTGTTTTTCGTGAACTGTAAGGTAGCTTTTAATATAGGACCAAGAAATCTCTTTTGGAGCTTAAAGCTGCCCAAAATCGGAATCCCTTCAAAATTTGTCAACTTTCTGGATAGAGTATACAGCCAAACGGAAGCGGCAGTTTTGACGGGTCATCGTCTGTCGAGATATTTTGAGACTTCAGTCGGCACTAGGATGTATATTTTCCCCGCTGTTGGCGCTTCCTTCGTGTGGGAGGACTAGATGTTTTCCTGCTCTTTTACGCGAATGCCATTAAATACTGTTTTATTTTGTTAAACGGTAACAAAAAAAAACCTTATTTGTATTATAACTGGACCATCTTGCCCAGTGTCATCGATCCGCCACAGTTTTAATAAAGATCCGATAAACTATAGTCGACTTAAAAGGAAAACAAACAAAGAAGCAATTCACACATCTTTACACTTTGTGTGGCATCTTTCGACCGATCTCATCGACCGACGTTCTTACTTGTTATTAACAAATCCGCAAAAGCTGAGTCTCCTGGTTCAAATTCTTTTTTAGCTTTACCCCAAAAGAAGGCTAATTATTTTTAAATAAATTGTATTTTTTGCAAGCTCCGCATTCTAGGCAAGAATTATTGTTACTCTGATCAGATCCCAAAGTCTATTTTCGGGGTGTCACAAAATTTTGTGGTTAAGTAATATCGAATCAGATTCTTTGGAGTGGTCGGCCATCGCATGTTTGCTGTTTTCACAGCACGTGTAGTTCCGCCATCTTGGCGTCAACCATTTGGGCAAACTTAAACAAATTCAATAAAACTATTGTATCTGGTCAATTCGACTATTGAGCTGTGACCAACCAACAGTCAATCACGAGGTGACTAAAGCACTCAAAGGAAACCTATTTTCAATCAAATGCAAACCCAATTTAATGGCAGAAGGTTAAGAAGGGCCCAAAGGAAACAAAGTCGAGCTACTCTCAATCCATGTCATGAGTGCTTCTAAAAGGGTCCTACAGTTTAACGCCGAAACCAAACGGAAAAGTTTCAGAAGCTTATTCATGGCTAGTAACTGCACAGCTGGCGCCAACGACTAGTGAAGGTGACCGGGTGTATAAGTTTGTAGAGAAAATAGCTAACTCATTAGATGTCCGGAGGCGAGATGGATCATACGACCTCTGACACAGAAGGCAAACACACTAACCGCGATGGTACACATTTCTAGCTGGAGCCTCTTCATCCATTCGGGTAACAAGTCCAATCCAGCGCAGCCGCTGTTGTTTTATGCGCTGACTAGATCAATGTCCCCAAAGAGATCATACAGTTTGCAGTTTATACGGTTATGAATTCCATGCCAACTTCCTAGGAAGAGTTTTTGTCGCAGCTCTGGTTGCATCAAAATGTTGCATGCAATAAATTTGGGCTTATGATTAAAATTAGGAAACACCGCTCTTTATCTGAAAGCTGAACTTTGAGAGAAGCGACCAAAACTTCTCTCCAATCTATACCGATTTTACCCGGATCTAATGCTCTGCCTTAAACCTATGTATAAGAACCATCTGAAGGCTGCACATGGAATCTTGTTCTTTTCTATTATATAATTGGCGCACATCTGCCGCCCATTAGGACACGAAATTAGATTGGTGGGTTTTTAAATAAATAAAATAAAATTGCATATTTTAAACTGCTTCAATCCAAGTACACTTTGGCGAGCTAAGATGATGAAAATCCGCAGTTCCACCATTTGCCTGGTACCAGACCCATTACACAGAAAAAACGAGAGCGTAAGTTAAAGTCGGCCCTGCCCGACTTCGAAATACCCGTTACTCAAGGCAATTAGTGTTTAATAACTTCAAGCGGCTCAGATAAGTATGCAACGTTTTTATACTCTGTACCGTAGGTACATAGAGTATAATAAGTTTGTGCAAAAGTATGTAACATCCAGAAGGTAGCTTCTCCGACCCCATAAAGTATATATATTCTTGATCAGCATCAACAGCCGAGTCGATATAGCCATGTCCGTCTGTCCGTCTGTCCGTCTGTCCGTCTGTCCGTCCGTCCGTCCGTCTGTCCGTATGAACGCACAGATCTCAGAGATGGTAAGAGATAGAGGTTTGACAAGTATGGGACATATGCTTCTTATATCTGCAGGCTGATCAAGTTTATTTTCAATTTTGGCCACGCCCCCTGCCGCCCCAGCAATTTAGAAAAAACGTCATATCTCCTACAGTTTTAAAGATAGGTGGGTTGTTCCTTCTAGATTATATATTTAGTAATAAGGATAACTTATCGATCAGTCAAAGGAATGGTGAAGATTGGATGAACGGTTTTCGAGTTATGATCAAAAGACTGTGCGCTGCGCTGCAGCAGCGCAGAAGCAGCGCTGCTTTCAGCTACTACTGCAGCATCAAAATTTATGCTGAGCGTATAATTTCGTTGGTACAGAGTATGCTATATCCGGGCTTGACCGACTTTCTTTCTTGTTTTAACTCTGTCATTTATTATCCGATTTTTATGAAAATTTGTGAGTTGTAGAAATTGGCCACATACACTATACTGCAAAATCTGAGCTCAATAGCTTACAAATTGTAGGAGATATTCAACAATATTTCATTGATGGGGCGGGAGGGTGCGTGACCAAAATTTGAAACAAACAATACTAGAATACATATAAAATTTGGTTGCTCCTGCTCTTCTAGTCTTTGAGATCTAGGTGTTCATACAGACGGACGGACGGACAGATGGACATGGCTATATCGACTCGGCCGTTGATGCTGATGAAGAATATATATACTTTATGTTATCGGAGATGCTGCCTTCTGCCTGTTACATACATTTGCACGACTTTAGTATACCCTTTTTACTTTACGAGTAACGGCTTTATAAACTAATCAGCATTCAAAGCACTTTTCTCAACGCTTTCATGCAAAGTCGAGCATACTTTGCTGGTATACCAAAAGTAGACAGGACTTCAAAAATTTCTGACCTAATCGGTGTCTCTAAATCGGCATTATATTCAACAAAAATAAATTGAGTTTTGGTCTCTGTCTCATGGGGCTTATCCAGTATTTGTCGCAATGTGAATATCTTTTCTGTGGTGGATTTACCAGGTCGAATTCCATACCGATAGGGTCCAACCAGCTCGCTCATTCTCAGCTTTAGACGTTCATGACAGAACCTTAAATGCAATTGGTAGGAGTCTGCACAAACTTAATATACTCTTTGCACCTCTGGTACAGGGTATTGTGCATGGCACAAGTCGATCATATGTGCTACAGATGAATCTGATTTGCTTTTGAAACCGTATCTTGCTGGTCACTTTCAACTTAAGATAAAACTTCAGGAAAACAAATCAGCTTCCATATCTTATGTTTAGGGCTTTGCTGCACTGAGCAGTGAGTCTGCCAATTGGTCAGATCACATTGTTTAATACCAATTTTATACGTATGGTTAGTTATAGATTTTCAGTTTGGCAAATTCGAATAACTAACTTCACTTTGATAAGCTAGCAAATAAAACCCCATCCGGTAAAAATTCAAGGTTTGTTTATTAAAATTCATTTGTCGTCTTTGTGCATTGTACCTATTCAGACGACTTCAACTTGGAATAAGAAAACTGTTTCATTAGTCCGAAATAACTTTTCCTTTTAATTTTTTGTACAACCCCAGTAGGCTTTGTCTCTGCTGTTACTTTAGAATTTCCTTAACCTGTTTCATTTGCTAACTATAAGTATCATTTTCATTTGGGGCTTCAACCCGAACAGACCTGACAGGTCAGATTCTGATTTTTTACCGGCGATTTCGCTTAAAATCCTATCGGCTGTCGTACTTTCTTATTTTTTCTTGTTCTATTTTTCATTTGTTAGAGCCCTAACAAAAACTCTGTTGCTTTCCGCTTTATTTTATGCATTTCATTCAAAACCAGACCTAAGTTTTCCTCGTGAATTGTCGTCTTTTGGATGCTGCCCTAGAAATCAGCGTTTAATCATTTTTATTGCACGTCAAATGGGGGGAATGGGAAAGATCCGGTGAACGGTTGTCGAGCTATGACTATATGACTTCAGCATATTTGGCATATATGGAATATACATATATTCCAATTGGAATGAAATGATCATGAGCATATTCTTTTTTCGGTGTCTTAAAAATGTTATTTTTCTTAGCTGTACTTATTGGTATTGTGGTGTAGATGTTAATTGATTGACCACGAATTTGAAATACCCATGCTCAAATCCCAGAAAGAGCTAACATACAAATAGTAAGAATTTTTTAAAAATATATTGTTTTTATCTGTGTGTACGAAACTTAACCGAAAGCTTAGGCGTTATACCATAAACAGACTACAGGTAATTTCTTGATTTGTTTGGCTTAGTTACTTTGCAGCTCCCAACTGCTTTCAGTGTTGGCTGCAAGGAGAAGCGGCAATTAATGTATTTGTTCTTGATTTGTATTGCAAAATTTAACAAATATTTAAAGTATTTAAGCGTGCCGAAGACAATTAAAAATATTGTTCTGCAGAAATGGGTTTTGGAGTTACAAAAGAAAGTTTAAAAACAAACGGAGATGGTATTCATTCTCTGCCTCGCTTGCAAAGTTAAAGTTAGTATGGAAAAAGATTGTTGAAAATACTTTCAAATTAATATGCTTTAGAAGCTAGTGTTAGTGAGTCCGAGAACAATTTTAATTGTGAATTGTGTCAAGCTATGATAGCAGTTAACCTGCCGTGGACCAGTGTGAGCAACCAATCGCTTAAAAACTTTTTATAAAAATACTCGAACCGAGCCATTCCAGACGAATCGACACTACAAACAAATTATTTGGAAGAATGCTACAAAATTGACGGGAAAATGTGCAAGGGTCTCCGGGAAAACCTCTTCTTTTATGCTCCAAAGAAATGAGACTGAAACTGATGCAGCTTCGTATATGGTAAAAGCCTGAAAACACTTGTCCGTATTTTATCATGAGGCATTAAACTTGCATGGTGCATGGCGTTCATCAAGTTGACGCCTTTATTTCAGCTGCAAAAAAAAACATTTTTGAAGTCCTTTTTGCGCCTGGAGATGTTGGGAATATTGTTCAGAAAAAGCTCAACAACGTGTTGGCAAAAAATAAATTTTTCTTGGAGCTAGTGCGCTTATTAAAAAATGTTGAGAGCACAGTTGTAGGAACAGCTATAAAAAAGAAAGAAGAAATTCATGTATGTACAATTACTTCTTGCGATGTGATTGATTAAAATATTCTATCGGACAGACGAGAAATTCTTACAGCCGAAAATGTAGAAAAAATTATTGTAGCAATGAAGCAATTTATAGTTTTCTAAAATATTAAAATAATAAAACATATTTTTAAATAGTTGTATGTTCAATTTATTGACACATTATTAGTTTGGTTTATTTTCACCCTTCCCCAGTTCCTATGTTTGGCTTCGATTGGTGGATTTTTATGTAAAACGCAGGACCAAACAATTAAAATGGATTAGATTATTTTTTATTTAATATCCCAATGACACAAGACATATAGCTTATAAGCTTATTGGGAAACAAATCGATTCAGACCTTTCTGGTGCTCGAACCTGGTTACCTTAGATTCGTATCCAATTATCTTAGCTCTACACTAAAACACCTACTTGTTAAGTATAGAAAAATTAAAAGTATGAAATCGATCAAATAATATACTCATATTCTTTTTGGAATATTTTTGTACTATCAGCCATGCTCCGGCTTTCACGTATTTTTGCGAATTACGATTTCAGCAAATTCGAACGATTTCAATTTAGAGCGCTCCGAAATTCGCCAGTTTTGTCCATCGATAATGTTCCATTCCCAACTTGTTTTGTGTCATTTCACATAACAAAAACAGCTGATGAGCGCCACTACTCATGCTATCGATAGTCATATATCGATATATACCATGGCCAAATCGCAAATTGTTGTTTTTGTGAGCAGTTTTCCATCTCGCTCAATTTTGTGTGTCTCTATTAAATAATTGATTAAAATATTGCCTTAGTGCGAATTGAGTGGGAGAGTCCGTAAGACAAATCTAAAAAGCTTAGAGAACTGAATAAAAATAGTTCCGTGGGCTGGCTGTTTGTGCATCAACCTATATTTTGCATTTACTTTTCATTTCACGGACTCAGATGTCGCCGGTTTAAAAACGGCAAAACTTTGCGATTTCCTAATGTCGGAGCACCAACTTTTACGATTTGGTGATCAAATCGCAAAGTTTTTGCGAAAGCGAAAATGGGAGCATGGCTGTATTACTAATATTCTTTTAAGCATATATATTCGGGCTATAGTTATGACCAGAAGTCTGTTAGTTGCAGCTGCGCAGTAGCAGCGCTGCTTTCAGCTGCTACTGCACCATCAAAAGCGTATAATTTCGTTGGTACAGAGTTATGTTATTATCGGGCTTGACCGACTTTCTTTCATGTTTAATAATTAATTAAAAAGTAAATATTGTTTCGCAACTTTTTTGATATTGTCTAAAATCGATTTTTTTTTAAATGCGTAAAATTTTATTTGTAGATTATTTTAACTTGGTAAACAAATTTATCTTCAAACATTACACAATTTAGCCAAAAGTACCACATTTTTGTTTGGGAATCTGGATAAAACAACGGTCGGAAATGATTTCGATAACTTAAAGCTATTTTATGGCAAAAATTTTGAAGTTTTTCACGATATAGTTTTTGAATGGCAGCCGTTCAAAGTTGCCTTTTGTAAAATAGATGAAAAAGTATGAAAAATTATGGTTAAAGCTACACTCAAAAAAAAATCAATCCGAAACGGGATTAAAAACGAGGTGATCCCGGATATTCTTGAGCTGATCCCGGGAAAAGATTGATTTTACTTCCACTTTTTTTTTTGATCCCGAAAAACAGAATCACTTTAAGCATGCCCCGGGATCCTCCCGTTTTCAATTCGGATTTATTTTTTCTGTTTAGGAAAGCAACAGCTGACAGAACTTGATTTTTTATTTTCGTCTGTGGACTGGATTACAATAAAAAAAATACCAAGAGGTTTTTTTGTGTTTGTTTTCATAGAAAATTAAAAACCTCATAAATTTTGTGGTTTTTTTTTACACTTTTCAACTTTGAGTTAAGAGTGCTCTGGGGTACGCCTCGCAATTAACTGGCAGCATGGCTTATTACTTTCTTTGAATAATATACTATACCTGGAGGTATGCTCTTTAATGCGGGTTAAATTATATTGAAAATTGTATTCCCACTTAACATCGAGCGAGTTTTATAAGACTTATTTCTTCAGCCCCAGAGTATGCAATTTTTAATTTTCAGAGAAGCTCCCCAGACATGGTTGCATATGCCGATAATTATTGTACATATCATCGACATCGATGCCAAGAATAAATTTAAAATGAAAACGTCATTTAAAGTAGATGCTGCCCGAATTCGGTAGCTTCTTGGTGCTTTTTTCTTCTCTTGATTTAATAGCAAATTCTATAGTCTTAGCCGGCTGACTTATTGAAAGCTTAAAATAACATACAGAAATGGCTTATCAGTCAAAAATTTTGTGTCCGGACACCAATCAGTATTATTTTTTGGCATGGCTGCATGTTTATTTGATGTTTCTAATGGCGTCCAAGACTTTGCCATCAACCATAGTCAAGAAGCATTGAAATACAGACGACTTTGCCTTCAGAAGTTCCGATAGGGACTGGACTCAGAACAGATATTTTCTTCTTTGTACTGTCAACAGCGCTTTTAGTTAGGTCGAACGTTTACTTGGCATATTTGAAATATTTGAAATACGCAACTTTACACAATGGCGCAAACAAAACAAGTTTATTTGTAACTATCTATATTATGTTTTACCCATCTCAGTAAATTACATAATACGCTATATAATCATCCTGCTCGCAAAGGAATGACTTGTATATATTTTAGAAAATTTGTTCCAGAAAATGTTTCTTGTTTTCAAAAAATTGCAGCAGTCTCCTCATCAGAAAAGTTTTCCATTTCGTGTTTTTAGAAAAAAATGTTTTTGAAATTCATAAATCAAATTTTAAATGTAAATGTAAATTGTACATTTTTTCCTGACTGTACTGTGGCCTTTTGACACTGCTGAAGCAGATATTTTGAAAAACTGGCATGTGCCAAGACGCGTCGTCCGTAACTATGGCATATAGTATATCTCTATGCAATAGTCATCCGATCCGACCGTTTTCAACCTACTAGCAACTCTGTGTTAAGTGTCAGCTCCAAGTTCGCGTAGGACCAGTCGTACAGACAGACTGAGGGACCGACGACAGACGTACAAAACGACAGGCCAGGAGTATTTTCAGTTCTTACGGTTAATTTGAAGTACATTTCCACTTCAAACAAACCAGTTTTTTCCACTAAGACTATTTTTCTGACTCTACTTTTCTATGACAGCTATACTATATAGATTTCCGACTTCGACCAAACTTAGTGGAATCATGGGAAATCATAGTAAAGTAAGAAATACAAAGTTTAGAGACGAACAAAAGTTTTTCTTACAAAAACTAGTTTATTCGACCGATAATTCCCATAGCAGGTATTAGCTAAAGGCATCCGATTTTGACAAAAATGTAAAGAATTGTGTGAGAGTAAACCTGCAGTTTTTAGCCGGCTCGAGGTCATGTTATGCTTTCGCACAGCTTTAAACAGAGACACAACACCACAAAGGAGGCTAGTAGATCGAACAGCTGTTTCAAGAGGAACCACCCTCTATCAACAGCGATCAGTGCCTACATAACCGTTTGGGAATTCCACATTTCAAATTGAGCCTTCCCCAAGAGCGACAGAAATTGCCACAACTGCAACATCAAAATGTATATATTATTTAAAAGGAATCTAATATAGACCATAGTTAAGTTTTTAACAAAATCCACCAGGCATGTTTTAAGAAAAACTAAAAAAAAACTATTTCCAGTAAAATTTGCTCTTTTGGCGTTTACGTTTTTGTGTCTGTTAGGGTGCGACATATACTTTATGTGGTCGGAAATACTTTCTTCTATGCGCTACAAACAGGTAGTCATACTGATCATACATATACTGATGCTGATCAAGAATATATTATATATATACTTTATGAGGTCGGAGATGCTTCCTTCTGCATGTTTTACACATTTGTACCAACTTAGTATACCCGTTTCACTTGCCGAGTAACGGGTACAAAAGCTACAACCAAATGCAGGGGCGTATAAACTTTATCAGGTACACCGTTTATTATGGGCGCGATTGTCGGACTTTTTTACTTGATTATCTGCTGTTTGTAAAACACATTAATCAGTATACAAAATATTAGCTGAGGTATTTGGCGGTTCCGGTTTCTAATTTAAAGCGGTTCAGGTTGGTCAAAGCTTCCGGTTTACGGTTACGGTTTGATTCCCAGATCGGAACTATTGTACATTTTGTGATTACGTGTACAGTTATCAATTGTGAAAACATATAATAGCATTAGCATGGATCCACCCTGAGAGTTCGTCCACTTTGCTTATCTTGGAGGCGGGTTCTACTCTTATGTACTTGCACATACATATATATCTGTGCGGTATTGATATTATTATTATCGTGATTACTTTATAATTAGTGTTTCCTTAACTTCTGCTGCGGAAACTTTATTGGGCCCCCATTCTTTTGAAAACAAGCAAACCCAAGACACACCTTCCTTGGCTTTGCCCTTTGTACCGCTGCTCAAAATACAAATAGCAAATAAAACGGTTCGTTGCTTATCAATTTCTTGCTAGAACAAAAATCAACAACAACAAATATTATGATTTTTCAAGACTAAAGGTCTCGTAAGTATATACTCTTTTTTTGGACAAATAAAATAATACAACAGCTGTAATTAAATTTTATTGAAA
Organism: Lordiphosa andalusiaca; assembly: GCA_035044965.1. Lineage (NCBI taxonomy): Eukaryota > Metazoa > Arthropoda > Insecta > Diptera > Drosophilidae > Lordiphosa > Lordiphosa andalusiaca. Next base: position 141,061 of record JAWNNM010000051.1, on the reverse strand, counting down.
ATAATGTGAATGCTCGCACTGTACAAGAACTGATAACTTGAAGCGTAAGCGTCGCTACGTGGTCAAGAAGGAACATTTTGTCATTTTTGGGATTCCTTCCTAAACTAACCGCAACTTTCAATGGCACCCACACTCCCCCCCCCCCCCATACATATGTAAGTGTAAATATGATCTATTACTTAAAGTGCTTCATACAGAAGCTATATGCTAGTCTGAGTCATCGTCTTGGCTATTTTTGACAGTTGTTGGACAACTAGTCAATATTGGGGGCTTAACTCTAAGAACTTTCCATAGTAAGGAAACAAAAATTGGTTACGGCACAATCTAATGGCATACAGTGGGGCAAATATGACGATCTATGCACAAATTATGCGAATCATGTTTTCAGTGCAACTTACTGCACAGCAAGGAGAAGTAGCCAAAAAAGATGAATGCTTTTCGAGGTCCCAACATCAGGATGCTCCAGCACGATTGAGATAATCGGAACATCATGTTTTGGAATGTGCACAATTTGCATACTGATCTCTTTTGACCTCTCCGAGTGGAATGGGAAAATTTCGGTCTATCATTTAAATTTTCACCAAAATCGACATGGCTCAGTTGTGCTGCAGGCAATTTTGTAGGAAGATCCTTCGGAATACTGTTAGAACAACATGTTTTCGAATTTCTCTAATGAGCATAACTAAATATGAATCATATTAAATATTTCACTATATTGACTTGAACAATTTTGTATCGGGTAAAGTTATTTAGAACTTTAAGCGCTGTTTTCATAAAGTGGTTTATTTTGAGCAATGACAGTCAAATGTATTGATCCTCTGTGGTCAAATTATTTCAAGAGAAATTTAAGATTGGAGATGTCAAATGCACTTAATTTAAAAGTGAAGTTCTAGCCCCCTTTGTATCCAGTTGAACAATTCACAGTTTTCCCCAGGGTTGTTAATTTCCTTCTACTTTAATTCGATTTTCGGCTAGTTTTAAGTAATTTGCCTTGATCGAGTAGCGTGCTTACTGGCAGACATTGGCCGTGTTCAGCAGAAGATTGATCGCTGAGAAAGTACATATCAGAAAAGTCGAAAAGCTTCTGCCAAACGAAGTGCTACATTTTTGGCCAAAGACTATTAAAACAAGTAAGGGCGCTGCAGTCGAGTTTCCTGACCACAAAATACCCTACTCATTTGTTTTCATTTAATTGTTTTTGAATTTAACAAAATTATCCCAAATGTAGGCAACACTTTTTTCTAGTCCTGACTAACAAGTGGGGGGGTGCTCTTATCAGCTCAACTGTTTCGCTTATAACTCCGGTGTTTTTTGTCCGATCTGATTGTTTCTGATTCAGAATAGATAGATATTGGGCCTAGCTTGATGTATACTAAACCACGAGGCTCTAACTTGAAAATTGTGGATCTGACGGCTATTTAGGTCTAGGATTTCTAGAGGAGGTCTAGGTTTTTTGGGGATAAAAGGGGGACGGGGTGGAATTTTTCAAATCTGAAACAAACTTGATCTGCGTACAGCATAAATCTACCTTCGTGCAAAAATTTGTGGCTCTATCTCTTATAGTCTCTGAGATCGACGCGTTCATACAGACAGACGGACAGACGGTCGGCTGTTCATGCTGATCAAGAATATATATACTTTATGGGGTCGGAAAATTTTCCTTCTCCCTGTTACATACATTCGCACAACTTCATAATTAACTGTAGTCTGTTTAAGGGATAATACCTAAGCTTGCGGTTATGTTTCGTATGCACAGATTAAAACAATATATTTTTAAAAAATTCTTACTATTTGTATGTTAGCTCTTTCTGGGATTTGAGCATGGGTATTTCAAATTCGTGGTCAATCAATTAACATCTACACCACAATACCAATAAGTACAGCTAAGAAAAATAACATTTTTAAGACACCGAAAAAAGAATATGCTCATGATCATTTCATTCCAATTGGAATATATGTATATTCCATATATGCCAAATATGCTGAAGTCATATAGTCATAGCTCGACAACCGTTCACCGGATCTTTCCCATTCCCCCCATTTGACGTGCAATAAAAATGATTAAACGCTGATTTCTAGGGCAGCATCCAAAAGACGACAATTCACGAGGAAAACTTAGGTCTGGTTTTGAATGAAATGCATAAAATAAAGCGGAAAGCAACAGAGTTTTTGTTAGGGCTCTAACAAATGAAAAATAGAACAAGAAAAAATAAGAAAGTACGACAGCCGATAGGATTTTAAGCGAAATCGCCGGTAAAAAATCAGAATCTGACCTGTCAGGTCTGTTCGGGTTGAAGCCCCAAATGAAAATGATACTTATAGTTAGCAAATGAAACAGGTTAAGGAAATTCTAAAGTAACAGCAGAGACAAAGCCTACTGGGGTTGTACAAAAAATTAAAAGGAAAAGTTATTTCGGACTAATGAAACAGTTTTCTTATTCCAAGTTGAAGTCGTCTGAATAGGTACAATGCACAAAGACGACAAATGAATTTTAATAAACAAACCTTGAATTTTTACCGGATGGGGTTTTATTTGCTAGCTTATCAAAGTGAAGTTAGTTATTCGAATTTGCCAAACTGAAAATCTATAACTAACCATATGTATAAAATTGGTATTAAACAATGTGATCTGACCAATTGGCAGACTCACTGCTCAGTGCAGCAAAGCCCTAAACATAAGATATGGAAGCTGATTTGTTTTCCTGAAGTTTTATCTTAAGTTGAAAGTGACCAGCAAGATACGGTTTCAAAAGCAAATCAGATTCATCTGTAGCACATATGATCGACTTGTGCCATGCACAATACCCTGTACCAGAGGTGCAAAGAGTATATTAAGTTTGTGCAGACTCCTACCAATTGCATTTAAGGTTCTGTCATGAACGTCTAAAGCTGAGAATGAGCGAGCTGGTTGGACCCTATCGGTATGGAATTCGACCTGGTAAATCCACCACAGACAAGATATTCACATTGCGACAAATACTGGATAAGCCCCATGAGACAGAGACCAAAACTCAATTTATTTTTGTTGAATATAATGCCGATTTAGAGACACCGATTAGGTCAGAAATTTTTGAAGCCCTGTCTACTTTTGGTATACCAGCAAAGTATGCTCGACTTTGCATGAAAGCGTTGAGAAAAGTGCTTTGAATGCTGATTAGTTTATAAAGCCGTTACTCGTAGAGTAAAAAGGGTATACTAAAGTCGTGCAAATGTATGTAACAGGCAGAAGGAAGCATCTCCGATAACATAAAGTATATATATTCTTGATCAGCATCAACGGCCGAGTCGATATAGCCATGTCCGTCCGTCCGTCCGCCTGTATGAACACCTATATCTCAGAGACTAGAAGAGCTGGAGCAACCAAATTTTATATGTAAGCTAGTATTGTCTGTAGGCAGATCAAGTTTGTTTCAAATGTTGGTCCCGCCCCATCAATGAAATATTGTTGAATATCTCCTACAATTTGTAAGCTATTGAGCTCAGATTTTGCAGTATAGTGTATGTGGCCAATTTCTACAACTCACAAATTTTCATAAAGATCGGATAATAAATGACAGAGTTAAAACAAGAAAGAAAGTCGGTCAAGCCCGGATATAGCATACTCTGTACCAACAAAATTATACGCTCAGCATAAATTTTGATTTTGCAGTAGTAGCTGAAAGCAGCGCTGCTTCTGCGCTGCTGCAGCGAACAGTCTTTTGATCTTAATTCGAAAACCGTTCATCCAATCTTCACCATTCCTTTGGCTGAGCGATAAGTTATTCTTATTACTAAATATATCTAGAAGGAACAACCCACCTATTCTTAAAACTGTAGGAGATTTGACGGGGCGGCAGGGGGCGTGGCCAAAATTGAAAATAAACTTGAACTGCCTGCAGACATAAGAAGCATATGTCCCATACATGTCAAACCTCCATCTCTGAGATCTGTGCGTTCATACCGACAGACAGACAGACAGACAGACGGACGGACGGACGGACGGACAGACGGACATGGCTATATCGACTCGGCTGTTGATGCTGATCAAGAATATATATACTTTATGGGGTCGGAGATGCTTTCTTCTGGATGTTACATACTTTTGCACAAACTTATTATAATCTATGTACCTTTGGGACAGAGCATACAAATTCAAAGTATTCGGAACTACATGAATCCCAAACGTTGTCAGAAGTCGGTCAACTCCTGATTATTTCATTCCAGGTACGAACAGGATTGTCTGATATCGGATTTTTCATTCCTGAAATTCTCGTCTTGATCCCGACATGTTAAACTTGTGATTGATTTCAGCTTGTTATCCAAACTCGACTTGATCGCTTTGTAGGATCAAATCAAGAAGATGAGATATTGACTAAAGCTTGAAATTCGTACTTGATTTGATCTTGAAATCGGCTTGATGCAAGTTGGCCCGATATTAAATTGACCTCGATATTCAAACTACACACAATCCGAAAACGGACTTTTTTCTAAAATTACCGAGATTGATTTTATCCGTTTAATGAAATTTTGTGTTACCCCAAAACGGGCCTTGCGCAAGAGACCCATGTTATTTATTGAAAGACCTTTTTGATTTGCAAACCAGTTGTTTGCATACAACCGGTTCCATCTTTAATAGACTTTAGCTTCCACCTTATGCCAGCATTGCTATGACTGTTGGAGAATTCTAAGGCATCATTGTAGCAAAAATCGACGCCTAAAATGAAATACTTTGCACATGTGTGTGTACCCTAGGGTGGACGCCGATAAGGTCCTTAACAACACGCATATAATACCTTGACAGGTGTACAAAATAACTTAAGAAATCCCAAAATTTTAATTTGAGTTTTTATCTCTGCGCATTGGCTTCAAAGTTTCCAAAAATATTACGCATACAACAGGTTTGCTTTATCGAAATTGCGTCAAGTAAGGATTATTTGACTTCCAAGTCCGGATTTGGGGTTGACCGTAGCTTTTTCGGATTGATACACGCTTTTCAGGATTGCTTTAATCCTTTCGATCTTGTATCACGCTCAATTCAGTACGACTCGAGCTTGAGATTTCGATCCGAAGGTGAAGATCAATTCAAACTTTTTAAACTTGTTTTTATCCCGCCATATTTTTTACTGTGTAGGGCGGTACTTTCTTAGCTGTTACTATTATGAAACTTCTATTGCATGTTTTATCTGGTGAAGAGTCCCTTAAGATTTCAATGTCTTTTGATCTGTAAAATCTTTCTAGTATAACAAATTTCGTATATTTTGCATAAATATTTTCAAATAGTGCGTATTTGAGTTTCAGGTACCTGCATTAGGGGTTGCAAGTGCGTGTGGCGTCCAAAAATAGACTAGACCTCATACCCCTAAAAAAGAGGCACATTTGTTAGCACTTAAATATAATGTGACCCAAGCACTGCAGTGTTATGTGATACAAATATGTATAAACAGAGACCAAGATCCTAATAATGATTTATTTATGGCCGGGTGAAGTAAAGCGGGATGTGTTTGTCCTGCTATGCTAGAGGTGGTGGGTTTTCTTAAGAACTTACATACCCGGTCACCTTCACAAGCTATTAGAGCCAGCGATGAAGTAAACACACGCAGAGAAGTTTAGCACGAATCGAAAAACATGAATTTGCTTCAATTAATAATTTTTGCCGTTGTTTTAAGCCAAAATCTGCTCGAAGACAAGCATACAAATGCTCTCGTCTTCGAGCTTGATGGCAAGAGAAGTGCGGGGAACCTTAAGTGAGGAAAGCGAGCAACAAAAAATAACAATTTTTTCTCGCTCTCAGCATTGCCAATGGCTGTTGCCTACAATTTCCCAGTGGCGCTGGGCTGAATGTGGTCGGTCGAAATAATGCATTACGTACGAGCCACAATGTAATGCATTACCTATGAGATTTTTTTTCAGCGCATTTATAATGGCTCGAGAATTTCTGCATTACAATATGGTAAAAGAAAACGCTTGTGTAATGGGGACCCGAAAGAAACTTCGGCGCGTCATTACTTTCTGCATTACAAAATTCAATAAACTCATGTACCGTACGGAAAATTTGGGCATTTCTTAAGAAAGTAAGGCAGGTTGTATTGGGGTTTTGAATGCATTAATAACAGGGCTGCAAACCGGCTTTGAACCGACCCGGTTCGAACCCGGAATTCCGACTTTTATTTTACTATGAACCGAACCTCGAACCGAACCTCTTTAGAAATTAAAGCTGAACCCGAGCCTGTTCCGAACCAGAAATTTCGGTTCGGCTCAACAAAACTGACACAAAAATTTGACCTTCTGTCTACCGATTTCATCTGTTGTTTGGTGGAGTGAAAAAAAAAAACTGGCAAATCGATCAGATTTCCTTATAAAATCCCTACCCATAACAGTCTCTGTCTTAAAGCTCCTCGACTCTAAAGCTTCTTGAACAATTCTCAAAAGCAAGAGTCATTAATTTGGTAATATTTTTTTATGTAAATTATATGTTGAATATTTCCAGGATTTCTACTTACCAATTCCGACCCAAATACAACTCGGTTCCCATACAATTTGGGGAGTTTTTGGGTCGAATGCTGTTTTTAAAACACAGAAGACTAAACTTAATAATGTTGTATAAAGCATGGAAGTATGATTCGAACCAAAACCTTCTCCCAAAAACCTTGAACCTTAAATTTCCGAACCCGAACCATTCGTTAATTTGGGTTCGAACCAGTGTACCGGAGATCCGAATATTTTGTTTGGTTTGCAGCTCCGATTAATAATGGACGTAATAATGAGCATTTGCGCCACTGGGTTATACCAGCGATGTTCACCCATAGCCCCCAGGGGCCGAACACTTTAGGCAATTTATGCCGAATGCTTGCCGAAGTAATGCTTCAGTGAGTGTCAGAGAGAGACAGAGAGCTACAAAGAGCCTCTCTTCTTGAACATCGCTGATTTATACTGAGATTTCAACGCTGCTTTGGCTGACCTCGTTGTGGCGGTGTCAGTGAGTGGTGTAGTCTTTTTAAGATCTAGAGTTCAAGTCCCAGTTGAGGTAAGTATAAAATAAACTTGTTAAATTATATTTAAAAAGTAATCTCTTTTTTTTGGGAGGTGTGTGGTAGAGTGTCTCGTGTCACCGCGCCAAGTCTTTCAAAATAAGCTCTATTCTTGGCATCGAAACTATTTATGCGTTTTCTGGAATTTATTTGACTCTCCTTAAGTGATCAATAGTAGTAGTTCTAGATTCAACAGCTTGTGTTATTATTTGCCTAATATTAAAGCTCATTTTTGAACCAAAGGATGTTTCATACAATATTTGGACACAAACCAGATGGAATCTTACTTGAAACTCAATGTACAAATCTTAACTTTTGACTGGCGGCCATCGCTCTACCCAAGCTTGTATCACAGCGAATCATCATCATCATCCCACTGTGCCTCGATGACCAAATCAAATTCTAATCACCATCGTATCATAATCTATTTATGAGTATGTATTTTGGCCATGCACATATGCGTCTGTGGTGTGTATGTATGTACACAAACACAAGTGCTCCTGATAATCGAGTGTACGACGAGGCTGCCTACATAAAGCAACAACAACAGCAACAACAACAGCAACGCAAATACAACCGCAAAAAGTCTTATCAAAAATTGGTTCGGACAACAACAACAACAACAACAACAACGTGCCATGCCAAAAAGCCGAATAGCCACAACACTGAGGCAAAAGACTAAAATAATACCAATACAATGAACGGAGGCGGAACAACAAAAACAACGGTCGCTTACGTATGGAACATTCATAAATACGACGCTGTTTGTATGTCAAATAAATAACACACTGACATTAAGAGCGCCGCATTGGTGAGTGTATGCGTGTGCGGTGTTTAATACTATAGTTCACAAAATTGTTCAGTTCAGTTCGCGCCAGTGAACGTAACGGAAAAGTCGTCGTTTTTTTTTTACACCAGGCCCTGCGATGCCGTCGTACTGACAACAAACAAATTTTAGAAAGAAAAAAAAAAAACAAAAAATATATGTGTAACCCACGCGCCTCTATATATGTTTGTATTTATGTGAGTGTGCGTCTCCAAATTTGTATTTTAGTTTGGCTTCAATTAACACCAGACTGGTGTTTTTTTTATATTTTTTGTTCGAGAAACACCATAACACGTGCGCAGACTATGTAGACCGGCGGCAACAAATCATGTGAACACGCAAATTTCGGGATATATCGGCGCATACCACATGTCTCTAGTCATCAATCAAAAGTCCGTTCGCAGAGGCTCGCACTCGGAGCACGCGCTTTCGCACCGTGTCTAACTAAGCCTCTTGCTCTCTCGCCCAACTGCATCTTGCTGTACATTTGCTGGTTCTTCAGTGTTGTTGATGTGTTTGCAGTGCAAATAGAATACGCTCCACCATCATTAGGCGCGAGTGGGAGAACCGGGTGCAGTGTTCGCCATACGAGAAGCTCGAAATTATACAAATGTTGGCTTTTAGCTTAGCTAAATTATGCACAGATTAGATCATGTAATTAAAGCTTTATGGTATGTGACGCGAATGGGCAAATAAAGTATATGTTTATATTTCTCGATCGGCACGGCGAGCTCATTTGTTTGACTCAGTTCCGTCAGTCTGTCTGTGTTTCCATGCGAATTTGTCTCTCGGGTATCAAATAGTCTGAACGATACTTGGCATTTGTAAATATGTACACATGTCGAGACCGGGCGGAGCCGTTCATTATTTAAAATTACTACCATAGAAACAGTCGGCATTGTAAGATAAACTTCCGCAGACGGGCACACCTATCAGATAATACCTTTCCGATGTGGACTTTTATCGAAATAGGTTGTGAATAAACTGGCTCACTGGTGGCATTCGGTTTGCAATCTTGTGGCTGCAAAACTGGTCCAGAACTCGACCGCGAACCGAGGCTTGAACATCTTCAACAGAAATTTAAGCTCAAGCAAGGAGTTCCTACAATAGAGAGTCTGGGCCTCATATTACTTCGCAAAACTAGTTGCAATGGCTTCTTCCAATTTATTTCGATAAGTGGCAAAAAGAAAACTTTCTTTCTATTTTTGACCAGCATATCAAAATAGTTTTTACAATCATTGATTGCAATGTCACACCAATTTTCGCTAAAAAACTTTAGAAACTTTAGAAATATAAACAAAACAAAAAAGAGAGACAGTTAACTGGAAAGTTGAGAGTATTTGAAGTTTAAAGCTTGACAAATATCTGTAGTTGTAGAAGCTCGCTTCCCGATATACTAAAATTTTACAGAACTGGGTCCCGTTGAGACATGTTATAATTCTTCCATACTTTTGATTTCGGGAATTCAAGCCCACTCTGAATCGGACGGGACCAAGCAACACCGAACCTATCACTTGTGATCGTAACAAAACCTCAACCCAAATCTGTTTGGGTCTTTCAAAAATGCTAATTTTGAATAGGCATAAGTAAAAACCAGGACTGCAAACCTTACAAATTTTTCTGATCTCCGGCTCGCTGGCTCGAACCATAATTTACCAATGGTTAGGTTCGAAAATTTTTGGTTCGTGCTTGTCAAAAAACTAATATAAATCGAGAAAGCTAAGCCAACTTCGTCTGTGCCCAAGTTTATGTTCCCTTGCAAGTGCTCGCTTAAATATTTTTAAAAAAATACTCTTTTTCCCATTTTCCGACCGATCGTTCGTATGGGAGCTATTAGACATAGACATCCGATTTGGCCAAAAATATGTAAAAATTATGTGAAAGCATGTGAAACAAACAAATACAAAATTGCAGGATGCTACCATTAAAAACACTAAAGTTTTTCAAACTAAGACTGTTTTTCACACCTATCTTTTGTATGGCAGCTACACCAATGTAGCTGTCCGATTTTAAAAAACTTGTAAGAACTATAAAAAAAACATAGAAAACCTACGATTACAAAGTTTGGAGACGTTTCCATTGAAAAGAAAAAAGTTTTTCTCACTAAAACTAGTTTTCCGACCGATTGTTCCTATCATCCGATCCGATCGGTTCCGACAATTTAGTAGTGTGCAGCAAAAAGAAGACTCTGTGCAAAATTTCAGCTCGATAGCTTTAAAACTGAGAGACTCGTTTGCGTAGAAACAGACAGACAGACAGGCGGACAGACAGACAGATGGACGAACAAAGCTCAATCGACTTAGCTCGTCCCCCTGATCAAGAATATATATTGTTGATGGGGTCGAAAATGAATATTTTCATGAGTTGCAAACTTCTGTGCAAAATTATAATACCCTTTGTAGGGATATAAAAAGTAATCTATTTTTTTTATTACTAAATAAATCAAAGTTGTAATAGGTAATTGAATCCTATGTGTTATTAAAATCGTTTTGACCTAAAAACTACTCAAATCGTGCGGGAACCAGCTGGGAATATTAAAAATACAATTTACCAATGTTTAGCTCTTGCTTTTGTGAATCATTGAAAATGCTTTGGAGTCAAGGATCTTAAAAAACAGAAGCTCTTATGGGTGGAGATTTTATAAGTAATTCTTATATCTATTCTAAGCGTTTTATGACACTTTCCCGACCATTTTCGCTGAACCGAACCGAAATTTTAGGATCGGAACAGGTGCGGGTTCAGCTGTTATTTCTAAAGAGGTTCGGTTCAAGAATCCGCTCACTGAAAATTAAAAGTCGGTTCGGCCCAAAACCGGTTTGCAGCCCTGATAAGTACTCAAGAAACGGTATTGCATCAATCCGAAACAGTATTGAAATCAGGGGAGTCCCAGATATTCTGAGGCCGAGTCGGAAAAAAATTGATTTGATTCCACTTTGTATACCCGTTACTCGTAGAGTAAAAGGGGTATACTAAAGTCGTGCAAATGTATGTATCAGGCAGAAGTAAGCATCAGCATCATCAGTGATCAGCATTAATATCTGAGTTGATATCGTCCGTCTGTTGGATTTTCACAGCCGGTCACCTTCTTCAGCTATTAAGCGTCCAATGTAAATTAAGTGTGCACAAAAATTAATTTCAAAAGCTTTGCATACAAGCTATTGTAGAGGAACACAAGCCAAGAGATAGACTGTAGCTCGGCTGAACCCCCTGGTATATTTTTCCAATTGTTTTGGACTTACTGCTTGAAAACCCTTGACCTATTGATGAGCTCTAAGTCAAGACCTGCGATCTGGCTGACTACCTTTGGATTGAAGAACAAGTAAGAAATTCTGGCAAGCCCCACCAAATTACACTTTGTACCCATTGCAAGCTGACTATCTCCGTTTCGGTGAGCGAGTGTGTAAACTCATTAATATGACTCATTTTGGCTGCTGCCGGCAGCGCTGTTGCTCCAAGGCATTTGATTTGTTGTTTTCTTCACTATCGCTTGTCTGATATATCTATGAAGTTTTATTTTAGCTGCGGAAGAAGGAGGGGCCGCAGCAAAGGTATACAATAAACTAAGTGTGAATCCATATATATAGCTATTACATTACATGGTACAAGGTAGTTTTTGTACACACATAGCCACAGTTTGGTGGGCGCCACACTTAAAAGACATCAGTTGTCACTTAGTACAATACAGCCGGGCTTCACATCCGAATAAATACCTTGATCTTGAAACTGCCAACATGTTTACTTCGGAGTCAAAGTTAGTGCTTTGCTAATTGTTTTTTGAATATATCAACAAAACTAAAATGCTCTAAGAAAAAATGAAAACCTCGAACCCAAATTACTGCCATAAAAATATTTTTCATGCATCGTGAAGTTTTTAAACAAAAGAAGCATTGCCACGCACCATTTGTACTGTGTAATAATAAAAACATCTAGAAATATAATAAACAGCGATTGTTTTGCAATAGAAAATGTACTAAAACTAACGAAAACTTCGGGAAATAAAGAAAAGGGTGTGCTGTTTAGTATAGTTTCTTAGTTTTAATTCGTGGTTCCACTGCTGTTTTAAGGTAAACCTGAGCTAATTGTCACCTGTTTGGTGGAGTAAAAGTTGTCAGCTATTTACTCGTTGAATCTTACAACTAAAAAATCAATTATGTTTATTGAAATTTGAATAATTCGATGTACTTATTAGATTTAGCTCGCTTTCAAAATATTCGTATTTAAAAACTTGATATTTCATCATATTTAGTTAATCTAAAAAAAAGTAAAACAACTATTAATCAATCAACCCGACTCTGATATATTCAGTAACTGCAAAAGTGTATGCCCAGCTTATATATTGATGCTGCAGTAACAGGAGAATGTAACGCAGCTGCTGTGCTGCTACCGTTTACTTTCTATAAGGGAGCAGGTGATGAAATCGTAGTTAGACAGAGCAAATAAATTAAGAAAACTTGACCTTTTCTTTGTCAAAGTCAACACATAAACATTTAAAGACCAAAAAATACAAGATACTTCCAAATTTAATAGTTTTCGTGTATTTCCCGAGAAACTCACAAAGTTCAGTACTGAAATCAGCTAAGGCCATGACGTAGTGGGACCAGTGTGTCTCAAATTCATGACTAAAACTCATTTGAAGGATGCCATGACTTTAGTACCTGCCCTTCCATTTCAGGGCGTTTTCAGCTAAGATTTAGTACAGAGCAGAACTGAAGGGTAAGCAAACGATTTGTGAGCAGGGCCGGTTTCACGGTGGAAAAGCTTCTTTTTGTTCTTCCATAATTCCTGGAATGTTTTGCAGATGGTTTCATGAAAACTGAAAAATATTTCTTATTTACTGCATTTGCTTGTGACATGAACTCATGGTCGACACGTCTCGATGCTTTTTTAAACAAAGCCCTTACATGCTTGCATGCTATGCTATCATTCTTAAGCATAATCCTTTTTATATCCCTGCAAAGGGTATTATAATTTTGCCCAGAAGTTTGCAACGCATGGAAATATTCATTTTCGACCCCATAAACCATATATATTCTTGATCAGGGTGACGAGCTGATTCGATTGAGCTTTGTCCGTCCGTCTGTCCGTCCGTGTGTCTGTCTGTTTCTACGCGAACTAGTCTCTCAGTTTTAAAGCTATCGAGCTGAAATTTTGCAGAGAGTCTTCTTTTTATTGCACACTACTAACCGGATCGGATGACTATATCTCATAGCTCCCATAGAAACAATCGGTCGGAAAACTAGTTTTAGTGAGAAAAACTTTTTTCTTTTCAACGGAATCGTCTCCAAACTTTGTAATCGTAGGTTTACGATGTTTTTTATAATTATACTCAGTTTAATTAAAATCGGACAACTATATGGTATAGCTGCCATACAAAAGATAGGACTGAAAAACAGTCTTAGTTAGAAAAACCTTTTTTTTGGTTTTAATTTGTTTCACGTGCTTTCACATAATTTTACAAATTTTTGGCCAAATCGGATGACAATATCGTATAGCTCCCATACGAACAATCGGTCGAAAAATCGGAAAAAGAGTATTTTTTGAAAATATTTAAGCAAGCACTTGCAAGGGTATAAAAACTTCGGCACAGACGAAGTTAGCTTAGCTTTCTCGTTGTTAATGATGCGGTGCATCATGCTCCAATAATCAAAATTCTTTAATTCTTCCTGTGACATACACAACTTTATGATCCCATTTGAACCATTTTTAATGGATACGGGGTATACTATAAGTATAGTCGGTGGGGGAAGCATTTCCAAAGTCAAAACAAATATACATTCTTGATCAACACTAACAGCTGAGTCGATATAGCCATCCGTCTGTCTGTTCGTCGGCCTGTTTAAACACCTAAGTCTCAGAGACTAGAAAGGCCAGACCAATTTTAAAATGTAATAATATGATCGCAAGTATTGTCTCACCCGCCCTCACAATACAACATTTTTAATAGCTCATTCAAATTTCAAGATATTCACTTGTCTAATATCTTTTGAATGTGCACAAAGAATGGAAATAAAATGGCAGAGCTATAAAGAAAGCAGCTAATATTGTGTTGATTTATTTACATTTATGTTAGTGCTCTATTTATTAACATAAATTCGAATGCCACTGAGCAGGGCAGGGTCGACTTTACTCCTGTGAAATTGCTCCACGTGCAATTTGATTGATCATCGATGACTGTAGTCAAGGCGACATGGTTTGGATAAGATTCTATGACATTGGCATGTCACTCCTATCGCCACACACACAAAAAGCTACCATGGTGCATGTGGCTTTCGTTCAATTAGCGGTAATTATATTGTAATAGTGGGAGATATGAAAAGTACTGGGTTCACTGATAAATGAGTCAAATTGTAGAAATTATCTTCTGTGATATCGACTGTGATAATAAATTTCTTTGGTATATATTTGACTTTGGCATGGTGGCCGGTTCACAATATGATTGCAAAAATTCGGAACCTTTGTTAAGCTCTAATTTACTAGCTATAGCGATTGCAGCAAAAGGTAGAGTCGACTGCATATTACTCTAGATTGTTTTAAGAGACGAATCTTAAGAACTATTAACTAGCCGTGCAATAACATCTAACCTCTAACCTACCTCTTCCTCTAACCCCTTGGCCCGCTAAATCAAGCGATTTATTCTCCTAAAGCAGGTTTGGTTGGGTCTTTGCTTCATTACAACCCGGCTTTAAGCTAAGTGTTTGGAATCTAAACACTAAGCAATCTGAACATGAAAATATGTACTTAGTTTATATAAATTATTGGAAACAAGAGCCTAAGCTGTAGTCAGCGCCGATCGACTTCTCTATATGGGCCATTTAATTCCAGCACGATAGGTTCCGGACTAGATGATGACCTAGATGATATATACTCCGATTGGCACATTAAGTTTATTATGAAAAAAACTTAACGCCAAATTTCGATCTCTTTCTGAGATGTTTTTTTTCGAAAATTCTTCACCTAAAAAAGTAATATTGTGAATTCTTTTAATCTCAAATAACTCGAAAACAGTTTAAGTTAGAGTTTTTAATTAGTAAAATTTATTTCAAATGCCAATTTCAATTTAAAAAAAACTGTTTTCACAGAATTTTTGGAAAAAGATATACACCTCTGTTCTCGTTTCCGAATTCGATTGATCGGAATAGGCAAGAGAACTGATATCCAATAATTGATTAGAGAAATCGGTTAAAGCTGTCAGCCATCAAAACTGTTCTTTGGAGAGGCCTTTGGAGAGCCGAGTCAAACAATCGGCTTTTCGAAAAGGGAAGAGTTTCCAATTCCGATTTCACATAATTTGATTGAAATCGAAAACGGGAACAGGCCCGATAGTTTTCTTCAGAAATCTTACTCTAGCAAAACGACCAATCATTCAAAAAACATATACGAAAGCCGATTCATTTTCAAAAAGCTTTCGTGGCCGATCATGTGGGTAACTTGCAAATAGTTTTGGACATTTTTGTCATGTAATCACAAAAAGTTAGTACGGAAAATTTGGCACATAAAACTACCAAATTTTCTTTTTGGTTCTTTATTTGCCCAATCTTATTTTTTGAGCTTTTGAATAAAACTTTTGAACCCAGGAAAGACCGATTTGGCTTTAAAGCTTACAGATAAAGATCTAACCATGATGCAACAATAAAGGTGAGGCGAAGTCAGTGTGATGCGTACTTTTGCCAAAAGCTTACGCTTGAAGAGTAAGCGCAGCACTGAACGTGAAGGTACTTTTGCAGAGAACTCACACTGACGCCGCCGTACCTTTATTGTTGAATCATGGATCTAACCAAAGAGCTTGATCTAGCACGAAATGCAGTAGTTGGAGTCCCTTCTGCGCAAATTCTTCAATTCATGGTTTTTGTTTACACTTTCGAAGCAACAAGTGAGCGGTTACGCGGCGTGCTAGGCAATACTACCCACAGCATGACAGAAGAATGGAACTACATTCGGTTCAAAGCCAAATGACCATTTGAAGAGCATCAATGCATCGAACAGTGCACAGTACATTTGAAATCCAGGTTCGACGATGCTTGAATTCTCTACAGATTAAATAGTTTGAACTCGATTGAAAGTCAACCGTATTAAATCACTTTGCTAGATCTTCTTCTGTAAGCTTTAAAGCCAATGCGATGTTTTCTATGGGTCCTAATATTTTACTCAATAGCTCAAAGAATATGTTTGGACTAATTAAGGCCCAAAAATAAAATTAATTTGCCACTCTTTCCACATTGATTTTTTTGTAATTATACAATGGGTACACAAAAATGGCTAGAACTTCCTCAATTTTCAAGTTATCTTATATCATTATTTTTATTTCTAGTTCATTTTATTAAAGTTTTATGGATATTATAGAAATCTGAAATTGGTAGCCAACGTTAGCTATGTCGTTTTTTTGTTTCACATGCCTCATCCATAAAATCTATAAATATTTGGTCCTTTCCATTAATGGCCTAGCCGAATAAGCATACAAATACTGTCCCTGATCTTATCTGATATCTTAGGCTGCTCATTATTGGCATACTAACGGGACACTGCCTAGCAGCCGCTCATGCGATAAAGTTGGTCATAACGACAGAGGACACCTGCAGGAAATGTATGGAACCTGGAGTCGCAGAAACTCTAGAACACCTCATTTGCAGCTGCCCAGCAACTGCCACGATAAGATGAAAAATTCTGCACACCCCAGGGTTCTCTTCTTTGGAGGAAGCGGCCAAGGGGCCCCCAAAACAATTATTGCCATTTGCCAAAACGTCAAATATCCTCCTGGATTTCTAAGTCAAACGTACTCAAATAATCAACCGGCCTCATTAAGTACCCTACGGTCTATGTGTGACACCATCTGGGGTCAGCCGGAACTACCTAACCTGCCTAACCTATCTTAATCTTATAAAATATATAAGATATTCATCTTTGTTTTCAGGGAAGGGGCGTGGCCAAAATTTGAAACAAACTGGATCTGCATGTACTAGTGAATATTTAAAATTATGTGGCTCTAGCTCTTATAGTCTCTGAGGCTTAGGTGTTCATACAGACATACAGATTTTACATTTCCGACCCCATAAAGTATATGTATTCTTGATCAGCATGAACAGCCGAGTTGATATAGCCATGTCCGTCCGTTCGACCGTCTGTCCGTCTGTCCGTTTGTCTGTCTGTATGAACGCTTCGATCTCAGAGACTATAAGAGATAGAGCCACAAATTTTTGCATGAAGGTAGACTTGTGACATTTTTGTAGGGTTGTTTTTTCGAAGTTTAAGAACAAACTGTCTAAAAACAAGAAAGGAAAATTATTTCAGGGTGACTTTCTAAAAACTAGAAAATATACGTCCGTCCGTCCGACCAAGAAAGCGTCGATCTCAGAGAATGTGAGAGATAGAGCGAAAGTTTATTAAATTAAAGTAAGTATTTACCATACCTAGATCAAGTTTGTTTCAGATTTAGAAAATTCCCAACCTTTCCTTACTTAAACAGTACAAAACTATCGCACCCACAACTTTTAAGTTAGAGTCTTGTAGCCAAATATACCTCAATTTAGCCCCAAAATCTGTCTATACTGAAAAGAACGGACAAAACACAACGTAGTTTTGAAAAAACAGTTCTGCTTGGATAAGCGCAGGGCTCCTCCCTTGTATGTGTGTGTGTGTATGTGTGTATACATTCGGCCAACAAATTAATGAAAGCAAATCACCGAAGGGTACTGTGTATTTTGGAGTCGAGGCACTCCACAGCAGCGCCATTGCTTGTTTGATTACAATTTTTCCGAAATTAGATCCCGACATGCCCACCGAAACGTAGCTTTTAGCTTCAAATCATAATTTAATACAAATTTGTTTCTATGAGTAAACAGTTTACCAAATGGATATTTATTTACTTAGTCACAAACAAATAAAAGCATTCCCTTACAGAAAGCTTGTCACGTAGTAAGTTTCAATGCTACTCAAGCTTAAGCTCAATTAATTTCGAAGATGTGGCTCTGCACTGTTATTGAACCGGTTCGAAAATAGTTTTGAAACAACAAAGTATCCATATAGAATATATATGGTTTATGGGGTCGGAAATGAATATTTCAATGCGTTGCAAACTTATGGGCAATATTATAATACCCTTTGCAAGGGTATAAATATAATTCTGTGACGTCAAAACTGTTCATTAGCATTTGATAAGCCATAAAACTAAACCCTTTATCTGTGCCCAAGTGTACGTAGCTGGCAAAACAAAAATGACGGACCCTATAAATTTAATATATTCTTGATCAGCGTTCACAGCCGAATCGAAATATCGATGACCAAACTTGATTTGCTTGTGGTATTCACCTACCTAAACTCAAATCTATCTGTTGTACTCTCTCAGCTCAGGGCGTTCACTTGAACAAACAAATGGATACGACTTGAGAGCGAGTGTCGTGGGGATTCCAGTACGAGCGAATCTCTTTACGATGAGTACTTCAAGTTCTAATATCCATACTTGTGCATACAAGTTTTTTCTTTTTATCTAAGTTAATTAAATTATATTTTGGATTAGCAAACAATAACTGAAATATGAGAAATATATTTGTGCTTGTCATAAATATATCGTGAAACAAGTAAGAGCGCTGCAGTCGACTGCCCCGACTACAAAATACCCTGTTAGTTTTTTACTTTTGTTCTAAGAACGTATAGACACTCACTTATGCATACACACGATCGCTTTTTTGTTACCCTAAATTATAAATTGGTTCGTTATCAAATAAATTAAAATTTGTTTTTGAATTCGAATGTAACCGGTTTTGCTGCTGGCTGAAAGTAGGCAACACAATTTTGTGCTTTTAGGGGTTTTAGTCCTAACTGACGAAGCGATACACCCCGCTTCGACAAGCTCAATTATTTCGCTTTTAGCTACGGTGCTTTTGTCCGATCTGATTGTACTTTTTAGAATATATACATATCGGGCCTTGTTCGATGTATATTAAACCTCAGGGCTTTAACTTGTATATTGTGGATCTGAAGGTTTTTTGCTAATAAAAGGGGGCGGGGTTGAGAATTTTCCCAATATGAAACAAACGTGATCTGAGTACGGTATACACCTTGTTGTTTGTGGCTGTATTTCTTATAATCTCTGAAATCGACGAGTTTATATGGGGCGGACGCTGCTATTCATGCTGATCAAAAATGTATACACCCAGAAAAAAGCACAAAGAATAACTTAAAAACAAACGTTCTTAAAAAGAATTAATATTCGTTCTTAAATTTTGCCAAAACGTATTTCGCTTATGAAATCGAGCGAACTTTGTTCTGGATATAGTGTTTATAGGCAAGGGGGAGTGAGGTAAAGAAAAAGAGAGTTGAGCAAGCACATTTGAAAGAACACAGCGTTGAACTCGCTCTCTCAGCTTGGTTTTTGATGGGAGAGGGGTGTGTGGGGAGCGCAATCGATTTTTGCACTCATGTTGCTTTGAAACTCCCAACCAGTTATGGCATTGCTGGCATGGAGAGACGGCAGTTGACAGGCAATGACTAATGCTGCTTTGAGGTACTTGGCGTAACAATTAAGTTTCTATGAATTAAATTTAAGAAAAATGGAACAATTAAGCTGATTTCAAATGGCTCTTGATTTACGATTACGATACTAGAAGGAACATTCTCGGTTTTTGAAAACAATCTGTAATTTAAGTATGTTTAGCACTTGATTTAAGAAATATTTTACTTGACTGAAATTGATTCGTATCAGAATCAACTATTATAGCTCTTGGATCAATTAAAACGGGATCAAAAATGCATAATTGCATCAAGAGTTCCACTCTTGGATCAAGAATTTTCATTCTTAACGAAATTCTGACATTAAACTTTTTACTTCTTGAGTATGAAAATCTCTGTTTTTCTCTGAGTGTATACTTTATGGGGTCGGGTATGTTTCCTCCTCTCCGTTACATACATTCTCCCAGCTTCATGATCCCCCTTTTCCCATTTGCAATGGGACAATACAATACAAAAACAAGAAAGAAAGTCGGTCAAGCCCGACTATAGCATACTCTGTACCAACGAAATTCTACGCTCAGCATAAATTTTGATGCTGCAGTAGTAGCTGAAAGCAGCTCTGCTTCTGCGCTGCTGCAGCGAACAGTCTTTTGATCATAACTCGAAAACCGTTCATCCAATCTTCACCATTCCTTTGGCTGATCGATAAGTTATCCTTATTACTAAATATATCTAGAAGGAACAACCTATCTTTAAAACTGTGGGAGATATGACGTTTTTAATTAATCTAAATTGCGGGGGCGGCAGGGGGCGTGGCCAAAATTGAAAATAAACTTGATCTGCCTGCAGACATAAGAAGCATATGTCCCATACATGTCAAGCCTCTATCTCTTACCATCTCTGAGATCTGTGCGTTCATACGGACAGACAGACGGACAGACGGACATGGCTATATCGACTCGGCTGTTGATGCTGATCAAGAATATATATACTTTATGGGGTCGGAGATGCTTCCTTCTGGATGTTACATACTTTTGCACAAACTTATAATACTCTATGTACCTACGGTACGGAGTATAACAACTTCGACTGTTGCAGACTGGAGGCGATTGTTGTTCCTTGTTATTTTTCATATCAAAAAGTATTTTTTTCGTATTCGAGGAAATTCTGGTATGACAATTAAGGCAGCAACTTTGGCAGAATTATCTCCAATTATAGTTTTAGTCAGTTTTAATTTTCTTGTGTTTTTGTCCGTGCTATAAAGATCCCAACAGAATTATCATACCCTGTACAGCGTACACAAATGCAAACTTTTAACAATGAACTGGTGTGGAATTGTGAAAATTAATATTTGAGTGGCAGTTTAATTGATCGGGCCAACGATCATTAGAACGTTAGAACGAAATGCTGCTTCATTTATAACACACAAACACATTATTGCATATCTCAAATAAATGAAATTGTGCCGCCTACCCATCTCGCTGGATAGGCTGCTTATCTTTCTGGCAATGTTTCGGTCCCGGTTCCACTTCCAGTTTGCTTTCTGCTTCTGTTGTTGGAACAGTACAATAATAATAATTCTTGACACAAGTCAGTCAGCGCCCGATATCATCATCGAAGCAAAAAAAACCCGAGTGGTGTGATTTCCTGTCTACTTAGCCTTCCACGTAGACGATTTCGCATTCGATCGTCGCCGCCCGCGTATGTTGACACGAAGATATCGGGCAACAGTTCAATTAGACAATATCGGGAAGAAGGTGTGAGGTCGCGGCTTATCAAACGGCTTGATGGTAACTCACATTCCTCCTCCCCATAAACGTCGATTCGGCTGAGGAATAGATATCGCCCGTTATTATCGGCATTTATGAGGGGGCAAGTGCCGTGGTCGGACTGGTCAATGGGATGTCTTACAGGGTTTCAAAGGCCAGCCCCGCCGTCTCCATACTCCTGGTCAGCAGCAAAACTTGGTACAACGTTCAAATATCGCGATGTAGGGCCCCAAAATATCGCGATAAGTCTGCAAGCAGTCGCAATCGCACTTATTGACGTGCATGTAATTTGTTTTGTATTTTATATAAGGGTGTTGTTATGTTTGAGGTTTTTGTTTTTGCTGTCCCGATTGCAGGTACCAAAATACATCAGCAGAAAAAAAAAAAAAACAGAAAAGAGAGAGCTGCCGAAAATACATCTGGTCAGTTGAGGTTGAGGCGTTGATTCTTACGCTACGCTGGAGGTTCTGATTAAATTACAAACTTGTTCAAGTTCTTGTTCTCCAAATTAATACAAAAGTGCGTCTGTTTTTATTTTTGTGTCCTTCTTTGTCTTACATTGTAACATTGTGAAACTGTGCAAAGGTGAACATTTTTGTGTTTGGTCTCATACAACGTTTTCTAATTCGCGAGGGGCTTTTAAAAAATCAGTTAATTTATTTGAGATATTTTGGCATTTGCAGTGTTTCCGAGACAAACTACATGGGGTACTGAAAAAGTGCAAAGCTTAATAGAAAAATTCTGTGGTTATATTTATTTTCTCCTTATTTTACATAAGCTTTTATTAAGGCTTTTTCCTGGAATAGTATATCAATAAACTTAGCACACTGCTTATGCTAATTAGTAACCATCAGTGACCTATGACGGTGCTTATCAAGGCTGCATCGCAGACGACACTCGCTCAAAGTCCAAATTCGATAAGGAATCCAAAATCGTCTGTTCTTTTACATAACATTTAGGTAATCATCTTGGTGTCAAATTATGACAGTCACCAACAACGGGTTGCATAAATGTTCTTCCATAAACCCGCTACTCAGGGAAATTCTGTTACGTTTAATGTAAGCATATTAACATTAAGTTTACAACTTAATTAATTAACTGCTCTAAAAAGTATACACCATTCTTTATTACCTTTATACCTTTGTCATTTAATATCGGTGCTCTCTATTTATTTGAGAAACTATAGATATTGGGCATTCCAACTTTTGTGCTAAATATGTGCAAAATTTAACAAGTAATGCAACATTGTTAAGTGTGAGGGCGGAAGGGGGCGTGGCCAATATTTGAGACAAACTTGATCAGCGTGCAGACAATAATCTCGTTTATTCAAAATTTGCTTCCTCAAGTTCATCCAGACGGACGGACTGTGCTAACTCTACTCGGCTGTTATTGTTGATCGAGAATATATATCATTTTTGGGCTCCGATATGTTTCTTTCTGCCTTTTACATGCGTTTGCTCCAATTTAGTGTACCCTTTTTACCTTCCAAATAAAAGTTTTAAATGAGAAGGGCCTTGAGCCAACAAGCCGGAGAATATTTGTGTGTGTGTATATCACATCGGACAAACCCGACTAAACATTTCTAGATTATTTCCGGAGTAATTTCTTAAATTAAGAGCGAATTTGCCCTTGAATTAAGAAACAATCGTGAGCGTAAGTTAAAGTTGGCCCTGACCGACTTCAATATACCCGTTACTCAGCGGAATAAGTGTTTAATAGTCTTTCCTTATGTTAATTAACAGAGAATTAACATTTACTTGAATATTTTAACATTATGTAAGCAAGCAAACATGCGGCTCAAATCAATATGCAAAATTTTTTTTGGAAACCTGTATAACTCTGTTATTTATTATCCGATCTTCATGAAAATTCGTGAGATTGTAGATATTGGGCACACTGACAAATATTAGCTTAATATCTTCAAAATTGTCGTGCAGACAAAAGAAGCCAAATTTAAAATTTGATGCTAGTTCTTCTAGTCTTTGAGAATTAGGTGTTCATACTAACGGACATGGCCATATCGACTCGGCTGTTGATGCTGATCAAGAATATATATACTTTATTGGGTCGGAGATGCCTTCTTCTGGCTGTTGCATGTTTTTGCACATACTTACCATACTCTATGTACCTACGGTACAGAGTATAATTAGAGTAGAAATCTGCCCTAAAATTTAGAAAAACATGAAAAGACACCGCTTGTAATTCTCAAGTTTGAATTCCCTGAAATAAAGAGGCAGAGCGAAAACCACAAAGAACAAGTAAGGGCGCTTCAGTCGTCATTCCGGTTCATTTGTTTTCATTTATTTGTTTTTAAATTTTTGAAGATGAATGTAACTAGTTTTTTACAATAGCTATTAAATTGTTATCCTGAATGTAGGCTACATTATTTTGACCTTGAAGCGGTTCTAGTCCTGACTAACAACTGGATCAGATCAGTTAAATTGTTTATAACTCAGGTGTTTTTGTCCGATCTGATTGTACTTTTCAGAATAGATAGATATTGGGCCTAGCCACGAGGCTCTAACTTCTCTAACAGTGAATCTGACGGTTTTTTAGGTCTAGGACCTGACGGTATTTTGGGGATAAAAGGGAGACGGGGGGAATTTTCCAAATCTGAAACAAACTTGATCTGCGTATCTGCGGCATACTACTGTGGGCAAAAAGTAAGGTGAATTTGTTTGTAGAATGAAAAATCTTGATTTATTCTTCTAAATCAATTTCATCCCCTTCAAAGTAATCCCCTCCCGATAAAATACACTTATGCCGACGTTTTTTCCAATCCTCGAAACATGCCAAATAGTCCCTTTCCGGTATAGCCATCAGAGCTTTCTTCGATTCAGCTTTTATCTCCTCAATCGACTCGAAACGCGTTCCCCGAAGTGGTCTCTTCAGTTTTGGGAATAGCCAGAAGTCACACGGAGCCAAATCAGGCGAATACGGTGGTTGCGGAACGATATGCGTCGAATTTTTGGCGAAATGGTCACGAAGAACGAGTGCAGTGTGAGACGGTGCATTATCGTGATGCAAAAACCAAGAGTTGTTGGCCCATAATTCTGGTCTTTTTAGACGAATTGCTTCACGCAAACGACGCATAACGCTCAAATAATATTCCTTATTAACAGTTTGGCCGGATAAAAGGAATTCATAGTGCACCACACCACGAAAATCGAAAAAAAACTGTCATCATGACGCTCCAAGTCATCCATACGTTCTCGACCCTCTTTGAAGTCTTTGTACCACTTATAAACATTTTTTTGTGACATGGTAGAATCACCAAAGGCCTTCCGCAACATCCTCAAAGTTTCCACAGCCGAAATTTCATTCCGCAAACAAAATTTGATGGCACTTCTCTGCTCAATTAAATCAAACATTGTAAAAATCGAAAAATGCACTCTTGGTCGTTTGGAAAACACAAGCGTAAATATATTACTGATAATGACATTCACATGAAATTTTGCCCAGATGTCATCAACAGTCCTGCCAACTCAAGAAAAAAAGAACTAGACCAAATTGTTAGGCCCGCGAAGTTTAAATTGAAAATTCACCTTACTTTTTGCCCACAGTAGTACATCTACCACCATGCAAAAATTGGTGGCTCTGACAGACGGACATGGCTATATCGACTCGGCTGTTCATGCTTATCAAGAATATATATACTTTATGGGGTTAGGAAATGTTTCCTGCTCCCTGTTACATACATTCGCACAACATCATGATCCCCCTTTTCCCATTATTAATGGGAACAACGTATAAAAACGGTTCGGTTCGGTTCAGCTCTCTGAAGAGTTGCGCCTTCCTCTAGCCAATGATACTTATTAGTTTGGAAGTTTGAATCGTTTCTCTAAGATAATTTATTGGACAAATTGTTCGACCCTCTACATCCTTACTGATGCCAGATCGATATAAGCTTTAAGGATGACTTGATACGCATTTTACAACAAGAAATCCAGCAAGTCTTCTGAATTTTCACGCCATTCTCTTAATATGCATGTTTTTATACTCCGTACCGTAGGTACATAGAGTTTTATAAGTTTGTGCAAAAGTTGTAACATCCAGAAGGAAGCATCTCCGACCCTATAAAGTATGTATATATTCTTGTTCAGCATCAACAGCCGAGTCATGTCCTGCTGTCTGTCCGCATGAACACACAGATCTCAGAGATGGTAAGAGATAGAGGTTTGACATGTATGGGACATAAGCTTCTTATGTCTGCAGGCAGATCAAGGTTGTTTTAAATTTTGGCCACGCCCCCGCAATCTAGAAAAAACGTCATATCTCCCACAGTTTTAAGGATAGATGGCTCGGTTCTTATGGACATATTTAGTAATGAGGATAATTTATTGATCAGCCAAAGGAATAGTAAAGATCGGATGAACTGCTTACAACATTGTGCGCTGCTGCAGCGCCGTAGCATGATTTTTTAAGAGCTATAGGAAAGTTTAAAAAAAAAAACACGTAAAATTCAGAAAAATGCGTGAAATCTTTTTTTGAATCGATAGTACGGTCCATATAATTTGATGTTAGAAGATTATTTCATGCAAATGTTGACTGTGACTGCGCCTCAAATGGTCCATCCTCTTAGTACAATTTTGGCATATTCTTTCCAACATTTCGTCCGGTATCTCACGAATAAATGCTTCAATGTTGTCTTCCAATGCGTCAATTAACAATTAACAAAAAATAACAATTTTTCGAACACAAACTTTCTTAACAAAGCACGCATTTTGATAATAAAATTAAATAGTTTGCAAGCGTTGTTCGTTTGTAAGACGATTCATGGTTAAATTATAGACCAAACTGAAGATGTTTGACAGTGAAACAAAACACGAAACGTGCGTGAGCTGTTTAATCCAGTGTTGCCAAAAAAATAATAGCTAAAAAATCACCCTTTAATTAATATTTATGCGAAATAGTATATTTTGGCACATTTTCTACATTCCAGCTCTTGTTACTTCATTGTGAAAGCAAGTTTGTGAGGTACCCAAAAAGCCTATCAGAACCCCTTTTATGTGAGACGTCACATGAACTGAACTTGAACTGAATTACTGCGCATCACGCTTGCTACCTTTGCTGAGAATAGTTTGTTTATACGGTACTGCTCGTAAATAGACTGTTTGACAATCTGTCCCTTCCCAAACTTTAAAAATCGATGAACAGTGCTCATGGACATGGCTCATTCGCTTCGGCTGTTGATGCTGATCTAGAACGTGTATTCTTTGTAGCAGTGTTCCACAAGAAGAGAGGCTCTCTCTCTCTGACACTAACTGATGCATTACTTCGGCTAGCAATTGGCATGAATTGCCGAAAGTGTTCGGGCCCCCGAGGCATGGCTGGGGAACACTGCTTTATAGGGTTGCAGATGCTTTCTTTTACCTTTTGCATACAATTGCACATACCGATTATTCTCTTTATACCTTAGGTGCAGAGTATAAAAAGAAATTCCTTCATGTGTGAGAAACATAAAATTGTACTTTGTATTTATTGTGGCTTTCATTTATTTGAATGGGCAAGAAAGGTTATCGCGCTTGCGATAGAATTGGTTAGCTTTAGTGATATTTATTTGAAATTTAAATATAATTGTACAGCAGGAAAATTTGGACTTAAATATGATGGAAAGCCATAGTAGGAGGCCCCATACGAGTACCATTCGGACACCTAACTGCGCGAGAATATGGTCAGGCTTAAAAATCTTGTGACGAATAGCAGCGTGGATACAACGCATCTCTTGGAATCGCACTTACCCAGTCCAAATTAGGAATCTGTTAAGTTTCCTAATGGGACCTAATCGGGCTTAAGTTTTTTCCAAATCTGAATCAAACTGAATCTGCGTATGGTTTACGCCCACCTTTATGGTCTCTGAGATCTACGCGCTTACAAACAAACGAACGGACAGACGGACATGACTATATCGACTGGGCTGCTGATGCTGATCAAGAATATGTATATATATTTTATAGGGTCAAAAAATGTTTCCTTCTTCCTGTTGCATAAATTTGCACGACCGTTTTTACTCTACAAGTAACGGGTATAATTAGGGGTGCTACTCGGCTTTCGGGCGGTGTGTACTTCATCTGAAAAAGGTTTTTGGATCATATATCGAGTGGTCCTCTCAAAGACAAAAACTAAGACAGTATTTGTCTTTCAAAAGAACTACTTCAGATAACTCCGAGTGTTGACTAATAAGCTGATAAACAATTCAGAAGTTACAATACGAAATACAAACTAATCTTAAATATATTTTTGACCCAACGACGAATCGGTCAATGTCCAATGTCTGTATATATATGACCCATGGGTCAGTATGTGTTTATGTGCTGGTGCTCCAAGTTGTATGGCCATTTAAGGGAGGAGGTTTGATATGAAGTTATTTTTTAATACATTTAGGGAAAAATTCACTGATATTTTAATATTTACACTTTGACTTAAATATTTTCACCACTGATTTAGCGTTAAATATGAAATTCGTATATATAAGAAGTGCACACTTCAAATTCAATATTGGCAATAGTTCAATTTAACATGGAAATAGTTAAAAACTTTTTTTATTTAAAAATTTTGCCAGCCAACACACCACATATCTTTTCTATATACTCAATTTTGTTCGTAATGGAGAGTCCCAGGAGTTAGAATTCTTTTAGATTTGGTTCTGAAAAACTTCAAATTATGTTAATTTTATATCAGTTTTAAACTTACTCTGTGGTGGGGGGACTCGAACTCGGGACCTCTGGACTTGAACTCGATTGGAATGGCGTCTCAACCAGTTGTGCCATCGCGTATGCTGGCTGATCGATGGCTAAAATTCTACTTATATTGAATAGCCTACAGTTATTTATAAATATCTTTCTTGCATTTTGCAAAAATAAGACTGCTTGTAGTTCTCAAGTTGGAATTCCCTGCATAGGGAAAATAAAAGGGGTAACTGAAATTCGCCGATTTAATATGTTTTTAGTCAATTCAAAGTGGTTATTAGTTCATTTTAATACAAAAGAGGCATAGTTAAATCAAATATGATTGTGTTAGGTTATACTATGCGATTTTTCCCTGAGTGTATAATGACGAAAAATAAACAAATAAATGAATTCGTGATTTGTCGAACCAAAATCTTTGTTATATGGGGGAAACTGAGCTCGATCAGAATCTGAAGACTGCCGAGTGACATTGACCAATAGTAACTACAAAAAGCAACTAGTTTTCCAGAACTCAAATTTTCTCATGGCATTTTCATGCTCTACGCAAACAAGTCTCTCTGTTTTGAAGCTATCGAGCTAGAAAATTCTTCACGGAGAATTCTTTTTGCTGTACGCTACTAACTAACGATTAAGCGGTCGCAAAATCTAGTTTTAGTGAAAAATTGTTTTCCTTTTTTTTTAAGAAAACTTTTTCAAACTTTGTATTTATGGGTTTTCTATGATTTTTTATAATTCTGCCAAGTTAGATGAAAATTGGACAACTATATGGTATAGCTGTCATACAAAAGCTAAGTCTGAAAAACAGTCTTAGTTAGATAAACATTTTAGTTTTCAATGGTAGCATCCCGAAATTTTTATGCATGCTTTCACCAAATTCTACAAATTTTTGTCCAAATCGGATGACTATATCATACAGCTCCAATTCGAACGATCGGTCGGTGTGGGAAACAGAATATTTTTGAAAATATTTAAGCGAGCACTTGAAAGCGTATAAAAACATCGCCACAGACGAAGCTAGCTTAGCTTTCAAATTATTATTAAAGTTATAACAGTTACGGTCCCCGACAAATATACAAATTTCCATGAGTTCCGATTTCGCATCTACCACATAGCAGCTATCTATCACATAATCCTACAAATAAGAGTGTAAAATCTAAGTTTATCTGGCATTTAACAGCTACATCAATATGGGAAAATCTTTGTCAGGGTCCTACATTTAATTGCTACCAAGCATCTCGGAACTACGCAGGGAGAAAATTGTGTTCAGAAATTCGATTACTTCATCAAAGTAAAAACAGAATGTTTTCTAAAATGTTTGAGAACAAATGCTTTTGAAATGAGCACAATGCAGCTTATCTCAACCACTGCATTGAAATGTATATTGTCTCGCGTTTTTCGCTGTTCCCCAACTAATATTTTTTTTACATTCCCCATTTGCAGAGTAGCCAGTGTTCCACCTATCCTCTCCTAGCCCCAAATTAACCCCATCACACCGCAACTGTTCCTCTTAAACACATTAAAATGACCGATGGCAACAATGGGAATAATAACAACAACTACAACGCTGTATCGAACAGGTTAAAACAGCCAGAGCAGCCCACAGATCACCTGTTGCAATATCAGGCCAAAAATGGACCGCCACCGCAGATATTGCCATCGCCGAAAAGTACGACAGGAGAACCGCATCCAGTAAAAAAGAAGCGTCGCGACAAAAGTGATCTGGGCGATGATTTTGTGCCCCCCGATGGAGGTTGGGGTTGGCTGGTGGCCGTTGCCAGTGGAATAAATATTGTGAGTAGCATCATTTGATGGGAGTTAAGTTAGCGTTTCGTTAATCATTTCGGGTTTCCGATTGCAGCTGGTGACGTTTGCACTGGCCCAGCAGTTTGGCATCATCTTTTCCGATCGGATGAAGAAGCTGGGGATCAGCAGTTCGGAGCTAACGACCATCATTAATACCCAGATAGCGGTGTCTGCCTTTACGGGTAAGTTGATGCGAGTGATGCGAATTGAAACCCAACTTACCTCTTGCCACTTTCTCCTCCAGGCTTGCTCAATGGCCCACTGTTCCGACGCTACACCTACCGTGTGGTGGCCCTGGTCGGATCGGTACTCACATTTGTGGGTCTATTCTGGATGGTGTTTGCGGAATCGTTCGCCATCTACCTTTTGAGTTTCTCCATTATGTACGGATTTGGGCGGGGCCTAACTGTCTCCGCCTCGTCACTGGCGGTCAACACATACTTTAAGGTGAAGCGGCGTACGGCGACCGCCTATCAGTTTGGTGTGGCTGGCCTGGGCCCGATTGTGTGTCCATATTTTGCTAACTACATGCTGAAGATATTTGGGGTGCAGGGGACGACTCTGCTCTTTGCCGGCGCCTCGCTGCATACGATTGCCTGCTCGCTGATTTACCAGCCGGTGAAGTGGCATGTGGTGAAACGGGACAAGGATGCTGAGGCGCTGCAGCAGCAAGCACAGCACGAGGACGAGGATGATGACATAATTAAGCATGTGGTGGAGCCGGAGACTCCTGTGCTGCCTCGTGCGAACGATGGTTGGTTCGGTTCGCGCGTCTCTCTCAACAGCAGTGGTGCACGGAACCGTGTGAACACATGGGACAGGTCTGAGAACGGCGGACACGTAGAACTGAAGCGCCTTAACAGTCGCGACTCGACCGGTGCCCGGCAGCAGCGAAGCATCTCTGTCAGCCACAGCATCAAGGAAGATCCCTACGAGCATGAGAACGATCACGATAGCGATCATATGGAGGAGCCCCTAAAGGGGGGCGTGCCAGCATTGTCTCCGGCACAGCTGACAGCCAGGGACCAGCAACAGCTGGAGGACGAAATCGAGCAGGAGCGTCGCAAAAAGCTGCCATTCTATATGAAAATTGTTATCTTCTTCGATCTGGATCTGCTGAGGGACATCACCTACGTAAACCTGGCCGTCGGCCTCACGCTGATAAACTTTGTGGAAATCAACTTTGCCATCCTCACTCCCTTCATTCTCTATGATCTCGGCTTCGACCGCAATGAAGCTGCGTTTGCCATGTCCCTGCTGGGCTTCTTCGATCTGGTTGTCAGATTCCTCATTCCGTTGATTACTGCCAAGTTCAATTGCAGCAACCGCACCTTCTTTGTGGTGGGCATCCTGGGCATGTGTGTGGGCCGTGGCTTTCTCTCAATGACATCCAACTTCTACGTGATGGTTGG
Source organism: Lordiphosa andalusiaca (assembly GCA_035044965.1). Taxonomy (NCBI): domain Eukaryota; kingdom Metazoa; phylum Arthropoda; class Insecta; order Diptera; family Drosophilidae; genus Lordiphosa; species Lordiphosa andalusiaca. Next base: position 110,113 of record JAWNNM010000051.1, on the reverse strand, counting down.
TATCTTTTTGTGGCTGGGCCTGAACAAGGCTTTCCGCACAGTGTTCTGGTCCCTAATCATACCCAGCTACGTGCCGTTAAAGCGTCTGCCGGCCGCGGCGGGACTGCAGCTACTGATGTCAGGAACCTTCTCTATGGCGTTCGGACCCCTGATTGGTAAGTGCATATCGATCGATAGCTGCATGACTGAACTTGCTTGTGTGCTCTAACCACCGCCCACCTACCACCATAAAACCCTAATCCACTCCCACTCCTAGGTCTGGTGCGAGACAAGACTAGCTATGCGGTCACCTTGAACTGTCTCAACGCATTGTGTGTCGCGGCCATAGCCGGGTGGTATTTGGAGGATTGCATTCGCGGCCGCCGACGCAAGTCTCCACCAGTGACAGATACCCCTGAGAGCAAGTAAGCACCGTTGGATCGCCTCTGGAAGCGCCTCTGGCCAGTCTAGTCGTACTCAATGTCGCTTTCCCAGCCACCATCCGCACTACTCCAACCCCATCACCTTAATCGTTAGTCTAGCAAATGTTTTTTTTGTTATCTTTTCTTTTTTTTTTTTAATTGTATGTAAGTTATAATGCTTGTACATTTTGTATATAATAATTGAACGTAGCTAATTATTCTTAATAATTAATTCATTAATGCTAATAATATACGTAAGTTGGCAAAAACAAAATTCAAAGCACCGCATTTTTGATTCAAACTTTCATTTCATTTTCAATATTTCATTATGAGAAAACAAAATATGTAAAAGCCAAGTGAAAGAGTTGGGTTTCTACACATTGGACGGGGATGATCTACCCTTGAGGTCCAAGTAGTTTTTCTACAAGCCGCGTTTACTTTTCTTATTTCTACTTGCGGCATGCTGCTTTTCTACCAGGGACATACTAAAACAGGAAAGAATGTCGATCAAGCCCGACTATAACATACTCTGTACCAACGAAATTATACGCGTAGCTTAAAATTTGATGCTGCAGGAGGAGCTGAAAGCAGTATAAAAGAGAGCGTATGTTAAAGTCGGCCCTGCCCGACTTCAATATACCCGTACTCAGGGGAATAGTGTTCAATACCCTTCCTTATGTTAATTAACGGAGCATTTACATGGAGCATTAGAATATTTCAACATTATGTAAGCAAAAAGCGCATGCTGCTCGGATAAGTAAACAACGATTTTTTATACCATTGCAAAAAGTTTGCAACGCATAGAAATATTCATTTTCGACACCATAAACTATATAAAAGTCGTAAAAGTATTCTTGATCAGGGTGACGAGCTTAGTCGATTGAGCTTTGTCCGTCCGTCTGTCTGTCTGTTTTTACGCGAACTAGTCTCTCAATTTTAAAGCTATCGAGCTGAAATTACGCACGGAGTCTTCTTTTTGCTGCACACTACTAATATGTCGAAACCGACCAAATCGGATGACTATATCTCATAGCTCCCTTAGGAACAATCGGTCGGAAAACTAGCTTTAGTAAGAAACTTTTTTCTTTTCAATGGAAACTTCTCCAAACTTTGTAATAGTTGGTTTTCTATGTTTTAATAACCTGTTCCCATTGAAAATGGGAAAAGGGGGATCATGAAGTTGTGCGAATGTATGTAACAGGGAGAAGGAAACATTTCCGACCCCATAAAGTAAAATATATATTCTTGATCAGCATGAACAGTAGGGTGTCCCAAAAAACATGTATTTTCACGGGTGCACCGGCATTTTCTGCAAGGTTATAGAGTAAAGTATTTTTGAGACTTTTTTCAGATTTTTCGGAAGACGTTTACAGGTCGCGCTAGACGCGTTTTCCCCAAAAATCGAGTATTCCGTAGTGTTTTTGAATTTTACCAATTACTAGGTTAATAAGCACGATTTCTGAATTTTCAAATCAACATCTTTAAAGCAAAATGTCAATATTTTACTTTTATGAGCATAAACGAGCATAAAAGCTTTTTCTTTGCTATTGCTCATTTAGGTACCATTTATTATATTTTTTCGTAATTTTTTCATAAATGTTGTAAAAAAGGCATTATAACTTTTAAAGTTTCTATGAAAACTAAAAAGACTAGTGATGCAGTTTAAAAGGTGAATTAATTTTGAAAAAATAAAGAAAAAATAAATTGAATTTGGTCTTACCGTTCCAGAGTTATGCGCTCTTAAAGCTTTTTTCATTGCATGAATCTAATAATAATTTTTACAAAAATGCCCATAATTCGTTTTTTTAGACACCCTAATGAACAGCCGAGTCGATATGGCCATGTCCGTCTGTCTGTCTGTATGAACGCGGCGATCTCAGAGACAATAAGAGATAGAGCCACAAATTTTGGCATGAAGGTAGGTGCGCGCCGTACGCAGATCTCGATGTATGTACAAACCATGTATCAAGCCATTCTAAGTCGAAAAATCCGGCTCGAAATATCATTTGTTTTTGTTTCGTGTTCGAAACAGGGCTGCAAGCCGGTTTTGAACCGAACCGGTTCGTTCCCGGAATTCCGACTTTTTATTTACTATGAGCCAAACCTTGAACTGAACCTCTTAAGAAATTAAAGCTGAACCCGAACCTGTTCCGAATTGAAAATGTCTGTTCGGTTCAACAAAACGGACACAAAAATTTGACCTTTTGTCTACCGAATTCATCTGGTATTTGGTGCGACTGACTCCTAAAATGGGCAGAAGATTGGAAAAAAACGTGGCAAAACGATTAGGTTTCCTTATAAAATTCCCACCCATTACAGTCTCTGTTTTAAAGTTCGTCGACTCTAAAGCTTCTGGAATAATTCTCAAAAGCAAGAGTCTAACATTATTTTGGTAATATTTTTCTATGTAAACAACGAAATGGAATTTCACTAAGCTGTAAATTATATATTGAATATTTAAATGTTTTCTGCTAACCAATTCAGACCCTAAAACCACTCGGTTCCAATACAATTTGGGGAGTTTTTGGTTGAATGCTGTTTTTAAAACACATAGGAGACAAAAATGAGTAATGTTAAAGCATGGACTGAACCAAGGTTCGAAACAAAACCCTTTCCAAAAACCTCGAACCTTAAATTTCCAAACCTTAACCATTCCATAATTTGAGTTCAAACCAGTGTACCGGAGATCCCAATATTTTTTTGGTTTACAGCTCTGGTTTGAAATGTAAAAAATTTTCAAAAAAGTAAAACAACATGTTTTCTTTTTGTTGACAATGGCCTTGTTAACCAGCATACATCAAAAATCATCCACAAGGAATTATTAGAAACAAGAACGAAAGTCGGATCGATAAGTAATCCTGATTACTAAATATGTCTAGAAGTAACGAACCATCTATCATAAAAACTTTAGGAGATTTGATGATTTATCAAAATTGAAAACAAACATGATCTGCCTGCACACATAAGAAGCATATGTCCCATACATGTCAAAGCTCTATCTCTTACCAACTCTGACAGACGGACAGACGGACATGACTCGGCTGTTGATGCTGATCAAGAATATATATACCTTATAGGGTCGGAGATGATTCCTTCTGGCTGTTACATACTATTGCACAAACTTATAATACGCTGTGTAACAGAGTATAAAAACTGGTATGCGGGGGAAGTTATCTATTTTTATCCATCCTAATCACAAATCTTAGCCAACAGACTGCACATTACAGTAGTTCAATTTAATATTCGAACTAGTTCCATCGATTTCCTGTCAACGATATGTGCTGGTGAACAAGGACATTGGTAACAAAGAGAAAACACTGTTTACAACTGAATGTATTTTACTGTGTGTGTTACTTACAAACCCTGGTATAAACACAATTGGTCACACTACATCGTTTTCAATAGGCAGTGTGCAGAGGAAGCGAAGGAAGGGCACGTTATAGGAAAGAGTACTTCTCAAAAGACCTTTAACTTAAATCTACTTTTTTACTTACCTTGTCTGGGATTCGAACTTACTACCCATTTACCTTGTCTCGAGAACTTAAACACAAATGTCGAATAATGGTAACAAAGTAAAGCGACGATGAGCGAATGGGATCAATAACACGATTCATGTAGATCAGGAAACCTACCTACCTGCCACATGCAGAGAACAGTTTTCCAAATTAAAAATGGGAAGAGGAAACATATCCGACCCCATGGAGTATATACTTTAACATTTTTGCAGATCAAGTTGTTTCAGATTTGGAAAATACCTAAAACAGTTACATAGTAAAGTAACTATTATTCGTGAAAAGCTGCCATAAACATTGTTGGATTACTATTTTGTGCTACTTTTACAGTAACAATTTAATATAGTGTTCTTAAAATAACAGTGTACATAGTAAGAACGGTTAATTACTGAAAACATCGCTTTTAACTGCTCATTTTGGTCAATCTCAATCAAAATGCGAAATTTCTTTTCGGTTCGATCAAGCAATAGTTCTCTTTACGTAAAGGTTTACGTGATAGTTACTGTAAAGTGCGGTTTATTTTACTGACTTTGTGGGTCAGCGCATTTCTATTCGACTCTAACGGCTAAATTTACCCACGAAATTTTTTGTGTGTATTTGGAAAAGCATCCACGAAAGGACTCTCTGCATTTTCGAGGACGTTTGACTGACGTATAACCAGAAGGAAGCATCTCCGACCCTATAAAGTATATATTCTTGATCAGCATCAACAGCCGAGTCGATATAGCCATGTCCGTCTGTCCATCGGCCTCTCTGTATGAACGCGTCAATCTCAAAAACTATAAGAGTTAGAGCTACCGTAAGCAGATCAAGTTTGATTCAAATTTGGAAAATTGTTGCCTACTTTCAATTTATTTAATTACGAACCAATCTAAAATATAGGGTAAAGGAAATGCGTTTGTGTCTATGTGCTAGCGCGTGTGTATACAGGATTAGAAAAATAAATTAAATCAAATGAATAGGGTACTTTGTAGTCAGAGCATTCGACTGCAGCGTCCTTACTTGTTACTCTACGAATAACGGGTGTACATAAATACTTTGGCTCTTCATTCGGTAATGCAGCGCACCTGCACTATGGTTAAAAAGTTTGAAGTTTGTGCATAAAGCATAAACAACCCAATATAGAATGTGTTTTTTGCACACTCAAGAGAAAATAAAACTGTTCCGAAAAAATGTTTATGGTGTACGATTTAAAATACTCGAAGAGTAAAACAATTGTATGTAACAGGCAGAAGAAAGCGTTTCCGACACCATAAAGTATATATATTCTTGAGCAGCATCAATAGTCGAGTCGACATAGCCATGTCTGTATGAACACCCAGATCTCAGAGTCTAAACGAGCTAGAGCCACCAAATTTTAAATGTAGACTAGTATTGTCTGCACGCGGATCAAATTTGATTCAAATTGTAACCACGCCCCCGCAATAAAAACAGTTGAATATCTTCTCCTTTTTAACGTATCGAGCTCAGATTTGGCAGTGTAGTGCATGTGGCCAATATCTACAATTACAACAACTATTTCAACACACGCTTATGCAAATTTCCCATAAACCTGACGTGCTGGGGCAAATGGACAATTTATTTGAATTCAGCAACTGAAAATACATAAGGAACGCTTTCTATTTTCTCTCGTTAATAAGTAGGATTTTTCTCATAAACTAGTGGAGTCGTACAGGTATGTATATTTCGTCGTTGAATGTTACTTTCGTCAATTAGCGTTTGACTATTTTTAACAGCTAAAATTTAACAAATGTAATTGTGTTCTGTGGAGTGTAACTTACTTGCCGCGTGCGCTTGCGAGCAACTAAAACGTGTATTTATTTTCGTAAAAGTATATAAGTTATGGTATTTATAATATCCTTTGCCCCTTTTAGCTCGGCTTCGAAAAAAACAACATATTCCAGCCGAATATGAGTTTCGCCGCTTGACACTGCTGGAGGTTTGGGACAACAATATACGCGACGACTCTACCGAAACAAATTGGATGTTGGGAAAAATGAAAAGATTAAAGTAGGCAGTTGTATAACACACACTAAGAAGTATTTGCCTAAATGCAACCGTGTGGTGTCAAGCTGTAACGTTAATCACTGAAAGTGGCTTTCGCATAAGCTTAGATGAAGAGCTTTCGGATCCGTCTACCTCTAAAATGGATGGACCAACACTAAGTTATACACAGGCTGGAATGCGAGTGATCCGATCTTGTATCGGACACAGACTTTTCAGCGCAGCACTTATAACATGCTGCTTCTGATTCTGCGAAGAAGGCGACAGAGGATGTTTAATTCCTTAAAAGTCGTTAAGAAAGAACAGACAGAAGAGCTATGGATTCTTCTGATCCAATAATATGAAATACTTATTTCAATGAAAGGAAAACGAAATTAAAGAACTAATCCCCACCGGCAGAAGTAATAAATCTTTTAAAATGTCCACCTTCCCCGAACCATCACTTCAGACAAAATAAGTGAAGATCTTAAATTAGCTGAAGATTCTGATGTTTCTGATCTAGAAGTTGAGTTAGATGATGAAGAAGAAGAAAAAGTGTAGTATCTGTAAATATGATGTTGAAGTAATACCTACAAAGTTTTTTTATACCCTAGCAAAGGGTATTATAATTTAGCCCAGAAGTTTGCAACGCATCGAAATATTCATTTCCGACCACATAAACTATATATATTCTTGATCAGAGTGACGAGCTGAGTCGATTGAGCTTTGTCCGTCCGTCCGTCTGTCTGTCTGTTTCTACGCGAACTAGTCTGGGTAGAAAAACTTTCTCGGTTATTTTTCCTTGGAAATAAAAACTCGAAATTCTATTTTAATATTTCACATTTTTGTGCCAAATATGAACGCTCATATTCGTGGCCGGCACTTATATAGACAAAACGAGAGCGTAAGGTAAAGTCGGCCCTGCCCGACTTCGAAATACCCGTTACTCAAGGCAATTAGTGTTTAATAACTTGATGCGGCTCAGATAAGTATGCAACGTCTTTTTAACTCTGCCATTTATTATCCGATCCTTATGTAAACTTGTGAGATTGTACTTACTATCGAATCTGAGCTCGATAGCTTACAAATTGTAGGAGATATTCAACATTTTTTATTGCAGGGGCGGGAGGGGGCGTGGCCAAAATTTGAAACAAATTTGATCTACTAGCTTACATCTAAAATTTGGTTGCTGTAGCTCTTCTAGTCTTTGAGATCTAGGTGTTCATACAGACGTACGGACGGACGGACATGGCTATATCGACTCGGCTGTGGATGCTGATGAAGAATATATATACTTTATGTTATCGGATATGCTTCCTTCTGTCTGTTACATACATTTGCACGACTTTAGTATACCCTTTTTATACCCTGTTCCCATTGAAAATGGGAAACGGGGGATCATGAAGTTGTGCGAATGTATGTAACAGGGAGAAGGAAAATTTTTGCACGAAGGCAGATTTATGCTGTACGCAGATCAAGTTTGTTTCAAATTTGAAAAATTCCACCCCCTCCCCCTTTTATCCCCAAAAAACCTAGACTTCCTTTAGCAAATCCTGGACCTTAATAGCCGTCAGATCCACAATTTTCAAGTTAGAGCCTCGTGGTTTAGTATACATCAAGCTAGGCCCAATATCTATCTATTCTGAAAAGTACAATCAGATCGGGCAAAAACACCGGAGCTATAAGCGAAACAGTTGAGCTGATAAAAGCACCTCCCAGTTGTTGGTCAGGACTAGTAAAAAGTGTCGCCTACATTTGGGATATTAATTTTGTTACATTCATCTGCAAAAATTCAAAAACAAATAAGTGAAAACAAATGAACAGGGTATTTTGTGATCGGGAAACTCGACTGCAGCGCCCTTACTTGTTACTCTACGAGTAACGGGTATACATATTAAAAGAGTCGGTCTAAATCTGACCTTGATGTGAATGAATTAAATAAAGGTTTTGTTCTAGCTGACGTACGACAAGCAGCGCAGAATGTGTACCTTAACTCTGCATAAAGTTATAATAGATTAAGATTTGGCTGTGATTGTCCACGTGATGTACTTGATCGAATATTAACAAGAGAGAAAGTCGGTCAAGCCCGACTATAACATACTCTGTAGCAACGAAATTATTTGCTCAGCATAAATTTTGATGCTGCAGCAGCGGACAGACTTTTGATTATAGCTCGACAATCGTTCATCCGATCTTTACCATTCCGATAAGTGAATCGATCGATAAGTTATCCCGATTACTAATTATGTCTAGAAGGTACAAACAGACAGACGGACATGGCTGAATCGACTCGGCAGTTGATGCTGATCAGAATATGTATACTTGATGGGGTCGTAAATGATCCCTTCTGGCTGTTACATACTTTTGCACAAACTTATAATGCTCTGTGTACCCACGGTACAAAGTATACGAATTATGAATAGAGCAATAGAGGAGAGCTACCTTCGATTGTGCCCGAATTTAGTTTACCCTTTTTATTCTACGAGTAACGTGTATAAAAACGTAATATCTGAACGATAGTATAGTTGTGCAAAAATCAATGTTTGCTGCAGCAGCAAATTACACACTTAGTATTAACTTTCGATGGTACAAAGTACATTACAGTCGCGCTTTACCGACTTTCTTACATGTTTGCGTGGGATTTTTGAGTTCAGCATTTGAAATTTTATCCAATTGAAAATAAATCAATAATTTTCTTTGTCATGGTTATGAACTAGTATATTTTAATTATATCTTGACTTGAATGTATCGTTCGCCCAGGACAAGCGGTCACTTTCTAAGTATAGGGCAGTCATTTTCTTTCTTCGGTTCGCAAATTTTTGGCAACCAGTGCCATATGAATTAGAAGACAAGCTAAAATATCTGCAAGGAAAAGACTTTGATGTATCGAAAATAAGAGACTGGCAGGCGATATTATTGTGTAAGCGAAAGGACCGAACAGCTGGCAAAAGAATAATAATTATGTTTTTATCGTTGGCTGTAACAATGATAATTTGTCCCACGAAGACGAATTAATGCCACAACCTTTTGAACCGATGGCTCAAATAACACTAATTTAAAATTTGTTAATGATTTTCTAATCCTCTACAAATTTATGCCAGAATCTGGTGTTTAAACAAATCTGAATAGAACAGATATCGAGATAGCCTCAAATGAACTTTATTTGTCATTTTGAATCAGGACGTCTCCGGGACTTTTGGGATTCGAAACCGAACCCGAAACGGAGCAAAAAATTTGTCCCGGCTGAGCAAAAACCAAAACAAACAAAAATCACAAAATGATTCGGTTGAGAAAAAGCGATCGATTACTTATTTTGAAAGAAGTTTGTATTAGAAGCTTTGCAGATAAAAAAGATTTATACCGAAAGTCATAAGAAAAACACAGTAGTACCAAAAACCTTTTAACTACTGCGTTACACATCTTATAGTTAAATGGTCTTTGATAGTACCTTCTTAAAATGTTTAGAAAAACGTTCTCACATTTTAAGTTTAGTTCCAATATTTACTTTTTGGATGCAAGAAACCAAATATTTTTGAACTTAGAACAAAAATAGCTTGCATAGAAACATATTGCACAATTAAATAATCGCCAAAAGGAATAAATGAAGAATGCGATGGAATCTTTAGCTATGGAGCTTTAGCTATGCCATATATAAAGTCGGCAAATGATTGATTTAAAATTCTAATATTTCAAAGGGTTGGAAAACAATCACTGAAAGGGTCTTAAAATGTAGCATTTATTGTATTAGCTGCTCCCGCGTTTTTATACTCTGTACCGTAGGTACATAGAGTATTATAAGTTTGTGCAAAAGTATGTAATAGCCAGAAGGAAGCATCACCGACCCTATAAAGTTTATATATTCTTGATCAGCATCAACAGCTGAGTCATGTCCGTCTGTTGGTCCGTCTGTCTATATGAACGCACAGAACTCAGAGATGATAAGAGATAGAGGTTTGACATGTATGGTACATATGCTTCTTATGTCTGCAGGCAGATCAAGTTTATTTTCAATTTTGGCCACGCCCCCTGCCGCCCCCGCAATTTAGATAAAACGTCATATCTCCTACAGTTTTAAACATAGATGGCTCGTTCTTTCTAGATATATTTAGTAATAAGGATAACTTATCGATCCGCCAAAGGAATGGTGAAGATTGGATGAACGGTTGTCGAGTTATGATCAAAAGGTGTTCGCTGCTGCAGCGCAGCAGCAGCGCTGCTTTCAGCTGCTACTGCAGCATACAAATTTATGCTGAGCGTGTAATTTCGTTGGTAAAGAGCGTTATATTCGGGCTTGACCGACTTTCTTTCTTGTTTAAATATACGCCTCTTGGATGCCAATAATGAAATTTTAGCACTGAAACTTTGCTGGAAGTATTTTTGCGCACCATCGCCATATAAGACTTACTTCGGTGCTATGTGAGCCATAGGATATAGTCGACCGATGCAGCCAATTTTTGTAACATTTTGGAAATTTTCATAACGATATCTCAACGGAAAATGTTTATGGCTGCTGCTCCGTACAAGTCCGTTGAAAAATGAGTTGCTTATATTGATATCAAGTCAATGCAATCATGAATCAGGAAAGATGAGCCTGCTTGGATCATATCAAAAGCAGACATTATCCAGAGTATATAATGCTGTCTGTTTGGTGGAATTGTAAAGGTATCGTTCAGAGTGAAATTATCAATTCTAATGTGCACTGTCGTCAAATAATGGGGAATTGTATTAAAAAAAAATCAAAATCAAAAAGCAGCATGACAACGCTCGATCGCTACGAAATGATCAACGCTGAATGCGAAACGATGATTGGCCCCGAGACATCAGATAATAATTTGTTTCGTTTCCTTCAAAAATTCGAAGCCGATGAAGCTGTCGGAATCCACACCATTCAGTGTATCCCGAACTGGGCAACAATAAATAGATTTTTGGAAGTGACAATAAAGGACTTTCTGCCCTCAATTGTGGTATTCCTTCCGTCTCACTGATTCGTAGATTTTACGGATTTCTCGGTCCCTGTTCGCACCTCCATCTTAAATCGATTCGTATTTAGAATACTTTAGAAAATGCTTTTGGCCCTGGTGTACTATCAATTCATTAATTTGTTTTTCGTTTTTTTTTTTCGTTAGTTTGCTTGAGTGGTAATTATCTAAAACGGCAAGTCATGCCGTCAACTCATCATCGGGCAATGTGTCATGCAATCGCAATCGTTGGTAATTGGATAGTGTGCGAACACTGGAGGGGGCTAGTCGTATCTGACAATGTTGTGAAATTCGCTTGTGTGGTCCCAGAACCAACCGGGGAGCAAGCCCTTCCGATGCTGCCTCAAACTATGACTGATTAATGAAATGCTGCGTACTCCGCCCGCCGAGCAGTTGTCTGCTGAAACGCCACAGACGAAACCGGTTGATGATGATGATCGCCGAGAAGCCAGCGGGCAGCTTCAACTCGGTCAATAAACTAACCGCAAATACATACATACATATGTATGAACGTGCATACGGATGTGCCGTAGAGCGGTCTGGACCCAAGAGATGTAGCAGTTAAGTTTTGCACATATTTGCATAAAGGCTTGAAGCAATTGGAGTGTGTCGATTGTTGATTTTAAGATTGCACTAAAAAACAGTTAACAGAACGATTAGGCGGCGGGTGGAACTGAGGGCGAACAAACGTCAAAGTGGATCTAGCCAAACTAATCCAAAGCAACTTGTTAGAACTGTTGGAATAATACTAAGTTATTTATTTAGGGGCCGCCACACGACCAGACATATGCCACGAAACGAGTTTTGATAAGAAAAAAAAACTATAAGGAGGGCCTTTTGCGAGCGACTCTATAAATTAGATATGACTCAAGCGAGCCAAAAGCAAAAATCACGCTCACCATATCTAAACTAATAAATGTAGCTACGTAGGTGATATATTCACCGGCGCAAAGGTTTCTTTGAATTGTAGGTGTCATTAATTTGTTTTCTTTTTGAAATGAAAATGTTTCATCGTTTATGAGATGCTATTTGGAGTATCTTTATGGCATCATCAGCTAGGCTTAGTCTTGGTAATTAGTTTGTACTATTTAATTTATAATATTTGTGAATAACAGCGACTACAAGTGGCACTTAATAGAAATCATCAGTGACAAGATTTTAGGTAAATATAGATTCGCATTGCTAGTGCAATAGTCCATTTGGTAAAATGCGTTTAAACTTACCAAGGGAATTAACACAGCAAAGCTTATTTAGTTTTGAATCAATTTAGTGAAACGTTTCACCATAATCCATACCAAAGGTTCACAGAAGTTGTGCAAAAGTACACAGAAAACAAGTTAGATCAAATATCGACTTAATCTTTCAATATAATTTTAAAAATATCAAAATTTACATATCAAAGATGTATTTTTATACTCTGTACCGTAGGTACACAGAGTATTATAAGTTTGTGCAAAAGTATGTAACATCAAGAAGGAAGCATTTACGACCCCATAAAGTATATATATTCTTGATCAGCATCAACAGCCGAGTCATGTCCGTCTGTCTGTCCGTATGAACGCACAGATCTCAGAGATGGTAAGAGATAGAGGTTTGACAAATTTGGGACAAATGCTTCTTACACTGCTCGCCACTTGAATAGGACACCCTGTATGCTCCTTTACAACTGCTCATAACTCGAAAACGAAATGGTAAAATTACGGTATTTTTTGCATATTATCTTTGTGCGTGCATTTTTCGCTCTTTCTGGTGTATTCCAAGTTTTGGAATAAAACCGTTATAAAGTTGTTTTCACTTTATGTGAGCATTCGCATCAATTCAATGGAATTTTTGCTCCACTAGAATAGAACATGCATTAATATTGTCGGAGTCGTTGGCACGTGCATACAAATTTTGGTTTATTTAAACTTTTTGCTTTATTTGAAGTGTATATTAAATTAAAAAAATTAAAATGGGGCGGGGCACTTCATTATCAGAATCGGAGAAAGGAAAAATCCAAGCCTTCAAGGATTCTGGCCTATCTATTGCCAAAATAGCAAAAAAAAATCGACAGAAGCCGTCATGTTGTAACAAATTTTTTAAATAATGAGGCTAATTATGGTAAAAACATAAAGGGTTGCACCCACAGTGTGCTTACTAGCGCAGACAAGCGACTTTTATTAATAGAAGTTTCCAATTCGCACGACTCTTTGGCCAAGATAAGGGAAAAATGTAACGTTAAAGCAAGTTTGACAACCATGCGTCGGGTTATTGATAATGCTCCACATCTAAAGAGACTGAAAATTAAGAAAAAACCATCTCTTTACCCGGCTCGGAAGTTACAACGTCTTGATTTCGCTCTCGCACATGTGACCTGGACTTCGGAGTGGCAACGTGTTGTCTTTTCGGATGAAAAAAGTTTAGTTTGGAGGGTCCCGATGGGTACAGCTACTATTTTCTTGATCTTAAAAAAGAACCACACCATCTTGATAAGTTGCACAGCAGTGCTGGAGGTATTATGGTGTGGGGGCCATTTCCTATTTGGCACCTGTGAGCTTAAATTTGTTCCAACCACTACGAATGCGTTGTGCTATAATGGAATATTGAAAGAGGCTTTTCCACACTTCAAAACTATTTTTGGAAATCTAAAATGGAGATACCAACAAGATAATGCCCCTATACATACAGCCCGGATTGTGAAATCGTATATATCGAGTCAAAACGTGGAGTTATTAAACTGGCCACCCTATTCACCGGACTTAAATATAATTGAAAATGTGTGGGGATGGCTAACACGTCAAGTATACGGATCAGGTCAGCAATATTCGAGTGTACCCGAACTAATTTCAGCTATCAAATTAGCATGGGGCTCGATTTCGTTGAAATATTTGGAAAAATTGTATGCATCCCTTCCAAACCGAATGTGTGAAGTTTTGGAGAAAAAGGGTGGCTCAACACACTATTAAAAAACTATTTTGTTGTTTAAAAACATGTTAATAATTTATAAATTAAGTAATATTGTTATTCAAAAATGGTTGAAATATTTTTAAATATTTTTAAGCTAAAGTGTCCTATTCAAGTGGTGCAAATTGAAGACTCCACAATTTGTTACTTATTGGTCAATAACGTTTTTTGAATACTTAAAAATTTTTCATAATTTTTTAATTTTTGTCAAATTACTACATTAAAATAAACTTTATAAGAACACGAAAATTATTTTCCTAGATGGCTTGGTTTAGCAGCAATTAACTATAGAAAATCGTCTTTAGAGGTGCCCTATTCAAGTAGCGAGCAGTGTATGTCTGCAGGCAGATCAAGTATATTTTCAATTTTGGCCACGCCCCCTGCCGCCCCCGCAATTTAGAAAAAACGTCATATCTCCCACAGTTTTAAAGATAGATGGGTTGTTTCTTTTCGATATATTTAGTAATAGGGATAACTTATCGATTAGCCAAAGGAATGATGAAGACTGGATGAACGGTTTTCGAGTTATGATCAAAAGACTGTTCGTTGCTGCGGCGCAGTAGCAGCGCTGCTTTCAGCTGCTACTGCAGCATCAAAATGTATGCTGAGCGTATAATTTCGTTGGTACAGAGTATGTTTTAGTTGGGCATGACCGAGTTTCTTTCTGGGTTTAAGTTTATTAGAAGCATCAAATCGACTTTTGCAACCAAAAATAAAAGTCAGGAACAACAAATCGATTAGTTCTCTATATTTTTCTAAACTTTACTGAACGTACACATATTGTTCCAAGATATTTAAACAAGTGCATTTGAATTCAGGTACCTGTTTAGGGTTCGTTGGATTTCAAGTGTGCTGGGCACTCGAAAAACAAAACAACACTTTAAAAAGGACACATCTGCTGGCGTTAATAGCACTCGAGCAACATACGCTGGGTGGAGATTTACAATGTTGGGTGGGGATATTCTATTTTCTGGCACCGCAATTCAGCTATTACATTCCTTCTTAAGCGGTAGAAGGCAGACTGTCATGGCACAATCAATGTCGTCAGATCTTATGGGTGAAAGCGTGGTGTGCCACAAGGATTGGTTTTGGGACCTCTTTTGTTTACCATACATGTTATTGAACTATCCAGCGTGTTGTCTTCGTGCGAAGTCCACATGTACGCGTACGCTTCCAAATGCATATAAGTCTTCCTTTGAGTCAAACCAACGATTGTCTTAATATTTGCAATCGGGACCTGTTTAAATTTAGTGACTGGGCAGAAAAATATGGGCTAGGGCTCAACCCTGTAAAATCGAATTGTCTCGCAATACATAAGGACTCTATTGGCACTGAAAATGTGAATAAAATAAAAATAGATAACGTAGATTTAGCTGAATATTTGGGATTCACATTTAACAAGACTATATCATGAAGGGATCGTGTCAACACAGCAAAGCACAAAACGAAAAACCAGGAACCGAAAAAAAAGTATAACATTTTTTTTAAGCAATAGGTTCTATATGAAAGGGTGAGGTACCAGAATGAAAGTTTTTGAGATAGCCATTGAAAATCGGGATACGTTTTTGCTTGCATTTTTTTTTCGAAAAAATTACTTCTAGTTTTTAAACAAAAATTATTTTTAAGTTTTTTAAGAAAAAAACTACCTTTATGTACAAATCTGTGGCTCTTTCTCTTATAGTCTCTGAGATCGACAAGGACGGACATGGCTATATCGACTCGGCTGTTCATACTGATCAAGAATATATATACTTTATGGGGTCGGGAATGTTTCCTTCTCCCTGTTACATACATTCGCATAACTTCATGATTTCATTGATTTTCAATGGGAACAGGGTATAAAAATCACAAAATTAACTTTTTAAAAGACCATTGTGCTCTTTATTTTATTACATATACATATTTTTTGTATCACTGCGCTTTTAGAAGTTATGGACTAAAAACTAATCTAATTAACGACTTATTTTTACTATTTTTTCATCAAATTTCCTTATAAAATTTTAATAAGCTAGGAAAAATTAAAGTTAAATTACTTTATAATATCAACTCACTTATTTCACAGTACTATATTTGTTATTTTCTAATTTTAAGAAATTTTAGTGGTCATTATTGAGGGAAGTATGTAGAAATTCTGTATAGTTTTTGGACCATAACTTCCAAAAGGGCGATGATATCAAAAAAGTGTAAATGTACTTAAATTAGAAGCACAATGCCATATAGACAGTACATCATTTTGTGATTTTTGTGGCATGTAAATTTTACGAGTTTTTTTAGCTTGGGAGAAAAAGTGGTTAAATAGTGACCTTATTTTGTAAACTTGTGTAATTATTATTTTGTAATATTTTTAACAGTTACGGTCCCTGGAAAAAACCAGAACAATCTAAAAATATATAATAAATAAGATTTACGTCATTTTTTTATTAGGAACAACAAAATGTACCAACAAACAGATTCCATAATTTTAACATGCTTAGAAATAAGTTTGATAAACATAGTACAAAATGTTCAGACAATTGACAATTCACAATAAGTACTTCATATACTTGTAGCGTTGGGAAATTTCTAATAAATAAATACAAATACCAATAAGCAGTACCAAAATCAAATAATCATTTATTTATTCGGCTCTGAGATTCGCCTGAGCATGGAGCGGATCACTCACAAAACCCTTGTGTGTTAATTACATATTAGTTTTTAAACAGCCCTAAATGGCCAACCAAAGTTTCTGTAAGTCTCTGGGACTTTTGTTAGCTTATTCTTTATAGTTTAACAAAGTCCAGTAAAACTGTTACTTAAAAATTAAGTATTTAAATTAGACATCAAAATATTTCTTACATCTAGCAGAGGAGGGTTTATGGGTTTCGATGGGCTATGTTCGTGAGACAAGCTAGTTAATAAATCGGGACATAATTTCCAGTTTCAAGTGCCGGAACCGCAAAACGTATTAGGCTAAGCAGAGCGCTTCCGTCAATGTCACCTGACAGAAGGAATAAAACAGCACACTAAGTTAAATCCTACGAGTATTGAGTATTGATCTTACAATTTTTGGTAGTGAGCAGATCAGACACAAGATCCAAACTCAAGAATATAACTGTTTGGTGATGTATGGGTAGCTAAATTCCTTGAAACATGTGACCTGTATATCCATTATCACTCACCTTTTTTTTTCTCCAAACATTTATTATCCATGACTAATGCTAATAACAAAATATATTTATACCCTTGCAAAGGGTATTATAATTTTGCCCAGAAGTTTGCAACGCATAGAAATATTCATTTCCGACCCCATACACCAAATATATTCTTGATCAGGGTGAAGAGCTGAGTCGATTGAGCTTTGTGCGTCCGTCTGTCTGTTTTCTTTTTGCTGCACACTACTAATATGTCGGAACCGACCGGATCGGATGACTATATCTCATAGCTCCCATAGAAACAATCGGTCGGAAAACTAGTTTTAGTGAGAAAACCTGTTTTCTTTTCAATGGAAATGTCTCCAAACTTTTTAATCGTAGGTCTTCCATGTTTCTTTTTATAATTCTACCAAGTTTTATTCAAATCGGACAACTATATGGTATAGCTGCCATACAAAAGATATGTCTGAAAAACAGTCTTAGTTGGAAAAACTTTTTTGTTTTTAACGGTAGCATCCTGCAATTCTGTATTTGTTTCTTTCACATGATATCACATAATTTTACAAATTTTTGGCCAAATCGGATGACAATATCATGTAGCTCCCTTACGAACGATCGGTCGGAAAATGGGAAAAAGAGTATTTTTTGAAAATATTTAAGCGAGCACTTGCAAGGGTATAATAACTTTGGCACAGACGAAGTTGGCTTAGCTTTCTCGATTTTCTTTAAATTCTTATTTTTTAAAGAAAAAACATTTTCATTCGATCCCAGATGCGGTACGGAAAACACGATCTCTTTTACAGCAGACACACACACTACCAACTGCACCACAGCCCGCTAAGATCTGATTTAGTATTAACTTTAATTAGGTTCTCGTTACAAATACCTTATCTTATCCAATTCAAATATTTGTTATGCCCTTGCAGTGAGTATATTGAAATTGTCCAGATGTTTGCAACGCATAGAAAGAAGCATTTCCAACCATTTTAAGTATATATATTCTTGATCAGCAAATCGAGCTGAATCTATACAGCCATGTCCGTTTGTCCGTGCGTCTGTTTCTTTGCGATTTCCTCAGTCAGTTTGAAAGCTATCGCAACCAAACTTTGCACGAAGTGTTTGTAGTACAAATCTGATGACTATAGCATATAGCTGCCATATGAATGATCGGTCGAGAAAAAAGTTCTAATGAGAAAAACTTTTTGTTTTCAAAGAAAACGCCTCCAAACTTTGTATTTCTAATTAAGCTAGGCTTTCCCATGATTCCACTAAGTTTGGTCGAAATCAGACATCTAAAACTGTATAGCTGATATACAAAATTTAAGTCAGAAAAGTAGTCTTTGTGAGACAAACTTGTTTGTTTTCAGTGCAAATGTCCCTCAAATTAGTTAGAAAATCATGCTGCAAGGGTATACAAACTTCGCTCGAGCCGAAGTTATCTTTCCTCTACTATTTTTCCCATTAAATTCACAAGATTCTCAATTCGCTAGGCTCGACTTCTGACTCGAATGGATTGCGAAAACATCAAAGATAATTTAAAACAAACACCAAACAGCACGCGAACAAATGTTGAAGCCGCTGTCACAAAAACATACACACATACACACATACCAGCGGCTCAATTAAAACGCCAAGTCACTTTGAGGTCTTAACAATAGATTCCGCTCTATTATTATGTTTCATTGTGAAATTCAAAAATTCTGATTTGATTCTGTGTTCATACATATTATATGTATGTATGTACTTTTATACATACTATTTTTGTACAAATACAAATGAATTACATTTGTGTGAACGTGCACGAGTCGATATTTTTATTTGTATATTTGTATTGTATATTATTTATTATCATTTTGTTTGAGCTTTGTTTTTATTTGCTGTGAAAAAGTTAATTGGTCTTGCCAACGGGGGTAAGCAAGGCGCAACTGAATTTCCCCCTGCCCCACTGAACCACCTGTTGTACGCAAAGAAAATGAAGAGACGGACAGAGAGTGGTCGAGAGAGAGAGAGAGAGAGAGAGAGAGAGCTTGCACTACGTCATAAAGCGTATGTTTGGTTGACATTGCTGGAGGCGCGAGGGCAACAGCAAGTGGTAAACACAAACAAATGTCTCCATTGCTTCGCAGAGAGAGTTGCTTGCACAGTGGGTCAACAAAGTTAAAGCTGCAGTTAAATAAATATCATCAATTTGTCGACACATTTTAATAATGCCTATTTTCTTGTGCTTGTAGTTTCGAAATGGAATCTACAATTGATATTACCAAGAAATGGACGGACTTAGGTGTGACCATTGCCAGCGACTAAAAGCGACTATTCATTTAACACTTTTAAAAAACATTCGGACTATATTAGACAAAACTTTAAAATATTTTATGATATTGACGTACTAGTATTATTATTATTATTTAAAACATTTGCCGTCATTTGCGCTTAAATGCAGGGAACAAATTTCTATTAACTTTTTTATTTGCATATTTATATATATTTTAGTGGTATTCCTGACAGCGATTTAGATTTGATTTGGATTTCGTCAATCAGCTGTTCACAGCTGCTCCATACAAATTGTCTAGTTGGCCCAAAGTAAGCGAAGAATTTTGGGTCATATCAAAAGATTTATTAAAATCAGCTTTGCGGCTGATTCAGATTTGATTTAGATTTCATTTCGTTTTGGTGTGACCGTTCTTCCATGGCGCGCTTGGAGTTAGTTTAAAATCTGCTGTGTTGATATCATGAAGAATGTTTCACCTTGTTGCACTTAAAGTTTTCATAATTAAATGCATTTTTATGTAATGGATTTTTGAAAGCAATCGAGTCTCTTTAAAGTAAAGAGAGACCTGTGGCCTGAAGTGGACAGCGTCATAAATGCTCCAGTTTTTACAGCTTGTGCTTGACTTGTTCGCGATTCTATATTTGCGCGGTTCTCTTAGTATGTTTAAAATAACAAATGCTTTCCCAATATCGTCCTGCCTTTTTCATTTATGATATGCCAAATAGCATAGGTGACTCCAATTCACCATAATCAAATACGTAAGTGATTGAATTTACCGTTGTAACATCGTACACATAATACAATAACACATTCTGCCATGCAGCTACTATATCCAAAGCTAAGAAAAATAATTTTCACACTATAATAATCATGTTTTAATTTCGCGCCCATTGCCAATAAGCTGTATGGTCACACTGCCAGCTGTTCACGAAATCTAAGTCAAATAGGTGCACAAAAAGGGTGACTCCGTCAACTGATTTAGATTTGCTTAAAAATAATCTAAAACGCTTTCAGGAATACCACTTTTGTTTTGTATTTAAGTTTTTTGCATACCATTGCGGCTTTATAAATTATACTGTGGGTTCGCTCAGACACACTGGCAGCGCGTCAGAGTTGTGTTTGCCAGTTATCTGGCAGTCTGTTCACACAAGTAAAATAAATGAGAATAATGACAGATTTTCTGAAAGGTGCTTACACGTATGGCAGCAACTTAATATGACTCCTGCCAGTGTGTCTGAACGCACCCTGTAAATATATTATTCGGAACAATCAAATATACCTATTTTGTCTGCATTCATTTGATTTAAGTCAAAATAATTTTAATCATTAATTTAAATCAAGTAAAAAAAATCTTTTTGACTTTAAGACTGGAAACCAGTACCCACCGAAATCCATTTTAATATCGAACTTCACATGATAAGAAAAATTTCTTAAAAATTTTGAATGATGTTTGCATTAATATGAACCGTAGTCTTATTTGAATAAAGTATTGTGCCAAAATAAGTTTTTATGTGAAATTTGGAATAATTTTTGAAACGATTTTAATAGTTGGATTTAAGACTATTGAATGAAATTATATCTGACATAATAGTCTTGGCGCACTCAGAACATTTCTGAGGAACGCGTCGAATTTGATGATGATGATGTGAAATGGAAATTGACAAGGGTAATATCCAACATCTTACCTCTATCAGATTATTCTCTTTCAAATGTGTTAAATATAAAAATAAAAAGTTTTAATTTACCACACAAAGTGTTGATGTGTGTTAAGTACTGCCCATTGCTGTACCAGCGGGCAGCACTGGCTGATCACAAATGTTTAGTTTTCCTATAACCCGACCATCGATCATCTGATCTTCACCATTCTATCTATCAAATTGTGTGAGATATGACGTGCTTCTTAAATTGCGGCGGTGAAAGGGAGCGTGGCGATAATTGAAAGTTAACTTGATCTGCTTGCAAATTTTACAAGTCTTTTTCCCATACAAGTCAAACCTCTATCCGTTGCCATCTCTGAGATCTATGCGTTGATACGGACAGACGGACTTGGTCAAGAATATATGTACTTTATGGGGTCGGAGATTCTGCATACCTTTGGTACAGATTGTACAAATAAACTGACACAAGATTTAATTAACGTTATTGAAAGGCCACCATGCTTGGTCCTTCTCCCAAAGGAAGACTCTTTGGGTCTTTGGAAGACAACTTTTACGGGCTCTATTGTTCCTGTATCTATCTTTCTAAATTTACCGCCACTTCGTCGTCATCAGATCTTGTGTGTGTTGGTTTGAGGTAATTGGTATTACCGATGCAGCCCCTGCTCGAATATTCTGAATCAGAGACAATTGGGTCCATTGCGAAGAACAAGTTAGGTTAAGTTCTTCATGCCAGCTTCCATGCGAGCTGATTTCAATTTTTTTCCTGGAGTCTTAATATTAAAAACAAACCTAAATTTTTAAGTGCATCGTGCATAAGAGTAAAATCCATTCAAAAGCTATAGTGTTGAATCTAATAGGGACGCATAGCTAAATTAATTTTAGTCGCTCCTGCTAAATCGTTGAGGGGAGCACCAGAAATTGAGCTATGCGTCAATTCAATATTCAATTTTATGCATGTTTAATGGAAGTTATAATTTGGTTTATGAAGTTTTTGAAAAAGCTTTTGTTTGTAGAAAAAAAGGTGTAGAGGCGTAAGCGACACCACTGCACCTCTCTTCTACAAGCAAGAAAATGTTTATTGAACTTTGCGTTGTTGTGTAAATCCCGTCTAAGGGTGGATCTCCTACAAACGAAAACTTTTGAATGACTGCATGACGTTTTCTTCACCGTGTAAGTTCAGACTTAAAAGCAAAACATTTTAAATCTTGTACAGATCTGGGAGACACAAGGCGACCTTTGTACTTAAACATTTTTCATTAACACTTGTATTTATTCAAAAATTTTAAAAGTTTGAAGTTAATAATGTTTCTCCAAGTCTTGACGAAATTTCTCGGGAACCAACCATCGATTAGATTGAAATGCATACAAAAACTAGAAAGTCGGTCAAGCCCGACGGAAACATTCTCTCTACCAACGAAATTATACGTTCAGCATATATTTTGATGCTGCAGTAGCAACTGAAAGCAGCGCTGCTACTGCGCTGCAGCAGCGAAATGCCGTTTGATCATAGCTCGACAATATCATCCAATCTTGACCATGGGTGATCGACAAGTAATCCAAATTACTAAATATGTCTAGAAGGTCCGAACCATCTACCTTGAAAACTGTGGGAGATACGACGCTTTTTCCAAATTGCGGGGGCGAGAGGGGGCGTGGCCAAAATTGAAAATAAGCTTGATCAGCCTGCAAGTAAACCTCTATCTCTTACCATCTCTGAGATCTGTGCGTTCATACGGACAGACTGTCAGACGGACATGGCTATATCGACTCGGCTGTTGATGCTGATCAAGAATATGTATACTTTAAGGGGTCGGAGATGCTTCCTTCTGGCTGTTACATCCTTTTGCACAAACTTATAATACTCTATGAACCTACGGTACAGGATATAAATATGCGAACAATTTATGTCTTAGTTTTAGTTTGTCGAAAGAGAAACCCAAACTTAATGCGCAATTTATTTAAAAATCACCCTTCTTAAGCTTGTTCTCGTAATACTCGTGATACCCACAATTTGCTCGACTACCTCGAGCAGCCGGGTTGTTTGACCTTGTCGGAATACGTAGTCGAATTCACTGGCTGAAAATTTAGTTTGTCTGATAACTAAGCTTTACCCATTTGAAGCGTTTAATAAGGCCTTTGTCTAGGCTTGCCAGCAAATCGGAAATAGTTTGCTTGCATATGGGGATAGAACTGTTATGATTCCATAACTGAATCGTTCTCCTTGAAAACTATAAATTATCAGCTCGTTTATTGTTTTTATTTTTTGTCCTGTCTTTTCCTTACACGATCTCCAATTGTACATAAAACGTTCCAAGAACTATAGAGAAGTTAGATTTTATATTATTTTTAAATATGCCAAACTGACAAATACCCACTTCACTTTTAGGTCGTGCCTGCAAAGTGATTTGTTTTGGTTTTGTGTGGCAGCTCTTTTTTTGGTGCACAGAAAAAAAAGATCCATTTAAAATGGATATTTGTATACCCTTGTAGAGGGTATATTAAAATTGTCAAGATGTTTCTAACGCATTGAAGGAAGCATTTTCGACCACATAAAGTATATATTTATATTCTTGATCAGCATAACTAGCTGATATGAATTAGGTTTGTCCGTTTTAATGTTCGTCCAACTGTCCGTCCGTCTTTTTCTACGCTATCTCCTCCGTCAGTTTTAAAGCTATCGCGACCAATCTTTCCACGAAGTCTTCTGGTACAAATTCGAGGCACATTTGTCGGAATTGGGCGGATCGGACGGCTATAACATTTAGCTGCAATACTACCGATCATTCGGAAAACTAAGATTAGGGTTTTTTTTTTAATTTTGATTTTTTTTTTATAGACGGTTAAAAAAATACAAATTTTCACACAAAGAAATTTTTGGTGCAATATGTTTGCTACACAGTAAAAAAAAACAGAAATCGGGAATAAAAATAAGGTAATCCCGGAGCAGGTTTGAAGTGATCCTGTTTTCCTGCATTAAAAAAAAAAGTGGTAGTGAAATCAATCTTTCCCGAGATCGGCTCAAGAATATCCGAGATCTCCGTATTTTTAATCCCGTTTCGGATTGATTTTATTTTGACTGTAGTAGAATTTAAACTGTTTTGCCCATTTGAAACAATGTTTATGGAGACTATTGAGAGTTCAATAACTTTTTGATTCAAATCTGGCTTGACTCCATTTAATTTTTCTAAATTGTCATATAGCTTAAAACGTTAATTTACCTTCGGAACTCAAGCATGTTGTTACATTAAGGGCCGTTTTCTGTCACATAAACCAACAAATAACAGAGAAAAACCTTAGTTTATCTGACACATAGCAGCAATGTAGAAGATGAGAAATCGGCCCTAAAAGGGCAGAGCACTCACCAATACTCACAAAAGAAAAGCATCAGTACCAATAAGGGAACAATTATTTTTATACCTTTTTACTCGTAGAGTAAAAAGGGTATACTAAAGTCGTGCAAATGTATGTAACAGGCAGAAGGAAGCATCTCCGATATCATAAAGTATATATATTCTTCATCAGGATCAATAGCCGAGTCGATATAGCCATGTCCGTCTGCCCGTCCGTCCGTCCGTCTGTATGAACACCTAGATCTCGGAGACTAGAAGAGCTAGAGCAAACAAATTTTAGATGTAAGCTGGTATTGTCTGTAGGCAGATCAAGTTTGTTTCAAATTTTGGCCACACCCCCTCCCGCCCACGCAATAAAAAATGTTGAATATCTCCTACAATTTGTAAGCTATCGAGCTCAGACTTTGCAGTATGGTGCATGTGGCCAATATGTACAATCTCACAAATTTTCATAATGATCGGATAATAAATGGCAGAGTTAAAAAAACGTTGCATACTTATCTGAGCCGCAACACTAATTGCCTTGAGTAACGGGTATTTCGAAGTTGGGCAGGGCCGACTTTAACTTACGCTCTCGTTTGTTGTAGGTCAGTTAAGCTTGCGAGCGCAAACTCCAATCAAAGCAGAGAACAAACCGTTTTTTGTTCACAAAATCGTTTGCATGTGTTACGTTTTGTATACCCAGCGTCCTACATGTATACGATTATTGCTTTCGGTGCATTTACAAAAACAATACGTACGTAAAGCTTACCGCTGAGCATCGCTGCATTAAAAACTTCACATTAAAAAATGTCCAATGATTTTAGTACATGAAATCCATTTTCTCCTCGAACAATGCCAGATGAGTGATTGGCTGGACCGTTGATTATATGTCAGCTTTTTTAAATACTCAACAGTCTTATTATTTCTGCGCTGGAACATACTATCAAGTTGCCATATTTTAAGGTGCCAGTTGCTGCAATGGACGTGTGAACACAGTGTATACCAGTTGACTGGAGTCATATGTGGTCAAAGAAATCTGACAATATTTTCTGGCATACTAAAATCTGGCAGCCTGCCTGCACCCTAAACCAGATAATACTAATAAGTGAAAACAAAGAGGCTACTGTGAAAACAAAAAAGATTTGATTGCTAGCTTTTGTTGTGACACTGATAGGTCAAATGGCAGATATTTGTTATATCAAAGATTTATAGATGTTATAGATGACGCATGTGGAACAAATCGAAAATTGGTAGCCAATGTCAGCTACAAGGAATAATGGTGTTTTCTTTCACATCCGTCATCTATAATATCCATAAATCATTGGTTATATTCATCGTGTCAACAAATTAGTTGGTACTGCTTATTATTCGAATTTTTCCCATTTTTCAGACAATAATGTAAGCCAAACATTACATTGCATTGAAAACAAAATTGTTGTTTGCGTTATAATTGTATAGCTTTGGTGAGTGTGAAATCATCTCGAGTTGTAAATATTCTTACATGGACTTTATCTATAACAAAATTATATTCATTCAATAAAACAAACAATAATACAATCGATAAACCAATTCACACAAACTGATATTCCTCAGCTATATTGCCACATTGCAATTAGGTAAGTTTAGCTAGACTTAAGGTTATCTCCGAACAATTAAAGTTTCTCAAAAATTAGGCAATGAAACCAAGTGGGGAGTTACACTGTGACGAAAGCATGGATCAGATTTGTTAAATATTGCGAAGAGTAAAGTAGGATGATGACTTTACAACTGAGGTGCACGCGGTATAACGCTTGGCCTCGCGCGTAACACAAGTCTTAAAACAATATCAACACTTGAACCAAAAAAACGAGAAAGAAATTCGGTCAAGCCCGACTATAACATACTCTGTACCAAGGAAATTATACGCACAGCATAAATTTTGATGCTGCAATAGCAGCTGAAAGCAGCGCTGATACTGCGCTGCAGCAGCGAACAGTCTTTGGATCATAACTCGAAAACCGTTCATACGATCTTCTTTATTCCCTTGGCGGATCGATAAGTTATCCTTATTACTAAATATGTCTAGGAGGAGCAAGTCATCTATCTTTAAAACTGTGGGAGATATGACGTTTCTTCTTAATTGCGGGGGCGGGAGGGGGCTTGGTCAAAATTGAAAATAAACTTGATCTGCCTGCAGACATAAGAATCATATGTCCCATACATGTCAAACCTCTATCTCTTACCATCTCTGAGATCTGTGCGTTCATACGGACAGACAGACGGACGGACGGACGGACGGACAGACGGACATGGCTATATCGACTCGGCTGTTGATGCTGATCAAGAATACATATACTTTATGTACATATACTTTATATGTTTTAGATGCTGATCAAGAATATATATACTTTATAGGGTCGGAGATGCTTCCTTCTGGCTGTTACATACTTTTGCACAAACTTATAATACTCTATGTACCTACAGTAGAGTAGAGTGTAATTAATTAAGTATTTCCATTAGGCTCACAATTTCGTAAAATTACCCACAAATTTTGGAAACATTACCTAAAGAAAGCACCAAGGCCATGGGGTCCTAAATCTTCGGCCATACAATTCCTTAAGCTTTAAAACCGTTATGTCTAAAAGTTAAGTTAAAAATTAACAAAAATTCTTTTAAGATTTGAGTGCAAAATAAAATTACTCCTCACTTTTTTCTTACCGATTTTTAATTTAATTTAATGCATTCGTTAGCCAAATCAACGTTTTAAAACTGCTTGGTTAACAGGGTAATGTAGAACTATTATTAAGGTAAAAAAAAAATGAATTCTTCGATTAAGTCAGAAAAAACATTTTCGCCATAAGTCACGCGATGCTTGACACGTGGTATCGCTAATGAAAACTCACAAATGTAAAGTTATTTTAGAGTCGAGATATTCGAATTGCTGCACTCTTTCTTGTTTTTGAATGGCTTAATGGCATAGTCTCCATACTCAAAATAAGCCCAAAGGAATAGCATTAGCTTACGAGGGCCATTGCTCAGGAAACAAGTGTGGAAGCTATATCCAATGGAACATTAACATGTAAATTAACATTTATGTTATGAAGTTATGTTGTGAATTAGAACCATTTTATAAAGGGTGATTATTTCATGCAAATGTTGACCGTGACTGCTCATCAAATGGTCTATCCGCTTAGTCCAATTTTGGCATACTCTTTCCAACATTTCGGCCGGTATCTCACGAATAAATGCTTCAATGTTGTCTTCCAATGCGTCAATTGAAGCGGGCTTGTCTGTATAGACATGAGCTTTAACATAGCCCCACAACAAATAGTCTAAAAGCGTTAAATCGAACGATCTAGCGGCCAATTGACCGGTCCCGAACGTTAAATAAAATGTTGACCGAACTCGCCTCTCAATAAGTCCATTGCTGTGTGGCATGTGGCACAGTCTTGTTGAAACCACATGTCATGCAAGTCAAGCTCTTGCGTTTTCACAGTTACGTTACGATTCGCATCATTTTTGAAGAAGTACGGTCCAATGATGCCACCAGCCCATAAACCGCACCAAACTGTGACATTTTCTGGATGCTTTGGTAGCTCTTGCAGTGCTTCTGGCTGAAATTCACTCCAAAATCGACAATTCTGCTTATTTACGTCGCTGAACACAATTTTTCGAACACAAACTTTCTTAACAGAGAACGCATTTTGATAATAAAATTCAATAATTTGCAAGCGTTGTTCGTTTGTAAGACGATTCATGGTTAAATTATAGATCAAACTGAAGATGTTTGACAGTGAAACAAAACACGAAACGTGCGTGAACTGTTTAATCCAGTGTTGCCAAAAAGATAATAGCTAAAAAATCACCTTTTATCTGTAAATCCGATCGTATGTAAAACATGGTAAGGAAGCAATTGCAATCTTCTACCTATACATACATCTGCATTTTACTCTATGAGGAACGGGTAGAAGAACGTCGGAGTGGTTCACTGTCTCTCTCAATAAATACCTGTTACGAGCGCAGTCATAAAATCGAACACTGGCGTTTTAGGGCCCAATTAGTTACTCCGGTCTACCTGTGGTCACCTTTGAACTTTCTGTGTGGCCCGCCATTGGCAACAGTTGGTCAAAAAAGGTCCAGCGGTGCTATCAAAATGTTCACAGAGTCCGGCTGACGAGCAATCAGACACGAATAGATCCCGATGATAATGTTGGCAATTGCTGAAATCCCATCAGCCCTACTCCCACTGTGAGGGAGAATGTGAGAGCGGGAAGGCGGCTTCCGCTTGGTCATTGCTTTTGTTAATTGGCGGCTCTTGCTGATTGCAACCCATTGGCCCAAGTGTGCACGATGGTCCTGTCTGCCCACACACTGTTAACGTTAACGGGCAGTGGCAGTAGGCAGACAGCAGCAACAGGCGCTCGCTCTCTCCCCTTCACACAAACAACCGCTCTCGCTCTCTTGGCGGCAGATAACAAAATAATGCTATAAAGCAGTCCGTATCTGCCAGATGGCAAGCAAGTCAACTGCTGAGCGCGTAAGAGTCAACACACTCATCCGAGACCGCGACCGAGACCGAGACCGCCACCGACACCGACACCGACACCGAGAGTAGACCGAAGCGTTAGTGAAGATTTTTAAACAGCTGAGTGGCTACGTCACATCCATTCGTAGTCCGTGGGCCCACGTTAATGTGTTTTGCTGTTGTTGTTGGGTATATTCTGACGGTTCGGTTCGATTTGCATTCGCCCTGTGATGCAATCGTAGTCAAGTAGTGTTTTTTTTTATCTGTGATTAAGCCGCATACTAAATAAAAGTGCTAAAATTAGCAGCTCATAAATACAAACCAACTGCTAAGCTGTGATAAATAAGAAAACAAGGCAACAACAAATTACTGTAAGTACCCACCAGCCAGCCGGTCACCCAACCCACCGAGGAGTGTGTGCTAAACATGGGCATAAATGTGCATAGTGACAAGGAGGCTAGTAATAACACATTTCCAATCAGGAGCAGAGCATGCGCCCTCCTATGTATGAAACCCCGTTTAAAGATCCAGTCCACAGACAAATTGAGTTTGGCCAACGATTCATTGGTGGCCAGAAAGGGCTCACCAAATTGAATTACTTGTTGTTTGCCATCTTCCCTTCGTCCTGTCCCTTTGACTTTATGTGCCACCGGCAAATGTCCGAATGTCGAGACGATTTTCGAGCCGATTTCAGCCGATTATTTACTTTTCACCCACCAAGTATGACTGTTTTTAATTGGGAAACACTGAGACAAAAAAAAAAACTCTTTTTCAAGATCATTACACTCGGAAAAACAAGCCCAAACTAGAGTCGTTGTTTCAATTGTTGCTAATTAAATAAAGCTAAGCTAATAAAAAGCTAAGAAAGCTAAGCTAACGGCTGTGCCGAAGTTTTTATATCCTTGCAAATGCTCGCTTAAATATTTTCAAAAATACCCTTTTTCCCATTTTCCGACCGTGCGTTCGTATGGGAGCTATACGATATAGTCATCCGACCTGGCCCAAAAATTTGTAAAATTATGTGAAAGCACGCGAAACAAACAAATACAAAATTGCAGGATGCTACCATTAAAAACAAAAAAGTTTTTCTAACTAAAACTGTTTTTCAGACCTATCTTTTGTATGGCAGCTATACCATATAGTTCCGATTTTAATAAGACTTAGTAGAGTTATAAAAAAACATAGTAAACTTACGATTACAAAGCTTGGAAACGTTTCCGTTGAAAAGAAAAAAGTTTTTGTCACTAAAACTAGTTTTCCGACCGATTATTCCTATGAGAGCTATGGGATATAGTCATCCGATCCGGTCGGCTCCGACATATTAGTAGTGTGCAGCAAAAAGAAGACTATGAACAAAATTTCAGCTCGAAAGCTTCAAAACTGAGAGACTAGTTCGCGTAGAAACAGACAGACAGACAGACAGACGGACGGACGGACGGGCAAAGCTCAAACGACTCAGCTCGTCACCCTGATCAATAATATATATATAGTTTATGGGGTTGGAAATGAATATTTCAATGCGTTGCAAACTTCTGGGCAAAATTATAATACCCTTTGCAAGGGAATAATGAGTCGCTCGAATAGTGTAATAATCAATCTGAGAAGCTCGAAAAGGTTATGATTAAATCAAAAAATTCCATGTCTGAGGTTCTAGTATGAGTTTTTTGACAGCCAACTCTTATAATTTCCTGAGTTTTTTCTGTAAGACTGCTCAAATGAGAGCTCTGAAAAGTAAATTAACGGGTAGCAAATGAATCAATTGTAAACTGAAATAATAATAATTCTAATCAGGGTGCCATCCGACAGTGGCACAGGTATTTTTGAGAATTTTAATCATTTATTTATCCCACGGTCAAAGAAAGTTTAGAATTTATCATTTTGATATTTGATTACTTGTTAGCCCGTTATCTTTTACAATAAAGTATAATGTTTTTAAAGCTATTAAAAGTTTTTTTTTTTAAGAATTATATTTCGGAAGTGTGAGAAGTCATGGACTTTAGAAATCCGAGTGTTTCGCAAAATTGAAAGCGGAAATGGGCCTGCACCAATTACTGAACCAAACCGGCGGCCAAAATACTATGTGAACCACTAACCACTCCGAGCGGCTTGCAGCCCAGAAACTATTACTAAATCAGCCTTTAAGTTAAATGAAATTTAGAAGCAGCACTTGAAATTAAATGCTGCCGTTTTGTGATCAACTGCACTTGATTTTCTCTGATTTGAGAACAACATTCTGGACTGTTGTTTCAAGTGCATATTTGTTCATAAAATTTAGAAATAGCCCGCTAATGAATACTTTCGCGCAAAAGGGTACAATTACCTTGCAAGTTACAACTTTGAAATATTTGCATTTAAATTAATACAAAACATTTAATGTTTGCATACACGTAACCGCTTCAGTTATTTCGCAACCCATTTTATGATCAGCAAAAGTGGTGGAAGGAGAACACCCCATTGATAAAGACCGCATTGCCAAATGCACATGAAAAACACACGAATATTTATTTGTACTCTTGTGTAAAGTATGGCAAAAAACAAAAAAAGTAAAAAAAAAAACGACTCTGAAGCTGAGAATTATATATGTTTGCGTTGGTCCACACAAACGGAAACAATAGCGATAACAATTTCATGGATTCGGTAAGCTAATGGTATAATAGGGATGCTGGATCGCGTTTTTGACTGCCCTGGTAAATTGTCTCTGGCGAGCAGCCTGTTCTTGATTAGCCTCAATTATTTTGAGTGTTCAACTTTTTCCTTGATCTTTGATCTCAGAAATCATAAAAAAGTTGGACTAATCTAACCTAATAAGTTGACTTGTCAAGTTTCTCATTAAATCAGGTTAATTTAAAATGTCGCTTTTTCAATTTCCATTCACGCAATAATTTAAGTTACGTAAAACCCCTAATATTAGGGCAATTATTTTGAATGGCCCATAACAATTTGAAATACCCGACTTTTCTCTGTACCTGCCAGAGCTTGCACTACATTGATAAATCTTAAATGCTTGGAACGCGTAGAAGGAATCATCTCCGACCACATAAAGTATATATATATACTTGATCAGATGAGTTGGGTCGATTGAGCTTGGTCAGTCTGTCTAATTCTAAGCAAACTAGTCCTTCAGTTTTCAAGCTATCGAGCTGATGTGAAATTTGTGAACCGGTTCAAAAGCGGAGCCATATCCTTGAAAGTCTTTAGGCTGCACTCTAGAAATTTGGTCAGTAGGTTGACAATATGAAGTTGGATATTTCACTGGTTCAGAGTCGGTTTTGAGGCGGTTCAGGTATGGAAGTTTGGTGGGGTAATTTGGAGTTGAACATTTGACAGGATTAAAACCGGTACAGAGGAATATCTTAGTAATCATTTAAGCGATGAGCCAGAAAATTCATTTGAAGGTTGGTAACAAGGAATTGCATATTTTCTCTTGTTTACAAAAAAAAATATATTAGGCCATACGTTTTAGAATTGGTGTTTGTTAGATCACATGTTCTAAAATACACAAGCAATCCTTGCAAGATCTGAAAGTTTGTAAAAAGTAGCTTATTGTTCTAGAAATTGTATATAAAGTGGAGAGATTTAACATATTATAGAAGTTTGAAGTTATAGAATGATACAGGAATATATATTGAAGTAAAAGAAAGATAATTAGTGGCATAGAAAGTTCTAGAAAGTCATACAAATTTCTGGAAAAGCTCCAAATGTTAAAGGTGAGGTTAACTTCAGAACTATCTAAAAGTTACTAAAATGCTATTGAAGTTTCCAGAATGTTTTTGAATGTTTGAGAAATTTCTAGAAAGTTCTTGAACGTTTTAGAACTGTCTAGAAAGTCTTAAAAGACTGTTCTTAAAATTTCTAGATGTTTTGTTATGGTTATAGAACTATCTATAAAGTTCTAGACTGAAATTTAAAAGAAGAGAATATTAAGAGTTGGCAAATAAAATAAAATGTTTAGTACTCCAGACCTGCAAAAAGCTTGTAAAACAAGTAAAAAAGTTGTTCAAGCCCGACAATTACATACTGTGGACCTGCAATGTTTGTGTTTACCACACAAAGTGTTAACGCGTGTAAAGTGCTGCCCATCGCATTAATATTTATTTTCCCTACAACTCGACTATCGTTCATATCATCCATTCTTTTGGAGGATCGACAAATACTACGGACTACTAAATATAACAAAGAAGTACGAGAAGGTTTGTGCTACCAGATATGCTGCTTTTTCAAATTTCGGGGGCGTGGCAAAAATTAGTTTAAGTAATTAGTAATTAGTATAAGATGCATTTGTCACATACATGACAAGCCTCTGTCTCTTGTCATCTCTGAGATCTCATTGTTCATACGAATGAACAGACGGACGTGGCATGTCGACTCGGCTATTGATGCTGATCAAGAATGTATATACTTTATAGGGTGGGATATGCTGTACAGCTTTAACTATTGTATAAACTTATTATACTCTGTACTGTAGGTATTTAACGTATACATTTTCAAAGCATTCTCAGCACCTTCAGCATTACTCTACATAGTGTCTAGTTTTAGTTCCTCGAATTCTTTAACAGTTACTGGGAAATTGGACTTATACATATTCATTTCATATTAATTTTCTTTTAAATGCTTAATGTGCTATTCGTGTTGAAGCACTGTTGTGTATTTGTAAATATTAAATATAATATTAATATAATCAAATAGTCCACCTTGTTGTAATGTTGTCAACTGTCAGTCGCCTTTAAGCTTAAAATAAACGGCTAGTGAGTATTTAACAGTCTGCTGGCCAGAGATTGGCAACATATTTGATGAGTTTGTATTTTATTTCCATGATAACCTGCCACAGTTCAATTGATTGTGCTTGCTGTTGTTAATGTTTTGAGCTGAGTCATGTGGTCTGAGAATAAGAGTGAGAGATTGTGGAAGAGAAAATCCTCATTTGACAGTCGTCATGTTCAAGGATTGATTAATTTTAATAGTGTGTGGGAATGTGGCAGATAAAATTGGTATAGTCAAATATGCGAGATGCAGTTTTAAAAACTATAATCATTCATAACATAGCTCGCTTACCACACTGAACCAATCTTGTCAAAGAAAAACCTTTTCCATCTTTAACTACAATTTTTTGAAATTATCCAATGCCTTTCGATCTTATAAATTTGACCGTATTAACAAAATAAAAGAGACTTTGTTTCAACCCTCTCGATCATTTGCTTTAAAAGCGCAAACACTTTTGCTTTCAGCGTGCTTTAACCAACAAGTTGAACACCTGATTTTACAGTAAAAACAAAAAAGGATAACGTATTGAATACATTTTCTGTATGCACGGAATTACAAGTCAAAATGGCTTCATTTATGTGAAGTTCAAGACATTATCGGTGTATGCTTTTAGGCAGACGGTGTATTCAATTTAATATTATGAGATGAGATGATTGATGAGTTTTCCAAATGAGACGGCAGACATGTGTATTGGGCAATCTGAGAAGATAGAAAATAAATGAGAAGCTGCATGGGAAGTGTTCTGAAGTTCTGAAATGAGTTTTTTGACAGTAAGTTGAGTTCTTTTCTGGCATATCAAATATTTACCACGTTTCTGCTTTCCAAAAATCATGATTTTATGCGCTCTAAAGTAGCCAGCTTTATTTCTGTTAGCATTTATATATTGAAATAAAATAATGGATTGGCAGACTATACATTCACTCAGATTGTCCGACTAGCAACACAGAAAAAAAAATCCGAATTCGGGATTGAAAACGGGGTGATCTCGGGGCATGCTTGAAGTAATCCTGTTTATCGGGATCAAAACAAAAAGTTGAAGTAAAATCAATCTTTTTCCGTTTTTAATCCCGTTTCGGATTGATTTTTTTTTGAGTGTACAAGTCTAATATCAGTTTAAAGCAAAATATAAAACAAACAATTTCCCGAATGATTAATGCATATAAATAAAACATACTTTGAGGGGCAAAAATCATGATTTTTTTTATTAAAGCCTAAAACGTATTAAGAGAGACCTCAGACAAGGGAGGCTGCGATATGCCTCTGTGATGTGCCTGAAAATATCTCAGTTTACTGTGAACTTTTATGAGTCCTTGGATAGCCTACTTCTCCAGCAGCTTCTCATTCATTATTATGTTTTTTAGATTGACTCTTACTCTCATAAGAGTTTATAATTGAACTTAACTAGTATTCAATTTAATTTAGCTCGTTCGTGATGGCACCGTGAGTTAAGTTGACACTCCAACCGTGCACAGTCCTTGGGCCCCGGGCTCGAAACCAAGAGAAAGCAAACAGTTTAGGCTATGAAGTGATTTTTTTTTAGCACAAATCTTTGTGGGTTTCAAATAAATACCAAACAAATTACTAACGTTCCTTTTTTCGGTGTTCGCTTAACATTTGTCAATTCTTTGACCGATTGCTAACGGATGTTAACGTTAACATCAATGTTAACCCTTTAAATGGCCGTGATGCGTATCTGCAACAAACCGTTTGCATCCAACTATTTCGTAAAGTATCTGAAGAAAGTGACAAGTGTTAATTCTTTATGTAGCTTAAATAAATTTTTTTTTAAATTTTTGTGGATTCGTCATCCTGTCCCATGTGCTTTGGACAACATATTTTCACTTTTCCAGCCAATTTTTTGAAGTGAGGAAGTGGTTCATCTGACTTTCGGCTGCATATCTCAGAAATGTTAACAAAAGTTGGCACTAAATCAAAGCTAGGATAACGAAGCTACAACACAGCGTGTGCCAAGTCAAGTGGTATTTCATGATGAGGTCGGCATTGGCTACTTTAGGCAGATAAAAGTTTTAGATGCAAGTATCCAAACTGTATAGGATTTTTACAAGCAATGTGTGACACATGTGAAATAGCATTATGTTCCAACAAAAGAAATAGTTGTTTATTTAATATTTTTGCAAATCAAATTTGAACTAAAATGTTCTGTTAAATGTGCTTTAATCATCCCAATGAAGTTGTTTATGTCCAATTTTCGTTCCAAGCAGATCTGATGCATTTATGCAACATTTCGTTTTTGAAAAATGACCAAAACTAAAAAGAAGTGCATTTTTATACCCTTGCCAAGGGTATTATAAATTTGCCCAGAACCCAGCCAACATTTTATGAAATTATTGATAACAATCGAGTCATTTTTGAGTACTCAATCTGATTAAAATAGTCATAATTGAGCACATTTTCTAATCATAATTGATACGATAGTCGGGAGAAAATGGTACCCTAGCAGCGACTCTTCTTAGAGAGTCGTTCTTAACTCCTTCTTCTGAACAGTTTCAAATCATTTTCGAGTCATTTGAGTGTCTTTTTTTAGTCGTACTTCACCAAGTAAAATTTTGAGCGTATTTATGAATTAATTTCGAGTTTCTGTTAATCGCACATGATGGGTATTTCTTTTTAATCATTAAAAGGGGTCGAAAAAGTCTCATCAAGGTGATTTTAGCCAAAATGATCTTCCAAATGTTGGGTGGGAAGTTTGCAACGCATAGAAATATTCGTTTCCGACCCCATAAACCATATATATTCTTGATCAGGGTGACGAGCTGAGTCGATTGAGCTTTGTCCGTCTGTCTGTCTGTTTCTACGCGAACTAGTCTCTCGGTTTTGAAGCTATCGAAATTTTGCACGGAGTCTTCTTTTTGCTGCACACTACTAATATGTCGGAACAGACCGGATCGGATGACTATATCCCATAGCTCCTATAGGAATAGTCGGTCGGAAAACTAGTTTTAGTGAAAAAAACTTATTTCTTTTCAACGGAAACGTCTCCAAACTTTGTAATCGTAGGTTTACTATGTTTTTTATAATTCTATCAAGTTTTATTAAAATCGGACAACTATATGGTATAGCTGCCATACAAAATATAGGTCAGATAAACAGTTTTAGTTAGAAAAACTTTTTTGTTTTTAATGGTAGCATCCTGCAATTTTGTATTTGTTTGATTCACGTGCTTTAACATAATTTTACAAGTTTTTGGCCAAATCGGATGACCATATCATATGGCTCCCATACGAACGCTGGGTCGGAAAATGGGAAAAAGGGTATTATTTGAAAATATTTAAGCGAGCATTTGCAAGGGTATAAAAACTTGGGCACAGCCGAAGTTAGCTTAGCTTTCTCGTTTTTTTTTTTAAATTTTCTATCAAATAAAAAATCCGCATCAAAATCAGAGTTGGTTGGCCATATAAAGGGTTAATTAATGGAAAAACTAACATTGAGTTGGCAGAGCAAACGGATTCTGCACTGCTTGGAAGCGCTGCTGTTTTGCTATTTATCCACCCGTAAAGTACAGCAATCAAATCAAGTATTTGCACTGTTTCAACAGTTGCAATTCGATTTACGTGCTACTGATTATCATTTACTGCGAGCAGCGCCCTGCTTTGTGGGCGTTACGCCATATATACAGACCTGTTCCAAAGATTGCTATTGTGCTAGGCCCGGCATTGGCGAGAGGGCAAGCTAAATGCGGATGCGATAAGACTTAGATTTAGCTATCAATTATTGATAATGGATAGATAGATTGATGGCAAAAACAGATTGATCCCACACCGCCTGCAGTGTCTCTGACAGCGTCCACTGTTCCCAAGCGGGGCACTCGTGTTACTTGACAGTCCCCCTGTGTCGAATTAGCATTGGAATGAGACAGTGGGGCTAGTTTGGCCAAGTGCATTACCCGGATTGTGTTTCAGACGTATTCACTTCACAGAAACACTTAAAACGCTCACTTAGACGGAGTCAAATTGAAGTACGTGAGTTTATTTGGTCGAGCGAGCCGAAAACAAAAGTGCCTGGAAATTACTTGAAATGAACATCAATGCGTAAGCCAGACACATGGTCGGTAGGGATTGGGATTGGGAGTGAGCAAGAGATTGACACTGGGCCCAAGCGTCGCACACGCACACGCACACACATGTGAGAATGTGTCGACTCTTGGGATTATTTTGTGGCCAGGGCAATAACAATAATCGAAATGCATCTAAAAATAGCAAGCAGAACACGTTTTTTTTTTTAATCTCCGGCATGAAATTTCAAATGCAATTCCAAAACGAGGAATAGGAAAAGGCGTTGTCCATAAGCCACTGGAGCTGCATTCATTTGCTCGTGCACACCTATGTATGTATATACATGCACATAATGTATGTATTTTCGAACTTGTATGTAAATAAATGAGGTAGCACAGAAATAACAATTGGTGCTCTCCATTTAAACAAAGCATGACGAGCACAGTCCAATGATTTCCAGTTTGTTTGGCACATCTATGTTGCTACTCAAGGCCAAAATCATTGTCCATGAATAAGGGCTAGCATTTTTTGACCAAAACTTAATCAAACAAAATCATTCACAGCTGTTAGAGTCGAGCCGATACTTAAGCAAAAGCCGACAACAGAATTAAATCAACATTGATTAATTACCCAGCTAAATACCGCGTAACTTTATGGCAGTTCGCCGGTCCAAAGTTTCTGCTCTACACGATCGCTGAACTTAAATTGCTTCCCGACCTATGAACCAAAATAGAACTAATCATACAAAAGTTACTTCAGGCCACTAACGATAGTGCCAGTGTGTGTTAAGTAGAAAGATCTGAATGGGACGTACAATATGGATCAACGTATTAGCCTTCCAATCTCTTTCAAGCGACTGAGGAGCGCGGATCAGCTACTGCGGAAAAACTAGAGTGAATCAGATAAGATTCAATTCAACCAAAGATAAAGAAACGTAAACAAACAAACACGCTACTTTTTAACTTGAAGTGTTTCTTTTTAAAACAAAATTACTTTATATGATAGTAACTACAAACATTTCAACACAATCTATTAGCCATATCAAATAATAAAACCAAATTCTAGTCTTAAGTCTGGAATAGATTTATTAATAGATGAGCAATTTTTATTCAACCCAGTCCCCAATTTTTTGCATAGTTTGTAAACAAACAAGTAAGAGCGCTGATGTCCCGCCTCAAGAACTTCTTGTACCCTTGATTTCGAATGCTTTCATTCGTTTCCTAAATGAATGTGTCCATGGTCTCACAGGTTTGCCACCTACTACAGTCTCTTTTTGAGACTTATCCACAAATTGATGGAACTCTTCGAATTTCGGAATTTCTTCGTGTACAAAAGTTAATTGTGAAGTATTCTGAAATAAAGGCACAGTGCATAAGCAGATATTTTTTGGTTCTGAATTTTTGATTTGCGTCTATTTTTACCACTACCAATATATCATTTATTTCTTCAAAAACCGTCTGTCTTAACATACTTTTAAATATAAACTTGCTTGAGCTACAAAGGCAAAGGTTGTGGAGAGTCACGAAACGCTTTTCCTGCTTTTACGACAATATTCCATTTTAGGTATGAACCGTTTCGGTTTGAGCCCATGACTCCGCCTTTTTTTAAACTTTTAACTCTACACCAAGCCAATCTCAAGGTGACAAAATTGCTGAGCCCGAACCAACATTTTCTTTAAGCTATAAACTTTCTTGTTTCCCAGTTATATATTGTACGACAAATCTAAATCTTAATCAAAATTAAAAATCTCCCTAGTTAAAATTTCTAATTTATAAACTTTTTTATTTCCTATTTAACCATTTTTTTTTTATTTATTTCTCAATTCTTAATTATAAGCTTGACTTTAAAAAAGGCTGGGCGTGCTCAGAGATTTGACTTCACAAAAAGTTTACGAAACAAATTAAAAACGAGAAAGCTAACCCAACTTCGTCTGTGCCGAAGTTTTTATACCCTTGCAAGTGCTCGCTTAAATATTTTCAAAAAATACCCTTTTTCCATTTTCCGACCGATCGTTCGTATGGGAGCCATATGATATAGTCATCCGATTTGGCCAAAAATTTGTTAAATTATGTGAAAGCATGTGAAACAAACAAATTTATCAGCTTATCTTATCAGCTTAACTGTTTCGCTTATAACTCCGGTGTATTTTGTCCGATCTGATTGTACTTTTCAGAAAAGATAGATATTGGGCCTAGCTTGATATATACTAAATCACGAGGCTCAAACTAAAAATTGTGGATCTGACGGTTTTTTAGGTCTAGGATGGCTAGAGGAGGTTTTGGTTTTTTGGGGATAAAAGGGGGATGGGGTGGAATTTTCCAAATCTGAAACAAACTTGATCTGCGTACAGCATAAGTCTACCTTCATGCAAAAATTTGTGGCTCTATCTCACATGGCTATATCGACTCGGCTGTTCATGCTGATCAAGAATATATATTATACTTTATGGGGTAGGAAATGTTTCCGTCTCCCTGTTACGTACATTCGCACAACTTCATGATCCCCCTTTTCCCATTTTCAATGGGTACAGGGTATAAATATAGAAAACCTACGATTACAAAGTTTAGAGACGTTTCCGTTGAAAAGAAAAAAGTTTTTCTCACTGAAACTAGTTTTCCGACCGATTATTCCTATGGGAGCCATGGGATATTACCGGTCGGCTCTGACATATTAGTAGTGTGCAGCAAAAAGAAGACTCTGTGCAAAATTTCAGCTCGATAGCTTCAAAACTGAGAGACTAGTTCGCGTAGAAACAGACAGACAGACAGATTCACCCTGATCAAGAATATACATAGTGTATGGGGTCAGAACCTTTTGCAAGGGTTTTAAAAACCAGTGCTACAATTGTGCCCGATTGAAGATATTAGCCATTTTTCATGACAACTCATGCTAGCTAATCGACTCTTCGAAGTCATCTAGTAGATTAGATGCTCAATAACTTCTTTTTTTTTAACTCTAAATGCCAACCATTAATACAAATATTAATGAGTTATTCTTAACGGCCAAGCCACGCCCTTTGCTTTGCTTACTCCGCCCCTACGTGTTTATGTCTTAACATATATTATATAAACAAAACAGAAAGTCGGTCAAGCCCGACTATAACATACTCTGTACCAACGAAATTATACGATCAGCATAAATTTTAATGCCGCAGTAGCAGCTGAAAGCAGCGCTGCTACTGCGCTATGGCAGCGAACAGTCTTTTGATCATAACTCTACAACCGTTCATTCGATCTTCACCATTCCTTCGGCTGATCGATAAGTTATCTTGATTACTAAATATGTCCAGAAGGAACGAAACATCTATCTTTAAAACTGTGGGAGATATGCCGTTTTCCAAATTTCGGGGGCTGGAGGGGGCGTGGCCAAAATTGAAAATAAACTCGATCTGCCTGCAGACATAAGAAGCATATGTCCCATACATGTCAAACCTCTATCTCTTACCATCTCTGAGATCTGTGCGTTCATACGGACAGACAGACGGACGGACATGGCTATATTGACTCGGCTATTGATGCTGATCAAGAATATAAATAATTTTTAGGGTCAGAGATGCTTCCTTCTGGATGGTAAATACTTTTGCACAAACTTATAATACTCTATGTACCTACGGTACAAAGTATAAAAAAATATTTAAATTTAATTTTAAAATTTTTTAAAAATGTAGATTAAAATATATTTTAGACATTTAAAATTTTTCCCAAAATCAAAAGTTTGAGTTTACCTACCTTATTACGCCCTTTTGTGTGGGCCTAACCTAAAGAACTTTCCATCAAAAATATCTTTGAGGCTTGCAGACTATTAAGAAAAAAATCATGTGGATAACTCAAAAAGTTGAAGAGTTATGATTTATGCAACGTGTTTTAAGAAAAATAGCCACTGTGCGCCGTCCATAATAACATTTGTTATTTTAGGTCCCTGATTTCAAGTTCATATAATGACGAAAGGTATCTGAAAGAGTTTGACGCTTACCAAGGCAATTAAAATAAAAAAACGACTATTTACATTACAAGAGCCTTCGATAACACTTACAAAGAATCGGCTAAATTAAACATTTTTAACGATATCGACATAGTTGATACTACTTCAAAACTGGGTTTG
Source organism: Lordiphosa andalusiaca (assembly GCA_035044965.1). Lineage (NCBI taxonomy): Eukaryota > Metazoa > Arthropoda > Insecta > Diptera > Drosophilidae > Lordiphosa > Lordiphosa andalusiaca. The sequence continues at coordinate 68,526 of JAWNNM010000051.1, read as the reverse complement.
TCTGAACAAAAGAGTTATAGAGTTTCTTAAAGTTTTGTACACAAACTGTTTTTCAACTACAATGGGCAAAAGCATTGGCTCGAACCAAAACCCCATTCCGAAAACATTGAGCCCAAACTCTCCGATCGAACCAGTGAATTGGAGCTTTAAAAATTGGTACAGACTTGCAGCCCTTCGCACAATATTAATAGCGACCTTCGTATCAGTATAATATCGCGAAGATCGCGGAGTGTTAACTGCTATCATAAAATGGGAGTAGATACTAGCCGATTGGAGTAAGTAGATCTTTGATTTATGAACCATCGACCAGAAGATTAATGATCAGGCAAGATATTATGATGAGCAAGTTATCTATTTATCAAAGAGAGACTCCTGTTCTCCTATGCTACCGCTCTATGCAAAGATCCTATTACATTTTAATTCCCAAATGATTGATTTTAAAATGTGATAAGTCGATGGCCCACACCGACACTCACTCGTACTCTCTTTCGCTTCGAAGTATTTCCACACACATTCCCCCATTAGTTTCGAATCAATTACGCACCATATCGTTCATTGTATCTGTGGGGCTTAATCAATTCTCATTGACACAATTTAATTGTAGCGCAGCGCGCAATTGGAGTGAATATATGAAATTAAACGATCCGAGCGACGCCTCACTTATAAATTGCCCATACGAGCATTTATGCATGTATGTCGAAGAGTATATAAGAGTGTGTGTACTATGGGAGCAAAACGATAGCAATTCAATTGACTGCGCGAAAATGCTAAAAACTTCCGCTGTGGCTCTGCCACTGCCCCTGCCCCAATGCGTATCTGTGAGATACTTGCTCACTTGTTCGACACTTGTTCCCCATTAGCTGCACCTGTACTACATACCGTTGTCGACTCGTACAAACATTTGAACTTGAGGTACAAGTGTTTTTTTTTTCTATTTGCCTTTTGACTTCAGCTGAGACTGGAAATAATAACGAACTCAAAGCGAGACAGCGGCCTAATCAATAGCGTTCAATGTTTATGTATGTCTGTCTGTTCCTGTTATCTCCAAAATGAGTCATCCGCTGCGCCTAATTGCCCACTCGAATTTGATAAGCTCAGCCTTTCTCGCGAGTTTTCAGATATCTTCATTATATCGAGTGCTGTGTGTGAGTTAAGCACGTGTTGGGACTGGCTTGGCTTAAATGGGATTTTCCATCTTCTTATCGCTGCCGGTGCCGGTCCAAGGCACCAACTAATTCTGTTTTTTGTTGTCTAATGTGAGAGCTCTTGAGCTTTTTTTGTCCATTTCAGTACTCGCTACCTGATATGGTATCGTAAAATCAAGTTAAGTCACAAATAATTGTTTGTTTATGTCTTCGATTTGTGGCTTCAGAGTATAATTCAAATGGAAGAGGACTAAATCTGGGGAAAAAACAAAACTAACCAATGAGTTTCATTGTGTTTGTAATTTGATGGGCCAGACAAACTAAATGCATTTGAACTTGAGCTTCTGTTGAGTAAGCTGCAATATCAAGAATTATGAGCAGGATTTATAAAACAGCAGCAAAACAGACAATTTCAATTACAGTCTTCGAGAATCTTTGGTACAGAATCTTTTGTACCCAAGCAATTGCTGTGCTCTCTGCATAAATAGAGCCGGCTAAATACCCCTCATTGTATTTGAAACCATTTAATTGTCCTAGTCCATATAACAAACAAACAGACTAAACTTTCAGCTTATAACTCCAATCATTTCCGACATACTTCTCTGAGCCACATTAAATCCTGCTCAAATTCTGAACTTAAAAGTGGTTCAAAAGCGATAGCATCCGCCAAATGTCAGACTTAATTTTCAAAACTTAAATAACATTTGGCTTTCGCTACCAAATTTCACATTATCTCTGAAATATGGCGCTAATACAGTTTTGAATCGGTAGAAACTGGATCGAAATCAGTTTTTAAGAGCAAACAAACAACGCAAACATAGTTTCTGAGATATGTACCACTGTTTGTTCTGTTTTTACAGCTACACCCAGAAAAAAGTAGTACGAATAATATAAGTACGAGCGCTCTTGAAAAACAATTTATTCGTTCTTGAATTTTCAAGAATTTCGCTCTGGAAATGGAGCTAAATTCGTTCTCTGCTTGGTGCTTTTAGGCGAGGGGAGTGCGGTACAGAAACTAAGAGAGGAGAGCAAGCACTTTTGAGGTAATAGCGATGAGTCGGCTCTTACAGTTTTGTATTTTATGGAAGAGGGGTGTGGGGAAGCTATCGAGCGGAGAGCGTAATGGATTTTTGCACTCATCTTGCTTTGAAATTCCCAACCAGTTATGGCATTGCTGGCATGGAGAGACCTCTGCTCGACTGATAGTTGACAGACAAAGACTGATGCTGCTTTGAAGTGTTTGTTTCCTCAAGCCGGGTAAAACTTGCAACATGGCTTACTAATTAATTTTCCATGAAATAAATTTTTAGCAAAATGGAAAGAATCAACTGATTTTGAATTGTTGTAAGGTTGGAATCTGTGAAGCTCTTGATTTAAGAGTAATCGATCTTAGTCTTGAATCTGATGAGCTCTTGATAATAGGAAGAACATTCTCGGTTTTTGACAATGCTATATACCCTTGATTCAAGAATGAGCAATCTTGAATCCGAGTATATTTAGCACTTGGTCCAAGAACTATTCTGCTTGATTTGAGAATGATACTCACTTGGATCAAGTATAATGCTCTTGAATCAAGAAAACCGGGATAATAAATTCATACTTGGATCAAGAATTTCGCTCTTGGATAGATAATTTTAACTCTTATCGAACTATTAATCTCGAAAATTCTTGATACAAGCGTGAAATTCTCTATTTTTTCTCTGAGTGTACCTGTAGATCAACTTTAAAGTTTCTCGAATATTTTCTGAGAGTTTGGTTTGAGTCACTTTTGATCCGGTTCCAATTTAGAACTCTTAAATGGTTCGGAAACGACAATATCTGGAATAATATACAACAGCAAACTAGAAGCAAAACCGCATAATTTAAGGTTTAAAGCTTAAATAATTTCTAAGTTATGCAACACTGAAACACTTTAAAACCGTTTTTAGCCACTAACAAACCGGCTTACATAAGTACTTGGTAAACTCGGAACTCTGCACTTCAATTAAGTACAAACGGTGTCAATAGTACGGTTAGTACGAAAATATTTAATTTAAGTACAAAATTCTTATAAGAAGTACGATTTTTGCAATCCGAAAATACTTGAACTTAGACTGTTTTGGGATATATTAAGTATATTTGGAATTATTTTAAGAATTTTTTGATCAAACTTTTAGTTTATAATGGTCAAGACCATGTCAAGTCAAGTCAAGACCGATTTTGTCTCAAAATAAGTACAAAACGTTTGTTTTCAAAGTCCAATCATTTTTAGTGTCAGCCCAAAAACATTCTAGAAAGAATATAAGAGAAGTTAAAACAAGAAAAAAAAACTCTTGAAAGCTATTCCCACCTTGCAGTTGAACGAGGTCTCAGTATTGAACCAAATAAATATCCATGGCCCGTAACCAAAGAGCAAGCTGAAACTACAGTAGGTCAGAAATTTTACCATCACTCCATAACAAAAGTGTTAGAGCCAGTTGGGAATTTTAAGAACAGACTCGCTTAAAAATCATTTTTCTGTTGCAAACTTTGTGGAGCTAACATTATGAATCTATTTTGTACTCAATCAAACATATTTTGTACCCGAACTAAGAACTCGCTTTTCTGTAAATATGTACCTTACTGTCAGAATGTTCTTGATTTAAAAACATTTGTACTCATTTCAATAATATTACCAGTCATATTTCCGACTGAAATTGTTTCGTACTCATTTTATGTACACCTAAAAACGAATCATACTTCAAATTTCAAGTACAAAACGGTATCCCGTTTGGTCTACAGCACCGGTAGTCTTTTTGTACTCTGTACCGTAGGTACATAGAGTATTATAAGTTTGTGCAAAAGTAGGTAACATCCAGAAGGCAGAAAATTATTAACATTCTTGATCAGCATCAGAGAACTGCAAAAATCACTTTTATCTTGATTTCATCATACTCAAAAAATCCCACTCACAACTAATCAATCAACAAAGCATGCCGTTTAGTTAACTCGTTGTCATACCTGAGAAAGCTTCAATCGGTTGAGTATGAGCGTACGAGTCGACAATGATTGTATTCATTTATATACTCTAGGAAACTCAGGCTTGAGCAAAATACACATAATTTCGGCAACAGCTTCATGCGGTTGAGTGAATTTGAGCTGATCGAATATGTTTGCACGTAAATCGTCTCTCATGTTCACCAATACAAACACAATTTTCTGTTCTCTCCATTTAGGATTCCCAGCTAAAAATGACAAAGCAAACTCGCTCTCTCTCTCTCTCTCTCATTCATCTGTGTCAGCAGCACACTGAGCAGCGCTGTATTAGCGTATGTTAAAACTCATACGAGGTCATGAACGCACATTCGTTGTTGTGTCAAACGAACAAACACCCGAATCGAGCAGATTGAAGATGAGCATGATTGTAATCAGAGCGCCAACTAGGGTTGATGTTTTTGAATGAACAAAACTGAATAGAGAATATGAGTGAGTGAGCAAGATGAACGATTGAACGCAAAGACATGTGGATTCGGGTGTTGATTATTTATGATCGTTTTGCAATCACCCGAAGCCGTTCTCTGATCAGCATCATCCGTATGAACTCAAAGATGGTAAGCGGTGGAGGTTTGACATGTACGGGAAATATGCTTCTTATGTCTGCAGGCAGATCAAGTTTATTTTCAATTTTGCCCACGCCCCATCCCGCCCCCATAATTTGGAAAAAACGTCATATCTTCCACAGTTTTAAAGATAGGTGGGTTGTTCCTTTTAGACATATTTAGTTATCAGGATAACTTATCGATCCTCCAATGGAATGATGAAGATCGGATGAACGGTTGTCGAGTTATGATGTCCGCTGCAGCAGCGCTGCTTTCAGCTGCTACTGCAGCATCGACATTTATGCTGGGCGTATAATTTCGCTGGTACAGAGTATGTTATAGTCGTTATTGACCCATTTTCTTTCTTGTTTTTGTTTTGTTCGGTGTTATTGAAGGCTCCAGAAAGAATGAATTTCAGTTTTTCCTTAGGTATCGCACATTGTGTACCATATTTTAATCAATCAAAAATCAGAGCCAAACACGCGCCACCATGACCATAATTTATGCCGGCTTCCCAAATCTGCCCACACTGGGTCAAAGCATACGAATTGACATAATGGCAGATGTTAGGGAATGATAAAATTTGGGAAGATATTTTAAGGTATGACCCCATTTTTCGTACTCTCCTTGAGTGGTGTTCGACGATATCTGTAATTCCGCTATTGGGATGGCAGTTTTAAGAAGAAGTTTAAATATTATTTCACTGGGACAAAAACATAATGTCACAAAAATGAGCTTGTTTTTTGCTTCTTGACTGAGACTGATGTTCTGGGATGCATTGGAGGTTCCATACATCTATGAGCGTTGGGTAGTTTACAAAACTGAGTTGACTTCTAAACTGAACAAGTGATTACCTTCTTCTTTAACTGTTCTCTTTTGTTCAGTGAGGCTTGTTTTTCTCACTGAACAAACTGAATAATAGAAAAAGAATCTACAGACACAGCTCAATGTTTGTTTTGTAAGTCTGGTTCAGTATGTGTTGTTCAGTGAGTCGATCATTGAGTGGTTCAGTAGCTTGTTTAGCGACCTAAAGCACAGGCCGCATTCATTTCAAGAAATTTCATCAATTTTCGCAATTGCAGAATCCAGCAGACAAACTATTCATTAATTAATCATTGATACTCTTGGGTTTTTTCTAAGCTAATCTTAATTGATTGATAACAGAACGGGTCATAAATGTAAATCATGGAAAACAATCACACCATTATTTATCAAGTTGTTTCCAATTAACGAAATTTGTGAAATTTATTATGACATTCCCTTGTATCTGGGTATTTGCATTTGCTTTATCACCGCACTTACTCAACCCACCAGTTCTTCGCTATGCTGGTTGGCAACGATGACGTGCCATGTTTGTCTTGTTAAGTTTTTGTTGTCTATGCGGCATGACTTGCAAAAACAATACCAAAAAATCACAGACAACACACGCCAACGAACACCGCACATCATAGGAACAGCGCTTCACAACCGGTAAGCGCCGCGGCCGGTGGATAGCTTGGTTAGTTCGCACATATCAACAACATGCTGGACGGTTTTACGTCTTTAAGCGAAAGTTTTTATACCCGTTAATCGTAGATTGAAAGGGTATACTAAAGTGGTGAAACTCATTTTAACAGTCAGAAGGAAGTATATATATATATATATGTATGTCACGGCCTGTCCGTCCGCCAGTTTGTCTGTTTGCACACCCAGATCTCAGTGACCAGAAGAACTTGCGCAACCAATTAATTTTGTCAGCACGCAGATCAAGTTTGATAAACATATTCCGTACACCTATTCCCATACCTACATTAAAAATCAAATATGCAAACCACTCGAAAATAACTACTGGTTCGGTTCAGTGGCTCACACAGTTTCTAAGCCGCCGGTTCGGTTCAGTACATGGTTTTAGGGAGCTAACTAAGCCGCGGTTTCGGTTCGGTTCAGTGGTTCATAAGGGCACATTATAAATGATAATAGTTTCTGTCGTAATGTGACTTTTCGCACACTACAGAAATCTAAGTTCTATAAACCATTTGAAAATATTCAGAATGCGTCTTAAAGGAATGCACTTCGAAATCAGAGAATGTCGGCTAGAAAAGAATTCGTACATGCAATACTTGCCTCTTACACACCCTATTTATCATATTATATGAGTATAAACCCGTCTGGACAAAATTAAATTAAAGTATGTATTATGAAATGTACTACGACGGACAAATCAATTATCAACTTTCATTAAAAGAATGCAGATTGATGACAAAAATATTATTATTTTATTGTAAAAATTGTGTCAAGTCATCCTTAAAGGTTATATCGATAAGCATCGCGAAGAATATAGAAGGTCGAACGATATGTCGTATCAAAATTATCTTAGGGAACCGATTTAAATTCCCAAATTAATAGGTGTCATTGGCTAGAGGAAAGCGATTCACATCTTAAAGCTCGTCAAAGAACTGAACCGAACCGAAAAGTTTCCACTTGTGGTTTTTGTTTCGTCTCAGCCGGCTTGGTTTGCGTTTCGGTTCATCAGCTGGAATAAGCGGATCGGCTTAAAACCGGTAGGGTTCAGAACCGGGTTGCTTCTTTGTCAAAAATTGTTATTTAATTCCTACGATTTGTAAGATATCGAAACTCACATTTACGCAAGATCTAGAGCTTTTTATCTGGCTTTTTAATTGGACACCATTTGTAATTGTGTGTTAATTTTTTTTGAATAATAATAAGAATATCAACTTATGTCAAATCAATCAATCTACGAATCGTTTGTGCAATTTTCTACGAAATTTACATTTTGATGCCAATTAGATCTAAGTATAGTTTTATGGATATAAAACAGCTTCATATTATTGTAATCGATGTGAAGTGGCTATATTATGCATGGGAAAATTCAATCTTCATACGAATTCACCCTAATAAATGGACCACAAATAATCACAGCGCATAAACCAACTCAACCGGCAAAATCTAAATTAACTTAAATTCGCTTTGTATCCCCACGTTAGTTTTAGATAGTTTTGAAAGTTTCCAAAAAAAAGTCAAGTCAATTTTACCTGTTTAATAGAGGTACTATATCGGTATTATTCCGGACGTAACATTCGTACGCAACTTTAATTTCTAATATTGTCACAGCTGGAGTTCACATTGGTATATTTTAATAAAATATTTTACAAAATGCGGTTCTTTAGGAGTACTTATAGACCCATTTAAAAATAAAAAGTTAACTGTTTTTGATAAAAAGATATGCTTGCGGACGTTAAAAAAAGTTGAAGTCGACTTTGAGGCTTATGTGCACTTGTACATTTTTTTAGCGAATTTTGCATAGAAAACCAAAAAAGGCCGCATACAAAAAATTAAAGTTGAATATAAGACTATATTAATCCATATTTAACGAGAAAGCCAAGGTAACTTCGACTGTGTCGAAGTTTTAATACCCTTGCAAGTGCTCGCTAAAATATTTTCAAAAAATACTCTTTTTCCCATTTTCCGACCGATCTTTCGTATGGGAGCTATATGATATAGTCATCCGATTTGGACAATAATTTGTAAAATTATGTGAAAGCACATGAAACAAACAAATACAAAATTGCAGGATGCTACCATTAAAAACCAAAAAGTTTTTCTAACTAAAACAGTTTTTCAGACCTATCTTTTGTATGGCGGCTATACCATATAGTTGTCCGATTTTAATAAAACTTGGTAGAAATATAAAAAAACATAGTTAACCTACGATTACAAAGTTTGGAGACGTTTCCGTTGAAAAGAAAAAAGTTTTTCTCACTAAAACCAGTTTTCCGACCGTTTATTCCTCTGGGAGCTATGGGATATAGTCATCCGATCCGGTCGGCTCCGACATATTAGTAGTGTGCAGCAAAAAGAAGACTCTGTGCAAAATTTCAGCTTTCGATAGCTTCAAAACTGACGGACGGACGGACAGACGGACGGACAGACGGACGGACAAAGCCCAATCGACTCAGCTCGTCACCCTGATCAAGAATATATATAGTTTATGGGGTCGGAAATAAATATTTCTATGCGTTGCAAACATCTGGGCAAAATTATAATACCCTTTGCAAGGGTTATTTTAATTTTCGTCGGTTGACGAAGTCAAACCATCAAACCAAATTATATAAATAAAACATATCCATGTATTTCAAAATCCATTTAACCTTGTAATTATTAATTTAATATTTTCCAAAATACAACATGGTAGCTAATTACTAATTCGTAGTTTTCATGAAGAATTCTAGGTTTGGGAAGAATTTTAATTTCATCTCAAATTAAGTTGCGCTCGGCTGACCCCTCGTCTTGTTCGCTTTCAATATGTTCATGAAAGCTCAAAGGTGATAATTTTAAAAAAGGGTTGCAGCTTTCAAACGGTATTGCATTAAAAATTACATTAGCAAATTGGCTGATCGCCATATAAGTTTTCTTTTTGAGGTTAAGATTTTCGGATTCTCTACAACCTAGAGCAATTTAAAGCCCAGATTCAGATTCAGCAGGCGAAAATCCATAATAAGCACCTACTTCCACCTCATAAAAAATATTTCTACATATTATTTTCATGCCGTAGCGGACGTTAAACCCTTTGCCATTAATATTAAAAAGAAAACAATGTAGTAAAGGTATTTGTTTTTTTTTTCATCAGATTAAAGTGCATAAAATAATTAAATTTAAAATTAATTTAGTTAATTAATTAAAACAAAATTATAAAAATTCATTCTGTTATATTTAAAAATCCCTATTTTCTGTTGCGGACGTTACACATAATATACCCATGTTTAGTTCAAATTTTTTAATATTATATATAGAATGAATTATATTTCAAGTATTGCTAAGCGCAAAATATTGAAACGACTGTTTTGTCCATTATTTTGACAAACGAAAATGCCCTATTTTCACAACAATTAATTCAAGAAATAGAAATTTAATTTAAGCCTCCGCCCAGAAAAAACCATTTACCGTAAAACCATATTTCTTACATATTATATTTTGAAGCTTGAATATGTAGCCTATTTCGGCCCTTGGTAAAAAAAATTCTCGGATTAGCCCATATATGACTCATAATATCGGTACTTGAAATTAAAGCCATAAATATTAAATTTTTCAAATATTTATATCACATTTATTATCGCACAGTGGGCGGTTTGGCTTATCTATCGAAACGAAATGAATAGCTCCAAAAATGTATGGAAAATTTAGCGAAGCTACACCCAGAAAAAAGTATGGACTAGAATTGCCCAAAATTACCTAAAATTTTAGGTAATTTTGCCTAAACTAACGGCTAAGGAATTTTGGACTAGAATTTAGGACATCCATTGCCTAAATTTTTTTTTGTAGTTTTAGGTAATTTATGGCCTTAAATCTAGTCTGTGTTTTAAGGAAATATGTGGCCTTGAATGTAGGCTATTATATAAGGACTTAATTTCCTTGAAAATAGTCCTTGATAGCCATAATATTTAGGCAATAAAGGACCTAAAATTCATGCCATGATAGCCTTAATACTAGATCTACTACTAGATATTTTCTCAAAATTATAGTTATTTTAGCAATTTTCAAGCAAAGACATTTAATATTATTAAAAAAAAATAGACACAAATAGTGTGAAAGAAGTTCTTTCAGTATTAGTATGAAGCTAATCATGAATTTAAATAAAATGTAATATAATTTTTTTACCAATGAAAACATCAAGCAACTCCTAACATGACATTTGTCCGTATTGTCATATGAAATATTTTTAGCCCATTGGACTATTTTTTAGCACACAAATTCCTTAAACTTTATTACCTAAAATTGAAAGTTTTAGGCAATATGTACCATTTTTAAGGCAATTATTGCCTAAAAATTAAATTTTAGGCCATAAAGTCCAGTTTCCTAAAATTTTAGGAATCACTTTTTTCTGAGTGTACTTATCTGTAAGTGGTTAGTTATAGAAAAAGAATAGAAAACCTACGAATAAAATGTTTTTCTCACTTAAACTAGTTTTCCGGCCGATTGTTACTATGAGATATATTCCGCCGATCCTGCCGGTTTCATTAAATGTGAGGAAATCGGATAGAAACTGTTCGTCTGTTTTTATAGACGGACATGGCCATATCATCTGAACTCGTCATGCTGATCAAGAATATATATACTTTATGTAGTAAAGAGATGCTTGCTTCTATGCGTCACAAACATCTGGACAAGGGTATGAAAGCTTTTTTTTTTGGGTTTTTGAGAAACGATCAGTTATTTCACAAAATAGTGCCTAGAGAAAATTATTAGAGATATCCAGGCTAAAGTAAAACTCAAGCAATGTCGGTTGATCCAGGATTTTCTCAAACCAAGTACAAGAGGATTTACTTGAGCACGGATTTTTCAATCCCGAAACCAGTAAGAGCTTAATATTAGCACGAATTTATTTCAGCTTGCTATTCGACTTAATCCCTTAACTCGATATTAGTGCTTGATTTGATTTGAAGTCGGTTTGGGGCAAGAATGCACTAGGTTAAATTAAGCTCAATATTCAAACTTCTAACATTCAATCGGAAAAGAACGAATTCTGGATTGACTTGAGCTCGAATATCAAACTTGAAGTTACCCCAAAATAATCTTTCCACAAGAACACCATGTGAAATTTATGTTTAAAAGGCTTCACCCAGTGACACCAAATCAGTGGCTCTGTTTGGAAATTCCAAGGCAGCAGAAGTGCCTCAGCATTTGCGTATGTGTGTGTACGCATTTAGCCTTACTGTATTGGTCTCGGTTTCCTTTCACTGTTTCACGTTGACATTCAAACTCTGTGCTTACTTCAATCTCAAGTAAGGATCATTTGACTTTAAAGTACATAACCGAGTTGGAAACTAGCCTTTTCGAATTTCAGGATCGTTCTTATATCAAGTACGTATAAGTGCTACTCCAACTTGAAATTCTAATCCGAAATCAAATAGTTATTTTTAGCTTGATTTTAGCTCGAAATCATTTATCTGCGTAGAAGATACATTCTCCTGTAAAATTTCAGACTTGGCATATATAATTATTTACGAAAATTTGTGCAATGGGGTCGATGTTTATCTGGCCAGCATAAGCAAACCAACAGTGATGTTAATGCTCTGTTAAATTACATAAGGGAAGACTACTAAGTAACGGGTATATAGAAGTCGGGCAGGTCCGACGTTTACCGACGCTCTCGTTTCTGCTTATCGATGTGCCGTTGTGTGACTGCTAAGTGCCATGTGCTCTCCTCCCCCTTAACGTCTGGCCACAACTTCAATTGCATCCACAGCACAAAGACTGACATGGGGCGTCAATTTATGGCACGCTTCGATGGAGTTCAATGGCAAACCAGACAGTACGAGACACAGACAACAACTCCGTTGTTGGTGCCCGACTCTCGATCTCAATGAAGACGTCAAAGACTCTTGAAAGCTCATTTGCCTGCCGGTCTGACTGCTTGCAACTCCACCGGCACCGGCACCGGCTGCACCAGTTGCCAGCATTGTCGGGGCATTATCGCCGCATAAATAAAGGCCATTCGATGAGGGCGTCACCGTCAAGTCACTCGGCTTACATCCCCCCTTGTCTGTCTGTCTGGATCATTGCCTCACTATTGCAGCTTCTCTTTTTATTATCGGAATATTGGGCGGTGTGTCGCCAAGTCAAGAGCTGCCTTAGTCTCGTTCTCGCTTTACGACTTTCAAAAATCCGGTCCGGTCTCACCGAGGATGTGTGGCATTTCCGCTTATCCCCCAGCATCAAACCGTTGATCTTTCCCCCCGCTTGGCACACCCGCTAAGTGATTTCTGCTGCGCCAGTGCCAAATCGTTCAAATGCCACAAATCGACTATCAGCACTCCTTGCCCCACCTGGAATATGAACCTCACGGAGCTCGTGCTTTGCATATCAAATCGCAAAAGCAATCGACAAACGTCGATCGACGTCGTTGTCTCCACCCATGTTGTGAATTCAACAAAATAGAAAATACGTTTATCTTTAATAGCCTCCCGATAAACTTTGCCGCAAGATCGAAAATGGGCCTGGTACTCTATAACGAAGCGTGGTTTATCAGCGGCGTCAATGGCAATTAGAGCATTCTCTGTCAAATTGATGGAACAGAACGATCCAGCCGCTCCTTTTAATGGTGCACCATTAGTTTGCTTAGTTGAAGTAAATTACAGTAAATAAACAATAATGGCGAAAATAGGGAGGATCCCCAAGTATCTCAGCAAGTTTTCCAGCATTGTTCTTAATTCCACAAATTGGCAAATGTTTTTTTTTTTGACTCAGAGACCAAATCTAATCCAAAAACCCGATTAAAGTCACTAAATATTTGTGTAAGTGGCATCGAGAAGACGGGCTGTTTAAAAGTGAAGCGAAAACAACAAAAGGCGCAATTTGGTGATCAAATCGCCAATGGGAGCATGGCTGTATATTCTTGAAATGTTTAACAATAAGATAAGACAAAAAAAACTTTCGATTTTTCGAAAGTGAAAACCCTTACCTTTATTGTCATCCGATTTGGCAGCTTTACCATATAGTTGTTCGATTTTAATGAAACTTGGTAGAATTATAAAAAAAAACCTATTAAACCTACGATTGCAAAGTTTGGAGACGTTTCCGTTGAAAAGAAAAAAGTTTTTGTCACTAAAACTAGTTTTCCGACCGATTATTCCTATGAAAGCTATGGGATATAGTCATCCGATCCGGTCGGCTCCGACATATTAGTAGTATGCAGCAAAAAGAAGACTCTGTGCAAAATTTCAGCTCGATAGCTTTAAAACTGAGAGACTAGTTCGCATAGAAACTGACAGGCAGACGGACGGACAAAGCTCAATGGACTCAGCTCGTCACCCTGATCAAGAATATATATGTATAGTTTATGGGGTCGGAAATGAATATTTCTATGCGTTGCAAACTTCTGGGCAAAATTATAATACCCTTTGCAAGGGTATAAAAAACAACAACGCTGGCTACTGCTCCCTGTTAATAGAAAAAGATTCGGAACGCGATGGTAATCGAAATGGAAATCTTAATGAAGCCCACCAGTGCGAGCCGAGTTTTAGGGCTTCTTCATAACGAAATCGAATCGAGAAGCAAACTTAAAAGTGTAAACACCCACCCATCTCTGGATAACACATTGGATCGGACACTTTTTCCCCCAAACAGAAAAAAAAGATCACGATATTTAGTAACAATCGGGTATTTTTCAGTATCGAATTGGCCTTCATCTGAAGAATACCCAGTTGATATGATCGAAAATATCACTCGTACATTTCGAACATATCAATGTGAAATGTTTCAGATCAACAATCTGATATTTGTTTATATCCCTGATCTATTTTTATAGTATCAATGTTTTTATAATATCAAAGGGGTATTATTGTATAATGTATTATTATGTATCAAAGCTATATTTGTATAGTACCCATTGGACATGGTTCAAATGTCAAAGATATATTAGAATTAAAACAAGAAAGAAAGTCGGTCAAGCCCGACTATAACATACTCTGTACCAAGAAAATCTGTCTTTTGATCATAACTCGAAAACCGTTCATCCGATCTTCTTCATTCCTTTGGCGGATCGATAAGTTATCCTAATAACTAAATATGTCCAGAAGGAACCACCCACCTATCTTCAAAACTGTGGGAGATATGACGTTTTTTCTTAATTGCGGGGGCGGCAGGGGGCGTGGCCAAAATTGAAAATAAACTTGATCTGCCTGCAGACATAAGAAGCATATGTCCCATACATGTCAAGCCTCTATCTCTTACCATCTCTGAGATCTGTGCGTTCATACGGACAGACAGACGGACAGACGGACATGGCTATATCGACTCGGCTGTTGATGCTGATCAAGAATATATATACTTTATGGGGTCGGAGATGCTTCCTTCTGGATGTTACATACTTTTGCACAAACTTATAATACTCTATGTACCTACGGTACAGAGTATAAAAATAAATGTAATCTTATTAATGTGGATTTTATATTCTCGAAAATATCAGATTGATATTTTCGAACAGGTCATTTTCAACTTTATAATATCTGCTTTTTATTGATATGAAAAAATATAACATTGAGCCCCAGATAATACCATTTTTTTTCTGTGTGGTTAGGGTTCTCCAATAGGGGCATGCAAAGTATGTTCTTTTTTCCTTACTCCGTAAGATTCCAATAAAGGCTAGTTCGGAGAACTGCTTTTCCGTAGTATTTAACAGTATTACAGCATGAATCAAAAATTCCATGTAGCTGGTCTTAGCAAAATAGTCGGGTGTGTTTGTCTGTTCATAGTACAAAAGGGTACTCAAGAACTCAATTTTTACCTTTACCTTCGCTTCGGTGGGGTGTAAGTCTTTGCAGTTCCAATCAGCTCAGTGTCTGGTACGCCGTGTAAGACGGTTTATTTGCATTGGACTTAGTATTCTTAGTATTCCTGTTGCTCTACACATTTCCCTTTATTTCGTTTTAGCTTCGCCACGTCTCACCACAATGGAGAAATCGAATCTGACAGAAAAGAACCGGCAGAATGTCTATAATGACACAACCAAACCAAAGAAACACAAGCGTCGCGACAAAAGCGATTTGGGTCCTGATTTCGTGGCTCCAGATGGAGGTTGGGGCTGGGTAGTTTGCCTGGCATCCGGACTCAATAATGTAGGTCCCACGAAACAGTATTTCATATCGTATCATTATGAGCCACCCATTTTCTTGTTTATTTGCTCAGTTTTTCCTGTTTCCGGCACTTCAGCAGTACGGATTGATATACAGGGAGCGCATGAAGTCTCTGGGCTTCGATGCCGAACAGACCGTTACCATCGTGAATGTGGTAATGTCCATATCCTCACTAGTGGGTAAGTGTTGCGGCTGAAGAACCTACTGATTATTTGGCTCACCACATCAACTTCTTTGCAGGAATTGTCAATGGTGCCATGTTTAGGAGGTTCACCTTCCGCCAGGTGGCCCTAACGGGCACAACTCTAGCCTTTCTGGGTATCTTTGCCACAGCCTTCAGCACAACGTTCCTGCAGTACGTCATCTTCCTGTCATGCGTTTACGGCATTGGACTGGGCCTGTCAATGGCAGCCACTTCGCTTGCGGTGAACACGTACTTCAAGCTGCGACGGCGTCGCGCCACCGGCTTCTCATGGACCATCACCGGGCTGGGACCAATCATGTTCCCACATGTGACCACCTTTCTGATGAGCTACTACGGTGCCCAGGGAACCATTCTTATCTATGCAGGAATTGCCATGAACGCTATACTCTGTGCTCTCACCCTGCAGCCCGTGTTGCGCCACGTGCGAAAGCCGGAGAAGCCAACGTCTCCGACGACTGACGGGGTCGCCGGAGAGGGCGACAAGGAGCAACCGGAGCTAGTGGAGGCCAATGGCAATCTTTTGACCACTACCAACGACCCTTGGAGCGACTACGAGTGCAAATACTGCCAGTACCAGAAGCGAGGCAAGCGTGGAATTTTCTCCTCCCAGTATCTGTTCAATGTGGATGACCCCGACCGACCAGGGTATGAGATCACGGAGCCAGGTACTCCCATGCTCGCACGGGCCAATGATGGCTGGTTTGGTTCCAAACTATCCCTTACCTCGGAGCATGCCGGTGGAACGCGCTATCGCACAAGGCAGGCCCTGTTCCGTCAGGTTTCGTCCACGCGCAGTCGGGAGAATCTAGATAGATTGGAAGCCAGCCGAGACATTCAATCCACGGAGCAAGCGACCTCGCCCCTGTACAAACCCAACTACTTCAATCGCGAGCGAGAGGACATGGATCGGTATGTGAGCAAAACCAGTGTCTACTCCAGGCCCGGGCAGGAGGAGCTGCTGCGCTGCACTTGCGCCGAGGACAAGGCCCTGTTGGAGAAATCCGCTGAGGCCCTTAAGCTGGAACAAATGGCCCTGCAAGCAGCTGATCAGGAAGAGGAGGAGGCCAAAAGCCGGATGACTTTTTGGGAAAAGGTCACCAAATTCTTTGACCTCGATCTGCTGCGGGATTTCACCTTCGTGAACCTAGCTGTCGGCATGAGCATCATGATGTTTGGCGAAATGAACTTCTCGGTTCTAACGCCATTCATCCTTAACAGCTTTGACTACAAAGATACACAGATATCGTTGGTGATGTCTCTGCTAGCCTGCATGGACATCTCAGTGCGCTTCCTAGCCCCACTGTTTCTGGAGAAGGTCAAGCTGGACAACCGGGTGCTCTTTGCCTTCGGCATTATTTGCATTGCTGTGGGACGAGTGATTGTTTCGGTTACCACTTCGTATGAGGTGATGATCGGAGTGTTCCTGCTCATTGGATTCGGCAAGGGCTTTCGCACCATATTCTCGCCCCTAATCATTCCCAGCTATGTGCCGCTTCGGCGGCTGCCAGCTGCCTCGGGCCTGCAATTGATATTTAACACATTTTTCACAATTGCCATGGGTCCCATTTTGGGTAGGTTCACTCGTAAAGCCCGTCACAGCATCCAAACCAACTGAAATTGATCTCTCAATCGTTTTTTCCCCCAGGCTCAATCACAAAATCCTACGGGTATAAGGCAACCATCCACGCTATTAATACACTAACCGCTGTGGCCCTGCTCCTTTGGCTCACCGAGTCCGTGGTGCGGCGTGTTTTGGGGAAGCCCTCTAAGGGAATTGGCGAGTAACCAATCGTCGACGATGTTGATTAACGTCAGAACTGAGCTACTTACACGGGCATCCCAGTATGAGACTTGCAATAGGGGATTCACCTTTTACTTTTTGTAAAATTGTGTGTTTGTGCGTAGTATTATTTAAGAATGCGGTACTTATACAGGTCGACCGTACTTAAAGATTAAATGGTAAACTTAGAAAGTAACTAAGATATTTTTTTTACACTCTAGCTATATGTTGTCGAAAGTTTGAAATAAACGAGTGGATGCTGCTTATAAACTAACTGCCAAACGCCTCTTCTTCCAACAGGTTCTCTCTTTGAGAGAAAATACTGCGAACGCAGCTAAATGCTAAATGCCAGAAAACGATTTGATTTATAAAGTACAGCCAAAGCATTTGTTTAGTTTTAATTGTTTACTTCACAAAGGGCATAGCCGAATAAGCATACAAAAACTGTACCCGCTCTTCTCAGCACCAAATTTAAATATGTGATAGCCACCAAGTGAGAAGCTCACTCTTCTAAATTTTGAGTCTGATAGTCGCTATTGGAGTGGAGATACGAGGGCGGAAAGGTTAATCAAACGAG
Organism: Lordiphosa andalusiaca; assembly: GCA_035044965.1. Lineage (NCBI taxonomy): Eukaryota > Metazoa > Arthropoda > Insecta > Diptera > Drosophilidae > Lordiphosa > Lordiphosa andalusiaca. The sequence goes on along the minus strand of JAWNNM010000051.1, from coordinate 50,631 downwards.
AACGTAAGTTAAAGTCGGCCCTGCCCCGACTTCGAAATACCCGTTACTCAAGGCAATTAGTTTTTAATAACCTCAAGCGGCTCAGATAAGTATGCAACGTTTTCTTAACTCTGCCATTTATTATCCGATCTTTATGAAAATTTGTGAGATTGTACATATTGGATACATTGTGCATACTGCAAAATCTGAGCTCGATAGCTAATAAATTGTGGGAGATATTCAACTTTTTTTTTGCGGGGGCGGGAAGGGGCGTGGCCAAAATTTGAAACAAACTTGATCTGCCCACAGACAATACTAGCTTACATCAAAATTTGATTGCTCTAGCTCTTCTAGTCTCTGAGATCTAGGTGTTCATACAGACGGACGGACGGACAGACGGACATGGCTATATCGACTTGGCTATTGATCCTAATGAAGAATATATATACTCTATGATATCGGAGATGCTTCCTTCTGCCTGTTACATACATTTGCACGACTTTAGTATACCCTTTTTACTCTACGAGTAACGGGTATAAAAAGCATAGAGCGAATATGCCAAACTAAGAGACTGAGAAGATCTTGTGGGCCAAAGAAGTGGAGGAACGTGAATTAAAATTAGAGGAGAAACGGTTAGAAAAGGATTTTGAAATAAATCAAATGCAGCTGGAGCAAAAAGAACGAATTCTCAAACTAGAACTTGAGCTTAAATACAAAAAATAAACCATAAATAAAATGCAATTATTATAATGATACTTTATTAAAAATTAGATTATTAAGATGTTCTCTTTTGATTTCAGACTCTGAGTACTGCATATTGTTGGGTGCAACCTCAATAGATTCATTGTGATCAGTTTCCAATTCTTGGTGCAAGTCAAGATCTTGTATACTCAATCAGTTCCACTTCACTATGCAATTCTTTTGATGAAAAGAAAATTTTTGGCACTTTTAGTTGGCATTATTTTGTATATAATTTTAATTAAACTCCCCTTGATTGTGCACAAGGGGGCTGCTCACAATACTGGTCTGGCACTTCTGTCCAACTGCCCAAGTGCGCGACCAAAGTGAATACCCTATATAAAACAAGAAATTAGTATTTTTCATGTATGTTTCAGACATATTTGGCACACTGTATATCAACTAAAAAGGGGAAAAGGGGAAATTTCAGTCAACGCTGTGTGAGTAGATACTTTTTACACACCAACTTAGACTATGCAAACTATATTTCCCTATGTAATATCTATTAGATCGAAGCTCTTTCTAGTCAGTTATTGCCACGTTATAGATAATCGCACTGCAAGTTCACCCAGATTGTTGTTTAATCAGTACACAACAAAATGTTGAGCTAAGACATATGAAAAATAAATAATAAAAGTAAAGTTATTATTTTCATATAACGTAGCGTACTTTAAAGGGCACTAAGCATGATATAATTTATGTGCATAAGCTTAGTAACTGTTTACTTTATTAGGCTGCCTTTACATAGTTCGACACATGAGACATGACGATAAAAAAATGATAATTTTAAAATTGACAAATGAGATTCCATTAACACTGAATGTCATGTCATAATACTGGTATTCCTGAAAGTGATTTAGATTTGATTTAGATTATTTTTAAGCAAATCTAAATCAGTTGACGGAATGACCATTTTGCGCACTGATTTGATTTAGATTTCGGTGAACAGCTGACAGTGTGCTTTACACCTTAGTTTCCGTCCACTTTAGGCTGCAGGTTCTTCTTCTCTTCAAAAGAGGCTCGGCTGATTTCTTAATTGAAATAAATAGTTATTTAATTATTAAAACTTGAAAGACATACCCACTTTTTCCATATTAAAGTCGCTGCAGAATGTAAACAAAAACACCAAACGAGTACGGTCACACCAAAACGAAATCAAATCTAAACCAAATTTTAATCAGCCTCAAAGTAGATTATTTAAAATCAATTAGTATGACCGTCAATTCCTTACTTACTCTGGGCACACTTGACACTTTGTATGGAACTGCTGTGAACAGCTGATCAGCGAAATCTAAAACTAATCTAAATCAAATCTAAATCACTTTCAGGAATACCATTATTATGTTGTAAAATGTGATCTAGTTCATGTTAAAGCCCCAAAACAAACTGTGAACCTGTGAAAAAAATTGTGTTTTTAATTTTCATTATTTCGTAAAGATATAACAATTAAGTCTGAAGTTAAGGGCCAGCTGGAAGCTGCAATTCTCAGCTTTGGTATTGGTTTTATTGCTGATGACGACGACGAGGAGGAGCCTATAGCCAAGCGCTCTTGCTTGGTGGACAAGCTAAGCTTAACTAAATGGTGAGCTGAGAAGCATCCCAGCCAAACTTACAAACTTTTTGAGAATGAGCGCCAAAACATTTGACGTGCTAACACAAATTGGTGAGACCCAATATCACAGGGTGGAAGACTTGCGGTATCGATAGGATACTTAGCTTCCGGTTCAAGAATGACGGAGTTGTCATTTAGAAATCAGTACAAAGTGCTAAAAGACGAATACCTGAAGGTAAGTGTTTGCAGGGATCAGATTGAATTCCTTTCTAGGCAGTTCCTGTTAACCAAAGGACAACGAGGTTTTATTGCGCCCAAAGCCCTAAAACTCATTTAACGAATCTCTTTTTTGTTGTGCTCTTGAATGTATATATATATATATTTATTTTATTTATTTTTTATTTTATTATATTTATTTATTTATTGAGCTTAAACTCTTTAAATATTATATTATAAATTCTTCCATTATAGACAAAAGTTTATTTTCCAGTAACAAGTAAAGTTTATTGGCAGAATATGTTATTTTATTTTGTACACAATGGTGAATTCAATTATTTTTGTATTTGATTATGGTGAGTTGGGAAACCTCGAAACAAGAGGAAGAAACGTGTTCATTTTCTCAGATAGTCAAGCAGCCTTAAAAGCCCTGGACGGTAATACTAATAATGCCAAAACTCCTACCGAGTGCCGCAGATATCTTAATGAGATGGCCCAGCACTTTAAAATGAATCTCGTTTGGGTGCCTGGACACTGTAACATCGAAGGCAACGAGATGGCCGACCAACTCGCTAAAGCTGGCACTACCACCCAGCTCCTACCAGATAAGAGCAACATAGGGGTGCCACTGGCGACCTTTAAACTACAAGCAAAAGACACGACCTATTGAATAACCACGAATCGATGGCAAACGCTTCACACATGTGAAGTATCTAGACTTACATGGCCAACTCTGAATATGAAAAAAAACCAGAGCGCTACTCCGTCAAGAGAGAGAGAACATTTCCCTATTAGTAGGGGCCCTGACTGGTCACTGCCTAATTGGAATACACGCCGCAAGGCTCGGTATCAGGCACAATGACTTCTGTAGAAGCTGTAACTCAGCTGATGCAGAAGAGAGTGTACAACACCACTTCTGTCTCAGCAGAAGGCGACTCGCGCTTCTGGGTCGTCCTTTCCTAAACGATCTATCAGACATCTCTGAAACGGATGTTAACTCATTACTCAAGTTCGTGATATTATCTAAATGGTTTAACGGGGTCGACCCTCCCTCTACGACCACATCGTAGAAAGGGTTATGTGGTAACACAACGGGCCTACATTGGCCTAAGTGAAGAATGGGATCTCTCCCATTTCAACCATTACAACCTAACCTAACATAACCTATGGTGAGTTGGAGTTACTTGTGCAATTTTAAAGATCTTAAATGAAAGAAGTAGGATGATATTGTGAAAGCGCTTCTTACGTACAGCATTCCGAGAGAACTGCGCAGATTTGGAATCAGGAACATATTTGACCAAGTCAAGCACAAGCTACACCTTTGACTTCATTCGTAAATAAATAATTATTGAACTATTGTACCATGATTTCAGCACAGCAGAATTCAAACAAAATTATTTATGTAGGCCTTGAAAAAATGGTCATACCAAAGCGAAATCATATTTAAAGCACAAACCTCAAGACTGAGCTCAATCAGTTTTTAGTATGATACTAAATTCCTTACTTACTCTGAATCAACGAAATCTAAAACTAAACTAAATCAAATCTAAATCGCTTTCACTTTACATTCTACCTTCTTAAAACCTTCTAATAAAATTTTTCCTTTCTGTTCAAGAAGCAATTATTAATTTTTGATTGGTTGATTCCTCGAAAAGTTGGTAGTTTCATTTATTACAAAACAAAACAAAATATTATTGCTTGAATTTTATATAAAGGGCAAGGCAGCAGACCGGTTTGGAAACGAACGGGTTACATCCCGGAATTTCGACTTGTAGTTTACTGTGAACTGAACCTTGAACCGAACCTTTTCAGAAATAAGAGCTGCACCGGTTCGGTTCAACAAAAATGATAGATATCAGATATTTGAATTTCAGCGACATAGCGACTTTATGTAATGGCCAGGAAAGTGAAATCATTATTTGTTGCATTATGCTCGTCATTGAGCAGAATCGCCTGCTGAATTAAATTTTTCATTATACCCTTGCAAAGGGTATTATAATTTTGCCCAGAAGTTTGCAACGCATTGAAATATTCATTTCCGACCCCATGAACTATATATTTTCTTGATCAGGGTGACGAGCTGAGTCGATTGAGCTTTGTCTGTCTGTCTGTCCGTCTGTCTGTCTGTCTGTTTCTACGCCAACTAGTCTCTCAGTTTTAAAGCTATCGAGCTGAAATTTTGCACAGAGTCTTTTTTTTTTGCTGCACACTTCTAATATGTAGGAGCCAAACGGATCGGATGACTATATCCCATAGCTCCCATAGGAATAATCGGTCGAAAAACTAATTTTAGTAAGAAAAACTTTTTTCTTTTCAACGGAAACGTCTCCAAACTTTGTAATCGTAGGTTTACTATGTTTTTTTAATAATTCTACCAAGTTTTATTAAAATCGGACAACTATATGGTATAGCTGCCATTCAAAAGATAGGTCTGAAAAACAGTTTTAGTTAGAAAGTCTTTTTTGTTTTTAATGGTAGCATCCTGCAATTTGTATTTATTTGTTTCAAGTGCTTTCACACTTTAAAATTTTTTGGCCAAATCGGATGACTATATCATATAGCTCCCATACAAACGATCGGTCGGAAAACGGGAAAAAGAGTATTTTTTTAAAATATTCAAGCGAGCACTTGCAAGGGTATAAAAACATCGGCACAGCCGAAGTAAGCTTAGCTTTCTCGTTTTCTCTTTTAATAAGTGGACTTCCAATATATAGATATAACTGTTCAATTGATTTTTTAAGCCCGTTACTCGAAGACTAAGAAGGGCATACTAAAGTCGTGCAAATGTATGTAATCTGCTGTCCTCACTACAACTGCATTTAGCATTTACTCATTTTGGGAAAAATGTACATTTTTCCCCATACGAATGTAGTAGGCCACTTTAGATGGCAGAAAAGTACATTTTGGGAAAATGTAGTCGCATTACTCGCTATCTGTTCGATCTGTTCGACAAACATGGTGCACATCACTATTAATAATATAGAATATTGTTGTTTAGCCGGCTCGAGGTCGTGAATAAAACTCAATGAAGTTATTACTTTTCTTCCAATATATTTCCGTCTTCAGGGACACTACAAAAACAATTTACCAATTATAATACATTTTAACAAAAACTAAAATCGTGAACATTTCTACATACAATTTATGACACGTCTGTACCGCTTGACGTGGAGTTCAATACCAATCTACTTTCTTTCTAGGAGATGTCTGTAAAGATGTGCAACGTTCTCAGTATCCGATTTATAGTTCAATCTCTTGTCTGTTGGTGTGTTAATTATGTGGAGCATTTCAAGAGTAAAGCGTTTTCTGTAGTTGTTCTCTTGTTGTAAGATTGTTGTTCCCTCGAAGTTTGGTGAATGTCCGCTCTCCATACAGTGGGTGGCCAGTGCAGTTTTCTGTATGGTCGTTTGGTGTCTAAGTTTGAAGTCCGATTTATGTTGTGATAACCTTGTTTTTAATTTAGACTTGGTTGTTCCAATGTAAAGCTTATTGCACTTATTTTCTGCATCTCCATTGCATGGTATTTTGTATATTACATTGTTCTTGTCTATTGCTTCAATTTTGGATTTCGTCTTGTTGTAAATATTTCTCATGGTGTTTTTGGGTTTGTGGGCTATTTGTATGTTTTGTTTGTTAAAGCATTCAGAGTTTGCGAACCGCTCTGAAAGCTTTGGTACATAGGTCAGCGATCTAAACGATTTGGTTCCTGTTTCAACTCTGGGTTTGGCAGTCTTATGTCTCTCTATCATGGTGTTGATAATCCTCATGGGGAAGTCATTATTCGTCAATATCGCCTTAATTTCGGAAATTACGTCATTGTGGTAAATCTCGTCACTGATGTTCAGCATCCTTTGAATACAGCTCACAGCTGTATTCATAATCATATTTTTAGGATGTTTGGAGTAAAAATTGATTATTCGTCCTGATGCTGAGGGCTTTTTGTACCATTTTATTTTAAGTGTGTTTCCATGTCTGATTATTAAAGAGTCCAAATATGGACCAAATAAAAAAATAACTGAATTTGATGCGGACAAGATGTCAGAAGACACCAAAGCACTGAGGGAATCCTAACCGTTGGAATCCAAGCACATACTTAACAACCTTCTCCTGTGTCATGTAATTTGGTGGCAAAAACTCATTTGCCTACTGGATGATGACTTCTCGGCAGAAGTCTTCCAAAATGATCCTACCATTGTATGTGAACTACCGTCAGTCTTCCAACTGTTCGGTATTTTGCGGATGAGCCCAAAGTATAAAACGCATTGGCAATGCTTTTGTCCAGTGGTAAAGCCAGTCGAAATGGTGTGCCTTTCCTTGCCAGCCTGGACAACTGAGCCACCAAAATATTCTATGTGCTTCCCTCACACCAAAAGCTCTCCTTGCAGAACTCGCTTGAGTTTTGGGGTACATCCTTTTCCCAAAAGGTTCCATAATTCATGAATTTCGGCGCCTGTTTTCCATGAGCATGCTGGAAAATATGGACATGAAAGCACTCCAGCCAACATGAAATATTCTGAGTCAATCTTAGAAATAATTTCCAATTGATTATCCATTATCAATTTGTATATTTCACTGCCAGTCAGTTTGTTAATTGTAAACAAAGAACAAATGTTCTGATAATGCAAATGTAGAAGCAACACAATGAGGACAGCAAAGTATATTTTCAGTGATGACGATTACTTTTTTGAAAATGTGCTTTAGTGAGGAAGGCATATAACAGGCAGAAGGAAGCATCTCCGACCCTATAAAGTATTCATACTCTTGATCAGCATCAATAGTCGATATAGCCATGTCCGTCTGTCTGTATGAACACCTAGATCTTAGAGACTAGAAGAGCTAGAGCCACCAAATTTTAAATGTAGACCAGTATTGTCGAAACGCAGATAAGGTTTATTTCAAATTTTGGCCACGTCCCCTCAATAAAAAAAACTTGAATATCTCCTACATTTTGTGGAGTGGCCAATATCTACAATCTCACAAATTTTTATAAAGATCGTATAATAAATGGCAGAGGTAAAAAAATGTTGCGCACATATCTGAGCCGCATGAGGTTATTAAAAACTAATTGCCCTGAGTAACGGGTATTTCGAAGTCGGGCAGGGCCGTCTTTAACTTACGCTCTCGTTTTTATACTCTGTACCGTAGGTACAGGGTTGTCCATATTCGACGGACTCATCTGGCAACGCCATAACTTTTGACAGAGATGTCAGATCGCTTAATGACATACCGCGTTTGAAGCGTCAGTCCAAGCAGATTTTTACCATGGAACAATACACGCCACGCGAGCGCTCTGAAATAGTTGAAATTTACATTCAACAGAACAAGTCAATTGTGAAAACAAAATTATCATGTCCGATGAAGCCCATTTCACATTGAATGGGACCGTAAATAAGCAAAATTGCCGTATTTACGCCACTGAAAATCCTCAGGAAATTCAAGAAGTGCCTCTTCATGACGAAAAAGTCACAGTTTGGTGCGGCGTTAGTGCGAAAACGGTCATTGGGCCGTTTTTCTTCCAAAATGAAAATGGCCATGCTGTTACCATCAACCAGGAGCGCTATTGCGACATGATGACCAATTTTGTGATGCCAATTATTCGTCGAAAGCGTATGAGGCAGTTCTGGTTTCAACAAGACGGCGCTCCACCGCACACAAGTCGCATAACAATCGATTTTCTGAAGAAATTGTTTCCGGGCCGTTTGATGTCGAAAAGTGGTGATTTGGGCTGGCCACCGCGTTCGCCCGATTTGACGCCGCCTGACTTCTTCTTGTGGGGATATTTGAAGTCAAAGGTTTACGTTAACAAGCCAAGGACCGTAGAAGAGTTCAAGGACAACATTCGTGAAGAAATAGCCGCTATTCCGGCCGAAATGTTGGCGAAAACGATAGAAAATGCTGCAAAAAGGGCACAATACGCCATCAACGCTTGAGGCGGCCATTTGAGAGATATCATATTCAAAAATTGATGTAAACAAATCTACTTGGAACAAATTAAATGATTAAGATTGCCAACCGCCAAATTTTTATTTTTTTCTTTGATTTTTTAAAAAAAAACATGGGTCCGTCGAATTTGGGCAACCCTGTACATCCAGAAGGAAGCATCTTCAACCCTATAAAGTCTATCCGGTGTGTTCCAGAAATCTCTAGAGATTTTGGGGTCAGTTGTTTTTGAAAACCACCAAGTCAAATGTCGGTGTTCCTGAAATGTCGGAGATTTAATTTTTCGGAGTAAAGTTCGGAGTTGCATGAAGCGAGTGGCAAAAAACAGCTGACTAGCCATTGCGTTATTATTGCCACGATAGGGTTGTAGGTTTCATAAATAAGTAGAATAAATGTTCGCTTACAATTTTTTTTTAGTTTTTAACAAAATGCTTAAAATATACTTATCGTTTGAGATGCGCTGAATTATTAAACTTTAAATTCAATAAAAGACAACCCTGTTTGCGTACATGTGGGTGGAAGTTATTACTGATAGTATTTATAAGTTTAACAAACAAACATAAATTGACAATGTCAGTGGCTGCATTGAATGCTTTGGAAGTTGCAAAGAGATGGAGTTTGAGGGTAGAAAATATCGAAGAAGGAACCTCTGAAATGCGTCCAATCTTCTTTCGATTTCTGATTTGTATCATTTTTAATAATTAAACATATTATTTACTTACTTACTTATATTTTCACAGCTGATCTCTTTCTTCTTCTTCTTAGTTTGACGTTCCCAGAAATTAAAACTTATCGATAGGTTATTTCCGATACTTCATAGAACTACCCTCCTGAATCATGCTTTAATAAAATGCTAATTTATCCATTTAATAGTGGTATTCCTGAAAGTGATTTGATTTCGATTTCGTGTATCAGCTGATCACGACAGCTCCATACAAAATTTGCAGTGTGCCCAGAATTGGTACGGAAAGTTGGGTAATACTAATTGCTTTCACGAAATCGTTTTAGCGTGACCGTTCTCATCAATGAATGCGGTCGCACTTGGTGTTTGTTTACCTTTAAATTTGATCTCAATATGGAAAACTTTGTAAGTTGTTTGTGTTTTTCTGCTATTAAACTTAAATGCATGTGTTAATTTACTCCTAATGGATTTGTGAGAAGCAACATCAAAGCCTAAGCGTGCTAACGCATTCAAATGGACGGATGCAAAACTGGTCCTTGACCAAATAAAGGACACAAATGAATCGCTGGAGGTAATATCCTATTACTTTTAATTAATACTAACTAAATTTAATAAAATTTCATTGTAGAAACCAACGGCACAAAAATTATATGCTCATGTCATCCGCAAGTCCGACTCGTTTAAGGATATAAACCATGTAGCTCTTAAAAACAAAATGCGAGCTTTCAGGACCCAGTACAAAACTGCTGTGCACTGGCGGAACAACACGGGAGCCGGGCTGCTGGCTGAAGGAAAAGATCGCTCTGTAGCTGGTAAGGAAAAGAACAATAGCTACAACAACAACTGATAATAAATTTAAATTTTTCAGACTATTTGGAAAAGTTGTGCCCAAACTTCGATCTCATGTACCAAATTTATGGCCAAAGGAAAATCATAGAGCCTCAAGGAGTGATCGATTCGGCAGAGTGGGATGTGCTTGCAGGCTATGAGGAACTTTTCGAGTTCCACCAAAGACTAAGACATTTTGGAGGAATCCGCAGCAAGTTCTTCGACCCGATCATTACGAGCTTCTTCGGAACCAATCATTTTTAAATCACAGCGATCTCATAAAAAGAATAAAAGAATTGATGACGGTGGTGGTCAGCATACAAGAGCAAAAATTCAAAGTAGACCAACGCACAGTGGTCGGGCTTGTATGGAGCAGCGGCCATAAATACTTCTAGATGTGCTATCGCTATGAAACTTTTACCAAAAATCTATAAAAATATTATAAATATATGTTACAAAAATTGGGCAGATCGTACCACTATATCCTATAGCTTCCATAGGAACGATTTTTTCAGTGGTCATAAATTCATTTCTTGTAATCATAACAGGCTGAACTTTTTATTGTAAGTTATTTACAAACTTGGACCTGTAATATAAAAGTGTGGGAGTGATTACTCACTCCACCCTTGATGCCCTTAATTCTTGCTTCAGCGGCTTCTTCTGAAAGCTCTCCAATCGAAAGTAAAGAATGTTTTATAATGTCAGGACCATGAAGTAAAACTTTATGGACCGATGGGGGGGAGATAAAACCAGGGGTACTTGTCAATCAGCTGCTTTGCGGTTTGAAGAGCATAGTCATCAAATTTTACTGGATTTATCTTGTAGCCCGAAGATAACGCTTGCAACAAAGTTGAGACTCTGATTATTAAGTCTTTTTCAATTCCCGTAATGTCGGCAGATATATCAGGATTATTAAAGAGTTTTCTGGCTGTGTTGCCATCATTCGAAGTTCCACTTCCTCCAGCTCTTGGTTTGTCTACTATAAGACCCATTTTGGCCCTGAACTCATTTTGGATAAATGTTTTTCGTAATGAAGTCTTATCTTTAGCCTCTTGTGATCGAATTTGCCATTTTTTTTTCGTCTAATCTGTACGATAAGTGAATAAAATACTCAAAAAATCGAAAAATCGTTAGGTTACCTTTTCGTATATTGCAAGCCGCACGGCACCTTACGGCACTTGAATTAAACTTTCTTATATTCTTAAAATGCTTAAGAATATTATACAAAAAGATTTGTTCATCCCCAAGAATCCCTTCACAACTAAAACTCTAACCAAACACAGAAAAGACAAACTAAGAACGTTCACAATTATGTACTAAATACAACAATGATTTACACAAAACACAACATATACTACATTTACTTTTTGTTGTAAAAAGAAAGTTAATACCTTTATTTAAAATGTTAATCACTTCCATTGCACAAACACTTGTTTTAAATAAGTTTAACAAATTTTTTGCGGAGAGCTTCGCTTGCACGTTGCTTACGTTGCTGCAATACCCAATGAATATCATGCTCTCTCTTTGGATGCTATTCTTGAAGAGGACAGATAGAGCAAAACAAAAAGAATGAATAAATTCAAATAGCTAGACCAATTATAAATAAGAATTGGTACATTTAAAGTCAACATTGTGACTTTGTTTTTTTTTTTATTTTTGGCCTAGGGGCGGGACCACTGTGCAACGGCTTGTCCACTTGGAGATGGAAAAACTTGCTTGGGAAAAGGAAAAGTATGAAAGAGCAAACAATTTAATTGGCATAGAGCGTGAAAAGCTGGCATGGGAAAAGGAGAAGTTTGAAAAGGAGCTCAAGAAAAAGCTATGCATCTGGAGCAGAAAAGAAAACTAAAGAATTGGAAATTGAGAAGGAAGGATAAAATTAAATACCTAAAAATAACTAATAGTTTATTCCAGTAAATGTTACATTAATTAGTTTTATTAAATGTGAAGAAAATTAATCATGAAGTTAAACCCGGCTTCGTCCAGATTTGACAGTACTTGACTAATAAACTGTGCACTTTTTGGCACAGAATGCTTAATGTTCGGAATTCCATATCGGTAGATTTCATTTTGGATGCAGTACATAACCATTTCATTTACAATTTCATTTTGTCGTTTTGCCGAACGTTCTGTAATAAAGAACAAGAGATCAAAAAACATAAAACAACAAAATCAATATTTACAACTTACCCTTGCTAATGTGGGTATATACCAAGTTCACATATTCAACCAGCAAGTTCTGCTTTGGATATTTAAATAATATAGCCATAAAACTCTTTTTCGGCATTTTGGTTACCTTTGCTTTTGTATTTTCATGAACAGATGTACAGTCAGTTCACAATTTCATTCGGCACTTTGTTTAATTTCGCGCCAAACGAAAGCAAATCAAAATAAAATCAGGGTCTGCTTTTGATTTGCTTTCACGAAATCAAAATGGAAAGCAAATCACTTTCAGGAATACCACTAATCTTGTTCTATTTATACTTCATTTTAACATAAAATGTATAAACTTTGAAAAGAAAACTAATACTCCGAAATTTATTTAGCTAAATTTTGAATGCGTTGGCTAAGAGTTGCTTTCTGCTGCTCGCCGACTTTTGCAATGTTTTGCTTGAATATATTTTTAAATAAATTTTTATTACTTAAAATTCATAAAATCATGAATAATATTAATGCATTAATTGCATTAATATATTCGATTAGTTAGGCATTCAAGTTACGAGTTCTCATTGTTTTATTTGACTCAAAACTCTTTGACTGCATAAAATTGATCAAATGTCGCCACAAAAATTGCAACATTTGAAAACCAACAAAAGTGGTTTCAGGAACACCGACAATTGATTTTGGGTTGCCAGAGGTTTGTAGAACACGCCCGATTATCTCGTTTTAACTATTAGCCTAATGGTATGCAACGCCCTTTTGCTTTTCTGTCTAAAAGTAGGCAATCACGTTTGGCTTTTTCTATGAGCTTAAAAGTATGTGTTAGTTTTGACTCAAACGCCCGCTAGAGATTATGCCATGAAATTGTTATATTCCGATCAAAAGTATGTTGTCTTTTTGTGTTCCGCTCCAACTATCAGTCGCCGTCCACTTAACGACTGACTCAGGGAAGCTAACAGCAAAAAAAAAAAACAGTATAATTTTTACAAATACGGGGCAAAAATAGCCGCAAGTAATTGTCATAACACCGAAATGGTGATTTTGCCCAACTACAGGAACTCAAATCAGTTGCGGTCGTAGTTTTATAGATATAGACTTGAGTTGTGGGGAAGAAGACTTTTTTCCGAACGAAAACTACTTCCCCCTCTCACACAATGTTCCATTTTTCAGTATAAGGCCGAATATGATTTTTATGTAGAAGATTTCCGAAATGGGACCTGAATTAGTAGAGTTTTGTGGAAGTATATAATATTGACAAATGCCTTGGTGACGCTATAACTGAATCTGAAGAGATCATATAGAATTAATAGATACGTAGTAGACGAACCATCGAGGTACGAACCATCTATCTGACAAACTGTTGGAGATATGACGTTTTTTCTAAATTGCGGGGGCGGGAGGGGCATGGTCAAAATTGAAAATAAACTTGTCTGCAGACATAAGAAGCATGTGTCCCACACATGTCAAACCTCTATCTCTTATCTCTATCTCTGAGATCTGTGCGTTCATACGGACAGACGGACACGGCTATATCGACTCGGCTGTTGATGCTGATCAAGAATATATATACTTTATGGGTCGGAGATGCTTCCTTCTGGATGTTACATACTTTTGCACAAACTTATTATACTATATGTACCCACGGTACGGAGCATAGTTTCAAATCAATTAAAATACATTTGATAGAATAATTTATTGATAAGATATTAAAATAATATTATATTATGGGTGGGTCCGAAAACCACTTCTGTTTTTGTCCAGTTCGAATCGCTTCTTATTTTGCTACAGTTTTTAAATAGAAATTTACTTGCCTGTTTTTTTACTTTTAATGTGTACGTCGGTCGCGATCGACATAATGGAAATGCTTCTTAATCAGCATGACGATCTGAGTTGATTTAGCTATGACCCGTTTGATTCTATTATATTTCCTCCGTCAGTTTGAAAGCTATTTTTATGAATCTTTGCAGGAAGTCTTCTACACTCAGAAAATTTAATTTCTAATTTTTAAAAATTCGCCCTAAAATAAGTTTCCTTTCTTGTTTTTAGACAATTTTTTCTTAAACTTAGAAAAAACAACCCTAAAATTTACAATTTAGAAAAAAATACATTGCACTGTGTCTTAAAATAAGACGAGTCGCCCTATATTTAAGATAGCACATTTCTTAAATTTAAACAAGCCATTAGAAATTCGCCCTAAAATATAGAAAAAAAAGTCGAAAATCGCACTAAAAAATATTAAAAAGACACCCCTAGTAATTCTCATTTACGAATTCCGTGCATTCGGAATATAAAAGCGGCAACTAATATTCGGCATGCTGAGAAAATCGTCCTAAAATAAAGAAAAATAGTCTAGAAAACCGTCCTAAAATTTAGAAAAATATAAAAAGACACCGCATGTAATTCTTAAGTTCGAATTACCTGCTTTCGGAATATAAAAGAGGCAGCTGAGTGCTTAGCATTTGACTGCGTTCTTTACTGTGACTCACGCGAGTGCTTGGTAGTCGAGTGCGTTAAAATGCCTTTCGCGTTGAAGTTTCCCGGAGGTCCCGAGTTCAAGTCCCAGGCAAGGGCAAGGCAAGGTAGTTAGAAATTAAAATATCGATTACTAATTACAATCCTATAAAAATAATATATAAGGGGTTAAACGCTTCTTAGTGTAGTAGTCTTCTTCCTGTTCTGTCTCCAGTCCCCCCCACTCCCATTCCTGTCTATAAAAGTTGAAAAATTTGTTTTTTTCTAAAATCTAGAAAGGTTTTTTTAAAATCTAGAAAAGTTTTTTTTAAAACTAGAAAATTTCTACACTTAAGAAAATATTTTCTGGCTTACAGTAAATATTTTCTTAATTTCAGAAAGGTTTGTCTTATTTTTAGAAATAATTTTTCTAAAATATAATATATGGCGAATCGCCTTTGACCCGATTCAAAGGCAAATTTCCAAATTTTAGGGCGATTTTAACTGTTTTTATACTCTGTACCGTAGGTACACAGTATTATAAGTTTGTGCGAAAGTATGTAACATCAAGAAGGAAGCATCTCCGACCCTATAAAGTATATATATTCTTGATCAGCATCAATAGCCGAGTCGATATAGCCATGTCCGTCTGTCTGTCTGTCTGTCCGTATGAACGCACAGATCTCAGAGATGGTAAGAGATAGAGGTTTGACATGTATGGGACATATGCTTCTTATATCTGCAGGCAGATCAAGTTTATTTTCAAATTTGGCCACGCCCCCTGCCGCCCCGCAATTTAGAAAAAACGTCATATCTCGTACAGTTTTAAAGATAGGTGGGTTGTTCCTTCTAAATATATTTAGTAATAAGGATAACTTATCGATCATGGTGAAGATTGGATGAACGGTTTTCGAATTATGATCAAAAGACTGTTCGCTGCAGCAGCGCAGAAGCAGCGCTGCTTTCAGCTACTACTGCAGCATCATAATTTATACTGAGCGTATAATTTCGTTGGTACAGAGTATGCTATAGTAGGGCATGACCGACTTTTTTTCTTGTTTTTTTTTTGTGATCGACTTCTCGCTTACAAACTGTTGCAGTGCTTCGCTCTCAGTCTCTCTCAACGCTTGGACCATTGTTGTTGTTGCTGCTTCCAATCCTATCGTGCTTGAACTCTTCGTGTGAGTCGGAGTCTGAGCGATATACAGTTAGTGCCTGCTTACAATCAACTGCATTATACTTGGTGGCCGCTCTCTTCTAAGTGCTGCTGCTGATTGCTTCCCCGACCAGTCATCACTTCGTTTCGACGTTTGCGCTCGATTTAATCTGAAGGCTGGTCTCTTCTGCAAATCTCTTATTGGTACTTCACCCTTCTCTTAATTCATCTGCCAATTTGAGTATCCCCTGTACTATGACCAAGTGTGCGTTTGGAGGCAACATATCTGACGAAATGTTTCTCGTTTGCTGGCTTTGTGACAACTGTGCACACATTAAATGTGCTGGTTTAAATGGTCGCGTAAATGACCTAATAGCAAAGCGAATTGTGTGGATTGCCGAGAAATCGAAGATGAAATGCGTACGTTTATTCGGCAAACTCGTGTGGACTTTAAGGACTTCCACTCGGGATTCAAAAAACTTAACGCAACGCTCAATGCTTTGGAATCAAATTTTCTTGGACTCAAAATACTTAGCGAATATCCTAAAAGAAAACGAGAAAGCTAAGCTAACTTCGGCTGTGCCGAAGTATTTATACCCTTGCAAATGCTCGCTTAAATATTTTAAAAAAATACCTTTTTTTTCGTATGGGAGCTATACGATAAGTCATCCGATTTGGCCAAAAATTTGTAAAATTATGTGAAAGCACGCGAAACAAACAAAGCAAAAACTGCAGGAAAAACAAAAAAGGTTTTCAAACTAAAATTGTTTTTCAGACCTATCTTTTGTATGGCAGTTATACCGTATAGTTGTCCGATTTTAATAAAGCTTGGTAGAATTATAAAAAAAACATAGTAAACTTACGATTACAAGGTTTGGAGACGTTTCCGTTAAAAATAAACAAGTTGTTCTCACTAAAACTAGTTTTCCGACCGATTATTCCTATCGGAGCAATGGGATATAGTCATCCGATCCGGTCGGCTTCGGTGCAGCAAAAAGAAGACTCTGTGCAAAATTTCAGCTCGAAAGCTTCAAAACTGATAGACTAGTTCGCGTAGAAACAGACAGACAAACGGACAGACGGACGAATAAAGCTCAATCGACTCAGCTCGTCACCCTGATCAAGAATATATATAGTTTATGGGGTCGGAAATTAATATTGCTATGCGTTGCAAATTTCTGGGCAAAAAATTTAATACCCTTTGCAAGGGTATAAAAAGTCTACAAAATCGCCCAAAAAAAAATAAAAATATTAAATAGACACCCATTGCAATTCTCAAGTACGAATTCCGTGAATTCGGAATATAAAAGGGGCAACTCTAGCATTTATTTTTCTCACTGTAACGATCTCTTACGTGGCGCGTATGTAGCTAGTCGATTCCAGGGGTTTGTCATAGCTGTAATATCTTTACTTTTTTATTCTTTTAACATTTGTCTCAACATTTTTGAGGAAAGCTTGCGAGCGATTGCTCAGAAGAGTCTGGCAATTATTAGCAATAAAATAAAAATCTAGCTTGCCCAGCAAGAAATCGATACTGAAAGTAACCAAAACAAATATACTTTTTTGAATTTACTAATACAAGCACACATGTGTTTCAGAGTATTTTGCGTATGCCTAACATGACGCCTAACGTGTTGGCAGATTCTTCCTCGTCAAGGTATTCTTGTGGTTAGGCCTAACGTGAATTATAACTGAGACGATAAATTTTCTCGATAACTTTGGCCATTCCACGCGTGGTCGTCCAAGTGAGCGGTTGGTAAGTTCGGTTGGCGCTTAAGAAAAACAAGAAAGAAAGTCGGTCAAGCCCGACCATAACATACTCTGTACCAAGAAAATGTCTTTTGATCATAACTCGAAAACCGTTCATCCGATCTTCTTCATTCCTTTGGCGGATCGATAAGTTATCCTAATAACTAAATATGTCCAGAAGGAACAAGCCATCTATCTTTAAAACTGTGGGAGATATGACGTTTTTTCTAAATTGCGGGGGCGGGAGGGGGCGTGGCCAAAATTGAAAATAAACTTGATCAGCCTGCAGATATAAGAAGCATATGTCCCATACATGTCAAACCTCTAACTCTTACCATCTCTGAGATCTGTGCGTTCATACGGAAAGACAGACGGACATGGCTATATCGACTCGGATGTTGATGCTGATCAAGAATATATATACTTTATGGGGTCGGAGATGCTTCCTTCTGGATGTTACATACTTTTGCACAAACTTATAATACTCTATGTACCTTCGGTACAGAGGATAATAATAAATAATAAAGTCTTGAACCAAAAATAAAACGAAAATATTAAATGATTTATATCCAAATTTAAAGAAACGAGTCTTGGGAAAACTTAAACTAAATAAATATTTCGATGAGGTTTTCCGAAATGTCATCACCGACGATTGTGCCTCCGATTTTAATTGGGATGGAAGAAATGTTAATATTTAATCAAATATTCCCAGGTAAATATTACGATATTTTTTATTTCTTACAGCTTGTCTACAACAATTATTACATCTCTTTTCAGATTTGTTCGGCAAAGTCTTCGTAAAAGAGTTTACCAATTAATTATATGATTAATTAGTATAAGTAATAAGTATTAATAAGTCACAAGTATGAGAAAAACAAGACTTAATTGAAGTGAAATGTAATATTTTGTGTGAAAAAAAAGGCTAAAATGAGATAAAATGCCAAATTATTATTTTATATATTTCCCAGTATTTTTTTATTAAAGTAAAGGTATTGTATAGGGTAGTAATGACGAATTTGCTTACCAGTTAGAACTACCAGTTAAAATCCTAGTATAAATACTCAAACCAATCCAGTTATTCATACCAGTTAACTCATCGGTTATCTAACTAGTAGGACTAACCTCACACGTACGCTCACCGACTCATCGACTTTCGGTTAGATTTTTCCCGACGCCCATTTACGTTTGACAAGAAACATCCCGTAATTTACCTGATAGCTATAACAGTTAGCGGATCTCCTGCTGTTTCGCTTATAACTCCGGTGTTTTTTGTCCGATCTGATTGTACTTTTCAGAATAGATAAATATTGGGCCTAGCTTGATGTATACTAAACCACGAGGCTCTAACTTGAATATTGTGAAATCTGACTATTAGGCTATTTAGGTCTAGGGTTTCTAGAGGAGGTCTAGGTTTTTTTGGGGATAAAAGGGGGACGGGGTGGAATTTTTCAAATCTGAAACAAACTTGTGCGTACAGCATAAATCTACCTTCGTGCAAAAATTTGTGGCTCTATCTCTTATAGTCTCTGAGATCGACGCGTTCATACAGACGGACAGACGAACGGACGGACGGACGGACGGACAGACGGACATGGCTATATCGACTCGGCTGTTCATGCTGATCAAGAATATATATACTTTATGGGGTCGAAAAATTTTCCTTCTCCCTGTTACATACATTCGCACAACTTCATGATCCCCCCTTTTCCCATTTTCAATGGGAACAGGGTATAAAAAGTAGGACTAAAATTTAACATAGAATGAGTGCGTAAGACAGTAGGAATGGGGTGATATGATATTCTAAGCACCAGAGAGGGAGACAGGGGGATCAGCTAAAAGTAAAGTCCTGAAATGATCTATCATAAATGATCTATATCATATCCTGAAATGATGCCCTTGCAGATCGTGGAGAGAGAAAATAAATATTAATTTTTTTTGTTACTTACCGACTGGTCTCTCTATCAAGGTCGAACTCATCCCTGAGTCAGCCGCAAGCTAGCCGGCGACCGATAGGAGGACCCGAGAAAAAGAAGTCGGATCATAACATGATGTTTCAAGAAACTTTTGTTAGTTTTGTTTGCAAAACAAGAGAGCTTACATTCTCTTATATAGGTGTAGGTTACACAAAAAATGTAGTTTTTATTTACTAAAGTTCACAGGATTTAAAATGTTAAATTAATGATAACGATTGTTCATGAATGTAATATATATTAAAGGTGGTAAGTTTATTATATTTGTGAGGAGCTGTAAATCCCTCACATGTTGGGAAAAGAAGGGTGAGCAGAGGGGGGGCCGGGGCATACATAAGCTAGTTTCATGTAGCATAAGTAACCACGTCACACTCCTCATTTAAGATCCTTTTATCAATCATAATTATTCTTATTACAATTATTCTCCACGAGTTCCTCTTTAAGTTCCTAAGTTTTAGTATTAGTAAGTAGTATTGGGCTTTTAGTTCAACACGGACCTTCTATTTAGTTAGCCCGTTAGTTAGTTTAGGTAGCCAGAGCCAGCAACCCGATAGGAAACCGCCAGAAAACGCGCAGCACTAACAGGTGCTGACACCACTGGCTAAAAACTGCGTAATTACAGTCGATCGCGAAGGGGGGGTGGCGAGGGAGTCTTAGAGTGGGTGAAGTTCTACAGCTGCAGGGAGAAAGAGATAGGCAAACACCGGCCCTACTGTAGGCCCCGCGCGACGCACCCTCAGAGTAAGCGAGAGAAGAGGAAGAATATAGTGAATAGTCAACTGGGACGCTGACGCAGGCGATCGACAGAGGCCGTTATCCAATCGATTGGCCAATGACAGGCGGCCAGCAGCAACAGCAGCAACAACAGCCGACAGCCGAACACGCCGACCCAGCAAGCGACAGAGGACAACCTAGCACAGTTGCAGGCCGGGAGCGAAAGGGACGGCACGCGCCCGAGAGCAGCGACGTCGCCGTTGGCAAAAGAACGACAGCGGACAGCAAAAATCTGGGTCGTGTAAAGTCAAAATTTCGAAGCGGCAATTAATCAAGTTGTGCAGCAGGAAGCGATCAGACGTTCACCGAATGGCAGACGCGCTGGATTACGCTTGAAATTTGAGTACGGATGAGCTGGCTAGGTTTTCGTTGAGCGAAAGGGTAGGAAGATCTTACGAAAGTGCGGTTAGAGAAAGAATAGGGCAAGAATTGAATAAAATGGGGAATTTTTGTAAAGCTGGAAATCAAAATGTGAACCATTTCTGAGGGGGAAACGCTATCCGACGACGGATTTCTCCGGACCAGTGTCCCTACCTCCACCAAGTGACCAATGATCATTCCTAACACGTTTTCAAGAAGGAACTCTGCGCGTGTGGCGTGATTGTTGGAACACTTTGGCATCTCCAGTGCGTCTCCCTTGGGTTTTCCATGGTGACACTCTGGCGAAAGGCTGGGTGGAGTCGAGTGATTGGCGTCTGGGAGAAGGATGGGTCGGTTGGGTGGCGATATAAAGGAGAGGCATATTGGTCCCGCTGTTGTGGTCGTCATCGGAAAATTGAGGGGGTACAACCCTTTTCTCTGTCCCAGAGTCCCAGCACGTAAATAAATTTTGGAGAGACCTTGGCAAGACTGAGATTCATACCTTGGTTTACAAACATCCTTACACAGAGAATAATATGACGTTCAAAAATAGTCACCAAATGGTCATGATACCGGTCTGTTTTTTCCGTTCACAAAAAAAGAACGGTGGTCATGAAAACAGAAAAAGCGTTCATGAAAATATTCAAGTTTTAATATTTTATTATTTTCAATGCATTTATTTATTTAAGTGATTCCTAAAATTTTAGGTAACTGGTTTTTATGACCTAATATTTATTTTTTATGCAATAATGGCCTTCAAAATGGTACAAGTAGCCTAAAACTTTCCATGTTAGGTAAAAAAGTTTATGAAATTTGTGTGCTTAAAATGGAAATGGAAACGAAATGGATCTAACTGGACTAAGATCATTGTACAAAATATATAGGCAATTTTAAAAATATAAAACGTTGCCTCTACGGGGACTCGAACCTCCGACCTCGACGTCTTAGAGTAATGAGAGACATCCCCTTGGCTACTGGCGTTATGTCTTGTTTCATGCCTAAATGCCAATGGCTTTCGCTACAATTTAAATTTCGAGTTAATCAATGCTTTGGCTAGAAACGATGTGGCCGTGTCGGCTGAGATGTCGGTGTCAGTGTTTCTTCGCAACCTTAGTCGAGGTCGTGAGTTCAAGAGTCCCACTTGAGGCAAGTCAAAATAATAAAATCGTTTAGTTGTTACTTCAAAATTAGTTTGTTTCAAATTTCAAGTTTCAAATTAGGTTTTGACGTGTATGGTACAAAAACTTCTTATATCTGCAGGCAGATCAAGTTAATTTTCACGCCCCTCCCGCCCCCGTAATTTGTAAAAAACATCATATCCTCCCCCAGTTAGAAAAATAAATGGTTTGCACGTTCTAGACATATTAAGTAATCATGCAACTTATCGATCCTCCAAAAGGAATGGTGAAAATCGGATGAACGGTTTTCGAGTTATGATCAAAAGACTGTTCGCTGCTGCAGCGCAGTAGCAGCGCTGCTTTCAGCTACTACTACAGCATGCGTATAATTTCCTTGGTACAGATTATGTTATAGTCGGGCTTGACCGGCTTTCTTTTTTGGTGGAGCTTCTCATTCCGTTCCAAAGTTTCGATTTTTGCAACGCCAAATTCGCGATTCCGGCCACTGTGCGTCGCTTATTTTGCAAAATCTGTCATCTACCTGAAATTTTCTTTGGCCCCAGCGCCAGCGAGGCACCGCTTTTTGGGTTGCGTCCGGATAATTCATTTTTCTCTGAAAAAGCGGGCGTTGTAAGGAACACAGGGGATTGCTAAAGAGTCCGAGTCTTGATTGTAGAGCTAGAAACGGAGAACGCCGAACTGTTTGGGCGCACGGAAAAGTCATTCATTGCGCGAGTGGATCGTAAAAACAAAATGGTGTGCTGAGATAGCCAAATAATGTGAGAAATTCACAAGTTAGTATTGCTTAAAGGAACGGTCACACTTTTCCCCAGCTGTTATTTGTGTACAAATAGAGACCATGTGAATTTAAAATCAATAAAAATAAAAAAAATATGTCAAATATTGCCAATTTTTATTGTATTTCATTTTCTAAAGGCCATTTAAGTATATTGTAATACCCAAAATTATTCCAAGACATCCAAGAAGCAGCTCCGTTGCAGCTCTTTCTGCACTGCAGGCTGCTGCCGAAGTCATTCTATTGAGCAAACTGTCCCAAAATTGAGGGGCGGGCAGGTTTGCCAAGAGCGGCTGAGTGGGAGCAGCGATACCTACATGCAATTGCTCCAAAAACTGGCCAACGACACCTGCCAGCGACACAGCGACTCACCTGGCTCCTCCACTCTGCGGCGTTTCCCTCCGTCAAAATACATTTTTAAGATGTCGAGCTCAGATTTTGCAGTGTGTATGTGCCTAATATCTACAACCTCACACATTTTCATAAACATCGGATAATAAATGGCGGAGTTATACAGGCTATTAAAACGTTGTCTAATAGTCTAATTAATGTTAATGCTCTGTTAATCAACATTAGGAAAGGTTATTAAACACTAATTTCCCTTGGTAACGGGTATTTCAAAGTCGGGCTGGGCCAACTTTAACCTATGCTCTCGGTTGTATGAAGTCTTTCGTTTGCGAGCTTTTTAGAATCTAAACATAAGTCCACGATCCCACGACTCACACATAGCGATAGATGCATATTAATGTTGAATATTTAGAAAAGTCAATCGCAGAACCAGTTCGTTTATACTTTTTCAAGCATCTGGATATGATACTTTTCAAATTCGATAATCTAGGACAGTACCAAGGGTGATTTAGTGACGCGGTGAGAGAATTAATAGACTCGTAGAAAAAGGTAACAGCAAAATCTAAATCAACCGAATTGTATAATGGAGTCTGTTGCACAAATGAGTTGACTTAGCAAAGTGAAGTTTCCTTTACGGAAGCAACGACGAGGTATATTGGGGATTTTGGAATTTGAAGGGGCAGGTCCAAACACTGAAAGCGAGACTTTGAGCACACACAAAAATAAACTGAAATTCTATATTAATATTTTACATTTTTGTGCCAAATTTGAACGCTGTAGCTTTAAAATTACAGTTTATGCAGTGTAGGATGGTAGATCTTACAATTTATTTAAATTGTTTTGTACAGGATAAATTTGAAAAAGAGACATGTCAAGCAGACAATCTAAAAAATCATGCTGTACTGATGGTACAAGGTAAGTCTACCCATTAGGATTTGACCATGTGATGTTTGGCAAGTTAAAATCACCTACAACAACCAGAGTGTCAATGTCCCGTAAGTGGGCTAAAATGCAGGCTACAAGGTGCATATAAAATTCAATATCGGACGAAGGTGGAATATAAGAACAAGTAATAAATAAAGAAAATAATGGAAAATTTACCTTTACGGCAACAAATTCAACATCCACAGGCTTATCAACAATGATCAGTTCGGAACTGTGACTGGTCTTAACAGCGATCAGTACACCAGCACCTTTGCGATCCGGTCGATCTTGTCGATAGATGAAAAAATCATTTGATAAGATTTCACAATCAGAAATTGAGGATTTTAATTAAGTCTCTGAAAATGCAACCATGTCAAATTCAAAAGATGCACTATTCATAAATAACGTATGGAGCTTAGATAAAAGGCCCCTAACGTTTTGATAGGCAATAAGAGGACAGACGGACGGAACTAGTTTTTTGAAACCCTATTAGACGCTACACGTGAGGATGAACTAAATGAGGGCGAATTGACTGGCATTGGCCTCATTGGATTTTTTTGCCTGTACTCATGCACAATCATATCTGGCAACCAGAAATCTGGGTCGCATATGATTGGAAATGATTCAGACGGATCACATTTAACTTAAACGAAGCTATATCACGGGGTTGAGCAAAACTAAACTTTGAAATAGAAACACTTGCTGAGCATTTGCTCGCAATGTATGCTGCAATTGACTCGCAAGTAGTTTCCGGAGACAACCTAGACACAAAAACTTGCTTACGCGGTGCTATCACGGACAGTAGAGGAGGTTCAGGAGGAATGGGAACGCAGACGAAAACACTGCCCACAGGTTCAGTCGACGTTAATGGGGACTGCTCGAATCTACGGACAGAAGAAGGATTATCTGAACGATTTCTAACAGCTTGATTCGGGGAGGGGAAAGGAGACAAATCAAGCATATTGCCTGGTGAGACAGACAATGAAATGGTTGGAGACCTTTCAGTGCAATTGGGGGAAGATTGGTTCGAGTTGCCAGACACGGGTGGTGGCACATCTAAAAATTGAGGCTCCAACCGACGCGGGGGTGGTGACTCGAACTTATATTCACTAAGCATCTCGGAACTGTCGAAAAACTAGTTAGTTTGTGCATTTTGTCAAATTTATTTTCCACGTCGGTGAACATCCGCGAGAATTGAAATTGTTTGTTAGTGCTTGTAATGCCCCGGGTTTTCTGGATGATTTATATGTTGTTTACTGCTCGATAGCACAAATGAACTGAATATTGTTGACCCCTAAATATGATATCCCAAATCCCAAATTTGACGTACTGTTCCATGCTCCCACAGTGCTCAAAGGGCATGACCAGCTCAAAGCATCATTTTAGGCGAGTAAACTCACGCCAGATCACGTCCACTTAGCCCAGCACATTCAATATGCATCCAATTGTCGCACAACCAACAGGTAACAAACCGAAGTTGTTTCGACGCACTTGCAATTTTAAATGTGCAGGTCTTTTTGCAGCACAACATAATGCACCAAATTTACCAGAGGGCCTTGAAACAAAAAAGTAAGCGGGCCAAAGCGCGTATCGAGAAATCACAAAAACAAAAACACCCACAGAGCGCAGTTAGATGGCAAGCGTTCGTAGCTTTGAGAGAAAGGAGAAGCGGGAAACCCACTCACCTCTTCACTTATGAACCATTCTTCGTACTATCCAACAGCATGGGACCGTATTTGCAAGATCAACATCGAAAACTGGAACAGATTCACAGAAAAGCTGAAAATCAGTAGCCCAATCTGAAACCAGCACGTATGCCTTTGAGGGCAACAGCTAAAACCCCCCCAAGGAGCAGACTTTAATAATCAATCGTGGAAGTCTGTTCATAGACCAACAGAGAGCGCCAGATGTCAGTATCTTCCTGGTCAACACTCAGACTGCCTCAGAGTCCACGGAGCCAGCAACAGCGTCGAAAAAACTGGATCAACAACCCAAAGGAGAAGATGCTGGTCTCATCTTCTACCATGGACTAAATGTCGAGCAGCTCAAGCTGCAATTAATGAAGGTAGATCACACTCAGCAGGCAACCGATATCACCATCGAGATAAAGGACAAGGATGTCTTCAAGGCCGGTGAAGAGACGACAGTCAGCTGTGGCCCACAGATGGCACTCTTCGACAAGGGCAAAGAAACTACAACAAACGATATTCTTTCTGGCGGCTATCAGCGTACTGGAACGTACGGTAGAGAGTTCCAGGAGTGTGTGCTTGAGCATCACGAAGCCTCAAGGCACCAAGAAGAACGAGGAACCACGATCTGACCAAGGGCGGCTCTGTACAGTGAACACAGCCAAAACAGACGGACACCGCAGGACTACAATGCGGTCGAGGCCATATGGGCCCTTTAAAGCCATCAATTTGTTCAATATTTTTCAGGCAAGGGATTCTTTCCGCACCAAGACAGATGCACCTTCCAATGGGACCACTTTGGACAAAACAAGGAAATCGAAGCGTCAACTTAGACATTTATTTAGAGTCTATGATTCTTACGTAAAATTAAGATACAAACTGGATAAGTGGATGTCGAATTGATGGCCCCCGGAGAATGTTCGAGCGAGAACATGGTACGATCGGACTTAATTGAAATTTGTTAGACTCAAAGGATGAGTGGCTGCCGCAATTTAGGCCACGGAGAATGCTTAGAATCTAAACATAAGTCCACGATCCCACGATTCACACGTAGCGATATATGCAAATGCATAAACATAAACAAGTCAATGTTTATGGTTAAGCAAGAAATATTAATAGGCACTTGACGAGGGTCAGGATGTATCCTACCTCACGCCTAGGTACCCTTTGAGATGCACAGGCGATGTACCCCCTCCCACTAGACCGACACATATGTGTGCATACTGTAATTACCAACGCACAGACACATAAACATACACATGTTTCGTCTTACAAACGAAGCAATAGACAAGTTAGATTTAAGGGACGAATTTTATGAATAAAAGAAGGATCGCTCGCAAGAGCTATTCGATACAAATATTAAAATACAAGCGTGCTCATCTAAGGTGTATAATTCTATACATTTTTTGGTCCTTCGAGCCGGATGTTTGATATTCGCGAAAGTTGATGTAAGCGCATTCAGAATTTTTGGTTTATCAAAGTCCATAAAGTGGATGCGAATATTTGAATATTCGAAAGAACCATGGCGCAGCTCGAAACGAGATTGAAGGTCAATATGAGTGACCACGCCATGCAGGACGCCGGGCCATCAGAACGAAATGATGTGCAGCGGTACACGACGCCCACATAAATATGTTACCGAATCGGACAATTTTGGCTCTGTAAGCCTAACATTCGAATTGGCGAATCAATTGGAACAACTTACAGGCAAACTAAATCAGGCTATTCAGGAAGCTAGGGAAAGATTCATGGAAATGGACAGCTACGATATTGTGGAGCCCATGTCAAGAATTACAATTTTGATGACGATGCTAGAGGAAAAGCACAAATCGGCACAAACCGATAACATTATCGAGATGAGGATTAAGGCCACAGCGATGTTGGAAAGAATAATAGACAGGAAGCAGCGTCTGCAAGATCCAAAGGATGCAAGACCACTTCAGCCAGCCGCAACAGCAATGGAAATGCCCACATTCAGTGGAAACCCCAACGAGTGGATCAAATTCTATGGATGGTTTAAAACGGCAATTCACGAGAGAGCAGATTTCGGAGATGCAATTAAGATGTATTATCTGAACTCGTGTCTGAAAGGAGAAGCGAGAAACCCACTCAACTTCTCACTTATGAACCAATCTTCGTACTTTACTACAGCATGGGACCGTATATGCAAGATCAACAATGAAAACTGGAACAGATTCATAGAAAAGCTGAAAATAAGTCAGCCTAAGCTGCAGCCATTCACGCTGCAAGAAAATTCTCAGCGTCTCCGTACCTAGCTTTAACAATAACTTAATTTATTAAATTTATAAGAAAAGAAAATACTAAAATTAATAAAAACAAGAAAGAAAGTCGGTCAAGCCCGACTATAGCATACTCTGTACCAACGAAATTATACGCTCAGCATAAATTTTGATGCTGCAGTAGCAGCTGAAAGCAGCGCTGTTTCTGCGCTGCAGCAGCGAACAGTCTTTTGATCATAACTCATAAACCGTTCATCCAATCTTCACCATTCTTTTGGCTGATTATCCTTATTACTAAATATATCTAGAAGGAACTACCCACCTATCTTTAAAACTGTAGTAGATATGACGTGTTTTCTAAATTGCGGGGGAGGCAGGGGGGGTGGCCAAAATTGAAAATAAACTTGATCTGCCTGTAGACATAAGAAGCAAATGTCCCATACATGTCAAACCTCTATCTCTTACCATCTCTGAGATCTGTGCGTTCATACGGACAGACAGACGGACAGACGGACATGGCTATATCGACTCGGCTGTTGATGCTGATCAAGAATATATATACTTTATGGGATCGGAGCTGCTTTCTTCTGGATGTTACATACTTGTGCACAAACTTATAATACTCTATGTACCTTCGGTACAGAGTATAAAAATATTTTGCTCTACTAAAAGTCAATGGAAGCAATCTCGGTAGCAGTTGCATGCCATTCTGCCTGCCTGTCTGCTGGTGTATTGCCATTTGAGTTTGCGTCTTTGGCTAAGGAATAGGAGTGAAGTTTGGCAACACTGCCCAATTTTACGACAACAATGTGTGCATTGGCGTGAGATACACACAGAAGCGAAATGACAGCGCTCGACGCACATCGTGCGTCTCGTTCTGGGGTTGAACGGGCACTAAATAGCCTCTGCTCTCTAGTGCTCTCTGCTAGCTGCCGCTCACTCGGGGTTGCGGTCGGGTGTCTACGATCGGGCGCTGGGGTCGCAATCTCAACGTGAGAAGTGAAACCAAAAAAAACCCAGTTCGAAGGCTCTATATATAAGTGCTTAGTGATACTAGCTTACATCTAAAATTTGGTTGCTCTAGCTCTTCTAGTCTCTGAGGTCTAGGTGTTCATACAGACGGACGGACGGACAGACGGATATGGCTATATCGACTCGGCTATTGATGCTAATGAAGAATATATATATTTTATGATTTCGGAGATGCTTCCTCCTGCCTGTTACATACATTTGCACGACTTTAGTATACACTTTTTACTCTACGAGTAACGGGTATAGAAATGGGCTAAACAGCTTCAGGAACGGACTCACTTTGAAAATTTGCCGGCGACAGCAATTTCCGTCTTCCACACGGGCACGGGTCAATTTCCTGGCTGAGCGAAGCTCGAATCAAACGCTCCTCTAATTCACGGATGGCGATCCCAATTACGCCTTTTTAGCTCCAGCACAAAATCCACAGAAAAAGGTCTCGTGGCCGGTTTATTTCCCTGGCCACTCAAGAAAAAAATTTCGAGCTTCCTCACTTTGTCTTCTAATGGGCCTATGTAGCTTCACTCACATTTTTCTTCAATCACTAAATATATATTTATTCAAATTTTCCGCACGAGAGCCGTTAATATACTTTTCGGTTTTATACATGAAATTGTTCTTGTAATTTAAAATTTTAGCAACAGTTTGATCGCTAGGGTTAGGAAATCTTCTAAAGATACTAATATATAGTTGGACTGTTATTAGCATGCACGATTCACTGTTTGATGGGATATCTACACATTGAAGTCCCACAGCGCATACGTACTAAGACCTCACCCCATATGTTTATATGCGATTTTTGTACCTTTGATGTTACCAAGGTAGCAGGTTGATAGAAAATGAAAGTGGTCAAGTGACCTCATTTGAGTATCCGCAATAATACATGAAGTGGCGGAAAGCCAACAGGTCAGGTTTCTTCAATCCGGTCTCGCCCTGCAGACTTGGTTCGGCAATGACAGTGTAGCCTCGTCTCTCCAGCCCACTTCTGATGTACTTTACTACACTGTTGTGTCGTATTACCCGCCTCCCATGCTTACGGTAACACCTTTGCAGGATGTGATTTGTTGTTTCGGGAGCATCACATCCTGCCCGACACTGCCTTGCCAATTCGGGCCTTCCCCTCGTAGTACGAGACTTTGAGCGTAGGGCATCTATCCGCAGTTTAATTCCGTTCAAATATTCCTTTCCTGTTAACAAACGCGTGGGCTGACTTACCCATCCGTGTTGCTGCTTGAAGTCCATCAACAGACATATGCAATCTATTCGCCCAGTACTCGTCTATCTTAGAACGTGATAACAGCTCATTAACTCCCTCCAGTAATCTGGCTCGGGACTTCCGTTTCACCTTCAAGAAGGGTGCTGGCCACCTCGGATTGCTCGAGGTGTGGCCATTTAATGCCTGCCAATCTTGAAAGTCTCCACATAGGAGCGGTCCAACGAAAGTATGGTATACCGAGACCCCCACTTATATGGGGGGCATGGAAGAATGCGACTGACACGTCCGATGGAAGATCTAACCACTTCCTTATGACAGCTCGTACCAGTTTGTCACACCTTCTCAAAACGCCTATCGTCACACTCCCGAGAGTAAGTCGGTGAGCGAGTGCTGGGATAAGGACGGTTCTGAGGCCGAATAATTTCTGTTGTGGTTTCAGGGGGGACTGCGATAATCTCTCCAACTTCGGACCAAGGTCATCAGAAGGATTGAAACGAGCCCTCCCATCCGCATTGAAATGTATGCCTAAATACTTCCACTCACCCGAGCGTTTCAGTGCTGGACATGTGCGCGAACCTACACGGAAGCTTTGTGGTTCGACCACAGTACACTTCTGTTTCGGTTGCCCCTTTATGCTGACAGTGAAACACTTGTCGGCGTTTAGGGTAAGCCCTACGGAACACAGAAAGTCGACCGTGGTATCCAACAATTTCTGAAGGCCCTTCGGAGTGGTCGCAAATAGGACTAAATCATCTGCGAACGCTGCCGCGTTTGTTTTGGCATTTCCGACAGTGACACCAATCTCGTTGGGGAGAGACCCAAGCAACCGATCGATGATCAGGTTGAATATTGAGGGAGATAGCGGATCCCCCTGCTTGACTCCTCTCGCAGGGATAAATTCATCTGATCTCCATCCCTCTCCATTGAGACTGGTGCCCCTGCCTTCGTACAAGTTTCGTACGTAGTCGGGAGGCCATATGCGGTTAAAGTGTTAATAACCGCAGCATGAGACACAGAGTTAAATGCTTTGCTAACATCTAATGTTGCGATGTAGCAAGACGAATATGTTCGTTGGCGATCCCTTTGGATTTAGTCGACTATCGTCGCGTTATCAGCGCACCCATCCATGATGGGATTGATATCGGACGAAACTCTTGAGGGAGAGATGCTTTCGCCGTCTTCGGAATGAAGATGGTTTGGGCCATTCGAAAGAGTACTGGTAGTTCTCCGCACCAGAGGATCAGGTTCATTGTGCGGAGCATAATGCCGTTAGGAATACTCCTGGCGTTACCTGGGGTAATTCCGTCCGGACCTGGACAGGAGGATAACTCCACTTTCGAAACCTTCAGTTCACCCAAAAGAAATGGGTGCCCACGCCTTTCTCCAACTCGTGTTCCATTCGGAACGATTTGTGTGAGCATGAAGAGGGGTTCGGCCGTGTCATTATTTCCTTCCAATATGGTTCCATCACCTCACGGTTTGGCATTACCGACTCGTCAGGTCCATCAAGCGAGGACTTAATGCATCTACCTTTGTGCTTGTCCCAGTTACGCTGAACCCTAGCGTACTGCTGACGTCTAACTTGTCTCCTATTGCGATGAGGGACTGCCGTCCTTCTTGCCAGAACAGGGCGGTTGTTCTGATCGGGAAAAATTTCCCGGAGATAGTTAGACAAGCACTGGAGAGTTGCTTCTTTGCCCGATGCTTGCATTCCATCAATGATAGTCTGCAAGACATCGACTCTCTATCGGTGACTACATCTTACAGAACCGAAGTTCTGCAATGTCCGCATGATTTCGCTGTCTGAATGTTCGGTAGATGGATTGACAGTTCCTTCTGATGACATTCCAGGAAGATCTTGCTCACTTAAACTAGGGCGGCGCTGTATGGATAAGGTTTCATAAGGTATCGGGGTAAGAGCTGCTTGCCCTCTTAGCTGCTCGATTTTCTCTTTATAATTACCCCTCTGTCGACACTTTTTAATAGCCTCGACGGTCCTGGGAGCAAAAAATTGCACCAGGGCCTTATTTATGAACCTTTCTCCATTTGCTGTGAGCTCAATCTCCTTTCTTGCCATCATCCACAACTCTTCGTCACTCCATCTTGCTTTTAAGTCAGTTCGAAGTCGAAGTTCATCGAATCTGTCTTTGTGTGTCCTCGTCATGTGCTGGCCTAGTCCTCTTTTTGAGGAAAAGGATCTCTCGCACATCTGACACTGATACCCGCGTGAAGTCTGCTCCTCCACTGGTATTTCTTGGTATCCCAAGCTCGACGCTATGGGAGATGATGGAACACGAAGTTCCATTATCCGAGGCTGATTATTGTGTTCTGTACCAAGATTTAGAACCCAAGTTCAAAGGGCTGGTAACCCTAAGAATCCGGTCGCCGCTCCGGGGACACCACGAGGAGGTGCAAAGGCGACTTGGCCGAAGCCCATTATCCCCGTTCTATTGTCCCAAATCCCGCTACGCATCCCAATCCCTTGTTCCGGGTTCATCGCCCGTTTTCAAGGCCAAGGCCGGAGCCCATTATGACAGCAGGTGAGAGAAGGACGCAAAATCTTCAGTCTGCCGCCTCCCCGTTTCTCGATCTGGCCTATGATCTTGCAGAGAAAGATAGCGATATGCTCTCCTCTTCTTCAAAACCCGTTATATCCTACATTTCCCATTATCCGACACTGCTTGACAATGTTCACTGCTTGCCAATTTACCCTGCTTGCCAAAATACCCACACCAGCTTAAACCTCTTCATAAAACTATCGATCTATCACCACTACAACTTTAACTATCGCAACAAAGCCCCATCCCTAGAAAAAAAAAAAACCCAACATACCAATATCGCAAATGCTAACAGAATTAACAAACGAATAAAATTGATTAGGATTTTGCGTTAACTGAAGCCTGCAACGGTCCAGATAATCTTTATAGCATTGAGCACATTAAAGCTAGAACGGGTAAGCACATAACGGGAGAAGTCCGATGATTTACCGGATTTCTTAGTCTTTTTAAATTATCTCAACTTCCTGTTCTTCAGGTTTGTTAGCTCCCTTGAGAACCAAGGCTGGCTATCAGTACAACCAGGACGCTCAAGTGGAACATTTAGCTGCTGGAGTACCAATTAAGTTGTCGTGGTAGATTTTAGCAGACTAATATATTTTATTTATGTTTCACATAAATTATTAATATTTGAGCATGTTACCAGTGGAGGCGCCGTTTTACATACTAATTAGTACTAGTAATAGGGCAAAAAAAGCAAAAATATACACTAAAATTAAGCATTAAATTTAAGTTTTTACACTGTTGGATTAGGATTCGAAAATTAGAGAGAAAAGTTCAGTTTAAATGATTAAATGGAGAGAAACGACTTAAATTTGTAAACTTGTAGACTATCTTCATAATTTTTGTAATTTTTGGGGGCCTTTGGTGGGTGGCAAGGCATCCTTCGGGTGGCCGGATTTGGTGTCTGGCGTTGGGCCGGTTGGGCACTGGGTTTGGCACTAGCCTGCTGGATTATTGCCACCAAACCCGCAGGTGGGTGCTGCTGCTGCTGTTGCTGCTGCTTCACGTGGATGTTGCTTGTTGCAGACTTTTGAGGGAGCTTCTCCCTGCTCCGGATGCCTGCACATGGGGCAGGCATTCATTGGTCGGGCGGCTCAGTGGTGCCGCAATTTGGGAGGCAGGCACAGCATGCTGCGGCTGCTGCTGCTACCGACGTGGACGTCTGTCTGAGCTACTTCTGGTTCAGCTCCTGGTGCATTTTGGCGGCTTGGCAGTTGTGGCCGCAGTTGTTGTTGTTGTTTTGGCCGGCAAGTGCGGCTGCTGCATGGCCACAGGCCAGGCCATCATCATCCCGTAGGTTGTTGTTGTTGTGGCTGCTGCCGCCGCTGCCGCCGTCATCGTCCAGAAGCATTGGGTTGTCGTCTTGAGTGTGGAGACTCATTTCCGGGTCAGATTGTAGGTTTTTAATCGCCAAATCACAATTTAATTCCAATATGCTTGGCAATTTGTAAATAAATTGTTGAGAATTTGCCAGAGTTAGTGATGGCCGTTCGTCAGCGCGTCGGTGAGTCGTGAGTGCGCGTGTCAGTGATGGCCGATTGTGGGCAGGTAACCGATATGTACTCGTGACTCTATGACAGTGATGAGCATGTTTCGTCATCCATTCGTATCGGCGCGTTCTCTCGTTCTTCTCATGCTACTACTGATGTGTGTCCTACTGGTTAGTGGTGGATAACATTCGATTAATATCGATAACACAATGTTTGCTTACAATACTAAATCTTTTGCGATAGTTAGAAATTCGAAATTAATATTATAAATTGAATGGTAAGTCGCCACAAACACAAACATCAAAAGAAGAATTCAAGGTATCGTAGAAAAGTTGTATGGCAACTTCAATATCTGTACATGGGTACAGCTGAGACGAATCAGTGTGAAATATTAGGTCTTTAAGCTTCGAAAAGTCAGTTTTTTGGAAGCAGCGGGTTTGAACCGTTAAATCTTTAAGAGCAGAACATAAACGAGAAGGCAAATCAATGGAAAGATCCAATGTAGGAAGTAAAGGGTCCTTCGGAAGAACATCGAAGTGTGATGTGCATATGTATGCGGATGATGTCCAGTTGTATATCAGCAGTCCTTTGTGTAAAATTGATGAGTGTGTTCATTTTTGTAATATCGAACTAAGTAAAATAAGTGAATGGGCAGAAAGGAACGGTCTGGAAATAAACCCATCCAAATCAAAGTGCTTAGTTATTAGCAACAGAACCGTTGATACCTGCAACTTGCTTCACCTAACAATAAATAATACTGCCATAGAGTATGTAAATCGGGCAAGTAACTTGGGATTTGGGTTTTCCACAACACTTACATGGAATGACCATATTGTTGGATCCGTAGGCAAGATGTATGGAATTCTGAGAAGCCAGAACGTGATCAAGCATTTCCTACCAGTCAAGATTCGCTTGCTGATAGCCAAGACCCTCCTGACTTCTGTTCTGTTCTATGGTGTTGAATTGTTTAATAACTGTGATTCAATAAGTAAACGTAAAATTCAAGTAGCCTTTAACAACATAGCACGATACATTTACAATCGAAAACGAACTGACAGAATATCTGACGTATCTATTAACATATAATATTTGATTTACCTCTTCAATCGTGGATGGATGTGCGAAGTCTTGTGTTGCTACATAAAATAGTTTGGACAAATGAACCATCATACCTACATGAAAAATTAAACTTTAGCCTCTCTAGAAGAACCCACAATATTGTGTGCCAAAAATACAGACTGTCAAGCTCAGAGAGCCACTTTTTTATTCATACTGTTCGCTGTTGGAACAGTCTACCCCATGAAATAAAAACTATAAGGAACGCAGCGCAACTTAGGCTTAGAATAGAAGATCACTTACGAGCTACAAACATTTGATTCCAGGGAACTAATAGTTGTTAAATTTAATAAATTAAAAACTTTTAAAAACCAAACTAAAATTAAGATAAATAATTAACCTTGTAAACTTTGAAAATGCGTTAATTCATTTTTATATATAAGATAACATTTAAGTAGGTACCCCCGATTATGTTAAAACCTCTACTCAATGTGACTGGCGCAATAATTTATAAGTATATAGTATTGTACTTTAGCGCTAGGATGAATAGCAAATAAATCAATCAATCAATCAAACCAATGGGTCAATCCTAGATGCAACATTGCTGGGGGGATCCAGCAAGAAAATCAAGTCAATCGAGTTGCGAATAGGGTTAACCTGTGCCATTGACAAATCAAGAAGTCCATCAATAAAGTCATGAGACTTCGAAGGTAAAAGCGCAATTGATTCATCATTCGGGGACCAATTAATCTCCGGCAAGTTAAAGTCACCAAGTACAATTAAAATGTCACTTTTTGATAGCAGCGACGAGACCGACTGGATGGCAGAAAGGTGCGAGGAGTAAATTGTAAAATCGGATTGTGGAGGAATATATGAACAGGTAATAAAAACAGAAAAGGTTATTTCAACACTTATAAATTCGATGTCATGGGGTGATGAAAATGTTATGTTAGTTCAGACGAAAGGACAGAATCCACAGCGATCAAAACCCCACCGCCAGCATTGGAAATGCGATCGCATCTAAAAGTGCTGTATTTGGTTGGAAAAACTGACGAATCAGAGATATCAGGTTTTAACCACGGCTCAGTAAAAGCAAGAACATGAAACTCAAAAGATATACTATCTACAAAAAGTTTAGCGAGTTTAGACTTGAGATCTCGTACATTTTGGTAAGCAAGCAAAAGGGAGGACATTCGTTTTTTGACGCGACATTAGAAGTGGTAGCGCCAGATAGATTAGAAGATAAGGGAGGCAAATATATAGGAGATCGAATTTTCTTTTTCTCTACATACTCCTTCTTATTATTAGACGAGCCGGCCAGAAATCTTTTGAACAAATTGTTGAAAATATTTCACCAGGAATACTAATTTTGAAGGAGGAAATATCCCTTTCATAAGTATATGTGAACTTTTCCACTAAAATGTCTGTGGCTTGGGTTTTAGCCTGAATAAAAGCTTTAACATCATCTGATGTGAGGTCAGGGGCAAGCCGTGAAACAAATACATGTTTCTTTGGTAGAATACCTGTGAGAGGCTTGGGAGCACCAGTTACCCCAGCTACATTGGTAGTGCTTACCGAAATAGAAGGGGCAGGAGGCGCAGGTGACTCAATATTTTCACGGACATTAGGTAAGGGAACCTCCTGCACGAACAAGTCCGACACTATAAGCGCATAAGAAATTGCCTGACTAGGAGCAGAGTTGCTAGTATTTGAAGCAGCAAAATCACCACTACCCGATAAATTCCGAACTGAAGCCGGAGAACTAAATGATATCAATCGCTGGAACGCGTTTGGCCATGATCCGGGACATAAAGCGCAGACTGCATTTGAGGCACACCCAAGCTATTAGTTAGTTTTGCCTCAGTGGACTCATGCATCAGTTTCAAACTAGCAAACTGAGAATTCAGATCTACGAACACGTCATTAACTTGGCGAAACTTAGAATACAGGTTTTTTATACCATCTCTAGTCTGCCTCATGAACTTTTTCATTTCCATTTCCACTGAAGGTCAAGAATCGCAACCCCACTTAAATCCGTTGGACAGCGCAATGGCGTCCTTAACCCTGTCAACATGGTCACAAAGCCAGCACATAATAAAACGAGAAAGCTAAGCTAACAAGCTGCAAGTGCTCCCTTAAATATTTTCAAAAAATACTCTTTTTCCCATTTCCCGACCGATCGTTCGTATGGGAGCTATATGATATAGTCATCCGATTTGGCCAAAAAATTTTAAAATTATGTGAAAGCGTGTGAAACAAACAAATACAAAAGTGCAGGATGCCACAATTAAAAACAAAGAAGTTTTTCTAATTAAGATTCTATTTCAGACCTATCTTTTGTATGGCAGCTATACCATATAGTTGTCCGATTTTAATAGAACTTGGTAAAATTATAAAAAAAACATAGAAAACCTTCGATTACAAAGTTTGGAGACTTTTCCATTGAAAAGAAAATAGAAAATAGAATAGAAAATACTAAAACTCGTTTTCCGACCGAGTGTTCCCATGGGAGCTATGAGATATAGTCATCCGATCCGGTCGGTTCCGACATATTAGAAGTGTGCAGCAAAAAGAAGACTCTGTGCAAAATTTCAGCTCGATAGCTTTAAAACTGAGAGACTTGTTCGCGTAGAAACAGACAGACAGACGGACGAACCTCAATCGACGCAGCTCGTCACCCTGATCAAGAATATACATAGTTTATGGGGTCGGAAATGAATATTTCTATGCGTTGCAAACTTCTGGGCAAAATTATAATACCCTTTGCAATGGTATAACTATCAGCAGTTTTTATACTCTGTACCGTAGGTACATAGAGTATTATAAGTTTGTGCAAAAGTATGTAACATCCAGAAGGAAGCATCTCCGACCCCATAAAGTATATATATTCTTGATCAGCATCAACAGCCGAGCCGATATAGCCATGTCCGTCTGTCCGTCTGTCTGTCCGTATGAACGCACAGATCTCAGAGATGGTAAGAGATAGAGGTTTGACATGTATGGGACATATGCTTCTAATGTCTGCAGGCAGATCAAGTTTATTTTCAATTTTGGCCACGCCCCCTCCCGCCCCCGCAATTTAGAAAAAACGTCATATCTCCTACAGTTTTGAAGATAGATGTTCCTTGTTCCTTCTAGATATATTTAGTAATAAGGATAACTTATCGATCAGCCAAAGGAGTGGTGAAGATTGGATGAACGGTTTTCGAGTTATGATCAAAAGACTGTTCGCTGCTGCGGCGCAGAAGCAGAGCTGCTTTCAGCTACTACTGCAGCATCAAAATTTATGCTGAGCGTAGAATTTCGTTGGTACAGAGTATGCTATAGTCGGGCTTGACCGACTTTCTTTCTTGTTAAAACAGCAGATTGTGTAACTCATTTTCAGATAAACTCAAATTAAGATCAACACTAAATTAGCAAAATTACACAGACCAAATTTACCACTGGGGTCAAACAAACAGTAACCGCAACCAATAACAGCAACAACAACTGCAAAACACACACACCGTTAGAGCGCTGTTGAGCCGATGGCGATCGCGAGAAAGATGAGTGGGAGGGAGTGAAGAAAGCGCAACAACACAACAACACAAATAAAGAGAACGCGAGCGTTTGACAAAAGGCAGGCAAAATTTAAAAAGCAAAAACAAAACGAAAGAACAAAATCAAAGCGCAGCAAACACAATGCAGATTATGCTTTAACGTTTAGTTTATAAATTAGTTGCAAGCGAATTAAGGTAATTTGTTATACGAATAACAAACGCGACAAGTTAGACACAAACTATAATAATTAGAATTGATTATGACACCGGCCAAAAATTAATGGAAGCACAAGAGCAAAAAACATGTCCGTCTTCGATGCGAATGCGATTTAATATCTACATATGTATATATATGCTTAGTTCTCTTGTGGCAAGTGGGATTATTGGCTATACAAATCAGAGCTGGAAACCAAACAAATTATTTGGATCTCCGGTACACTGGTTCGAACCCAAATTATCGAATGGTTAAGGTTCGGAAATTTAAGGTTTGAGGTTTTTGGAAGAAGGTTCTGATTCGAACCTTGGTTCAGTCCATGCTTTATACAACATTACTAGTTTTTGTCTTCTATGTGTTTTAAAACAGCATTCGATCTGAAAACTGCCCAAATTGTATGGGAACCGAGTGGTTTTTGGGTCGGAATTGGTTGATAGAAAACATGGAAATATTCAATATATTATATAATTTACAGTTTAGTGAAAATCCATTTCGTGTTTTTCATAGAAAAATATTACCAAAATAATGTTAGACTCTTGCTTTTGAGTATTATTCAAGAGTTTAAGAGGAGCTTTAAAAACAGAGACTGTTGTGGGTAGGAATTTTTTAAGGAAATCTAGTCATTTTGCCAGATTTTTTTTCCACTCTCATGTCCATTTTAGGAGTCAGTCGCACTTATTAACAGATGAAGTCGGTAAACAGGTCAAATATGTGTGTCAGTTTTGTTGAACCGAACCGAAATTTTCGGTTTTCAGGTTCGGGTTCAGCTTTAATTTCTAAAGAGGT
The DNA here is from genome assembly GCA_035044965.1 of Lordiphosa andalusiaca. Classification (NCBI taxonomy): domain Eukaryota; kingdom Metazoa; phylum Arthropoda; class Insecta; order Diptera; family Drosophilidae; genus Lordiphosa; species Lordiphosa andalusiaca. Next base: position 11,074 of record JAWNNM010000051.1, on the reverse strand, counting down.
TGGGTTCATAGTAAAATAAAAGTCGGAATTCCGGGTTCGAACCGGTTCGGTTGAAAACCGGTTTGCAGCCCTGATACAAATACAGCCCTGGTTATCCTCATAAATTTTTATCAAACATTTTAATTAAATATCCAGTAGTCCTTCTTCTGTCCGAATCAACATAACCACTAACAATATTCTCATAGTTCTCTTCACAAAAGTTAACTTTAAGTCAATAGTACCTTTCAGATACCTCAGCACTCTTTTAAGGCATTGCCATAGTTCCGTATTATTATTATTGGTATAACGGCTTAAGATACCAATTGATGTACTTAAGTCAGGGCGAGTACATAACATGATGTACATAAAACAACCAATTAAATTTCGGCAAGGTGCATCGCAGTTTTTCTTCTGATCTCAAAGCATCATAATTAAGCTGGTTTGGAAGTGGTGAACTAACTGGCTTGCAATCTTCCATATTAAATTTCCTCAAAACATTTTTAATATATGCAGACCGACTTAGACTCAATTGGTCATCTTGTCTGTGTATTTTAATATGCTCTTAGAAATATCTCCCTTGTCTAAGCTAAATTCACAAATCCAATTTGTTTTATAACTTTTTCAAACACTTCAAGCCACTATCTGGCTGCTTGTTGAAGACCGTAAATGGCCTTGTTTAGCCTGCAGACTTTATTATTTTCATATGACAATCCTCGAGGAACTGTCATATTTCTTCCTTAAGAATACTATTTAAGAATGCTGGTTTTGACTTCCATATGGTGGACTTTTAAGTCAAATTGTTTTGAAAGTGCCAGGATAAATTGGAAACTAACGATTCGTGCAACTGGTGCAAATATTTCATCATAGTCCGTTAAATATTCTTGCGTGAAACCGCGCGCAACAAGCCTTGCCTTATATCTAACTAAGTTGCCAAGTCCATTCTGCTTTATTGTAAATACCCATATACAATCAGCTATGTTTTTTATTATCTGGTCTTTGTACCAATGACCAGGTTTCACATTGGAAATGAGAGTCTAATTCCTCCTGTATTGCTTTTTCCCAATGGACTCTGTCAATTCGATTCTTAATTTCTTCAAAAGTATTGGGAGTATTGTTAAAGAAAGTATGAGCATTCATTAAACATTTTTCTAACAAAATATAAGATATTTTTGGTTTTCCTTTTATTCTGTTACTCCGTCTGATTTCATCATTCTGCATATTTTCTAAGGATGCAATTTATCACCAGCATCCCCAGCTGGATCGACATTTTTCACATTTGTGGTATTTTCACTAGGCTGCATATCTGTTGTTCTATTATCAGATTTTTCATCCGTATTCACATAACGGATATCAGACTCACTATTCTCCATACTAATATTAGAAAAATTAGATTCCATATTTACATATGGGAAATCAACTTCCTGCTTCTCACTTTCATTTTGAAGGCAAGAATCATCCACATGTTTCAGACCAGCTTGTTGAAACATGGAGTCTCTCATCTGTTCCACACCAAACTGTTGGAACCAGGGATGCAAACCGGTTTTGAACCGAACCGAACCGACTATTCCAGCTGGTGAATCGAAGGGGTTGTCGGATCGATTTTACTTTTAAGGATGACCTGACCAACATTTTACATCATGTCTTCTGCAATTGCCCGCCGATCTCTTAATTTACCTGTTATCAATCTAAATTTGTTTCTTCATTAGACAATATTTTCAATTTCTGTGATACTTCCTTAATTCACCTTAGTTCAATCTTAATCTGACAATAGGTAAGGGCACTTCTCTAGGAACTGATAGACGAGTCTTGGGAATCCAACATAATAAACTTTGGACATTGCTCTTTGGATTTTAAAGGAATCAAATTTCAAACATGGTCACATTACTACAGAAATCATAATATATTATAATGTGCCTTTGTGAACCACTGAACCGAACCGAAACCGAGGTTCAATCAACTCAAAAAACCATTCAACGAACCGAACCGGCGGTTTAGTAACTGTGCGAACCACTGAACCGAACCAGTACTTAATTTCAAGTGGTTTGCATCCCTTGTTGGAACACAGAGTCACTTGACTGATTAACACAGTCATCCACAGACCTAGAACTTAACATATTAGTTTCATCCACCACAACATCTTTAGCTGTCATAAATTTTCTCGATTCCACATTCCACAATTTGAAACCATTTGGTTCATAACTGACAAGTATACTTTTAGTTGATTTTTCATCGAATTTTAGGTTTCTCACTTTATTAAGTGCATATATCGTTGAATCAAATATCTCAAGATATTTCAAAACAGGCTTTTTTTCAAATGGGGTTTTCTTTTCTTTCTGCAACGCTCTACTTGGGCATCGATTCATGCTGTTGTTGTAACGGCTGGTGGGTTGATCCGAAAGAAAGAATGGAAAGGGGAGGTTAAAGATTAAAAAGATTTTGTTGAAACTATATCCTATCCAGGTCGAGGAAGGAGGCTACCTCGACTGGATGGGGCCAGAGATCTAGTGGTGTGAGAGTACTGGGGGCTAGGGAACAGCTGAAGAGGTGCTTGGTGCGGGCCAATGCCACACACTTGGGGCAAGCATCAACAATTTCTGGGTTTATACGCGCCAGATATGTAGCTGTTCAGGAAGCTGCTCTTACCGGAACGCAGTTGAGACAGAGTGGCCCGAACGTGTCTGGGGAGAGTTACTTCGGCTGGATTAATGGGGGGTGGCCTGCCCCCCAGAACGATATTGTCCTGGTATCGTTCAATCGTGCTGGACACCATACTCGTGTGCGCATCCTTCTTGGCTGCTGCGCATGAGGTGGAGGTGGCTTCATGGTCGTAGAGCAGGAGTTTGAGGTAATGGCGTACCGGCGGGTTCCTGCTTGTCATAGGGCCAGAGGTGCATGTGTGGTTGGGGTGTGATTCCATAAGGCATCCAATGAGGTATTGCTGGGTTAGGAGCTTGTTATGGCTCCTAACTGGCAAAATCTCAGTCTCCTGGTGGCGATGGTCTGGATGTGCCATGATGTGGCATCCTGTGGCCACTCGTAGGGCCGCATTTTGAGCCATTGAGTGTCACTTAAGACCGGTGACCATATCGGGGCCGCATCGTCCTACCAATAGCTTTGGCGATAATCTCTTTGTCCTTGCCCCATGTACTACCAGAGATGGCTTTTAGTACCTTTGTGCGGCTTCTCACTTTCCTGGTTACATCTTCCGCATGCTTGGAGAAAGTGAGTAAAGGGTCGTATGTGACCCCGGGGATCCTCGGGTACGTCACCCTCGGGATAGAATGCCCATTAATGTGTATGTCCAAGGGCATGGTGACCTCCTTGGTCCACGTAGTGAAAATGGTGGCGGAAGATTTCGGTGCGGACAGGCTTAGATTCCTGTTTGTGAAGAAGTCCGCTAAACAGGGCAGGTAAGAGTTAATCCTTTGCTCGATCTCCGTGATGTTTCTGCCCTTGGATATTATAGAGCAGTCGTCTGTAAAGCATATGAGCTGTCCGATCTCCGGAGGTGTTGGGATCAGTGAAACATATTAGTTAAATAGCAACGGAGAGAGTACTCCACCTTGAGGGACACCCTGTTAAACGATCCTGATTTTTGACTGCGCTCCTCCAAACTCAACCCGGGCTTGGCGGCCGGACAGGTAGTTTGCAAGCCATCTCTTGGCCAGGTTTGCGAGGCTGCTTTGTGCTAGGTCGCGAAATAGGCTGGTGTGGCTGACCATATCGAATGCCTTCGAAAGGTCAAGCGCTACCACAATGGACCTTTCGTGGGGAAGCTTGGAATTCAGACCTGAAGTGGTCGCTGTCGTGAGCTCGCAGAGAGCTGACGTAGTGCTTCGGCCTGATATGAAGCCGTGCTCGGGAGAAGTAGGCCCTCCAATATTTTAATCACAGGCGAAAGTAGGGTGATAGGCCTGTAGGAGGATCCTTGCTCAGCCGGTTTGCCTGTTTTGAGGATTGGGATAACTTTCCCGGTTTTCCAGATACTTGGAATGGTGATCGTTTGGATGCTCAGGTTGAGGATGTGCGTTAGGAATCTTATTCCCAATGGCCCAATGTGCTTTAGCATGATGGTAGCGATTCCGTCGGGTCCAATCGCTCTGGATGGTTTTGCATCTTTGATGGCCCTCTCTACTTCATCCGTACTGAAGGAGATTGGGTCGTCGTCGTTGCAAAGATTGCGGATCGTTCTCAATGCCCTGCGTTTCCCACTGTCTGCGCAATCCGGGGGTGTGGAACAAATTGCCTGTTAAAGGCCGTGGCGCATTTGGTGGGAAAGGAAATGGTTACCAGATCATTCCTCCTAGGGTTGGTGAGCTGCTGTATGGTGCTCCATAATTTCTTAGGCCCCTTGTCGAGTTCTTCGAGCTTTTGCAACCACTTGGTTTTCCTATGCTCGTTAACCAGTTTTGAGATTTCCTCATTTAAGGCCTTTAAGTCTGGGTGTGAGGCATCCGTCTTCCTGAGGTCGTCTCTCCTTTCCGCAAGTTGTAGGGCTTCTGTGGGGAAGAGGGGGCGGAGCTTAGGAATGCGACCTGCAGGAATGCAGCGTTTGGCCGCTTTGTTAATAATGTCCAAAACTATGTAATAGTTCTTCTTATCAATTGTAGAAGGTGTTATCGGACCACAGACGTCACAATGCACTACAAACGAGAAAGCTAAGCTAACTTCGGATGTGCCGAAGTTTTTATACCCTTGCTAATGCTCGCTTAAATATTTTAAACAAGAAAGAAAGTCGGTCAAGCCCGACTATAACATCCTCTGTACCAAGAAAATTTTTATTTTGATCATAACTCGAAAACCGTTCATCCGATCTTCTTCATTCCTTTGGCGGATCGATAAGTTATCCTAATAACTAAATATATCCAGAAGGAACAAGCCATCTATCTTCAAAACTGTGGGAGATATGAAGGTTTTTCCAAATTGCGGGGGCGGCAGGGGGCGTGGACAAAATTGAAAATGAACTTGATCTGCCTGCAGACATAAGAAGCAAATGTCCCATACATGTCAAACCTCTATCTCTTACCATCTCTGAGATCTGTGCGTTCATACGGACAGACAGACGGACAGACTGACAGACGGACATGGCTGTATCGACTCGGCTGTTGTTGCAGATCAAGAATATATATACTTTATTGGGAGATGCTTCCTTCTGGCTATTACATACTTTAGCACAAACTTATAATACTCTATGTACCTACGGTACAGAGTATGAAACAAGAAAGAAAGTCGGTCAAGCCCGACTATAACTTACTCTGTACCGAAATTGTATCCGAAATTATACGCTCAGCATAAATTTTGATGTGGCTGAAAGCAGCGCTGCTACTGCGCTGCAGCAGCGAACAGTCTTTTGATCATATCTCGACAACGGTTCATCCGATCTTCACCATTCCTTTGGAGGATCGATAAGTTATCTTGATTACTAAAAATGTCCAGAAGGTAACAAATCCAGACCCATCTATTATATGAATGAATTTCATGATATGAATTTATAGGTGAATTCATCCATGAATCCTGCAAAGAAATTAGTGATTCACACATGAGTAGTCATGCATGACCGCCTAGGACATGCCAATGTTAAGTTCAAAATAAATTTAAATTATTTTTTGCAGGGATGCAAACCGGCTCTGAGCTGAACCGGTTTTGAACCGAACCGCAAACCGAACCGGCTTCCTTTCAGAATTTCTGAACCGGACCGAAAACCACAAATAAAAACGGTTCGCTTCGGTTCAGTTCCCTGACGAGTTTTAACGAGAATTGCTTTCCTCAAGCCAATGATTTTGATTAATTAGGAAATTTGAATCGTTCCCCGAAGATAATTTTCAAACATTCCGTTCGACCCTATACATATTTAGCGTTGTCGGATCGATGTAACTTTTAAGGATGACCTGAAGAGAATTTTACAAGTCTTCTGCAATTTCCAGCCGATCTCTTAACTTACCTGTCATCAATCTAATTTGTCTTTTCATTAGACAATATTTTCAATTTTCTGTGGTACTTCTTAACCTTAATTCAATCTTAGTCTGCCAATAAATAAGGGCATTCCTCTAGGAACTGATAGACGAGTCCTGGGAATCCGACATAATAATCTTTTCAGATTGCTCTAAGGATTTTAAAGATATTCGAATGGATTATAGGAATCAAATTTAAACAAGTAAGGGCGCTGTAGTCGAGTGTCCCGACTACAAAATACCCTGTTCCCTTGGGTTCACTGAAAATGGGTCATGAAGTGGTGCAAAAGTATGTATGTAACAGGGTGAAGGAAACATTTCAGACCATATAAAGTCTATAAAAATCCACAATAACGCTTAAATTGCATAATTTTTTAGCGCAGCTGTCAAATTTCAAGAATGAGTTGAAGTGACCAGGTACTGAATAGGAGATGCTATTTGTGCTTCAGCTTGGTTACAACGCTTTATTTTTTGCGATCAGTGCATTGCCCACAACGGGTAAAATTTATTTACATCCCAAATATTTCTAGTGCCACACTTCATTCATGGTACCTAGGTTTGGGGTTTTTCGCGGATCGGAAACAGGGATTAACCTTTTTAGGTATGACTTCAAAAAGGGTTAGGTTTTACCTAAAACACGCGTAATTTTTTAGGTCTGAATATGCAAGGTGCATGGTGCAGCGATTCAGTTTCTTTTAACAGTCAGTAAAAAATAATTCTGCTATTAATACAAAGTGTTGTTGACAGTATAAATTTAATTTGTGAATAATTGTGAACAACGTACGTTTTAGTCGGCTGTGTTAATTTTTGTGTGTTTTGGCAATCGAACTGTGTAAAGGAAATAAAAAAGAGAGTCCACCAGCGACTTCTGAATGTGAGTCCAACCCATTTTAAATAAAAACTAACTTCGACTTGCAGAAGAAAAGACTTTTTGAAGGCTATCTTAATATAAATTTGCTTCCAATATTAGTATTAACAATTTTTTTTTTGACGCATCATTTCGTAAATTTTTTGTGTATCTATAATGCCTAGAACCAGTAGTATTTCAGCATCAAACAGGGCTCAATGACAAAGGGCTAGAAATCAGCTGAATAGGTCGAATATGGAAAGAGCTAATACAGAGAGGGAACAAAATGCAGCTTCACAAAGGGAGAGAAGGGCAGATATTGAATATAGAGAAGCTGAACAGATTCTTCACCGTCAGCGTCGACAAGTTCTTAGAAGAAATAGAAGAGTTAGAGATACTGAACAGAGAAACGACACTCCGCGACGATTCGAATGTTCGGGAACAAGAGCAATCAGCTGACACTTCGCGTCGTTTGAGGCGCCGACAGGACGCGATAGTTCGGGCAAACGAACAACAACTAAACACTGTACAGCACGCTGTTCGTCGGACTGATTCTTTAGTTAGGCAGCAGGAGCAATCAGCTGACACTTCGCGTCGTTTGAGGCGCCGACAGGAACCGATAGTTCGGGCAAACGAACAACGACAGAACACCGAACTGCACGCACGAATCAGGGCAAACTTGGAAAGAAGGATTTTAGAAAGAGCCATGGATAGGTTTCAAAGATCGCAGGTCAGAGACAATCCGATTCGCAGAATAATCGAGCAAGCTAGGAATACCACTGCAAGGCGAAGTGCGTGCTTGCAAGCTAGACAGGAAGCTTTTGATGGGAATAGAAGTTTAACTCAACGTGTCAGTCAATATAGATCAGTTGATGAAAATCGTAGTGCAGAGAATAGGCGTAGTGCGGCGCGTAATAGGCAATTAAGAGAAGATAGCCCTTCAGGAAGCGACCGTTCAAGGCAAAATGTTAGTTTAAATATTATGATAGCAAGCTGTAATATTTAGAACTGTCAATCAGGTTTGCATTTGCTGCAAGGGATTATGGTTTCCACACCAACTGGTTAAAATATCCCTACAGAAAATTGAAAACAAATGTAGCGCAGAAATTTCAGCAGATATATTACATCTTTTCACTCAATTTCCATCTCCCAACAATAAGTTAAGCTACTGTAGGACCTGTAGTCGAAACATTAAACTGGGCAACAAAACCAAAAGCTTCGATTACGAATGGATTAGAATTTCCTGACCTGCCAGAATGTTTAAAGGGAATGACGGCCTTAGAAGAAAGATTAGTTTCCCCTCGTCTTCCATTTATGATAATAAAATCTTTAGGTTATGGCCACCAAAATGCAATCAAAGGAGCTGTGGTTAATGTCCCGATTCCCGTCTCCAATGTTGTAACATCACTTCCTAGGGCATTTAGCGAAGCTGAGTTAGTTCAGATTCACTTAAAGCGTAGAATGGAATATAATCATGATTTCATGGCAGAAACCATAAGGCCCTCAAAAATTGTTCAAGCAATTAGATTTCTAATCAGCACAGAGCTCTATAGGAAGCATCAAATTTCTGTAAACGAGCAGTGGTTGTCTGCCTACACCTCAGATACGGTTCCTTTTGTTGCATCAACTGACGATAGGGAATTAGTATCAGAGCTACTAGCAAGATCTGCTCCAGCTTCTTCGGCCGAGCAAATTGATCCGGCTACTAGCTTAGATATTGAAAACCTTAATCCAGGCGGTCAGGAAACATTGTTGGAAAATGTCCCTGTAGAAAATGTTGCCATGCAAAGAATAGTAATAGCTCCTGGGGAGGGCCAGCGTCCGTTGGATATGATTGAAGATGGTGATTTAGAGGAGCTAGCCTTTCCAACTATTTTTCCTGGAAACAAAAGAAAATGTTCAGAAAGTTTCACCACCATAGTCAGGTCCGAGCTTAGAAACTATGATAGGAGAGGATGTAGAACCGATAAGTTATTTTTAAATTACAAGAAGTTAGAAATGATAAACATAAGAAATAGCACTTCACTCACGGCATTTCAGCTGCTAATGCCCTTAACGAAGACAACATAGAAAACTTAATTCGCCACGATGATGGCTTTAGAGTTCTAAGAGGAATTCGTACTTCTCCGGCTCATTGGGAGGGGGAAAAGAAGAAAGTTATGGCCATGATAAGGCAGTTTGGTCTTCCGACATTTTTTATAACTTTCTCGGCAGCTGAGACTAGTTGGAGGGAGCTTTTAGTGTTGCTTTCAAGGAACGTAGATAAGGCTGACCTTTCTGAGGAAGTAGCATCAAACTTAAGTTTTGATGACAAGTCCCGTCTAATTAGAGCTGATCCAGTTACTTGCGCCAGGTATTTTGATTTTCGATATAGGCAGCTTTTGAAATTGATGAAAAAGGTTGGGGGTGTTTTCGACAGTCATCCTGTTATTAAATATTATTGGCGGGTAGAGTTCCAACAGAGAGGTTCACCTCACATTCATGGTGCAATTTAAGTGATGTATCGACTATGGCTCCCGTTAAATCGATTATAGATCAGTTTATCTCAACTGATACTAACAACCCAGATGTAGCTGCTTTTCTCGATTATCAAATGCACAATCATGGGCACTCATGTAGACGCGAAGTTAGGACGAAAAAGATTTGTAGGTTCGGAATCCCATATCCTCCCATGCCCCAAACTGAAATATTGTTTCCCTTAGATGACAATACGCAACACGTGGATATTCATCGAGACAATTTGGATAAGATTAAAAACTTTTTGGAAAGTACTTTCGATCGTGCAACCATCGATTTTCTTAATGATTTTGATAACTTTTTGTCCCATGATCAGCCAAACTTAAGCTATGAAAGCTACATAAGCGCTATTAGGTCGAGCTTAAAAAAGCCAAAAATATTTTTGAAGAGATCATTTGCAGCCATTAAGCTTAACGGTTATAATACGCACCTTCTAGCGATGCAGCGAGCGAATATTGATATTCAGTTTATTTTGGACCATTATGCTTGCCGCAGCTATGTGGTTAACTGCATTAACAAATCTCAAAGGGGAATTTCGAAGTTAATGCGTGAGGCTTTAAGCGAGATTAGCAGAGGTAATGTGACTTTAAAGCAAAAGTTGCAGCACATAGGTCACAAGTTCATTTCCGGTACGGAAATATCAGCACAAGAAGCGGTTTACTGTTGATTGGGCATGCAATTGTCCTGCAGTAGTAATGCTGAGGTGTTTATTAACACGTCCCTGCCAGAACAGCGTGTTGCAATGCTTAGGTCGAGGCAACAGCTTCAAAATCTTCCCCAAGAATCGACCGATATTTTCGAAGTGGGGCTTTTAGATCATTATGTTCAGCGCCCCGTAGAGCTTGAGAGTTTATGCTTGGCTGACTTTGCAGCTTTTTATAGCTTTAATGAAGACGATGCACCCATTGTCTCCGAAAGAACAGTTTATCCCCTTCTCATTGGTAGTGGCTAGAGCTGGCAAAAAAATCGATTCTCGAATCGATGTATCGATTTTTTGCCTGCGTGAGAAACATCGATATTTTTTTTGAGAGTCGATTAAGATCGAAAAAGTTCCAGGTGCCAACAACGATAGCATGCCACTTACTTCATCAATTAAAATCCCTGAAAGTCAAAATGCAAACCCCGGAAGGCATCCAAACATGTTTAAATCTTTTGGAAAGGACAGCAACCCGCGTTGCTACACTAATCGATCCTCGCTTTAAATTAGAAGGCTTCAGCGACAGCATTGCTGCAGATATGTCAAGGAATTTGCTTCAGACCGTGCTATCCACAACTTTTCATACAACAGAATCTCCTAACTCCACAGTTCCACCAACACCAAACGTCCCAAACCAAGCTGCGTTTTTATACTCTGTACCGTAGGTACATAGAGTATTATAAGTTTGTGCAAAAGTATGTAACATCCAGAAGGAAGCATCTCCGACCCCATAAAGTATATATATTCTTGATCAGCATCAACAGCCGAGTCGATATAGCCATGTCCGTCTGTCCGTCTGTCTGTCCGTATGAACGCACAGATCTCAGAGATGGTAAGAGATAGAGGCTTGACATGTATGGGACATATGCTTCTTATGTCTGCAGGCAGATCAAGTTTATTTTCAATTTTGGCCACGCCCCCTCCCGCCCTCGCAATATGGAAAAAACGTCATATCTCCCACAGTTTTGAAGATAGATGGCTTGTTCCTTCTGGACATATTTTCTAATAAAAATTGTTGTTCGATTTGCCAAAGGAATCGTAAAGATCGGATGAACGGTAGTAAAGATATGAGCAAACGGAAAT